>CM076602.1:100610000-105410000 GCA_038502835.1 Octonoba sinensis | reverse complement strand
GCTATAATTATTATTGTTTTCAGAAATGCTACGGTTGCGCTTGTCGACACTAAAATTATATTTCATCTTCGAACATTTCCTTCTTAAATTTGGAGAAGAATTTTACGTATTTCAATTTCAGATTTAAAACAGGTATATTCGTCACATTAATTGTTGTGCCAATTTGATTGGTTTTACCAATTCCAGACATTTTCTGTAAGACAAGAAAGTACTTTTTTCACAAGTCAAAAGACGGGATAGTCTGATAATACGGGATACATAAATATGTTTGCATTAAGTCTTAACAGACCATATATTAAACAGAGATAAGTAGTACACGCAAACAAATGAATGTGTAAGGGAGAGTAGAGAAATTGCGGGAACCATTACAACAAATAATTAAACTGTCGTAAATACGTCCAATCAATGCTATTATAATACAAGGAACTAATATAATACACCACAATACAAGGTTTCTCTCTAAATCTACTGTTAATCTCAGTATTGGTGGATGTTGTTATTTGTGTGTAACACTCTTGTTTGATACCCTTGAAAATAAGAAGGTGTGCTATTAATGCTGTTTCCAATTATTGTAGCAATCATATTTATAATACATGACTTTTCATTAACATCTACATGCGTTATTGCTTACATGGCAGCCAATAATTTTGATAGTGTTGAATCATATACATTTTTTCTTTCATGATCGAGTAACTGCGCGACTAACCCATTATCGCCCAACTTATTCTTTTTAAGCGGCTTGTTGAAATTCTGGAATCTGAGGTATTTTGCCTTCGTTATGAATATTATAATCGGGAAGGGTGTAGCAAAACCGATATTAGTTATTTTATTAATTTTTTTTAAATAATAGTCTAAAAATAGATGGCTGGGCCCTTGGAGCGATATTATTTCAAAATATCGCAGACAAGTTAGTAGTAAGTCGAAGAAATATTTTAAAGGAAAAACTAAATTTTTAAAATTTAACTTAAAAAATAACACTTATATGTTTCAAAATATGCTTAAAAACAAAAAAAAAAATCTTTATGAATAATAACAAATTAAAATAATTGATACATTATTTATTATATTACGCTTAAATTTCTATAGTAATGATTCTAAGGAACATGATGGGAAAACAAACAAGACTTTTTAAAAGTATAGATATAATGAATAACTTTTGACTCGTACTCAGTGACAGCAAAGTTTGTTGTAATTGTTACTTTCATTATCTCTTGAACTAACTGTCATAATTTTATTTTTATCTAAAAAACCAAAATCCATAAATTTCAAACATCCATAAATCCACGTTTCAATTGCTCTTACTCGTTTGAAGATTTTATAATGCAATTCTCAGTTCTTCTTACAAACCTTTTTGTTTGTGCATTATGCAGTAAACCAGGGGTCTCCAAATACGGCCCGAGGGCCACATCCGGCCCGCGGACAGATTTTGTCCGGCCCGCGGAGAGCTAGCTAATGGCATCTGGCAAAAAAGTAATCATATTTTACACCACTAGTGGACTGATTCAACTTTTTACCACCGGCAACAATTAATGATAATATGGTTTTGGCCCTTGGAATTTACTGGAGTAATCAATATGGCCCTAAGGCTGGAAAGTTTGGAGACCCCTGCAGTAAACAATGGCTAGTAAAAAAGTGCTTCTGTCCAATACGTATTAGGTTAGTAATAGCCCACAGTACCTCACAATTTTCTCATCAATGAAAAGGCATTTATTAAATATTTTCCACTGCCAAAAATTTGTGATGATTTCTCCCAAAAGAGATGTGTTGTGTCTTATCTTAAATGATTTTTCATGCTTATTTTCAGGTACTTTAGAATTATCCTGAAAATGTTGGTTGGTTTTTTTTGTGAGTGTAAGCATTCTGAACTAGTCCAATTGCTATAAAGGGCATATCTGTTCCCTTACAATCATCTATTGATGATACTTTTTTTTTCCAGCAATTCCCTTATAACTGGGGCATGGAGCATCCAACTTGTCATCATCTACTTCTTTTTTTTTTATCCGCCATTTGATCAACATGAAGCAGTATTATAGTTATATTTTCTTTCATTGACCAGGAAAATAGACATTCAACCACATCTTCATGGTTACGGAATAATTTTCGATTCATAATTTGTCTGAAGAAAAACAAAAATCGAAATTTAGCGTACTTCCAACAGCCGAAAAAAATAAGGCCTACTCCCAGCGATCTATTTATAGTACGTCAATATTTCAGCACGAATTTCTACTAATTAATTTTTTTTTTTCTTTTTTACAAAAAACTGAAGCATGTTGAAATATTTACACTTATAATAATAAAATTAAACCAAAAAATATTTACCTATGTTATTTTTGTGTTTTTTTTTAGTAATATGTACACAGTGTTAAAACACGTTATGAAATAATCGGGAATACTTCCATCTACCACTGTCAGCTAGCAAGTCCAGGAAACGTGAAAACGCATGACTTTTTACTTCATGGATGTTTTAGTTGATATTCATACAGTTTCATCCCCCTAGAAGGCTATGAAGGTCATTAAAAAGCCTTTTGCTGACATTTCGTCTAGCAGTATAAAATATACCGCTGGGCGCTAAAGGCTAATATCGTAGCGTGAACACAAAACTGAAGTTGAGAAGACTTCAGAATGTCATTCATCTGTGTGTAGTATTCATGTGCATAATTTTTTCCTAGCGAGTGCACGGAATAGGACTCTGAAGATGAATAACTTTCCTAAGTTTAACTTATGATCATGCTTTATATTTTCAAGCTAAATAGTTTTTAATTCCATACAGTTTTTATAATTTACGAATAAAATCTATGCCGAAGAATATATTCGGATGTGTTATAGTTAAAACTACATTTCGTTTTTACTCGTCGAAAAGTTAGAGAATAAATGTGTTTGACATATTTTCCCTTTTCTACATATTTATGTTCTATAAAATAGCATTAATACATAAGCAAATACATATTCATATTTATAATAAATAGCTTTCAGTTGTATTTTATGTGTATGGAAGTACGGTAAAAAACTTAAAACGATGTGGTTATCGAAATTAAGTTTCATTTGAAAAGAAAAACTAGTGAAATTGAAACATATCAAGAAAAAATAAGTTTCTGAAAACCCCTTTAAATATGGAATGAAAGCTGGATGAGAAATGTTCTTCGATGTGTAAAATAATTCGAAACAATATTCAACAGAAGCAGGAATTGAATTATAATTCACATTTAAAATTACCTTTCGTTTCTTTTTTGCAACAACCTTTCTTTTAGTCAACTCTTGGTCAATAAAAGATACAATTATTATAGGATTATATAATAATATAGCATTTTACGACGCAAGACGCAAACGACTTACTCTAACATGTACATATTATAAAATCAGCCGAATTGAATATATAGTCAAAATACGGTTGAAAATGTACAAATTTCATGTAGTGTAACAAGCGATTGTTGGTAATTCTAAATAATGATGAACTAATTCAAATACCGGAAGCGCTTCGTAAGTACTGTCATTTAGAAGACAAATTATGGAAGTGCGAATACCTCGTTAACTAGAGCACATTTCATGAATTCAGCGTTAGTACAGCGCTCTGAATTATTGTAAGGAATCTCTTGAAACGACCACCTTGACAGTGATATCATATTACAACCTATCGCCATTTGCTTGCTAACCTGAGGATCTTATTAGGGAACCAACATTCAATGCATCATGTTTACTACAATAATTGATGCTGCATGGTAAATGCACAGGTATGTTTAACTCTAATAAATAATTAAATTATGTAAAAGGTAATCAAAAATATTGTATACACTGTGCAGAAGGAACGATACAATGTTTCGGTTAACTACCTTTATTTCATTTTTAATTATTGCATCGCTTTGTTGATTGATAATGCGATGTGCTTACAAAATGAATAAAAAGAATATTGTAATGTGGTTCATCTTTCTTTATTTTACTTCGTTAAATGTTTAGGAAAATTGAGTTTTTTGTGAACCTTATTCACTTTGACTTAGTCACTTTTATGTTAATTATATTTACCCACAAACACATATTAGAGATTGAAAGCTTTGTAATTAGTAAAAAGACTGGGGCAGAGGTACAAATTTGAAGAGTCAGCAGAATGAATGCAGATTCATTTGTCATACGTTTCCAGTTAAGCACAATAAAATAAATAACTAAATTTTGAACCGAAAAGATTTTTGATAAGAAAAAAACAGATAAAAAAGTTGAAGCACTAAAAATTAAATTTTAAGCCTAAGTCACTTATAGTAAAATATGACATTAATTACCAAATTTGTTGTAAATTGAATGTTGTGTCTCCATTTCATGTGTTATAAACAAGCAATTCCATTCATTATGTACTAAGTCACACTGAAAATTTTTTCTATTATATTTTTTGTTCAAGATTTGGAAATCAAATTATCAGTTGTCACAAGAAATTAGGGTATTTTCTTGCTGCTTTATTATTTAAATTTAAAGGGAAGAAAAATCATAGCTTCTCGCACAGTCATCAATTGTGAGATAGAATATCCATATTTTATTTTCTCTTTTTTGTTATTTTTCATTTATATAAACTACTACAGAAAGTGTTTTAAAGTAGGTTTCTTTAATTAAGATAAGATTAAAAACGTTTTGATTTTAAAAATTCAAGAGCCGTAGTTAGCGAAACAATAGAAATAAACCACAAATGGTGAAAGTTATGTATACATATGATAGTTAGCTAATTACAATAATTTAAAGTCATAAATGTACATGGTTGTACAGTGGCTTGAAATTAAAAAAATGTATGGTTTGTAATTTACTTAACAGTGCTTGTTGTGACTAGAAGGCCTCTTTAGCTTGGAAACCATCTTCTAGCAATAATTTCTTGTATTCACTATTTTCAATGAATTTTTAGAGTAGTCTGCACATTGTGAGAGAAGAAACCTCGTAATGAACAGAGAGACATACAGACTTTATAAAACTTTACTATATAAAAGGAACGAAGAAAAAAGGAGAACGGAGAAAACTAAATATTCTATTTTGGGATGTCATTATGAAAATATTTTTAAAAAAACCCCGCATTTTACATATATTTACCGCATTACACATCATATTTTTTAAAAACATACATAAATGAACTTAAAGAGTTACTTCAATTCACATATCTATTATTTAGATATAAGTTCTGGAAAAAATAATTTAGCTTTTGATTTTATTCTTTCGATTATACATTTTGCCATAGAATAATAAAGGTATCTTTTATGGGGAACACCGAAAGAAAAACATGTCCATTAATGGATGTTGAACACAATTTTATACAATTGTACTCTAAATACCTCTGTATCAGAGCAGTAAACTAAATATTATTAAAACAGCTATCCCCATAAATACCAAAACCAGTTTAAAATACTCAAACTAAACTTAAAATCTTAATCTAATAATCTACTTTAACAAATGTTGCATTTAATTTCGCAATTTGAAACATATGTGTATTTTTATGGACGATAAAATGTAATCGAAGCAGAGTATGCACACCAAATGCTAGCATAATCGTTGGCTTCCAACTAATTGCCACCATAAAAGTGGATGTTCCGTTTCTCTAGCAATTTAATTTCTTTTTTCGTTGTGTCTTGTTTTATGGTGAGGAAAATCAGACCTCTAGAGCAGATAGACATTCCTCTTTTTTTGGACTATAAACGATTCAAAATAAAGACTAAAAAATTTTAATTACGCGTTATTGTGTTTAAAAGTTGTATTCTGATTGATATGGGTATTGACCAATGTGTAAAGATACTTTATGTTTGTTTTTATATGTTTAATCTGAACCATGATGTGTTCATATTCCGTGTCTGCTTCTGTAGGAAGGGGAAAATTTGCTATTGACTGTAGAGAATCAATATTTAAAAATATTTACCTCGATATTTAATTTTAAAAAATAAGTTGTGAACATTAATCTGGAAAGGAAATAATGCAATTATAAGTTCAACCAGCTGTTTTCTCCAGAGCTGGTATCCCTTTTATCCTAGACCTTTGCTCGTACCTGATGTTTTTATCAAAGACTGTCTTCATGATAGTTTCAAAATTAGGAGCCAGCTGTGTAAGTAATGGCTGGTTTTGTTTAGGAAAGAGAAGGAACTTGGAAAAAAAGTGTTCAAATAATTTGTATACGCTTATTTACATATTGATGTGTAGAAAACGCAGGGGAGTTGAGAGACGGTTCTCAGCAGAGCAACAGAGAGGGGGATGACGGACAAGTTATATCGTCAGGTGTCCGTGAACCATGCAATTTTAGCGGGTGAAGTAAAACAATTCCCAAGCGATTGAAACTTTCAGTAGTATTGTTCAGAATTGGGAAAAAGCGAAAAAAACTGTCAGCCGACATTTGAATGGAAGAAAGATTGCCCTGCCCACGAAAGAAGAAACAAAACTGATAATAGGGTTATAAGAAAGTGAAAAAGAAAAGGGCCCCTTTTGAACATTCTGATTACCTGTCAATCTGTCGGTCTCCGTATTATCCCTATAGAAAATATTCCGATTAGAATATTTTTTTCCTCTAAAAATTCAGGAGAAATAAAAATTTATCTGCTTCCTGTGCAAACACGACAGAAAAACGAATAAAATCAGAAAATTATCGCATAAAGGCAACTTCTAACGTTGGTGGTCAACAATCTAGAAAATAAGTGTCAGCTGATATTTGACTGTTGAAAGGAGAGTTTTGTTAACCTGTCAGGCCTTCGAAGAACAGCTTAGATATTAGAGTCTTACAGAGCGTCGGGTCTTTAACTGATCCACCTGACACATTTCCCTCACACCATTCGCCAGTTGACCAATGTTTTTAGCAGCATACTTCCACGTAAAAATTAGAATAAAATTTGAAAAAAATACGTTAAAGAATCAAAAAGTTTTTTTTGTGCAAATTTTTTTAATTTTCAAAGAAAATTACAATATTCCATGACATTGAGCTTAAAGGTATTAAATATGAGTAATCAGGTGAAAAACGGCTTTACTGTAAGATATTTTGATAATATATATATATATTAGCTGGAATAGTAAAGGCACCCAGCGCGGTGTGATTTTAAGAGCTGGGTGAAATTTTGAGAGTATGATGGGCTCTACAGCAGGTTTTCCCATCATCTCAACTTCCCCTGGCAGTTGCGTATTTCCCTTCTAAATAAGCACCAATGAAAGTTTCAGTAGCGTGGAAATTGTTTTATTTTATCCGTTCTTCAGACACGTGTTTTTATTAATAACTGACGACCATCCCCCTTAGTCAGGCAGCTGACAATTTTGTTTTCATAATAAATATTTAAAGCAACCTAACAACAACGTAGAAATGAGACGACAATTTTTATTCAATGTAGGAAACGTTTCATATGAATTTTCAGGCTTTGCAAACTTTGATATATAAAATATGATTTATTTCGAAAATAATGGTCATCTGTAACCCGTTTTAAAGCCCTCTTTATGGGTTTTAACTCTACACTGATGGCAAATATCAGTTCAGGTAGAGAAATATGTATATGATTTTTTTTTTAATTTAAAAATTAAAATTTTAGAAACATTTTTATTAAAAAATAAATGTACAAACTAAGAAAGAAATAAGCTTAAACAACTACTGATGTATATAGAAATAAGAATTAATTTTTTTACGATTGTTTCTGATTTAAAGGAAAATGGCAATATCCCATCATATTGAGGTACAGGTATTAAATATGAGTTATAAGGTGAAAAGCGGATTTCCTGCAAGACACTTTGAAACAAATTATATATATATATATATATATATATCTTTATATATATATATGAAGCCCAAGGAATCAGTCATAAATGATCTCACGCACGCTTCGAGGGGTTCGTGAAATTATGACAAAGTGTGGCAAAGGGAGGGGAGGGTGTAACAAGACGTGTGACATCATGCATTATGCAACATAGCGTGACATGTGACAAAGGAAGGGAAGGGGGTCAAATGTAATTGGAAAACGCGTGACACTATTTATGAACGGGCCCCAATTAAAAACAGCATTTTTGTAACATTAGCCTTTCTTCTACAAAAAAAATATAAAAATGCTGCAATAATTCGTAAAAGAATGTATAAAAAATAAATATTATATGGAACTTAGTACCATTGATACCGAAAATAAAACTAGAGTGCTGCATTTTATGACTTTCGGGGCCACGTTACAAATCATAATCAGATCAAAGTATCTCGTATTGTCTAGGAATCTGGAATATGCTTTGCGTTTTATTAGATATAAGGTGGATTCACTTTCTGTGAAAACTGAGAAAATATCACAACACTGAGCACATAAAAAGTTATGTGGCTGCAATAAACCTTCAAATATTCTTTGATGACACTGAATGTATAAGCAAAGAAACCCCAACAAAATTTCTCCGAAATGCAGCTAATATGTTTTTTCCTTCTTAATATTCCTTAATTTATAAGTTTACAGATGAAATCTTATTTCTTACGTGCTTGCTTTTACTTCGATTGAGGGTGTAATAGAAATTTAAAAACTGATTTCGGGGCTTCATACCCCCACTTTTTATGCAAAATAAAAGAAGTTTTGATTTCCCACTAAAATTCTAACTTTTGTTTCCCAGTATTCATAGTTTCCAAGTTTATATGACGATTTTTGATGTGACACTGGCTTTTACGAATGTTAGATTCATGCGCAAGTACCCCCCCCCCCCTTGTGGGAATCTTGCGTAACTCAAAAACGGTTTGTCATAGAAGGTTGATATTTTTAATGTAGGTTGTCTAATTGCAATTAGATGTTCTAAATTAGTTCTTTTGTGTGTGTTTAACCTATGTTAATTTCAAATATTTTTTAGTATCAAGGCCCTTTCTCGAAGGTTCTCAGTCAATTTTTTTTATAGTTAAGGAAATAGGCTATTACACCTCAGCAACATCTCGTCAAATTTGTTACCAAAAATGAAATGGCAATTCGAGTGTGAGTTTTGCGATCTTGACGAATTTTCCGTAGCGTAAATTAAAACATTGGCAAGAGTACAATACTGTAAAAACTATTTGCTCAAAAATACATAACACTCTTCTGGAAATCCTTTATCCGGGTCTAAAGTAAAATTACAGGTACTAAAAAACAAGAAACTACAATGTCTTTAAAAAAGGAATTCGCAGAGAATATTCTGATTGATTGCCACAGGTTAATGTTTTGAAGTAGAGTCCAGCTCTATGATTGCGCTGAATTACTATCTGCGGTACAAAAAGTCGAAGGCGAGTGAGCGCGCGCTGCTCGGCTTTGGGGTCTCCGCAGTCAGGGAAGGTTGGCATGCGAGACCTAGCTGGTTGCTCACTACAGCTGAAGCAAAATTAGAGCTGAAGCTAAATTAGACGCCAACACTATATAATGCATTTTTGACAATTTTTAAGCAGGTATTAACAGATCTCAAGCGTTAATTAATGCATTTTTGACAATTTTTAAGTTGGTATTCACAGATCTCAAGCGTTAATTAATGCATTTTTCACCCAACTTTTAAACTGGTTATCCCAAATCTCACGCGTTCAGTTTTGCGAGACTTCATAAATCTTTTTCTGTACTTTTACAGAGTGCGAAGAATTTACAATTTTACTGAGAAACTGTTATCAAGGAACTTGATTAATGGATTTAAATTAAGTTCTTCGAAAATTTAAAGAAACAACCAGTTCCCCTTCTGTACTTTTGCAGATTTTTTTAAACATAACTAAGGAAGTCATTTTAACCACACATCAGATTTTCTTAAATAAAAATTATAGTACTAGAGATATACACATACTATGTACATACAAATGTGTGCAGCTATTGCACTTGAATACAGTAATCGTAAAAATATAGTAAGTACTTCAAAGTTCAGTTAACATCCTCATATATTATTGAAAAACTATGAGGTAACAAGGAAATTTTAAAGTTTAGTAAAAACATTTGTTTCTGCTCGAAAAAGAAATTATTAAATTTCTTTTTTTTTTCTTTTCTTTCTTTTTTTTTATTTTCAAAAGCCATGAAATTGTTGAACGAAAGATCATGTTTATTACTAATTGTCTGTCACAATTTTATGCTACCGTAATTGAAAATGACACCTACTGAACATCATTACTGATCATTTTCACACGTATTACCATTGCTTCAATCATTGCTAATGAATGAAAGACGGACATATTGACGGGGCATTTACATAATTCTATGAAGCTACTGACATGATACATTAGAAAGTAACTAATGTACGAAAACACGGGCATATCTACACATGCAACTTCTTTCACTATATTACTACATTTGAAGTTTTTTTCCTTCTTTTTATCAATGCTCTTTACGCATTGTTCTTTATGTCATTATATTTTTTTTCAAAATTATTAGAATATTTATGCTTTTTTAGCACCCATAACTCAAACAAAATGGCTGTGTTTTAATAATAACAGTTAGTTCGTTTTTAGGTATTAAAAGTCTGTAAGATTTAACGTCTAAGCTAGAAGCGTAATATAAAATATTCAACACAAAATTTTATATCTTACACTCTAAAGGCAAAAACTCAAACAGATAATGAAGTAACCGTTTGTAAGTACTCGTTACCTTGATAAAAAACCAAAAACAGTTAAATCACGCTCCTTTTTCTTCTTCAATAAAATTCAAACATATATTGTATGCGAAATTTTACGTTCTCCAAAATAGAATAATTACATGCATCAATTACTAATAGAAAAAATGGAGATGTAATTGTTAACTTAAAATATGGACATTCAAAGCATAATAAACATTAATATACACTATTTTGAGCAAAACATATTTCTGACATTACTTAATGTTTCTATTTTCAATAACTCAGAGCACCGTAACAATAAAAATTTCCGCCGTTGCCTAATAAACCCATATATAGATGAATTACTAGCACAATTTCGGAAGTTGACTAAAAGTAAACTATTTCCGATGATTATTATCTATTGCGTAAGTGGAAGTTTATAGACGATAAAACTTAATCGAGTTAGATACATACATTGCTGTTTACAAAACTGTTCGCTGTTACATAATTACCATCATAAATGAGAAAGTTTTGCTCCAAACTGCACTTTGTTTTCTTTCAATCTAATTAGTTTGTTCACGATCAACATTAAGTAAGAAACGTTTTCAGCTTTTATTGTTAGTTTTCTCAAAGAATTTCTCAAAGGTATTTTTTTAAGGACTCAAAAACGTTTTGACTTGAAGATGGTTAGTGCGTAGCCAACTTTAAAATGACGTTTCATGAAGTTTCATTTTAAGTTTTTTTTAATAATAGTGTGAAATAATATAATTCACTTAAAATAAGTGAAAATAAAGGGGGCACAGTACCTGCTTCCATTTTTTTTCGTTTGGCAATCAGTTAAAAAATAGCACATACTACATTCCAATTGTTATTAGAAAGGATATTTGAAAGTAGAAACTTATTGCATTTAACCATTAATTAAAAAATAGGTATATATATATATATATTTAATTTCTTATAATTTTCTCAATTATATATATGTTTAAAAGATTTAACTCGCGCTTTTATTAAATCCATTTACTGTCTAATATTAGAGCATAAACATCGTTTCACATGCTTCTATGCATTATCTATAATACTGAGATAATACATTTTGCTGGTCAAAGAAATACATTTATATCAATTTGCTTTTTAACTATTACGGGAATGAGTTATAATGCAAGGAAAAACAATGGACAGAAACCCTTAAGAATATTTCGGTACTTTAGCTGTAAAAGAAATAATGAAGCAAGGACAAGTACTCCCTTACAACTCTAGATAAAAGATTCCTAAATAGCGATACAGTTTTAGATCACCTTTATAAGCTTGAAACTTATCCTGCAGAAAAACTAAGTATTTTGTAGACTTATTGAAGTTTAATGCACTTCCATTTGATGCTTAGAATAACATTTCATGCTCTTATGGTATTGCTACCTATTGTAACATTATGGGGCGGGGGAAATCTTGGAGGCACGTATTATAGGTAATATAAAGTAAATATATTTCAAACAAGAGCGTCAGAATATAAAAAATAAATGTACTATATTGCATAATGTACAGTTTAACGAACGTAATGCTTAATTTTAAAATTAAAGTAATTAGGGAACTTAAAAATACAAATTTCTTTCAGACTCACTTCGAGTTTTTATTCACTTCTTTATTGTTATTATTCATTGTTATGTTACACTATGATCCTATACTGCATTACACGATCAAGAACTTAGCAAAGCTTTGCTCTAATTCCATAACTAAACATATCATATTTTGAAGATGTAGTAAAATTATTTCACAAAATTATAGTTTTTGGCGCAAAATACTTGCGTACAAATAACCTGTACGCAAAATACTTTGGCGTACAGGTTGCAGCATGCTCCCAGTCTTAACATGTGCATACATGTAACGTATGTCTCGAACCAACGCTGATAAAACTGTAATATGAAACTATCGGAAACTAAAAAAGTAATAAGCTATCGGTAGGTTAGAACATATAGGGAGTTTTAACCTCTCTCAGTTAAAAGTTCTAGTTACTCTTGCCGTATAATTCATTCTTTAAAAAGTAATGAAAGTCCTTACTCATAATAAGTTGGTATTTAAGAGAATAAAACTAAAAAATAAATAAAATTCTGCAAACTTTAAATTACAGTATTAACAATGTTATTACATTATTGGTTTTGACTTCATTATTCCTGATTTTATAACATATTCTTTTTCCTTCAGAAAAGTAATTATGGAAACTGAGGTTGGGGATATTTTAATCCTTTTGGAAATAAGACACTTTTTGAAAGGAACCTCATCAATAAATCTTACCATCCAGCCAATTTCAAGCTTAAAGCTGATCGGTCTTATAATCTGTGTGCATCATCAATCATGTTCAACTTGATTGTGAACTCCCGTAACTCTGAAACTCCCTTTCCAACAAAGTTTCACTCAAATCCAGGTAATTATATATATTTCTTATGGTATTACTTAAATTCGAACCAGTTAATTATTGGTTTAAATATGTATGCACACACACACACACACACACACACACACACATATATATATATATATATATATATATATGTAGAAGTAAATTGTGATAGATTTTAAAGACATATGTTGTACTATGTGTTACATACTGTGGTTGACATATGTGTAACATACTATGTTGACCGTTTGCCTGATTATCCCGAGTTGTCTCGGGTTCGTATATATTACAGTTAATTAGTATCCCGCGAAAACTCGGGCTATTTCTTATTGAAAGTTTGCCAAGTTTTGTTGGTTTCACGTTCTTTTGCGGGCCTGGTCACATGTGTTTCCTATTGTATAGTATACTTCGGCTTCGGCCTGGAAGAAGTGAAAGCACATATTCAGCCTTGATTGGACGTTTGCCAAGTTTTGATGGTTTGCTGCGCTACCCCTTGTTTCAAAAACCTATCATACAAAGACCAATAATTAACTTTTTTCCATTTACCCGAGATAACTCGGGATATTAAACTAATATTAAAATGTAATGCAAGGTAATGCTTTTACACCTGTAAATGAAAATTTAACATAAAACTTATATATTTTCTATTGTTTCGTTCCCTTGTATTTAATAATAAAATAAAAAATGTGAGGATTTTTTTCAAAAACATTTGTAAGGGAAGCGGGTAAAGATAAAAATTCACCATACATGGTGTCAAGAATTTGCGGAATGCATTTCTGTTTCATGCAGGGCTATTAATTCAAATTCTGGTCCTTGTCTGGAGGTCATCCAAATCCTCAAGTACTTGACCTCATTTGATGGAGGGCAATTAGTGTTGGAAACTTGGCAAGCATGTTGGTATCAAATCATTTATTAAAATACACCATGATCGTCAAAATATATATTTCATTTTGGTCCGGTAGCCAAATCTGTTCGATGTAACACCTATGTTTAAGTTTTAAACACATAATCTAAGCACATAATATGATAAATAAAATATCTAAATGAGTGTGCACACATCACTAAATGCTCACAATAACTCTCCTCTCAGTTTTATTTTGATATTATCATAAAATTATCATCATAATTAATGCTTTTTCTATGATCTGATGATATGACGCTCTATTCCCTCCACAACTTAGCCAGCGATGAAAATTTAAAATGAATTGTTTCGGCTACTTTTTAGAACATTTCAAAATAAGCCGTCCATGGAGACAATTGGGTTTTCATAAATATAAATGAAAATTTTAATACAAATATGCGCAAAAAGTACTCGCAGCAAGACGTTTCCCAGAGTTTACCTTCGTGTGTTTTTAAAGTGTTCAGTAAGAAAAACCGGCGCGTTTCATTTACTTTAATTACAACAGTACAAATACGTACACAAGCCGTCCATATTTAGAAAAAATCCCATGTGGCGACCTACCAGGAGAATTGCACATTAGTAAATGAGAAAAAAGAAGAAAAATTAGGAATTTTAAATGCAATATGTGATTTCGAGTATTAAAATAAAATACTATATTAATACAAATAATTAAGTAAAATACCTAATCCTCTTTTTCCCTTTGACACATACATTGATAACTATTTTCCACAGATCGCAACTTAATTTTTTATTCATATTAAGAAAACTCAGATTTTTCTTTTACATTAGTTATATTCATTTAATCTAGGTTTTATTACGTCTGATATTAATCGTTTTCACTCTGTTATGCGTATATTCCCGACAACTTTATAATGCTTTGCTTGAAATATGGCACTGATTTGGAAGACAAAAAATATTGCACTAAATATTTTAGTACCTAATTTAATTAAAATTGTGAAGCAACTTTCATCTTAAGCATGAAAATATGTATTAAATAGTAGCTTGCATTTCCTTTCATTAACTTACCTTGTGATAAAAACGAGTAAAATAAGAATGAACTTATATTTATTTTACAGTTGTTTTGCAGTTCCAGATGTCGTAAATATATATTTCATCGTATTCCGGGAAAATTGAACTTACTAGCTGAATCTGATAAAACAAATCTTGTTGAAGAAGTTCATATGCAGTTACAGTACGTAAATATTACATTCGTTTAAGAAGTTTAAAGCACATCGGCATTTTTATCTACGATAAAACGTAATCCAAAACGAAATGTATACACAAAGTGGAAAAAAAGTGCATTGTCCTAGTAATTACTCTCACAGAACGTAATATCATGTTTCCAGCAAAATTTAGTCACTTTTTATTTTCTATACTTCCTTGCATTGTAAAAAAAATCTCTCTGAAATGAAAACATAAATATATTATTTTTAGATGTTAAAGAGCGTACTTTCCCCTCTTCTTTTGAGGAGGGAGAAAAATTGTTCCAATCAATTTTCCTTTTTGACCCAAATTAGGAATTACACGCCTTAAAATTAGTTATTTACTTCACATTTGCTTAAACATCATTTTTATTCAAGATACAACTTTAATTCAATATTCAGCTTCCTCATAGCATTAATACTTTTCTATATCTCAACATTTGGTTTTTCACAAAAATCGGACTGATCTTTAAATAACTAATGTATCAAAAATAAAAACTTATTTCTGCTAACATGTCGCAGTGTGATCTGTTTTGTAACCCAATATTTCTCTTTCATTTAAAAAACATCATTCTGTCGGAAAAGTTATTTCTAAGCCAAGGAAAAAAAATCTTAAACTGAACATAAAGCACGTCTGATGCCTAGATGTGGGTTTCATAATTGACATTAACTTTTCAAAGTAGGTTATTAAATACTAGACAAGAAGTAGAGACAAAAAATAATCTTTAGTTTTTTCTTGTTTTTTCGAACGTCACTGTTACCTGAAATCATCATCATAAAACTTAAAATTGTGACAAAAAACTCAAACTTAGATCTCACGTATTAATCTCCCTTGTGTAACAACCAAAATGAATGAATTCATTTTGCTCTTAATTATCGTTTTTCTTGATTGGCAACACGTTTTCCAGGCATTACTTTTCCTTCTGTCTGCTGTTTTGTTTAAATTAATTTAGGAGTTGAATATCTTTGTGATTGAATGAGATGCAATTTCCCATCTGCATTCAATTATATTTAGGGCGGAGGTTAGTATAAAAGGAGGACACAGCATTAAATATATCTCTTAATCTAATGCAGAAATTTTGTTTTGAAAAAAAAAAGACGATTTTTTTATATACTTAGGAAATATTCGGTAAGTTAATAAACGGAAATTTTTTACTGTACAAAAAACGTCCCATCCAAAAAAAAAAAAAAAAATAATAAATTTAAAAAAATCGTTTTAATACAATCAAAGATTTTGTGTGTTAATCACAAAAAACATCTGTTTTATACATTCATACGTTTCATTTGACTGTAATTATGTATTATTTTTGCAATGAAGTTACAAAAAGAGTCACATTTATGGGCTTTTACGTTTATCCCAAAAAAAAAAAGCTTATGTTACACAGAAATTTTTGAAATCTCAAAAAAAAAAAAAAAAATCAAATTTTGTAATATGTTTTGGGCTGTATTTTGGCAAGATCTAGTCCAACTTTCAGCAGTTGGCACTTGGACACTTCTCGGTTTAGAAGAGTAAATTTTCATGAATTTGCGTTAGGTAGTTAAACAAGGAAGAACGGATGATAAGATTGCGGTGAACGGATCTCAAAGCCAATATAATTTTCGCTTCCTTGAAAACCTGAAAATTAAGGCAATAAAATCTCATTATACGGTTGCTTAGAGCATAACTGTTGCTGTTTATTTCGGTTTTTAAAACAATCAGTTAACATATTGTTCTTTTCCTTTTTTTTAATAGTAACCCCGAGTGTGTGAACCCATGTGTTGACCGGAGTTTTCGAAAATCGTTTTAATGACAATCACTGCTAAAAGTATATTTTTCCTACTAAAAACAAGAACTTATCAAGGACGGGGAGCGGAGGGGGGAGGGGGTAATTTTTCTTTTCAAACTTACAAAATGTCACCGAACAGAAGAATTTCTGATTTTGCAGAATAAAATAAATTGCGTTAAATTCCCCCCTCCTTGTTCCTCCCCAAGTGTTCTAAAATTTAAAAATAACAGTAATACTGACAAATGGGTAATAACTCAATAGTTTATTAAATCACGAATATATATATTTTAATGACGTCGTTATTTTTCTTTTGTTTGTGCAGTTTTAAAACAACAACAAAATGGAAATTTCACTAAATGGAATTTAACAGTGTGGATATTTTTCAATTTAATGCATCAATATACAATATACAATGTATATATTTTGAGTCAATTTCAATAAATTTGCTTCTCAGTAAATGATTAATATATACAATTGATTTCTTTTTTGAACTCTTTCAAGCGTCTGTTCTATTTTACCGATAAAAAACCCCCTCTACTTTACTTTCATATCTCTAACCTTATGAACATATTTACACTACCTTCTAGCACAGAATCCAACATATGGCTGAAACTAAGCTAATACATTCTGTTTCATCAATTGTGTACGCATGAGTAGGATTATAAGCGAGGACTCATAATTAAACTAGGCATAAGTATACCATCTGTTCATAAAACCGACAGCTATTGGGTAATTGCGGTCATAAAACTGCAACTAACAGTTTAGAAGCAATTTTCTGTTATCTTTTTATATATTATTCATGGTAACCCAAGTGAATTAATTAAATGCAGCAAACCCTTTATCAACATTATTTGCATTTTTGTTTCAAAGTATATTAGGAACAATATGATTAAAGTTCTGTTAAGTTGTGTTTTTTGTTAAAAAAACGAAACACTTTATTATTTGATGGTTTTAAAAATGCAGTTCCATAATTAATATACTTAAGTGGCAGATGTGGTTGGAAAGTTCAAATTTAACTTATTTTTTTCATAAAAACTGAGTATGTATTTGAATTCGATGTTTTCCAAAAAAAAAAAGAAAAAAGGAGGATTATGTTAAACTCACATTTAAAATTACACAAATTAAACTCACACTCACAAATTTGTTTGAACGTCATTAAGGATTCTATTGCACCCAAAAAAAGCTTCCAAACAGTGGTGTAGTGAAAAAGAAAGGTATCAGTTGAGACACCAGGGGGGGGGGGAGGAATTCAATACAAGTCCAATAACATTGAACCTCAGTAGAACACACATGCATATGAGTATACATTTTGGTTTGGCCCGTGATGCATAGTGGTTACAGAAACCCAAAGAAGTCTTCCGAAAGGATTTAGACCTCGGAAGCACATGTTTTTACGAGTCGAAAAAAAATTTGTACTCAAATGACAGACTGGGAGATGAACACATAGATCAATGTTACGTCAACTATTCAGTAGAACGATTCACACATATCGATTGGGGCACATGACTGACCATCAAAAGGTATGTGTATAGACAAGAGCAAAGTTATATATTACTGCTGGAGCATGAAAAACAATAGCAATGATAAATTTGTCTATCAAATTTAACTATTTGGTGGATAACGATCGACAATAAATTAGGGCTCATGAATGTTAGAAGCGAAATGCTGCATCTACACGAAAGCAATATATCATACATTAGAAATATACTCATATACCAAGTCCTTATGATCACTCATTTTAAAATAGAGATAATGAGTTTTGCATCACTCACTTATAAAACACATCTTATGGAAGAGGTTCAACATATTTAGACGAACACAGCTATGCGATGGAAAATAGTCTTAAGGGATGTGATAAAAAACTTATTAATTAAATTTAACACACGTGATTACACAGGACATGAATAATTAAATATAGAATAGTTTACTTTAAATAAAATGTATTTACGAAAACATCATCAGAGTGGACAGCTCGCGTTTTAGGTGAATCAGAAGTTACATATCACATTTTCTGTGAAATGCCTGCCAACTGGATAGCATTTTTGTCGTTACACTGCCACAAGAATTTTGCATTCTATCAATAAGGATTAAGAATAGCACATTTGAAGAGCATATTTAAGTTTAAAAAAAAGCTATTGCCCCAAAAAATTATTTGAGTCAAGGTTAATATTAGGATTTTGGGGAAAAAAACAACGTTCAAAAAGCCTTATTGGCCCACTAAATTAATAATTAACATTAACAGTATTAAAACGACCTTCATGAAGCATGCCCTGCTGGTATTTACATTTTACGTTTTGTCTTCCAATGACTTACAAATAAGAAAACAAATGAGGTTAGATAATATAAAAATGTATTTTACATTTTCTATTATATTTAAGAAATTTATTTACTTCATACGCAGCCAGGAAAGAAGTGTTAAACATACTAAAAATGGTTAATATGAGCATAGTTGACCGAGTTCATAATCTACATTTGTAGATTAAGTTTTACATTCATTTTCTCAGGTTAAAGCCTGCATAGGGTTTTATGGACGATAAAATGTAATCGAAGTAGACATATGCACACCAAATGCTACCATAATCGTTGGCTTCCGAGTAATTGCTATCATAAAAGTGAAGGCTGCGTTTCCAAGGCAGTTTAGCATTTTTCTTTTTCCTCCTTTGTTTTATGATAAAGACATCCAGAACCAAAAATTGGAAATTCAGTCAGAATGCTGTTAATGGTGTAAAATTGAATGGGCCAATATATTTTACCACAATTCCGTATTTTTTTCACACAAATAAATTTTATGCAAAGCTGATATTTCTCATATTTATTGATAAAGCACATCAATTGTAATTTTAAGTTAAAAAATATATTTTATTGCTAATTACTTTACTGATAGAGTAAAACGTTTTTTATTCATTTCTAACTTTTATTATGTATGTATTTATACATGAGAGAGTACGAAGAATAATTCAGCAAACATTGCTTTTCGTTAAACTGTAATTCTACAATACAACATATAATTAACATTAAACATATTACAAAAAAGCTTCATTCATATAAAACAAGTCAATTCAAGAAATTCACTGTCAAGAAATGATTATTTTTGTAGAAAGAAGTCTTGAATGTTTTTACCATGTATGTCGGACGAAGAAGAACATATGCGTACATAGCACTTTCAAAAAGTTCATACATAGCTTTAAAACACCTAGAAATTTTAAATGCTCGTTATTCAATGATAATATTGAACTTGTAATAAATATGAAAATACTGTATTAAAGCTAATATAAGTGAAAAAGGGACATTTTTCAATAACTGAATTTCATTAACTGTGTTAAAGCGAAAATTCTCCAAGCTTTTAAACTACAATTGTTCTAATACAATGTCGTGAATAATAATGTCGTATGGTGATTACGAAACTATATTCAATGTTATGCATGTGAATACCTCGTTTTGTCTTATCGGAAAAGGAGCTTAATGTGATAAAGGTCTATGAATTATGAATAAGACTCACCAGTTGGTTTCTCAAAAGCAATTAGCAAATGAAAGCGTTAATTGAGCATTAATAGTGTACGATACGACGTGTCTGTAAGGAGATTTTGAGAAATATCTTTATTATTTAGACATGGTTGAATGCGACGAGACTTTCTTGAAAATGTGCTCAAGTATCAAATTATTATGGAATTGATAAAAATAATTTTAAATGTTGGTTGTACTAATCAAATAAATACACGTACAGAGTTTTATAAAAAAAATATTTTGAATAATATAATTTAACTAAAATATGAAATTTTCTTCCGATAAAATAGCACTAATATAACAATAATAATAATAATGATAGAGAAATATTTTGAAAAATAAGTGGCAAAATTTTTTTTTTTTCTCAATTGATTTCCCTTCAAAACTCACTTCTAATTACTGCAGAGAGTTTCTATACATTTTTCAAAATAAAAACAGATATCGAATGAATGAAAATGACAAGCTGTAAAATGTAAAAATCAATGCTGTGAAACAGAACTCTTTTTTTCATTCATGTGGTCTTCAAAAATAATTATATTAAGGTGATATTTTAAAACATTATCTTATAAGTATGTTTAAGAAAAAAAAATGGAAAACTGAAAAAATATATATTTAGTTTATTTTTAGTTACGTCTGAATAAATTTGTTTCGTAACAAGAAATTATAAATTTACGCATTTCTGAATAAGTCAGCTTAAGAAAATTTAAAATATCTTATTGGAAAATAAAAGAAAAAAAAAATAAAGAACGAAAAAAATAAACCAGATTCACAACGCTTAAAATTAATACTATAGGAGAACACCTATTTACTTTCCCCATTTCAAAAATAATTTTACGGTGAATATTAGATAGAATGAAATAGAAAATGATAATCAGACTAAGATTATAGCAGTTTTAGGCATAAAAAAATACAGAGGTAAAACATTTGCATCAATGGGGGAGGGGTATTATTAAGGTAAAATAAATAAATTAATAAAAAAAAAGAAAACATGAATAAATTTAAATCTATTAGGGACCGTTCATAAATGATGTCATGCTTTTTTCCGATATATATGATCCCCTTCCCCCCCTCTGTCACAAAATGTCACGGTTCAACGGACCCCCTACCCCGTTTGTCACACGTTATGCTATGTTGTATAAGCCTGAAAAATCAAAGCAAAGAAGGAAAAAGATTAAATCGTTCTGTAAACGCAAAAGTCAGCTTTATTACTACAATTACAACAGAGCTACCCGCTATTTAAATGCATGACGTGTGTGTACATAAATGAATTATGTTGTCACACTTCTTGTTACTACCTCCCCTCCCTTTGTCACACTTTGTCACAATTTCACGAACCCCCTCCCCCCCTCGAAGCGTGACATCATTTATGAATGATCCCTTACTGGTGTAAAGGTTTTTTTCCCATCATTTTATTTATGAGAACATTGGTGATAATTATTCATACTTTGCCGTTAGTAATGCATAACGAAAAATAATATATATATATATATATATATATATATATATGTATAATACTAGCAACCCACTACCTAAAGAAACTGTTTAAGAATAAATATAAATTTTGAACCAATCAAAATGCTTAATTATAAAAACAGATCAAAATCACGGACAGTTATTCAGAAACCGTTAGAGTAAAATGTTGAATAAACATTTGCCTTTAGAATAATACATGGAACATTCACTGAAGTGAATTTCTGACACATTTGTTCCGAAGTGAAAGCTAACCACAGAAAATGCGAAAATCGTACACCAATGTACACCACTAAATCTCAATTTCTTTTAATATAGCAAAATCCTAGTTCATCAATAACAATTTTATAGTCTACGATTTCAAACAGTTATATTAAGTTCAGAAACTGGTTTAAAAAATAAATATGCACAGGCTAAAATCGTTGACAATTATTTTGAATAGCTAGAACTAAAGTTAAACAAGAATGCATTTCTAATATCAAATCTGGAGCGCTCACGCAATAATAACACTAATAACATCAGACAATGTCCGGAATGAAAGCTTCCAAACTAAAGCCAACATCGCAGAAAACACAAAACTGATTCGCCATTTCTAAATATAGTAACTCTGAATTCCAAGTTTTACGCCAGGAACATTTCACGAAAAATCAAAGCAAAGAAGGAAAAAGATTAAATCGTTCTGTAAACGCAAAAGTCAGCTTTATTACTGCAATTACAACAGAGCTAACCGCTATTTAAATGCATGACGTGTGTGTACATAAATGAATTATGTTTTATCGCCCATAAACGTATGTACATATATATTAAATTGCTACAACAAATTGGTTAGTTTAAATTCTGCTATAAATTATAAATTGCTCCGAGGTTTGAATGACTTTATATTCATCGTACTTGGAAAACATATTTACTTTATAGTCTCTTTCTCTCAGAAAAAAATTTCTTTACTCTCGTCGTTCATATTCTCTCATTTTTAGCTTGTTGTATTCCCAAGTAAAATACGTTCCTTATAAAAATAAAACTATTTTTAAAAGGTCAAGTAAAATACGTTCCTTATAAAAATAAAGCTATTTTTAAAAGGTTAAGTATATGATAAAGTAAAATAAAATGATTTAAGTTCAAATTTTGATTAAAAAATAAGTAAAAAATGAGAACATAAAAAATCGTCGTGTTTTATGAATGTGAGATAACATGAATATCAATTTTACGTGCAATACAATGTCTGGACTGTTAATTAGCATCGCCTACTTTGAATTTTGTGTAGAAAGACGAAGCAATGGAAGCTTAGCAGTTTATTAATTAATGATTATTTTTAATTCCAAAAGTATCTACAAATAATAATTAAGTATGAGATGCATTTCTCTCAAAATAACTTCTTTATTAAAGGATTGTCATTTATAAATCCCTAACATCTTTCAAAAGTTTCATTCAGTTTGTGAATACTTTTTGGGTGTAGTAAGTCTTTGATGGGTGTGGTTTACCTTTTGACTTATGCTCATATAAAGTGGTATTATTTAAGAGATTATTACAATGGAAACTGCCAGTGATCAATTTTAATTCGAAGACATTTAAATTCAAACTTGTGTCAAATAGCTTTACTGATTATTGAAGAAATAAAAAGATAAAGGAAACAAGTGGTATATATTTATATATATGATCGAAGATTTAATTCACTCCCTGAAATAAAAAACTACTGAGAAAAAAATGGTCACTTTTAACTACAGAGTTCTGTGCATGCATGAAACAGTGTTTTAAGCACGGGTGTCTCCGGTGCGGTAATTTGTATTGCTCCCCCCCCCCTTTACCGCCGTAAATAAATGAATACATAAATTAAAACAATGCATAAAAATGTGGTGGTGATAGAATTAGTACGATGTACTCAAGAAAAGATTAAACATATTTCAAATATAATGAGAGGAAATACACAGTTGCAGTACATGCATTTTTCATAAATTGTAAGCAAATAAAACCTTTAAATTCCTCTAGTTTTTCAAAATTTTTGAGCAAATTAGCTAGTACATACACTTATAAAGGGAGTCAAAGCATTAGTCACAATACTAAGACGTACTAAAAATCATGAACAAGCTTCCTATTCTAATTGTTATTAAAACTTACTAAGCATGAAAAGTACAAATGAATTATTTTTGAAATTTTATCGTTTATTGTTAAGTAACAGATACAAATTGAAGGAATTTTACGTTGGGAAGTACGAGTATAAATCTCAAAACTGTTTTGCAAATACTTGTTCCTCGAATTTATGACACTCATTTTTTTCAATGCGAAACTTTCCCAATATTAAAAAGCAACCAAAAAAGAGAACTATAACGTTGGCCCAAAAGTATCAAGCAGCTAAAAAACATCGATAAAAATTGTTCTCATTATAAAATGGACTCCATGTAACCCCACAGCAAGAGAATAAAATACATATTTGAACACAGCTCTGTTTCATTCCAATTTATGTTCCTTATGTGAAAAAAAATTACATGTATTAAATTTATATATTTAGAATAACTCTGCCAGACGTATAAATGCTAAGTAATGAACTCATAATTTAACGTAATAACGCATGAAATCCAACCTAGCGCAACTCTCGCAGTTGAGCTTATTCTTTTCAAACTTTAAATACTTTAAAATGTGCTCTCACAAGATTATGCTAATTCTTTTCAAACTTTCTGGCAAATTTTCCACTTTGAAGAACGTTACATGATAGCTGTTTCCAAGGGTGGTAAGCATTGTTCTGAAATCTTGCTGCATCAGTAAATTATGGAGCTC
This sequence comes from Octonoba sinensis, assembly GCA_038502835.1. NCBI lineage: Eukaryota > Metazoa > Arthropoda > Arachnida > Araneae > Uloboridae > Octonoba > Octonoba sinensis. The sequence continues at coordinate 105,385,526 of CM076602.1, read as the reverse complement.
AGCGGGTTGCGAAAAGAGATGATTTAGTTGTTCATTTGGTGACCGCAGGTTATATATATGTGGAAGTAGAAATGATAAATAAAAATGAAATATATTGCATTAAAATCAGTAAACTAGGTTATAAGCGAATAAAAATGAAGGTAAAAGAAAACAATATTGCATAAAATATTTACTGATGCACTTATCAAAGAAATATCCCAATTAACACGGTCACGATATTTTCCCGTTAGTCATAGTTAGGTGAAAATGATTTACTAACTCATTTTTGTAAATTTGTCTGAAGGGATTTCTTGTAGAGTCAAAAATGTGTGAAAGACGTTAAAACACAGCTTTTTAAAGTTCTATCAATCAAGGCGAATATTTCCAGATAACTGTCAATCGCATTAAATACGCTACTAAGAGGACCAAACTATGTTTATGTAACAATAGTTTATCATAATATTAAACTGAAAATATAATTTAAATAAAATATCCAATTAATGAAACATTAGGTCCGTTTGTGAAAGGTATCTACTTCACAAATTACATAAGAGATGATAACTTAAAAGACACGAGATATTTCCAAAACAAAATCATTACATTTAATTTGCGAAACGGAACCGTGGAAATAACTGAGGTAAGAAAAAGTTAATCTGCATTTAATAAAAGTCATATTTCTTAAGATCAAGAAAATAACATACGCAGTAAAATATAAAGTTTGCAATTGCTGCTTGGGGAATTTCAATTTTACCTCCTGATTCTTTATGTAAGATCTCAAATATTTTTATGCGTTAGATTCTTTTAGCTGTATAAAGAACTAAAAATTTTAACTTTGAGTAATATATACGGTCTATTGCTGAAAGTTTGGCTCTCGAAAATTCGCAAAACTCTCTTGGTTACACGCGCACACACATCTATCTATACATATATGCTCTCTATTCGTAATATATGTATACTTCTTATATATATATATATATACATATATATATATATATATGTATATATATATATATATGTGAGAATTTTCCCAGTTAACTAATATGGACTTACTGAACTATATACTATGCACACGGACTGTTACTGAGTTAGTTGTACGGTGTGACGCAGCAGTGCGGAATCAGATTGCTTTGGATTCAGACGAGTAGAAGAAACAATGAACGATGGATTGCGATGATGTTTGAGGTCTATAATTTTATGTTTAATGCAATGTGTTCATCCGTTGTTATAATAAAAGTGGTGTTTGTGCAAGTGATTTCCTGTATAATACTACCCCTAGACAGACCCGAAACCACATATATTCTATGCGTCATATTATCACAGAAGAGGCCATTTATCATCATATTTTACATTGCTGAAAAAAACGCCGTTGGATGAAAATAGTAAACGCGATTTGACATAGAATGCCTATGATTGTTGATATCACCTTGGAAAAATAATCAATTACTCTTCAAAACATATTTTAATTAACAAATTTAGGAAAAGCGAGGAATACATATACATTGCCAGAACATCAAAGGCAAATAGCCCCATACTTTTTTTCGTTTTTTTTTTCAAATTTTAAATTATTTAAATACAGATGTGCTACCTTAAAATAATAATTATTTAAGTCATGACCATTACGCATAAACGCCTGAATCAACGCTTTTCGCGGGCTACTTAACATCATAATTTACTAATGCTGCGAAGTTTACGAACATTACTTACGATTGAGAAACAACCACTAAAACTTTTCAAAGTGGAAAATCCCTGAGGAGGTTTAAAAGGAATTAGCATATTCTGTTGAGAATAAGAATATATTTCTTACTTGAAAATTTTAAGTAAAATTTAGCAATTGGACCTCACATGTGTTAGTTGGCATGTCGACGTAACATAAATGAAAGGAGATTAGAAACATTGTACGGAGCTGTGCAATTAAAGTCACCTTGTTCTGTTGCAATTAAAGTCACCTTGTTTACACTTCCTAATAGACGCATGGCATTGTAAGTTCGTATTTAAGTTGTATAGACAGAGAGGGAGAAATCTGAAGTGGTAGATTTACGTTTATATTTTTACCACCAAATAAGAGTTAATTTTTGTAAAAATGATATGAATTCTGTATTTGAAAACAAATATGTGTAAATACAATTTAAATGTACTATCGTACCAGCCTTGGTTAAGTGATAAAGAGCTGCAGTTAGGTACAAAGAGTCAAATTCAATTGCCTCCTGAAAATATTTCCGTTTCATTGTAAGTTTAGAATCTAACACAAAACACAAACAAATTTTACTGTAAAACGGGATATAATCCAATCAAGATTGGATTATGTCCCGTTTTACCTGGTAGAGGGTTACGTTAGGGTTTATTATAATTGAAAAGAAAAACGGGGATGTTTTTTTTCTTAATGCACAAATTTAATCACTTTTGGACTTGGCAAAGTCATATATTTTTTAAACTCGTTTTTCTCAAAGCGCAATTTTGTACTTGCGTACTTAGCATGTATTCTGTAGTAAACATACAATTTTAATACACTAGTTGCATTTCTTCTTTCAAAGGAACAATGCTCAAAATATTAATACACAGCAAAGTTGCCCGCCTTTTTCTCTAGCCTCTAACTAAAAATTTAAAACTATTGATTATGTAATTCAGCTACATTAAATATCGGAAATATTGTATCTTAATTACTAATTATTTAGAAAAGGCAGCCATACATGTAAATCGGACATTTTTGTGAATTCCCATTCAGTGATTCTTTCGCATCAAACATAATTAGTATGTTTTATAATTAGTGCATTCGTGACCATGTAAGTGAAGAGCTTAATGAATGATTTGAGTGTCAGTGATAAGATAAACTTCTGAACTTCCTTTAAATACAAGTTATTGCTTTTAATATAATTAAAATTATTACATACAACTAAGAAGTTTAAAGAACATCTCGTTGGCATTATGTATTCCACCCTCATGGGTAAAGATGCTAAAGACGACGCTCAAAAGGGGTTTCTAAAAGGATTTTTTTTTCTGATCTTCAGAAAATATCATTCAGTCTGAACAATCTACGAAATTAGCGCACTTGAAACGGCATGTCTAAAAATACTGCAGACATACATCAAAAGCATGGGTAAAAGTTTCTGACCATAAAAAACAGACGGAAATAAAAGATTAAAGTGCTTTGAAAAAAAGGAAGGACTGCCATTTATGAGGATGCACTAAAATTCCTGATTATATGCTCATGAACTGAATTCTGTAATGCTTTGGCGATTCACAAAATTGCACAAGGTGGTGAAAATGTGTGCGTCTAATGTTGCAATTAAGCTGGTTAGAAATCACTACGTGCTTTCAAAAAAGTTGTTTTTAGATCAACATAGCTATTTATTAGCGACCCTTTTTTTCGGAGCTCATTTATTAGGAGCCTAAGATTATTACTTTTCTTCTGCAGTGAGTTTATTTGTCTTGTAAATTATTAGCAAACTAAGAGACAACAAGTTAGATTAGAGCTAATCTTGTTCCCTTGAACTAAATCCATATTTGAACTACGAGCACTCTGCCCGGCTCAAGTTGAACTCTAAATTAGTTTAAATGCATCTTTTTAACGATTGAAACTCTTAGTATGAAAATAGAAAAAGTATTTTTATAAAAAAGAAACCTATTTCCAAATATGTAAACCAGCGTTTCTTAAACTGTGTTCGGCGGATCTCTGACATTCCAAGGGGTCCTTTAAGGTTCCACTTGCTTTCTATAATTCAAAAAGGTCATTGAAAAGCAATCATGTTTCGAGGAGGCGAAATACTTATTGAAAATTTAAAAAAATAAAACAATAGCTAACCCTATCTTCCATTTAGTAACTTAGTTAGAGTAAAAACCGATTTTTTATTGATTAGGAATAGAATTATCTATGCGTAAATACCAGTATAAAACCACACTGTGCTGTGTGCCTTAAAAACATAAATTGATCGAGCTTTAAATCAAAAAAGTTGCATTAGTAGCTAGTTGTGTTTCATATTTCACTCTTAACAGCAATGGAACAATCAAAATTTTGCTTATTGAACAGGGGGATACGTTCATAATGGTTATTACATGAGTGTACATGTGACTGATGCTCAGTGTTATTAGCATTGCAACATACTTGATACATGCTTTTTCTTGTAACAATTTATGCTCCAACGGATTTGAATAATAGGAGATGGAAGAAAATGTGAATGCTAAGGAAAAATATCACCAACCAGTTGTGTACATGTATTTTTGAACTAAGAAATGCATTCCTTATTTTAGAGTTACATGCTGTTTTGTACCACACAGCCATGCTGACCGTAATAATGAAAGTTCTTCAAAAATTCTGTCTTCTAAACTACGAGTAGTTCATGCACTAACGATTATTAAGTTTTTAGCCTGATACATTGTTTCTTCAAATTCCAATGTACGGCATGCTTTCTATTTTCTTTTTCTTTTCTTTTCTTTAAAGAAAATCATTAAAATAGGTAGCTGATGCAACTTTCACTGACACTCAATGGTGCAACATTGATTCTTTCAGTTTGTACATTTGAAATTTTGCTGCATCTTATAGACTTTTTCTGGTGAAATATACAAAGGGAACTTAAAAACTAATGGGATTGTTGATAAAAGAGGTATTTATTCTAATGATACTGAAATATACAATATTTTTCTACATAAAATCCCTGTCCTTCAACGCATATTTCCCTACATTTTACACGTTTTTTTTTGAATTAATCGGCGGAAAAAATATCGGTTGCATCTGCAACCAATTATGCACCGCATCAATGACTTCTGCAAATCTTCTTTCAATGAGCTGAACGGTCTGGAGTGTATGGCTGTTTCAGCAATTCAAATCCGACAAGGGATTTGCCGCGTTTAAGAGTCTGCTACACTCTAAGGTCGAAAGCGGGAATAAAAGTGACATATTCCATAGAAGTGTTGCATTCAGCGCTGGATACAAGCAGAAATAATAAACCGTACTGCAAGAAGTTTCGAAAGTCCTTTTACTTTTTGACTTCCCTTCGTATATAACGGCAATTCGCAATTAATTTCGGGGACAAAATTTTAGCTATGACAGAAATGAAAGGGTTTTTTTAATAGCTTGCACTCATTTTAAGTTTACAATTTGATAAATAAATAGTTAATTAAATCTAGCATATTATTGCAGGGAAACTAAACAGATATAAATTTCAGAATAAAATAAAAGTTAAAAAAATGAGTTAAAATACTTTTTAAAATTAGCATAATACTTAGTTTCACACTTATTATTCAGAGGAAATCATTTCCTAGAAAATGTGTGCGTTTTTATGAGTGAGAGACGAAACAGATTTTTACTTTTTTTTTAAAATTAAAAGTGTTTTAAAAATTTTATAAGTAAAATAATCAACCAGCGACAGTTTTCTACACCTGATCAGTACTAAAGGAAATTATGATATGTTCCGTTAAAATCACATAAATAAATCCAATTTTTTTAAAAAATGCATATTTTATTTTTATCTCTTTAAGCAAAAATACTCGATAAATGCCTTATTGTCGCGGTTTGAATGGAAATTTATTGAGTTAAAGTGTGTAGAACCTTGTAACAATGTTACCAGTCAACTTGAGAATGATTGATGAGGTACACATATTATTAGAGTGATCTATTTTAAGTTTGAAGTTGACAAGTGAAAGATTTATTGCCTGAGATTGAAATATCAAAAAGTAGCACTGGAACTCTTATGAAAGGAAGATTTGAATCTCATTTTATTCATTTTTCAAAATAGAAAGACCTCTTCAAGTTTATCCTAAAAAGTCGCAATTTTTATTCGAATTAAGTGAGTAACATACCAATGCATTGTCTATCCCGTTACACTTTTGCTCTGAAAAAAAATAGAAGATTTTCCGGACAGTTTAAACAATATATTTTTAATTTAAAGTGTATAAATCCTACTAGGGCGCCTGCCCCCCGCTCGCTACCCCTCACCAACACCCCGAAACTGCAGGCCCTTTAAATCGCTTCGCGACTAAACCTCGCTGAGTTCGCTCACCAGATACTACATTTATATAGTCTAGCAGGGATGTTATTGCTACAATGTGCTTATGTATATTATCCTAAATTATTTTCCCTTGTACCCTAAGCAGTGCTCATTCTACACACACAATAAACTTTAATTTTCTTTGATATTAGTGTATATAGTACAGTTGACATATGAGTTTACGAGCTTTTTCGGGAAATTACGAAGGAGCAGTGTTTTGGTGCAATTGGCGATTATCAATAAGAAAAACATGGTGATATTACACGGTCGGAGAGGTGATAACCTTGAATTTTTAGGGGAGGAGGAGTAGTGAGTGCACTGCGATTTCAGGTAGTTGTACAGCCGCAACGGTCTTGAATTTTCATTACTGTTCCTCTGATTATCATTGTAATGTGAGTACTGCAAGATACGTTTCAAGCAAACGCTTTTCCAACTAGTTTAACAGTTTACTGGAAGTAATTATTAATACAATATATTATTATTAATATCATTTAATTATCATCAAAGGCCATTTCCCATGTGTGGAAACCACCCAAGTGCGCAATCCCAAAGTAAATAAAGAAAATTTTCTCTTAGATTTATTTCATTAAAAAAAGCGTGTAAACTATTATGTAAAACAATTTAAACTCAATTCACCTTTTTAAATACACCTTCTTAATATAATGGAGACAATTTATTATACTGTTATAAAGATAATCTTTAAAAAAAAAATCTGCGTGAAATAACATCAATAAGTGCATTTATCATTAAATGTACTTTGTGCAAAGCGCATGAGCCCATTGTTAGATATGTAGAATTTAACGGAGATTAAAATATTGGACGATTATTTTAATTGACAATAACCAAAATAGAACCTATCCCTTCGAATGTTAAAATTGCTATTGAAATGTCATTAGCGGCTCTTTCTACGAGATAAATTCTGGTTCATTTGCTATTCAACAATTAAATAATTGTCGATTTCCACTGTTACTAGTAAATGTTAGAAAACAAAATACTAGCATAACCCTGGTCCGAAAGGGGTTTCATATGGAAATCAGGTAACTAAACACTTTTTTTGCTTGTTTATTTGCTCTCGTATCAAACTTGAACACAATTTATGCGCTAGTACAACCGCAACACGTTATTGTAATTATATGGACCTCAATAAAAGGTGACCTGCAGAATATTTCAGGATTTTTCTGTCAATAACTTTATGATTAAAGAATTTTAAATAAATGAGCTGGAAACTGATTCATTCGCATGTTGTAAGAAAAGTGGTGCTCTGACATAAGAGTATATGTTTTGATACACGTAAATAATATTTTATGGAAAATTGCGTATTCTTTGGAAGTCATCAGTAGTTCCTTATTGAACGTCCAACGTTTAACAGATCAAAAAAAAAAAAAAAAATATGTATATTAGATGCATTTCCGAGAAATATACAACTTCTTGTGATTTTATTTATTTGTTTCAGTTACATTAAATATGTCCGAATGTTTATTACCCGTGACACAGCATTTTATGTGTTCCGTGGTCTGATATTTTCTCAGTTTCGGCTGAATTCGAATCATGATAACTAATAAAACGTAAAGTATCTTTCACATTCGTAGACAATACCAGAAGCTTTCATCAGATTATGTTTCGTAACGGGGTCATGAAAACCGGAAAATGCAGCAGAATTAGTTTATGTGCAGTATCGATAGTTGGATTTTCTGTATATGATGTGCGTTTATTTCCTGCTGTCGGATTAATGCCCAAGGGAAGTTTCAGAGAAGAAACAATAAAATAAAATAAAATTTCTAAATAAATAAGTAAACAATATATCATTTTTAATTTATAAAAGTAAAACTAGTAAAAGCATTTATAACAACTTTTACTAGCATTTATTTTTTCGGAAAAATTGATCAAAACTGACAAAATAACCTTCAATCATGACGTGTAAGTTTTATCCCTCTATTATGGCCAAACAAAGTTAGGTTTTTAAGCACCATATATTTTATTATGTTTTTTTTATTTTATTTATTCCTTCTAATTAAATTCCATATAAACGCACCGATTTTTTAAAACTCAAATGCTTTTTTAAATACAGTTTACTACAGAGTTAATGTGCGCCGTTAATTTTGTCAAATTTTGCTTCACAACAATTACAAAGTTGTAATGTTTTTAGTTTACAACATCGGGGAGAGTTGGATAAACGGGATAGTCGAACAAAACGGGATACTTCGTCTAGGGACCTGACAAGGGCTGGTATGCCCTGGACGACAGCAGACTATACTGCCTACATATATGGGAATACAATTCCGGTGAGTATTACGTTTGATTAAGCATTTATTAACAAATATTCTCAGTTGTAGACTATCTAATTTTACTTTCACGTTTAGCCTGCAGCCATGTTTGTTTTGAAAAGTGTCGGAGTTTGACAAAACAGGATACAGTTGTTTTATGCCCCGTTTTATCCACCAATGTATTTGTTGTATATTACTTTTTTAAATAAGCATATATTAATGTAGGCCTAGGCCTTTTGAACAGCTTATTTATATTAGCTATAGTTCTTTCTGAAAAATTCAGATTCTCTATATAATAAGGTAAAATTTGTTCATGAGCGTTTATTAATGAGCAGTTAAATTTATTTTGGCTCTAAATTCCACATCTTTCTTTAGAATTAATTGTTATGTATTATCCACTGAAGATTTGAACTTTTTTCCTATAAAAACTTAGCAATTTTCCTGACAGAAAACAAAATGTCATCTAAGTATCAAAGAACTTCAACCAGAAACAGATGTAGTGAGACAAGAACGGCTATGCTGTTCGTGCAGTGCTAGATGGAGCTATGGGTTTCATTCAAAAGAGCAGCCGGTTCACATGGAGTCTAAAGTCTGCGTAAGAAATGTAAGAAAAGTTCATACAAATACATTGACCCCTAAAGTGGCAGCAGAGAAAAAGTTGGGCAGATATGAAACAGTATTCCACTGCTGAACAAGAGAAAGCGCTGGTTGAGCATGTTTTGACTCTAGAAGAGAGGTTATTTGGTATAACTCTAACGGACATGCGAATGCTAGCATTTGAGTAAGCTGAGAGAAACATAATTAAGCATAATTTTAACACAGAAAAAATGGCTTGAAAGTGTTGGTTGTATTCATTTCTTGTCTGACATGCAGCATCCGAAATCCAGAACCTTCGAGTATGGTCCGAGCAAAAGGGTCTAATTGCACTGTAGTTAAACAGTTGGGACATTTCTTCTTATAACTAAGGTTAATGTGACGTTAGCTCTTAAATTGGTCAATTTGATGCCCTTCCGAAAAATCGCTATCACTCAAAAGTTACGCAAGCAGTTTCTTCTATTCCTAGATTTCGCCAGCTAAAGTAAATGCCGGCGCACATGAACAAACACAAGAAGAACTCGAAGATTCTACCTTGTTCAAGGCAAAGTCATACGTCTATATATACAATATTAATGAAATAATAAAACTGGTAGATAAACTATAATAATTATTATTTTTATAAGTAGAAGTGCTATATTCGAAAATAAACTCCTAATAATGAGTATGATTATTGTTATCATTATGTATAAACAAAATAGGATATTTATGCAACCAAAGAAATTATATTTTTCTTTCTTGTTACGAATATCACTTTCAAAATTTTGACACAAGAATAAAAATAATTTAATTAGACTGCTGTTTAATTAATTGGAGTATTTGTAAGCGGATAATTTCCTGTGCTCTTGTTATAGACAGGGCGACGCATTTTTATGAGACTTTTGTTCTGCTACAGCCCAAAATGAAAGGTCTTTTTTCCCATTTTGTTAAATAATAACATAAAAAACTCTTATTTTAAGTTTCTGATTACTGAAGACATTGTTCTTTCAAGCGGAAATTTTGCTTTACAGTATTTTGTCAGTTAATTATGCTTTTCAGTTAGTTTTATACAAAATATTAAACATTGTAATCCCTATCCCGTTTTGTCCAACCTAGGTAACGGGTTATGTAAGAGTTTGGTAAATACTTTTTTTTACTCTTTCACAGTCATAAAATTTAGTTTAAAATATGTTTTTTGTGCTTCAATAAATGTTGTTGTTACAAAAAAAAAATAATGTGTGCTTTTCTTTAACAAACTTTCCGAAGTAAAATAAAACAAGAATGGTATCTGTTTTGTCCATCTCCCCCTATAATTCATAAAGTAATTCTTGTGAATATTTTCCATTTCACTTTTGTCATACTGTTTCGCAACATCATTCAAAGTTGATTTTATTAATCACATAAAAATTATAGTACTTTTGGGAAGCAAATGAACCATATCGCTAACGATGTCCGTAACACGTGACGATGAAGCAAACATTCTGAATCGTAATGAATTTGGCTTTTCTAATTAACGCTTTTGCCATGGGATTCCAAAGAGATAACCAGAACAAGGTAAAGGAATTAAATGAACTAGCTTGTTTGCAGATGCATCTTTTAAAGGACTTTGATAGCTGTATTTGTAGATCACGAAGCATTACACATGCAAAATTTATTTTTAATACATTTTGACAACATCCTTGAATATAGTAGGACATATTGTTTTTTGAAAAATAGTTATAGTGCCTGCCTCCTGCATTCCAACCCAAAACTGCAAACAGTTCCATTCAAAACGCTTTGCGATTCCAGCTAATTGCCTCGCTCTCCAGACATTATATTCTTGTAGTCAACACAGTCGTTCCTTCAAGAAAGTGATCATGTACTATCCTGAAATACCGGGCATTAAACAGTACTCAGACCCAAATACATTACAAATATGAAGTTTCTTTGAAATTAATGTAGATAATACCAGAGGGGGTTGGTGTTTCATTTGTCGAGTTTAATGGAAAATACGGAAGAATGGCCCATTGCTGCATTTGGCAATAAACCTCTAATTTAGCAACTTTGGAATTTTTGAGCATACATTCGTTTGTTGTTTGCGTAAAATTTCATGGAAATGTAGTTTTCTCTATTTTTTAAGATTGTAAGTAAAAAGTCTTTTGTAAATCTTTTTTCCTAAATGTAAAAATACCCGTAAAAGTTATTTTTTGTTACCCAAAATCTTATTGCAAAAGCTGTACATAAATGCAATGTAATGAGACATTTATATAACAGGAAAAGCGGACAAATTCTTCCGTTAAATCGTTTGTTGCAGGTGATCTTCCCATTAACAAAATATGTGTCAAACGGCATTTATTTAAAGTAAAGAATTATGGATAATAATTCAAGATAAATTATTCAGGTGTATATATATATATGTAACATCACGGTTACATCAGCACATTATTTTACTGGAATGTGTTTATCAAGCAGTCTTGACCAATTATCATCAATCCTTAATTTATTAGCAGCTTCACATGGTTAATACACACCTTTCAAAACAAAGCAAGAAGACAACACACAAAACATCAACGTCTATACTATAATATTTGAATCGTGAATCCGAGCGAAAAGCTTGCGAGATCGCCTTAAATAATCTTTCGAGGTCCCAGGATACGTGACGAATGCAACTGCTTTGATTGGCTGATGATCTCTGCAAAAACTGTTTTTAGCTCCCGTTACATAATTCTTTCCCGGGTTAGAAAAAAAGAACTAGCAAGGGAACGTAAAAAAATTTTATAATTCAAAAGCGAAATTGAATTTAAATAGGGGTTTGAAAAAGTTATTTATTTTCAATGTTATAGAATATATATATATATATATATATATATATATATATATATTTAACTTTTATGTTACAATAAACAAATAATTTCTTTCAAAGAATGTTGTTTCTCAGGAAAATGATTAGTATACAGTCAGATCTCAAAGTAATATCAAATATGTATGAATCGGTTATAAGGTCATTTTCGTGTAGTCCCAATGGGTGACCTTATATCAAGTTATCCGACAACGTTCTTAGAACGTTTTCTTTAATTGACAAAAATATTTTAAGCCTTTATATTTTTATATTCAATCAACATCATAATTATTGAAAACACACTTTATAAACGAATGTATAAATATATTTTACAAAATTTGAAAAAAAAATAAGAACTTTTAGTAAAATTTAGCACTTTTTAAAAAATGCTCCAATTTTTACAAACATGCATCTACTTGAATATTTTTGCATGATTTGCATTTGTTATATACTAGACTAGGGATTGACCTACAATCTTAGCTTTATTTACTTTCAGTAAAAAGCTATGATGCTTCGAAATTGAATTTTCGAGATTTTAACTACCTTTAAAGCTAAATATGAGCATAAAACCAGTAAAATTTATGCAATCTTAAGACTACAGGTCATTCCCTAGTAAATACTATAAAAAAACATTTCTGCTGAATTTCATTCAAATATGTTATGAACGTTTTAAGTAATCATCTTTGAAGTATCAGTTTTCATCAAAAACAGTTCTGAGAAAATCGCGTTAGAAGTGTTAAGAAATAGTGTATTTTATAGTTTTAACTACTATAACTTTCCTTTGAAATGACGTAGAGACAAAACGAAACCTTTTTGACATCCTAAAATGTTATATTTTACTACAACGAAGTTTTTTTTAAAGTGATTATTTTGACGGAAAATGAAGTTTTAAACGTAGGCGGATACCTCAAGGTCCGACTGCATATGCAATCTTTTCTTAATGTTTATGAGCAATTACATAATCTAAATGTGGTCAAAAGCACCATAAATAATACAACCTTTTTTTTTTTAATATTTTATTGCATACTTAATACAAGAAACGCTATATTTCACTCAGCTTAGTTTGTGCCTGCTTAATATCTCAGAAGAAAAATGTCAGCTTCTGTGCGAAAAGCATCTTTGAATTGTTTATAACTCTTGCTTCTTAAACTTCGCGTTATCACATTTGAAGACATTAATGGTGCCAAGACAAACCATCTGACTGTTTACCCTGAAAATGTTCACTTCCTTTTCTCCCGCGAGATGGAGTTAATTTCATTAGGGACTGCTGTGACTCAGAACATTTGCACATTTATCAAAATTACGTGAACATTTCAACCTTACGACACTTGTAGAATAATTCAACTTTCTTTGGAGGCTTCCCAATCTGGAATTTTGCCAAAGCGCTTAAAACATAAAAAAATAATCTTCAAGAAACGTTAGAAGTATTTTTTTCCAAAACAAAACTTTCGGAAAGTTACATTTGAAATCATTGGTATAAATTTTCAGTAATTTTTTTAAAGACAAAATGACGCAATTTGAGGTTTCGTTTAAGGGATACGACTAGAAATTTTGCATTAATTTTTAATTGGAGAAAATATAACCATTACACGAAAATACGTGGTGCTAAACAAGATATGTCAGCCCAAACAATAGAAATGACTTTTTAGGAACAAAGGATTTTTATGCACAACGCTAAAAAAATAAATAGATAAAATTCGTCTCTATCTTCTGATGTAAAATTTGCCGACAAACTGATTTACAGTAATGCAGTGTGATTAAAGTGTGATCTTAAAAAATGCATTTTTTTCCCTTCCAAATCGTAATATCAAAAAAAAAAAACTGCGAATTGGGGGGGGGGGGGATAAAATAAGTTTTTTAAAGAAAAAAAGAAAGAAAATCGGTTTATATCTTCCGGTCGAGCATTTAAAAGACACTAAAATTTGTCGACGGCCGGAAGCATTCAGTCGCTCCAATCCGCAAAATTTCTGTCAAGTTACCAGTTTCAAACACATTTTCGTTTTTTTCGGCCCTCCTACTGTGTGGCATCCGTATAGCTTGTTTTTTTTCTTTCTGAAGATTACTTACAAGAAAAAAAAACGGTTTACAGTAATGCAACGAGTGTGGAATAGGTGGGCCGAAAAAAGCAAACAGTTTTTTTTTTTTTTTTGAAATCGTAATACCGCAGGAAATTTTTGAATATGAAAGATTAAAAAGGGGCTAAAGATAATTTGTTTATATCTTCCTGTAGCGTAGCTGTTCTAAAATTTGCGGACATTTGAAAAAAAAAATCATTCCCCCGAATTTACGAATTCACAACTGAGTAACGACTTGAATAAACGCGAGCTTGACCAACACAACTGTGTGGCAGTTGTGTACGTACATTCGAAAGTATTTAGTCATAAAATCCGATTTACCGTGTTGCAGAGTGGTTAAAGCGGGCGTAGAATAAGGTGGGATGAAAAAATGCAAATGTTTCTTTTTTTTCTAATTGTAATATAGCAGTAAAGATGCGAATTGGGATGACAGAAAGTGGTTTAAATAAAAAAAGTAATACAATCGGTTTATATCTTCCGGTCTCGCATGTGCTTAAAGTGCCAACATTTGGGAAAAAAATCACTTTTTTAAGACCATTTTTTAAATTTTAAAGTTGACCTCTTCTTAAATGCAACAGCTCAGTTTCTTACGTTTTAAAAGTCACCTTTTCGAAATATTCCTGTTACACGTAACACACATTTATTATTCTTCGGAAAACAAAGTTTTCCCAATAAAACACAATGTAAATAACACCTGTGCACACATACTTCACGTCAGCCTTTGAATCTCGGCTATCACTATATTTTGCGAGGTGTCTAGCTATAATCTGCTCCTTTGAATCTCGGCTATCACTATATTTTGCGAGGTTTCTAGCTATAATATGGGTGCTTACTGAGCATTCAGAATATTTAAAAATATTGTTGCACTACAGTACCAATTACTGTATTAAACTGTCAAAACAAAATATATAATAATAAATGCTTTCCAAACGTCGAAATAATAAAATTTAACTACACGACGCAATGAAAAATAATGTTTGCTATTCACAAACTCTAGTTTAAGACTAAATTGGGGGTTTCATGCACAAGGTATGTTCGTTTTATGTTGAAATTATACTATAATCTTACTAAGAAATTATCCAAAAAAAAACTTTACAAAACAAAATGCATAATTCCTGCATGCTGACACGCATTCATGCATGCCTACATGTATTCATGCAAGTCTACACGCATCCTCTATTATTTACTTATAATTAGAATTTTTACTATGAAGAATCTAACTTTTGCTACTGCCAACACTTCTTTCTGTTAGCTGTTTTTCCAATAGAATTGTTGTAGTACTTTACAAAGTGTAAAACGATCAATATTACACTTTTAAAGATTAAAAAGAAAATGTTTCCTAACTCTCACCTCCGGTATAATGCTACTTGTTGTTTCAAAAGTATGTCATACGTCTATTTGTGTGTGTGAACAAACTTTTAACGTCTGTCAAAATGTATCTCAGATCCATACAAAAGAAAACAGATTGCTTCATTCTATGATCTCCTAAGTAAACATATTTCAGCGTTATGCATTTGAAATCCCAACGGATAATATTGTCATGAGACTGCGGAGCGGCAAACTGAACAGCGAATTCACAATTTAATTCACTGGTTTGTTTACCGTTGCAATTAGCAAATGAATTCGATTACCGAGAACATGAAATGTGAGTTGTAACGCATACGAAAATATATGTTTGCAAAAGTAGAGATCCGCATTAGATAAGTTTGTGATGAATAGTTAGTCTCTAATACAGTTTGGCGAAACTTCAAAAGATATAAATGCATTTTTTTATTTATGAATTAACATTTATATTGCTTTTATTAGTATTCTTAGTCATTGTTGTAGATCTATAAACATTTGTATTGAACAAAACACAAAATAATGTAAAATTTCGTCTAAACCATTTTACTGAAGCTATAAAACGTACGGAATTGCAAAACGAATTTTTATGCTCCATCAAATAAGCATTTTCTTTTTATTTTTTACGTTAAGTTATATTTATATCCCACATACTGATTTTCTAAAAATGGAAATAGAATCACTGAAGAGCAGTCCTTAATAGAAATCAACTGGAACGTTTCTGATGATGATTATATTGTGCTAGCTCGTTACAATACCCACTGTAGTAGAAGATAAAGTACAAGTTTAGATACTGAAGAATGGTAACTTATACTCAATAAGATCCAGCTCAAGTATGATCCGCCCGCGGGAGAGCACCCTTAAGGCCTCCTGCTATTTGGGGAGGGGGATGGAGGTGAAAAGGCTCAAGTGTGATTGTGATCAGGTATTGTTTAAGAATGAGAGAAATTCTGAGTATTTAAAATAAAAAACAGAAATATGTGCTCATTTATTTACAAACAGAAGCATCATAAGATAAAAGCATATAAAATGATGTAAAAAAAAAATATGAGTATCTCAGGGCCAGACAGGTCAATATATAATTGTTTAGTAGCACGAAAATTAACCAATACGGGATAGAACATGCTTTTTTTTTAAATGTTGACAAGCCTAATTCCTATTTAGCCATATTCAGTCAATATAATGTAAGAGTAGATTAAAAAATCATAATGTATTATAGAATGATTTATAAATAATGTTTTTTACTTAAAAACAATTACGTTGTGTTAATGTACTAGGGAAAAGCAGCGTTTAAAGATATACCAAAACTTTTTGATATTGCCCATTAATCAATCAGAAACACATAAATTTTTGCTTTTAATTGCAATAGAAAAATACAACATCTGACTATCCTATATCTTCGAAATCCAATTGACGATGAAACATAACTTTTTAATCTTAAGAAATAAAAATATTACGGGATGAGTGTGTGTTATAAATGCAAAGGATCCTAGGTTCTTAAAAGTTTTATTTTATAACTATAAAATGTTTCCAAAACTCGTTTGTGTTTCTATTTTTGATGCCGTTTGGCAATGAAACTATAAGTTAACTGCGATGACGTAATAAAACAAGCCAGATGAAATAGCAGCGTAACTCGAATGCTTACAGGGAAATAAATTATTAGTATTTTATGGTAGTTTATTTGGTTTGTTGAAGTTTATGGGCGATAAAACTCGAATGAGTTAGGCATACGTATGCTGATCAACTAATATATGTATTTTCATTTATAATTGCGTTTCTAAATTTTAAAATATTTCTTATAAACAACTTGAAATAATGATTATTTTCTTATTTTATGTCTTATTGGCAAAATAAATCAGCAGACGTAAAAGTTGTGCTGCGTTATTTTAAGGAACATCATAATGTATTTTTGGGTATGGTGTGATTTAATTAGACGCTTTATTGGTGAAGCGTTTATTTCTATTTTCAGTTCTCTTCGCGATAAGGTTGTCTGCCATCTTCTTCCTAGATGCACTTTTATTATGTTTCGTAATGATCTGAAATTAATTATGCTATTTGTGATAGTTTAAATTTATCCTACCGCCATGGAACAAAAATAAATTTAAAATGTTACAAGTTCTTTTGAATGCAAAATATTTAATATTGACAACTTATTGAATCCATAAATGTTCACCAGTGAGCAATACTAAATTACTGAAGTTTTTTTTAGACTTAACAAAGATTGTCGACACTTTAAAAAATTGCCTTGAGTCTCAGTTACCGATATCTTCCCAAATGTGTTGCTACTCAACATATTTAACTGTAAAATTAATTTTAAAAAACGCAACCAAAAGAAAATTCTAACCAAAGTTATGCCAAATTATATTGAAATAAGATCGGATTTCGAACGTTCCACCAGATAAATAAAGAGTGAGAAAATTTTGAGAATGAAAATTGGTATTTAAAAACATAAAATTTCAGAAAAAGTAATAGGAAACATAAAATATTTTGTATTTAAAAATATCCTTTTTCATTCTCAAATTGCGAGTTTTTTTTTCTTCTTTCTTTCTTTCTTGGGCATCGCAAAGTAAACGAACTTAATTTTAAATAAAGAATAATTAATCCTTTTTCTTTAGTTCTTGGAAATAAAACAAAGCATCTAAATTATCATTCGTGTCGTTTTATTTCAAGCAATACGACCTCCTTTGACCTTCATTACAATTTCCAAATCAGAAAACATTTCTTTAATCAAGACTGCGAAAGAGAATCAAATAACACAACATTATTAAATCCCAGGATTTCTAGAAAACGTTTCCATAGAAACAAGGAATAAATACTAAAATTGAACATTTCTGCTCTCTCCTTTCTGAGAAATCTTCCTTAAATTAATACTTGTTATTCAGTAATTATTCTAAAGATTCGTATCTCGTTAGCGAGCTTGAAACGCCATTTGCTATATTGTTTATGCACATTCTAAATCGAAGAAACTTAATGCATTTGAATGAGTTGTCGTCTGAATTAACAGTTATATTTAATTAGAGTCAGCATGATTATTCTAATCTTAGTTCTAGTATGTGTTTGCAAAATTATAATTTATTTTGAACGTTTTTATGATTAGTGACTGCTTCTAAAACATAATACCAAACTTATGACTATTTTCAAAAAATGGTCTTACGAAATAAAGTAACGAATAAATATTTAATTAATCTAAAATAGAGTTTTTGAAGCGTTAAATGTAATCGCTATGATTCTTCTTTTTTTTTATTGTATTTTAGTCTTAAAAATATTCGGTTTTGGAGAGTTTTGGCTACCAATCATTTTACAAATAATATTCATAATTACAGATCAACAGAAAGAGCAATTACTGTAAAACTAAACAAGCCTACTTTTGCTTGAACCAGCAATAATTACGGAATATAAATTGTGACAAAAATGTTGCGTTATATTATCTCATAAAGTTCTTTCCATCTACTAAATCATTCGAAAAATTAGTTATGTAAAAAGAAAAATTATAAATACGTCATCAAACACATTTCTTAAACTCACTAGAAACTACGATCTGGTAACCTCTGAATGTTAGGAATATTAATGAAAAAGATAACCTAATAGTAAATCCTATTAGGATTTTACAATTAAAAATAATCTAATGTTTAAAATCGGTGTTTTAATATGAAATTTAATTTTATAAAACGGAACTTCAAAACAAATGTTCGCAATTTTAATTTATAAATTTTATAATTGAAAATAAAAATAAATAAACAGCAATTTTAAAACAATATGTTTGCCGAACTGAATTTAAACACAGCAACTGCAAATCAAAATTTAAATAATTAATATATCTATATGGTGCAATTAATAATATTTGAAACAAGAAATGGTCATATATTTATGTATTTATTTATTTATGTTTTGCTACTAAACATTTTGTTATTTATTTAAACAGCGTCGCCTACACCGTCTGACAAAATGTTTCTTTTATGGCTAGTTTCTTTAGAAGTACCCAATAAAATTTCGTATCCTAAAAACCGAGACTTTAAGATTCCATTATGTTAAAGTAGAAACTGCAGCTCATTCCTGACTGGTCGATATTACCGTCCTGGCGGTTTAGTATACACACAATACAAAAGGAATTCAAATTTTTATACAATGCAGAAATAGCTTTGCAAGTATAGTATGGGAAAATACTTATGATTTTGTTTGCTTACAAAAACCACATAAAAATGATCATTTAAGCGTCTACAAGGTTCTTTTTCTCAAAGAAAGTACATAAATGGCATACATTTTCTCAATAAGCTGTACTTTGTAGCTTCTTTATAAATGCATCAAGTTATTATTGACGGTTTTTTTTCCTTTTTTCAATTGCAGTATCAGTTTTTGGTAACGTTTTTGCTGTATCGCTTTTGGTGTATTATAGTACAAGAATTAATTCGGATAATACTATTGAGCTTATAGTAATAGAGGTTTCCTTCAATTAAGATGGTCTATTTATAAAGAAGAAAACATAAAATATTTCTGAAATAATCATGGACATTTTTAGCATTTTGTCAGAAATTACTCCTGTAGTGTGAGACATAGACACTAATGTTAAAACTATATATATATATATATATATTTATATTTATTTATTTATTTATATACATATGTATGTATAATGGATGTATGGATGTATGTATGTATATTTTATTTAAATATAGAACAAACGCCCTGTTAACTTTTTTAAAAGAATTTTGACAAATTTTAAAAATGTTGATTTCTTAAAATGTTAATGCGCACATTGCCTGATTGTCATAAAAACACAGCAAAAACTTGCTGAAAGCATTCAGATTGCTTCTGAAATTAGGTTATTGTAACTGATGTTTCATTTCAGAACAAAATATATTCTTGTATTTTCATTTGCTTCTGGTTTAAACTTTTCTTTAAAATACTGAAAAACTTTGGCTTTTTTAACGACTGCTTGAAGAAATTGTTTAAGGAGTCCAATCTTTATGTGAAGAAGTACGATTAAAGTATTTTTTACAAATAACGATTGATGTGAAACATTATTTTCAAGAAGGATATTTACCCACTCCGGTTAGGATGGCCATTTTTCCTCGCAAAAGTATATGTTTGTTGACTGGCTCCTTATTCATAAAAGACGCAGCTAAACTGTCTGAAAATTTCTTCATATCAGCTAATGATACTACAACCTTGTAAAGTAATATCATTATGTTCCACTCATGATCTTAGTAGTTAATTTTTACGAAACTTTTTAATAGTTATATCACTTGCTTTAAAATTAAAAAAAAAGGAATGTAGTTGTTACAACTTTGAGTTTAACAGCTAAACTAACATTTGACAGATCGAAGGCCTTCATAATCCAGGGCAATGTTCTGCCCTTTGTCCTTGTTGTTGTTTGTGACTAAATACTACTTATGCTAGAAATCACAACGTTCCTGGTTATGTCTTCTGGAAGATCACAGGTTATTGCTTAGGGCTGATTTTAGAGCCAACCAATGTTACTTATTGCTCATAAACCGTAAGATTTTTCTAACGACCTGATTTAAGAAAGATGAAAAAAAAATGGCTTATAGACATTGACTTTAGTGTTATTATAATTATTTTTCTTCTCATTTTTTTGACGCAAGCGTATGAAAATTGGTCATTTTTTATGTTTTATGAAGACACGATTTTTCAAATGAAGAACGCCTTCCTTTCTTTGTAATACTTTCTGCTTCATTTCTATTGTTCATGCACAAAGAAGCAAGAATCCATTCAAAAAATATGCCATATAAATTTATGTACTCGTCTGTTTGTTCGTCCAGATGTTTCACCCAGACAGTTAGTCCGTCAGGGGTGCAGGGATTTACTAATATATTAGGAATATGAGGAAGCCAGTGCTGCCAGTCTCAATCTTCGAGAGTTTTACCTAGCGGAAATGCTACTTCAAAAAGCATAAGGTAAAGCTAGATAGATTGCGCGGTCGGAGAGATTGCGCACCTACGAGTTGGGCGGGGGGGGGGAAGAAGTAGGGTGCACGCGACCACACGCCATGCATTTGTACAACGACAATAGTGGAATGCCCACTTGAAAGTGCAAGTTGATTGAGATGAACGTCTGTGATTAAGCATCGATATTCTATATTGTTTTCACAAGGTAAGTGCTTGAATTTTCATAATGCGTTCTTTGAAATTATATAGAGTAGCAGTAGTACAAATTATTCTAAACTTAACCGACTTTTCGTAAGCTACTAAGCTAGAAAGAGTGGGAAGCCAGCTTTCTTTCTAGAAGCCGCCATATTTAAGTAAAAGTCCGCGCAATCTGTCCTACCGAAATAGGATAGTTTGCGCGTTTTGTACTTCGGAGAGATTTTCGCGTTTCTCCCGTTAGTTTTCATGCTAGGAGAGAATGCGCATTATATTATTACCCATAGCTTATTGGGACTGCAGCATAAATTGCAAATTACATGTGAAACGTATGAATCGATTAAATTCGCAGCATTAATGGATTAAAAGGGGCGTTCTGAATTTTTACTAAAACATAAAATGTAAAATACTTATGCTCTCTCAACACATTTTTAAGACTTGAATATTTTAAAACTTTAAATTAATTTTTGAAGTTATTTCTTGACATAAAAAAATTCACGGGTGTCTCTTTAACAGGCATTAATTAAATGTTTTGACTATAGTTCTATATCGAGAGGTAAAGTTGTCGTGACTTTATAATTTGTGTTTGGAAGGAATTGTGGTTTTTTATACCGTATAAATCGTTGAAAACAAGTTCGTGTGATTTTATTTCTTTTGAAGATTTAAGTTATGAAATATATGTTTTGGAACTAAATGTGCAAATAAAGTAATTTGTGAACAAATTTCTTTTCTTAGACGAAAATGTTGCTAAATAATGTGCTAGTTTTATACAAATATTCTTATTAATAAACTATTTTTACAAACCGTTTAATGCCGTCAAAATTAAAAAGAAAACAAAGTGCATCGAATGTTACTGACCCGCACATATATTCGAGAGAAAAATTAAGAAAGAAGCATCTACAAAAAAGAAGCGAACATTTGAAGATAAGATGTTTCCAGAAAAAGTGGAAATCAAAATCTTGAAAGAAAGAAAACAAAACAAAATGTGTGAATTTTGAAACATCTTCGTCATCAGCCACCTCAGAAGAAAATAATGTCAAAATACTGAATCTTTGGGATCATGTCAGACAGGACAACGAGGATGAGTGTACTGAATGTCTGAAATTGTATAAGGAGACAACTTCGACCAGTGACATTAATGCCTACCGTTCCTTTGCAGGGACTGTCTGAAAAGTACGTCTGAAACACCCAAAAATAAGCATTTCAACAAAAAAAATGTTTTAATGTATTCCTAAACTTATAATAACCCGTTAGGAATACATTAAAACAATTTTTTGTTGAAATGTTTATTTTTGGGTGCTTTAGACGTACTTTTCAGCCTGTCCCTAAAAAGGGACGGTAGGCATTAATGGGTTAAGTGTGCTAGTTGTAGCAGATGGGTGCACTACTTACAACAATAAGTATACCTATTATGGACGACAACAACTTCGGTTAACAAACAAAAGACATTGAAACTGAAAATGAATAAGATTAATTATTATTTAAACCTTCTTTTCTTCTTTATTTTGTTTCTTTAATTAAAACTCTGTTATTTCCGATTCTGTAATCATTGAGTTAAAAAATTTATTCCTATTAAAATTGTATGTGTTTATACAAACCCTACAACAACATAGTTTTAGTGTAAATATTATTGCTAACAATTAAATTGCAGTTTTTATGAATAACAATCTCTCCTACCCATGTGCGCAATCACACCTACCCTGTAAGGACAGATTGCGCAAATTAGTCTTCTTGGTTTTTTTTACAGCTGTTGCATTAAATTAAAGCAAAGCAACAAGATATCAATGGCAATGCATAAAAAACAAATGAAGTCACAGTTATTCATCAACAATTTAACAAAAAAGTCATACTTCGATTTTTTAAAATTATTTTCCAATTGTGCGCAGACTCTCCTATTTACCTTATCATTAAAATCCAAGTAGCCAAATAGCAAGTAGAAGCCAAAGGGGAAACCAAAGGGGGCTTCCGGGTTGGCGCTGAATGCTTCATGAGCGCAACAAGCAAGGGGGGGGGGGCGTGTTTTCCTTGAGCAATAGATAACTTTTGAAATAGTAACCACAAATAAACGACTATTAAATACCCCTTTCAATAAAAAACAACGAAACTCTATTTTAATTCAGAAATAAGTTAATTGTTTCAAAAGTTTTGATTTTGGCAGAAACGACAACATCCCTTTGAAAAATAACCCCTCTATCTAAAAATGGTGCAAGTTGGAACGATTTAGTGAACCAGAATTTATGATCGTAATATTGATAAGAAACTGCTCAGATTTTAGATAAATTGAAATTCTAGCGAATACTTGGAGCTTTTTTTTATACTTGTTTACATAGAAATTGTATATATTAGTAAAGCAAAATATTAATTATCATACTTTCTTTCGCAATTTTTTTTTTCGTTCTATAAGTGTAATGACTCTAATTTCAATTCATAAGTTACAAAAAATGATGCCTGATATACTTTTAGTACAACGCTTAAGGCATACGTATAGGTTTGAAATACCAAAAATCGATGAAAAATGATTTTTTTTAATCGTCCAAATATACACAAAATCTTCAGCTAACAAGGATAAGGTATCATTCATAAATGATGTCACGCTTCTAGGGGGAGGGGGGTTCGTGATATTGTGACAAAGTGTGACAAGGGGAGGGGAGGGGTCAAATATATAGAAAAATAGCGTGACATCATTTGTGAACGGCCCTGAGATAGTAAAAAAAGCATACACTAATCAAAAGTTTCAACACTTTTTCGCTCAATTCTTCAATAGATGAAAATGCTATTTTAAAACTTTACACGCATTTTTTCTCACTTTTAAATTACAAACAGTAAAATATCTCCAATTTAAATTATCATTTTATTATCACAAAGACTACGGATTGTGTAATTCTGTTTTAAGGTCAAAACATGCATCAGAGTACGGCGCATCATTTAACATTAGTATTGCGTGAGTGGGTGAATTAGCTTTTTTAATCATTGCTCAAAGTTATGCTGATTAACTAATGAAATTATAGTTGATTAAAAATGAAATTTTTTTTTTTTTAAATTTTAAACGTTTTAACAAATAATACACTTTTCATTTGGCAGAAGGGCTGAATTATTATTTCAAAATAAAAAAAGAATGATCAATCCTACACGTGAACCTTAATAGTGACAAATAAAAAAAAACTTTTCAGCCAGACAAATCATATACTTGCGTAAAAAGAAAAAAAAAGCATTATTTTCACAAAAGAAATTTCATAAATAAAGTTTGATTGACAGAGTTAATAACCCCAATTATTATACCGCATAAATCAATAAATAAAACATAAAAATTTAAAAAAAATCGTTCTGATATATTTTTTTCAGGTGAAAGAATCAAGAAGCACAAGCAGGTGTTGGTGATTCTGAAAGAATATAAAATACAATTATGTTCCAGTCCCCTTGATTCCAATTAATACAACATTCTTTCTCTATAATTACTGTTTTGAAATTAGAAAGTCGTACTTTAATCAAGATTGCAAAGGAGAATCAAATAACAAAGTATTATTAAATCTCAGAATTTCAGCATTCTCGCATTTTCATCATCGTCGAGACAAGCGGTTACAGTGAAGATAAACATTTTTATCCACTGCTTTGTTATAAATCTTCCTTGAATTAATATTTGTTACTGTGTAATTACTTTGAATATTAATATCTCGTTAGAAATGTGAGTGGTCCAAATTTTACGCTGCTGTTGTTTATAACGTACAATGTAATTGGAAGCTTTAGATGTATTTTATGCGTAAAGTGAAACTTTTTGCATAAATAAAATTTATTGGGTGTTACCGTATATAAAACATTTTCGTAATAGTAATTTTTGACAATAAAGAAATAAAATATTTGAATAAAAACAATCACAATAAAAGCTTTTTTAGTAACTAAAACATCAAATTAGAAAAAGTTCAAAAAGTTAAAAAAAAAAGAAAAGTACAAACATAATAACGTTATTATTTAGAAAATTATGAACCGATGTTGTTCATGCTCTCGAATGAATACTCTTTACGGATTTAACTAAGCGGGATATATCTATTAAGGTAAGTTCAAACTAAAAAACGGTACTTATTATTTCATAATTCCAGTAACGATATTTAGTGTACCTCTGTTTGATAAATAAAAAGAAAGCGCTATCTATAATTAACACTTAATTAACATTTTTCATTTCTATGAAATATGTTAATACTGGATTAAATTTATAAAATATGGATTTAAGTAATATTTTCTAATTTCACATAAGTATAATAATTTTCATTTTTTATAGTTAAAAATAGCGATAATACGATTACGTTGTATTTACAATCACTATTCGTTAAATTTCAATCGTTTATTTTGCTCAAAGACAGCGGATAAAATACTTTACCAAAACCCTTTTTTATTTTTGTGTTGCTATCATTCTTGAGCATTCGTTTACTTTAATTAAAATAATTCGCTTTTGAAGAATGAAGCTAAGAAATTAAATATATTTCATAGATGAAAATACATATTCTGATGTTTTAACACGTTAAACACTATTTTATATCATGTCACGAGAAATGAATAAATTTATAAATAAATAAATAAAACTAATCAGAAACATGATTCACTACAGCATTTTCAAAATTTATTGCTCAATGTAAATAATAAAGTTTCATGTGCATTAATTCAACCGAGATTTGTTTTCAATTTTAAAGCAATTTTTTAAAGAAAAACGACCTTAAACCTGGAAAACACTTAAAGAAAGCAAATATCAACAGCCGTAAATCAAAAATCAATATTGTGGCAATATTTAAAGTATTTTATTTCAAGCATTTCCATTAACATGCTATGTGAATGCCCCCTGCACGTTAGGAAAATGACAAGGGTAAGATTTATTGCATCTGAATGCTCCTGGGAGAAGTTCAGCTTTAGAGAGAAACCATCATATTGTTTTCTGAAGGAAATTGATTCGGAGAACAAGAGACGAAGAAACAAGATGACTATAAATTAAATTCTTCACTGTGTTTTCTTTCCCTCAATAGATAGACGCTACCAACAAAAAAGAATAAAAACAGCAATATTCTCTTGGGGACTTATCTAAAATTCTGCTTCTCACTTCACTTCACTTTTGGTTACCATTCCGTACATTTTGGCTGATGTTTAAGTTGTGTGAAGCAGAACTTAGAACTCAAAAAAGATATAATCCGTACACACATTATATATATTATAAAATGACTAATGTTATAATTTTTAATGAGATATTTAGCACGGTGAACTATTTAATAATATATATTTAATGTAGCACTATGCAACAATTACATTACATTATTCATTACAATTACATTAATGAGCTGTCTAAAAACATGTTCCTCATCAAGTGATCTAAAATAGAAATTGCTAATCGCAAAACAGCACCAAAAGAATGAGGGAAAAAAGAGAGAGATAGAATTACTTCATTTAATTTATTTTATTATTTTTTTTAAAATAAAGATCATTAAATGTTTCTCATAGACGTTGCGCAGATTAAACACCCATTTTTTTTTTTTTTGTAAACTGACAATAAGATGAAACACAATTAAACACGTTAAGAGCACAAATGAGCATTAAAATGCATACATATGTTTCGGGATTGCTTGGAATCCCTTTTTCAATGCAGAAGTGGAGCTTCTAGATGCAAAAAGATCCAAATGAAGCAAACAAAACAACAAAAACACGGCTTATATAGCCTAAGATTTACCAACAAACCAATGAGAATAAAGACAGCACGGAGGTAGAAGCTGTTATAAGAAATGATCTCAACCTCGATGTGTGAATTAGAGGCATCAGAATAAAGTTCAAGGACATGAACAATAATAAACTTAGGCTTGATACCAGATACGTCAAATATAAAACTGTAAATAGTGTCATAAATAAGATGGAAAAGGCCCTGGACAGTTCAAAAAGAAACCAAGAAAGAACAACTAATTAAAGGAACTTCTTCCAGACATGTGAAAAACATGGAGTTGAGGAAGAATCATTAACTAAATTAGAACTATTCCTGTTAATATGATAAGCTCTCAAAAATCAAGCTCCAAAGGGGAAGAACATTTTTGAATAATTTTTCCAGAATTGAAATCAAAAGAGTGGTTGGAATTAAAACAATGCTGAGCAATACTAGACTTATTTAACTCTTGCTTTCGCACATAACCTTTGTGCTCATTTAACCGAATTTTCAGAGCACGCTTAGTCTGTCCAATGTAAGCCAGGCCGCAATGGCAACTAATTTTATAAATACCCCAAGTGTTAAGTTGATCAACAGGCTTGTTAAAAAATATTATTCATTAATCGAATGCATCCAGTAAACAAACTAGCTTTTACACCTTAGTAGAGATTATAATTGTAGTTGCATAAATTGCATTTTATAAATAATAATAGTAATATTTTCAAGTGCTTCTGGAGCAACTTTTACTAAGGAAATGTGTTCTTTGATAATGTTTTGTACTTTGAAATTATAATTATTTAGCTACCAATTGTTTTGCATTTTGTAATGATAATTTTTTAGCTACGAATTGTTTTGCACTTTGTAATGATAATTTTTAGCTACCAAATGTGTTCTTCTGATTTCTAAAAGCTTAAATTCAACTGAGACGGGCTCAGTTGTACCTCACATGCAAGATATTTTTTAGCAACATACGAGAAAGCTTGTTCCTTGGCCGGGGTCAACATTTTTTACCATTTTTATAAAATGAAGTTCAGAATAATAGCTAAAAACGAAATTAACTTATAAAAGCTTTGGCTTATTGATTGCTTAACTTGTTTGAAGGAACTAGTAGTTCTGCAAAATCAAACCGTGGAGGCTACATGCATAAAAATGTAGTCTTTATTACGAATGTGTACAAAGGTGAAGAACTAAGCGTCTAACAACATGTTGCCTGTACATTGATTGTGACAATTACCCATATGCTACTCCATAAGAAGCCCTTTTTTGTAGAGTAGAAGAAGGGTGCATATAAAAAACTTTTTATCAAGAAAAACATTCTTGAATCAAATCAAGTTCATACGTGTGAAACCAGTCAGGTAAACTGAAACATATGATAACGTTTCCCATACTTAAATATGATAGAGGGAAGATTTATTACCTTAAACCTAGCGCTGAAGATAAGTCACTATTGAATTAGATGCTATCACAATGCTCTACTGTTAAACCGTTCTAGAAACAAGAATAGAGAATGTACCTTAGTCATAAATCATTTTTAGTTCTCAGTTTCCAAACACAAGGGAGGGAACATAGCTAAAAAAATAGGTTTATAGCATTGATTGGATCTCAAAGAACCGTTTTAAATTTTGGAGTTTTATTTTTATGCTTTTTCTAGAATGCGATACCCTTTAACCTTTTTTAAAATATTATTTATACGTAGCTGCACTTGTTGTTACATTTTATACAAAAAACACCTTTTTGAGCGTATTCAAAAAACACTACGACTTCTTCAAATATATATATTGCCAGAGGGTTACTCTAAAAGCAAAATAGAACCTTAAAACTACTTTAATAAAGAAGCCAATTTAATTTCAAAAATATATATTTTCAGATAATTGTGTTTTAAAGTATATAGTGCTTATTATTATTATTATTATTATTACTTGCTAAAATATCATTCTACAAATAGTCTTTCAAAAATTCTGTTAAAGTTTTCAAAACAACTGCTGCGTATGAATATTGCACTTACTGTGGACCTAGAAATTTGTAGAAGGATTTTAGCACTAAAAATTTTATAATATAAAAACTCAACGTGCTAAAAAAATGAATATTTTTTTTTACCAGTTAGTGTATGCAATCAGCCATTCGTTACTATTTTTGCAGTTAACCTGTAAAGAAAATATATTTACCCACAAATTATTAAAAAAAAATAAATAATAATCTCATCGAAGGGGCCCCGGTGTGATACGTTAATTACACTTTCTTAACGCAATAGCTTCTTGTCAAATTACTTTCCCCTGAAATTAAAAGCAGCTCTCTTGAGTATAGATCGTGTCTTATGCGATAAGTTTTCATATTTATTGCTTAAACATGTTGTTTGTCGTTCCCGGATGTGATTGGTTAGTCTCTTGAAAGTTTGTCTCAAAACGATCATTAAGAACAAGAATCCGTTAATGTTACTTTGCCTCAAGATAAATAAAATAAATTGTTAAGAACTTTTTTCTCTTTTACAACAGCAGCGGGAATACTGTGATATCATTACAATCCAACTCATGGGACGTATATTAATATTACCGTTTTAAAATCTTGCGTTAATCCCAATTAAAAGAGTAATTTTATTGTATTTGCTAATGCCATGTTGAAATACATCGTTCTTTTTTTCATAAATCATTATCATCAAATTAATCAATGAGCAAAAGATTTTCGCTCCACATTTTTGAAAATTATGCACCCTTTCACAGGTAGTGGCATTCAAGTGCTTTTGAAGTTAAAATGAACATGACTTATCAATATCAAAAAGAATGAACTTCTAGACGAAACCCGTTCATTTTAGACGGATTATATTTTCCTAATGACATACCCAAATTTTTCACAAATTTCCCACTGAATAAATTTCCCTTTTTGATTTTTAGCACAAACGCAGCGTATTTATTTTTTATTCCGCAAATATTTTTATTCTTCCACTATAAATACTTTCCACCCCCAGAAGCCTACCTATACAGCAATCCTTTTGTCTCAAACATTCCCAAATATTGATATTATTATTGCAAATAAAGATATTAAAATAATTTATACATATTTATATTTTTGATTCATTACGATTCCTTAGCATTCTCAAATGTACTTTATAAGATATTTAAGATAAAGAAGAAAAGTGTAACTGCTGTCACAAATTTTCGAATGCATAACAGTAAGTACTCTTTAATTTTTAATAACTATGTCATCCTCTAATGTATGATGATGACGATTCACCTACGAATGGATTAAGGGTAATTTAACTAAAAGTTTTTACTTTAATAAATACAAAACCGGACGAGAGTAACGTAACGCACGCTTAATATAAACTTGCATTATAATAAATGAATTTAAAGCATTCTTTGTATCCAAAAAGCGAGAGAAGCGAGCTTAGATACCCGAGGCGATTCAAAAGGAACATAGTAAGCAGTTTCGGGGTTGTCGAGTTTTAAAAAATTAAATAAAAATTTTTTTTCTTTTGGGGTGATTTTTTGGGGAGAAGAAGGGGAATACCGCTGTTAGTTTAAACAAATCCAGTTTATTTCCGCACATAATAGAAAGATTTACTTTCGACGTAATACTAATTCTGAGAAAACATTTCAAACAATACCCAAAAGGGGCATGTAACTTGTTACCCGCCAACCACAAACCAAATAAAATATTTATATTTTTCTCTTCCCCCTCCCTCCTCCGTCTCTTTTTTGTGTGTTTTTCGTATTATTAATAGGTAATGATGGTAAATGTCATGATAGTTAAAAATTTTCACTGAAATTATTAATTACTTTAAAAATCTTTCCCTTAATTGAAGAACATTTTCTTACATGTGTATTAAGGGTTTGCATTGCTCCAAGCCCTTAATCGTGACATGAATATTAAATAATAAACATCCCCAAAAATTGCTTTATTTTCCTTTTAAAAAACATGGGTGGAAATAAGTTTATCTTTTCAATTATTTTATATGTTCCTTTTAACGTGCAGGTTTACGACATATATTTTCTTGTTTTTATGCTGTTCGTAACGAATGCATTTAATTTTACCAGATTGTCCTATCATCTTGCCTCTATTGAAAGAAGTTACATTTAACCCCCTTTTCTTAAAACACATTTCACTTCGTTTTTTCTTTTTCTTTTTTAAGATAGTATTTAAACATCCAAAAAACTAAATAACGTATTAGATAATGTAAAAATATTTTTTAGTAAAATTTGATTTATCATCGTAGAAGTAATTAATAAATCGTAAATATATATATATTTCAGAATATGCGTCTGAACTTAGTAGTGCCTTAGTATGGAAATAGTGGATATAACTTTTAGCGTGAAATTAAAAACGTTACAAAACCCACCGTCTTAAAACCAGGCAAGCTTATTCAACTGTGATATTAATATGATAAAGCAAAATCTAACGTCATATCACAACACTGTGTTTACCGAAAGTGTGGCGCACAAAATACGCTCCAAGAGTTATATTATGCACAACCACATCAGATCACTCGATCAAGCGCACATAATTAATAGTTTCCGTGAACACAACATCTTAGTAGCGACTTCAGCGACGTGTAAATGAATGATAGAGAAATTCTAGTTTTTCCGCTCTGATTCACAGTTTAGATTCTGCTACTCTTCTTTAATCTTCCAGTATAAATCAAAAACCGAATTTTTGCAAGAAGTTACCAAGTAGCTTTTACGCGTTAAGCAAAAGCTTAAATCAATCTTATCACTTTGATTTGCGTGTTTTCAGAGTAGTTGTTGTTGTTGAATTGTGTTTTATTTGCGTTATTTTTTCTTAGCGTTGTTAGAATACCGCTTTTTGTTTTTGCAATGTTAGTCGTTTTAGTAGCATACGTTTTATCAGTGATTTTTGTTGTTTGTGAAAATTTTAAATTATAATGTAGAATCTACATGTGAAATGCTTGCAACAATTGGAAAAATAAAAATGTATTTAACAAGAAATAGTTCGCGACAACTGCAGTAGTAACGCCCTTGAATCTATTCATAGTTTTTTGTGACCTCTGAATCCGAAGGTTATTTTCTTAACTAAAGTAGATGTAAAATAACTTAGCTACAATTGGTACTAGTATTTCATAATGAAAATACAGTAGGGGAGACTGGGTACGGTTGTGCCAGGTTACGGTTGTGACAGTCGTCATATTAGCGGAACCATGAGGAATACCGGGTTGGGTACAAGTGTGGGAGGAGCGGCTTGCCTGTCTGAACGTGTGTCACAGTATGGCATCAGCCATCGCGTGACATTGACGCTAGCAGAGGCCTTCATTACTTTTTAACAGTCAAAAGTAAGTATTTTTATTCGATTTTTGAAAATAATTGTTGTTGTATGCGTACAGATAGAGTAATGAATGTTTTTCCTCGTTATAAGTTCAACATTAATGGTTAAATAGCAGTGATTACTTTGTCCATAGATTATTTTGTATTGACATGGTGGGTGTTCTTTTGCAAAGGAGTGCACTGGGTGCGGTTGTGACATATTTTGTGGGTACGGTTGTGACACTAGTCAAATTTGTTTTTTTTCCTTTAGATACCCAGACAACGCTTGAGGAAGACAGAAAGAGGGCAGTGTGACATAACAAAATATGAAGACGCTTATAAAGAAGTGAAACGCGGGATTTCTATACGGAGAGCTGCGGAAATGTACGAAGTTAATCGTATGTCTTTGTTACGATACATATGTAAACGCGATGGAATACTATGCCTCCTTTATTTGTATCGCCTCGGGTCCGCTATCACGATAATTTTGTTAGGGATGGGCCAGTAGGATCGATTGGGACTGCAAATCCTTCAGGCTGGATGCAAGATGCATCGTTCCTCAGATTTCTCAAACATTTTAAGAAATTCTCTAATGCTTCTCCAACGCACAGGGTCTTTCTACTACTGGATAACCATTCCTCGCATATCCACATTAATACATTGGATTTTTGTAAAGAAAATGGAATCACTTTACTTTCATTTCCTCCACACTGCTCGCACAAACTGCAGCCCTTGGACAGATCTGTCTGCGGACACTTAAAAAAGGCTGTAAATACTGCTTGTGATGGATGGATGCGGAGTTACACTGGAAAAACCATGAAAATCTACGATATACCAGGTATTATCAAAACTGCTATGCCTCTGGTTTTCACACAAGCGAATATTCAGGCTGGTTTTTGTAAAACTGGTATTTATACGTATAATCGTAATATACTCCAAGAAATAGACTTTGCACCATCTTTTATAACGGATAGGCCAAACCCTGACGCTGGTGAGAACACTCCGGGACCTAAAGATGAAATACCGCCACTTTCAGCATCCTTATTGGATGAATCTTCAATTCCACATACAAGCAATGTTCAGCCAACTGCATCATTCTCAGCCACACCACCTGTTTTTTCGCCTGAACTTGTTCGGCCTTTTCCGAAGGCTCCCCAAAGAAATACAAGAGGTTTCAGACCCAAAAAGTCGACTATTTATACAGACACGCCTGAAAAAAACGCAGTCAGGCAAGAATATGAAGAAAAAGAAAAACGATTGAAAGCTAAGCAGGTAAAGAAAAAAGGAAGAAACAAAGCAAGCAACAGGAAGACATCGCCACCGTCATCGGATGAAGAAGAGTATTTTTGTCTGGTTTGTCTAGGCGCATATTCTGAAAGTAGGGCTGGTGAAAAATGGATCAAATGCCAAGGAAAATGTGAGCTCTGGTCCCACTTAGAGAGCGCAGGTGGTAGTCGCCAATACATTTGTAATAACTCTGATGAATCTGACTAGATCTAAATTAAATATTATCTGCAATAAAAGTGGTTTTGAGCCATTTTGGTGTATTTTTCAACCTGTCACTACCGACCCCAAGCACTGTCACAACCGCCCCTGGGGTGTGGTCGGTTGTGACATTTTTTCCTTTTTTTCTAATTTGCTCCTATGAGTTAACTATTGTACTCAGGGACAAAATTTTAGTATTCATACGTAGACCGATAAACACTTTACTTATAAAAACAAATTCCATCCAGCTAACAGGCATACTAACGAATTTATGGGCGATCAAATGAAAATTGTCACAACCGTACCCAGTCTCCCCTAAAACCCCATAATACCGCGCCTCAGTATAGCGTAGAATCGGATATAACGCGGTTATTATTATTTATTTTATTATTATTATTATTATTATTTTACTTTTTTCTCAGAATCTCTCCCCCTTCATAATCCCTTGTTGATAACTTAACGAATTTCTTAAGCCCCCCCCCCCCGCCCCATTTTTCTCAGAAAATAATTGGTTTTGTTGCGGTTGATATGGTTTTAGCTTAGGAGACCTCAAAGGGGCAGAAAATTTTAATCTGAATAACCTGTTACTCGATAGACTGACTGCTCGGTTAAGAAGTGTGCTTCTTGCACAGCAATTACAGCTAATAAAAATGGCAGCAAACAAGAAAAGAAACAATTATGCAATCAAAGGAAAGTTACGAATAATTGATAAAGTTAAAAGTAGTGCAACAAGAGCGACTATATTTCGAGAATATGGTTCCGCGGTAGTTTCATTATACCGCGGTTATGTTATAACGCGGGGGCCAAACATGTCCCCCGACACCCGCGTTTTAACGGGGTTTTACTGTAGTGACAAATCGTACTATATAACTAAGTAAACAAACAAGGAAAAAATGGTTTCAGTACTACATTTCAAGGTTCATGCTGACAAAGAGACGTACCATTTTAAAACTTCAAGAAATGTACGTTGCTTTCAGGAATAATAAGGTTTTATACAAGAAATGCTAGTGAAATTTGAGATTTGATGTATATGTTCCCCCCAAAAATAATTGATTGTACTTAAAGTGTCGAAATTCAAAGTAAAAAAGCAAAGACAATTGAAGTATTATAACTTGTGTACAGTATTTAAATTTTAGGTAAAGATTCAATCCACATTTGTGCTTGAAATGCGCATAACAACCTTAAAAAAGCATTACTCACTCACATTCATACGACATTGATACTGACATTGACACTGACATTGATACTGACATTGATACTGACATTGATACATCATTCAAACCATCAATTTCATAAAAGTTAACATTTGTTTGTTTATTTTTATGAACAAGCTTATGAGTTATTATAGTTTTTTAAACAAGGTTTGTTCAAAAAGTATAGATTTCCTACATATTTATAAAGCTTTAAAATTTTGTTTTCTATGTAAAAAATAAAAAAAATCTATTTTTTTTGTAAAATGTGCCTATCTTTTAACCTCAGTTTTTTTTTTTAATTTCACATTCATTTTTCATCAAGTTCATACATTTTTCCTATTTTGGTATCAAGGTATGCAAGACACTCTAGTGTTATGTGGTGCAAAAAGTATACAATATCTACTACACGTTTCTCGAAAACAAAGCATTTTACTATTATTGATATCCATATAAATTCCTTCAAATCTTAATGCATATTCAACATTTTCCCCTTTTTTCTACCTTTTTCTTTCTTTTACCATCATTAATCAAACCGGAATCAATATTTTTCGACAGCCGTAAACCTGTATAAGATTACGAAATCACAATGATTTCTAGAAGTTAGAGTAATCAATCATTCAACAATTTCAAAGTAAGCAGCTTTTCTTATCTATTTACAGAAAATTTAACTAAAAACAGTGGTGAAAACCTGTTAAGATGAAATGTTAAAAACAAAGCTAATAAAAACTAATATTTTGAAATGCTTGTAGGTAAGAGTTTTGAGGTTTCACAGTATCCCTTTTTCAATGTTGAAGAAGTTATTGTAATTGGCTACAATATGACTGCAGTGTTTTAACATTGAGAACATACATGCAAGATTGCTCCTGACAGTTAAATTGTTTATTAGTAACAAATTTCACATACAAACAATTATGATTAATTTCAAACGCTTACCGGTTGCTATTGTGCATATAACGAATGGTTAAGGACACCAAAACATGTAAATTTCTTTTTTTTTTCTTTTAAGCTTCGTTTCAAACAGAAATTACGTTTGGTTATGGCCTCATTATTGGACATAACATTTTCTTTGCTTGTATTCTGTATATCTACTTGTTCTTTTTTTCTTTAAAAATTCCATTTCAACAGAAATAACGTTTTATTTTTTATTGATTTATTTACTTATATATTTAATTATTTTTAATTTCATTTTATTGTACTCATTTATTTTATTTTTTAAGACCTCATTGGTGAATATAAAATTTTCTTTAATAGTATTCTGGCATTGCTTAAAAATTCATCGAAACGAACTTATGTCATTGCAGTAAATCCTTGAGTCGAAAACATTGTAATTAAAATGGAATGTATGTACCTATATAAATACTATATTATATGTATTAAAACAAATTAATAAATAAAATTATAAAAAATACAATGTTTCACCATCACCAATTTTTTACAGGTGCACCAAATTTCTCACAAGTACTTATCAAGTCTTTTATTCGTAAATTTTAATTTACGATCCGTCGTTTGCAGCAATATTCGTAAGTCTCTTTTCGTTTTATTTATTACTTTAGATTAGCGAAAAAAAAAGTAGATTAGCGAAAAGTTCACCTGCGAAAAGAAATTTCAACGTACCTTAGCAACTAATATATTGTTTATATTGTCAATACGTGTGTTGATCCTGAATTGTTTATGCTAATTGCAAATAAGAAGACACCAGAAAAAAATGCAAAGAAAAACCGAGGGAGACTTTCCTTTAGTTGACACCAAATATGCATGCATTTATTTATTTGTGTTATGTGAAGAAAAGTCATATGCTACAAACCAATTTAATATCTCAGGATGGTAGTGTACTAATTTGTGTAGTAAATTTTTGTCCTGTATATGCAAAAATTCGAGTCCTTGTATGAAGACGTTTTATGCTTTTTTGTCATATTTATTCAATATAATAATAAACAGGGCAAAACTGAATATTCAAACTTAATTTATAAAGAATAAGAAGCTATAATATAATACCAAATTTCCCAGTAATGTAATACACGCTTCAAAATAAATAAACAGAATTCGATTGAAAACTGAGATTTTCTCCTATTTCTTGAATCCTCCATAGACTTCGAAAGATATCTTAATCTTTTGACTATCTTGAATACCCCATGAAACTTTTTGTGGTTTCCAAGAACTGTTTGGAATCTCCAGATGACGACGACGACATGAAAATTGCAACACAAACAAATATGGATAAAAATTTGAAGCAAACATTTATGTCACCTCATATGAGGTTTACATGCATTAGAGGGTTAAGTTGCTGCTTTAGCGGACAATTGCAAACATTGAACATAAATGTGGAGGTAAGATAAGAAAACATTAGAGGTATGATGAAAGAATGATCTCTTTGTGACACATGGAAAGACATTTTAAAAAGCGGATGCGATCAAAGTGCCGAGTGCCTGGTGAGAAGCAAGTATATGTTTTAAATAACCCATGCAAAAATAGCGTTGGCGTAAAACAGTACAAAACTACACAAAATCTTAAATACAGTAGCGTTTATAAATATAGATCGAACAACATTTATACGATCAAGCTAAATAAACCACGTATTTTCTACTGCGTGATATAAGTTTTACTTTCTTTGTCGTCTATTCCCACGTCCCTCTCGATAATAAAAAAAGAATGTATTACAGATGAAGAATCAGAAAAGGTATCAATTTTGTTGCTTGGTATGGGATTAGATGGAAAGATTTAAGAAGAAAAAACTAGCTGCTGCGTACAAAATATCTTCTATTGGGACTAATAAAGTCTGAAACGATTTTTGGCGGAATGCCGGAAAACATAAAGTTGTGCACCGCTCGCCCATTTGTCGTCATTTATTGGCTGGAACTGTTTTGATTTCTTTTGAATGTTTTTATTCTATCTTCCCATCGTTTTTTGAAAATTGCATTTTTTTTTCAGTGTGATGGGTAGAAACAAATATATTTAAGTAGAATTAAATTATAATAACGTTAAGAGATAAGTTATTTAAAAATCAACTTGCATTTAACGCTACACACTTTTGTAACTTACAATGCTATTTTTTAATATTGGCATAGACAAAGTCTATTATAAAAATAATCCTGAACTAATTGAGCCCTCGTTCCCGTTTGACGAAAGGCATTTTGCCCCAGTTGTTTTCAATTATTGCGCTGTATGTAGCTTAGACTCGCAATTTTTCCTTACATATATTTTAACGGTTAATTTAAAGTATGTGACTACCTTCGGAGCACTTTTTTTTTCAAATATATGAATTTACAATTAATAGCACATATTTTTTATCGCAATTGGACATAAAAATAATAATTTAAATGATTTTCTATAAGTTTATCACTGACTTTGAAAATATTGGCAATTTGTTGTAAAAGTTAAGCGAAAAATTGTAGTTACGGAAAACCTTCTACTCAAAATTATATTTAATATATTTCAATAATATTTATACAAGACATAAATAACAACTTTATCTGTGTTATGAACTAAAAGATTCACAATACTTTAAAAATTTTTTGAAATATTGGATATTTTGTGCCAAACCTCACTTTTTTAAAAAATACTAACGGTATGTTTTCACGAAAGTGGCAATAAAAAAATAAATACATATATATAGGTTAGATTTTAGTTCATAACACTGATAGAACTGCATAAAACATTTCCTGAAAATTTGAATTCAATATCTTTGAAAGATTTTTTTAGTGATGTTTATCGTAGAGAAAAATATCGCAAAACACAAGTTCTCAGAAAACACATTTAAAGATTTTAATAGAACACAAAACATTGACTTCTAGTGTAGTAAATACACTATATCTTTGCTTATAATTATCGTAAAAACAAAAACGAAGCATTTTTGTAATCCTAAATGTTTAAGCTATAAAATGAATACATAAAAAAAAAATCGAAACATTTCGCCGAAACAAGGATTTTTGGGTAGTCACATACCTTAAGGATCTCAAACAAAATTAATCTCTTTCATTTGAAATGATTTTTTTCTTTTGCGAAAATGGTATCAACTTCAATCTTTTAAAATTGTAGGTTTATTTCAATAACATTTTAATTATTTATATTAATAAATAACTATATTATAAAAAAAAACAAAAAGGTTTTTATCAAGCACAATTTTTAGGCATGTCAGCATATGAATGAAGGGACCACAAAATATGCAATTTAACTTAAATAAAACATTCTTCCCAATGTGAAACTTCCAAAGTGGTTACTTAATATTAATAATAAAGAGGTCAAATGTTCTTTAGTCAAGGTTGATCCTTTGGATTTTTCTCTATTAACAGCAATAACACAAGTGAAATGGTTCCATGTTGGCCCAGTTTGCCATCAGTAAGTCCTTTATACCGGAATAATTATTTTCTATTTCAACCTTAAAACTTTGTCCTGCAGTGAACCAGTTGGTAGAAACTCAGTTAACAAAGAACACAAAGTAAAGCAACATTAATCGAAGTCAGTGTTTGTGACGGTGACCAGCTCCCGCGATTGATTGACGCTGGGACCATGGGAGCTGGTACACGTAAAATCCATCGTGGCTCCAATATCCTATAAGTGAAATTAGGGGTGCCAACCTTGGTGACGGACAATAAAGGCTTGGCGCACGGACGTATACCTCCTAATATGATACTAGAAGCATCTAAGACAGATTAGGATGAAACCTTGAAATTTTTAGCCAAGAGTAAAAATTTCCGCAGCTTCAATTCCCGCCCCCCCCCCTTATTTTTGTACATTTTAATATTACATATGTAGGTGGTAAAACCTCACACAAAGACGCTAAAAGTTATTTGTTAATCATTGTAACAACAACAACAAACGTAAATAACGCTGTCAAACTGTTGCCGATGCTTGGGTTTCAATTTATTAATTGTTTTGATTACTCTGTGGATTGTGATTGCGCTAAAAGATTTAATTGAACTACAATTAAGTGTCTCACACTATAAAATATTCAGAAATCAGAATAAAAGACCATATTTGTCCTAAACATAATAATAAAAAAATGCTATGTTTACATTGGAAGAAATGTCTTCTTTTTTTTCAAACATTGCTTGAATAACGACTATTTTGTTAACAATTTATAAACATTTTTCTTATCCGAAATTCATTACAGGAAGCAAAATTCAATAAAAACGACGAATGCTAGCTAGAACGGTTGAATATGATTTTGATAGAATAAAAAAGAAAATTTTGTATGAGACGACTTATGCTTTTACTTAAAAAAAGTTACAACGTTTACGTTTTGTTTCTTTTATTTCTCAAATTTCCTTCTCCTTTAGAAATGAAATGGGGAAACATATTCGACATGTTTTACTATTTATTCCATTTATCTGTGATATTTATAGAGAAACAGATGGTGAACGCTAGACAATAATGGATCCCTCTCTAAGGACCTTTTGAAAGCAGATTTCTTTAAATCGAAATGTTACACTTGAGATTTAGCCCTCTATTTGCTTATTTTTCTGGTATGATTGTTTTGAAATTCGCTTATGTTGGGTTTTTGAAATCGTCAATCATTCTATTAATCGATTCGCTCTTTCAAAGAATTTATTTGTAAAGGGATTCCGTTATAAGTAACATGAATAAAAATAAACATCTAGGTGGAATTTTTATTTATGGGGAAATTTTCATAAAAGGAACTTAATGTTGCATGTTTAAATATTCGATATATGGTTTATATTTATAAATACTGAGTACATATACGTCTGTAATAAAAAATAATGTCTCTGTCGCATTGAAAAAGGGATTCCAAGAAATCCAGAAACATATGTCAGCATTTTAATACTTATTTGTGCTTTCTTAACGTGAATTATTTTTTTTTACATTTTACTTGCAAAGTTAAATTATTATTACATATACGTCTATTAATTGCATTCTATAATCTTACAGCTTTCTACGCAGTTTCGTTATTATGATTGTTACAAACCATAAATGTTCTCCATTAGTGAATATTCAATTGTTTAGGCCAGGGGTGGCCAACCTGAGGCTCGCGAGCCACATGCGGCTAAGGATAATTGGTGGCTCTCGATAAATGTACCCGAGCTCACTGTTCGTTTTTGTGCTATTATATTTTTAAAAATTGTTATCGTTCCGTATTTGTTTCAGAAAGTCTATTAAATTACTGACAACAAATATGAAAGACTAAGTGCAACGCTGTAACAAATTTCACTTCCATCCAAGTTAAGAATGTTATGACTCATCGAAAACTGCGCGAACGAACATTAACAGTGACGTAATCGTCCGTAATCGACTGACTCCTCCAGACCGACTTTAAATTTGTAAACTTTGATCGCAAGGGACAGTAGACAATGTGCTCTGGAGGAAACATTTTGTATCATTCTTGCTACGGATTTAATTGCGGGTCAGGAAAAATTTCAAATTTTGAAAAATCTTTTGGACTATCAAGGAGCTTGGCCACCCCTGGTTTAGGCGGACAAACTAGGCATAGTTATAAAAGAGGTATTTAAAGTTCCTATTAGGATTTAGAGAAACAAAAAGGTTACATTGAACATAACGTTCCTGAAACTATTTATTATGTATTTTTGAAATTATTTTAAGAATTTTTTTTTTTTTTTTAATTATTTATTTTGTGTCTTAGCTAGTAGCAACTTGCTAAGCAGAAAGATGTTTCGTTATCAATATTTTTACTTGTGGGAAAGCTTTTGTGTTCTGCATTTTCTGCTTTATTTTGCATGCAGTTGAATGAGACTGGTGTAACTTTTTTCTAGTGCCATTTATATTTCGATATTCCATGTTTCTCTTCTGTCTGTTTAGTTGAAAATCGATGATATTAGGTTCTGTAAAGTTTAATGTCTTGCAATAAGTTGTTTATAAACTACACCTTTTTATTCAACTTCAATCATCTGATTAATTTGTTGTACTAATAGAACCGAGCACCATCGAGATCGATCGTGTACAAGATCACACGATCTTGCATACACAAATGTAAAGTTAAGCTCACTGTTTGCAGTTCATAGGCTTCGTAACACAGCTAACTAAGGAAATAATTGGAAACTGATCGACTGCAATCTGAATTCTAGTTAAGAGATTTCCAGAAATTCAATGAAACAGAAATACAAAGGAATATTCCAGTAGTATTTAAAGTTATGTATTTAAGTTACTACACACACTGGCGGGAGCACGAAGGGGCACCAGGGACGCGATGGTACCCCCGTTATCACAAAAAATCGAACGCTAATGCAAAATTGGCAAACATTCTGCGTTTTAGCTACACTAATTTCCTCAGAGTGATGTATTAGAAATGCTTCTTTTCAGTTAACGCATTTAAGTTATCAAAAGAGGTGCACCTAGGATCCCCATGTTATGGGTGTAGTCTAAATTTCCGGCACATTGATATCCGAATTATAAACTATACGCAAGCTTATGACTGCACAGGGATAATGTGCTGGAATAATCAGGCTAACGGACACATTGTGCTTTTATTCCACACACTTTACAAACTTCATTGTGCAAAATTATTTCACACATTCTCAAGTTATCTTCCGCTGGAATGCTTTAGGGGCAAATTGTGGCCAAATATAACAAAATTTGGGACAATAGCACAAAATCACTCAACGTGTCAATATCACACCAAATTTTCGGCAAACCCACTTAACACTATTTCGAGCTCATTAGGAAAAACAAATTGCACGTAGAGTTTGAATATTATCATATTTTGAATAGGACTTAAACAAATAAACGCAAAAGTTGCCTAGATTGCAACAAAATAAACTCAAAATAATGCATAAAATATTTGTGAGCATAATTTTACAAAAATAATAACATTGTTTAAAGAGTTAAATAAATACATCTTGAAAAAATATGGGTAATCTAAAAAAATTACATTTTACCACACATTTTATTTCCTTTAGTAATAAATCAACCTCTTTGTATATTCGTCGTTAAAGTGTCAGTAAATTATGTGCTTTTTTTCCTCCAAAAGTATGCTCGGAACAATTTACTTATTTTTATATTAGATAATACGATATTCCATTGGCGACAACGCAATGAAAAAAAATTTTTATGTTCAGAATCAAACATCTGCAAAAAAAAAAAAAAAAGTTATGGTATGCTTGCTTGAAATAAACATTTTTCCAAAAGAAAAAAAAACATGCTATTCAGTTTCGCCTAGAACGAAACTATAGAGACACAAGATGAAATTTTACAAAATGATTTAATGTTTTCTCGAGCAAAAAGAAAACCTGAAATTATAAATCGCTGCCAAGCGTTCAACCCTCTAAGCCCAAGAAGAAATAAAAATAATTACTTCTCTTGTACCAAAAAGATACATTTGTCTTTTCCGCGCACGCTGTCATAATAACTAAGCGGAGCATATTGTAAGCTAGAAAACGGAAGACAAGCTACAAGCACGAATCCGTTAAATGAAGAAAATATGAGACAACAAAAGTTATCTACAAAACAAGGGAAACGTGATAAAGAATGAAAACATGAAGATTTGAACGCAACTTAAAAATGAAACCTTTATATTCATATTTTCTCAGTAATAAATAAAAACTTTAGGAAAAGTAATATTTATTTCACCTTTCATTATTTTTAATTAAGAAAACGTATTTGAGCCCGTGATTTAAAACGGATTACATAATTTAAGTTACAAAAAATGAAAAAGGGATCAGAAAAAACTACTTTTTTATTTTATTTTATTTCAAATGCGTTTATTTATTTCTTTTATTGGTTTCAACAACACATAAAAAAGCTAATACCCATTATGAGAATAAGATAGTATAAGTATAATAATCATCAGAATAACAATATGTAATAGTGTTTGATAACACATAAATGAACCTAATGCCATATACGAGACGTTATAAAAGTACAGCTGCGCTGAATATTGTTGTAAAAGGGCAAAAATGCGTATTGTTTTGATATAAGTATAAATACATGGTTACTGAAACTGAAAAACAAATTATTCACGTAAAGAAAGCACAAATGAGCATTACGTGTATAATTTGTTTTTCAGTTTTACTAGGCACAAAGTTCATTTATTTTACATGGTTACTGGCCAGAAAGCCTCGACAAAGTGCAGGGTCCATAAATATACTATCACCATTGAAAAACGTAAACTAATTATCGTAATTCTGGGAAACTCGCAATCCCATTGATGTATCCAGCTATCCATCCCATGATCCTGTTCGATGACGTCATGACGCAGCTTGACTAATGGCCGAGTTGTAGTTAGATGTGTGCGAAAGACGTCCACCTTGACTGTTTACGTTAAACGTGTAAATGTCCTTTATACTTGTCTTTTAAAATGTTTAATTGATATAGAAGGTGTTCTTCAGAGCCCTATTTAATTGCTGGAGACCATGCAGCTTATTTTATATGTCAGTACAATGTTATATCAGAAGTAAAACTCCATGTCGATTTTTTGTGTTTTTTTCTACCATGGTATACACACATCCTTGTAACTTGCATTCCTCTAACCCTTCCGCAAGCCATGACATGTGACTTTCGACTTTCAGTTACTACATCTGATACGGGCAACGGGTTAAATATCTGCAATTAATAAAATATATATTTCTTCCACGTAAGTAAATT
Organism: Octonoba sinensis; assembly: GCA_038502835.1. Taxonomy (NCBI): domain Eukaryota; kingdom Metazoa; phylum Arthropoda; class Arachnida; order Araneae; family Uloboridae; genus Octonoba; species Octonoba sinensis. The sequence continues at coordinate 105,341,244 of CM076602.1, read as the reverse complement.
ATATGCCATATAACTACTACAGCTCTTCCGTTACGGGGTTCATGTATTAACATATACCAACAATGTTTGCCGGATGTTGATTAAAAACTGATTTTATGAAATTTATCAAACTTTAAATGTTCTACTTTAGACTGCTTTCCCCTTATGTAAATATGCAGAATCAAGTTATAATAAATATTTAGATTTGCATAACACAGTATAGAAAAGATTTAACATTATCTAAAATAATAAATGCATAAGAAAAAATAAACTCCTCGTTCACAATACTTTACTCTTTTTTCCTCGAAATGCTCAACACCATCTCTTCTAATATTCATATTTCGCATATTAGTTTAAATACGGATATGATTTATGATGTTTACAGATGTATGAAACAAGCATTATGTTAGGTTAAAATTTTGATTTTCGTTGCAAATCAATTCTACAACTGTTTTCGCTTGAATAATATTCAAACATAAATAAACAATTCAAACAAGAACCTTTGTTTGTTTATAATATTTTATATTATCTCTTATTCACGAATTGTGTGTTATGTCAACATCATGCGACAATAATTCCTCTTTGTTGAGTAAAATTGAATAATATTTTACAAACAAAAGAATATTTTCCAATATATTTCAGAAAACATTTTTCCCTAAAAAGTTTGATTTTGCTTTCAGTCTCGATGAACTGTTAGGAAAATTAAAACAAAAAAAACTATGAAAAAAAAAGCAGAGGCAGTTTCATTTCTTTCCGCAGATACATCCTCTTTGACGTAATACAAAAGTGGCAAATTCGCACTTTTTACATTGTCCAAAGTTGTAAATATTTTAACTCTAGTGTTCTTTGTATTCTATTTTACTAAAAAAATAATAAAATAAATAAAAAAAATCTGAAAAAAAAAAACATGTTTCCGTATTTACACATGCTACAATATATTTTCCTTTTGAGCATGATTTTAAACACATGCTCATATGCTGCATTTAAAGAACGTAACCCATATTTACTCTTATTGTTCAAACGTGTAGTTGTTAAACAGTTTGCTTGGAATAAATTAAATTATACATTGGCTTTTTTAGTTATTGTTTTAAAACATATAAATTGATGTTCTGCTGCAAAGGAAATTCGTTGACATTTTTTAAGCCATAATAAATTTTACGCTGTTGGTTCAAAAGGACCCTATCTTAAACACGAAAAGGGGGGGGGGGGTGAATTCTGACATAAAAATCAGATTTTTCCCACATTTTAGAGTAACGTGAGATATCACGTAAAACCAAATGTTACTCATAGTGGTTTTTCTACAAGGGTAAAACGATTGAGCCACAAAACAACAATTTAAAAGAACTTACGCAGAATATTTCAGTTCATTGTACATATTAGGAAATTATTGACCAATAAAAAATTAATGAATTGATCTTCAATCATAAGAATGCATAAAATTCAATCGTAAAGTAAAATGCTGTTTAAGAATTTTAAGTTACTGATGTTGTAAATTACTTATTGAAAAAGGTAAAGTTTATTTGTTTCCGTCATATTGACTTTATATGTGTTTTTGAAGAAGATAAACCTTTAATAAATCAACTTGGCTATTGTCCAACCAGATATGAAGGTAAAATAATGTCTCAAAATATATAGGATACTTCATTTTTACAGAAAAAAATATATTAATGAGCGATCAATCAATAGTGACTTACAACTTCAAAAAAATATAAAAATACAGAATATGTTTTTATATTTTTTATGAAATATAAAAATATAAAAAATACATAAATAAATTAAAACAAAAATATTTGTTTAAATAAAAGCAGTTCTTTAAATTGACTAATTTTTTTGATGATATTAAAGAAAATAAGGGACAACAAAAATAATTGTAATTAGGAAAAGTTCTTATCAAAAAATTATCAAAGTATTTATTAGCCTTGACTCGAAACCATGGTTATCAAGAAAAAAATATTATATTCAAGAAATATCGAATTCAACTCAAAGCATATGTTTAATTTTCGTTAGAGCTAACCAAACAGCTACTTAAACTATAAAGATACAACTAAATTAATATCAAGATTCAAAAATTATTCAAGGCCGCTTAATTATATTTATATGGAGGATGTAGTTCCTTTCGTGAGGCAAGAACCACATCCTTGCTTTTGGACGAACAGTTTTATTCAGGGCAGGACAGTTGAGACAATTACAGAAAAAACATATATACAGATATCTGGCCGCGTCAAGGCTGATGAAAGGATGTCGAAAGTTGGTTTTACGTCGAAGCAAGGCTATTTCTCATAGTTTGTACATCTATGCGTCTCTCTCTGACGTTCTTTCAGCGAGGGCGTGCGTGAAGGCGATCAGAGTGTAGAGAGCGGTTGAGCTATTTCTCTCCTCCACACGCACACACACATATATATATCAATAAAATACCGCCTGGTTGGCGTAGTGGTAAGGCACTGGCCTAGCACGCGCATGTTCGCAGGAGCAAACCTGGCCCAATTGTCTGTGAATTTTCAAGATGCAGAAAATCGTCAGCGCCCATGTCCTATGATTAAGCGGAATGATAAAGGTCCCTTGAGTATATGTTTGGCTTGGGTACTCTCGGCTAAATTATATTCCTAGTGGAGTTTCGTATCATTTAGAGGAACTAAGCGTCAAAATTTTCAAGTGGTAATGGCATCCGCCGAGAGTGGTGCTACTTGAAAGAATGAATGCCGATTTCCGGGGAATGCACTAGGTCTGCAAATGTTAGTGACCATACGCAGCCCTATTAGAAAGAAAGAACCAATACCGTAAAACGGGGTGAATAGAAACAGTTTGGTGAATAGAAACAAAACTTCTTGCATATATATTACTCTAAATATACATATAATGACTGCACATTATTTATAACTGATATTGGTTTTGAGTTGGCAACACTCAAAGGCAACAGGGAAATTATGTTGTGTTTAGTTGGCCACACTGTTTGTTGATTTTGATAGCACGTTTTTGAAGAAGTACTTTTCTGAAGATTTTTTGTCTACTTTTAACTTTCCTGGTAATTAAAAATACATGCTATATATACATGCCTATATAAGTGTAAAGACTAAGTTGAACATCAATATAAAATTGTAATAGTTGTTCTTGGTTCTACTCTTAACCAAATGTTTTCTAAAAAATTTTACATTTCATAGGTCAGTTATTGATATTTTTCGGGGTGAATAGAAACAGCACGTTTCCGGTTTTAAAAAATGTGGTATTGCACCTCTAGATCTCAAAAAGGTTTTGTCAATGTCACCAATCAATGCTGGTGTAGACAAAAACCTGGATACCACCAACTTGAATGAATCCGCTAATGCTATTGATATTAGCGTTACACATTTTCTCCAAAGTACAAGACAAGATAAGGATCCTAAAGCCAGGAAAAAGGGGAACCAAAATAAATGTCACACCTGGTAAAAGTGCAGGCGTTGAGGATTTTAAAAACATTGATGGAGATTTAGACCCCCAACTTCACTTATTGAAGACCAAAACCTATGTTGCTCTAAACAGGTGAACCCAAGGAAAAAGGAAGCCAAGAAAAACTGAAAACTTATAGAATCATCATCAGAGGATGATGGTGCCTATTCAGTGCAGGGCAGCGACGAAGAACTGATTTTGTCCACTTCAGAATCTTCTGAACTAGACAAAGATAATGGTAAGGTTAACGAAAACAAAAGTATCTCCGTCAATAAAGATGACCACATGGTAGTCAAAGCATATGGCGAAACAAAAACGTGTTTTAGATTCTATGTTTGCAAAGTTGCTTACCTTGAAGATGATGGTTTCGTTGGCCCATTTTTAAAAAGAGAACCTGCAGCCAACCTGGAACCAACAAGTTCGCTATAACAGATAAATTCCTATAGACTTTTGTCTTCAGGAAAGACGTTATTCAGAAACTCTCATCACCAGTTCTCTGTTCAAGTGCAGTTTCAACGACTTGTTATGTTTTAACTATGATATTTCTGATTTAACAGTTTATTGATGATACCAGGAACACGGTAAAGAGTTGTGTCACATTATTTCATGTTTAGTTATATTACAATAACCCTGTGACATCGATATTCTTGATTATTTTACTGATTTTTTGCGTTAATAAACAACTATCTTGGGAAGTAATTTTATATTTATTCATTTCCTATTAGCAAAACATATATTTTACTGTTTCTATTCACCCTTATTTAATTTCAAAAGAAACAAACATGCTGTGAAAAGGTTGTTTCTATTCACCCCTTCCTGCGGGGTGATTAGAAACACTATGTTTTTTTGTTTTTTTATTTCATGGAAATAAAATATTAAAATAATAATACCATGAACATAAAGGCCCTATAGAGACCTGAGTTTGGGTAATAATTTGTATTTTTTAGAGCAAGACAAATATGAAAAATTTAAAACCAAAGTTCAAAAGTGTTTCTCTTCACCCCGTTTTACGGTATCGCAAAAAAAAAAAAAAAAAAAATCAATACTAAATAATTTATGAATATGGTCAAGCACCAAATTAAACTATTAATTGACTGGCTTAATTCCAGCAATATAATTAAAAATCAATACCACATTTTCAATTCAGAGAAAAGCTGTTAAAATAAATTAAATAATTATTTTTTTTAATATTTGGTTCAAATAACTTTCCACTTATTTCATACTATACAGATATGTTACAGTAAAACACAAATTCCATTGAAGAGAAAATAAAGGAACAAACTATTTATGCTTATTTATCCATTAGATATTGCCCAAAGAAATGTACACCCACCTTGTAGGATATCACAATGGTCCAGGGAAGATAAACTTTTCCCCTACAAAAAGGAATTCTATATCAATTCCCCTCCTCGTCTTCGAAATTATAAGCTTTTCATCACATATTCAAAAACTTAAACCGTAAAGAAAATATTATTAACAAACGCAACACCGTTATTTCTCCCTTTATTTCTCGAAATATTGGGATAATGTACCTTAACTATTCCAGTACAAAAACGAATATTACAACATTCGCACCAATGAGAAAATAAAATTAGGGGCAGGTGTTCCAAACTTTAAGCCATTCACAGCATCATTTTCCATAGATGCCTAAAGACTCAAAAGGATGCTATCATTCCTTGAGTAGGTAAGGTTTTAAGCATTGCCATGACGCATATGGGAAAATTTCAGTTTAGAGTATCAAATCGATTACTGACGCCAAGCAGGGAAAAGTTTTACAGATAAAATATTCGTAAATTACTGCCACTATGATTGTTTGTCGCGGGATTTATGTGATTCCGTTGCAAATGAACTCATGTTATCTTCTTTTTTTGATACCGCAAAGAGCTGAAACTAAATACAGTTTAATGTACGAACCTTAACGGAAAAATAAAAGTGTGACGCAACGGGAATCAGAAGCATCACAAATTATTTTTGAACATTTATGAGATCATGTGAAGTGTCTTGTCAACACATTTGTGAGTGAGCCCCCCCTTTTTAAGTTAGCTTTCATTCTGAATTGAAACAGATATATCAATTCTTAATGTTTTCTCTCTTGTATTAGTAACATTCGAAAACTTCCGTTGATAACTAAAGAGTATTCAAAACCAGTCATTTTAAAGTCCCTATAAGAATCATTACCACAATATTTACATGGGATTTCATGATAATTTAAACTGCAATTACATACTTTTAAAAAATGTACATAATAAAAATACGTTGTTGCCATTCGTCAATACGAATTTGCGTTTAAGGATTTGCGTTAAGGTTTACATTTATAGTTTATATTTTGATTTTCTGTCAGGGTACCGTATTCCTTTAAAAATTCAAGCATTTTTTTTTATCTAAATAACTTGATTGAATCCTCGTGATTATACCCTTAATGTTTAAAAATAAGTAAAAATAATTAAGTAAAAGTTTTATTTTCAAAGTGATAAGTTGCAACAAATAATTAAAATCTAAAAGCGTTTATGTACTTAAACATCGTAATTTGAGACTTGTGTGTAAGTCATTACAAAATCCTAGTTAATATATGGAATACATAAGGTATATATATTTTTTAAACATCTAATTTGAAAACTAAATTTATGCAAAAATAGAATAACAATAGCTACTTCATCTTAAAAAGGAAACCTTTTTTTATTTTCAATTAAAAACCTAATTTACATTGCTTGTGATCATGGTTGTGGGTAATAATTTGATAAACATTGTAGTTTTCATTGGCAAACTTCGATTATCTGCAGTCTAAGAACGTTTTAGGTACACTATGGATAATTGCTTTGGGACGGTAGATTTCCCTTATATCGAAGTTCTTTCTGCTGAAGAAATGATTGCTTGGTTCCTCTGAATCCTTTAATCTTTAATGTAATGAGTAGCAATTCAGAAAGAATTTCTTGTTTAGACCTTTTCTACCCTAATTACAGCTGGTTTTATAGGTCAGCCTGCTCTGATTGAGATAGATTTCCCGAAAAGAAAAAAAAGAAAGAAAGAATCCCTAGTAATTTCTTAATCGTTTTTTTCTTCCTTAGTATAAACGATTCGCTATTTATTTATTTATTTGTATTTGGTTATTTACATCGTAATACTAACTAATACAGTCAGTACCATGTAGTATCTTTAACTCCAACTGACATGATTTCAATTGGAGGATAAAAGTTTTAGGGGAAATTGTGTGTTCAATGATTCCCAATGCCCGAATACTGAACTAACAAACTTAGTTAATATTTCTAATCAATCATTATAATTATAAAGTCAGCTTATTCTATGTAACCAATGGTTATAATAATAAAGCATGCAATCTTTGTTTAAGAAATAGATTATTTTCAGTACTCATGCATTAGATGAGCTTTTTAACATACGATGTATGATCACTTAAACTAATTCTTAAGCATTATGCTAAAATAATTTTGTTCTCTAGTGTTAATTGCCATATTATGTGTTTATTTACACACAAGTCTCTGATGAAGACGGTTTTCAATACACGTTTCGATTTGTTAATGCATGTTTCGAATCAGAGATAATGAAGATTGCCTTTTAATGGTGATCTAAGCAAAATTAATTAAAAAGTCTGATTAATACTAAAAATTTTCACTACAGAAAATACATTAATTTGTTAATGTTACTAAACTTTAATAAACATGTATTCATTTCATTTTTTAACTAACTAAGTATTTAATTATTATTTTTTGTACATTCAGTCTAAAGATCTCTCATCATCTAAATGTTTTGATTGATATCACGAGCATTTGGAATGAAAAATTTCAGATAACAAAATTATGAGGTTGATTTCTTTCTGACTGTTTCAAAATACCTTTTTATTTAAATCATAATTTCAGGGGTTTTCACAAATTGCCACAAATGGAAATCATAAAAAAAGACATAGTTTTTTTATATGTTTCAGCAGTTTGAGGGTTCACATGTTTTCGACAAAGGCATAAGAGAATTTTTTTTTAAGTAAAATAATAAGATAACTTTTATAGCATCGTTTATGTTGTTATTATTTTACATTTAAATAATAAAGTATCTTATTTAATCAACTTAATAGCATTAAAACGTTATAAATATGTAGACCAATATTTTGGAATAACTTACCTAAATAGAATTATTGCAAGAAACATGTTTTAACAAGGCGTATTGTTAGAAAAAATATTTAGGTGGCTTCTGGAGAAATCTAATTTAAGCAAAGAAGGCTACGTAAAAATATTGTACAATGTAGTTATATATATATAAAAAAATTCGTTAACTTATGTATTATGTTTAAAAACTGTAAAACATAATTTTTGGTATTAATATTTTTGTTTCTGAAACAAATAATAATAATAATAATGATGATAATAATAATGATAATAAATGAATGAATACATTTAAAAGGAAAAAAAAACAGGGTTTGATTAAAAAGGAAACTTTGAATCAATTTATGCATTTTATTCTAAAATAGGGGGATTCTAATAAGTTATATATGACCTATACCTATCCTATTCGAGATGAGTTCATTTTTGAAGATAAATTTACTATCCTCTAAAGTTAGTTTTAGGATTTAATATAGATATTTTACTGCAGAAGTTAGTTGGAACTGATAACAATATTCCACTCCTTGCAGAATTATCGCCTAAATATTTTAGATCGAATGAAGTTTATTCCGCAATCAAAAATCAAACCTATCTGGAAAACTAACATTGGTGATGGCTCTCAGTTTACGACTCGCTGCGAAATTAAAAGAGCGCTGTGAAAATCATAAAACACCTTAACGTTTCAAAGTTTAAGGACAAGCTTTAATAAATCCAAACTTGGTATAGGATTATTCACACAATTTGCGTCGAATTTAAGACTTTTTAGGCACACATTTATATCGTTATAAGAGTTTTTTTTTTAAATATTTGTTCTGTATCAGCACATGTTTTAAGATTTAAACAATTTATGGATGTAGCAAATAACTATGCATTCTAAACATGTTTTACTCATATACGAGTACACAATTTTAACTAAGTTCTAAACAATAGAATAAAAATGATAAACACATCAATGTAAAAATGAAATTGTCATAATTTAAAAGTAGCTGAAGTGCCCGGCGTTGCACGGAGGATGTCGAACATTTTGATTATCTGGCGGAGAAAAGGAATGAAGTGATATTACATATATTCAACATTGAGCCTTAATTAAACAAAAAAGAGTTATTAGTTACTTAACTCATTTTTGACTTATTCTCATTTACAACGATATTTTTACAATACATTAAGCCTTGTTTCAATCTTTTTTTAGTCTACTTTCCCGTAAAAGTAATAATAATAATAATAATAAAGCATGAAAGAAGGCTTAATGTCTCGAGAACATATCATTAAAATTAAGAAAAGTCAAAAAAAAAAAAAAAAATGAAAGTATGGTTTTGACATGAGGAAAATGTATGTCTGTCTGTCGATCGGTCTGTCTGCTCCCCCCACCCCGATACATTTTGAAGGAATTGTCAGATTCAAAAGATTTTTTTTTCATTCGAAATACTTTGGCGAGTACATCTCATCTCAATATTTGACTTTTTGATTTGAACAATTTTTCGTTCAACTTTGAACGGTTCAAAAATCTTGGTACTAGCGCCTCCAGACAAATTATGTAAACTCTGGGCGTAATATTCAAGTTCCTATGAGAAGCTTATTGGAAGAAGCTCTAGGAGTGAGATATGTTTTGATTTGAACAATTTTTGTTCATTTTTGAACAGTTCAAACAAAAATAAACATAACTCGCACGGGGAAATTTCGATCCTATATAAATCCTGATCTAGGGAATCGAATTGCTTGGAACAAACTTTATCGGAAAGCTCTTATGACGTGGAACATGTACAAATAGGAAATTTATCCAGAACTAACGAGCTTGTATTCTTACAAAATTTTTTCATTGGGATTTTCCAACGAATTTTTTTGTATTGGAAATAGTTTTGAATGAATGAATGATTAAATGAAGAAGTGAAAGAATGTATGAAAAAATGAGTGAACAAATGATAAAAAAATAAATGAGTGAATAAATGAGCGAAAGGATGAAAAGAAAGAGTGAATGAGTGAATGTATGAATTAATGAATAAATGAATGAAAGAATGAGTGAATAAATATGTGTTAACCGTTGAAAAGGTATATTTAAAGTAATTAAGAAATAAAGTTACACAAGAAAAAGAGAGAGAGTGAAAGCTAGATTATAAATGTGGAATTGGTGTAAACAGGAACGTAGACTCGTATAGCTCTAGACGGAATGTCTTGGTTTTTTTTTCTACTTTTATGGGAAAGTAGGCTAGAAAGGGCACAAAGTACATGTATTTCATGTTTGAATATAAGATGCAGCTTAACTGGTAAATCGCTACTTAAAATTACCCTACAGTGTAAATCATGTATTGAATTTTATCAGAATTGTATTTAAGGATTTTTGGTGAAATTTCAAAAAGTTACTAAACGTAAAAAAACAATCAACAACACGAGTAAAAAGTTATGAACAAAACGACGAGAGTCATGACGAGAAAATCATAAGTTCGCGGTTTAATCAAAAAGTAGTTTTTATATGGTTTATATTTTCAAAAGTTTTACTTTTGGCTACAAAACATCTTTATTTTGGCGAAAATATTCAAATTGATCAAATAAATTTAGATTTAAGCCTCGCTCTACAAACTTCACAAAGATATCATTTTGAGCAGTTTTTCACGGGCATTAGTTTTCTGAAAAAATCGAAAAGTGTGGCAATTCTTTTCCATAAAATTAGAAGAAAAAATATTCTGGGCCTTTTCATCTTGCCAGGAGGCGGCCGACACACACACACTGATAAACTAGAACACGTAACCAAACTCTCTGTTTTATTTATATAGAAGATACACTTTCTTTATAAAAAAATACTGTACTTAATGCGTTTAAATATTTGCTTACATTAACTATTCAGAAAAAAATCTTATAATCAGTTTTTTATTTTTATTTTTTCTTTTTCATGCAGCAGTTACTATTACACTAATTTTGATATTATGCTCCTTCATATTTTCAGGATATCAAAACTATAAAGTTGCATTCTATGCTTTTTAATGTCACGTGTATGTTAGGCACATTATTTAAATTTTTTATTTGTTTTTTTATTTGTTTTTTTATTTAAAAATTTTAAAACTATATTGCAGCTTACACACACATCGAAAAAGAAAGATACACGCTATAAGGTTGTCTTTAATAGTAAGTACTTTAATAGTAAACACAATATTGTATAAAAATAATATTTATTGTGTCTTTTTTTTGTCAAAAAAAAGGAGGGAGGGGATGGGCGGAGAGAAGAATAAGTAGATGAAATAAATAAGAAAAAAAAAGAAAAAAACACTTTTCAGTAAAATAATTTAGTAAATGTATTCTATTTTCTTATGTCTTGAAACAGCAATGAAAATTATACCTCATTTTATACAAAAAATTATCTAAACAATTCAGAAAATTTTACCAAGATGAAACTCAGAACTTTAAAAATTTTATTCGATTGGTTTTTGACGTTCTGGCAAATATGTCTGGTATGTGTATTTCGTTGAAATGTTAAATTTCTTAAAAATATTTTAGATGCGTTATGTTTTGAAATATATTACTAACACTAACTCAAGTTTACAGCAAAGTGTCTTAGTGTAATGCTATTTACTTCATATTTATAGATTACACACCCTATCATTATTAATTACACATTTAAAAAAACTTGCCAATAATTACAGCCACACAACCAAGTTTAATTTACTGAATGCTCACTTTTTTTTTTCTTTACAGCACAAAAATATTTTCAAAGACTTTTCATGCAACACAAATCAAGACATATAAAAATACCGAAATCATTTACGTTTGTGCTCCGTGTTATGTCTGTGCAGTCTACCATCAGTACTCTTTTTTTTTTCAAATACCAAGAAAAAAAAAAAAGCTCAAAATCGAAAGGAGACTGATGAAACAACAGCATTTCTACGATGGAAGAGTGATGACTGCAGCTTTAGAAAGTGACGCGTCATTTATTTTACACATACTTTTCCTTCTATTTTGTATATTGTTCTAAAGATTAAGAATAAACTTCGGATGCTTACTGGATTTGTTTCGCTTTTGAAATCGGGGTTTATTTATGTACATCAAGCGTATGCTTTGTTGGCCATTATTCTTTTGAGCATGAATAGTTTAACACCTCTCACATTTCTGAACAAATCTATGGATGAAAGTAGTCTGTTTTTTTTCTGCAAAAACTCCAAATGTAAAAAGAAAAAAATCATACAAAATGTGATTGAATGAAATAACCTTCCAAGAAGTATCTTCTGTACCTTTTTTAAACGCAATTGAAAAAAAAAATGTTTTCACTTGTGTGCATCTCTGCCAAAACTTTTTCATATAAACATTTGTTCTTGAAAAATTAAATACTAAGTCCTGTAGGTCTTGATAAGAAGAATGGCAAAGCATGGCACATGTAATAGATATAAATATGTAGCCTGTAACGGAAATAAAAACATCCTGTGTTACTTTTGTTTACGAAAAGTACCACTTGTATTACATATTTTTTTTTCGCTTCTAACTCAAACTTTCATGCTTCAAATTTCCAAGTACGCTCTAACTTTAAGATTTTCTGAGCAGTTTAAAACCGATATATATATATATAAATGAAATGAGCAATAAAACAAAAATAAGAACATTTAATACAAAATGGAGATGTACTTTTTCAGATCTTTAGAGTAAAAAGAAGAATCATAATCAAAGCATGCTCTCCAAAAGTAGAGGCAGCACACAGAACCAAAGACATACATTTCCTTACTTCACAAGACTCCTTATTTCACAAAAAGAGGTAAAAATAATTTAAAAAAATGCTTTGAGGTACATCAGGCTCAAGGTGTATGTAAACGTTTTTGAAACAAATATTCTTTGCCATTTATACACCCGACACTTACACGCATGCTAACGGAATGCTTTATTAATGCGAAAATTAAATCATGTGTGTTTCTAATAGGTGATTTGCAACTGGAAGTGTATTCAGCTGTTTCTATTATTACTCAAACGTTTCTAAATTATGTGGCAACTCGAAATGTTATCTCTGTTTTCAGTTCTGCCTGCTCTGTTTTGATTCTATTCAAAATATTTGAAATAAATAAATCCTACACCGAAAGCTAAGGGACAATTAATCATAATTTTCAAACAGCCGGTTAAAATGTCAGCTTTTCAATGGGGCTCAGTGATTCATGCAGCATAGATTATGTAGAGTGCGGCGTTACTCAATTCAAAGCTGCACTTGTTTTTTAGAGATACGAAAACTGATACCAGGAATGTCTACATTACTTAATCAACATTGCAGGTCGTGTGGCTTTAAAAAAAAAACTTTCTTATTGGAACATTTTATATGTATGAAAACTTGAATTTTGGAAGACGTATCAAGAGCAGATTGTTTTTTTTTTTTTTTTTTTTTTTTTTTAATTTTTAAAGTGCGTTTCAAAATAAAATACATTTTAAATATAAAATTTCAGGTTAATGTAAGCATTACATGTATTTTTCCTGTTTTCATTATTGAGTACACGTGCTGAACATATTTGATACTAATAACCAAGCGTCAATCTTCCTGAGGTACAATTAAATTTTTTTGTCAAGCGATATAGTAAAAACTAGTCGACACGTGCGGAATTCCGCACTGCGCACCAAATCGTTTTGTGTGGCATTCTAGTCTTTAGAAATTTGAGAGAAAGGACATTATGAAGAAAAACAGAAAACAGTAAACTGGTTTTTGTACACAAGAATCATGTAATTGAACACATCAGTACAAATAGCTGTTACATTTTTTTTAACGGAATTGTTATATTCAAACATACCAATGATATACGCGCTTACAAAACCTCTTTAAATACAATGTTGGAAATGATGATGTGATCATCGTTCACTTTTTGGTTGCACGTATATTCAATACAAACACGAATATTATTAAAAATATTTACTCATGAAAAAGTTACATATAAGTTAGTGAACCTGCAATGTGAACCAAGATTTTATTCAAGTATGACAATTGTGACTAACTGATGCTATGCCAAGTAAATGTAAGAGGTTATGTTTGTGAAACAAAATATGAACAGTAATTTCAAAGGTGCTTACTCATAAGAAAAAAAAATCTGACGTGTTAGAAGATTTGGTTAAATTGAAGGATCCTCAAAGATTTCTTTCTCATAAGTTGTATTTATTATGACGGAAGTGCAATTAAAAAAAAATAGGAAAACGCTGATGTTTCGAGTGGATATCCCATTCGATATTTATCGAATCCGATTCGATATCTATAGAAACATCGACGCATCCATTAAAGGACCTCTTCTTAGAGGATCTAAAATATAAAATTTAAGAGAAGCAGTGCCTTTTAAAACCGTGGGTCGGTTTTTCGTCATTAGCCGGCTCGATAAGCTTTAAAATGAGGGGTCATGGCATTTGATAAAAGAATAATTAAGATATCGCGGATCGACAGAAAAACATGCTAGAGAAATAAGATGATAAAGTAATGCACCGCTACTAATTCGTTTATTTATGCGTGCGCTGCATGTTATTTGTACAAAACTTGGCATTGATATTTTTTTTTCGTGAATAGAAAAGTAAATAAATAAACAAAAATAACAAAAACAAAAACAAAAGGGAAAGTCAAATTGAAAGCCTACTGACGAAAGACCGGCAGGTCCAAGGTGGGAGAATGATGAGTTCAGCTTTGAAATATGACACATCGTTTATCACACACACCTTGCTTCACCTTTTTACACCACCCTTTCTTGTATTAAATATTAGAAAAAAATTATGGCCACTAACACGATTTACTTCTAGAGTTTAGTGTTTGTTTTTGTGTGCCCGGAGTTGGGTATTTATTGCATTATAACACAAATGGGCTTTCTGGTTCATCAAACTTTCAAAAAAGAATAATTTGAACTATTCAGAAAATGCATTCAACATTTTTAACTCTTTAAAAAAGAACAATACGTAAGAGTTGTGTGCTTAAAGCTTATCATGCATTGTTTTTAGTATAACTATTAATATAAACGAAATTAAAGGGGTATAAATAGGATGCGAAGAAATATATTTTTATAGTAATATAACTCGTAGTAGTATAATATAACGTGTGATAAAGGCCGTAGTAGCTCATGTCCCGTGTCCCCATGTTGTCATTGTCGGGGATTGGTCACCACGGGTTTATATAATCGAACGTTTAATTGTATTATACAGTAATTATTTTCAAATAAATTTAAATTCAGTCTGTGTGGGCTCAACGCTACGGAAGGACGATCAGTTCAGGATAAGTATGAGCTACAACAATGTAATATCTGTAAGAAAAGCCCCAAACCTTATTTTTAAATAATTTTTAATTTTTGTTCTTGCTTGGTTTTCTTGTTGTTTTCCTGGCAAAAGGCTTTTGTTTGGATTTTTGTACATTTTACCTTTTATTCTTTGTAATTTTATTTTTAACCAGACAATTTTTATACCTGTTGTCCTTGATACCACCGCACTTTAAGTTTGTTGCCCAGGGCCCTTTTATTTCACTTCCACTTACACTGTTTATTTAACAAATTTTAGGTTATAACTTTTTTTTTTTTCGTCGCCCTCCCCCTGTCCTTTAAAAAATTGGTGAAATATTTTTTAATTTATTTTTTAATTTATCTGAAATTTATTTCATTTGGTAATAAGTTGAAGCATTATATTGGTGTAATTTCAACATGAATGTGAAACTATGAACCACTATAATAGTTCAACTTGTAGGCTGGGCTGCAACCCAAATGTTTTTTTTTTTGGTTTTCCTACTGTTTCATTAATAACGAGTTTATTTGATATAATATTTGAAAAAAAAGAAGAAGGAAGCACACACACAATTTAATATGCAATATGTATTTCCTGTTTCAGACAAGTATGAAAAAAACCGCACCCATAAAAGTTTCACAACGCCCAAAGAAAACAAAGATATGTCACGAAAAATTCTTATTAATTTTGAAGTGATGAAAATGAAGCCACATAATTTCATAAAAATGAAAGATTCCTATCATTTTTAAAAGGAACACAGGATAAGACTAAAGTAATACCCTTTATCATCAGTGATAAATGAGCTCACAATGTAAAGAAAGTTTTTAAAAATTCATATGTATTAATTTTTGTTATTAAAGAAATATATTGTGAAATTTTTTATGCATTAGCTTATATTTTATATTGGATATAATTTAGGCGAAACATTTCAAAAGAAAAGTATACTCGGTAACATAGTTTTTCTTCACTTACTGAAATCAAATTCGTCATTATTGTTCAATATATGGGCTAAGAAATAAATAACCACATTTGGTAATGCTCTTGCTTGTACATCAACTATTGTATCTAACACATATTAAGTAAATTAACTAATATATAAGCAATTAAAGTAAACAACTTTCTCTATTTTTACTTTTTCTCCTTAAAAAGGAGCATTTGTATCTCATCTTATGGCTGTTTTAACGAGAAAAGTGCGTAAGAGTTAGGTACAAATTGACTGTTGTATTCAGTTTATCTATCTTTAAAATGCAGAAAATTTAATTATGCATGCCTTTTCTACATTTTATTCGTTGCAACATATTTTTTTAAAAGAAATACATAATTTGAAAATTATTTATTGATAACTCTATAATTTATGATTATGCATTTATAATCTTGCAACTTTTTAAATTTGCTTATACAACAAAAAACGTTTCCTGAAAAAATAAATTGTGTAATTATATTATCTTTCTTTAATTGCGTATTTTACATTTTCAAGAAATTTGTAGAGTTTTGTCATAAAAATAAGAAAAAAAAAACGATTACACCAACTGTACTACAATTACTAAAAATTCCGGGAAAATATTATCTCATAAGTTAGGATGCATAAAACGACATTCAAGAAATCATATTTCATTTTACAAAATGAGACAAACATAAATCACTCTAAACACGAAGCATCCGTAAGAAAGAACCAAGTAAAATAATATCTAGTTTTTCAAAAGAAATAAACCCATTTATCTTTTTCGTTTCTTCTTTGCTGTTCTCGTAAAAAGTGATTCTCAGTGGCTAAATGCGATGGAGCAACAAACGAGAAATTCTTAACTCGAAAAAACAGCAACAGGAACAAAAGCTTTCCAAACATGACAAGATGAAGAATTGTTCTGAATGCTTTTCAGAAATATTAGACGATATCTTTAGAATGTTTTCACGAGAAACGAATGGTTGAGTAATGATTTTATTTTAAGAAGATGAGTGTGTACTTTTCACGAATGTGCCAAATTACACATTTTAAGGAGTTACTGGGCTATTTTCATTGTGTGTAGAAGGTGGCACATTGAGGGAGGGAATAGGACAAATGCTATGAATTCACAACTACAAAAAATAGCTATAAACTGTCACAGTAGATGATTTGCATTGTATTTGTTTGTCGCTGTAATTTTACGTGATTCGCTATTTTTTACACGATAAGAAAGCTGGTGTCCTGGTGTACACTGCAAAAAATTCTAGTTCAACCTTTCACCAAGATCATGGTGAAACTAGGTGAAACTTCACCACTATAATGGTTCCACTTTTATCCAAAATGTTGGTTGCAGCAAATTTCACCATTTTCACCATGCTCTTGGTGAAAGGTTGAACTAGAATTTTTCAGTGTAATCTTACACTATGAAAATATTGCGTTTAGTTCCCACCATTTTTTGGTGTTACTGAACACGACTTTTGGTGTAAAGTTGGAAATTATTTATTTTTGATATACTTTATTTTTTTCAGTGTCTGTCTAAAAAAATATAGACAGTATAACGTTTCTAAGCACATGAAATGTGTTAACTCCATTACGTATCGAAATTTCATTGCGATTGCTATTTCCATGAAAATAGAAAAAATGAAAATCGTAATGAATTAATGATTTGCAGATGAGACGAACAATATATGCTAAAAAAAATTCTTTGTTTCTTTAAAGCACAAATTAACGCAAAAAAATAATATTTTTTCCAATCTTGGACATCTTTACAATGCACAAAAAGGTGCTCAGTAACACCAAATGAAGGGAGACAAAAAAAACAAAAATAAACAAACACTTATATTTTGCCTAAGCCTTTTCTATAAATCCATTGCGGCTAAAGGCAGCGTGAAGTGAAGTAGAATGTAGCAGTGAAGATCAAAAATAAAAGATTGAAAACCAAACTAATCTCCGTTGAAAGTAAAAGGATAGTTATTTTTTATGTTAACAACTTTAATAATTCTCTGGAAATAGTTACCTCAGGCAATAACTTTTAACTTTTTCCCTTTTTCAATGGTTCGATGCTTCGCTATTCAAAGCATGGAAATTAATTAATTTTTATACACATACTACTACTTTCTGACAAGCACCTTTAAGACTTTCGTGCAAACAAATACACCAATTCTTCAGACATGTGTGCGTTCGCAATACTTATTTGCGGTTATTAAATAATAAATGCAGTTATTTTGATGCGCCCCCCCCCGTAAGTGGATCACATGGGACCGTTTGAAACAAATTTAGTTTTTTCTGCCTTTTAAATTAATATTAGATTGATGTTAAATATTCGCTGGGTGACATATAAAATCATTAAAAAGTACAGTTTGCTCGAAAAATAGAATATTTTTTTTTGCCACCTGAACACTGTTGAATTACAATGTTGAATAACATTTACATTTTTTGCAGTTTCTCCGTAACGGAAACGCTGTTTTCTTACCAGATCTTGAATATAAAAATTTCTGACTGTAATATTTTTATTATTCATGGACCGATCGAGAACCTAGTTTTGAGACTTTATAAAATATTTTTCATTTGCATATGATATATTTTGTTTTCATACATTCACATAATTGAACTCCTTAACTAAAAGTAACTGATTTACTCTTACTAAAATATGCATCTAGGTGGTTTAAATACCTTTTTCTTGTTTTGGAACTAGTATTTATACTTTAGCTCATAAATCAATTTTTTTCCAAAAACTAATTGCATATATTTTCTCTTTTATTCGTTGGCGTAGTTTAAGTTGTTAGCAACTACCTATCATCCAACAATACTTTGGATATAGAATCAGAAGTTTATTTGGATGGTATTTTAATTTAGAAGTTATCATGAAACATTTTAAAAAATAGAATAAAAAGAATGCCTACGTTGAATATAAAGTAAAAACAAAAATCTGAAATTATCGAAAGTTATCAAATGTTAAGAAATATTGTTCAAAAACGATTTTTTTCGCGTAAATATTTCCCTGAAAAGATTTAAGCCAACTGCAATTTACATAAAATAACTCCAATTTTCAATTTCTTAAAAGAAAAAACAAATCTGAAATAAAATTTAAATTCGAAAGACGTTTAGGAGCTACTAAGAAAATTTACCATTTCAAAACTTAGATTTCTCATGCATAATAAACATGCTTTAAACGCAGAAAAATAGGATTATTTTCGTTGTCTAAATCCAAAATAAGCATACTTGATTATTGCATTTTGAAGTATACTGACACTTAAGTTCATTTAATGTATATTAATGTATGTTAATTAATGTATATAAGTTCATTTATAATGAGCATTACTTCAATTGCAGTGCTTCGGAAATTAAAATTGCATTTTTATTGTAATTTAGAGGTTGATATACTTACCTTTTGTGCAGGTTATCTATTCTCATAGTGTTCCAGTATACAAATACGCTAAAAAGTACCTGTCGGAAAAAGCCTTTATTTATTGTTGGTCAATTAAGTATATAAGATTTAGTCCCTATCATATACAAAATACTTTTGTATGATATACAAAAAAAAGTTTAACAGATTAAAAAAAAAGTTTAACAAATTTCTGTTTTTTTATGATGCACGCACACAGATGAGAATCCTTGTTACGCATTGAAAATTGTAATGCCGTCCTAAGAAAGAAAGTCGAATCTTTCTGTCTTATTTTTCGTAAGCACTCTTTTAAAATTTAAGTAACCCACACTCAACATTACCTACACAGTAGCTAAAATACATGCTATTGGTACCACATGTACTTCAAAAAGAGCTCACTGCACTTATATATGCATAAACGATATTTAACAGTGATTATACTTCAATAAGGTGGTTGTATATTGAAAGAAGTAGTTAAAACAAGTCATTGGAAAGATATGATTTGGCTATTTTATTTATTTTACTAGATAATGTCCAAGCGTGATTCTTTCATACTTTTTATTAATTCAAGTTAAGGTGTTCTTTTATAAATATCTGGCTCTCACCAGCACTTAAATATTTTACTTGTTAGTTGTTTTATACATTTTCATTGAACATTTTATTTTCTTTAACACTGTTGAGAAGGAAAATCAAGTTGTGTACTATAATGTATCACTAAAACATAGGTACCACATCAAAGTAGCAATGAAAGATGAAATTAAACTAATGATAGAAATTAGGAAATAAAATAAAAAATATTTAAACTCACAATACTGAAAAAAGTTTTCTTAAGACACGATATTTTGAAAACAAAGAGTATTAATTACAATAATAGTTTTTTTTCCCTTTTAATATGGTACTTTTTACTTTTAACAACAAAAAAATGTTTGCTTTTTACAAAATAATCGTTTAACCAAAAAACAAGGCACTTTATACTTTATATTTCTAGTTAGTAATAAATTTTAACATTCACTTAAATCTTTTTTTAAAGTATTGTCAACGAATGTTGTATTGCAAGTAATGTTTAGGGTACAACCTATCTTGTAATACAACATTGTAACACTACTTAATACTGCATGTTTAGGAGTAAAAAATTTCATGAATAATAAAAACAGTAAAATAATTTTCTACGCATAAGAAAAAGAAGTGTAGTCTTTAAGAAACATCATATTTTACACTCTACACAAAACAAAATTTTTCTGAACGAAGAAAGCAGTCGCATACCTTAATTAAAAACAAGCTTATTCCCTTCAAACCTAAAACGCTTTTCTCCTCTCACAGAAATTTCCCATATACATTAAAAATTCACTCCGCGAAATGCTTTTATATGATCTCCGAAAATCTTTCTTTCGTGAGCACATAATAAAATAAAACTTCTCATGCATAAATAATTAAGTTATTCTGAACGAAAAATGGATTTTAATCTCTGGTTAAAAATGTAAATAAGTTGTTTCTTATTTTAATGCCTGTAAAGTTATGTTAGTCGCATGCAAATACTTTTTGAAACTTCTAAAATTTTAGGTTCTTTTATGACTGCAATTTTCTTGGTTATCATTCAATTAATTCATCATTTTGAAATTTTCATTTATATTTCATATACAAAACTATATCGAATTTAACAAGCATTTCGTTTCTTAAAAGATGGTAGAAACCCCTACTGTAATGCAGGAGTGCCTGATTCTCTGTAGTTACGCGTGTCCAACAATAAAAAGCTAAAAATCTCTAATCTATATAAAAACAAAAAGTTCCGTCTAGAACTATACGAGCCTACTTTCCCGTATAAACCCAACTTCAAATTTATAATCTAGCTACATCTCTCTCTCTCTCTCTTTCTCTTTTAGTTCTTAATTGCATCAACTATACTTTTTTCAACGGTTAATACATATTCATGTATTTATTCACTCATTTACTTATTTTTTCATTCATTCGCTCATTTATTCAATTTGTTCATTTATTATTTCACTTGTTCCTTTAATCGTTTATTAATTCAAAACTATTCTTGAAAATCCAGATCAAAAAATGTCATAGGAAAATAGGCTCGTTAGTTCTGGATGACCTTTCTATCTGTACATGTTCTACGCTATAAGAGATTTCCGATAAAATTTTTTCCAAGCAAATAGGTCCGTTAGATCAGGATTTATATTGGATTGAAATTTCCACGTAGGCGCTATGTTAATTTTTTTTTGAACTGTTCAAAAATGAACAAAAATTGTTCAAATCAAAAAAATGTTCACGCCAGAGCTTCTTTCAATAAGATTGTTCATAAAAAGTCGAATCTTGCGCCCAGAGGGTTCATAATTTGCCTATAGGCGCTAATGTTAAATTTTTTATTTAAATGATCAAAATTGAACAAAACATTGTGCAAATCAAAAAGTAAAATATAGAAATGACATGTCCTTGCCGAGATCTTTCGAATACAAAACGAATTTTTCGAATCGAGCAATTCGTTCAAATTCTGGGGGGGGGGGGGGGGCAGACAGCCCGACCCACCCACTTTTTCCCCATCTCAAAACCCTACTTTCAAATTTTTATTTTTCAATCTTTATTTAATTACTTAAGTCGACAGGGTGGCGTAGTGGTAAGGCGCAGGCCTTGTGCGCCCAAGAGCGCAAGTTCAAACCTGGCCTGAGTCGGTGGATTTTCAAGATGCTGAAATCGTCTGCGCCCATGTCTTATGATTATGCGGCATGTAAAAGATCCCTTGACTAGACATTTGGCTTGGATGCTTTTGGCTAAATTAAATTCCTAGTGCACTTTCGCATCAACAGAGTTCGGGTGCTCGGCCTTTCCGGTGGAGAAACCGGAAGTAAAAATTGTCATGTGGCGATGGTATCACACTCATTGTGGTGCCGCTGAAAGAGATGGTACCAATCTTTCGGGAACGCACTAGGTCTGCAATTGGCAGAAGCCAACAGCAGCCCATTAGAAATAAAAAATAATTAATTACTTAACTTATTTTTTGACTTTTCTTGATTTCTAACGATATTTTCACAATACATTAAGTCTTTTTTCATGCTTTATTATTATTATTGTTTTACTTTTACGAGAAAATAGACTAAAAATACTACATGTGGTGTGTGATCCCTATACGGATACATACTTATGTTGAATCTAAAGCAAATTTAGCACGGGTGCACTGTGGCACCTAGATATGGCCATATGGAGGGTCAACTGGACTTCAAACGTAGCTAGATAGCAGTAAAAAAAATGTTCGAAGTCTGGATGGCAATTAGAACGGTTGGAGTATTTTTTTAACGAAGGGATTCAAATTTTTTGCTTATTTTTTAAAAATCTATGCGTGAAAAATGATCATATTGAAAGGGTATTCTTGGCGATACATTTTGGTGGCTTGGCGAATTGATCTATGCAGCAGAAATACCCGAACTCTAAATCGCACGGCAATGTTTCGCAAGTCAAAACATTTTTTAAGAGTGGGACATTCTTCATAAAATGTTCTCCGTAGTTGAGAGTCTATAATTTACTAAGTATAGTTATAAAATGTAAAAGAATATCATTCACAGCATTTTTTTTCTGTGAAATAATTACTTTTACTACAAAAATAACTTTTACTTGTCGAACACGGTAGGAGTTTTTCAGCTAAGCTGTTATAGATTATTCCGTAATAGTCGATAAAGGCAGCAACAAAAATTTAATATGGCGGGACATAAACTAATTTCTGTTTAATCAGTTGATCCTTAGGAACAGTTTTCTTTTTCTTTTTTCTTTTGTTTTGATTTTTTTCCGGACTTATGTATAATATTAAATCGTAAACTTTTTTTTTCCTCGCATCATAATAACTAAATGTCGACAGGGTGGCGTAGTGGTAAGACGCTGGCCTCGTACGCCCAATATCGCAGGTTTAAAACTGGCCCTCTCGGTGGATTTTCAAGATGCAGAAAATCGTCTGCACCCATGTCGTATGATTATGCAGCATGCTAAGGATGCCTTGAGTATCTGTTTGGCTTATATTCTCTCGGCTAAATTGAATTCCTAGTGCCGTTTGCATCAACGAGAGCTCAGGTGCAGCCATCTAGGGGAAGCTGAGCGTCAAAAAAATTGCGGCAATGGTACCACACTCATTGGTGCCGCTGAAAGAGTTGGCACCAATCTCTGGGGACGCAATAGGTCTACAATGGTTGATGACCAATACTGCAGTCCCATTAGAAAGAAACAAAATATTAATTAAATATGTATACTCAATGTAATATTTCAGAAATAAAATTAAATCATGACAACCATTTATACTTAAACCTGTCACGAAAAACCTAAAAGAAAAATCAATGAACAAAACAGTAGTCTTATCTATGATAAATGTCTCATAGAAATCGATTTTCGATTCACTTGTGGTCGGTGAAAGAGTTGAAATTTCAATCACTTTTTCTTTTATATTTTCATTCAGAGTGAGACGGTGAAAACATTTCTTTATTTTTCATGTGGTTATTAAATGTTTTTCTTATAAATGAATTCTGCTTTTAGAAAACAGCTTGTGTATGTGAAAGGAGAGTCTTGTTCCTTACCTTAAAATATTTTTCGAATTGTTTGGATAAACTGTGTGCCCTAGTGTTTCAATTAATTTTAGTACATATTTATAAAACATATTTTCCCAAAAAATCACTCTTTATGAAATGTATATTATAAAAATATGATTGGATTTCTTTTATTTTAATTTGTTTCTATTCTAAATAAATTAAAATTTTTAAAAAAGTGAATTTTTTTTTTTAGGAATTGCTTGTTAAAACAATTAAACTTCTGCATGAATTTAACATGTTTCGAATGCATCGTAAATAGTATTTCTAAGTAAACTTCGCTACTTTTTTTAAATGCTATTCATCGGGTAACTAATTTATTTTTAATACACATATACACATATTTTTAAATCTGTAAGGGGAAGGACAATCGGTGAAAAAACTCATTATCATTCACAGAATAAAACAGGAGAGTTAAAATAGGGGAACAGATGTTACTGACAGGAATGTTAAGTTAGTCACAAAAAACATTTATTAGCTTTTAGAACTGAATTTATCCTTATACTTACTCAAAAAACGTTGTTAATTATTTCGTTGAAGTATGAAATTTTTAATATCAGTAACTTGTTTTTTTAGTGTATGCCTTGTATATTTATACAAAAAGCGCTCGTTTATGCGTATAGTTGTATATTACTATGCGAAGCCAATTGGAGGATCAGAATGTAATTTAGCACAAAATTCAAAATCTTCCTCTGAGAGGTATAGATTTTATCTAACGTACGATGGGTACCATTATTCAAAAATTATTTTTTATTCCAATTTCATATTTTATGACAATGATTAAAACTAAAAAAAATAACATATGATCAATTAAAACTATATACGATGTTGTATCTGATAAAAACCTACGTCGGATTTTAAAAAACTCTAGAATAAGTACAACGCGAGTTATAGCTCAGAATCTTTTTCACTCCAATAAGGGTTATACTAAGTCTTGCTCTGCATTTCTCGCGCATAAAAGTTATAAAAACAACTGCATTTTGTTACTAAAACTTCACATAAGATATGCCCTATGCATGAATTCTGTTTCTAGAAATGAATATTTCATTTTTATAAACAAACACTACAAGAGTTGGGCCAAAACTGAAGATTAAAAACGTGTTCTGAAGTATTAAAGATAGAAACACAATTTGGAAGAATAGGTTCAATAACGTTATTTATTTCTGAACAATAACATTTGAAAGGCTATGTATAAACTTTGACTCGCAAGTTAAAGTAAGTATCTTGACAATCATAAAATACAATAAAGGTAAGGCGTTAAGCTTTCTGCTTTGTTTTCCTTTACTACTATGCACGGCTGATTCTCCAACGCATTTGTAAAATTCCACTTCAGTAAGCATACGATTGGCATTCTCCCAATGATAAGGTAAAGCAATCATTCATGTCGGAAAAATGGCTGTATTTTCCTCTGGAATAATTCTGAAAGCAAAAATGTGTTGTCGTCAAAAATTGTGTCACCTATTGTAAAGGTATGTACTGAATATATTCTCACTCTCTTCGAATTTTAAATATTTGCATTGATAAATTTCAAATCACGATAATTATATTTATTTTTGCATTTAATTTCATAATATGCGCATTTTTTTTCTTTTCTGAGGCTTATTGACAAAACAAGAAAATCGTTTTGTACAACAATTTATTTTTTTTCCTAATCCATTTTTCTTCTATTTTTTTTTTAAATTAAAAAATATCTTTACTGCTAATATCATTGTCATCCTCACATTTATCTTTATTATTATTCTTATATTTTTATAAAAATTATATTGTAGAATCTTAACCCGAATCCAACCTTTAATTAAGCAAGTAAGACACAGTAGATTTTTATCAAATATATGCATGTAAAAATATTTATTTTTGCAACTCATTTACCGTGTTAATAATTTGCTATCAAATCAGTAATTAACAAATTAGTAACCTCAAATTGTTAAGAAAATAGTAATCAGTGTTTACGATTTTCAACTAATTCTTCGGCTAATTTATATTTCGCTTCAACGTTGAAAAATGTGCAAGTTTGATACAAATGTCTACACGAGAATTTTGCACCAAAGAGGTGAAACGAGTAAAAATCGACGAAGCTATATTAGCGATATTTTAAGGAAGTTGCTGTGAAATAGTTGTTGGCCTACAACAGGATTTTTTTTTTTTTTTGTAATATGGTTACCAGTTTTACATATACGATTTTTGTTTTTATAAATGGCGTGAATATGAAAGCCAGCTAACTGAATTGCAGAACAAAAAGCGTTACTATTGTAAAGACTTAGATGTAAAATGCGTTCAAAGGAGAACTACCAAAAATATCAGGTAAAGCATTTACGTGCTTCCGTGAAAACACATAGAAGTTCTTTTACTTTTAAAAATAAATTTATCTCAATCAAATGACCTAGTTTATGATGGGTAAAGCTAAAAATATGAATAATGGGATACAAGCGAGGTAAGATGACGAACTCGGTATTTCTTCAACGCATTAATATATACGATACGCACCTACCTGCAAATGCACATCCTCTGATTCGGCGACGAGTAGAAATGTTCATTGTTTGAGATGGTGTGGGCGCATTGTTTTGCAAGCATTAGCGACTAAGATATGTTTTTCTATGGTCGTTTGTAATTTGTGCGCTTTTTAGGTTAAACAATTATTGAACTAAAGAAAGTTATTTTGTCTCCTCCATAAATATTATTCTCGTAAGATCCCTATGTGGAACAGGCTGCTGGCTACAAGATATGGTTAACTTATAAACAAGTTTTAAAACCAAAATAGAGGCTTCAGGTAAGAGGACGAAGAGGGGGGGGGGGCGAGAAGAACTGCCTTCTTACCGCATTTCTAGACAGTGTGCTACTTAATATTTTAATTAACGTATAATGTACTAATTTTACAAAACATTAAAACAGGAATATTTACAAAATTAATATAATCACACAAAGGAACTGCATTTGATGGTGAAATAACCTCCATTCGAGTTGCACTGTCTCAAATTCACTGCCACCTACCATTTTATAAATGCAGTAATTTTCTGCGACTCTATGGCCGCACTTCAAGCCATCAATTCCTCTTACGATCCCAAAAACCTTTGAGGTCCTGGAATGTCGACGACTCCTTCGAAGACTTGATACACACAAGAAAAACATTGTCCTCCAGTGGATACCCTCCCACTGCGTGCCGTGCGGTGGCCGACGTAGTTATGCGTGTCGTAAGAGGCGACTAAAATAGCAACATCCGATCCGGGTGACGTAAGGTTTACTTTGTAGTATGACTATGGCCCCGGGTCGGTATAGCAGGTAGGCTACGCTCTGCCAGCCCAGCCCCTTATGGCCGGTGCTGGTTGTCAAGTGTCTAGAGAGTTTGTGGGAAGACATGGAGGATAGCGCTGCGGTCGGGGGGTAATCTGTGAATACCTCGATGCTATGTACAGTATGGCCGTAGTTGCAGTAAATACCCTCCCACTGCGGAGTAATGGGGAATGAGAGGGCGGATCTTTTGGCCAAAAAGGGCGCCGCAATTACTGAAATTCCTTCCCGGGAAATACCATTTTGTTCCACCAAAAAATGGTGACAAAATGCATGAAAGAACGTACCCTCACGGACCTGTCCGAAAGAGTGTCCAATAAAACTTGGAGGGACTTAGTACCAAAATCTTGTAATGGGCCAAGCGTAGAGCTGTGGCAGAGTTCCGCCTGGCCACTGTACACGACTGTCTTCTTAAACATCTCAGCAGAATTAACATTGCTCCGTCTCCCATCTGCACACTTTGGAACCTTAGGGAGGAAATGGATGCCGCCCATATCATTCACTATCCTGCTCTGCGCAAGTCTTCTCAAGCTGAGCGATATTGGGAAGACCGAGACCTGTTAAATTAATGGACTGAAGTTGCTGCACTTTGCTTACAATCTTTTTTTGCATTCCGCTTTCTTGTTATGTTGTAACTAGTCCAATAAATTTGCCATTGGAAATAAAAAAATATATAATCAAACACGTTTAGTGCCAATGTTTACAATTAGTAAGAACTTATTCACTGAATACCGGGAAATAAACGACAACATGCTTTGAAAATTAAGAAAATATTCAGATTGTTGTTTGAAATATATCGATACCTACAAATATTATTGTAAGACTACGAATAACTGTGTAAATTTCTTTCGGACGTTAAAAATAAAATAAATAAATACATAAACATGTACATATATAGCTCCTTAATCTGTAACCTGACAATTAACAAGATAGACAAAATGACGATCGTATATGCTACTTTGCAGTAAATATTATTTACATTGATTTTCAATTATTTTCTGGCGCATGTAAAAAATTCCGAAACCCAAGACTCAATTTCTATTTTTATTTCAATTTAATTTCTTTTTTCTTTGTACAGCCTTTTATAGATTCCAAACAGGTAGTTAAGGTCATTTATTTTTGCTTGAAGTAATAAATACACATAGCGTGAACACAAAGAAATAAAAACAAGCAATCTAATAATTTTACAACAGTTTTTCACTTCTCCGTTTCAAAATATGCGCTATTTATTACTGAAACTTTATTTTAATTTTTTATTAATTATTATTAATTTGAGTATTAAATGTCCCTTTCCCCTCGACTACATCCTTTAGAAGGTTAAAAATTAGCGTTATAAGATGATAGCTGCATTAAAAAAGCGCAATAACTACAGCCTTTAGCAGATTAAAAATTTGCCTTGGAAGATGATACCGACATAAAATACAAGCTAACGCAATAAAATACAAGCTAACTATTATTCAAACATAATTGGAAAGTCCGTTTTTTGTACATATATATAACATCAACAATGTAACTTTCGTTGAGTATAAAAGAAAATAAGTGTGGCTTAAGATTACATTGAGGTTACTTAAAGACTCAGCTTTAGAGGAAAAAATTGAAGGTTAACACTATAAATTTTCTACTTAACGTCATTCATAAATCTCTTTAACAACACTCAAAGGCTGAAAAAGGTTTAATAATGAATTATTAAAACATACTGTGTGTTATTAATTTTTATGATGCATTTCTAGTGAATAAATGGGGACAATACATGACAATAAACGGTATATACTGACGAACATACAATTACATCAACAAATATTGTCTTCCTAGGAGGTAAATTTTCGATGTAGTATTTTTGATTTAGTTATAAAAGTGTTCTACACTAATAAGGTATTGAATACATTTAGGATGTGAAATTAATAATTTTACATTTAATTTTTTATGCTTCATAAATATACAAAAATATTAGTACTTGAATGTAGTGCGATCCTTGAGTATGCGCATAAAAGTTTTAATTTCACAAAGTGGTATTATTTTTTGTAAGCCATACTATACATGAAATTAAACTGTTTTAAAAACCTGGTAATTGATTCAATGGATACAAAAATAATTTAAAACTATTTTCAATACTAATGTGCTGAAAGGTTTTTTTCTTTAACCTATGCCCGTCCTTGACCTTTCAGTCATATGTTGACGATCAGCCCAGTACAAAGACGCACGATGAAAATAAAATCATTAAAATTATCACTGGAAACATTATGACCATTAAAAGAAGTAAAACAGTTAAAAATGTCAGGGCATATGCTGAGGGGACCAGTCATGAGTGTGTCATGATCGTGACAAAACGGACAGGTATTAGAGTCCGTCATGTTCAGTCTAAAAAGCTGATTCTGCATATAAACATGGCCTGTAGCAAGTCTAAAGCAAGCCGCTCCGGCTGCTCTAGGCAAGCAACTCCGGCTGCTCTAGGCAAGCCACTCCGGCTGCTCTAGGCAAGCCACTCCGGCTGCTCTAGACAAACCACTCCGACTGCTCTAAACAAGGTGCAGGGAATTCTTGCCAACTTCAGGAAATTCCATTTTTTCTCTGAAACCATTTCTCTATGCAGGCTGGCACGGAAAGACCTAATAGTGGAGGAAATGTGTTGTTTTGTATGTCTCAAAGGCAAGGGAGGAACTGGCTGTATTATTTGAGAACCATTTTTAGCCAACATATCAGTTTGTTCATTTCCATATATCCCACAATGGCTTGGAATCCATTGAAGAACGATGGCGTTCTTGACTCTCAAATAATTTATCGATTTTCTCCTTGCAGATCCTAGTGATCTCACGATCGCAAGGACTGCACCCTTTGGGTTATCCACAAAAAAGACGATAATTTCCTTTTCACATTGTTCAATTTTAACTAGTACTACACTGTTACAAATTTCATCGTGAAATTACGGTTAAATGACCGGCAGCAGTCTGTCCATCTAATTCACCGTTAAATTTACGGTTTAGATATTTTTCTATCTTTACGGGACCTAACCATTTCCAATCAACTTGGTTAAAAAGCCGTAAATGCAAAAGTTTACGGTTTTATAACCATTTAAAATTGGTTTCAAAACAAAATTTTTACCGTTTTTGAACCATTCCGAGGCGTAGGATCTTCGAAGCGTAGAAACCGTAAACTAAGCTTGCAGGAACCGAACCCGGGTGTACGGTATACCAACCTTGCTCTCTAGCCATTCGGCCACCTACACCACGTGAAGCGTCCGTTTATTTATCAATAAATCTTTTTTTCCAACAGGCAAACTGTCTTAAAATTGAGATTTCAGTCAATAATGCATAAAAAAGTACATGCGCATTTTTCTTTCTTTCTTTCTTTTTGTAATTAACTAACTAATGTTTGAATTGATGGTTGTACCATCATTTTTGGCTTAAGTTAATTTGCATATTAACTCACGGAAACTTATCTTCCAAATTCATTTCCAATGTTGTGCGATTTTGTATCTATTGAAGAGAATTGAGGCTATTTACGCGAGGGAATAAGTTTTGAAGACTCGAGTGCTTCTCATTTTCTTTGTTAGAAATAAAGCCATGAGGAATATGCTAGTAAACATTAATTTCACTAATACTGGTTTACTTTTTGAAAAATACTTTTAAATTCACTTTTTAGTAACTGACTCCAGATCGACTCCCTTCTGACTCCAGATCAGAAGGTTGCGTGTTCAGATCACGTCCGGTCACCAAATGTGGCGGGGTGACCCGGCAATTACACGCAACGAATGGAGCCCAATCACCTCATAGATGGCGCCACGAGAACACTCGCATTCATCCGCCCGACCGAGGCACTCGATCACATGCTCTCATCAGCGCCCGACCGCGGATACGAGCCTTCCAATCTCGCCAGAACACCTGGCACTGGCGCACCCATCTATGGTTGGTATCGTTCACTCCTCACCTCCACACTGTCGTTCACTCGTTCACTGGAGGGGGAGTATATGTGTCGGTACGGTTTGACACCTTCAAAAGCTATCTTCTGTCCTGGCCATTAGGTACCTTTTGGCAAAGCACGGAAGCACTGGCTTTCCATCAAGAAGGTCCGAGGTTCTATCCCTGCCTCCGGCAGACTTCCCCCACCATCACCTCCATGACCTGCCGTCGTCGTCTGAAACCAGTACAAAGAAAAATTATAAAATCAAAATGAAAATAGCTGTACCCTGCCAATAGTTGCAGTGGCTCATTCTCCTTAATAAAACATTAAAAAACGAAATACTTAAATCAAAGTTGAAATAAATTAAAAGCGATATATAAAAACACATGTTCTGATTAAATTTCAAAGCAATCGGTGAAGTACTTACGGAGATTTGAGGTTATGAACCAAGGCTGAACTTGATCGAACCGTAAACTGGATCAAGTTCAGCCTTGTATGAACAAACAAACACTTACTTTGTTTGTTTGTTTACGACCATTTCAGGTCACATAAATATTCGAGTTTATTTGCTATTCTCAAGGATATGCCTCAAACTCTCGTCCAATATAACAGATAGAACAAGACAGCACAACAGATTTTAATATACAAAGAAGGAAATACACCCAGGGCAAGGTGGGAATCGAATCCACGCCTCTTTCTCTCCGCGCAGGGAGGCACCGGAGCCAGTCGATTTGACCGCTCAGCCACTGAGAACAAACACTTACATTTTTATTTATATAGATCATATTACCCGCAGTTGCGGAAACTGCTAATTATTATTTTTGGATCAAGTAAGCCTTAAGAAATCGAACTTAAAAGCTTATAACTGGCGTTCTTTTTGACTTAGAAACTTCGAACAAATTCCATCTTGTGCAGAAAAGTCAGCGCTTTCGATCGATATATTACATTAATATATGCAAGGTTTTTTTTGCTCCCATATTGGGGAAATTTTTGTGGAAATTTGCTTAAAATTTGAATAAAAAAGGAACTACTTGTCGGATTTTTTTCTAACTGTTCTATAACCTTTCTATTGTATCACCCTGTCTATTGATGAAAACCGCATTACAATCCGTAAAGTACTTTCGGAGATTTGAGGTTATGAACAAACGAACACTTACATTTTTATCTATATAGATATAGCTTATATTGCCCGGAGTTGAAGAAACTGCTAATTATTATTTTTGGATCAAGGTAAGCCTTAATAAATCGAACTAAAAAGCTCATAATTGGCCTTCTTTTTGACTTAGAAACTTCGAACAAATTCCATCTTGTGCAGAAAAATCAGCGCTTTCGATCGATTTATTACATTAATATGTGCAAGGTTTTTTCACCCCCATAATGGTAAATTTATGTAGAAATTTGCTTAAAATTGGAATAAAAAAGGAACTACCTGTCGGATTTTTTTCTAACGGGTTTTAAACCATCCACTTGAATCACTCTGTCTACTGGCAAAATTTCAAAGCAATCGGTGAAGTACTTTCGGAGATTTGTGGCTCGCACAAACGATCACTTACATTTTTAGCCTAATTTTCCGTAAAAGTAAAAAAAAATAATAATAAAGCATGAAAGACGGCTTAATGTATCGTGAAAATATCGTTAGAAATCAAGAAAAGTCAAAAATAATTTAAGTAATTAAATAAGGATTGAAAAATTAAAAATTTGAAAGTAGGGTTTTCAGATGGGTAAAAAGTGTGTCGGTCGGTCTGTCGGTCTGTCTGTCTGTCGGTCTGTCGGTCTGTCCCCCCCTAATAACTTTTGAACGAATTGTCCGATTGGAAAAATTCTTTTTGCATTCGAAAGATCTCGGCGAGGACATTTCATTTCCATAATTTACTTTTGATTTGAATAATTTTTAGTTCAATTTTGAACAGTTCAAAAAATGTTAACATTAGCGCCTATGGGTGAAAATGAAGCAAATTATGTAAACTCTGGGTACAAGATATAAGTTCCCATGAACAAGCTCACTGGAAGAAGTTCTTGGCGTGAAATATTGATTTGAACATTTTTTGTTCATTTTTGAACAGTTAAAAAAAAATTAACATACCGCCTACTGGTAAATTTCAATCCTATATAATTCCTGATCTAACAGACCGATTTGCTTGGAACAAACTTTATCGGAGAGCTCCTATGACGTAGAACATGTACAAATATAAAGTGCATCCAGAACCAACGAGCCTATTTTCCTATGAAATTTTTTTATCGGGATTTTCAACAATATTTTTGAATTAATGAATGATTAAGTGAATAAGCAAAAGAATGAATGAATAAATGAGTTAATAAATACATGAATGACTTAATAAATGAATGATTGAATGAATATGTATTAACCGTTGAAAAAGGTATATTTGAAGCAATTAAGAACTAAAGCTAAACGAGAAAGACAGAGAGAGAGATAGCTAGATTATAAATTTGAATTAGGTGTATACGGGAAAGTAGGCTCGTATAGTTCTAGACGGAACTTCTTGTTATTTATATTGATATGAACCTTTGCTGAGCATTTTCAAATATTAAGGTTATTAATATGTTTAACTGGCCTATTTTTTAATTATGACCACTTTACCTCACCCCATGGTGGTAATGTAGTCATAAATACATTCCAGAAAGAAGGCGCCATAAAGTTATTTTCCTCTTTTTTTCTGCCCAAATTTATATTTGGGCAGAATTATTTCTGCTTTAATAATGTAATGTAAAACATCAAGCAAAATCTGAAGGTTTTAATCAAATTCTTATATTTATTTTCGACACAAATTGAAAAATTTGGGTGTGGTAAAAAAATAATTTTCATAAAAAGTGGATTTTATGAAAATTTTACCCCACCTGACCCCACCACTTTATAAAACGTATGAAACTAACAGGAATATATACATTTTATATTTTTGACATTTATTAACTACATAGGTACAGTTTTTCCTGATTGGATTGTGTCGTTATACCATGTTACATACAAAGGCTTTTTAATTAATTCTTAATGCAACTAAAGATTCATAATTTATGCTTTTATTTATCATGACCATATTTAGTGTTAAAAATTCATAAAATCCCTATAGTCATCAAAATACTTCAGATGGTTTTAAAGAGCCATGTTTAGCAAATCTTATATCCAACTACGTATTCAACTGACAGAGCAAACAGTTTTGACAATAATTTAAATGAAAATTTTGAACTTTAGTTGAAAAGCAGTGGAGCGTGTTCTTTAACGATAATGAAAGAACTGAGAAATGTTTAATGTATGTTTCTAAAGCTCTCTTTATACGTTAGAATTTAAAATAAAACTTTGTGCATGTAATTTGAAGGTCTTATTTGAATGCTGGTCCAAGTCTGACGAACGCGTAGAGTTTTATTGCAGAGAAACTAACTTTGTAGACAGCCGAAATAAGATGGAGGTGTACAAGTTTGAAAATAAGATAAAAATTAACTTGCCTGAACGTAAAAAAGAAGCTAACTTCATTTTTGTAACAAGTGGAGTTAGGCCACTATTCCAATAAGCTCTTCCTTTATAAATCGCAATTAATTCGTAACTTTGTAATTATGCTTTTGTTTTATGATTCTAAAGGAGGAATGTTACAAAAATTAATTATATTTATTTCTTGTTATTCTTTGTCAAAACGATAAAATTAAAATCATAAGATATTCTAAAAAATAAATTATTATTCATAGAAGTTTTTGAATGCATAAACAGACTTATGTACACATTTTCGTAAATTCATAGTTACTCAGCTTATCATGAGTAAAGCTTAAATTTAATGTCATCGTTTGACACTGATATCTTAAACTCCTATGGAGGACGGAATCAACGATTCCATTTGTTTAAATTGGAGTAAGAAAAACAGAGACATGTTGCCAGTAACGAACTACGAAGGTTACTGGATCTGTGTCCAAGGAGTGAACTTTCTCACGATCAGGTGTCATGTGATTGGATGTATATGAAGTTTTTTTCAATGTTTATAAGTTGAAAAACACGTTCGCTATTTCCCTGTTAAAACTGCATTGATATTTTCATAATGATAGCAGCTTTAAATAGTAACGTGTGTTACATAAATTTATTTATTGCAAATCGCGTCGACGTTTTATAAATTAAAATATTATAAACTTTATAAATACATGTGTCTGAATATTTAATGATTTGAGAATGACTTTCATAAGACCTCTTATTTCTCGTGTTAGGAAATGAATAGGCATGTATGGATGCATTTACTACCCCAACTATTTCAGTTTTGGTTAACAGAGAAGGAAAATTTATTGGGGGCCATGTTTCCAGAAATCTCCGAATTCCATTTCAAGAGCTTTTGTCTCACAGGTTAGCAGTGTTACACGCAACGATAATAAGGCTTGAAAATATTTCATTCAGATGCTTTCTGTCGCATATATTGGCAGAAATATGAATATACTATGTTAAGGGTATTTGTCCAATTTAATGACTTATTAGAGAATTGTATGTTTATATATATATAAATCTTTGATGCTGCTTTACTTTTCATGTTTTATTTGGTAAAATACTACAAAATATTTTATTTACTTTAATTATTGTTAAATTATTTTTATTAGGATGCAATAAAATTATTATTAACCAGTTATCAAATAATATCCCAGATCAACAGGAGTATGCATGGTAGTAAATAGTAACACACAGTTATTGTTTTTGGCTTTTACGTAATACACATATATAAAATGTAGCAATGAAACAACAAGAAATAAGTATTATGGGCCTATAGGAGTAGTAATGAGTTGTATGTTGGACTTTGGAGATTAGGCTGACTGGCGTAATCGACTTCCCTAATTTACAATGTATGTTTTTATGGCTTAGATCAGGACCTCAAACATAAGCTTCTTGCTTGAAGTATTTTGACTTTCATAATGTTTAAAACCATACTTTCAGAATTTTCGACGTGTTTATCAAGACGTTATTCAACTTAAAAAAGAATTATATCTCCCCATAGATGCGGCCTACCCTTAACGTTCAAGAATTCAGTTTGATGTTCGGTGTTCGACAACAAACTTGGAATCTAAAGTATATGTCATCATCTACTGATCTGTCAGTTTGTTAAGCATATCAATATTGTGCTGTGAATATTGAACGCTGTAGGGTAGCTCGATGGGTTTTACGACCATATGTTTAAGACAACAGACTAGCAATGCGGTTGACTTTGTATCAAATCCCACCGGAAACCTTCATCTTCGCCCGAGTCTGATTAAGGAAAATTAAAGGGTGCTTTCTTCACACACATGAAGAAACTGCAAACAATTCCACTTTTGGCCTAGCGAGGAAAAAGATGAAAATATTTTATTTTGTATCTTAAATGTTACATTTTATTTTGATTCGTTTATCAACGACTAAGAATCAAAACAATTTGTTTCATATGTGATGAGCTGGTGAAATTTCGTCAATCACTAAACGTTACTTGCTTTTGTGAAGCATTGTGTAAAACGGTTCTTATTTGCAACATATTTCGTTCCCCTACGCAGTTTTGAAATGTAATATTTGGAGATTTTTTGTTGAAATTGAGTTTCTCATTATGTTTTACCTACGTTTGTGCGCTTGCACATGGGAAAAAGGTTTGACTGAAAAAGATCCCTTTTAAAATCTATCGTAGCTTAAATTTAGTAAAATATTATTTGTTATTTTGAAGACAAAATAAATTATTAAACTAATGAAACAAAAAAGCAACCTATCGTTGAAAACATATATTTGGTTATGCGAAACCAGGATCCTCGGTGATATACGAACTACATGTTTTTACATGGCACATAGACTTACTTATATCTTACGTAACATCAAAGTCAATGTTTAAAATATTATCAGTAAATGAAATTAATAAATAGTGTCTTCGTTGCTAAATGGGAAGTGTGAAATGTCGTTACGTGTCAAATGTATATAAACTTCTTAAAATATGTGATGGATTCCTGTACTTCTTACAACAGTACTCATTTCACAAAAACCAAATAAAATTCATTGCACGTGCCACATTGCTAAGTCATGTTGCTACTCACTGCTCCTATCGTTGACATAACATATGAAGAAAAATAATGTTTTCTTTTTTGAACATTTTTTTAAAAAATGTTTTTGCTCAAAAGCAATTTAAGATATTTTCTATATTGTTCTATTAAAAATGAACAATGAGTAACTTAAAATGGGCAAAGGCAAGGTGCATACATTTTCTTCCTTTGTTTGCCTTTTTCCTTTTGATCATAGTTTAACTACGTTCGGACTCCGGGAGAAAATGTAATGCTAATTTAAAAACTAAAGTGGGAAACTTAAAAACATTCCAAAACATGTCTTTGGAAATCAAGAAATACCTTCCGTACATGAAATTAAAATTGACAGTTGTGTAGGAAAATGAAAGGAGCTTTGATGTATTGTCCTTTGTCTTCAACTCACACTTCGGATCTGAACTTTGAAAAGAAAGAGGGAAAAAAATCCTCGGGGCGGAAAACAAATCTGAAGTAA
The DNA here is from genome assembly GCA_038502835.1 of Octonoba sinensis. Taxonomy (NCBI): domain Eukaryota; kingdom Metazoa; phylum Arthropoda; class Arachnida; order Araneae; family Uloboridae; genus Octonoba; species Octonoba sinensis. The sequence goes on along the minus strand of CM076602.1, from coordinate 105,303,986 downwards.
AGTAATGAAGTCATAGAAAATGAAGAAGATAAAAAAAATGAAAAAAATATAACCAACTTCAAATTATAAGATTGCCCTAAAAACTAACCGTTTGTGTGCTAAATTCCGTTTTGAACTCGATTTTGAAAGGTCACTAGAGTAAACAAACTGATTGGATTCAATTTTTTCTTCAGATAAGCTTTCAATCAATCTCTTGTTATAGTTGCTTTTAATATTACAGCTTAATATCAACAAACTCCTTTTTAACAATGTTTCATGTTTATTAACAATTTTACCAACAAAGAAAAATCAAATCAAGCCTTTCCAATTAAAATAAAAAAATACTTATTTTTCACTCATAACATTTTTTTCTAAAACAAATGTGGTCTAATTGATGTGCGATATTTGAGTTAGATGGCCCTCTATTGATTAAAGAAAACAATTATCAAAATCGGTTCATTTAGTAAAAAGGTATGGACGAAAAAACAAAAAAAATTATCACATTTCTGCCCATAACTTTTTTTTAAATTATACAATATGGTCAAACAAAGGAACGGTGCCTATGGGAAACCACCATCGATCGATTAAAACAATATCCTGAAAATCAGTTCATCCGTTGAGAAGTTATGAGTGGACAAAGAAAGAAAAAAAAAACGATATACGAATGTATAACCTAATTCCGTTGAGGTTAAAAAGAGTGGACTCATTTTTTAGACGGTTTTATTTAACTTGATTTGTCACGGAAGTTTGTTACGCGGTTTTCGACCACTATTACTGCATAAATTATCTTCAAACTTTGCACACAAGCTTATCTTTGATGACAATACAATATTTCATTTTATAAGTTATTATAACGTTAATTAGAAAAAAAATTCAGAATTTTGGCTCTGATGAAATTATCAGAATTATTATTTGTCGAATTGCAACGATAGCTTTGATTGGAATATTTGGATAATGCAACGATATTTTGAATTTTTAAATAGTTTTATTTATTTTGATTTGTCACGGAAGTTTGTTACGCGGTTGTCGTCCAATATTATTGCATCAATTATCTTCAAACTTTTAAATAAAACAGTGTAACTTAAAAAATTTTTACACGGTTTTATTTTTACATTATCTTAATTTCATTTTTATTCAATTGACTTATGATTTAAACTAAAAGCATTTTGTATGTGTTTTTTTTTTTTTTTTTGAAAAAAAAATACTATCGGACGTGCCCTTCGTTGCATGAACTATTTCGAACATTGTATCATTTCCTTGCGGACAGAAGAAATAAAATTTTGTGTCACATATCCAACTTTCAGCCGTAGAATAAATAAGACGAATCTTAGTACTGACCAGTACTGACACATAAAATATAGTTTGAAGAAAAAGAGATAAAAATGTAAAAGTTTAGTGTAAAAGTTGTGTACGAGAAAAAAAAACGTTCAACCGAGTAAAAATTACCGCAACAGGCATTTGGCATTTTTTCAGTCAAAAAACATAGAGTAAAAATCATGAATTTTCTCCATTTGAATATAAAATGCAGTTAGTTTGCAAAATCGCAAAGAAAAGCACCATGTGTACATATCGCAGCTGCAACATGATCCAGTCTAAATCGTGTATTGAATTAAACCAGAAAGTTTTTATGAGAAAGTATTTCTGGCTCAGTTTCTAAAATTACCAAACGTAAAAAAAAAAAAAAAAAAAAAAAATCAGCACGAAAAAAAAAATTATGACCATTTGGCGAGTTTGTGGTTGAATCGGATGCAATATAATCGGCTTCCAAAAATAATTTTCATCAGCAAATAAAACCAAAGGTGAGCCTCATGTTAAAATTCGAAAACTACTTAAAGCAAATATTACGCGAGTTTTATTTTTTCAACGGATTTTTCAAAGGAATCACTCTGTGCATTTTTACGGGCGTTATTGTGCTGCAAAAATCCAAAAGGTGTGACGTTTCTCCGATGAGATATTTCCAAAATTATACATTTTGCTGACTTAGGAATAAAAGAACAATTTCGAATTTGCAGGGAAACGCTTCAAGGTGCATCAAGACCTGCCCCAAAGTACCGGTAACAAAAATTTCGTACTCATGGGCGTTTTCATCTCGCCCGAAGGTGACCGACACCCACACACACATCAAATCACTCACACATAGACTCTTCGTTTTATTAATATAGAACAAGACTGGTTGACCCCGACGTTGCGCGGGATATCTCGAACATTACATTTCCTGGGGGAAAAAGAGTGGACTCATGTATCACATGTCCGACATTCTATAGTGAAAAATAAATAATACATTTAGTTTAACCCTGTAATACCCAAGTTTTTTTTATCGTCGTCCGCTGCATATTAACCGATCCCACCCAGTAGTAGGCTTAAACCACGCCTCCTACTGAAGTTTTCAATGACACCATGATTTTTAGATGGGGCTATCACTATTCTTCTGTTTCTTTTCTCAAACTCAATTTCGTTCTTTCTTATCTTAAAACTCAGGAGGAAGAGAAGTAGAGTCATCAAAAAATCATGATGTCATGGGCAACGTCAGAAAGAGGAGTGGCTTAAACCCACTGCAAGGTAGGATCGGTCAATATGCTCGTTCGCCTTGAGGCGGACTTAGGCATTAGAGGGTTAATATTCCCATTTCAAGAGCAAATAGTGCTTAAAAATCAGATTTAGAACAGTAAAACTTCTTAAAAGTCCACATTATATATTCTCATTAGGCAAAACTCATTATGTTGTTGTTACTAATACCCCTGGCATAAGAAAGCCTACTAGCAGGTCCAGAAGATCAATAATCCACTGGCTTAGGGTGATATGCAGCTCCATTTTAGAGCGGGGAACGAAGAAGGTTGAAGACTGACTTGACCTCAAATGTTGTGGTCTCTTTATTTTTCAGCCAGATCCCAGAAGAGGGACCATCACCTGCGATTGGCACCCCCAGAGGCATCGCTTGATTTGGAGGACTTTGGAGCCACGGCCAATTTAATGTGCACCAGCTCCCTTGAGCGTACACGGCCCACAGAATCCAGCCACGAGAGGTTGTCACCCTCCTACTAAACACTGACCTAATCGATGTTGCTTTACTTTTGGTGTTCTGAGGGAACCGCGCTTCTAACGACTGGTCCACTGTGTAACAAAATTCATTATTCTACATATAACAGTTTTTAAATGCTATCAACGTTTCACTTCAAGATCTACATCAGAAGATGGTCTCGCTGTTAATAGATTAGCTTAGCAACAACCTATCACAGTAATTATATTTTTTAATGTTGTAATTATGTGAAATCATTATAAGAATAATACAATCTACTGCTTATTTTACTGGAAAAAGTAAAAGAATTAATGTAATTTACATTTACTTTTTAAAATTGGTGTTCAGAGGTAACTTATTTTTAAGAATACTGAAAATGTGTTTGAATGAATGATTTTAAAGCTTCTACAGATTTAAGTTTTATAGCACATAAGCTATTTTCTTTATTTGAAAATCGAAAGTCAATTCGAATGATAAAAATCATTTATTTTCGCCAATACTGTCAAATGAAAACCTAGGATTGAAAACAAATGTCCAAGATAGCAACCTTATCTGCAATATATTTTTCATTCAAATCGATTTCCAATTTGTTCCAGATTTAATGTGTGCTAAAGTTTTAGCAATAAAATTTTAGCCTCAAATTTCACCGTTTATTCCATTTCGAATCAATCAATAAATGTTGCGTATTTCGTTTTACCGCATTTCCTTGACTTTAAACTGGTAGTTAGCGTCATAAATTTCTCAAGCAATGACACATACATAAAACATGAAAAGTAAAAAGAATCGATGCACGAATAATTTTACGAAAACAGGATCTATCATCCTGATGTGGCTTTTTTAAACTCTAATATTTATTGTTAGAGTTTTCCTTTCGTTCTCTTTTTTTTCCTTCCTGAAATCACTGAATATTATATTTATTTCTCTTTATGGAAGACATTAGTCTCTAAAGAACGAAAATATCTCCGTATTAATGGACGAATATACTTTCCTACATACACCATCACTTTTCAACATTAAGTAGCTTCATTTCTCTCTCCCTCAACTACCACATGTTTGAAAATAATTTAAATGTGCATTTTCAACCAGTTGAATCAATACTATTAAAATACAACGTATCTCTTTTTACACATTTTTTTTTTTTTTAACTTGATTTGTCAGGGAAGTTTGTTACGCGGTTTTCTGCCACTATTACTGAACAAATTATCTTCAAACTTTGCACACAAACTTATCCTCGATGACAATACAATATTCCATCTGTTTTATGATTTATAATAACGTTGATTAGGAAAAAGAAGTAATAATTTTGTCTCTGAAAATATATCAGAATTATTATTTGTCGAATGGCAACGATAGCTTTGTTTGGATATGCTAGTATGTTATTTAACTTGATTTGTAGCTGAGTCTGTGGCGCAGTTGTTATAGTGTTGGATTATGGTACCGGAGGTCGTCAGTTCTAAACCATTTCCCGGTCGCTTCCATTACATTTAGCTTGTTTTGCCACGGGAGTTTGTAACGTGATTTTCGACCACTATTATTTCATTTTAGTTTTAAATAAAACCGTGTAATTTAAAACAATTTTTGGAGATTTAATATTATTTTTCATCTATTTACGAATACGCTCTGCTATTAAAATATGACGCTTTTGAAACTATGCTGATCATAAAGATTTCTATCTCAGCCTGCGGTCCATTCTATCTTTTATAACAACAACAAAAAAGTCCTTTTTGAAACAATAGTTTTCTTGTTGGAATCCTATTCCTCGGAACAAATTGCTACGCGAATTATATTTTTCTAGGTTTGCATTTCACATGTGTTCTAATGTATGTGTTCAAATGCATGTGTATTATAAACGGACAATTGATGAAGACATTGTCAGAAGAATGCTGTGCCTCATTATGTCATCATGAAATTAATTATGCATCATTCTTGGGGCAATCCCTCTGACAATGTCGATACGTTCTTAGTCGCGAAACACAAATCGATTTTGTGCATTTGTTAGGAACATCATCACAGTTGGCTATCAATAAAGGAAAAGAACACGTCCTCTTGTACGTATATATATATATATGTATATATATATGTGTGTGTGTGTGTTTGTGTGTATGCAGGTGGTTATAGAAATGAAAACACTTGTGAATATAAGTGACATTTTTGAATGTGCTCCATAAGCATTAAAATATAATAATTGCTACTAGTGTTTTGTTTTTGTAAAAGTATAAATGGATATATTGTGCTAGTATATGGTAGATTTTATAAAGTTCTGTAAGTCTTGGATTTTTTTCAAAAGCGGAAAATGTCAAATTTCAGAGGGACCAAACTGTAGGAATCCGTCTTACTTTTTAACGCAATTTTTAATTTAAAGTCCATTTTATTTCTTACTGCCTAAATTATTTTAGTTTACTCTTTTTAATTTTAATACATTTTTCATATCAATACCCTCTCTAGTTATACATATATTAACAAAAAAAAACATATTTAAGGGCAAAACCCCTTTTAAATGACTAGCACTAAAAATTGATAATTTTTTATGTTCAATTATGTTTTGATGTTGATTTTTTTAAAAAGTTAACTTATTAACTGAAAACCTGATTATGTAGCATTTACTCAATCTCTTATTTAAATTGCCTTCAATATATATATATATATATACATATATATATATATAGACATACATTAGTTTTTAATAATCACGCAATAACACAACGTTTAGAACTTCCAGTTACGGAACGACGTTAGAATCCAATGTGAGGTTCTGGGGTTTTTCCTTTGATAAAACATTTTGTTAAAATAAATAAATAAATAAATAAATAATAATAATAATAACTGCAGTTCCAAGTTTACAGAGAAAATTATTCCCGTCAAATCAACTCCCTGCTAATTCAAAATTCCAAAACTGTTTTTTTTTTTTTTACCAGTACTGTTTTTTTTAAACAATAGCATTCAATCACCCCTAAGGAACTTGCGTACATTTCTATTGACATACATATATACACTGTAAAAAAAATCTGCTTAAAAACGAGAACCTGAGCATACTCATTTTTTATGTACAATTGTTTCAAAAACGAGCGCAAGAGGCATCAAGTACAAGTATAAAAATATGATTGTTAGTACTTGTGTTTTTAAAATTGGGATACTTCTTTATTCACAGCTATTCTAAGATGGAAAAATGCTCAAAAATGAGTAAGTTTCCCTCATTTTTAGATATTAATTTTTAACAGTGCACATACATACGTACATACGTCAACATAGACTGAAATGGCCAAACTGGATTTTCGATTATAGTAATGCATTAAAAAGCACGTAAATATATACGGATGTCACATAAAAACTGCTTAAATTGATTCATGGGTGATTAGCGGAAAATTGGAAATTTTGCATGGGAAATTTTTCGCGACTGCAAGACTTCTTTTACCTCGCACAAGAAAGAAAAAACCGCTTTTAAAATATGTTGGCTTTTTCATGATGGATAAATTTTCTAATTTGAAACATTTAAAGAGCAGGAAATAGTTGTTTATGGAAATGGCTATATTAAAACTTTGAGACTTATTACAAACATAAAAATAAAGTCTTTAGCTTCAAATTTAGCTTTTATCGAATCATAGGAGAGAAAATTAGTTTAACCAAAAGTTTATTTTACAAGTTACCGCTCTGAATAAATAATGCTCGTTTAATTTGAATCAGAAAGTCAAAATGGAAAGATTATGTGCAAAATAATTCAAAAGATATCTCACATTTTCTTGAATCTCAGCAAAATCTTATTTCCTAATACATATTCAGTACTTAATCTTTTACCTACATACCTCCTTCAAATTCAATTGCTGGCAAGTGTTTTTTTCCTTTCTAAAATTACACATTTAGAGAATCATGTCCAAGAGCAAGAAAATAATCCTTTCATTCCAAATGCCCTTCACTCAGTTGTAAATAATTTAAATATATCCGGTGGTATAAGACGCTCAGAGTAAGAAGATTAACTAAGCCGACTTCGGGATTTATTATTCAGTTGAAAGAGACAAATCTTTTTCGTATGTGGAACTTTCTTCTACACACACAGATATATATATATATATATATATATATGATATCATTGTAGCAAGTTAGTGACTAAAGACTAATTACCACCATTCCATGTATACAGGGTGATTCAAAAAAGAAACGTTGGCCACAATTTTAATCTGCTGTATTTGTTGTAATATGCATTGTACTTTAATTCAGTTAAGTACTTTTGAAAGAGGGTGTTGTGGAGTTTCACTATGTCTAGAAATACAGCACGACGATGTAGCGTCAGTTGTACCAACATGTGCTTCGAAAACGTAGCACGTCAGTTGTAAGCGAGATCGGTACTATGAAACACAATATTTTTTTGCATTCGTGTATTCAGTAAAAGCGAGTATGCGACTGCAGTGTTTAACTGTTGGAGTTTGAAACACGTAGCTTATATATATTTCCCCAAATTTGAATGAATTAAGAAATTATATAACAGCTGCATTGAACTCAGGGACGTTATACATTGTTCATTGAGTATGAGGAAATACTGGTACCGCCCAGGCTTTATCCATGCAGCCTAAGAAAGAGGCGGGAGTGGGAAGATACATATCAAATAAATGTCATAATAATATTAAATATTTACTTTATTATCTGCTTCAGCAACTTTTCTTAACGATTCAGAAAGTATATTATTTTGAATGTTGATCCTTTGTTTCTAATAGAAATATTTTCTAAAATGTATCAATGGTCAATTTCTATACCATTGCTACAATATTGCAAATGAGTTCACTATTGTAAATAGCACAAACATGCCTAGAGAACAAAAACAGACGCGTTGTCTAAACCTAAGCAATAAAAAAAAAACACAACTTTTTTAAAAGAAAAATTTGCTAAAATAAAAAAAAAAAAAATCCGTGTGTAGTGTAAGGTAGCGATTATGATAATCCATCCACAAATTGAGCATCGGTAAATATAGAGTATGGTTTAATGAGAACAAACAGTACACCATAAAATCCGAAAAGAGTATAACAATTCAAAGCTAGATTTGTGTAAAGGAATTAATTCATGTATTTCATTAGCAAACAATAAGTTGAAACTTGTATCATTAAAAAAGAGGAAAAAAAACAGTGCAACGGATTGTTTTTCCTGTGAAGAACTATCCACTTTACATTCCCTCAAAGTTGACTAATAGAATACATATTGCTGCAAAACTTCAAACGTAATATTTCTTTCCACACATACAGTTTAATAACATACAATGTTTACTGCTAATGCATTATTAATATGAATTGATGCCCATAATATCTGAATGATTAAAAACTGATATTATACACTTTCATAAAAAAGAAAACTTCCTCAACATTTTTGCTTCTTAGCTATAAAAAAGTGAATTATTCAATGAAACTTATATTTTTAATGTTTTATGTGTATAATGAGTAGTTCCTTTTAAAATAACTGGTAACACGTCTCAATCTTATTTTACCAGTGTTCAACGAAAATCAAGATCTGAAAATTCAAATGTATCCTCTGTTCAGTTAAGTTGAAAAAATAAATTTTTTGGCTATGCAATATGCGAATTAAATCAAATTTTCTCTCTGTAACGTTAGAAATTAAATGGCAATGACAAGCTTAATGAACTATATTTTGGAAAGCAATAACTATTATTCTTATTCCAATATTAAAATATACGACAGTATTTAGCTAAGCAAACAACTGGTTTTAATAATCTAAACGAGAAAAAGGTAGTTTTAAAACAATCTTTGAATCACAATTCATGTAAACAAAAGTTGAAACAAATAACTCAAACATTGTGTATGACATCTTGAGTTGTTAAACTCAAAAACATTCCTCCAAATCTAGAGAGTGCTTGACTGCATCATTAAAATCCTTTTGTTTTGGAAGGATCAAAGCAGGAATAGAAGAAAAATATTTAAGGAAGTATAATTAATCTTTTCATTTCAATTGCTGATTGTTGAAACTAAAGAATAGTAGAGTTCCGTGTAGTAATCAGGGCTAATAATAAGAGGATTAATTAAGGTACTTATTTATGGTTTATGATTTCGTCAACAACAGGAGTTCGTTTATTTCCACATTTTGTACTTTATATTTCATCGATTTCAAGCATTTTAAATCACCTCTGGATATTTTAATCATTCATTAAAATGCTTTTTTGTACTTAGTACAAGGTTTCCCCTTTCGTATATTTATAAACGGCTACATTTTGCATCAATATCCGTTCACTAAATAATAATTTTCACGAAATAAAGATAACAATGGTTAGTGTAATCGCATTAACATAAACGCAATCTTGACAAAATTATTTTTATTCTTAAATGTATAAAGATGGGTGTTAAAAAGACGCAAAAGAGGGAATAGAAAACGTGTAGGTACATACCTTTGTAAGTAATACAGAAGCATTTTAACACATTAAATTAATTTCTAGAACGGTCGTTATTTTAAAGAATGATTCAATGTTTTACAAAGCATTCAACGTAGAAAGTAAATACAAGCATTTAATAAAGCATTTTTGTGATTTTTACATTAGTAAGGTTGTAGAAATTAATGTATATGAAGGTTCAACTTTTAAGGAAACAAAGATAAAGAATACTTAATCAGTAAGCAGGTTATTTCAATTATGAAACACGAAAAAAAAACCATCTTAAGAGCGTTATTAAGGTATTAAAAAAATACGTATTATTTTCGTAATTGGTTTTGAACACATACTTGAAAAACAAACACCATGCACATGACTATATACGTATGTTTTTCTTACAATGTGGCTATACAGCAAGAACCTTGTTATAGCTAATAACTTACAATATTATTGATCATTTCATAAACTAAAACCAAAACAAGTGTCTTCTCATAAAATTTTGTTGGTAAAATTTAAATGTTGTGTACGTTAACGCGACATAAATTGTTACCCGTTCATATTTATTTTTAGATATTTATCAGTAACCTTAAAAAATGGTGTTTGTTTGTTTTTTTATAAATGACAACTCAATTTGTTGTCATCTGTTGTCTATGAAACACTTGAAACATTTGTATTATTATTTTTTATTTATACTAGTTATTTTTTAGTGTTACAATCTGCTTCTAAATTTGTTTTAGAGTTTCAGCATAAAAGATACATTCACCTATGAATGAAAAAAAAATCCATCTAATTTACAAATACCTTTTTTTTTTTTTGCCATATCGTTCGAAAAAAAAAAAGAAAACGAAAAAAATCAGAAAATCAATATACTTTCTGAAACACTCCAGGTGTTTATAAATGGCAGTATTTACCATTTAATAAATTCGCCTGTGTATTCTACTTGGAGTGCAAGGCATTTCTACAATAATCCAAGCGAAAATTTTGAAATGTAATTGCAGAGCAGTGGAGCGTATTGTTTAACGATACAGAAAGAGGCATGAAATATGTAATGTCTGTTTCTGAACATCCTTTTATGCATTAAAATATATAAAGTCAAAACTGTATATGCCCATTTTAAGGTTTCAAGTTTTTCTAAATTCTGTAAATTAATTCTTTTTGTAAATTACATTAATCAGAAAAAAGGTAAGAAACACAAAAAAAAAAAACCTCGATTTTCTTTCTTTTACACTATTAAATTTTCTGGTTGATGTTTGCAAACCTGTTTATTCTCTACTAGCGGTTTAAAGCAGCATATTGATCAAGATAAAGGTTATGATGTATGTTTAAACTCGAATGTATTTTGTATTTTTTTTTTATCTGTACGGTTTTCTTGTATCCGAAAAACTACTACATCACACCGAAAATTTGAATACATTTGAATTCAGGAGACTGGTTAAATGAGCCACCATTGGTTAGTCGCCACCTCATATACAATAAACGGAGAGCAGCAGAAGGGTGTATCTTGTGGTACAGTACAGTGCATAAGTACAGTCTGACCACGGAGTTTTGACACTTGGGCGCTTTTGCGCATGGCAGAAAAGAACGAATCCTTTCGAGTTTTACGGCAGTACGTTTTTCAGGCGCGTTTATTAGTACGCGAATCAGAATGTTTTCTACTTTGCAAAAATTTATAAACTGGCATATAACATCAGCTCGGAATAAGTAAAGTATGCTAGGCGAACTAAAAACAGAACAGAATACGCCCCACTTCTAATACCAGCACACTAGTATGCCATCGTATCTAAAAGAGCACATTTTATTTCATTCACCATTTCCTTCTAGTATCACATCTATATGAAGATGATAAGAATATGAAGGACAGTGAGCGCTTATCACTCTTTTGAAGATTTTAAGATAGAAGATTATAATTCTCGACGATTATGTTAAAAAAATCAAAGATTTTTTCGAAACTTTTAACAATCTGCAATTATTGCACTTAAAATTTCTGTAGATTTATCGGAAAAAATTTTCTTAATTACAGCGATCTTTTTTCGATGAGCCTGTAGTTATGCACTTTACAGGCTTATATGCCTGTAAAGTGCATATAAGAAGTCGGTCGTCTGGGTTAAAATGCTCTATGTGTACCCGAAAGAAAGAAGTAGCTCGAGTAGAAGTAAGGGCAGAAATTGTTAACGTTGGCGTAATCAATTGCTGTTACATGATTACCGGTAATAGCAGCAGTAATGTAAGTAGAAATGAAAGGTCCTTATTTTGATTTTCAAATGCTCTTTTCCTTCTTATACCTTGTAATATCACGTTGCGAATCACTATGCATTTATTTTAAACATACATATTAATCATAAAATTATGAAGCATAATTCTGTGACATAAGCAGATATTAAGTATACAGTCAGATCATATAGTTCATTACGATGTTCTATTCATAATTTTGAAAATAATAAAGCTGTGTTCATAACTACTATATTATTTTAGAGATTGAATAGGTTTAAATAAAATTGATTACATATGTTCCTATTTGGTGTTTCTGTATTTGTGTAAAAATGTTTCACTTGTCAAGAACCAAATAAGTTTCAGCACATCGTGATTTAGTTTTGACTTGCAAATCCGTCTCAAAAAATATTGGAATAAACTTAATCTATCAATGCCAGCAATTACAACTTTAGTTTTTTATCGTTTTTGAAGTGCATGTCTTGTAGATGTTGGCACATCAAACAGTGTTTACTAGCTTTTTAAATAAACAAATTAAATTGCATTAAAAACATGTAAACTTTACGTAAAATTTATAGTTTCAGTGATCATAGCTATTTCATTCAAAAGGGATAGATTATGTGCACTTGAAACGTTTTTTCAGCAATTGCTTGAAAATAGTTTTCTTCATATTCAAATATTCATGTGTTGTGCCTTGTGAAATGTATTAGATTTTGTAGCAATGTGTGTCTTCCAAGTGAATAAACACTTCACCTACTAAAAGAAATTGTGCCGTAAGAACGAAGACCATTATTTATTAGCCTATGAATGAATCAAATATTCCGTTATTTTTGATAGTGCATTTCTTTTTTTTAAACGTACAGTTGTTTATAGAAGCTTCTTAATGTGCTGCTAACACAAGTATTTTTGAATAGATTAACATAACTAATTTAATAATACAATAACAATTCAAAAATATACTTAAACCGTTACTAAAAATAAATCATATTGCTTCTATTGTTCAGAAACGTATTATTGCATTAATTGCTCTATAGATTTGATTAGTATTTTTCAATGATGTATTTTGCGTTTGTCAATTAAAGTTACGTCAGAAGTATAATGCTCATTTTATTTTCAAAATGAAAGCCTCAAGTAGGAAACCCACACTTTATAAAAGCATAAAATCAAAAGAAATGTTTTATCTGCCTCAATTCGAAAGGAAGTATAATATCGAAGTATAGTGATTGAAATTTCAACTCTATCACAGGCCACAAGTCAATCGAAAATCGATTCGTATAAAACATTTATCATAGATAAATCTACTGTTTTGTCCATCGATTTTCATTTGGGGTTTTTCTTGACAGGTTTCAAGTAACAAAAGATTTATTCCATCAGTTTCATTTATTTGAATTATTTGCTTAGATCAGGGGTCTCCAAACTACGGCCCGAGGGCCACATCCGGCCCGCGGACAGATTTTGTCCGGCCCGCGGAGAGCTAGCATACTTGAAAGAAAACTCCTTCTAGAGAACATATTTATTTTTTATAGCAAATTAAATTAAGTTTACTGAAGTAATCTATTTTTATGTTGAATAATTATGTTGTAGGGTAATCAATATGGCCCTAAGGCTGGAAAGTTTGGAGACCCCTGGCTTAGATGAACACATTTGAGGTGTCATTGCCATGTTAAAGGAAATGAACTACAATTTAATTTTTTACTTGCAACTTATGTTAGTGTGAAATGTGCAATGATTCACTAACCTAAATGCCAAATATGGAACTTTTATTAAGCTATTGGGTAGACCGGGCCACGCTGGAACATCGGAATATTTATACAAGTCTCTGGCTGGTGAGGGTGCCAGTCCAGAGGCAAGTGTATGTTGTCCCTTCTCCCTACTTCTACGTAAACACATCAACTCTCCACCCAAGATAAAGTGTTCGTTAAATAACTCACAAGAATTTTTGATTTCTTCTTGCCAAAATGAGAAAATTTTGATTATTTATAAATAATCATTTTATCTATCGCATCTAATCGCCTTACTACTATTTCCACTTTGACCAATAGCACTTCCTAAGATCTCCTCGTTCCTGGTCATTGTAGATTTTACTGATATGTGGTCAGTATAATTTCTTCTCACACTGAAAACAAAATTTTCTATGCAGAGTTTGCACATTTCGCATCGGGCACGTTGGCCCGGGTGATCAGCGTACCTTAACTGTGGATCTCCTAAGCCATTTTTACAACATCTTAAAATTGTTTTTTAATTTTCAATCATAATAAATGCAATTAATAATTAAAGAAATAAAATACGATGAATTAAACATTTTAATTTATAATCAAAACATTTTAATTGATTATTTTATTATCAAGACCATTATTTTGATCATAACTAGATGTAAAATGTTTGGTCTAGTTTAATATTTAAAATGTGTTTACTTATTTATTTTTTTAGCTTTATTTGAAATCTTGCTGCATATATAGGCGCTGAGAACAAGGTGTTTGTCATGTTTTCTGGATATGAACCATAATTGGGTAGAAATATTTCATAAGGAATTGAATGAAGTCAACAAACACTATTTTAGGTTTGTATTTATTTGAATAATGAAATTTAAGTAATTAAAGAAAGTGCTTGTTGGTGATTGAGGTATATTGTTCATTACCTTTCGATGCTTCTGTCCCAGAAAAGCATAAAATAGTGATAATGTTTTCCCTTATTTAGTTTAGGTTTTCATTACATATTAATTTATCATCTTTTTTGGGTGTGTGGATATTCTGCACTTAAAAAATGTTTTTGAATGTGTGTTTAACTTTCGGTTGTAGTTTTTAACTTTCGATTGCATCGACATAGAGTTCAAATTCCGTTTTCCTTTAAATTTTCTTTAATGTACCGAAGCGAAAAAGTTACAGTCCTTTCTCTGTTATCGTTACATTAGACTGCTAAATGGGATGTACAGATCCTTTTACCAATTCATTTTAAAGAACACAATGGTAAGCCAATAGCAATAAAGCTTACCAAGAGCTTAACTTTCTAGCCATTCGAAAATAACTTTATGTATCATAACGTCTTTAAATTTCCCTCTTCTAATCTTTTTTACTTTCTAATTCCTAGTTTTTACCCGAGCAGAAATATCACAAACATTTGTTTATGTTTCAAATACATCTGAAAATATTATGGAATGTGCAAGATTAAATTTTGAATTCCGTTATTTTCTGTTTTGAGTCTTTTTAGATGAAAATATGACTGTGAAAAGTAAATTGAAAGAATCACTTAAATTCAATAAATTTAGACAAACGATGTAAAAGAAATAAAGATATGTTTTCCACCTCCACCTAATTAAATACATTGATTTGAAGTATTTCTGTACCTCAGGGCCAAGTCATATTATCACTAATGTTACAAGAAGATCCGTCTAGAACTATACAAGCCTACTTTCCCGTATGCACCAATATCAAATTGATAACTTAGCTATCTATCTCTATCTATTTCTCATTTAGCTTTAGTTCTTAATTACTTGAAATATCCCTTTTTCTACGATTTTACATATTTGTTCACTCATTCATTTATTTATTCTAAAATATCCTTTAAAATACAGATCAAAAAGTTCCGTGGGAAAGTAGACTGATTTAGTTCTGTGTGAACTTCGTATCAGTACATGTTTTACGTGATAACATCTTTTTGATGAAGTTTGTTCCATACAATCACGTCTGTTAAAACATGATTTTTATAGGATTGCAATTTCCCCCCAGGCGCTGTTAATTTTTGTAAACTGTTCAAAATTGTATTAAAATTGTTTAAATCAAAAAATGATTCCCGTTAAAAGCTTCTTCATCTAAGCTTGCTAAAGGAACTTGGATCTTATGCCCAGAACTTATATAATCTGCTTCATTTTTCCCCATAGGCGCTAAAGCTTTTTTGACCTGTTGAAAATTGTACGAAAAATTATTGAAATTAAAAAGTTGCTGTTGTTGTCGTGTCCTCGCGCGTGGCGAGGAAGAGTGGGTACATTGCTCCCGAGTCTAACGGGGCCCTTATAGGCAGGAGCCCGATTTCCGCCCCTTTAAAAGGTCTCTTAATTTTTGAACCAGCTCAAAGATGAGAGACCGTCACCTGGGATTGGCACCCCCAGAGGCATTGTTGCACTTGGAGGACATTGGAGCCACGACCTATACACGGCCCTACAGGAACCAGCCGTGAGAGGTTGTCACCCTCCCATATACTGACCTCAGCCAATGTTGCTTCACTTTCGGTGTTCTGCGGTGTTCTACCGACTGGTCCACTGCGGGGCAAATCAAAAAGTAAAGAGCTGCAATGAGATGTCCTCGTCGATATATTTCGAGTGCGAAACGATACCAAAAAAATCGACCGACCGATAGAACGAAACACACGCATTTTCACCATGTAAAACCCTACTTTCAATTTTTTGCTTTTCAATATTAATTTAGTACTTAACTTATATTTCATTTTTTCTTATTTCTAACGATATGTTTAAGATACATTAAGCCTTCTTTAACTCTTTTTTTAAAACTTTTACGGAGAGTAGGCTAAAAACTGAGCGTAAAAACTAAAAAGAAGGATTCCGTTGCCAAGTAAAAAAGTTGCCATATGAATTAGGCTACGAACCATGATTGTGAACATTAAAAACTTATGTATGCTTTATTTCTTGATGATTAATTTTCGTAAATTTAAACAAAAGCTGAAAATTTTGAAACTTACTTATGCCAGGTCATGAGGTAAAGATTTTATGTCCGTAGGTTGCAACGATAGATTGATCATGCTACGGAAAAGGCGCGTATTTGTATTGTTGCAACAACTTTTGAGAGTATTGTATGCGATTAACATATAGAAACGCTGTCATGAGTAGCTTTGTTTCATAACACTCAACGTTATCTGTTTATCTAATGACTATGACCCTTGAAGTGTCTAAATTCCGTTTCAAAGGATTTTGTCGCACAGTTTAGCATTGTTACATGCATCAATGATTATGCTCGCAATATCTCATTGAGGTCCTGCTGTCGCACTAAATGGCACAGACCTGAATCCATTTCGGAATTTGAATATATTTGTCCCAATGTACACACTCAATTTCCCAATAAAGTGAATACATTCCTACTATGAAAACTCAAGAATTTGTTGAACTCAATATTAGAGAATAAATTCACTCAAACAATAACTATACGTTTCACATAAATTATTTATATATTATTTTAATTTTTATATGCTTTTTTTTCTTGTACGATTGGTGTATTGCACATAGTTTAGCGTTTAATGCGAAAAGAAAGAAGGATGCTAATGTTTCCTGAGCAGTTGATTGATATTTATACGCAGTATTTATTATGTACAATACCACATAAGGTATTTTAGTAGTTTTTATTGTTTTATGAACATTATTTAAATAAAACATTTTTGCATATCGCAAAACATAAATAATTTTTTGAAAAAAAAATATGCTAATAATATCATTATTTAAGCCTGCAATAAGTACGCTGCAAAGGCTAATAGGAAGTTTAAAAATCATGTTTTGTTGAAAAAAATTTTTCAAAAAGCTGTGTTTCACTCTAAAATAAATGGAAATTATTTTTTATTATATTGAATTTAAAATCGGTATTTCTTTGATGGAAAATACGTTACGTCTGTTTTTATGATGTGAATGTCAATACGGGAGATAATTCAGAAATTCTGCATTTGTTTTTATTTTTTATTTTTCGAAATAGAGAAAAAAAGCTTAGGTAGCATATATATTTTTTCCTTATAAATGTGGAGGAGGGAAACTACTCAACCCCTCTCTACAGCCTGATCAAGCGTGTCCTCTCACGGAGATCACAGAGCTGCGACGAAAAAGCCGCAGAGACGTGCACATTGTGATGAATATTCATTTTTTTTTCAACTTAGACGTAACCATAACTTTTAGACGTAATTTCACCGGCCTTGAAGCGGCCATAACTCTTATCTGTATCTATGTTTTTGTGTAATTATTTCAAGCGTCCTATCTTCAATAAACCAGTGTTCGTCTGAAAATATGGATGTAGATCTTGCTTCTTATTGACTACACCTCACATGGCGTCAGAAGTTAAGCCTACCTAAGACTAATAAGACTAAAGCGCCCTTTACACATACGTTCTTAACCGCGCGACTGAACGTGGCGCACCTAACCACGGTCAAGAACGCGAGTAAAACCGTGGCGTTCAAGAATGTGTTGCAAAATGCACCACATTCTTATCCACGCGCAAGAACGCGTTCAGATGCGGGGCGTTCCATTGAAGTCCCCTACAGAAGCCACAGCCTGTACAATCCTCGACTTTGATGCGCGGTTAAGAACGTGTATGTAAAATGCATCATTTCTTGGAGTGCGATCATGAGCGCGCATCTGAGTGTCATTCTTAACCGCGCTCTTGAGCGTCCTAAAATTGCATTTATACGCACGCTCTTGACCGCGGATCTGAATGGCTCGCCGTCCGGACCGCGGTTAAGAACGTGTGTGTAAAGGCTGCTTTAGACTAACTAGGAGTGTGCAAGTGATTCTCGGAGTGTTCAAGTGTGCATTTGGCTCTGCACCGCATTTCGTCGCCAACGGGACCGTTACTAAAGTTCAGAACTCCACACAACTCTTCAACTCTGGTGAGTTCGTTTGGCTCTTTATTTGACTGGATATTTTAATTTTTGGAATTTTAATTGGATGTTTTAATTTTGGTTGCATGCATTAATTTGAAACTCATGGCAAAATGAATACTCTTTTGCGAGCATAGTGCGAGCGAAGCAATAAATCCCTCATCTCTTGGCGAGCATAGTTATGCCAAAGAAGAAATAAATCAGTTATTTAGAATTCTTGTTCAACTGGCGAACTTGACGAGAAAACCAGAACACATTTTAAATCATCAATCAACAACGCTTCACCAGGGAACACTCATTCAATTTGGTTCATTTTGAAGGGAATAGTTAAGTATTGAACTCAACAGTTCCTGGCAGGGTTGAGATCCACCCATGTCAAGAGAAACAAGTCAGAGCTAGTCAGGACGAGTGCACCCGACTTCTACATCAAGCTATATAGTGTCCTAGGTTGAAAGACAGAAAAAGCATAAAAAAGGTGTACATCAGGCCTATCACAATAGGGCTTTATCCGTTAGTGTTTGTGGTGGGGGGGATGGGAGCTCTTAGGCTAGAATATTTGTGTACTCGGATTGGCCTTCTTTACAATGGTAAGTAAGAATTCACCTTCAAATGGCAATGATAAAGGGTTTTTTTTAACGTCGGGGGACATGATAGTCACCGGATCAAAGTGTTTTTAATGTTCTTACATTGTGTTTTACCTTTTCCTATAAACACTTAATATGGGTATCAGTTTAATTATATTTGTTTTTTACTTCTTTTCTCTACCGTTTACGGACTTGCATACTAAAATACCATGACGAGATGCTGTAAATTTTTCTGTGACAAAACCATGATAGCGGTATAACGCCAAACATTTTGAGAGATTTGTGAATTTGACATCGTTTGAAAATACATTTTTAAATTTTTGATTCATGTAAAAAACATATATCGTGAGAAAAGTGCTTTAACGGATAAAAAGGACTGCTTTTATACAACTTTTGAGACGAATACTAGCAGTTAACTTATGTTACAAAATTGATGCAACATAAGAAAAAGGTTCGTGTAGTTCCGAGAGCACAAATATAAAATCTACAAATACTTATTTATTTTCCACTCATTAAATAATATTTACTGTTTCAATACAAGTAGTATTTCTTTCTTTTAACTGAATATAAATCTTTGAGTGTAATCAACCCATAATTTAATCTTGAAAAAAAGGTAATAAATCCTTTCCGTACTCAATTTTCTTTTTAATTATTGGTTTATCAATGTATCTTATTCAAGTCATAGTTTGACATAAATGATAAAGTCAGGCCCCCATGCAAGCAAATGGATCACCTCCTTTGAAAAAAAAAAACATTATAGTTCAACTTATTTTTATACTAGCTGACATGCCCGGCGTTGCGCGGGATAAAATTGCATCATTCGCAGACTAAGTGACGCAGGTCCGAAATTCTGCTTTTAAATGTATAGGAAAAATTTTTTTTCAAAAATCCAAGTAGGAAATGGGCAACAGTCCCTAAAAATCATATTTAGACAGTGAAATTCATTAAAACGAACAGCCTAAAAAAATCCTTTTAGACCAAAAATAGGTCCATTAAATCTACATTAAAATGCCAACGAAATTGCCAATAGAGTAAGCGAAACAGTAACTAAAATGCACATATGCAGCGGGATAGTTGTGCCAAAATGATATAAAGAGCCCGTAAACATCGCAATTAAAATATCGACCACAATACATCTAAAATTTCCCGTCAGAAAAGTAGCAGTATTTTCTTTGAAAATGTCCATCAGATCAAGAACAACTCTCCCTGAATATTTCTGCTACGAAAACGAAAACAGTCTTAGCTCCCCATTTCAATAAAGACAACAATTCCTAAACACCCCTAATAGAATAATGACCTTAGTCCCAAAAAATATCCATTAGAATAAAGACGTCAGTGACAAAAAATAGAATACTGACCTTCAAGAGCTACTGTTCCTAAAATTACCCAGCAATATATCTTAAATTCACCATCAAAATAATTACACCCGCTCCTAAAAATCCTGCTTGCAAAATCGTCAAAACATTTCCTGAAAATTCAATTAAATATCACTTAATTCGCATAATAAAAAATTCGCATAAAAACGAAGAAAGGAAAGCATTATTTCCAAAGGCAAATGCACCTTTAAATTTAAAAATGTTCAATACTGAACCAATTCTGACGTGTGAAATTTAAATTGATAGAAATAAATAACTAAATTCTGCCCAAATGGCGCCAAATAGACAGTAAAAAAAATTAAATAAATGTTTGAAAATAAATCACTTGTGTAAAATATGGTATCAATAATCGCTACGTAATGAAGTTAAAATGAAGCAGAAGATCGCCAAGCATTTCGCAAATACTCCATAATCCTGTAGTGTAAATCACGTATTGAATTAAATGAGAACAATATTACTGATAAGGATTATTAGGCGAGGTTTGGAAAAGTTCCGAAGCGCAAAATAATATATTGAGAATCTAGGGACGCGGGAGCGTCCCGCCCGCCAAGAAAACCGTACGATCAACCTACGAAGAAAAGCAAAAAATAATGGCAAAAGCGACTAAGGACTGTTTACACGACAGAACAAGTTGTTGTTTTTACCCCTCTGAATCTCAGCCCAATAAAAGATCCCGGGGGTTGCTTTTTTGCACACTCAATGTCGAGTGGCCCCTGACGACGTATACCAAAATTCAATCCCCGGGACCATCAGGGGCCTGAGTAATAAAAGTTAGAAAATCGCTATTTTAAAAATTCTTCGTTGTCGTTGTTCTTTGACAGGGCTACAGCCCAGACGAGAAAACGGATCGAGCTGAAATTTCGCACACACATTCCTCATGCACCAAGGGTGTGCCTTTTGTGCCATTTTTCCCCCACCTCCTCCCCCTCGACTTCACCCCCAAAAATGTGATTTTTACCCCCCGTAGCTCAGCCCCATAGAGCTATGTGGTATTGATATTTTGCATAAATATTCTCGGGGGGGGCCCTGAGTACGTACACCAAAATTTAACCCCTGGGGACATCAGGGGTCGGAGTAATTAAAGTTTGAAAATCACCATTTTTCAGATTTTTCCTGTTATCCATGCTCAAAAAGTCCGTTTTCACGGCGACAAAAAAGCGTCGAGAAAAATTTCGCCAAATATTAAAAATTTATTCAAGTGCACAAACATATGCATATACCACAAGCCAATAATTTAACAGAGGCGTAGCTAAGGGGGGGGGGGGCAAGGAGGGACAGCTGTCCCCGGGCGCGGCGTCATGGGGCGCCAAATTAATGTAAATTTATTTTATTTTTAAATGCTAAGGAAAGAAAATTATTTGAACTGAAAAGGTGTGAATATGTGCGACAAAAAAGTGGGAGCATCGCAAATCATATCGGGAATGACCAATGTAGCACAGGAGTGCGTGCGAAATAGCCTTAAAAGGCAATGAAACAACTTTTGAGTTGTAGTTGGGATGTTTTCTATGGATCGGAGCCGTGATGACTCTCTAGAAGGGTTAGGGGCATTTTCTTTGAGCAACAGAGATAAAAGAACCGGACGCCTAGAGAACCCAGGAAACGTCACTTGAGAAAGAAGAAAAACAAATAATTTTGCGAAGCCAAAGTGTCCCATTTTGTCCTTCAAAGTGAATGGTCGCTAATAAAAATGCAAGTTAAAAGGGCTGCTTTTTAGAGCTATTTGTCATTTAGGAAACATATAAGTTTTTTTAATTCCCTACCAGGGGCGCCCCTAGGTCTCCAGGGATGCGAATTGAGAAGCCCGCAAAATCTTCAGTTGTCCCCGGGCGTTGAAATCCTAGCTACGCCTCTGTAATTTAAATAGCGAAATTGGCGAACCCTTCTTGGCTCGTTTTGGTCGCTGCTAAAATGGACAAGTATCTTTTCTTTTCCCCATATTTCTCATATTTATGTTGAATAGTGGCTGGGAAAGAAAAAAAAATCTATTTTCGATGAAATTTGAAGTTGATTGATTTGCCAAATCGTTTAAAAGGAGAGAATAATTAAAGGCAGGATGAAAAAATTAAAAATCGTCTACGCCTCAAAATGCTAAAAATATTGCAAACAGATTTTTCTTTATCGACAACGTGTATGCAGAATGGCAACGATACGAATGAAATCAATAATAAATTAGCGCTTTTATCAATCGTCTGCGAAAAGAAATTAAAAGCTAATTACCGTGAAAAAAAGATTTCAAATTGCATAGAAAAACGGCCATAACTTCCGTTCTATATAAGGCAGAAGCTTGAAACAAACTCCATCTTATGCAAAAAAATTAAACCTCTCAATTGGTGTAAAAATTTTGAAGATGTAGGCATTTTTTTACCTCCAAATCTTCAAAAGAGTGATAATTTTGTTTTTAATTAATATCTCCGTTAATTGAAGCCCCACCTGAATGAGACCGGGCGATACGTCTTCCCCGGAAAATTCCGAATCCGATGATGCCTGTCTCAACCAAATTCTCCTCAAAAATATGATTTCACCCTCCGTATAGCCCACTGGTGGTATCTGGCGTTGATTTTTAAATTTTTTAGCTAAATACATTTATTTAAGTTATTTTGCATGTGAAAAAAATAATGAAATATAAATAATTAAAATATAAGTCATTTCTAATACAAACAAAAAAATAACTGAATAAACTAAAATATTAATATCGTTGTGAAGTCAAATTTAACAAGTCTCGGTGGCCGCGTGGTTCCGCTCGCTAGATCGAAACTCGCCGGGGGTAGATTAGCAATACTTTAAAAATTATCTTATCATCTAACTCTGGAATTTTCTAGAATATTCTATCACTTAATTTTCATGTTCTTTGCAAATAGTTTCCTTGTGTTTTCATATAAACTCCCTTCTCAAGATGAGCGGGAGAGTTCAACTCTACTTAAAGTCGCTTAAATTATAAGTAAAACAGTCGATGCAAAAAGATGTGATATCTCCGCAAAAAACAACTCTGTTGTAAAAATTTTGCCCGCCAAGAAAACCTTAAACTGTTATCAGCAAAAAGAACCCTTTCATGCGAAACCCTCGGCCGTAAAAAGTTATGATATCCAATTTGCCCGCCATGTATCTTCCTCTTCCTCTCCAAATAAATAAACCTCGTCCGTGAAGACTATTGATAGGTATTTGGCCTGAAAAACTAGCATCCTCCATATTTTCCCCTACTTCCACTAGAATATCCCCCACCGCCACCTCCTTATCAGTTTGGATAGATCCTTTAAAAAAAATTTCAATACTGTTTGGCGGGGAGCTTTGGAAAAAGAGGTGGGTGCTTGGTGAGCCAAAAGCTTCCCGCCAAACAGCATTGAAATTTTTTTTAAAGGATCTATCCTAACTGATAAGGAGGTGGCGGTGGGGGATATTCTAGTGGAAGTAGGTGTGATGAAACGGGGGAAAATATGGAGGATGCTAGTTTTTCAGGCCAAAGACGTATCAATAGTCTTCACGGGCGAGGTTTATTTATTTGGAGAGAAAGAGGAAGATACATGGCGGGCAAATTGGATATCATAACTTTTTACGGCCGAGGGTTTTGCATGAAAGGGTTCTTTTTGCTGATAACAGTTTAAGGTTTTCTTGGCGGGCAAATTTTTACAACAGGGTTGTTTTTTGCGGAGTAATATTAACTGGATGGTGGGCGAGTAAAATGTTATCACAACTTGGCGAAATTTTTAATTTCATCAAAAATAAGCGATATCGAAGACCTTCCAACCTAGTTTTTATGGAAAAAATAAATATTAAATCGTGAAAAAAAGAAGGAAGAATCAGCATTAAAATTCGCATGCAGTTAATAATCCACAAAATATCCATAAAAATGAAATGAATTTTTAGAATTTGTTTCGTTGATAAAGCGGACACTCTACCATAAGAAATAATGTTTCATGCAATTGTTGAACTGCTACTATGATATTAAATTGCCAAAAAAGGAAGGAGAATCAACCTCAAGGTAAAGTAATTAAAACTCGTCTGCAGTTCTACAAAATATGTATAAAAATGAAATGAATTTTTAGAATTTGTTTCTCTCATAAAAGGACATGAATAAAGATAAAATAGCATTTTTTCAATCTTACGTTGACAGAAATCATCTAGTTGGCGACAAAAGTACCTAATATTTATTTTGGCGAAAGCACGCAAATTGAGCAGATAAATTCAGAGGTAAGCCTCGTTTTAAAGTTCGAAAGCTACTTTAAATGAATATTGCGCGTGTGCTATTTGTTCTACGAACTTCAGAAAGAGATCATCTTGTGCAGTTTACGGTGCAGTACAGTTTTTCATATGCTGCAAAAATCGAAAACGTGGGATGTTTTTTCGATGAGATAAACCCAAAATCAACAGTTTTGCTTAAAATTGAAATAAAAAAAGAACAAATTCGAATTTTAGGAAAAACGCTTCGAGGTGTACGATTACCTGACCCAGGGTACCTGTAACCAAAATTTCGTGATAAGGTATTCTAACCTACACATATATAGCGTTTATTTGTCATAATTTTCATAAAATTTTATTTATTTGCAATTTTACGAGAAGCGAAACGCGTAATAATACCTTCATTTAGAATTAACTATCTAGCCAATAAGAGCTCACGAGCAGTTGGCGATCTTCCGATAAGCGGTTTGGCGAGATTTGGAATTGTTTATATATTTATGTCTGACTCGTTGACTTGTGACTTAGCTTAAAACTAAACAGTTTTTAGCCTACTTTCCCGTAAAAGTAAAAAAAAATAATAATAAAGCATGAAAGAAGGCTTAATGTATCGTGAAAATATCGTTAAAAATCAAGAAAAGTCAAAAATAAGTGAAGTAATTAAATAAAGATTGTAAAATAAAAAATTTGAAAGTAGGGTATTGAGATGGGGAAAAAGTGTGTCTGTCGGTCTGTCGGTCTGTCTGTCTGTCGGTCTGTCTGTCGGTCTGTCTGTCGGTCTGTCTGTCGGTCTGTCTGTCTGTCGGTCTGTCGGTCTGTCCCCCCCTAATAACATTTGAACGAATTGTCCGATTGGAAAAATTCTTTTTGCATTCGAAAGATCTCGGCGAGGACATCTCATTTCCATATTTTACTTTTTGATTTGAGCAATTTTTTGTTCAATTTTGAACAGTTCAAAAAATTTTAACATTAGCGCCTATGGGTGAAAATGAAGCAAATGGTGTAAACTCTGGGTACAAGATATAAGTTCCCATAAACAAGCTCACTGGAAGAAGTTCTTGGCGTAAAATATTGATTTGAACAATTTTTGTTCATTTTTGAACAGTTCAAAAAATTAACACAGAGCTTACGGGGAAATTTCAACCCTATATAAATCCTGATCTAACGGACCGATTTGCTTGGAATAAACTTTATCGGAAAGCTCTTATAACGTAGAACATGTAGAAATAGAAAGTTTATCCAGAACGTACGAGCCTATTTTGCTATGAAATTTTTTGATCGGGATTTTCAAGAATATTTCTCAGTGACTCAATGAGTGAAATAATGAATGAATGAATAAATGAAAGAGTGAAAGAATAAATCAATGAATAAATGAATGAGGAAAAGAATGAATGAATAAATTATTGAATAAATGAAAATATAAATAAATGAGTGAATAAATACATGAATGCGTAAATGAATGAATAAACACTTGAATGAGGTAACGAATGAATGAATAAATGCATGGCTGAATAAATGAAAGAATGAATGAGTGAGTGAATGAATATGTATTATCCGTTGAAAAAGGTATATTTTCAATAATTAGAACTAAAGATAAATAAGAAAGAGAGAGAAAGAGATAGCTAGATTATAAATTTGAATTTGGTGTATACGGGAAAGTAGGCTCGTATAGTTCTAGACGGAACTTCTTGTTATTATTATATTCGTCAATAGGGGTCGTTCATAAATGATGTCACGCTTTTTTCCCATATATTTGCCCCCCTCCCTTCCCTTTGTCACAATAAGTCACACTTCAGCGGACCTCCTCACCCCCTTTGTCACATGTCACGCTATGTTGTATATTGCATGATGTCACACTTCTTGCTAACCTCTCCCCTTCCCTTGTCACACTTTGTCACAATTTCACGAACCAACCTCTCCCCTCGAAGCTTGACATCATTTATGAATGATACCATATCGTTATTATTGTTATTATTATTATTGTTAATATCGTTCTTTTTATTATTATTCCATTCGTTAATATCATTATTATTATTATTATTATTATTAATATCGATCTTCTTATTATTTTATTCGTTAATACTGTTCTTGTTATTATTATTATTATATTCGTTAATATTATTCTTATTACTATTATTATATTCGTTAATATCGTTATTTTTATAAGAATGGAAAAAACCATGGAACATTTCAAATGTAGCTGTGATAAAAGAGGTTTTTGATGTTTGTAAAGTATCTATCTGCATAAAAGTATTTAGAGTATAATTTCTCTTTTGTTTATCGAAAGGTATAACTTATGATGAAAATGTATTTGATCCAATAAAATAAATTATGATTGGGTAAAAAAATTAAGTTTTAAATTTGTTACATTGTCTTTTTAACCGACTTCACAAAGGAAGGAGGTTACACATTCATATTGTATATATGTCGTTTTTTGTTTTTTTTTTTCGTTTTGTTTGTTTGTCCACTCATAACTTCTTACCGGATGAATCGATTTTCATGATTTGTTTTTAATCGATCGGGGGTGGCTTCCCATAGGTCCCATAACTTGATTTGACCATATTCGATATTTAGAAAAAAAGTTATGGGCTGAAATGTGGTCATTATTTTGTTTTTTTACCCATAACTTTTGACTAAATGAACCGATTTTGATTATTTTTTCTTTGATCGATAGAGGGTCGTCTAACTCAAATATCGCACATCAATTTGACTATATTTGTTTTTTAGAAAAAACGTTATGGGGGAAAAATAAGTATTTTTTCATTTTAATTGGAAAGGCTTGACTTGATTTTTCTTTGTTGGGAAAACTATTAATAAATATAAAACTCATTGTTAAAAAAGTTTTTGTTGCCAAGGTGCTATAATAATATATACAATTACAGCAAGATTTTGACTGAAGGCTTCTCTGAGGCAAAAATTAAATCCAATCAGTTTGCTTGCTAAAATCGATTTCAAAACGGAAATTTTCATACAAATGGTTAGTTTTTAGTGTCCTTCTTTCAAAGAAGGTTTCCAGTTTGATATGTATGTTTTAAAAATAGAGTATTTATATAAAAATGTATTTACACTAAAAAGAATAAAATAAAATAATTTTTGGAAAAAAATAGAACCGACTTCAAACTATAAATTGAGCTAAAAAGCAAAAAATAAAATTCTTCTTTAAAGAACTTCGATATGACTTTTAAACATAATTTTTGAAGTCGGTGCAAAATTATGATGGATTTTGATGCATGATTCCTAGAGTTTGCAACAGTTTCAATGTAAAATAACTCATGGCGTAATTATAATTAGTCATAATTTTGCACAGACTTCAAAAATTATGTTTAAAAGTCGTATCGAAGTTTTTTAAAGAATAATTTTATTTTTTGCTGTTTAGCTCAATTTATAGTTTGAAGTCGGTTCTATTTTTTTTTCCAAAAATTATTTTTTCTGATAAACAGACAAATGAGTTTTCAAACATGCAATGTGCCAAATAGAGTGCTTAATCGGATTATTTGCCAAGTTGGTAGCTTGGCGTCTTTTCGACCCTCCTCCTGTAACCCAACAGCCTCGCTTTCACTCATTTCGTCCACCGCGCGTTGTGACATCTTTATCAAAAAAACGTTGCAGTCTAGTATAGCTTAATTTTATTGGTAAACAAACACTTGCGGCGACTTGATTTAGACAGCATTTTGCTTGATTATGGAGCCAAAAAAAAAGTTATTTTCTAAACGCTGTAAATTATGTAAATAACCTAGGCTTCGCCTGTTCTGAAGAATTCTGGAAGTAAATAGCAAGCATGCATGGCGTATTCTCGTATGTTTAAGCACATGCGCACACAAATTTGTGTACACACTCACGCCTGTGATATTACACACTGATGTATTTAATTTTGGATTTAAATGTTGCTTATGTTTTCTCAATGCGGTTGACTTTTAACCTTTTTTTGAGCATTGGAAAAAAAGGGTCCCTCTTTGCCAATGCTACACATATTTATTGCCAATGCTACACATATGCATTGGCACATATTCTGCACATGTATATATACTCACATACATGCATCTTTATAGATTCATACTTTAACAAGTAATCGAAAAAATACCATTCATAAAAGAACTGTCAGAGCTAGTTGTATTACGCAGAAATTTGACGCAAGGCCAAATAAATTATAGTTTTTTGTGCAAGATTAGTATGGACATTGATAAGTTTCACAAAATTTGGCATGTGGTACACAGCGAAAATCTTGCAGACTAATCCCCGTAACTGTAATTAGTGGTTTTCTGATCAGCGAAATATATTTTTCAAAGACTACATTAGACATAATAATAGTGTTCATCACAATGAGGATTTTATTAAAAATTTAAATTAACTTATATAAAAAAAGTAAGTGTTTGTTTCTTTGAAATTTTTTTTAAATTTATTATTCTTACTCTTTAGCTAAAATGGCCAGATTACTGTATTATATTTTGAATAAGCTACCGTGGAAAATATTGATGCGAAAAAGCTATGATATTTTAAGATGTTTTAGAAAACATGTTAAATATTTAGTTTTTATAAACAAGATTATTCTATAGCTCCATTAGTTTCTCGAAAAATGCCTTTGTTTATTTTAGTGCTATGAAACAAACATAACAGCTTCATGATTTTCATTTTGAAATATCTGAAACTTTGATAAAAAAAAAGAATTTCCTAGAAAATTCATTTCGATATTGAAATGCAAAATAAATATTTACTATCTCTCTTCCTGAATATTTACTGATTTTGTTTGTTTTTTTTTCAAAATTCAGCTTTCATCTTGCAATTCGGGAAAATATTTTCTCCCTTTTTTGCCGCGTGATAGAAATTTTTTTCAATATGACTTTAAATGAATGAATTTCCATGCACTGTATATAATCTTTTACATGTGTTAATAACCAATGCATTTAGGCAAATCCACGTTTATTTTTTTATAAAAACAGAGATAATGACTGAAAATTGCGCAACATCCAAAGGGAGTTGAAGACTAAAATTCATGGAGCTGAACATTCATTAGTGATTGTTATATTGTGTGCACAGATACATGTATAAACATAGATATACTTATTCGCAGGAAAAACGGATGAATGTGTACTTTTTGCCAAACTGAGTCTTCAGAGCATACATGCAGCTTGTTATACAGACAGAATGCATATGAGATAGCATTAGGCAAGAAATATGCAGACGATCACCCATTGATGATGCTTCTGACGAGCAAAAATTACCAAAATCCAGAAGTTGAAACTAAAACGTAATTCTAAGAATTTAGACATTTGTGACCATGATCGTCTTTTCCCGCGACTCGTCATGCGGCTATTATATAATAGAGTGAAGTAGTAAGCATATATATACATTCTAAACTTCATTACAAAGCGTAAATATGCGCATTTAATAAAAATATTTTATAAATTTACATATTGCAGCATTTAAGTTTTTAAAAAACTTATTCGATTGCGAAACGGTCCCCAATACCATATATTGCACTCCATCATTCCTTTTCGTAGTAACATTATCTGCATATAGTTTTTAAACAAAGAAAATCTATGATATGCCTTCTTAAACACAAAATATATACTTTTTTGAATTACATAAAATTTGATAACGGACAAATTAGGTAAATTTTATGTGGCCTCCTAATTTACTCCTCATTGCAACAGGAACGTCAAATTTTCTGTTTACGTGTTTTCAGTTAAAAATTTTGAAACAATTGACTTTTATCTTTACTCTATCGTGAAGCCGTTTTCAGCATCATTGAGTTTTATGTCCTATTCAATTCCAATTCGCTGAAGGCCAAGACTTAAAACTCAAACCCCAGTCACTAAATTACCAAAACAAAAAGAAATTAAATTAAAACTAATAGGATATTTTTTTATTATTTTAATTTTTTAATTTATTCATTTCTTTTACAGTTTTAATTTATTCATTTCTTTTATAGTTTTAATTTATCTTACTATAACATAAACAAAAACTAAAAATGACGCCCTTCGAAACTGTGGAGATTCTAATTTATTTGGAATCGTAATATATATTTGTGTGGTTTGCATTCAGAGCTTAGATCTATAAAAAATATTTTGGGGGAAAAAAGGTATATTTTTCAAGAGATTTTACTCAATGCTGATGTGCTTTACTCAAAACTTCAAAAGACTTTGAACAATCTTTAAAAAAAAAGGCATATATTATTTTTATTTTTTACTATGAAACTACAAGCAGAAAATGAATCCACCAATTTTTTGGATGAACACACGGACTTGGAAAAAAACAGGTGCTTTTTTTCCGTCTTCGTATTTGTGCTTTGAAGTTCATGAAAGTCAGTCGCTTTTTTTAGAAGTGTAGCAAATAAGTAGTAGAGTGCATAAAATAGGTATTCTTTTAAAAATAGTTACAAAAAAGCAACACAGCAGTACATTTTTTTCTCTTCTGAAGGTTGCCAAATGGTGCATGAGAGCACCCGGCCAATTTTGGTCCCATATTCTTAAAGTTACATTTTGAAACATGAAAATACTATGAAAGTTAGTACTGGAGAAAATTATATTGGCTATGCATGAGTTTCAAAATGCTACATTTTTTTCTTAGTTGATAGTCTTTTTAATATGGAAAAGAATGGGTTTGTGGTTTTTCAGCCCTTCCATTCATTATGTCCGGTATAGCAGATGTTAAGATTAACGGGCGTAGCATTTATTATATTTAAGCTATTCTCCTAAAATTTATATTAATTTACTCTTTAGAACTTTATGTATGATATGTGTTGATTTTTTTTTAAAAGAAGTTAATAACAATTTCAAGAAGATAAAAGTAGTATTCCTTTGCTTCCATTCTTCAACCACATTGGCCGCACAAAAAACTAAATAATAAAAACATGTATATTTTAAAAATAATTATGATTTAAATGCTTTTTCTAGTAATTATTCTAAATATATATAGTATATGGCTTTAATACAAGCAAAAATATTTTACCTATTTTTTGTTATAAAATTTAACTATTTAGAATAGTGCACGCATATTTTGACAAATCATATTTTTTTATGTATGATTTTAAAAGCTCGAAGTTTTGAGTGATTAATATTGGATCTATTACAGATCTATAATTTAAAGAAAAAGATAACGGTTTTTTTTTCAAAATTTCGTCTGAAAGGGTTAATAAGTGAAATTGACCCAAACAAAAACATTTTTTTTTAAAATGATAATCAGTATACATACATAAGTATCATTAATAACTTAAATATTGTGTACATAATATTACTTGCGATAAGTGAAGCATTTAAAATTCTTGTAGAAATGTGTATTCTAACAATATCTACAATTAAAGTACATTTATAATACTAGAAATATTAAAAATAAATAGTTTCCCAAAAAACATATTTTTTTCATTATTGTGAGCTTGATTACATTTACTTCACACTGTTTTATTTAATAATGGATTTAAAATCATTGCGATATCATCATAAAATAATGATATTCTGAAAACAATAGCGTCTAAAAATGTGTCAACTTCCCAGAGGAAAGTACTGTAAGAACTGCTTTCACAATTTTTAAGGAAATTATTTCCCAAACCCTTTTATGTCAAAGGAAGAAATGTTTTCGAAATTTTCAGACTTATGTTCCGAGAAAATAAAGTTTTTTAAGTAAAGCTTCTTTTCTGAGAAAACAATGACTTTTCTTTTCTATACTAATAAATATCTTTAAAGAAATTTCAAATATCAAACGCACTTACCTTTTTCTGTAGAGCAAAGTGATATGACAATTTTTACTATGTAGTACAGTGTACACTGTTAAAAATTTCGGTAGGAAAATAGAAAAATAACCATTTATTTGAATGTTATTTTACCACATTTAATTGCAACAGTTGAATAACCATGAAAAAGATGGTACTCAAACCGCTGATTGTGAAAAAAATCGTTTGTTCTCTGTTTATCCTAAAGAACGTTTAACTAACCGTAATTTTCAAGAGCTCAATAAGAATCGGGCGTCCATCTTGGTGGCGAAACCTTACCGGCCTTGCGTTGTTGTTAAAATACGAATTAAGATTTATCAGTTCATATCTGCATGTGTATATATAACAAGAAGTTCCGTCTAGAACTATACGAGCCTACTTTCCCGTATACACCGAATTCAAATTTATAATCTAGCTACCTCTCTCTCTGTCTTTCTCGTTTAGCTTTAGTTTTTAATTGCTTCAAATATACCTTTTTCAACGGTTAATACATATTCATTCAATCATTCATTTTTTAAGTCATTCATGCATTTATTCACTCATTTATTCATTCACTCTTTTGCTTATTCATTTAATCATTCATTTATTCAAAAATATTCTTGAAAATCCCGATCAAAAAATTTCAGAGTAAAATAGGCTCGTTAGTTCTGGATGAACTTTCTATTTGTACATGTTCTACGTCATAAGAGCTTTCCGATAAAGTTTGTTCCAAGCAAATCGGGCCCGTAGATCAGGAATTATATAGGATTGAAATTTCCCCGTATGTTAATTTTTTTGAACTGTTCAAAAATGAACCAAAATTGTTCAAACCAATATTTCACGCCAAGAGCTTCCTCCAGTAAGCTTGTTCATTGGAACTTCTATCTTGTACCCAGAGTTTACATAATTTGCTTCATTTTCGCCCATAGGCGCTAATGTTAAAATTTTTTGAACTGTTCAAAATTGAACAAAAAATTGTTGGAATTGTTGGTTGTTGTATGGAAATGAGATGTCCTCGCCGAGATCTTTCGAATGCAAAATGAATTTTTCGGATCGGACAATTCGTTGAAAAGTTATTAGGGGGGGACAGACCGACAGACAGACCGACAGACAGACGACAGACAGACCGACAGACAGACCGACAAACCGACAGGCACACTTTTTCCCCATCTCAAAACCCTACTTTCAAATTTTTTATTTTTCAATCTTTATTTAATTACTTAACTTATTTTTGACTTTTCTTGATTTCTAACGATATTTTCTCGATACCATTAAGCCTTCTTTCGTGCTTTATTATTATTTTTTTTTACTTTTACGGGAAAGTAGGCTAAAAAGAAGAAAAAAAAAGTGGTGCAAGCAGTGGTTACTAAATAGAAACACCTACACACGTAAATCAAAAATTTGAGACATCGGATTCCCGAACTGTTTGCGAATGAGTGAACCCATAATTTGAGATGCTGAAGCTTGTTTATTTTAATTTTTGCAGCAAATAAAATGATTTTCGTCAGTATACAGTAAATTTAGACCAAAAATGACTTTGGATCCAATCAAAAAAATCTCAATTTTAAGGCAGTTTTCCTGTTGGAAAAGAAGATTTCTTGATAAATAAACGGCCGCTTTACGTGGTGTAGAAGGCCGAATGACTAGAGCGCAAGGTTGGTATACCATACACCCGGGTTCGATTCCCGCAAGCTTCGTTTACGGTTTCTACGGCTGGAAATGGCTCAAAAACGGTAAAAATTTTGTTTTGAAGCCATTTTTAAATGGTTATAAAACCGTAAACTTTTGTATTTACGGCTTTTTAATCAAGCTGATTGGAAATGGTTTGGTCCCGTAAAGATAGAAAAATGTTCCAAACCGTAAATTTAAAGGTGAATTAGATGGACAGACCGCTGCCGGTTATTTAACCGTAATTTCATGATGGAATTTCTAACAGTGTAGATTTATCTTTAACTGATCTTTTCTTTTTTTTTTTTTTTTTGATCAGGGTAAACTGAGATAAGCGTGGTTTTTATTTATGTTCTTTTCAAATGCCCATAAAATTTTTAAACATAAAATAAAAGAACTAAGAAATAACAGTACACCCTGGGATTTATTTTAATTCGATAATTTTTCTTATAAACTGAAACACATGTGTATTTAAACAATGTAGTAAATAGAGGGTGCTTACCGAGAACCGCATGGTTTTAAAAAAGCCACAAACTTTTAACTTTTAAACAAAAAAATTTTTTTTAAACAATGTGTTTTGCAAACTTGAAATTTTAAGAAACTCCTTACAAAAAGTTAAGTAGCAAAAATAACATCGCGTAGGTGGTGTCCTTCTGATGGAACACATGTTTCCAGTTCTCAAAAAAATACGCTCCGATGACCCCCACTTCACTGACTGCACACCACACTCGCTCGGGCATCGTATAAAGGCTTCTCTTGCAATGTTTGTGGAATTTGTAGACACCAAAATCTACACTGCTGCTTGTTCCCAAAGCCATCCAAATGGAAATGAGCCTCGTCGCTCACGTGTAAAACGTTGGGTCACGGGCTCATTGCTAACATAAAACCGTCCCATAACAAAACAGGGTCCCATCTCAAGGTCCCACATCTTGATTGTAACTGAAACGTCTAACTTCCCATAACAGAATATGACCTTCCCATCAGCCATTCCCCACTACTCGTCGTGTCCCTCAATACAAAATCATACGGGTTTCCGGGTAAACACCCTGTATAACCCTCGTTTACTCGCGTATGGTGTGCTAAATCAAAATTATTTACATACTTAGGGCATTGTGGTTTTAATACCACTTTTGGAGAAAACGACATTTAACTAATAATTTATTTGTATTATTAATTATTTGTATTCAAAGATGAATCCAACCCCATATATCGATCATATTCACACATAATAATTTTATACTTCTAGTGCATAAGATACGAGGAGACAATATTAGTTTTTCTTAAAGCTTCCTGAAAAAGTGCACTTACAAAAACATACATATGTGTGTTGTTATTTATTATTTTTTTACTTCTTATCAATTTTAAATATAATGTAGAAAGTAAAAATATAACGGTGTATTAAGAACAAAAATTTTATTTACAAATAAAAATGAATTGAAAATGTCAATAAGTATTTAACCATGAGAGAAAACTGCTTTTGAACAAAATAAAGAAAACATAAAATTTGAAGCAAATTTATAACCTAGCACTATTTGTTTGAATTCGGCGAACATTCAGCAGTTTCATTGTGAGAAAAACAAAAAGGAAACAATTCTAACCAAAATTCCCAGAATCATTACTGCGAGGGAAAATGGTTTTCCACTACTACCAGCGATTTACCATTTCAGGATATTTTCTCTTTCTACAGGAATTGTGTTTTATTTTATGATTGACTAATTTAATATAGATCATAAGATATCAGAAATTGCAGTTAAAAGTGCTTTATTGAGGTCATTTTCAGTCGGTGGTTTTTAGAAGCTTGTGAAAAGTAACCATTCGTAAACCAAATGGTTTTAAACTAAAAATAATTTTTAGAATTGGTAAAATGCGCAACTGTACTAAACTTTCTTTATGTACTGATATTCTAAGTAATGGAATCAAAAAGGGAGTTTTAGGTATTTTTAGAGAGAATCAGGAAATAAGTGACAATCGCACCAACTTGTCATTAAGTACCTAACTTGAGTATTAAGTACAATAACGAGCTTGAGAATACATCGCAAAAATAGTTGCTGTTAACAGCACATGAAGATAATATAAAATGACTAGATGAGTCGCTCGGCGTTGAACGGGCTAATCTCGAGTATTGAAACAAAGTGATGTCACGTGGCCCATGTTCGAATCCCCTTAGGAATAAGAAGAACAATCCCAAAGAATCCTTCTCTACTAATAATAAAGCAGCAAGTATGTGTGTGTGTGTGTGTGTGGCTGTGTGTCTGTCTGTCTGTCTGTGTCCGGCGTAGGGCCCAGACCGTCCAGCGGATTTTCATGAAATTTGGCACGAAATTGGTTTGGAACATGGGGGTGTGCACCTCGGAGAGTTTTTTCTGAAATTCGAATTTGTTCTTCTTTTATTTCAATTTATAGCCGAAAGTTTCATAAAATAGTCATTTTCTACAGGAAGGAATTATCGCATCGTTTCGAGCTTGATACCGTTGAAACTACCCCGGAAAGAGTTTCGCTCTGCATGCGAAAATTCGAAGCCTCTGAATTAACTAGAAAAGAAGTTATAATCGTTTTTCTCTGTAGTTCGAAATTATTTTTTCACGGTAATTAACTTTAATTTTAATTATTACCATGCCCGACTGACTATTGATCCTTTTTCCTTTTAACGAATTAAAATTTATTGCTTGCGGTTTTTAGCATTTTGAGGAGCAGCCAATTTTTAATTTATTTATTTCCTTTTTTTTTTTTTTTTGGTTTTAATTATTATTTTTTTAAAACGAATTGAAATTTATTTCCTGCGTCTCACAGTCGATTCATAGCTTTATTTTGATTTCCTTATTTTGACATGTATTTTACGGGACCATTTTCCAAATTGCACAGGGGTTTTTAAAAGAAATGTTATCCTTTATAGCGATTTTTGTTATTCCAGCATATTATTATTATTTATACTTTTATTTTACTTTTTTCCACCAGTGAATTGGCACATATGTTATTTTCCTATTTGAGCTCGGATGAAAGGTTTATTCCGCTTTCAAAGTTTTGCTTGCTGCTGTTTGTTTCTGCAAGCTACAAAATTTCGTCTTTCTGTTTTAGGCCGGGTCCAGACGCTACGTTTTGCACAACCTTTTGTCTGCGCAGTTCAACACGTTGCAGATAAAACGTTGCGTATAGATTGGAAAAGTGCGCAGTTTTGAGTCCGGTGCGAATACTGTACACTTGCTAGAAAGCATAGATTCTTTCTATGCTTTCTAGCAAGTCTTTGAACTGTGCACACAAATCGCCACATGTAGTCGGTAGCACCTTTTTCCGATTCATTTTGTTTCTCAGTTTTAATTCGTCAGGCTACAATATCCGACTTTCGGCAGTGTTCTCAGGAGTTTCTCACAGAATTTATTGCATTATGCGAAAGTTTCCCATGCATTTGGCGTGTCAAATCCAAGGAGATAGTGACAGGGAGTGACTTATGAGAGTTTAGTATAAAAATTCAAATAAATTGATGCAACCGCAAACAGAGAAACAGTTGTAAATAATTCATTCTTTGAGAAGTGTTTACCATAAAGAATTTGCAAAAGTTAACAAATCGATTCGATCTGGGGCTGGAGACGAAATCTACAAGCCATCTCTCTGCTATTTTGATTTGTTACATTTCCTAAATGATCAGGAGACACCAAGGCAGTCTAGGAATACCATGGGTGAAAATAAAGAGACTGCAGTTGTCGAACATCCAGAACAGGCAACAAAAAACTATTTATTTTATGTAATCATTTCACCACTTTGAACGCCGGGTACTTCTGAGACGTTGCAGTCTTTTTTTTTAACATGACACCATGCCAAAGTTGACCAGAGTAGTACCTCCTTCATGACGAGCATGACAAAACTGAGTGAAATATACAAATTTCTCTGCACCATGTAGACGCATAAAAAACTGCAACGTCTTCATTCAGTCTTAAGACTGCGCAGACAAAAGGTTGTACAAAACGTAGCGTCTGGACCCGGCTTTAATGTTAATAAATAATAGATAAAAATTAATTGTACTAAAAATTTATTCATTAAAACTATTCTTATTTATTATAATCGTCCTTTTTAGGTGGGTACTTGAACTAAACAAACAAAATGCGTTTTCTTTCAAATATTTTCTTTTTTGTTTTGTTTCGTTTCTTTCTTTCCTTTTTCCTTTTTTATTGTGTGTGTTTTGTAAAAAAAATGCTTAAATGTGTAGGATCTCTGGTTGATTGCCGTTGGCAGCTAATTTTAATGATGTGGAATGCTATACATTTTAATAAAATAACATATTTGCACCTAAAAAAGGGTTTTCACTATATACACAATGGCAAACCGACTGGTCTTTTCATTTTTTAACAAGGGCACATATCCTTGCGGGTACCGCTATAACAGAATAAAGATAACATCTATATAAATAAAACCGAAAGTTTGTGTGTGTGTGTGTCTGTCTGTCGATCGCGTCCTGGCGAGATGGAACGGGCCAGAAGTACGAAATTTTGGTTACAGGTACCATGGGTCAGGTCCTCGTGCACCTCGAAGCGTTTTTCCTAAAATTCGAATTTGTTCTCTTTTTATTCCAATTTTAAGCAAAACTGTTGATTTTTGGATTATCTCATCGAAGAAACGTCCCACATTTTCGATTTTTGCGGCATATGGATGCCCGTAAAAAACTGCCCAACATGATTTTTTTTTGAAGTTCGTAGCACAAATAGAGCACGAGGAATATTCATTTTAAGTAGTTTTCGAACTTTAAAGCAAGGCTTACCTCTGAATTTATCTGCTCAATTTCTATGTTTTCGCCAAAACAAATAGTACTTTTGTCGCCAACTAGATGATTTTTGCTAACGTCAGATTGAAAAAATGCTATTTTATCTTTATTCATGCCGTTTTATGAGCGAAGCAAATTCGAAAAATTCACTTCATTTTTATGCATATTTTGTGGATTATTAACTGTTGACGAATTTCAATTACTTTTACCTTGAGGTTGATTCTTCTTTCTTTTTCAGTTATTTAATATTGTTTTCTTCGGTAAAAACTAGGTTGGAAGGTTT
This sequence comes from Octonoba sinensis, assembly GCA_038502835.1. NCBI lineage: Eukaryota > Metazoa > Arthropoda > Arachnida > Araneae > Uloboridae > Octonoba > Octonoba sinensis. Next base: position 105,265,322 of record CM076602.1, on the reverse strand, counting down.
TTGATATCGCTTATTTTTGATGAAATTTAAAATTTCGCTAAGTGGTGATAACTTTTTTTTCACCCCACCCCCTTCCAGTTACTTAATTGTTCTCAATATATTATTTTACGCTTCACAGCTTTTCCAAACCGAGCCATCAATCCTTATTAGTAATATTGTTCTTTAACTCAATACGTAATTTACACTATAGGATCATGGCGCATTTGCGTAATGCTTCCAAAACTATAGTGCAGTTTGGCGATCTTCTGCTTAACTTTAACATTTTTACGTATGGTTTTGATTTATTTTATAGTATTTATTTATTTTTTTGCTGTCTATTTGGTGCCATTTTAAATAATGCTGTTCTTTCTTCCGTTTTTATCCGAATTTTATTAAAGTGCTATTTAATTGAATTTTCAGGAAATGTTTTGACGATTTTGAAAGCGGGACTTTTAGGAGCTGGTTTCTTTATTGTAATAGGGACTTTAAGATAGACTGTTGGTAATTTTAGGAACAGCAGCTCTTAAGGTCTGTAGTCTAATGGGTACTTTAGTCACTGACGTCTTTATTCTGATGGAGATTTTTTGGGGCTATTGTCTATTAGGGGTGTTTATTAATAGGTGTCTTTATTCAAATGGGGGCTTTAAGTAATGTTTTATTTATTATAGCAGAAATATTCAGGGACTGTTGTTCTTCATCTGATGGGTATTTTTAAAGAGTACTACTGCTCTTATTCTGATGGGAATTTTTAGATGTAGAGTTGTCTATATTGTCATTGCAATTTTTACGGATTCTTGATATCATTTCGGAACAATTATATTGATGCATATGTGTCTTTTAGTTACTGTTGCCTTTACTCTAATGGCCATTTTTTATGTACTGTTGTTGGTATTTTAATGTGAATTTTTATGGTCCAAAAGAAATTTTTTGAGGCTGTTGTTTTTAATGCAATCGTGATTTTTAAGGAGCTTTACTGTGAAATGGGATTTTTAAGGACTGTTGCACTGTTGCTCATCTTCTACTTGGATTTTTAAGAAAAGTTTTCCTTATATATTTACAACAAAATTTTGGACATGTGTCACTTGACCTGCGAATGCTGCAATATTATCCCGCGCAACGCCGGGCATGTCAGCTAGTTTGAAATAAGATCAACATATAATCAAATTGCTTGAGTATAATCAATTGCTCAAAAATAATAAAGAAGGATAAATTCGCGTACATTTATTTAACGGAGATTCAAATACAGTGATGCCTCGTCAAAATGCTAGAAACGTTGATTATTATTATATTTGATTTGTTTAACCATAGCAACTGCATTGATTTGTTTTTTTAGACGGCAACTGTACCAATTGTTGAAACGATGAAACAATGCAAATGAAATAAATCGGTCGTCTTCCAGGTCAAATAAAATTAAAGTTAATTATCGTGAGAAAATAATTTCAAACTAAAGAGAAAAACGCTTATAACTTCTTTTCTAGTTAATTTAGAGGCTTCCAATTTTAGTGCGAAGCGAAAAACTCTTCCTGAAGTAGTATTTTACGCGCCTTTTATTGGTATCAAACTCGAAAGAATGCGATCATTTCTTCCGATAGAAAGGACTATTTTATGCAATTTTCGGAACTCCGCTCCAATTGGTCTTAGCGTGAGGATATCTGGCCTATAGCCTTCCTCAATAACTGAGTTATCTAACACTGAAAGAATTTTTCAAATCGGACCAGTAGTTCCTGAGATTAGCGCGTTCAAACAAACAAACTCTACAGTTTTATAATATTAGTATAGATTATTTAAGGCGTGGTGTAGAAAAGAACTCAAAGGCTACTCTGACGGAACAAAATTTCAAAGTTTACGTAAAGTAACTTAAAGTAAATTCTTATGTATTATTATCTTTATATACTATTTCTATAGCCTATTTTCCTGTTGCTTCGCGACATCTTGCTTATTCCTTTATCAAATTCCATGATTTACCCCTCATTTTAAAGCTTATCCTGCCGGCTAATGACGGAAAATAGACCCACGATCTAAAAATGTACCGCTTCTCTTAAATTTGAAATTTAAAACCATCTAAGAAGGGGTCCTTTAAGGGATTCCAAATTGGTAATATGTATGCTTTCTAAATCTGTTATCAAGTTAACAAACAAGAAACTCTTCGGTTTTTATTGTGCAGAAAATTGGACAGTAGTTGCTTCTATGTGTTAAACTTATTCAATCGTTAGGCTCTTCGTTTTCATTTATAGTGTGAATGTGTAAAGCCAAACCAACCAACAGTAACTATATTTTAGGAATGTAACTGTTATGTCATTGTATTTTAATGCTATGCGTACTAATAATAAAAAAATATCATGATTATTGCGATTTCTTTATTATTTTGAATATAAAAATTTTAGTAGTGGAAACATTGTAACAGATATTTGTTCTTCTTTTGTACCGACACCCGTTTACTTTTATACTATTCCTCTTCATAATGTCCTTTCGCCAAAATTAGTGCGGAACTCCGCACGGAACATTTAACTTTTTTATTTCTAAGTTACCCAACCAACATTGGTAGAAAATGTTTTAATTTATATTCAGGCATATTTATCTGATTTTTTGACTTATTCACAAGAATTAAAATCGTAATTGTAGCAGATATTTATAACCTAAACGGGTTGTTTCAAATAACAAGCATTGTTAATTAACCGACTTCACAAAGGCAGGAGGTTATACATTCATACTGTATGTATGTCGTTTTTTTTTTTGTTTGTTTGTCCACTCATAACTTCTCACCGGTTGAACCGATTTTCATGATTTTTTTTAATCGATCGAGGGTGGTTTCCCATAGGTCCCATACCTTGGTTTGACCATATTCGATAATTAGAAAAAAAGTAATGGACTGAAATGTGGTCATTTTTTCCCTTTTCATCCACAACTTTTGACTAAATGAGCCGATTTTGATGACTTTTTCTTTAATAGATAGAGGGCCATCTAGCTCAAATATTGCGCATCCATTGGACTGCATTTGTTTTTTAGAAAAAACGTTACGAGTGAAAATTAAGTATTTTTTATTTTAATTGGAAAGGCTTGAATTGATTTTTCTTTGTTGGGAAAACTATTAATAAATAGAAAACTCATTGTTGAAAAAGCTTTTGTTGCCATTGTGCTATAATAATAAATGCAATTACAGTAAGATTTTGACTGAAGGCTTCTCTGTGGCAAAAATTAAATCCAATCAGTTTGTTTGCTAAAATCGACTTAAAAACGGAATTTTTCATACAAATGATTAGTTTTTAGTGTCATTCATTCAAAGAAGGTTTGCCCTTTGATAGGGATTTTTTTTTAAAATAGAGTATTTATATAAAAAATGTATTTACACTAAAAAGAATAAAATAAAATAATTTTTGGAAAAAAAATAAAACCAACTTCAGATTATAAATTGCGCTGAAAAGTGAAAAATAAATTAATTCTTTAAACAACATCAATGTGACGTTTAAACATAGTTTTAGAAGTCGGTGCAAAATTATGAGCCTAGTTACCATTACACCATGGGCTACTTCATATTGGAACTGCTGCTAATTCTGGGCCATTTATATTTGTAATTGATTTATGATTACAAAAGATTTTATCTATCCTAATTTTACTCCCACTTCTAAAACTATGTTTAAAAGTTACATTGATGTTGTTTAAAGAATTAATTTATTTTTCACTTTTCAGCGCAATTTATAATCTGAAGTCGGTTCCATTTTTTTTCCAAAAATTTATTTATTTTAATTCTATGAACGCCAAAAAATTCAAAATGTCTTCGATATTAAAATCAGCACTTTCAAAAGTATAGTACAAAATGCAATTTTAATATTATATTTTATAGGCAATATTTTCCTTAGTTGTATATTTTTCCTCATTGAAGTTTCAATCAATATATCACCTTTGTAAACATTTTGCCTCTCTGACAAAATAGATTTCGTTGGAAAAACACAAGAAGCTTTCCCCAGAGAAGTGAAATATGTCTCAAACTTATCCATCTGTATCTTTTCTTCCAGGGAAAGAAAAAGGAACATCATATCAAAACCAAAACCTCAGGAGCATCTCCCGCGCGTCCTGGTGAGGGCGCAAAGATACCACGTGGCTAACAGTGTTTTCCGCGGAGTTCCTCAGTTTCCGAGAGTCTGCCAGACTGCCAGGCAGGAAACTTTGCTACTCCGGATTTTTCAGCCACCGCCCGGAAAATGTACCGACGTAGAAACGGCGAGCGCGTGCTCGGATATTGGATTATGATTCTGCATCTCTTCCTACAAGGTAAGGCAAGATGCTCAATAATATTAAACTGCAGGAGTTTCCCGTTAATACTCATATTTTAAATGCATGTTGCGAGTATGTAAGCATACAACTAACTTTCAGATTTAAAAATTTTTGATCGCAGGTTTAAAAAATATGTAAAACAGGTTTTTCGAACGGGGTTGCTATAATGTAGTTATTATGCATGTGCAATACTAGACTACAAATACTAACTTATTTCAAAAGTTATTTCAGAGAAAGGTACATGTTTTTTTTAAAGGATATATTCTCTAAAATAAATATCTAATACAGGAAATGTATCCGGCTACATGAGTTTTAACATTCTATTTTTAAGTTAACACTTCTGCATGAGATTTCATGTGATTTCAACTGAAAATGCATTTATTGGCATAAGTTTTTGGCGGAGCATTGCAAATGATATGTACTCACAAAATAACAATCATGTTGTCTTTATAGCATAAGACTCATTTTATGAAGATTTACTAATAAATCACTGAAAACATACCGTTTATATGTATAAACTATAATTTTAACATCCAAGCAATTTTATTTTGTTTAAATAGGTTAACTGTATTCTATCGTTTCAAAGAACTACATAGGAATGACTATAAATATAGCTTTTATTAACATCTTGTGAGTATAACATATATCCTTAAAAACAGCAAATATTAAAAAAAATACCCTTGAGCGAAACGGTGAAAGTTCTTTTTTTTCTTTTATGTTTTATTTTATTTTAATATTATGCGAACATGAAATTTGTTGTTACAAGAAATACCTTTGTATTTAACATTGACGACTAGGTCCTTGTAAAAAATCAATTCATAATGAATTGAACTGGTAAATTTTAACATATTGTTTGATAATTTTTCCTAAAAGCGTATCAGTATTTCAATTGATAGCGCAATCGTTACTGTTTGAGTAATATTTGCTTGAAAATATATATTGCCATAGTTATAGTATATAAAAAAAATGAAATGTTTTCCCAACAAATTTAAACTTTTTTGGTGCAAGTTACGGGGAAGGAATAACTTTTGTGCTTCGCTTTTCTTGAGTTCTAATTATTGGTGAGTAGAATAAAGTAAATCTTTTTAAAAATGTCTTTTAACGATTTTACTTAATTTCTGTTTATTGTAATTTCCATATTTTATAAGAAACACACATCGCGTATGGACTCATGTGTTGTTTCAGTCGTGGAAAATTTACAATAACAGACTGTTTTACAGCTATTTCGAAGTTGTTTAAGTAATTTAAAAGGGCCACTTATTTGAATGAAATTTAGGACTTCTGCAATCTAGAGACGTAAACGTAGCTATTAAAAAGAATGTAAAATGCATGTTCGATGTAAGGTACACGATAATATTTGATTGACGCAGCATTATCGATATTGTGCCTGGTAAGTTTTCGTTTCCTGCGGCTAACTCTTGTTAATTTTCATATGTTCAATCAATACAAACACATTCTAGTAAGAGCACGCATTTTTCACATCTTTTCGAAGTAATAGGAAAATGGTAGCAATCTTTTTTTTCCTTAGTATGCAGGCGTTTTTGCGAAAAGAGCATGCATATTTTAGGGAACGGAAAAATATGCATATATATGTAAGCAATAAAAATGCACGCATGTACCAAACGTTTTTAAAATGAAAAATAGAACACATTTCTTCAAAGTGTGATTTTGGTGTAAGTGTTACTTAGAAAGTAAATTGGGCTTATGTTTTTTCTTGTCACTTTTTTAGATAATCTACAAAAAACAACACTTATATTATTGCTACTACCAGTACAACAACTAACTAAAATAATAATGATACTTTTACTTTTCAACAAAAAATTAGCTATAACTTATTTGCTTGGTATTATTATTTAGCTTACATTGCATTCTTACTTGGTTCAGTTTAATACCCCCCCCCCCCCTCCTTCCTTTAAAACATTTTCTTCAAAATACTTAAGCATTCTTAATGTACAAATTTACTGTTTTTTACAGTTAATTCGGTTATATTCAATGATAAAGTTGCTTATTTACGCATAATGATTTCCGAGGTAAATTTTGCTGTTTTTTTTAAATCAGCAAATAAAAATGCTACTTTTATTTAAAGCAAGCTATAACTCTTTTTCTGGGTTTTTTATTAATGATTCGTTTTTAAATAAATGCTTCGTCTTTATTTATATTTTTCGTACACTTACTTTGTGTCCGTGTACGCAAAAGGGAGCTAGTGCACGTTAAATAGGTTGTGGCTCCAATGTCCTCCAAGTAAAACGATTTCTCTGGGGGTGCCAATCCCAGGTGACGGTCTCTCATCTGGGAGCTGGTTCAAAAATTAAGAGACCATTCAAAGGGGCAGAAATCGGACTCCTGCCTATAAGGGCCCCGTTAGACTCAGGAGCAGTATTCCTACTCTTCTAAATTAAATCCAAGTTAATTAAAATATTTTAAAGTGAACGTTGTAAGTTGATTTAAATATTTCGAAAATGCTGCAGCATTTCAAATGCAAATTAAGACCTTTCAGTTGTAGAAAAGAAGATGATTCAAGGTGAAACAGGGAGATAGTTAGCGAGTAGGTTATGAGTAGTTGAATCTTGATTTTAGAAAATGCTACTGCGTGCATTCGTATCGTCTATATCATTTTCATTACTTAAGGTTTTAGTTATGTTAGGTTTTATAGGCTATTTTAAGCCTCTTTCTTTTTATGTCTATAAGTTGTGCTGTTATTAAATGTTAGATTTAGTCTCCAGTCAACTTGTTTATTGAGAGAATTTTAATACAGCACTTTAAAATAAAGTTGTTTTTAAGAAAAATCTTAAGTTAAGAATAAAGGAAAATGTTCAAATTTGGTTAACTTGTTACTTTTTAACCGACTTCACAAAGAAAGGAGGTTATACATTCATATTGTATGTATGTTGTTTTTTTTTTTTGTTTGTTTGTTTGTTTGTCCACTCGTAACTTCTTACCGGATGAACCGATTTTCATGATTTTTTTTAATCGATCGAGGGTGGTTTCCCATAGGTCCCATATCTTGGTTTGACCATATTCGACAATTAGAAAAAAAAGTTATGGGCGGAAATGTGGTAATTTTTTTGCTTTTTCATCCATAACTTTTGACTAAATGAACCGATTTTGATTATTTTTTCTCTGATCGATAGAGGGTCGTCTAACTCAAATATTGCACATCAGTTTGACTACATCTGTTTTTTAGAAAAAACGTTATGGGTGAAAAATAGGTATTTTTTCATTTTAATTGGAAAAGCTAGGCTCGATTTTTCTTTGTTTGGAAAGTTGTTAATAAAAATGAAACTCATTGTTAAATTAAAAGCAATTATAACAAGAAATGGACTGAAGGCTTCTCTGAAGAAGAAATTAAATCCAATAAGTTTGCTTGCTCTAGTGACCCTTTAAAATCGATTTTAAAACGAAATTTATCTTACAAACGGCAAATGGTTGGTTTTTAGTGTCATTCCCTGAAAGGTTTCCCCTTTGATATGTATTTATTAAAAATAGAGTATTTATGTAAAAATATATTTACACCAAAAAGAATAAAATAAAATAAATTTTGGATAAAAATAGAACCAACTTCATACTATAAATTGCGCTGAAAAGTAAGAAATAATATTATTCTTTAAACAACTTCGATACGACTTTTAAACATAATTTTTGAAGTCGGTGCAAAATAATGATGGATTTTGATGCATGATTCCTTTTGTAACTGTGAACCAATTACAAATATAAATAGCATAGAGTTTACAACAGTTTCAGTGTAAAATAATGCATGGTGTAATTAAATTAGACTGCCATAATTTTGCACCGACTTCAAAAATTATGTTTAAAAGTCATATCAAAGTTGTTTAAAGAATAATAATATTTCTTACTTTTCAGCGCAATTTATAGTTTGAAGTTGATTCTATTTTTTTCCAAAAATTATTTTATTTTATTCTTTTTAATAAATAAAATGTTAGTTATTTCAGGAAATATTATAATTACTTCCAAACAAATATGATCATTAATAATAAAAATACATGGTGGTTTCTGAAGTAAGCTTTTAACTGAAAATAAAATGTTCACTTTGTGCGATAAGAAAAACTCATAATAACAACGTTCAAAGTTCCTAATAAGACTTGCAGGCACATGTTTTGAGGTTACAAAGATTTCATTTTTTACTGAAACACAAACGAGCTCATTTAAAAGACATGCAACAAATGGTCGGATTAGCATTTCTCGGATGTATTTTCACTAATAAGGATATTTATTTAGCATTAAAAAATATGTGCTTTGTATCTTATTGGGCTGCATGTGCATAACGCACGCGCATATTTAAACGTTATTTCGTCAGTTTAAGCTTTTAACTTTCATTTAATTTATAGTCTACGCGGAAATCAATGTTGGATAAGTTTAGAAAACAGAGTAGCAATTAATAAGTATCTAAATTTTCAAAAAATTTAAATAATAAATGTATTACATAAATGAAAACATTTACTAGTGTGCCACAAAGTTGGGCCTGAGCTTTTGAATTAAAAATAAAAAAAACCATTTACTTCGGCTGAGGTTAAATAGTAAATAATGTTTTTAAAGAGGCAGTTTCGTCATTTGAAAATAAATAAATAAACGTAACAATCTTTGTATACAAAATTATGATTTTCAGTAATATTGGTTTAAAAATACTGATGCTAAAAATGAAGTATATTTCAGTATCTTTAGTTGAAAAATGTAATTTACTGTTACTGAATACAATTATTGATGCTGCATATAATTATTCCTAATTTTCAGTGCCATTGTTGAAAAATGTAATTTAAATTTTGAGCAATATAACAAAAGAGTTACCGCCCTCTACTGCCCCCGTGAAGGCTTATGCAGTTGCAGACGGAGCGCTTTCATTGTTAGTCTAAGACTAAATTATTTAGAACAGATTTAGAACTATCACAGAAAGAATTGGTAGACAGACAAAAATTATTTTCTTAATAGTATATACCTCTTCAGAATAAAACAAATATATTTTTTAACACAATTACACAATCGAGAAATGTTTTTCTCTATGTGAGAAATTTGGCGAGATTTCAAATGTTGCCAAAAACCTTCACATTACAAAGGCTCCCATGGCATAGTTTGCACACACCAGTAGTATTTCTGAAATAATACTTTATGACGTTCACATTAATTTTTGAACTAAGAGTTTTTGTGCAGATGTACATTTTCTGCCGTAGAGTCTACCAAATATGAGAAGGCTCACCAAAAACAAACTCCTTAGTAGCACATAGAGATGCTTTTCATCATATGCATCCATGCTAGTTGAAATGACGAAATTAATATTTTCTCACTCACATTTATTCCTTCACTTTGAAGAAATTATTTCAATAGCGTGGCAAGTTTGTCTAACTTGCAGTTTATTATTTACATGTAATTTCAAATCTACGTTGTAAATTTATTGTATTTTCAATTACAAAGTTCCAGATTCAGTATAAAGTTTTTGGTCAGCGAAAGATATTATATCTCCAAACAAATAAGCTTTAAAAATATGATTATTATAATAATTTGTATTCGTACAAGTTTTACCTATGGCGATTGTTTATTGATAAAAAAATATTTGTTTTATTATTCACCACCTATTTCAGAATATGCACAGAATTTTTTAAGTATTTGATTCGTAATAATCTAGTGTATTTCGTGTGTTTCGTTCATAGCTGAGTTTTGGAGCATATATTTTCTGTCCTCTAAAATACATAATTGAGTTACTTAGAAATAAGGAAAACTTGAGTTACTTAGAAAAACAATAGCAAAAAATTTTCTAATACATTTTAGTACACTTTTATGTGCAGAAAATTATTTCCAGACAGGAAGCAAACATTTACTTCCAACTCAATTTTCTTTGATTATTAAATTAGTTGAAAACATGTTCTATATCGCACTTGATTTAATATAACTTTTCGAAAGAGATGAAAATGAGGAGATTTTCTGCTTTTAGTTACAAGGTAAGAAAATTAAATTACGTTTATTAATTCAACAAAATAGGCAAGTGCAATTTTCAGAAAATTGAGTTAGGGGTGCACGTGATGTTATTTCTTTGTTTTTCTTTAATAAAATAACACAGATAATGGCAAAACTAAACGCCTGACCTTTTCTTCTGATAATACCTTTTTTTTAAATTTAATCTTTGTACTACAAAATACTTTTTTTTCGATACGCAATATTTTGAAACAACAAAATTCTTTTTGCAGTCTGCAAATATTTGATACGTGCATTGTGATTTATTTATACTTTTTTTTTACTGTGAATGGTTATTCTTACAAAAGAATAAATAAATAAACAAAATAAAACGAAACAAAATGAATTTTTACTTATTAACTCTAATGATGATTTGTTAATGCACTTTATTCTAATGAACTTTTTAAATAAATTTTCCCAGGGAAATTAGGTAAAACCGGACCACACTCTGGCACAAATTTCAAAATAACAATTCAGTTTATTGGTCTTTTAAAATCGTCTGCAAATAAAAAATTCAGATTACGATTCTATTGTTATATTTTATTATCTAAATTCATTTTCAATGCAGAAGCACTTTTCCAATTTCAAATATAAAACTGTTTTTGCAATTGAAATGAAAATAGTAAGGAGAATAGAGATACATTCTTTCTCAAGAAATATTGTAATTGATTTTAATTTGTAAGAAACCTTTAGTAAATTGCACTATTGAAATTTCATCGCATCCAAGTTCTCTGGAGAGAGACAATTGTTTCACCATTTAGGTCACTTCTTTAAAACTCTGCAGAAATCTTCCACTCATTAACAGGATTCTAAAGATGTTTATCTTCATTCTGATTGCTTCATTAAGATTTCTTTTTAAAAGGTTTCTCGAGTTGCAACTGCTAAAGAGTGGCATTTTTAACATGCTTTAGAATATAATTATTATTGCCGTCATTTACGTGTAGTTTCCTGACTTTTAAATTCTCTTGAGAATTAACATTTGCTTCTCTGGTAAATGTGAAATGTTAATCGCGTTTCTTTTCTTGTTTTGGAGAAAATGCGTATTCACGTTGCGAATAAAATTTAATTTTATTAAGATTTCGTTAAATTAGGGAATTTCTCAAAATGTTGCATAATAAAATAATGCAAATTAAATTTGCGGAAACTCAATTCGTCTCTCTTTGTTATTTTTTAAGTTAACTAATGCTAATTTAAAACACAATCACTCTACGTGATAGGTTTATCAGCAGAAGAATCTCTTCATAAGAAATCTTAATTTATATGTTATTGTTTTCTCTAAATTAGGTATGTTCCAACTCGAACGATCAAATTTTACGTTATTTGTGTAAATTTGATGAGCGTTTTAATTAATCATTGAGAATTTGAATTCAGTGTTTTTTTTTTTTTTTTTTTTTGCGAAGGAGAGGGGAATAGGTACTAAACGAACAATTCACACAAAAGGAAATTATTTTCTTTTGCTCTTTTTCTGAATTCCTTTTGTTTGTTTTACTTGTTGATAATCATATTATTTTTATTATTATTCTTTTTAAATAAATATTACAGTTTACAATCCACACAGTTAATAATTGATCAAACATTTTTTTTTTAATTTGATTTTTAAAAATATATTAAAATGCGTTGTGTAGAAATAATGCAGCACGATTAAATCACTGCATTTAAAATAAATGAACAAGTAATTAAACAACAAATAAAGCTAAAAAATGCACTTATTATGTATTTTTTACGCATTAAAGAAGCTGTTCTTTACCTATTGGAATTAATATAGATGCCAAAAACGTAATGCTGTTGTTGTTTTCAAATGCCCCTTCTTTGAGTGGAATACGGAACAAAACCTAAAAGGGGAAGCGAAGGGGGGATCAGGACGGCTTCCATTTTATTTGGGCACTTTTGGGAGGAAGTGCAATTTCAGCCCTGAGGGGTTTTTCTAATTTTAAACCAGCGCCTATATGACGGACCGTTCCCTAGGTTGGGACCCCCAGCGGTATTATTTCGAACTTGAAGGATATTTCCACATCCGGTGTTACATGTTCCAGCTCCCATTAGCGTACCCTGTACCGAAGTAGCCAGTCGCGGTGGGAGCACCCTCGTAAGCATTGAGCATGGTCAGTGGTACAAAAATCGCTGCAAAAATAGCGCAAAGAATTAAGTGTATGTTTTTAATGAAACTATTTCTTTTTTCGTATTTAGATTTACCTGAGGGATATTCATCGATCGATTTTTGATCCAAAAGACTTGAGAAAAGCCAAATCCCAAACTTTCTTCTAATAATTCTCTGCGAAGCTTTTTCTCTCGTGAAACCCTCCGTTAGAGATCTTGTAAACCCCTTTCACTTATAAAAGTTTAGTCCTTCTCTGCATGGAAAATGCTTCGTATTTACACCAGATATTTTTTTTTTCATATTTGATATGCATTGCAGAAATGAAAGGTACCTCCTTTTTCTCTTTGTCATGACAATACTAATATCATCATATAAAAAAGTAATAAATATTAGATAGATAGGTACTATTATATATTATACTGTCGTAAAAAATGTATAGTGTAGAATTAAGGTTGTATCAATGATGATTTTCAAGAGAAGCGGAACTCTGCAACGTCAAAATAAAAGCTTCGATAGTAATTATATTCCAGCTTTCATCATGTAACTATCTTTTTGTGCATCATTTAATACTTTCGGTTAGCTAAGAAGAATGTTTAAAATAAATACTAATTTTTCGAAGGTGATAAGCTGAAGTATAAATATTCTTATAATTCTTACAAATTCCATTCCTTTCTCTCTTCTTTGTTTTGAATTGTTATTAATAACACATGTTTGAAGGTCTTCTCGACCACCTACCACATGCTACGTTTCTTGTTTCATTTTATTTCCGAGAAATATTCGATAAATATATTTATACTTAGGCATCATACACACTTTAAAACCGCAGAAACCGTTTCACTATTAATGTATAAAAAAAATACGCAACATAAATAAAAAATAAATCACTAAATATATAAAAAAGGATTTGGAACGGAGCGTGGAGCAGGGGTGGAACGAGATTTTGATCGAAAGCGGCGCGAAGCCAGAGCAAAGAGTTGCTGTGCTGCACTGGCACGATTGTTTTTTTTTTTTTTTTAATTTATTTTTATTTTTAATGTTTTATCGTATAAAGAAATACATTACCTCACAAAAAAGATTAATAGCGTAATCTAATTAATTATTCGGAACTTGTAGCAGAGCCCGGAGTCAGTACTTTGAAGTCGGAGTTGAGCTGGAGCGGAGTAACTCAATGCGTGACTGATTCCTATAAATAAATGGAAAGAAAACAACATACTCAAAATTGCATTTCTTGAAAAGATGATTTCCATAATACGTGGAAGAACAAACTTATTTTTAATGCTTATTTTTCAAACGGAAATAAATACCACCATTTTTATTTATTTTTTTAAAACAGAAGAACTGAATCCGGTACATTTATCGGAATTTCAGGGCAAGAACGAACTTTGTTTACATACACGATTTTTTTTCCACGAAGTCAGAAGAATTCTTGGAAATGCATATTCGGTGAAACATGCAATACTGATGAATGTAGTTGTTTCCAGGCAACCGCACGATTCTAAGATTTCCGCAAAAGGGAAATCATGGATTGAAATTTGGGAACTGTCAGCTCCTATTTACCTTAGAGAGGAAAGGGAATTGACAATTTTGAACTTTCGTTTCCTTCCCCCTGTAACACAATGCACGCAAGTGATCATTCTGACATAGTTTATTGTCACAAGTACTTTATCTTACGTAATCCAAACAGTGGGAACATGTTGCTCAGTGGGGATTTGTATTCAATCAATCTTGGCATTTCTGGAGCATTTAGAACGTACCATTTTCAAGAATTTTCTACAATTTGTGAAAAAAGAAAGAAAACAGTTTGCTATTATAAAAATAACACGAAGTATTACCTCTTAAACATTGGAATTTTTTCGATACGATCAGCATTAGCATGCAGTATGAAGTTTAATGATGGAATAAGATAACTAAAAATTATTAACATAATAACGGCATTATACGTTTTAATAACATGCATTTTCTTATCATTTTCTATCGCAAACATATTTTTTTTATTCTGTATGTTCTTTTTTACTATTTAGTAAAAATGTTTTAAGTATATTATATCTTTACATTAAAAATTATAATTATTAAATTATTGAAATCACTTATTTATTGTAAAAACCTACGGAAATGCCTTACTTTGATAAGAGCTTTGTCTCAAAACTTACCTAATATATGGAATTGTTTTATTGAAATGTATGTAACATTAAAGTATGGCGTTTTAAAATATATAACGCACAAAAGCAGGTTTAATAAAATGTATTCGTAGGGAACATTTCATTTTTTTAGTATAATCGACAGAATGAGTTGATAGTGAACATTAAAAACGTTAAATGCCTTACTCTAAAAACGTGATTTCAAGATTAAAATTTATTTCCATCGCTCATCAGCTAAAGCATCAGTATACGTTTAAATTGTTTTTATTAAAAAGGACCGCGAAGTGCTTCTGTTTGTTCATTCCCTGAGGCTCTCCACAACAGTGTTTAAACATCTATCAGAATTAATTAATTACCACGTTCTTTCTGACAGATAATTCAGCGGTGGACGGTATAAAGTAAGAGGTGTATAAGTGGGTTCTTAAGTATTGTAGTGACATTTATGAAATGTGCAAGTTGGCTTAATATTTTAAGGGAAAAATAAACATACGGATTTTTTTATTATTATCCTTCAAGAAAATAATAAGAAAATGCACATGGTGAAAAGGAAAAAGAAGATATACATATACATTTATAGATTTTTTATTATTATTTTTTGACTGTAAATGAAGAAATGTAAAGCGATAAACTCCTATAATGAACTGTACCTTTCTAATCGTATTACATTATTTTTATTTATTTAAAACTATATTCCGGGGAGGCGGAGTATATGGCACCAAAAAAATCAATTTGTATCATAAATCTTCTACGGAAATCTTCCACCTCCCATACGTTTCATTTACTTGGATTTTGACAGCAATTATGTGACAGTACTGTTCAACTGTATTAATATTAATCAATTTATCTGATTTAATTCATCGATATTGATACATAAAAATGACATTTAAAAAAAATTATTAATAACTGGAGGATATTTATTCACTGGAAATAATAATAAGCTTTTTAGCATGAAATATCGTTAGCTACTAAAGTGTTGTTTTTACATACACTGTTCACAAATTTACACAAAATCAAACACATTTAGTTAAAGACAGATTTTTTTTTCTCTTTTGTACATTCAAAATTTCCATTACAGTGATCTAGTTTTAAAAATAACTCTATATAAAACAAAATAGCTAAATAAAACATTAGAACCGAGTTATAGCTCCTCTACTAAATATAACAATTCTAGCTTCTTGCATGATTCTAAATGTTTACCAGCTACATTACTGCATGTGTTGAAAATCAGGAAAACTTGTTTTCTTTTTCTTTTTCTTTTTTATGAGTAAGTTTTTATAAGTTCTTAATTTTTCAATGTTTTTTTTTCAGTCACATTGCTACTAAAATAAAGATGTAAAGCGATAGTGAACTCAAAGATATATATTTTTTGCAAAGTAACAGTCGAATTAAGCCTAAACGCAACATGTATAATGTAATAGGCATTTTAAAACAATCTTAGAAGAAAAGGAGGAGTGTGACATGTCCTCCCTGATTGATCTTGTTCCGTTTTATTCTTTTATTTTTGATTTTTTAAACATCTAATTATGCTAAGAACTCAAGTTTGTAACTGTTATGAGCTAATAAAATGAAAACAGAGCTGAAGTGAAGTATAAAAAAAAGCAAAAAAGCGAAGGAATTGTCTGGTGATGAATCAATTGATGGAAAACATTAAATTCAGGACAACACCAAATTGATGTTTTCTTTTCACGACTCCATGGACAATCCGACAAACAATTTTTTTTATTACTTAAAGTTTTAAAATGGGTTTGCGCATTAGATTCGCATAAATACGGTATATTCGAAGAGTTTAGAATATAGACCGTCTTACTATGTTCAGTTTATGAGATTAGTTGAAAAGTAAAGTTTTATTTTCCACATAAAAATTACCTGTAGTAGAGCGCAACAACTCCCGTATAAAACTATACGAGCTTACTTCCCCTTAAACACCAACTTTAACTTATAAATCCAGCTATCTCTCTCTCTTTTTCTCATTTGGCTGAAGCTCTTAATTGCTTCATATTTACCTTTTTCAGCGGTTAATGCATATTTATTCACTCACTCATTCATTTATTTATTCGTGCATGTACTTATTCATTTATTTACTCTTACATGTACCCATTTGTTCACTTATTCATTCATTCTTTCGCTCATTCATTCATTCGATCAGAGATATCCTTAACAGTCCACAAAAACTTCCATAGTTAAATAGGCTCCTTAAGTTTTGGTTGAACTTCGTATCTGTACTTTTTTTACGCCATAAGATCTTTCCGATATAGTTTATTTCAAGCAAACCCATCTGGTAGATCAAGAACGGAGTGAAATTTAACTGTAGGCTCTAATGTTAATATCTTTTTGAACTGCTCAAAATTGAGCGAAAAATGTTCAAATCAAAAAATATTTCACTTTGAGAGGTCCTTCAAATAAGCTAGTTCAAAAGAACTTGGATTTTATGTCTTTGGTGTATGAAATTTCTTCCATATTTCCCCAATACCACTAACGTTTTTATTAAACTGATCAAAATTGAGAAAAAAATATTTCTAATCAAAAGACAAAATATAGAAATAAGATGTTCCTGCCGAGATCTTTCGAATGCAACGTTAAAACAAAACTTTCGAATCGGACAATTCCGCTAAAAGTTATTAGGAGTTAGGGGGCAGACAGACCGACAGACATACATTTTCCACATCTAAAAACCTTCTTTTATACTTCATTTTTGTATTTTTTAAAAACTTTTCTGGGGAAGTGGGCTAAAAATGAGATTATAATGAAGCTGCCCTAACCAGATGTAGGGGCAAACTGGTGGTTAAGGGGACTTGGCACCTTTTGACAATTTTTTTTATTTAATAACTTTTACCTATTTCATTTGTGTCTTATGAAGTGTTTTTGTTCAACAAAAGGATTTTCACTTGAAAATTCCAAATTCAACTAACAGAAAATTTTAAAATTTAATTTTTTAAAAATAATTTAACGATTTTAAATTTCCTTCTTCTTCTTCATTTCTTGATTTTCTTTAACCAATTTTTTTAAGTACTTATTATAGTATGGTTTACAATTTTAGGGATGGGTTTTGCTATTAATTAATTAATTTTTGAGAAAAAAGGTTTTAAAGTTACATCGATGGTAGAACACAGAATAAAGCAACTTTTGTTACATTTTCATTTTTAAATTATTTTTTTTTTGCAAATATATAGCAAAATCCAACCTTAATTTTATCAAGCACGTCATATCGAACACACACAAAAAATTTCAAATTGCTGCATGAATATATGTACTACAATATTGCGAAAAAACACAAACCGAGAAAACGCAGTTTAAAGAATACAAAATCCTACTAAAACATCAGAAATATTTGAATTCTCTTACTTCTTAACTACATTTATAATTGTTGTATCGCTTCAAAACTTTGCTCAGATATACTAGGAGAGTCAAGCCACATTTCAAGCAGAAATTTGAAAAATCGGTATTTTGATCCATTTTCTACATTTGAAAGGTGCCAAGTCCCCTTAAAGCCGAGCCCGAATTCATTTCAGTTTTGACTTGAGAAAATACATTATTCGCTAATTGTAATTTTTCTGAAATCCAGTACCACTCGTTTCTCATGTTTGTCCCATACCTCCCTTTCGTGAGGGAGGTGTGGGACAAAAACGTTTCAATGTTTAAATGAGTACATAAAGTCAGTTATCATTATTTTGCTATATTTCTACTTTTTAAAAATAGTTTAAAGAACATACGATTACATTTTCAGATGCACTCATGATAAGTCTAAACTTGGGGAATAAGAAAAAATGTCAAATCTGTCCTACTCCTCCCGACGCTACACTAACTTGAACTAAGAACAAAAAAGGATAATATTTTCTTATGCATTGGCGTTCTTCTCTCGAATCAACCTCGGGCTCATTTCTTCCGTCATTACCACATTGTTACCGTTTCAGCGATGATAAATCAATTTCTATTGATAATCAAAGAAGTCTTAGAAATTCTTCTGCAACATCTGTAACACCGAATAACGCATCAGTGCAATGATCCAAAAAATTAAATATTATATCATACAATAATATTTGCCTTGAAATATATATTTGTAATATTATTATTATTTCTTTGAGAATATAATTTATCATGATAAATTATATTCTCAAAAAAATAATAAATAAATACATGTGTATTGCTGTATACGCATTAAGTACTCAAAAAACATTTTGCAATTAACTGAAAATTCGTGGTTTTTTTCTGAACACAATGCAGTTTTTCAGCTTAGGCTGCGAAGCATTACTAACGGAAGTGCAAAAAATCAAAATTGTACTAGTTACCTCTAAAGTAAAAAATAAAACTATTGACAACTTTAATTGTGGCTATCAATTAAGTGCTTATTTTTAATACTATATACTGTTCAGGTTAACTGTATAGATATTTTGGGCACTGCCGAAGCAGTTTGCTGTTAAGTGATTAATTGCCGTAGGAATGAATAAAGCTTCGACTGCTGTTAACGTTGATATTTTAATTCTGTTGCCATGTTTCAAATAGACAAGGGCAAGTTTTTTTTCTTTTGTAATAGTTATTGTTTAATTTAAAAAAAAACTTTTCCAGACTCATATTCTGAAGAATTAATGGTACGAGGAAGTTAGAAAACCCGGACATTGCCAAATGGTTACGTATGATCTAATGTTCGGAGCTGTGTTCGAATTCGAATGCTTAAACAGATCGCACCTAATTACAACAAATTATCGTAGTTAATTTGCTTAAAACTAAGAAATAGTTTTGTTTATTAAAATTACATAAGTTAGCTGCTTAAAGAAGATTATATTATTTTAGAAATAATTAATCATTATCACCCGCATTTTTGAGCCATTACACTTACCGTTTACAGAATTCACTTCGAGATTGCGTTATTTTCCACTATTCTCTCTCTGTCTCTCTTTTTGTTTCTGTTGCCTGGCAACAGCATGTTTGCCCTCAAGTTTTCTCATAGAGGAGCAACAAAAATCTACGTGCAATTCGAAAGACGCATTTCTACTGTTTGTTTCCTTTAAGAAAAGCAGCAGCAGTGAACAACGAACTATCCTTCCTGAAGTAACCTTGCTTCAGGGTTTAGACAAATGATTTTGCTGTGCATTTTGATATATTTTATTCATACAGCAGTTGCTTTCCATAAATTGCACTACTAAGAGCACTAATGGCTATTTTTCTGTGTCAGCTGAATGCCATTTATACCTGTTCTTTATAGTATATATGCATACGTTTACAAATATTTTATTTGAAACTTGAAAGTAAAGATTTTTTTTCTCATAAATCATTGTATTAAACATTTCATGCATATAATTGAAGTCTTAAACGTTCATACTATGTGCATTTAATTAAAATAACTGTATTTTAATGACGCAGTAAGTGTAAGACAAACTAGTTTTTGCTGCATATGAAACGTTTAGTCCTTATATTAAAATATAAGTTTTATGAACATCTTTATAAATGTTCATGAATAAAAGTGAAATGAAATATTGTATATATATATGTATATGTGTGTAAGGCTGGGTCGTCTAGGGGCTAGGGTGGCCATGTGAGTAAGAGGCTTTGTTGTTACTACACATTTATTACTGAAACACGCACACTACACAATGATATAATTAAGAGTTAACATCAGCGTGAAAACACTTCCGTCCTCCTTCGTGGGTGAGCTCCATCTCCTTGCGTGCTCATCCACGCTGCCATGTCACCACATACATCTAAGTGACAGTGCGCGCTATGCGATATAGTTCTATATAGTTCTCGTTAATTATGGATAATTGTGGTGAAATCCCACAACTATATATATATATATATATATATATATATAATGTATATATTCTTATCCAATTCCAATTTGAAGTAAAACTGCATTACATCAATAATATATGTCTAATCAAATATAAATTTATAGTTCATTATGCACCAACAACATATATTGAGTTCATACATTAGACATCAACAGTTCATTCAGTTACATTGCGTATATCATAAAATAGGTGATCCACTTTCCAATGGAGCTACACATAAACAGGAACAAAATAAGTTACAAAAACTTTGCAAAATACGAATAAAATATCACATGATAGTCTATGTTAAGTAAACATGTGAAATACTTTTCCATTCGCAGAAAAAATAACATTTGTCCAGCTGATATGTGTCAAGTCGACGTTGGAAGAAATGCTGCGACGAAAAATTGCGTCGTTGCGGTTAGGATGCATAGAAACTAAAGAAAATAAAACAAGCTTTGTTGAAACTAGCATTTTGCGCTGTTTCGAAAAGAAAGAAAGAAAAAAAAGGAGAATAACGGTTCATCGCATTGTTCTTCTAAATCAAGGTGGCGTACATCTCTGACTGTCTTCTGGAGAAAAAAAAGTACAGAAACGTTTTCAATTGTTAGTATTTACCTTCCATAATCCCAGTGTTTATACTGAGGAAAAGAGAATACTGGGACACTAGTCTATAATGATGCAATCTTAAAGAATACGGTATAAACCAGCAAATAAAGTATACAGCAAGGGCGGAACAAAGAATAAGACTAGTGCAAAGGATTCGGACATTGCTAAAAAAATACTCTGGGCTGCAGTACTTTTTAACAATAATTCGAAATTTCCGGGCAATATTTAAAGAAACAGTGCATGACTAAAATACCCAATCCCATTCTACAAATGACTGAAAAAATGCTAAAGAACCATTTGAAGTCGAAACCTTCCTACGTCTTTTCACCCTGATGATTCAATGACCAGAAGCACGGTGACACCAATAAAATAACAGCTGTCAAAACGTAAGGTGCGCAAGTATCAAAGCGTCAGAATCATGGAATAGTTGCTATGAGTTCATGTGTAGCAAATGCACATGTCAAAACAACAAAATTTACTGAAGTGTGCAGACTATATATATATGTAACATAAGCAGTCGAATAGCGTGAAGGTCTTGAAGACGGGTAAAATCAATAGCGAGAATGACCTTTTTTATAGCTTCGTATCCATTTTTACGTGACGTTTCAACTCAAAATATCAACTTAGCGTTTTAGAATACGTTAAGTTGAAATATTTGTCTCTTGAATATATTGTTTATATGTTCCAGTATTTTGAATCCATTTTTTTAAAAGCACACTCTTTGTATTAATTTTAAAATGAGTTGGGGGAGAAGTAGGAGAAAAATTCTCCCTTCCGTATTTCCAGCATAGTTACTAATTTTATAGTTATTTACTTTTTTTTTTACTTTTTTTATATAAAGTATCAATAAAATAAACAATCAGACAAATTAAGTATTATTTATGCCAACCTTTTTCAGAGACATTTGACAGTATAATTACATTTTTTTAGTCATCAATAAGAAGTTACATATCAAATGTATTTATTTATTTATTCTTTTGTATGCACAGCGTATTGGGGATGTAATAAAATAATTTTGTATTACTTTGTATATTGTTTTTATTCTTAGTCCAAAAGTTAAATTCCGCTAATTCTGATTTATAGACGTGTGCTCATATGAAAACTTTCCTTTTTGTTCGTCAAGCTAATAGACACATTTATTTTACTTCAATGATGTTCTAATTATTGTTTTACTTATTTGTATTTTCTCTGATTTAATATTGAACATGAATGTCTAATAATTTATATTAACAAAAGACAAACATGCTTTTACAATTAAATTCAAGTTAAAAACGATTATCTTTGCTTTTTACTAAGAAAGCATCCATCACTGGTTTCACTATAACAACACTGCATCACTAATTCGAAACTTCCACATTAGCAAACTAATTATTTTCAAATAAGTGAGAATTTCAGTTAAACACGGTGCAGATGCACACGTATTTCAATCACCGAGTTGCCCAGGAGACGTCCTACTCTAATTTAGCTATGGGAATTTAGTAGCTTATCCCGTTTCCTCTCCGTTTCGCCGAAATTTGGTATTTGGAAATATGCTCGTTACCTTCCGAAATGAAAGGCAAAATGGTTCTTTAGAAGGCTTGCGTGGATTGTAATTATAAGGAAAGAATTTTAAGCAATCTCTATAAGGCTTGTTTAAATGCAAAACAAAATGAATTAGGAACCAATTTAAGTGACATTTGCAAAGTTTTCGGGTTGGTGTAGAGTTTTATCATAGGTTAAATTAAGGATGAGCTCTGCAGTGAATTGTGAAACTTTAATTTTTGTTAAATTGTTCTTTCAGCAGAGGGACAGTGTCAGAAATGTTAATGATGATCATTGTTCAGTTTAGAAAGCCAAAGCAGCACATAATCTGAAATTGAGCATGTACAAATATAGAAATATTTGATTTTACACGTTCGCTGCCGGTCACTTTAAGGACGAGCCTTTACATTACGTAGTATCAGGAGACACACCTAACATACAATGCGAACTGGAGCAGATTGAAACAATGACGAGACCTTCCCTCCCGTGATCGGGTGGCTGGTTACTGAGACATCACTCACAACACGCTCAAGCCTCCAACTCTCGCTGACGGTCCCTTAGGGGTGAATCTTTATGCAGTAAACACACCTGAAATGCTCACTGCAGCGGATTCGCAGCTTTTTTGCGTGAGCTCGTGGTTGGATCTCTGGGACATCACTTAACACAACGTTAACACTCGCACGTGATTGTCACTGTGGCAAAAGATTGACATAATGCGCTAACGCGGGGTCGGCAGCGAACGCGCTAAAAGAAATAAAGCCAGATACCGGAGACTCTCAAATACTACCAGTTATTGATACGAACCGCACTCTTATTATAAGATATTTTTTGGAAAAAACATATCGCCCCTCTGTGTACGGTGGAGGTGTTGGTTGCATGAAACATGGAGAAAAAAAAAACCGCAAACATTCCTGCTGCCTAACCTGATGTGTAATTATTAAAAAAAAAGAAAATGTTAACTTTTTGAAAGGCTAGCTTCCCAATTTAGAAACTGGTTATGCAAAAAAAAAAAAGAGTGCGAATGCCATTTGTTATTATGATGTAGCGGTCGTTATTAAGGTGCACCATACAATCAATTTGAAACTACATTGGCAAGAAAAGAAACTCCCAACCCCAGGAAAGAGCTGTGATAAAATAAATAACTGAATAAATAAACAAAAATTAAAATAAAAAAAAATGGAATTCATGCATGCAGTTTGGATAGGTCTCGGCTATTCAAGTTTCGAAATAGACGTGCATTGGTGGCGCTAGAAGCGCTAACATGAGTATTTAACTAATTTTATAATACTTACTCGATCAAAGGCAAATATTAAATATAAAGCTCATTTTTCTTGAATCGCCATAGTAAAATTATCTTAACACTTGCTTTCCCGCGACTTCACATGGAAATTCCGATGCGTATGTGTGAGAACTGTCAGCCTGATCAAAATGTGATCAATGTTGGCAAATATTATGAAAGGCGTCTTTTTCATTGAGCGCTGCATTTCTGGACGGCAGAAGTCTCAAACGAAATTAAACAGCTTTGAGGCGCCGATGGCTTAAAACCGAAACATTATGCGCTATGCAACTTTTTTTCTTTTCCTTTGAGCGTTCAAATACCCCCTTGTGGGCTCTGATTTCTCGGCGGTATTGTCAACTCTGGCTGGAACGCCAGCATTAGTTTAGGACGAACTGCAATCTATGGTAGTTTTCTAAGAATACAGAACAATAACAAATTATACAAGTTATAACTAACCTAAGTCGACAGGGTAGCGTGGTGGTAAGGCGCAGGCCTCGTACGCCCCAGATCGCAGGTTCAAACAAGGCCCAAGTCGGTTTATTTTCAAGATGCAGAATATGTCTGCGTCTGCGCCCATGTCGTATGATTATACGGCATGTTAAAGATCCCTTGAGTATCCGTTTGACATGAATACTCTCGGCTAAATGAAATTCCTAGTGCCGTTTGCATCAACGACAGCTCAGGTGCCGCCATCTAGGGAGGAAACTGAGCTTCATGGTACCACACTCATTGTGGTGCCGGTGAAAGAGTTGGTACCAATCTCTGGGGATGCACTAGGTCTGCAATGGTAGAGGACCATACTGCAGCCTCATTAGGAAGAAAAATATAACTAACCGAAAATCAATTTAATCAAAAAACGAAAAGAAAAAAACTGACCTGAAAACAATTTATTTACAATATGTACCTGAACTAAAACGAAACAGCAAACGAATAAATCAAAATCAAGTCCGTATTTATCGATCGAGATTGATATTTTTAAAGACAAAGAACGAAGCGAAGGTGAACAAATATGTTCTCAACTGAGATAAGTCAATTCAAAAATTTCTTACAAGGTCATTTCTTCGCAAGAAAATCCTAACCGCGTGATTTGGAAAACTTAATGATCACCGTAAAGCCCCGTTCTGGCGTGATTGAGTAACAAACATAAATCCAAACTTTCGCATTTATAATGGTATTAAGATCAAGGTTAGGATAAAGATTCAGGTGGGAAAGTGAACATTTCAATGGGAAAGACTAAGACAGCAATTCCATACCTGTGGGGCGCGCCCCCCTAGGGAGACGCGAGCACATGAGAAGGGGGACGCGAGAATATCCAAGAGAAAATATTACTTTAAAAAATTGATTAACTGACTGAAATCAAAGCACACATGCACATAGAAACCAAAATACATTTCGACATATTTAATAGCTTATTAAAGTAAAACATTACTAAATTAAAACTTTCTGAATCAAAACATACTAACTTAAAAACAAATTTAATAATTATTAGTGACTTCCTTGGGCCTTTCAAAGCAAACGTTTTCGAAAGAAGGCTTAATATTAGGAATAGCCACTCTCAGTTGTTTCTATATTTAGCCGAGATCTATAGTTTGTCTTCAAAGAAGCCACAGCAGAAAATCCAGTTTCACAAAAGTAGGATGGTGAAAATGGTAATAGAATGCGAAATGCTTTTGTTTTTAGTGCAGAAAAATCATAATCTACCAACGCCCAAAATTCAAATAGTGATTTATTTCATAAATTAATTTTATTACTGAATTATTCGTTTTTACTCTTGTTTTGGCAGTTAGTTAAAAATAATTCAAAAACAGAATCGGTACTCAATGTACAGTATTGTCGTATACATTTTATGGTAAGTGGGGGAGGCACGCGATGAAAATTATGATAGAAAATTGGGCCACGAGTACTGAAAGGTTGAGAAACGCTGTACTAAGAAATTAAATCTGTTTTAACATGCTTGTTTTCAGAGTTATGTAATACAAATACTTTATCAGTGTTTTTTTTTTTTTTTTTGCTTTCTTTCTCTTTTTTCTGCATTGATTTGTATAAAATAGCTCAGTCTTATATTAATTTCCAAATTCATATTTTTTGGGCATAAAATAATTTTGTACGTTTTTACGAAAAGATAAAAATAAAAACAAATAATCTTCGGAATCTGCATTTTTCAGTGTATCTTAATGCAAATTGAGATAAATTATTTGTTCCTTTATACATTAGTTTAAGTAATGCGAACAATTGCGTTGCTTATAAATATTCTGCAAATGTTATTCGATCTTTCTCATTCCGTTTCTTAATTCAATGACAAATTTCAATATATCTTTCGAAATTTTAATTTGATTCATTTAGTAGAACATTTAGCAAACAAAAATAATACATTAGCAAACTTCATCTATAAAATAATGTATTCGTTTAATTACTCTAAGAACTTTATTCTTTCCGAACGTTAGGGCACTTTAATTTTCTTTACATAATTAATCATCAAATTATACTGAATAATAGATAAATAAAAAACCGAAAACCGAAATGAACTACCTTAGGATTTTTTTTTTTAATTACATAAACGAAAAAGTTGTGGCAATAAATTATTCTTTCGGTAAGTGGAAAAGCTTCTAATAAAATATGAAAATTAAGAACATTTATTGTATTACATCCGCATTTGCATATTCTAAATAGTGTAATAATATCTCATTAAAGAAAAAAAGTTTCATGCATATATAATGCATTTTGAGATGTTTGATTTTGTTCCTTTCCTCAATACAAACGACACCACAAGATTTGTAAATCAAAACATGTTTCGCAAATTAAGTTTTGCTTGTATTAGAAGATATATATACATGATACATGAATTTGCTCTAGATGTTGGTATATATGTATATATATATATATATATATATATATATATACGTATGTATATATGTATATATATATATATATATATATATATATACATACATATATTGTATATATATAAATATATATATATATATATATATATTAATATAACCAACATCTAGAGCAAATTCATGCATACTAATTACATTCCTACAATGCATTTGTCTAGGTAATTTAATCTTTAAATGATCAGATCAAAATGTTTCAAGCTCACGCGTTAAAATGAGCACAAGACTCATTTCAAATATGAAATGCTGGTACATTAACAACCGGTATAAACTATAAAATTTTTAATGTAAGCATATAAACGTGCATGCATTGTGTATTACGGGTGCTGGTTGTCAGTTCGAAGGCTGGAGTTCCATGCCCGTTGCGCTAGGTCGCTCAATTCATGAACAGTTAATGCTTGTTGTGGATGACGCTGGAGTTGTCGTCCAACTTGTCCCACCCGTGCTCAATCGGAAAAAGATTTGGTGTTCTAGGAGGCCAACGCAATGCGTGAACACTCAGTAGAGCATGTTGGGTTACAACTGCGGTATGAGAGCGACCGTTATTCTGTTGGAAAATAACCTACTTGAGTGATGTTCGTGAATGCAGCACAAAAGATTGAATTGACACATTGATAAACAAATGTGCTGTCAGGGCTTGGGGAATTAACACGAGAGTGCTTTGTGATCACTGGAAACTGTTCAGAAGGAGGTAACTCTTGGTACAGATCCAGTGTGGCTAGGCTACAGATAGGATGATTTTAGGAGCTCAGTGAGCTTCGTCTAATCAACCCACGGACATCACTGGAACCAAGAAAGAACCTGCTTTCATCGGAAAACCCAATAAGTTTCTTTTTCCGTCCTCCAATGATAGCTGGCTTGACAACAATGATTTCACACTGCAACTCAAATTTCTGCTGCAGTACGATGCGGCACCGTCATCCGCCGGAGACGGCTGTCGTCCCTTTCAGTATTGCCCCGTGAACGACCGGAGCCCAGTCTTCTTGGGCTAGTCACTCTTCATGACTACTGCTGCAAAGTAATGCATAGTGGATATATTGCTGCCATATCTCTCCGACAATACCGCGGGAAAAAAAATCCACCTTCACGTAGCCCTAAATATAGACCAGGACAAACATTTTTATTTTATTGAAAATGTATTCCAAAATAATAATAAAAATAATGTTTGTTTTCTCTAATGGTCACTAACCTTTGCAGCGCTAGTTATTCCCCGGAAATCGGTATCCATTCTTTCACGTAGCATCACTATCGGCAGATGCCTTTATTACTGATTTTGGACTCTCACTTTCCTCTAGATGAAGGCACCTGGGCTCTCATTGATGCAGACTGCACTAGGAATTTAATTTAGCCGAGAGCATCCAAGCCAAATGTCTATTCAAGGAACCTTTTACATGCCGCATGATCATACTACAAGGGCGTACTTGCTGCATCTTGAAAAGCCATCGACTTGGGTCAGGTTGTACCTGCGATCTTCGGCGTACGAGACCTGGGCCTTACCACTACGCCACCCTGTCGAAATAATAACAATAATAAAAATAATAATGACTGTTAACAGAGTGGACATTTTCCTCCTTTTTAATACGCAATAAATTCAATTTAGTAATTTACCACGTAAAACTGAACAAATTTTCATACATTTCATTAATATAAATATTTTTTAACTGAAAATAACTAAAAATAGTAGAAAGAGAGTATATATTTTTTTTCAAAGTATTGAATGCTGGAATCGTAACAATTTTTGATAATGACCGTAACACACACTTTTTTGTTCAAAGGGCTACAGAACCAGCTACTGATTTGCGCTTCAAATATTTCAAATTTAAAGTTAAACAATTATTTTAATTGTATAATTCACTTGGTAACAGAGGGAAACACGGTAACAGAGTGGTTATAAGTTAACAGAATTGGCAAAGAAAATAAGCGATTATACACTTGTTTTCTATACAATTTCCACACACTTATATACCTAGGTTAAAAAAATATCATGAAAATGATGTTCTGCAACTTTTTTTTATTTGTTATGAATCGTTGCTTATCATTTTTCCCACTCTGTTAACTTATGCTCTGTTACCGTGCTTACCTCTGTTACCAAGTGAATTATTCAAATTAAATCACCGTTTAACGCTAAATTTAAAATGTTTGAAATGCAAATATTTTAAATCTTTTAATAATGACTTCAATTAATTCAGAATTCTCTAGCAGCCGTGTCTTCAAATATAACAATGGAAGATCTTCATTATTGTTTTTACATTCTTGATTTAACTACCATAATTTCTTATTCCTTTATTTCATAAGATTATAAATGAGCAGAATCGTTTACAGTTGTGCCCCTTAGTGGCGTAGTCACTAAGGACAAAGGCTCTCACACTTTAGGGCACGGGTACACTGACTTGACCCCGAATTATATGTAACTGATGCTTTATCAGTTCTTTTTGTACACTGCCCAGTGACAATTTTTAACCGATTCAAAACCCACATATACTAACTTCACTGCGTAAAAATGTTGTTTAGGTTCCTGCTAGCAATTTATTGTTCAGAATTGGCTAACAAAAATTGCTAGGCAGGTACCTAAACATTATTCCCCCCCCCCCCAAGTGGGTTTAATGGATTTGTGCATTAAACTCACTTGTTAATTTCTTCTCAAATATTTGCAATATATTGATATTAAAATTATGTCATTAATTAATAGGATTGTACAAAATTTCTTTTTAAAAAGTTTAATTCGTAATAGTGCGGAAAAGTTGCCTTTAAACCAGGGAACTCGAACGGAGCGAAGAGCAGTGTACCAACGTGATTTTGTAAAAACTGGAGTGGGCGCGCAGGAAAGAAATTTGTTTGGCTCTACTGCTCCGTTTTAAAAAAAATAATAAATCATTTAAAAACTTGAGCAGATTTTTTTTCCTCATTTTTTCTTCCTTTCTTTTTAAAATCTGCATTTTTTTTTAAATGCATCGCATATAAAGCATTATATACTTAATAGCCAATATTTTTTAATTACATACATACTGTTAATAGATTAACAAAATAAGCGCTACAAATAATATGGTTCCTATTCAAACTTTTCGGAGTATTTTTTGCGAAATGTGGTGGCACTTTTTGAAATTAAATTAGTAATGCAATGGGGCGAATAGTTTTCCTTATATATTTGAAAATAAAAATAGATTTCCAGAAAAGTTTTCCTACAGTAATCCGAACTTGAGTCTTTAATCAAAGCTAGACATGTAAAAGAATAGCTACAGCATTTAATAGTTTTAACTGAATGTAGCAAGATAAATTAATTATAACATATAAATGTCAAACCTATACACTATTTTAATAATAAAGTATGTGTGGTAGTATATATTTTATCAACCAGTATTTTACTCCTTTCTCGATACCTGTAAAAGTAAGATTAGTTTACTTTTTGAATAAAAGCATTTGCTTTATTCAAAAAAGTAAAAGTAGCTTTATCTCGAAATTATCGAATGTTAATACTGTTAATAGATTAACAAAATAAGCGCTACAAATAATATGGTTCCTATTCAAACTTTTCGGAGTATTTTTTGCGAAATGTGGTGGCACTTTTTGAAATTAAATTAGTAATGCAATGGGGCGAATAGTTTTCCTTATATATTTGAAAATAAAAATAGATTTCCAGAAAAGTTTTCCTACAGTAATCCGAACTTGAGTCTTTAATCAAAGCTAGACATGTAAAAGAATAGCTACAGCATTTAATAGTTTTAACTGAATGTAGCAAGATAAATTAATTATAACATATAAATGTCAAACCTATACACTATTTTAATAATAAAGTATGTGTGGTAGTATATATTTTATCAACCAGTATTTTACTCCTTTCTCGATACCTGTAAAAGTAAGATTAGTTTACTTTTTGAATAAAAGCATTTGCTTTATTCAAAAAAGTAAAAGTAGCTTTATCTCGAAATTATCGAATGTCTTGTAAAAAAAATAGTGAAAGAGTTTGTGCAGGGGAAAAAAACCTAAGCCCATAAATTATTTACGCTTTGCTAATGACAGCGAAAAGGTGGTTTTAATTACTTTACTACTCAGCTTAAGTATTTTTTTTCCTAAAATCTAATGGACACAATCTTTTCTTTTAGACTATTTAGAAAATATATTTAAGCTTAGCTTTTTCCCCTCTCTACTTTTTTGTCTGTATTAAAAGCCAATGTGGGTATAAACATAATTTTCCCTATGTAAGCAAAAGCGTTTGGTACGCAGGTATTGACAGCATGAGAAATTAAAGAAAAAGTATATCCATCCGCATTAAAGGATTGTTTTACTTTATATATATTTTAAGATTTCAAATTTTGATTATAAGAATGTATTTATACTTTGGAAGAAGTTATTTTGCATTACTGTTATAATACACTTTATTATCCTTATTACTAATTATGCTACTTCTTATTTTATTGATTTGATATTGTTTATAATTGTAAATGACCTGCTATACTGATAATAAAAGTATGCAATGTTTTTAAGAAACACCTGGAAAAATCAGTAGTTTCTAATGTTATTATTAAGCAGACTACATTCACAGCGTTTTTTTTAAAGCCAACATTTCCGTCCATGCGATCGAGTGCTAAATTTTTGTAGTTTGATTTCGAATGAAAAATTTAACTTAAGCTATGAAGAAGCTCTTTTAAATAGAAAAATAAAGATTAAAAAAAAAGTATGATAGTTTTTTATTTTCTGAGTAAAGCGCTTCTGTTCATTTTTCAGTTTTTTTCTGAATTCACATTATGCTTTTTCCACAATACATTTGTCTCCGCCTTTTTTCTTTTTGGTTAATTAATATCTATGTTCGATAGCATTCAATGATCTGAAGAAATAAAAGGTTTTCGATTAATGTTCAATGTTAAGGTGTGAATTTTTTTTTTTGGTTCCTATTTAAGAAATTAAGTTAAAATTTCGCAAAAAATTGTATTACGAAAAGTACAAAATCGCATTTTGAGACAAATGGATCCGAGGTGTACATTTTCAGCAAAGAACATTAAAAAAACATTCTTGTCAAATTTGGTAGCTCTAATTTCACCATTTTTTCTGCAGACCGGTAACAGACAGGTATACTCGTATACAAGAACTCAACATCAAGATTTTTAAAAATTAGTTAAGAACACAAAGCAGTATTCTTTCGATTCAGAATAAACTGATGAACGAAGTAGCTAATTTTGAGTTTCTCTTGTGATTCACCGATTTAGTATAAAGATATAAATTAATGGGTAAAAAGTATGCTATAACTATTTTTCTAGACTTCTGGAAAATCTTTCTAGAAAATTTCTATAAAATCCCTTTTTTTCAAGCATGATACATAAAAATGGGTCTAAACATATACCAGATCTGTGTTGACAGCAACTGTAATTATTCCTGTCCGCACATGCATTTGACTCTTCAGAGTGGTCAAACAATATTCTTTTAACCTTTCTGAGCTTTATGAGTGTATCGTAACTTTGCGTGTTCTTTTAAAACAGTTTGCTTTATTAGTTGGTTTCACATGAAGTGTTATTTGAGAATTTTTAGTTGTTAGTGAGGAACTAATAATCCTGTTCTATAACTTTAAAATCGAAGTAATCGTTAAAACAAAAGGTCATAAAAATTGAATGGAATGAGACAACTAATTTAGAACGAATAATTATTTGTGTTTGGTACTTTGTTTTCGATAACACACGCTCACAGGCAAACCCACATTAATAATAATCTTCGACAATCTCTTCGATTATCATCCTGTTCAATGGTAGCTTTGTGCAATTGAAATTTAGATCTCGTGTTTCAAATCCATCTTCTCCCGATTTGCTAATTGGAGATTGAGAGTTGGAAATGTCGTTAACAAAGAGCTTTCATCTCCGAAGCTGGACTCATTCTCAAACAGTTGTGCCTACGCCACTAGTTTGCAGACAAATACGAATCCGGTATAATGCACCTAATTGGGTGATTACTACCCTCTTCAAAGGTCTGACATATTCTAAGACTCTTTAATTAAGTTGATGCTAAAATTAATTCAGTAATTATTGCCAGCAATATGTACTTTTCACTTATATCTATTCATTTATTGTTATTTCAATTTTCACGTTATTCGAATCATTTTTAGAGAAACAAGAACAAATAGAATATGAAGTTATCGTTTTTACGTATTTATGGTGCTTTGTAATTAAACCTTTTAGGGATGGAAATGGCATTTTACGAATAAAAAACTGAACTAAATACTGCTAGAGAAACACAAGTAAGTTATATCCATAGGATTGGGGTAACTATAATAGGCTAAGGGGGGGGGGGATAGGGTTGGAATAACTATAATATGGGATACCTATGTATTGGGGATACCACATCTACGTCAATGTTTTTAAAACATTAATGTTTTACCATCGATGTATCAAAAGTTTTTCCTTTTGTAATGTTTTATGCTTGAACAAAAAGTATTGTTAAAGAAACTTACGGTAATACTTACATAGTTATGATAAAAGTTGGCAGCTTGATGAAATGAATCAATATCATAACCATCTTAGTATTTTCTTTCAGTTTAAATTCAATAAAGCATTAAAGTGTATATAATAACTCATCATCATCCCCATTTATTTATTTTCTTCTGCGCTTCACTTTGTTACTGTACTATTAATTAAATCATTATCTTTCTTTCTTTTTTGTCAGGCATCAATGCCAAAATCATTTTTTACGAATTAATATGCATGTATAAGTAAAATAAAGTAAAATATAACATCTGTAGGTAAAAAAATATCATCAATATTTTAATTTCGAGGATCGATGATTTTATTCAGTACTTATTAAAGAAACAGATTATTTTTTTTAAAAGCGACTTTTGAAATTGAGCTTGTTAGTGTTTCAATTCAATACGCATCATCAAGCAACAACTGTTACAAAGTGAGGTAATGTCAAATACGCAGTTTCTTTTCTCTTATTTAGTTCGTTTTTTTTTTTTTTTTTTTTTTTGTCGATTATGATTTTTTTCTTAAAAATAAGTTTATTTTTACTGGCTTAAAGTATTAAACAAATGAAAATAAAGAAACATTAATTGTAAGAGTTAAATGTGTTACTGAATTAAAAGTATCATTAGTTTTGCTGCGAACGGAAAAGGGAAAAGCATAAATATATAGTTACAAACATTTCCAATTCCCCCAATATAAATTTTAAAAACTTTTACTTTCATATTTTATTTGGCTATTACTATTATTATTATTATTATTACTCATACTTTTAATTTAAAAAATGTAAAGAAAACTTTCAATGTTATTAAAAACTATATACATGTTGAAATAAATGTTTGTTGTCATTTCATTTTCGTGTTAAAAAGGGGGGTTACACCCCCTATAAATGATATGTATAATAGTTCATTCTAATATGATAATTTTTTAGGGAAGGTGTATATTATTGGCCTATTTTAAACAAAGTTTTTTCAGTATGTTGATCAATAAAATAAATGCATCAACTTTATTACTCATGTTGCTCAGGAGATTTTCCCTCTGTCGAATGTGAAGAGATCACGCAGGTCAGGTTTTACAGCTTGAGCATTGTACTGTGGTCCAAAATGTTTATCATCATGCATTACAATACTTATGACATATACGGTATAGTTTAATAAACTTGTTTTTACGAGATTTTTAGAAATATGTTAGTTTAGATTTGTGTAGAATTTAATTCTATATGCTCATTAGCAACACATTAAAACATTTGGATATAGTCTTTATACTTATATATATATATTTTACTTATTTAGGGTAGTATTTAGCTAGTAGAGTCAATAATATTTTTCACATTTTATACATCATTTTTACAAGCGTTAAGCATGGGTTTGACTCTAACACTTATTTTGTTTTTATTTGATTGTTAAAATTAAATTTTTGAAGTTTTTGTTCCTTTTACTAAGTTGTTGACGATAAAAAAATAAATAAATAAGGAAAACTACTACGTTTTAGATCGTTAATTCCATCCTTTTTTTTTTCTATAGTGTTGGGGAAGCAGAACAAATATTTTGAAAAAAGATATAATTTAGAAAGTTATAAGCAATGCATATATTTTTTAAGTTATTTTTTTTACATTTAAATTTAGTGGTTGATCCCAGTAGGGTCCTACTTTAAAGTTTCATTTCCAGTCGAAATTGAAGTAAAATGCGTGTATATTTCTTTATCTAATAACGAAACTAAAAAAAAATTGGTAGAAGGTACTGTGTCCCCAGATACATTTCTCTCTAAAAGAAATTATAATCAGACGCACTATAGTTAATTTCAGTAGCAATGTTTTGAATGTGCAAAAAAAATACCGCAGGAGTTTTTTTTATTTGGTTTTGTCCAAAATAATTAAATATAGAAACATGTAATTAAGAAAAACAATACTAAAATATCATTATCAGTCATAAATAACACACACTACATACTCAGAAAACATTCTTTATTAAAACATTCATATTCCATTGGGATTGTGTAGCAGTTGATTTTTATGCTTCAGGTAGGAAAAGTGAAAAACAAAGTAGCAATACTCACGCAAGGTGCATCCTAATAGCATTTTAAATAGATAAATGCGAAATAAACGATGTATATCTTTATGTCACGTACAAAAAAGTAGATTTAATTTAAGGCAAAAAGAACGTAGCTAAATTATGGTAAAATAGCATTTGTTTCATTTCCGCTTGATATTACGTTTCAGTTGAACTAAAAGAAAGAAAGAACTGAAGAAAAGTAGAACTCTTAATTATAGAAGTAGTATTTTATGCATAAAAAGAGACATTATTTTTTTTTAATTTTGTTTCTAAAATTCATATGCTATAAACTATATATTATACTAACTCAAAAATAAATGTGCATCATAAAGTAATTATAAAGTTCGTATTTACGTTCAGCAAATTCTTTTTTCTTTTTTTTTTTTCTTTAGATTATGACGTCTTTTTTTTTTTTTTTTTTTTTTTTTTTTTTTTTTTTTTTTGCACACTGACTATTTAATTACTTATCGACACCCACATCTTTATGCATGGAGTAAGAGGCTCTTTATAGCCATGAAACATGTATATGCATATTTTTTTTAAGTGTGTGCCATAATATCGTATGTTTGATAATTAACCAGCGTTTCACCTCAATATATTATCTAGCCAATAAGCAGGCAGACAAAATAATAACTTTAATAATTGTAATATACGAATCAAAGCTCCTAACCAGAAACAAACCAGATCACTGCTGCTTTAAAAAGGGAATACTTTCACTGCTGATCAGAAAGAAAACAAAATGCGTAAAAAATAAAAACCTATGTAACATTGTTCAAAGGGCAACCTTGTTTGAAACTGGAAAGAAAAAAGCACTTCGTTTTCAGCAAGATTTAATGACCTCTAATGCAATGGACCCTAGCACAGAGTAGTTCATGTATTTCTTTTTCTGAAAGTTTGTAACTCCCATGAGAGTTAAAATTTCTCTTTACGATCTGCGTCACGTCTGAATAGTCAAGTTCTTGTATCCTCTTTTGTTCTTTCGCTTCTTGGTATACCATAATTTCAACGCAACTTACTGTAAGAAAAATAAATAATGTTTTTTAAATCAGTGCATCAAATTAAAACTGACTTATTTTGACAAATTAAAACTGAATGACATTATGATTATATTTATTGCATAATTTTAACTAATATTTTGAAGACTAATATCTCTGTTTAGAAATTGGGTGTGAATCAGCATCGTGAAAACGACATGTTAGAAATGTTTCATGAAACAAAGTGGCCTATTTTTGTGTTTTACAACACTATTTTTCAGTGTTTAGTCTATGGAAAAATAATCACTTCAGATTCTTCTACATTATGGAAGACAAGTAATTTAAGTACGACATTTCCCCCATGCTTTTAAAAGATGATTATTCTAGAGTTGAGACAACGTATTTTGAGAGATATATATTTATTTTAAATTTTTAGATTAATAACACAATTATAACAAAACATGCGCTTAGGGAATATTGAAAAAATAATTTGCTTGAGTTCAAGAGAAGAAATGCAAGAAAGCCTTCTGCATTGTGAATATACACATTTTAGCCTTAAGGGTCATTCCATAGTAACGGACGCTACATTTACACATCAGATGTACCGAAGAGTAACACACGTAACGAAATTGCAGAATTTTTTTTAACAGACAGAAAATACATATATATCTTCAATTTTTTTTGGCATACTTAGAACACATGTACTTTTATTAGTTAAAATTAAAAAACATAAAAAATACCCAACTCATGCACATAAGAGCTAAAGTCAGCAATTTTCTAGATTTTTCCCGCAGTTTCTCTATGATAGAACTTTTATATTTATCAAGATGTTTTGATAAAATAGAAAAAAATAAATAAATAAGAGCATGAGTTTAATGTATTTTGAAATACTTGTCATCATTTTGAAATCTTGTTGCCTAAAAAAGATTGAAAGAAGAAAAAATCTAAACAATATGAGAGAATAAGAATGAACCAAATAAATATCGGTAGTAATGAGACTGAGTTTACTACCGATTAGTTGTAAAGGTTATTGGTTGTCTTTAATAAGTGATCAGTAATTACATATGCCTTTCTTAAATTCTACTCCAACTTATATGATAAAAATGTTTTAATTTTATGCATATATATTAATAAGCAATCAATGGATTTTTTAATGCCAATTTTTCAAAGGAATAGTTTTATTGCCCATTTAAATCCATTGCTGACATAAATACATTCGTTTTTTAAAAAATTCATTTAAAGCGGCAGAGCAATTTTTCACTCAGATGTCATAACCGTAAACGTCATAAGCTTTTGTGTAGGTTAATTTATTTCTTTCTCTAACAAAGGTTGTTTCAGCCGTAGAAATATCCATCAATTTTTCTGCTATTTTGCCAAGTACTTCGCCATCCTTGAAATTTATACGAACTTAATTTTCTTAGGTCATAAATAAAGCTAAATAAACTGCGGCCCAGCTACGAAAGCAAAAAG
This sequence comes from Octonoba sinensis, assembly GCA_038502835.1. NCBI lineage: Eukaryota > Metazoa > Arthropoda > Arachnida > Araneae > Uloboridae > Octonoba > Octonoba sinensis. The sequence continues at coordinate 105,227,871 of CM076602.1, read as the reverse complement.
AAAACTTAATTATCCCACCGTCAATCCTTAATAATTTGTTTTCTGAAGTTGCATCGCGTTTGCAAACTTCCTCAACGATCTTAATCAATTAATTTTCATTGTTTAGCAGGAAAGGGTACAATAAAATGCACAGCTACTCACGCGATGTGAGTAAAATAGAAGCGTTTATAATAAATAAGGTAAAAGCGAAGGAACCAACTACTTTTAACATGCAGCTACATATTTCATCCGGCAAAACTCACTCCAATTTCTTCTTATCTGCAATGTTTAAAGCTTTCGTTCGAACATTTTGGCATCGCATAATTCTGCTCACATGCAAAAAGAGAGGGGAAAAAGATAAAACTTCAGACTTTTCCCTCATTACCGTTGTAAACTGGACGGGAAGCTAATTATTGGATTATTTACTTAAAGAGAGCATTGCAACTGCTGCAATTTTTCTGAAATGTTTTTCGAAAAACCGCTGTTTACTGTTAAAGTTATTTCAAAAAAGACTAGAATTACATGCTGAGCAGGAAAATTATTGCATAAGGAAAAAGGTAACAGCCAGCGAAATTTTAAATAATAATTGTAAATGTTGTTTCTATTTTCAACTCAATTACTTATGCATTTCTCTGTCGCGCCGTTTTCGTATTTTTCAGTATCCGTTTGCAAAATCGTAGTTCAGAGGTAAAGTGACAACAAGGTGTAATTGAAATATTTTATTTTGAATTATGTCTTTTTACAATCCTTTTTAGGAATATTAAAATAGACCTTCTTTCATACTTATTTTCAAGTAAAAAAAGTATGAAAGAAGGCTTAACATATCGTGAAACTCGTTAAAAATAAATAAAAGTCGAAAACAAGTGAAATAATTAAATAAAGGCTGAAAAATAAAATACAATTGAAAGTAGGGTTTGGAAATGGGGAAAATGTGTCGGTCTGCCTCCCTATTGCTTTTAAGAGAACTGTCCGATTTGAAAGATATTTTTTATTGCATTCAATAGGTCTCGGCGATAACATCTCATGTCTATATATATATTTTTGTTTGTCTATATATATATATGTTTATATATATTTTTTTGTTGAATAGTGTTCTTTCAATTTTGAATAGTTCAAAAAACCTTTACATTAGCGCCTATGAGCAGAAATGAAGCAAAGTACGTAAATTCTGGGCATAAGATCCAAGTTCCTTTGAACAAGTTTATTCGAAGGAGCTGTCGACATGGAATTCTTTTTGTTTGTTTAAGCAGTTTTAGTTTAATTTCGAACTGTTAAAAAAATAAACATTGGCATCAACAGGAAAATTTCAAAATAAACGGATTTGTCTGGAACAAACTTCATCAGAAGGATGACGCAGAACATGTACAGATACAAAGTTTATCCATAACTGAGCAAGCGTATTTTCCCATGGAGTTTTTTTATATGGATTTTTGCCGATATTTCTGAATGAGTGAGTGATTGTATAATTAGATCAGTGAAAAATGAATGAATAAATGAGTGAGTGAATGAATAACATGAATGAATGAATAAAGAAGAAAAATGAAAAAAAACAGCTAAATTATAAATTTGATGTTGGGTGTATACGAGAAAGTAGCCTCGTTTAGACAGAACTTTTTCTTTATTTGATTACGCAAATAAAGAACACATCTCAGAAGTACATTTGAAATTGAAAATCATATTACTTATGTTTTTGGACAATACACGTAATAAGAATATTTCGCCAGAGTTTAAAAATACATATATATTTAAAAGAAGATCTATTAATTATTAAATACATAATTCAAAAGCTATAAACGTTGACATCAAGCAAAAAATGTTCCTAATGAACAACAGTTCTTTGCACCATGTCATAAACCATTAAAAAAAACACTAATAAAGGAAAAACTGGGGGTAAATTTTGGATTTTACCCCAGCTTTATATTCTGACCTTATACTTAAAAAAATTCATGTGGCAATGCCCCCAATACGCAACGAGAAACTTTTTTTTTGCTTTACGACATTGATTTTCTGTATGTAATAAACCTTTTTACGATCCGCTAGGAAAATACTCTTTTCGGGTCGCATGCATCCCGTATAACGTAGATTGCATGTCTCTGCTGCATATTACATGGACTATTGCTGTTTTGTTTCACTCTCTCAATTTAAAATTTAAATAAAAAAATACATTGCAACTGGCACAGCTGCTTCATTGCTAATCTATCATTGCTTCAACATCAGTCTATTACGCACGCAAGCGTGTTTTCCTTTGTTTTCCCCATGTAGTACTAATGAAAAATTTCATTAATATTATATGGTACTAATAAATTTTGTGAGAAAGTTACTTCTAAAGTTTTTTTTACAATAAATATATTATTTCATTACTTTTTCGCTATTTTATACGTGATGTACATAAACATAAAGGAATGTCAAAACAATTGTAATTTACTTTAGTCGGCCATGGTGTCTTTTATTTTTATTTTTTAGTTTGTAATTAATCATATTAAATATTTTGAAGTAGCAGCCTTTTACTTTCATCATCTGCAACGTATAACCCAAATTTGAATAAGCATTTAAAGTGCTTTTAGCAGCAGCTAGCCCTTTGGTTTCAGTTAGAAGGAATTTTAAAGTATAATTTGTCTACAATTAGTTATTTTAGCTCTGTACAATTTAATTGTTATATTTTTACTTTATTTTGTTTATTTGCACAACTTGATTCCGTATATTGTTGTAAGAAAATATTTCACAAGTGCCAATTGACTGCTAAAATGCTACTTGATTTACAAAACTATAAATAGCAAAATTTTAATGTTCCATACAAAAATGTATTTAATTTTCGTAAAAGGAGCTGTACCATAAACACGCCCGTTTTTATCATACAGCTTATTCGGTGGTAAATACTGTTAGTTTTAGTTTATACGCATGACTATCACCCGCAAGATGCGTGTCTTTTGCATTTAAAAGGGGGTTCCTTCTAATTTTGAAGCACGTTTCTGCAATTTTGTTCTCCAAGTTTTGAGTTTAAATATCGTTGTTTATTTCTTTTATAAGAATATTCCTGATATATAAGTATTCCTAAGCCAAGAAAACATCTGAATTTGTACGAAAATTTCTAAAATGTATGCATGATGTGTACTTCTGAGCAAGTAAAAATCAAACCTTCGTAATATTTTACGATATGTCCATATTAATTTAAACACATTACATTTTACGCCATATATGAATACATGCGCTTTGCACATACTTAATTTCCAGTTGTTTTGAATGCATTTCAGGCACAAAATGAAAAATCATTATTTAAGGCATTGTTACTTGATTTTATTATTTATTTTATTTCAATTTTGAAATCTTATATATTAAAACGAGCAATTCTTGTATATATATTTACTAGCAGTATTACCCGGCATTGCCCGGGTTGATCTATGTTGAAAAGTAGTAAATTCATCATGTACAGTGTCTTGTAGAGCGAACATAGCTGCATCAGAAGCCTTGTTAACATACTTGCATACATATTTGATGGACTTGCATACATATTTGATGAACATAATCTGTGATAAATATGACCTTGAACTTCAAAAGTAGGCATGAAACCAAAAGGAAAGTGAGTCTAAAGTACTTCTTTATATACATCATTGGTTGTCTTCCCAGAAAGAGAATAAACGAAGAGTTTATTTCCTGCTCCTACTCTTGAACATCCTACATACAATTGACCATGAACGAAACAATCCTCCTGTAATTGCAGGCCAACAACTTGTAATGTCTGTCCCAGCGATTTGTTAATAGACATTGCAAAACTTAATCTCACTGGAAATTGTAAACGCTTAAACTGAAATGGAAGATCTGGAATTATTAAAAGTATTCTAGGAATAAATATAATTTCCCCTTTGCCACAACCAGTTTGAACTTGTGCTTGAATGACATGAAGATGTTAAGCCGTTATTATTAATCTTGTACCGTTACAGAGCTTAGGCTGATCTAAATTTCGTAAAAGTATTACAGGAGCTCCAACTTTTAATCGTAGCGTATGAGTAGGCATTTCAGGAATATCTAAAGAATTGAGGAACTCCGTAGGGTAGTTGACAACTCCATTTTCATACATGACAGTATCTACAGAATTTTACATGGTAGGATCACCTGGAATCTTTTGAAAAAGCTGTTCGTTGATTTAATGAACTGTAACATTCTTTGGCACCAATATCGCTCTTTCACACAACCAGTTTACGTCTTTGTAGTGGTGAATAAAATTTGGAAATATTTTTTCGGTTAATTCAGAAACACTTCTAACTACTGTACTAATTGAGCACATATTCATCTTGTTCTGAGAATCGACAGGTGTTTTTCCCTCTCCAAGTTGTAGTAAATTCTCAGCAAATAATCCAAAATTAACACATATGAACGAATCACAAAACCAAGGCTGAACTTGATCCAGTTAACAGCCTGGTTACGATCAAGTTCAGCCTTGAAAAAACATATGAACGAATTAAAAGACATCGCCAAAGTTGAGGAAAATGCTAATTTTTATTTTTGGGTGAAGGTAAGCCTTACGAAATCGAACTAAAAAGCTTTTATAACTGGCGTTCTTATTGACTTAGAAACTTAGAATAAATATCATCTTGTGCAGAAAAATCAGCGCTTCCGGTTGATATATTACATTGATATGTGCAACGTGTTTTTCTTTTTAAGTTTAAAATTGCGTAAAATTGGAATAAAAAAGAACTACCTGTAGGATTTTTTTTCTAACGGGTCTATAAACCCTCCTCTTGAACCACTCTGTTTATTGATGAAAACCGCGTTAAAATCTGTTGCGTAGTTTTAAAGATATAAGCGTACATAGTTTAAAAGATCTAAATGTAGAAAAAATCATTGAAAAATTAAAAAAGAATTTAAAAAAAACTAATTGAGTAACAACTTTCATTTTTGCAACGATGAGTTTATCGGGTCGTAAACATTAACCGTGCCGAATGTGGTCTCGATCGGTAAAACGGCCTAGGATTCTATAGCGAACAGACAGAGTGACAGACAGATCGACAGACACTGCTCTTTTATTATAGATATATATATCTTACGTTCTCGGAAAGGGCTCTAACGATTTGGTTCAAATTTCGTATTTAGGTCAGATTTTGTTTTTTAAGTTCACCTACATAGGTGTCTTTCCTGAAAAAACGCGATTTCACACAATTTTTTTAAAATATATAACGCTATTGAAATACTTGTAACAATGAACAAACATCATCCGCTATAGATATTTTATTTCAATTGAGATTGCAATATATTGAGTGGCAACACTTAATTTTTAATTTACCTCTAACTGATTGAAATTTATTGCTGTTACAATTTGTGTTAAAATTGTATTACCTTACTTAATTTTAAATTACCTAGGAATCCCTAGGAAAAATTACCTAGGAATCCCATTGAAAATATTTTGTTATTTAAGTTATGGACATATCACTTTTTTGTCAAGTTCCAAGATCGTCACCAACCAAGATAAATTGCCGACTGGTAACTATACTAAAGCTGTTTCGTTGCCATGACAGTACACACATCTCAAGGTCAAATTTTCGAATTTGTTGGGGTGGACTTAAGATCATCAGTTTTTATCCATATTGTTTGTAGAATTTTCCAGAGTAAAGCGACCAACTACGTTAAAAGTAATCCTTCCAAAGGAAATTCATGGACATATCCACGACATAGCATGAATAAAGTATTACATTAAGGCCCGATTTCACGACTATTGTAAAACTGGGTTTAAGTTAAAAAACGTGTAACTAATGATAGGTAAGCTGTAAAATAAAAACCATAATAATGCATATTTTTAGAATTAATAAGGAACTAAGGACATTCACATGTTTTTTTTTTGTTTTTTTTTTAACAATTAGGTAGGAAGGATTGCAATATATTAATTTGTAATACATGTAATGCAAAATGCATTGCCTAAATATACATCGAATCTATTTAATCTTTAGGCGATTGATCAGAATAGGAAGAGTTATAAATAAATTGTTCCTATCCTTATCACTACGTAAAATATTACCACTTAAAAGTCGCGTATAAATGAATAACTATTTATGTGCAAGCCCAACAGAGTAATCCCACGTTAACCTGGATTCCTGTGTCCAACAGTAGATGTTTTACGGCTGAAATGATGATAATGCTGTAGAAACATTTAAATGTACCTATTCTTCAAATATATCGTATCCTGGAAACAGCTCTAATAATCGGCATGGAAATTTATTTTTAGTAAACACTTTCCAAAAATCGATCTTTTTCCAAATTTATCTTAACAAGTATGTTTTTCGAACAAGAAAACAACTGTTGAAAAAAAAAAAAATACCTCCGAGCTGAGCTCGGTTGCCCAGGTACTTATGCTTAAATGTTTATTATTTTCAAAAAAATTAACATATTATTATTTTTATTATTATTATATGCATACATATTTTTTTACTTTTGAAACTATATATTTTTTAACGTTTTGTCATAAAACGATAATGTTAAGCCTCACTATAAGAAAAGAATAGTTTATATTTTAAATATTTTTAAATATCTATTTCAAAATAATGAATAATATATTACTGCCACTCATTATATTTCCATATCTAAGCAGATATATTACATATGACTTATCAACGTAATGTCGTGGAATAGTTTCCAAGATTAGCTACAATGTGAAGTAAAAAAAATGCCTCCGGTTGAATTCCTTGTGGGAAAAAATCCGTACAAAATGTAGCAGAATTGCGAAACCATGTCCAATATATATGCTTAATATATAAACCAAAAAAAAAATCTTACTGAAAGAGAAATCAGAAATCTAACTTTATTAAGGCGCAATCCATCATTGACAGCTTTAGATGACGTATTACTGTGTCACTATGTGAAAGAAATTGCAAGTACATAGATGAAACTGATAAAAAATGGTGTATCGTAATTGAGTGTATAGAAAATGTAGCAAAATAAAAACAATATCTATTTTAGGAGCATGTACTTTATCTTGTAGTAAATTAGCTTTAAAAATGTTAAAGCTCGGGTGAGATATAGTTTTCCATTTACAATTTCTTGGTTAGATAAATTAACTCTCATCATAAAAAATGAATTTGACTAGTTCTGTTAGCATGGATTTCGTGTCTTTTAAATCGCCTAGGTGGTAAAACATACATAATATAAATAAATCATTTATAAATGAAGAAAATAAAGGAATATAAGAATTTAAGATAAAGCAAGATAAAATGCCAAAATGTGGGTAAATCCTAACAATGCAAAGGGAAACAAAGATCTAAGAATTTTTCAAACTCAAAACTAATGCAGCCGTGCAGTATTTTTTATTAAGTATATTAGTATAAAGTGTTTAATGTAGATGACGATTAATTAAATAATTGAGGTCAAGAATTTTCGAACTGCTATTTTCTCTTGTAAGTTTCACTCATATCATAACAAACATAAGGCCACAAATGTACCTAATTCTAAATCGTATAAACTTTTTCTATTGTAAATATTGAGACAAAAATGTGAGGATTTGTCATACAGAAACAAAATTTCGTATACAAAATGTTTTAAGAATTAATATGCAACAATAAAGTTTACATCTGCTTCCATCTGCATTTTTGTCAATTAAGTCCATTTCAGTTCATTAAAAATAAGTATAGTAGTAAACCATTTAAAACCGTATACTTGGAAGAAATAGTAAAATCATGCAATATAGAGAATATTCCATGCAAAGCAATTTAATTACGTTCAGTCTGAAATAGGTTCTTCTCAAGAGCTTTCTCAATGGTCTAAATATCAGAAAAAATTAAAATGCTTATTGAACCGTCCAAAGTGTAGAGAAGAGGGTCCAGTATTACAGTAAAGAAAAGACACAATGCTTTAATCTTTGATATGGATGCAACTGAAGATATTAATAACATCCGGAAACAAACATTACCCCCAAAAACATATTTAAAAAAAATCTTTATAAATGATTGGTATGGAAAATTTAATACACTGAAGTTTGAATGGGAATTTAATATTTAACTATCATGCAGAGGAGCTTAATTTCTAACAGAGGAAGTGTGCATCCCAATAGTCTTCAAAACATATTTCTATGCGTAAATGGCTGGAATTCCTTTAATGATCAAAAAATCACATAAAATTCAAAATAAATGCAGAAACTGAGCTCTCGTGACTTTATTTGCAACCAAGCCATGGTCAAGCTTAATTTACCTTAAGTAATTTTAAAAGAATAGTGCATGATAAGCTTAGTAGTCTAACCACTTAAAAGTGTAGCTTAATTGTTAGTGAGGAAGTATGTTTAACATTTGGTGTAAAGTTTTCTAAACCATCAATTTGCAGCAAATTCTTTTAAACAAAATCTGCGTGAGATTAAAGTACCCAATACGTTGCATAAGTAAACAAATTAACTGCTTTCTTCAGCTAAAGAGTTGCAATTAATATCATTTTAAATGTACAATGTCGTTCTTAATTATTGAAATAAAGCAAATATATAAGGTAAAATGAGAATTAAAAGCAAAACAAAAAGAGAGAAAAAAAACTCCTTCTTTTTAAATTTATTTTAACGCTATAGCTTTTATTTTTAGTCGCTGTATGACCGCTGTAATCCACCTGACAATTTCCTTAACACGATAACAATCAATAAATGATGATAAGCAATTGTCGTTATGTTAAATATTATGTCGGTTATAGATATTTTATGTAAACCCGCAAAAATATATCTTAACTTGAGATCAGGATGTAATATGCAGAGCCTGAAGTTTTCGAGAAAAGCCGTAAGGGCTTGCTCCTAAATGAGAAGTAACACTGACTGATGGCGCGTTAGTTGTGAAACATTAAAAAAGTTTTCAAGAGCATTTCTAATCGTTTACTGCGAATTATACACAAACATTTCTTAAGACATCCTGTTTAATCTTACTTTCATGACGTTTCATTCTTCTTTTTTTTTTTTTTTTCTATATTTTTGTCACGTACCACACAGGCCACATTTACCCGCAGTTTTGAAACATTGTAATCTCCTCAGTCGTCTAGACTGGGGATTTAACTTTTACGGAGATTTTGTGCACTGATTAAAGTTCTTAACATACTTTTTGAAAAACGCTCTTGGACACACATCTTGGAGGCGTTTATCAATGAAGTAACACTCTTTCTAGTTTTTTATTTCGTTTCGTTTCATAACAGAAAAATACCCTAATTCAAATGACAAGCTTAAAGTTTTTTTTTTTTGCTTAAATAGTAATTATTATTTTTTACTTTTTGTATTTTAAACGTTTCGGAATCCCAAACGTCAAGAACTATTTAAAGACGAGAGTTATATTCCTCATGATTACACTAATACTTTTACGGTTCTTATATTTTTCAATTTTCCCCAGAATTCGCCACGTTCGTTTCCTCTTCAACTTATGTTTTAATGCAAGTAAGATAATGCCATCGCAAACCAGGAATTATTTTTTTGAAAAAGCTCTACGACACTAAATTGAGTAATTTGGCAAGGGGGAATTCGGTTTTCAGATGGCCATAAGGTATTGAAACTGTATAAAACAAAAGCTGTAAAAAAAGGATATCGTTAATTATTGTGTTTTTGATTGTTTGTAAGATGTATTTTAAAATTATTTTTTCAACTACCCTACAATATCGCGTAATTTTAGGTTTTCGTAACGGAGTTAAGTGAAATCTTCCATTTAAGTCTCCATTCTTACCTTGATGTTTCCCAGATGTAAAAATATGCTTGTAGTTTCATCCTACCTATAATAAGTAATTTATACAGCTTTTAAACAGAGTGTGTAGTAATTTAGCTGTAAGAGCCAGTAATATAAGTCGGTGTAAAAGATATCAATGGATCTGAAGGGTTCTTAAAACAGATGCATTGCAAATAAACATTTAAAAAATTTTACATGTGAAATAAGTAAACATTATAGCTTGCAATTACTTATTTTTTTGTAATCAGTTAGGTACTTTAATGTAATCTTAATTTTTAAATATGTACATCTCTCTTGAAAAGAAATACCATAATACCATATAAAATTAAATGAGTTAAGTAATAACAACATATTTGATCAATAAAAATCGATATTTCCGCACATTAAAAAATGCGTTACTTAAATAAAACTTTTCTTTCTTACCATTTCTTACCATTGTTACAAAAAGATATGTGCTTGTTAAGTAAATTAATCGTTTTATTGATCTAATTGCACTTGCTTTTTATTATTATCATTTAAATGTTTTAACTGTGTGTCTTCTAATTTAGCGCAAATGCCTGTTTTCTTTCTAATGTCTTGGTGCCATAAATAGTTTCTACACATTGATTCATTCGGATTCAACATTTTTTTGGGTACTATATATTATCTTGTTGCGTGACTACATTATTTGATTCCCATTGCGTTTCTGTGAAGGCGTAGCAAATATGTTCACGCTATTAATATCTTTCTGTAAGTGTTAAACCCTTGTAAAAGGAAACGATTGCGTTCACAGTTTAAGCAAATAGGTACTTTAATGTTTTTTATCACGAAATGATTTCTGTCGTACCTCTTGTACGTAGTTGAAACAGACAATCCAACTTTAACTAGGTTCTTTTTTATTCAGTGTAGTTTCACCCAATTTAAATTGTTTTTATCTTAACGAGAGTAAAATGGCTACATTTGGCGGAAGGAATGAAGCGGAAGTTATACTTCAAAATTGGAGTCTTTAATACATAAAACACATCTATTATTTTGGTTATATGCTTATTTTCTGGTCTTGTTTTGGAATATTCAATCTTAGGAAAAATCCCCACTTTTATTTACATCCAGTATTATTGTTCCGAAAAGCATTCAGATTTTCTTTGAAATCGAAAATTACAAAGTTAGAACACCTCTTCATACTTTTGCAGTTTTAAAGAACTTTGAAGAAACGTACAGTGGCTCATGCAAAAGATCCATTGTTTAACATAGGAACAACACTGACAGAGAATGTCAATAAATAAATAAACGTCAACTAAATCATCAAAATTTCAAACCAAGATAGAAATTTTAGAATTTTTTCATCATGTACAAAAAAATAACTTTATTTCTGCTTAGTAGTTCTTAACTTTTTAATTACTTATTCCTATTTTTTTCTAGAAACTTCGCCTTTCTTTCTCTTTGGGTTCTCCATAACATATGTTATTTAAATTACGCTACACTAATTGTACCAATTTGCAATTTCACATATCGGATTACGTTCAACATTATCTTGCATCTTAACAATATAGTCTTCCATAGACCGGATATTTGGTTACAATGCAACTTCACGGTATATTGCGTGCATAGTTTACTTTGACCGTTGAAATTAACCTCCCATCTTAACTTCAAATTTATCCAAATTGAAATTATGAATTTAAGAAGCATAACTTTTAACGCCTTTACTTGAGTTCACGCGCACATCATCAATGTCGCAATCACCCGAGTAATTATTGTTTAGATTTTATAGCTTAAAATGTATCTGAATAAAGATAATAATCAATTATCAGTTGATATGTTTTTTACTGATTTACTTATGCTATAAACCTCAATTTAAGTTAGAAGTATAGTCATAATCATCTCTAGTCATAATTTTTCTTCATCCACAACTAAACTGAAATGAAAATGCTGGAGAAATTCACCTCTCAAAAGACAACGGCATTTAAAAAAAAAAAAAAATAAGTATGAATGCATTTTCATCTTAAAATAATTTTGATTTGCAAAAAGAAGTATGATACACATTGAATGTGGCGGTTTTCTTGAAAGAAATGTGTAGGTCATAGCGTCACGTCCTACCCTAGGCATTTCTTCTTCGTTTCAATTTTTCAAAATTCAGAATATGCATTCAAATCAATCGCTGATGATATATTTGAAAACAGAATTAATGATCAGAAAAGCTTCATAAATTAATAATTTATCATAAGAGATATAAACAACGATACACAGTAAAATCTTTTAATTAGTGCCATCTAAAGGCATATTAACGAACAAACAGTTACATCAATGTAATGGAGTGTCTTGAGTGAAACCATGCAATTATTTTTAACCAATCCATTATAATTCATAGCAGTGAGAACATTGCTAGTCTCTAAGGAAGATAAACAGAAACTAAATAGTTGGCTGGCTTATAAGTGCAGTTACCGGTCTTTTGCAGTTTTAGTAAAGCGTAAATTTAGCACAATAAGCCAAGACATATAAGGGAAAGGAGGGTAAGAGTACGCACCTAGTGGATTGTTCGTTATAAAAATGAGAATTTAAAAGTGAGAACCTTGAAAATTGACTGAATCATAGTTTATTAACTGAGAAACTTAGGTACACAAAATGAAAGTTTTATCTTAAAAAAATATATGAAAGAAAGCAAGCGGAAAAAAACTGCAAATGCGTACTCTTACCCGACCTGGCGGATAAGAGTACGCACCCAGGAAGGGTTAGAGTACGCATTCAGAAAATTTAGCAATAGTCACATACAAATGCTCCAGTGTCTTCGTGACTGAAACATTCATCATGCCACCACTCCTTACGTAATTCACACTGGATCCAATCTTCATCATATGACTGTTCGCAGTCTGGGCATATTGTCGCCTCATTGTTTGCTGAACTTGTTGAGGGAACTGGATTATAGATAAAATGCAGAACAAGTTTTTTCTTTGCTTTCACGGTTTTTCCTTTTTTAGTTTTGGCCTCATTTTTAATTGTCAGAGCAGCTCGATTAGCCTTTGCTTGTTCTAATTCTCCCTTTCTCTCTACCTTTTCCTTACGTGCGTACTCTTACCCGCCGATGTATTGCTCCTCAAAATCGTCCATAGATGGTTGTAGCATTCACAATAGTAAAATTCTGACATGCCCAAGTTGTTCGGAAGGGAACAAAGCTCATTATGATATCTACTTAAAAAGTTCGGAAGGGAACAAAGCTCATTATGATATCTACTTAAAAAGCAAACATCAATCCTTTATTGACAAAAAAATTAATATTTCTTCACAGAAAAATTACATGCCAACATGCAGAAATCATATTTTACCAGATAAATAAACGACAGCAAGGATGAAAATAACAATGGCGATCTCTTGAGCCAGCTGAAAACAAACGTGTTGAGTTGATCACACCCGCTTCTGCTTTCAGTGTTGCCAACAGGGAAAAAAGTCTATGCGTACTCTTAACCGACTGCGTACTCTTACCCTCCTTTCCCTTAAGCCAGAACTGCCTCCTGGTACGTTTATCATGCATTGTGAAGCCCGACATTATTTTTGGCGTGCTTGCTTATTGATTCAATATTTTTTCACTCCTTGATCAACAAAACACATGTTTCAGTTTATCAAGCAGTGATAAAGCAATGAAGTAATTAGCAAATACGCGAAAAAATTATATCGGGCTTTACAGCAGTATGACTCTTACTTTTAGGCATTCTTACTATACATAATTAAATAGTACAACATGTTTCATGTTTGCTTGAAAAGATAAATATTTTAAATAAATGAAAGCAAACCATAAAAATATACTAATAACATTTTTCGAGATTTAATTTTTTAAGTGCAATAAATAATAAATTATTAATTTGTTATATTGTAAATACATCCTAGTAGTATTTCCTCCTTTTTAATACTAATACAAGGATTTATTTTTAAAGTTTCCAGTTGTTAAACAAATTTAGATTTCGACCGGTTTAAAATAACGTTGTTCCACTTTTGAAACAAATACCAGCCCTCTGGGAATTCTCCAAGTCATAATGTTTTTCGTTGAACTAGTTCATTTGCTAACACAAAGAAAATACATTTTACTTTTCTTACTAATGAAAAGGAATAAATTGAGATTTAATCGTAACACCTTTGGCATAAAATAATTTTGTATCAAATGCAAAGACACCCGAGGCAATGTTTTTAATTAAAATTATGATTTTCCAGGAAATATTTTCGCTGTAAAAACGCGAACAGGAAATTTGCATTTTTGTGCAAAACCTGCTTACAATAATGATATACCTAATTTACTTTTTTCAGGTTAGTCGTTAAACATCCAATAAATGAAATAATGTAATTTTTTTGACAAAATACTTTGAAATTGAAAATTTTTTAACTACCGAAACCTTATAATCGTATTTGTCTTGAATTAGCTTAAGTTCTACAAAAATTAATTTTTAGTATTATTTTTTTGACGGCAATAAAGTTTTCAATGGACACTCACACTTAGCTTGAGGAGAAATAATTATCCCTTACTGAAAAGTATTTTTATGCATATTTAAAAGAAGAACAAATAAATATATAGCATGAATAAATAACTATGCTTTTATGTTTGTGAATGAAACCTGATACATAATTCAACTTTAAATAAGCCTAATAATCCCATAAAAATAGGATATTAATGTAGTTTAACATGTTTTACATTTCTAACATATCTTTACTATATTTATTTAGCAAACTTATCAGATCTTTGATAATAAATCAAAAGTTTGATATCGTTGATATATCGAAAAGTTTGATAGTTTAAATCAAATTTGCACAATCTAAACAATCGAACATCCAAAATATATATTGTGTGCTAGCTTTGGCTTTTTTTCTACTACGAATAAATTGTTGTAGACAAAATGTCTGATTAAAGGAAAAAAATATTCGCATATTTTTAAAACCATTTCTAGTTCAGCAACTCACATTGAAGATAAGCGTTATTTAACTGACACCATTTTTAATCATTAAATTTAAAGCGCTTTACTTCTCAGATAAAAGAAAAAACTGCAAATATTGTTTTTTGAAGCGAATGATTAGTGTTATGTAATTACTTTTTTTTCAGTCTTGATTTTTAGCACTTTTTTTTTTTTTTGGTGGGGGGAGGAGGGAGGGGCAACATTTCTTTTTAATGGAACTTAGCGTCTTTTTACAATTAAGAGCATTTTTATGGCATTGTAAATAATTGTTTATACTTTACTTATTCATTTACCTTTCTTACACAGTTGTGAATTTGTAGACTGCAAAGATTTTTTGTTAAGACTAAGTTTGTAAATCCTGAAAAAGTGCTTGATTTTGAAATTTTCCGATTGAAACATTGCTTGCTAGAAATTACTGGAAATAATTTAGCCATTTGAGAGAATAAGTTTGATAACGTTTACACAATAGGTATTCATTTTCTTAGTCATTAAAAACATGTATTTTTGCTTTAACGGGATAAATATTTCAATGACATAAATGCTTCAACGGGAATAATAGTAATCAAATAATTTACTGAAAGATTAACTAAAAGAGATAAATCCTTACGGGAAGAAATTTAGGGTAACACTTTCAAAGTTTGTACACGAGACATCAACTTAAATTATTCTCTACTAACTTCTTGTTTTGATTTCCTTTATGGGATACACATATTTTCAAAGAAGGGTGCTTAATTATGTTGCGCGCGTTTTTAGCAATTCGTACAATATGGATGGATATGTCGATATATTGATGATGGATATGTCGATTGAATTTTACAGAAAAAAACCTAAAAAAAACAGGAATTGGAAACCAACATAGGCTGTTACAAGATGAGCCTTTTATATCTCTCGCATTCAGACGTAAAACGAGCTCAGTCACTGAGGCGTCTCTTGAGTATAGCCCATCTTAAATTTAAAAAAAAAACTCACCAATCCTCGGTGCGACTGATTGACCACTGTGTTAGTTACTTAATTTAGTGCATTTGTAACGCACACATTTATTTATTATTTGTAATACATATATGTATTTTTATGTAATAAACATTTTCATATCACCCTACTATTATTGAATAAATTAGAAATAAAAATTCACTTTCAATTTAATCAGGATTTCAAAACCCTAATGCAAGTCAACAACCTTACGACATTGACTCGAAACAAAATAACGCCCCACCGCACTTACATTATATTTTTTATTGTTACCTAATTATATTTCATTTTGTTCATTTATCTTAACGTGTTGTTTTGGAAATGGATTCAATCGACACCTTAAGATTAGTATTATTTGACTTTGGCATACATTTAATAGATTACATTTTCTCTTTTATTTGATTCTTGGCAATTCTTCTCCTTTGAATTATAAATAGTAAAAAACGCGCTGAGTACTGTACAAAAATTGTAGATTGTAGGTGTAAGGAAAAGTATGAAATTATGACAGTTTAAGTTTTCTAAAAAAAGCATTCGGATATACATTGAAAGTAGGATAGAGGAAAAAACAATACGAATTATCGATTGACAAACAGAGGAGAAAATGGTACTTAACTGTGTTGTCTTTTCCTATTTATATATATATATATATATGGATGAGTGTATTGCATTAATAAACACAAAAATAAACATGAATTTAGTAGAAAAATACCATCTCGATTATTAAAATTAATGTGTAAGATTCATTGCTTCATGTTGTTCTTTTCCTAGTGCAAAAGATAAAATTAGTGCGAGTTTATATATATAAGTTTGCAGGCATTATGTATGTTTTGTATTCAACAGGAACTGCTCGAACATTCCGAGGCCCAAGCTTCCTGAAAGAACCTTCCAACAAAGTGATATTCCACAACTCATCAGGAACAATTGTTCCGTGCCTTGCGACGGGCATTCCTCAGCCGACGGTATATTGGACCAAAAGTGATTGGACGCCCCTTCCCAGCATGCCTGGCCTTCGCCATGTCAGACAAGATGGTTCTCTAGTGTTTCAGCCATTTAGACCGGAAGAGTTTAGGCAAGATGTCCACGGTGCTGTTTACAGGTGCGTTGCAAGTAACAGCTTCGGAGCTATTGGTTCCACAGAGGTCCATGTACGTGGAGGTAAGTAATTGCATATATATGCATGCGTGATTCTCACAAAATTTTAGAAAGTTATGTCAGAGCTCCATAGAAATACAATTCTATACTGTAAAATAAATTTAAAAAATGAATACCATTGTAATTAACAGTTTTAAATGGTTTTTCACTGGTGTAGAAACAATTTATTATATTTTTAAAATAAAGTTCATGGTATCATTTTCCCCGCATGTCACAACCAATGTTTGCAATAACTACTAGCTCAAAAATCCACTATACATTTATTTCTGTTTAATTTTTTTGTATCTTAAATGATTAAACTAGTTCTATAGTACATGCACTATGTATGACTTCTAATTCTTGGAAAAGTAAGGTTTTACGCCAATTATTTTATGTCGCACGAAAATTTCTCTCTTTCCTGGCTACTTACCTTCAGTTCTTCATTTGCATTAAAGACGATAGTGGTTATTATTTTAGGTTAAAAGTGAGATTGGAGAGCCCTCTTGTTATTGCATGTCTTCCTGTGCGCACAGGAAAGATATTTTCTAAAAAAAATAGGTTGTTATCGAAAATTTATAGAAAGCGTATGTTTTTAGACTCAGTTTCTTGACTTCTTTAAATCTATTAGAAATTAAACCGTGTAACTCAGATTGATATAAAGTGAAACCATTTATTTTCAGCATAAAGGGATAGTTTTAAGACCTGATAGTACAAGAAAAGTGAATTAATAGTAGTCATAAAGTGGGACATTGAGGGGGGATCATTATCCTGGGTATTATTTTTCTAGTACATAATTGTTCGATAACCCAATTTAGAGGCTAAGCGCTTCTATACGGTTTTTTGTTTTATTGAGCTTAATGGTTCTTAGGATAGGGATAGGGATTGTGTGCTGGTATAATGCTCATTCATGAACATCTTATGCGATGCACAAATTAAATAGAATAAGATTAGTTTAGAAGGGAAAAAAATGTTTTTTTTTTTCTTGAATTGCAGAAATTTATCCATTTTGCCCGTTATAGCGGCAAAGTGAATATTATGAAAAGGATATGTCGCGTATATTACGGAAATATAATTTAAAAAAAATATTAACTCAGCTTGTAATGGATGACTTATGTAGTTAAATATGTTAGGTTATGAATAAAACATATCGGAACATTCATAAAAATTACGTATAAAGTTTTAAACTTATTTTTAAAATGTGAAATTACAACTAGAAATTCATGTAAATAAATGTTTAAAAATGAAATTACAAGTTTTAAAAATATAATCCTAACATAAAACTTCTTTCATTCATTATTCAGTAGGTCAAAGTAATAAATAAATATTTAAAAAAAGTATGACTCGACGATTTTCAACAACTAGATTTAATCAACATGATGCGTGGCTCATAAAGAGGTGTTTTACCTATTGGAACTAATTAATAGTCATGGGCGTTGTCTTTTCTTTACCTCTTACCCGAGAGAAAATTGCCTTGCATATTATTTAGCGATATCGAAATGGGCGTTAATGTATCCATATATGTTTCTGAAAAATCCGAACATGCAGAAAAATACTTTAAATATTAAAAAAATGATTATCCACTCATTGTTTCTACACTTCAAACAGTTACTCTACTTTTCTATATTACCTAGATTCGAAGTAGATTTACTGAACGTACCAATGAATATATTTTTTTAAATATTTTGTAAATTCAGTGAATAAATCTCAAAAATGATATAATTATGCAAAAAAAAATAAGAAGGATAATAATAAAATATAAATAAACAACGAAAGAAATAAATACAAACTAAATTAGTGTATATCATTAAAATCACCTTTTACCTTTACAATTAACAGTAAGAGAGATGAGGAAGCATGCCTTTCGTAGTTTGTCATCCTGTTGGCTTACTATTATTTCTAGTTTCATACGGTGACTACAAAACTATGTTTGAAAGATTTATTTCAGGACACTTTGTTTCCATGCTTTATTTTAACGTCTTCGTTTTCGTTTAAACAGTTCAGATGTTTATTCTCAGTCTAAAGGTGTAAAACAAATTCTTAAAAAAACAAAACGAATTATCATGGATTTTATTTTTCAAGGAGAGGGTACATTATACGAACTTCTTTCGTTTTTATAATGAAAACGACAGCAGCAGGTACTAATCCCATCTTGGTGGGTTCTAGTTAATTTATAAAGCCCATATAAAATTTAAGATTTCTCTTAAAACTATTTATCACATCTGGCAAGAATTAGTTCCGTTAAACTATTCCAAATGCCTGTACAATGCCTTTTTTTTTAATTTAAAATTTTTTTGTTCTTTAAAGAGCAATTAATAATTTTAACCAACTGAATCATATCCCATTTTCTCTTTCTCTTCTCTGCTCGATAATATGCTTTTTAAGAATTTTTAAGTCTGGAATCATAATCTAAAACTGAAAGTCCACTTAACTAACGTAATAGTTCTCCTTTGAACCATTTCCAAAAACGTTAATGTCGTTCTTTAGATATGGATAGTAAAACTGAAAATACTTTAATTGAGGTTTTGAAGTTTTAACAAACTTTTTTTTTCACATAAGCCATAAGAACTGCGTTGTACTATTTCGAATTAGATTTTCTGATGAACCCAATAATTATGTTAGTTTGTCGACAAGCTTTACTTCACTGCGTAATAAACTTAAAATTCCTGACTTATTATCTCCCAGAACAACAACTGCATCTACTTTTCTAATGATAGATGCCTGTAAATAATAGCTTGCATTATTATTTCTAGTAACTAAATGAACCAATTCACATTTTCCCAAAGAGAACGACATATCCCACATTACTACCCGCTTGGAAACTTGATCTAAATCCTCTTGTTCACTGTTGATAACTATCTCCATAAGTTTGACATCCTCAGCAAAAATATGCATGTTTCCCAAAAGTTTATATTTATTAAGCGAATTATTAAAAGTTTCAGGTCATTAAAGTTTGCATTTTACTGTAACTTCTAAAAGTTTTTATTTTGGTATTTCAATCGTATGTCATTAAACAATTTAATTAAAGGCACATAAGTTTAATATTTTCCATTTTAAGCTAGCTGTTAAAAGAAAAAATATGAAAGAAGGCTTGAAGGTTTTTCATGCACATTATTATTAAGAAAGAAAAAGATGCTTAATTTTTAACAGTAACATTTTAATTTTATCTTTGAAAACGATACAAAACTACATTTTTTTTTGTTCAAATGAAGCGATTGCAGGAATTATATATTCGTCTTAACGTTAAGACCCTTTCTATAGGATTTTATAAAAATAGTTTAAACTTTTTTTTTACCTATTCACACACACACACGCATATATATATATATATATATATATATATATATATATTTGTTGAAATTCATTTCTGTGTTTTTTGCATATGTATATATATTGATAAGATGTGGAATAGCGGAAAATATACGTAGAGGGTGAGAAAATAAACTTGTTATATCGTTTATATATAAAGTAATTGCTTTCTATTTTATTTATAAAAATATATTTATTATGCTACAATATTAAGTACATTACTAGTTGAAAAGCTAGATTTAGAGATGTGATATTGGTATGCGGGAAAGTAGGTTTGTATAATTCTCGACGAAACTTCTTATTGCTATAACGCATATTGTAAGAAACTCATAAAAAGTATATAATTTTTAAGAAAAAAATCTTCCTAATTTTTGCAGCCTATTTTATAATAAACATTTTGAAAAATATACATTGAAAATTGTCGAATTCAAAATTGCTGTGTACGTTTTAATACTTATTCTCTGTTATTGATTAACTGTAAAACTAATTAACCTTTACCATCATACTCAAATAAATTCCCATCAAGTAAATAATATCATAGTTTGGATAGCGAAGTCTCAATCATTATATCTGATCATAATATGAACTACGTAATTACAATTGGGAGGACGAAAAGTAATGAAAGCTTTCAAATGAAAGTTTTTAATGAAGTACGGTTATAAATACTATTAAAAGCAGAAAATGAGATTAAAATGATGGGATCTAGATACATAATAATGATGTAAACTATAAATTCTGAAACTAAATTTAAATTACACAATGCATAAACAAGATAAAAGATGGAAACTTGCTAAAACTATTAACGAACTAAACCTATTAAAGAACTTGCACGTTTTTCTATTGCCCAGCATTGTTGGACTTTTTATCATTATTTTGAATTTTCTTCTGCTAGAATTTTCAGAAAATGATCTGTGGTCTATGACCATGATTTTTGGAAAGCTTATCCCATTTGGAAAATTTTTCATTCTTTAGTAAAGGTTTTTTTCCAGTACTCCATATTTTCCCGACATTTAGAAACGATTTTTATAATCTTTCTTTTCTTTCCGGTTCTTTTCCCTGCTCATTTCCCCCCTTTTCTTCTTGGTCTCTGTTCCTGCCTTGTTCCTGCCCTCTGATTGGTCAATCTATAATCCGACACATTTCGTATTAATACCGGCTGTCTTTCTGGTTCTTTCCTATTCACTCATAGATTTCTAGTTGTGTGTTGAGCGCTTCTTTTCTGCATTGATGAAGAGGCTCCATTGTAACTTCGAAATAGCTATTTGCGATACTTTTTATTCTGAATCTGTGCTTTTTTACGTTGTTTGTATTTACAAGATAAAATATTACTATTTCAATCAGAAAGTAGGATGGCTCTTAGTATTAGTGGTTATGTTTACCAAGTAAGAGGGGAGGGGGGGGGGAGAACGGGACTAGTTGGCCGTATGGGCACGATGGGCCAGTCGTAATATTTTAAAACATTTAGGGCGCATGAGAAGGCCAGCTACACATCGTCTATGTTGCCCATCACCTCCTTTAACATAAATTCCGTGGTAAATGTCGCGTCATTATAGAATAAGCTAAAACATATGATATTCAAAAATTGTTCATAATTACTCTAGGACCTATTTCTTTATTAAAATGCTGTCAAAATAGTTTCTTACACTCATGAACAGCGAAAATTTCAAGTTGGCTCGTTAAGCATGTGGCACATAAAGCCAGCAGGCCAACTTACCCAATTAGGACACTTTAATAAAATATATACTCGTTCCTTTAACTTCGAGTCGTAATAAATGCAGTAGTACCTCTTTTAAGAGATACCTCTATTTAACGGCATTAAGGAACAAAAGGTTACATTAAACGGATATCAAACATTGAATTTACTGAAATCGAAGATTCACTTTTTGTCTAAAAATTAATAAACAATCCACTTTTTCGTATTGATAAAAAATATTTAGAAACATATTTTCAATAAAATTTTAATTTTAATTTATGTGCAAAAGCGGGTGGTATGAATTCTGAGTAAACATCATTTTTATTTTTATATGAGAGAAGGATTAACGAATCCTGAAAATGTCGTTAAAAACACAGAAAAGTTTTTAAAAAGTTATTTAATAAAGATTGGGAAAAAATGAATGTAGGGTTTTGAAATGGGGAAAGTGTATCTGTTGGTCGTCTTTCAATCTGCCCTGTCCCCTTAATAAGTTTTGAGGGAGCTGTGAATTTTGATGAATTTTTTGATTAATGAATACGTGAATGAATAAATGAATATATGGATGAATGAATTAATAAATAAATGAGTGAAATAATTAAGAAATTAATGTGTATTAACCGTTGAAAAATGTATATTTTAAGTAATTAAACTGAAGGAAAGAGGCAGATGAGCTACATAATAAATTTGATGTAAATGTACACAAGAAAGTAGGCCCTTATAGTTCTAGACTGCACTACTTTTATAATTTTAAAATATATGACACGCATGTCTATGACGGAATGGGAAATATTTTTTTTCTTAAGCAATCTTAGGTTTTCTTTCATAGAAAAAGAAAAGTAAGATTTGTTGAAGTGTTGTGCACTTCTTGCTTTTTAGTCTACTTTCCCTTAAATTAAAAAAAAAAAGAAGGCATCAGTATGAAGGAAAAAAATATAGCGAAAATATCATTCAAAATAAAGAAAAATGAAAAATAAGTAAAATAATTAAATAACGATTGCGAAAAATGTGTGTATGTCGGTATATCTGGCTGCTCGTGCCTCCATCTCTCCCTTAATAACTTGTGAAGGAATTGTCCCACTCGAAAGATTTTTTCAGTGTATTCACAAATAGTCTAGTACAATTAAAAATAAACAAATGAGCTTGTTGAATAGATTTCAGTTCTTCTTGCGTAAGTGGTTGTTAGTCAGAACTTATTGCTTTCATTTTTGTCACTATTTCGTGTCACGGGAAATTATAAGATTTAGAAGGAAAAACATAATCATTTGCAAAAAAAAAAAAAAAAATCGTTTTATCCACCATCGACGTCATGAATCAAGTGATTCACTATTTCACTATCTGCAATCACACAAGGAATAAAACTTAAAAATGCAACAAAATAAATAAATAAAGGTGTTTCCATAACATAAAGAACCACTTCTTTAACTTTATACCTTTTTTGTAACATTTATACCTAACACAATTGCCGCTGTTGAAACTGTTAAAACTATTTTATTATAAACTACAATATAAATTGTATTTAATAAAGTTTCTTTTTACCAGTTCAATTTAAAGAAAAAAAAACTTTAATGCAAGGATTTTTTTTCCCCAATAAAAAAAGATATTTTCAGAAGGAGTGACTTCGTGTACGAATAAAGTTCCAAATGTATTTCAAAGAAAAAAATTCAAATCAAGTTTAAGAAGATTACAATGCAAGACCGAGTACAAAAAGTAAATTTACAACGAGCGAATAAAATAAGAAAAACTGTCTCTCCCCAACATTTTTTGCTCCCAGCAGCAAATTCCCTTCGTCCAACAGGATCTGATGAATTCAATATGCAAGACGCGAAAATAACTCTTCGCTTCCTTCGGTTGCAAATTAATTTATCATGAAATGCGGAACGAAATACTAATTTCGTTGTTTACTCCATTGTCAGAGTTGTTTGGGAAACGCTGAGCTGTGGAATACAGAATATTTAGATGCGTGACACTATACAGAATATATTATGAGTTGTCAAGGGATTTATAAAACAAGTTCTGAACAAATGTAAATATTTGGAACTTAAATCCCGTTCTAAATTGTGAGCTTGGAGTGAATTTTAAACACAATGTCATACTCTATTTAGCTCAACTTCATTGTAATCTTAAGTTTATATGCACAGTATAGAATTTCGTGTCAGGTCGCAAAAGAAGTATTTAAGACTGCACTATCCACGCCTTCAAGAAAGACAGAAAGAACTTATTTGGATTTTGTGCAAACAAGACTATCCTCTCCTCCTACTTACCACCACTTACGCACTTCCCTGTACTGTTGATTATGTAGTGTACATCAGTGTAAAGCACCAAACAAAAATAAACTAGACGGAGTATGCATTCACACCAACGACGATAAGGGACATACGATGGCAACGAAACTTTCAGCTCGCATGATTGGTTATCTTTAAACAGGCCCTCGGGTTCACTGATTGACATTTTTTCAAGCGCTTTATATGAATGCACCCATTAGGTGTTTTCATACCAAACGCAACTGCGGCGTCAGACAAATGCTAATGTTTTTAGCGCTTGTCATTGGTTCTACGTAATTTCATAACCCTGCTTTTGTGTTGGCTGATTGGCATTTTTTTTTTGCGTCATCAAAGACTTTCCCCCAGCCGATAGTGAATGTTTGATTGCGTTATCGCAGGCATACGTCATTGCTGTTAGTTTGATAACCATAGCAACACTCTGTTACGACGGAGACAAAATGTCTCCGTGGTTAATAAGTCCGTCGTAAATAAATAATTTTTGTTGCCAACATGAAAGCATTTCGGAACAGTCACGTGACATTTTGGTGAAGTAAAGGGTCTGCCTTCCAAGTGGGTTCCCAACTTGTTGCTTTCAAATGTAGTGAAACAGAGCTAATTATATTTTAAAGCGATAGCATTGAAGGAGCCAAATGCAGATTTTGTTTTACTTGTAGCCACAATTTCCTCTTTAATTCTGACAGCCGTTTTCCACTTTGCGCACAATCGAAGACGCAGTTTGTGCTTATCGTTGGTCTGTGGTAAGTAGAACATAATTGTTTTCTCGTGTCCTTTCATACAATGCCAGACTCTAAGTCTTTTATAACTTCTACATGTAATAAACGATTTAAATTTTGGTGACAAGTAAGGTGATTTAATTTTGGCAATGATTCACCCAAAATTGTTGTTGCTATAAATGAGTGCAAACCATAAAATATCTCTTTTCGAGTCTTTTGAGTAAATAGCTAAACACTGACACTTCACAGTATTGCTGAAGACTTTTCTCGAGAAAAAAATCTAACAGTATAAGATTCATTTATAGAAATAAAGTAAAGCACTAGAAATGAAGTTAAGCAAAAAAAAAAAAAAAAACGCTTATTTCTACGTACAATGCAATTAACGCTAGATGTGCGAAAGTATGCAGATTCGATACCAAGAAAATTATATACAAAAATGTAAATGTTTTCATATTTAGGGAACATTTATTTTAGTGCTCAGACGTTAATTTGTGAGTTTATATCGAACATTTTCTCAAAATGGTAGATGTTCAGGAATTGAAAACTGGGGACGCGAACGCTACGTTTTACAAAACATATAATGTTATGTTATATGTTTTATACATGGTGACGCCATTTTTAAGTGCAACTTGTGTTTAAAATTTTACAAAATCTGTGTGTGTGTGAGTGTAAGTTTAAATTGCATTTAACAGATAACCCTTAATATTTTTACTATGAGAAAATGTGTACAAAATATTTTCTGCAATTTAATCAAAAATTTACAGAACTAGATTAAATAACTTCAAACAATTTCTTAAGCCGCTTATATTATTGTACCGCATATTGACAACAATGAAACTTTATACAGATGCACTAAACAGTCTAAAAATGTATTGATAAATGTATAATAATTACAGTAAAACGTTTACATTTCTTAATTATCTTAATAAATACATACCGTAACTAATTTAATCTAGTAAAATCGCCATGTAAATTGCTTCAAAACATCAGTATCATCTCACATAAATAACTAATGTTTCCAAGATTAAATATAATTATCACGCGCATTATAATTGTGTTTTGATCAATTATCAGCACATTTCATTGTTAAACACCATACATCTGCTCTTACAATGATATTTGCTGATTTGCTGAAGGGAAGATAAAGTCTAGACAAGCGACGCATAAAATCGAAATTGTTCTTGTTTCTAATTAGCACTAGTCGGGCGTTGTCCTCTTTGGGAACGATTATTCGCGATAGGAAACGCAATGGAAGTAAAATGCCAAAGCAACGCAGGTGCTTAGAAAAGTCACTTTGCCTAGAATATGCGGAAAGTCCTCTCAATAACGACTTTAATGGAATTTGAACGCGACTTTTAGACAACGCTAATGCCCTCAATTTAGGCACTAAAATTGCAAAAGTTAAATCTGCTTTCCAAATAGGTGTGATAACGATGCTGATAAGATATTTGGAAACTTAAGAATTTTGTTTAAGGGCTTACTTGGACTTTTCTTACATTTTTTCTTGTGTATAAGATACTGCCAAAAGATGCTTTGTAATATTTAAAGTAAGGTTTTAAAAATAGGTATGAAAGTTTACACCTTAGTGTAGGAAAATACCCAAACACGCTTGCTTCAACAGTTTAAATAAAGGAAAAGGTTAGTAAATATACTCCCATTTAATTTTGATCTCTCGGACAATAACTTTCAAACAAATACAAACTACTATGGATTTTATTTCTTTTTATTTAACGGAAAATGAACCAATCTAATATACTTAATTGAAATATTCTCTATTTCTAAATTGTAAAACAAGGTAAAGTATTCTTAGTTGCATTTTATTATGCTATGTTTAACCATTTTTACAAAAGAAGTACATTTCTAGATCATTTTATTCATGAAAATATGTTATTGTTCTTTAATAAAAGTATTCATTAAAGAAATTGGATGTAACTCAAGCATGTTCAACCCTTTTGTGCATTAAAATTCATTTTAAAAAGTTTACAATTAAAAATTTGCAATTAGAAATTTTCATTTTTATTAAAATTTTTAACCAAGTTTCATCTTACTTACTATGCATTATATTACATGATGTTTTTAGTACTTTTATTGAATGTTAATGATATTTAACCAATGCATGTGTGTGTGTATTTTTTTAAAACTGTACATAAAAGAAGATAGATGTTTTCTGCAAAACCTTTCATTTTTCAAGCGTAATAAGGAAAAAAACATGACATAATGCTTCAAATGAAATGGACTAGACATTAATTACTCTCCCCTTTAAAATAAGCACTCACGAAATTAAAAAATGAAAATTTTTAAAAATGGCCTTCACGAGAACATATGTACGTAATGATCATTTTATTATTTCGGCCTGTTTGATATTTTTTTTGCTAAGATGTTTTCTTTTTCTCTAATTTTTAGGTGTCATCTTTTAAAAGATCGAAGTGACATCATTTTTAAAAGTTTAACAAATTTACATGTTGAAATTTGAATTCATTTATGAATTATTTAAAACAATATAGTCATTTATTATAAGTATATATAATTCATTATATATGACTATGTTACTTAAAAAAGTGATAAAGCAAGTCAAATTTTAACATGTAAATTTGCTAAATTACAGGTGAATTACTCTTTTAACAGGTGAAGGCCTAAAAATTAGAGAAGTTTAAGAAAATACATCTAAACAGAAAAAAAAATCAATCAATCAGAAGTAACAAGTTATCATTTTTACATGAGTAGAGCCGAAAGATCAAGGTTTAGAAAATATTACCTTAATAAAATATCTAATAAATTTAAGCATCAGACATTAAATAGTACGATTTTCAAAATATTTCTTAAGCAATACAAAATGTACATAGAAGTCTTTTTTTAATTTTCAATTCTAATTTTGTTTGCATTCCTATATTTTCAACATTAATTCACGACAACTGGATTGCAAAGTAATGTATATTTATAGCTTGGAGTAACTTTTAGAATTAGAAGATATTCCAAGCTATATATATATTGGTTTATGTGTTTTACACGTCATATTCGTTATGATTTTTATTTTTTTTATTCCCTTTTTTCCTTATTAATATCAGCCTTTGAAAGAAAAAAAAAATAAAGAGAAAAGAAAATTAAGATTTCATGTTGGTGTTTTCCTTGTTTTTGCCTATGAAAAATGAAAAGTGTGTTTATATACCGGAGAATACATTCAAAAGTTATGGAGCAAACTTACACGCATTTTAACTGCATATCTTATGCAATATGATATTTTAAAAGTTTTTGTATGGAAACGTAACCTGTAAAAAAGATTAATTACAATTTTTAAATAAGGAATGCCTGTAACATAATATAAGCTAAGTTTCAAAAAGTTTTTCAGTCTTTGACCCAGAAAAGATGAATACCCTGCTACCGAAAAAAGTAACTAAAATACAGAAAATTTAGTAAATGTTTATACACTAATGCATTAAAAACAAAAGGATTATTTTCCACAAATACAAGAAACCAGCCATAAAACGTTGCCTCATATTCTGTACAGTTAACTATTTTAGATAACAACTCTTTATAACAGTGCACAAAACAAGAGCTTTGTACGAAGGAAGTATTGATAGTCCGTATGCTAACTGCAACAGACATAAAATTCTGAAGATATGATTCAAGAATTAAACTTCAAACTAATATTTTCAGCATCAGTTTACAAGAATACAAAAGAGGTTTTTCAAGTAGACCCGCGTTACGTAAAATTACCTTATTTAGAAACATAAGTTTAAAGATCAGTTTGAAGCCAGAAGTCAATAGCATAATAAATTGCAACATTTAAGCAAGATTTCAAAAGGCGAAAACTATTGTTTTGTAGTTTTCAATGCAAAAGAAGAACCAATGTTAACATCAATAGTTGTTTTATAGCTTTTGCAAAGCTATGAAACTGAATGGACTTTGACAGTACGATGTCTTTGCAGTTTAATAGATATAACCGATTTAGAATATTCATAATGACCTAGCATCATTTAGATAATACTCATGCCATTCTTATCTAACCTTTTTATTCCTTAACAGAACTTATTAGATGACCAGCTGGTTCAGTTTTTTATGTACAATAACTGTTGCTTAATTTTCATCACGCCATCAGTTTTCATCATGCTAACGATAGAAATTTTCAGTCGCAAATACTGAATGACAGCAAAGTATGACTTAAAACTGTATTTAGTTTGTTATAAAAAACTGAAGGCTTTTATTTATGTATTTCTTGAAAACGTCTACAGACGAATCAACTTTAGACTAATGCCTAATGTTTCAATGCTATTAGTTTAATTACAAAAATGAAGCAATATCCAAGAAGAAAAAATCATAGAGGATTAATAAAATCTTCAACAAAAAAAAAAAAACAAAAAAAAAACTAAAAACTCGTGTAAATACAAAAAAGAAAAAAGAGAAGGAAACTATCTTTTTACAATTTGTAATTTTCCGAGAAAAGAAAGTAAACTAATGTTTGCCTGCTGGGGTGGGTTAATGCATGCATTAAGCTTGCAGGACATTTTCAAATTAAGACTAAATCTTTTTAAGTTATGTAGTGCTACCTTTGTCGTAGCTTAAACCTTTATGTAATGTTTATTTGGCTATGCCCTTGCCTACGCTTTATGTTTCTTGTGCTTAGGTGTATATTGAGGAAAATAGTGCGCTTAAATACTTAAAAAGTTAAATGATCTTAAATTTCTTCGGAATATTTTTAAGACACGAATTTAGTAAGTTGATGGTTAACACATTTATGGAATACTTAAAAAGGTTTTAAAAGTTTTTTTCCCTCTTAGCAAAACGAAATTTATTGCAAGCATAACTATTGACCCCGCACCCACCAAATATGAAAAAATACAGATGACGCAATTCCAAGCATAAGACTTGAAGCAAACTGATCAAAACAAACAACAAAATAAGGTCATTTAGCTCAGCACTAAACATTTTAAGCAATTATACTTTGTTGATATATTTTAAATTTTACTACCGAAAATAAACTGAGATATTTTTAGATTAATCCATCATTTACTTAGAAGTCAAACAGAAACGTTAGAAATAAAAAATATGTTTTTCCGCTTGACTACAAATTTATCTTGACATGCTTCCTGGCATTTCCCTTCGTCAGATAGAAAGGTGTACCTACATTATGTTTATCTCCACATGAAATTGTAAGGGTTAGTTGCTGATCCGGATACGAATCCATTGTAGGTGCTAATTACTAGTTCAGTTAGCATGTATTTTCGGTTTCAACATAACTAAACTATCTTTGTAGCACTTCATACTTACCTGAAATTTAAAATCAAACATCTAGCACATTTCTTTGTACCTTGTTATCATAGAGTAAGGGGGGTTTTTCCTGTAAGGTTTTCTCATTAACCACTTTTTTTTCCCGTTTGTTTCAAAGAATAGAGAAACATAAATCATTGAATTTTTGTTACCGAGCTTTAAAAAAACTGGTTTAAAATTAAATAAAAGAAATCAGGTTCACTTTAGATTTATGCATATTACGTGTGAAGTGAAAAAATTAAATTAACGTTAAAGTGGTACTAAAAAATGCACACATTAATCTCCTTAAATCTTGATTTTTATATAGCTATCAAACTGAATGATGTGGTTTTAAAAAGCGTAAAGCTAATTTTCGTCACAACTCGGATTAGAAATGTCTTAGCGTCTCAACATCTACGTATATTAAGATTCTTAAGATATGTAGTTTCTTAAGATATATCCATTTAAGCAATTTTACAAAAAGGGTTATCATTTCCGGAGAACTCTAACAATACATTAACTCATTCGCGTAGTGCGAACATACATTCTAAAAACGTTCCA
This sequence comes from Octonoba sinensis, assembly GCA_038502835.1. Classification (NCBI taxonomy): domain Eukaryota; kingdom Metazoa; phylum Arthropoda; class Arachnida; order Araneae; family Uloboridae; genus Octonoba; species Octonoba sinensis. Next base: position 105,197,427 of record CM076602.1, on the reverse strand, counting down.
AACTCCGACCATGGCCATGTTGCAAGAGGCCGTCTTCCTTTTTAGTGCGTCGTTTACTTCTTTACAAATATTGGCTTCTGAGAGAGGGAGCACTTTGCACTCTCTTTTGTACATCATTATTTATCTATTATTATGTACTAACATACATAATAACTGTACATCGTTTACTGCAAATACGGACATACATATGTATATAAAAATATATGTCAATTTTTACATTTAACGAACATTTCGAGGTATTCATAATTCTACAGGTCTCCTCAACATCCGATTCATTGTTTTTCTGGTTCTTCCCAGGCAAATGTATCCCCTTAAGACCTTGTTACATCTAGCGTGCTTCTAATAATAAGAGTGACGACATCGGATTTTACCAGCTTTAACTTTTTACCAACTCGCCTGCGCATCGCGCTTTTACAGCGCCTCTTGGCGATGCGCAGCCGCTGGGGTAAAAATATGGCGGGGAGGGGGGGGGGCATGCGCAATAGCCGTTTTCATCACTCTTACTACTTGAGACACACTAGTTACATCCAATGAAACCCTATTACCCAGTAACACTTGATAAACCTATAAAACATGTAATAACTCAATGCATGGTTCGTTAAGTTTAAAAGTTATAATAAGGAAAAATATATTTCCTGTTTCATTCAGCATATGAACTATTATATCAACTTATACATTCACTCCTAAGGAAAAGGTGTAACTACGGCTTTATCCGAAGTTAATTAGAAGATCGACCATTTTGACCGTAATTGTTGTTCTTCTTGTCTCAAAAAGAAAAAAAAACCTAATGACAGTAAGATCTGAAATCAATGAAGTGTGAGCCGTATTCTCTTTTGAGGTGTTAAATTTAAAACTGATTTTCTTCAGAGATATCGATTAAAGCGAGTCATTATCCGACTTTTCCAAAACAAAGATCACAAATCTATCTTTAAGTATATCCACTTAAAACGAATTGAATGTCGTGTAATAGATATTTTTAAGAAATTCAAACTGTTATAAGTATTTTATCCAGAAGTTTTTTAGTGGAAAAAAAAACTATTTAACTGAATGCACATTTAAATATTTGAACGACATTTAACATATGCATGAATATGTACTAACCCCTCTAAAAATGTGACTAGTTCGTTAAAATGTAACACAAAATGTGTTACTCTAAAATTTCTAAATTTTTCATTGAAATTGCATTACGTATCTAATTTGTTATTCGAAAAATGCAATTTAGATTTAAATTGGTCAGTCGTGACCACTGCAATAATTACAGTAAGAAAAGTGACTTTAATAGAATTGTATAAATGGGACAGCAACTTTAAGCGTGTAATTCTTTCCATAACCAACATAAAAAATGACCTTCCCTTGTTGTAAATATTACGTAAAAATTAATATTAATATACGAATAGTAAAATACTAAAAATGCAAAATAACATTATGTAACATTTATAAAAAAAAGCAAGAACTAGGGAGTAAATTATGCTTTAGCTAACTTATTCCTATTTCTATTATATTATATATATATTGGAATAAAAAAGTATAACCCAATGTACATATTATAATATATATACAATTGCTCTTATAGGGTTGGTTAAACTATGAAAGTTTTTTCTTAACTAATGAAAACTACCCTGAGCACCCCTCATACAATATTAAAATGTACATTACCATGATAAGTGAAGTAAATTTCTGTTTTTAGCCTACTTTCCCGTAAAAGTAAAAAAAATAATAATAAAGCATGAAAGAAGGCTTAATGTATCGTAAAAATATCGTTAAAAATAAAGAAAAGTCCAAAAAAAGTGAAGTATTTAAATAAAGATTGAAAAATAAAAAATTTGAAAGTAGGGTTTTGAGATGGGGAAAATGTGTGTCTGTCGGTCTGTCGGTCTGTCCCCCCCCCCTAATAACTTTTGAACGAATTGTCCGATTCGAAAAATTCTTTTTGCATTCGAAAGATCTCGGCGAGGACATCTCATTTTCATATTTCACTTTTGAACAATTTTTTTGATTTGAACAATTTTTCGTTCAATTTTGAACAGTTCAAAAAAATTTAACATTAGTGCTTATGGGCGATAATGAAGCAAATGATGTAAACTCTGGGTACAAGATCCAAGTTCTAATGAACAAGCTTGCTGGAGGAAGCTCTTGGCGTGAAATATTAATTTGAACAGTTTTTGTTCATTTTTGAACAGTTCAAAAAATTAACATAGCGCTTACGGGGAAATTTCAATCCTATATAAATCCTGATCTAACGGACGGATTTGCTTGAAACAAACTTTATCGGAAAGCTCTTATAACGTAGAACATGTACAGATAGAAAGTTCATGAAGAACTAACGAGCCTATTTTCCTGTGAAATTTTTTTATCGGGATTTTTAAGGATATTTGTTAATAAGTGAAATAATGAAGGAATGAATAAATGAAAGAGTGAAAGAGTGAATCAATGAATGAATGAATAAATGAGTGAATAAATTAAAAAATAAATAAATAGATGAATGAGTAAGCGAATGAATGAATAAATGAATGGCTGAATAAATGAAAGAATGAATGAGTGAGTGAATGAATATGTATTATCCGTTGAAAAAGGTATATTTGAAATACTTTAGAACTAAAGCTAAATGAGAAAGAGAGAGAAAGAGATGGCTAGATTATAAATTTGTATTTGGTGTATACGGGAAAGTAGGCTCGTATAGTTCTAGACATAACTTCTTGTCTAAATTTGTTCTTCCATTTAGAGTCAACCCATGCACATGATTTTATGCGAAGAAACTCAATCATTGTCATAAAAAATACAGTATCTTTTAAAATATGATCGAAATTTCATCTCCCGCAATTTTTTATTCTTTCACGTGAAATTTAAATCCGTGTTTAGTTTGCTTTCATGAAAAGTCTACAGATGTTGAAGTGATCCCAGAATAGTACTTTGCCTTATGATGATGATGAAAAAAAAACACACCTCTTAGTGATAAATAATTCGATAAATCTTTTCTACTGGCCTGTTTTAAAGTAGTATAAATATAAAGTGGAACTTCGCTATTAGTACACAATTCGTTCCAGGAGGCAGTTCTAATGGCGAATTATTTTTAAAATAAGATACAATGTAAATTGGGTTAATCCGTTCCAGACCCACAGATGGTTGCTTATTTAAACCTATGAAATACAAATGTACAGTACGGTACATCAAATTATACATAAATTAAAAATAACTGCACTTTACTGGTACGGTGAGGTGATGTCATAAGTGGAATGTTGAGAGGAGGAAGATAAATGTTGATGTTACTGTTTAGAAGAGGAGTCACCTTTCAAAAAGCATCAGGTAACATCCATTCAGGTTTTTTTTCCCTTTCCTGCTGTTCTTTCTCTTTTGAATTTTTTCATTAGAAGACTCTTGGGTTTCTTTTTCTAAAACTCCCCTGTCCAATGTTGTCTGCCTTTGACGATTTTTCAGAATTGTTCTAAAATGTTCAATAACATTGTGGGTTTAACAAGTTGATGATTCTGTTGACCACAGCAAATGTTAGGATGAAATTTTCATACCACTCTCTGTGTTTTCTCCTAGTGGTTAATACAGCTCTTTAATTTCTGCATAGGAAATGCTTTCCTTACTACTTGCCTCATCTGAAGAAAAAAATTTTTAACCAACTTTATCTTGCTGCTCACCTTAGAAAATTAAAATTGTCAGTAAAACCAAAAGTATTAAATTTTAAAAAAACGCCAAACAAATTATTTCAAGACGAGTTTTAAAGAGCCAAATTTCTCGATTTTTTTTTTCTTTAAAAAAAGTCAAACTGGTAACCCTGGCCCCTTTCCGCCGTCCGAATCGCGGGGCAAGCGTACGAATGACGGGTTGAATGTTACTTGAACAAGTTGGACGAATAACGAGTAGAGAGGTGGACGAATGACCCGGGGGTTTTTCTTTATTGAATACGAATTGCTAACTGTTGCAACGCATAAATCGAAGTAATACGGTAAATATTTTTTTTTCAAATCTCATGAGTAGAAACAATTTTGTCGTTAGTACTAAGTGTTTTACTTCCAAGAGATATTCGCTCCCTAAATATTTGTTTATTATCGCCCCCCCCCCTCCCCCAATGAGGAGGTACTTTCTTTCTTGGCATCCACTCTCTTCGAAGCCGCGGAAATTGCTTTCTTGCCATTTGTGAAGAACACCTGATAAACAAAAAGAATTAACATTAACTCGCTGCAATTGGGTGACACCAAATAGAACTACAGCAATTACGCCCCCATTTAGACCTGACTCCCCTTTTAGACCTGAGACTGAAGGGGAGGGAAACGTTCACCAACTCGGAACAGCCTCGGGACTTTAGAGTCGACGCATTTCACATACGTTGTATCCATAAGTTCACTTGGTGAACCGTCAACGGGTCCTTTTCCGAACCCAAACCTTCCAGCTCCAGTTCCGATGCTCAACCTACGAGGCCATTCGTTCATTAAAGTAGTAGTTTTTGAAAGGTAATTGTAAACAGATGCTTTAAAAATGTTCTATGCGCTCAAAATAACTATTGCATTCTTTAAGCATATAAAATTCAAGATAATCAATCATTTTATTTACGTTTCATAAAAGAAATGCTACGATTTTTTACAAAGTTTCCTGGTAGTATTAAATTTAAGAGGAAAAAAGGTTAGACTAATGCTTGAAACAGATATTTTTCTACAAATTCTTCGATAAATGAATTTATCGAAAAATATAACAATTATTTTTTCTTTGTGGAGTATTTTAAAAGAAATATCTTAAACCGAAGTTAAAAAGTAGAAAAAACAGTTTGAGATCGAATTAATTTAGTCTGGAGTTACATGAAAAGTATTATGTGTAGTTTAAAATTATTGGGAAATTAGAGTTAAAAAGGTAGTTTCTGCAAGTAACTTTCCCCTGTAATTAGAAATTATATATATATATATATATATATATCGATTGATTGCAAACTGAGCCACTTGTGTGTAGAGTCTGGTCCAACATTCGGTGTGGCCTGTGAATTTATCTGAATTAACCGTCTTTAATCGGCGTTATTTTTGGATCTCGTGTGCGTTAAACCCTTGGTGATAACATTTTATAATATTACGTTCTTCATATTTAAAGCTAATAAACGTATTCGTTATTTTTAATACGATATTAGCAATGTAAGTAAGTTACACATTATGTTACACATACGATGCATGTAGAAGCCGCCATAACACTGTAGCAATAAGGAAATAAGCCTGAGTGGCATCTTCCTCTTATACTTGGGAGAAGACCCATATATATGGCGAAGATGCCACCAGTTATGGGGTAAGATGCAACACTACAATTAATAAAAATATAAGACAAACATTACAGAATTAAATGTGCATTAACAATGACTATAGAAAAATAAAACAAATTAAATTCTTTCATAATTAGTTTGCTAAAAATAATAACAGGCACAGGTCTAATGATACCCCACACAATATTTCACTCTGCAAATCACCAGCATTGCAATGTTGGTGCAACCATTTGTTGCATTCGAAGCACTGAATCCACTCCCACTTGGGACCTTTTCTAGCATAGTATCCTTTACAAACAGCACAAAAATCGTCATTATTAGCCTCATCAAAACTGTCACCACTGGTGTCTAGAGGAATTACTTCACTTGGCAATTTCAAGCTGACACATCTCTTTTTCTTCTGTTTTTTCGAAGGTTTCGTGTTATTTGTTTTGCCCTTACCCGCCTTTTCTAGCTTTCCTCGGGCCTTTTTGCGCATAGTTGCTCTCTTCTCTGATTCAGTTAAGACTTCTGGTTTCTGTTTTTTACACCTGGACAATTTACATTTTCTGATCTGAGGAATATTGCTAATTGCTTCTAGAAAGGAAATCCCGTGTTCTGTGCTGGTAGAGGCAACCGATGGTGATGGTCCACAACCACTAGCTATGATGATGGAAGGAACTGCTGGTGTAGGCATGTCACATGCTCCACTTGTGAAAGCCACAGTTGTATCATTTCTGGAACTATCAGAAGTAGCAAACGTATGCTGTGGGATTGCTTCTGGGTTATAGGGGTAAATCCCAGGAGCTGAACACCCAGAAGTACCATATATATATATAAATATATTTGTGTGTGTGTGTGTGGAAAATGCCACAATTGAGTGACATTTTTTTAAATTAAATTTTTCATGTATTTCATACTGAGAAGATAATTAACTTGTACACGTAAGAAATTAAACATTGAAAAATAAGCTGTATTTTTTTCATGATCTTGTTATTTCAATTTTCAATGTACTAATCGAAAAAACCCTCAAGTGAGGCATCTTCCCCCGATTTACCTTATATAACTGTAAATGTTTTTGCCCTAAATGTCTAATAGACAATTTGAAAATTTAACTTGGTGTTATACAATAGTGCTTCATATTTTTTTAATACTTTTTTCTATGTCTTAAAAAGAAAAACTGCAAGAAGTTTCAACACAATTTTTAACATTTTAGTTAATAGGCACCATTTCTTTCTAGAAAAGCTCGGATATTTTGGATATTATCTTTTGTCTTGTAATCATTTGCGGAGGTTACTACTTTATTTTGAAATGTATTTCAAAAACAAAACTTAACCTATTTGAGCTTGTCGCAGGAATAGCTCATAAAGAAAATTTACTGTTGAAGCGAAAACTCATTCCTGTCTGATACGGTTAAATACCGATTTACCTTTCCCATCAATTCCATAAAAGAACAAATACGAGTATTTCTGATTAAGATGCAATATATGTTTTCGATGTAGTTCCATTTTCTTTGAGATTAATACATAAACAGTTTCCGAAGTTTCAGAATATCAAATGTTATTGTTATTATTTAGTATGTTAGTAACTCTTAGAGCAATGAAAATGTTTAAAATGTTATGGATGTTTTTGATTTGAGCTTGTTAGGGCCTGCGAATGATACTAAAATCTCTATCTTGATAAAAATTTTAAAAGCATGCCGGTTAATGTTTTTGGCGCAGTCGTGTTATTTTTACTCAAAATACAAAAGGGCAACTTTTTTTAAAACGCAAAGATTAGGCGAAAAATAAAATGAATAACGCTTGAATAACGATTGCATACAAGTGCCCGGAGTAACAAGGAACATCTTTTCGATAACACCTTTTCGTTGTAAACATAACATAGTAATATGAAAGTTTAATTGATGTAGAAACATCCGACAAAAGGTCTTATCGGACGGTATTGCTAGTAACTCAGGAACACGTATCTGCGTTTCAAATAGCGATTATAAAATATTCATGTACTGATTTTGATTTACAAGGAACCCCTTTTTCAGTACAAAAGATGTGAGATGGCCTGAACAAAGAAAACTCGAATGACTGTCATCCTGAAACTCACACTCTCTCATAGAAAAATACCGTCTTTATAGCCCCGAAACACATGTACGCCCTATTAATCGTTTATTTAACACCGGTTTATAAAGCGAAAGATAAAATATCAGTTAAAAATTCTTCGACGTATATAACATGCTCACATACATCTTTTTTTTTTCTAAACCCATTTTTCAACAATTGTATTTTAAATTTAAATATTTTTTTTTTTTTTGTGTAAAAATACCAAGCACATCGATTTATTTGATGCAAATAAGGGTTTAGTCGCGTAATTAAACACACATGCACACAACATCCAAATTTGAAATGTATCCCCGGGCGAGGGTGCGCGTGTTTTGTAATTAGTGAAAAATAAGTACATTTAGAAAGGGGCATGCATAGGGTGCAAAACTCAAACTAATTAAAATTTGTAACAGTAGTTATCTTTCAATATTCATTTACTTTAACAGTCACTTGGGCAGAAAGTTAAAATTAATATCATTTAACTGCAAAACTGAAGTGTTAATTGATGTTTTACTCAAATCCTTACTGCAAATAGAAAATGAGCAATGAAGCAGAAAAGTGCGTTTTATTGCATTTTATCGCAAGTAGAAATTTAATCGTTTAGCATTTTAAAAATTATGTTATTGCTGTTATCAATATTAATTAGCTCTCAGTTCCAGTTGCGACATCGATTATTGATAAAATTCACAAATTAAAATAGCTCCTAATTTGTCTGAATTACTAGCATGATGTATTTATGGATTTTCCTTTAATGTACATCATATTTCATAACTTTATGAATATCATTTGGAATTGATACACTTTATTAATTTTCCTAACGAGTTTTGCTTATTTAATGTCATGTTATCTATGTAACATTTTAATAGGATTTTCTTAATTAAGAAAGTCAAATATTAAGAGAAACGCAACTGGAAGATTTTGACTTTGAATTCAGTGTTACTTAATCATTTCTATTTCGTATATGCGTACAGAACGTATATAAAAACTCTTTGTTCGTCATATCTTATTTTTGCATTTATTAAAGTGCAGAAAAAGCATAATAGTAGAAAAAAAATACATACAATAATTGTGATACATAATTTTTAAAAAATAAGAAAATAATTGTTTTAATTGAAACAGTTATGATAAATAAAAAAACTACATACGATAATTGTACATAAATAACGTATATTGTTTTTCACTGCTGCACTCTGAAAAATAGTATCCTAATTTTCGACAAGTCTTAAATCGTCAAGAAAATTTCGTCATTTATAACGATTCTTTCCTCACGCGATCACGTGACTTAAAAAAGTTACAACACAAATTTCGGCAATTTGACGAAAGATTTACTCAGAACATTTTTCCCGAAGCCATTTCGTCAAACACGACGAAAGTTTCGTGAGATTTTAGCATGCGTTTCTTAGAGTGAGCAACAACTATCTTAGAATTTCGATAAACTATTTTATTCCTGCAGATATATTTACAATAGCAAATGTTTACAAATTAAACAAACACGCAGCACTACTGTAGCATTATCCATAAGGCGTTGTGCAAGAACAAGGCTTAAGCTGTTGTTCATAATGAAATTTAAGTTCATCACAAAATAATATCATTAAATCAATTTCTTTTTTCTACTGTATTCGCCCAATATGTCTAAATAATTATTCCGTATATAGGGCATACTGCTATTAAATAAAATATCTTAAATTAAAATCGAGGGCTTCAATAGTCGTTGTTGTACAAGAAAAGAAAAAAAGAAATATATATATAAACTAGCTTATTCCCCGCAGAACATCGGCGGGCTATAACTTCAACAATCAATATAAACATGACAATAATCGCTCGATATAAACAAACTAAGGTGTTGTCACTCCAAATAATCGGAAATTAATTATTTTTAAATCGTAAAAAAACGTTTTTAAATTAGAAAGGCTTAAAATAACACCGCTAGATATGAACGTGAGAATGGTCGCTCGATATAAACAAACTAGGGTGTTGCTACTACAGCGAATCAGTAATTAAAAATTCAGTTATGAATGGGAATACTTTTTAAAAATAGAAATAGAGTTACTAAAGTCTGTAAATTATGATAATAAATACGAATATTATGTTATGTTTCTTGGCAAATCACTGGACAAATTTTAAAATACCGTTTTACCATAGTTTTTTTTTTTTTTTTTTTTTGCATGATGGAAGTATCGTATCGTATCGCAAAATTTAATCGTAACTGGTCCATGTAAAGTGATATATAGATATATATATATATATATAGATATTGATTTTTTTTTACTTTTTAGGCGGTTGTAACCCTAAAAATGTCATTGTAGAGTGATGTGTTGCCAATTGTTGTCAGTTTTTCATCTTTGTGATTATTTTTCGACTGTCTAGCATGTAGTGGGTAAATTATTAATTTAATAAATGAGCTCTGGAAAAGTTTTTTTTCTCTTCAACAGCGTCAATGCGATGAAAACAACTTGCTTCTTCCCAACTAGCGCTAATTTTTCGCTTTTTGGACAGTCGTAACCCTAAAAAGGTCGTTGTAGAGAAAAGTGTTGCCAATTGTTGTCAATTTGTCATCTTTTTGATTACTTTTGGACTATCTAGAGTATACTAGATAAATTAATAATTAAATAAATGAATTCTGCAAAAGTCTTTTCTCCGCAGCAGTGTTAATACGAGAGAAGCAACTTGTCAACTCAAGTGAAGTTTTTTTTTTTTTTTGCCTCTTTAGACGGTAGTCCAGCGTTTCTCAACCTTTCAGTATTCGAGGCCCAATTTTCTATCATAATTTTCATCGAATCCCCCCCCCCCCATTTACTATAAAATGTATACAACAGTACATACAAAATCCGTACTCAATACTGTATATTGAGTACTCATTCCGTTTTGGAATTATTTTTAACTAACTGCCGAAACAAGAGTAAAAACGAGTTATTTAGTAATAAATCACTATTTCAATTTTGGGCATTAGTAGATTATGATTTTTCTGCACTAAAAACAAGGGCCTTTCGCATTCTATTACCATTTTCAACATCCTACTTTTGTGAAACTGGATTTTCTGCTCTGGCTTCTTTGAAGGCAAATTATAGATTCGGCTAAATATAGAAACAACTGAGAGTGACTATTTCTAATATTAAGCCTTCCTTCAAAAAACTTTGCTTTGAAAGACAGGCCCAAGGAAGGCACCAATAATTATTAAATTTGTTTTTAAGTTAGTATGTTTTGATTGAGAAAGTTTTAATTTAGTAATTTGTTTTACTTTAATAAGTTATTAAATACATCAAAATGTATTTTGTTTTATATGTGCATGTGTGCTTTCCTTTCAGTCAGTTAATCAATTTTTTTACAGTAATATTTTCTCTTGGATATTATCGCGCCCCACAGGTTGAGAATCGCTGCGGTTGTTGTAAAAAAGATGCTGTACAGAAATGTGTTGCCAATTTGTCATCTTTGATTAATTTCTGACTGTCTAGCACATAGTTGACAAAATTTTTGTTTTAAAAAATGAATTGTGAAAGTTTTTTCTATGCAACAGTGTCAATGCGGGGAAACCAACTTGACCTTTCTCAAATAACACTTATTTTACCTCGTTATTCTAGATTACCTGATAAGATCTCAGATTTAAAAAAGTAAATAATGCTTATATAGAGAAAGTGGGATTGCTAAGCTGTGGTATAATTCTTTGTTAAACACATTAATACGGTGTAAAACCCGTAAAATAAAAGTGAGAAAGTGAAGATTTGAAAAATGAATAAGTAAGATTTTTTTTTCTTCTGAGGAAAGGGGAGGGAGGGATCCGCAAAGTTGATACTTTTTCAGATGGGCATCTGTGATGGTCTGGACTTTGAGTACCTCTGCCTTTAAGTATCCAAATATATCGTAATAAGTGTCAAAAAACTCACAAAAATGTTTTATACATATCTTCCTTGCTTCTCTATAAACATGCATATTTGTAGCCTAAAAATAATAAATAAATGCTTTTAAAACTTACTATGTCAGTATTGATGTCTAAAAATAATTACACTTTCGACAAAAGAGTTTCCTGGAAAAAGAAAATTTACTGGAAAGTTGTTTACCGAGTTTTTCTCTATCAAAATATGTTGCCACATCATGTCAAACCACAATGGAGAACAATGCTTAAATAAGCTATCCTCGCCGCCACAGGATATCATGAAAGTAAATTGCTTCATGGTATGGGGTCTCAATTCCCGACGGCAGCTCTAAGAGCTGATTTAAGGGCTTCCTCTCGTCAGTCATAATAAATGAAAGCGGGTTTGATAGAAATTTCTAATAATTTTCACGGAAAGGAAAAAGTGGGGAAATATATCAATAAAGTCATTAACTTTACCACGAAGTACATAAAATTTTTAAGTATGCATATGTAATTATTGTTATATATTTTTCGAGAAAGCGGAACTTCTTTGAAAATGGTTTATTATAACTCGATGCTTATTCGTATGTAAAAAGTAAAGGGCAAATTAAAGAAATATATTGTTGCCATCTCAAAACCAATAATTGCTCTAAAACCTAGTAACATGTTTCAAAAATACTTAATGAGTTACTGCAAAAAAGAAAAAAAAACATAATTGCTAGCATTCTTGCATGATAATCCTGGGTATAAGTATAAACAAGTATGTACTTCCAGATTATGTAAATTGAAGAAAATGCACAGAAATATGTATTTTATAGGAATGTAATTAATCACTTTAAAGGCTTTTTAGAAAAAAAAATCAAAATGACCGAACAAAATTTTTAAAAAACCTCTAGATGTTAATAGGCAGCGGAAACTCGAAGGAACTACTATGCTTTTGCCACATGAAATTAAGACATATTTACATTATCAATGACCAATATTTTATTATCAAAAAAGTATAATAATAATATTTTAAGCTTTTAGGGTATTAGTAATTTTCGCTTTGATTTATTTATGCTAATCTTCATAAAATCTTGAAATAATTTAAAAAGTATTAAACTTATATGATTGCCTCAGCTCTCATTAAAATCACCAATAAATCCACTGTTGTAAGAACAATATTGAAGTGCAAATGTGTACTTAATGTTCTTTAGTTAAGAGATAGAGTTGTAGCTTTTGAACAGCACTTTAATTGTATTATTAAAATGTATTTTTATTCTAAGCCGAAAATGTTTGGGCCTTTTTTCCCCTTAGCATACCTTCTTACTAACTGATATGTTTCAGACAGTGAGAAAAATCATACGTGAGGTACATTTTTGACTTTTAGAAAGCTTGTTTTTTTAGTAGTATTATCATTAGAAGTTTACTTATAAAACTCTTATCTGAACATTCCTTGGAAGTAATTACTGATATCTCCTTTCGGGAGAGGGGGAAGGGGAGAGAGCTATCGCAGCCGAAATCCAAAATCAATAAAGTAGGATTCCTATTACATCTTCAGCTTTTCGATTTAAAAGTTCTAGTTAAATGCGGTATTGATTAGAAACATTGCGGAATCGTCTTACTGAAAAGCTAAGATTGGAGAACGTGTGTTTAAATACAACCAATCACGGGGCACGGTAAGGAACAGGAAAACTCTCATGGGCAGTTGAGCATCTTCTGAATTTCCATTAAAACTAAAATCAAAGTTTAGAAAGAAAAAAAAACGTTTAGTGCTTGCATTAAATTGATTTCCACCTACTTTAAAAATCTAAGAAAATTGAGGCTTCGTTGTTAAGAAAGTGAAGGTAAATAAAAAAGCGTCTGTAGTTTTTCTTACTCAACTAAGAAGAAAGAAAAAATTCGCGTAAGGTAATTTCATCACTTTAAAGACACCTTTTTATTTATTCATTTCTTATATCCTATAGCAGGTTTTAGCTACGAAATGCAATTAAGTCTCACTTTTATGCTTCGATGAACGCTCAAAGACTTGGGATATTTATTTCTCATGTCTAAGACATGATAGGAGGAAAAAAAACATTCTTTTTCTTACCGTGTCAAAACTTTCCTACATATTACATTTTTTGTGTCCCTCAGATTTTATGCTTTTTATCCTCTTATTGTAGAAAAACCCATTCAGATCGTGAAACGTTATGCATAAGTTTTTCTTAACATTTAATCTCATGAAATACTCTAAGTTATTACCAGCAAAATGAAAGTCCACTACCATGTTAATATTTAGGCAGGAACAACAAAATTTACCACATGCAATCAAAAAGTAATGTGACATTAATATTCAGTAAGAACTTTTTTTTAATGGACGAGGGAACTGATGAACTAAAAATTAAACAAAAAAAAAAAAGAAGTTATCATAAGAAAGAAATAGATAAAAGCTATACCTGTTTATTAATTTTTTCTTGTGTTAAGTTCTCAGAAAAGTAGAAAACGATGTGAGTAAAAATGAAGTATTCCCTGTCACCTTTTTTTTCCCTGGAAAAATATAACAGCTCCAATAAAATGGTAAATGATGACACAAAATTTTACGGTATAATCAATTATATCATGCCTAATGACATAAACAAACGCAGCTTACAGATAAAGTTGAGAGGTAAGTTTCTTTCTCAAAAAAGAGAAACAAACTTGAGCTTTAGTCACTACATATAAAATCCCACATGAATAGTTCTACGCCATACATGTTATATATATATATACATATACATATACATATGTATACATATACATATATATATATATACATATACGTATATATATATATATATACACATATATACAAAAATATATATATATATATATATATATATATATATATATATATATATATATATATACTAGCGGTACCTGCTGAATTTTATAACGTCACCTACGGCTTAGCTGAAAGTATAAACGCCGCCATGTCCTTGATAAGAGTATAAAAAACGTCGCATGATGCGCTGTTCTAGCTAAGAATATAAAAAAGTTGCATGCGGCGCTCTCCTCGCTAAGAATGTAAAAACTATCGACTGCGGCATAAAGTCTGCAACATTTGAAAAACGTCGTCTGTCTATTTGTAAAAAAAAATAGACATTGTCAACGCTTGAAAAAGACATATAAGATAAAAAGGATCAGTTGAGAAAACTTGTGAACAATTCCGTCAGTAGGGTCGGATTGGGCCGTGGTAGCCTAGTGGTTAGCACGTCGGACTTCCACCTAGAAGGTCGCGCGTTCGATACCCACTGAAGACCATCATGTATACTTGGGGATATGTGCATGTAAAATCCGTAGACCCCACTACCTCTGCCCGTGCGTAAGCAATCCGAAGGCCTCGGCTACCAGGTAGGGGTCAGGTGGAAAAAAGTAGGGTCTGATTTGCCACCAAAGGTAAGTAAAACTGCCAAATTGTTGCACGGTGTCATTTGTTGCGTTATATTTCCTCTGGAATGAGTCTTGGCGACGATCCTAGATTGATTACAAAAATGTAATTGTAATACCATATTAATTTTATTTTCCGGTCATGCTGAACTGTTGTCTCGCTAACAGAAAAATAAGTTTCATAATGAAATGAAGCTTCGCTAGCGGTACGTGCTAAGCGTTTAGTGAACGTAGTCGGCGGCGTAACCTATGCAGTGAGTTTAAAAAGAGTCGGCATTGCCGCACGCTTATTTAACATTAAGCGTCGTCAATTTATAGTTAAATGATAATGTAAATCATACCTAAAAACAGTATGCAGAATTTCGTTAGTATGTTCCGATTTATTGCCAACGGTTAAAAAGTCAAATTGTAGCATGTTGTCATTCGCCACGTTATTTGAAATCTAGAATAAACCATACGGGTATTCCTTTTCCTGGCGATATTTATTTAAATGCTATTGCTCAAGGAAATCGTTAAATTGGGGAGACAGAACTTTTAGCAAGTTTAATCTCGAATTTTAAACCTATTGCTAATTTGAGAAAAACGTTAAAGCGAAGATATGTTTTATTATTGTTTTTTCTCTGAAAACGAAACTGATGTTTCTCTATTTTGAAAAATAAGTTTTATATTGAAAGGTTCGTAAGCCCGGTGTCAGAATGTATTTAATGTTGAAATGAAAAATGAACTTTTAACCGTATCGTACGAAGTTTATAAGATATTTTTTCAAGTTGATATTTTTAGTATCGTCATAGCCTGAGGAATAAAATGGTATATTCGCTTTAAAATTTGGTCAATATCTGACGAAATTATTTTATGTGTTACAAACTATAGAATTGTAATTACTAAACCTGAAAATAATGTTTTCAAGCTTATATTTTAAGAATTGGTATACCCTGAGCATTAAGAAAGTAGTTTTGTTTTCTTTTTATTTTAAAGAATGAAGCTGATGCGAGAATAGATAGATAAACGAAAATTGCAAACTCATATATCTGCTTGAAAGCCGCAGACTAGATTCGTCCGGCAGTGCGTTGGGGGGTAATCTGCAATGTGGGAGTAGCAAAAATCATTGAAATTTTTTTTTAATTATTAAGAAAACCTTATTGAGTAATTTTACCGAATTGTAAATCTAAACCATTCTCGAATCCACCTGAAGACACACAAAAAATGTCTTAAAAATCGCTCCAGCCGTTTAGGAGGAGTTCAGTGACATACACACGTACAGAAGAATTATATATATATACATATATATATATAATATATATATTATGAATATTTTTTCAATACACTTATATCTTACCCATACTGTCACCTCAAGCTTAAATTCTTTTTCTACAAAGTAATTCAATATATGGAGTGGTGCCTTTTCCTTTCACCTGGGTTGGAATTTTCTCCATTTTATATGAAAAATGCAACTCTGAAGAGAAATAAATATTTTTAGGAAACCCTATTTCGTCTGGCATTTATTGGGAACCCACTTCATAAGGCCATACTGTGTAGTCAAATCACGTCGGCAGACGAAATACACTTGAAGCATTGTAGGAAGTCCGAAAAGGATGGGTTAATGTCGTATACGTGTATAAGGGAAAAAGTGTTTTCGCTTTATTTTGAGAGTATTGCTTATTTCCATTTATTCTAAATAGTAAACAATCTACTAACGTGTTTGTCTTAATTTTTCTTTGTTTACTATGTTACTATATTTATTTATCAATTTAAGTTAATGCGTGTTTACGTGCATGTTCCCCTGTGGTTGTATGCTTAAACACCATACAATCCACACACATAAAAACCTTCCCCTAAGGAAAATAACAGCCACGTTGTGCTCAGATATTTTTTAAAACTTATCTTTATTAAGGTTTTCTAGTTTTATTTATATTATCGTTATTATTACCATTTTCAAAAAGAAAATAAATAAATAAATTAATAAAATTCCTTTTGCTTAGTTCTACGTCATTTTGAAAGGAATAAAAACCTGTGTACCCATTCATGTTCAAAAATTGTGCAAACTGTAAGCAAAATAAATACAGTATTTCTTGCAATTAAATTTTCACTTTTTTTTCAGCAGCCTAAAAAGAAAAAAAAAGCATTTAAAATATGCGTGTTTTTTTTTTTTTTTTTTGTCATGTATTAATTCTCTTTAAATTTCATTTGCATAAGACATAGCTCATGAATAAAATTAATGACTTGTATCGGAATTAAATGCTTGAATACCACATATTGACATGTTTTTTTTTTAATTTTTTTAACTGCTACAGTAATTGTATAAAATGTGTCAGAATATAATTTGTATACTTTTGTTTCTCAAAAAGTGTGCATGTATTGGTTTGATAACACAAGATGTTTTTAATGCGGTACAAATTCACAGCCGTTGTGCAATAAGACCTGTTGTCAGTACTTTTGATGAACTTTCGCTCTTTAAGTCTTTCTTCGATTACAAGTCCGGTCTTTTATAGGCAAAATGTTATTAAGACAACTCAACTTCGCATTAAAAAATATAAATGCATTGCCTTTGGCATTAATTCAATTGTATTTATTTTTATGAAAAGTGTTTTTTTACAAAATGGGAATATCATATCTTTTGCTTGCTTTTCCAAATAACCCTAACGCTGCGGGGTTATTTTTCTACATCAAATTGCTTATTTCACTGTTACATATTTGAAATGTACATATATTTTAAAGTTAAAATGTAACAAAAAGTTGTGAAAAGTTATTTTTTGAAATATAGCATTATATTATAAAAAATGGTTGTGATACGAATTGTAAGCGAAAAATAATCATATAAAAGCAAAATTTAATCTTGATGAAATTATGATTTTTTTATGAAGTAAAAGGTACGTAATAAAAAAAATACGCTAAGACAATATTTTCGAAGATTTATTAGAAATGTAGTTCAGTATAAGAAATAGAACTCCGTATAAGAAGCTGAAAATTAGCTACTTCTGGGTTGCCCGTGGAAATCGCGGGATGCGCAGTGAGAGGGTTATTAAGAGCGTATTACTTTGTAACACAAAGTCTTTCGTAGTTTTTACTAGTATTTTAGTAGCTTTGTGAACTATTGTAGTTAGAACAACAAACAAAGCAAGCATGGGCAGGTAAAGAATACTAGCCTGCACGGATATTCAGATAATAATAGACGTTACCTGAAGGAATATTAATATCATAAACACACATTCAAAAAAAAAATCATTATTTGCTTTTTTTTTTTTAAATTCAACAGTTAATAATCCCAGTGAAAATATCTCTAAAATAATAATTGAAACACGATATCAGTAGCTTATTTTTCTAGGAAGCGCTCCGATCAATAACCAAGGTTATCTTAGATGGCAATTACTAACACTCTTCATGCATAAAAAAGAAAACTAGCTGCTTTGAAATCCGAAATCAATGACATGTAAAGCCCATTACGTTTTCTGGTGTTCCTTTCAAAATTCACTCTTCCGTGCAGTATTGATCGGAAGCTGCTCTCTGTACCTTCTTTACGATAAACCAAAATGTGAGAACCTATGTTCAAAGGCGCGCAATCTCCTCCTGGGTTAGAGGAAAGAAAAGTGTCCCTTAAGTGCGTAAAGTATCTTTAAAACTTTTAAGAAAATAAATATATAAGATTTCCTTTACTTGAGTTGTGTTTTAGTTAGCGTCGTTTTTTAGTTAATGGCGGAAAAGTTGGGAAAGAATAAAGCTTAAATTTAGTTTGACTTTCGGTGTTATAATTACTTCATAAATAATCTTTATTTTGAGTAACAATTACTAGATAAGAGTGAATTTTTGTTAACACCACAAATTTTGAATGTGCATAGTTAATATTTCTCTGGAACATCATTTTATTAAAAATATTAAAAACTTATTGGTTATACTCCCTACATTGGCTACGGGCATATAAATACCGCCAATAAATCTAGAAAAATCACGCTCAATTTCAATTTTAAAGCCATTTTTTAAAAATATTTTATTGGGCCATGTTTGGCGAGGAAAAAATGTTAGGCGTATAACTGATATATACCAAAGTTAGTGATTCTTCGTTCCGTATTAATAATATTTCCGTAAGTCATATTAATAAAATTGATCATAGTATTTAGTTAAATACCATACACCGACATGAAAAACCTGCAAATGACATTGTAAAAATTATTTTAAAAAGAAAAGTACTGCTAAAAACAATTTTATAATTAAAGCTTCCAATGACAACAATGTTATTAAAAGCAACAATACTATTTAAAAGACTTCCATTGCACAAAATAAAGAAAGAAAGGAAGAAAAAGAAAAGGTGCCGACCCAACCCCTAAGTCACTTTTCCATCATTTCCACACATCTTTTTTCAGCCGGATAGTTTCTGAAAGAATAACGCAAAATTACAAAACTTAACGTCGCTTTCAAATATAAAGGCATTCAAAAGGTAAACCCGCTAATAAAAATTCATCAAATGTAGCCTTGCATTTAGCAAACAATGCAAATAAAACTTCTTAAAAGTCAATGCAAATGCAGTTGGCATTAGTTTTCCTATCGGTCTCGTTTATAGACTTAGTTAAATGTTTAAAAGATTACTTTGTTTAATTGAGAAACGCTATCTCTAAAGAAGAATTTTTAAAGTATTTCCTGTGTGGTATTTATTTCCTGACAAGTAAACTATCTTCTCAAGGAAAGATAATTAAGGGATATTCTCGGCATGCCGGAAATCTATGAAATTCATGAGTCATTCTTTAAATAGCTTTGAATAATAAAGAAAAGGAAGCAATGAAATTAATATTTAAATTTACTGCATTCACAATAATGGTTTAATGATGATGAGTTTAATTATGAGAATGTGCGTTGTCAAGTGTAGCAGTAATTAATGAAGCGTCTCTAAACATTAAAGTATTTTAATAAAGCGAATACACTTTATGAACTTTAATCAAATATTACTGTATTTAGAAAACAAAAATGAAATTGTGCCAGTAAAAAACATAATGACTATTTTAATTTACTTACGAATTTGAATTAAAATAAAGCAATTGAAAAAAATTCAGTTTTTTTTTTTTTCAATATTTTAAAATGAAATAACGGATGAAATACATTCATTTTATGTATTCTTAATTTCCATATTGGAACAATTTCTTGTCTATAATATTGCTCAAAATCTGTCAATTAAACATTTACCGCACTAGCTAAGTGGTTTTCCAAAAACGCAACGTAATATAATTTATACCTCCCGATTATTAAATATATTACTTTTTTACGTTATGTACAGAATTTTTTTAATAACATAAATGATAAAAGTTAAATTATTTTCCAGTCTAGAAGCCTATTATAGAGACTGCTTTATGTATCGATGCATCTTATGTAAATGAGTCATTTTATGTCAAAACACCGACAGTCGCTGACCATTTTTTTCCCATGAAACATGATAGTAACTATAACTGTATCAAGTATTAGTTTCATGTAAAAAAATTTAATGTGACCGAGGGCCAAACCTCCAGAAATTTAGAAATAGGCCGATTTCAGAATGTCAAGCGTTATAATATATGTGTTAACCTAAAAAGAGAAATATAAAATGTACATTAATTCTTTGTTACAAAGTATACAAGACAGATGTATAATGTATCTTCATAAATATGGCATGGAAATATTGAGTAAAGCCATAAACGTTGGGAACACGACAAAAGGAAAACGTTAACATTGAATAAAACACCTTGCCATTTCTCAAATAGTTAGATTTTACAAGTAAAATAACTATCATTTTGGGTATCTACGAATTGATAAAGCATTATATAAACAATCATTTTATTGTATAATTTCGTTAATGTGATGTTTTCTTTGTCAGAAACGGGTACATTAATTAGGAAACACGGCGGAAATATGCAACTGCCCCCCCCCCCTTTTTACACAGTATTCTATATTTCAGTAATATGAACAGTAAAACTTTTTAAAAGATGTGTTTTTCTTTTGTCACTTTAGAAGTAGAAAAAAATATCTTCCTCTCAGAATTTCGTACATCCAGTTCAATACAATGCAATAAATGCAAAATTTCAATTTTTTATATTTCAGTGCTATCATGATGGAAATGAAATACAGTCACAAGTGATTAAGTTTAATAATATTATTAGTTAATCACATATGGCTGTATTGCATTTCAAAGTCCAACATTTTAGCACTGCAATACCGCCGTAAAATCAATATTTTAAAATTTGTCCTTGTGGTGGCATTGAACTGGATGTACGATTTGTTGAATGAACGTACAAAAAAAGTTAAAAAAATATTTTTCTTAGACAAAATCTTATTTAGTCAATAAACCAAAAATGTATAGCAAAAACCTAGTGTTGCAGCGTAAAAATTTACTATAAATAGTTAATATATACTTATGAATTTTAATGGTCTTTGAAAGCAGAGTTTAACGACTTTGATTTAAAACAAATTAAACGCACTTAAGGAAATGCATCTTTTGTATTGTCTTTGAATAAAGAATCAGTTTTACTTGAAAGGGATTCCTTATGTAAATAATTCTTTGTGTTTCTGCACAAACAACATCATTACATTCGGACATAAGAAAGCTTCTCCCAATGGAATATGTTCTCGGAAATACCTCTTTTAGCCAACTAATGGAGTGGAGAATAGAGGAATTTCATTGGCTCTTCCTGAAATTGCATGGAATGCTTGATATGTAGTTAATGATTAGTTGGGGCTTTATAAGAAGAAAGGAACTGAACACAAAAGTCTTCCATACATTTGTTATCGTAGTTTTTGGATGGTCTTAACTTTACACATAAATGATGCCGTTACTAAGAGTTGTTTCAGAAGTAGTTTAACATTTAATAGAATTTTAAATGAGAACTATGATCTAGACATGAATACAACATTTTGCTGAATTTCAAAACTGTTATTTATAATGAATGTATTTAAATTTTAATACAAAAGTATCAAAAACACCATTGTTGAATAAAACTGTGTAATTAATAATTAACTTAATAAAATGTGCGAGAAAAGACTTCTAAAGGTATTATTCTGATAAGGCTTTTGTTTTGTGTTTACGTGTAGTTTATATTTGCATACACACACACACACACATATATATGCACATATACAGACACTTGTGTGCGTGTTTGTTAATGCATCATGTAATCAAAAGGACACTATTTGAACGAAACCATCCGCTGCGTTAATAAATTATTTATATAGCGTATATAAAATATTTCTTATGAAAAAATTGATCAGAAAACAATAAAAAGTACTAAAGTTATTTATATTATTTTATCATTTTTACCAGCACTATTTAGTGCAATAATGCATAACTGAACTTTTGAATAGGAAATTTACAAAATGAAGCTTAGAATGATCACGCGTATACTAAATCAGCAGTTGAGTATTTTGCAATGTTTTTATTTAGAAAAGTAATTGAACAACAAAACACAATACTTGTAAAATCAAAGTTAAATGAAATAAAATTAGTTTATTGTCCTGGTCCAAATTCAATTATATGAAACATTTTTGTTCTATTATTTTACACACTGGGGTTTTAAAGCATTTTAAATGATTAGCTAACGAAATACATATTATACATAAAATATGTACAATATCTAAAGTCTAGTATTATTTATGTTGTACCATTCAATAAAAACTACTATTTACACTGACATCGTCCATGAAATTACAAACATAAACCAATGCTCTTGTTAACAGAGCACAAACTTAAATGAATTGGGTCGTTTATGTGTCGGATGGTTTGTCTATACCTTTTCGCAACTTTTAACTGAATAATCTTATTTTTAAAAATTTGTTTTCTTTATAGGAACCTTAAAACAGACTTAATAATAAGATTTTTTCTTACTTGTTTCATTAAACCAAATTAATGTATTTTGTGTGAAGTAAATCAATCTTTTGCATAAGGTAAATCAAAATCAAATGATAAATTTTAATAACTAAATGCATGTAAACATTAGCACTAATTACTGATCAGGTAAAAATGGCGGGAGAAAAAAAAAGAAAAGCACAAAAGAAGAAAAAAGAGCTTTAAAGTATGTTGAAAAGTTTTGAAGTCTTCCACAATAAATGTATTGACAGGTATGTAGAAAAATTTCCACACTACCTCTTAAAAATTCTAAAGTAGAAAATCTTGCATTTAATACATCCAATCACATGTAGCGTTAAAGAAGAAAAAATGCCTCCCTCGGGTGCTCAAACCTTTTCCTAAACTTCTATTAAAAAGAATGAAAATAGCAGAAAAAAAGTTTCGACTCTCCCTGAAATTGATTTCCGTCCTCGCTAAAACTTCTTCGTCTAGGAAAAGTTTCATAATGAAAAAAAAAAGTATAAAAAATTGTAAAACAGAAATAAATTCTTCGTTTCCCAGCTGTTGCCAGTTTTATTTTCCTGAAAATAAGCGAAATGCTTTCCTATCTATGTTTATGTCGCCACATAAAAAGTGAAGTTTTCTTTTGAAATGATATCATCACACAATAATTAAGAAATATTTTCATAGTACTTTAATATCTATTACATTTTTAATGATTCAGTAACTATATTTTCTACAATGTATTACAAAGTATACAAGTTAAAGCGCCTCCCCCGCCCCTGTTATCACCTTAATTAAAGTGCAAATGAAGCCAATAAGAAATTAAAATGTTTCCATGCAAAAATTAGATGCTAATAAAATGAAAAATATGTAATAATCCTCCTA
Organism: Octonoba sinensis; assembly: GCA_038502835.1. Classification (NCBI taxonomy): domain Eukaryota; kingdom Metazoa; phylum Arthropoda; class Arachnida; order Araneae; family Uloboridae; genus Octonoba; species Octonoba sinensis. The sequence goes on along the minus strand of CM076602.1, from coordinate 105,174,187 downwards.
GTAAATTTTTTAAAGTATAAGCAGAGTTTGGCGAAAAAAACAGTTCAGAAGAAAGGTAGTAAAATTTTTTAAAGAAAAGTAGTAAAACTTGTATTAGTTTGAGTTGCGTCGCACTTTAGGTATATTTCCACGCCTTCCGCAGCTTCACAGATACCCTTTTAATTTCCTCTGATTCCTGTGATTCTGAAGACTGACAAGAAATCTTCTTCTCAGGCTGCTCAAAACGTACTTAATAAAACCTTACTTAAACGTGTGCTATTATATAACAAACTGTCTTAAATCATGTTAATGTGTAGAACGAGACCTAAGATTGTATAGCAGGTCTCGGTTTAGAAATATCAACGTCAAGTAATTCACACGATTCTGCTCACGAATCTCATTTATTATTCTCTTTAATTAAACATTATGCATAGCTTCTTACCTTTTATATGTAATATAGAAATATGTACAACGATAGAAGATTTTTTGTGAAACAGCGGAGTTTTAGGAATGTATGAACTAATAGAAAACTTATCATTGTCTTCAAATTATGCAGGGAGGCTGACCAAGATGGATTGCTCGCAACGGTTACGAAAAATTTCAGTTTACCACGATCTGCAGAGTACTAACTTAAACTTTTTTGCTCCATTCTTTTTCTAAGTAAGAGACGGAAAAAAACAGAAAACTAATTTGGATTTTTTTTTTTACTTTAGTGGTATGTGTGACACTAAATCGATGCATTTTAGACTCATTTAAGCCCGAGCTTACACGATCGTGCGGGTTAAGTGCTCGAAGTCTGAGGATAACGAAGTAAAATTTAAATTATTCCACATTAGCTGAAATGCCCGGCTTTGCGCGGGATGATATTGCATCATTCGCAGGCCAAGTAACACATTTCCCAAATTCATTTTTAAAAAAACTCCAAGTAGAAGATTATCAACAGTCCTTAAAAATCCCATTTAAACAGTAAAACTCATTAAAAATCACGATTGCATTAAAAATAGCAGCCTCGAAAAATTTCTTTTAGAACAAAAATAAGTCCATCAAAATCCACAATAAAATGCCAACAACAGTTCATAAAAATGTCCATTAGACTAAGAGCAACTGTAACTAAAATGCACATATGCATTAGGATAATTGTTCCAAAACGATATCAAGAGTCCGTAAAAATCGCAGTAACAATATAGACCACACCACATCTAAAAATTCCCATCTGAATAACAGCAGTATTCTGTTTAAAAATGCCCATCAGATGAAGGACAACGGTTCCTGAATATTTCTGGTACAATAAAGAAATATTACTTAAAGATCCACATTTTAATAATTACATCTATTCCGAAACGTACCTAATATAGTAAAGAAATTAGACCCAAAAAATTCAGATCAGAATAAAGACGTCAGTGACTAAAAACACGTAATAGACTACAGGCTTTAAGAGCTGCTGTTCCTAGAATGGCCCCAACAATATATCTTAAATTCCCCCTCAAAAAGAAGACACCAGTTTCTAAAAATCCCGCTTGCAAAATCGTCAAAACATTTCCTGAAAACTCAATTAAATAACACTTTTATCAAATTCAGATAAAAACGGGAAAAAATAAGAGTATTATTTCCAAAAGCCAATGCACATTTAAGTGAGAAAATGTTCAGTACTGAAGCAATTCTGACGTATGAAATTTAAGTCGATAAAAAGAAATAACTAAATTTTGTCCAAATGGCGCCAAACAGACATCTAAAATCTATATAAATAAAAATGTAAGTGCTCGTTTGTGCGAGCCGCAAATCTCCGAAAGTACTTCACCGATTGCTTTGAAATTTTGCCAGTAGGCAGAGTGATTCAAGAGGATGGTTTATAGACCCGTTAGAAAAAAATCCGACAGGTAGTTCCTTTTTTATTCCAATTTTAAGCAAATTTCTACATAAATTTCCCATTATGGGGGTGAAAAACACCTTGCACATATTAATGTAATATATCAATCGAAAGCGCTGATTTTTCTGCACAAGATGGAATTTGTTCGAAGTTTCTAAGTCAAAAAGAAGGCCAGTTATGAGCTTTTTAGTTCGATTTCTTAAGGCTTACCTTCATCCAAAAATAATAATTAGCAGTTTCCTCAACTCCGGGTAATATAAGTTATATAAATAAAAATGTAAGTGCTCGTTTGTTCATACAAGGCTGAACGTGATCCAGTTTACGGTTACGATCAAGTTCAGCCTTGGTTCATAACCTCAAATCTCCGTAAGTACTTCACCAATTGCTTTGAAATTTTATCAGAACATGTGTTTTTATATATCACTTTTAATTTATTGCAACTTTGATTTAATTATTTCGTTTTTTAATGTTTTATTATGGAGAATGGACCACTTGCAACAATTGGCAGGGTACAGCTATTTTCATTTTGATTTAATAACTTTTTCTGTTTGTGTTGAAGTATTTTTGCACTCGACGATTAAGGAGAACTTTAAAACAAAGATTACTTATTTTGAATAGCAACAGTTTAATTTAGTTAGTTTAATTTTCATTCAAAAATTTTGTGTTTTTTCTGTTTGTATTGATGTATTTGTTAGTATTTTTGCACTCGAAGATTAAATGGAACTTTAAAACAAAGATTACTTATTTTGAATATTAACAGTTTCATTTAGCTATTTTCATCCTGATGTTAAAATTTTATGTTTTTTCTGTTTGTGTTGAAGTATTCTTTTAATATTTTTAAGGGAACTTTAAAACACAGATAATGTATTTTGAACGGCAAATTTTTAATTTAGAATTTTTGTGTTTGTGTTTCTTCTGTTTGGATAAGGCTTATGTTGGAATTTTTCAATGTGCCGAGCCAGACAATATCAAAATCTTCACAGACAATGGAACAAAAAAAAAAAAAAAAAATGCCCGCAAGCATTGTGAAAAAACATAAAGCTCAAGACCAATCAATCAACTTTTGCAGTTTAGATCTTCTCATGTGTACAATTATATATTGCGTGTTCTTGAATGGGTAAACCAGACAATCCATATTTTCAGACAATGAAACAACAAGCATTGTCAAATGAAACATATTAGAAATATGTGCTTTTTCTTGCTTTTCCATCGAACCAGACTGAGCCACAGCAAAGCGTGGCCGGGTACAGCTAGTATTAAATAAACGTTAGAAAATCAATCACTTAAGTAAAATATGGAATCAATTAAAACCGCTACGTAAAGTTAAAATGAAGCCGAAGATCGCGAAATTGCACTATAGTAATGGAAGTATAACGCAAATGAGGCATTATCCTATAGTATACAAAATATGCATAAAAATGAAATAAATTTTTAGAATTTGTTTCGTTAATAAAACGGACATTCTACCATAAGAAATACGATGTTTCATGAAATTGTTGAACTGGCACCATAATATTAAATCGCCAAAATTGAAAGAAGAATCAACGTCAAAATAAAGAAATTAAAAATCGTCTGCAGTTCCGCAAAATATGTATAAAAATGAAATGAATTTTTAGAAATTGTTTCGCTCATAAAACAGCCTGAATAAAGATAAAATAGCATTTTTTCAATCTTACGTTAACAGAAATCATCTAGTTGGCGACAAAAGTACTATTTATTTTGGCGAAAACACGGAAATTGACAAGATAAATTCAGAGGTAAGCTTCGTTTTAAAATTCGAAAACTACTTTAAAGAATATTGCGCATGTTCTCTTTGTCCTACGAACTGCAAAAAAAAAAAAATCATTTTGTGCAGTTCTTTACGGGCATTCATATGCTGCAAAAATCTAAAGCGTGGGACGTTTCTTCGATGAGATAAACCCAAAATCAATAGTTTTGCTTAAAATTGGAATAAAAAAAGGACAATTTCGAATTTTAGGAAAAACCCTTCGAGGTGCACGAGGACCTGACCCAAGGTACCTGTAACCAAAATTTCGTACTTCTTGCCCGTTCCATCTCGCCAGGACGCGATCGACAGACAGACAGACAAACAGATAGACAGACAGACACACACACAAACTTTCGGTTTTATTTATATAGATAAACACGCAGTTAAATGCTTTATATGCGGTTACACGGGGATTGCCCTACAATTGAGAATAAAATATGTTTGTTAGCTATAAAAAGCAGTTTTACACTTTTCATTTTTCCCAGGCAAAATATTTTCAGTATTTTTTAACCTAAAGTACATTAATATAAATATGTGTATCTTCAAATTTCAGATAAATGTTTAAAATAACTCTTTCAGCCCATGACTTTAAAACTTTAAATTTTTAGCTTATCGAAAGTATCGCAACACTTTTGTTCATTTCAACATGTGTGAAGCGTAAAAGTTCTCTATTACTTTGAAAAATATTTAAAAGCATATATAAACTACGGCTGCGTCTTTGTAGAAGAAAACAAATTGAAAATGCGTACATGTGTGCATTTGGGATCTTTTTTTTCCTCCGTACTTTTCAGAAAAACACTTAAAAAATGCAGAAACTATTTTTCGTCATGCTTGCGTAGTCGTACTGCGCATACACATTTAACGTGTTATATTCTTAGATTCGTTGGTTTTAAACTTTTGCGTTGATAAATAGTCTTTTTTTCCTTTTAAATAACGCATTCAAAATCAATGAAAACCACACTGTAAAAAAATCTAATTCAACCCTTCACCAAAAACATGGTGAAAATGGTGAAATTTAGCCAATATTTTGGGTAAAAGTTGAACCATTATAATGCTGAAGTTTCACCTAGTTTCACCATAAATGGGAAACAAGGAATCATTAAAAACGGTTCAACTTTTATCCAAAATGTTGGTTGCAGCTAAATTTCACCATTTTCACCATGTTTTTGGTGAAAGGTTGAACTAGAATTTTTTAAAGTGCAGTTTAAGCAAAGGGTTTCTAGCGCTAGCATGCAAAAAATACAAAAACCAAATTATGCGCAGTTATATTTTTCTTTAATGTGATATTTCGAGTACTCAAAACAGAAGAAGTCGTACCTGCAAAAATAAGCTTCAACTATTAATGCTGTCGCATATACAGTAACATGTTTTAATAAACACGAAATAAGTGTTATATTCTAATAAAATATCAGCATAACAAAAACGATTTAAAGAGGAATTATAAAAAAATAAGAATAAAGTACTTTTTTGATGGTTGCTTCTTACATTTGTGTTACCCAAATAAATTAGTGATATCGATTTTCTACGTAGAACGTGTTCTTACTACAGGGTAAACTGGAGAAAAGTTGTATTTTTTATATTTTAATCAAATAATATTAATTTTCCTTCTTAGAAAAAAAAGGAGTGAAGAAAAAAATCTATAAAAATGTAGCCGTTCTTCTTCAAGAGAGGGCAATCTCTTTTTTTTCCGCTCTAATATAAAAAACTTTAGAGTTGTAACATAATTAACTTGCGTCCTCTTCACAAATGACACTTTGCTTTTTTAATATTCGTTTTGGTAATTCAAATATATAAAAAATAAATTGAATTTTCTAATTTTTGCGGAATCGAACGATGAAGAAGGAGAAAATACTCAATCCGAAGGATATATTTAAAACTTAGCGCATATACATTTATCAAGAAAATATTTCGCTTTTTTATGCTTTAAACTCTAAAATATATGTTTAACTTAAATGCATCAATTCTTTTTATGAAAAGTTAGAAATATAACTTAGACGGATATAAGAATGCAGGATCTTTTAATTTAATATAAAGCTCTTAGTAGTATAACATAGGGCCGTGGTAGCCTAGTGGTTAGCACGTCGGACCTCCACCTGGAAGGACGCGCGTTCGATACCTACTGAAGACCACCATGTATACTTGGGGATATGTGCATGTAAAATCCGTAGACCCCACTACCTCTCCCCGTGTGTAAGCAATCCTAAGGCCTCGGCTAACAGGTAGGGGTCTGGTGGAGAAAAGTAGTATAATATAAACTTCCCCTTTTTTAAAGGCCATGTATGGATTAAATTTTACAGCTTTGCTGTGTTTTATTTTTTTCCGATAAAATTCATTTTAAATTATCGTTATTGCTGTACGTTATATTCCTTTGACTAAATTTTCCGAACCACAAATTGTTACATACACTAAGTGGATTGTACACATAATATTATTGTAGGTCGGAGGACTTCTTGGCAAGTAATATTTCCCTAAAACTTGGATTTATTTGGCATAATGCTTTTGCAATTGAAATAATTGTGTCAATACTCATTGGTTTGCTCTTACAACTACAGAAACTTAGGCACATAACTGCATAAATTTAGTCTAAATTCTAATTTAACAAGTAATTTAAATATGCCTATTAACCAGTTTATTTTATTTTATTGCGTTTATAAACCTCGTTTTAAGATAATTACGAGAAAAAAATAATATTTTTAGATACAGAACTATAAATTTGTACCTGCCGAAGATACTCCAAGTGCTTAAAAGAATGTATGATTAAATCCTTTTAGTTGATTTCTTATGTGGAGTATAACATAATGGCACTTATGCGACTATCAAAAAAAAATGCTGTACCCTGCATTATATGCGTCAAGTTTCATTCGGTGCACACCTCAGATATGCAGAGAATAGATTTCAACGTAAAGACGAAAAAACGAAATCTCACTATAAACTTCTTTCAGCGTAAACGCAATTCGTAGGAATAAACTCAATGCCCCCCCCCCCCTCACCGAATGAAAGCGACAATTCGAGAGAAAAATAAGAATTTATGTGGCTTTCTCAAGAAAATGGAAATTTTGTGGACCTATGTTATAGGGCTGCTTTAAGGAGGTTAATTTGTATTTTTCAACTAAATGTACGTTTGAACTGAAATGAGAAGAATGAAACTTAACAAATCGATGAACTATCATCGACTGAAATGAAAAGAATGAAATTTGACAAGTCGATGAACTATCATCGACTTGTTTTTTCAAGTATTACTGTTTTGGATGTAGGTAATTTCATTGAAAGGTTGGTTTAAATAACTACTGCTGTCTAACGGGTAATCATTTCAATTCAATGTCTTTATTTTCCAATCTTGTAAGAATGGGAAGAAAATAAAGGGCATTTGTTGATAAAATGTTTGAGGCTGAACAAAATATGCAAATGGGTTCGATATTTTTTAATTTTTAAATTTAGCCCTTCAGTAACAAATTCATTCTTGGGAGCTACAGTTCCAGTGTTCCACTTAAAGACACATTACTCAGTCGACTCAATGACATATTTTCAATTAAAAGAAGTCAAAGCAGCTATACTCCCCCATTCTTTTTCTTGTGTACTACTAGCCAAAGGAAAATGTCATGCTTTCATAACCCTGAGTTTTTTTTCAAATGTAAGGAGATGCTCTAAAACCTTAAAAAATCCCTCATCAAATATCTTAGGGAGAACTATTGAGCTTTCATCTATTGAGTTGGACCTAAATAAAGCGACACCTGTGCCACGAGCAGTTATAAATAATATAAAAAAGTTCCTCTAAAAGCATCGAATAACAGTTACTTATCTTCGCTTACGCGATAATTTTGAGTACTAAATCATTCTCATCGTGCCTTAAAAAATTGCATGTGAAACCTGTGAAAAGGGGATACATTTGTTTTAACATTTGATGAGTAATTTAGTCATACCACGCCAATGCGGTATCACATGCTACTAAGCTGAACTAGAATTTTTTTCGTACGGAAAATATTTTAAATACATATTAACTTACTTTGATCCATGAATGTATTAATATCACGCGTTAAACGAGTGTTTTTAACCGCTATTACAATTATTTCTCATTTTGAATTCTATTGGTTATAAACAATGTGAAATTAGCAAAATTTAAAGAGGGCCCTTTACAGTAAGAAATTTAAGAAAGAGCCTCAAGTGATAATAAGTAATATGATATGGGTGCGAGTTGCACAGATCGTTTATTCAAAACTCCAAAAGCTGATCAGAAAAGTGAAACGTGATAATGTTAATGCTGTGAAAATCAAACTTAGTTTTATGAACTTCAGACTTCCGTTCAAATAAGAATGTCTGCCAGTAATATTGGAAGGAATATTTTTCAGACCGACACATAGTGACATTCGGTGTTTCCACTGTAAAGCACCAAATAGGAACACATTTCTTCACAGATTTAATAGCAAATTGAAAATGCTCTTTGGTAAGTTAAGCTATAAATTCATTTAACGTCATTCTGACGTTTCATTGCCCTTACTTCTCAAGCAATCTTTATCTAAGGCACCCGTAGGTTAAAAAAATATGGTTTTTTTATCGAGAAAAGATTAAAGATGAGAGCAATTAAAATAGTACTAGGATGGTTAAGGTAGATAGATGTCTCTTCACTATCTAGAAACTTCGAAACATCGACTCATTAGGTTAAACACCAAGTCCGCGACACAAAGACGTATACTTCGTACATAATGCATTTGTATCCTCATTCAGGGGTTCCAAGTAAGAGCTTTCGGTAAGCACTATGTAGTTCGTAAATGCTTGTTCAGGAAGTGCGTCTATAAAATCCCATTGAAAATAAGAAATATCATAGAAGAAGAAGCAGGGCATAGATACACTGCATGCATTTAAGAAACTCACACGAGAAAATCGTCTTTTTTTCTCTTCTTGTTTTTTTCCGATACTAAGATTGTAAAACCTTAAGAGTTAAATGATTTTCACACCCTCTGTGGTAATATTCTCTTCATCAATACTACGTTTTTTTTTTTTTTTTTCATAAAACTATATTTTGAATTCCTAAAAAATGAACGTTTATTTAAAAATAATTATTTACTTTGTTCCATTCATATAATGCAGCGTAAATCATTTTAACATAAGTTATGGAACGTTATTCCGCCATCTTAATCCTTGTTCATTTTGATTAAGTAATTCTACTGGAAACATGTTTAAACAATCAAATATCCAAAATGATGCTGCCTTCCGCCGTAACAGAAGTGAATGTGCTTTGTTAAATGAATCTTTAGAAATGTTATTTCGGTTTCCAATTCATTGCGGTGTGGAACTCGGCATAAAATCTATTTCAGTACTTTCCCCGCACATTTTATCGATTAGGACTAAGGCAATGTAATTACAACACGCTAATTACGGAAATCTTATATTTTTCTCAAAATCTAAAGCATAAGCTTCAGAACTGGGTTGTGGTAAATGCAGTTGCTTTTATCTAACACAGTTAAATCATTTGTAATTTCTACAGGCTTCGCCTCATTTAATTTCGAACTTGACCTTTCAAGCTAAAAATTGGCTTGCAACAATGTTACAGTAAATAGCGTACCATTTTTACCAAACTGCTAAGGAAATAAATCGAAAATTAAAAATATTGAATTAGAGTATTGTACTGATGTAGCTCAAAAAAATCTGTTAAAAGAATAGGTAGAATCCTGAAAACTTTAACAGACATTGTGTGATGATGCAGTATTAGACAACTATGTGCTCGTTCATATACTACTTATATGAGTCAAATTTTTTTTTAAAAATGGTCAGTTAGGCATAAGAACTAAAAGACAGGTGAAACATTTCCTTTCACATTCGAATTATTTAACTTTTTTTGTAATTGTCTGCGACCGATATAAAATTAATGAACCAAATGAGTGAGTTAACAAATCTGCATCAAAAGTTGGAATGGCTGTTTTAAAGACTGTTTTTAATGATTGGAACATTTGGTGCTGCTTGTTAAGCAATTGCAGCTTTTACAAGTCAGGTATCTTAACAAGTGCTCCTCTGTGGATTGATACATGATAAACAAGTATGGATGTACATTATTTTAGGTCTTATTTCATGTTTATCAAGAAAATGAATCCTTAAAAGGAAAAATCATCTGTTTTTAAGTCTGATAGGCGTAGGTTTTGGACGTCTATCAATATTATTTAGATTCAATATTTTGTGAACACAGAAGAAATTGGGTTTAAGCCTTATTACTATTGTTTGTAGTTTTAAGAGGAATAAAAATGTCTGCCGTGATAAAAAATAGTATTTAAACAATGAAAAAAGGCGACTTCTACGTCCAAATGAATCGATTGAAAACGGTTCTGAGAGGAATTCATAAAGAAGGAAAAGTTCCTCAGCATGTTGCCTTATCATTGTTGGAGTACACTTGAAATTTCGACTATCATAAAAAATATATTAAAATATTCCTGAGTAAGGGTCAACCATAATTTTGACAATAATCGCCAACAAGAGCAAAGGGACGCTTTTGCGTCTGTTGTTGACCATTGCTGTTCTTTTCGAGCTAACAACAAGGATTCATATGTTCCAAGTGTCATCATAGCGCAATCAAGAAATCAGTCCTCAGGGCGAGAGTCAGTTTTAGTAATACAATAAAGATATAATGACTCAACACGAACTCGTGGTTATTAAATTATCTAGAACCAATAATGCGTGTTGAAATAGTTTGTTACATTATATTATTGTTTATTACATTATATTAAGACGTATACAATGATCTGTAATGAAAATGCTGCACAGTTGTTTTATTTATCAGCTGTCAATGAAAATAAGGGAAAAGGGGGCTAGTGAGGACAAAGTGGATAACTCTATTAAGTAAGAGTAATTCCAAATTGAGTTGAAATTTCTTTGTAAACTTTGAAGTTTGCAATTTTGCGTAACTGATATGCACTTATATACTTCCATGTGCAGTTTGACGAAAATACATTTCGTAGCTCATTATATATTGATAAATAAATAAATGGATGAACATAAAAAGGTCTAAAAGCAAGTTTATGACTTGATTTCTTCTTTTTTTTTTTTGTTCGAATAAGGGTTTCGTTCGAAAATAATAAATGCCTATATGTCTATGAATCAAACTAATAGAGTTTTAAGTTTTGATTAATAATGGATCTTTATACAATTTATTTGTGTGTGGTGATATTTCATTGTTGTTTTTGAGGTAAAAAGTACATTTTAAAGCTTACAAAGTTAATTGAAACAACAATCTGATACTACATTGTTAAAACTTCTTGCTATTGGCTCGTCAGTATAAACATCTTTAGTAATAGAATTAGCAGTAAAATCTATACTACGAAGCTACACCCAAGCCACAATTATGTGTCCATGTAGGTCAGCATCACCTGGGGCAACCTTTAGTACCTGTTGAAGTGCAGAATGTGCGCAATTCACATGCTTCCTTCACTAGAAATGCATTAATTATGGCAGAGCTTCAGGCATTTGTGGAATATTTGACATTTCCGTTTCCATAGAACTTGGTTATCATAATTAGTTGCATGTGTGAACGAAGCTTGAATCGTGCATTGAAATATATTTTTAAAGTATGTATTTCTGATAAATTCGTAACATCAAAATGGGAAGTTTTAGATATTCAATGCACAGCAATTGTTTTTATTTATTACTAAGGAAAAAAATACCAAGCTTTATGTTTCTGTTTATCTAAAATTTTTTGGGTCAATTCACTTAAATATGAAGAAAAAAAAGATTATTATATGAAATAAGGCAATAAGGAAAATGATTATCAGTTAAAACTATATGAAATAAAAGAAAAAATGAACATTATTTATTTCATAATATGAAGTAAGGAGTAAGGGAAAATAATAAATATTCTTTATTTCGTTATATGAAATAAGAAATGAAAGATATGATAATAAATCGATGGAAAAATGATTTTAAACCTTTTAGGACGGTATAAAATGTCTGTGTGGGAGAAAATGAAGTTACCAATAATATGAAAGCGATAGAAGTGCAATGGTAATTTCAGATGTAATTTTTATGTTATGTTACGTAACAAGAGGGAAGAACAAAACTAGACAGAAACCAGGAATATTAAGAGTTTTTAGCAATACTTTTATCCTCAAGTTGGAAGAATTATTCTCCAGGGAGTCAAAAAACGCATTTTGCGGTATCTTCACAAACAGTAGCCAATCAAGTTTTCGCCTTTTTTCTACGAAAGAATCAATAACTTGAAGATAGATGCGTACGAGGCAAAACAAATCCTAAAAAAATACTTCAGCAAACTATTTCTTTGGGTTTTATTTGGCCGCCTTCAATAACAACAAGAAAAGAGATTGTCTCCAAGTTTCTCAAAGGAAAAAAATCTTACATTTATGTAGTTGAATGAAGGAAGATGAAAGAGATCTATAGAGGTTTATCTGTCAAAGGAGTCTATTTATTTACTCAGTATTGGTTTGATTGCAAGATTAAGACCTTTGATTTCATATCAACTCGTTGAAATAATAAGAATATAAACATAGATATTTACCCATCTCTTTCTAAAGGTCTTTTTGCTGAAATATATTATCACTAATTTTTTCTTTAATGTATTTTTCTCTTAAACATATTCCGAAATATTTTTTCCCATCTGTTTCAGTTCAGTTTTGATTTTAAAAAAAACTGATTTTTAAAAGAAACTCTCGCCAAAAATCCTTGTTAATAAATTTGTTCTCTACGTGATTTGCACTATAGTATCATTGCGCACTTGCGTTATGCTTTTATTACTCTAGACCAGGGGTAGGCAAAACGTTGCTCCTGAGCCACGCTTTGTTCCCCTGGACCAAAGTAATGAATATATGTGTGTGTGTGTGTATATGTATATATATTCATTTATTTTTAACTGGGAGAGAAGCAAGAAAGAAATTAAAAAATGTTTTTGTGCACACGCTTCGCTTTTGTTGTCTTTCATTCTCTCAAATGGGTCAAGAAGTAATTACAAGAATCCAGTATAACTCGAAATCTGAAACGCTTGTTAAATTTAGAACACCAATAACTTTAAATTATGGTTAAAATGAAGAAATTTATCAATTGAAATTTCACTAAGAATTTGACAATTATGCCTTTAGTTTGGGTTAGATTTAGTGATATATTATAAATCACAGCATATTTATGTAATATAATAACATAAATAAAGAATAACTAGATTTTAAATAACATAATCAAAGTTTAAGGAAGAACAAAGTGGGAAACATGGCAAAGAACCATTTTCCTTTTGCCATGCATTCATTATTTGTGGATTATTTTTCTATTAATTCTATTAAGTGATATTGTTAAATTAGTACTTTTTTATACAAAATTTTAAAGCTATTTCGTTACATTATTCTACAGCGATCGATACATATATTGGTGCAGTATCAATATATGCAATGATTTCAATTCAATTTCAGATTCAATAAGAAATTATTTTTCGATGCAAATTATAAAACCTGAAACTTAATTAAATTTATTTTACGGATATTTATCAATATTTTTTAAGCTCTGAAATAATTTTAAAATGTTTTCTCTTCGCTGTCTTTCTGAATATCCGATTCCACAAAAAGCAAATTTTCTCATTAGGTAGGGAGAAATGTTTAGCAAATATTATCAAACGAACTTACTCTCGAAATTCTTTCCAGTTGCTAACACTGAGATATTTTAAAGGTGTTTGCGTATTCCAAGACGACAAGAGTTCGGAACTTGTGAACAAATTTGTAACAAAGTTTCGCCTTGTTGCGTCTGATGTTCGACTAATGAGTACGAAATTATTCGAACTGTGAATGGAATGTCGGGTATTTCGAAATTTTAGTATACGATGTAATCTTTGCCTTCTAGAATTTTCTGTGGACTGATATTGATGACTGAAGCCAGGTATATATATTTACTTTTTTCAGACAATATATTAAGGTGCATACATACACACACACACACATATATATATCAATGGTGTTTTTAGAATGGGTGTCCCCCAGAGCGGTAATTTGTTTTGGTGTAACAGCTCCCCCACCCCCAAAGAAAAAAAACCTTTTTTGTGGTGTATAAACTTGTAGTTTTGCAATTTATTTTATTTTCAGTAATGAAACAAAGGAAAGAAAAAAAAAGTTCGATTATGTTTATTTATTCCGTCTAAATTTCAGTAAACTATACATATTTTAGGTATACGGTCAAATACCTCGAGTAAGCTTGTATTATTTAGGTTTTTGAATTTTTCTAAAACTATTTAGCTTCTTTCGGGTGTCTCCTCTCCGCTGTTCCTTTTTCAGTGCGACAATTTCGCTGTAATTTTAATCACTCGATTTCTTTTGTAACCTCAAAACTATACTTTAATGCCTTTCCCACTTTAGATATATGTACTTTTGCATTGACAACGAACGCTATGATTTTCCCCAAATGCAATTAATAGCACAGTAATTTTTTTGAGCTGTTTTAATAAACATTTACGTTCTTTTAAAGGCTTTTCTCTTTTCATCTATCCCCACAAGCCAGATATTTTTCAGGAATTGATAAATTGTAATGGGCATGTATATTTTCACATTGCGCTGTATGCAATCTTATGCTCTGTTGCATATACATATTATTGTGATGAGAAGAGGGTTTGCGAATAATTAAGGGGTTGTGAAAAAAATACGTTTTAATGCGCCTTAAAGACTATGTTTTGGTGCCATGAAAAATAAAAGATATAACCATAAGGTTCCTCGTTTTGTTTAACACTTTAGGCCTATGCCTTATAAGTCATACCACATTAGTGCACTCAAAAAATTGATTTACGATTATTTTATAGATTTATTTTAACATATGACATTAGCTTTTAAAGAAAAACATTGCTTATTTTTGGTGCATTGCTTCTTTCACTGTTATGTTTGAATCATATCAAACTCCCTTCTTTTTGCTCATGGTAACATAAAACGACACTCTGGGGACTCAGTCAAATAAAACTCGATATCTTTTTGACATAGAAACCATAAATAGATAATAGCATCGAAACTCAAACCATTTAGATCAAATTTTATTTTTCAAGAAGTATAAACAGGGATTTTCTTATCAGTTTTATACGTTTCACAGGAAATTGCATAGAGAAAAAACACCCAAAGGTTTAAGAAAAATAATTTCATTCTGCGGTTTTTTTATTTAAAATAATGCTTTCTATTTTTTGGAAGCATTACAAATGCAAAAAATGTATATAGTTAAATGCAACCAACATTGACTATGTATTACATCCAATATTTTGAACAAAATCTCTCCAAAAAGTAAATTATATTTTTAATGAATTTTAGAAGCAATTCTGCACTTAATTTTAAAACAGCTATGTTGGCTTCAATTAGATTTTTTTCTTTCTATCCTTGTCCCTTCTTTTTTTCTTGTCACTCCAGACTATGAAGTATCTAGACTTTGTGAGAAACAGCTAAATTTTGACCATTCTAGGGATTTTTCTTTGATTTGAAAGAATAACATAAGCAGTAAGAACTATTTTTTTTTCACGTTTCCAATTCCATTCAAGTGAAACGTTAGATACATTTTAACTATGAATTACAAAAATCATAAAGTTAGTATTGTTCCGCTTTCAAAGTAAAATGTCGTTGTTTCTGGCTTAAAATGTTTTTTTTTTCTTTTCTTCATTATCTATCATGTATATGCATATAAGTACCGAAATACATTTTAAGGGACATGAAAAGAGAAAATGTAGGAAATAGATACAAACAATAATAAATTTACTGGAATTCAAGATTACCATTTGATCAAGGAATTAACTAGTGAAAACTTTTATGTGTCTTAGACGACTTACAAAAAGTACATTTACTGTTTTTCCTGAAAAGGATTTTTTAAGTCAAAATTAATCATTTTCAGAATTATTCAACTGGCTTGCCCCTAAATTAGTATTTACTGTTTTTATCATTTTTTTGTTATTACCACAATATGTTTCAAACTAAATGTATTTAAGTTATTACGTAGCGTATGATGTTCATGAGTTTATATATAACTGAGGAAGCGACACTAGTATTAAAGTGGTAAAATATCCTGCCCCTTTTTTGTCCCTTATTGAGAGATTGTACTGTACAGCTACACTTTGTTTACTGATTTATGTATTTTTTGTTTCGCAAATATAATTAGTTAAAGCGACAAAAGCTTAAAAGTTTAATCGGGATCTTGTCTTTTTTCCTAAATATTAATTTTATTTTTAGGCCATTCATAAATCTTTGTGTACATCGCTTGTCGCATCTAAGTACCTTGATAAAAAATTGATTGACTTAAGGAATTTGACTTAATTTTAATGCAGGGGAATTAATCATCAATTAATTGCAGCGCCTATTAATATTGCAGTGTCCATTAATGATTATTTACGTTCACAGCTTTAATGCTAGTACCATTCTTTATAACCCTCAATAACTCTCATGACTATTGACGGTTATAGTAACTTTTTCGCGTTCATATTTGCTTTTATAGACGTAAAAGTAAGTTCTATTTTTTCTTTTGCCTTACGTGAGCTTTCGAAAATCCGTGCTGCTGCAGGAGGTAAAGCAACGTTTTTAACATTTGGTCAATTTATGAAAAAAGGATCAGTATTCTCAAAGAGAACTTTCCGCGAAATTACATTTTCTAAAATACGAATTTGTGTTTAATTTGAAGAATGAGAGGTGGGGAGGAATAAAATTAAGTTTTTTTCTTTACACTTAATAGTCTTTCCTTAGAGTAAACTCTCAAACGATAAGTAATTTAACAGGTTTTTGATTAAAATGTTTTTGTCCATTAATCGCACAACGCAACGCAATAGACAAAGCTTTGTTCATTAAAGGTACACGAAGTCTTATAAGAACAAACGCTTGGTTCAAGACGTCGGAAACACCTTAGAAATTAACTATTATTCAAGGTCTTAGAACACAGTAAAAATAATTTCATGTATTTAAACAAAATATGAAATACATTCATTAGCGATTTTGAAAAGTGTTTTTTTTATTTGTTTACAAAGAGATTTAATGTAAAGGTAAATTTACGATTGCATTTAACAAAGTTATTTTCTTGTAGAATATTTTTGTGTGTTTTTAAACAGTTAGCAAACAGAAATGTACTTCATTAACTACTGGAATTTACACTGAGATTTAAAAAAAAAAAACTCGTATATTAAAACAAAGCGACTTTTAATTTAGCAATGTAAACTAATAAAAACCGTTTAACAGGCTTCCTAATGAAAGAGTAAAAATTAAGAAAAAAGAAAAAAAAATCCTTAACAATAGAAAAAGGAGTCGGAGTCGATAAAGAGAATACAACATGTTTCTTGTTTGGATTACAGTTCCGCCCTGAAGCCGTCTTTCTCAAAAGACTCACTAACATTCCGTCGCTTTATAAATGGATTTCTTATCTCTGGCTCCCGTGTACAAAATTTCCAGGAACGTAAAGAACTCGGAATTCTGTATTATCCTATTTACACTGGCAAACAAGATTACTTTCTCTACTGGGTATTTTCTGACAACGAGGTCTGGAAATTCCTTGCACACAATAACATCATAAAATGGGGTAGAAAGAGTGAGTATCCTCACAAAGCAAACTAAATGAATGAATAGTGTTGTTTTTGCAAGGCTAATATTTAGAAACATCTTCGCAACTCGTATACAATTAAGCTATTATGCTCGAGGGTTTTGTTTCTGACAGAATGCTGTACATTACATGCAAAAAGGAGAAGAAGAAAAAACTCAAAAGGAAAAAATATTTTGTTTAACTTAAAAAAATAGTAGCAGGATTAAAGAGTACACAATCGTTTGAAATGACAACCTATCACTTTCCCAAAGAGTTTTTTTTTTTTTTTTTGAGTACTAAATTTATCTCAGAGATATTAATTCGATTGCTTTCTTATTCAATTTTAGAAACAACGCAGTTTTAAAAAACCCAATAGGCAGAAAGTAAGGAAAATAAGGGGGGGGGGGTCTTCATAGGTTTTGTTATTCTCAGTAGATCCTTTTTCATTTTTTTTCTTCCTAATCCTGTTTATGTTTTAATTTACACTAAACAATGCTTTCAAAAAAAATATAATTATATTTATCAGTAGAATTAGAGAATATCATGTAGATTAAAGAATGCCTCAAAAGGGAAAAACATGTTCCATGACTGACCCTTCATGGGAACTGCTCTTCCTTGCTTCAGATATCTCAAATTCTACTACTATTCGTTCTACTAGAATTTGTATAATAACTATCGACAAATACTAATTAGTTCATCTTTCTATGTAGAGAAACACGATTCACTAAGTATCATGGCAGTTTCACACAGGTATGTAACAAAAAGAGCACCTAAGGATACAAAGTGAGTGGAGTAAACTCAATTGGTGCTTCCCTCTTACAACTGCTACCGACTCATTACATATCAAAGAGCGAAAAATATAAGTCATTGAAAAATGGGAAAGTCTGGTGACGGTTTTCATGTATATCAAATATCCAGCGTCCCTTGTTTGACGGGTCCGTACCTCTATCCGGCTATGATGCTGGGAATCTGTTCATTATTTGCATATTTTTAAACATCCTACAGCTTCCAAGTACCTAGAAGTTTATAATTTACATATATTTTCAAAACAAGCTAATTAATTAAACTTTAAAAGTCAAATTTGGCATGCCGGATGTCCGAATCTTTTGTTCGCGAGGCCAGATCGGATTCTGGATATTTAAAAAATAGTAGGATGTAGGGTATCTGATGCCTTCTGGGGGAAGTTGATCCAATAGTCCCGCCCCCACTTGGTTCGCCGATGATACCTCACTACAACGTCAAAACTGTGATAAAAGGTTTCGGGGTCTCTTTATCGTTAGGAACAGCTTAGAAACAAAATGATGTGTCTGAAATAGATTTTGATGTATCTCTACTAATAATAAAGCAGCATGGACCAAGAACGTTCGGCCGATTTTCATGAACTTTTGCACGGAATTAGTTTGGAACGTGAAGGTGTGCACCTCAGAAAGTTTTATTTGAAAAATCAAATTCGTTCTTTTTTAAAATTCCAATTCAAAATCGAAATTTGAACTAAAGGGATATTTTCTGTAGGAAGAAATTAACACATCTTTTAAAAATTGGTACAGTTTGAAACACCCCCTCCCCCCCCCCCAAAAAAAAAAAAAGATTCAGGAAGATTTTTTTTCTTCGTGCTAAAACTTATAGCCTATAAATTAACTAGAAAAGAAGTTTTCGTTTTTTTTTTCGCTGTAAATGTAAATTACTTTTTCACTTTAGTTTAACTTGCTTATATTTGCCCCGGACGATTAATAAAGCGCATTAGTTTTATTTTATTTGGAACGTTTTCTAATTTGTCTATTTGTATATTTGCTAAACAATTGCTTCATAAAATTCTATTCACAATGTTTTAATCAATTTGAGATACAACCGATTTTTAATTTACCTCCCCCCCCCCTTTTTTGCTTTATGATTCTTTTCCCTTTTTAAACAATTAAAAATGTATTTCCTGCAGCACTCGAGTGATCGATAGCTTTAATTTGATTTCCTACTTTTGACATTTTTTTTTTTTACGGGACCATACTCAACGGGAGTTTATTTTAGGAAATGTTATCCTTTTTGGTGATTTTTGTTATTCCAAATTTTTATTACTATTTATATATATATATATATATTCCTCCAGTGAGTTAGCACATATTACACTGGACTACGAAAAAAAAAACTTTTTTTTTCTGCCCCATAGACTTCGTTATTTGATCTTGAAAGTATTTTTCCCGCTGAACACGAAAATGAAAACCATTTTTCTCTATCACGTAAGGCATACTTTGCCTCAGGAATGTCCCTTTTTAACGTCCAGCAGTAATCTGCTAACATAGTTTTACTCCACTTCCCTTGATATCTCTTTTCGATAACTGAAATGTCCTGATGGAATCGCTCTCCATGTTCATCGGTTATACAGCTCCCATGTTTTCAGGGGGTATTTTTACACACAACAGGAGACGTCTATGATAAAAAGCAGTAGCTCATGCTTATTAAACATGTCGTACAGTATCAATATTTTGCCTATTTGCCTTTGTTTCCTAATTCTCGCGAAATTCCTACCGAGACCCGCACCCAGTGCAGTAATTTGATACGCATTTCCGTTTGGGGGTCTGCGGGGGATGTTTGCGACACTCCACTAAGTTTTTTCCAGCAAAAAAAAGTGACCACTGATTTAACGGTTGACGTTCAATCTCTTTTGTGTACTTTATCTCAATAAAAACGATTCGGCATGATCAGAAAAACTCTGAAAAAACGTAAAAATCGAACATTTCCTTCCTCATAACTAAAAAAACTATACGTGATGGGAAAATTTTGATGCCAGATATGGATTTCTCGTGCAAAACTACTTCAGGAAAAGTGAAATTCATTCTTGAGGCAAAACACTTGTTGACCAGTGTTATCATATCATTCCAGCAATGTGGAACATTTCATATATTGTACTGTGTACTCCATACAGTGTGTGATCATTAAATAATTTCTATCATTTTGTGGAATGATATGTCAAATGATTTCCATGATTTGTGTAAATGATGTTACGTTTAATAAAGTGACATAATTTACATATAAAATGTTATTACTGTATATATAGTAGCAAACAGACTGCTCTTTTCCCTTTTTAACACGGGCATTGCCGTATGGGTACCTCTAGTTTTACATATAGTACGAAAGGAACAATTCTGAACTTGAAACTTTTCACAGAATTTTCATCAATGAAAATTTCGTTAAAGAGCATCAATATCAAACGACACTACGAAAACTAAATGTTCTCTTAGAAAATATTTAAACTGAGAACAAATTGAACTGAATGGAAACATGAAACAAACATTAATATTTTGCTCTTTATTTAACTTTGATTTCTTTATTTCAACATCGTTTAAAAGTGTAGGACATAAGAGTACGTTTCAGATAAATTAAGCGTTTCAAATGAGTTGCATAATACATAGTTTACTAAACTTGAACCATCGAAGGGTTGAAACTGCAATAGTGCAACGCTTTTCAATTAGCAAAATATTTGATTTTGGAAAATGAAGTATTTTATTAATTGACAAAGGGAATGCGGTAATGAGTTTAATCTCATCAATTAACATTTAAAGCGTTTGTGGATAAAAGTCTGGAGAAGCACAGAAATTGTGTTTCGGAATTCATTAATTGAAAAACTAAGCTTCTTCAAAACAAATTCATCAATTTCAAAACATGCAGTAAAATTACACCTTTTGGTATTATATGCATAAGTTATCCTAAAATTTTAATGTGCATTGTTTTTTTGATTGATTAAAATATTAATAAAATAAAAGGAATGCCTTATAATATTTAAGATAAAATACAGAACTAAAATCAATTCAAAAAAGTACTGTGCATCTGGAATTTACATAAACTTGTATATGTAGCATAATATGCAAGATATGTTCATGGCTGTTTATCTGTTTTGCGTTCATATCAAGGCACATTATATTATGTCTGCATATTGAAATGTCCAAAGAGTATCTTTAATTGAAAGTAATTATTTGAGCTTTAAAGGTTTTTTCTTTGCACGGTATTACGAAGAAAAGAGTTCGTCCTGTTTTATCAGAGTTCACATCAATTTTACTAATATGAGTTGTAACAAATCGTACGCTCAATAGTATTTTATATCTTCCTTTTAGCATCTTTAAAACAATAATATCGATTTATTTTTTTAAATTTTTAAGAAACAAAATAATTCAAAAAAAAGATAAAAGTGTGCGCAAAAACACTACCTTTTCATATAAACGTTACAAAAGCTTCTCAATATTTTAGGCGTTTATCTTGCAATGCATTTTAAATGCAGAACTTTTAGGAATAATTTGAAAAATCACAAAACAATGTTTCAAATTACGTAAACACAGAAAATAAAATATAAATCTGAACTAGAGCAAAAGAACCTAGTTAGGAAATGTTCAGTAGAAATAAAATCATTTGAGCTTATTATTGTTATTTTTATTTCAAGAGAAAAGGTCGAACTATTTGTTCGATTTTGAAAACGGTAAACTGCGTTTTATCTAACATTGTTAAATTTTGAGTTTTTTATTTTTAAGTAAACTTCTATTTGTAGAGCAATTTATTTAACAGTTAAAACTATGACTTTCAGCGATAGAAATAATATTAATAGTTTTCTAGCGTTAAGATACCGAAAAAATGATCGCATCAAAATGCATTTCATATTGTCTGTTTTGATGAAGTTACTAGGGTAATTTTTTAGGTAAGAACCGTTTTGTAATGGAGTCAAAGAAACTTTATTTAATAACACAAATTATATCAAAAACTAAAATTTGAACATTTTTTCATTTTTCAACATAGTCGCCATCAACATTCAAGCATTTGTCAAGCCGTGGTATCAGCTTTTTTGGATCCCTTCATGAAAGAACTCGCCGCCTGATTATTAAACCAGTTCGTAGCTGTTTCTTTAAGCATGTCATCCTTTTCCAAACGCTTCCCACTGAGAAATGCCTTAAGTTTTGGAAAGAGATGAAAGTCTGATGGTGCCAAGTGTAGGCTGTAAGGCGGATGATTCAGTACTTTAAAGTGACAATTGTCCAATTGCGTTTTTGTTCTTGAATTTCAGCAGAACGAATGTTTTTTTGCATTCAAAAACCGAATAACGGTAGCACTTCACAATCGGCGGGATTACTGTTAATAGACATGACGACATAACCACACAACCAGTACTGGCAGAGATTTGAAACGTAATAGGGGTGTGATGGGGGACCAGCCAAGAGTTGCTGACCTTGAATTGACGTCACCTGACTGGATGCGCAAACACGATGCGCAATCGGTTCTTACTTAAAAAAATGACCCTCGTAATAATGTTTCGAGAACCAAATCGGCTGTTTGACGAGAAATATTTTTTTTTTCCTGTTACATTAAATACTGAGCTGTTTAAATTTGCAAAAGAAATGTGTTTTGGAATTGCATAATTATCTCATACTTTCATTCTTTATTAGGAAAAGGGACACAGACAGAAATATTGACCGAATGAACGACTGGCTAAGAGACGAACAATTCCATAAAGCTAAATAAGCCTTTTTTCTTTACGATGATTATTAAATGAGATTTAGCATATTTAGTTTTTATTTGTTTCTATGTATTATTTAACTTACATTTGTTTATTTATGGGAAATCTTTCTGAAAACTAGAGCAAGCAATTAATAATTATCTTTTTCTATACTCGTACATTTGTGCAGTTCACACAATAAAGAGATATAAAATAGCGGTGTTTTTTTTCATTGCGCGAAAAATATTCTACAAGCGTAAGATTGTTTTCAGTTTTGAAATGTTTGCTACATTGATTTATCTCTCTTTCCGATTGGCTATTTTTTGTTAAAATACCTGGCATACCATCGAAACACTGTGTGCTCTAATAGCAGTGCCGCAAATATCGTCCAAGCAATAACGAAAGTAATATTTTCCCCTAAAGTCAAATTTTGGCTGCTGAATTAACTACAACTACTGCTTAATCAAATAAAAAATGACATCAACGATGTCAACTTCATACAGGACAGTTCCTTTGGGTACATTAGATCTGAATTTGCCGACCTCTTTAAATGAAACAAACATGCGTCTGATATTCCGTTGTGTCTCAGGATTGTTTGATAAAATTAAAAAAAATATATCCCATTCATTAATAAATTGCTGCTTTACAACATGATTGAACTCTTTTGATGGTGTTGATTTTACTATTACTAATTCACAGCCAATTCGTTTATTTGGAATTGTTTTTGTAACAGTGGCAAAAGTAGCTTTTAATGCATTGAACAGTTGCACTGTTAAACGTTTTTTTTTTACTACTATTTAGACCAGATCTGTAAAATATTAGAATAACATTTTTATATCGCTTTACACTTTTGGTTGTCTGATTTACACTTGTGTTTAGAAGTTGAAATAATGCACTTTTTAAAATTATTATAATTATTTGTTTTTATTTTCTTTTCCTTTTTTTTGAAATGTTTAAGATGTTAAGAATGAAAATAAGGAAAAAAAAGTTGACTTAGCTATAATAGGTATATGGACGCATAAGACAGCTAGTTATGAGTGAATGTCGTCTCTCGTACTTGCAAACAAATATTAGCAAAAAATCGTTTTGCTAATATTTGTTTCATATTAGCTCTAACTAATCCTGAAAGAAAAACTGTTGAAAGCTGTGATTTGAAAATCCGCTGTTACTCCCTGAAGTTGTGAAAAATCTTTCCACACTTGTCTCCGCAAAATGTTTCAGTTTATTTTGGTGTGAAAGCACCTTAAGACATGTAGCTTTTTAACTATATATATTATAAGTCAGTCCGAGACTATCTTGCTTTCAGAGGATAAACTACTACTGTGAGATGTTCCTGAGTGAAAACAACTGTATTTTCTCTCCAATTTAATTGCATCATTTTTTCTTATAAATTATTATGGATTTGGTCGATTAGAAAGTTGGAAAGTCTTGAAACATTGCAATATTTTTGAATATAATGTAAGAACTTTTTCAATTGGAATGCCTTTTAGCATTTTGAGTATGGTATTTTAGTTCACTTGTTGAAAAAAACTATAGAAGTAAACAAATGCAAACATCAGAAATCAAACTCAAAAATTACACATATTGCGTCATAAAGGGACTTTGGTTGTACTAACGCAACTGACAATGTCTATGATCTCAATTCAAAGATGGACTGATGCTCTTTTGTTATGTTAGACATAAAAAAGGGGAATTTCCAACGAAATACTTTTTTCGAACTAGCTGACAAAAAAAGCACATTTTATCAGTTTTCTTCAAACGAAAGAATAAATAATATGAAAAGGAGAGAAGTTCTCAAATTTGTTTTTCACTTAAGGATTCGGTTCAAAAGAAATTGATTTGCTTCTACGCAGTGCCACGTACTTCGATCGTGTTGTTAGAAAGGCACATTCGGAATCTTTTGAAATCCCAACAGATGCTTCTTCTAATAACAATCTTATGAACGCTGGGGAAGAGAAATCTGATCTTTCCTTTAAAAGTATTTACTTTTTAAATCGCAGTATTTTTCTCAAGTTTAGAATGGTTGTTTTGTTTTGAGAACTCTCATTAATGACACTGCAAACACAGTATTTTCTAAAAAGCGTAATTTGAATAAAATATGTTTTAGTAACTTATGTAAATATGTAAACTATAGTTGTATGTAAACTTTAAAAGATCATAACAAAGGACGAACTGCTCAGTTTGCGTGAATATGATTCCTGGAGCTTCAAATTTTTTCTCGTGTATGTAAAAATAAAATAAAACAAAATTTAATTAAAAAAAATAAATAAAATAAAATAAAAATTCTAAAGTAACCGAAAGAGGGCGTTCAGATGTCATACTGAAACATTTCATGCAAATCAGATTAGTAACAAAACACTTTGCTACAAAAATACTGAATACAACTACTGCATTGCGAGATGTCTCAGCGTGACGTGAGTGCCATCTTTTGGTTACTCTTGTATTTTTAATGTATATGGAAAAAACTAATGGTTCCTCTGCTCGTATTCGTACAAGACCGAAATTTAGCACGAGCAGAATATTTTTTCTATTATGATTTTTTTTTTTTTTTTAAACTTTGCACAATTTTAACAAGCACCCGATATACATGCGCAGACACGCTCTGCTGTTCATAATGGCTTCTCTTCAGAGCTGCACTGTGGAGCAATCTTTTAAAAAAGAGTGCATCCAAAAAAAAACTGTAGCATCGTCTCTGGCTTATTACACCAATATTTTATTGCCCGAGTATGTGAATTATTGGGATATATTCGTATTACATTTACAGTTCGACCACGAACTTTTGATTGTTGGACGCTTTTGCGCATGGCAGAAAAGAACTAATCCATTTGAGTTTTAGGGACATTCGTTTTGCCGCGTTTATTTAGTGCGCGAGTCATAATGTTTGATTCACTGCTTGTTTAAAACAACTTAATTTATAAACTAGCATATAGCATCAGTTCGCAAGAAATCAAGTATTCTAAACTAACTAGAACGAAAACAAAAACAGCATATTTAATATGCTAGCAGTTCCTCTCTTGAAGATGAATGGATTCTTGGCACTCTGCCAGGCAGTTTGCTCTGGTTAATAGTGTAACTGTAACATGCTTTTGTTTAGTACATATATGTGGGCCAGTCGCTGAAAAAGTCTTTCGTTGCGGAGGGAACATTTGACTGTTTATTTCACTCAATAATTCAAAATTTAAATATTTTTCTACGTTCAGAGCGCATCAAGGTTAAAACCCTTCCCACATGAAAATTGAATCTAGAATTTAATGAAACAGTACAAAAAATCTTGACTATGCGTTGCGGAATAGACGCAAAATATTCTAATATTGATCTCACTTTGTATCCATATTTCTCCTCTTTATGATAAAGTATTCAAATTTTTTTTTTTTACAGCAAGACGTCACTATTCTACTTCACTGTAGCAAAAAAGTGCATTCAAATAAAATAAATTTATTTTCAAAAAAAAATAAATGAAAAATTAGCATGTTGCGCAGGGGATCGTTTGGGGGGGGGGGCACTTTGAATTTTTAGTTAAAATCAGGAATTTATTTATTACTAACATTTTTTAACATATGGCTAGTTTTCAAATTAAACAATTAACATATTTCACGTTGTCATCAAGTAAAAATTTAATTAATTTTTATCAACTCCTGTCTGTAATCAATGAATCAAATTTTTAATTCTTGTAAACTTAACACTGCGATTATTATGTTAAGAATATGTATGGTGAATGTGTAGTTCAATCATATTCGTTGAAATAATGGTTTTCGTTAAAACATCGATATCCAATCTAAATGACAGGGGCTTACAAATGTAAAAGGAAGATGAAAACTGTAATTCAGTACTGCAGCTAGTAAAAAAGAAATATCAGTTAGCACTTGCGGAAGAATTTTTTGATGTTTCAATGTAACAACAAATACTTCGAAATAAAACTTACTAACAGCAGGTACGAGTAGAAGAAATCGCACATAATTTTCTGATGATAAAGTATGTTTATAAGGATTGGGTGAAAAATCCCAATGCTGCTCACGTTTAAAAGCAAAACTCTGTCATGCGAGTTTATTTTTGAAGCCAAAATATTACTGCACATTTAACGCCTGCGTAAAACTTTCTTTAACTTCATATCCTCATAGGTATATGTAGTAGTGATTGGTTGAACTGTTTGAAATTAGTAAGTTATCAATGCGGCATGGGGCATGTTCTCTAAGCGACATTTTTTTTTTTTTTTTTGAAATAGTACTTCTGTGTTATGTTGGTTGCCATTTGAGGCATCCAGAAGCAAATGGGTGTTAGTGACAAAACTGAAGATTTGGAGATTAACTGGTGCAAATGATACATGGTGGGGCAAAAGTAATGACCTGGTTTTGATGGGTCATTAAAATAAAACTAATACAGTTTGGGACTTAAAACTTTTTTTATTTTGATCTGCATTTAATACAATTTTTTTACATTAAGTTTTGAATACCACTTCAGCAATATGGCGGCCTTCAGCACCAATACACTGATGCAGTCCATTTCTGAAGTTTTGGAAAACTTTTCTGCACATTTGAAGGGCTATGGCGGATATTTCCTCGATAATTTTGTCCTTCAACTCTTCTAAAGTATGTGAAACTTTCTCCTTCAAATAACCCCTCAAAAAAAAAAAAAAGCTTAGGGACCGTAACTGCCTCATTTTATCTTTCTTTATGAGGATCTTAATTAGTTGCTAATAGATTTATATTATTTAGTTAATTTTCATTAAAGATCTTGTAAAACAATTTCTACACTAATCATTATACCTCATCAATTACTGTATTTTTATTTGTAAATATCATTAAATAGTTTGTAATGAGATGGACAAAAACAGTTGATGTTTTTTTTTTCAATAATGTTTTGTTGGATAATTTTAATAGCAAGATTTATTTTAATAAGGAAATGATATAACAAACTTATTAAAGCATAAAAATGGAAGTTGAAGAATAATGTATTATGCAAATTTAGGACATATATGTTGCACAATAGTGTACGTTAACGGTTTATTGAAAAATGAAAAATATTTTTTACACATTTTTCTTATAACATTAATCATATTTTATTCAGATTTAACATCTGTTTAATTGAAAGTGTATGTTTATGCATTCGAAATAATAGCGTAAATGGAGCATAATAATTATCTATTGTGTCAGTTACAAAAATAAAACCATTCTAAACTATTTCAGCTATAATTGCGTTAGTACTGTAAAAGTTTAAACCAAACGAAAAAGAAATAGGGAAAAACATCAATATAATTGTTTTTTCTTTGTAAAATTGGAGGATAAAATGATTAATGTTTATGATTTCAACAGTACATTTCTGTTTTAGAAAAGCAGCGTTGTTAAACATATTTAAAAATTTTATGAATTTTATTATCATTAGCTACGTCAGATAGTCATGGTAAACAAATTCTTACACATAAGGGAAAAACTTTTAAGGTGAGAAGACAAAGTGACATGCTTTTTCGAAATAACTAAAAAAGGTACGAAATAACTAAAAAGTAGAGAAATATTTTTTTTCTCTTTCAAGAAACAACTGGCACGTTCTACTATAAATTCTTAAGTCGGCTTTCGAGTTCTTCGAAAATAAAACTCTATTATTGTCCAAAAAAGCTGAGTTAAGACCACTTCATATCGATGACACTTCACTTAAGCTGGAAAAAATAAAGCAAAAATGAAAGGCATTTTTATATACTTTTTCGACTTATTTCATAGCGTCTCCAAAAAATTGTTTGATACATATTTTTGAAGTACTTTTTTACTTTTTATCTATTTACTTATATTTTTTCATCATATCTACTTAAATAATACAAAATACGTATGCTGGATTACACTTTTCTTGTGCTTAAATACTAGTATTAATCATTAGTACGATTTAAAGGATAAACAACGTGCCGACACAGCAGCAGTATTGCAATTTTATATGCAGGGTGGTTTTTATAATAAACGTTATCCTGGTTAGAGCTACGTAGAGTTCGTTCTAAGAGACGTATGTCATTAAATCTTGGTATGTACGCCATGTATACCATGATGGAGAAAATCTGGAAAGGAGACAATGGCTTGCGAATAGCCCTAAAGTCAACAAAAGAAATTCAATAGTAGGTTTGAGAAAAACACATAATTAATTGAAAGCAAAATATCGTGTGTGGTAAAACAATGAAAAAAATTTTGAAATACAAAGAATTTGTTTTTAAAATTTTAAGATAACCACTATCAGTGTTTCACTATCCGCTATTTACAAAAAGTAATGGGAAATAGTAAAAAACTGTTTATGTGTATATTAACAGAAACAAATGTGCAGTAGGCCCATTTACAATGCTTTAAAATTTCAACATTTGTTGTTATTTCTTTATTTCGATTACTTGAACATTTTATCATTTTATCTCTTGCAAATAAGAAACATTTCAAGATCTCTTCGAATAAATTTGAGTTCATTTCGCTATCGAAGTACAAAAATCCATCTCCTATCCGATATCAAATCCGTCGCATATGGTCCAAAATAGCGAAGCTAATCCGAGGCTAATGAGAATCTCCCCTTATTGGTTCTTATTGTACACGTTTGAGGCAATACCTTGTACTCGTTATATGCGATTGCAAAATATCTATCTTCTTGTGCATTTTCTCGAGAAGGCCTAAAACGTCCAGAATTTCTAGACTTCAAGGCTTTTAAAAGACTTTAATACTTCCTCTTAAAATTTAGTGCCTATGTCTAATTCGTAGGACTCGAGTCCTAATATGTTGTCCTTAAAATACATGTGCAGAACTTAGTTATTATTTTATTTGTAGTAAAGTGTTTGGTTGCTATTTATTTGTAATATTTTACTAATGCTTACTCTCATTAGGTAATACAATGGCAATATTGTAATAATACAGCACATATACAGTAAAACCCCGTTAAAACGTGGGTGTCGGGGGACATGGTTGGTACCCGCGTTATAGCATAACCGCGGTATAGTGAAAGTATACTACGGAACCATATTCCTGAAATAATACTCCCTTCTGTTGCATCATTTTTACCTTTATCAATTACTCCTAACTTTTACTCTATAGTATAATTTTTTCTTTTCTTCTTTGATGCTATTTTACTCACTGTAATTGCTGTGCAAGAATCACACATCTCAACTGTGCGATCAGTCTATCGAGTGATAGGTGTGTGTTCCGAGAAAAACCAACTGTGTTCCGAGAAAAAAGGGGCTTAAAAATCTCTTTATGTTACCAACTAAACGTCGGGGGACGTCATATTCACCGCGGTTTATCCAATTCCGCGGTGTACTAAGGCGCAGTATAACGGGATTGTACTGTATTATAATAACACATCACAAAAAGACAACATTTCAAAATTATTTAAAATACTCAAGTAATGTTAACAGTTCCTGTATTTTAAATCCTTAAAGTAATACTAGGTAATACAAAGTAATTGCATCGTGAATATTTGTTTGAAAATAGGCGTTGTAAAATTAAAATACACACT
Organism: Octonoba sinensis; assembly: GCA_038502835.1. Taxonomy (NCBI): domain Eukaryota; kingdom Metazoa; phylum Arthropoda; class Arachnida; order Araneae; family Uloboridae; genus Octonoba; species Octonoba sinensis. Next base: position 105,144,145 of record CM076602.1, on the reverse strand, counting down.
ATCAATACCCAATTTGAAATCTGATGTGTTTTGTGTACGTAGAAAAATAAATTGCTCAGGCAATGGATTATAGAATAAGAACTCCAAGAATGATGAAAAGCATCCTTTGATACAAAAGCCCTGCATGGTGGGAAAGGAACGGAAAGAGAGAAGCATGCACACTATATCTCAAATATATACGGAATCTTTCTGGGGTAAAGAAAAATCCTTGGTAACGATGCTATAAAAGCGTATCCTATGAATGGGCTTGAAAATTCGATGCGACATGAGAAGAAAGGAGCAGATAGGAGGATAGACAGATAGGATCCCCTTTTCTTAGAAGCTGTTTTAATCATCGACGAAAAGTTCCCAATGTTAGCCAGGCACTGTTTGGTGAAAAGAAAATTCGGCTTCAATTCAAGCACACATTGCGCAGCGGGCACTCTTTGAAACTTTACGCCCCAGTTGAAATGGTAGGAAATTAAAGATTTTTTTTGCCTCGTTTTCTGACAAGACGCCTCAGGATTTTGTACTGTAACGGGGTGGCGCTTTGGATTGTATTCTTGTTACCCTGGGGTGACGACTTTTCGTAAAAGAATGGAAATAGAGTGAAAGGTTCCAAACTTGGAAGCTCGATCAACTCAGAACGAACGTGATTTTGAAGAATACGTGAGAAAATGATCGTCAATTTTCAATACCTGCGAATACTTGTTTGCACTAATTATTTTCTAAATTAAAGTTGTTTATTCGTAGTGAAACATGGTTCTAATTAATGTAGAATCAAACTTGCGGAAAGAAAACAAAATATAACGTATATTTTAATACTAAACTCTTTAATAAATTTAATTTTTATGAAAATACACATAAAAATGTAACACTTATGTCCCGAAATGAATATGAGGTTGAAATTTGTAATTGTTTTCTACTCAAAACCATATTTGGTTTTTAAATCTAGAATGTTAATTGGGAATTAAATCATTATTTGTTCTCTAAAGTGTTTTGTCATCAACATATAATTTCAAGTGCTTTGTAGAATAAATTGTCAACATAAATCGAAAGTCCGTCATTGACATGTACTGTACAGTGCAGTGTGCATTTTAAGAACAATTATAAACCTTTGTTTTAAAATACGGGTGAAATAAAATGGAATCCAAATTTTAAAAAAAAAGAACTTTATAAATCAAATGATACCATATCTAGGGTTTATATCTGTTATGTTTTTTAAAAAAAGAACTCTCATTTGACGATGATTATTAGCCATAATCACACATGGATCGGAACTTAGACCCTCACAAACACTGCAAAATCATTATTCTCCCATACAATGGATGAACCGATCTCCACTTGGCACTGCAAGATAATATCAAAAGAGGAAAATGAGAATGACAGTAATACGTTTTGTTACGTTACCCGTCTGTGTCAGGTTTGAAGAGACACATAAAGGATAATGTAGTGATATTTGTTTAACTCCAATCATTTACAATGTCTGACAGACGGTTTCTTGGGATGTGTTCTTATATGAGCACTATTGTTCACTGCTTTTTTCTTGTACTCATCCAGAAATGCATTAAGAACTACCTAACAGAATGCATGCTAACAGTGATAAGAACTAAAACGTTTCAGGGAATAACGAATAATTTGACACTGAGTTGGAGCAATTCTTCAGCTCATATAAGCTATAACGTATGGAAACATAATGTCTTGGAACGTGTTGTAATAATGTTGTTTCATGACATTAAACGTTTCAGGAAAGCGTTCATGTACACAAGTCTTCCGGAAAAAATCGAACGTTAATTCAAAAGCAAAAGCAGCATCTCATGGCACATCAGAAAAAATAGAAAAATAATTTTATTCAGGACCCAGCAATGATAGTAACAAAGTCAAAATTCTCACAATAGCTACAGAACGCGAATGCTTAATGGAGGGTTCTTTTTCTGCTTACTATATCACTAGAACTTGAAATGGGGAAGGAAAATGAAAGATCTCTTAATTAGGAATCGAAAAAAGGGTCTATGGATTATTGATTCATCGGTTTACCGTATGAACTATTACCCAATATACGGCCACTGGTAGTAATATCCTTTTTTCCCACTCTAATACAACCAATAGCAGGCTTAAAAGAGCAACAGGCGATTTTTAATTTCTCTTCCTCATTTCATATTATTGATTTCAATTCAATGTGCTGGTAATGTTTTTTTTTTTCTTATTTGATTAACTTCTTAAAACTTTTTATTTTATTTTTTTCAGTGGTTCTGCAAGATTATCAAGTCAATGTATACGATGAATATGTTATACACGGCAATACAGCTGTTTTTAGGTGCATTGTGCCAGACTTTATGAAGGAATTTCTCACTGTTACTTCTTGGACGAGAGACGACGGCCTCGTCATTGTCCATCATAAAAATGCAGGTGAGCGAATAGATTTGTTCCACAAACATTTTGTAGAGCTAGATTTCTGAAAAAATGTTTTTACTCAATTTAAAAAATGATAAACCGTATTTTTAAAACATTACATTTTTGATGTAACATCAGTTATAAAATGCTCTGTTTTACAAGATTATTTTGCACTTTAAGAGTAATTAAAGCGCAAAATGCACTGCAACATTTTAAGCTCTTCAAATATAGGCATAGAACAAATGCAAAACTGATTAATAAGTATAAACAGTAGCATTTTTATTGTTTTATTTTACGTTCTTTAACATATCTTTTGTGATAGGGTGTATTATTTATGAGGGATAAATTTCTTAAAAGAAATCATTTCAAAATAACAACGCATATACAAACCTTTGGAAAATACAGTTAACAATCACTAAATAAAACTCAGATAAAATAAACTGGAAATAAAAGGTATATGAAAGTATAAGTATTAATAATTAATTGTGGAATTTGCCTGTTGGAATAGGGGACTTTTCTGTCTCTGTTCACGGCACTGTATAGATAGATGTGTATGTGCGCGTGTAAAAAGAGACAGATAGAGATAAACAGATAAATATAGGTAACAGCATATGTACTGCTTAACTTCTTGATTAATAAATTATTGCAATATATTTCACTGGTTTTAGTGACACCAAAGCAATTGAATAATTTCATTCTAATAATCTATCTATTTGCCTCTCTTCTTTATTTTCAATTTCTATCCATTAATTTTAGTCCAGTTTTTCTATTATGTGTAGTAGTGTTTTACGAAAATTTATATGATTTCTATACATTTAAAGTGATTAAATAAACTACAAGTAAGTGTAAGTATTTCAGAACATTTTTCCATAACGTACTTTAAGCTAAATGTCCACTGTTCAAAATTTAGTGGATACGACACGGAAGAAATTTTCTATAAAATGCATGAATTACATTTGACATACAGTTACTGAAATTCATATAGTTGTAATTTTTCCCTTCTAAGTGACATCATAAATTACATTTACTAGTCGATACTTACCAAATAAATAATGGAACGATTCCCTGTGTCTTCAAAGTATTTCTTTCAATAGCTCGCAAAAATCACTTATTTTTATTTTTATCTACTCAATATAACAAATGCTGACTTTAAATCAAGCTCTTCAATACATCGTTTTTATATAGAAAAAGATTTGGAGATATCTTTTATCAAAATGACCTAGCTGGAACGGAAATATCGTTATCTGTATGCGATTCCCGGCTAGCGATATAAGACGTGTTCGGAAATATTGAGCTACTATATACTTTATTACATTATTCTATTTCTCTCTTACGAGGACAGTGCAATCCTTCCATTGTAATGTTTATTCAGAAAGTATATTTATTTTCCTTCAAATATCCAATACTTAAAGATAGTCGGCATCTAAAATGTGTGTGTGTGTGTTATTCTTCAAATAGCTTTTATCATCTCCGACTTGATGGCATGATCAAGTAGAATTTAAGTACCTTGATCTAAATTAAAAGCGTATATATATATACCATAATACAAATCAACCTCTTACGAATGAAAATTCGTACTAATTTGCGACCAATAAAGATTAAAAGAAAAAAAAAAGGAAAGAGGCACAAACTAAAATTGTATAGGGTCTGTTGGGATAATTGTAAACACGGGGTAATTGTAAACAGTATTCATAACTTCACTTGTACTGGTTTTGAAAACTTAACTGCTTGTGAGTGATAAACTGGCAGCGTAGGGAAAACGTTGAAAGAGTTTCGTAAGTTTCGAAACAACTGTGGAGGCATCACTATTGTTTGAAAATGGCACAGTGAAAAAAGTTGTTTAACAAAATTTAGTGATCTTACATTTTCCTCTCCAGCTCATCTACAAAAGCGATGTAAGCGGTTTCAACCACTTTTATTTGTCAAACGGAATGGTGCTAAAAACATTTAGTTATGAATTCAATAATCCCTGTTATTTTTCATGTACAAGTTAGGTGTTTACAATTACCCCAGAAATTTCGGACTCTGGGGTAATTGTAAACACTTAAATTTATCCTATTTCCAATATTTTGGGGGCACAATAAGTATTATATTTTGATATAGGTTACACTTTTGTGTCTATTTTACATAACTGTTGTTGTTGCTAATGCCACTTGGAAATCCAAGCCCCCCTTGTAGGGCGACCATGAATTAAGGAAACTCCTACTGATTATTAATGAGCTCCGCTAGAAGGGAAGTACACTTGGCTCAGAGGTTCTTAATGATTTTGAACCAGCTCCCGAATGAGAAATCGTCAAGTAGGATGGTCCCTCAGCGGAAATTATTTCTAACTTGGTGGACATTTGGAGCGACAATGTATTTTACGTGCACAGCTCCCTTTAGCGCACGCGGTCTCAGAGTAATCAGTCGCGGGAAGTCGTCACCCTCCAAGCGTTGACCACTGCCAGTTGTGCTTCACTTTCGGTGTTCTGTGGGATCCAAGCTTAACCGACTGATCCACAGCGGGACAAATTTTACATAAATTTGTCGCATTACTTGATTGTTTACAAGATATTTCTCGTTAAATGATCTCAGCCGACTCATAACATAATTCAGCGGACCACATGCGGCCTATTGGCGGCAGATTGAGAACCATTGCTCCGGAACTTCTTAAGCCTTCAAGCAGACTGTGTATAAAACAATTTTCCATTTGCATCAACCTTATTTGAAAATAAATCGCTGTTTACAATTACCCCAGAGATCTGGGGTAATTGTAATTACAATTACCCCAGATCTCTGGGGTAATTGTAAACACGAGTTCATTCGCTAACAAATAGTCATAAAGTCAAAATTTTTGTACACATTTACTCACAAGAAGTACAGTAGTGGCTACAATGCTCACAATTTTATTTCTGAATTCATTCAAGAGGTAGGGAAGGATCAAAAGTTAAAACATTGAAAAAGCGTTTACAATTACCCCAACTGACCCTACATACATATATGTTGTTGTTTTTTCTATGTTGACCTATCTCATTTCTTATTTGAATCTTTAGCGGGAAAAATAAAAAAAAAAGAACGCACTTGTTATGTTTTCTTTCCGTAGATCTATTTTTATATATTTGACGAAATCAAAGAAGCCATCATGACTTATGCGCAAAATCGCTAAGTATTTCTACTAACCAAATCAGAGAAACTACGGAAAAGAACTAATATTTGTAGTTTCAAACACGTTTGTGAAATTTTCATAATAACTTTGGTTTATCTGTTTCTTTATTTTTCTTCATAAGCTATTTGTGTCTTTAATTATCCGCATGCATATCTCTGATGAAGACTAAAACATAAGAGGGTTCTGAAGAAGTCTGTAAAAATGAAAATATTTTTCTTAAAAAATGGTATTTCTCCCATCTTCTAAAAATCTAAATTCTAATCTCTAGTTCTACTAATTACTGAAGTGACGCATTTTCTACCTTTTATTAATAAAATTATTTCCATCTATCTGCCGCAAAAAGTTATATGAAGTTGTCTTTTCTGATAAGATAGACTAGAATTGTCTAATTTGTTCTTTAAAGATACTACTCAAATGCACGGATGAATTTAAAAAATAGTTTCAAATACAGACAAAAGCATTTAATGCCCCAAAATGCAAATTTTTCAGTTATTGACCTTGGTCATGCACATTGTTGTTACGAAAAAACTTTTCACTTTCCTGAATCCAGTATTAGGGGAAAATGGGGAGAGTTCGGACATTTTTTCTTCGCAATTTTTTTTCTAAGTTGCCAATACAACTAGAAATCTTCAGAAAGCGTTTTCTTGTGACCTGAAGATTCAGCTGTATGAGATTTTTTAAAATTACCTGGGCCCTTTATAGGGACAGTATGCATTTTAGTGCTAACAGGGAAAGTGTGCGCCGTCTCCCCTACATGGGGAGACCACGGACACCATGCGTAGAGACTCAGGACACATGGGAAAGTAAAGATCAATGCTTCAAGAAGTTGACATTCAAGTTACTTCTAGATAAACAAAGAAAGCTGAATATATACAATAAAAGAATATGACCAATGACACAAGAATTAAATGTTTAGTAAAAAAGTTTTAAGTAACAATGAGAAATAATTCAAGAAATATATTTACATAAATCGGGTACGGTGAAAATTTGACGAGTTTTGCTGAATTGTTGAGGAGGTTCAAGGTGCCCTAAAACTGAGGACCATTCAGAAAAAATGATGTAATTACTAACGGGCCACTTCCACAATAAACAGTTTTTTATCATAGCTTTAACCTCCAGTTTGTCATCTAGCACACAGCGGGAAGACGTTTGCCGTCATATTTAACTGCGACTTGTTCTCTACCGATTTTTTGAATTGGTACTTCCTTTTGATGTTCTTCGTCTCCTGAATATTCCGAAATGTCAAGATCAAATGATGCAGAGGGCATGTCGATGTCGCTATCCAAGCTTGTGTCACAGTTGGGTCTCATTTTTTTAACTGTTGCTATTTTTTTTTTTTTTTTGGTTGAAAGTCAGTATGCGTTTCGGGGATTGGTTGCTAGCTCCTGTCCCCTTTCTTCCTTGGATACAGCATAAGTGAAACGTAGAAACAGAATACGAAGGGAGACTCGGGATAATTGTCCTGAGTCTCCCCAAGCAACATTCTTGAAGAAAATGTGATCTGACACAAGCAGTGCGTACGTGACACCAGTTTAAACACATATAAATAATAGCTTAAATACCCTACTCTCATGATAAATACGAAGAAAAAGACATGACTTGCCAATTTAGTTAAGGAAAGCTTAGCTACTTACCGCAAAAATTTTAGATCAGACTATGCCAAATCAGTTTTTTTTAACTTTACTGCCGTATTTTGATTTGACGGGCAGACATTAGCACATGACAATAATTGCAGAATACTACCAACATAACAGAATTATTTTTGCGCAGGAAAAACTATAGGTACGGCGAAAACTGGCTGACCGTAGTCTCCCGCTCTCCGTACACTCCCCGTTCTCTCTTACAGTAACAGTATTGTAGAAGAAAACAAGAGTCATGACTGTTTTCGTAGTAAGCTCTTCGTCTTTTCTAAACCAAAGCATAAATTCAAAAAACTGACGGTACGTGGACGCTTATCAAAAATCTTACCCAATTCCACAAAAAAGGAATATGGCACTCTTTTTTGTGTATTACTCTGTTCGCATCCCAAAAGCCAACTATTTAAAAAGTATTATAAAATGGTTTTATTAAAAAACAAGTCATATTAGAGCTAGTCCTAGGAGCTTCTTACAGTTCTTTTAAAACGCCCTGAAGAAAATACAAAGTCTAAATCTGAAATCAAAATCTGCACTCACAGAAACGCATGCTCAAATCTCACGAATCTTTTGTCGTATTTGACAAAATGGCTTCGTGAAAAATGCTCCGAGTAAACCTTTCGTCAAATTGACGAAATTTCTATAGTAATTTTTTTAAGCCACGTGATCTCGCGAGGAAAATATCGTTATAAATGACGAAATTTGTTTCACGGTTGAAAAGTCCTCGAAAGTGACGATTCTATTTCTGAGAGTGTGCAGTCTTTATTTTATGCACAGTAAAGGTACAACATCCCAAGCAAAATTCTGCAGTCAAATCAAATCTATCAGTCTGCAAGCAAATCAACAAAATCTGCTCTGCAGAGGGAAATACGAAATACAGACTAAGGAATTAATGGGTAATTTTTCAAGCATCAGGGACAAAGTATTTCTTTAACGCGGCGAAATCAGTATGCATGTCAAGTGTAATTGCTGCTCATTGACAGCTCACTGCATCAACCATTCAGTTTCGAAACGCATTAATGAGTTAATTAATAATCTCTTTCGCTTGCAGTACAAATAGAAAACACACATATTTTATATTTTACTGAAATTATGTTTCAACAGTATATTTAAAGCTTAAAATCTGAACTTAGAGTAGAATTCAGAGAATTAACATACAGATTAGTCCGCGAGTTTAGACGTTGACCCCCCCCCCCCCCCATGTTGGATTCATTATTGATTCAAATTTATACTGATGTTTTGCACTTGAAACAAGTGGCAAGATTACCACAATACAATAAAAAGATTTTACAAAATTCCTAACTTCATATGCAACTATAGATTTCATTAGTGAGAAAAATGGCATTGCATAGGGAGGGCAACTATTTCTGTAAAAAAAAGTTAGTTAGGAAGATGTTACGAAATTCCTAACTTAATGTGTAACAAAAATATTTTAATATTTTATAGTATGTAACATCGGGTGACGATTTTTGTCAACTATTTTAAAGTCAGCGCTTTATAGCTAGACACTTTTGTTTTTACTTTATTACGTATTCATTAAAGATGATATCATAATAAATTTTTAGATAGGGCTTCATTTGAGACTTTTTCCATTTCACAAAAAGATGGAAAAGAAAAATGCAATTTCATTTCTATCAAGTTTCAATAACAGTCATCATTCTTTCAAATAAGTTACATTTTGCACTTTTCTACCATCAAAATGATTTCAGAAAATTCAGTGACGATTGGGTATTCAGGGTTTTTCAATGCAGTCATAAATTCAAATGAAATGTGGTATTAAATTTCAGATATTGAAGGCTAGGAAAAGATCTCTTGTGAAACGAAATATTCAAACCATTTTTTGGGATTAAACAAAGTAGTAAGAAAAGAGCGAAAGGAAGTAGAGAGCTTATCGGATCTTAAAAGATTATGTTGGAAGTTTTTTATTTTCTTACTTTTTCAGACTTTTTTCCTTAAAAACAGCTAAGCACTCATACATTTCATCATTCACTTTTTCTGACGTTTTTTATGCAAAACTTTTGATCTTACTGGCAACAGCTGACATCTTCGGTAATTGAGACTGCAGATTTACCATGAAATCTGATCAATTATGCAAAAATAACGAATTAGATTTCTTCAGTAAAATGCATGGGGATTTTTTTCCCCTGAACCGCTATTTTTCAGCGCTACTTTTAAAATAAATCACTGGAGTTTTTACAATAATATATTAATGTATGCCCAAAATAGGTTTTATAATGTATAAACATAAAAATTGAATTTTCGTGAACTATGTATGAATAATATTGTTTGAATAAACAAAGTTCTTAAAGTTTATCTACAATCAATCTTTTTAAAGCCCAATTTTATAGATATATTGTGTAAAAATCATTGCACTTAAATTATTTTAGCATTAGCTAGTGCAAAAGAAGAAAAGAGTGTCCATACCTTTGCATTTTACGTTATGATGGTTTTATATACATTGAAATATCTCAAGAAGTCTAATATGCTGAAGCTTAGAGATTATATTTAACATGCGAATAACTTTGAAAAAACACTTCTGTATCGTTTTAAGCAATCTTCGTAAAATACATACACTGATAAAATAGTCGGCGTTTCAGTAAAAGCCAGTCCATAACTCGAGTTTAAACTTTCAAATCGTCATGGAAAATAGTAAAATCACTTTCTAACTAATGCAGTAAATAAATTCACATACGTAACTTTCAAGTTGTGTAATCGGTTTATATCAAGAAATAACTAATTGTAAAATCTAATTTACTGCTGTCGTCCGTTTTTTCCCTTTTTTTTTTTTTTGAGCAGTAACTTTTTTCATCACGGCCCATCAAATGTAAGTATTACTTATTTACAGTACCAGCCACGTATACTTTACAATCATTACAAACCACGTTTTATGATTTTTTAAGAAATCATAACTAGGGTGAATACACAAATATGTTATACCTAAATACAGTAATATGTTTATTATTTTATAAGGAGAAATAATATCTTATTTTTCAACACTGGATACAGAACGTCATGATTATTTCACTAAACAGTAGCAGTTGAAGCATAATTGCTACTTTGTACGAGAATGATAAAATCTACTAAACTTTAGTAATTCAAAAAAAAAAAAAAATTTAAAAATAATAGTTCTGCTATACACCTAATATTGAAGACTTTGTCTTTTCATGTATTTTCATAGGTTCAAACCAAGTTTCTAATTTTTCATCATCTTCTTTTTTTTAAAACGATATATATTTTTTCTTTTTTTGTGCCTCAAAGCAAACCAAGTTTCTAATTTTTCATCATCTTCTTTTTTTTAAAACGATATATTTTTTTTTCTTTTTTTGTGCCTCAAAAGATATCTCGCGCTGCAACAAAAAATCATTTTTCACTCGTCATCTCATTTGTAACTTGTAAAATGTGTTGAAGGCATCAACACCACTTTGAGTTGATAAGATTGCTGATAGTTTTTTCTTTCTTTCATAAGTTTAAAAGTTTTAATTAAAACTTTGTTGAAACCTATTTTCCGGAAGAAAAATAACTAAAAAATATATTATAATGTTGCTTATCTGCAAAGATGCATGAATGAATCCGAGTGAATTAGAGTGTCTTTTAACTTTTTGCGTGAAATGATTTCTCCTTTACGTCCCTCGCATATACATCCATGCTAATCAATAGGGACAGGGCTCTAGCATTAATCCTTCAGGTGAAGAGGCCAATTATTGCCGCTTGACGTGCGTTGCTGATGGGATGTTCCGGGCCACATAATCAGAGTTCAATTTGCCCGTGGAAAACGAATAACTCAAGCTGTTAATAGAAAACTCGTGGGGAAAGGTAGTTTTTAATATGCTTAAAGTATGGAAATTCAGGTAAAAGTCAGAACTTCAAGAAGAAGAAAAAAACGAATAGTTTTCATATGTTATATATTATTTTATTAGTAAGTTATGCATAATAACTATTGTCTCTAATCACGAAAATTATAGGACACATATTCCTCACATGTGTTTGAGCGAAGGCTTATTAAATTTGCATGTACGTCTCTAATTAAGTCCGCGTCAGGTCCTAGGGTTATTAAAAATTCATGATGGCAGATTTATGTAAAAATTTTAACACATTATGTTCAATTTCAATAATCCTAAGACTAAAAATTCTATATTTAAAAGGCGCATTACATATTCTGGAAACACTTTAAATTTTGAAATATTTCAATCCATCTACTATCTTTCACAAGGTCCCATTTCCTAACTGATTGAATATCCTGCATAATGTGCAAACATGCTTCTTCAATTATAGAGTTTTGGCGCCATAAGTTTAAAAGGGGATTAGCGTTGAATATTCAAACAAATCAAACACGCCAAAGGCTTTCAATGCTTATCATAGCGTTTCTAATCCTCTTAATAGTATCCCTGTAAGCTTAAAATTAAATGTACATGAGTTATTACCACAAACATTGGGATAGGATGGAGAAAATGAACTATCCTTGAGTGTTCTGAAGTTTGCCGATAGCAACGTAGTTTTCGAATTAAGTTTCAAACTTACTAGGGCATAGTTGAAGAAGATTCTGAAGGGGTTTCTGTGGCAAGGAGCCAAAGTTTCCGAAAAATGTTACCGAGATTTTAAAATATTACCAGGCCGGTATTTTGAACTTAATTATTTCTCATTTGAGAATATTTTGAAGATATACGTAACTTAAATCTTTATCATAAAAGATGATTCTCATCAATGTGTTCCAATATTTATGCATTTGTTTCAGTTCTGGATGCGCTATATTCTTAACCATTTTCGGGTGTGGGAATAAACATCTGATGTTTATTAATTTGAAATACGTCATTGTCAAAAAAAAAAAAAAGATTTTTTTTTTCTCTTATTTATGCATGTTTTTTAATCTGTCCTTTCCTATCCCACATAAATTAACAGCTCTTAACTAAAAAATTAATTCATCAAAATTTCGCAGTTTTTTTTCCTACATTGTTTTTCATTATTTGCTAACCTGTATACTTCTTCTGAACTGAAAAAAAAAAAGAAATTTCGTTTACAGATCTCTTATTCATGCGTATTTTACTGTCGGTCCCTTGTAGAAGTAAAATATTACTATATGTAGAATGAATATAAAGCAGAACTGAATTAAATGATTCTCAGAAATACTTAGTAACCTATTATTTTTTCCGCTCTGGACTATATTTTAAGTGCTGAAACTAATTCCTTTTTAAGTTTTGAAGTTAATTTCTGCATTCATATGATGTTTCTTACTCACATGTATATCTTACAAATAATGAATTATCCTTATGTTACTCGTTATGTGTCCATTATTTTATTTACATAGTACTTTATCAAATCAGTGTTTATCTTTAAAAGAAAGGGTTAAAGCAGCGATTCTCAACATGTGGGGCGCGCCCCCTTAGGTGGGCGCTAGCACACGAGAAGGGGGCACGAGAATATCCAAGAGAAAATATTACTTTGAAAAAATGCTTAACTGACTGAAAGGAAGGCACACATACACATAGAACAGAAAATACATTTCGACATATTTAATAACTTATTAAAGTAAAAAAAATTACTAAATTAAAACTTTCTCAATCAAAACATACTAACTTTACAACAAATTTAATAATTATTAGTGACTTCTTTGGGCCTGTCTTTCAAAGCAAAGTTTTTCGAAGGAAGGCTTACTATTAGAAATAGCCACTCTCAGTTGTTTCTATATTTAGCCGAGATCTATACTTTGTCTTCAAAGGACCCACAAGCCACAGCAGGAAATCCAGTTTCACAAAAGTAGGATGTTGAAAATCGTAATAGAATGCGAAATGCCCTTATTCTTAGTGAAGAAAAATCATAATCTACTAAAGCCCAAAATTGAAATGGTGATTTCTTACTAAATTAATTTATTACTAAATTACTAATTTTTACTCTTCTTCTAGCAGTTAGTTAAAAATAATTTAAAAACAGAATCATTACTCAATATACAGTATTATTGTATTAATTTTATGGTAAGTGGGGGGGGGGGGGCGTGATGAAAATTATGACAGAAAATTGGGCCGCGAATACTGAAAATTTGAGAAACGCTGGGTTAAAGAGATTTAATAGGATAGATTTGGGACAGATGACCTGGCTTTATTAAAGAACGCGCTTTAGTTCCAGAAGTTACCTATTCCTACTCGATAATCAAAAATAAACTTAAACTTTAAAAAATGTGTAGAGATATTTTGATATTATTTTATATCTGAAATCACTATAAGAATTTAATCCTTTTTACGAAGTTTTGTCCACTGTGAGCATGATGAATATTATATTCTGTACCATACATAAAACAAGTGACTTAGTTAATGAAGAAAAGTGGTTCCTTCAAATAATTATTTTTATTATTACTTCCTTCATTATAGCAGGACAATATTTCTGGTTTACAAAAAGGGTTCTTAGACTATTGTATCAATATTTTAGCTTTGAAAAATAAAATTGCTTTTTCTTAGAATACATTGAAATCCTTCCCAAAAAAATTGTGTCGTTTTCCGCATAAATACGATTTTACACACGGGAGACATATTCGGCGTATCAATACGCACATTATTCTCCATAGATATCGTTGTCGTTAGTCCGGAAAATCATATTTTAGTCAAATGTCGTTATGTATTCTCACAAAAAGACTTGCCTCTTACGGGTTTTTCAGGTTTGAATATGGGCTTTTGGAACTTTCGATGTTTCTTTTTTTTTTTTTTTTTGTTCATAGCATGTTTGAATTTTTCCTACTTTTTAAATTTCCTCTCTATGTACCAACATGCTTTTAGCGAACTTAGTTATAAGTTATAACCAATATGCAATAATAATGGTGGAAAATACCAATAAAATTAGTTCAGTGTAAAAACAAGAAAATCGCAATCTTTAGTCTAAAATTAATGCTCCAAACCATGAGGATGTAAGCCCAAGAACGCACAACACGTCTTATTACCAGTGTTTTGCTTCGAAATAAAGCACATTTTTTAATTATTTTACTGCAAAAAATAGTTTTTTTCAATAATGAAAAAGATCAAACGTAATTTAACAGAAAGAAATTAACACATAGCTTTTAACGCACATACATGCAAACTGCCGTCACAGATCTCTTTAATTATCTACAATGTAACCAATCTGTCAATTTCAGTTGTTCTTATATCTAAAACTGCCCTAAACTTCTTTTTTTTTCCTTTTTTTAAAATACAGAACAAGATAAATCACCAACAATTATTATTTTTGTTTTTTTCATTTTTTTTTTTTTTTCATGTTTTCTGAAGAGCCGTAGTAACCTAGTGGTTAGGAGATCGAGCTTCGGATTGGGGATCTCGGGTTCGATACCCGAGCCGCTGAAGATCCACTATGTACACTTGGGGATACGTGCATGTAAAATCCGTGAACCCTGAAGTCTCGAGGCAGTTCCGAGGTTACCGGTGGGTCTAGATTTTCCCTTCCCTTCACCCATAGGTGTAAAAAGATGTGGTGGCGCCATCTGGTGTCATTCAAGTACATTATGAGCCAAGTCGTTCTTCCACCGTGTGTACTCATATTGAAATGGAAGGCTCACCCTTCTGGCCTTAATTCCAGGTCGCTCTGCGACAGAAGCTTGGATATCCAAGTGGCATAAGCAACAACTACATGTTTTCTGAATTTTTATAGTTTTGATGTTCTGAAGCATAATAGTTTTCACTGCATTTCCATACTTCAAGCGTCAGATGCATTTTTTGTTGCATATTATAATTTTTGACAGATGCATAAAACGGGAAATTACGCCCATTCAAACTATTATCTAGAAAAAAATAAAAAATCGTGAAAATAAATAAATATAAAAATATTTACAAATTTAAGGAAATACATACCTTACTTACAAAAGCTTGGAAAGTAATGCTTTTAATAAATTTGTGAAAGCAGAAAACATTTATGTCTTTTTACTTCAGGCTAAGCAAAATAAATTCGTTTATGCAGTAAGAGAATAGTTTAAGTGTTTCAGTGGATAATTTGAAGAACAGAAAAGTTGGGAAATGTTTAATAAAAATTCAGCTTAACAGGCTCTCGTTAATCGAATTAGCTTAGTAGGAAAAAAAGTTATCAAAGCAGTTCATTTAATTGGAAGCAATTTGGAGCAACTCTCGGAAAATTAGGTTGTCATTAACTTCCTCAAATGCAATTGACAGAATGAGTTCCATTACAAAGAGTTTGTTGTCAAAGTGAAATATTTTTTTCTTAAGTCTTCATTAATATTTTCACTTAAGTTATTCTCTTTTTTTTTACAATTTTCACCTGATTTTTACCGCGTATAAATCCTTGATTATTGCATACTGACAATGGGTTGATCTAAAAACGCTTCATCCATATTTACTGGTAGCATCTCGATACTGTTAAAGAAAAATAAAATATATACACATTACGAATAATTAGACGGTTTTTATTTAAGCGTAGCAAAAATGCCTACAGTCGTCAGTTACAATAGAGATATTGGGAAACACGATGTCATCCCCATACATTTCCGCTATGAATAGTTCAACTTTATGAATCACCACGCATATGTAATACAATGAAAAAATTGAAATTCTCTGATTTTTTATCACGTGTTTTTTAATGAATAAGATAGATATTTTTTGAAATGAAATCCTGCAATAAACTACAGAAAACTTGCAAAGCAAAAACTAATTCATATTATATATATATATAATATGAATTAGTAATTAATAATAATTTTTTCTATGATGCAAAGAAAGTATTGCATAATTTTCATTTCAGCTACCCATCAACAAATTTCGATTAGTTCTTTCAGGACTTCCGCACGTGCATGGATATTTAAATTTGATTGCTCTATGCACGCACGTGCAGTTTGAGCATTAATAGCGCAATTAGTTGGCTATGTTTTTTGCTTATTTATATTCCTTGTATTCCGGAAATGTATTGCAAAAGACGTCGAGTAGTGTGAAATTTTAAACGTAAAAATGCGTCTTTCTGCAATGATTTTTTTTATCAATGCAAGTGCTTAAGACATCAGAACTTGAAGTTTGTTTATGATTGAAACTTCAGCTAATGATCTATAGAAAAAAAGATTTTTTGTTACGTGCTTTTTAAAGAAAAGATAGGTATTTTCTGAAAAAAAAATTGCGCAACAAATGATTTTAAAAAATCCATAACTTATTTTCCCTTTAGTTTAGTTGATTAATTTGTTTTCTTATATAATTTAGTTGAAATTTGAAAATATCTACAAATACTGGTATCTTAACAATTATTTTCTTTTTACTAGGTGCCAAATATATTGTGCTAAAAGACGGGGAACTGCACATAAGAAACGCAGCTCGCAGTGACAACTTCCGAAAATATAGGTGCCTCATTAAGAACTTACTTACTGGAAGTGTGACACCAAGTGTAACCACAGGACAGTTAATAGTCTCAGGTATTCTTTCTAGCTTCAATATCCTCACCGTTTATTTTCCTTTTCAAGAAGATTAAAGAACATTCACTGCGCTCCATTTCAAGCTATATATTTTTAGAATGTGCTCGTAAGCTTGCTTTATTTTTTTTCATTTAACAAAGCCGTTTACTAAAGCAGAAAATAGAGCTACTCTACTCTCTTCTATTAGAATACATGAGGAGTACTTTATTCACTTTATTTTTCTATTTTTCTTTATAAAGTGCAGGAATAAGCTTTGTAAAGCAAAATTATTTTGACACATGTTTTAGGTTTCTTTCTGGGATGAAATTGAGGCTGCGTCGAATGTGTTTTGGTAATGCATCATTCCTTGCATATAGCACACATACATATATGTATATAATTCTTATTTTTAACAAAGCATATGATGATATTGAAATTTTTTACACACACACACACATTTCATTTATCAATATCAAATTTATAAAAGGTTATTTGATGTGTAAAAGTGAAATGGAGTGAAAGTTTTTCATTCTTGTATTATTTGATACACGAATAAAAGATAAGTTAAAAGGCAATGTGCCAAACTAGATTCACGGAAAAAAACGGAAAATCTTGAAGTGTTCATAGAATTTTGTTATATTTAGGCAGTTTTAAAACATGTCTGCTCATAATAAAAAATATTTTAATTATTATCTTACCAATCTATATTAAATGCTGCTTTTTTTAACTAAAATGTATTGGCAATTTCTATATCGCAAGCTTGCACATAAAATAAACTTTTAATTTTGATCACTAAATTTAACGTAGAGGCTGATTTAAAAAGACATCATCTGTATTTTCGTATTCCGAATTTTATTTACCATACTACCATTTATTTATAGCTTATTTTGTAAAATTACTAACATGCGCTCAACGTGAATCATAAGCTTCTAATAATTGACTTAATTTTTAATTTGTTCTGAAAATTTTGAATCTACAATCATCTATCAATCCTTCTGATAGT
This sequence comes from Octonoba sinensis, assembly GCA_038502835.1. Taxonomy (NCBI): domain Eukaryota; kingdom Metazoa; phylum Arthropoda; class Arachnida; order Araneae; family Uloboridae; genus Octonoba; species Octonoba sinensis. The sequence goes on along the minus strand of CM076602.1, from coordinate 105,126,632 downwards.
CACGTCGTTCATTAGGATAATGTGGCATTCCTAAAAACGTATCTCAAATTCTTCTGAACGTAAAAAAAAACGTGCAATAACCAGTCCACAGTCGTTTGAGTGTTATATTGAAAATTGGTACCACATTTCGCATGACGTCTTCTCCAGGGTACAGAAGAGCATTTTTGGAGAACTTCCGTTAATGAACATTCAGAAATCTTCAGAATTCTAAACCTTAATTCATTCCTTTCAATGTATTATTTCAAATACTCTTATATACGGGAGTTACGTATTAATACTTAACACACAATTATAATATGAATAGTAATAAATATCGATTACTTCGAAATTAAAAAAAAAAACCTGTTCATGAGCAAATAATTATATTGTTCTTCCAGTTCAACAGAATGTTCATTTTATTAACATTTTCAGTGAGGCGAAAAATACGATTTTCTGCATTTATTAAATGTTATTTTAATGTAATGTTTTTAAATTTAAATGATGTTTATTAAACGTTATTTCGTAAAACTCCACTTCTAGATTTTTCTCATATTTGACATCAACTACTACAAGATTCAAGACATATCAAAGTAATATAGTAAATAAGATCATGTGAAAAAGTTTTGATTTTTAAGTGCAATTTAGAAAGAGCTCAAATATCACATCTCCAACAGTGTTTATAATACATTTTAGAGTACTAAAACATAATCCTTTTTATGGTAAGGAGAAAAAACTATGGTTTGCAAAAGGTTTCATCACACACTTAGAGAAATGAAACAGTAAGAAGTAATAAGAAAATATTAAGATCTACGTTTCAAAAAACGCATTGAAAATTTAAACAAATGAAGCTAACACACACACACACACACAAAACTTGATAGATATTGAAACTCCGCTTGTAATACGTTTTACTACACCTAAATATATGTGCTTCAGTTTTAGTGTACCTTACCTCACAACCAATAACAAATATATACTATTTTTAAAATTTAAGGAACCATAAAAATGAAATTTTGTCGTTTAGGAACTTAAGAAAACATCTTTCAAATTTATGCAACAATTGCTTTGATCTTCTTACGCTGCATATAATGTTAGAAACCAAAGAAAAAAATTTTGAGCTGTATAACAAACTGGGTTAATTAGTTTGAAATTCAATTTAAATATCATTTTACAGACCAATAAATCTGCACATTAAAGAGCTTAAATAAATATTTCAAATAATATTTCATCATTTTCAGAATATATTGCATACAGTATTGACTAATATTTAAATTACGTTTAATTTCGAAAATAGTATTATATTTTAAGACCTATGTTCAGACTTCGTGCATAAATTAATTTATTTTAGTTCTTGGCTAATCTAATGTATATACAGATGCATGCAATCTTTTAATGAATGAAAACTTTTTCAGGATTATACTAAAGTGTTTTAGGTTGAATAAACGTTAAGGAATACTTGGATATTTAGATTATACATAGTTTAATTTAATTTAAAACTCATATTTTTTGATACTGTATGGGGTGAAATAAGTTTATTCATAAATTATTTATGACATTGCAAATTATTGCTACAATTACCCCTCTTTTTTTAATAATTATTTTTATCGTGGGTAAAATCTTACTACATTCCTTAAATATTTTTAAACAATAACAACCGTTTCGTAATTTACTTCAAAACAATTTTAATTCATTGTGGGGTCATATAGCCATCGTTTAGGGAGGCCTCGTTGCTGAAACCAAGTGGCAAAGAAATGAATGAAACTCTGCTCAGCAAATGATTGTCAAAGGGATATTTAGGTTATTTGCCGAAAGGCTAATCCTCTTGCTGCCTACAATTCCCTCGACGGCAAACAGCCGTAATTGCAACGTCATGCAGGAAGCTAATCCCACTAAAACCTTCTCTGCTGTAAAAGCTTGTCGAAAGCTGGATGCACTCCAACAGTCAGGCCTAACTTCTGGAACTTTGGAGCCAGATGGATGTAATTCTCCCACATGTCTTTCGAAAAAAAAGTAATAGATTTCGAGGCAAACGTATTCTAATGGGTAAAAAGGACAATTACAAAAGTAAAGTACCATCAAACCAAAAAGTAATGACAGGGTTATGTTGTTAGGTATTTTGGTGAGTTTTAGAACCACTCTTTTTTTAACGTTAGTACTTAATTTGACATGGAAAATTTTGAGTTGCAGAAGCCAGTTTAAATTTAGTTCTAATTTCTTCCCTTTGATACCTTGTTAAAATAATGTTTTATTTTACGATCTTTTTTTTTTTTTTTTTTTTTTCAAATTTGAAAGTGCAATATTTGTGTAAGACTCTATTATTATTATTACTATTATTACGTAAATACTTTCTTTTATGTGGAAAAAAATAATGTTTTTCATATGTAGAACGTCCTTTATTAAAAAATATAATTTCACGTTAAGAAATCACAAATAAGCATTACAATGCAGACATATGTTTCAGGATTGCTTGGAATCCCTTTTTCAATGAGACAGGGAGCTTCTAGATGCAAAATATCGGGAACGTATATAAAATGCCTACAATTGTCTGTAGGTCACTTTAGTTTTTGTGTTTTAAAATCGAAATTGAATTTAAAAAGGAGTTATTTAAAAATTTTTGGAGGGTTTTTTTTAGGAGAGGAGTTATTTTTAGGGGTTAGAGGAGTTATTTATTTTTTAATGTTATATATAATTTTTTATGTACGGGGCGGTAAAAAAATAATAATAATCTTCTGTTGGATGGCAGTGATCGGTTTGTCTTGTTTTAAAGACAAAAGCCTTAAGTATTTGGAGAGTTTGCTGATGACTACTATTTAGATGCATACATTGATTTTCCACAGATCTTATAAAGTCGCCTTTTTGGAGAAAAATAAAATGCGTAGAGAAGAACAGCATGTGAACAAAACTTTTACGATATGATTAAAAGGATATCAACTTAAAGTGAAAGCGTATTGCGTTTTAGTACGATCCCCGAATATTCCGATCAACATCGAGAGTTTAAATCAGCGAAAGGAAAATCATTAGTACCCTTGTGGAAATTAATTGAAACAAAGCATTTTTCAATAAAAATATATGAGTGTGTCAAGCACACACAGAGGAGAAAAGTTTAGGGATGATGTGATTTTCTCCATTAGATCCCGTACCTTTTAGCTGAAGCCTTTGGTTTGCTTGCACACGGAGGTGGTGGCAAGGGATGATTTTAGTTATTCTTTTCTCTCTTCCATCATCCTTCCCTGTTAACACTAGGACTTAGGGATACCCTCCCCCAGGTGCAAAGTAGTGGGGGTAGTGCGGTCCACGGATTTTACATGCACGTGATGTTTGACCCAGACGTTTTCTGGTGTCGGAAAGGGAACCAATAGCAGAAATTATGCATTCGCAACTATGTATTGAAGTTTTCGAAAAAGAGTTCCTAACGATTTCGGGATCTTTCTACAGGACCTTGCACCCTACCACAACAAAAATGGCGAATAATTTCCTGACAGAAACGCATATCTATGTCATTGATCCGCACGAGAACTCTCCCTACGTTAATCCAAATGAAAATATATGTACCATATGCAAAATTCACCTTTGATCTAAGTTATACGACAATGGAAAAGCTCCTTTCTACACTGATTCAAATAAGGTGCAGGGATCCGAATTACTGTTTAAAACTAGTGGCCTCTATGCCAAGCTGTGTTTAAATGTTGCTTGCAAATGCAGGAAGTCATATCCTTTACAAATATGTTTGTATACACTCTCAAAGATAGAATCCTCATTTTCGACGATTCTTCAATCGTCAAGAAAATTTCTTCATTTATAACGATTCTTTCCTCACGCGATCAAGTGATTAAAAAAAATTACAATACAAATTTCGACAATTTGACGAAAGGTTTACTCGGAGCATTTTTCACGAAGCCATTTCGTCAAATGCGACGAAAGTTTCGTGAGATTTGAGCATGGGTTTCTGAGAGTGTATGAGTGCATATGTAATTGAATAACAAAGTTCATTAGTAAGTATTTTCATTCCTTATTTCAATTATTTTCTCAAGGGTGTAACTCCTTCTTAACAAGCGTTTTGTCAGAAAATATGTTGTACCCAAAGTTAAGCGCATTCTCAAACGATTGTTTAAGCTATATTTCAAAGGAAACAATGCTCGTATATATTATCTGTAAATTATTACGTGTAATCTCAGCATGAAAACATTAAACATACTTTAAAATTACAACTTTACCAAGCTATTTTTTTTCGAATGGGTTCGTATTTTCCCCGCCATCTTATTATTTTTTGGTTGGACATTTCATTGCATTTTCAACTTAATGTAAATCAGTATGATTCATATCTTTATAATTTTTAGGTCAGAAAATATTGCACACTTCATTGTTTTATTTTAAAAGTAACTAGCATTTAAAGTGAAATTATAATTTAAGTAAGGATTCGATTTACTCCTACCATTTTCATCCATCAAACTCATATACAATATTTTTTAGAAACAACGGAGTACATTTCTATTATAATTGCAGAAAATTATCTAAATTATTCTGCAATGTTTCATAATTAAACTTCATGTTTTTGTTTTACTTTTGCAGGTATGTATTTATATAGCACTTGTATTTTTTATAATATTATATGCATTTTTCTAGTTTTTCCATTGTGAATTTACCAAATATTTTTCCAAAAAAAAAAAAAAAACCAAAACAACAAAAAGACAAGATCAGTTTTTCATTTTATAGATTACTGTCTTACTTCAAAATTTCTTCGTTATACTGTGGAAATATAAGTGTTGAAAATATGTTTAGTAATTAGAAGCTAATAAGTTTATATTTCTGAGAATTTTTGCATATCGTTAAATTTTAATGAAAAATAAATCAAGATAATGCACATATACATAAAAAATGCATGAAATTGATTCCGACAAGAAAAAAGGAAGCAAAGTGAAATAATTAATTAGAATTTTCATAATTTAAAATTTTGAAATTGACTTAATTAGCAAAACAATATTCTTCCAATTATTTTAAACTAGATATCATTCGATACGTTTTTAAAACTAATTAATTTCATTCTATCGTTATTTATTCATTTCAATGAGAATACGACAAATTAAAAAACCATGAACCTAATTTTGTAGGATTCCTCGAAATATTTCTTTAATAATTGTATGCTTTACATATTTTTCCCTAGACGACAAGAGAAGTTTTCTATTTTAATTGAATATTTTGAGCTTGTCAAGACTTTTAAAAGTTTGTTTCAATGATTTGCTTATTAGGATAAACAATTAATTAGCTACACATGTATGCTATATTAATTGGGCATACTTTTTACTTCATTCAAACGTAGTTTCTTGTTTTTTCTCAGTTGTTAAGTTTTATTACATTTAAAAGGACATTTTTTTTCCCAAATATGCAGAAAAAGTAGAGATGATTAAAAGTTTAAGCAATTTTGCACTTTTTCATGTAAAAGCTAAATATGTTCATTCTTTCTGTTTTGATTATTTTTTTAAGTAACGCTCTGCACTGATTTTTACTTGAAACGCTGTTCTCTAATGCTAACATATTCATTTTTGTTGAATGCAAATTATGTCACAATCTAAAGCGTTAACATTATACTATTTTTTATGCATAATATATAAAATATAAATGAACCTTTATAAATAAATTTTGAGAAAGTTTTGTTTAAGATCAGTGTTTCTCTAAAACTTGCTAAATTATCAAATTTAAATGTGTGAAATGTAAAAAAAAAATTGATTTTTTAAATTTATTTCAAATTAATCCATGGATGGTTATTTTCCTTCAAGACCAATGTCTGAAAGTTCATAAAACGAAGTAAAGGAGACTTTTTTAGGTATAAAATGTGCGTTTCAGTTGTTTAAAAAAATTAAAAGAAGTTCTGAATTTCATTTTTAATAGTTCATTTCAAAACAAATAATTGTTTTACGTACGCAACATCATTTTAACTTTTTTTAGTATAAAAAATACTACGTGCAACTGTTTTTATTCTAAGATTTCAAGTAGTAATATAGGCCTATGAATGTTCCTATCCTAAGTTTTGACATATAAAACCCAGCACTGTGTAAGAATGCTTAGGTTACTCGTTACAACTGTCGTTATGGAGGGATATATCGTTAAATCGAAAGAGGATATAGTTCTAATTTAAAGATAATTTATGGCTGTGCATATATATGACACAGAAAAAGAATCCAATCCTAATAAATGGAAGTCAGACACTTTTTATTAGTTTCTGGAAGGGGTTAAGAATTCAACATTAAAAATAGTAATTCACTGTTCATCAAAGAAAATATTTTGCGAAAGGGGGAGATGATAAGAAAATTGTCTTTCTTGAACAGTATTTGGAACTGTAAATATTCAGGGATAGAAAATAACCTTTGTTCTTGGCAAACGCATTATTTTATATTTTATAAATGTTTACAGTTGCACTGAAAACTGAAACTGTTCTGTACGTTATAGGGGCAGTTGGGGTAATTGTAAACAAGGAGTAATTGTAAACAAACTTCATAACTACACTTGTGGTTTTGAAAACTTAACTGCTGGTGTGTGAGGAATTGACAACATAGAGAAGACATTGAAAGAGTTTCGTATGTGCCGAAACAACTGTAGAGGCGTCACAATTAGAAAATGTCACTGTGGAAAAAGTTGTTCAACAAAGTTTAGGGATGTTACATCTTTCTCTCCTACTTATTTACAAACGCGAAGTAAACGGTTTCAACCATTTTTTACTTTTCTCATGCAATGTTTCTAAACACATTTAGTTATGAATGTCATCACCCTGTTATTTTTCATATGCAAAGGAGGTCTGTACAATTACTCAATGCATTTTGTAATCTATGGTAATTGTAATACATGTTGTTGTAGTTGTTGCTAATGGAAAGCCAAGCTCCCATCAGAGGGTGACTGGGAATTAGGGCGAAAAACGAAGCGCCTTCCGTTTTTTCACGAGCTCCGCTAGGCTGGAAGTACGACTTGGCTCAGAGGACCCTCCTAATTTTTAACCAGTTCCAAGATATTGCCTAAAATGCTCACAATTTTATCTCTCAATTCATTCAAGAGGTAGGGAAGGATCAAATGCTAAAACATTGAAAAAGCGTGTACAGTTACCCCAATTGACCCTACTAAATGAGAATTCAAGAGAACTTCAAAATATTATCCTTTAGGAGCGATTTACAGTGTATCAGATATTGTCAAAAGGAACTTCTACTGTGAATATATATCTGGTACACACATTGTTTTTCAAAATCAAATTAAAAAATAAACTTAATATTATTTCAAAAAAAAAAAATTTTGGGAAGTCAAAGATTTCAGTCCTTTGTAGAGCGAACTTGAGATAATTCCTTGTACTGAATTATTGCTACTAAAAATCAATGTACTTCAGAGAATAATATAAATCTAGAAGCCGTTGTCTATTCTGCTAATTTAAAGGATCATTAAATCGTCCATCTTAATAGATTCACAGGAAGCTCGCCTTAAAACATAAGGAAAGGCGAGTCAAGAGAGGATTACGAAATTGTAAAGTGCAGTATCTCAATTTGGGTACATGCTCTTAATCATCGCTCATCTAATGCATAACGTAGAGAGAAAATTTACATTAATTATATTCCTTGAACGTAGTCATAACGTCACCATAAAATTAGGCGCTACATCTCTTCGCGCTGCTAATAGAAAGATATTGGAGTACGCATTCATTAAATGTGCTGGCGAGAGTTCTGAATTAATAAAGTATTCTAAGCCAGGCTTTATTAAGTTAGGTGCATGGTATTAAAATCATTCCAATAAACAAACGTTTAAATAATAAAGATGGCGATCATTTTATCCTTTAGGGCTATAAATAAAACTTTAATTTCGAGGGGCTTGAAAGAATGACAAGGTGTCTTAACTCTTGACAGTTCCTTCGGGTATGCATGTTTTCGAGGGTGAATTATTTACTGTTTTCTCAGCTACTCTCTTGTTTACTCGTTATTGAGATTTATTTTAATATCGCTCAAATTTTTGTGAATTATGAAGAAATCAGTATGGTTTCTTTCAAAATAAAAGCTTTATATTTCGTATCACTAAAATTTAATTTCTCTTATTATAAATAATTTACTTCATAAATATTACTGGAATTATTAAATGATGTATTTTTCTAGCTATTTGTAGTTTTTTTTTCCTCCAATAAATCTGTATATTCTTGAAATATTTTCTCCCGATATTACTTCTGTGTGCCAAATGCTACAATTCCATAAAGAGTCTTTCAACAGTTGTACTTTAATAATATGTAGCCATGACAACTCATCACTTAGAATCAATAGTATGTTGCATATTACTCTGCACAGGATCCGTTTATTCTATATAGAAACTTAACGTTTCGATTGTATTTCCCTTTTTAGCCTACTTTCCCGTAAAATTAAAAAATAAAGAATAGTAAAGTAAGAAAGAAGGCTTAATGTATCGCAAAAATATTGTTAAAAATAAAGAAAAGTAAAAAATAAATGATGTAATTAAATAAATACTGAAAAATGAAAAAAATGAGAGTAGGCTTTTGAAATGGAGAAAATGTGCGTCTGTTTGCCCCTCCCCCTAATAATTTTTGAGAGAATTTTCCGATTCGATTTTATTTTCATTCGAGATATTTGGGCGAGGACAGCTCATTTCTGCATTTCTTTTATCTGAATAATTTTTTGTTCAGTTTTGAACCGTTCAAAAAATTTCAGCATTTGCGCTATTGGGGAAATGTAAAGAACTTATATAAGCCATGTACATATGACACAAGTTCCTTTAGACAAGCTTATTAAAAGAGCTCTCGTCTTGAACTAATTTTTGTTCAATTTTGAACGGTTCAAAAAAAAGTACATTAGTGCCTACGGGGAAATTTCAATCCTATATAAATCCTGATCTCACAAACGGATTTTTTGGAAGAAAACTTATAGGAAGCTTTTATAACGTAGAACATGTACAGATAGGAAGTCCATCCAGAACAAAACGAACTTATTTTCCAACGAAATGTTTTGATCTGGATTTTTAAGGAAATTTCCAAATGCATGAATTAATAAATGAATGAATGAAAGAGTGAATGAATAAATGCGTAAATAAATACATGAACGAGTAAATGAATGAACAAATAAATGCATATTTTAATGAATGAGTGAGTGATTGTATGTGTATTAACCGTTGAAAAGGGTACATTTGAGTAGTTAAGAACTAAAGCTAAATGAGAAAGAGAGACAGCGATAGTTAGATTACAAATTTGAAATTGGTGTATACGGGAAAGTAGGCTCGTATAGTTAGTTCTAAACGGAACTTTCTGTTTTTTTACAAAAAATCTAATTGTTGACTCCGTATGGTATAAGCAACAACTAAACGTTTTTATTACTCACCGTTCAGGGTACAGTACTTTTTTCATTCAACAGAATCTGAACGCTTATGCAACTGAAAGACTAGTTTTGGAGTAAACTAAAAAAATCGTCAAAATTAATGATTTACTGAATCAGGGAAATTTTACTTTAGTGTGAAAAATGAAATCCTTTTTTTTAATTTTTTTTTTTAAAAGTATTTCTGAGATATTTTTTTTCAATTTCAGCATAAATTGTTAAATTTGAATTAATTTTTAATTAATAACGTTACGTATCGTGTAAAAAATTCCTTAATGCTTCTTTAATCACTATGTTTTTGTGGGAGGACGTTTCTTTTTCATTTATTTACATATATATATATATATATATATATATATTTGAGTAGCTTCAATTTACGAACTGAAAATGCGTTTCTTTGTAATTGTGAGAATTAATTATATGTCCAGAGAGGGAATTGATAAATAGAGTGTAAAAATGGAGCAACTATTGTAACAAATGTTTCACAAAAAATTATCGAAACATTAACGCAAACTCATCCCTCCTCAAATCACCGAAACTACAGTTCTACCATCAACCAAAGCTATCTGACTGGCAGAGTTCCAAGAGGAATCCATTCAAGTTCAAGGGAGGTAATGCTGGTATAAGGAATGCGCCTTTTTTCTTCTCATTTTGGTTCGTTTAGCATACATGATTTCTTTCGAACTGATGCTATATTCCAGTTTATAAATTTAGTTGCTATCAACAAACAGAGAAATGAACATTCTTATTCGCGTACTAAATAGACGCATCTACAAAAACCAACTTCCCTAAAACTCGAATGGATTCGTTCTTTTCTGCCATGCGCAGAAGCGTCCAAATGTCAAAACTTCGTTTCGAACTGTAATTCATTTAGTAACGAACTCATAACAATCTTCCCAATTAGTAATTGTTCTTGAAAATACGTTTTTTATTTTGGAAGGCTACTTTTAAAATATTTAAATACTATTTTACGTCCTAATTCGTTTTGATTGTAATTTGAAGCAAATAAAAACAAAATTTCTTGAAATATATGGAAAAATTTCAAAATTTCCATTACAGAAAACGGATATAGTAAAGTTTTTGCATATGATACATAATGTCCATACATTGATTACTTATGCATAATTTTAAATTGAATGTTCATTTGCAAAATTCTATCCCAACTTCTGTTCCTCACAAATAAATTTAAAACTTTGGATTCTTATTGGAAAGAACGGCTCATCTGGAATGAACAGAAATCCCACTAGACGAATAAACAATCTTAAAAAAACTCTAAATCGTAGTTTCTAGATTCTTATCCTAAAAACGTGATCCCGGAATTCTCCTTTTTTATGTCTTTCCCCCGAAATAATCTCCAAAAGCTTAAAGCTGGAGTTCAGTATAAACGGTGCACTTGATAGATCTGTTACGAAGAGCTTTGCTTTAGTACGTGAGAAGGGTACAGGACGAGAAGCACTTAACAAAACAGTCCGGATGCTTCTTGCTATCTCGCCGACCTTATAAAAGAAACGAAAAGAAAAACAAACCTTGTTAGAATAAAAGATCCGTAATTTCCTGTAAGACGCATCAACTATTGCTGCCAGATTACATAGGATATCATAAAAATAGATCAGATATTCGAAGACATTAACTTTACTTTTGGTAATTATTTACAAGAAAAATGCACATACTATCAAGATTATTTAGCCCTTTTCCCCCGGAAATACCTTTATTAGTCCGTGTTTATGGATACGATTTTTTCACAAAACACACACACATATTCACATATGTGTATTTTATTTATTTTATTCTGTGTTTATTCTTTCTTTTTTTTTTTTTTTTTTTGTGTGCACTTTTATGTTCATATGTCAATGGCTCATGTGTAAAAATTAATATTTTTAGATAAATGTAAGCTCTGGTTTCAGAAAATTATGAGCATGAAAGGGCATATAATTCAAATTTCGCATTTTAATATCACAAATTGAGGCAATTAGTATCAAAGGGGTGTAAGTGACAGAGCTAAAAATTTGGAGAAAATTGGTGCAAATGATTCGGTTGTACCATTCTATATTATGACAAGAGACGTTGGCAATAGTTGTAACATGTGATGCGTCCCAACGTGATTTAGGATAGTGGGGGAGGGGGTTACATTAATGCTCTCATAAAATCTGAACTTAGAACGCGTTTTACTCAGAATCGTTTTTTGGTAACTTTTGCTTCTCACCGCCGTAATTAAACTGTTTTTAACATTTGCCCTACATTTTTGTTCTATATGATTTAAACTAGAAGATATAAAGTTTTCAGTGAAATTATTCAAATCTTGAAAATCAATTACATTTTATTTCAGATAAATAAACCAAGATTTTTTTTTAATCTATCGCAAATGCATTGTCTTCAGGAAAGAAAAACAAAATCTGAGCCCCTTCAAATGCACACGTCAGAAACATTTCCTGGAATAGAAATGCAGAATCAAAAGGTTTATGCATCCTTTCTCGGTATAAATCAAATCTGTCTATTCCATACACGTGCTTTTTACTCGAAAAATGCGTACTGCCATCAAGAATATAACACAGACATTCGAATCCAGATGTTGGAATATAACTTTATACGGATACATTGAACTAATTTGGAACTAAAGTTTAAAAATTTCTAGAAGAAAAATCGTGTTTAAGTACATATTTGTGCGGCAGTAAAATTAATCACAAATATTCCTATACATTTTAACAATTGTTTTGATTTATTTCATATTATTTTAAGCAACATACAAGGTTGAAATAATAAGGCCTAATAAGGTTTTAATTTTTTTTTATTTGGGTATTTTAATACTGACTATAGGATAAAGTTGGTATGGTCACCAGTTGTTTATCATCCTATTTCTGTTCTGTGATTGCAGAGGTTAGAAATATAGTTATCTATGTTACCTAAAACTTCTGAATCAATAATTCCTTAATTTTTATATTAGGGTTATTATTATTGTGATTATTATTGCTATGATTACTTGTTTCTTTTACCGGTCATGAACCATATATCTTTATTACTTGTAACCAAGGTTCTGGAGCAATAGTTTATTTGAGCTGCTTTAATCCGACTTCTTAGTAGGGTTAGTGCAGCAGTGATTTACACCTTTAGAGTGTTTTATCGCATTTTTAATAGATTAATCATCATAAATTGCTTTTCCGTAATTTTCAAACTAATATAAGTTTTTGTAGACTGCAGGATCTTATATGTGTTAAATTTTATTCGTTAGGTAATTATTTTTTTAATGAGTTTTTATTTTATACCCACTGCATACTCCAGAAATGGACATGCCAGTTTTGATTTTTCCAGTAATTGACACCCTATACTCCAGTATTTGACACACTGCATTAATGTTCCAATCCGAAAAGTATTTGCTTAAATTAAACTTAATACTACATCCAAAATGATTCTTCAAAATTTTAGGAATCTAACATAAATTTATTTTAAGCATTGTTTTATCATATATTGTCTAAAGACATCTAAAAATGTAAAACTGCATCGAATTTTCTTTTACTTTATGTGCCAGTAGATGGCATAGCTGGTTCAGTAATCGACACCGTTCTAATAAACGGCCTTCAGTTGCTAGAAAATAGGAATAAAAAAAGTCAGAACTGATATAAATTTAATTTAAACTGATATAAATGTTAATAAAACTTTTAAAGCTGAAACTTTACAGCGTAGAATTTTACAAGAATGACGTTTTCTGAAATGTTTTCCACGGAAAAGCCTTAAATTCAAAATAATCCTTCCCTAAGTTGAACAGCTCTTTCCTTTGATGGTTTACGCTTTCATAGCATAAAAGATAATAAATAAAAATGAGTGTTTTTATTTCATTGGCGTTTACACCAAATTCAAGACATTAAAATGTTCAAATAATTACAACGGAAAATTATATTTTTTCTTCTTATACTCATAATTAATGACAATTTCATTTGATGTCTTCTTTAGCTATATGAGTAATAAGTCGCTGATAAAATTTCTCGGTTAAAATTATTAATTAACTTCAACACATGAATGACTCAATGCAATTTAAAAATTATGGGCACAAAAATGTATACCACAGGGTCGGTCATGCATTTTTGTAAGTTTCTAAACTATAAACTATAATTTATTTTTGAGTTTCTATTTAAAAAATATAACTCTTGTTTTTTTTTTTTTTTCAATTTACTCATTTTTCTTGCAGCTACAAAAAGTTAACACACTTGAAATAAACTCTGTAAAAGTATTATTTTTTTTATTGTGCAAACCTAACTGCGCATTGTGAATAACTAATTTTTGAAATAAAAATTATTGTCGCAACTATACGTCATTTATTCAAAGTGAGAACATATCATAATGTGGCGAACTGCTATAAATTCAGCACGTTAATTTTAATTGAGTAAATAACAACGTGGTTGCACTTTTTATTAAATGCAGCTGTTTTCGTTTATTTATTTATTTCGGTAAGAATTAGAGGATTATTATATTTTTCTTTGATGGCATTCTCTGCATCAAAACGATGAGCTAAATTGTGTGATTTCAAAACAAAATGTCTTTACCCAAAGACTAACATCAAGAAATGCAAAAATGCATTAGTATGAGAATTACATAAAATAACCTATTCAAAGAATAGATTCTTAATAAAAATTGCGTGCACGTGGAGGGAGATGACGCAGAATGTCCTCTTTATTCTCTAGAAATGTAATGTGGTTAAAGAAGCATGTACTTTACAGTGCATTTATATGCGTTGAGAATGTTTTATCTAATCGAAGCACACGTGTTTGAAATTCCTATTCGAAATTTCTGGTTTAAATGAATCTACTCAACGGAGAATATTTACAAGAATTTCACATTATTTACTACATGTGAAATGTGGAATACATTCTGATTCAAGGTAATTCATGAGGTAAAAATGATTCAAAAAAATTATATATCCTAATCCTTTGTATTGCACTAGATTATTAGATTTAGATCCTGAAAACAAGCAACAAAAATGTGAGATTTTTTTTTTTTTTTTTACAGATGCACTTTAATTAGTTTCCAGTTTTCTCTACATATATTTAAAAATGCATAACTAGATAAATAAAACATCAGAGTGGATGCTTTCTTGTAAATATCGTAGCATAGAAGTATATTTTTTCGTATTCGATTCAGGTTAATAAGAAAAGTAACATGATGTAATCATAGCTCTTGAAATTGTTTGGAAAAATCATATATGTTTATGGGTTTTGTTGAATTAGTATCGGCATATTTTTTTAAGAAATTAAAAAAAGAAAAACTGCAGTGCCTTCATTTTTATGTAAAAATTTGATAAAATTATTTCATCATGAAATCGAAATATAACGGATAATAATAACTCAATAAACTCCATAATGGATTTTAAAGACTAAGTAAATGTATTTCTCAGTTTTGCAGATGCAACCCAAATTAGTTTTTCAAATCGTATGGGCTTATAAAAATAGAAATAACGAATGAAAGCTTTCAATTGTCGTACTATTTTTGTACTTTTATTAACAACGTGCATGGTAATATCGATTTTAGGCGCTTATTTTAAGATTATTTAGCTCCCAAGAAATATAGAAAATACTATATTTTTTGGATGATTCAAAGATTATGTTTACTAAGAAAAGAATTTCTGTTACATTTTTTTTCAAAGGTTTATTTTTTTAAACTCTATTTTTACTCAATGTAAAAATACCAAACTGGTTTTATTTACCGGTTTACTTTAAAAATAGTTTTTGTAATTTGTACGTGAAACGGTAAGTACTATTGTTAAAAATTGATAGTACTACTCAGGACTCACGGGTTACTTAAGAAAAATAAAATTTGTTAACTATCTAAACATGTCTTTTTGAGATAAATGACTTTTTTCCTCGAGGTTTAGTGTTCTTGCAAATAATTTGTTTCAATACATTTTTAGCAGGCTCTTTTGCTAGAGGTGGACTGATTAGAGGGCTAGCTAATCCGCTAGACAATTAGGGAGCGACCTTCGGTGGCTGTTTGACATTTGGCGACCACTTGAAGATTTGCTGCAATCGGAAAAAAAATTAAAAAATCTGTATATCTGATGCAATTAAATCATGATCTGTGAAGAAAATAGTTTTCACAATCATACAAAATAACTTTTTTAATAAGAATGAACAATCGGAGTTTATCAAAAATGGTGCACACAATCTACTGCTTTAAAAAAAATCACGCCTCTAAGCAGTTCCATTTTTCAAGGCCTCAAAAATTTATAACTACACTGTCATTCATCGTAAGAGGAATTTAAAGCAGGTGGGACTAACCAGTAAGGAAAGTGGCGCTGCACAATTTTGCTTTAGTAGCCGAATTTACTTGATACATGAGATAGGTTTTGCATTTGTAAAAGTAATTTTATTACTTACTTTTTCTCAAAAAATATTTTTACATAAAAGAGAGATTACGTACAGTTTACTGCGATTTATGTATCGACAACGAGTTAATAATTAAATGTTTTCGGTTAGAGTGAATATGCATTATTTCAAATTTAGATATTTTTTTTATAATTACAGAAATAACGTAAAAGAGTCCAGGCTTAAAATATGAGGTTACAGTGACCTTAAATGCATTCGTAGCTATGTTGGCGTATAAAACATACGAATATAATAAGACTTGAAATCTGTCTATAGATAGCCAGGAATATAAAAAATGAAACTTCTAAACATGCAATCATTTCTGTTTAAAAACAATTTATGCATGCCGCTATTTTATTGGACAAATTTAGAATTAAATTCTTACAAAATCCTTCGTCAGCTTGTGTTTACGTTGTACAACAACATAACATGGCGTTTCTTTTCGTAGACGATTATAAAGCGGATCTTTGGACCGTTGAAACTCACTTGGGAACATAAAATAGAAATAATTCTTAAAATTTTCTGAATAAAATCAAATTTAAAATTACTAATTTTTCACTTAATATCGCATTATCCTAAATTATCTTTAAAATGTATTTACTTAGAAAAATCCAAGGTAAATCAGATAGTAAGCAATATATTTAATTTTAATAAAATATGAATGAACACATATTTCCATATGACTATAAAATAATTTTTACATTAAAAAATGGTTCTTTTCATTTGATTCAACAATATACAGTAAAAACCCACTATACCGCGCCTTAATATATCCGGGAATCGGCTATACCGCAGTGGCTATCGTGTCCCCCGACGATTAAACCACCCTTTATCATTGTCATTTAAAGGTGATTCTTTATTTACTATTGTAAATAAAGCCAGCCCGAGCACACAAATATTCTAACTAAAGAGATCCCATTCCCCCACCACTAGGGTGTCCCTTATATTTCAAAGTATTCATTTTATAACGCATAGGTCTTAGTTTTGTTCATTTGCTTCTAAAACACTCAGAAATAAATTTTTACCTTCATTGGACGTCAATAACCCGTGCCGAGTTGCATCGAGTCATGTTCATACATGTTCGTACTGTGCTACCGCCAGGAGAAAAACCTCAGACGAAGAATTCATTGCGAGTTGGCGCCAAGAAAATAGGCGACAGTTGCGTTTCGCTTTGTACTCGCAGCGGCCGTCTACTCGCTGTTTGTCATTTGTTCTTAGTTACTGCTGTGGTTAATACGTATGTGTTACACTTAAAAAATGACTGTGGAGTTAAGAAGTAATAAAAAAAATATTTTCTTAGTTGGTGATGTAAATTTTCAAATAACAGGCGCAAAGTTGCCGTCTAACCGCCAAGTTCTAGCTGTACTTTTTTTTAACATTCGCGAAGTTAAATTGACGGTTAGTGAAAGCGCAAATCTTGCCATTCGAGAATGCGTTATATTTTGGGAAAAGGCTAGAATCCCTACGAGAGCTACACCTAACTGCGTAAAGAAACTTGTAAATCTTTATAATGCTTGGAGGATGTTGCAAAAAAATTCAAAAAAAATTGAAGATGTTTACAAGCAGCGTGAGGAGGAATTTAAAAGTAGTTTAGATAATTTATTTGATATTGCACACGCTGATGCTTTAGAGCGCATAAAAATAGAAGAAGATAAAATATTTTTACAAAAACAAAGAGAACCAGGGCGTCCCGGATGTTTAGCGGGTGTAGACAAAAAGTTAACGGAAAAAGAAGAAAGGGCAAGACAGAAAAAATTAAAAGAAGAGAAAAAAAGGCATGAGCAAATGTGTTTTGAAAGTGTATCCTCATTTCTTGCTACACAAGATGTTTTACAAGGGCAAGGACATCACGATGAATCTACTAGCTCTGATGAAAGCCTTGAGGAACCCATACCATCCACTTCTCAAACGGTATGTTCTGCAACTATTACGAAAAGAGGAAGGAGAGACTTTATCTCGCCTAAGTTAGTTGCAGCTTTAGATAGATGCCAATTAAGCATAAGGGATTCTGTCTATATACTCCAGGCTGTAGTAGAAGCGCTAGATCTTAGCTGTGAAGATTTCCCGATAAACAAATCTTCCATTCAACGCATTCGTACTAAGACTAGAAAAGATAGAGCGGAATCTATAAAATCAGATTTCCATAATAATATGCCCGAAATGGTGACTATTCATTGGGATGGAAAATTATTACCTGGACTGGACGTGAGAAGTTTTAAAGAAGAACGCCTGCCTATTCTAATTTCATTTGGAGGAAAGGAACAACTTCTAGCTGTGCCCAAATTAGAGAGCTCTTCCGGCCAGAATCAAGCTGAAGCTGTGTTAAACGCACTTTATGACTGGAACCTGGATGACAAAGTACAAATAATGTGCTGTGACACAACTGCGTCTAATACAGGGCGAGTGAAAGGAGCTTGCATTCTTTTGGAACAAAAATTGGACAGGGAATTACTACTCTTTGCTTGCCGCCATCACGTTTATGAACTGGTTTTAAAATGTGTGTTTGAAACAAAAATCCAGCAAGTCACAACTAGCCCTGATATCCCAATGTTCAAAAAGTTTAGGGACAACTGGAAAAATATTAATCCTGCTGCTATTGAAACATGCACCGATATTGTCAAACAACATTTTAGTGATGTAACAATTGAAGAATTGTTGACATTTTATAATCAAGAGCTGCAAAAAACCATCGTACGTGACGATTATCGAGAACTGGTTGAGCTATCTATTACTTTCTTAGGAGGAGATAAAGAGAAAAAAATTAAAATCAGACCTCCTGGAGCGATGCATCAAGCAAGATGGATGGCTAGAGCTATTTACTCTTTAAAAATTTGTTTGTTGCAATCCCAGTTAAAAATCAGCGCCAAGGATAAACGAGCTCTTCAAGACGTTTGTTTATTCATTGCGGTTGTATATGTGAAACCATGGCTTGGATGTAGTGTGCTGGTAAAGGCACCAAATCAAGATTTGTGCTTTTTAAAAAAGCTTAAAGAATATGAAACTGTTGACGAATTCATCTCCAAAGCAGCCCTGAGCAAGTTTAGTCAACACCTTTGGTACTTGTCAGAAGAAATAACCGTTTTGTCGCTCTTTGATGATGAAGTTAGTGAACAAACCAAGGAAAACATTGTAGTGAACTTACAAAGAGAGAGTTTTTATGATTCTGGGAAGAGATACATTCCATCAAAAGAAGACATGTCTGATTATTTGTATGGTAAGTTTAAATTCAATATTTAATTTAATATTCATTTATTGTACTGTTATTCCGTTTTTTCTAAACTAAATTATACTGCCTCATCCATTGTTACAGCTAAATCATTAAGTGATTTTGTGTCTTTGAAGAGCACAAATTTATTTTCTCGATTGAAAATCGATAATAACTTCCTCCAGCAACCCGTCGCTACGTGGGCCGATGATGTTGCCTATTTAGAAGCGAAAAGAAAAGTTCTTTCTTTGAGAGCAGTTAATGATACAGCTGAAAGAGCTGTAAAACTTATGCAAGATTTTCATGGTTTGATCACTGCTAATGAAGAACAAAAGCAATTTTTGCTACGCTGTGTGCAAGAGCATAAAAATCTGTACCCAGACTGTAAAAAAGAAACCCTCAAAAGGAAATATCCTGCTAATCAGTGATTGTATCTTCTTTTAATAAATCTGTATACATAAAAATGAATATGTGTCTGTCTGTCTGTCTGTACTCGATAGATTTAAAAACCATACATTTACATCCAACAGCGGTGAAAATTTGGGAAACTATTAGGCATATCCCCGGGAAGGTTTTTGTAATTTTTTTTAAAAATCAGTGTTTGGGTTCTAGGTGCTCCCGAACAAATATCCCAAAAACATCAAAAAAACATTTAATTTGTAATATTTGTTTAAGGTGTAACGATATTTATTAAATATTTCAATTGATTTAGTTACGTAACGGAAAGGGTGAGAAACAGAATTTTTCAAATCTTCAAAGCTCAGTCGGCACGGGTTAATGTTGATGTAGGAAGATAAAATTTTGTATTTGAGTAAGTCTGGATAGTTTAAAAAGAAATTGGGGGTATGCGTTTCGAAAATAAAAAAAAAAAATTTCATCCATATAAGGGACACCCTACCCACCACACACACTAAGTTAAATTATAAAGCCTTATAACCCTGATTTGCACTTTTTTCATGCTTTTTAGCCTACTTTCCCGTAAAAGTAAAAAAAAATAATAATAAAGCACGAAAGAAGGCTTAATGGTATCGTGAAAATATCGTTAAAAATCAAGAAAAGTCAAAAATAAGTTAAGTAATTAAATAAAGATAGAAAAATAAAAAATTTGAAAGTAGGGTATTGAGATGGGGAAAAAGTGTGTCTGTCGGTCTGTCGGTCTGTCTGTCTGTCTGTCGGTCTGTCTGTCGATCTGTCTGTCGGTCTGTCTGTCTGTCGGTCTGTCTGTCTGTCTGTCGGTCTGTTCCCCCCTAATAACTTTTGAACGAATTGTCCGATTGGAAAAATACTTTTTGCATTCGAAAGATCTCGGCGAGGACATCTCATTTCTATATTTTACTTTTTGATTTGAACGATTTTTTGTTCAATTTTGAACAGTTAAAAAAATTTTAACATTAGCGCCTATGGACAAAATTGAAGCAAATTCTGTAAACTCTGGGCACAAGAGCCAAGTTCCTATTGCAAGCTTATTGAAAGGAGTTCTCGGCGTGAAATATTGATTTGAACAGTTTTTGTTCATTTTTGAACAGTTCAAAAAATTAACACAGGGCTTACGGGGAAATTTCAACCCTATATAAATCCTGATCTAACGGACCGATTTGCTTGGAACAAACTTTATCGGAAAGCTCTTATAACATAGAACATGTAGAAATAGAAAGTTTATCCAGAACTTACGAGCCTATTTTGCTATGAAATTTTTGATCGGGATTTTCAAGGATATTTCTCAGTGACTCAATGAGTGAAATAATGAATGAATGAATAAATGAAAGAGTGAAAGAATAAATCAATGAATAAATGAATGAGGAAAAGAATGAATGAATAAATTATTGAATAAATGAAAATATAAATAAATGAGTGAATAAATACATGAATGCGTAAATGAATGAATAAACACTTGAATGAGGTAACGAATGAATGAATAAATGCATGGCTGAATAAATGAAAGAATGAATGAGTGAGTGAATGAAATATGTATTATCCGTTGAAAAAGGTATATTTTCAATAATTAGAACTAAAGATAAATAAGAAAGAGAGAGAAAAAGATAGCTAGATTATAAATTTGAATTTGGTGTATACGGGAAAGTAGGCTCTTATAGTTCTAGACGGAACTTCTTGTTCTCTTTCAACCTAGGACCCTAAATAGCTTGATTTCAAAATCGGGTGCAATCGCCCTGATTGGCTCTGACTTGTTTCTCTTGAAATGGGCGGAGCTCAATCTATCAGGAACTGTTGAATTCAATGCATAACTATCTTCCGTTTTCTGAACTCTAGTTATGCGTGTGTAACTTCTTTTATAGCGTTTCAACCTTTGTATTCCAAATTCTTCAGCATTTCTAAAAAGTAAACATATTCTCCAGTGTATGCAGGCTTAAAACATTGTTTCTTTGAGATGTGCGTTCCTCCCCTACCAAATCTTATTTTTTCTTAGGACCTTCACAATCCCGTGTTGATAACATAAAGAGATTTCTAAGCCAACTTTTTCTCGGAACACAGTTGGTTTGTTACTTATCACTCGATAGATTGATTGCGCAGTTGAGATGTGTGCTTCTTGCACAGCAATTACAGTGAATAAAGTGGCAGTATAGAAAAAATTATACTATAGAAGAAAAGTTAGGAGTAATTTATAACGTTAACAATTATGCAACAATTGTGAGCATTATTTCGTGTATATGGTTCCGCGGTACAGTTTCACTATACCGCGGTTATGCTGTAACGTGGGTGCGAAACATGTCCCCGACACCCGCGTTTTAACGGGGTTTTACTATATTACATAAATATATATCATACTTTTTTATTATTTGTGCTTGATTTTATGCTAACTAAAACTTAATTAAACATTTTCCCTAAAAGCTCACTTTGTTCCAATTTAATTTCAGTTTTCCACAGCTAACAAATATATGTATAAATACCAAAAGGTAATCTTCCCGGGGTTTTTCCTATTAAATATTTATTGCGACATAAGATTATAGTAAATGTAATAGAGTCACTCTATATTGCTTTAATAAATTATGTATTCCCATTGTATTATCTCTTATCCTTGCTCATATTCTCTCTTCCTCGCCGATTTTCTCTTGTTTTGAGAATGCACATTATATATCTGCTTATCCGTTACCATTAATATGTCAATGCGCTGACCCTTCTGGCGAGACATAGATATTACCACATCTTAATCCTTATGCCGGAGGATAAATAGTCTTATGACGTGTCTTCAGATTTTAGACATCGATTGCATGCACAAAGAGGATATAAGGATCATGACATATCAATATCAGAATTTATAATATGGGCAACTGTGAGATGCACAGAATGCATTGAGACATTATTGTATGAATTGTTTCTGAAGACCCATTTAATATTAAAAAAAACCTTGAATGGGTTTTTAAGTCTAAATTATAAATGTAAATATAAAAGAAAAACGTATAACCTCAAATAACCTCAGTAATTGCTCGTTTTGATCTCTCATTTAACTTAACGCCTTGTGTGTGTGTGTGTGTCTTTTTTTTTTTTACATATAACCATTTTTCAACTTTTAAAACAATTATGTTAATTTTTTGAACATAACGATAGTAAAACAACCCGTGTGTTAAATCTCCAAATCAAATAATTTTTTTGTCTTTAATTTAATGTAGAAGACAAGTTAAAAATGATGACAATAATAATAATAATAATGAAAATAAATTATTATTTATTATTTTTTTCAACACATAGTAATAAATAATCATGAGTCTTCGCATTTTTGAAGAAGTATGTAAAAAAATTAAGGGTCAATTTCAAAGTATAATTTTTTTAAGTAGTTTTAGTTAATGTATTTATTTTTAAAATTGTGCTATTCACTACACTGTTATAAATTTCATCATGAAATTACGGTTTAATAGCCGGCAGCAGTCTGTCCATCTAATTCACCGTTAAATTTACGGTTTGGAACATTTTTCTATCTTTACGGGACCTAAATCATTTCCAATCAGCTTGGTTAAAAAGCCGTAAACACAAAAGTTAACAGTTTTATAATCATTTATAAATGGTTTCCAAACTAAATTTTTACGGTTTTTGAGCTATTTCGAGGTGTAGAATCTTCGAGGCGTGCAAACCGTAAACGAAGTGTGCGGGAATCGAACCCCGGGTGTATGGCAGACCAACCTTGCTCTCTAATCATTCGGCCATCTACACCACGCAAAGAGGCCGTTTATTTATCAATAAATCTTCTTTTCCAACAGGCAAACTACATTAAAGTTAAGATTTCAGTTTTTGATTGGATCCAAAGTCATTTTTGGTCTAAATTGACTGTATATTGACGAAAATCATTTTATTTGCTGCAAAAATTGAAATACAAACAAGCTTCAGAAGCTCAAATTATGGGTTCGCTCATTCGCAAACAGTTCGGGAATCCGATGTCTCCAATTTTTGATTTACGTGTGTATGTGTTTCTATTTAGTAACCACTGCTTAAGCCACATTTTCTTCTTCTTTTTTATACAAACATGCAGGATTTGAACTGATAAATCTTCATTCATATTTTAACAACAACGTACGACCGGTAAGGTTTCGCAACCAAGATGGACGCCTGATTCTTATTGACTGCGAGACCGAGTGGCGCTTGTAAATTACGGTTAGTTAAACGTTCTTTAGTTGAAACAGAGAATAAACGATTTTTTTTCACAATCAGCGGTTTGAGTACTATATTTTTAATGGTTATTCAACTGTTGTAATTAAATATGGTAAAATAACAATCAAATAAATGGTTATATTACTATTTTCTTACGGAAATTTTTAAGTTTACTGCTGAATGTTAGTCACATCGTTCATCTCGTAAATCTAAAAATGAATTTACACAACAATAGAAGTAAGACAGTATAGCTGTAGAAAACATACAAATTCAGAACTTAAGTTTACTATTCATCTTTTCCCACATTAATGAGTGTTAAAGATAGTGAGTAGCACGAGATGAATTTAATCCCCTTACAAAATAAAATGAAAAAATAATAAATACTGAAATAAACAAAATACATATAAAATCTGTACATCAAAGAAAATATTAATCGTTAAAAAAACTGATAGTATATGTATTAACCGGACGACATTATATATTATTAGTGGAAATTAGCAAAGTTAAGGCGTGTGTTTTTGAACAGATAACTGATAAGAAATTTATGTCTTCGTATTTGCCAGCTGTCAAAATGAAAGTTTAGAAAATAAAATAAGTCCAATGTGAGTGCTGTTATAACTGATGTTTTGTTTTTCTTATTTTGCTCTAAATACCTAACTGAAATACCTAACTTGTTGCAGAAAAGGACTTCAATCAATCAATTCTAAAACAGCTAAAATATAGACCAAAATAATATGTTTCAATAAATAAATATTACAACTATCCGTAAACATGTTTGTTACATTGCTTTGATGAATCACATTTCAACCATGCAAAAAAATAAAGAAAAAAAGAACTACATTTAATAGATGAACAATTTTTTCCTGCCATAGATAATCGGATTAATAGCTCTGAAAAAGTCCGTTTTTTACGTATTTACTATTTCGTATCTCAAATCAAATTTCAGCGGGAAAGGTGTTATAAAAATTTAAGATAAGAGAGATATGTTACAAACCAGAAAAATAATGCAGTATGCTTACGTCAAAGAAAAAAAAAAAAATAACTCAATCTTATTACACTTCTACTTCCCGACAAAAATAAACGATATTAAAGCAGCAGCAGAAAGAGATGGTTTTGAGAAATGATGGATAAAGTTAAAAGTGCCACAAATAGAATATGCGAATAAATATTTCACATATCCTATTTAAAACCTCCATTTGAATGATAGGGTTGCGTGCCGATTCCGAATATTTACTCAGCGTGTCATGCATTATGCAACTGTGATCCTTCCCAAACTGACATGTAACCTCATTTTGTAATTTTAGCGAAAAAAAAGATTTTATTGATTTGGAGTGGATCCAGTTTCTTTCGGTTCGCCAGTTTTGTATAAATATAAAAAAGAGCGGAGGAGGGGTTTAACTAAATAAATTTCAAAGAAATATTTTTTTAAAAAAGAAGCAAAACAGACAAAAAAGTGCATTTGTTTGCATTAAAAAAAATTGTTCTTCCTACCCCACAGAAACTGCTAACACAAATATAAAATCCCTTTTTTTTTCTTTTTTGATGCAATTTAGCCATTTTAGGAGTTAGAAACAATTTTAAACTTGCATATATATATATATATATTGCATAGCAGTGCTACAGAATTCAGAACATGAAATCTTCAGGATATAATTGAAATTGGTTATTAAAATATTCAAAGAAGTGCTGTCTTTCTAGATGTTTAATTGCAAAAGTAGTTTAAGGAACTCAAATAAAAGAAAAGTATGACCACCCTGCTGGAGCTCAAGATATCTGCAAAATGAAGTTAAATAAACGATAGCACCACTGGTACGATCTGGCTTCCGATTGGCGGCTGCCATTAGCATTATGATTTCATTGGTTGTGGCGACACCGTCATTATATTATATTCTATTATATTATATATATATACATATATATATATGTTGTTGCACATCTGTAAAAGTATTATAGATGTGCAACTTTGAACCAAAAAAATATCCCGTGGTAAGTAAAAAATTAACCCCCGTGTATTAATGCTACCCTAAATGACTACTTTCATCAAATTTGAAGAATATAGTACATCTTTAATTATTATTTTTAATGTGTTTAATTTTGATTGATGAAAAAAATTCCACTCGTTTCACATTTTATTTTCACTCTCATTTGGAAGAAGTGTTTTGACTAAATTTAAAGAAGGTGGAATTGTTCAAATTTTATTATCAATTAATTTGATATAGTGACGCAAATACTGAAGTCCGAATGGAGTCGTTATAACACGAGTTGAATGTAATTAAATATTTCTGTTTAATTTTATTGCTTTCATTTTGCAAAAAACATAATTTTATGAGTTTCGATTATTTATAATATACGCATCTCACATCACTAATACGTGCATATAAAATGCAACTTAGAGCCTTATCCCCTATGAAATATCAAGTTTTTAAGACGCGAAATAAAATACTCCGACGGTTCCGAGGCTTCAGAAACATACTTACCGTTATAAATATTATGAAAACCGGGAATACCGAGGTATAAACTTCAGTCTTAATTTACCATAATGCATTGTTGTTTTGAACAGCTACTTTATTTAATGGTTTCCGCCTTCATAGCCTCTTCGATAATAAATCAACTCTAGTGTTTATATGCCATGGCGCTTAGATCTAGATGCGAGGAATTATAAGGATAAAAATGGCTGGTGGATAGAAAGTTCCAATTTATTGCGTTTTTTTTTCTGTCTCGTGTTGCATATTTATAATTTATCACATTCTCTAAGCCTATGTTGCAAACTGTGTACGGAAGTTTTCGTTTAGAGAGTGCTCTGGACAAACAATAAAGTTTAGCTCACGAAATTAATCAAACGCTTTCCCCATCATACTTAACAACACAATATGGAGATCATAACAACCTATTTTTTGAAGAGTTGTAAAAATGCTATTATAATAAAACTTCCCTTGTTGTGTAACGTATAAAACTTTTTTTCTCTCAATCGTATGCAGAGATTACATAGCTTTAGACATTTTCTACGAGTCTTACTTCTGTTTAAGAGTGAAATATGTAGAATTACTTTTAAATTTGAGTAAATATTAAGCCGATTTTTCAAGAGATATTTTGCTTTTGAAAAGCGTTTCGTAAAACATCACGTAATCAAATTTACATAATATGCGTATCTTTTTGAAAGCATTTCGTAAGCATAAAAAAATATCCCCGAATACTTAGCACGCTACGTAAAACATTACTTTTAAGAGCCGTTTCATTGTAAAAATTGATAGTTATTAGAGGAAATGTAATTTTTCTTTGATGTTAACAATTTATACTGGTAATTTTGTACATTTTAAGTTCATCTATAGTTGTCGTACTGTTTCTTTTTTTTCCATGTATGTCTTGCATTTTCAAGCAACAAACCGGTAAAATACACGAGAAAAATATATTTTACTTCCTATTATTAAGCATGTTAAAGTTCAGTTTCACTAAAATGTGCGTGAGGCAAAATATCATGTTTTTAATATCAATTTTTACTGGAGAAAACCATAATTGCTTGTCAATATTTAAACTGTGTCGAAACTTCAGCATTCAAATGAATTGATATCAAAATAAAAACTGAAGTACGTTTTAGTACATTTAAACAGCATGCATCACTATATTGTGTCCAAATAAAGGTTTTATAGATTAATAGATGTCCGTCGAAAAACATTCAGACACATTGAGAATTCACGTGCACTTTGCTAGTAGCATACATACTTTTAAAAATAGAGGGGTCGTGGTACCCTAGTGGGTAGGGCATCGGGCCTAGAGCTGTACGTTTTTGGAACCCTACCGACTGAAGATCCCTTATTATCTGCTCTTGGGCACGTGTATGCAAACTCCGTGCACCTCTAAGCCTTAAGTCTAAAAAGAGAGGCGATGTAGTTATTTGGTCATCCGAGTACACGTTCTGTATTGAGTCTTAAATTAGTGCTTCTACACTTGAGGTGGTCATGATGAAAGGGCCGTGTATTCAAGTGGTTTTTACTACCTGGGACTCGATGGCGGTGATTAACCGAGTGGCATAAGCAGCAGCAACAACAGTGAAACTACATTCATTAATGTAATAGTTGTGTACGAGAAAAGTTTTACTAACTTTAATTCAAGACGTTGTTAACCATGTGATCAGAATTCTTTGATACTGTCAATTTCACTTGTTTCCAGAAAGCATTGTAGGACATACGCAAGTAGAATATTTTACGTTATTTTATTCATGTATTTGTTTATTTTAAATTTATATTAAAAATTAGATTACTATCTGGATTTAATAAAACTGGATGCACTATAAACACTGTGATCATTTTTAAGTAAAATTATTGAGAAATGTTTTAAAAATATAATTTTAAAAAAGGTCATATTGTAAAGCCGAAATAGGTAGTCTTTCAGGCTACTGCAATTCGGTAGTGTATTATCCATATTTTGAATGACATAACATACATAATAACATGAACGAGTTTCGGGCATAGACGCACTCCGAAAACACCGTAATTAAGTTTCATTAATTAAAATGCGCAGGAACCACTTGAGAAACTATGGTACTATACAATTTACGGTATTTAATATCTGGAAAATAGATTATGTATTTATCTAATATATACGACATGCATAATCTCAAAGCCTCATAAATTAAAGTGTTGATTAGTTTTTGATCCGTCGCATGAGCTGTAAATTAAATATTTAATCTTAAACCACTCTTTCAATATTAAGGGGACAAGAGATGAGGAAATTGGCCAATATCGATGAAAAATACGATTTTTTTTTAAAGTTTGGGCTCTTATATTTATTCACTTTACTAGATACAAGTCGCAAAAAAAAGAATTCTTTAATTTGTGCAGTTTTTTAAGAATTTTAATAATTAAAAGTGCCGCTATGTCCCTTAAAACAGTCTCAATTCGTAAACAAACCGCGTTTCTATCTGAATACTTTTTGTTTCAAGCTTAGACTCATGTTTATTTAAAGTTTTACACATATAGGGTCGGTTGGGGTAATTGTAAACATGGGGTAATTGTAAACAAGCTTCATAACTAAACTTGTGGTGATTTTGAAAACTTAATTGCGGGTGAGTGGTGAACTGCCAACATGGGGAAGACGTTGAAAAAGTTTCGCATGTTTCGAAACAGCTGTAGAAGCGTTACCATTGCTTGAAAATGACATGGTGAAAAAAGTTGTTTAACAAAATTTAGTGATCTTACATTTTCCTCTCCAGCTCATCTACAAAAGCGATGTAAGCGGTTTCAACCACTTTTATTTGTCAAACGGAATGGTGCTAAAAACATTTAGTTATGAATTCAATAATCCCTGTTATTTTTCATGTACAAGTTAGGTGTTTACAATTACCCCAGAAATTTCGGACTCTGGGGTAATTGTAAACACTTAAATTTATCCTATTTCCAATATTTTTGGGGCACAATAAGTATTATATTTTGATATAGGTTACACTTTTGTGTCTATTTTACATAACTGTTGTTGTTGCTAATGCCACTTGGAAATCCAAGCCCCCCTTGTAGGGCGACCATGAATTAAGGAAACTCCTACTGATTATTAATGAGCTCCGCTAGAATGGAAGTACACTTGGCTCAGAGGTTCTTAATGATTTTGAACCAGCTCCCGAATGAGAGATCGTCAAGTAGGATGGTCCCTCAGCGGAAATTATTTCTAACTTGGTGGACATTTGGAGCGACAATGTATTTTACGTGCACAGCTCCCTTTAGCGCACTCGGTCTCAGAGTAATCAGTCGCGGGAAGTCGTCACCCTCCAAGCGTTGACCACGGCCAGTTGTGCGTCACTTTTAGTGCTCTGTGGGATCCAAGCTAAACCCACTGATCCACTGCGGGACAAATTTTACATAAGTTTGTCGCATTACTTGATTTTTTGCAAGATATTTATCGTTAAATGATCGAAAATGACCCACCTCGTAAAATGACCCACTCATAACATAACTCAGCGGACCACATACGGCCTGTTGGCCGCAGATCGAGAACCATTGTTCCCGAACTTCTTAAGCCTTCAAGCAGACTGTGTATAAAACAACTTTCCATTTGCATCAACCTTATTTGAAAATAAATCGCTGTTTACAATTACCCCAGATCTCTGGGGTAATTGTAAACACACTGGGGTAATTGTAAACACGAGTTCATTCGCTAACAAATAGTCATAAAGTCAAAATTTTTGTACACATTTACTCACAAGAAGTACAGTAGTGGCTACAATGCTCACAATTTTATCTCTGAATTCATTCAAGAGGTAGGGAAGGATCAAAAGTTAAAACATTGAAAAAGCGTTTACAATTACACCCAACTGACCCTATAATGTTTGAGTGGCAACAGATACTCATACTACAACTTCAAGTTTTAGACTGTATACATGTTTTTTAACGTGTGCCGCGCTTGCTAGTCGCATCAGTTGTTTCTTTAGCATTTTCTTGTAATTCCTATAGAAGTATTTCTTTTCAGATCCACATTATTTTGTTTATATTTAGAATATTTATTTAATTACTTTATTTTAGTGTTCCATTTTATTAATTTATTGCTATGGATAGCATATTCTCAGGTTGTAGAAAATCCAAGAAAAGGCCGAATAAGCGTAGTACAGCAATATCTGTAGCAATTGCTCAAAAATCTAAGTCACAGGTCAGTTCTTTCTGTGCCTTCGATAATACTACTATAGATTATTAGTTACAATCACTAAATTCTGAGAACAAAAAAACAATTTCAGTAGAAAATGAAGATTAGAATTCGAAAGGCAAGCAATTTGCGTAGAAGTTTTGATACAAATTCGGCTTTTGTAGAGTCATAACTACCATAATGATGCATCAGACTTCAATTCTCCTCTCTTGTGGAATGTTTTACTTGCGATGAATGTAGCAAATTTGCCATTGATGCTCTCTCTGTGGGAGCGAATCTTTTGAATTTACCACAAAACTGTAATTCTACTGTATGGATGCAAGAAACATTTTGGTAATACATTTTCTAGTTACAGAGAACATTTAAATTGTAAAGGATGTGATTACACAGATTGTAACCTCTTTTGTAAGTATTGGAAAGAGACATTCACCCTTAGAATCTTTTGCTATAAATCTAAAGCATGGGAGAAATGAATAGTAAAACCTTCAGCAAGTGATTTTATGAAATCAGCGGTTGAAAAAGAATTTCAAAGAAAAAGTTTTGAATCGTTGTCGAGAAGCGACAAGAGAAGCTGACTTAGCAACGAACGACGAACTAAATCCAAACGTTCTTGATATTATTGTGTCATACGATAGAGCATGAAAGAAGAGAGGTCACACATCTGTTTACGGAATAGGTAGTGTAATTGACTCGTCAACAAATTATGTCTTAGGTAATGAGATATTATCATCTGCCCCGAATGTGTCAACGCCATCAAAGACCTTAGTGTGACACACGTTGCGTTACACAAGCGTAATATGTAAAAGGGAGACTAAAACAATTTTTATTCTGAACGAAAAATAAGAATACGGAAAAAACATCACTGCAAAAAACGAAGAATGTATTAACCAGCTTACCGACAGCAGTGAAAAATAAAATTAATGAATTTCGAACAAAGGGAGTCTCTTGGTAGAAAACATGAAGGAAACGTGACCGCAAAAAAAAATCACAACACTTCAAAAGCTTAACCGAAAAGCAATAACAGACAATGCTCCAAACATAAGAAACATGACATAAGAAAGCTGCAATCTCTGCATTATTCTATCAGTGAATGTCAACTGACCAAAAACCAAATCATATAAAGTGTCAGACACCATGGTGATTTTATCAACGTTTTATCATTCTTTATCTAGTATTATGGAACCCAAGAGCCACACAACATGAAGACGAGAGGTTTAGAATGTATTGTTGATGAAATCATTTCCAGTGGACCAACTTCTTGCTGCAGATGAAATTGTACTGCGATGCATTTCTGGCAAGACAAAATGGAAGTTCAAAACACAGCATTGGTTTCAAAACTATGTTTCTTTCCTCGCTGAAATACTCTTTATAGAACTCTTGCTGATATGTATCCTGCAAAAGGGGAATTTCAAGTACCGTCAGAATATTGGAAAAATGGGTTGCTGAATGGAATTTGTAGAGAATGGTACTTATAAGTACCGTCAGTAGATAAAGGCTTAATATTAAATCGTTAAATGCTTTTCCAAATTCCTTTTAACGTATTACTCACATTATACGAACTTCGGATTTGTTTAAAGTAGAATTTAGTGGACTCAGGGCATAAACCTGAGCATGAATTCACATATGTTTTAAATATGTGTTATGGAATGTGTTCAAAAAAATAATTATTGTAGCATAATTAAATGCATAAAGACATAACACGTAAAGGAAATTATGAATAATTTAAAAGTATGCATGCGGGTATATCTTATCGTAACAAAAATTATATGCCAATATTAGGTTTTCCTTTCCGCTCTTTAATTTTCAGACTCCAGTTCTTCACGTAACGTGTAATTAGAAATATTTTTCATTATTCTAATGCAAACTCGTTTGTTATATTTATCATTAGAATCGTTTAATGGTTCTCTAAAATCAATTTCTAATGATACTTTCACGTGACTCATTCTTTTCATTTGGGTTTCTCCCTAATGAATTAGGAATTACAGAATAAATATATAAAAACTGCGTTATTGAGACAGAAAGGAAAACACGCAATGAGATAAGTATTTGCTTCAAGAAGTCTCATTCCTCGATCGATTTTAATGATACTTTTGAGGAAAATCTGTTTTTAATAGTAGGAACGATGTGATTTTTTTCAGTGATTGAACCAAACTGTTTTCTTGTACGTAAAATTACGCATATAAACAGTATTTTTTACGAAAATTAATTTTTAGCAAAATAAAACTTTACTCTTTGTAAAAAAAAATTACTTTGCGCGTAAAATTACACATATGAGCTGTCTTTTTTACCAGAATTAAGTTTCAGTAAAATAAAACTTTTTACTGTATGTTAAGCAAAAGAGTTTGACAAAATGTCAATTGTTTTCACTTCCATAAACTCCTTTTTATGGTTTCTTTTATATCACTTAAAGATAGTAGGGGTCGAATCCGATTTTCCGAAAAACAACGAACTCTAATCAATACATGATTCAGTAAATTCCTAGAAATTTCGTAATTAATCGTCTCACAAAAAATAAAAGAAAAGGAAGAGAAACAGAGGAAAAAGAGAACAGTCGAAAGTATTTACCACATTTTAATTATTAGAAGTCAACATTTTTCAACGTTTCTCTTAATAGCAACAATATTAGTTGTTGAATTATATTAGTAGATGAATTTTGATTAATTTTTCAGTATAATAGTTCGCTAAAAGTGCAACATACTATGTTTTAATTTTCATTTAGTCTTTTTTTCCAACCCACTGTTAGAAAATGAAACTTTGGAAGTTATTAAACAATTTTTAATTTTATTATAGCACGCAAAAAAACCGTAACATTTTTTTTTAATAAATGAATGGTTACTAAAAAAAGAAGAGCAAAAATGTGCGTCATCTGATCTTGTTTTTTGCAAATTTGTTAACATTAAATTTGCAGCAAGAACGTGCATGTTATAAATATTGTCATACATTTTTTTTCCTCGTAATGTAAGAAAGAAAAAATAATTTAGTCCATTAATCACATGGCAATTTCTAAATTTCAGTAACTATAGAAATATTTATCTAAAGGTCGTTTGATTTTGATAATATTGTCAGAAATGTTTCGTTGAACAAACTTCTCAACCCACACGGCAAAACTGAACCTTGACAGTTTAATGCCACTCTGGTCTTAAATCCGCCCTCCATCTTCCGCAATCTAATCTACATATGCACTCGAAATTTGCACACAGGCCGTAAGTGCATTTCTCCCGCTCTAAGGGATTTAGCAGAGATAGCATCTAAACTTTGCCTAGAGGAGCTGGCTTGTCCGGATATTCCGCTGCGTTGAATCAGACTTGCAAGTATAGCTCATCTGGGCGTTAAGAGGAGATCAAATGGATGTCTAGGAAGAAGGACGAGGGAACAAATGGTGGAAACCTTGTGCTCAGCTTATTTACATAAAGCGAACTGAAAGCTGTAAAATTGTTGTGACAGTGGGTGTTATTACACATGCGAAAGCACCTACTAGTACCTTCCGCTGCGTTTGTTTCTGCCCGGGTTGTTCCTACGTAAGATTATGTGGGTTTTTTATCATTGTGCTTGATTTGAAAGACGAATATTATTATCCGTATAGCAAGAAAGGAAAATGCATGAAAAAAAAAAAAAAAGTCACATTAAAACGAAAGTAGTTCGGATATGAGAAAAAAAGTAGTTCTCACATAAAACGTTTTTTTGTAGAACGAACCACATTTCAGAAATATATTTTGTAACTATCGTTTTGGCTAACTAAAGAGTATTTGTAACATTAGTTTGTCAGCAAATATAGTAAAGAAAAACACATAATGCCTATTTTATGTTTATATATATATATATATTTGTATATTTGTTAAAGTAGTGTTGATTTTGCAATGATTTATTCAGATCGTTGTTATGATACTTAACAATGGTATGGTACGCAATGCAAAATACGCGCTATTGTCTATGGCATCAAGAGCCTTCACAGATTATCCCGAAGGGCACGGAACGCCGCGCTCCTCTGACGTTTCTCCCATAAACTCTCAGACAGCTTAACAACCAGAACGGCCATAGGAACTGGATTGGCGAGCGTCGCCTGCTTTACTGTCCCGGCACCGCGGACCCACTGCATCCGCCGTGACAGATAGGAAGGGTTTATCGTGACCCAGGCCGCATCATGAGGAGGCCCCTTCAATTACGTCCCAACTATGGTATGGTATGTGATAAAAGGTTAGAGGTTTGAAATGCAATTTTGCCGGATATGCTGGATGAAATGAAAGACTTGGACTATCTCTAAAGGAGACGAAGTCATGATCGTTTTTCGGTTCTCTCTTAATTGGAAATCAAAACTAGCAGATTGTAGCATTTCGGAAATGCTAGAAAAAAATCTTCACTTATCGTAAAATGTAAAGGGCTGAGGATGATCACGATGCTCATTCTGTCTTTGAGATTGTCTTGAGATCGTTTCTAAGCGAAACCATATCAATAATTCATAGGAACAACAAACACTACGACTAGTTAATATGATTACTTATTCCTAGAGCGGCACTGTAGAGGAGAGGAGAGTAAAATACCGAAGTATCTTTTCCAGTAAGTGCTGCTGCAAAGCCATCCATATATATATTTCATTTAACGTGGACCAGTTACGATTAAATTTTGTGGTACGGTACGATACTGACATCTTGAAAAACACAAGCTATAGTAAAACAATATTTATAAATTTGGTTAATTATTAGCATAGAAAAGTAACATAATATTAACTTACGTAACCCCGTTACTTATGGACTTTAACAAATTTATGTCTATCTCTTTAAAAGTATTCCCCATGCCTAACTCAATTTTTAATTTCCGAGTCTTTGGAGTGGCAACAACTTAGTTTGTTTTCATCGAGTGGTCTTTCTGAAGTTTTATTATTGAACCAAGGCGGAACTTGATCATAACCGTTACCGTACAGTTAACTGGATCAAGTTCAGCCTTGATTGAACTTGAACTTATAGTTTGCAGATGTTCTGCGGGAAATCAACTAGTTGTGTTATAAATTACTTTTATTTATCACACCCACAATACTCTACAATCCGTTTCATTCAGTTGTCAGCTTCAATACGTGTGGGAAATAAGCTTTATTTTTGACTTTTAACAAATTAATGCAAGTAAGTTTTCGAAAGTAATGTATGATAGAATGCCTCACTAAAATTTGTCTCTTTCCCAATTTAGATCATTTTCTCCAATTTCGATCCCTGTTCTATATTGCCCGGCTATTCCATACCAGCCTCCAAGTCAGTTATTCTTTAAAAAGTATGTTCAGTGGAAAAGAGTCTTCAATGCATAATTTTTGATCACATATAATTAATCACGGCCAGTTAAAGCTAGTGTAACATTTGCGTTGTAAATTTTAAATCAAATATATGTATCGCAAAATTTGCAAAAAAAAAAAAAAAATAGGTATACCATGATACCCTCCTATCTTATGTGTGCTTTTATACTTAGTAATTTTCTTCATTATTTATGTAAAAAGGCTGTTTAGTAATTGCATGGCTTAGCAATGATAGTATCGAAAGCAGCAGTTGAGAAAATTTAATATGAATTGATTCAAATTGGAATCGCAACTACGTGCTACAATTAATAAAGAGTTATTTACCACAAACGGCTATTAGCCCGCTACGTGAGTAACTAAACGCAGATGACGGGAAACTTTGTTAATTAAATAGGTAGTAATACACCATTCATAATTGATTCTTTAAAAGTTACTGTCAAAAGAAATATGAATATGTATCGTCGAACAGTTTAAAAAGCTTAAATCTTCATAATATCCCCTGCAGGACACATCCAGTGTTTATTAAGAAAATTTATTCGAAAGCAAGAACAATAATTTTAACATAAAAAGAAATACATGAAATATTTTGAGAATTGCGAGTGCTAGGCTAAGGTTTTTATAAATTCAAAAGTGCAACTTGGCGAACTTTAGAAGGATGGTACTGCATACCAATATCGTAAGTAAAGATCTTAAGTAAAACAAAGGGAGACTTTCACTTCATAAATTTACTTTGACGAGCGTTTTACGTACGTGCTTCCGATGTTAAAGAAAATTCAGCGTTGTTGGAAGAACGTTAAATAACATGAAGATGCACAAGTTTTGATAAATTAAAAATCGTTGATCTGTATAGTTTTGTTCTTTAAAAAGGAGTTCCTTCCTTTTTAGATCGCTACTTGAATAATTTACAAATAATTTTCTTCCAAAGATCCCTCCTAAATTAGCGTTCTGCGCACTTTCTTTATTTATTTTTATTTTGCTATAATTTATTTATGTCGAACATTTTTCAATTTTTCAGATAAATCACGGTTAAACACAAACCATTAAACGTCTGAATTATGATGATACTAATTCTAAGTTCTGATTTTTGTCTTAGCGCTATTTAGCAAAAATCATTTCTAGTTGTAAACTACATCTTTACAGAACTTTGTTTCAGTATAGATGTAGTTTATTAAGAGTTTAGTAAGATATTAAACTATATCTTAGTAAACTCTATTTTCAAGTACAGCCGCAACAAGATTAAAGCCAAAACTTTTCGGTTCTGTAATAAAGTGAACTGTTAAATTGAAGCGTAATATAGCATCTAGATCATAACATACACATTTTCTTATCAAGCAGGTAATAATATTACAGGTAATAATATATCAGTTGTGCCATGTACGTTCGATAAATAGTTAGCGACCATAATCATTAAATTTAAATATAAGCTTATGCATATTCCCGTGATTTAATATTTTTATACTTATGCTAATTCGGATGTTCGAATTTTTCATAAATAATTTTCATCACTGTTCTTAGCTTTTATTTGCTTATCTATTTATGTAATTATTATTTTTTTTAAAGTTGATTCGATGTTGAAGTTATTAAATGTCCCTAAGTATGATGACGGCCGACATACACACATATTGCGTCCCATATAGTTTTCCGCTTTACAATTGGCATTCTTTCCATTCTAGTTTCTTGCAAAGTGTTTATTATCGCGGATTCCTGGTTGCACGGAAAGTTAGAGGGTACATTCTTTAAAATTAGAAAGAAAATAGGGAAGGAAAACTGGAAGAAGAAAAACTCTTTTCTTTTCACATTTACATTCTTTCACAACCGATGTTCTTTAAACGCATTCTTACGTTATTCATTATTAGTCCTTCAAAATGCATGCCACTTTTACTATTGTTTCTCGTCAAAGCGAGCTGTAGATTTTTTTTTTGCTAAAAACCAATATTTCAGATATATACTCGTATTTCGAACGTCTCTAGGAAGTGTATGGTCCGATATAAGAATGCGTGCCTTCCTAACTAGGACCGATGCAAACCTTTTTAGAAATATACTTTTTAACAGACAAAACGTGTCCTTTCCTACTTTTGGAACTTTTTCTATTTATTATTTAACGAAACAGGCCTGTGGTTCATAGATAGTCCAAAATAGGTGGCCTTTGCCTACTGCATCACAGAATGCTCCACGAGTAACTCTCGTGTTTTGTTGCAGATCCAACTGGAAGCATTCCACCCAGAATCACCAGTGGGCGTCCAAGTGTGCTCATCAAAGAAGGAGAAACTGCAGAACTGCCTTGCACCGCCCAAGGATACCCTGTCCCGCGGTACACGTGGTTTCGGCGGGAGAACAACAGGCTACTTCCTTTACATATTGGAGATCGCATGCTTCAAGTAAATGGCAGTTTGTTTATTGATAGAGCACGAGCACAGGATTCTGGAAAATATGTGTGCACTGTTAATAATAGCGTTGGGGAAGTAAATGTCGAAACAGAGCTTACGGTTTATGGTAAGTTAAATGAAGTGGTGAGTAAATTCGTTAGCGGGAAGTTGTTATTTACTGAAAAATGAGTCTCAATGCAGAAATTGTTCATTAATGGATTAAAAGTATTCATAGTTTGCATAAATTTACCCTTAATCAATTAACAAATAAATTCATGACGCAGTTTAGAAGCTGACTGTTTGATATTTTAAATTCTTCGACGCAGAAGATAAATCAATTAATTGCTAATTAAAATAACTTTTATCAAAATTTGGTGTTTGCTTTAAGCTAAATGGGAAAAAAATGTTTAATGCATACATCCGAACGATTAATTAATCCGAGAAGAGACAAAAAGCACATATAACCCTTTGAAGAAGCAAACAAATATGCAAAATGCTAACGCCAATAATTACTGTGCTTTTAGATTATACCTTTCTACGCAAATGTAATTAATGTTATTCATGCATTTAATTAGTTACGCAGATGTTTAACATATGAAAATATTTTGATTTTAGACTTCGAGCATCGCTTTTATCCTTTACATTAAAAATTTCCGTAAAACAATAATAATAATTTTTTTTCAACCAATGTTTGGACGATGTATATTCATAAAACGATGACTTATTTCTAAATATACTTCTTTTCTTTTCCATTATAGTAAGTGGGTGTTTTTTCCTCTTTAAAACAAATAATGAGGAAGCAGTCGTTTAGCATATTCAAGTAAAAAATATTATTTAACGTTTTATAACTTTTAAATGAAAGTGAAGTTACGTTTTTAATACAGAAATAAATGTATGTATTCGTGTTTACCTTTGAAATTAGTATTTATTTGCAAATTATAATATAGTTATTGATCTTTCATTATTCATACAATAAGATAAACTAGAAATTATGATCAGTATGTGGATGTTTTTCATTGTTTATATTTATTTGTTTATTTAGTTTTGTTCATTTGTTTAAATTAAATTAATTTTTAATTAGTTAAAAAATCTTTCACAAATGAAAATGATGATTATTATTCGAACAGTTGCAAAGAAGTATCCTCACGAAGTTTGCTTTAGTTGTCGTTTAGTTGATTAGTTGAGGGACAAAATAACAGAGGGCGCTAACGGCAATAAAACCACTGGGAAAAAATATTTTAATGCTTCCTTTAAAATATCATTCATTCCTTTGATAATATTTAAATTCCTCCAAAATATTAATTTTGAGCCCAGTTCAAGAATATAATTGGTGGTGAATATTTTTTATTCAAAATTATAATGTATTTATTCACAATTATAATTGTAATCTTGAAAACAATTGAGTGCCAGAGATGGTTTAAAATATGCGTGCAATAAGGAAAACGAAGCACATGTACGAGTAAAACCAACTAATAAATTTACCTTTTTACGTTCTGTAATTCTTAAACTGTTACTGAACGTTTTATGCCGAGTTTAGAAATAAGATATTGCATTGAAAGCACAAATTGAAACCTCTTTATTTCAAATCTACCTCGTTTTAACGCGTTTAATGTGAGTTTTAGGTATTGTTTTATATTTTTAATGTAACCATGTACAATGAAGAGAGCGGGATAGAGGGAATGGCGTTTTAATCTTTATATTTGCGGCAAAATAATATTTTTGTCATGATTGCAAAATGATTATGCAAATTTCTCGCCAATTTATGCATTTATTTTTTAGCTTCGAAATGAAACGTACTACAGTTTGTGCTTGCTTTTATGAACTTCCAATTTACGAAAACTGACGACTTTGCAAACAGATTACTAGTTTTGAAAAATGTTCTATTGAGAGAATACCTTTCAATTTTACGAACTCTCTGTTTCAGGAATATTTTTCGTCCCTCATCCCCCAAAAATATTCCCCCCCCCCCAAAAAAAAAAAAACTTCTTAAACGCGAGCGGCAACTGCAGTAGGTATAATCTTAGTGATCTTATTGCACAAGTATAGAGTTAATATGAGCAATCATTTGAAATTTCTTGCCTTCTAGGAAACTTGTCGGTCTCTCTTCACCCATCTCACCTGACAACAGAGACGGGCAAGTCAGCTACACTAAACTGCAGCATTGAAGGATTCCCAGTGCACTCGATCACGTGGTTTAAAGACGCTCAGCACCTGGTTACCAGCACACGAGTACGTCTCATCACGAATGAAGTTCTATATATCTCATCAGTTCTGAGAGAAGATCAAGGGATGTATCAGTGTTTCGTATACGGAAGCTCGCAGTCCCTTCAAAGCGCGGCCCAAATTACTCTGTCAGGTAAGGCATCAATATATAACCAAGTGCTTATACTTTATTTCAACTCAGCGTTCTTTTTATGTTTCAAAAAGTTAATTTTCAGTTAAATTGAGTAAAGAGTAAATAGAATGAAGCTACATCTTTTGGCAATATAATTATAATAAAAATTAAAATGAATTGTCAAAATATTGCGTAAAAGAGCGGTTATCTAATCTAGACTCAAATATTCAGTGGCAAAGATAGAAAACCACGCTATATTGAAGAAATATTAATTACGTTATGAACTAAATGTTCAGCGGAGTAGATATAAATAGTTCAAAATCACATTAGTTGCAATTAGAAGTACACTGCGTAAATAATATTGTAAAATGATATATATTTCTATATGATGGGATAAATATAAATTACTTCACAAATTATAACCCACTTTAAGTGGAAGTAGTTTTTTACAAAATAGTATTGAAATCCAGTAATTCAAACGCAGTGTTAACAATTTCAATTTGAGTTTAACTACATTTTGGGTGGGATATTTCTAACTATCTGCAGCAAATATACAGATAGTTAGTTTAAAAAAGTAATTCTGAAGCAAAAAAAAACGCTATGAAATTAAACTAACATACCACGATATTTTTAACAGTTTAGACATAAACTATTTCTAAATGGTCTAAATGCTATGGTACTCACATGTGACTTCATACTGTAGAAAGAGTATTTTCTCATTGTAAATACTGTAAAAAGCTCTATGATTTAGTTCGAAATATTGTAATTGACTTTTTTGGTCTGTTTCTTAAAAATTGTCAGCTTTTCTTAAAGTAATGGGTATTGGATGATTCTTCGAGAAATTTTTAGGATTTTATCGCATTGATCCTAACTTGGCACAATGACCACTTATAATTTTCCCTGACCATTGATAACACTGACATTAAGAAAAAAGCTTTGAATAATGTCGAGGCTTGAAAAAATACGTAAATTTAAGCTTACGTTTATTGCTCTCAAAGAATCGCCATTTGTTTATCGTTCTCATCATCTTAATTGTGGCAATCACTTTACAGTAAGACTGTTTCTGCGATATACTTAGTTTCTAATTTCTTAGAAATTGTACGCGACTATTCATTAACTCGCATCTTACGCCTCCCTGCTTTCTTAGATGGGAGGTTTATTTTGCCATTCAAAGATTTAGAGTTCAGATGACCCGGATTTTGATCAATCCGAGTTTAGTTAATCTGTTTTTATTGCTAATATGTACATTTTGTGACATAAAACCAAACCATGCTACAACATATTTTTGTAAATTATAAATGTAAGAAGTTTAGCGTCACAAAAGATTTATAAAATGATTTGGACCTTTATTGCTCTGATTTTTGCATACAAATAAGCATGTAACAAAAGTAATTCCACAAACGATTGAGGATAATGTTTTCTACTTCTCAATTCAGGCATGAATAATGTATCCCAATAGCATAAAAAGAGTTTTAACACATGATTTTAATATGCGTAACCCAGCATGGAAAAGACAATTCATATTAATTAGGAGAGCATTTGAAGCCTTCCACGTTACCCAAAATCATTATCGCTGTGGCAATACACTTCCAAAAAACCTTCCAAAAATAACTCAATTACAGCTGGAACTAATGCTAATCTCTTTTCCCCTTGTTATGATGCAAGTAGTAGCAGTTTCTAATCCGTCGAGTACATCAGGTTCATTTCAATTCACTTCGTGAGCTTCACTAAAGAGGGGAAGGCTAGACTTTAATTAAAATTGTTTTCTTTTTTCTCTCAACGTTTTTCTACAAAAATACTTGGGATTAAGGAAGCGTTGAGAATTACCGTTAATTACTTCTTTTTATCAACTGCTATTGTTTTCTGTTAGCTGTAAAACGATGTTGGCATCACTAGTTTTCTTCAAAATTGTTGAGAATATTATAATGTTTTACTTTGTTTTTGGAAACACTTGTGTTATTCTCAGGTGTATTTTTTCTAGTAGATAATTAATCTACAAAATATTTGAAGTATCTTTTGCTTATTTGTGCTTATATTATTTTCGAAATAATTATACATTTACATAATAACGTTAAAGTATTTGTCTGTATTAAAGAAATATTAATCTGTAGGGATTTATTGGAGAAGGTTTACAGGCAAAAAAAAATCTATATTACTTCCAAAATACTAATTTAGCCAGATTAAATCAACCTGTGTTTAAGATTAATCTGCACAGAATGGGCCACACAATCTTCCTCTGTTTGATCACTGCGTTAGTAGTTTTCTGAGTTTTATCCCTTAGTAGTTTTCTGAGTTCATGCACATTAATTACATGCTTCCTCCAACAGCACAATGCAAATGTACAAACACAGAGTTGTATACAAAGGCAGAAATAAATAAAAACTGCCCAATTTTAAAATACTAAGTGTCTAAGTTGTTGATTGAAACGTCCTTTAGGAAAGAAATCATTTGTTCATGTCTGAGCTATAATTAATTCTGATATATTTTTTATAAAATGCAAACACAAATTTCATAATGTAAATGCTGGTAAAATAACAATAAATTCAGTTTTTTGCTTATTTTTTAAATATACAGACATTATTATCATATGAGTACAACTTGTTTTAATACAATGTAAATCATTTGCAATATTAGTTTCTCAAAACATACTTTAAAGTTGTAAATATTCCTATTTACTTTATTGATTTTTTTTTAATTCTCTTGCATTGTAATTTATGAATGGAAATTTGGTAATAAGTAGTTTCCTTTGACTTTAGCAAGTAAGTTAGTTTCTGGTTTCAAAACTTGGTGGCAAACCAATATGCATAAGGCATAGGAAAAGTGGCGCTACGACAACACAAAATGTAGGTCCAAAATGACAAAATATTGTTTATTAATGACCAAATTTAGTTGTATATATAGAAAGCAGAAAAAAAAGTTAATATCACTTTTTTAAACAATCGTCAGACAACAAATGAGAAAACTAACTAAATGAACGTACAAATAGAAATAAAAGGTTTCGTACGCGTTCCCGAATTAAGACCGCGCCCTCTTGTCAAAGCACAAGTTATGAGCATTGGAGCAAAAAAAATGTAAAAGCTCGTAATGTTTTGGCATAATAATTCCTTGTACTGTCATTTTGGATTTTCTTTACCAAGCCAAAAACTGAAATGAGATACTTCAATTAAACAATGCAGTTAGCCTAAAGGGTTTCGATTTTTGATCCATGGCAATGTAAAACCGCAAATAAAACCTACAGTATGAAACTCAATTTTAATTTCGTGAATTATTTCATATTTAGAATAATGTCATTACGTTTTATATACTTAACATTTTATTCATCGCCCATTTCCGCGCGCGCGTATTACTTATATAACTTACATAGAGTACTAAACAAATATTTTTTTTTTAAAGAAAAAATAAAGTAGTTTTGTTTTAGTTTCTTAACATTTTCCAGAATTATAATTTTACTTCACATTATTTTATTAAGTTCTAGTCTCATATATTATACAAGAACTTAAAAGAACAACTTGTTATTCATTAACTCAATTTCCTTTTTCATTTAGAAATTATTTTATTCGTAAAAGAGATGGTGCTCCCACTCATCTCGTGGATACTCTCAATTGCAAAATAACTTGGAGTGATAATCCTCTTTGAAATTTCTTGGAACAGCCTAACTCATCAAGAAATAAACTTAATTGAAATGAAGAGCAATCTAATTAAGAATTATTTTGCTAATTTCAGAAGAAAATGAGGGAAAATATAATTAAAAGGATTAAACAGATCACACTTCTTTTTGGTTTTATTGATTGCAATAATTTGGGAGTGCCATGTGCATTAAAGAAGAAGGATAGATGGATTTTCTTTCGTCGAAAATCTTTTTAATTTGCTTCCACTTGAACATTCAAATTATTACGAAACAGTATTATACTTCTCAAATATAATATTTTACTAAATTATTTTTAACCACTAATTACACTCCTCTTTTGTCTGTCACAACTATATTAACAAAATCCGAGCTATGAGATTGTACTAAAATTTAAAGCATACGTAAGTTAGAGAATCTATTCAAATTTCTAGAAACTCAGCTTCTAGGAGCATGAGTGATCTAAACAGCATTTTCTAAACTCTTGAGCTAGAAGCATAGGTAAGTCTAGAACCATATCTAGAATCTCTTTGCCGTGGAAGGTACATACATAACTATTTCATATGACTTCCATTATTTCTCATGGACAAAAGTCCTCTTAATATGCAAGTCTGTGGGAACTAAACTATGATGAATGAATGCGTCTTTTGAATGTGGTTTTTTTACTATGCAATAGCACTAAAAAAAACATGCGTTCTTGAGCAAAAGTTACGTCGTCACAATAATGAGACCGTTAAATCTAAAAGTTATAGATCTGCAAAATATAGATGGACCTATTGTGCTTTCGCCTTCGCTTTGCAAGGGCCCGAGGGATAAAGGATCACATGAAGCCAAACTTTCAGTTTCGTCCAACATCTTTTGTCTCACCTGCTACGTTTTCTTTTTTCTTTTCTCTTTTTTTTTTTTTTTTTTTTGCCGCGAGAAGTGCTTGCTGATCCCCTATTTTTTTCTTTTCTCTTTTTTTTTTTTT
This sequence comes from Octonoba sinensis, assembly GCA_038502835.1. Taxonomy (NCBI): domain Eukaryota; kingdom Metazoa; phylum Arthropoda; class Arachnida; order Araneae; family Uloboridae; genus Octonoba; species Octonoba sinensis. The sequence continues at coordinate 105,081,957 of CM076602.1, read as the reverse complement.
TTTGCCGCGGGAAGTGCTTGCTGATCCTCTATACTTCAGCTTCTTAATAGAAATTAGTTTTCCATGTACAGCACGTGAGCCTCATTTGATAATTAGATGTTTGACCCGACTAAGGCTGGTTGCGGAGTCTATTTCTCTTACGTGTGGTGAAAACAGTGGGATCAACAAAACTGAAAAATTTGAAAATTTGGCTCCATAAGACAAAATTATGTTTAAATACGGATGAAACACATCTTATATCCAATGGCGGGTACTACAGCGATAAGTTTGCTCGATTTAAAAACACTAAACAACGAACAGAATGAAACTTCTTATTGAAATTAAAGCCCGTCATAATATTTTTTTTTATTCTTTTTTGTCCAATAGTCACCAGTAAAACACAAAATACTCTCTTGATCAACGCTCACAATATTTCACAGCGTTTAGTCAATTTCCTCCTTTACTTCTTTCTAGTGTCGGCTATTTCAGCCGAATAACAAATCAAAATCAGTTTGTACTATTTTCTTTGAAAATTAAAATGGCCGATACTGAAAGACAGACAGGTGCCCGATATTCAATGACAACCGCGCGGTAGCTTCAGTTCTCATAACTTATAATGTCTTCATACTATTTGTGCCTTTTAATTATCTTTGCTTTTAAGGCTTCTCTAATAGACTACTCTCTAAAGTAAGATGTAGGGAAATATTTAACAACCCACCGCCCTCCTCTGTTAACCAGCATTATTTAAAGTTAGCCGGGTTTGTTGGCGGGGAAAGCAAATTAGTTGATAACGAAGTGTTTTGGCGCCATAAACAACTTTCAACAGGTTATGTACTTTAGATCAGTGTTTCTATAACTGTAAACATCATGTTATGGTAAGTTTTTACTACATTATTTTCTTCTTTTACATGTTCTCAACGCCTTATTTAGGGTTTCTTTGTTTGGTCCCAATGTGTAGTATCTTCAGGTGCAGTGTGAGTGTTTTTATTTACTCAAATTTGCCGAGCACAAATAAATTGAACGTTTCACCCTAGTTCAGGCCTATGGAGCAGCTTAGACAGTAAACCTTAGGGCTTTGGATAACGTTCAATCTGCCCAAAAGCTGTCAAAAGTATCCCAACTACTTATACAGCTGCTTTTATGCCTGCCTGTATTAGTAGTTGGGATACCTTTAAGACTTGGAAATTAAATATCCTAAACGTGCAGAAAGATTTCAGTGACGCATGTAACTTAAAATGGTACTTGTACCACCATCGGTTGAAGTAATTTGTAATGCATCGTTTCCGTGAACATTTTATAATGATACTGTGATAAAATGTATCGTATCCTCATATTTTTATATGCATGGTTGTAAAACAATAAGGAATAGTTATGTTTTTATATTTTCTTCTTATATAATTTTATTATGTATATATATATTTTTTCATTTCATAATAATATATTCATCCATTTATTATTTTCGTGCTGTAATTCATGTACATTTGCATTTTGTAAAAATACGAACTTAGTAGATTCTCATGATTGCTTTAAAAATCTATACATCTCTAAATTCTCGAACGCCCCGTTTATTTTAATAAGAAATGAGTGTTAGTAATACATATTATTCTGAATTTGGCCTATAATTGCATATAATTTATTGAAGAGAACAGTCGACAAAATGGTAAATATTTGCTGCTCAACATAGCAATGTTTACTATGAGAAATCAATGGATAGAGATGGTTAAATCCTTCATAAATTCAAAGGTCTGCCATAAAACCACAATACACGTGTGCCACTTGACAAATGTAACAATTTTCTAGTGTAATAATGCTTTTTACCAAAATTTTAAAAACACAGGTTTTAACATTGCACGCCGATAATTTATCTTAACATATGAACTTTCATTTAAAAAGTTGATACATTTTAAAAGTAATGTTAACTGGACATTATTTTCTACTTAGAAAAAAGGTAACTATAGTCCCATATTTTTAATTAAAAAAATCTGTAACGAATGTTCACAGAAGTACATAGAAATTTTAATTTAAAATGTTTTCCCCCATTTTCTTATGCAGTTATATATACATAGGTCATAAATGATTAAATAACTTCAACTTGCAATAAATCTAATAAATTTATTATTTAAAGTTTAAAACAACTTTAACAAAACATCAAAACAGAGCATGACAATTTTAGTAGAAAATATTTACTTACAATACATTTAATAAATAGCATTAATGCTGTATCGAAAGTTCAGCAAACAATGTCATTTTGTAATAAAATGACATAATCTTTGAAAGCAGATGCTGAAGTTTTCTCAGACAAATGTTTCACATTAAATGTCAACAAATATAACCACTAAGTATTTTCTGAGATGTAATTATCTGATAATGCAACTTCATTAACGATCTTAATAAGCTAACTGCAGCAAAGCGAATGAGATTTCGGGACGTACAGAAATTATGTTTGCGTTCAGCAGAAGATTCTTGGTAAAATGACGCAGTGATTGCATTTACCTTTTGTGAGGCGGAAAGTTTGATGCACCAACAATTAAATATCTGTCTGCAGCAAGTTTTATCAAAGCAAGAAAGATTGCCAACATTTAACAATTAATTAAATTTATTAGCTAGCTGACTGATTTTTTTAATAGCTTTATCGATTTACGAAAAATTTCAAAAGTTTATTTTACTTCTCGTTACGGATTTAATGAATTTTGTGAGACTATGTAAAGCATAATCTCGTCGTTTTTAGTTTTAAGCAATTCTAATTACAAAGTTATTGCAGGAAAATTACTTTTGATTAATTTATTTTCTTGATTATTTTCAAAACTAATAAATAAATGCATGATTGATTTAATAGTATGTGGCGGGTTCTAGCTGCCTTAAAATAAGAAGTACATAATATTTCAAGTACTCACAGTACATTATCTCAAAGCAAGTATTTTTCTAGGTAGTGTTGTTTTATATTAAGGCAGCAATGTACAAAAATTACTATTTCCTTAATAATAATCTAATTTACCTTGGTGTATAACCATGTGCATAGTATCGTTTCAACTAAACCTGATTATTTTTATTACTTCTTAGTTACTGGGACTGCTTTTTACAGTGAAGAAAATCCATCAAGTAAACAGTTATATGCGATTTTCATGAATTTATTTGTGCTTGATTGATATTGTGATTTTGTGCATTGTATTTTGTAACACAAAAAAATTTGATTTTATTTACAGAATTTTAAACGTTGTACTTGTTGACACTCGTTGTACAACGTTGTATTTTCAAGTGTCAACGTTGTGCAACGTTGTCGTTTCAGGTGTTAACGTTGCACTTTAGACGTGATGCTTTCAGGTGTTAGCTATTTATGAAATAAGCAATTTTGTTCATTTTCCTCGTGAATTTTTCAGGTATTATCTCACTGCAATGTCGATAAAAAAGAAAGTCCGAGGAAAAGTTTGCTCAGCAGTGTAATCATGTTTTGGTTTATAATAGTGATCCCAACTTTTATTTTTTATTTGTTCTCTTTTTAAAAGTTGTAACAGAAAAACAAAAGTATGATCAACCTTTTAAAAAATATATTGAAAAATTCAAAATATTAAATTTCCAACACTCTCTATTTGCTTTTTTCATTGATCTTTTGCAGAAGATGCTCCAGAACTGAAGTATGTATTTTCAAGACAGACGGTTCAACCAGCTGAACGATTCTCTCTGCGATGCGTAGCGGCTGGAAATCCCATACCAAGAGTAACCTGGTCTTTGGACTCTTTGCCTATTCCTGAAAATCATAGAGTTCAGTATGGCGATTTCGTTAGTCTTCATGCAGAAGTTGTAAGCTTCGTGAATGTCAGCACAGCTAGATCTGAAGACGGAGGTGTTTACGAATGCAGAGCTCAGAATGATGCCGGATACATTAGTCATAAGGAAAGAGTGGATGTCATAGGTGCCCCTTACATAAGATCTATGGGTAATGTTACAGTAGTCGATGGCGACTCACTTTATTATCACTGCCCAGCATCTGGATATCCAATGCCAACTATAACGTGGACTAAAGGTAAATTTAAACAAACATTTATTAAGTAAAACATGAAAAAACAAAATTCCTTGTGTTTTCGGAACCTTAAACTGCTCAATTAAAACCAAGGATAAAACATATTTAACGAGTTTCTTTATTTTTCCGGCATATTTCTCGGTAATAAGAAAATATATTAGTTTGTAAAAAGTGTATGATTGCTAGATTTCTTTATCACAAATTTTCAGAACATTAACGGAATATGCAAAGGAAATCCTATCATTTTTCTTTTAAAATAATTATTTCAGCTCCTGCTTAAAAGCATTAGCAAAATGCTTAAAATTTTCAAGCATTTATATCTTGAAAATCTAAGCAGTTTACAACACTAAATAGTATCTGCTCTGTATTAAAGGACATGACAAAGTATCAAATACAAAACATTTTTAATCAAGCACTTAATTAAAAATGTTCACATGAAATGGCTTTTTTCACAGAATGATCATGACCATTACACGAAATATTTTTTATTTATTTATTTTTTAATTTAATTGATTTATTTATTAGAGAAATTTCCAATTGAAATAGTATTATTTCAATTAAAAACTATTTCTTTACACATCCAGCGTAAATCCTAGGTAGTTTTATCTTTCTCTTGCAATATATACTTAAATCATATGCAAAATACCTATTGTTTTCAAGAAGTAATACCTAAACAATTTTCTTAATAGTGCTTACAAATTAATTGAAAATAAACGTTTTGAATTGGATGAAACCTGGGCATTAAAAATGAACAAGTTGAAAACTGAATTACGTGAAGGAAATAAGAGTTCCGTTCGTTTAATTTTGAAAATTTATTATTCATTCAAATTAATTTATGCAAATTTCAAATAATCATTTATCCATTCTATGATAATGCTTTTATTTCAAATTGCAACTCACTTATTTCGGAACAGTGCGCTTTCTTCCCAATTAGAATATCCTCAAAGTAGTATATATTACCATACATTATGTATTGTTTAAATAATAGAAATTCTACAGCAAAAAAAATCATAGAAAAAGTAATGCCATATAAAAGCATTTATTTGAGCTTTCAGAGCACAAGCAAATTACCAGTGCTATGCAATTACTTCATTCCTTTTCATGCAGGACTGGAATGCGTTTTGAGTTTTGAATTAAAGATATAAGTACAGAATAAGACCTGCCGCTTTGAGAATAAGAAATATTTAAAATGCAGGTGTGTACGTGCTCGAGTTTGTTAATGCGATTAGATTTTTCTCTTGTTCTTCTGTTAACTTTTTCCTTTATTCCCGCTTTTAAATCTCTGAGCTTTTCAAAAAGCTCCGAGGAAAATATAAAAAGAACTTTCTCAGCTTGCACTAGAACTTTTAATACAATTTATTTACTGAGATGATGACAAGAATAAACCTTGGAATGTTCTATGCAGGTTAAATTTTAAAACAGGTAAACATTTGCCACGAAACAATTTGTTTTTAATGTTGAGTTCAACTCCATATGTTATCTTTGTTTGTTTTACTTTAATCATATTTGAATGACAATTGGTTGTAGCTAAAATTTGGGTATGGAAAAGGGTATTAAAAATATGTATATATGAATTAGTTATTTTCCACCGTTTACACTTTAAACATCAAATACAACACATTTTATTTCATCGATTTCAAATGTCTTATAATGTAAGAGGAATTTTAATGTAAGAGGAGATAAAGTGAAAAATACAACTACAATTGCCTATATGTTATCGTACTTCCACTGCAAGAGCGTAGATTTAAAAAAAAATAGAATTTTAAAGCAATAATTGAGGAGGTACCAATCAAAACCACACATGTCCATCTAAACGACTTTTGGCAATTCACGAAAACGTGTTTCTAAATAACTTTTTATGGAAAAATATATTTATGTATTTATACAGATTGGTTTTGTCTTATTAATATTGTTGAGAGAAAGCTTTCAAATATTTGAACTCCATCCTGTAATATTTGAATCAGCTGCTAGCTCAATTTTTGCTGAAAATGGCCATGTGTGGTTTTGATCGGTACCTCCTCAATTGTCGGTAAGCTTATTGCTTATAATTTATGTATTTATTATGATTGTTTCTATGTTTTTCTTTGCGTATTAAAGACAGGTCTTTATGCACATTACCTTTTATTTCGTTCAAAAGCATATCCGGCAATTTCTTTTATGTTAACAAATAATATAATTATTTTATAGTCATTTAACTTTCTCAAAGAAAATATTCATACAAAATTGTATAATGCAAAGTGAATATACACTTAGTTAAATATGAAGTAAATAAACGCTTTTTTTTTTGAAAATTATAATTAAAATTTTTTAGACGTCTCTATTGTGAGCTAAAAATATTATATTTTTGTATTTGCGGCTACCTTGCACTATTTTTAAATAGGTATAATCTTAATGTTAAAAGTACGTAATTTGGCCAAAGACTCTTTTTAAACCATACTATAAAAAACTTCAACATAACGAGCAATATTTAAATGTTTATTTATAGCAAATAATAACTAAACATCAACGACGCAATAATGATTTTAAAATGGTGCATGTCTTCCTAAAGGCTATGTGTAATAACAGAATTATCAATGAAATGTATCTTATTGAACTTACGAACATCACTTCAGATCTAGGACGTAATGTAGCAATATTTATGTTATTGATACTTAGACAAAATAATTAATTAAACATAACTGAATTAATTAAATGTACTTATTAAAATTAATTTAATAAGTAATGAAACAATATCAAAAACTAAAACTCGTTCAAGAAAAAACCTATATGACAATGCGAATCCATTTGAATCCATCTTCTGATATGTGAATATATTTCTTGGATTCACATCTTTGACATGATTTTTAATATCTTGTATTAAAATCCATCTAGGATATTATCACAAAAAAAAATAATAACATGACTTACAAAGGTATAACTTCGATGAAAATCAAATAACGCTGAATAAATATTTGGCAATACGCAATTCTTTCGAATAACTTAATTAGTTGGGCCCATTGAAATATTTCCATTGCTTCATCATTTAAGAAAATACTATCAGTCATTTACTTCAATAGTCATTTTTCAGTAAAAGTTATCGATGGCTGCATGCATCTCCTTTCAAAATCTCGCTAGAAGCATTTTTGAATGAAAAGTTTTAGTCTATTCATTTATACAAACATTTCATTCAAAGAAGATTGAACATATATTTCTAATTCATATTAGAAATTGGAATATTTCTACCTTCATTTTGTAGAAGAATGCAATTTTTCTAATTTACTATTGACATTTTTCTTACGCAACAATTGCCATGTCTGTTCGGCAAATATTTATATTTTCCCCCACTCTTTCTGAACTTAATATTCATGTTCTTAGGAATATTAAATTTGTTCTTGATACTGCGTCTCTCCAAAATTTCTTTAAACTAATTCTCAAACTGTAATTTATTTAAAGTTTTCCAGGTGGATAAAGTTTTATTTTTCTAAAAGGAAACATGATAGTTTGAGCTCCTTACGAGCTTTTATTTCTTAAAACTTTGCAAATGTAAGTGGACAAAGTATTACAAATAGTTTTAAAATGTAAAATTCGAACTGATAGGTTCAAGTTTTAAGGATTCTTTTAAGATAGGCTTAAATATTGTCAGAAATTCATATTATTATTGAATTTTAACTAAAGTTGGAACTTACGAACTTCAAGCCTCTAAACATTGTTTCTTCCGTAAATGCAAAGAATATTTCATAGCATTTAAATGAATTCCTCCATAAAAATCTTTAAATTATAATGCATGTAAAATTATCTTTCCCTTTAAACCTTATGTATAAAACATTTTAAAATAGCTGAACTACGAATATTTGTCTGTAAAACAGTTGTTGCAGAAGTCAAATTAGATAGTTAAAATCTTCCCTTTCTATAACTGAAGCGACTGAATTGTCTTCTCTCTATCCCTTCGTTGCTCGAAAGTGTACTTGTTAATCGTTTTGACTCACACTAGTATATGGCCCTATTTTGAAACCTTTGTAATAACTTTAAGATCAAGAGACCAATACTGAACAAAACGGACTTGTTTCGCTCATTCTATTTAGCAAAATATTAGTGTACAAAATGATTGGTTATTTGGGTTTTTGACTCGATGGTTTTCCTGTCTCCCTAGCCATCTTTCCCAACAAACAAATTAACCAATTGGACAATATTTGAAAAATCGTTACATTATCCAACATACAGTTCCACTTCTTCCTGAAATCCTCATTTGTGGTAAAACCCACATTATTTGCACCCACCCACAAAGTGACTGAAGCTCCATTTCTGCACATACTTGTATTTTGTGGTACCTTGTTAACACCCTTTACCGGGTTCCCTGATGAACAGTTCTTGGGTGGCTAGAAATTCCCAATCACATTTCCTACTCTACTCGCACCGAATCCTTCAAAATTATTAATCCGTTACCAAGTCTATAAATCCTGGACTAATAATAGAAAAAGAAATAAATCAACACTTCAATACTAGTATATGCTAATAATATTAATAGCTAATAAGAGAAAAGTTTACGAACGTATAAAATTTAAACTCAGATTGTGAAATTCAGGATACGAAATACACTGGTCTAAAATACTTCAGAAAACACACAAAATCAGATAAGTAATTACCACATGATTAGGCTAAAATTAAAAAATAAATAAGTAAAATCCACGAAAGGGGAAAAATTGGAGGGAAGTAAAGTAATCTCGCACCCCCTCAATTTCAGGTTCAAATAAATAACTGAAGTGAGAATGTTAGTTAAGAATTCATCATGCGACACCAAAATTTTACGGAACTACTTACAATGGAGAAAATATGTCTTTGTTCAAAACAGTTCCTATAATATTTGCTCCATTTTGTGAGAAACAATTCTTAAAGTAGCAAAAATATTGTATATATATAAAATGAATATTCAAATTTGCATCAGCCTTTATTTGTAATCGCATAAGGTAAATTTAAAGAATTACATAACATACAACGATGGGGACACCGTTTAGTACTTTGATTTCTATCAAAAGTATTGGAATACGTTTTGAGTCTATTCACGGAAATAGCGGAACTTCTATAATATTTTGCATTCCTTTTTTACTTCCTAGGTGCTTGCGTTCTGCTAATACCCATTACTTCCCGAAATACCTACATTAGCTTGCGGCGAAAGATGAAATAGCCTAGCGTAAATATCATTTTAAACTGTCGCTGTTAGCCATTTACAGATCTCTCCTCCCTTTCTCTCTCTCTCTCTTTTTTCAAATCCTGCAGAAGAAAATTCAAATTCGAATGTACACTCCTTTTTGCGTACACCCACAAAAATATCTATATATTTAAATATATCAGATGTTTCTTCAAGCCTAAACATTTTAAATTGATAACAACATTCGCAACAATGACAGTGGTATTGGAATTTTTATTGCCTTCTTGGGCTTTCTTTTTGTACTTCTTTTAAAGAAAATATTTAGATACAAATATACCAACATTTAAGTAAAGTGATGTACGTATCGGTATATATTTTTACGTTACATTTTTTTTTAAATCTGTACATTTATACTCATTATTGTTGTCATTAAAGTGCATTTATCAGGGATTTTCGGTTGTTTGCAGTTTTCTGACACTCAAAGAGAAAATACTTAAATTATTATAATTCTTACTTATTTTATTTATAATTCCTCAAGAGGCACTTATGTTGCATAAAGTAGCCATAACCTCAGTTTATTTTCATTGAAAACAAAAAGGTAGGAATGTAAGCTTCATATCACACCCATATCCTCTACCTAAGAATTATACCATTGTATTAAGATTAAAATATTAATAGAATGTAATAACCATGACAGAAATTTGTATCGAGTCTGCTTGGATGCATCTTAGAGTCTATTCATTTCGTATTTGATCCATTACTTTGAAGTGCCTAAATGCAAGTAGCTAACCATTGGGGCATAAATGATTTTGTTTCACAATTTCGATTTACCAGAAGTACTTGGATTTGAAGTGAAGTTATATACGTACCGTTTAGGCGAGCCGAATACATTTTCAAAGCATTAGGAAATTCCCTAGATAAAACTATTCGTTAGTTACTGTTTATATTGCTGATTATATTTCCATCAAAAAAGAATTTTCGTCGTTAAGGACGTTGAAAAGGAGAAAAAAAAGGAGTCTAAAACCTGTCCGGGTCTACTTTCCCGTATACTTCAACATCCAATAAAGACTAAATATCCATCTCTCTCTCTTTCTCATTTAGCTTTATTCTTATTTACTTCTGCTACATCTTTTACAATAGTTAATACATATTTATTCACTCATGCATTTCTTAATTCATTTATTTTTGACTTTTCCTTACTGTTAACGCTATTTTACGATACATTAAGCCTTCTTTTATACTTTTTTTGTTAATCACTTTTACGGCAAAGTTGACTAAAAAGTGGGCGGTTTTCATTATATATACACTTATATTTTAAAGCTCGCGACAGCTCGGATTACGGTAAAACTTAATTTGTGTTTTATGTTGTTCGCTTTCCTTTAGCCTTTCTAAAGCATAATGCTGCTGTTGTTACGTGCACCACTCGGTGAATTACCACCACCGATATCTGGTAAATGGCATCAATGGCTTAAAATGCGTTTTCCCGTTTTTGAATGAGCACCATAAGGGTAGAAGAACGACTTAATGCCCACATAATAATAATAATAATGGGGAAAACCTACTAGACGTCGGAAGTTCACGACGCTCGTTATTTATAATTATTTTTTAATGGCATATTTTTTGAGAAATTCGTTGACTGCAATCAAAACGAATTTTAACATTCGAAAAGAGTTTAATTACGTAAAGTAGTTGTTTCTTTTACTATTATTTCAATAATTTGCGCAACTTAACATGTTTTTTGTAGCCTATAACGTTCTTGGGTACACCGTAATCTATTCGTAAATATTTCGGTGTTTTAAAGGACATTGTAAGAGAGATTCACTATATTAAGTTCTGGAATTGCATCGTTTATAAACGTCAAAACTAAAAAATGTTTTTTTTTTTTAGTTTTGTAATTTAAAATTATGCATAGCACTGAAAAGTATAATTCTTAATATAATTAGCTTGTTCTCTCATATTATGGCAGAATCTCATTCATAAATTTTATGACTTGAATCATTTATTACAACTGTTATTTCAAATCTAATTAAAATTCACACAGAAAAGTAGATTGCTTGATAATTGTGTGCAAAATTCCCAGGTCTAACTAACAAACCTGAATTGTTAGGATTGTGGCGTCACATGCCACAATCTCGAAGCTGTCATCGGTGAAGCAATTAAATATAAGACAACCCCATTAACAAGATGGATGAAGTGTCAGCTTCGGGTACAATCTGAAACTCCATTCTTTCGCTTTCCTTCGCTCCATTGTAATGAGTTTTTCAGCTTATGAACATGTTTGATAAAAAGCTTTTTCCTCACGAATGGATTAGAAAAATTTGAAACATAGTATGGCTTATAAACACGTTACACAAAGAAAATGCAAATAATGATTTCAAATTTTTTTGTACAGATTAATGGAGAGGTTTGGTAAAACCTGTCTTATTTTTGTTTATTAGACGATGAATAGAGAATAACCGTGTAAATTGGAAGATTCGTATTTTGTTTTTGATATTCAATGACGAATATTTAAACGAATGAAGCCAAGCACATTAAAGTTAGTGGAATAATTTTAATTACTAAAATAATCAAACAGTGAAATGGTTAAAAATAATTTAACTTTGTGCAAGTAAACAATAATAATAAAATTACACGTTAATTTAAAGCACAAATGAGCAAAAAAATGCAGACATATGTTTCGGGATTGCTTGGAATCCCTTTTTCAATGCGACAGGGAGCTTCTAGATGCAAATCATCCAAATTAAGCAGACAGAACAAGAAAAACAAAGCTTATATAGCCTAAGAATTATCAATAAACCAATGAGAATAAAGGCAGCGTGAAGTGGAAGTAGAAGTAGCAGGAAGACACCAATAAGAGAGCAACAAACGAATCCAGTTGAAAGTACAGGAAGTAAAAAGGAATATCAATAAAAATAAAGCAAAAATAATAGGTTCTTAGGCTATATAAGCTTTGTTTTTCTTGTTCTGTCTGCTTAATTTGGATGATTTGCATCTAGAAGCTCCCTGTCGCATTGAAAAAGGGATTCCAAGCAATCCCGAAACATATGTCTGCATTTTTTTGCTCATTTGTGCTTTAAATTAACGTGTAATTTTATTATTAGTGAAATGGTTATCTTTTTACGGCAAGGTGGCGTAGTGGTAAGGCACTGTGTTCAATCTTTCACTTCCAAGCAAATCCGTCTGTTAGAACAGGATTTTCATAGTATTGAAATTTCCCTATAGGAAATAATGTTTTTTTTTTTTTTTTTTTTTTTTTTTTTTTTTTTTGAAAATTGAACAAAAGTTTTTCAAATCAAAAAATTGTGTCCTGGTGAGAGCTTCTTCCAATAAAACTTGCTTAAAGTAACTTGGATCATACGTCCAGAGTTGACATAATTTGCTTAATTTTTGCCCATAGGCACTAATGTTCAAAATTGAAATAAAAATTGTTCAAATCACAAAGTAAGATTTGGACATGAGATGTTCTTGCCGAAAAGACCGACATATACACACGTTTCACCTATCTCAAAAAAAAAACTACTTTCTTTTTTTTCAATATTTGTTTAATTAACTTATTTTTTACTTTTTCCCTTTCTTAACGATTCATCAAGCCTTCTTTCACTTTTTTGTTTCTTTTTCTTTTTTAAAAAAACTTTTACGGGAAAGTAGGCTAAAAATGATAATGAAGAAAGCACTTTTTTCGGAAGAAATCACACATGTATGTAGGAATACTCAAGCATTTGCTCTATTACCTTTTTTATGTATTTCTTTTTTCATGAAATATATCCGTCTGTGTAAGATAAATGTGATATATTCTTTGGAATGATCTTAGTGTGTGTTTAAGAAGGTACAGTGAAACATGTAAGAGAAATCACTCATAAATGAAACAAAAATATAAAACATGATGTTCTAAACCAGGGGTCTCCAAACTTTCCAGCCTTAGGGCCATATTGATTACTCCAGTAAATTCCAAGGGCCAAAACCATATTATCATTAATTGTTGCCGGTGGTAAAAAGTTGAATCAGTCCACTAGTGGTGTAAAATATGATTACTTTTTTGCCAGATGCCATTAGCGACGGGGAAGCTGATGTATTTTCTGTATCGTATGGGTATCCGTTATAATGGGGTACCCGCATCGTATCGCCATAGTAATCATTGATTACAAAAGTAATGAAATACACAAGTAATCATTGATTACTTTTTTCTTCAGTAATCGTTACTTCGGTTCCTAACGAGTACTCAAGTAACGAATGAGTATTTTTTTACATGAAAAAAAAAGTCCGAAAAAGTACGCCACGTTTAAAAAAGGCTGCAAATCGAACTAAAGTCCGCAAAACGGCAACACTGCATATTATTAATTTTCCTGTCATTATCTGTAATTTCTAGATTAGTCGTAGAGTACGAGCGAGCCATGAGGAGTAACGTGACAGGACATCTGGTGGACACAAGCAGAAATAGGTAGTACCTTCTATCCCTAACAGATGGCGCTAATAGCCCTTACAGAATAATCTCGTTGGTTCGATAAAGTTCTGGTGTCTTCCACTCACTTCTAGATGGCAGTAAGTGAAATATATAAGAAGGCTAGTGGCGCAACCACAAGTCAGTTCCTATGACACTGCTGTGAAATAAAATAGTGCGTACCTCCTTAAAACGTGTTTGTGCGTGTTTAAGTTTAAGACATCTTTGTAACAATATTTTTATTTGAATTGTTGCTTTTGTGTGTGATTTAGTAGAATGGAAAAGAAGCGAAAAATTGATAGTGAATGCAGAAAATTCAAAGATCAGTGGAACATTCAGTATTTCGTAATTGAGTCCAGTAACAAGGCGCTATGTTTGATTTGCAATGAAAGCATAGCCGTTCTCAAAGAATATAACATTAAACGTCATTATGAAGCAAAACATTTTCAAAATTTCTCAAAATATACAGGAAGTTTGCGGACAGAAAAATTCGAAGCTATGAAGCGCGGATTGAAATCGCAGAAATCTTTATTTACAAAACTCAAAACTGAACAAGAGGCTGCAACTCGTGCCAGCTTTCGTGTGGCTCTTGAAATTGCAAAACGTGGAAAACCATTCACCGATGGAGAAATGGTCAAAGAATGCATAATCGCAGTAGCCGAAGAAATGTGCCCTGAAAAGGTAAATTTATTAAAAACTGTCAGTATGTCAGCAAACACTGTGGCTCGAAGGGTAGAAGACATCGCTGAAAATATATCCTCTCAACTGTTCAACAAAAATGGACATGTTGAGTGGTTTTCTTTGGCCTTGGATGAGTCAACGGATGTGTCAGATACTGCTCAGGTGTTGATTTATATTCGAGGAGTAGATAAAAGCTATGAAGTGCATGAAGAACTTCTTGATATGTATAGTATTCATGGCACAACTACTGGTTCAGATATTTTTAAAGGAGTTGAAATGGCCATTAAGCAAAAGAACCTTCGATGGAAAAACTTGAAATGTATTACAACTGATGGAGGCAAAAACATGAGTGGGAAAGATAAAGGAGTGGTCGCTCTTGTGTCAAAGGCTGTAGAAAATGACGGTGGTTCAAAACCAATAGTCTTACATTGTAATCATTCATCAACAGTCTTTGTGCGGAAAATGTTTGGATATGTCTGAAGTTCTGAAACCAGTCATATCAACTGTTAATTTTATCAGATCTTTTGGGCTGAATCACCGACAATTCGTACAATTTATTAAAGAGATTGGAGAAAATGAATTACCTTATCATACTGCCGTACGTTGGCTTAGTTGTGGGAAAGTCCTTCAGCGCTTTTTTGAACTTCGAGCAGTGATCGAATTTTCTTTGAATGAAAAGCATCGCCCTCTTACTGAATTGCAAAACAACGCATGGCTGTGGAAGTTAGCATTCTATGTTGATTTAACAAAACATGTGAACGAACTGAATTTGAGATTGCAAGGAGAAAACCAGCATCTTCCTGATTTATACAATAATATCAAATCATTCCGGAAGAAATTGATACTGTTTCAATCACAACTACGAAGTAAATGTTTTTCACATTTTAAAACATGTGAAATATTTAGCCACACCACTGAGACCGAGTTTCCTATCGGTTTTGCAATCGAAACTTTGAGTGCTTTGAAAATAAATTTTGATACTCGTTTCTCGGACTTTGATGCCATTGCGAATCAAATTAAGATTTTTCAGAATCCTTTTGATACTGACATTGAAACCCTAGCCCCGGAACTTCAAATGGAAATGATTGATCTACAGTGCAGTGATATAATTAAGAACAAATATCAAAACTTATCTTTGTTGGAATTTTATAAGTGTCTTCCACTGACACAATTTGATAATTTGCATAAATTTGCTCGTGGGCTGTTTTCTGTTTTTGGTACTACTTATTTGTGTGAGAAGACCTTTTCCAAAATGAAGTACACAAAAAATGTTTACAGATCTAAATTAACTGATGAGCATCTTAAATCTCTTTTAATAATTGGTACAAGTAAAATTAGTCCACAACTACAAACTATTGTCAGTGGAAAATCTCAATTACATAAATCTCATTAGTATTTCATATGTCGTTATGCTTGTTATAAGTTATCTTTTCATTTAAAATGTATAAAATGTTAGTTGGATTCATTTCAATAATTTGTTAGTTAGTAAATAATAACCTACACCAATGTTATGAGTAGTTAGCCCATGACCATATCAATGTAGATGTCATATTAATAATTATTCAACATAAAAATAGATTACTTCAGTAAACTTAATTTAATTTTCTATAAAAAATAAATATGTTCTCTAGAAAGAGTTTTCTTTCAAGTATGCTAGCTCTCCGCGGGCCGGACAAAATCTGTCCGCGGGCCGGATGTGGCCCTCGGGCCGTAGTTTGGAGACCCCTGTTCTAAACCAAACAATTTATTGGAAAAGCATATACATTGGGACGAATTTCAGAGATGGTATCGAAAATGAAACAATCAGAGCCTTAAGTTATAGAACAAGATTATTTTTTTAATGATAGAACAATAGTTATGGTCAGAGCTCAGATCACGATATCCGTTTGATCAGCTACTAATCTTGAATACTGGGGCAAACTGGGTCGAAGCGACATTTTAAAAACATTTCAAGTTTATAAGCATTTTTATTCAAAGCAACACGATCATTAAATACCCTGCAGTCTCATTAATTTTCTTTACATTTTACTTGATTTGTTTTTATTTATTTTTTAATGTACCTACTTTCTTTTTAGCGTGTATGTGTTTTAACTCTACTACAAGCTACTACTATAATAAAAATCGCATAGTACCTAAATACCTAAAATATCTGTTCAAAACAAAACGCTGTTATACAAAATGTTTTTTTGTTTTTTTTCACCATTAAACCATTACAAGCTACCATTCAGCGGATTCTCGAGCAATTTTCAGCTGATTTATTGCAAGCCCAAAGTTGGAAAGGATTACCAGAAATTCTTTCAAGTCTTTATCGACAAACCAATACTCCCCTTTATTTTGTGGTGGCATATCCGGAACAGATCCACCTCTCACTCATCCTCACCACCACCGAGTCCAATCTTTTCACGCCTCCCGCCGGTAATAGATATTCTCCCTTCCGTCTCGGTTCTGTTCTCCCTTGTAGCTAAAGGACCTCAGCTGGCCAGCTCACGATAACCTCATTCACCTCATTGAGATCAACTGGCTGAGAATTGGGACTGATAGAGCCTTTCGGTCGTCCCTTTTCTGTTAGGGTCCACTCCCCCTCTCTTCTCCCAAACAACCGAGGAAGTTTCTATTCCGGGGTATCTGTGCGTTCAGTTGACCGGCTGATGGAATACCACGAGGATGATAGCTTTTGGCGCCTTTTTTGTTCCGCGGCCTCTTTCTTGGAGTTTTTCTTTCGCGGCAAAGAATCTTTCTTTTTGGTTTCTTTTCTGGTATTTTGATGCTAAATCTTATTCATCCGTTCTATGCCGCAAATGTTTCGTCTAGTTCTCTCTTAGGGGCATTAGAGCTCAATAAAACTATCATATGTACTTATGAAAGTACTTTTGTTTGCTGCTCTAATATATATATATATATAGAAACACATATATATACGGTGTATCAAAAAAA
Organism: Octonoba sinensis; assembly: GCA_038502835.1. Taxonomy (NCBI): domain Eukaryota; kingdom Metazoa; phylum Arthropoda; class Arachnida; order Araneae; family Uloboridae; genus Octonoba; species Octonoba sinensis. Next base: position 105,064,782 of record CM076602.1, on the reverse strand, counting down.
TGTTCAAACTATGTTTATAAAATAAAATAAAATAAAAACTAGTAATTGTAATTTTGTTAAGTATTTTTATTAAAAAGAAGCTCATTCGGCTTCAATACATGTGTTACAGCGGTTTAACAACGATTCGAATTCCTGTTCCTGCTCACATTGTGGAACTGCCTCCAAATCTCGAGTCGAAGCTGTTTGTATAGTGTCAATGTCATCAAAGTAAAAAAAAAGTAGTAAACAAATGAATTGAGGTTTTGGCAGTGGATCAGCAGATTGTTCAGAAGTTTCACGAATGCTCAATAACACAGATAGCACCACTGTAAGCTTAGTTCCAGCTGTAGTCTTAAAAATTCTTTGACACACTATGTATATATATATTCAGTGCAATCCCGTTACAACGAACTTCAAGAAATTAGGAAACTATTTCTCGGTAAAATTTAACCAAACATTTCTCTCGTTATAATGAATATTTCTTTGTATTGGTATTTGCTGTAGTGAGATGTCTCTGTATATGCATATATTTACCACAATCTTGTCCTTTATATACATTGAATATTATATTTCACAATTTTCCACACCATTACAAAGTTGAAATAGAATTACATAAAGGTTTGTAAAATGTAAAAATGAACGACAAGTAAATTTAATAAACCAAAGTTAACGTGAAGTTAAAAATTTTCTTCATTGAAAGAGATTTCTCTTGTAACCTCGACGAAGTACGTGTGTGCAATTTTTTTTGAAATGTTGTGCGTACATTATATTATGCATATTTTTTCCCCATAAAATAAACGTGTTATTTCTAATAAGATGCAAGCCTTAAGAAAGTGTGCATCCTTGAAAACCAATTATAAGTAATATGCTATTTGGGAAATTATCTCTTGTCCTGATGTAAAATGCGATGAATATACGAAAGTATGAATCTCTTAACCAAACAAACAGTCAAAATAAATATCAATATAAGTGAAAATCGAAAGATTTCCACTATTTTTAGTAGTAATAATAACAGGAATGGAATAATGATTCTGTAATTCGAATTACGCTATGTGACGGGTATACGCAAAATTATTTTATTTCATTTAACTTATTATCAATACTTATTTTGTGTGTTGCATTTTTATAAAAGATTTTCGTATAATATCTGACTGAAGGGGAGAGGATCTTGTCCATTTTATGATTATACATCAATCGAGAGCATTTTTTTTCGGCACGTGATGAAATTTGTACTCATTTTCTAAGGTAGTTAGAACGGCAGCTCTAAATTTCAGTTTAATTTGTACTAGTTTGTAATATATTTTTTATTTTATTTATTTATTTATTTATTTTTCAATTTACTAATACAGAGGAAAAAAGGTTCCACATTTTTGTAATACTCACCATTTGAAAACTAATTAATTTTAGCCCTAAATGAAGTTTGCTCTCCACGTGAATATTTAAAGCTTGTAAATAAACTGGAAACGTTTTTATTTAGCGTTTTTTTTTTCTTTTATTTCCCCTGCATGGCCCAACTTAAACTGGAATCGGTTTCTGGAACATGTCCATTCCGTCGACAACAGTAAATTTGGTCGTAATCTCTTGCTTGTACGTCGCCTATTTTAGGATCCCTCGGTAGTGGTTCGTCGATTTTCAACAAAATCCACCTTTTGAAAATGAGCTATGTATTAATAACATGCAATTCTTCAAGATTAGTTTTTTTTCTCCTGTCGCCCTAAATTAGCGTATCTCGCCAAATATATATATATACTGTATAAACACAATTCGTCGAATTTCGACAACAGGCGATACTAGTATTATGTAATGAGATTTCTCCGATTAACTAATATTTAAGACGTATATTTTTCTTACTTTTTTAACTTTGGAAACACTCCAATTTTTTTATGTAACTTTCTTCCTTATTAGTCATCTGAAATACATATTTTTATTTCAGGTAACGAATTCAAAAACGTGGAGTTCTGAATAACGCTGTGATAAAATATTCACCTTATTTTCGACGAACTAATACATCCATGCAATATTCAGAGTTATAAATGGGGGTTATCCGGGTGTGGTTTCTAGAAGAAAATGCCTATGAATATTATGCTCTTTCTTCCACTACGAAATAAGGATAGGTTCTGAGGAAACGATATTGCAAATGCATTTCATTTCACAATTGCTTTTAAGCAAAAGTTGAAAGAAATTCGAATTCGTGTTGACTATCATAAGTTTGCTTAGAGTTAGGTGCCTTAGATGTTTTTGAGTTACTGTTTCTTTTAGTTATTTTTAAGCAAGATATTTTTTAAACTGTATTAAATGAAAGCATTTTAATAATATCTAGGTACATTTAGTTACTTAGCTGATGAAAATTATTTTGTAAGATATTACAGTAGTATATGCTATTCACAGAGGTAGAACTAATGAGTTACAATTTAATGTTGAAATACTTTTCATCATAAAACGATGTGAACAGTATTTTTTTTCTGGTCAAACATTTTTTATTTTCCTTCTTTTTATAGTAAAAATAGAAGATTTTTCTTTTTTGGTGACTTAGGGTCATTTTCGATAGCCAATATCCCTCCGCCAAGCACTCAAAACGCAGATTGAAGCCTTCTAACTGATTGAAAAAGGCTTCGATCTGTGACTCAATAGTGAATACCAGCGTTAATGATTTTTAATCGCATCGCTTCGAGCTTGATACCGTTAAAAAGCGCGTAAAAAACTACCCCGGGAGAAGTTTCGCTCTATGTGCGAAAATTCGAAGCCTCTAAATTACCTAGAAAAGAAGTTATAAGCATTTTTCTCTGCAGTTCGAAATTATTTTTTCACGGTAATTAACTTTAATTTTAATTGTTACCATGCCGACTGACTATTAATCCTTTTTTCTTTCAACGAATTAAAATTTATTGCTTGCGGTTTTTAGCATTTTGAGGAGCAGCCGATTTTTAATTTATTTATTTCTTTTTTTAGATTTTGATTATTATTTTTTTAAAGCGAATTGAAATTTATTTCCAACAAACAAAAAGCCATAGAACTTACGTATACACTCTCAGAAACGCATGCTCAAATCTCACGAAACTTATCGTATTATTTGACGAAATGGCTTCGTGAAAAAGGCTCCTAGTAAACCTTTCGTCAAATTGAAGAAATTTGTGCACTGTTAGAAATTTCATCGTGAAATTACGGTTAAATAACCGGCAGTAGTCTGTCCATCTAATTCACCGTTAAATTTACGGTTTGGAACATTTTTCTACTCACAGGCGGTTAATAGTTTTATTTTGATTTCCTTATTTTGACATGTATTTTACGGGACCATTTTCCATACCGCACAGGGGTTTTTAAAAGAAATGTTATTCTTTATAGCGATTTTTGTTATTCCAGCTTATTACTATTTATACTTTCATTTTTTTTTTCGCCTGTGAATTAGCACATATGGTATTTTTCTATTTGAGAGCGGATGAAAGGTTCATTCCGCTTTCAAAGCTTTGCTTGCTGCTGTTTGTTTCTGCAAGCTACAAAATTTCGTCTTTCTGTTTTAAGCCGGGTCCCAACGCTACGTTTTGCACAACGGTTTGTCTCCGCAGTTCAACACGCTGCAGATAAAACGTTGCGTATGCACGCAACGTTGCACTGTACAGTTGCAACTGTGCACTGTACAGTTGCAGCGATAACTGAGATAGAAAGCATAGATGTCTTTGAACTGTGCAGACAAATCGGCACATGTAGACGGTAGCACCCTTTTCCGATTCATTTTGTTTCTCAGTTTCAATTCGTCAGGTGACAATGGCCGACTTTCGGCAATGTTCTCAGGAGTTTCTCACAAAATTTATTGCATTATGCGAAAGTTTCCCATGCATTTGGCTGGTCAAATCCAAGGAGTATAGTGACAGGGATAAATAGGGGGACGCTTATCAGAGTTTAGTGGAAAAATTCAAGGAAATTGATGCAACCGCAAACAGAGAAACAGCTGTAAATAATTAGTTCTTTGAGAAGTGTTTACCGTAAAGAATTGGCAAAAGTTAATAAATCGATTCGATCTGGGGCTGGAGACGAAATCTACAAGCCATCTCTCTGGTATTTTGATTTGTTACATTTCCTGAATGATCAGGAGACACCAAGGCAGTCTAGGAATACCATCGATGAAAATAAAGAGATTGCAGTTGTCGAACCACCAGAACAGGCAACAAAAAATATATATTTTATGTACTCATTTGACCACTTTAAACGCCGGGTACTTCTGAGACGTTCCAGTCTTTTTTTTTAACATGACACCATGCCAAAATTGACCAGAGTAGTACCTCCTTCATGATGATATCGCACAAAACTGAGTGAAATGTACAGATATCTCTGCACCATGTAGAAGCATAAAAAACTGTAACGTTTTCATTCAGTATTAAGACTGCGTAGACAAAAGGTTGTACAAAACGTAGCGTCTGCACCCGGCTTTAATGTCAATAAATAATAGGTAAAAATTAATTATGCTAAAAATTTATTAATTAAAAATATTATAATTTATTATAATCGTTCTTTATGTGTGGGTACTTGAACTAAACAAACAAAATGCGTTTTCTTTCAAATATTTTCTTTTTTGTTTTGTTTCGTTTCTTTCTTTCCTGTTTAATTGTGCGTGTTTTGTAAAAAACAAATGCTTAAATGTGTAATATCTCTGGCTGATTGCCGTGGGCAGCTAATTTTTAATTATGTGGAATGCTATACATTTTAATAAAAAACCATAATTTACACCTAAAAAAGTTATAACTACATACACAATGTCAAACCGACTGGTCTTTCCATTTTTTAACACGGGCATAGCCGTGCGGGTACCGCTAGTTTGTTAAAATAAAGGAAGAAATCAAGGACAGCAGGAACATATTAATACATCCCTTTTAGTAGACATTTCAGCGATTTATCAAAATATTTGAAGTACAAACAAGTAAACCAACTTCTGATATTTTCACTAGTATGTCTTTGAGAGAAACGTTTGTATCGCACTTTCCGTATTTTAAACTACGTTTGAATGACGTAACACGTTTCTCGTAGCTGCCCATAAAAGTATACTTAAAATAAAACTACTTATGTGCTCTCAACAAACATCTTCATCTTTGAAACACTTACGATTCTTGGCTATATTTTCTTGTTAAACATTTATTCAATTCGCTGCCTATTTACATTATTATCTACATATAATTTACAGTGGCTCAGATTCCACATCATTGGTCTAAAGTTCTTATCAATTTCAAAGTTACGGGCACAGGCTTTCCCACAAAATAAACGTTCTAAAGTTCTTTGGTGTTTCTTTTCACGGGCACAAGCTCTCCCGCACAATGCACAATGTTACGTCTGGATGGGCGCAACTCCTCCCTGTCCAGCATTCGAAGATCTCCTTCTCATCCAACCGCAACCTCTAGGCAAGCGAAAGTCGATCTTCTCGCCCCCGCTTTTGAGGGCAGCTTATGTAGGGGGTGCTTGACCTTAGGCCGACATTGAGGGCAAGGGGACACACGTGCACCATTTCCTGTCGTGCAAGCCCCTTCGTCCTGTCACGTAGGACCCGTAGGTTTGCCGGCCTAGGCCTAACCTGACAGAGACCAATCTAAATATCTGAGACTTCACTTCAGGAAAAAAATATAGTTACTAAGTAGTTTTTCTTAATTTCAATCAGGGAAGAAGCTTTGATTTTCTGATGCATAAATGCAGAAAATGTATAGTTAATCTAATTCTTAGTTTAAACCTATAATACCTTTAAATGTGTTTTTCTCTTATCGTTTGTCATAGATGTTGGAGCGCTTTTTTAGATAAAAGCTCAAACAGAGTCAGTAACCAACTCTTAACCAAATTTTTTACTTTCATTCCTATCTATTGATTATCATTATAAATATAAACTGATTATGCTAAAATATGAGAAAATACCTGTAGGGTATAAGGAGTCTAACGGAATATAACCCTTTAAACAATGTAAAGATAGGATCAAGCAAAAGTCGAGGGGATCCTTTAATGATGTTGGAAAATGCAACTTTACTCAACGCAAAATTAATTTCGAAAGTAATGTAGCCGTAACTGGAGTTTATAATTAATTTCATTTAATGACTTGAATATGCAATGCATATGCATATAGTATATTATACACCTGTATAAAAATTTTGCATATATTTGTTTCCAGACGGACGAGAAATGCCATTTAATGAACGGCAGCAAGTATATACAAACGGAAGTTTTTTCATCAAAGATGTATCACGAGAGACGGATGAAGGAACTTATTACTGTGCAGCAGCAAACAAACAACGTGAAAGATCTCAGAAAGAACTACACATAAAAGTGATGAGTAAGACATCACATGCCTCTTTTACAATTTACCATTTTAGTTTAATTAAAACTTTTCGCCACCATTAAAAGCAATTAGATAAAGTTGTTTATAATGACCATATAAATATATGTCTTTTGTGAGAAATCAATTCCTTAACACATTTCTGTTTACAACTATAGTTGTAAACAAAAAGAGTAAACAGATCCTCTTGAGTAAGGAAGGCGTGTTTCTAAATCTTGATTTTTGGTTTTAAGTATGTTAGCATAAAAATGGTACTGCTCATGCTTCGCATTAATAGTTTTGGGAATATTGCTACTTTGCAGAAGCGTGAATCATGGAAATTATTTTAATTTATGTTACCTAACAAATTAGCTCAGAGAGTGTCAATTTTTTATGCTTATAACTGAAGAAAAGTTCTTTCTTTATGAGGTATATTTTAGAAAATAAATAAAAGTAATAAAAGTAATTCAAAAGGAAAACATGTGGCAAAAAAGTGTTTGCAAAAAGTTATGTTTGCCAATATAAGGTTCATTATTTTAAGAAATTGCTCTCATTTTTAACGTTAATTTCTTAATAAAAGTAGTTAATTGTCAGTAGAAGTTTCAGACAAAAATAATAAAATCTACGTTTTTGAGTACAAAATTGCTGCCAACACGTATTTCAGGGAAGGGAGGAACATTTTCAGGAATTCTTGTTTCAATAGTGAAATGTGCAGTTGCGGCAACGAAATCCGTGTTCGCAACAATTTTGCTATTTTGTGCTGCAATACTGCTGGTTTTATCGGGTTTTTTCCTCCACAAAGGTGACTGTTTTTATTTCTTATTGGATAAATACCGAGAGTGAATTTATTAATTTTCTTCTATTCGTAACAGAAAAACCGGAAATTAACCCATTTGAGTTTCCGAAGAAATTGGCAGAAGGTATGCACGTAATAGTGACCTGCAGCGTGTTAACAGGCGACCCTCCCATTACGATACGATGGTTGAAAGATGGAATGACGCTCAATAAGAAAATGCTGAACATAGAAGAGTCTATTATGGGGCATTTGGGATCAGCTTTAATGTTTAATGGCGTTGGACGGAGCCATAATGGAAACTACACTTGCTTGGCAGAAAATGCAGCTGGTGAAGCAAATTTTACTGCAGTCATGCTAGTTAATGGTAAGTTGAAAGCTTTTCTAAAGTTTTGAAAGTGTAGTAAAACGAACAACGAATACCTTAAAGGGAAAAGTTATGATTTTGCACACATAAAAGAAGATAAAAAATTACTTTATAAACCGTTTTTCATACAATATATGTTTGAATACATTACGCAGTTAACAATATTTTTATTCCAAAGACTTTCTTAAAATCTTTTCAAGTTTTTTCCATAACGTCTTTATAAAGCAAAAAGCCTTATAAAGCAAGTAATAAAATCTAATTTATAACTTCTTAACCCATAAAAATATTTCTTCAGAGATTGGTTCTGTTTTTCTTTAACTTCGTATAATAGAAGTTCTTGTATCACATAGAAAGATTTACAAATTACCGTTACTATAATATATTTTATTCATGAGCTACTAATTGTTTCATTTGCTCACCCTGACAGAAATCTGAGAAATTATATTGCCAACAAAAGCATTTACAAATATATATTCATATTTGTTACTGTCAAGACTATTGTTCTTATTTCTCCTCAAACTTTCTAACGCTAAAATACGTTGGTGGTACTTTAAGTAAAGAGGAAATTCAAACGTAACCACATGACATATGTGAAAAAAAATGTCAAAATAGAAGCCACACTTTCGTCATCATCTTAGGTCTTGTTTTCGTATGTTTTAACTTTATGTGTTTTATAGTAAAACATTGAGTAGAATCAGGAGTACAGCAATAGGAGTTATTGATTTTGTAAATTCGTATGTTTATTCATTCTTAACATGAATATTATAAAAACGGGTTTTTATTTTATTTTTTTAAGAATAATTTAAGTAAATAATAAAATTATACATTTTATGAAATCAATTCAAGAATAATATTCCACAACCCGTCATTAACGTAACTTAAGTGAAAATGCTGGTGTGAGAATGTTCTTGTATTTTAAATGTTTAGCGTTACATCCCTTGTATGGAATAGTGATTATAAACATGTACTTTGCTTTGTACTTTTCCCCTAATAATAGTTTTTATTGATTTTTTTGTTTAATTTATCATTTTACTCTTATGTGCCCTCTACTATTTTGAAACATTTTTGTTTTAAATTAAAATCTTTAAAGCGCTGAGTTATATTTTTCTTTCAAGATTTTTTCATTCTTTTCTTATTTCTTTACATCATTGTTCGACAAAATTATATTTCAGTTGTTGTACTAATATAATTTTGGAATTTGATCAAACTTATGATTCTAAACGCCAATCCAGGGGTCACGCCAGAGGAAATTCAGGTCAGTTTTCCGTCTCTTCACAAATTCCAATTAATGAAAACGGACCCTTCACGAAATTCTTATTGATGAAAAAGGGTCCTTCACAAAAGTTTCGAAACCGTACACTTTAGATCATGCCTTATTTAATAAACGGCAAAAAATGTTTTTTTTATTACTAAAGTATGTTTAAATTTGGAATTTTAACAAAATTATTTGTTTTTCACAAAACTCTTTTTAAAATTCACAGAAACAGGACCTTGTTAAAAAAGCTGAATCGACCCTTGCATTCGTCATGGTTCTAGAAGATTTAAAATCTCTAATTAAACGTTTTCACCTTAACTCACTTCTTAAGGACCCTAAGATGGTCGGTTCCTGCGTGTAGGAATAGAATTCGAATGATTTTAATCCTACTGAACTGTATTTTTGGTCTGTATAAAAAATCGTAATACCCTTTTGTAAATAATAAGTGTATGCGTTTCTGTTTTCTATTTTTTTATTTGTTTGAATCAGTCTTAAAGAATTGTTTTTAGGATTACAAGACTTATAATTTAATGTAGACAATATTCTGTTTTTACGTTCGTACATAAAACAATTCTTCAAGATCTAAGAACTGTTACAGTTGTTTTTTTTATTAACAAAACGGAATAATTTCTACATTTATACTACGTAAAGATTTTTTTTTCTGTTTGGGCACAATTTATCTGACTTCAATTTAATCTCAAGGAAAACTCATGAAAAATAATACGCGAACACCCAAGAGCAGAATACAAAAACGTAATTAATTTTTCCGTATTTCATTAAGATCATGCATTGACAGTATTGTGTGAACAAATTTAATTGATAATTACGCAGATAAACGCACTCAGCAATTGTAGTCAGCATTTTAATATCAAAATCAGAGAAATTAAGTGCTTTTGAAAGAAAGACAAATTACTCGGGCTCTTTAAAAGAAAAAAATGTAGTTTGAAACTCGTGAATCTTTATTCGATTTATCTAGAGAGCTGGAAAAGATCCATGCCACCACTTCAGCACGAAACCAATTACCTCCAGATGAAGGGAAATAGCAAATTAAATTGAATAAAAAGGAAGCCTTTGAGAAAGTTTGAATTAATTTCCACTAACCCTAATAATAAGACCATTAATAAATATTATCTGATGTAATCTCCAAAAGTTTCAGAATATGCCGCCAGAAAAACGATCAATTCAAGCAGGCCAATTCGAATGATGAAAGTAAAGATTTTTTCGACTGGTAATTATTTTTGTGCAATAACAGACATTTTTTTTCCAAACTAAATTCATTAATCATTGTTGATAGCGAGTCAACCTAGTGAGCAACTTTGCAAGTTTACGGTAATCTAATTATGCGTAAGATTTATTCCAAAAGCCCTGTAAAACTGTTGTTTATGATGATTTTAACTGTACCTTTAAGAACGCCAGACTTGTTATCTAAATAATCTGAATTTATATCAAGAAATTGCTCAGTGTTCAGATAGTTCGTCTAACACTAATTCTCAGCTGATTTAGGGAATATGTAATGAAAGCTTTCAAGTCTTTTAAGTTGTTTATTTATTTCAGTTGTAAGTTGGTCACAACATTAGGTTAGTGCGTATAGGTTAAAACTGGGAAATTTGGTTAGTAGCCATTGGCCGGGAGATTCAGTTTCGTTAGTGGCCACTTTTTAAAATTGAAAATAAGAATTGAAGACTAACTTTAAAATTATTTAGAAAATAAATCAATTATTGAAATAAAACAAGAAATATTCAGTTTTGAATTAGCACATGCTAAAATTATTTTAAAAATGATTTAAAGGTATACAGGAAGCTGAAAGATTGGAAGTTGAAAATCGACATGAAATTTTCGGTAAAGCACGTGTGCAATATTGGCATGTGGCCATGAAAACAGAAAATGATGGCGAAAAATGGGAAAAAATCATTCCGAACGGCGCGGTGGGAGAAGAAGAAGAAAAAAAAAAGCGATTACAGTAGAATATGCTGAAAAGTTGCCGTGCAAGAGTGGCGATCGATGATTCACTTTTTAATCTATACTTTTACTACTTTAACCGCCACGTGGCTAATTTTCGCCTATAGTTAATTATATATTCATTTAGTATTTTATAAATGTGTAATCACACAACAGCAAATGTTTAATTTGTGATTTAAAAAGCAGGCGCTTTTAACGTAACGCAAAAACGAATCCACTGCAGTATTACTTCACAAACTTCGCAATTTCTACATAGCATAATGATCCAAACTGCTCACAAAATCATGCTCAATGTAAAAGAGAGAAGGAGAAGTATCATGTCTTTACAGGGGGGGGGGGTGAATTAGTTCGTGAATTCGGCTTTAAAAGTGCACCAATAGTTCTTGCTATTAACTTTTATAACTCTTTTTTTTAAATTATGAATTATAATTATGCACTATTAATAGTTAATGTTTCTAAGCTAAATTCACGCAGCCTAAACTAATTGCATTCACCCAGCACAAACTAACTACGCTTGGGTAAATTCTTGTGTAAATAATATGCATACTTCTACTCATATTATATAAAATATTTAATTACGTCCATTTTCTCGAAAGTAATAGTAAAACATTGCTCACGCTTCGGTTTTTTCATAATTTTTATTGTTAATTCGTTCTCATTTTCGCGCTATATTAGGAAAATTAAAAATATTTTTTAATTACAAATGTAGGTTATTACATTGCATATTAATGTATTTAATATTGCACTACAGTACAAAGACCCAAATTCAGAATACTCGAGGATTTGATATTTCCAAATTTCGGATTTTTCCGAGTTTAAGATCATGAGTATTTTGCTTGCACACAAAACCTACGAATATGTCCTCGTGTTATTTACGTCAGGAGCACGTTTTCAACATCAAAAATACAGATCTTTTAGATGTATTTTTTTTAAAGGTAAAAGTAAATGCCACAATACGGAAAAAATTTCGCCATAAATCTTTAGGGTATTCAATTTACGTATCTCATTTTACACCAAACATACCCATTATTTTGCGTTGCTTCATCAATTTTAGGCTTTTCTCAAATATTTTTTGTATTTATTTTGTAAACAGGCATCAGTTCAGCTAGTTTGCAAAATGTCCGGAATTTGAAGAATTCTGGCGCGAAATTCAGGCTCCAGATTTAAGACTTTTTACTGAACTTAATTAAATTTTTCTTTCTTTCTATTTTCATTGATGTAAGACATGATTAGATAAATGCAGAAAATAATTATTGATGATAAAAAAATAATAGCAAATAATTCTAACCAGCTACGCGCTTAACAAAACCTTTAGTTTCTTTTTACCCATTTACAAAAGATTATCTTGAATTTTTAATTATTTGAAAAAGTAAACAAAATATTTCCCACAGGTTTTTTCAGAATCTCAAAATTTTTCTTGTCTCCTAAATAAATTCTCCTAAAAACGAAAATATTTCACTTTAAGATAAATTGAATTTCTCAAATGTAATTAATCTGCTGTCAAGAACAAAAGAATGTACTGTTTAAAATATTTTTCGATGAGAACAGTTTTGATAGCCAAGGATTTTAGCTGTCTTAGACGGATTACTCCGGCATTAAAAAAAAAAAGGTTTTGCAGCTAAAAATTAATTTAAAAGAATCTAATTAAGTAATTGAATTAAATATATAGAAATTATTTAAAAATATTCGCAAGTAAGGGATGTTACACACACGCACGCCGTGTGAGTGCAGACGGGGATGTGCCAAAGCACATTAAAAAATCCTTAAGTAAGGAAGAAATGTTTAAAACAATGTGATTTTTAATAATAAAAGAGTATTCAAACGAATGTGCCTTCAACAAAACACGTAGAAGCATGTAGGTTCTTGATTCGATGCCTTGAAAGATACCATATTGTTGCCAGATCAATCGTGTCTGTTCGAACTCTTATACATAAATGATGAATCAGACATCTTTGTACTGCAGAAGTTTGGCTAACTGAGAAGGGCCATTTTATGTACTATTCAAACACAATAAGATGGAAAGGTTTCTGGGTGGAAGCGGATGGCGTTCATTAGCTGTTACGGGGGACAACTTCTTCCACAAAAGCGTTAATAAATAAATATATGTATATTAAGTACTTTCATTATTATTTAAAATCGGTGATTCGTTTTACTTCGATATTCAACCGCTCGAACCCATAAGTACTCGCGTGAAAAAAATAAAAGGATATTGACGACTTCAGAGATACTTTACGTTATTTGACCTTATTTTTTTCTTAATATCGTCAAAACAGCTACTTGCATTTTTGTGCTGACTTTCATTAATGCTCTCATGAGGGGTTTTTTACTACAGTGTGTACACTGCGACAATGTGTATTTTTAATAAAATATGCACAAAATGTTTTGTTAAGAGCAGCACCCCAAGTACTTGAAAATAGACAAAACTATTTTCTTTCCTTTTAAATTAGAAATAATAACAATGTTTATTTATCTTCTAATTAATTATTACCATTAATTTTCAAGTATGTTGCTCTTCAATTAAAAATAAAATTCTTCTCACTGGTTCCTACAAATGCTTTTTCGCATGATAAGGTAAATAAAATAATATAAAATCTTCAAAATCCAACTTTAATCCTTAGCACTCATTTATTGACAAAATAAAATAATGTTCTATTATGTTATTAAAAGCGAGATGTAACTAGAATAATACATGCGAAGAATACAAATTCATCAACATAAATGATAGTAAATGTATTTTCTTCTGCATTCATAATGATGTTCCTTATTATACTTGAAAATATACATCAAAAATATTTTACTTGTTTTAAAACTAACGTTACATTTTTAGCATACCAATGAATATTTCTAATATATAAAATGTTGTTGAATGAGTGTTTACTAGTTCTATCGTTACAGCATCATTTTATTTATTTATTTTTTTTTTTTTTTCATTTTTAAAACCTTTATGAGTTTACTTTTGCTGAAATGTTTTCGAGAAACATCGAAGCAAATAGCATTCTCAAATAGCCTTAAGTTAAGAATTTTTTTTCGATAGAGAAGATTTCGTACAAATATCTTCTCAGGTTCAATGTTTTCTAGTTCTCGCATTCTATTTTGAAAAATCTTTCAAACAAAAACTCTTTATGATGGCCAAAAGTCAATTTCTTGCAAAATTTACTACTAGGCTCTCGCTAACGAGCTCTTCAGCGCCATCTGGTACCGATACTGATAGTCTGTCTTCTTGCAGCAGCAGATGTCTTTGACGCTCTAGACGATTGCAAACGTACTTACCAGACGTTTTCTTTAAGCCTAAACTCCGTTACTACAAAAATTTAAGATCATCTAGAAACATTTTATCGACAAGTTCTTTTTCCCTTTTTTTTTTCTGCACAAATACGGAGATTAAAGACTTTGCTGTTTTAATGATTCTTCTCTAAAGGGATCTAAAATTTATGGTTTCCACCAGAATTGATTTTTAAACACTTCGAACGGTATCGGCAGGTTAATATTTTCAATTTGTCAAATAGCCGAGTTTAATGATATAGGTAAATTGGGTCTCTGCCAAATGGTGCAAGAAGCATTGAACGGAACGAATCCTTTGAAGTAGAGAGCAAGGAAAGTATGATATAATAATGGTTATGAAGGAAAAGGTCATTTATTATTTTAATGTTAAAGCATGACGTTGAGTACTTTGCATTTTAAAAAGTATGAAAACACTTTTTTACGCCTAAAATTTTTTATGATTAATTGAAATTGATTGCATTTGTTATAAGGAAATATATGTCTATCCCAATGTATTTTTAGCAACTACTTCAAAATACATGGTTTGATTTAGTGAGTTAAAAAATGCAAAACACAAATATATTGAAAATATTAAAAATCGCCCTTGAATGACGTATAAAAACCTTTTCTAAAATTAGAATAGTTGTAATTAAATGCGTGTGGGCGAATAAATCTATAGTCAGATGGCAAATTGTGATCTCACTTTTTTAGCGCAAAAGAGATGATTACCTACTTAGGAGCTTGGGACATTTTAATGAAGTCTATAAGGCAGCGGTCGGCAACCTAAATTGACTGAAGATCTACTTTCCAAGTTCAGCGAACACCAAGATCGACTCGGAGGACGGGGGGTGTAGGGGGGGGGGGTAATATACACTATTAATAGGGCGTGTCGGGATTGCGCCTGTCTTCAACTTGTAAGTTAATTCTTGTCAGAACAAGTTTTGATGCTTATAAAATACCTACTTTAAAATTTCTAAAATAATGATTTGTTCACCATTAACTCGCATCAAAATTATACTAATATATTATTTCTTTTGAATTTGATTAAAATAAACTGTTAGGTTTTTTTTTTTTTTTTTTTTTTTTTTGTTTTTTTTTGTTGTTTTTTAACTAAAACACACATGTGAAATGCAGTTACATTCTTGAATTAACTCTCGCCGAAAGCATTGTGACGACTGACATTCCATATTATTGGAAGTTTTTTTAGGGCCGGTGAATGGTCTGACAAACTATAATAAACATTTTATAAAGCGAAAATAAATTCGCCACCCAATTCAAAAGTTATTTTATTAATTTTTTTAAACTATAAACTGTCCAAACTGCTGTCGCGATCGACCAAAAATAGACTCGCGATCGACCGGTCGATCGCGATCGACGGGTTGCCGACCACTGCTATAAGGTATCAAAGTATAGCATAGTATACTATGCTATAAGGTAGCCGAAACGTAAATAAATTACCGATTTTACATCGTGCAGAGAACTTTGAAATTGTTTGCCTGTAAAATTAGCAAAAACTGAGACATCACATTTTGCCATCTGACTACAGAAATTTTCGTTTCACTCGTTTTGTGAAAATTATACCAAAATTGAATTTGAATGAAAATTACTAATTTATTTTTTCACATTTTTGTACAAAAGACATGTTTTGATATTCTGTCTTTTATACATAAATGATACTTTCATCAGGCAACCATTTATCATTTAATTGCATGTTTAGTGGATTTCATGTTAAGAAGAAATTTGTTGGCTAGAAAATTTTTAATTATCATAATAATTTGTATATGTTCCTCTAAAATTCTACGCATTGTTTTTACAGTTCCGCCCAGGTGGAGAGTTGAACCGACAGATGCTTCATCCGTGGTTGGTGAATCTGTTGTGTTTGATTGTCAAGCTGAGGGATATCCACAGCCTCTAATTCGATGGAAGAAAGCATCTGGTAAATAAAAAATTATGCATATTTATCACAGTTTGTTATTACTCTTTGTAAACTTTTCTTAGTCAGTTTCAGCTTCCAGAAATGTTTAATAAAAAATGTGTACCAGTTTACCATTGCACAATTAACAGAATTTTTACGGGAACATTTGACCTGCCGTTTGGCTTTTTTACCGCTATTATTATTGTAATTATTGTAATTGTCTTTATTAGATAAAACTGTACAAATTTTAAAAAGGAGGAAAATACAATACTTAAAAATAAATGAATTAAGACAAAAACGACTTATTTGAATTAAAATTGTAAAAGAAATTTTAGGTAGTATACTTTAAGATTTTTTTTTCTAAGAAATTCGCTGAATCTATGATTTTTTGAATTTTTTAAATATCAAATATAAGTTCATGTTTATATAATATATAATCACCTTGATACATTTTTCATTTTTATGAAAACAAAATTAGTCATAAAATCATTTATTCAAAAAAACTTTTTTTTTTCTAAATATCTGGTGATGCAATTTCTTTCTTTCTTCTTCTTTTTTTTTTTTTTTTGTGATTTTGCAAACCCGTTTTTTGGGATGAGATCATCTAATACATCGATTCTAAAATGAAATATGTCACAAAAAATGCTGTCGGATACGATTGTTTTACAGAATTTCGTCTAAGGTAAAGAATTGAGGCCTGGAAAATACCAGAACTCGCACCCAAGTTGCAAATAAATTCATTGTTCTGACACATAATGAAAATAAGTATATTTTCTGTTTCAGTGGTTAATCATGATGAGAGTGCATACGAAAGATCAATAGAAATAAATGCGTAAGGTAACATGGACATTTACTACTCAGAATACCTCTGCTGTAGTACCCAAAAATTAGTTGTTAGTTGTAAAATCCGTGCTTTTACAGGACGAATTATGAATTCCACCGCGGGATAACACACGCTTTGGCTGTTATTATTCTATGACAAGTTTCCTGGATTTTATTGTGCAACACATACATATTTTCATGAAAACTGTTCTGTATTTATAATTATTTATCACATCAAAAGTACGTTGACAAACCATATGTATGAATTTTCCTAATTTTCACCACGACAGTTTTTTGCTGTAATTTTTTTTTTTTTTTTGCTCTCTATGTCTGCTAGCGAGTCGACAGGGTGGCGTAGAGGTAAGGCGAAGACCTCGTACACCCAAGATCGCAGGTTCAAACCTGGGCCAAGTCGGTGGATTTTCAAGATGCAGAAAAGCGTCTGCGCCCATGTCGTATGATTATGCGGCATGTTAAAGACCCCTTGAGGATCCGTTTGGCATGGATACTCTCGGCTAAATTAAATTCCCAGTGCCGTTTGCATCAACAAGAGCTCAGGTGCCGCATTCTAGGGGGACCTGATCGTCAAAAAAATTGCGTCAATGGTACCACACTTATTGGTGCCGCTGAAAGAGTTGGTACCAATCTCTGGGGACGCACTAGGTCTGCAATGCTTGAAGACCAATACTGCAGCCCCATTAGAAAGAAAAAAAAATGTCTCCTAGCGTCTGAACATGCCGCTGGAGCTTATACTATACTTCTTGTTCTGCGCCGCTATAGGGAGACAAGATTTAATGTGTTCTCATGTCATGTGATCATGTCATGTTGACTGATAATATGTTTACCCTTCAGAACTCGCGTCGTATGAGTAAGTTGAGGACTCCCGGGTGAGAATTTTTCTCACACCACCTATTTAACTCAAAAATTGATAGTAAAGGAAATATTTTGAACTAAAAAGTAGTTAACTGTTTATGTCTATTTTATAAGTTTTATAAGAAGCATTTTTAGCCAGAGTCATTTGAACCAACAACTTCTTTCATGAATTCATTCTCGAGAATAAAACAATTTTTCAGTACAAAGAAATTCAAATAATTCTATAACTATACTATGCAATTGATTTATTCATTTATTTCATTCCATTTAAGTACACCTAGTTTAATATTTGATGAAACGCAATAAACTAAACATGTTTCGGTAAATCACACGAGTATTCGTTTGATGAGATAAATATTCACATTAAGAAAATAATAAAAAGTTTTCCCATTACTCGCACGATGAGAAAAACTGGAACATCGCTGTATTACTGCACTTGACTACTCCGACGAGCTAACTCCCCCAGCGACGGTCCGACAAAGTCTTCCAAGACATTTCCAAATACATCAGGACTTCAAGAGAATGTTACAAAAAGAAGCTAGGCAGAGCAACACCTTCGCCTTTGAACTAGAATACAAGATTTTTTTCTTTTTCTTTCTTCTGACTATTTTGCTCATGGCGTGAGTTCTGAAGGTTCAATAGTATTTTAAAATAAATGTTAACTATTTACATATTCCACATTTTACCAAAGTGACCACCTTTATCTTTAACACATAGTTTCAAACGTTTTATAGAACTCATTCTATGATCCGCAACTCATTTATGCAAAGTTTGCCCCAGTCACTTTAACATATTGCTTTTAGAGAGGCCAAACTTTTATGAAGTATAGTATAACAGTATAATATCATACCAAATAAATCAGAACTTATTAAAAAAAGAACTTCTAAAATTAGTTTGCAATATGATATATATATATACGAGTATGTATAGATTTGACTTACTTTTCGCCTGATTCAACAAAAATAACTTTCGTTTTTTCCTTCTGAAAACCATAATGGATTGTAGCCTGTTGACGATGTTTCACAATACCAGAAATCCTAAGGGAATCCTTTAACTACTATCATGGATATTGTGAGCTCGTTCAATGCTAAACAGTTTTTATGCGTAAGAAAAAGCTTTATCCAATTAATCACCTGTGGCCCATTCGAGAATGACTTTTTTTAAGCTTTTCTCCTTTATTAGGTCCAGTTAACTTTTGTACTTTGTTCAATTTATATTGGCAATATCCAAGCTCTATTTTTGCAGGTCATACTGACTGTTTCATGATTACACGGAAGATTTTTTGCAGAAGCATTATGCAGATTTTTATTTAACGTTTGTGACTCGGTTATTTTTTTTCTTTTGTGAAATGTTATCGCTTTGTTAAAATTCTATTTTAAAATTCATATCATTTGACTTAGATAATATATATTTATAATTTTTGCTTCGGCTTCGTGGTGTGTTTACCATGCTCTTTCTCCACCTTCCTGGTCTCTTTCTATCATCAACAAGTTCTTGAAAACCTTTGATGAAGTATGATACTTTTTGCTTTAGAAGTTTGACTAAAGGAAAAATGTTCACATTGCCTTAGACAATATTTTCGTCAATATTCCTCCAACATGCCCCCTTAGTCAATATTTCCAAAACAGCAGATGTTTTCTTTTTTAAGTTAGACATTTCAGTTTAAAATTCTAATGTGCTTTCTCAGTTATCAATTGTGTGTTTTATTTCATTACCTGCGATTTCCATACTACTAACAATAAATGTGTTGGTTATAATGCAGACTAAAATTGACCACTTTTACTGTATCTCCTTTATAAGTTTTAAAAAATGAAATTGAAAAAAATAGCACTTTAAACAATCCCTGTTCTTTGACTTCGATTTTAAATACAAAGACAAGTTTCCTTTAAAACTTGTTTCAAAAATTACTTCCTCAAAAAGATAGACTTAAGTAACTAAGGTTAAATAATTTAGTGCTCATTTAATTTACTTGTTTTTAATCAGTAAAGTGGAGAGATATTTGTTTAATGAATAATCTAATAAATAAATCTTTGAAGTAGAAAAACACTCAATTAAATTTAAAAAGGAAGGACGTTATTTGTGGAGCTGTTTATCTTTTCGTTACAAGAGTAATTAATTGTAAAGAAAGTGGAAAAACCGCTACTTGACGGTTTCTGAGTAGTTTATTTTTTTATTTCTCTGAAGGATGAAAATTAATTAATATTCTCAGAACTTTAACGGAATATTGTTTTTTTTTCCCTTTCGACTAGCTTCCGCACCAGAACTGTGAGGTATTTTCTAGTAATATGTTTTTTTTTCCTTACAAAGTTATAATGAAGATATTTGTGTACCTAAAATTGTAAACAAAATATATTTATACACTTAGTTTTCGTGGCACAAGAAAGGTAAATAAAAATATATGTGGGCGAAAAACGTTTACTTATTTCCTTGGATTCCATTTCAAAGTAAATGTACACTTCTAAGACTTATAGTTTTTCATAGGTAAACTAAAATGTCCTTAAATTTAAATAATACATTATTTTGATTAAATTTCTGCTCAGGTGTCAAAAGAAGGTGTGTTAATAAACATCTTAATGTTTGTTATTCTTAGGATGCACCTTTTGTATTTTGATGTTATATTTCACAAAAGTCATCATTTTAGAAGCACTAAATACTTTTTTTTCTATTTTATTTCCTTTAAACGTGCTTGCTACAATACGTTAACTCTTAGTAGTGACTTTTCTAAATGCATTTGAAGTGTAGCACAATAAGTTCCATTCAGGTATTGAGTATGATCATAATTTACATATTCAAATGACGGTATTTAAATGTACAAGATGTTATTTGGGGATGATACTGTAACCCTATTGAGAAATTTATCATTGTTTAAAAGTTTTACTTCCATATTTTATGATTTATCAAAATCGAATATTTTGAAATTCATATCATTATGCTTAGATAATATATGTTTATTTTAATGAAACCATGTTTGTTACATCAAATTTGATTTATTTATATAACTATGCCATTCCACGGAAAATGTCCCACATGCGATAAATGTATTTCAATAGACAAATAGTAATTTAAAAAGCTAATGAATAAAATGTTTTTGCTGAAGAATACAAGTATATGTCGTGCATGTATGTTTCTTTACTACCCAATTATAAGCTATTTGATTTCTATTATTTCTTAATTATTTTTTTCTTTTTAATGAAATATAGCTGTTACGTTCCATATATGGATGTGGCTTTTTCCATGGAATGACGCGATTTCATTTGTGCAGAATTAAATTTCATCCTTATTATTTATTTAACAGAAACTACAAATGCAATTCCAAAATGTCAAAATACAAAGAGCGTATCTTCAATCATGTAGCTACGCATAAAGTTAAATGGGAAGTATTTGTATGAACGCTTTCCTTTCAAGAGCTTTGATATCCCAACATTTTCAAAAACATTTCCACAAACTCAAGCCCAAATTTAATAAATTAGCCTCAAAAGTAGAGAGTACTTGATAAATTACCACTCTATAATAATAAGTTGTATTTCTCTTGCTTGAAGCTCGATAAATCCTTGCAGAGAAGAAGAAAAAAAATACTTTAGCGAGAGAAGAAAGTTTTGCTGCGAGAGTTGTTAGGCATTCTAGCAAATCTTGCATGACGTGATAAATGAGCTAATGTGATATCTGAAAGCTTTAATAGTTCCATTCTCCTTGCCAAGAGAATGGAAGTTTTCTTAAAAGTGTAGGACATTTACAAAAAGGGTCAAAATCTTTAGCTACTCCTTCTGACCTGGAAAATCATGATTTAGTTTAATTTTCAAGAGGATTCTTTATAAGTAACTATTATTTCTTTCGTATATTAATATTAATAGTGTGTTTTCAAAACTGGGTTTTTAGAAGTAAATAGATTACCATTGTAATCCTTAGTTGTATATATTTAAAATACATAAAAGCCTCAAAACAAAGGTTTGTAAATAGCATTTAAAGTTAAAGCTGGAATTAATTTGTTTGACAATATTTTGTTCAGCAAGTATCAAAGCTTCGCATTTTTATTTCTGAAAAGTGTTACATTATTTACAATCTTCACTGTTCTCAACTATATAAACTAAAACTGGTAGAGTTGCAGTACAATTTGTAAACATGATAAAAAAGAATGAAAATACGAATTTTCTGCCAAAATTGTGGTTAATATTATAGACCACATTCTTTTTGTTTGCATTTCTATCATTATTTTGTCGCTACAATATAAATTAAAGCGACAGCTTGAATAAAACTAAGACATTCATTTCTCGCTTCACTCGTTAAAGGGCGGGTAAGATTGCGTACATGGGTGGCTTACACGCATGTGAAACGGCTTTCGATTATAAGTAGATTGTAGGAATAATAACTGCAAATAAATTGTATAAATAGTTAAAAAAGCGTTTTAAAAAGTACCTTGCAGTACTAAAATCACAAGGAAAATCAAAGGAAAAATAATTAAAATTCAAGCCCTTACATTTGGAAAGCTAACAATATCCGTCTAGAACTATACGAGCATACTTTTTTTGTTATACCAACATCAAATTTATAATCTATATATAGCTCTCTGTGTCTCGCTAAGCATTAGTTTTTTATTACTTCAAATATACATTTTACAACGGTTAATACTTATTCTTTCACTCAATTAAACATTCATTACTTCACCCATTCTTTCATTTATTCTTTCATCCATTCCTTTATTCATTTTATTCCCTCAGTCATTCATGCATTCATTCTCTCATTTATTTAATCATGGAATCATTCAGGTATATGGTTCAAAATCCAGATTAAAACATTTCATGTAATAATTAGCTCGTTTAGTTCTGAATGAACTTCGTATCTGTATATGTTTTACGTCATATGCTCTTTCTGGTAAAGTTTGTACCAAGAAAATCCGTCTGTTAGAACAGGATTCATATAGGATTAAAATTTACCCGTAGGCGATATATTACACTTCCGTCCTAAGTAATAAAGACGTATCTCAAAAGATTAATTTTCGGCTCTAAGCATCTTTCTATCGTAATTTTTTCGTCCCACTTCAATGATTTTTTTATCCTAGAAATCGATATGCCTGGTAATTATTCTTATTTATCTAAATCTAGACGCTTATAACTTTCTGTAGGTTTAGTAAATAATGTTCAACGGTAAAAGAAGTGTATCAAAGATTTCCTCTCTTGCTTAGGGTGGCAATATAATGATAGCAAATAGGTCATATGAACATAGTTAAATTTGAATCGGTATCAAGATTATATTTACAACATTAATCTTGAATTTATGCATGGGATTTTGCCATGTCTCTGTTGTTAAATAACTATTTTATTTAGATTAGTAAAGTGCTCTAATTTTCTAAAATTTAAAAAGAAGTTGCTACTTGTATTGTTAGTGCAAACTCTATTTCAAAATAAAAAATATTATATTTCCGAAAGAAAATAAAAACAATATTTGGAAAACAAAAACTCAATTATTTTTTATCTTTCTAATTTTTACCTAATATTATTAATTGGGTAGGAAGACTATTAAAACAAAAGTATTATCGCTTCTATATAGTTTAACTCCACTTAATATAAAACTTTCACTTATGATGTCATCCTTGAAGTGATAAATAGCGCACGGCAGCGGCTCAAGTGTTTAATAATTCAAGACCTCAACGGGGCAGAGAAATTTATCTTGAGGAAGAAATAGACTAGCGTTCATGATCAAAAGGTTAGTGACATGTTTACTGGCAACTTTAGTTAGACAGATATCTCATATCAAAATACCGCCATTTCTTCCTCAGGAAGTAAAAGAGCTTGGGCGAGAGGTTGTATTGTATAACGCTGCTACTGGGAAGAAAGAGCCAACTACTCCAGATATCTTGCTTTCTTTTAACTTATTTTCTCTTTGTATAAAAAATGCATTTATCTTCCTAAAAGCGTGTCAGTGTACGCAATAATAAACGTTAATGTGATAGTTCGAAACTATTGCGAAAATGTAAAAAAAGTTTAACGAAAAAGGTGCTCTGACTTTTGATAAGTAATTAATTGTAACACCACATTGCACTAATTTATTTTTAGAAATATACACATTACGGTAAATGAGATTGATTTGTTATTATTCATAATATCAATTTTATGGAATAATAGTTAAGCCGTTATTATGAATAATAATCATCGCTTTTGCCGGTTATTATAAATATTTACGGGAGTAATTTTAACATTAACAACTATATTTGTTTCAATATTCAAGTGTAAATTTTTATTGCATTATAGAATAGGTGCCCGAAAAGGTTAATATTATTTGTTAAAAATATTTTTATTTGTCTATTTATTTATTTTATTTTATTACTTTATGATTTTCCTTATTATTGCTTATTTGGTCCACATTTTTTACAGAATTCATTGCAATCAATGTTACTAAGGACGTTAGGCATTTTTTTTATCCTACTCTCCCCCGTGAAAGTAAAAAAAAAATAAACAAAGTATTGAAGAAGGCTTTCTGTATCGTAAAAATATCGTTAAAAATAAAGAAAAGACAAGAATAAGTAAGCTCAATTTTGAGCATTTCAAAAAAACATTAAGATTAGCTCCTACGAGGAAATTTTATACCTACATAAATTCTGATCTAACAGACGTATTTGCTTGAAACAAACTTTATCGGAAGAATGTTATGGCCTAAAACATATACAGATATGAGTTTCAAGTAGATTTAAACAAGACTATTTCCCTATGAAGTGTTTTGAATTGGAATTTTAAGGATATTTTTGAATCTATGAATGAATCAGTGAAAGAATGAATGAATACCTGAGTGAATGGATAAATAAATAAGTGCATAAATGACTAAACTATTAATGAATGTGAGAATGAATATGTACTAGTCATTGAAAAAATATATTTGAAGTAATTAAGAACTAAAGCTAAATGAGAAAGAGAGCGATATAGCTAGGTTATAAATTTGATGTTGATATGGGAAAGTAGGCTCGTATAGCTCTAGACGAATCTTCTTGTTTTAATTTGAGTCTCAGTGGTCAGTTCTTGTTCATAGACACAGTAAAAAGGTACATGATACAATTTCCCAGTATCAATACTCATTTTGCAAAATAGTAGAAGATCGCATCACATTAAATAAATATTTATTTAGTCGAACATTGCAATGAGACAAAATAACATTTAAACAGTTTTTAGGACACTAACACGTAGTTTAAGATTGGGAAAAAAGAATGTAAATTGCTAAAAAAGAACTTTTTTCCGGCTTTTCTAAAAGAGTAGAGTTTGCGTAAAATCACTAATTGTGGATCAGACACTAGTTGCGAATCAAAGCATAAGTGCTTTTAGTTTTTCAAATCAGCTGAAATCGACTCATGTAATATGTTTGTTAATCCTGAATGATTGCTATTTGTAATTTGAAACCGGCGATCCCTGCAACTGAGTATTATGCATTCATGAAAAACTACCGTTTTAGTTTATGTTGTACGTTAACTTTAAATGCGATTAAACCATAAATCACTTTGTACTTAAAATCTGATGTTTTAAGTGTAAATAAAGATCGAGTATTTCATATAATTGCTGAAGTGCATTTTAACTATAACCAGGGTGCTCATCTAACTCCAAAGAAAATCCTTCTTTCTTTGTGGTATTCCTTCGGATCAAATGATAAAAAAACACTTTGGGGCAGAAGAAAACTAAACCGAATGTTAAAGAATAATCACTACTGCTTGATGTGGTACTTTATTTGAGCCTATGGTTAAAAAAATTAAAATCTGAAAATGGCAGAAGAATGGAAAGTAGAAGTTTTTAAGAAATTGATAGCAACGAAGAGTTTCTAGAAACTAATGTCTGTAAACAACGCTTTATTGAGGTTCGCGAATTGATATAAATCCCTGATTCGAACATGTAGTTTGGAATTATACGATGATCGTGTGATGTTTTTTTCTTTTCCTTATGGGGCTGCTGAGTTGGGTTCCCCCCAATTGCAGACCTAGTACGTTCTCCAGAAATTGGTACCATCTCTTTCAGCGGCACCACAATGAGCGTGGTACCTTCACCGCATGTGAATTTTGACGCTCAGTTACCCCCAGATGGCGGCACCTGATCTCTCATTGATGCAATATGCACTAGGAGTTTAATTTAGCCGCGAGCATCCAAGTCAAATGTCTACTCAAGGGATCTTTTACGTACCGCATAATCACACGATACGGGCTCAGACGATTTTCTGCATCTTGAAAATCCACCGACTTGGGCCAGGTTTGAACCTGTGATCTTGGGCTTAAGAGACCTGCACCTTACCGCTTCGACACCCTGTCGACTGATCATGTAATGACACATTCATTCGTACATGCAAGTAATATTCTGAGTTTTTATCCACAACTATAGTACCGATAGCTGGTTTCATATCATACTTTTCATATTAACTTCTTGTTTTGCTATATAAAAGCACATTAAAGGCATGCTTTTTCTTTGATTGACCTTCAACTAGTGCCGTGGTTAATTGAGGACCAAACGTAACTTTTTGTTTTACAATTAAAAATCACACTATATTGAACTTACTTTATTAATTAAAATTCAAATATAAGTATAGATGTTGATCAATAAGGTTCAAGTGAAATGATCAGTTAACTTTTATTACCATATCATCGATTAACAAACAATTTAAAAATATTAATTAAAAAAAATCAATTAAAAAAACTATTAATTTTCGCAGTTCCGCTTTGAGTCTAGACATAAAGCATTGAGTTTGGCAATATGTTGAGCAACACATACACACAGTTCTCTAACATTATGCACACATACCTTTTCTTCAGAAAAATAATGTCGAATTTGTGTCCATGTAATTCATAGCTTAAGACTCATAAGTAAAAGCAATTAACTTTAGTGATTAAACGTGTCAATTTCATAAACGTTTGATAACGTTTAACAAACCGAAACAATTCTTAGTTTAAACATGGCTTATTTCATTCAAACAATTTCTAATCTCATAAAAAAAAAACTCGGAAAGAAAAGATTTTTTCTTCGACCTACTTTAAACTGATAATAACTACTGAAGAAGACTACAACTACTGATTTTTTTAAAGTTCATTATAATAAAATTAAATAAATTGGTATGAAAATGCAATATAAATATTAATTATCGTGACTGTTTGCTATGTGTTTCACATTTTAAGTTCTTCAAAGACTTCTGAATTTCCGTTTGTTAATTAATATTCATTTGGTCGTTTACTTATTTTGAATTATTTCTCAGCAATATAAATTATATTCTTGAAAATGCATTCAACTAACTTCCTTCATTTTCTATTCATAGCTAGTGACGCCACGTCCACAAGAAATTTCAAATCCATTATCAGTAACTCGCACATTCAGACACTTGAGAATGGCTCTTTAAGCATCAAGGATCTTACCGAAGCGGATAAGGGCTACTATCTTTGTGAAGCTGCGAATGGGGTTGGAGCTGATCTAAGCACAGTAGTTAAGCTTTCCGTTCACGGTAAGTGAACACTTAACTTCTTATTTCCTATTCACATTAAACAGTTCTGCCAACTATTGCAACTTTAAAGCGAATTCTTGGTACTGTACTATTTCAATGCATTTAAATTAATTAAGCTGGTAAGTGCGTTAAAAATCAAACAAAACCATTTAATAGGAGGAAAAAGTATATTTTTTGTTATTGGTAAGAAAAACCAAATATTATTTACCTTAGTAAAAATTTAGGTTTCAAGACATGCATAACATTTTAGCTGTAATTTCCTATATTTTTGAAGGTTAGAAACGGTCATGTATTTTAATACGAAATATCAAGTTTCTAAAAAAAGGTTTTCTATTTGAGAAATAATTTCTACTTTACTGGCTTTAAAGCATTGAATACAGATTTTTACTACGATGGTTTCTTGAAATTAATTTCAGGGTACAGCAAATGGATAATTCTCTTGCGTAATCCCTTCAAAGCTTATAGTAAAATAACATAATTAGAATCTCAGTTGTAAAAGAAACTTTTACAGTAATTTTAAAATCTAAATAAATGGCTTCGCTTTGAAAAGTTCAGCAAAGAATATTAATAAATTGAGTTAGAGCTATTAACGGAATAGTATTTTAATGGAAATTATTTCTTCTATTTGATGATGCATTGTTTTGTTTGCAATATTTGATCGGCAGGGTAATACGGTCGGGAGGGAGAGAATACCCAGCGGGGAAGAAAGGATGAAATATTATATGTCATTGTTTGAACTTGTACTTGTTTTGGTAAATATTAACTCTAAGTTTCCATGTTGTTTCCATCTTTGTTTATTCTGATGCAGATTTATTTCTTGATTTTATTCATTTCTGACTGACTGATAGCATGGAACATGCAGAGCTTTATGCATATTTAATCTGAAGCTTTAAATAAGTTTATGGTTAGCTTAATTTGAGCAGAAGGCCATTGAAAAAAATGTTGAGGGGAGGGGAATGTGTCACAGAACTTGGGGGTGTATGGGTTACGGATTTTCGAGCTGCAGAAAATCAACAGCGTTCATGTTCTACGATCATGCAGCTTGTTAGAGATAACTTGAGTATACTTGTCTCGAACACTCTAAGTTAAGTTTAATTCCTCGTATAAAACGTCCATCGACGGGGCCCATGTCCCCCACCTTCTCGTGGAAAAAGTGAGGTTAAAAATTCGCATATGGCAATCATATAACACCGATTGTGGTGCAACTGAAAGAGTTGGCTACCAATCTCAGGGAAGTAAGTACATTTGGTATAAAAATAGTGGCAAGCCAATTTGTCAACCCCATTAGAAAAAAATAAATAAATAAATATATATAATTAAATCGCAATTAAACGCAGAAATAAGCTGTAAAATAGTGTATGTGTGGCAAGAGGTTATGTTTAGCTTCCTTTATCAATGCCTAAATTTGAGCTTCGGAATAAAAATCAAGTATCAAATCTAACTTAACCCTTTATCTACTGACGGTACTTATAAGTACCATTCTCTATAAATACCATCCCAGCAACCATTTTTACCAATATTCTGACGGTACTTTGCTGGGACAGTCTTTAAATTCCCCCTTTTCAGGATACATATCAGCAAGGGTTCTATAAAGAGTATTTTAGCGAAGAAAGGAACGTAGATAGTTTTGAAACCGATGATGTGCTTTGAACTTCCCATTTTGTTCAGATTTCTCCCTTAGAGTTTCGCTCCACAAAAGTAGTAAAATTCAAAAATCAAGTAACTGATTTTTTTAATGTGTTAGTTAAGAACTTAGAAAACTATTTGACGAAATATTTTGATTAAAAAGTGTATGTAATTGATTTTACAGGATAAATACTCTGTGGCACTTATTAGCTGTAAATTAATAAATACTTATATATTGAGCATTTTATTTATCTAAATCCCTTAATTTTCAGTGTAAATACCTGGACAAACTATTTCTGTAAATAAAATTACTGCAGATTAGTATGCAGTAGATAAAGGGTTAAGTATTAACAGTATTAACAGATTTTGATAGCAGTCGAGAGTAATGTTCAAGTTAAAAATACTTTGTATCGTTAAGTTCTTTAAGTGAATTTAATTAGAGTAAGGATATTTTAAATAAGACCTATAGGTCCCGTTGGATCTTGGATGGATAAAATATGACTGGCTCATCTTCCCCATAAAAATAAGTACTGCAATTAGAAATCCCAATTAGTATCGGGTTTCCTAAAGAACCAGTTATTAGGATGTTCTAAGCGAGGACATTTATACTCTCCCAAGTAATGGTAACTGTACTGAGTAAGCTTAAGCTATAATCAGAACAAAAAGTTTTGGCACACTACCAGTAAGTGCCCTAATCACTACAGATCCCTTGTACACACATTTGTTGAAATTATACCATAGCTCTCGTAAACTTTCCTTTCTACCTGACACAAGATTTATCTTGACTCATTTCTCACCGCTTAGCGGTTAATGGTTTTAGTTCTTTATACGAAATGAAAAATATCAAAAGAGTATTTATTTTTGTATTTAGGAGAAAGTTTTTTATAGCAGAAATGTACTACGTAGAAAATTATATAGCTTCAAAAATATGTAAAATCTAGTTTTATTGATTTCATTATTTTAACGTTTCAACTAGCGCTGTATAGTAGACACATTGTGCGAAAATCTGTAGTAAGTCAATATCAACTACAGTCGTTACTCTGTCAACAAACTTAAGACTAGAATTAAAATATTTTTAAAAGCTCAAAAAATATGCACTTAATAAAATAGCATTTTTATCGCAGGTACTTTCATTATCTGATAAAATGCAACTAGAGATTAACACAGCTTTAAAAAATGGACAAATCAGTGCTCAGTGTAATGACATACTTAGAGTAGATATTTGTTTACTGGCTTAACCGAGACCGGAAATCAATCCAGTTTAATAAAGGTGGGTGAGAAAAAATTTGAAATCAGTGAAAAAATAATGCATTAAAAATGAATACGATAAAAAGTTATATTAGTTTAAATTCAATAGCAACGCCTGATTCTTCTGCTATTTTGCATCTTTAGTTAGTATCAGCAGCTTGCTCCTGGTTAATGGGGTATGCATTAATATCTGAGCTCGTATAAAAATCTTAAATCAAAATGTACGACACGATGCAATTAAAACTAACTAACATTGAAAATTTGAAGAAACTTACGAGAGCATCTTCACTTGCAGCATAAAAATCAAGGCTCGGTGCATCTAAGTATAAATTATTTTATGCTAAGTGTTACGAAAAGGTTATTATTTTTTTCATCTCTCTAAACTGTAGTAACTCGCAATTTGTGAAGAAGCACTACATGAACTGATGTAAAGCTTTAATTGTTATACTATTTTCCATCACTAAAGGCTACTCTTGGAGCATTTTATGTATTTTATACAATTAAACCGATCATAATACTTCATGTTACTGGAATTAATCAAGAATATTAATAAGATGCAGGAAAACGTGTTGTAACAGACTTTAGGCACGTAGTGGATACAAAGATAGATAAAATTGTTAAAAGACCAAGGTTTATTTTTCCAGTTTCAGCCTTTTATTTTTTATGCGAAATGACTTCACCTGCGATGCAAAATAATTTAATCTAGCAGATATGGCCTTCCTTTTGCCCCCTTTGAAAGTAAGTACATAGTTATTACGAAACGCGTCAACAGGAAGTAGTTTTTTTTTTATTCGAACTTATCCAAACATTGTTTTTTCAACTAGTGTCGTTTTAGAGAACACATGTGATATATCTGACCAAACAACTTAATACTGAGAAGCACTTTTAATGCTTTGACAAATTAAAACGATTTTTCCTATAAATGAACATTGGTATGTGTGATTTTTATACATATACAGCTCAAATGTGCGTATTTCGTTAAGTAAAATGCTCAAAAATGACTTTTGTTTTATCTTGTTCACGAAATGCTTCTTTGAATTTCCAAAAAACATCCTCCAGATGGTTTTAAAAAATCAAATAAATAAGTGCTCTTATGAAATCACGAAGAAAGGAAATTTGTATTCAAATATTTATATTAACTGGAAAAGAAGAACAAGAGATAGTATAAGCAGTAAATTTTTTTTAATTTTTTTTCTTCATAGCAAGATTAAAAATATTCTCTGTGGGATACACTATTTTTTTCTTTCAAATTTCTAATTTACGATGCAAAGAACTAATCCTGCGAAAGCGGACGAAATCCGTCATTCACATAAATGCAAAAAATAAAGATCCTTCCAAAAGAAAAAGAGAGAAAGAAAGAAAGAAAACCAGAAAAATAAAGGGAATTAAGAAGAGCAGATCATAGTACGTAAATCAGTTGAAAACACTGACTTCCAGGAAGGGATCGATACTAATTAATCCTCTCAGATTTCTTTCGCTTAAGACAGTCAAAGAAAAGGACAAGTACGGGAAATAAGTGGATAAAAACAGGACATGGCAAAAATACCTTTGTGCCCTTAACGTTAACGACGTAATCATTCGGATTACAATTCCATCAAACAGTCATTAGGGTAAAGCTCTAGCCTTCAAAAGTATTCAACATCTGATAAAGAATAACATGGATAAGAGGGAATGTAATTAAAATTGACCACGTGAGATGGAAAAAATTACTAATGACACAAATTATGTTATCTTCGTCTTATTTGATGAAAGTGCGCTTAACGTTTTGTAATTACCATTTTTACATTAAAAAAACCCCTTCATTATCATTTTCAGTAATTCATTTTAACGTTTAAATGACGGCGGTGTCCCAATGTTTTGTGGATGATTAACGTTGGAAAGGAAGATCACTTACTGATCATTTAAAACTTTTCATGAATATTTAAAATTAAAAGTTAAATTCCATTTAATTCCATTAAGAATAAATTTTTACTTGTTTTATAATAATACACACTGTGTCTCTAAAATATGCCTATACTGTTTAGAGTTTTATGTAGTTTAATATTATTTTCTGGCAATTTAATGTTGATGGAAATCTTTTACATGTCCATCAAACTAAAAAAAGCATAGCTTCAGAAAAACAATGTCTTGCATTGTTTGAGGATGCAATCGTGTTCATAGTTTAATCATAATTTTATTTTAGCACTTATTTGACACAAATAAATCATCATGTCATAAAAAATACTCTCTAGTGAATAGTAAAGTTGAATGTTGACAGCTAGATTAAGTTGAAAATCGACGTATAACTGAGAGAGACTCTTAATAGACGCATCAACTATTAAGACATTTAATAGTTAATGCTTACAAGTTGTCTGAATAGTCGACGCATTAACTATTAAGACTCTCTTAATAGTTGACGCATTAACAATTAAAACATCTGACTATGTAGTTAAATTTCACTAAAGAGTTCAGTGTTGAACTGAGAGACTAATTGATAACTGCCGCAATTTCTACTGATTCACTCTAGCATGAATTAATCCTTTCGGAGAAAAGTAAAATGAAAAGCATTAATTACCACTTTCAAGTTCCCTTATAGCACAAGAGCGACACGAAAGTTTGTCACGGCAGGTGTACTTTGAAAGTGGCGATTTTTTTTTTTTGTATCCAAATTTAAAAAAATAGGTTATGATCTACAAGTATAGAACAAAACGAGATATTTTCTTGAAACTTAGATGCAATGTTTTATCAAAATTTGAAAATTGTTTTGAGCTATTTTATATTTTTGGATGGTTTATTAGAATAACGTTGTGGATGTGGTGTAATATCATATGTTAAAGTTCTAAAGATGTCTCCATTTTAAAAATCCTTGAAGATCTTGAAGAAGTTTTAACTTTGTATGTCAAAACAAAAGATTGAATCTCCAATGAAATTTAATATATAAATCACGTTAGCAGGATTATTTTGCAGTAGTTATTCAATGAAGCAAGATTGCCTATTTTATAAGCACAAATTACTCAACAGCTAAAATAGTGATGACTTCTTAAAAAAATTCTAATTAAAGGCTCTAAACAATGTTCTACTTTCGTTTTATGCATCAGAACTCGTTATTAAAAAATGCTTCCGTAGTTTGAGGAAGCGAAACGGCAGAACTCATTTCACAAGCAAGTTTTTCACTGCTAAGGTAGTCGTACTGTGAAGGAAACATATGTACAGAACTTGCTTGCTTGGTTGGATTTGCCAAACCTGTTGATACAATTGTAGCAAAAAATTAAGCATTGACTGCTAAGAAGTCTTTAAAAAAATCTTTGTACTAAAATAATGAATTTCATTGAAATTTATTAAAACACTCTTGAAAAAGTAAAATTAATTTTTGCGTTTGAATTTAAAAACAAAAATCTCAAAAACAAATTTGAGACATGCCTCATAAAATACAGGTTTTTAATTAGTAAGTAGTGTGGATGTGAAAAATAAATATATAAAATAAATTATTACTAATTTTATATTTACTAAGATTTTTTTTAATTCGAAAAATCATGCATTAACGGAAACAACAGGAAATGTATTATTGCCGCATCCTTCTGACTTCTGAAGCAAACAAGTTTCACAGTGATAAGATTATCGTATTGTAAATAAAACATATGTACATAATTTAATATATTGGTTTTAATTGCGAAATGTGAAAACAATTGTAGCGAAAAATTAAATATGTAATGCTGAGAAATGTTCCTTGTAATATATATTTTTTTAAATCTTTATACATTAAAATAATGAATATCCTTGAAATGTAATGACATACTAATGAAATTCATTAGCAACACTCTACGAAGGGTAAACAAGTTTTCGCTTGTATTTTTCTGAAATATATTTCCTTAATTAAGGCATGTCTTATAAAATGCAGGTTTTTAATTAGTAAGGAGTGTGCATGTAAAAAGAAAAGATTTAAAATAAACTATATTTTAAAAGATATTTTAACTGATTTTATATTTATATAGAGGTAATTATCAAGCATTACGCCAATATCTTAAAATGATTCATTTTTGCATCCTCCTAAGGCAAGGAAATTTTTCCATTCTAAAGTAACCGTATTAGGAGATAACTTGCTGTTATTGGGCTAGATTAGTTAATAATACATGACATCAGGTATTTTTATTATAAAATGTGAAAAAAAATAATAAAGAGGCATGTATATTTGCATATAAAACGGCTCACTCAAAAACTACGTGAAAGATTTATTCATTAGAAAAAAAACAACTAGTTGTAACTAAAAAAAATATATTGTCAAATCACTCATAAAATTATCTTAACAAATTTAAATTAAATAGTGGAATCCTGAGAAATAAAAATGAAATGTACATTTTCCTACGTGTTAAATAGCCACTTTTAAAATAATTCTGACATTATAAAGGTAAAAAAAGAATTATGGGAAAGCGCATCACAATGTACTTTGCATGAGATAAATTGCCCCTCGAAAACTATATCAGTAAACTTCACATTAAAAGTAAAATTTTTAAACTGGGGAAAATTTCAAGAACTTTGTCTTTTGCAATCTTTCAAGCAAGTAATTTGAAAGGAGAAGTGAAATTTTAATCAGGACATTTAATTAAG
Source organism: Octonoba sinensis (assembly GCA_038502835.1). Taxonomy (NCBI): domain Eukaryota; kingdom Metazoa; phylum Arthropoda; class Arachnida; order Araneae; family Uloboridae; genus Octonoba; species Octonoba sinensis. The sequence continues at coordinate 105,030,364 of CM076602.1, read as the reverse complement.
GCGAAACTTTTATTTTATGAAGGAAGCTGTAATGTGTAGAAAGAAAGTACTTACTGTTCTCTGGGTTTAAAGAAAAGACATTTTGCAACGTGTTTGCAGAAGGTAAACCTTTTAGAAATGAAATGTGTCTTTACTCATAAGAGCAACTTCTTAAAGAAAAGGATTTTGTTTCGTTGAAAGAACACCAATAAGTACAAATTAATTATTTATTTTATTTTCAAAAACATTATGCAATTATACAATTTATATTTATTTTTAATATACAAAATATTTTATTGATAAAAAAAATTACAATGTTTGTTCTAACAAAAAAATTATTTATGTCGCTCTTTTACTTATTTACCTATCTATCATGTTCATGTCCCTTTTAACTATTCCTGTTCTTTTTTGTTTATTATTTTTTACAATATCAGAAACAATATCATGATTTACAATATCATGATAAGGTAAGTACTGGTGAGATGGTGCAAGTCAGAGAGATGGCGTGCTAAAATTTTTGGAAGAAAGGGAGATGTGAGTTCACCACGATTCCAGGTAGTTGTACAGCCACAGCAGCACATTGTCTACTTGAATTCATAAGGTTTTTTCTAAAAGAGTCGTTGTCACAACGTCGTTTCTTTTCCTTGCTGCGATGACCGGCCTAAAGATAGAGAAATATCTTTGCCTATAGAAACCCAAGTTCCTACCACATATCAATCGTATAGTATTATTTGTAGTACATTGGCACTAAATTTAAAATAGCAATACTTGAAATTCAATGGACTCAAAGTCCATCCCTTTCTTTAGAATATCATATGAATTCTGTGTCAAAATCTGTAACTCAGAACATGTCAAATATTAGTACTCCAAAACTAGAAAAGCATAACATTTTCTGCAATCTTTCTCATCTTTAAAATCAACTACAAAAAAAGAGAATGTGACACGAAAATATTCTTCAGTCAAGATTTGTCATTTCAGAATTTTTTACAAAAATTCCGTTTTACTAAGAGACTAAGAAACTAAGAACAATATTTCAGCCAATAATGTACATATTAATTTATTATATCATTTTAAATCAAAACTACATAAAAACAATGAAAATGATATTTTGTTTATCACTTAAAGATGTTCAGAATATGCTCAGATGTATCGTCATATTAAGCAAACGAGCTTTCACAGCCGGCGCACACAAACTAACATTCATATGAACAACATGATTTTGGTTCCCTCTCGAAGTCTCGAAAAGTGCAATTTGCTCAACGATAAAAAGAAAGATTACTTATCAGTTATCCATGATACTTGGAAGACACAGCATCTTCTAAAATAAATGAACGAGGTTTCAGTCAGCACACAAATAACACACGTTCGTATCAACATCATAACTATGGCTCTCTCTCAATGTAAGTACAAGACTGAATTTTTATAGTGACGCTTACTTTAATTGCAAACCAAAAGTTTTTAAAGGAAGGAAATCTATTGGTTAAAGAAGGTGGCATGATCAACACAAAAATTATAAGTTGCCATAACTCAATAAAATAAACCAATAGGAGTATTAGAAATTTGATCTAACCAATTAAACCAAATGAATAATTTCTACACCCAAGAAGGCCGAAAAGGACGTTAGAAAGAACTAAAAATAGAACAGCGGATTCCCCATCGAAAACTCATTGGCAGCAGGTGCTAACCGAATAGAAGCAAAAATAAAAAGACAATTTTAACGAAAATGTGTTCCGAATGATTTTGTTCTGCAAATTTAAATGAAGGATTTTTTTTTTCTTTCTAATGGGGCTGCGTATGGTCATTAACCTTAGCAGACCTAGTGCGTACCCCGGTATCGGCATCCATTTTTTCAAGTAGCACCACTGTCGGTGGATCCATTGCCACTAAGAATTTGGACACTCAGTTTCCCCTAGATGGCGTCATCTGAGCTCTCATTTGGTGCGACTTGCACTAGGTATTTAATTTAGCCGAGAGCATCCAAGCCAAACGGATACTCAAGGGATCTTTAAAGTGCCGCACAATCATGCGACATGGACGCAGACGATTTTCTGCATCTTGAAAATCCACCGACTTGGGCCAGGTTCGAACCTGCGATCTTGGGCGTACGAGACTTGCGCTTTACCACTACGCCACCCTGTCGACAGTGGATGAAAAATAAAACGAATTAAAATGTGGTATTGGAAATATAAATTCCACACTTGCTTTCCAAGTGCAAAGACTTAAATTTTTATTACTCTTCCTCCGACTTTCATTGTGATGACAGTACGGCAAGATACTTTTTAAGTAATCGTTTTTTTTTTTCTTTTATTTTGAAAAATTACTTGCATTTATTTTGAATATAATCAACTTATTATCGAAAGCCATCTCCCATGTGCGTGATGTTTACAATATCACCCTCCTTGTAAGGAGAGAAGCGAAGAATAATTGTTTTATTTTATTCTTGATTTCGATTTAAATTGCAGCATAAGAAGGAAATAGTGATAGAAATGCATACAGGGGGGAATTTAGTCTGTAATATTAACCAAAGGTTAGGCAAAAAAAAACTTTTCATTCTTTTTCATGTTTTCTAATGGTGCGCCAACTCTACCGGATTTACCTCACATAATTATTTGTTCATTACATTTTTTTCATAACCTCTTAGTTATGTGTCGGCACATTTCCATTATTATGTTTTCAAGAGCATCATTTTCACTTTAAATTTCTTTGGTGATCGCCGGATTTTTTATCTTTAATTTCAACATCACTTTTGCAGACGAAAAAGTTTTTATCACGCAAGATAGATTGTTCGAGAGGTTAATTGTGTGTTCCGCTTAATTAACCATTTCATCTCTAAGAATGATAGGAAGAATGATTTACAATTAAATTATTTATAGTAATATTCTGTCTGAACTAAACAACTGATCCATCAATTATTTTAGAAAAATAATTTATGTTTTAAGATTTGTGGTGATGTTTCATTTCTTAGTAACTTGTTCAAAACTGAAAATTGCGGTCGGAAGAAACAATCCAACCGACTGCTGAAGGTAAAATTAAAGAAAATTTCCAAAATATTGGTGCGAAAACATTCACTTGAGAAATTCAAGTGAAACCGTAATTGTTTTTAGCCTCTGCTTTCGTTAAAAAAAATACTTATACAATACAATACAATACAATACAATACAAAAAGTACACCAACAACAGGCGCTAGGCCCAACAAGGTTGGTGAATAGATGAGCAATTCCTGCTTGACTTCTTCATGCTCCTCTTCCTCTTCTTCTTGTCCCTACTTTTATCTTGAACGCCCATTTGCATGAAAGAAAAAGAAAAAGCAGTATCAATTTACATAAAAAACTATTTGAACAAAAGCTAAGAGAGAAACATTATCAGATTTCAACTGGCTGCTCTCTTCACAATCCCCCAGTGACGATCCAAACCTTCCTTAAACGATTTAACATCCTTAGAATTAACAATGTGCGATGGCAAAGTGTTCCAATCGTCGACAACTCTACTGAAAAAGCAATGTTTCCTACACTCCCTCTTAAATTGTGATTTAAATAATTTCAATCCATTTCCCCGAGTCCTATTACTATGAGAAAATTGTAAACCTTATGTTTCATTTAACTTTATAAATTTGAACAACTGAATCAAATCTCCCCGTTTCCTTCTTTCTTGTAACGTATACATGTTAAATTTCTTTAATCTGTTTTCATAAGCCATACCTGAGGTTCCTTTAATAATTTTTGTAGCCCTGCGTTGAACTTTTTCTAACATGTCAATATCTTTTTTTAAATATGGCGACCAAAATTGTACTGCATACTCTAGATGTGGCCTAACCAGTCCTCTGTACAATGGCAAAATAACGTCTTTTGATTTACACGAAACATGTTTTTTAATATACCCCAACATTCTATTTGCCTTATTACTTGCTTCTCTACATTGATACCCCATTTTAAGATCACTAGAAACCACTACACCTAAATCGTTTACAGTATTCCCTGATTTAATTTGTTGTCCTTGCAAGTTATATGCTGCGCATTTATTTTTATGACCCATGTGTAGAACTTGACATTTTTTAATATTAAATGACATACCCCACTTAGCAGCCCATTCCGATATTCGTGATAAATCTGTTTGAAATCGTTCTATTTGTTCCTCTGTGTTGACAATTCCCATTATTTTTAAGTCATCAGCAAATATACTAACTTTGCCCAGTATAACCTCAGTTATGTCATCAATAAATATTATGAATAGGAGTGGTCCAAGAACAGAACCTTGTGGAACACCACTTTCTACTTCTATCCATCGAGAACTATTACCCTTGATTTGCACTCGTTGCTTTCTCCCGATTAACCAACTTTTAATCCATTCAAATGTATGACCCTGAATACCGAATCTTTTCAATTTTAGTAGCAGAGCTTTATGTGGAACTTTATCAAATGCTTTCTGAAAGTCAATATAAGCTACATCTATGCTATTATTGCGGTCTAACTCCTTTGTTATTACATCATAAAAATTTAAAAGATTAGTCGTGCAAGATTTTCCCTTCCTAAATCCGTACTGATTTTGTGCTAGCAAACCTTTTGTTTCAATAAATTCAGTTATATGACTCTTTAGCATGGTCTCAAAGATTTTACAAATAACTGATGTCAAACTAACTGGACGATAATTCTCTGGCTCACTCTTGGATCCTTTCTTAAACAGAGGAGTAATATTTGCTAATTTCCAATCTATCGGCACTGTTCCTGACTGATAAGAGCATTCAAATATAGACCATAACACACACCCCATCTCCTCTGCACACTCCGTTAAAAATTTTGGATAGATAGAATCAGGCCCAGGAGCTTTGAAAGGTTTTAAATTCCTTAGATGGTAAATAACCTCTTCCCTATTAAATTTAAGATCATTTATTCCCTCACTGTTAGCATTTTCCACAACAGCACTATCACAGTTAAAATTCTTACTGAATACAGTTGCAAAAAATTTATTTAACATAGTTGCCATTTCTAAACCAACATCTACTATCTTGCCCTGACTGTCGATTAGTGGGCCTAAGTGTGTGTCCGCTTTCTTGTTACCATTTGCATATGCGAAAAAACTTTTCGGATTAATATTGATGTCATTTGCAAGCTTATGCTCCAATTCGCATTTATGTTTTCTGCTAATGAATTTGTATCTTTTCCTTGATTTATTATATTCAATCTTATGTTCTCTTTTTCCCGTTTGCTTGAATATACCGAATGTCCTCTGTTTCTGTTTTATGAAAAGCAAGTAATAATTAAAACAAAACTGAAGTGATGAAATCAAATAAATTAAATATTATACGTAGCCTAAATGCGTCGTAAACATCTCTAAAGACATAAAAAAAATAAAATACGGTAAATAATTCTTTAATTTGAAATTTTATATAAAAAATGAAATAACAAATGGCATTAGGGATAAAGATATTTTTTGTCTTCAGAATGTTTAATGCAACTTTACAATTCTTAAAAAATTTAACCGAAGCCTTAAAAAAAAAACTTTTTATGGAACAATTTATTTCCATATTTTATTTTTTTATTTCAACAATATCATTTTCAACTGTAAAAGAAAAGCTCTACTGGCAATATTGATTATCAGAGATAACTTTAGACGTAAAACAGGAAGGCAAAAGTATTCTGCAATTTGATTGGGGTTTTTTTCAGACATTTCAAAACTGTTTTTGATAAGTATGTTATTCAAATTCAAAGCTACTTATCTAAACAAAATACATAAATAAAAAAAAAAAACACTAAAATTTCAAGAAAAACTACATATATTAAAAATAATTTGTTCTATGAAACATAGAAAGGAAAAAAAAATATATATATATATATATGTGTGAAAAAATTGTTGGTAAACTTTATTTTATTCGTGGAAAAATTCCTGATTCAAAATGAGAAATTCTATACGACTAAAATATTTTGGGCTTCGTAGAAAAAGAAAAGAAAAAAAAAACGCGACGAGCAACTTCTTTTTTGATCCTAAATATTATTCAGGTGCTTTTTTTCCTTTGCTATGTTTAGCTTCTCATTGAGTCAATACTAATCTATAACATATGAAAAAAAAAAAATAATAACACAATTACATACATACTTATGTGAAAACTTACATTACAAACACCTACACTGTTAAAATGAACTAAATCCCTATATAAAAGACATATTAATTACTCCTTCAGCCCTTGTGAATTTACGAGGCGTTCATTTTAAGTAAAAGAGAAGTATATGCTGTTTTTATAATTTGTGATTTTACACTTTTAAAGTGATATATTTACAAAATAATGGCACCATTTTCAAGAATGAATACACTCTTAAGCAACTTCAAAAAACTAACAACTCTTTTTCGGATATCTTCCATTTTTACCGGCTTCCAACTTTCTTTTCATTCTTATTCCAATCTCTCTTATAAAAGAAGTAGGGCGGAAAAAATACTGCAGTATGAAAAATTCATTCCTAAAACGTTGTGCTTCATCGCTTTTTGAAAACTTGGCATCTTTTAAACCAGTTATCGACGTTTTTCTAAGCGTTTTCTGTGACAGGCGTTTGTCTGAAATTGACAGAAAAAAATCTCTGCGTTGAAGTTTAGATTTAAGAAAGTTAACTTTTTTTTAGAAAATACAAATCTTTAACAGCGTGGAAGCTAGATTTTTTTAAAAATGTTTCTAATGAAAAGCCGGTAAGATACGCTTTCATCGAAAAATAAATAAATAATAATATAAATAAAATATAAATAAAAAAATAAATAAATAAATAAAAATATAAATAAAAAAATAAATAAATTAATAAAAATATAAATAAATAAATAAATAAAAGTAGTTAAAAATAAAATAAAACTGTTAATTAACTGTTCTTTTTTTCTTTTTTATGTATTTTTATTTATTATGCTTGAACAACGTCTATGTTTGTCAACTTGGCATGTGCGTACTTGATGTATAAATAAACAAATGATTAAAAATTCCTGAACCAGAAAAACAAAGAAGCATTTCAACGATTGGTAGCAGCAAAAATAAAAGGTGCAAATGACGATGACTACGAATAGTAGAATCTATTTTACACGTTGCCACTGTTCAACAACTTTGTCAACAAGCCCCAAATATATTTCTTTTAAATCAAGATATCTGGATTTGAAGGTCATGAAAAAAGACATTAAACCAATGCAACCTTCTTGCGAGAGTCACTCAATGTATGGCTTACTGGTGAATGAAATCTAGGCAACTTAAGTAGTAACACTACAGACTGCAAAATTTCATCCAAGCCTAAAGGGACCTTGACGGTACTTGGTTGAAATACTATCAATGAATTATGGAATATGGGGGATTTTTTTTTTTTTCAACATTTTTGCTGGTTTGCAGCTACCCCTCTTTTACTGTCTGAAGACATATTTTGGAAAAACAGTGGCAAAAGAACTGTTAAATGATGTGACACTGAAAAACATTCAGTTTAGAAATATTGCTTAATGTACGGATATTATGTTAAATCTGCTGTTTCGCTAAACGGTAGCAGGTTCTTATAATATGTTAGCATAGTAGTTGTTTTGGTACAACAGCAAACAATAAGAACAGACCAGCCTGTAAAGGGTTTTTATATAAAGAAAACACATTTTTGGGGGAAAAAATGTTTATTATCATGTTCTGGAAACAAGAGCTTTTTTCTTTTCAAGATTTTAAAATCCCAAATGGCAAAAATATGTGCTAGTGAAAAACGAATGATGCTCTAAATATCCTTAAAAATAATAATTTTAGTGGCACCTACATGTGAGTTGTCAAAAGTCTAAGCCCGTTGAATCTAGATTTTTTTTAGGAAACGAGAGAATATGAATATCCATTATGCTGTAGAATATCCATTTGGTTCGCCATTGTTTCCAAATGGTACATTGTGAAAAATTCTAGTTCAACCTTTCACCAAAAACATGGAAAAAATGGTGAAACTTAGCTGCAACCAACATTTGGGATAAAAGTTGAACCATTATAATGGGGGAAGTTTCACCTAGTTTCACGATAAATGGGAAACTAGGAACTATTATAATGGTTCAACTTTAGTACCAAATGTTGGTTGCAGCTAAATTTCGCCATTTTTTCCATTTTTTGGTGAAAGGTTGAACTAGAAGTTTTTACAGTGTAGTTGGTAGTATGATATATGTCAGTTATGATATGAAAATCATCTTTCAACTGAGCTAATCTAGAGTGAAATACATTTATATATCCAAAACTTGATAAATATCGATTGGTTCCAGCCGCAAAACTATTTTAATCTAACTGAACGGTTTTTGCAGTTTCATAATCTATAAAATGATAAACCTTCTAAAGTCCTACTTGATAAATTCAGAAGCAAAAATAGTAAATTTCACCTTTCGGAATATTGTCTCGGAAGTGGTTTTTTTTTTTTTTTTTTTCAATAAGGGAAGTATACAAGAATTTCGGGCGAAGCCTAGCATTACAAAGAACGTTTCAAATTGCAATTTCAAAATATTCAAATGATTATTTAGAATGTGTTGCTTAGAATTTATTTCGGGATAAGGCCGCCCCACCCTTTAAATACTTCATCATTCCTTAAATAATAATGACAACAGTATGCGCTTTCTTTAATTTTGAAGGACAAGACTAAACAAAAAACCTCCCATGTACTAACAAAAACTGTTATTTGAATTTACACACCTGGTGAACTCAAACTCTTCAATTAAATATCTCAACTCCTAAAGTACCGCAATTATTATAGAGATTTTGACAGAACGAAGTTACATTTAATTAATATGTTACTATTATTAGTAGTAGTATTAGAGAAAGTGCACCAAACTCCTCCACCCCCAATTCGTTTTTTCCTATATCGTCGTTAATATATAAAATAAAATAGCTTATTCACTGATACAAGATGCGCCATTTAGTTGCTCAAGAAGCTCGTTGTCTAAGATTCAAAATTAGAAAAATGTGCATAGCAATTTTGAATTTATTAAAAAGTGGAGAAAACGATGTTTTTGAAAAAAGGGCTCCTAATTAGGAACCCTCGTCTTTTTGAAAAAAAAATTGTCAAAAAAAAAACCAAAAAAACACGGCAATGTTTATTTATGTTGTTACGTGTTGAACATGGAATGTTTTCGCTGCCTTTTCTCTCTCTCACGGCTTCTATCGCTTTAGCCATGAAATCTGGTGACCAACTTGTTTTTTTTTTTTTTCTTATTCCTCGTATTGTCAGCCATGGTTTTATTTTAAGAAAAAGGAGAGCTAATTTGTCACACTGAAAATAATTTTTAAATGCCTTCGTATATTTATGCTGCAGTGCATGTGCATTATCCTTGCGTAACTAGAAAAGTCTAGAAGGTTATTTTGACATTCTTTTGTTTCCAGTTGCTGCACATTTTGAGACTCGCTTTCGAGTGCATCGCGTCACGAAAGGAAACTCATTGAATATCCAGTGTGAAGCTTTTGGAGAAAAGCCTATTACAATTGAGTGGCTGAAAGATAAAGTTCCTTTGAACCCCAATACTGAAACGAGGTAAATTCTGATTTAAATGTTTAAATATTTATTTAGTACTTTGCATGTTTTAAAGAGTGCCGTTGTGCTCTTCAGAGCTTATTTAAAAGTTCTTTTCAACTAAAGAGGAAACCGTTTTAGTAAGTTTGAAGCTTGCTTACTTCGACAAAATTTTCAAAGAAATGCGAAGTTTCTGAATAAATATATATTTATAAAGTGGAACAGTTTACACTGAATGAAATACACTAGTAGTTTGTTAAAAAGTATTTTAGGTTTGTATTGTTAAAGATATTTGATATTTTTATTATTTTCAAAACAAAATTACATTTTCATGTGAAATTTTAATGTATGGTTCTATCTATGTGATATATATATATATATATATTATATATATATATATATATATATATATGAGTGTGTGTGTATGGGGGGGCGGGTGTCTGAATTCTCAAGTACATACACTGCTGGTTGTAGAAAATAATTGCCACGAAGAATCTAAATGGTTTTTTTTTTTTCGCCGTTTCTTTTAAGGTTCATAAAAAGAGAATATACAACTAAAAGCGAGACCAAAATTAAAGTAAGGTACAATTTTAAACCCAGGTCAGTAATATCATAATAATACTGTGAAAATATAAGTGTAAAGAAATGTAAATTTGCGTATGAAAATATTTCTAAATTAGGAGTCAAACAATTTTTTTGTTTTGTTTTCCGTTTGTTTAACGACTTTCTTTGATGGCTCTTTAGTATTATTGTTATTAATTACATAGCTCATCTGTTTATTTATTTATTAAAGTATAATTTAGATAAGTAAGTCAGAAAAAGTAGTCTATGCGTAAAATAAACAAAAGAATGCATCAATTACAAATAGAATTGTCAAAAATGAACCATTTATATGAATTTTTAAAAATATAATCTTAATGTAAAAATATTAGGTGCAAGTTTCTTAAATCATAATATCGTTTAAATTAAAATTAAAGTAGACATTCATTTTAATGTAAATGTTAGAAAAAAATCTTTTAAATGCAAATATAGGAAGACTGTATTATCTTCTTATAACTTAATATCAGAGGAGAATAGTTTAAAGTGCAGAACAGAGAAACATTTGAAAAATATATCTGAAACCTATGGTTCTGAGATAGAAAATAATTAGACATTTAACCCAACTTTGCTTCTGACCGTTCGACGTCTTGAGGCAAATGGGTTAAACCACTGGATTATCATAGAGGAGATAGCAGAATTAAACCTCATAGCCGCGATATCAAAGTTCAATTATCTAAAAATTGATAATTTGATCACCGATGCTTTCCGTTATGTGAAGTAGTTACAATTTTTCAAATTAAATGATACAGACATGATATAAAGCTAATTACACTGTGCAACAAATTTGAACATTTTTTTTTTGTCCTTTAGATAAAACTATGTGATTCATTATAAACAAAAGGTGCTTAATTCAAATATCCAAACGAAAATGGTCCATCACGTACCGTTTTTGCTAGAACCCACTTCTCATGTTTATACAATTTGGTTATAGAAGAATGTAACTGAGGCTTTCTTATTTAAAACACAAACAATAAAATGATTTCTTTGGCCGTTTCATCTTGTGGGTATCTGTTGGTGTGCCCTGATAACCGATTAGCAATATTCATTTCGTATATTTAAATTCTATCGACCCCTGAAACGCTTTTCAAACACAGAGATGTCCTGATGAAACCTTTCCCCAAGCTCATCATTAATTGCACCAAAGTTTTGAGAAAAAAGTCCATATGGGAGTCCAAAAAGTGTAGTTTTAATGAAATATAGCAACTCATAATACAAAAGCATTTTATCATGTCATCAACAAGATTTTCGCAGTTTTCAGCTTTCTCATTTCCAAGGAAACGTGAGCACACTGATTTAAAGGCCAGCCAGGTGGATTTTTCGGCTTCTGACTGTTTGTTTTCATAGTCTTCATCACGAAAGGACTTCCTTAAGTTGTGGGCCAATAAAAAACCTTTCTTTTACTTTTGCCTCACTTAAATTTTTGAATTTGTTCCTGAGATGCAAGAAAGCCACTCCTTCTCTGTTCAGACCTTGTACAAATATTTCAATAAACCAAGTTTAATGTGCAATTGTGGAAAAAAGGCACATTGTAGATTTACACGTGGCTCAATTGATATGTTTTTGCCACTCGTAATTTAGAAATTAGATTTGTGTTTGCAGAATATGCTAAAGGAATGAATAGGAAAAAAACACTTAGATGGAGGAACACTGATAAACAAGCGCCACTCTGCTGAATTTTGCTCATGTACTAATGCTTGAACTAGTACATTCACATCACAGCAGCATACCATTTTTTCTTTCCCCGCAAAATAGTCTACAAAATGACTTTGCCGTCTTCTAAAACATTCGAAACTTCGAGAAGTAGATAACGCTTTTGTTGCCAAAAATGTCGCTAAAGTAACGCAATTTAATTAAAAAGGTCTCTAGAATGGCAACGATCTCACTGTCAATGAGAACGATGTAATTTATAATAAGATAAGTCGATAAATTATGAAAATATGCACATTTATTTAGAAAAGACGTAAAAAGCTAAAATGTGGAATTTTGGGAAAATGGTACGTGATAGGCAAAAAATAATTGCAGATTCGTAATTTTCAGCCAAAAATACATAAGAAACAGACATTTTCATCCAGAGGACATTTTTCGTGTTGCACAGTGTTATTTGTCAACTTCACATTCCATGTAAGGAATGCAGTAAACAAACGATTATTGAATAATGCAATTATGTTTGGAGAAGGATTAAAATGATTTTATTTCTAGTAATATAAGCTAAATAAATGTGTAAACTGAGTTAGTTACACACTACCCTTTTAATTAAGTTTAGTTAAAGTTAAGTTGAAAAACTGCTGCAATATGATAATTATTTCTTTCCAATATTATGCTTTTGAGACAATTTTTAAACAAGTAGCTAATATGTAATTGCATTGATCATTTAATTATTTATACGTACATGCATATCACCTAAATATCACCTATAAGTAAAAATATAAAATATAGACAGAAACTGAATTGTTCAACCATGTTTTGCGAGAAAATCTGAACTCAAATCCAATTCGCAAAATGGGAAACTTTTCAAGAAATTTCCTTCTCTCTTGGGAATACAAAACTTCAGATCTTGTCAGCAAAGATTTTCCTGTCGAAGAAAAGAAAGATCAAATAGCATGGGACAAAAACTTTACTTTCAACGTACAAGATTTTGATATTCGATTTTTGGAATCCGAGACGAACTCTAGTATGTTGCACTTTCTCTGAAAATATTCCATTACATGCAGGAAAAAAATTCAATTTCTTAAATTAGTGTTTTTATAATATATCAATATTTAAAGATTAAACTAAAATTAATCAAAATATTTTCATTTTTTGCTGACACGAAGTTTATTTTGCATTCAAAACGACTGTAAATACTCGTATAATGTGCATTAAGTTTTATTATGAAATTATATGAAACTTGGAAAAGTAAAGGTGTAAAACTATTCTCAAATCTTGTTTAACGGATTTAGCAGAAACTAAGAACTTATACGATTCTGTAAACTTTACATGTAGTCGCTCATCATTTATGATTTTATACTAATGTATCTCTCTTTTATACTAATACTCATCATTTATAGCTTTATACTAAAAAACTGACAGCTCATGAGAAGATAATGTTGTCTGCTAAAACAAATTCAGTTTTTACTTAAATTTCTTGTCTTTTTTTGCCTAGAAAACCAGAAAAACACTTTTTTGCGTTTTGACTAAACTATTACAAGTTTTATTTTATTTATTTTATCTTTTTAATTGTAATTTTATTTTTCATCTTTATTTTTTTTAAATAAATATGACAGTTTATTAATAATATTGTAGTTGCTGATATTACCATCATCAATATTAATTAATTTATTAGTATACTCATTTATTATGGCATTTCAATTTGTTTTATGCAGAGGAATTGTAATATGATTTAGTTATAGTTATTATCTTGATACACACATAATATATATACTATGTATAAACTCAAATTTTAATGAAAACAAACTTTTGGCCGCTAAAAAAGAATATATAAAACTTCTAAACTATAATACATGTGAAACGTGTTTCTTTCTTTTTTTTTTTTTTTTTGAAAGGCAACGCAAAACTGAAATAATTAAATAACATCATTAGGTTTGTTCTAACACCACTGAGGAAAACTTTCTAATATGCTCTAAGATGATGAATAGAATGTCAGGAAAGTATTTTGCTAGCATTTAGAACAAGAATTAGTTTTGTGAAAAATATTCCCGCTAGAATCTTTAAAAAAATAAAAATACTTTAAAATAATCATGATCAAACTGTAATAAAAATTTGCACGTTAAGAAAGCACAAATAAGCATTAAAACGTAGACATAGGTTTCGGGATTGCTTACGTTTTTGCATCTATAAGCACCACTACTGAAAAGGGAATCCAAGCAATCCCGAAACACACTGTTAAAAATTTCATCATGAAAGTACGGTTAAATAACCGGCAGCAGTCTGTCCATCTAATTCACCGTTAAATTTACGGTTTGGAACATTTTTCTATCTTTACGGGACCTAAACCATTTCCAATCAGCTTTTATAACCATTTAAAAATGGTTTCAAAACTAAATTTTTACCGTTTTTTAAGCATTTCGAGGCGTAGAATCTTCGAGGCCCAATAACCTTAAACGAAGCGCACGGGAATCGAATTCGGGTGTATGGTATCCCAACGTTACACGCTAGTCATTCGGCCATCTACACCACTGAAAGCGGCCGTTTATTTATCAATAAATCTTCTTTTCAAACAGGCAAACTGCCTTAAAATATTGATATTTCAGTTTTTGATTGGATCTAAAGTCATTTTTGGTCTAAATTTACTGTAAATTGACGAAAATAATTTTATTTGCTTCAAAAATTAAAATACAAACAAGCTTCAGCAGCTCAAATTATGGGTTCGCTCATCCGCAAACAGTTCGGGAATCCGATGTTTCCAATTTTTACGTGTTTATGTGTTTCTATTTAGTAGCCACTGCTTAAGCCCCTTTTCTTCTTCTTTTTTTATATACGCATGCAGATTTGAACTGATAAATCTTTATTCATATTTTAACAACAACGTACGACCGGTAGGGTTTCACAACCAAGATGGACGCCCGATTCTTATTGAGCGCTTGTAAATTACGGTTAGTAAAACTTTCTTTAAGAAAAACAGAGAATAAACATTTTTTTTTGTCACAATCAGCGGTTTGAGTACCATCTTTTTAATGATTATTCAACTGTTGTAATTAAGTAAGGTAAAAAAAATAACAATCAAATAAGTGGTTATTTTACTATTTTCTTATGGAAATTTTTAACAGTGCATATGTCTGCATTTTAATGCTTATTTGTGCTTTCTTAACGTGAAAATTTTTATTACAGTTCACTTGTGCACAAAGTTTATAATCATGATCAAATTTAAAAATAAAAAAGTTGCAATTCAAAACAGCTTTTATTTAAATAATCATCGCTACATTTTGCGAACCATACATCGCTACATCCTCTGAAGTAATCAACATGGTATTATTTACATTTATTATACTGTGTAAATATAATATCATCTTGAACTCAACTTTTATCATTTTAAAAAAATGACGATGAAACCCATAAGATTCTAGCAAAATTTATTCTGAAATATAAGATATTATCATGCGCCAGGTGAAAAGTCGATAAAAATAAAATTGCTTTGGAAAAATAAATTTGAAATTCACATTTCATCGGGTGAAAACAGCTGGCAATAGAAATCGCATTTACTTTTCCTGTATCCTTTCACTTTCCCGATATAAAAATAAAAAACCTATTAAATAAGAGGGAAAATGTTGAATATAAGGATTTTGTCATTTAAAAATCGATAAATCAAAATGAAACCAAAAATACCGTTCTTGTTAAAAAACACCGTTCGTTCGTTTTACCGTTCTTTCTTGCATAAATACTTTGTTCGAATAAGTATATAGTCGTATGTCTCTAAGTGAAACGGTTAAATACATTTAGTTTTTATTTACAACACTAATAATATCTGTTTTGTTTTTATTAAAATTTGCTATATTAAAGTAAATTTTGTATCGCAAACTTTGGTTTTCTATTGGTCAAATTTGTTATGATAGGTGCGGAAGTATTTGACTTTTTTTCGGATATAAGTGTTTATAGGCGGTAATATCTTAGATACATTTCACTAGCTATAAATTATGTATCAATGATTGTGTGTCATTAACACAGATTGTCAGTATGTTTATTTAGTCAAGTTTTCAATAATATAACTGTAATCAAGAGAAAACTCAGTAAACTAAAATTATATTTATTAACTTAAACTGTAATGCTTAGCTAAATAAATTGTAGCATCTCTGTAAAAAAAAGTGTTAACCAGATATTTATCGGGCACCAATTGTGAATCAAAGTATATGTGCTTTAAGTTTTTCAAGTTAACTGAAATAGCTCTTGTTATATGTGTGGCATGCGTGAATGCTTGCAATACCATCATTTAGGAATGAGAGTTGACATTTTTCCAATAAAAGAGCGTTTAACAATTTTTGACAAAATTTTTAAAGGAAAAAATTAAGAACGGTAAATTTAAATATTTGTAATTAGTTCTTCATGTAACTCACAGCTTTAAAATTCAGGGGAAAAAAAAGGCAATCATATACAGTTTTTAGTAAAAAATCCTCGATTTTATTTAGCGCATTCTGTTTGCGTTGCGGGAAATTCGCTTACACTCATGAGAAAAAATATAAATAATGGTTACAGTAATGCGTTCAAGCTTAAATATACTTAAAGTCTAAATCTTTTTTGACTAAAACTATGATGTTCTAAGTGCAACCAAAAAAAAAAAACTTCAAATATAGTATAATAATAGAAACAGCCTAACTCAATCTTCAATATTTTTGGTAAAAGAAATAAGAAAAAAAGGGAACTAAAGTTTTAATTTGGTTCAACTTTTAAGATTCAGTAACATCAAGCAAATATTTTGCTCCCAAACATATCATCTGACGCATGTTGGTTACGTTTATTGACTTTTTTTAGTTAAAAAAATTCTGAAAATTACAGTGTACAATATTCTAATACACTGTAGAAAATTCTGTAAAAGTACAGAAGGAAAACTGAGTGTTCCTTTAAACTTACATAGGTTCAAATCAACTAATAAAGTTTCTTAATAACACTTTCTCAATAAAATTCCTGTTTTTCTGCACTCTAAAACTACAGAGAAAAATTTGTTAAGTTATGCAAAACTGAACACTTAAGATATGTGACAATCAGTTTGAAACTTGTAAACAAATGCTTAAATAAACGCATGAAATCTGTGACTACCATTTAAAAATCTGACAAAAATACATTTTTGACTATAATTGAACTTTAGCTCTAGTGAGCAACCTTCTATATCAAGACGGCCGGCATTCCAGACTCCAGAGAGGTATCAGTTGCCAAGCGGCCAGAGAGCAGCGTGAGCTCAACTGAACTCACAATTCGGCTTTGCATACCAGAAGTAGTCGCTTAGTGTACTCACAGATGGCGCCTCTAATGTGGCAAATAATTTGTTTTAATAAATTTTCAGAATGTTCTCTGTTTTTTATCGTCTGTAATTTCCTTTTTTAAGGACTTTCTAGTTTCTTGTTTTTAAATCTCCGTCATTTTACATCAGACTCTGAGTAAATGATTTCCAGGAGATTCTCATTTTTTCTCGGCAAACATTTTTTACAGAATACTTTAGTGGCATTTTTCTTTTTTCAAAATAATGCTTTAAATGGAAAGAGTTAATAAATTACTTTGAATTTTTCTCGAATCTCCTCAATATTTCCGTTTTTTGGGCATAGCTTTAAAAAAGGGGGTTATTTCATACCTACGTAGGAAAATCAAAGTTTTTTTGTCACTAGCAATATATATTTTAACTTATTAATTTTTAATTAATTAAATTGTTTTTTTATTTAATTTACTTTTTTTTTGTTCTGATTTAGAGAGATATTTACAATCATTTTTAGAATGTATTCCCCTTTATTAATAGTTTTCACATTATCGACTCAAGCTTACATTTTACATGTTCATTGCAGATAATATCCCCCCCCCCCCCCCGGGGAAAATTACTTTGTACTTTCAAATATGGAGAGTGCTAAAAAAAGCTTTTGCAAACATAAAATAGAATTTCACATTCTCAAAAACGGACAAAAATTAATACCTTTATCGCTGAAGAGAGAATTTACGAGTAAATAGCTTAATTTAAAATTTCGTTAAATTTAATTTATTTGCTTTCTTTGATATATCTCATCTTCGGAAGCAATTTCCCTTTCTTGGGGGAAATTAACATCCTGTTTGATTGCCTCTTTTAGGCGCTATGATGTACTTGATTCAATAAAGACTAACGATAATTTCAGAAGAAAATGAAGTAATTTCACTAAGAATTTTAAATTGTCCTTATTACTCTCTAGATGAAACTAATAACGACTTTTTTTGTGAAAATATCATCATAGCTTTGAAGAAATGACTAGTTATAAAAAATTAATAATTGTCACTTAAAGAAATGGAGGTATTTGATATAATGACTGTCCCATGAGGAATATCAATTAGGACCTAATTCCTTATTACTTTCGATTACAAATCTTCAATGAACGGTTTAAAAAACGCAGTTATGTTTTTTTTTTTTAATATCATTATAAATGAGTTTAAAGCAACGTAATTTTTTTCGTCTTGCAGTCAGAATAAGGAAATACTGGTTTTGATACATTATTAACTTTTAATTATTTACGTCTTATGATTAAGTATGTTCCTTGCAAATAAAAAAAGTCCCCCTCCCCTCGAATCATGTGTTCATCAATATTTTTTAAATTAAATTTTTATGCTATTTTTTATTATGATTTAACACAAGAAAAATTGATTGATTAAGTACAATTGATTTAAATATATACTGACCAAAAATGAAATTATTATTTACAAAATAAAGCATAAATTTTTAGGTTATTTTTATATGTTCCTTATATACATTATATGATAATACAAAATTAGATAAAAGTCTTTCTTCTTCTTTCACACGCGACTATATTTATTTCTTTACTTCATGTCAAATTTAATGAGCGGGCTACCCGAAATGACGAGTTCTGCGTTGATTTCTCCTATTTTACTCCATAGTTGGCTATATAAAATCTGTATTTTGTTCCACAAGTAGAACTATAAAACTCACAAACACCTTTTTTTTTTTCATTTGCTGAGACATTGTTTGGGTGTTTTCTGGGTAACATTGAGATGTATATTACGTTCTTAAGTAGGTACCTGCTGACAAGATTCGAACTAGGGTTATACTACAACTACAAGCCTAAGATAATTTTATTTAACACTTATTCGTCTTTATTATTCTTTTATTTTGTTATAATGTGTATTCATTCATTTTCGTTATTATTTTTTCCCAACTATAGTACAGTACTGAGATAGCATTTTAGCATTTCGCCTTCGTCAGCAGGGGCTACTGATATCCTTTACCTCAGTTACAAATTGCAAATACGGAGTGGGGTAAAGTAAAAATGAATAAAGAAATAAATGAAAAATAATAATGTCAAATGCCTTATTTTATTGCATGCTTGCCGTTGACTGTAACATTTTTTAATTTATTTTATTCAAGAAAAAAAACATTTAGTGTTCATGCTTGCTTTGCATACACTGTAAAACATTTTCCCCCGAAAATACATGAGAATCCCCTGGATGTTATTTGCCCGGAGTCTGACGTAAAATTACAGAGAGCAAAAATAGATCACAACAGTGTCAAAACGTAACACGTTGGTTTACGTAAAGAAGGAAATTATACAGAATAAAAAACATAGAACATTATGTCAATTGATAGTAGCATATATTGCGCCACAGTAGGGACACCATTTATGAGTACGCTCAGTTATTTTCTGGTACACAAGTCGATGGTGAGATCAGTTGAACCCAAGATTGTCGTAATTCCTCTACCCTAAGCCACTCGACCGAAGATTCCCACGGAGTTGGGAGTGACTGGCTGTATTTGAGGCTACTCCCTATATCTGGAAATAAACTGTTAGGCAACAATGTATAATGCATTATCTTATTAACAAGTTTTAAACTGGTATTTACAGATCTCAAGTGATTAATTACGAATTTGTTTACAATTAACAAAGTATTATCATAAGTTATTTTAAAACTCATTTAGTTTTGTTCGTTCCTTTTTCTCAGCGTACCTAAATAGATTGCTTTAAAAAATATATGAAATAAATAAAAACTTAATTTCTTAAATTCATATGTATGCTAGTGTATTAAAACTTGTCTGAGACACCGAATATTAAATGTGTTTCTTTTCTGTTCTAGGTACAACATAAAATACGTTCTTACTGCTAACGGGAAAATTTCTACTCTTTCCGCGTCGATGCCAGATAGAAGAGACACTGCCTTGTTCTCATGCACAGCTGTTAATGCTTTCGGAAAAGCTGACACCAACATACAAGTTTTGGTAGAAGGTAATTCTGAAAAGTTATTAAAAATCAAACATAGCAAATCCAATTAAAGAGTCTGAGAAGATCAGACAAAAGAATTTTTGATTCGCCGCGAAAAAGCAGAAGAATAAATTATTAAGCAGCCAGAGTAAAATCAAAATTTAGTTTATTGTTTTTGCTCTAAGATTTTTTCCCCTTCTCAGTTTTTTTAAGGCGGAGGAGAAGTCGAATGTACAATTTTAGGTAACTTGAAGTCTAGGTAATTAAGGTAATCTTGTAATCGTTGACAATTGATGTTTGTATAAGACCTATTTAACATGTACAAATTAATTTTTCGTTAGAAACTGAATCGCGCTTTTTCTCTTATTTTCCTTTGCGTAGAATATTGCAAAAAATGAAGCTTACATTTGTATGAACTGGAACTGCTCATATTTATATTACCAGTTAATAGTAATGCAATCTGCTGAATGTTTTTCTATTCAAATTGTTAGCGCTGTTAAGTTTGTGGAGTTCTTATAGTCAAAAATAAGCTGAGAAAATTAATTATGCGGTGCTTACACAGTAGGTCTACGCAAATAGAAAGTATTTAAATTTTAAATCCGAATGGGGAAAAATTTCCCAACGTACATATAGAATTTCTGAACAAATCCAACTCAAACTACCATTTCCAGTTGAACTCAACAAAGTTTATCTTCACATGTTTATATATGCAGTCTAGCAGCGCCGTCTAGAGTTAAGGTTACAACTTATGAACAAAACCAAACATAAAAATTTGCATAATTAGCATTTGCTCGTACAGTAGGTAATAATGTAAACCCTTCTATCAAAGAGCTTTTCTTTTAATTTATAGCCCTCGGCCTTTTTAGTTTATATATTTCTTCCCCTCAGCTTAAAAATAAATAGTACTTCATTAATCATAAAATGTATTTATTTACTTAATTTATTTATTTTAATGTTCGAAATGTATAACCAAACAATTGCAATTATTATCTAAGTTAACAAATCAATTGAATCGTTTATATCAAAAAGGTAACAACTCTTAAAAACAATTTTTTTTTAGGAGATAGAAAAAAATGGCTTATGAAAAGTTGAAAAACTTTATGGGTCCGATCTATTACTATTTTATTTTAGTAGGTAATAGCAATACACTATTGGTAAATTTAAACGATTTTTGGTTAATTATGCCATAAAAAGTAATAAATTAATACTGAAAGTTCTTCCTTTTTCAAAACGGACATGTTACCTTTTCGGAATAAACGATAGAATTGAATTTAGACAAAAATGAATGACTGGAACCATTCCCAAGTCAATTTTTTTCAACACATTTTGCGAACTCTATTAACAAATAAGATCATACTAACCCACACCAGAGTATATCGCACAATGACCAACTTTGTTGTTTGGCAAGTTTGCATGACTTTCAATCATGAAAATATCCCCCCCTCCCCCTGATTTATTTTAACACCTTTTAGCCTACTTTCCCGTAGAAGTTTTTAAGCAAGAAAAATAAATGGAAATGTAAGGTTTAAGGTTAAGTAAACAAAAGTAAGATTTTTTTCTTAAATCGAGAAAAAAAGAAAGAAAAGAAAAGAGAAATCGAGAAGACAAGAATAAATACATAAATTTATTAATGATTAAAAAAATAGAATATTTTACATTAACTTGTAAATAATTTACAGAAGTAAAACTAAAATAATTATCGGTAAAAGTGTCCATAAATTAGTTTTAAGATTACTTTTCTAGAATTGTTGTCTATTAAAAATGTATACATAAAAATCTCCATACATTAAATTTAATTTTTTTTACATTTAAAATGTTTCAACACAAAAATATTAATTACTACTCCTATTTAATAGTTTTGTAGCAAAAAACCTATTCAATGCATAAGGAAAATCATGAAAGTTTCTTTCTACTCATAATTAAGTTAAACAAGTTGTGCTCATTTTCTAATTAGTACGCATCATTTAATCAAGTGTTGTTTTAAAAGTCTGTCAACAACAGTGAATATGTTGAGTATTAATGGTATAAAAATAATTTTTCAAAAGAGTTTACTTATCTTCATCAAAACAATTCTTGGCATTTTCATTATAATTCAACAAGAATGAAGAACAAAAGAGAGCTAAAGAGTTCATTTGCGCACATAAATAACTTTTAAGGAGCAGCCTATCATTTCATATTTAGTTTAAAATTCATTAAGTAAGAAAGATGAAGTGGTGTATGCAAATGGAAGTTAAAGGAGGAAAAAATTGCTACTGAACACTTCGGTCCAAAATTGTACTTTAATAATGAAGATGTGATATTTGCTAAAAGAAAATGTTCTTCAAAGCACTTCAAGTGAAAACTTTAATTAAAACTTTGATCAATATCCATCGCACATACTTTGATTAATCGTTTAATGAATCCGTTGGTGTTATCGGAAAATAATTAACCGGCTGCTTAATTGCTTTCCCACTTTTTTATTGTCATTTTTTTGTCAATAAAGTATGTTTTTTTTTCCTACCCTTTCAATATACTTCGCTTTAATCTAACTTCGTATGAAGTGTTTTCTGTCTCAGAAAGGAACATATTTTCTGAGTATTTCATTTTTTATGACTAAAAATTGTGTTGGAAAAAGGAAAAAAAAGTTTTTTTCCCCCGTGGCGTTTTATATCTTTGAAACTGGAGGATTTTCTCATGTAGTTTTCTTCAATAAATTAATTAAGTTTAGAAAATGTAAAAAGTGATTACTTTTAGGACCACGTGGAAATAATAGATTTTTTTGAAATTTCTGTTACATATAGTAAGTATAAAAACTTATGAAATTATTTATAAAATAAAATTAAGGTATGAATATGTCGAAAGAAAGAAAGAAAGAAAGAAACACTACATGATAAGACTGCAAGGATACGATAAAGCGAATGTTTATCTTGTTTCCGTTTGAATATTTGTGATTTTTATTTGTATATATTTTATAGTACTTTATGCTTTGTTTAAATTGCATTTTATTTTCATTTAGTTCGTACGTCTCATTTACTTATGCTTTGTTTTCATTTAAATCATGTTCTTAACAAATCCTTCGGGCAAGTTTTCATGTGTATGTGGTATTAGCGGACTAGCTAATTTCTGTGGCACTGCAATTTCGGTTTGAATGGGTTGCATTGATAAACATGTTTTACCTTAATCTTGAAATATTTTGTGGTGTACATCTTTGAAAATGTATGCTATATTTTCTTTTAAACTACATTAATCGTAATCCTTAATACAGAGTTATAAATTAATAAAAAAACATGAACTATTTTTCTCTAATATCTCTATCTATCTAAATATCTCTAAAATCCATAAATTTATAAATCATCCTATTGAAACGTCATCAACAAGTTTTGTTTCGAAGCCTTATACTAAACCTCCCTCATTCCTATTGTACAAAATGTAATATTCTTATTTCTAAAAAAAAAAAGAAAATATCGCAAATGGTACCGTGATTTTTCTTCTTAGAGTTCCGCAATATTTCTTCACTCAGTAAAAATTTTATACAATTTACTTATACTGAGAAAATGGAGGCTTTTAATATATGTAATTAGTAACTTTAAAATGTTTTAATTGGTTTTTATAGAGTAGAGCTGAAAAATAACGTAAAAATCAAATTAATTGATAAAATATAAATAAATAAATATAGGTATAAATGAATGAAAAGAAAAGAGAAAAAAAACAATGTATTGCTTCTCCAATTATGGTAATGGAGTTATTTATTTAGTAAAGGATTATTTCCATTCGATGCAAAATCATATTAAGCAAACATCCAAGACTAATGGAAACACGCTGCATGCGCGTTTTCGCGACGTCAGAAATCTGTGACGTCGCAAAACGCTGACCCACTCTTTTAGAACATGCATGATCAATCCGCACTGGCAGTTGATGCCGAGACCCATTCAACAGTTAAGAACTTTCATCATGAGTCATTTAAAACGCAGCCAACGTTTCTATAAAACATAAAAGGGAGAAATTAGTTAAGGTATTATCTCATTTATCTATTTCAGGAGGAGGATTCCATTGAAGGAAAATTTAAAGCAATGGTAGATTAAAACTATAACAGATAAACCACCGAGATCACTTTTTATCTTTTGCTTTAAGAATTAAAAAAAAAACTAAATATACAGTTTTTATTTGTTTTGTTTTTTTCGCTGTGTATATAAATATCTGAAAGTCCTGCGCTGAATTTTCTGAATGAAGTACTTTTTGAAAAATTTCTGCAATGCTATATATTTTATTCAACTGTCGAAAAATTAAGACCCATTTCGCTGTCTGTTTTTAAGTATTATATATATATAGGCTCTTGGCTTGGGTGTCTAGGGGTTTCTAAAATCATCACTCACCATAAAGATATAAAAAACTGACTATATTTACTTTCCTATTTACAAAACTATATACAGAACAACTTCAATTACGAACAACATCATCCGAGCAGCGCAGCGCTTACGTCCACACAGAACGGAGTCTTACTCAAAACTAACTGCTTACGCTCCCTATCGCCAGATGGCGCTGCTGTCAATGTCTCTTCGCACTCGCATCCTACATCTCGGTCATACTGACACTTTGGCTGTCTTCAAACCTGGAAAGACATTTAAAAAAACAAAAACAAAAACAACATAAAACAGTTACAGGAAAAATGAAAAAAGTCAATGTCTATTGGTTCAAAGTCTGTCTATTGGTCGATGCTGCGGGACCAGGGCTTCGTGAAGTCGGATTTTTTTTTTCTTTTCCTGTCGTAGTATTTACGATTCTCTTCCTGAATCTTCAAGATATTACCTTTCCCTTCAATTTCGCAGCTTTCTTTGATAGAATCTTTAGGACAACCACTCATTTCCTTTTTGGGACTCTTTTCCTTATCTGCAGTGAACTCCTCATCACTTCCATCTTCAGATTTCCCTATACCTTCATCCTCAGAATCTGAATCCTCAGTATACTTCAGAGCAGCTTTTCGTCGCCTTGATGAAGTTGATTTCTTTTTCTTTTGACTGCCATCACCATCAGCCACGAAGTCTTCATCCTCAGACTTTGCTTTTCGCTCTTTTTTCTCAGAGTCGGAATTTTCTGCATAGGCTGCTTGCTTTTTAGGACGTCCACGTCTCTCTGGTTTCTTCTTGTCATCACTTGTGGATTTTTTTGATGTGTGTTTTCTAGATTTCTTCTCTTTAACCTTAGCATCCGCATCATCCTCATTTTCAGATCTAACAGCTTGATCTTTCTTTTTCTTTGATTCTGATTTGTCATTGGAATCTTGCTTCTTTGATTTCTAGACCAGTGCTCTCTGCTTCAGCATCTTTATCTTCTGAGCTTACTTCTTGATTTTTTGTTTTCTTAGACTTTTTCTCGTCTTTAGTTTCCGTAGCAGAATCTTCATCAACCGATTTGGAAACGGCATTTTTCTTAATAGTATCTTCTTCCGAATTTTCGACTTCACTCCTGAAATCTTCCGCCTTGTTTTCTTCTTTGCCATTGTTTCTTTCATCTACAGATCCGACATCTTCCTCTGAATCAAACTCGTCATCTGGTTTAGGATCAGTTCCTCCAAGCTTTTTTTTCGAAGTTTCTTTGTGATTCTCTACGTCGCTGTGTACTGTATTTTCAGCTTTTTTAGTTTTAACCTCTTCCGCAATTGTTCTTCGATTAAGGACGTCTACGCGTTTCATCTGGATTCCAGCGGAATAATTTAAACAAGATTGTCTGTTATTTTGTTCTTCCGAACCTTCCCGTTTTAATTTTTTTGTTTTTTTTTAACTTTTTTTTTTTTGTTTTCCGGCAAAAAAAGGGAAATTTTTTTTTGGTTTTTTCGAAACCAAAGTTAGGTTTTTTTTTTTAAATTTCCTTGGGTTTAAAATTTTTTTAATTTTCAAAATTCTTTTTTTTTAAGTTTTCCAAAAAAAAAATTTTTTTTCCTTTTGTTTTAAGCGGTTTATGAAATTTTATTAATTCTTTCACCTCATCACGAATCTGACATTGTGATAACTTGCTCAATCAAATTCCAATTCTTCTGCAGTATTTGCTACGCTAATAAAAAAGCTACTATCCCTGAAATTTATTTCTGATTCCGAATTTTGTTTTTCTTTCTCAATGGAAATGAGTGTTTTTTTTTTCTCTAGTGGCGTTACGTCAGCTAAAAAATCTTCGCCAGCCGTTATTAGGGTGGGGGGAAAAAGATTCTCACAGCTGTCTTTTTCTTTTTTCATTGGCGCCTTGTTCTCGTCTGGGATGTTTCGCAAAACGTTTGAAGGGCTCGAATATTTCGTGCGACCCAATATTTGAATTCCGTTTTCATCTGCCTTAATAATTAACTGCTCTAGTAAATCTGCACCAATAATCATATCTGTACACACATTTTTTAACACATAAAATTTTGCTGAAAGCACATGTTATCAATATTTACATTAGAATAAAAATAGCCCATAGGAAACACATTTTCTCCGCTTATACCACTTATTTTTGTTTCATCGAAGCACATTTTAGGTGAACCAATTTTTGCATAAAAATCATAAGAAATCAAACTAATTTCGCTTTCAGTGTCGACCAAAGATGAAGTGTTCTGTCCCTTTATATTTACATTAATTTCGTATTTTCTCTTGTTCTTCGAACGGGTAACTATTCTCAACTTTTCCAATTCAAATTCGCGTTTTTCTTTTTCAACTCGTTCCGCAACCTGTTCCGCATTTTTTTTAATCCGTTCCGCAATTATAGTATCAATTAAATTTTTAGTAAATTCTTCATCAAAATTTTCACGCTCTACGATTACTTCTTTAAGTTTTAATATCGTAGGATTTTCAGGAAACCTAATTCCGAAACTAGTTTCAGTAAGTCTTCCTTACGAGCTTTGCCAAGAAAAGACATTATGCACAAAAATTAGAAACAAAGTACTCACAGTTTAAGTCCGATGTCAGCTTCAAATAATCAAAATTGAGTTTCTAAATTAATCCACTGGCAATCACTTTATCCGGGCCGTGACCCCACATATAGGCTCTTGGCTTGGGTGTCTAGGGGTTTCTAAAATCATCACTCACCATAAAGATATAAAAAACTGACTATATTTACTTTCCTATTTACAAAACTATATACAGAACAACTTCAATTACGAACAACATCATCCGAGCACCGCAGCGCTTACGTCCACACAGAACGGAGTCTTAGAGTCTTACTCAAAACTAACTGCTTACGCTCCCTATCGCCAGATGGCGCTGCTGTCAATGTCTCTTCGCACTCGCATCCTACATATATACATATAAATAGTATATAAATGCATCTATACGTTCGTGAATGTTTGTAAAATAATACATTTACTATATAATTGTGCATTTTCAAAACTATACTTCTTCATGTGCTAGTAAATATTTCATTTCACGAAATTAATAATTGCAGACACTTCTTTACGAAGTAAATTATTAGCCGTCCCTTTAATCAAATATCCTCAAAACCAGGGTCTCTAGCGATGATTCATGTTGTTATGATGTTCGGAGCGCTATTAGGTTGTTGACTGTTGATAGATTTTAATTAAGTTGCCAACGGGCAAGTCTAAAATAAAGAGCACGCCATTTGTGGCAATTAGTTTTAAAGCTGGAGGTAACCTAATGTTTATTACGCTACAGTTCCCATTCTGGTAGAGCGAGACTTTTGGTTCAATGAGTTTTATCTGGAAAATTAGATTACGTATTTAGTTATTGATTAAATTACGAAAGAGTCAATGCTTTCACTCGTGAAGATAAATGATTAATATCATAAACGGAGGTATATCTGAATTGAGTAGTTACATGATTTTTTTTTTTTTAATTTAAGTTTATTTTAATTTGTACGTATTAATTTTTTTTTTCTTTATTTATTTATGAAAAATATAAGAGAAGGATATTGAGTATTTTGACTATTTCAAAAAGCAAATAAATATGTTTAAAATAGTTCTATTACTAAGTAGTTCTAATAGTTCCATTACTAAAGTTTTTGTGATTCAGTTTGCAGGTAATAAATTTAGAGAGTCATGTGTGTTATAGTAGACACCTGTAAAGAAGATTTTTTTTACTGTAAATTATGATGCCTAAACAAATTTCAGTTTGAGGAAATGAAATAGATAAAAGCTTTAGATCCATTGGATAAAAATAAACGATTAATTAATTTTTACTTTGGTACCTAGTAAAGTCATGGACAAATCGAAAAGCAGTAATTTGTAAAGTTTATGTTTTCCAATCTAAAATTTAAAGTTGGATAAAATACAAGAAAAATATGTACCCTCCACAGTTCCTTTGACTTGTTGCTGCGCTTGAGTACCATTAAAAGTAAAAAAATTCTGTTACGACAAAAATACAGAGAATATTTTACATGTAGATTAAATATTTCTTTTTAGAATTAACCAAAAATGTTTTTAGATAAAATGCTAAAGAAATGTAGTTGCTAAATCACAATACTTTTATACTATAATTGAAGTTCAAGTGCTTTCTTTTGAAATAAAAGTATAAGTTTTGTTTAGAGATGAAGGTAAGTTTTTTCCAAATATTTTAGAATATGCCGCAGTACTACAAGCTATGTCCGAAAATCAAAAGGGGGATTTGTACATGTTAAATGTATTTTCTTATTAAGTTTAATTAATATTTAAGATAAAACTTTACACTTAACAACGGGTACAGTCTTGCTCTTTCAAAATTGTCCTAACTGTACAAAATTAAAGTAATAATCAAATTATAAAATAATATAAACTGATATTATTCTTCCTTTCTTTAATTTAGATTTATTTTATTAAGATGTAAACATGCTTTATTTAACCCTTTTAGTTATAAATATTTTATCAAATTAAAGATTAAAATAATTACGCAACAAAGTGGCTTTAGCATTCTCTTATTTAATATGAACATTTGATGTACATGTGCAATGTGCATATTTATGTGTCACTTACTTTCGATAATTAATAAGGGAAATTAGTGCATGCTTAAAATATCTGTAACTTAATCATTTTAAAGATTTTCGCTACTCATTTATTTTTAACTCTTATTGCAACTAATAAAGTTATGAAATATTGATAATGGTATAAAGATTCATGTTTATTTAAAACTGTTTGAAAATATGATTAAAACAGATAATGAATTTATAAAACGTTGTCGGGGATCCATTTCAAAACTTTAGATTCTAATACAATTGCGTCCGTAATTTAGGGAAAATACATTGTGAACTCATTTTATGACAAAGTGGCAAAATTAGGGAGTAAACAGAATGTTTTATGTATCAAAATCACAAGTCTAACGCGATCAACGAAATTTTGTTTCCCTACCAGCTTTATATTAAAACTTTGATGGTATGCCATCATACACAAGAGCGCACTAATTATGATTGTGGAGTAAAATGTTAGTCATTTCCATTAGTTAGCGGGATACGCCTGCCGAAATATCGATGAAAAGTAATATTTCATGTCACGATGTTGTCATCGTATCAAGTTGTTGAACATCGATATCTATATTAATTGGGAAGGAAGCAATGATTCACTGTAGGAAGTTCGTGCTATTTCGTGTTATTAATTTTAATGTGAAGAGTATATATAGTTATATATGAGAGGGAAGTAAAGTTATTTGTCATCTATACTTTGGACTCTATTAAGGGGAACGATGGATTATTGATTTTGGCGAAGCGATGAATATTTCGAATATTCGTTGGCGGACGGCACCAATAAAGGGAAAAGAAATGTTTTGTCTTTCAATGTTGGTTTTGTCTCTAAATCAATTGCTTAAGCCAATAAAATTGTTCTTGTGGTATGCTTTTCAAGTTTTGACGATGGGTATCTATGTATTTTTAGCGCTATTTCCATATATGACCGTTATATTATTCCATTACGTCAAGATTTTTTGCAAATTTCAGACTTTAAGGAGGATTTTTTTACCCTTGAAATTTATGTATTATTATAGCAGTTGAAAAGTCTGAAGAAGGAGGCAGAATGGGGGCGATTTTTACCTTTAAGTTCTATTAAAAATTGTGAAATTAATATCATTTGCAATTTCATTAACTTAAAACTGAGATAAAGCTAACAATTTTATACAACGTAACTGAAATTGTAATTCAAAGCTATTAGATAAACGTCGAATGTTGTAAAGGGGACATACATAACGTACTACATAAATAAAATTCAGCGTTTTCCACCTTTGGAGACTTTGAACTTATTTAAACATTTCGCTTTAGCGTCTGAGAAACGTTGAAACAAATTCTTATCTATTTCACATACATTTCTATTTATATAATATTTTTAGAAGTTGAGGTCTAAGATTTAGATTAACATATTTTTTAAACTTCCTTAAATTAATCGTTTCATTCCAAAATCATCTGCCAGTACTTATTTAGTATTTTCAATAAATAGGATCGCGCTCTATATATTTGAAATTAACTGACTTCCTTCAAAAGATTTCGTCATGTATTACTTAAATTTCAATTATGCTCAGAAGTGTATTAAATTCTAACAGAGACCTCTTAGTTTACGATTGCGCACACTGTTAAAAATGTCAGTAAAAAATAGTAATATAACAATTTATTTGATTGCTATTTTGCCATATTTAATTACAACAGTCGAATAACCTTTAAAAAGATGGTACTTACACTGCTGATTGTGAAAAAAAATTTGTTTATTCTCCTACAGAACGTTTAACTAACCGTAATTTACGAGCGCCACATAGGTCTCGTTGTGGAACGAAGAAGTGCAAAGATTAAAATTCCATCGCATAATATTGTATAGTTCATTTTTTATCTGAACGGGGAAATGAAGAGAAGATGAAGTTAGTAGTTAGTCATAAAAACTGGTTGTGGAAACGTAACCCATTTAATTATTTTTTGATGTTGCATTTTTATCTTTCTCAGAAAAAAATAAACTTCTCAAAATCTTGGACATCAACTATAACCCTGGTTCAATATTTCAATCTAATAAATTCAAAGGTAAATTTTTTATATATTGTGGCGGTACGAATCGACGCCTTCATAAGCCGACTTCTGTCCCGGCCATTGGGTACCAGGACAGAAGTCCTGGTACCTAATGGCACCAAGACTTGGTCTCCAAGACTTGGAGAGCAAAGCATGGAAGTACTAGCTTGCCACAGTGGAGATCCGTGGTTCTACCCCCGTCTCCGGCAGACATTCGGCACTACCGGGTCCTCGCACCTCCTCGTCGGCGAGCAGCAGGAAATAAATTGTAATTCGTTTTTTTTCCAAAAAATTCAAAATTTAAAATAATAATAATAATTAATTAATTAATTAAAAGTAGACTGCTCCTCAAAATGCTAAAAACGGAAGAAATAAATTTTAATTCGTTAAAAAAAAAATCATAATCCAGTCGGAAGGGTAACAATTCAAATAAAATAAAAAGCAAGCACATTATCAATCGTCTGGAGAAAAGAAAATTAAACAAAATTACCGTAAAAAAATAATTACGAACTGCAGGGAAAATCTTTTCTAGTTAATTTAGAGACTTCAAATTTTTGTACGTAGAGCAAGGCTCTTTTTTGGGGTAGTTTTTTTACGGGCTTTCCAAAGATATAAAGTTCGAAACGATGCGATAGTTTCTTCCTATAGAAAAGAACCCTTATGTAATTTTCGGCTATAAGTTGCAATAAAAAAAAGAGCAAATTCGAATTTCAGAAAAACTCTCCAAGGTGCACCCCCCCCCCCCTATTCCAAACTAATTTCGTGCCAAATTTCATTAAAATTCACCAAACGTTCTTGTATATAGCGGTAACTTTTTTGTGTGTAAATTATGTTATTTTATTAAAATGTATAGCATTCCACAGAATTAAAAATTATCCGCCCACGGAAATGAACCAGCGATCCTACACATTTAAGCATTTTTTTTTACAAAATACACACAATAAAAAAGGAAAAAAGAAAAGAAAGAAACGAAACAAAACAAAAAATAAAATATTTAAGAGAAAACGCATTTTGTTTGTTTAGTTCAAGTACCCACACGAAAAGGACAATTATAATCCATTAGAATAGTTTAAATTAATAAATTGTTAGTAAAATTAGTTTTTATCTATTATTCATTGATATTAAAACAGAAAGACGAAATTTTGTAGCTTTCACAAACAAACAGCAGTAAGCAAAGCTTTGAAAGCGGAATAAACCTTTCATCCGAGCTCAAATAGGAAAATAACATATGTGCTAATTCACTGGAGAAAAAAAATGAAAATATAAATAATAATAATAAGTTGGAATAACAAAAATCACTGTAAAGAATAAAATTTCTTTTAAAAACCCCTGTGCAGTATGGAAAATGGTCCCGTGAAATACATGTCAAAATAAAGCTGTCGATCGCCTGTGAGCAGCAGGAAATAAATTTTAATTAGTTAAAAAAAAGAATAATCAAAACAAAAAAAAAAAAAATTAATTAAAAATCGGCTGCTCCTCAAAATGCTAAAAACCGCAAGCAATAAATTTTAATTTGTTAAAAAGAAGGATCATAAGCCAGTCGGCATGGTAACAATTAAAATTAAAGTTAATTACCGTGAAAAAATAATTTCGAACTGCAGAGAAAATCGCTTATAACTTCTTTTCTAGTTAATTTAGAGACTTCGAATTTTAGCACATAGAGCGGAACTCTCCCCGGGGTAGTTTTTTACGGGCTTTTCAATGGTATCAAGCTCAAAGCGATGCGATAAATCCTTCCGATAGAAAACGACTATTTTATAAAACGTTCGGCTATAAATTGGAATAAAAAAAGAACAAATTCGAATTTCAGAAAACACTCTATGAGGTGCACACCCCCATGTTAAAAACTAATTTCATGCCAAATTTCATGAAAATCCGCCGGACTGTCTGGGCCCTATGCCGGACACAGACAGACAGACACACACACATACTTGCTGCTTTATTATTAACTAGCGGTACCCGCACGGCTATGCCCGTGTTAAAAAATGAAAAGACCAGTCGGTTAGCCATTGTGTATAGTGATAACTTTTTTAGGCGTAAATTATGTTATTTTATTAAAATGTATAGCATTCCACATAATTAAAAATTAGCTGCCCACGGCAATCAGCCAGAGATCCTACACATTTAAGCATTTTTTTTTTTTTACTAAACACACACAAAAAAGGAAAAAGGAAAGAAAGAAACGAAACAAATCAAAATAGAAAATATTTGGAAGAAAACGCATTTTGTTTGTTTAGTTCAAGTACCCACACCAAAAGGACGATTATAATAAGTTGTAATAGTTCTAATTAATACATTTTTAGTATAATTAATTTTTATCTATTATTTATTGACATTAAAGCCGGGTCCAGACGCTACGTTTTGTACAACTTTTGTCTGCGCCGTCGTATGACTAAATGAAAACGTTGCGGTTTTTTATGCGTCTACATGGTGCAGAGATATCTGAATATTTCACTCAGTTTTGTGCGATATTGTTAAAAAGGAGGTACTACTCTGGTCAATTTTGGCATGGTGTCATGTTAAAAAAAAAAAGACTGGAACGTCTCAGAAGTACCCGGCGTTCAAAGAAATTGATGCATAATGATTACATAAAATAAATATTATTTTGTTGCCTGCTCTGGTGGCTCGACAACTGCAGTCTCCTTATTTTCATCCATGGTATTCCTAGACTGCCCTGGTGTCTCCTGATCATTTAGGAAATGTAACAAATCAAAATACCAGAGAGATGGCTTGTAGATTTCGTCTCCAGCCCCAAATCGAATCGATTCATTAACTTTTGCCAATTCTTTACGGTAAACACTTCTCAAAGAATTAATTATTTAGAGCTGTTTCTCTGTTTTCGGTTGCATCAATTTCTTTGAATTTTTCCACTAAACTCTCATAAGCATCCCCCTTTTTATCCCTGTCACTATACTCGTTGGATTAGACATGCGAAATGCATGGGAAACTTTCGCATCGAGAACATTGCCGAAAGTCGGCCATTGCTGTCGCCTGACGAATTGAAACTGAGAAACAAAATGAATCGGAATAGGGTGCTACCGTCTACATGTGACGATTTGTCTGCACAGTTCAAAGACATCTATGCTTTTTAGCTGAGTTATCGCTGCAACTGAGTCTTTGCACCGGACTCAAAACTGCGCACTTTTCCAATCTACGCGCAACGTTTTATCTGCAACGTGTTGAACTGCGCAGACAAAAGGTTGTGCAAAACGTTGCGTCTGGACCCGGCTAAAAACAGACAGGAAATTTTGTAGCTTGCAGAAACAAACAGCAGCAAGGAAAGCTTTGAAAGCGGAATAAACCTTTCATCCGAGCTCAAATAGGAAAACAACATATGTGCCAATTCACTGGCGAAAAGAAAGTATAAAATAAATGAAAGTATAAATAGTAATAATAAGCTGGAATAACAAAAATCGCTATAAAGGATAACATTTCTTTTAAAAAGCCCTGTGCAGTATGGAAAATGGTCCCGTAAAATACATGTCAAAATAAGGAAATCAAAATAAAGCTATCAATCGCCTGTGAGCCGCAGGAAATAAATTTTAATTCGTTTTAAAAAAATAATAATCAAAATCCAAAAAAATTAATAAATAAATTAAAAATCGGCTGCTCCTCAAAATTCTAAAAACCGCAAGCAATAAATTTTAATTCGTTAAAAGAAAAAAGGATCAATAGATAGTCGGCATGGTAACAATTAAAATTAAAGTTAATTACAATGAAAAAATAATTTCGAACTGCAGAGAAAAATGCTTATAACTTCTTTTCTAGGTAATTTAGAAGCTTCCAATTTTCGCACACAGAGCGAAACTCCTTCCGGGGTAGTTTTTTACGCGCTTTCCAACGGTATCAAGCTCGAAGCGATGCGATAATTCCTTCCCACAGAAAATGACTACTTTATGAAACTTTCGGCTACAAATTGGAATAAAAGAACAAATTCGAATTTCAGAAAAAACTCTCCGAGGTGCACACCCCCATGTTCTAAACTAATTTCGCGCCAAATTTCATGAAAATCCGCTGGACGAACTGGGCCCTACACCGGCCACAGACAGACACAGGCACACACACACACACACACACACACATACTTGCTGCTTTATTAGCCTACTTTCCCGTAAAAGTAAAAAAAAAACAATAATAAAGCATGAAAGAAGGCTTAATGGTATCGTGAAAATATCGTTAGAAATCAAGAAAAGTCAAAAATAAGTTAAGTAATTAAATAAAGATTGAGAAATAAAAAATTTGAAAGTAGGGTTTTGAGATGGGGAAAAAGTGTGTCGGTCGGTCTGTCGGTCTGTCCCCCCCCCCCCCCTAATAACTTTTGAACAAATTGTCCGATTGGAAAAATTCTTTTTGCATTCGAAAGAGCTCGGCGAGGACATCTCAGTTTCATATTTCACTTTTTTATTTGAACATTTTTTTGTTCAATTTTGAACAGTTCAAAAAATTTTAACATTAGCGCCTATGGGTGAAAATGAAGCAAATTATGTAAACTCTGGGTACAAAATCCAAGTTCCCATGAACAAGCTCACTGGAAAAAGTTCTTGTCGTGAAATATTGATTTGAATAATTTTTGTTCATTTTTGAACAGTTCAAAAAAAATTAACATACCGCCATCGGGGAAATTTCAATCCTATATAATTCCTGATTTAACGGACCGATTTGCTTGGAACAAACTTTATCGGAAAGCTCTTATGACGTAAAACATGTACAAATAGAAAGTTCATCCAGAACTAACGAGCTTATTTTTCTATGAAATTTTTGGATCGGGATTTTCAAGAATATCTTTGAATTAATGAATGATTAAATGAATAAGCAAAAGAATGAATCAATAAATGAGTGAATAAATACATGAATGACTTAATAAATGAATGATTGAATGAATATGTATTAACCATTGAAAAAGGTATATTTGAAGCAATTAAGAACTAAAGCTAAACGAGAAAGACAGAGAGAGAGATAGCTAGATTATAAACTTGAATTCGGTGTATACGGGAAAGTAGGCTCGTATAGTTCTAGACGGAACTTCTTGTTATTAGTAGAGATAGAGAAGAGATAGAGATGCCATTACCATTGTAGACTTCCGAATCACAATATAATAGCTATGAATGGTTTCTGCGCCTAGAAGATTCTACGCATATAATTAATTTCCATAGCCTGCAGTATGTTATCATAAGTGCTACTAATCGAATTGTAAATGGTTCAAAACCCGTGAAAACGTACTAGTTATAAATGGTTATGACACCGTAAACTTTTGTATTTACGGCTTTTGAACCAATCTGATTGGAAATGGTTTAGAACCCGTAAATATACAAAAATGTTCCAAACCGTAAATTTAACGTTTAATTAGATGGACAGACTGCTGCCGGCTATTTGACCGTAATTTAATGATGATATTTCTAACAGTGCAAGCAAAAGCGTATTAAACAGCGCAAAGTGTAATTTAAGACCAATAAATAAATTCTGCAAGGAACTATGGCATGTTTTTTAATTTGTGTTCCTTCTTAGTACTTTTTCACTGTGTTATATTTGTTATGTTTTAATAGTTTCCTTTTAAGTAATAATTATTTATTTTTATTGAACTTGTTATTTTAATTTTTACAAAATTTGCAATTTGAGATAATTTTTCAAATTGATCTGCTGTAATGGAAATTTAGCAAATTTTTTATATTCTTTAAGTGCTAAAATATTATTCGGAGTTCTAACAATCCAATGCTGAAATAAAATTGAAGACAATTTCAACAATCTTTCAAGTTCTGAAATTGTAATAATAGATTTGTACGTATGAATTCAGTAGGAAAAATAATAGTTTTTTTATAGTCATTTTCATTTAGTGCACTCAGTTTCTGAGCGAACGAAAGTTTTAAGTAAAATATCTATAAATACCATGCTTGGGACAAATAGCATTAAGAATAATAGTTTTTACTTTTTTTCGCATTTAAAATATTTCAGACTTCAAGGAGGACATTTTTCCCTTGAAATTTATGTATTATTATAGCTCAGAAAGATAATTATGTTCTTTTCACATTTCAGAGGTTCCGGACCCACCATCCGAAATAATAGCAAAAGACATTGACAGTAGAAGCGTAGTACTCAGCTGGACAGACCCCTATGCGGGAAACAGCCCCATCACCAAGTACATATTGCATTGGAAAGATGCATCTGGTAGAATCTTTGTTTAATTTCAGTATTATATTTTTTTTCTCTGTCAGATTTTTTTTAAAAACAATATGATAATTGTTTGCGTTTTTTATTATATTAGGAAAAATTTATTGCTAATTTAACAGGTACGTGTTTCTTGAATGAGCAACTCAGCGCTCCATAAGTCAGCAGTGTAGAAAGAACTAAATGTAAATATTTTTATATAAGGGTGCCCAAACTTATCCTGCCCCGATAGCTAGTTCATAAGCCTTTAGGTATACTAATTCCAAATGAAAAGTACTTTAAATCATGTAAAGCAGCGTTTCCCAACCGGTAGTTCGCGAACCCCCAGCGGTGCGCAAGGTATAGAAAGGGGGCTCGCAAAAATAATGTTGCAGTGGCGGAGTTTTGAATTTGTTAACGTAAAAGAAATGAAAGAAATAGTAATAAATCTACATCCGTATTAAGACGGAGTGTAAAAAGATTATTTTTTGCAGAAATATATTTATCATGCCATTCTGTAACTTTCTCTCCCTATCAGGGGAAAAAGATATTTTTTGCGAACACATATGTTGACTGCCCTATTAATAATTCAAAAAGAACAAATAAAAAAAAAGTAATTTTACTTTTTATTTAAACTTAGATGTTTTGCTAGTATGTTTTCATTTCTTGTTATGAACCATTATGCAATATAGAAAATAATCGAGCCAGCAAATTTTATAATTTTGTTACTTATTACTAACGACTACAGAAAGGGGTTCGCCATTTTCTTTCGAATCTTAGAAGGGGTTCGCAAGGAAAAAAGGTTGGGAACCACTGATGTAAAGAATTATAATTTAGGCTGTTTAAGTTAACAATTATAATTATAATAAAAGCTACGATAGATAAAGTTTTGCATAGTCAGTGGAGGGCTATAAAATATGGTTGATAGAACTATTATGTCTATCTACCTGTTTAACAAAATATTCTCTCGACACAATAGTAGAACCTCTCTTAACCGGCTCCGGATTAACCGTCCTTCGCTTTATCCTGGCCATAATTTCAAAATACAAAAATAACTTTTAGAGCACTAGTTATATGGAAGAAACAGGTGCTGCGGTACTCGAGTGAATTTTTTCGAGGAATCCTTATCTCCCCGGACAAAAGCGATATTCCTATGCCGGAGAGAGGGAGGTCCTATGAAAGCAAATGTGGCTATTGGCTAATCTCAAGTTCAGTGGGTCAGTAAATTCACCCTTGCCAAGCGCTTGATAACTGGTATGTAACTCTCAAAGAAAACGCAATAAATCATCACACCTCCACTCCCTCTTTTAAATTGCATAATCTACCTCCCATTTTTTGCTTTCCCCCTCTGTAACCGTATTTTTACTTAACCGGCTTACCATGTGTCCAAATTAAGCCGGTCAACAGAGTTTCTACTGTAATATGTTTAAGGGGGAAAATTACTTTCATGAATATTAACAAGAACACGGATAACACCAATTTTTTGTTGATATTCATGATAAAAATGACATTTTAGTTTTAAACTTTACAAACTTACACTTGTTTTTCAATATTTCATTACATAGACATAGAGTTATTGATAAACTTTTTAAAACTTGCATTCTGTTATTATCTGAGTAAAACTGTATTATTATTTTCATTAAATTTCTCCATAAAACCAATGTTGGTTACAGATTATTGGAAAATGTTTTTTTCCTCTTACATTTTGCAATTTGGATAAAGAAAAAAGACTAATAAAAAAAGGATTTTTTTTTTTTAAAAGATATTTTTTCATAAAATGTAAAAGTTTATCCACAAATGGCCTTCTTTTGTTTATAACCATTATAACCTTTTTAGGGGCTTCTTGGACATCAGACGCTAAGAAAATGGATATACCTGGATCCAATACAACAGTTTCTGTAATGGGGCTTCACCCTATGACCACATACCATTTTCGACTACAAGCAGAAAACGTACTTGGAAGGAGTCCTTTCGGAGAAGTAATAACGATTACGACCGAAGAAGAAGGTAGTATTCGATGTGGTTCTTAATTATTTATGTTTGTAGCAAGTCGTATAGTGAGTCCATTACGGGAGAAAAGAAAGTACAAACATGCGTCAAATGATGAGAACTTCATATAACTAATTGATAAGCTCTGCATAGCTTATCAAAGAAGGTAGTGTTAATTAATAATAATAGTGTAAAGTATCTTACGAATTGAAGGTATTTCAAGCAGTCAAATAATTGTCTGCAAAAGGTCTACAGCTAAACATAAAAGTTTGCAAACCCGATATATTTTAGTTAAAATGATTAGATAATTTTAAAATGATTTACCTTTAAAATGTAAAAATTGATGGCTAAGTTTATTTAAAAACCTATAAGAGTAACTACAACTTAAACTAGTGAAAAAATGCAGATATTTTGCTGTCTGCATTTAAAAAATCAACATCAGAAATGACTTGGATGCCACTGAAAAAACAAATCTTTCGGAGATTTATTAAAGATTACTTTTAGCTTAGAGCTAGTTAATAAGATTTCTTTTTGTTATTTCCCCCTACCATTGTGTGTGTACGAACTAAACTGTAGCCAGAAAATATTATTGCTTTCAATAAATCAGCTCAAACATGAAATAATGATGTCGAAAGTATTGTATAAAGTATTTTCTTGAATAATTTATTTTAAAACATGTTGTTACAAGATGAATGAGAAAAGTTTTGCCTATGTATTTTAACTACGTAACGTGTTTTCAGACTGAACACAATGTGATTTTATGCTGATTACTAGTTATATTAAGCTTTACATTGAAGAACAAATGGTTTAAAATATCTCTCGCTTAAAATTTGAGAACTAAATTTCATTTTTCGAAATTGTATTTGAAGCAGCATATTGTAACCGTAAGTGTTACAATATGTCCTTATAAGTTTTTGAAGGGGGTCAAACTATTCCCTACCCTTTTTCGAATGTTCATTTAAGTAACGACATGTTTGAAAAAAAATGGATTCATTGTCACGAAAACATAA
Source organism: Octonoba sinensis (assembly GCA_038502835.1). Lineage (NCBI taxonomy): Eukaryota > Metazoa > Arthropoda > Arachnida > Araneae > Uloboridae > Octonoba > Octonoba sinensis. The sequence continues at coordinate 104,990,404 of CM076602.1, read as the reverse complement.
AGTTTTCATAAATGCAAACTTTTTAAATGTGACAATTATTTGCCTACTTTCCCGTAAGGTTAAAAAAAAAAAAAAACATAGAAGAACGTTTAAAGGTATTTTCGTTATTTCTAGAATTCTATTAAATCTAGTTGAATAGCTAAAAACCATGTAGTCATTGCCTTGGTGTAAATAAATATTGTATTACGCAGACAGTTTTTAAAATTAAACTTATATAATATTAATGCCGCCCCGAAAACAGAGTAATTTTAATCAGCTCAAAAAACTCAACATTCATTATGCTGCAAATAGTTTATCATCCTCCATTCCAAAACGACATTTAACTCACACTGCTTGTTGAAAAAATTAAAAGAGAAAAAAATATTTTAATTTATAAAAGATGTGACATGCATTTTAAAGTAATTTGCATTTAACTATAAAAAACTCTTCTTTACAAAAGTTGATGGTTTGTATGTAAAACACGGAACATAAAAAATCATCCAATCAAATACTAAATCTTATGTTCAGTAAACTGTTAAATGTACTACGTGCCTTTGATCTACTTTGAGCTATTTTAACCACTTCACTGCTTTGCCCGACCATCGTTCAGGTGATTGCGAAAAGGCTTCAATTACTTGTATACTGCTCGGGCAGTGCAGTGCATTTTTTTACAACAATCCACTGATTTTCCCGGCCTTTCCACATTTGTTACTTTGCAATATTTCGAATAGATATATCTAGTATAGCTTCACCACCACAAAATGAAGTTCGTTAAAAAAGGATTAAACGATTCCATTTGGGAAAGTAGGGACAAGAGGCGTCATAATAAAAAATTATTACTAATTAACAAAAAACAATTGTTTGTATTTTTTAAAGCAAGCAAAATTGTTCTTTTTTGAGGAGGAATTACAGTATGATATGGCAGGAAAATGAAACAGTTAAGTGGTTAATTTAGATAAATAATTTCTTCAATTAGCTTTATCATAGCAACCCTCATTTAATATAATTTACATTACTTATTTTTATATTTCTAACAATTTAAGAATAAAGAGTGAAAGCAAAATAAAATACCAAAGTATGTAATTGGCAGGTGTCTTAAATGACTCTTTTTATAATGTTCTCATTTTATCTCAATTGCAAAATGCAACACTTTATTATGTAGTGCTATAACTTGTACGCTTTTATGAAAAAAAAAATAGACGAAGACAAAAGATGAAAATCCCTTTCATTATTCGAAAGAGGAGTAACAAAAGGATCTCATATTTGTTCTCCAATTCAGATCAACTGTAAACAACAAAAATTGTTTCCTCTTCTCATTATTTTAATTTTTAGGGAGCTTTATTTCGTTCCATTGTGCTCAAAATGAATATTTTATTTGAAAGAATGTTCAAAATATTTCGATTGCTCAGTCGATTAGTCTTTTGTTAACCAGCTACTCCAAGGTGTAAGTAAACAACGAAACATTTTCTTTATTAGTATTTAATGAACTTTTTGTGCTTCGAACGTTGTTCATTTTAATTCAGAGGTGATATTCTCTTACAAATGTAGTTGTCAAATATTTAATTTAAATGTATATTCTATCCGGAGGCAAAAATTTGCTACGACTAAAGAGATTTAAATTTTTTTCAAGAAACGTGTTTAATTTAAAAATGTAATTTCATTATTCTCAATTTAAAAAGAACAACTCTTAATCGTGAATATTACTTAGTCAAAGACTTTCCAAGTAGCAATAATTTAGCTTGCTATATAATAAATTTCAGACCATCTGCTGCCGGTTCTTTTACACAGAAAACATAATTAAATAACTAATAATTTATTTATTTTTTTTATGAAATAAGCTTACAAACAACGATAAATTGAAAAGTCATTTGCTTAAGATTGCGAAAAAGAATATTATATTGCAAACGATTTACTATAAAATAATAAATTAGCACGATGTACGGCTCGCATATAAAATAAGGGTTTTGTATATTTTTCCAGAGAAATATTTAAAGCTAAAAAAGTAACAATGATGAAATGTTTTAAAAGGTCTAGTTGAGCTTAATACTTTATGCAGCATAAAACCAAAGTTATCTAATTTTGGTTATAAAATATTGAATGTAAAAAGAAATATAATTTGCAAAAGGTAGAATAAGAAATATTTTTTTTTACACGATGGGCGTGGAGTCATTGTTGAAATATTTATTACTGGTATACTTTCAGTAAAATTTGAGTCTTCAACGTTTAAAAGTACGTTGCTTTGCAATTGTTCTAAAATGACATATTTTTGTGTTTTACAACTTTGTATTATAACAAGAAGTTCCGTCTAGAACTATACGAGCCTACTTTCCCGTATACACCAGCTTCAAATTTATAATCTAGCTATCTCTCTCTCTTTCTCGTTTAGCTTTAGTTCTTAATTGCTTCAAATATGCCTTTTTCAACGGTTAATACAGATTCGTTCAATCATTCATTTATTCAGTCATTCATGTATTTATTCACTCATTTATTCATTCATTATTTTACTTATTCATTTAATCTTTCATTAATTCAAAAATATTCTTGAAAATCCCGATAAAAAAATTTTATATTAAAATAGGCTCGTTGGTTCCGGATGCACTTTATATTTGTACATGTTCTACGTCATAGGAGCTCTCCGATAAAGTTTGTTCCAAGCAAATCGGTCCGTTAGATCAGGAATTATATAGGATTGAAATTTCCCAGTAGGCGGTATGTTAATTTTTGTTAACTGTTCAAAAATGAACAAAAAATGTTCAAATCAATATTTCACGCCAAGAACTTCTTCCAGTGAGCTTGTTCATGGGAACTTGGATCTTGTACCCAGAGTAGGGTGTCCCTTATATGGATGAAATTTTTTTTTTTTTTATTTTCGAAACGCATACCCCCAATTTCTTTTTAAACTATCCAGACTTACTCAAATACAAAATTTTATCTTCCTACATCAACATTAACCCGTGCCGACTGAGCTTTGAAGATTTGAAAAATTCTGTTTCTCACCCTTTCCGTTACGTAACTAAATCAATTGAAATATTTAATAAATATCGTTACACCTTAAACAAATATTACAAATTAAATGTTTTTTTGATGTTTTTGGGATATTTGTTCGGGAGCACCTAGAACCCAAACACTGATTTTTAAAAAAAATTACAAAAACCTTCCCGGGGATATGCCTAATAGTTTCCCAAATTTTCACCGCTGTTGGATGTAAATGTATGGTTTTTAAATCTATCGAGTACAGACAGACAGACAGACACATATTCATTTTTATGTATACAGATTTATTAAAAGAAGATACAATCACTGATTAGCAGGATATTTCCTTTTGAGGGTTTCTTTTTTACAGTCTGGGTACAGATTTTTATGCTCTTGCACACAGCGTAGCAAAAATTGCTTTTGTTCTTCATTAGCAGTGATCAAACCATGAAAATCTTGCATAAGTTTTACAGCTCTTTCAGCTGTATCATTAACTGCTCTCAAAGAAAGAACTTTTCTTTTCGCTTCTAAATAGGCAACATCATCGGCCCACGTAGCGACGGGTTGCTGGAGGAAGTTATTATCGATTTTCAATCGAGAAAATAAATTTGTGCTCTTCAAAGACACAAAATCACTTAATGATTTAGCTGTAACAATGGATGAGGCAGTATAATTTAGTTTAGAAAAAACGGAATAACAGTACAATAAATGAATATTAAATTAAATATTGAATTTAAACTTACCATACAAATAATCAGACATGTCTTCTTTTGATGGAATGTATCTCTTCCCAGAATCATAAAAACTCTCTCTTGTAAGTTCACTACAATGTTTTCCTTGGTTTGTTCACTAACTTCATCATCAAAGAGCGACAAAACGGTTATTTCTTCTGACAAGTACCAAAGGTGTTGACTAAACTTGCTCAGGGCTGCTTTGGAGATGAATTTGTCAACAGTTTCATATTCTTTAAGCTTTTTTAAAAAGCACAAATCTTGATTTGGTGCCTTTACCAGCACACTACATCCAAGCCATGGTTTCACATATACAACCGCAATGAATAAACAAACGTCTTGAAGAGCTCGTTTATCCTTGGCGCTGATTTTTAACTGGGATTGCAACAAACAAATTTTTAAAGAGTAAATAGCTCTAGCCATCCATCTTGCTTGATGCATCGCTCCAGGAGGTCTGATTTTAATTTTTTTCTCTTTATCTCCTCCTAAGAAAGTAATAGATAGCTCAACCAGTTCTCGATAATCGTCACGTACGATGGTTTTTTGCAGCTCTTGATTATAAAATGTCAACAATTCTTCAATTGTTACATCACTAAAATGTTGTTTGACAATATCGGTGCATGTTTCAATAGCAGCAGGATTAATATTTTTCCAGTTGTCCCTAAACTTTTTGAACATTGGGATATCAGGGCTAGTTGTGACTTGCTGGATTTTTGTTTCAAACACACATTTTAAAACCAGTTCATAAACGTGATGGCGGCAAGCAAAGAGTAGTAATTCCCTGTCCAATTTTTGTTCCAAAAGAATGCAAGCTCCTTTCACTCGCCCTGTATTAGACGCAGTTGTGTCACAGCACATTATTTGTACTTTGTCATCCAGGTTCCAGTCATAAAGTGCGTTTAACACAGCTTCAGCTTGATTCTGGCCGGAAGAGCTCTCTAATTTGGGCACAGCTAGAAGTTGTTCCTTTCCTCCAAATGAAATTAGAATAGGCAGGCGTTCTTCTTTAAAACTTCTCACGTCCAGTCCAGGTAATAATTTTCCATCCCAATGAATAGTCACCATTTCGGGCATATTATTATGGAAATCTGATTTTATAGATTCCGCTCTATCTTTTCTAGTCTTAGTACGAATGCGTTGAATGGAAGATTTGTTTATCGGGAAATCTTCACAGCTAAGATCTAGCGCTTCTACTACAGCCTGGAGTATATAGACAGAATCCCTTATGCTTAATTGGCATCTATCTAAAGCTGCAACTAACTTAGGCGAGATAAAGTCTCTCCTTCCTCTTTTCGTAATAGTTGCAGAACATACCGTTTGAGAAGTGGATGGTATGGGTTCCTCAAGGCTTTCATCAGAGCTAGTAGATTCATCGTGATGTCCTTGCCCTTGTAAAACATCTTGTGTAGCAAGAAATGAGGATACACTTTCAAAACACATTTGCTCATGCCTTTTTTTCTCTTCTTTTAATTTTTTCTGTCTTGCCCTTTCTTCTTTTTCCGTTAACTTTTTGTCTACACCCGCTAAACATCCGGGACGCCCTGGTTCTCTTTGTTTTTGTAAAAATATTTTATCTTCTTCTATTTTTATGCGCTCTAAAGCATCAGCGTGTGCAATATCAACTAAATTATCTAAACTACTTTTAAATTCCTCCTCACGCTGCTTGTAAACATCTTCAATTTTTTTTGAATTTTTTTGCAACATCCTCCAAGCATTATAAAGATTTACAAGTTTCTTTACGCAGTTAGGTGTAGCTCTCGTAGGGATTCTAGCCTTTTCCCAAAATATAACGCATTCTCGAATGGCAAGATTTGCGCTTTCACTAACCGTCAATTTAACTTCGCGAATGTTAAAAAAAAGTACAGCTAGAACTTGGCGGTTAGACGGCAACTTTGCGCCTGTTATTTGAAAATTTACATCACCAACTAAGAAAATATTTTTTTTATTACTTCTTAACTCCACAGTCATTTTTTAAGTGTAACACATACGTATTAACCACAGCAGTAACTAAGAACAAATGACAAACAGCGAGTAGACGGCCGCTGCGAGTACAAAGCGAAACGCAACTGTCGCCTATTTTCTTGGCGCCAACTCGCAATGAATTCTTCGTCTGAGGTTTTTCTCCTGGCGGTAGCACAGTACGAACATGTATGAACATGATTCGATGCAACTCGGCACGGGTTATTGACGTCCAATGAAGGTAAAAATTTATTTCTGAGTGTTTTAGAAGCAAATGAACAAAACTAAGACCTATGCGTTATAAAATGAATACTTTGAAATATAAGGGACACCCTAACCCAATAACTTGCTTCATTTTCACCCGTTCACTTCATCATGAAAAATGTATCCAAATATTAACAAATGTACTGACTGTAGAGTAGAACAAAAAACGATGTTTTTTTTTTGTTTGTTTGTTTGTTTTGTTTTTCTTTCTTTTTTTACCAAATTGCAACAATTGTCAATATGCTGCCTCAAACAATGTTTTGAAATACTCAAACGAGTATTTCAAAATATTCCATTCCGAAAATTTATTTTGACTTATATTACCCCAAGAGTTGCATCACGGAACCCTAGGGTTCTGCAAGCACAATTCGAAGGCCACAGTTTTTCTATTATATGAGTCTAGTCAGTATTTTATTTATTTATGTATAATAGTGTCTTATGCAAAGAAACATGTTAATTTCATCCATGACATTCACCCGACTAATTTTGTGGACTTTTATTTCCTTTTATAGTCCCAAGTGAACCACCATCAAATGTTGAAGCGATAGCTATAAATTCACATTCCATACGTGTAATGTGGAAGGTAGGTAGGTAACGGAATTGTGTCTTCTCTTTTCCCTCAATTTTCCAAGATTTTTTCATTTTAATGTTTCCACATCCCACGGTTAATTGCAGTTTGTACTTTAATTAAATGTAAAAGTTTTCACAAATCTTTGAAAGTAGTGAGATGTATGTAAACATTTATACATTTGATTAAAGTACAAAGTTTCACTTTTTCACATTGTATTAAGTACGTTTCAAGAGTCAAGTGTGTAAACTTTTATACGAAAAGAATATTTTCATATTATGCAACCAATACGTATGATCTGAGTAGAAATCATGTTTAAGTAATTGGAACAATAGGGAATTGCGATTGCACCTCGGACAAAACTGGAAATTCATCCAGAAATAAAAGAATCTGCTTTCTCATATAAACTGCATCAACTATCTAAGATCAGCCATGTCTTCCTCTCGATTGTCTAAATATTCCGTTTTAAGGTAAAAAGATTTCTGAAAGAAAATATGTATCTTTTATCTAGAAGGAAATTTGAATTGTGAATAAGCACAAAGCTCAAAAACACATTCACTCATTCTAGAAAGAAAAAAAGGATTAATTTACCAGAGGTGACAAATTTCTCGTTTAGAACAAAAACCTCTGTAAAATAATCACTATTTAGAACCACTACTGTAAATATACATTAGCTCATAATATCTCGCTAAAGGAAAATGCGGTAATTCCTTCCTTAGGGTAACTTTCGACCTCATACAAAGAGATAATGATTATCTTGAAATATTTAGCACTGCTCAATTTTTACAAGCCTTTCTATGTAAATTCTTTTTGTGAAAGAATGTGCTACAAAAGAAAGGATATATTGTGAGCATTATTTAAAAAATAATAATAATAATAATAATTTTCCGAATCTTTCCCTAACTGTTGACATTTATCAAGCAATATATGCTCTTTTATTTTTTCTTGTTTAAACTCTACATAGTTTCTACTCCTAATACAAAATAGTTCAACGTATTTTCATTGTTTATGTAATATTTATACTATCTTAAAATAATTTATGACTATGGCTTAGTTTCGGGCACTATATTTTGCATTCTGAAAAATATAACTTTTATTATGCATTTAAGTCCGTCTCTTGTGTACATAACGTCATTGTTTCTCATCTTCAGTGATTCAATACTGAATTATGCAAAAACGGAAAAGATTTATATGAAAGACTATTCAAATGTAATTAAGAACAAAGAAAAGCTTGGTCATTCATAATTCTAGAAATGTAAAAAATTCTTCTATAGTTCGAGAATAATTGAACCCTAATGTTCCTGGAGAAAAAGCGTAGTAATAATTCAGATTTTGCTTTGTTTTGGACGTGAGCCAAATGTGATTGGTTTACAGATTTCAGTTTTTTCAGTACAAAATAACAAGAGACAGAGGCTTCTTTTATTCAAAGAAAATATAAACTGCAACACCAAAAATATATGTGCGTAATATACATAGATATAATTATATGCTCTAATTAATTCATTTAATATTACGATTGCAGCGCGTAGAGGCAAAATGTTGTGATTTCGCCCAGTTCAGTGCGCGCTATAAAACTGAACACGTATTTTTTTTTTTTTTTTTTTTTTTTCATGTATGAGTTCCTAAAATTAAAACTGTTTTTTGCCATTTGTGCATATAAATCTTATTTCCATCATGTATATGCTTTTTTTAGGGGGGGAATGGGACATGGGACTTTATTCATTTTAGTGGATGTCATTTAACTCGGGAAATTTGTTACGCACCTTCTTCAGGCACCCGATTATTAAGTCCTTCTGCTACTGATGATTTCAATTTAGATATTTAAAAATCGAGTTTTTGTGAATCAGTTAACTATTTATTATGCAATGGCATGGTGGCTGATTTAGAAAAACTAGATTCATATGACCAACAGAGAGCGAGTTATTACCAAAAATTAAAGACAGGCAGTTTATATATGAAGCTTTATATATATCCTAAAATTAGTTTAGCTCCATGCGATAATGAAGTAAGAGGTGTTATTTGTCAAATAGAAAACTGTTCCTACTAATCCTTCAACATTAGAGACAGTCGTGAAATTATTAAGATCTATTGCTAAACGGATTTTATTATATAGATTAAACTACGGAGCTATGAAAATGTGCTTAAAACATCATGAAAAATTAATGCATATTCTTTGTAAGTTTATATTTGATTTTAATTTTTATGAAAAGCAACAGCAACACATTTGTAAAGAAGCTTCTTTCGGTTTTTTTTCTTTCTTTTGGCATTTCATACCGATTTTTTTTTTTTTTTTTTTAAATTTAGTCATCAAAAACTGATTAATTTTGTGTAATCTAGTCTGCTTATATAATTATGCAACAGAAACAAATCATGTTAGTACATTTCTCTGTCAAATTTTTACTCTTTAACATCAATATTAACAATTGAGGTTAACTTGCTTTGTCTTTCCACAAAAAGCAATTAGTTTTATGAGAGTCCCGAATTCAGTGAAAGCTAAAGAACAACTTAAGCCAACGGCTAGCGCTCCCTTAAATTGTTGCTGAAATCACTTGTTCTTACATAAAAGCTGTTTTGGATCTTCGTGAAGTCACAAACATCCCTGAGCGTGCTGCAATCTGAACGCGACTTTGTATGTGGATTACGAGACGATGTTTATGTGGATTACATGACGATACATCAAGGCCGTACCAGAAGGTGGGCCCACGGGCCTTCCCCCTCCCCCATGAAATCCCGAACTTTTTTGCAATGTAACATATATTCCTTCCTGAGACTTTCCGTAACCCAAGTGGCTCGAAATCAGCCCCCCCCCCCTCCCGAAAAAAATTCTGACTACGACCCTGATATACATATACGTATATGTATATATACATATAGATAAATACATGGATAGATATGAATAAATATGTAGGTTTACGTTTGCATATACGTGTATATATTTCTTGCAGATTTTCAAACTGAATCTATAATTGTTTTTATAATAATCATTTCTGCATTTATTTTCAGCCCCCACCCCTGACAAGTATTAACGGGAAAATCCGAGGATATTACGTGGGTCATAAAATTCGGAACACTCAAGAACACTATATCTATAAAACCATAGAAGAAAGCGAATTCGATTCAACTATGGAGTGTACGATAACAAACCTTCGAAGAGCAACGGAATACAGTATAACAGTTCAAGCATTTAATAACAAGGGTGCTGGACCTCCTTCCAAAGACACATATGTGAAAACACATGAAAATGGTTGGTTATGTTTTACATAGATAGTGTCTGTTTGCTACGTGGAAAGCTCATACCGAACTGTCTGTGCTTGTCTGTTACTATGGCAATGTGATGTGTCTCATTCTTCTTATTAGGGTATCTCAAAAGACTGGAACTTTTGACAATCCCTAGGAAAACTGAGACTCACCTCGTTGCCATAGTGATAGATAGGCACAGCATTTCGGCGTGAGCATTTCTCTTGACAGACAAACTATATTCATGAATTTAAATGCTCAGAAATAACTGTATTAAATTCTTGGAGTTTTTATGCAAGGTAATCCTATTTAAACAAAAAGAATTTTAGCAGTTTTAGCGTTTTGGTGGTTCAATGAGCTGAAGCTGATACTAAATTAAAATTCATTGCATTCAGGTTTTGTTTATTATTTACTATCTGACATGTTTGGCGCTGCACAGCATTCGAATGCAACACTTATTTTTGAAAAGGGTTTATGTCACGGCTTATTAAGTTTTTTTTTCAATGCTTTTGCAGCTATGAGTACTGATCAGGCCCCCAAAAAAGTCTGCCGCGTCATATGAAACTCGTGGTTGCAGTTTGAGTATGACCGACACGAACGATCAAACGATCTAGAATGGGCATATTTGAAATCCCGTGTCTATGCTCCCAACCACATTACGTTGATCGCCTTCAACAAGGCAAATATGCAAGGAGTATCAACGATTGATCGTGAGGGTTTGGACCATGTGTAACCGCTTTCCAGAAAAGACTTGAATCTTGCATTCAAGCAAATGGACACTACCTGTACGACATTATTTTTCATTCGCTATATGGATTTAAATGGCCTTAAATTACAGAGATTGCATGTATATGTGTGCAGTACTGTTGTATGCATGTACAAACTATACATATATATGTAAAAAATATATATAATACAAATTTAACATATTTCAATCTTTGAACTGCAAATAAACGTACCTTTCACGGTACAATTTTCAGATGAATGTATTTTCTAGATAATTGTGAAGGTTAAGCCTGGAAATTAACAAATATACACTCAAAAACACTGACTTCATTCATTGCTTATTTATTATACAATGAACTAGTCAAATTTTACATTGCTTGAATGTTTCTGAAAAATTGTACTGTGGCTGTTCAAACGTGCAACATAAATTTAATTGTGCTTTTTAAAATTGTATTTAAATTTAAATATTAGTTTAAAGCCATTTTTAATTACAGATCCCCCTTCACCACCTATCCTTAAAATTTTATCTTCGACGTCTGCCGCCGTAGTTCTAGCTTGGGATTCATCAGCCAATGAAAATAATTACATTAAAGGTAATAAATTTGATTTTAAAAGTCTTCGAACTTTTCTTTAAACTGCTTTAAAATATTATTCAGCTGTTGACGAAATATCTGTGAAATAATCAGGACATATTCTTTGTCAAATATTCTACACAAAAAGTAATTTTTGATAACAAATTTGTTACATCCAATGCGTCTGTAATTTGTTTCTACTTTTGTTGTTTTTTCACATTAATTTTTTACATGGTTTTATTTAACTTGACTTGTGGCGGAATTTTTTAAGGCGGTTTTCGACAACTATTACTGCATAAATTATCTTCAAATTTTGCACACAAGCTTATCTTCGATGACAATACAATAATCCATCCATTTTATACTTTATTATAACGTTAATTAGGAAAAAAATTAATAATTTTGGCTCTGAGGAAATTATCAGCATTATCATTTGTCGTTTGGCAACAATAGTTTTGTTTGGATAATGCAACTATGTTTTGTTTGCTACATGGTTTTATTTAACTTGACTTGTCACGGAACTTTGTTAAGCGGTTTTCGACCACTATTACTGCATAAATTATCTTCAAACTTTGCGCATAAGCTTATCTTCGATGACAATGCAATAATCCATCCATTTTATAATTTATTATAACGTTAATTAGGGAGAAAAATAATAATTTTGGCTCTGAGGAAATTATCAGAATTATCATTTGTCATTTGGCAACAATAGTTTTGTTTGGATAATGCAACGATGTTTTGAATTTAAATAAAACCATATAACTTAAAACATTTTTGGCGATTTAATATTATTAATTCATTTATTATATACATATATATATATATATATATATATATATATATATATATATATATGAGAGGTATGATATATATAGTATATATAAAACAGGTCAAATTAAATCCAGTAACAATTTTAGTAGTCGCGTTTTCCATCCCTAGAGGGCACCACTAAGCTAAAAAGAAGCAAGATTTCGTAACTCCGCTAATAGATGGCAGCACAAGACTAAGTATCTATGTTTCAAGAATTTACCGAAAAACTACGCATCGTCAGTTGCTTTTGAAGAATTTAATTTTAAAAATCAAGTTTGACTTGAGAGATAACCGGGTATTTCGCCCAGTGGCCAGATCGGATTCCGGATATCCGACGTCCTCTGGGGGAGAGGGGATGGAAAAACTTCGTGTACGTAATTTTCGGAGCTTTTTCTTTACTTTCGGGACCGAATTCCAAATTCGTGACTTTTTCGTTACTTTCAAGACCGATTTCCGAACTTTTTCTGGACTTTCGTAAGCTGTAGCCCTGTCAATGCATGATGTATATATTAATCCATTTCGTTGTTGGAAGAAATATCTTGTTATTGTTTTCTATCTCTAGGACATGCAGTTTTTAATGTTATTTGTAAATATATTTATATAATGATTTTTTTTTCTTATTCATTTTCACCGAAGAAAAATAAAAAGAAATATAAAGTGTATATATATAATATATATATATACAATAAACTTGAAATAAACTTAAAAATTTCTTTATTAGGATACAAGGTTTTTTATAAAGCCGAAATAGCAGAGTGGGATGAAGTGGAAATAACGGATCCATCTCAAAGTTCTTACACTTTGAGGTCTTTGAAATGTGGAACACGGTATCAATTTCATGTCATAGCTTACAACGATATTGGCCACAGTGATCCTAGTGATGTCATAAGCTTAACAACTCAAGGAGGCTGTAAGTAATGCTCATATTTCCCAGTGGCGTAGCTAAGGGGGTCGGTGGGGGCGGCCGCTCCGGGTCACTCATTCTGGGGTGACACCCGGCCACGAAGGGGGAAACACGAAACCATTAAAAGCTCCATATAGTGAAACAAATACCTTGAACTGGATTTTTTTTCCTAGCATTTTCTTTTCTCTTTTAACTGAGCAAAGTGTTTCCTTACAAAATATTCAAAGCGGTATTTTACTGCCAAACACACCACTGCCGTCAACAAATACTTTAAATATTGTAGCACCCATGATACGAATGATTTCTTTTTTCTTTGCATTTCTTCTTCGTTTTTTTTTGGGGGGGGGGGAGGGGGATGACAGATCGATAACCGCCCGGGTGTCAGCTATGCTAGCTACGCCACTGATATTTCCATAGTATTTTTGAGCATTTGAATTCGTAAAATCAGATAAAATGTACAGGGTTCACACTGGGGAAAAATACAAGGTTGGATTTCCCACCTTGACCAAAATTTTAAGTGGGATTTTTAAAATTTAAGTGGGAACTTTTCTTTTTGCTTTCGTCTTTAAAAATATTACTAAAATGTCCGATCATGATCCAATACAAACTATGTAATAAAAGAATGATTATCTAAGCTATGCTCATCAAAGAAAGAATAAACATCAACAAGGTTCACACAAAACGGATCCTTCACAAAATTCGCGATCGCAAAAATGGGTGCTTTATAAAATGTTAAGCATGAAAAAGATCCTCTGGTATTTTGGATTTTTAACAAAAATTCGTTGATGTGTGATTTTTACAAAAAAAATCCTGAAAATTAGTTTAATATTTTCTCTATTTTTTCTGATCATATGTCATTTTATCTATTGATGTTTTTCAATGGAAACAGTATATTTTAAAAAACCATCATTCGCTTGTAACCTTGTGACCAAGAAAGATTCCCTTTTTCCACTCCTTTTTTTGATTTTGTCCTCTGTGAATAGAATGAATGAAGATAAGTCAGCATTCACAAAGGGCTTAAATTGTTCAATAATCCAAAGGAATGAAGAAGTTGTCTATCTTTCCCCCATGTTATTATATATGATAAATAGGGTTCCTAGATTCTTCTTTTCTTTTCATTAATGAGGGTAAGATGTCAGTTGAAAACTAACATACTACATTTAGTTTGTATTGAATTATCAGTTTAGAATAGTAGTTTAGTTTCCAGATGTTTTGAACGCGAGTCCGCTAGTTGAGGGAACAGCGCGCAAACGAACTTTTTATGAGTGGGATTTCAAAAAATATCGCGCGGCCTGGCGCGAACCCTGAATGTACGCTGTGTACAAAATATAAGCAATTCAGTTATTGTGTTTAATAATAAACACTATTTTCAGCTCCGATAGCGCCCGAGAAATCTTCCCTGTTAAATGTCAACACAACATTTGTGATTCTCAATCTTCGAGCTTGGAAAAATGGTGGCTGTGATATAACCTTTTTCGTGGTGCAATACAAATCGAAGGGTCAAAGCGGATGGGTCCTTGTGTCGAGCAACCTAGACCCGAGACATGAAGAATTCGTTGTAACAGGACTGAGTGCCGCAACGTGGTATACACTATTCATGTCCGCTCATAACGAAGCTGGTGCAACAGAAGCTGAATACGTATTTGCAACGTTGACAGTAACAGGAGGTAAGCCTTGTAATTAGTTTTAACTCTATAGTTTAAAATATTTATTGTAACCGTCCTCAATGAAGATTAATTCATAACTTCTTTCAAAGCAATGATGGTTATTTTGCCAAGAAACTCTTGTTAGTAAAATCAGTTTAGGGGCCGTTCACAAATGACGTCACGCTTTTTTGCCCATATATGTGACCCCCTCCCCCCCCCACTTTGTCACGCGTCACGCTATGTTGCATAATGCACGATGTCACACTTCTTGTTACCCCCTCCCCTCCCCTTGTCACACTTTGTCACAACTTCACGAACCCCCCTCCCCCCCCTCGAAGCGTTACATCATTTATGAATGATCCCTTAAAAAGAAACAAATTGTTTAAAATGAGTGGAAATAAGGGACGCATCATTGTAAAATATTGTGAAAATATCTTCACTGTATTTTTTAATGTGTTGATTTATTTATTTTCCAATGGGGCAGCATTAATAACTTACAGCCATTTACAAATTTAGTGCCTTTGGGATCATTCATACATGATGTCACGCTTCGAGAGGGAGAGGGGGGAGGTTCATGAAATTGTGACAAAGTGTGACAAGGGGAGGGGGTAACAAGAAGTGTGACATCATGCATTATGCAACATAGCATGGCGCGTGACAAAGGGGGGAGGGGTCCACTGAAGTATGACATATTGTGACAAAGGGGGGATGGGGGTCAAATATATGGGAAAAAAGCGTGACGTCGTTTATGAACGGCCCCTCCCAATGATTCAAGGGGAGTGCACACTCTTTCAGCTGCACCGCTATAGACGTGCTACCATTTCCACATGGTAATTATAGACCACATTCCTTCTGTATACATTTCTATCATTATTTTCTGTCACGCTAAAATGAAAGCGACAGCTGGAATAAAACTAAGACACCTATTTTTCGCTTCTCTTCATATAGGCGGGTGAGATTGCGTACGTGGCTGGTTTACAAGCATGTGAAATGACTTTCGACAATGAGTACATTATATTAATAACTGCAAGTAAATTGTCAAAATTGTTGTAAAAGGCGCTTGCCTGAAAGGGATCTTGCAGTATACAATGAAAATCTGACCATCACAGTGAAAATCTGAGGAACAGTTTTGAAAATTCAAGCCCTTCTATTTGGAAAGCAAGCAATAAAAACGACTTTTTGTCACACATTTTCAGCGAAAGTTGACTTTCTTGTGACTGTAGAACTACTTAAAATTGCGATCCACTCACACCTCTGCTTCCCCCAAAGAATTCAAGTGTGCCACACAATCTCAAGAGGTTATTTTTCTTATTTTACTTCAAAAACGCAGCTGCAAAAGTACAAAACAGAAAAAAAGGAATCTTCGTATTCCGAAATTCCATATGTCGCCAATAATGGGAAAAAGAAAAACAATATCGGACCTTTCAAGCGCCAAGCTTTGGCGCCAATCTTTTCACCAATAAATTGTCGACGGGATAATACGTAAGGAATCATTCATAAATGATGTCACGCTTCGAGGGGGAGATGGGTTCGTGAAATTGTGACAAAGTGTGACAAGGGGAGGGGAGGGGGTAACAAGAAGTGTGACATCACGCATTATCCAACATAGCGTGACGCGTGACAAAGGGGGGGAGAGGGGTCCGCTGAAGTGTGACATATTGTGACAAAGGGGGGGAGGGGGTTCAATTATAAGGACAAAAAGCGTGACGTCATTTATGAACGGCCCCTAAGTACCGCACATTGTATTTTTGAATGAATAAATTACTTTACAAGTTCAACCTATCTCAGTTAATTCACACATTATTATACTATATATAGATGAATACGCATTCGACGTAAAATTTCAAGAAAGATTTTTTTTAATCATACATTGAAAAAAAACTCTTAAAAAAAAAAAAGCAACTAAAGATATATATTTTAAAATGTTTCCTCAGTAAACTGAATAGCATTAAGAAGTGGGTCTCAATAGGGCGTTAACCCTTGGAATTTCCACCAATAAAAGTTTTTATACCCTCCAAAGATATTCCCTTTTCCCCCGAGTCGCGGACCTAGTTCTCTGCTCCGCCTACTTGTTAAAAGGGGTAGGTTGAGTGAGGTTTGTTCTCCAATCCTGTAACTTTTGATGTTGCTGCTGCTGAAGTGAAATGAAAACTCGTTCCAGCTTGTTGACGCAATGCCTATGTGTAATTAAAAATATAGTTCATAAATGATGTCACTTTTTTTCAATATGTTTGACCCCTCCCCCCTTTGTCACAAAGTGTCACACTTCAACATACCCCCTGCCCGCTTTTGTCACATGTCACGCTATATTACATTAGCATAAAATAAGTTTAATTTACTGATTTTAAACGTTTTTATAGAAATTAAAATGTATGATGTCACACTTCTTGTTACCGCCTACCCTCCCCTTGTCACAAACTGTGACACTTTCTTGAACCCCCCTCCCCACATTGAAGCGTGACATCATTTATGAATGATTCTTTGATCCTATTAAGCGACTGGTCCGATTAAGCGAATCGCAGTGCCTGATTACCGCACAGGCCAACTGCCCCGGTCTTGGGCCCCCAAATTGTAAGAAATATTTTTGAAAATATCTGTTAAAAGATAATTTTTTACAAAATGGAAAGATCTTAACTCATTTAAATGGCGAGCTAAAAGTATTTGCTTAAACAAGGCAAATTATGCACAATCAGATCAATATCTTCATTGACTATCATGCTAAATAGTATCCTTTACTTGCTGAGGCATCTCAACGTTTTTTATTTATTTAATATTATAAACAGTAAAATTTGAAAATGCAATATGTGTATTCAAAAAGTTTGCTCATAAAATGAATAACACAAAAAGCATATTGAATAAGAACAATATAGAATGCGAAATAGTAGAATGGTCGTGTCAGTAGGTGCTTTTTTTCCACCTTGCCAATTGGGTATGAACCCAGTATTAATAGAATAATCTCCAAGCTTATTTAATTTTATACATTATACCAATATTTTTACTTTTCGTACCCAAAAGGGGGCCCCAAAATAATGTTGTGCCTTGGGGATTGTCCTAATCATTCCCTGAGTGAATTGGCCTGTGTAACAAGACCGAATGCACTACACGTTATACAGTAAAGTGTTTTTATGATTATTATGATGAACCCATTTATGGCCAATATACAAACAAGTAATAATTTACTTTTAACGAAATGTAGTTGAACAAATTTAATGCGATTGTTAGCTGGTGAAATAACAAGTCATGTAAAAATACATTCAACACTTTACCGCCTGGACTCAACAACGTGTTTAGATCGATACACAACAACTATATAGACTTTCATTAAAATGTAAATTACTTATTTTACAATCAAAAAATTTTAGTCAAATTATAATTTATTTTTATTGTATACGTGCTGACTGCTGAGCCGAGTAAATTCGAAAATTCACTTGAACTTTGACCTTCGCTTCAATAGTACCACCATCTAGTGGAAATTTTGTTAAACCTCTCTCCTGTGAATAAAACCTTGGATTTTATTGAAAGAACATTAATTATAGGATTCGTAATTAATGTTTAATAAACTAATTTTTATGTTCGTTGACCCGCTCAACGTATGGCTCTTGTTTTATACTTGTTTTCATTTCTCTGGTCCGTTTAAACAGATTTTTGCTACCAATAAGCGGATAATATTAGGCTTATGTAATAGGAAATGCTTTGGTTCTGTAGAGTTTGGTCCGAATAAGCGGCTAGTCCGATTATCCGGTGTGGACCACCGGATAATCGACCAGCCGCTTATTAAGCGGATTTCACTGTATCGCGTTTTTCTAAATTTTGACGTTTTTAACATGGCACACAAATCTTACAGGATTTAATCAACAGTTACAGAGAAGTAATAAATGAAACAATGAATTTTCTCTTGAAAAATAATGAAAGTAAAAAAAAAAAATAGATATCATTTACCAAAAAACTAATTTCGAATAGGGAGGGGAAGGGAATAAAAGAAAATAGGAAGAATTAGTGAAATTCATTAAAGATTTTAAAATGTAGCAATGCAAAAATCATTCAATGAAATAGATCTTCATAATTAACAATGCAAATTTAATAAAAGGATTAATTGCGCAAATGAAGCTTGAAAACCTTCGGGACCATGAAATACGATCAATATGGGTAAGATGATAAATTTAAATAAATAAATAAAAATGAATGCAATAAAAGCAGTTATTCAAAATATTCTATTTTCTCACCATCGCGGATGTTTAGAAGTATATCAAACATTTAATAGAAGATGATCTCATACATTTTTCCCTTTTTCATCTTACTCGTTGTTTTTGCTTCGCAAGTAATTAATAAAATATTATTTTGTTGGAACATTAAAATTTATTATTTTTTAAGCAGTTTTAGAACTTGCAAGTTACTGTGCAGCCTTGATTGTTTTTTTAAATGTAATTATTTTTAAGAAATTGTATTCTTTGATGACTGCTGCTTAGTGCTGGATGCTCAAAGCTTTCTCTGCATCGAAAAAGGGGGTTTCTTGCACTCCTCGAAACATGTGTATGCAATTATTTTAAAATATTAGCGTTTGGATAATGTGTTAGTCATTATAATGGAACTGTATGTTGGCGCCTCACCATTTGCATTCCCCAGGGACTGGAAACAGTTATTTTTACGTGGCAACATTGTCAGTGGATACAATCCCCTATTGATAGTTTTGACACCAAGTTTTCCCTCAGAGGTATTGCCCCTGGTCTCTATTGATGCGGACAGTACTAGGATTTAAATGAGTCGAAAAATATCAAAAATAAATAAATAAACCAATAAATGAATAAAATAAATAAAACAATCCAATAACTTTTTTTTTTGAACTATATTAATGAAGCATGTAGTTTCCTTCATTCCTTAGACTACATTTTCGAGCTTCAGATTTTCGTTTGATTGTACAGTAGAATCCCGTTAATCCGAATCCCATTTATCCGAAAATCGGCTTAACCTAAAGATAAATTGCGTAGGTTTTTTTTCCATAACGGGAAAATGCTTCGTTTTTTAAAAAAATCTTTCTTCACAACGGGCAAATGGTCCGTTTTTTCCATAACTATCAAAAATACAGACAGAACATGAAAAAATGTATAATACTAAATGACATAAAATATTAATATTTTGTATAGAATTTATTGCAACAACTATGTTACATTCAAGTTCCAGAACCGGTTGATCTGTTTGGCAATCTATTGTATTCTGCAGTTGGAAGAAGTTATATGCGCAGGCGCAGGGGGGGAACATGTAGGCTATAAGCATAGCTTTTGCCTATAATTCTCACTTATCCGAAAATTTCTATGGCACCTCGATTAATTGAAAAGGTTAAGGTCCCGTGATTTTCGGATAACCGGGGTTCTACTGAATATGCAGTATTTTGTTATTTGAATACAGGAAAAAAAAGCATCTAAATGAGAACTTTTAATATTTAACTGAAAATATTTAAGTTTAAGATGTGTTTTGACTTTATTAGGAACTGTGACACCAGTCGTAGCTGAGAGAGAAGGACCATCTGCGTACAGAAATCTTTCGGTTCTGGTGCCCATCATTTGTGCCATTGTTGTTCTCCTGGTCATCACATTAGTTATTCTTATCATGTGTTTAAAGAAAAATAGAAATCCTGATTATGCCACGCCGTCACAACACCAAGGTGAGTTCGGCCGATTGCTATTTTAAAGTTATCCGTATTCAATTATAAATTATATTTGTCCTAAAGCACAGAAAAGTTATTAGCACATTATAAATGTCTAATATTTCCTTTAGATTGAGCGGTGAATCTTTAAATTCTTAAAACTGATTTTCTCAACAATTCTTAAATACCCCTATTCAAATGAAGGGTATTTATGCTAATTTTCAACGGCATTATATCAGGAAGAGCTTTTTTTTTTTTTTTTTAAATTTTCCCTTTCTTATAAGTTCCGTTTGTGCCAGTATTTAATCTATTACCGTTTCATCTCTCAGTTCCTCACTAGATGGCAGCAGCAATCATGCCAATTTTTATGATATTCTGCCCGTCTTTCTTGACTTTTTCACTTTTATTGAATTGTTTTCAAATTAATAGAAACATATTTAAACTATGAAATAATATTAGTAAAATATTTTTTTCAGAAAAAGAGTAATAGGAGATTTTGTATTCCCTAATCCTCTGCTCCTAAAACACATACGCAAATTTTTAAAAAATTAAAAATTTCGCAATTGCAATGGAAACAACTTTATGAAGTGCACTAGTAATGCGGATTACATTTCTTTCATTAGTTTTAACGCTATTTTATGTATTTCTTTATTCTTTTTATTACTACTTTGCACTTGTCTCTCCAAAACTGAAAACCACTGAAAAATGTCTCTCCAATAATGTTTATTATAAACGTCAGCAGCAGTGGCGTAACTAGACTTAGTGGGCATGCGTTTGGCGACTATCAACATTTTTTTTCGGTCGGGAGAATACAAATAGTTAATATACATATATATACACATCCATGGGTCATTTCAAAATTAACGTGCCATATATATTTTTCAGACATTCAGTCAAATTTTTCGACTAATTTTTCCACCCGCCATTCTTTTTCGAATAATTGCGTTAGGGTATTCGGAAAAGCGATATAAATCTAGAAACTGATACTTGCGCAAATATAGGGGGGGGGGGGGGCTCTTCACTGGAAAATTTTAGAAATTGAAGTATAAAACACGCAACTCTAGACTATATTTAGTGACGCTGGGGAAGAGAGAGGTGTTTAGGCACTTCACCCCTCCCTATCGATGCATTTCACCGAAAATTCATTTATATTGGTCCCAAAAATGCAATTTTAGCCTATATTTGGAGACATTAGAAGATTCGCGTCATGACCCCTAGGAAAGCCCTTGAATCCACAATTTCCGCAGTTAAATCGTAAGTTTCTCGAATATGTTACTAGAAGTTTTGTTGATATTTCAAAGTTGTTAATGAATCATGAAAGTATAAGAAATATTTTACTCCGCATTTCAATAAAAAGAGGATGCTTAAAAGTTTCATCAACATTTCAAGAGAATTTTTTTGAAGACATCACATAATGGCCGCATGTATTGTTGAGTGTTGCACAAAAAGGTACTATGTATTGACATCCCATTGCAAATAATATTTTTATATCGTTTTTGATGTTCCCCGGTGAGAAACATCTTAAAGCTGCCTTCTTAAAAGTCTTTTTAAGGGTGGGTTTCTGCATTGAATTGGCATATTGAATAGTGGAAAACCAAGAAAGCTCCCCTCTGTCAAATCGATGAAGGTTAGTCACAACAACTACTTTACTTTTTTGTTCCTCAAAGGCACACCTGGGTTTGAACTCTGTACAATTTCAAAAAGGAATTTGGCACTTTTTTATGTTGATAGCCTCCGCGATAGTTTGACAACATTTGCTGCAAATATTAACATATAAACGATAAAAGTAAAGAAATTGAAACTTAATCTTTGAATTAAAAAGAATGCACAAAATTTAGTTCGAAATATAAAATAAATAAATAAAATAAAATAAGCTTGATAACACATTGGATTGTTGGGTGATGAAAGTACGTCTTTCCACCTCAACCCACGTGGTAAGTTTACTTCATACAATGTTTAACGGAGCAAAATATCTTTTAGTGGAAAGCTGTCTTTCTGAAGGTCTTTAAGGGTAGTATTATGCATCGCATTTATTCATTGAATAGTAGGAAAATAGGAAAACTTCCACCCATCTCGAAATTCAATGAGCGTTAGATAAGATATCACAACCATTTCACCTTCTTATTCCTCAAAGGAAAGTCTGCATCACCTGGATTCGACTTTCTGACCATTTTCAAAACTTAATTTAGCTCCTTCCTCATCTTTACGCCCCCCCCCCCCTTCCCATGACTAAACAGCATTTCGTACAAAACTTAGCGATTCATAGTTGTTGCGTAAATAATTAAACGCAGTAGCAGAAAAAAGGGAAAAAAACGCAGCAATTTTATTATTATTATTATTACAATTATCACTACAGTTTTGCCCTAATAAAATTTCCCTCTCTAGAATGTTGTCCATTTAGCGTAGAATATCAAATATTATAATTTATTGATTTTTCTCTGATGTAGCTTAAAAATTGTATCACTATTTGAAATATTTTGATACAGCAAACATAGCACTCGGCGCAATAAGATATATTTTTATTTTTTTCAAATAGTTATTATGATATGCCTTGACAAATTGCTAAATTTTTTAGTTTAAAAAATTTTGATGGGGGAAGAAAACTATTTAATTTAATTAATTAATTAATTTTTCTTCACAGTAGAACATATTTTTATAAATGAAAGATTACACCCATGTAATGCTGTTTTGTTTTTAGAATGGCTCTTACAATGACCCCCACTTATACGCCCTATCCTATCATTTATAGGAAGGGCTTTGATTACATTGCATTTTTAATGATGAAGCATGATCGATACTAGTCATCGTAAATTATTTAATTCAATTAGCACAACTGCTATATTTTAAACTATTTTTTTAATATCTCGACAGCAGAGGTTGAATTCTATGATTATCATTAAATGTCCGTAGCAGAATTAAGAAACGATAGAGCAATCTTTATAACGATGCTCATGCATTTTAAAGCCTTGCATGCATTTGAAAGGGGAGGGGGGAGGGATTGAAAAACAAAGCTAAATCTTTTTTTTTTAACGAAGCAATAGCCTCTTGCCTTACTTGATGAATGAAACCGTAATTTTTCAAATTTTCATCGTAATTGAGTTTCGACAGAACAAATTTTGTCTGTCAGTGTCAACGGAAACTACTTCCCTACCGGATAGAAAAGAATAGATTTTTTTCTTTCTAATGGGGCTGCAGTATTGGTCCTCAAACATTGTAGACATGGTGCGTCCCCAGAGATTGGTACCAACGCTTTCAGCGGCACCACAATGAGTGTGGTACCATTACCGCAATTTTTTTGACGCGCAGTTTCAATAGATAGCGGCACCTGAGCACTCGTTGATGCAATCGGCACTAGGAATTTAATTTAACCGAGAGTATCCTTGCCAAAGAGATCTTTAACGTACCACATAATCATACGACATGGGCGCAGGCGATTTTATGCATCCACCGACTTGGGCCAGGTTTGAAATTGCGATCTTGGGAGTACGAGGCTTGCGCCTTACGACTACACCACCCTGCCGACAGAAAAGAATAGTAAAACGAAGTAAAACCAACTCGAGAGAGTGACTTTGATGTCTGAAAGAGGGAAGATGACCCGCCGAAATTCATCAGACCCCCTCAATAAACACGAAAGCATGAAAAATGAAATATTACTCACTAAACACCGAAACACTGGTCGAATTGTATGATTTATTAGCCGTGGTCATGAAGATCAAAATAATTTTAAATGAACTGAAATTTAAAAAAATTATCAGATAGTAAAATTATTATTTTTATGAATTCTCCTTTTATGAACATATAAATAAGATTTTTTCAAAGATAGAAGAAATGTATATATTGTACTTACTGACTACTTGCGCTGTTGCCGAATATTTCTACTGCACATAAAATTTTAAAACAATGTCTCTCTCATCTTCACAATCAGAAGTTACTTATAAAGTTGGCAAAAGTTCAAGACTATCCGAATTTCATTAATTCGTTTAGCAATTAAAAGAAGGAATTTTCTGCCCCTACAAAAACACTAAATGTCGATCTGGTTGCCTATTGTTCAAAAATACTCAATCTGATTATTTCTGGGGCTGTCTTTTACTTATTTGGAGAACTTTCAGATGATTTTGCATGTAATTATTAGGAACAAAAAAACTTTTTTTCTAGATTATTATTCATGACTGAGTTGACAAAATACGAATTTTGTTTTTGAGAAGACACAACCCTGAGAACCAAGAAAATGACGCTTTGGAATAAGCGTTGTGGCCAACTTATTGTGGTCATGAAAAATGAACACAATTTGAGACCACCGGCGGGAGACCGGTCGGATAATAAAGTCGGAGAAAGAGCTTCTGTGAAAATAGAGCTTTTGACCATTGTCCATGAAATGACTTCGGTGAATTCGTCTTCGTCGGCGCTCTTTTAAGGGATTGCTTCCTGGGAACCCTTTGCTTTTCTGCCGACACAGGGAATAGTCAGTGTCAATGGGCGGGTTCTAATTAAGAGAGATGACAGCTGTTACTTGAGTAATTTAACAGGGCTTGGGGTACCTCCATACTTTTCGTATCAGTGTTCTTTGTTACTTGTCCTTTTAGCCACATGCCATTCAGAATCTTTTGAAATACTTGTTGACATTGTCGGACGCGGAAATGACTTTATTGACTATTTGGAAGTTACTACCTATTATCTCCAACAGCATTCCTAAGGCCCGGAACAGCACAGCAAGGGAGCAACCTTCTTCCCTAGGAAGCAAAACAAAAAGTATGCCTAGGGGGGTGCAGAAAAAGCCGAAACCAGACGTCACTTTGTGGCCGTAACGCTTTCTGTCCCCCCGCCCTTATTAAGGGCGGTAAATGGGACTTTTCGATAAAAAGAAAAACTTCGCCCTTGCGAAAAAAAAAAACAAGATTGCGTTTTGTTGAGATGGGAATTCCGGACTTTTTGCCGCCCTCTGAACAGTGCCGCCCGGGGCGGACCGCCCCCACCGCCCCCCCCTAGTTACGCCACTGGTCAGCAGTTCTAAACTTTGTTTTCAAAGCTTAGTGATTATTTAAGCTTTGTCAAAATTAAATCTGCCAAAGTTTCTTTACAAAAAATACATACAACCACTTACATCTATCTATACCCTGCTGTTGAAGGACGCCCTCAAATCGTGAAGGTTTTATTTTTTTATATATTTTTCAGAACGGGCTCTTTTTTTTCTTTAGGTCTTCCGCCATTATATGGCTTACAAATTATTGTACGTCGAGTGTCCTCTAACTGTAACAATTTAAAACTTCACGAGAGAACATGAATGCAAAACATGCAAAATGAGGGGCAATAAAAGTATCATTTGTCTGAAAGTGTTGTACCAAACTATTAAAAATTTAATGCGATATGCAAACAAAATATTAATGCGATGCTAATTGTAAGTTAGTTTAATCAGGGGAGCCCAACCAGTGACGTAGGGGGCCATGGGTGACACCGGGGCGGGTAATGACGGTGTCACTCCATGTAAAAGATTAAACCCGAAAAAAATCACGTGAACGTGAAATATGCAGTTTAAAGCAATATATTTATTTTAAAAAATTGCAGCTTTGAAGGAAAAAAAAAACACTCGTATCATGGGCGTCACAATATTTAAGGTATTCGTTGACGGCAATAGTGTGTTTCGCGGAAAAAAACACTTCGAATATATTTTGGAAAGAAAGCACTTAGCTCAGTTAAAAATAGAAAAGAAAGAAAAAAATTGTATGTGCTTAAGACCACAAGACGGAAGTGAAAACTTCAACAAGGCGAAATGAATAATACGAAATACAAGTTTTTTGCGTTCTATATTGAAAAAGTAATAACATTTACAATGTAATTAATTATAAGGGTGTATAAATTACTGTAGTGAATTTTGCCCTGAGTGGTCTTCATCTGCTTCATCATACTCTAAAAATGAAACTATAGGTTTATGGTAACTGAAATATGAAATGAATATTTTTGAATGAAATTCATTTTCTACATATCTAAAAAAAAAAAAAAAACTCCGTCAATTGTTGTTCCATTTTCGTCGTACTTTCATTTGGATCATTTGACATATTCAAATTTAATGTTGATTTCAAAAAAATCCACTAGAGGCTTGGATGTGTCTTTTGAGAAATGAACATTGTGTCGTCCTTCGCCTGTTGCTACCATCTTCCTGCGTAAGACTGAAATATCGAATGAATGTGAGAGAGAGAGGCAATGAGGGACAACCTAATACTAGCTGATTCCCTACTATAGAGTAAAGTTCCATCACATTTTACGTCGAATAGACACATTTAATTTTTTACTTTTTTCGACAAATCATATGCATTGATAAGTTTCTAAATAATTCATTACAGAAATATATCATTTAAGAAATGACAGAACATACCTGAGACGTAACAAGTGTCTATCTTGTGATCTTAAACACACACTATTTCTTATGACGATAGATAATATCTTATATATACACAACAAATTCTGTCACATTCACAAATGTACACGCCTGTATAATATTAAATTACGTTCAAGAAAAAATAGTAAATTATTCTTAAAAATTATTTTAAATAAAATGTGATTATTGGTACGGCGCACACTGTTTTCACGTCGATACTGAATGCGACTGATGCGTCATGCTCTTTCATGTAACTTTCATTCGGGTTCGGATTGAGTATAGTAGTCGAATTCTGCCGAGCGAGTATAGCAGTGACGCTTCGACTATCTTTCTCTCTCGCTCTGCTGACAATTCCTCTCACGATTAGTCGACTCGAGCCGACTTCACCCGAATCAGCGTTACATAGCCGAGCGTGACCCACAAACAGTGCTAAACGTGCCTAAAGAAGTTTTCACTTCAAAAATTATACAATTTAAGGTATATATATGTTATTGTATGGAACTCTCAGCGGTTTTTCTTTTCCTGTCGTGCCAGGGTGTCACCCCCTACACGGGTAACTTCCGGCGCGAGCCGATTCACCGCCCCTACTTAGCTACACGACTGTGACCAACCACCTTAGTGCGAAGGAAAATCCCCCCTCCTCCCTCCCAAGAAAAAAAAGCTATGGACCAGCCCCCTAAACAACAGTGACCCCTAGCAAAAAAAAATCGGCTTCCTTAAACACCTGACAACACCCTCCCCCCTAAAAATGTCAATGGCGCAGTGTGCGCCATGATGGGCGGCCCCAACGGGTTTAATGCAAATGAATGATGATTCATGCTACTCTTAGGGGGTCGTGGTAGCCTAGTGATTAGGATGTCGGACCTCTAACCGGAAGATCGGGTGTTTAATACCCGACCCACTGAAGATCTCCATGTACACTTGGGGATACGTGCATGCAAAATCCGTCGGCCCCACTACCCCCACTACCTCGCTCCCAGGGTAGGGCATCCCTTAAGGCTTAGTCCTGCAACTCTCTAATTGCGCTAATTTCCCTTTTATCTACTGTCGTACTGCGATGACTATGTTCTACGACTAGTCTGAATATGAACTGTTACTAAAAAAAAAAAAAAACTTTCCTAGTAGCTTGCTGTTTTGCTATTTTAGTTTCCCTTGCAGGATAAAATTTTCATTTTTATTGTTTATTTTCTAATTTTAAATGCGCTTTGAGTACTTGGAAGGACATCTATGCTTTTACCGATCAATCACATAACGCCTAAGAACTTGCATGTAAGTTAACCCTTTCTAAGGCGGTGAAAAGTACGCTTCCCACCAAATTCATCAAGTTATACATGTCTATAGTAAGCTTTTTTACCCTTTCTGATTGGTAGAATCTTGCAAAGACTCTGGGAAGTATATTTACCACCATATGGGTCAATATTCAAATATTTAAGCTATCACCCCCCCCCCCCCGGCCCCTTCAAAGGGATGATGGAAAAAATCATGTCAATATTATTTTATGTCCTATATCAATTTCTGTTTTGAAATCAACCGAAATCCGAAAAATTTATTAATATACCGGTAACTACAAAAAAATCGCCCTTTAAAGGGTTAAGCCATAAATCCCTAATGGGATGTTTCTTAAGAGTGCACTCAGATGCATGGAAAGAAACATTAGAGTAAAATGGAATGTAAATTTACCATATTTTGTATAACTGCTGCTACCATCTACCGCTAACAAAAAAAAAACAACAACAACACGATATTATCTGCTGTTTGTATTATCAATTTTGAAGAATAATTATGCACGAAAAATTTACTCCACTCAAAAATAAACTAATGCTCACTGATTCATTTTGATTAAAAAAAAGCGTTTTTTATCGTTCTGCGTTAGTTTTAATTGTTAAAAAGAAAACAAAAAGTTTTATATTTTAATCTATCATCTGTGTTTTTGTTCAAAGAAATACAGTCGCGCTCGTTAATAGCGCAGTCGTATATAGCGAATTCACGGCTATAACGTAATAATTTCAAGTTTGTTTTACTGCGAAGTACAATTCGTTATTTTTGTAACGAAATTACGGAAAACCGAAATGTTCATCGGGTGTCTTTGATTTTGTTCTTTCCAGACGCGACTGTGTAATAAAATTAAAGTTGCTAGAATATTCAAAATATTTAAATTTTAACGTAATGTTTAAAATTATATTTCATACTTCCGCCATTCATGCTGCTCGTATATTTGCCTTATAGATCAAGCATCCGTTTTTAAATTAATTTAGTATTTAATTTTGCAGGGTCAAATTTTAATTTATTTTGTATTTATCTTAAATACCCTCATTATCTATTAGCTATATGCCCTTTGTTTACTTTTTTTAACCATGATTTATATTTTCTTACTTTCTTATTTACTATGCCTGGATTTGTATTTGCTGCATTTTTTCCTTTTGTCTTATTCTTGGATTTGTATTTTCTTGGACATTAATTTAATAGTTTTAATATTTACATTTTTAATATTTTACACTTTCAAATACTTTTTATATACATGGCTGCAACTCGGTAGTAATTGAAAATGTAGCAAAACTTGCTGGAACTTCCGTTTTAGGAGGGACTGCATCCCCCTCAGCGCCCCTCTCGCGTTTAGTAGCAATTTGAGGAATACTTCGTAATCAAGTTTTAAGAAGTGTCAAAAACCACTGTTTTCTAAAAAGTTCTTGCAGTTTATAGTTTAAACCTTAACTATGTCTTGTTTTTAAAAAATCCCTTCAGATTGTATAAAGTTTTTTAGTTTGAGTCTTGTTTACTTCTACTAGTTAGCATTATTATATAGCAGGGTGCACTTTTTACCTATATGCCACTTGAAAACCAGTGGTCCAATTGCTACTTCTAATATACTCTTGAAGAGCTATAATTCCGAACTTAACCATTCGTTTGTTTAAACTTTAAACTTTTGATGATTTCTTATTGTTTCCATTTTTCAACACTTCTCAATAAGATTTATTTAGCTTAAAGTATCCTTTCGTTTTGAATTAAACAATTTACAGTAAAAAATTAAATACTTTCTGTGAATGGTTCTATAATTTTTCTTTCAAAACGAATATTTTTCAAGCTTCTAAGAAACTATCAATAATTTATAAAAATTTTATTGATTTCTGTCGATACATTGCTGAAGTTGCTCTCTGTCTCTTTCTGGGAACTTTGTTTGTGGATTAAGATTTTCATAGAATTCAAAAAATAGTTTTATGCTTAAAAGTGATTCCCAACTCAAGGAAAGGTGCATCATTTTAAATACAGACTTTTTAAAAAATGATTCTAATTATACCTATGCTTTCTATAGATGTATGAAACCAAAGGAATTTAAAAGGTAATATATTTTTTCCCCTCATATTCGAATGGCGCATAAAATGCTGGGAAATATCAGCTTATATATTTTTACTCACGCTCTAGCAGTAATTTGTAGTTATTCGGTGTTCTTTACGTCACAGACAAGATAAAGACGTTTCACTTAGCGCACTCTTTTAAACAATTATAAATTATCTAGAAGATGCATAGTATTTAACTTTTATAAATTGTCATATTAATTTATACAGTCCACATCTGTTCATTACTCTTTGCATTAATAATATTTTTTAAGAAAATCATTTTAACGATAAACAAATCTCGCTGATGATTGAAGTAAAATTTGGTATAATATTTAATCATCTCAGAAGGAAGTAGTCCTGGAAATATTACACTTGAAAATTATGATTAGGTTTTTTATTTCTTTTGATTTTTAGAACTTTTTGCGAATTCGTATAAAATGAAATCCCCCCCTTTTTTTTTGCAAGCTTTACATCACTGATCAGTTATAGAACAGCATAAGACGAAGTTAGTTCGAAATATTTGCAATAGATCGAAAGGAGTGGGTTGTCGGTAATCAGTCTGTCGAGAGACATCTAAACTAAATCAAGATTTTGTAAAGTAAACTCAAACGAATATTTATTTCAATATAATTTTATTTTAAAGTAAATTTTATTTAAAACTGATTTAGATATTTCTTGTGATGTTTTCCGATTTATGTATTTTAAATTCGTATTTGCATGTTAATAATTTGCATAATATGTGAAACAAACTTTTGTACAAACTATCAATAATACTGAAAAAGTAAAGTTTTCATATTGAGAGTGATGTGATGATTAATTGGAACCCCAGTCTCCGCCTTTTGCTCTTTCTTAAGTTGATTGAGTAACTTCTGTAAATGATAATTATAGAAACGTGATTTTAAATGCTTAAAATTCTGACTAATGCTTCATGAATTTTGCAAATTTGATCATTTTTATTAATTTTTACACAGCATGTAACGTTATAGATACAACATTTCCAACAAAGGTGCATTTTAAATCAATAATATATTTTTAGCATTTAAATATCAAGAGTATATAATACGTAATAGATAAAAAAAGAAAGACAAAATGTGAAACAAAGAAAAACGTGTGATGACTTTTTATATTTCGTTATCGTTTTGTATGTAAAGCACGTTGCATATTTTTTGCAAGCACATCAGTTTTGCATTTTTATTCAAAAGTATTTTGCATGATACGCCATAATGTTTATCTTTGCTGCAAAACCAACTGCATTTACATGATATTAGGGTTTTGATATTATGTTAATTTAGTTGTTACTTTCATTTATTTATTTATTTTTTAATTATACTGGGTGGCTGTTGGCTTCTGCCACTTGCACACCTAGTGGTTTCCCCAGAGATTGGTACCGTCTATTTTAGCGGAACCACAATGAGTGTGGTACCATCAGAGGTGTAGCTAGGGTTTTCAGCGCCCGGGGACAACTGAAGATTTTGCGCCCCCCTGTGCCCCTGGGGGCCTAGGGGAGCTCCTAAAGGGAATGAAAAAAAAACATTTTATGCTTTATATAATAGCTCTAAAATAGCTATAAATAGCTCTAAAAAGCAGCCCTTTTAACTTTCATTTTTATTAGCAACCATTTACTTCTAAGGGAAAAATGGGACACTTTGGCTTCGCAAAATTATTTGTCTGATTTCCCACGAACTCCTGTGCTACATTAGTCATTCCCGATATGGTTTGCTGTGTTCCCACTTTTTTGTCGAACATATTCACACTTCTTCAGTTCCAATCACTTTTTTTTCGCATTTAGAAATAAAGTAAATTGGCATCAATTTGGCGCCCCTTGACGCTGCGCCAGGGGACGGCTGTCCCTCCTTGCCCCCCCCCCCCCAGCTACGCCTCTGGGTACCATCGCCGCATGAGAATCGGGACGTCCAGTTTCTCCACTTGAAAGAGAAAGCACCCGGGGACTCTGTTGATGCAAAATTGCGCTAGGAATTTAATTTAGAAGAGGGCATCCAAGCCAAATGTATGCTCAAGGTATCTTTTACATGCCTCATCATCATAACACAATGGCACAGACGATTTTTTGCATCTTGAAAATTCACCGACACTGCCAGGCTCGATCCTCAAACCTAAGCCTGGAGCGTACCAGTCCTGCACCTTACCACGACGCTTATTACTTCTATTAGTTCAATGAAAAGAATAAAATTGTTTTGCAGCTGAAGGTATTTGCATATAAAGCGAGTGTTAAATAACTTTGACTTGGTTAAACCAGGTGAATTTCTGTATGGTTTTGAACTGTTAAGAATTTTAAAATTAAGCGTCAGAAAAGCAATAAATTCGTAACAAAATACATTAAGTTCTATTGTAAAAAGCTATTCCATTTAAAAAGTTTTTTTTTTATGGAATCGCTTTCTATGAAGAGTACTAAAGTTTATTTCTTTCTGATGTATTGCATAAAGCAGATATATTGAAGGAACATCGAAAAAGAAAACATTTTTTTTTCTCTTTGTATTGAATCATTTTTAAAGAAATGGACTTCGGTGCCTCTTAACAGAAAATAAAATCAAATGTAAAGTGTTTTTCAGCATTATTTTGTTCTGAAATTTATTTCCACACGAGGAAAATACTTTTTACATAAAAGTAATTTATGATAATTGCTCGAAACTCTCCCCATCATTTTATGTGTGAAATTATTTCATGGGCTGGGAAACTAATTCAAAGCACAAGTTTTTCGAGTAAAAAAACTCTTACAAATGGGGGCATTATGATAACATATTTCTTCTTGGCGTATGTAAAATAGAGCAATTTAAAAACTATTTCCCAGAGAAAAGGGAAGCCAGAAATAAAAAAAAAAGTAATAATACTTTCGTAGTCAAATCACGTGATTTTTTAGTCATAAAGATATATTTAAGCTGGCGGGAAATAAAAAAGGAACTATGTTTTGCGAATTCATAGTATAAATAATCTTCATTTCCATATTTTTTTGCGAAGATAACAAGGTTCATAAACATGAAGTTTTGCACCGAAAGAAACACTTATAAGCTCAGAACTCTGAATAACAGCTACATTTATGACCTGTCTCTTAATATGTTCTTGAGTAAATTTCCTTGCAGGAAATTATGTGTACATTTTTTATCAGCTGTGGCTGCTCTAGCAATAATTATCATATTCATTTTTCCTCCTTTTCTATTTTATTTTAAAGTTTAAAAAATATTTTATTTTGTTCATATACTCTTGGCGTGCTTGATTGGTTAAGAATAAAGAAATACCCCGTTTATAAGAATGACACCCACAAAAGCCGAAAATTTCGTCATCCTGTACAGTGTTAAAGTTTTCCGTTTAATAGAGTTATTACCACGCATAATGCAATAAAGTTCGGTTTAGTGTTACAAATATTATTTTTTAAAATTTTACTTCTTGAAAAAAATATGACTAAGCAATCCACCCTTATGCCCCCTCCCCAGAAATAGTGTCGTGAAAGTCAAAGGCAAAACATTTATTGATTTTGTTATGCAAGTAGTAGTCACTTATTAAAATAATTTTTATGCTTATAAGGCCTAACATTTTTATTTATTTATTTGTCGTTCATTTAATTTTTTTCAGCCAATTTACTTTTTTAAAATAATTTTTAAAATGTTATAAATGGATAATGATTATTAATTAAGTTCAACCGCATGTACTGTGTTTTTGCAAGCATTCATCTCTTCATTATTCGCGGAAGAGAGGAGAGTGACCAGAACGCACATAAGTGAAGATCGCGCATAAGTAAAAAACCATAATTGAGGCACTTAGAAGCAAAGGGGTGTAATTGACAAAATTGAAAATGTGGAGATAAACAGTGCAAATGGAAGGGAAAGCACTATTCTATATTGTGGCAAGGTACGTTAGTGATATCTCTAACAGGTGCTCCGCAAAAACCTGATTTAGAAAAAAAAAATACATTAAAGGTCCTGTAAGAACCAAACTTTGACCGCGTTTTTCTCGGAATCAGTTTTTGGTCATATACATCATTTTGCTTCTCACTGCCTTAATTGGTAGCTTATAGAGAAATATCAATGCATTTTTTATAGTACTAGAAAAGTACTTTTCTCCACCAGCGCCCCTACCTGTTAGCCGAGGCCTCAGGATTGTTTGCGCACGGGGCGAGGTAGTGGGGTCCACTGATTTTACATGCACGTATCCCCAAGTGCAGATGGCGGGTCTTCAGCGGGGATCGAACTCGCGACCTTCCAGGTGGAGGTCCGACGCTCTAACCGCTAGGCTACCACGGCCCACTAGAAACGTACTACTGAAAAATGTAAATAAGATTACGTAATTTAAAAATACAAATTGTCCAACTCACATATTACATATAATTTCTGTTTTTGTTTATTTATTACATATAATTTCCAATTTTATTTATTTGTTGTTTAAATTTGTTTTATTTTTATGAGTGCAAAGAAATTGGAAATGCTTGCATCCCAAAATTTCGCTTTATTTTTTTTTAAAACCGACTTCACAAAGGAAGGAAGTTATACATTCGTATTGTATGTATGTCGTTTTTTTTTGTTTGTTTGTTTGTTTAACTTCTAAACCAGATGAACCGATTTTCATGATTTTTTTTTAATCGATCGAGGGTGGTTTCCCATAGGTCCTGTACCTTCGTTTGACCATATTCGATAATTAGAAAAAAAAAGTGATGAACAGAAATAGGGTCGTTTTTTAGTTTTTTTCATCCATTACTTTTGACTAAATGAACCAATTTTTATAATTTTTCCTGTATTTGGTAGTCGGTCGTCTAGCTTAAATATCGCACATCAATTTGACAACATTTGTTTTTTTAGAAAAAACGTTACGGATGACAAATTAGCATCTTATATTTTAATTGGAAATGCTTGGCTTGATTTTTATTTGTTGGGGAAAACTATTAATAAATATAAAAGTCATTGTTAAATTGTTAAAAAAGAGTTTGTTGCCATTGAGCTGTAATATTAAAAGTAATTATAGCAACAGTTTGACTTAAGGCTTCTCTGAGGCAAAAATTAAATCCAATCAGTTTGTTTGCTAAATTCGACTTCTAAACGGGAATTATCAAAACAAATGATTAGTTTTTAGTGTCGTTTATTCAAAGAAGGTTTGCCCTTTGATATGGATTTTTTGAAAAATAAAGTACATTTTTAGAAAAAAATATTTACACTAAAAAGAATAGAGTAACTTTTGAGAAAAAAATAGAACCGATTTCAAAGCAGAGCAACTATAAATTGCGCTAAAAAGTAAAAAATAAATTCATTCTTTAACCAACATCGATGTAGGGTTTTAAACATGTCGGTGCAAAATTATGAGCCTAATTACCATTATACCATGTGCTACTTCATATTGGAACTGTTGCTAATTCTAGGCCATTTATATTTGTAATTGATTCATGATTACAAAAGATTTTATCTATCCTAATTTTGCACGACTTCTAAAACCATGTTTAAAAGGCACATCGATGTTGTTTAAAGAATTAATTTATTATTGCTTTATAACAATAACAGAAGTCAATATTAATACTTATTCTACTGAATTCTACAGTCTCAGATATCTACTATTTTTACAGTCTCAGATATCTACTAGCTTCCAGATTTTTTAAGAACGCCTCTCATTATGTTCGATTCTCGAAAACTGAAATGCTTCTCAAAAACTGCATTATAGGTTCAAGGATTTTCTTCGAATTTTTGAATGGCATCCGTTTTCAAAGAAAATGTTTTTGCTTTTTTACCATCTTAAAACACAACAACCTAACAAGAACTTCAAGTCCAAAGCTGGTTCTTTTTCGTTTACAAATCGATGTCAAGTGATCGAGGTATATACCGTACCTTGGGTGCTGCACAAAGGGGATTACATCTTACACTGACGTCAGTCTTAAGAGCCCCTCGCGTTCCTGGAAGAGCCTCCCATGTGCAGACGCAAGAGCACCCTCTGTATAATTTAGAGAAAGTCTGTTCTTGGAATCTGAACAATAGGTGTATTGGGGAGAGAATCCATTCCTAGAAGGCCCTGATTCCTAGAAGCAGATCATAAAGGCTGAAATTCTTGTGAGAAGTAAAAAAGCAACACGTGACATGCGATACGTAAATTTTGAACTGAAGAAAATTTTGTGGTGTGCATAAGCGAGAGTTGCTTTTTAGGACAGCGCATAAATGAATAAGATAGGTCATTGTTTCCTATATACCTGGTCAGGACGGGGTCACGTCAAAAACGCGCATAATAAACAAGGGAGCCTGTTTTAGTGATATATCACTATATTATCACATTAAATTTCCGCGCTTAATGATGATATATTAATTTAATCCGGGTCAACAATGTATTCTACTTAATACATTGTGAAAAGAAATATACAGTTGCTTTTCGAATATGCATAAAAATTGAATTCTTAATAACTTTTAAAGTTTAAAAGATTCTCAAATATATTTTTCCGTTATTGACTCTTTTAGTGTTAGTAGTAGAAAAAGCCGTATACACATAATTTTTTCAATGCAGCCTATTCAGAGTACAGTAAAATTCAATCAAGTTGTTTATGAAAAACAAAAACTTTCAAATCAGCACATAAATTCCTATAAAATAAAACCCTTGCTTTCAATCTTCTTTTGAATTTCAGAAAAACATTCGTTTATATGATTTCTGCTTATTTTCTCGCTACATCTGCCATTAAGCTAAATATCAGAGGAAAACTCAATAATTTTCAACTTACTGCAGCTAATTGTGGTTCATCTTAACCCTCCAACGCCGCCTTTTAAAATTACTCCTGAGTTTGAACTCTGTTATCATGAAGAACAACGCGTTAAAAGCCAACAGAAAAGTAAAATTACAATCGAGTGCAACCTTATGTATGTTAAACTTGTCAATGGTGCTACTTTTTTGACATTTCTAAACAGTCAGTTGTTGCTTTACGAGCGTTTTATGTTTAACGTATTGAAATAAATATAGACAGGCTTGAACTCCACTCAGAATTTAACTAGCACCAGTTCATATGGAATAAGTTCCCGGATCGTAGGAAACAATTTTCTAAAATACGAGAATGAAAAATGGGAATAAAGAGATAGGTAGACGATCTTCTTTTGAACGATTAAATATTTAATCGGTCCTTAAATGGTATAGTTCTTCTTTCTTTCTTTTTTTTTAGTGTAAACTTTCAGTGCTTTTGGGAAACATTTCCAGTTATTGTTTTAACCTAGTTTTCGGCAATCCTGAGAGTCAAAATTTATTTGATTCTTCGTTTCCATTTGTGTAAATCTCACTTTTGTTTGTTGTGTTTTGCAATATTTTTGCTTACAATCTATACTTAATTCCTTAAGAACCCAGAAATGACCAGAAAGGAGACAACATTTCAATGGCATCTGTGGGCAAAAAGCTATATGAGGCTCCAAGAGAGACATTGTACTATCCTTCCCCTTATGCAACGACGAGAATATCAATGTATTCGGCAGACAGTGAATCTTCGTCAGGCCAAACAAACAGTCTTCAAAGAACTGGAGGAACGCAAAGACCCGAACACACGTATGATGTGCCTTTCCCTCAGAAGCAGGTAAGATATTATATGTCGGTGCCAAAAAGCAAACTTTCCAGTAGATTTTAAAAAGAAAAGAAAAAAAAGCGAAATAACTCAGTTTATATTATACGTTTCATATGGAGACCAGTGGTTTGAACCGAGTTAATTCGAATTTTTGTACCCTACCTCAATTTAGGAACTGCTCTTTTTTTTACAAACCTAACAACCTTCTTCGAGTTTCTAAATCTGATATCAATACATTTTTGGCAACTACAATGAAACTAACTCTTCTTATTGTGGCTGATATAGAAAATACTTATTATTCTTTACTTTAAAAAAAATGACAACATCAATATTAAATTTAAAATATATATTGTTATATAAAATTCAAAGTAATGTCTCTTCTGAAAGATGAAGTTCATTATACTCTTAGAAATTAATTACTGTTTTTAAAACAAGAGTGCAGTTTTCGGAAAATGAATATTGATCACTTTGAAGATTAATTTGTCTTTCAACTGGACCACATTTTAATTTTTATTTACTTATTTATTATTTTGTTATGATTTTTAACTAGTTCCAAGGTTAAAGGTTTATCTCAGAATCATATAATAGAAATTTCTATTAAAGATTCGTTCCTGCCACGTAATGTAAACGGACATAACCTTAGCTCATTTATCGTATTTTTTCGTGTTTTTTGAAGTATTTTTACTTCTAGATGGCAAGAATGCTCTTTTGAGTATCTATATATTTTTTAAATAAATATTTAAGAAACGATGATAAATTATATCGCTCTCATAAGGTTTTTGAAAAGTTTATTAAACTCCCATTAAATGTTCATTCGCATCAGTGATGGATCTAACATCGATAACAACACAGCAATTGTGTGCGACCAAATAAATTTTAAACAAAGTTCTAGGCATGCAGGGATTTTAATCTATTTATTACTTGGATAAAATTTGAGTGATTTATCAGTTTTTAAAAATATAATTTTGTTTTCCTTTTTAAAACAGTTTACATTACTAAAATAATGTTTATCTTTGAATTGAAGCTCTCCTTTTAATAAATTAAAAATAATAATAAATCACAAGGAAAAATTGATTCCAGATTTTTGTTGCAGGGAACCGGTATTTTATTCCACATGAAATATGTAGTCGTTTTATATTCAGTCACATTAAATTTTAATCATCAATCTAAATAATTATCCTTCCACTATAAGTTATTATTGTTCTTTTTAAATAAAGTTAACACTATTACGTTTTCTATTTATGCAAAACAATCGCAAGGAAAATATATTAAATAAATAAATAAAATAAACATAATGAGAAACTTTAGCTTGAAATTTGAGTACTTAGTGGAATGTATATTTTGAGGAAGCTTACACGAACAAGGAGGGTAATTGACAAATAGTAATGAAGAAATTTATATATGTTTTGGAATTTGAAGATAGTACATAATACCGAAAAACCGCAATTTAAATTACGATATTGTACGCCACCCACTGTCTTTTAAAAAATAATAACATGAAGAATAAATGTTGAGGGCGAAAATACGGTGAAGGCGCTTTACTTTATTCTAATTCATAGGGATACAGGTTTTTCAAGAAGAATATGACCGCCAAGAGGCTGCCTGCTATTAACACAGCAATTAATATTACTATAAATAATATTACATTTCACCCTACATACAGAAAATTTAAGTTTGCTTTTTGGCACTACATCCGAAATAACTGAAAAAGTCAGTAATATGACGTGGGTTATACTGTTTAACAAGTGTTTTCTTCTAGTTTCGGGGGAGTTCGAGTTACAATGCAGTGGCGCACGATTATCAACAGTTATTTACGGAATCTGGGATGCATCATTTTGTTGGTAAGCATGTGTTTATACGGATAAACGTTGTCAAAATAATAGATAATCAGCTACACAGCACTTTAATGTGACTAACATCAAAGTAAAAGGCTGCCAGTGGAAATCATGTCTACCATATTCAATATTGCCCATTCTCCCTTGGTTTTCAACAATACATAATAAAGCTGAGCAAAATATAGTTGTTATAATATGATTTAGGGTTACACAAAACGTTCTCGGGGCAGTTGCCGAGTTTGGATGATAATTGTAATTTTTTCCCAATTAAACCGAATTTAAACAGTAATCTTGTTAACTGTTGGATATCTATATCACTCCAATTCCTTTAACATTTATAATAATCTATAAAAATGATGTTAGCTGAGAAAAGACTACTATTAATAGTAGTTAGAGAAACCACCGCGCTGAAGAACTGCATAAAACCCCTAAACGCTTATGAGTATCAACAGTAAAATGTCGGTCGATCGTTTTTCAAGGGACAATTCATTTTCAACCATGGATACGGGAACACGATGAATGCTTTTTATCAAAAACAAGCCGTGTGGTGTTCTATATATCAAAGAGACTCCTCCCCGATCTGATTGACAGTTATCGCTAGACCAATGTGTTAATTATTAATCTAAAGAGAAATGCTTGACAAAAATTCGACAACTGATCATATATGTCTGATGCTTTTATATTTTAAGTTTTTATATTTTATTATGTTTATCAATTATTCGGGTAAAAAAAAGAATCTCCGAACAGCTGGTTTAGAGTGCGAAAACAAAATATATATATTTTTAAATGACAAAGCATTACATGACATTCATTCCAACCAATTATCGTATGGAGCTAAGTAAAAGCTTAAAAAAAGCACATAAAATAGATGTAAAAAAAGACGAATTTGTTTTAGGTACTTTTAATGAGTAATATTATATTGACAAATTCTTTCAATCACGTATATACAAATGTCTTGCTGCGGTAAGAAAAACATTCTAAAATAAATAAATTGAAATTTTATCTTTGATTTGGTGCCTTAATGGTTTATGCAATCGGGTACAGAAGATAATTTTAAAATGTTTATCTTACACAAAAAATAAATTGAACTTTACAGAGGATTGCCGATTATTCTTCACTCTCTTTGCATTTAGCTTTGGACTTAAGGGCATTGTATTCTTCCGCTCAGACTGCTTTCCCTCTATCTTAACCCTACGGCCAGATGTCACTCCAAATTATAAACAGCTCAATACATACAATTGATGAAAGGAATTCGTTTGTTTATAGTTTTCGCAAAATCTTGATTTAGAAATAAGTTGATTAAATAATGAAATATTTGCGTCAACGAATGGGCTTTTTCTTTTAGCAGTGGAAAAGGGACACCCCTTTTTTAGTATTTTTAATGGAATGTGATGTCGGCAGTGATTATCCTCTTGTTTTGACGGTTAAGAGTGACTATATCCATCGACTTTGATCATCTTTGAGTCCAGTTTGACGAGTTTTGTCCTGCTGTCTGACTGTTCGTGTGTGCGTATCTTGCATAACTCAAAAACAGCTAGTCGTAGAAGGTTGAAATTTCGTATGTAGAACCTACACACGGTCTAGTTGTGTGATTCCAGTTTTGTTTGCAATCGTTTTGTTCCAAAAGGGGTGTTTTAAGTGATTTTGTGTCAATTGCGGGCAAACTTCCAGTCGTTTTCAATACAAAGATGTACTCAAACAAACTCCACAGTTAAGTATATTGGCGCCCATTTAGAGACCACTTGCGAATATTTTGCCAAACTTGGCGCAAACAATAGTGAAGCCAAATCAGTTTGGCGATATTTCGCAACTTCCCTGTGGAACTCCCATATTAAAGCATTTGCAGGAATTTGGATATTGTAAAATTGTCTTTCCTCCCTTGGTTCTCAACAAACTAGTGTGTTAAAGTGTTAAAATGCTCATCACGTATCACCATAAGGCATGCTCACCTGTTTCTTTTCTTTTTTTAAAGTGAAGATTCCATTCCATAAGTGAAGATTCCATTCACTTATTGCTGTGTTCTAATTTCAGATTTCTCAGGGCAATAACAATAATAAATTCCATTAATACTGAAAATATCATTCTCTATATGTACTATACTATATAGGTGTAGGGAAATAAAAGTTTATTTTAAAAATAATGAATCTAAGAAATATAACTTTTAACGAGCGTGTATGATTTACATGAACCCATTTTTTTAGTTCTTAAAAATGCGTATTATATTTAGTGTAGTACCAGAAGTCATGTTGTGCACACCATCAGCTCTTTTTTTTTTGCTTGAGATGGAAAAAGTTTCTAACATCTGTTTCTAAACTAGGATATTAATTTTATTAGAGTCTGTGAAGTAGCCATATTATCTTTTATTCACTAATCGATACGTTTTATGAGGTCATTTTAAAACTTGATTTTGAATTGA
The DNA here is from genome assembly GCA_038502835.1 of Octonoba sinensis. Classification (NCBI taxonomy): domain Eukaryota; kingdom Metazoa; phylum Arthropoda; class Arachnida; order Araneae; family Uloboridae; genus Octonoba; species Octonoba sinensis. The sequence continues at coordinate 104,948,916 of CM076602.1, read as the reverse complement.
AATTTTTTTATACTCATCTTGATGGTATTTGCGTATAATTAGAGTAGTTCAAAATCTACTAAAATGATAATACTGATGATTATGCATCAGGTTTATTTCGGTAGTATAGTTTCCTAGTAACTTAGCAACTTAGAATTAAACTATTTTTTTATAAATGTAGGCACTGATTTGCGATTGTTGATGTATAATATTAAGTAAGTAAGCATAATTGTATATGAATTTCACTCTTTGTGTGTGAAGGTAAGAAAAAGTTTGGTTTTCCTACAAATATATTTACTGAGTTTGTGTTATTAACCGCTTTATCAAAAAGCAGCAGTTATGTTAGAGATTTAGTCGACAGGGTGGAGCAGTGTTAAGGCGCAGGCCTCGTCAGCCCAAGATCGCAGGTTCAAACCTGGTCCAAGTTGGTGGATTTTCAAGATGCAGAAAATCGTCTGCGCCCAATCACGCTATGATTATGCGGCATGTTAAAGATCCCCCGAGTATTTGTTTGGCATGGATGCTCTCTGCTAAATTAAATTCCTCTCGCTGATGCAGGTTGCATCAGCGAGAGCTCAGGTGTCGCCATCTAGGGGGAAACTGAGTGCCGAAAAATTGCGGCAATGGTACCAGACTCATCGTGGTGCCGCTGAAATAGTTTGTACCATCTCTGGGAAGGCACTAGATCTGCAATGGTTGAGGACCAATAATGCAGCCCATTAGAAAGAAAAAAAATATGTTACAGATTTATTACAAGAAGGTCTCTCGAAAAATTTTGAATAACGTTTACAATGAATTGTAATCGCTTTGCATTTGCATATAGTGTAAGATTAGTGTAGGGTAGGACGGCACAAAAATGTATGAAGGAAAAAAATGGGGATAAAAAAAATTCTTTTGATTTTCAGATTAAAAATTTGATGGTTACTGACGTTTTTCTGTCAAATAATGTAAATACAAGTTTTTCTAAACAAATAGTTAAAGTGCTAGTTCTTTCGTGTTCTCAAAAAATGTGTCCAAGGAATTTCAAAAATGATTTTCGCAATGAAAATAATTTAGTTTTTTAGTCATAAAGCTGTGTACAAGTAGTTTCTCTCACTATGGTGTGCATTTTTAAAAGAGACTCCGATAAACGCTTTGCCCTCATTTTATATTACACTAAATTTAATTTAAGAAATTATTGCCTTATATTTCCCATCAAGCAAGAATATGAACATGAACCTGAGGATTAATTCTTGATTTCGGTTTGTAATCTTTAATTCGTATTAGTTAATTTTTCCAAGCATTATAATCAATCACTAGGTTTTTATTGATTTACGCTTATATTAATAGTAGTTTACATTATATTTAAAATTATGCTTAAATACAAGTGTCAAATAGAAAAACTTATTTTTTTGTTTTCCCCCTTTATTAAGTTATTTTATTTTAATGCGATGTGTACTTTCCTTTAAGTTATTGACATAGAAACAAAATCATTTACAATTAATATAGCTATACAATAACTTTAACCCCTTGACATGCATTGAACTCTAGGAGAAGACATTCATTTCATGTGCTATTGTATACCTCCACGTGTCCAATCTGTCATTCATTTTATGTCCTGATGCAGACTCTGACGTCGCAATAGACGTCATTGTATGTCAAGGGGTTAATGCAGCGATTCTCAACCTATGGGGCGAGCCCCCTAGTGGGACGTGATAACGTTAAAGGGGGATATACTACGCTTATAAATAGGATTGCATCAGTACTGCACCATGTATTTAACAATTAACTTATAAATACTAAATCAAAAACAAGTTTAATAATTATTAGTGACTCCCTTGTGCCAGTCTAATTATGTTTTCCATAATTACCAAATATTAATAAAATTACCTATTCTTGGCAATATTCTAGGTAATTTTTAAGGTTTTTAATTAAGGTTCTAGTGTAGATTTAGCGTCAAAACACTCAAATACATTTATACTGTATGAGACGGAGGCGCTATGAAAATTATGAGTGAAAATTGGATCGCAAATACTGATAGGTTGAGAAACGCTGGGTTAATGCATATTTATGTTGCATCTTGCGTGTTTTTGTTCAGTACAGATGTTAGTGCGCCGTGGTAGCCTAGTGGTTAGCACGTCGGATTTCCACCTGGAAGGTCGCGCGTTCAATAATCACTGAAGACCACCATGTATACTTGGGGATATGTGCATGTAAAATCCGTAGACCCCACTACCTCTCCCCGTGCGTAATCAATCCTAAGGCCTCGACTAACAGGTAGGGGTCTGGTGGAGAAAAGTACAGATGTTAGTATTTATCGTACTATTAATCGTTAAACCTTAAATCAAAAGTAAAGACGGTTTTCAATAAGGGGGTCGATAATACGCTTCTTTCTTTGTATATTTTAGATTTTTAAAAATTTTTTTTTACGCTGCAATTTCGCTGCATTTTAAGAAAACTGCTGGAATAAAAAATATCTCAATTTGTAATATGTGCATTTTTTTTCTTTTTTACTTATATTTAATGAGAATACCTACATAAAATTATTGGAGCTTAATGCAAATGACTTCTTTTTATTCATAAAACTCCACAAGTTAAAATAATTAATGCGATTCGCGATCATGAAATTTAATATTTTCCTGCTGTTCTCCATCAAAAAGGACCTTCATTAGGATAAACAAGTCTTGGTATTGTTTTTAAATTATTTCCACAATGTTTCTGGAATGCAAATTGAATTACGGTTTAATTCAAACATGTATGCCATTGTTGATCGGGGCAGCATTTCTGATACGCATCATTAAAATTAAATATAATTTCAATTTAAAGGTTTTTTAAAATCTGATTGAGCTCGTTACGAAACCGATTTTGTAAAGCAGGTTTACTTTTTATTGAATCAAAATATTTACGGAAAGTTTGTTGGATGCATTCGAAAGGCCATTAAATAATTTAAAAGGAAATGCGCGTCTAGTGCACACACACACACATAATATATATACTGCTATTCTTTTTTGGGGGGCCATTTTTCTTACTAGTGTTCTCTATTGCACTTTCTTCATTTAGAACTTGGGATTCTGTTCTGCATTTGACAAAACCCATCCTATATCTGTTTCTATATTTCTATTTTTTGATGGTACAAGAATTAAATATAATCGTCATGAGCAATGCACTACAAAGTGATCAGTGCAATTCTATACCTCTTTGCAATTTAGTACATCTTAGTTTGTTTCTTTTATGCGGTTTATATTACGCATAATGTCAGAAAAAACAATACAATATCTGAATAATTTAGGGGCGAACCCCAGGGAGTTATCTTTTTAAATTTTACGTTCTTAGAGTTTAAGACCTCGAAACTATTTCTACAGTCAAAAATTCCTTGAAATAAGTTTAATTCATAATATATTGCATGGAATGAGTAAGCACCGAGTGGGAAATGCTGTAGAAAATTTGGCCAGCTCAAAATATTATTAGATTTTCAATTGAGGAAGCGGAAAATTCAACTGACAAAATATTTAAGCTCATAATTTGCTGATCTTAAAGTATTTTAGACAATTTTAAATTTAAGCCCTTTCTAAACAGAACGTCACTTGTTCTTCTATATTATTTTAAAGTAATCTTGACTAAAAACTAGCATCTGCAACTATTTGACTTAGATTAAAGTTAAAAATCTGCAATGCATGTGCATGAAATAAATACGAATAAATGAAAATTTTTGCAAAAAACATCCATAGAATGCCGGAAAATTTAAAAAATGCTTTGAGAATGATGTTTGTTCGGTTTTCATATTCCCTCTCTCTCCCCCTCTCTTGCGTGTATGTATGCTGATTTTATTGACATGTGGAAATTACTGTTCAAAATTCTTTGTTGAAATGCACGATTTTTTTGCCTTTTCTTATGTTATCTTTTATTTACTTAAAAAAAAATATATATATATATATAGAATAAAATGATTTATACTTTCCCGGACAAATATATTCAGAAAATTTTTCTTTTTACACAATATGTCTCATACGTATCCTCGTATTTTTTTTTTTTGCATAATTGTGTAAAATATTCCTGTATCTTTTTGTATTCTCTCTCAAACGTACGTAAAATTTAAAATATAATAACCAAGTGTTCACAGTAACATATCACAAAGTAAAAATCCTGTTGTTTCTAATTTGTAGCAACATTTTTTCCCCAACCGCTACTTGCCACCAATTTTCCAAAGCGTTTTCTGGTTTCGTATTGTAGTTTATGTCATTTCACGCGGTTCATTATATTTTTTTTTTCTTTTTTGGTATCAAAAAAAACTTTGCACCACTTTCGAAAAGTTTCACCCCTTTCGAAAAGCTTTACATCCCTTTCGATGTGTTCAAATAAAAAAACAAGTAAAGGTTTTATGCAATAATTAAATCAAAAAACGACTTTTTATATAAACGTATTTTTTCAGAAGTTTGAACTCGTTTTTTTTTAAAGTCACTTGATAACTATTTTTTGTTATTAAACACATAAGTGCAAATGCTGATGGGATCGTGAGTTTGTCGTATTTTGTGAAACATTATTAGTATATTTTTGTTTTGTTTAGGTAAAGTAACAGTTAATTGTAAGAAATTATAAGAAAATAACCAATGGAAGAAAATGTAAATTTAAATAAATTGACATCATATTTGTATTAGAAATATAAATTCTTGCGTTGCGAAGGCTCACTTGCGTATAACTCTTTTTTGAAAGGGCAGTGCTATATTTCAACGTGCATACATTCAACGATTGCCTTATTCCCTGTTCGCTTCGACCACTTTTCCAGATACAATTTTTGGATACACTTGTAAAAAGTAACTTCAACATTAATTTATATTTTGTGTATTGAACAAAGAAAGTCATGCAAATTTTGTTGTCCCTCCGCCTACCTATGTATGTTTGTTTATTCATAGCTTATGTTTTGTATTTTTCAGACTCGCTCGACTTCGATCATCGCCATATAATAGTGCAGCGTATGTGCCTACAAGCCCGCGATTCTAAGCAGGGTCATCAGCGATCATCTTCCCTTTACCAACAAAATCATAATCATAACAATCTATCTCATTCACCGCATCTCCAGCAGCAGCATGTCTACAGATTAAATAGGCACTCGGAACCCAATTCCCGATTTGCTCACGACTACCTATCAGATGGGTAAGTGATTTTCATATCCATACTCTCTTACGGAACATTTTATTATTGCTATGTACTGCAATATATGTATTTTTAATATACATATATATATGTATAGGTGTAGCCCGGTTAAGTGTGAAGTAAGCAAAGTATGCGCCAGGCGCTAAAGCAGCACTGTACTGCAAACTTTAATATAGTAAGTTACATATATAAATAAATGAATTAGAGTGATAGTTCCGGGGCATGTAAGCAAATAACAATAGCAAAGGCGGTAAATAACGAACAATGAAAAATATACTGATACAAGATATAAAAAGACAAATATAAATATAGACTATACAAATTACTCTCCTCATCAGTGGGCGGAGAGTATAACGTATACTTAAGAACCCAAAAAATTAAATCCTACAGGTTTCGAAATGTGGTCACGTTCCGAAACCTGTTTGTTATTTTAAAATTTATATTTGTCTTTTTATATCTTGTATCAGTATATTTTCGATTGTTCGTTATTTATGGCCTTTGCCATTGTTATTTGCTTACATGCCCGGAACTATCACTCTAATTCATTTATTTATATATATAACTTACTATATATATATATAAGGTAAAGCTAGGATAGATTGCGCGGTCGGAGAGATTGCGCACCTGCGAGTTCGGGGGGAAGAAGTAGGGTGCACGCGCCCTAATGCCTTGCACTCTTACAACGGCAATAGTGGAATATATACTTGAAAGTGCAAGCTGATTGATATGAACGTCTGTGATTAATCATCGATATTCCATGTTGTTTTCACAAGGTAAGTGCTTGAATTTTCGTAATGCGTTCTTTGAATTTGTATAGAGTAGCAGTAGTACAAAATATTTTAAACTTAAGCCATTTTTCGTAAGCTACTAAGCTGGACTAATAGTGGGTAGGCCAGCATTTCTTTCTAGAAGCCGCCATATTTAAGTAAAAGTCCGCGCAATCTGTCCTACCGAATTGGGATAGTTTGCGCGTCTTGTACTTAGAAGAGATCGCGCGTTTCTCCCGTTAGTTTTTATGCTAGGACAGATTGCGCATCATAATATTACCCATAGCTTGTTGGTAATGCAGCATTAATTGCAAATTACAGGTGAAACATATGAATCGATTAAATTCGCTGCGTTAACGTATTAAATTCTGAAGTTTTACTAAAACATAAAATGTAAACCCTCTCAACACATTTTTAAGACTTAAATATTTTAAAACTTGAAATTGATTTTTGAATTTATTTCTTTATATAAATAAATTCACGGGTGTCTCTTTAACAGGCATTAATCAAATATTATGACTATAGTTCTATATCCAGAGAATAAAGTTGTCGTGACTTTATAATTTGTGTTTTCAAGGGACTGTAGTTTTTTATAACGTAGAAATAATTGAAAACAAGTTCGTGCGATTTTATTTCTTTTGAAGATTTAAGTTATGAAATATACGTTTCGGAACTAAATGTGCTAATAAAAATATTTGTGAACAAATTTCTTTTCTTAGTCGAAAATTTTGCTAATAAATTAATAATGTTCTAGTTTTATACAAATATTCTTATTAATAAAGTATTTTTCTAAACAGTTTAATGCCATCAAAATTTAAAAAAAAAAAAACAAAGTGCAACGAATGTTACTGACCCACTCATATATTCGAGAGAAAAATTAAGAAAGAAGCAGCTATAAAAAAGAAGCGAACGTCTGAAGATGAGATGCTTCCAGAAAAAAGTAGGAATCAAAAATCTTGCAGGAAGGAAAACAAAAAAATGTTTGAATTTTGAAACATCTTCGTCTTCAGCCACCTCAGAAGAAAATAATGTCAAAATACTGAATCTTCGGGACCATGTTACACAGGACAACGAGAATGAGTGCATTGAGTGTCTGGAAGTGTACCAGGAGACAACTTCGACAAGTGAAATTAATGCCTACCGTTCTTTTTTAGGGACAGTCTGTAAAGTACATCGGAAATACCCAAAATTAAGCATTTCAACAAAAAAATGTTTTAATGCATTTCTAAGCTTATAATAATCCGTTAGAAATACATTGAAACACTACTTACAACAATAAGTATACCGATGTGTGTTAACAAACAAAAGACATTGAAACTGAATATGAATAAGATTAATTATAGTTTAAACCTTCTTTTCTTCTTTGTTTTGTTTCTTTAATTAAAACACTATTTATTCCGATTCTGTAATCATTGAGTTAAGTATTTATTCCTATTACAATTTCATGTGCTTATAGAAACCCTTACAACAACATAATTTTAGTGTAAATATTATTGCTAACAATTTAATTGCAGTTATGAACAACAATCTCTCCTACCCATGTGCGCAATCACACCTACCCTGTAAGGACAGATTGCGCAAATTAGTCCTCTTTGTTTTTTTACAGCTGATGCATTAAATTAAAGCAAAACAACGAAATATCAATGGAAATGCATAAAAAACGAATGAAGTCACAGTTATTCATTAATAGTTTAACAAAAAAAGTCATACTTTGATTTTTTAAAATTATTTTGCCAATTGTGCGCAGACTCTCCTAGCTTTACCTTATATATATATTTAATTTATATATATACATATATATATATATACAGTAGAGCCTCGATTATCCGAGCTAATGTGAACCGAGGATATCTCGGATAATCGAAAACTCGGATAACACGGACTGTCTAAATCGGGAGGGAATAAACATGGGTTGAAATGAATGAAAATGTCGTCAAAGATGTAAATAAAGACATTTACCATACATATTAGGAAATGAAAAAATGACGTTACATACATACAAGTGTCAAAATTTACATGTACACAACAGTACAGTACATGTTCCAGTTAAAGTTGTTTCTTGAAGAAGTTAATGCATATAATGATGTTTTCTGTTTAACAAAACTCGCTCGCTTCTTTGCTGCCGTTTTACGCAATTGTTGTAGCTGGTAACGCAGCTATCGGCAGACAAATTACATTTTTTTTTGAAGGGCAAATGTACCTCGGTTAACCCGGAACTCGGTTAGTCGGGGCTCGGATAACCGAGGCTCTACTGTACACATATATATATATATATATGTATATATATATATATATATATATATATACATATATTGGCAAGGAACGGAGGTATCTATTTCAAAAATCCTTTGGATGTTTTGCTAAATTTACGAACAAGACATTGTATGACTTAATAGGTTTTGTGTTTTTCTGCATATCTTCATTTTATCAAAAATTTCTTTATCAAAAATCTTAAATGTCAGTTATTACTAGTATTCATATTGTCGTAATATGAAAGTGAATTAGAGAAAAATTGTTTAATGAAAAAAGAAAGATAATTTCATAAATGAAAGATAATACATAAAATTGGGTAAGTAAATAAAAAGTTAATACTTTTTTCACGGGTACTTAATTCAGCAACTGAAAATTAAAACTATTTATTTTATAAGAAACATTTCCTTAAAAATTTTAATCTTTTGCGAAATAAACGAAAGCATGCATAGTTAAATTCAATTAAGATGTTAAAAATTAAGAATAAACCAAAAAATTGCAAATAATCTTTCTTGCATTAAAAAGAAAGAAAGGAAAAAGCTGTTCGCCTTTTTTTCTTTAACATTGAATTCATAATGTATTCAGAATTTTCCAGAATAATATTTAGCATTTTTGCTATTAATATTAATGGCAAGCAATGCTGATTTTATTCGTAGCTCAAAAAATGATATTTTAAACTTATAGCTAAATCGTTTTAAAGATTATTTTAGTATAGTGGAAAATAAAACCACGGTCCCTTAAAGAATGTTATAAATTTAACTCAGAATTTACGCCTTACCAAAAATATTCATAATAATGTCTTATCTATAGCTTTCTTATTATTTATTTCTTGCTGTCATTTAAACTTACATATTATTTCCACTTCTCTTGAAAAATATTTAAAAAGTAAAGAAAACCGACTTGTATTTTGTAATGGGAACCAATAACTAATGGATTTAATATTTCTTGTAGCATGTCTGTTCAAAATAAGCGTTTGATTTTTAAGCACATTTTTCATTCATTTGAAATCGCATATATAAATATCTTAGATATAGCAATGCAATGAATTCCCTCAAATACTTCAGCAATTATTAATATTCTTAAATAAGAGCGAGTGTCGAAATCGGAATATCTTGCTTTGAGATTAAAATTAACTTTCGACTGCGCATTATCTCACATGAATATCTTTAAGAAACAGCACATGCTCTGCATTTTCTTCGTAGAAAACTAAATTTTGAATTAATGTGAAAACTTTAGTTTATTCCAAGATCAAAAATACTCAGCGAGAGCCTGTAGCTAAATGTCGCAATGCTAATTGTTTCTCAATGTGAATAAACATTCGCAAACACTTTCACCTTTTATAATTCTTCTAAGGCTATTCGGTGTAATCACCAGCAGTACACCACATCCCGGCATGCAAATGGATTTGTCGGAAGGTTTCTCATTATAACTGTTTTTGAAGTCCCCGGGGCAACAATGGAGTCATTTGAAGGGAGGACTTGCAGACGACAAAAAGAAGCTCATTCTTCATTCATAAATGTAAATTTATGTTACCTTCAAATAACAAATGACAAGGCAAAATTCTTGGGGGGTTCCAGTTCATTAATATGAATGGAGAAAATAAACTGTCTCGACACACTTCCTACCCTTTCAGATGCATTTGGTAATACAGAATTTTAACATTTTAAGAAGTTCTGAATAAGTCTGCGAGCTTTAGAAAATTTTTTTTTCCAGCACTACATCGACTTATTTCATTCATATTTTCTTTTTATTTTGAAGGAAAAGCATTCGTTATTATGAATCGAAATGAGACGGCTTAAATTGCTTTCGTACAATTTGAAACTTCATCGGAGCGAAAAGCATTTTTAGATCTTTCTTTCAAGTAAGTTGATATTTGGTCCCAGAACAAATAATAAAGAAAGAAGCGAAATATTTCAACGTTCTCTGAGTTAATTATAAAGTCAAGTAGAAAAAAAAAAAACTATATATTTTTTTGAATTATGCTTTAAGATTGTGAGTTGGATTTAAAAATGATTTATATGTTAATGCAAATCAAAGGAAAGTGAAAAATTGCTCATGCATATAATCAAAGTGAAAAAAAAAGATCTTTTTTTCGAAAGGACATTTTTTGAGGATATAGTGCATGCGTCTTGCTCATATTTTTTTTCTTCTTTTGCAATGAAAGTTTCATTTTTTTTGAAAAAGAAAAAAACCCCATGAATCAGAATATTATATCTAACGATATGAATGTATGAGTTCGAATTAAAATGTATGTATAATCATGAAGAAATCTGCATGGTAATGAACTTGCTAGTCTTTAAAAAAAATGTTTCCTGTACTAATAGAAACATATTCCTCATTATTATTTATGATTTGTATAAAAGCAATACCGTCGAGAAATATCTCGGTGGTATTAGTGCAAATGATTATTTTTTTATATTTTGTATACAATATGAACTAGGAGTATTGTTTAATTTTTTACAGAATAAATCCTCTTATTCATCAAATTTGCAATCATTAAAGTAAATGCAATAGTATGGTACTATATTTTTTTCATTTATGTCTCTTTTGAAAATTCTTTCTAGACTAAAATGAACACAATACACCTCTAACAGTAATTTCATTATAATTTATCCACGCGTTGACGAAACCTATAACTAACAAGAAGTTCTGTCTAGAACTTTACGAGCCTTCTTTTCAGTATACATAAACATTGAGTTTATTATCTAGCTATCTTGTCAGTGAATAAAATCAGATAGAAAGTGGTCGACAGTAATGTCGCCCAGTGCCCAGACGTTGTTGCCCAGTCACTACAGATGGTGTAGGCAAAAAAAAAAAAAAAAAAGAAAAAAGGAAAGGGGAGAAATTATAGTTAAAAAAAAATCGTTTTTTCCTAAATCCTTAAAGCACGATTTTTTTTCTGAAAAACTGTAAGTAATTCTTTACAATTTCAGGTTGTGGGGGTGACTAGGGAGCGGGGGGGAGGGTAAAAGTTAAATAGACAAAATATATTATACAATTATTATACAAAGTGTGAACGGATCTCAGACAGGCATTAGAATTTAAAAATCGTACGGGCATGTGGGCAAATTTTCCGGTAACTTTCGCCCGTGTCAGACACGGGCAAATGCGTTAAGTGGTTAACAGAAGATAGTTTTCAATTATTGTTGCAATCCGCGGATATTCAGGAAATTCTCTTTCCACTTTCTCTGGTTATCAATACATAACTTTTGTTTTCAAAATGTTTGACGGAGAGCCTGAGACACCTATTTGAAGTTATCAAACGTGGCCAAAATTGACTTTTAAGACGCGAATTTCAAAAAGATTCCGCGGGCAAGCACTGAATGCACCACCCCCTTCTCCGAAACAAAGATAGCCTAAAAGTTTGTTCGCAGAAATATTTGAGGAAAAACCGGCGCATCCCCTGACATCACTAAAGATAAAATGGTATCGCAAAAAATAATGGATCTCAAGAAATAAAAGTGCGTTTTTGTAAATTTAATTCAAAAAATTTCCAGGGACATGTGGCCTGGAATTGCGTTTTTAAAACTTCCATGCCAAAAAAGTGCTATACAAAGTTTCTGAACCCACTTTTCCGTAACTTCACCAAAGAGGATATAAAAATGCATTTTTGAGATTTCAATTTCGAAAATTTTCCGGGGTTCCGGCAAAAGATATTTGCCGGCCGACCTTCGATACCCCTCGCCCCATATTTTCCCTAAAATCATCATAGATATTCTAAATTCTCTTTAAGAGATTCCCGAAAGTTTATATATATATATATAAATATATATAAAAATATATATATATATATATATTTTCTTTCTAATGGGGCTGCGTATGGTCACTAACCTTTGCAGACTTAGGTGATTCCCCAGTAATCAGCATCCATTCTTTCCAGTAGCACCACTGTCGGCGGTTGCCATTACCACTTTCAGAACTTTGACGCTGAGTTTTCCCTAGATGGCGGCACCTGAGCTCTAATTGATGCAAACTGCACTAGGAATTTAATTTGGCCGAGATTATCCAAGCCAAATGGATATTCAAGGGATCTTTAATATGCCGCATAAGCATACGACATGGGCGCTGGCGATTTTCGGTATCTTGAAAATCTACCGACTTGGACTAAGTTTGATCCAGCGAACTTTGGCGTATGAAGCCAGAGCCAATGTGTATGTATGTTAAAACTAAAATTTAACATGCATTTCATTAAAAAAGCTGAAAAATTTGTTCACGTTAATAAAGCACAAATTAAATAAATAAAATGTATTAATAATCAAAACAAATTAATTATTTCAACTCAAAATGCTTTTTTTTTTTTTTTTTTTTTGCATTGTCGTGAAAAAATTATTTGATAATAGCAGCTTGGTACAAGATTACCAAATAAAAAAAAATGGTTTTCAAAAACTACTTTAAATTAACGAAGATAACTAAAGTCTGTGATAGCTGCAATGTTCCTTATACGGCAATAATTCTCGAATATTTCGCATCCATATTCCCTGCATTTCTACATACAAGGTTTATTACGTGACTTAATAGCTAGTACTAGTTTAATACTGTTCCAATTTTTATCGCTGACTTCTCTACTCAAGAAATTTCATGTTAGTGAGAGAACAAACGAATTGAACATTCCTCTGTATTTTGGTTTATTTATGTCTATAGTGAGAACAACGGTAATCATTTACTCTGTTTTTAAATATTTAATTTGTGCAGGAAGAAAGCGATGGCAAAGAAACAATGAGTGAATTGCATGCCGACTTCTAATTTTGAAGATTCTGATAACATAAAATTATCTTCACTGTTCCTTTTTTAGCTCTCAATAATGGTAGCAGCACTATACATTTTCAGATTTACAGCTTTTATAAAAGTGCAATTTTATCACAATGGTAGGGGTGTTCTTTAAAGACATTAAAATGTAAACTTGATTTGAAGCTTCATTTTGACGGGAGAAGAGTAAAAAGGCTTGCATAGGGGTTTGGTTTCTTTAGAAGGATTTTCTAATTGTGGGAGGAGAATCAAATGCATTAAAGGTTGTGACGAAATGTGAATCTTAATTAAGTACTCGGAACTGCATAAATTAATGAAACTTGGGAGCTTAAATGTCATTATCATCTGTAAAATTTGGATAATGGAAAGCAAATTCTAATTACGCATTTTTTTAAGGTTGATAAAATATCGTGATAGTATAAAAATAGATCCGATGTAACTGTTTTTAATAATATTGCCCAAAGCATAACTAAGACCAAATTAATTCATGTACAATAAAATATTACTTCAATAGTTCATGTTATGGTGCATATTTTATCTAACATTGTTAAAAATTAATGCTTTGCAATACTAGGAGGAGAAGATGGTAGAGGATGGAGAGAAAAGGTAACTAAAGAATAAAATTCTAAAAAATAAGCACTTTATATTTTCCATTTTATAAAAATTAAAAAAGCAAATTACTTTATCGGCGTCAAAAAGGATATGTTTTTATTTTATTTTTTTCATTTTTGACTTATTCATTTTAATCTACTTAAGCTTTTTTTCCCCTTGCTTTTCTCTTAAAAATAAATTAAAGGAGAAAAAGTTATATAAAAATAAATCTTAAAGTCGGCTAATATTCCGTCGAATTATAGCTAAAAGTGAAAATGGGAAAAAAAGGTGAATAAATTATCAATAAAATTAAAAAATTTAATTCTTTTTGAGATGTGGAAATGTTTCCGCTGGTCTGGGCGTATCTTTATAAGTCTGCCATCAGCGAACTTGTGAGGATACTTTGTGACTGAAACAAAAGTGTTTTCTTTGTTTGAATATAACAAAAAAGGAACATATTATATATACTTAATGTGTGAAAGACGAAATTTCGCAACATTACGAAATAAATTCCGAATATGCATTTTAATTTAGAATTTAATGATACTCAAATACAAACAATAGTTATATTTATGAAGCTAGGAAACAAAATTGTAAATAAATAAAATGTAAAATTATGTCGTAAAGTAGTTAAAGTTAGAAAACAAATATTATAAAAATTTCTCCTTCGGAATGTTTTACAAAGAATATTTTTCTCAATCAACAGAATGGATAATTTCAAACTCCTTCAACTAAACTTTGATTGCAGTCGAGCTTTAACTGAATATTAAAGTTTCATGAGATCGCGTCTGCTTATCATGGGTATTGACATCTCATTAGTTATGCATTTATGGAGAACAGGAAGTTTAAATGTATGCAGTAGTCAGGGATTAAACTTAAAGTCTGAATATCCTGCCGTATTTACTCCATACTCCTGAATTCTAAACATATTTTTGTATACAGAGGTATGATATTAAAGGGAAAAGCTTTAATTACAGATGTTATTATTTACTTAACTACGTTTTCAATTTCAACTAAAAAAAATATATTTTACGGTCATTTCTTTTAAATTAACAGTCTTTTTTAGGTTATTATTCGAACGATTCAAGGTGGCTATGAATGGAAATAAGATTTTGCACACATTTGAGAAATGACAACATTCAATCTTAGATTATGGTCATAGTACTCAGTACGAGCAGCAAAAGAATCTATGTGCTGAATGATGTTTTTATTTTGAATTTTCAAGAAAAAGTGCCAAATAGACTTCGTAAGTGAAGAGTAACCAGCCATGATTATTTTCATTTTCATTCAAATAAGGTTTTTCCATCTGACAAGTGTCAATGTGTAAAACAAAGCATTATCTCACACCTCTGGCTTCATTGTAATTTTTTACAATGAGTTTTATTTTCCTTATGCTTTTCTTTATTTTAATACTAGCTGCGTTGCCCGGCTTTGCACGGGATATCTCGAACATTGCGCCATTCCCTGGGGGAAGAAGACTTATGTCATGTGATACACGTTCACAGCATGCTGTTATATATAAATAAGGAGAGTTCCTAAAAAAATTCCACTAGAATAAGGACAACAGTGTTTTAAAATCGCCGTTTGAGTAAAAAAGCAGTCCCTGAAACTCCCCTGTACATCCACATTATTGCAAAAAATTTCCGTTAGAATGAAGACAACAGTTCTTAAATAACGTCTTCCGTCCCGCTAAAAATCCTCATCAGAATAAGGACAATAGCCCTAATATAAAAAGGGCATCAGTTCTCAGATAACATCAACAGTCACTCTAAAAGCCCTTGTTAGGATACCGAATTAAATAATATCGTCGACAGTCTCCTAAAAATGGCCACTAGAAATATCCCAGACGGATAGAAAAAAGGAAAATAGTCCTGAAAAGTCCCCGTTAGAATAATAAGGATAACAGTTGTTTTTTTTTTTTTTGAAAAAAAAAAGCCCTGTTTAATATAAACAACGGTCGCGTAGAAATACCTTTCAAAACAAGGAAATCAAACTACATCTATCAATTTTCACTTACCCTTGTGCTTCAGAAAATAAATTTTAACTCGTTTAAAAAGCAAAAAGAATAAAAAGCTAAAAAAAGAAAAAAAAATTAAAAATTTGGATGTGCCTCGAAATGCTAAAAACATTTAATTGGCATAGAATAAATTTTAAATCGTTTAAAAAGAAAGAAGAATCAAAAGCCAAAAAAAAAAAAAAAAAGATAACAATTAAAAATCGACTGCGCCTCAAACTGCTAAAAACATTGTGATATAATTTTATTGAGCAAATATACGTGTAGACAAAATGGCAACGATAACAATAAAATAAAAATAAACCTTTTTATCGATCTTCTGGGGAAAATAAATAAAAATTAATTATCGGGAGAAGATTTTTTCGAACTATTATGAAACATTCTTAAAACTTTTCTTCTAGTTGAAGAAATTGAAACTTCGGATTTCGGCACGAAGAACAAAACCCTTTCTAAGGCTTTTTTTTTTTGGGGGGGGGGGGGGGAGGCTTTCCAACGGTACCAAATTCGAAACAATACGATGACTTATTCGTACAGAAAAAAGCTATAGGTAAAATTCTAACTGTTTGGCACTTTTTTAACGGTATGTACTAACATACACACACACAGCCTTTTCTTTATTTATAAAGATTATGCCAGCTGCTCTGCTTTACTTCTTGCAATTGGTTATTTCTTGCAATTTCCTTTATAATGACTTTTGAGAACGAAATGTTGGAATTAATTTTTTTATAATTAGACTCACCATTGTAATTTTTTTAAAAACTTTTCACAGCTTTCTTGCTCTCAAAAAAAAGTTATGTTTTCACAAAATTTACTGAAATATAGTATCAGCCATTAGACGCCTTTTAAGTAAATAATAAAAATCTTGGGAGAAAAATTTCTTTTTTAAAAATTTTATTTGTGTGTCTTTTTTTATAAAATCTTGAAATGTAACTCAAGTAGAATATTCATATTTTATTTCAAAGTTGCTTTGGTACATGTCAAGCAGATACTTTTTGTCTTTCTAAATCGAGATTCTCAAACGTCCGCGATATTTGGAGCTTTATTTTATAGCCCGCATGCTATTAAGTTTATCCTTAAAATTTATGTACCAACCATTATGTTACTTTTATCGAGTTTTAGTAAGGGATTTTTTATCTGTAAGAAAATGTGAGTAATTTGATATAATCTGATAACGAATTCATTAGTTGCCATTTTGGAACTACATGCAATATGAAAAAAATATTTAAAAATTAAATAAAATCAACATTTTATAAATATAAACATTTAAAATTCGTTCAATAAATCTTCAAGTTATTTAGAGCGATCTCTTATTCTTTACTGGAGTAAAAATGTGATGCAATTCCAAAACAAAGATTTTGGATAAAATCAGTGACTTATTTTATGATATTTGTTTCTTTAAACTCTAGAATAAGACAACTATATATATTTATGTAACAAGTAGCTCCGTCTAAAACTATACGAGCCTGTTTTCCCGTATACACCAATATCAAATTGATGATCTAGCTATCTCCCTCCCTCTCTCTCATTTAGACCTAGTTCTTAATTGCTTCAAATATATCTTTTTCAACTGTTTATACATATTCATTCACTCATTCATTTATTCACTGATTTATTCATTTATTCGGAAATGTCCTTAAAAATCCAGATCAAAAAGTTATGTGGGAAAATGGGCTCGTTTAGTTCTGAATAAACTTTGTAATTGCACATGTTCTATGCCATTAGATCCTTCCTATACAGTTTTAGCAAAGACGAATGTTAGATCACGATTTATATAGGATTGAATATTCCCAGTACGTACTAATGTTACTTTTTTTTGTCTTTTGAACAGTTCAAAATTGAACGAGAAATTGTTCAAATCCAAAAGTAAAATATGGAGATCAGATGTCCTCCCCAAAATCTTTCGAATGAAAAAAAAAGAAGGCTTTTGAATCGGACAATTTCTATAAAAGTTATTAAGGGTGGGATGGGGGGGGGGGGGGGACCGACATACCGACAGACTCATTTTCCCCATCTTAAAATCTTACTTTCGAAGTTTTTATTTTTCAATATTTATTTAATTACTTAGTGTTTGAGTTTTCTTAATTTTAACGATGTTTTTACGATACACTAAGCGTTTTTAGCCACTTTGCTGGGAAAGTTTAAAAAAAAATTAATACAGCATGAAAGAAGGGTTAATGTATCGTGAAATTATCGTTAGAAATCAAAGGACCTCTGATTTCCATATTTTACTTTTTGTTTGAACAATTCTTAACATTCTTACAAAAAATCTTAACATTAGCGCCTATGGCAGCGTTTCTCAACCTTTCAGTATTCGCGGCCCAGTTTTCAATCATAATTTTCATCGCGCCCCTCCCCCCTTACCATAAAATGTATACAACAATAATATATATTGAGTACTTTGGATTATGTTTTTGAATTATTTTTAACTAACAGCTCTCACTTACAATAAAATGTAAACAGCAACATTGTATATTAAGTACTTTGGATTCTGTTTCTGAAATATGTTTAACTAAATACCAAAACAAGAGTAAAAGCGATTAATTTAGTATTACAATTAATTTAGTAATATATCACTATTTGAATTTTAGGCAGGAGAAGATTACGATTTTTCCGCCCTACAAACAAGAGCATTTTGCATTCTATTACTATTTTCACTATCCTACTTTTGTGAAACAGGATTTTCTGCTGTTGCTTCTTTGAAGACAAACTATAGATCTCTGCTAAATATAGAAACATAATTGAGAGTGGCTATTTCTAATATTAAGCCTGACTTCGAAAAACTTTGCTTTGAAAGACAGGCCCGAGGAAGTCACGATAATTATTAATTTTGTTTTTAATTTAGTATGTTTTGATTGAGAAAGTTTTGATTTTTAGTAATTTGTTTTACTTTTATAAGTTTCTAAATATGTCGAGATGTATTTTGTTTTCTATGTGTATGTGTGCTTTCTTTTCAGTCAGTTAATCAATTTTTCAAATTAATATTTTCTTTAGATATTCTCGCGCCCCACAGGTTGAGAATCGCTGGCCTATGGACAAAAATGAACGAAAGTATGTAAACTCTGGGAACAAGATCCAAGTTTTTATGAGAAAGCCCATTGGTAGAAGCTTTTGGCGTGAAATATTGATTTGTACAGTTTTTGTTCATTTTTGAACAGTTCAAAAAATTAACATTAGCGCCTACGGGGAAATTTCAATCCTATATAAATCCTGATATAACAGACGGATTCGCTTGGAACAAACTTTATCGGAGAGCTCTTATCACGTAGAACATGTACAAATAAAGTTCATCCAGAACTAATGGGCCTATTTTCTATGAAATTTTTTGATCTGGATTTTCAAAAATGTTTTTGAATTAATGAATGATTAAATGAGTAAGTGAAAGAATGAATGAACAAAGGAGTAAGTAAATGATAAAAAAATAAATGAGTGAATAAATGAACAAATGAATGAAAAAATAAGTAAATTAGTGAATAAATACATGAATGAGTGAATGAATATGTATTAACCGCTGAAAAAGGTATATTTGAAGCAATTAAAAGCAAAACAAGAAAGAGAAAGCTGGATTATAAATTTGAAGTTTGTATACGGGAAACTAGGCTCGTATAGTTCTAGACGGAACTTTTTGTTTCATTCTTATTTTTTTACTTTTACGGGAAAGTAGGCAAAAAATGAAAAAATCAATGGTGATTATGTGGCCACTTGATAACACGAAACACAAAAGCCATTTATAAATACCTGATTTTACTATCAAAAAATGGGCAAATATGGTATGATGCGTAAATGAAGTTTACTTTAATATAGTGTAGTGATCTTGGTGTAATTTGACCGTGTAAATTCATTTCCTTTCTTTTTTCTTCTCTTTTTCTTGTGCAGTATAATGTTTTTAATGTTGTTCAAATCCAATGCAAGAGGTCCAGAACTTAAAAAAAAAAAAAAAAAGAGAAAAATCAGTAAATTAGGATTAGTTAAGTTTTACTGAGTTCCCCCCCCCCCCTCCAATGGGGCTGCGGTATTGGTCCTCAACCATTGCAGACCTAGTGCGTTCCCCGGAAATTGGTACCACCTCTTTCAACGGCACCACAATGAGTGTGGTACCATCGCCGCATGAGAATTTTGACGTTCAATTACCACTAGATGGCGGTACCTGATCTCTCATTGATGCAATATGCACTAGGAATTTAAGTTTTTCTGAGTTTTCTCCTTTATTTATTAATGATGTATCTTTGCGTGTATTACTTCTTAATTTAGTAGAGAGTTCCATGAATGGCTAGAGTTGAAAGGTAGAAACAAAATCCGTAAAATGTGTGCAAAATAATCTATGAAATTATGTGAAGTTAACACGTTGACTACCAAACTACAAGATAACGCGGAGTAGGTGAACTTGTTGAGAGACCAAATTACAAGTTGTCTTGTTGTTGCTGACTTTTTTTCATTTTTCAATATATTTATAGAAAGTTAGTAATTTTTTACTTAATAAAATGTTTTGTACAATATGTTTTAATTAAATTAAACTATCGTCTGGAGATCCACAAACTACAAACAGTCTGCAGTCAACGTGTTAAGATCATATAATTACATAATCCAAAATGTTTTAAATTTAAGATAAAAGTGAATTAAGAAAAAACAAATTTTAAAAATACAGTTAACATTTCCTGTTTCTCTTTACAACTTAGTCGGCTTTTAGTTGTGTCCCTTTTGAACGGGGAGTGCGATTTCATGGGAAATTAAATTAATTTCCAAAGTTCAAGACATTAGAATCATTAACAAATTTTTTGACAACGCTATCTCTAATATTATGATATAGAACACCCATACTTCTCTCATAGCAACGTCGAATTTGTAGATAGGTATAACTAGCTACTATTTTTGTATTAGATATAACTAGTATTCTCCAAATTACACAGTCGGGGGAAAAAGTCATTACCAGAGTAATGAAGCACTAAACAAAGCGTGCTTGTTTTTTAGTTCGATGACTTTTATGGAAGAATTGGAGAAGACACTTTAGAAGCTTATCAGGTCATTGATGCGGTTTTCCTGACTGTTTTAGATCAAAATGTTTTCTGAGGCAGTCTCACATGCCAATGACGCTGTAAAACTGCTTCAGCAAATAAATTTTATCTCTTGAGACTTCCAGTCTCCGGCTACACTGAACACTTAATCCCCTTTGTCTCGTAGAGTCAATGCCCCTGATTCCTCTTTCGTTGTTAGCTTCTTCCGACCCACTGTGTGTCGTGGGAGTAAAACATTAAGAGCTCAAAATATGAGATCTTCACCCCAAGAAATCCTTAGGATCTTTTCGGCATTCCCTTTTAAATAATCATTTAAGGAAAGTCGGTAACATAAGACTATTTTTTTTCTCTATGGTGTTTCTATTTACAATTTTTGTCTCATGTCATGTTATATCACTTCATAAGAAATTTAATAATTAAAGATAACTGGATTTTTAAAATATAATTTGAAAAATTTAATTAAAAAAACTAGCAATTTTTTTAATGCATCTTCTTTTTCAAAAATTGGCGTAAAGTCTTAAAGTTTTTTTTATTGATTCATTACTCAAAAAGCGAAACTTTTATGCATTGATTTCTTTTTAAATTCAAAATACGATTTTATAAGTCGACATTTTTGGGTGCTGAATCCCTTAAACAATGTGTTTAAAAATAAATACTTTTACGTAAAAAGAAAACTTACATCTATTTTAAAATATGTGTCATTATTGTTAGGCGATATGTCGTAGAAAACGTCAACTATCAAAGCTTACTAATAGAAGTACATAGTATTCAGGAAGTCCTGTAATATGTAAGCATATAAAATAAAGGAAAAAAAAATATATAAATTTGAGTATGTCAACCTCAAAAGACCACTATCATAAAATTTTAAACTTAGTAGACAAAGTGAAGTAGAAACAATTATGCACTTCTTTTCACAGTCAAAAGCAAGCTGGTATATCTTTTCTAGCAAGTAATTCTTTCCACCGGCAAAAGCAAGCGGGATATTGGAGCTTCATTCTTGCATAATTTTACTTTTTAATTGTTGGAAAAATGGCATTAAAATTGAGAAGAAAAATAAAATTTTACTTTTTTAACATTAGTTAAAAACTGAAATTTTTTGCAGCTATTTTCTTTTTTGTGGTAAACAAAGGTTTTTTAAAAATTTTAATTCTCTATTGTGTGGAGCCATCAGTTCTGCTTTAATGCTTCAATGGCAAATCAACTGCAATACTGTTTTTTGCTTTTGTTTCTCATTAATGGTTTTATTACTTCTTAGAACCAGTATATTCAAAGTATTCGTAGTTTGGCTTTTTCCCCTAAAACTTAGATTGTCTCGCGTTATATTTATTTACTTATTTTAGCTTTATTTAATTACTTATATTTTTAGTAAGTATGTGTGAATTTTGCTCTTAGGCAATAAATTTCAAAATTTATGTGAAACATGAAACATATGTAAACTTAGATAGTTCTTCTTTTTCCCAAAGGAATTCAGATGAAGAAGGTAGTTCTAGTGGTGAGAAAGCTTGCTTTCAAGGTGGTGGAAATACGACCGACAGCCATGAAATGTCAGAAGCAGAGTGTGATAGGGATTATCATCAACATATGAGGAAAGGTATGCTAAATATAAATATTTTCGTTTCGAAATGCATATTCATTTAAACGTTAAATCAATTGATTTAAATTAATTATTTGAAATGGAAAAAATATGTAGTAAAGTATGTGTAATACTTTAATATTTTTAATTCACTACTATGATGTATTACTTCAATATTATTGCACAAAAGAGCACACAATCTTTCTGTTAGCATTTTTTTCCATGTAACGCAACAGCAAAACGTGCAATATGCGAGAACAGAAAGTGTTCCTAAGTAGTAGTAAGTTTTTAAACTAAACCAAACTTTACATTATAGAGCAAATTGAAAGTTTTCCAATTTGAAATCCAACACGTCAACATTTTTATGTATTTTAAAAACGTATAAAAACATGCAGGATTTTCAAAACACACGTAACTCTGAAAAAATAATAATAAAAAATAAATCAAATGAATTTGCATTGATAAAGAAAAAATATTTTTTTGAACTTAAATTACTAGGGACTGCGCCCTAGTTTCCTAGAGATAAAACTAAATTCCTAAACATCGTTAATGCTTTGTTTGCTTCGCTCACCAAGGAATTGCTGTAGAGTTCCTGAAAAAAATTCTCAGAAAAGGAGTTTTAAGATCATAAAGCATTGTTTCCACATGTATCAGTTAAGTGAAAGAAACATTTATACCATTAAAATACCAATCTGATTCAGTACCTACGCTTGCTTGTTAACTATTATATTGTCATCCGAATATAATCTCTCATGTTATTCTTATTTTCAACTCCGAACAACAGTTTTAAGGGGGTGGGATGTTAATTTTATAATATTTTGCAGAAATAAAAGAAAAAGTTCATTTTAAAAATGATTTTAGCAATAACTACTATTTACTTTTACGATGGATGAATAATATTTCGATAACCATTTTAGTATTACTTAGAACTAATAGCAAAAAATAGCAAAAGGCCATTAAAAGTCATTTTCTTATTTTATTTCTTATTAACTATTTAGGGTCAGTTGGGGTAAGTGCAAACATGGGGTAAGTGTAAACAAGCTTCATAACTACACTTGTGGTGGTTTTGAAAACTTAACTGCTTGTGCGTGATAAACTGGCAGCATAGGGAAGACATTGAAACAGTTTCGTAAGTTTCGAAACAATTGTGGAGGCGTCACTATTGTTTGAATATGGCACAGAAATAGGTGGTTTAACAAAATTTAGTGATCTTACATTTTCCTCTCCCGCTCATCTACAAAAGCGATGTAAGTGGTTTCAACCATTTTTATTTGTCATATGGAATGCTGCTAAAAACATTTAGTTATGAATTTAATCCTCTCTGTTATTTTTCATGGGCAAGTTAGGTGTTTACAATTACCCCATATATTTCGTACTCTGGGGTAATTGTAAACACTTAAATTTATCAAATTTACAATATTTTAGGGCGACAATAAGTATTATATTTTGATGTAAATTGCACTTTTGTGTCTATTTTACACAATTGTTGTTGTTGTTGCTAATTCCACTTGGAAATCCAAGCCTCCCTTGTAGGGCGACAGGGAATTAAGGAAGCCCCTACTGATTATTAATGAGCTCCGATAGAATGAAGTGCACTTGGTTCAGAGGGGCTTAATGATTTTTAACCTGTTCCCAGATGAGAGCTCGTCACCTAAGTTGGTCCCTCAGCGGAAATTATTTCTAACTTGGTGGACACTTGAAGCAACGATGCATTTTGCGTGCACAGCGCCCTTTAGCGCTCTCGGTCTCCGAGTAATCACCCCCCCCCCCCGGTCACCCTTCCAAGCGTTGACCACTGCCAGGTGCGCTTTACTTTCGGTGCTCTGTGGGATCCAAGCTTAACCGACTGATCCCCTGCGGGAAGAATTTTACATAAATTTGTCGCATTACTTTATTTTTTGCAAAATGTTTCTCGTTAAATGATCTCAGCCGACTCATAACATAACTCAGCGGACCACATGCGGCCTGTTGGCCGCAGATTGAGAACCATTGCTCGGGAACTTCTTAAGCCTTCAAGCAGACTGTGTACGAAACAATTTTCCATTTGCATCAACTTTATTCGAAAATAAATCACTGTTTACAATTACCCCAGATCTCTGGGGTAATTGTAAACATCAGCTCATTTGCTAACAAATAGTCATAAAGTCAAAATTTTTGTACGCATTTTCTCACAAGAAGTACAGTAGTGACTACAATGCTCACAATTTTATCTCTGAATTCATTCAGGAGTTAGGGAAAGATCAAAAGTTCAAACATTGAAAAAGCGTTTACAATTACCCCAACTGACCCTACTTTTTTATTCTATTTACTCTCCATATTGTTAACTTTATCAAAAGTTAATAATATATTATTAACTTTATCAATAGTTAATAATATAGAAAGTATCGTCTAACTAAAAAGGATATAAATGCTAATACCTATGCAACTATCATAAATTTTAAAAACAGTCATTGAAACGAAATATGTTACAGATAGGGGGATGCTGCAGAAGGAAAAAGCTCGCGAAATAAATGTATCTCTTGTGGTCAAAAATATTACTGCTGATTCGGTAAAATTGCTCTCAAAAACATAATTAGACTTTTATCGAAATGATGAATGCGATATTTAATTTTCCTTTTGGTCTTCTTCCAGGTTCCCAATCGTCATTTGTCAAGTTCAGGATAGGACAAATGAGCTCCAAGTGTGGTTTGTGTGCCGATAACGAATGATGTATGGACACAATTTTCGGTCATTTTTTACATTTTACGACGTTCTCATGCATAATTCATTGAAGAAAATCATTAATAAAATATTTGAGCATAGAATTCAGTATTTTGTAATCATTTCATGCTCTGACTGCTTAACTTGGTGCTTAATTAAAAGTAATTTGATGGTATAAGCAAGAAATTAATTTTCATTTTATATTCGGTTTTAATCACATGAGTATTAGTTATCAAACCATTAACAATTATTTTGATATTAGTGATCTAAGGTATGTAACTTTATTTAACAAAACTGTATGCAATAAAACTAGCCAAAGTGAAAATTTGTTTTGAAAATTATCGAAGAAATATGCTACACAGGTATTTTATAATATAAAGAAATATACAAAATAATTATACACATGTTAAAACATTGCACACTTTCATTTTCATTAAATATTTATACTTTTAAGTGAAGACGCATTGAGGTAATTCAATAACATTCTGTGAAATATGCTCATGAATTTATTGCAATTTGCTAAATTACTTCTTTGTAACTACGTTTGAATGTTACAACATGTTTTCGAAAGTTTGAAATCAACAAGAAGTTAGCATGTTTCTTAAAACCTACTGTTTCTCCCACTATCATCGTTTTTTAACAACGGGGTTTCAGTTGATATAATTTCTTATTTTTCTTTACTAGTGGATCACAAAGTTCATTTCAAAATAATATAAAACGTTCAGTGAAAAAATAGATAAATAAATAAAAATAAATTATCAATGAACTATTCTGAAAATTGCATTGAATTATATTAAGCAGTTTCCGGCTGAGGTGCCATGATTCAAATACTACGATTCTTTAATGAGAAATTTTTAGTTATCAAGCACAGTGCGCCAATATGATTTCGCATAATCCTAGAAAACCTGACGTTTCACTGAAACAAAAGTGCTCCTAATTCAAAATTTTTAATAATTGATTAAAAGTGAAAAAAAAAAAAAATGTCGGCATAATTTTAAAACAATTTGTTTTTAAGGGCACTTAAGAACAGGGAAACGATCTAAAGAAATTAAAGCAAAAGCTACTGTGCCATATTTTTTACCTACATGCATTTTTCTATTCAAAAATTGCACATTGTTTTTACATATTTATAATTTAAATAAGGCAGTTAAGGGCAGTTTTTAATAATAATGATAACTTAAATTTTTTTCAAGGATTTTGCCATTAAATTCACCAATTTCCTCAAGTTCATTCTTGGAATTATGTACAATACACCATACTGTGATGTACGACTGGATGCTACATTTTCATTGATGTAAAATTTGTAAATGAATATAAACGATGGTAATGTAAATATTTGAAATGCAATGTTTGCTAATAAACTTTTATAAACTACTTTGGTTGAAAGTTTGAACATTTCTTTGAATTTATAAATTAGGGAAGTAGTTAGATTTTCTAGTCTCTTTACTTTAAATGGTAAATAAAATTTACAAGAAACATAATATTTTTAATTAAATTAATATAATTATTTTATTCATTCTAAGGAAAAATTCCTTATTCTTCAAACGTTTGGTTTTATAATGATTTGAAATAAATATGCTTTCCTTATTCTTAAATTATTTTATGTTATTCATAAAAACAACTCTTTAACTATGACTAGTGGATAATCTTTCTAAAGTAGTTGGACTAGTGCTGCACATATCAATTTTTCAGCTTGTTATTGAATACTAGCTGAAAAATCGAGGCAGCTATTTTTTAATGTCAGTTTTGAAAAATTTTAAAAGTACTATTGGCTTTGAGATTGTACCCTAGTTTTGTTATGAAATAAACAATATTTATTTCAATAAAGAACAAAAGAATAAATAGGAAATTAGTGAATGCATAGAGTTAGCACTTGAGGCACGACACTGGTATTATGATTCCCCCCCCCCCCCAAATGCATATCATTGGTAGCACTCCTTACAAATGTATTAATTCTTTCTAAACCGCGTGACATAACATGAGGGTGCTAATTATAACTTATACATATGTCAATGAATATATTTCAGATAATAAGAATATATGTTTTCGTTGCACGTCCACATGGTTTTTACAGCAACGCGTTGTCTTGAGATTTTTTCATAACAATCTTGCTTTTCAACGATTCAAATTTTTACCTCATAGAAAGAAAATTTGCATGCATACTATTTCTTACTAACAGAAGCTACGAAGATAAACAACTCAGGATGCAACAGCTGGAAATAGTTGTTAAAATTTGGAGCACAGTCAAATAACGCTTGAATCATTTGATTTTCGTTTTGTAGAAAAGGCATTTTATTGCATTAAAGGCATTAAGTTTTCCACTAAGCTTTTTTTTCTCTTATGATTTTTAAGATAGATTTTGAATGTTGTTGAAAATAAAGGATGCGTTTGTTGTAACTGCGGTACAAAAAATTGAGAGACATATATTTGCCAACCAATGTGTTCTCAGTAGCACATTTGTGAAACTTAATTTTATGCACGGTTTCGTAATCGTTTAATAAAAATTCCCTAAGCTTTATTGATATCGGAAAAAAAGGGAGAGGGGGACATGATTACATATTAGGTAATGATAAATACCATAATTGGCTTTTTGTCAAAAACTTGTTTTAGCATCAACGTTTTCCATGCCATGAATCTTTTTGTCCTCGAATTAAATATAGTGAAGTACTGGATATTTTTTTACCATTAAATGAAAATATGAGTCAGTGAAGCATTTTATTAGGCAACTAATGACCATTTTTGTAAAGCTGAAATTGATCATAAAAGTATTTCTTAATTAGATTTGTATTTTTCTGGTATCTTTTAAGACACATTTTATGAGTCTTTTAAAATTTATTCTTCAATTTTGAGATTAATTTCTTTTTTTAATAGTACCGATTCGATCTAAAAATATTAATAATTTATAGTAAGCATTTCCAAGGCGTTCACGTTTCGTAAAGGTACACTTTACTGTATCGCGTTTGAAAAAGAAAAAACTAACATAATGCAATTTCTATTTAACTTTTCTTCTAATTGTAGTATTAGAGACTCCTTTTCGAATACTACTTTTGGAATACTTAATGACTATTTTTGGAATACCTAATAGATACTTAAGTGCTGGCCAAGTTTTCATTATGTAATGAAATACGTTTTAAGATACAAGTACACTCAGTTTATTGCAAATTAAATGAATACATTTATAAATGTTAATTTAACGAAACTGCCCCACGAAAATTAACAAATTCCTTGCTCAAATAATTTAAATTCAAAAAATTTAGTTTTCAAAAGGAGTACGTATCAATGAATATGTGTCTGAATTGAGTGATAGATTATTTTATTTACTCAATAATTAAGATTGAAAGAAAATAAAATTTAGGAGTTTAAATCCTTGAGACTTTGGTACTTACATGTACTTTCAAGCAAAGAGGGTTTTTTTTTTCGGTGATTTTTACATGCCCGCACGCAAAAGCTTATAAAAGTGTTGTACTGAAAATTGCTCTCTTATTACGGTATAAAAAGTAACACACACACAGCTTAGTATTTTATGTAGGAGGATATTGAATTTTTATCGTTTCCTTTTCCGGCATTACAAAGAGAATTTTAGAGCTGCTCTTAAAATAAAAGATGTAAAATAGCGCTCTGCTATTGTTGAATTTATTTTGAAAGAAAGCATTTTGTGAAGATTCTAGAAAAAAATTGCTCTGAAAGTATCAGTTTCTGTGTTTGTTGTAAATACTTTGAAAAACTATAAAATACACTACACGAGCGCAATGGAAGACATTACTTTAAGCTAAAGAAACAAACAAAGCAGAAAAAATAAAAATAAATGCAAGCAGAGTTATGAATTTATTTCAAACGCTTTGAATAGATTATTTAAGGAGTAAAGATGAAAATATCATAAAATTTATAATAAAATTGTAACGAAATTCTATATTCATCCTAAAACTTCGAATTTTTAATTTTGCCAGTAAATAAAACCTACTGCGTGTGCATCTATTTTTCTCACAACATAAATAATGAAATTCTAAAAGTAATCTCACGTCGTAGTTTTATTCGCAGCAAATCATCGTTCATAGCGAAGAATGTTTTCTCCTGCGCAATAAAAGTTTTAGGTTTTATTTTTAGAAAACACAAATGATCAACTGTTCCTTCTGTGCCTTATCGAAATATACTATTCTCATCATTTTATGTCATGCTGACAGGAAATACTTGAACTTCTTTAGCTGCAATTTGTTTAGCTTTGCTGTCACGTGACTCTCCTTTTCTCATGCAGAAATGAGATTAAAATATCAAAACAATTTTAGCTCACTTTTGGGTTCAGTTACTTTGTTTTTCAGAACATTGTTTTTTTTTTTTTTTTGTTTCACATTTCGGGACAGATTTCGGATGAGCAGAAAACTAAAGTAATAGCGATATAAATAAAAATGGGAAATAATTAAAACATTGTCAAGTTAAAATTATGTAAGACACGAAGCATATTTTACTACTATAATTCTATAATATTTATTTTTCGCATATTTTCCACAGATTTTTTAATAGCGATTTTAATTTTAGCTTAGTAACTCATTTAACAAAACCACCAGTACAATTATGAGGATTTACTGTAGTACCAAGACTAGGACTAAGTTTATAAGGTTGATGCAAATATATATTAAAAGTTTTATTATAATTAGTAGCAACTTTGTGTAAAATGAAAGTTTAGAAATGATTAAAAACGGCCTCGTAAATCTTGTGTTAAATAAAACCTCGTTTTACCATGCATAACTCTATAATGTTTCTCTTTTGTAGATTTTCCCTACATTTTTTTCAACCACAAGCTTCTGTTAGACTTTACGACTCAGTTAATATTCAGAATAATGCATTTTGAAGACTGATATAATTATGCGGATTTAATAGTAACAATGCAGATTCGGACTAGGTTTCTACGGTTGATTCAAATATAGATTCGTAACATAAAGAGAACATTCATATCCTGGAAACGGATTATTTTTTAAAACTACGTTTTTCATGTCAATGATCAGCAAATTTGAAATGCGCAATTGTCTTTAAAATAACCTTAAGGCGACAATAAAAACAAAATATCGCATAAATGCCTCAAATATTTCTTTTTCTTTCCCAAAGGAAATTTTAAATTCTGTAAAGTGAGTTATGAGAATAAATTATAATATTGATCTTATCTTTAATCATTTCAACTGATTTTAGTACCAAGAAGAAATTGAAAATATATTATCGAGCTGCTAGATTTTAAAATTTTTAGAACAAATATACCCCTTAGATGATATTACATCTAACTATCGAACTATCATCCTATTTATTTTGTTTGACTCGCGCTGATTTTTGAATAATATATCCAGAAATTTATGCTTAAATCTTAAAATCCGACGGAGTGAAGTTATACTAGTACATTATCGGTAATCACACTGATGGAAGTAAATTACGTCAGAAATGGAAAAATTAATATTTTTTTTCCCAGGGTGCGTTTAGGGTTTTCATAAAACTATTTTACATTTTCGTAAAGTGTGACTGTAACTGGTAATGCATTAAATGTTTTGTTTCGATAAATATATAGCGTACACAGTAGGCTGATAGACTAATGAATTGAATGGGGAAATTATAGTTTCACTAATTTATTTACTGTTTAAAAAGGACTTCCTTATTAATCAAGATATATATTTATATATTGCTTGTAGCTTGCAAGGGTAGGTACAACTGTGTTCACAAACTGTGCATCATTTACTCAAAGAAAGCAACTTTTCATTCATGAATTATACGTTTAGAACATTATTATAAGTTAGTTATTTAGTTAAGAAACAGTATTAGGAGTACATTTTTATAGACACAAATATAAAATAAAACATATATTTTTCTATTTAATTTTTATCGTTTTTTTCTGAGTAGTAAAATATTATTTTTTCTTTTAACAGACATATTAAGATAGATTTCTACATCTATCACACATCTACATTATAATATCGTAAATGGCAAAAGTGCAATAAGAAATGGCGCAAGAGATGCTCTGGAAGGGAAAAGATCAAACTAATTTTCAAGTTACAGGCAGTGATTTAATAACCTCTACGTATTATAACAGCAACATCACGTTTAAGCTGTTGTTACAATACATAGTCTGTTTCAAATTGGAGCCCCCCAACCTAGACACAATTTTCAAGTCAAACTTCATAAAGTCCACTACGAGGGCATATTTTTCACTATTAGAGTAGGACTAAGTTAAGGCTCAAGTGTTAATGATGCGCATGCAAACTGGAGCAGTTCGCACTGTCACTGTGGCGTTTGTGCGACTTTACACTTTTTCCATCCAAGCTATCACAAATGGATAAGGAATTCAAAGAAAAAGTAATTTTACTATAAATAATGCAACAATTAAAAACATTCGTTGAAAAGTTAAGTTTCGCTAACCTACGAACTATTCGAAGAAATATTTCCCCATTTTGAAATAGATTACTTATTTAATCCTTGTCAAAATAGCGTTTATATAAGAGAGATGTTTCTTAACTAATGACATTCCTAATTTTAACCGCACTTAACAAACTTGGGTAAGTCCCATTACGTTCTTAATTCATGTACGTGTACAAATGCATACAAAGTTAATGATAATAATAAAAAAAGAAAAGTTCAAGATCTTCGTGCGTACGCAAATAAGGTTTCTGTAATTAAGAAAGTCGAAACGAAATTTCTGAAATCAGAATCATAATTGAGAACGGTAAAATCTGCTGCGCTGAGGATTTATTATTTTTTGTTGGACTTTCAGGCACTAAAAAAAGTATATTCTAGTTGCTCCAGGCCATTAAAATAATCAACGAAATTGCTCAGTGTTACAAAGTACTGATGGAAATTTATGTTTTTCTCAAGTTTTATGACTTTTTTAAAAATGCTTAATGAATCCCATCATAAGTTAATCTCTGACAAAATAAAATTTACGACGCCATAATTACTTTTTTTCCTCCTAGGAAGTTGCGAGATACTTCAAGTAAATACTCCTAAAACAAGCGATTTTATTTATGTTCTCAAAACAAAAAATGTAACTATATATAATTTTTCATCAGATTTGCTGCTTTTTGCTTTAGCAAGTGTTATCACAATATTTAATTTTTTATGTGAAGTAAATCTTGTTTGCAATTTTTATGAAAGATCGTTCATATATAATTATTATTAGTATCTATTACCTTTTCTCGCAGTAGACATCAGAAATTGTAAAATTTAGAAGGGATTATTAAATTAATATACACAACAATAAGGAAAACAATTATTTCTAAATACTCCTTTATGCATCTAACTATTTAAAAACTACGCGCTGCTCATCGTTTACCTTTTTGTGGAAGCTGAACGTAAAGTAAGTAACCCCGGGACACAAAAATTGCAAAGCAATTTGTGTGTTTCCGCGCTACAAGAAACCCCTTTAGCAATGCGTAAGCCTGGAGATTTAACTTATTTAAGTAGCCCAAATAAGTGCTTCACGAAAGATCTATTTATCTTTTTATTTAGAGACCTAAAAACGAAGTAAATGTAGCAGACAATTACTTTGTTATGATGTTTGTTGAAGTGACTATAGATATAATGGATGACATCATTCAATGACCACCATCGTTTGCAATAACAGTGTCTACAAGTTGTCTAATCCGCCCACAGGTAGAAATGAGGAGGTTTATGAGCTGTCAAGGCATCCACCTTACACACTAGCTGCCTTGAGAGCCGTGTCGGTAACATTACAAACTGACGAATATCGTAAGATATGTACCTAAAGATAGGTTAAACTTAAAAGAGAACAATAACAAAATATTAATTAAATAACATGAAGTTTTGTCTAGAACTACACCCAAGCGCCCTTTCCCGCATACACCAATTTTAAATTTATAATCTAGCTATCTCTCTGTTTCTCAATTAGCTTCAGTTCTTAATTATTTCAAATATACACTTTTCAACGGTAAAAAAATATTCATTCTTTCATTCATTCATTTACTCTCATTCCTGTATTTATTCACTCATTTAATTATTTTTTCATTTATTTCTTTATTTACCCATTGATTTACTCATTTATTAATTCAGTACTCCATTAATTCCTTTATTCGCACAATTATTCATTCATAGCTTCACTCATTCGTTAATTCGCTCATTTATTCATTCATTCATTCAGAAATATCCTTAAAAATCCCGATCACAAAATTTCATTGGAAAATAAGCTCGTTTAGTTCTGACTGAACTTCGTATCTATACATGTTCTACATCAAAACATCGTTCCGATAAAGTTTGTTCCAAGCAAATCCGTCTGTTCGATCAGGATTTATATAGGACTGATATTTCCCCGTGATATGTTAATGTTAGAACTATTCAAAAATGAACAAATATTGTTCAAACGAAAAAAATTTTTTACCCCGAGAGCTTTTTCCAATAAGCTTGTTCAGAGGAACTTGGATTTCGCCCCAAAGTTTACATAATTTGCTTCATTTTTGCCTATGAGCGCTAATGTTAAAATTCTTTAAACTTTTCAAAAGTGGACGAAAATTTAATCAAACCAAAAACTAAAATAAGGAGATCATATGTCGTCGTCGAAACATTTCGAATGCAAGAAAAAAAAAACTTTCAAAACTCACAATTCACTTGAAAGCTATTGGGGGGGGGGGGGGGGGAGACAGACCCACAGTCACATTTTCCCCATCTCGAAAAGCTACTTTCAAATTTTTTATTTTTCAAGCTTCATTCATTACTTCACTTATTTTTGAATTTATACGATATTTTTACGATACATTAAGCCTTGTGTCACGATACATTAAGGAAATTACTTTTAAATACTTGCAACTCCAGTAAACTTGACAATAGTTTTACATTACCGAAAAATTAAGGAATTCTTTTCAAGTGCAATAAAATTCCCCACATATCACTATTAACTATTGAGAAGAATTTATGAACAGGCAAAATAAAGGATATTACGTACTTGACTACTGTGTCCAATCATATTAAGTAGGAGACGACTAACTCCCATTCAAAGAAAAAGGAATGCGACACAACAATACGAGAACGACTGGAAAATTCTGGAAAACCAATGTGGATAATAGTTAAAGAATTGCGTGCTGTCGTAACTTTTAAAATGCCAGTAAACTCGATGTGATATTAATAAGAGGTTTGAAAATTTTCTAAACTAATGGGGATCAAGGATATAATGCCGAAATATTTGAATAAGGTGAAAAAGGTTTGAATAGAGAGCTATAAAATATATCTATATATTTTTTTCAGATGATGTAACTGATTAATGCTAAAAATTCATTCACGCGTTTCTGTTGTACGTTATTTTAGTTTCATAGATGAAGTTTCTGAATGATTTATCTTTTTTTAATTATTATCTCGATTCTTAACTTCTCCTCAGTGAGAAATATTTAACAGTGTTTCTAAGTTAAGAATATATTTAAAAAGTTAAGATTTTTATGGATACATGCTGATAAAATTTGTTTATTTCGGAGCCATTACACTTCTCCCACTCCCTTAAAGTTTTGTCAACAATATTCCGAGGAACCTGTATTAAACATGCCAGCAGTAATATTTTACGGCTTATATTTTTAATGAATATAATATTGTATCCATTAAAGTTATGCTATTGAAGTTTCATAAGCATTTAAACGTTAATTTAAATTTAACCAATTACATTTCTATCATTGCAACATAAACAAGGTGCTTTTATTACGCCTATTTTATTTATATATTTTTATTAGGCTCGTCACTTTATTAGTAGTCGCACGGCAACTCCCGCGGTAAAAGTTTGCAGACGTTGGAGAAAAGGGCAGCACTCACCCGCCACGGCGCTCCCCAAGCTGAACGGCTATGTGCGCAGAAATCATATTCCTGGAACCATCCCCCCTTCATCGAAAAAAAATGGCCGAAAGACCCTCTGCTGCTCGAAGAAAAACCGCACAAAAAACTGCCCTTGCTAAAAGGGGAGTTCTCACGCCCCCCACCCAAAAAAGACCTTCATTTATGATCCGGAAAACACAGTACAGCAGCCCCTTCATTAAACAAAAAAATTATCCTTGCTAGAAGCCAAAAAGAAAACACTTTAATCTCCCCCCTACACTCTCTCCCGATTAAAAAAAGGGAATAATTTAAGATTGGTATTAAAAAAGGAAGGCCCCTTTTAGTTATTTAATTAAAACTAACTCTCGACAAGCCCAGGAGCTGCAGTTCCTTCGTGTCGCTTCGCTCGCTAAGCGGACACTAAAATATTTTAGTCTATCTTTATCAGTATTCCAGAAATAATCAGTCTGTTTGAAATAATGCTCCAAAAAATATGTATCACATATTCAGAAATATTTCATTTATAGATTTTAAAAGTTTTTTTTTCAAATAGAAGTTGTGGATTACATAATTTCTAATTACAATGATTAAACTTTACCATTTTCTAAGATTAGTACGTAAGGAAAACTTTCTGTATTAAAATTAGGGGAACTGCGTTTAGGTTTAACTTATTAATTATATAGTTTAAAGTTGCACTAGTGGGTACTTTTGCGTTTTAAGGGACTGTAAAAAATTTCCAAACAGTGGCGTCATTGATGCTTAATTTATTGTGTTAGATTGGAGTTTGATTTGTCGAAAAAAAAAATCCTTATCATCGCCAATGGCCTCGGAAAATGAAAAGGTACTACTTTTGTTTGGCAAAAAAAAAAAAAAAAAAAACGTTATGGCCAACTGTGAAAACGGAAACCATAATAGTGCAACTTTTCTAATTAATTCCTGTGGAGTGGGCACTATAGTTTATTGCAGTGAGCGCTTAGATACTTTTCTGTCGTAATATTTGCTATGTATAAATTAATTTTGTTATCTTCGCACATAACAAAATGTATGGAACATGATCATTCAGCATCTTATCAGCATTAAGTAAATAGTACATTTACTAAAAAGAGAGAATTCATTTCATGAATAGTATATTTCCAAATTAGTAAAAACAACGTTGAATGGCGCAAGTCAAAGATCAAAACGGCGCCGGTCTACAGTTTTAATCTTTGACTTGCCCCATTAAACGTCGTTTTTACTCATTTTGTAATACATTTACAGTAAAAATGTACGTGAGATATTATTACTAATGTAAACCTGGTGCCAAAAAAAAAAAAAAAAAAAAAAAACGTTTATATTTACGCGTTGCAACTTGTGTCATTTTTTAAGGAATCTTGCAAGAATATTTCTGCAGTAATGTTAGTTTAGAACATTAAGAAAAATTTACCTATATATACTTGTTTCAAACAGTAAACAAATGTATTGTTGCGAACCGGAAAAACAAATAAAGGCCCTTTTTCCGCCACGCATTAGCGTTTTATATATCATATAGATGTTGCGCGAAAAAGAGTTAACAGTTTTGTCTTCTTAGCACTTATTTTTGTTAAAAATCATTTGTTCAGCCTCAAACAACATAAGCTGTTTGTAATACAAGACAACGTAGAATTTAAATACTTTATATTATTGATTATTGAATAACTATGACTCAGGAAAAGCCTCCCACGAAAAATTAAATTAACTCTTATTTCTTTTAGTATAGATTTCTTGAAGATGCATCTAAAAAATAAAGCGTGTAATTGAAAGACAACAATGCAAAGTAAAAAGAAGAACATAAAGTTAAAAAATCCTCAAGAAAATCTGAAGTATATTGCTGCGTTTATATCGAACTTTAATAATGCTAGCTAACGGAAATGTAAGAGTTATTTTCCAATACCACCGAGGAAAATCGATGAATTGGAATAAATTCTCATGTAAGAAAAGTGCTATTTTAATATCCAATATTTCTTATTTTTCAATTGCAACGCAAAATGGAGAAAAGCAATAATATAGATAAAGAAATATGAAAATTTTATAAAGATATTGGAAGTATGAAATGTACCAAAACATTGGAGATAAAGCTTATTATTCTTGTGGTTTTGTTTAAAATTTATTTAACGGAAGTTAGCGTAAGAAAATAACTCATTTTAAGTTACAAAGGAAAGGATGTTTCAAAATTTAGTTGTTTCATAAAAATATTTCATTTAAATATTGATTAACACTTTGACGTTTAATGGAATGCTAAATGACCAGTTTTTTTGGAATGTTTTGAAGGAAGCCATTAGTTTTAATGGCTTCCTTCTATTTCTGATCAAAGTTTAATTTTGACTGCAATTTATTTTCAACATTTTAAACTTGCATAATTGACCCTTAAATGCTGACACAAGGTCAAGTAAACTTTACTGAAATTTAAAACTTCTGCATTTTTAACATCTGTAAAAGAATTAAATCACGACTGTTCTAAAACCGCGGTCTATAATATTATTAAGAAAATTGACCACGCTGACTCGTTTAGTTACAAATGTGGTAAACACAAAGGTTTTATATTAGTTACGGACCAAAAACGGTACATTCAGTTCCTTTTAAATACGTTTTTACAATCATAATCATAATTTTTCAACAGCTTCTCTTAATGTTTGAAGTACAAATTTTCCATGGGTTTAGTTTAATCAAAAGCAAACAGACCCTCATCTCTTATTTCCGTTATGACTGAAAGAACAAATTCATTTCTTTGTTGCACCTTTTCGTAATCTCTCAAAAAAAGAAAAAGAAACACTGCCGCTCATTTTGAACACCTTCTTTTGACTTAAATTCTGTCACAGTAACATTTCTTTGGATTTTATATTAAAAAAGTCCAGATTTTTAAGCAGGGAAAGATCCATATTTCCTTCTCTTCGTTAGTTCTTCTCTAGAAACGAGCATGAAAAATGAATTTTCATAATGCATAGCATTTTTTTTGTTCTTTATTACTTTAAAGTTTCGTTCTTTACTTAAAAAAGAAAAACGGTTTGCTTTTTGAAAGAAAATCACACTTCTTTAAAAAATAAATGCAATAATAAGCGAATGAATACATATTTTCTAAAGTTCATTAAAAATATGGCGTTGTGTATTTATTTTTTTTTTAAAGGGAGATAGAAGTTACAAATTAATGGCTTTCATTTTTTAAAAACCAATGATAAACATCAAACCAGTTTTCAAAACTACCAGTAAGTTTAATATTTTATTTACTGTACGTTATTTAAACTTTGGTAAACGAAAGCTATTAACTACATGTAATTATACATTTTCAATTTCACTCTCTTTGTGCATAAATTCAAAATTTCATACTCTGAAAATTATTCGCTCTTTTCGCAAAAAATCATTTAAAGAGCGCTAATTATGAAGATTTTGAACTCTAAATTTCACTAAAATGTGCGTGTATGTTTAATGTGAATTTTTGTTCGAATAGATAATTATTACATGGTAATATCACAAGTTTAAACTTAGAAAAGTTTTGGTTAGCCTGTTTTAAGAACATTATTTAATCGGCATGTTTTAGAACAAGTTAGAAGTCGCAGGGTTTTCTTAGTTCATATAATAGTTCATTTATGCACCTTGAAAAAAAATTATGAGATTTTTCCCTTACGTAGTGAGTCATTTAAACTTAAAAAACATTTTGATATCAATTTGAAGTATAATTATTGTTCAAGAAAATAATCATATAATACAAGCTGTGATATTGTTCAAATAGTTCGTGCAGTACTTCATTTAATCTAAAAAACACACATCTTTTATTATGTTCATGGTGCTCTGAGCGATAATAGATTTAAACAGGGTGTTAAGCTAATTTATTTTAAACTACCTTTTGTTAAATTTATTTTTTTTACAGACTTTAGTCAATTATATGTACTTTTAATTACAAGGATATTTTGAATGCTATAAGAAATATCATTTCGTTAAGTAAAAGATAGTTAATCTTCTGATAGTTAGACTTCGTTAAGTAAAAGATCCCATTTTGTGTCGATATTCGATGATTATTTTAAACTATTATGTAGCAGTGTATTACACGCTGAGATCTTTATTTTAAGCAAAAGAACAAAAAATAATTAACGCGAACGAAAAGCATTTTAAGTAAAACTCAATTTTCTGTAGTGTACTTTCGTATAAAATGCGAAAATCCCACAAATCATTTCCAAACAATCTGTTTCTTTTATGATGTCAACCCAATAGTGTTAAATGTACAAAAGCTGTTTCCTCGGTCTGAAATTCCGGCAAAAAGGATCATAAACTATTTTATGAATCTACAGGAAATATTGTTTATATTTTACAGCTATCATATGATTCATTTATTTCAACAACATTTATTTCAAATATTTTTCTTATGTTAGATTAAAAAATTATTCATTTTTATATATCAAGAAGCTTTAAAGTGCGAGTAAAGTTTTCGGAAAATATGTTCGGATTTCGGACATTAACAGAATAATATACCTATTTTTAGAAAGTTAAAAATATCCTTTTATGTTGTAAATAGCCGATTCAAAAATAATCCATAGCAGACATCCTGCTTCTAGGTAAACATTCATTCATTAAGTATTTCTGTCTTCATATATATATATGTATATATATATATTATAGATAAAAATAAATTTAATCGATATCTTGCTTTAGGCAGTGTTTATATGAAAATAACAAGTTTGGTTATTTATTTATTTTTACTTTGAGAGAGTTTTTGATCTTTTCAGAGGTTTTGTTTTCGTAAAAAAATGTTTTGCATGAAGCCATTCACAAACAAAATTTTAAAAAATGAGATTTTTTCGGACTACATATACACTCGCTTCTAAAGAATTATTTTGAATACATGTATTGAACGCAGATAAGACATGAATAAAGAACCCAGATTTGCTTATGAATGCAAGAAAATATATAGAACCACACCACTGCGTGGCACTTGAAAAAAAGCAAAATAAGTATGGAAATTAGATGAAGCTCCAATGAAAGCGAATTTTTTGCTGTAGTATGGACAGATTTTTTTCCCAAGCGGAAGGAAAAAGGACGAAATGAACATTTTAAAAGTATAAAATGCAAAATTTGCAATGCTAATAAGTCCACTCTAAACTCTTTTATTATAACATATTGCGAAAAAAATGCGTAAATATAATTTTTGCCAAAAGCAGTATTTCAAGGAAAATATGTATGGCAATTGGAACAGATGGATAAATATTAATTTTCGTGTGCATTTTTGGAGAACGATTTTGAATTATGGGATCATTCATAAATGATGTCACGCTACGAGGGGGGAGGGGGGTTCATGAAATTGTGACAAAGTGTGACAAGGGGAGGGGAGGGGGTAGCAAGAAGTGTGACATCGTGCATTATGCAACATAGCGGGACGTGTGACAAAGGTGGGAGGGTGGGAGGGAGGTCAAATATGTGGGAAAAAGCGTGACATCATTTATGAACAGACCCTATGACCTTTCCCGAAAGTCCCAAAACACTTATTTTGAGGTAGTATTGAAATCACTTATCAACTGCTTTTGTCTAGTAGCTATCACTTTCCCTGAAGCATGATAAATATTTATTTATTGCTCCAAATAATTAGACACGTATTCTTTGAATATCATTAATAAATTTTTAATTTGAACAAGCTATGGAATTCTTAATATTCTCTCTTCTTTTCTACTGTAATATATCACTATTATAAATGAGGCTTGCCTGAGAAAATAAAAGGAAAATGCTTAACTAATAATAAATTGTTTCGAACATGTTTTAATTGATATCATTAAAACTCATCAATAGCTACTAAACAAAAAAGTAAGGATATTGTTTGAAAAACCGAGCAGAAAATGTTCCTCAACTGTTTTGTCTTATCCTATTTATACAAAGAGTTGAAGAATTTTCGGATAATGAATTCATATTGAATAAAATATATTTATATTAAATAACATATGAAATTGTTAATACGTGACATTTTATAGACGTCTGTATCGTCCTATTAAAAACGTTACATTTCCTCACGTTATTCTTTCTTCGATTTTTTTTTGTCGTTTGGACTTTGAAGATGTTGAGAAACTAAAACGAGATGAGAAAACAAATCATTCATTCAAAAATAGATGACACTTTCTTGCATAATAGCTAGACAAGGTTGACCGAAAACAAAGTCACTTCAACAAAGTTCACATTCTCGTTCTCCAACAGAATAAACAAATTCAACACAAACAAAGAGTCAGCAAAAATGAAAAAAAAAAGTTCTTATTTAACGCACAAAGAATTTGTCTGTATCCTAACAGAATGCATTAAATTGCACTTGCAGTAAGTGAAAAAAATCAGCAAAACTGTTTCCGTTCGAAGTAAATGAGGCAAAACTAAAAGATCCATTAAGTTTGTTAAATAAAATGTTAATGCTAATTTTAATGAAACAATACATACGAAATAGAAATAAAAGACAAAAGAGCAGACAATTGTATAGAAAATATAAACAATACATGAGAAATGGAAATAAAAATCATGAATGCAAATAAAATTGCAGGGAAAAAACTTTTCCTTTAGCACAAAAAACGGGTAGCTCTTATATGTTAAACATATAATGGAGAAAATAAATAACTGACAGTGTTAGAGAAAATGGTGTAAGTATTAGTTGCACTTATCTCATTTGTGAGAGTGTGCCACCTCACATTTAAACTTTTTTTGTTTTGCGCTTTGCTCCATCGCACCACATACCCCCCCCCCCCCCCTTTTGCTTTTAGGAAGGAATGCGTCGCCGACTGTACGAAAATTTGCAGAACGTAGGAAAGATGTTCGTAATTCTTTCCTTCTCTTTTCAAGCGTTACGATTCACACCTAGTGTGCATCCAAGATCATTCAAAGCCTTGATTAAGCTTTCTTGTTTTCTTGTTCCGTCTCCAATCTTTCTAGAATGTTCGTTTACCGTTGCACTGTGTGTGACGTAGTGCCTCGTTTGAATGTGATCGCACTCTCATTGGTCAACAAGTTGACTCGCCCCAGCATGCAATTCAGCAACGCTGCTGAAAATATTCGAAAAAGTTAGTAGCGTCTTTTCGTAAAAATGCGAAGGACGTAAAAAAAGAGGTGCCTTTTTTCCGAAACAAAAAGAGGAGGATTCCCCGTATTGAGTTGGCCTGCCAAAAATACCATGTGCTAAGTATTCGTTTCAATACCAAATTTTCTGCTTTTAAATTAAATTGCAATGCTCATGTCTTCTTTTAAATTTTATTGTGCTAAAATTTGGGTCAATGCATGGTTGCCGTTATGCCGCCTTTGCATCAGTAAGCTGTTCTTACTGTTTTAAGAAACATAATCTTTGACTAAACATTTAAAAGTGCCTTCCACTCAGTATTTTACTTACTGACAAGTCCTTTATTTATGAAATAAAGTGTTTGGCTTTGATTGAAATATGTTTTCCATTGTTCTGACCCCAACGGCCAAATACTTTCGTAGCCTTGTATTTCTCAATGAACTGAAATGTTGGAATTCGTACGCATTGTATACATGGTCATTCAGGAAGAGATTCATTAAATCATTCAGATTAATGTGCATTTATATTCCGAAAGGGCCATATGTATATTTCCTGTGCCATAATTAGTTTGTCAATATGCTGTCTTAATTAGTGCGATAGCGCATTAAAAAAAAAGAAAAGAAAATTTGTTAATGTATGACTTGATTTACTAGTTATTTGAAGTGGTAAAATATTTGGCGTCCAGGGGACTTTTACTTTCTCCCCTCCAAATTTAAAAAAAGTGAGTTTCTGTTTTGCCGTTAGTTATGTACTGGAGATAAAGTGTCATACATTATGAAAATCAGTCGTGAGAGCTACTTCTTACTATTCTCGAGACCATAATTAATATGATGGTTTTTCTAATGCCTATCTCATCATGTATTTAAGTGCAACTAAACTGACATCAGTATGTTGGGTGTTTTGCTAATTATATTGAACTTCTACATTTTATACTGTTTGTTCAAATGTGCCACACAGTATTATTTTGATATGCTTGCACATGTTTAATAATTATGCACTTACAAAAAATGGCTCGTTATTGACTAGATAAAGTGTTCTTTTGTGGTGACAAAATAAAAAGAATACATAATTTACAAAAACAAATGTCTGTCTTCAATTTTGTATATTGTGGCAAACACATTTTCTTACAGATGAATTAATTCATTTGAATGCATAAAAAAATATGACTCTAATACTTATCTTTATTCAATTCCTATGAGAATATAAATTCAAACAAGTCAACGCTGGATTTCAACAAACTTGTACACAAGATTCACCTATACAATTATCAGGGAATGGTTCCCAGGTATGTGATTATAATTATTGTTATTTTTGATGAAAAACAATAGTGCCATTCATACCTACTCCAACATCTTCCTAAACTAATTTTTTTTTTTTTTTATCGCGAAACGTGGTTGCAGTCTTATCTGGGTTATTGCGGTTCACAACTGCAATCTGCAATGTAAGAAAAATTTGGATCATTTATTCCATTTTTAAAACCTCTTTAAATTTTTTTTTTTCATTATTCATCTGCACCACATCATTTTTCTATAAACTGTGAGAGCTAAACTGTTTTGCACTAACTCCTGTAGCTTGGTCAGACTAGCCATTAGTATATGTTTATAAAATCAGACACTATTGAGCGTATGTAATTGTAAAACGTCAGTACAAAGATCGTGCAAAAGAATCGCATAATATTTTAATGAATGTCCTTTTTATGAGAAATAATACAAAATTAATATGAAATGTAACGCCAGAATTCATTATAAATTTAGTAATGTAATTAATAAAATATAATCTAATATATCGTACCGCAGAAACGAAAATGCATCAGAACCTTTCTGAGTTGAGCACCAGCGTGTTAGAATTCTTTATTAAAGACAATGGACATTTTTAGTTTTTCGTGAACTGATAATTTCTGCGCGGGAAATTTTGATTCAATTAGCTATCTATGAAGAAAACGAATACTTGCGTAGATAACAGTAGTAAGAAAAGGGTTATATGTGGCCAAGAAACAAAATAAATGTTTGAACTCTTTCTAAAACGTTTATCTGACGTATGAGAGATTGTGTATTGCGTTTGAGTAAAAGTGAATTTATGGAAATGTGATACTGCCAACTGCTTAACAAAAAGCAAATTATTTGTTGAAATAATATTTTAAAAGATCTTGCTGACGTTCCATTTTTCGCACGTTTACTACAAAGTGGTTTAAAATTACTAAGTGGATACAACTGAATCTTTGTGCCTGTCTTTTACTACAATTGTTTTCGTCAAGAAAAAAAAATCTAAATTTTATTCACTTCATTTTCAAGTTCCTCTGAGATCAATCTACTTTTAATCAGCAGAGGTCATTTCAGCTATTCATTATGTTCTTTCCAAATTAGATTATATGTATTGATTTTGATAAGCTTGTCTGAATATTGAATATACCTTTTTCGCTTTTGCTCTTTTAATTATTTTTTGCAATTATTTTGTATCTACAATAAATTGTAAGGTGAAAAAAATATATGTGCATGACCTACAAGACATTTTTTGTTCTGCAAAAAAAAATATTATTTCATATATTAGTGTGGTAGTTGTGGTGGTATATTTGGAATTAGCACATAGGTACATTGCGTTGTGTAAGATCAGAATGTGTTAGAGCATATAGAATGAAAAAGATTAAGCAAAAAATTATGTAAATTAAAATATTTAAAAATACATACTAAAAATAACTACGAAATTATTAATCGTTGACTGTAAAGATTTATTGCATTATATAACACACTGCATATAAAAAAATGAAAGAGCTCTTTAAGAAAATTAAAAATTAAACTAGCATGTAAAACAATAGTACAACTCGTTATTTTAAGTAGTTTACACAGGAGAATTTTACCGATCTCTAATGCAGTTGTGACAAAGCAGGCGTTAGAAATTGATGTAAAAGATTATATCACCTGATACTTGAAGATGACCACCTGATATTTGAAGAGTACATAAGTTGATTGATCAATACGAAATTAATGAGGCGTACTATTTCTCCTTCATTTGGTGGCTGATTATCAGTTCATAATAATGTTCATTTAGGAGCGTTAGTTGTTCCGAGGACGGATTCCTCAATGCTGGTTATCTTGGTCATTGTAGTTACATAACGGTCAAAAAAGTCTTTTACAACTTTGTGTTGACAGGCAATCTTCAGATATATAGATCAGTCAGCATCTCCAAAATATGCATTGCAGTTGTTAATTTCAATAAAACATTAGAATAATACAGTTCAACAAATTCTTGGCTGAATATTTTCTGATTAAATTTATAACGGCATCACCCGAAGGCTTTCGATCAACACCGATCGCTTCCAGCAATCTAATATGTACAAACTCGATTCCGACGAATAAAAACTATTTAGTAAATAATTTTTTATGATGTATTTTTGCAGTAGGAATAAAAGAGGTAGTAGTTAGC
Organism: Octonoba sinensis; assembly: GCA_038502835.1. NCBI lineage: Eukaryota > Metazoa > Arthropoda > Arachnida > Araneae > Uloboridae > Octonoba > Octonoba sinensis. Next base: position 104,903,936 of record CM076602.1, on the reverse strand, counting down.
ATTTTACAAAACATAGCTTGCCCGACGAATAGGCAAAAATTGCCCAGACGCCGGGCGCGTCTTTACCGTATTCGACTTTCAGTAGGAATGAGGGGAAAACACACAGATTCAGTCCCGGAACAATTGGCAAAGGCGCGAAAAAGGGGAGTATTACTCCGAGAGAGTACATAGTTCCCGTCGCATATTTAAAATAATTCAAATTTGTGATGTTGAAATGCGACGGAATTAAATTAAAATTAAAAAATGGTTGAAAGGTAAATACCCCGTGAAAAAGCTAATTGAAAAAATATTTAAAATGTTGTTTCTAAAAAATAAAATGGTATAAAATTTTTGGCGGCGTAAGCAATTAAAAAGGAAGTGACAAGTGGTGGTTACGCCTATCGGTTAATACGAAGGAACCGTGAGTAAAATGCCAAGGCTTGTCACCAAGGGTTAAGTAAATAACCAAAGTATTTGGTTAAGGTTATTATGATCGCGAGATGTAACAAGCATCTTGTTACATTATCCCCCCGAAAGAAAAAAATTTGAAGTAACTAGATGATTTAATGTTTACCAATCATCCCGTGACTGATCACAACCATATATCATCCTGCAACATGGATGACATGTAAAACTTGAAAAAATGTAAACAAAACATGAATGCTCAAACACATCATGAAAAACAATTGTGACACTGTGTATTCATCACGGATAGCCCTTTACATACCCCTACATGATATACTTGATAAGGAAAAAATGTTGTTTTGTGAAACACTTTCAACATATTGCAATCAGAACATGGTACCAAAATCTTATCTCATTCAGATATTGTTAGTACCTTAATTGTTATTCATATTTGTACACAAAAACATTATGCCATGATTTAATGAGAGTTGAGGAAGAAATCACAAAAAAAATTGTGTCCAAAATGCTTTGAACATCATTTCATCATTGAATTTTACATTTCTGCCAGTTAAATGCGGAACCAGCCTGCCATAAAACTAGAATGTCATTTGGCCAAAACAACATATACAGAAAAAACAAAGATGACAGTTTTTTTTTTGAAAAGACTTCCCCAAATCACTGAAAGTTTCACGCATTATTTTAACTTTCATTACAAAAATTATTTAGACCCATTTAAAATTTTAATCTAAATTGAGATCAAGTTGTTGAAAAAAATTGCTAGCATGTAATTTCATTGTTTTGTTATTGATCTCATCTTTAATTAAGTAGTTGTCATTCCTGAATTTTTTTATGACTTCATGAGGTCCATGATACTTTTGTTGCAACGAGTTGGGATGTTGAAAGGTGGTAACAAAAACTTTATCCCCAATTTCAAATTCTGGTTTCTTTCTCCCTTTTATATTTTTTTTTCTTGATTCAAAATATTGATCCTCGTGCTTATTAAAATTGTCCCTGGTTTCTTTGATTTAATTGGAGATCCTGTCTAAGTACTCCTTGTGATCCTCAACCAGTTTCGGATCATTATGCATGTTAATTGGTATGTTGAGATCCCTGCCAAAAAATATCTTAGATGGTGAAAAACCTGTAGCTGAATGAATTGCATTATTATAATGGAGTTTGAAAATTAGCAATTTCTGAGACCATTCAAAAGTTTTGTTGCACATTGCAGCAATGCTTTCCTTCATGGTTCTATGAACTCTTTCAAGGAGTCCATTAGATTGAGGAAAATAAATTGAACTCTTCCTGTGCTCAATATTTAATTTTTTCAAAAATGCTGCAAATTCATGTGAACAAAAATTTGACCCGTTGTCAGAAATCAAAACTTTGGGAATCCCAAAAAGTGAAAAATATTTGTCTAGAGCTTTAATGATGGAATTGGTTTTTATGTCAGTTAAAGGAATGCTTCTAGGAATCGAGAATAATGATCAATAATCGACAAAATAAATTTTTTATTATCTAAAGAACGTGGAAGTGGCCCTACAATGTCAATCGCACAGTAATCAGAAGGGTGTAGGTTCTTTTTGGATATCAGATTGTAAGTTGTTGAAGTTTGTTTTGGTTTGTGCTGTAGACATTGACTGCAATTTTCACAAAATTTTTTTGTCATTTTGAACATGCCTTTCCAATAAAATCTCTTTTTTAAGAATTCATAAGTTTTTTGAGTACCAAAGTGAGGTGCAGAGCCTCGGTTAAACAAATTTTGAACATAGAGCTAGGAACTAAAATTTTGTTTTCTAAACTTTTGGATTTGAATTTTTTGTTTTGATTGATCAATTTGATCATGACAAGGTCAGTATGTGAATCAATAAAATATTTAGATTTTGTCTTTTCTGAATTGTTCTCAATTTCTTGAATGATTTGTGAAATTTGTTTATCTTGTCTTTGGTGGATTTTTAAGTTATTATTGTTTAGCTGATCCGAAACATTAAATGTTTGGAGGTTGTTTACAACATTATTTTCCTGAATTACTCTCGATAAAAAATCCGCTGGATTCTTCCAGCCTTCAATAAATGAAATTTTGTAGCTAAATTGTTGTAAATACAAAAGCCACCTGGCAACAATTTCAGGTTGTTTGTCCAAGTGAATGTGATAAGTAAGTGCTTTTGCATCACTCAAAATTTCGAAAGTCTTAGCATATAGTTTGTCATGAAAAAATTTTATGGAAGCAAAAATAGCTAACAATTCCCTTCTAATTGAAGGATATTTCTGCTCTGCAGGATTTAATTGTCTGGAAAAAAATTCAATTGGAAAAAAATTATCCCCTACTTTATTTAATAAAATACCACATATTGCAATTTTAGAGGCATCAGTCACCAAATATAAATTATCATCCGAGTTGAAGTTCTTTAAAGAAGGTTTGTTAAGCATAAGGTTCTGAATCTTTTCGAAAGCTTGTTTACATTTTTCACTCCAGATGAATGGTACATTTTTTTTTGTGAGGTTGACAATAGGTTGAGTGATTTCAGCAAAATTGTAAATCATATGCCGAAAATAATTGATCATACCTAAGTAAGCTTGAACCTCTTTGACATTTTTAGGAGTAGGAAATTTTGTAACTTTTTTTATATTTTCATCAGATGGAGCAAAACCTTTTTTACTTAAGTCAAAACCCAAATAAACAATTTCCTGTTACAGATTTGCATTTTTGCAGGGTCTAAGGTGAGGTTAAATTTCTTTAGTCTATTGAAAACAGTTTGAAGGGTTTGTTTGATTTCAGAAATTGAATCAGCAGCAATAATTATGTCGTCCAGAAAAAATTGCATATTGCGCCCCCTTAGGTCGTTTAATGCCTTTATGATACACATAGTGAAAAAGGATGTTGAGTTTCGTGTACCAAAAGGTAAGACAGTTGGATGATAATTGCCAAATTCCGTGCAAAAGGCAAGTTTTTCTTTGTCAGATTCTTTAAGTTGAATTTGGAAAAAGGCAGATTTTAAGTCTAGAACACAATAATAAGATCTACCAGCAATGGCATGTAAAATTTCAGAAATTCTGGGCAAACAAATTTTTACGGATTCAGTTATGCTATTTAGTAATCTATAGTCTATTACCATCCTAAATTTCAGATTTTTTGGGTCATCCCCCTTCAAAGATTTTTTTTAACAAAAATTACAGGAAAAGAATAAGATGATGAAGATGGCTCAATTAATTTTGCTTTAAGTAAATTGGCTATTTCTTGCTGAGCAAATTCTTTGGCTATTTTGGGTATGGGATATGGTTTAGTCTGGATAGGGAAATCATGGAGTAATTTAAACTCGGGCACTACTTCATTTGTAGAGCCTAAGGTCATATATGATTTTGAAAAAACTGCAGTATTACTCATTAAAATTTGTAGAATTTCTTTTTGTTGTTGTGGGTTTAAATGAGCAACATCAAAATCAGATTCTTTGATCTCTCCTTTTCGCAATTTTCTAACTTCAGCCAGATTGAGATTGTTAACTTGAAAATGCTGAGTTTTTGAGGGTTCGACACAGTCAGATTCATGAAATTTTTCAATGTACCCGAAAATAGTTTTTTTTCTTAGGGTAATTGGTTTGTCAGTATTATTTTCTACAATAGTTTGAATGCAATTGTTAAAGGATATTTGGTGAATGGATTCAGTAACAGAAATATCTAATTTACCTTTTTTTGGAGTGAGTAAGACTTGTTCTAGATGTGGTAAATTTTGAGGAATTTTTAATGTTATTATTTCAGAGGATTTTGGCTGTATTGTGTAATTGCACAAAGTTCTAACAGTGTTAATAGTATTGAATTTATGTATATCATTTATGTTTTCCTGAGTTGGTTGATTGTTAATTTCATTAGTCAAATTGAAAGGTAGGTGACAATTTCCTACAATTAATTTCCTAAGTCCAAGATATTTTATTTCTCTGTATGAAATCATATCCTAAAATGATGTTAAAATCAGAATTCCACAATTTTTGGTTACAAAAAATATATTGTTGAAAAAGAAGTTTGTATTTTGAATTTGATACTGACTGCTGACATATAAGGAATAGTGGATTTGTCAAGAGTGACAATTTTCACACTGCGGGAAACAAATTCTACCTTGCATTCCTGTTTAATTTTGTATATAATGTCAGGTTCAATTAGTGATAAGGAAGCACCCTGTCCAAAAGAGCATTAACAGTTAAATTACCAAACCTAAGTTGGATTATTGGGAGATTGTTGTTGTTTTCATTATTGCATGACAAAACAAATTTTTCTACGGGATTATAATTGATTGACAATTGTTAGAAGTCCCTTTTTTTCTTGTTCTTTTTCTTTGTCATGATTTTTTTTTGGTTCTCTTTTACCCTGGGCACCTGTTCGAGAACTGGTTTTGGCAAATTTTGTTTTACAAGCACCCCCCTTTAGTTTAAATTTCTTCTGTTTGTAAAATTCCCCCTGCTTTTGTATGGGTGGTTACCCCTTGAACCAATATTTCGAAAATTTCTCCCTCTTACAAATCTGTTATTACCCCTTACAAAATTATTTGGACGAGGAAAATGCCAACAATCAGTTGTCAAATGCCTTTTGTGACAGATGTGGCTGAAACATTTTGGTCATTATGTGAGACAGAATTTTGATTTCGAGCGACTAAGTTATTTACTTGATTTCTTTCATTTTGGAGCTCAGATAATTGGGAAGACAGATTTTGTATCATTTTATTCTCTCTATTTGAGCTTGTAATAAAGTATTTATCTGTGATTCAAAAGAGCTGTTTGAAGTGGATGTTGATGGCACATCACCCAAAGCCAATTCTATGTTTGTTGCATATTTTACAGCAGTTTGAAAATCTTGAGGACCATTCTTTTTGACATCAAGAGCAATGTCCTCCCTGACTACTTCTAAAAATTTTGATAACTTAACATTATGAGCTAATTTTATTAGTTCATCACTGCTCGAGTCTTTGATGCCAACATATAGGGAAGCAAGTTTGGAAATTTCATCAGCAAGATTTTTGACAGATTGCCCTGGTTTATGTCTTATTTTTGAAAATTGAGTTTGAATTCATGGAAGGATTTTGTTTTTTGAAATTTATTTCTCAATAATTTCTGAAGATCCTGGATGTTATCACATTTTGATGCAATTGGGTCATTTATGATAAATTCTAAAGCTTTATCCCCAAGTTTAATTTCAAAACAATTAGTTGTTTTGTATCTGACCACTTTTCAAGGTGTGCAATGCTGTTAAATTGGTTTAGATAAAAATTAATATCCTCATTATCTTTACCATGAAAGAGAGGTAAGGCAGATGCCAAACTTTGACTGACCGATTTACTTGTCATATTTTTGATGTTGATTGAAAGCTTTTAAGATTTTAAATCAGATACAATCATCAATGATAAGCATAAATTGTAAAATCAATGCAACAAATAGAACATAAAATATAAGAAAAGAAAAATATGCAAAATAACACAAATAATCAATAAAATATATTGGAAAAAAGCATTCGATTGACTATTTCAAGATCTGTGTTTTATATACTGATATATAGAAAATATACCCTTCTGAAAATTAATACACATGTAAAAAAAAATTCATTATTTCATGCATTTAGGGAGTATCCGAGATGAATTTCACAGATCATAACCAAAGTTCTCAACCTAATAAAACATAATTAATTTCTTTCGTCGCGGCACCATTTTTATGTGGTAGTTGTGGTGGTATATTTGGAATTAGCACATAGGTACATTGCGTTGTGTAAGATCAGAATGTGTTAGAGCATATAGAATGAAAAAGATTAAGCAAAAAATTATGTAAATTAAAATATTTAAAAATACATACTAAAATAACTACGAAATTATTAATCGTTGACTGTAAAGATTTATTGCATTATATAACACACTGCATATAAAAAAATGAAAGAGCTCTTTAAGAAAATTAAAAATTAAACTAGCATGTAAAACAATAGTACAACTCGTTATTTTAAGTAGTTTACACAGGAGAATTTTACCGATCTCTAATGCAGTTGTGACAAAGCAGGCGTTAGAAATTGATGTAAAAGATTATATCACCTGATACTTGAAGATGACCACCTGATATTTGAAGAGTACATAAGTTGATTGATCAATACGAAATTAATGAGGCGTACTATTTCTCCTTCATTTGGTGGCTGATTATCAGTTCATAATAATGTTCATTTAGGAGCGTTAGTTGTTCCGAGGACGGATTCCTCAATGCTGGTTATCTTGGTCATTGTAGTTACATAACGGTCAAAAAAGTCTTTTACAACTTTGTGTTGACAGGCAATCTTCAGATATATAGATCAGTCAGCATCTCCAAAATATGCATTGCAGTTGTTAATTTCAATAAAACATTAGAATAATACAGTTCAACAAATTCTTGGCTGAATATTTTCTGATTAAATTTATAACGGCATCACCCGAAGGCTTTCGATCAACACCGATCGCTTCCAGCAATCTAATATGTACAAACTCGATTCCGACGAATAAAAACTATTTAGTAAATAATTTTTTATGATGTATTTTTGCAGTAGGAATAAAAGAGGTAGTAGTTAGCATTTTACAAAACATAGCTTGCCCGACGAATAGGCAAAAATTGCCCAGACGCCGGGCGCGTCTTTACCGTATTCGACTTTCAGTAGGAATGAGGGGAAAACACACAGATTCAGTCCCGGAACAATTGGCAAAGGCGCGAAAAAGGGGAGTATTACTCCGAGAGAGTACATAGTTCCCGTCGCATATTTAAAATAATTCAAATTTGTGATGTTGAAATGCGACGGAATTAAATTAAAATTAAAAAATGGTTGAAAGGTAAATACCCCGTGAAAAAGCTAATTGAAAAAATGATTTAAAATGTTGTTTCTAAAAAATAAAATGGTATAAAATTTTTGGCGGCGTAAGCAATTAAAAAGGAAGTGACAAGTGGTGGTTACGCCTATCGGTTAATACGAAGGAACCGTGAGTAAAATGCCAAGGCTTGTCACCAAGGGTTAAGTAAATAACCAAAGTATTTGGTTAAGGTTATTATGATCGCGAGATGTAACAAGCATCTTGTTACAATTAGGCATTAATTTCAGACGAAAAACTCTATACATAGGATGCGAAATGTGCTTTGCTACATATCATTTTTGTACTTCTTTTCAAGAGCACACACCATAAATTTTATACGCATGTTCTTATACTACTCAACATGAATAAAATATAATGGAAAAAAAAACAGTAAACCATTAGCAAATATTTTAAGAACAATACATTTATATATATGTAGTGTTCTGAATGTCAACTGAGATAGAAATGGCATTACCATTTTTATATGTCTTCTGCATAATTGAAAATATCATTTATTCAATTCATAAAAGTACCATTAAATACTTCATATTAAATAGCTTTATTTAAGAAACGCTCCTCCCAACGCTTCTTTTATTCTCGTCTTGTGTGTCAGAATATAAATATGCTCATTTGAACTTCCATTAAAGATCTATTGATGCATGTTCATTTTCAATGTTACATACATTATGTGCGCTAGTATTTCTTTTATTAGCGTATGAATTTTTAATTTATAATTGGTGTTATAATTGTAATTTCAATGAATCACGAGTCTCAGTATTTGTACTCGATTGAAAAATTAACCTAAAGAGTAGACATTGAATTCAAGTTTGATATTCAGAAAAGAAAAAATAAATCATATTTTTTATTCCATGTCAAGGATAATTTCTTATACTATCATTTTATTTTATATATATTTGCTCTTATGTATTAAATACAATTTTTCTTTGAAACATAATTTTTCTTTTTTTTAATAGCAATTTCTGTTAAAATATATATCAACATATTTCTAGGCCTTTTCATCAGACCAGGAGACTACTGATACACAAACACACACACAAACTCCTTATTTTATTAATATAGTTATCGTCCAGTACTGATATAATACCATTTATACGTTTATTATGTCACCGTAAACTGTTGCTGCTTTTCATTGCATCAGAATGTATTTTGTTTTGCTTTTATTCAAATGCTTTGCTTTTTATCAATTAATCTAATTTTTTTTTTCAGTAAGCTCGCGTCTCCCTCTAGAGTTGTCGCACCCAACAGGTTGAGAATCACTGCTGTACGTAAATCATTTGTGTGTTATTATACAATTTTTAACAAGCGTGTTTATTCTTACCCGAAAACATTTAATATAAAATGCACTCCTATGTTACATACATGTCCAACTTGTTGTTCATAAACGCAGCTTCTCAAATGCAGCAAATTTTATTTTTGGATATAATAATAGTATTTTTTGAAAAATTCAAACAGCGTTTGCGTTGTATTTTATGATAAATAAAAACTCATGGGTAATAAAAGAAAAACATATTTTACATAATTGAAAGCAATATTTACCTATGTCACGAGTGTCAGTATGAACAAAATATCTCAAATTGCTTTTAATTGATCATTTATTTCGCATCTTCTATTTTCAATGTTTCTACTGTCAAACATTTATATTATTAACAAATTGCAAATAAACGCAACAAACTTTCTACCATCAAAAAATTAATGCAATAAAATGTAATTAAGTTTTACTGGAAATTACAAAACATAAAGCAGAACTTTAACGCGGTGTACAAATCTGGTTTTAGACAACTTACATCAACATTTTACAATTTTATATTTAATTAAAAAAATTGGTATGCAATTCTACACTCTGGTAAGTGATGTTAATTCTTGGGAAAAAGGGGAGAAAGAGAAAGAAAACTTGCATGAATGTTGCAAATAAGAGGGAAAAGGTGAAGAATTTTTTTTGTAGTCTAAAGTTAATTTTAAACGAGTATAAAAACAGAAAAGGGAATAAAGCGTCGCTAAGAAACTGTTTTAATGAAAACCCTACAATTGGATTTAAAAGGCGATAGTCTCTTTTTATGCTAATAATAATAATATTTGAAATGTAATTACATTTCGTATTCCATACAATATGTCATGAAATTTTGTGCTTTGAAAGAAGTTCAAGTTAAATTAATAAGAGTAATTCATAAACAAACAACAAAACAGGAACTGTTTGTAGAAATAAGATAAAACTTCGGTAGCATTCTCTCGCTTGTGAGTTTGCTTATAAAATTTCAAGTTCAGCTTATATTTTATGTAAACGAACAGATTGCAGTAGAGTAAATAATGAATGCAAAAGAATACCTCTGGGAGACCTTGCTTATTTATTTATTCTTCTATTCGAGTCGATACATAGAGCAATCGGTGCATTCTACGACGTATAAACATTCATTTGCCAAGTAAACTTTAACATGAAAATTAAAATCTTTTTATAGTAGATGATTATTTTACGTTGTGTTGTTAATCTTTTACTGCTATTCATATACCGGATTTATCGCAGTCTACATTCTTATTGCCTTTCTTCTACCTGGTTAGTTTACTGCTTTAATTTTTTGTTCGATCGATGTGACAGATTTTTCTTTTCGTCACTATACTTGCACAACTTTAAATTTTTAACCATCACAACATGAATTGATTCGAATACAGTAATGATCTATGCTGTACGGAGTTGTGAGGAAGGTGTGTCAGAGAGTGACGGTAAGACACGATGCACGAAAGCGGTCCGGTTGCGGTCAGTTGCCGCAGTTCCGGTCTAGTAGAAGAGAAATGCGAGGCAAAATGAACAGATTAGAAATTTATTTTGAAAGAAAAAGAATGCAGATTTTATAATAGAACTTCCATTGAAATTTTTTTTTTCATTTTAGGCAGTAATTTTTCACGTTGAAATGAAAAAGGAAAATTATCACTTTGCCCGATGTATGGGGCAAAGTAGCAATTTTCTTGGTACTTTTGTTGAAACTGGGGCTCAATTTGCATAGAACCTAGAGAGATCTCAGCTTCTTTTTAATGTTATGTAATTTTTTACGTATTAAACTTCATTTACATTATTCGTGCATTAAATAAGACTTGGTAGTAACTAATATCATTCTAAACAGGCTAAACTTAAAAAGCCGCTACGGGCCGACAGGGGATCTACAACTTTGACTAGGGCATAATTAGAGAAAATGCCAGACCAATCAATGACATTCATACCCTACCGGGATTCGAACCCGAACCCTTGGCGCGGAGGCTTTCGGCTCTGCAGAGTATTTGGCTGTGTTACTGGATGAACTAAACAGATTGAAATCAATGTAGATTAAATAGTCTTTCATGAAATTTAGTCTTGATAAAGTCATTAAAAACATTAGGTTATTTTTGAGTTTCCGCCAAATCCTTTTTTTGGCTGCTTTCAGTCTCTGCAATTGAATTTAATCTTATGGGAACTAAATTGAGTGATTAATACATTCAATGGAGGCAATTCAAGCAACGTCATTGGTCACGTGGTATCGATGAAAGCAATTTAAACAAAGGAAGCCGTAGCATCGCTTTACATCGAATTCGACAAATCTAATTAAAAACTAGGCCTAAATAAAGTTTTTCTACATTACATAAAATTAACACTAAATACAACACTATAACTATTGTAATAATTAATACATTTATTTTATAATAATTAAATTAAATGCAAATACTGGGTTATAATCCGAAAAGCTGTGAAAATAGTCTAATTAATTTTAAGATAACTAATTTTGCCTAGTGAACTCCACGTAGAACTCAATTGAAAATCTTGGTAAACAAAGAGCGGATACCACGTGACAACGATGATCGCTCATGAGTCCCTCTAGCGGTGAAATGCCTCCATTAATTGAAATTCATTGAAAATTCAGTTATTTGATGCAGAACGCTGGTGTTGAACAAATTGAAACATAGTATTTCACTTTGCCCCACATTCACTTGACAAACTGACTAAACATTTTAAACCAAAACAGGCCTAACATTAAATAAATTAAGTGGATACCAGTAGGTCTTAATTAATGCTTAAAATATTAATAATGTTAATTTTACGATAATTAATAAAAAATATTTTTGATTTCACACAAAATATTGCAATGTGAGTGCCGAATTTTGAAAATGGCTTGTATTATACCTTGATCTTTAGAGGCAACTATGTTTTGACTGGAATCAACCTCACGCTATGTAATAGCGATTTATTTGAACATTTTTTGAAACAAATAATATTGACTGTTAGAATTATATTTGCAAAACATCACGTAAATATGAGGTATAAAATTGCTTGCTGTATTGTTAATTTTGAAAAATTGTAAACTTTGGTTTTTGATCTGAAATTGAGTACGCAAATCTAGAGCATTTTTTAGTCTAACCCTGAATAAGCCTGTTCTGTATTGATACGTTCTCAGAAACGTAGAGCTGATTCTGAAAAGGAAATTCATTTACCCCGTCATACAAGGAGTTTTTAGAAATTTATTTAGATTTAAATTTATTCATTTTCTGTCCTATTCTAAGCAGTATTGTGTCTAAATAGTTACTGTATCTGCGGAAAAGGGCAGAGGGCACATTTACTTACCTAAAAGTCTAATGAAGATTTCCACGAAACTAATCTAAATTTCTTTCTTTTTCTTAGTGAAGTTTCAAATGAATTTATTGAAGAAATTTCTATCTGGTATGTCACATGCCTTCAGTAACCACTCCACACGTTTTACACACTCTTGATGATGAAACATGCAAAACATTTAGTTTTACTCAATATGTGGAAGTTTCTCTCATGCTTTGTTTCCGTGCTTTTCTTTTATGTTCTTCCTCTAAAGCTCATCACGATGTAATAGTAACAATAGTGAGCAATCATGAAAATATAATTATATTTTCTCCCCTCCCTTTGAGACCTTTTTTCCATATCTTTGAATACTGCTATTTGATTTTAATACATTTTTATAGTTATATTATTCCCCAGTTATTTAAATCCTAGCTTAGATTATTTCACTTAAACGTTATTCACTTAAATGTAATATTATTTCACTTAAATAACTGAATAATTTTCAGGGTACTAAAAAAATAAGAAATATATAAAAGTTATATAAGTATGTTTAGGTGTATTTCGAAAAACTGCAAGATAATTTCAAAACAATATTAGTTTTTCCCCTGAATCAATGAAATATAACATTTAAAAGAAAATAGTTTTACTGAGTTGCGTATATATGTTGGGGGAAGAGTTGCCCCAAGCATTATTTACTCTTACCGTGAAGCGAACGAGAAGCTTTATAAAAAAAAAAAAGTCATTTTACGAAATGAGTTATTTAAATATCCAATGTCCTCAATTTTTTGCGATGTAATGCGAACTGAAAGAAAAACTTAATTACATAAAGAATAACGAACTATTTATCAAAATAAATACTAGTAACATCCAGACGGTTTAGAATGAAAAAAAAGTTGCTGTTTCAGTCATGTTGCTTTAACTAATTGAAAGTAAATTAATAATTAAATAATTAAATAAAAAATGCTTTTTGAAGTAATTATTTTCCTTATAATAGCGTTTGCGTAATGTATAAATATATAAGTAAATACACATATCAAACTGAGTTGGAAACTTCTATGTGACCGTTCATAAATAACGTCACAATTTTTTTCAATATATTCGAACCCCTCCCCCCTGTGTCACATGTCACGCTATATTACATTAGCATAAAATAGGTTTATATTGCTGATTTTAAATGTTTTTATAGAAATCGAAATGTACGATGTCACACTTCTTGTTACCCCTCCCCTTGTCACAAACTGTCACACTTTCATGAACCCCCTCCACCCTCGAGGCGTGACATCATTTATGAATGACCCCTAGTCTATGACATGTTGGTGATGACTTACTTAAGTTAGCAACATCAAGCAATTTTTACTCAGTTTGGCGTCAGATATTCTTACGCCACTTTGATACTAATTTCACACATAAGCTGTGAACTATAAATAAACAATATCACATTTCAGATACTTTATCATGAAAAAACAATTTTAACAAAGTATTCTTTAAAAACCAAAGTATTTTTTAAAATTTTAACTGCAATGTTAAAGAATATGCATTGTCTTTTAAAGATGAACAAATGTTACGATTAAAGAAAACCATTAAGTTTTCCTTTGTTACCAACCGGAATGGAGTAGGAAAATAGTCTGAGCGTTTCCTTGAAAAATGCAGCGTCCATATTTTAAAAAATGCGTATTTTTGTTTATTTATTGATTTTGTCTCTTGATGTGAAATAAAGTAATGCTTAGTTTGACGGGGGGAAATACAGCATTTATTTTACGTTGTGTGTAAAACGTTTCCCTATTGAATAGCACTGCAAAAATGAATGTTTTTATTTTATAGGTCATTCACTTTGCTTGTTTCTCTTTCGTTCCTTGAAGAAATTTCACAAAACACTTTCTATATATGTCTTTAAGACTAGTTCTTATTGAAAAATGATTATTTATCTGTTTTTTCTTTTTTTCAATTTGGGCAAAGTGCGGGTTTTTAAATCTTACTTTTCCTCTCTATTTTATGCTTTTTGGAGTATGTAATGCTGATTTTTTTCATTTATGAATACTGAATCCTTTGACCTCGTATATATGTACCTGTAGAACGGTAAGAACTGCATATTTTTTTCAAAACGTTTTGCTTTAATTAGGTTAAAGCAAACTTAAAATTCACTAAGCAATCCTCATAATGTAATTTAGCTGAATTTAACGTTTTAACAGTATTGTAGGATATTAAATATTCTACAAATGCGCCCATGTTAATATCCATAAACCCTTGTTGTATGATCATGCGGTATGTGGAATGAACCCTTTTCTGTATCTGTTAGGCTTGGATAGTCTCGGTTGTTCGTAGTGCAGTTTTGCAATGTTAGTGCCACGGTGCTTCATCTGATGGGAACCTGGGCGTCAAAACTCTCAAGTGTTAATGGCATCCGCCGATAGTAGTGCCGCCGTGAGAGAATTTATTACCAGTCCGTGGGGTCCACTAGGTTTGAATAACCAACATGCAGCCTTCAGAAACAAACTCTTTTCTTCATGAATTTTACGAATAATTGCTGACCTTTATTGGTCAGTTTTTAAAGCATAAAAATCGCTGGAAGTTTTTGGAAAACTGCTTTTAAGCATTCTGCGTCAATTTATTTACACAGATGATTGCTGTGAGTTTTCCTTACGTTTACTTTAATCTTTTTTTAAAATATTTTTAGCGTTATTATATTATTGTTAAAATCTACTTTCAAAATAAAATGATTTCTTAAGTTTTTGCTTTTGAGTATTTGTTCTTAATCTGATAATCTCCCTTATTTATATTTAAATAAGAATTTCTGCTTTTTTCTTTTTTTCGTATAACCAGTTATTTAATATGTAACAATAAATAAAATTTTTATTTATAACTGCTTTGTTTCCGTTGTTCCTTCTCCTAGCAATATTCCTCGAATTACGGCTTTTCTCCCTTTCAAAGGAAAATATATTTCACTTAAGATAAAAGGGAGGATTTTTAATTGTTTGGAACAGGATGTTTATTGTTAAAAAAATCATTAGTTATTAAAAAACTTGAAAACAAAGAATTCTATTCAAACGTGTGCTCCCTCATAAGATGAATGAGCTTTTGTTGAAGCGAAAATATATGCTCCCTTTGCTTTCTTCTTACCCGTGATTACAAATTCCCAAAACTAAAGCTTGAGCAATTATTTGAAAATTATAACTTAGTACGGTTTAAAGTTAAGTTTGTGGTACAAATGCTTCCTTGAGATTTCTAAATTAAGTTTTGGAGTTTCAACTAAATCTTTTTACTGTGGATAATAGCTTTTTTATAGCAAAAGCTTTCAGTTTTCAGAGTGGCTTCGTATGCAAACAATAAGAGGTATTATTATTTATGTACGTTAAATGTTAAAAAAGAGCTTTTACAATTTCGTTCCTTTAATATGAAATAAGTAATGAAATTTAGTGCGTTTCTTTCTTAAATTAAAAATAACAACACTCATTTAAACGACTTTGACTCAAACTGGTAGGACTGAAAACGTAGCTTAACCCTTTCAAACAATGTTCTGTAATCTTTGTCCGGGAAAGAATGTTTATGAGTGACAGTTTCTGTAATATGAGTAAATGATAGAAAATCTAAATGAAAATATTATTTCCAATTAAGATAAATTCTAAGTCAATCAATGCGATGAAACAAAAATAATTGTGTCAATATTGCACTAAAAAAGAAGACAGATCTAGATTTTTAGGGCTACAATCTTAGCTTACTCACTTTCTTTGCAGAAATATATTACAAAGATTGTTAAAAAACAATGTAAAAGAAGTATTTATGCAATGAGATTTAAAAATAAGGTGTACTTTACCGGCTATAAGTATAAAAAAACCACTACAATAAAAAATGAAAAAACAAAAAACGTGTTCTTCTTGTTTTTTTAATGTTTAGTCCCAAAAGAAAGATATTTCAATTTTAGGTTCACTTAAACAACAGATTAAACGAAAACAAAGCACGTTGCAAATTTTTACGTGTTGACTGAAAAAAAGAGAGAAACTCTTAAGAGTTAAAAAATCTGTTTTCTTTATGAACCATAAACAGAAAACTTAATGGCACAAGTGTCAAAAAATAATACATTTTTGGCAAATTTTAAATTGATTTATTTAAAGCCTGAGTAAGAAGAAAAAAATTTGCCGCCGAGCATTTAATTAAATATATACAATTAAATTTACAAAGTTCACATTTTTTATGCTAATAAGAAACCCATATTTTAAATTGTACTCTTAAAACGTAATTACATTTCATATTCATGCCTCACTGCATTAATGCTTTCAATGAAGTTAACATTCAAGTGAAATAAATTTCGGCTAACAATAAGCGAACAACAAAAGCTCAATTGTGCTGAGAAATGGGATAATGGAATAAAACCTTTTGTTTTCTCGTTCTTCTCGCTGCATATGAAATTCTAAGAGTGCATAACTTCGGTGCAAATAAAACTAATTTTCAGAGAGCTAATAAAAAAGTAAAATTATACTTTCGGGAGTTAGTTTTTCCTGCAAGTGATATAATTTAGCTCAAGTAATCGACACGTGAGTTATGTCCTGTCATTGTAAAATAGCTAAAACTTTAGTGTTACAGCATATTAAAAATTTATTTTGAGGCAAATGATGAAGAATCGAAGTAAATATCGGGTTTATTCAAATGAAATATTGAAACGTACATGTATAAACAAATTTTAATTAATCGAAACAATGTCACAGTCATTGTATAAATCCTTTCGACAAAACTATGTAGTCCGTCTCATAAGCTTAAACACAACTGGAAAAAGGGGACTATAAATTAATGAAATAAATTCGGGAGAAATTGAAATTATCATATTTTTGGGACTAAAAAAGAAACTGTCTGTATTTTTTTTTTTTTTTTTTGATTGCAGTGGGTGTTTTTTACCAATTTCCGGTAAAGCACTCCTTATCTGTAAAACCATTGCCTAAATAGTTATTTTACAGCATTTTTTATCATTCTCTTCACAAGTTATTTCTTCAAAAGAAGTTAATAAGCTAAGATTGCAACCTTAAAATTTTTGATCCGTCTTCCTTTTTAGGGCCAATATTACCAGATTATTATAATTTCATAGAATTGATTGACTTAGTAAGTTTCTCAACTGTGAATTATATTTTCATTTAGATTTTGTATCATCTACTCACTAGCGAACCATCTATCCATCCATCTATCTATACAAATAACAAGAAAATAGCTATTAATAACATTATACTAATGTTATTAATAGCTATTTTTGAAAGAAATATGAAGTACTTAAAGAATATTAAAACATGAAAAAAGAGACCACATTTCAAAACTTTCAGGTATTCGTATTACACATTGTTAGTGCATTTCAAAATAGGTATTTTAATGCAAAACTATTTCATTCAAGCTATTTTTAAGTACAGTTTCATGGAAATCTATTTTTGTTGCATTTTCACAGTAATATTCGGATTATTCGTTTTCGAATAAAAATGCTAAGAGTTATGAAAGATGAAACACAAGCTGAATTTCCAGAAAACAACACGTCAGGGAATTATCTAGATTATTTCGTAGAAGTTACTTTCGTTACGAGAGAAATAAAATACAGGAGATAAGAACTGCTTAATTGACTCCACCTGATAAAAGCAATTAGGTGGTTTATTTGTCGATTTGCGGATACGACTTTAAAGGCGAGGAAATTTCAATTCGTGAATGTTAGTAACATTTAACTTAACGACTTGTATTTGGAAACTCAAGCGCTTTGCCATTACATTCGATTTAAAACATAGGAAATTTGGCGCAGCTAAACAAATTAATGTGAGGTACTTTACGAACTATTTTGTGTTATTTTAGAGAAATTTGAATGAAAAAAAAAACATTTATTGAAGCAAGAAAAAAAAAAAAAAAGCCCTTCGTGAACTGATTTTAATTTCAGAAATTTATTTATGATGCATAAAGATATTGCTTCTCTATCAAAATAAATAATGCCTTAAATACTTAAACAGTTATATAAAGAACAAATTAGGAGCAATTGGTGAAACGAAGGCAAAAATAATTAAAATAATTCCATTTAACCCCATTTGAAATTTAAAATTTTAAACTGCTCAAGTCTTTTAATTCAATAATCACACGTGCTTTCAAAGCTACAAAATTTTACTGGTTACTTAAAAAGCAATATGAACTCCTCAAAATGATTGAAGAATATTGAAGTTGTGGCTGGGATCTTGCGGCGGAGGTACGGCTTGGATTGATTAATACATGATCGACTGACTTAGTAGACTAAATGAGAAGGCAATTACTCATGTTTGGCCGAAAAAAAAGAATTCAATTGAACATTTGAGTGCAAAAGAAAAAACAGTTGATGCACATGAGAAATAATATTTCAGCAAGTTGTTTTGTTTTTTGCACCAAACCGTTCCTAGTAGGGAGCATGGTTTACCCAGATTACCAGCAGTGCTGAACACTTTAAGGCCGTGGTAGCCTAGTGGTTAGAATGTCGGACTTCCAACCGGAAGGTCGCGTGTTCGATACCTGCTGAAGACCCACCATGTACACTTGGGGATACGTGCATGTAAAATCCGTGAACCTTGCTCCCGGATCAGGGCATTCCTAAGGCCTAGTGCTAACAGGGAAGGAGGTTGGAAGATAGAAGTGCTGAACAACTTTGATGCATGGAATCAATGAAGATATTAATAAGGACAAGGGTTTTTCTGTCCCGCCAATCTGGCATAGTTCTTTCGAGTTCTTGGGAGTGTTTGTGGGGGTAGTAGGGGATTACTAACTAGGCGGTATGCTTAGATTGTCCCAAACATGCTCTATTGGATTCCTGAGAATACGTTGGACATTCCGAGTTATTATTTCCTAAAGAAATCATTCTCCAATTATCGCGATGTGGCCTGCGATTGCTGGCCATTAAACTGAAGCCATTCCAATTGCTTTAAAGTAAGGGACTGCGATAGTTTTTTAAAATCTCATCCTTATATCGGTGACAGGTCAAAGCTCCATTCCGAATGGAGATCGGTGATCCTATCAATGAAGATGCCTTCATAGTCATCACTCCCCCACCACCAAATCTGACACTCTGACATTTACGCAGAATTATTTTCAGTGTCACGTTCTCTCCAGACGAAAATACGACTATTATCAGGAACAATAAAACGAAACTCGACACGTAAAATAATATTGCGTCATTCAGACCTACAAAGTTTAACCGGTTTCAAACAGTTTGAGTGGAAACTGTGGTGCCAGTAGCCGAATGACTATTTTTTCCTGTTTAATATAAATTCCTTAAACTGCTCAGTTCATTAAAAAAATACTCACATTGATAAGTACGTTTCACTTTACGCTAATATAATTTCATGAATAAAGGAAATGTTTTAAAAGCATTGATGATAACAGATGACTGTGCAATACAGTAGAATTATTCGTGAAATTGGGTGTCTAGAGGAACGCATATAACAACAATCTCGTGTAATACGAAAAAAACTCAAAAAATAAGGTCGAAACACGAAGCATAATTTTAAAATATATCAATACATGTGTATATATTTTAAACGTACAATGGAAATCTTTGTCCTACATTTAAATCACAGGAACAACGAATGGTAAACGAAAAAAATAGCCCAAGTTTACCTTATAAAAGTGTTCATGCATAAAAGTGTTCAGTTAATAGTTTTTTAAAACAATCAGTCACTCGTTTTTGCTGCTTGCTTGGGAAGCACTTTTTCTTGTTTCAATAGTGTACTTTCCTTAACACGTGCTTCTCTTTAGTCGCGTCTTGTCTTGTTCCTCTAAATATTGAAGCAATCCATCAACGTGATGCAGAGGAGTTTCATGCGTTATCTGCACAGGAGCCTCGTCTTAGCATTTGCCTCGATACTCGGATTTGTTTTTACCCATGATTTTACAATAGTTGAAGTTTTGATGCAGACACAGTATAGTAAACACTTTCCTGAATTGTATAATTTCACCAATATTCTCTGAAATTGCAACCTTCCTCGATTTTAGACAGTACCTTTGTCTTTCTCTTTATGGTTGCAACGACTCCCTGGTTTATAGGTTGTATCAGTGCGGTAACATTTGGAGGCAAAAACTTAGCGAAGATTTGCCCGACAGAAAACTTGGGCACTTTTAGTTTGGTGGCAAGCCGCGTTGCCAATTAACAAACCAACCTTCTTTAGCAAATTTTTTGAGTCAAGACTTTTATTTACTTGAGACGCAAAAACCTTTTCAAACCAAGCTTGAAAAATCTGGAGAAATATTGTTTCGTGGAAATCGCAGATAACACGCACAGCGGATAATCCACTCCCGGATAACCAGGCTCTACTGTATATTGTAAGGTAAATACGAAGAGAAATTGAAGAAAGGATACTTTGTCTTTTAGAATTTTCATTACCTTATTATAACTGAACTATTTTAAGCTGTTGAAATTCGAGAAGTGAGGTGTTTTTAAAATAGCATTGAACATAGTCGTTCATTTTTTACTTAAATATGTAAAAAATAATATTAAATTATTTTCCAAAACTGTTAAAATGTTAAATTCAAAACTACAATAAGTTGATAAGCATCAGTTATTCATATCTTTAAGTTTGACGAAAACACTAAAAGTAACATAATAAGCTAAATCAAATTTAAATATATTTTTCTGCCGGCAGATATTTGGATGTATTTAAAAAAGACATTTGAAATAAATGCAAGGAATATATTCAACATACTTCAAATTCACTAGAAGGAAGCAAAAGAATTATAAAAAATCTGATGATACTTCAATGAACGAAAGCTATTGCTGTACTTCGTGCACAGCTTCTCCCCCCCCCCCCTTAAGAAGGAGAATTGACAAAATAAACTTCATTGCAACGAAAAGTTAAAAGATCTGCAATGATAATGAAATTGTAGCAAAACTCTTTTAGTAAGGGTTTCAAAAGAAGAATTGAAATGCTTTTTTTTCAGTGAAAACAATTTCTAAACTCTACGGGCAAAAAGAGATTAGCTTAGAAAAATATTTCAAGATTAAGTAGACAAACACATGTATGTGAAAGATACTTCATGAAAATAAACATTTTCAACAGTGAATAAATTAAATTTGTATCAAAACTTCTCGATTGAATGACTCGTATTTTATTAATTATTACTAAAGGTAACATCACACACACATACAAAGGTTAGACAGAAAACCAAAACTTTGCATAAAAACTGATTTTGTTCGATAGTGCAATCACTCGGGATTTACAAAAATTTGTAATGAAAACAACGAACATAGAATAAACAAAACGTAGATTAATGTGGATAAAAATTATCTCGGTAGCAATTAAGTTCCATTCTGATATTTAATGTTAGAGAAAATCTCGTTTCTTCTCGTGATCCTAGTACCATTTATCAAACACGGGATTGAACGCAGTAACAGAAAATGATGTCTGCCTAGTGATAACAAATGATATATGAAAGCAATTTCAAAGCATTTTTTTTCTACAGTTTACTGTTTCGTTGATAACATGGTTTTTCGTTAGTAATATTTTGAAGTTGCATAGAAGATTTATTTCTCACGCACTGAATTCGACTGCAGAAATGTATTTAATGCTTCTTTCTCAGATTTTATTTTTCACTGTGGCAAATTATTTACACAGTTGCTTCTCGAAATGAGAAATATCATATTTACAATGTACAAAGTTAAAATGAATAAGAAAACAAATAGAATATTTGATGAGTATTTACTAAAAATGATAAGAACATTTTATAACTTATGATTTTACTATATTTCCCTTACTACGTTAAACGTGCGCAAAAGCATATAAAAAAATACTACCTTGACTAATTTGCTCCGGGATAATTATTTTACCATATTAAATGCTGGAATCATGACAATTGCTTTAATTAAATGCATAAAACAACGTTTTAAAAGGAGCAAATAAAGGGACGAAAGATGGCAGAATGGTTTCGAGGGTAAACAGCCCCCTTCGTAGTTACCAATCGTAAAAATAAAAAAGTAGTGTGGAAAAAGAAGTTTATATGTGCAAGACTTGAATTAAGACCCAATCAAGTTTCAGCATTTGCTAAAACACGATTGGCAGGGGAGACATTCGAAATGCAAATTTGAGCCTGTTTATCAAAATGGAAGATATTTGAGGAACAGCAAAAGGTTCATTACAAATATTGTTACATTTTTTATGAATAAGGTATTTCTCCGAGAAATCCAACTCACCGACAGAAGAAGATCTGCAAATATTTTAAGTTTGTGACCCGTATCCTAACAATAATTGTCTGTTGAATGTTTGGTCATTTCTTGTTTCTTTACGTAATTTTTGTGTTCCTAGAGTCTGAATTTCAAACCTCGTCCTGTTTGCCCGATGTATTCAATGTCACAGAGGATGGGATAAATGCCTCAATGATCAAACGGTGAAACAAGATCCATAAGTTTAAAAGAACTGAGTTTGCTGAGAGGTTTAAAAATGACACCAAAACTGAAACTGATACGAGCAATTCTGGTGGATACCTTGGGATAAAAAGTTTAGACAATAGAATTCTTCGAAAAACTGGATGTAGTATTTGTTGTGTTGCGATTTTCAAGTTTATGCAAAGCCAAATCGATAATAACGAAGGAGTGGAATCTGTCAATAGCTACATTTTTTAAAAAGTTGATCTTTAAGAAATGCTGAGTTTGAACAATAGTTAATTGCACGATTGACAAATGTATAAAACGTGGCCATTTTTTTGTTTTATGGGATGGCATGAGTGGGAATGACGGGGAAGGCAAACAGCTAAAGGTTTACGATTAACTTTGGTGGAAAATTCTTCATTGGTTTTAAAAATGAGCATATCCAGAAAAGGCAGACGATTGTTTTCAATTTCATCAGTAAATTGAGTACCAGGATCAATCCAATTGACATTAGCAGTAATATACGGGAGAGTGTGACGGGTTATATCCAAGATGCTAAAAGTGCCGTCAACGTATCTGATCCAAAAAGTGCAGTTAAGTAATTTAAAAAGTTTTTTTTTAAAGTAATCCATATAAATTTTACTGACAACGGGGGGATTAAGGGGTTACCCATAGCCGGACCTTGAGTTTGTAAAAGTTACCTCCAAAGACAAAGGTACTACGGTTGAGGCATAATTCAGTAAGATTCATTACATTTATTTCAAACTCATTGAGGTGAAATTTACGGAGTATTTTTTCCATATAGTTTAAAGCACCCCTTACAGGTACAATAGTAAAGAGGGATTTGTCATCAAATGATACCATCAGAGAGTTATTTGGCTTGAATATACGCAAAATATTGAGCATAAGAAACTAGAAGTGGAGTGAACCGGGACATAAGGTGTTTAGCAAGCCAATAGGAAGCGGTGCCATTGTTAAAGACAATAGGTCTGAAAGGGACACCGATCTTGTGTACTTTAGGTAATGCATAAAATCTATCAGTGTGAAAACGGTGGGGAAAGATAAAAACGATTATTAAAAAGTTGTTGATAGCATTACGTACGTTCTGAAATAGTTGTTTTAACTGATGGAAGGAAATATGTTCAACATACTGCGGATACCAAAATCAAATCACTACTTAAATCGAAAGATCAAATTTAGGTATTGAACATCCAACCAATACATAAATAATAAAACCGAGGACCGTTTTGTTGCAGTTCAGTTTTTCTATATTCAATTTGAGCTTTATCTCTCCGAAATCAACGTTATTAATTAGGAGTAACTGAACACAGTTTACTAACTTTTCTCTTTAACAGCATACGTCTTAGCGTGAAGCCTTAGGATTAGTTTATCGTTACCACTTAATGCCATTTAACAATTTCTTTTAATGCTTGTGTACTTACAAAGAATATGTGGCAACGTGTGAAAATAGAATACAAGTGTTAAAGCAAAACCTCACAGAGATTGCATTTGAAACAAGAATCCCAATCCGTTCATAAAAGTAAAAGGTTAGTTTATGATTTAGTTGTAAAAGCTCCTAATAAAAGGGAGCTTTTATTTAAACATAAATATATTTCATTCTATAATATTAATCCGTTTTGCATTTCATTTGGAACGCTAAACGTAAATGAGGAAAAATCAGTTGCAAGAATTAAAATCACACAAACATGCACACGTACTAATTAGATGGCGCTATTCTTTTCGAAACACAAGTAAATATATAATGGATCTCGTTTTATTTAAATTTTAACACTAAAAAAATAATTTTGATTTTTGCAGATTGTAAGTACGGTGTATACATTGTAACCGGTGGACTATGCAACAAAGTAAAATGTTTATTTTTCTGTCAAGTACCTTTTAAAAGTACTTTGGTTATTAATTAGGAGTTATCTTTTAAATGAAAACTTTCAGGAATTTGATTTTTTATTCTAACAAATTCATTATTTAAAGTGTGTCAGTTAATACCACCTAACATTAATTTTATAATGAATTAAAACCATAATACGTATTTACAACGGCAGTCAAGAGACGCCTCTCAGTAAGGGTCTTATCAGACTTTAGAAATTTTACACGTAGAACCCAAATGACGCATGGAGTGCATGTGGAGTTAACACATTAAAGGTGGGAGTCGTAGTACTACGATTTATCTCGACTGTAGCTTAAAGGCGGGAGTCGTAGTCCTGCGATTTACCTCGACTGTAGCTTAAAGGCGGGAGTCGTGGTAATACGATTTATCCCGACTGTAGCTTAAAAGCGGGAGTCGTATTAGTACGGTTTGCAACCACATTGCGCAATCCATTCGCCACTTTACATTTGTATTCTTCACTTTCTTTACATTTGTACACTAGATTCTTCTCACAAATATGTACTTTAAAACATTTTTTGTAATTATTGTTTAGTTCTTTTTTAATATTTATTGTAGTTTTAAAAGTTTAAATAAACTTTTTTAAGCCTAATTTTTTTATGATTACGCAAAATATCAGGACGAAAAACGAGGCGGAGCGGTCGCCGCGTTACCTAGCATACTTTCGTCAAGATCCCCCTTTAATGTGTTAAGCAATACTTTCTTTTAAAATTTAAACCTGCTGCACGCACCACTAGCATTGTGGATAGTTTGCAATTTAGAAGAAATCCAATAATAAGCTTTAATTCTTTACATCTACGCTTTACGTAATAGCGGTTAAGTCACGATGATTAAAAAACTCTTTATTATTTAACAGCATTGGATTTTCTGAGATAATTCTGCAAGTAAAAAAATGGTGTTTTAGTTGAAAACAAGCATAAAAAATGAAGTTTTGCTTACAAATGAAAGCGAGTTTAGAGCTATGTTTTAAAAGAAAATGTTTAATTCTTTCAAACTTTTATTGATACTGCCGTTTGCTATTTTCCACCATTGCTACGGGTGCAACATAAAGCTTTCTACAGATAAGAAATGATGAATGGGCTCGAATTTTATGCATTTCTTTTTTTGTGATGGTAATATTTTCTACATTAGAAAATAAAATGTTTTTTTGAAAGACAACATTTCTATTCGAATGAAATGATGCAATCTTGTTCAGTCAACATTTATACAGCAACGAACCGCAAACTTATCTTAGGATTCCGCAAAACGTTTTTTTTATTGAATTTTTTCTGCCCATAAACTCAATTCCAATTTGTAAACAAAAATCTATGTTTTAAGATGTTTATAGTATTTTACGAATTGAGTGTTGAATAACTAATTATAATAACGCTAATCATTATAATATCAATTATATTGAAAGAAACAACAATGAAATATACTATGACTTTAACTGGTTGATATTTTAAATTGTTTTAGCACTTTTAACCCATTATTGCCTGACTTTTTTTAAGGACAGTCTGAAAATTGCGTCTGAAGCACCCAAAAATAAACATTTCAACAAAAATTTGTTTTCATGTAATCCCTAACCAGTTATTTTAAGGTTAGGAATACATAAAAACAATTTTTTTGTTGAAATGCTTATTTTTGGGTGCTTCAGACGTACTTTTCAGCCTGTCCCTAAAAAGAGACGGTAGGCATTAATGGGTTAATGACATTATTCTCAGAAGCAATCGGTATAGCATTACTTCTGATATTAATTTCAGTTTACGTATTATTAAAGTGCTGAAGTCCGTACGCACTAACAATAAAATAGTTTAGAGAAACGCATTTTTTAGAGGATTTATTTATTCGTATCCATGCCACTGCATTTCTGAATAGTCCTGTTTTCTTGCTTTCCCTTTATTCGTCTTTTCAAAATAGAGTTTACCTGTCGAATATGAAAGAATGCATTGGCAGATATTGCAATATTACCCAACGTATTGTTTACTATCACAATACATAACTTGGGAAATGATTTAATATTAATTACTGGTAAGAAAAGAAATAAAATACAAATGTCTTTGTTTTTGTTAATAGTTTTCAAGGATCTGAGTTGCTCCACTCCAGCTTCTAAATCCTTGCTCCGGCTTCTAATATTTTTTATAGATTGTATTCATATCTCATTTTTGAGTTAATTTGTTATACGCTGAAAAATTAGAAAAGTGGGGGAAAATCGGAGCAATAGAGCACAACGAATTGTTTTCTTGCCCTGGCTTCGTCCCAGTTTCAATCAAAATTTTGTTACTACACTTTCACGCTTCATTCCAGATGTCTCTTTTTATTTTATTCATTATTTATTTAATGGAATTTCTTAATTAACGTATTTTAAGATTTTAAGAAGGGAAAAAAATCACAGTAAAGCAAAAAAAAAAAAAAAAATGTTGCACGAAAAAAAACTACGTATTTATGGATAAATAAATATAATTCTAAAGGTAACTAAGTCTTCAATCAACACCAATATAAAAACTTCAAAGTAGGGATACTAGAATACATGATATTGCAGGGAACACTTTCCGCTACGCAATATTGATACAACATGAGAAATATCGCAGATGGCCCATTCTACCTGACAAAATGACGTGTTCTTTATTAAAAACGGATCTTAGAGGAAAAGTAATGTGTGTGTATACAAAAAAAAATAGGGAAAAATAGCTCTTTAGACTAAACCTATAAGCTTTTTAGTTTTTGAGTAAACTTTTTTTTTACCAATTTATTTCATTTTATAAAGATAATTCATTTGCTTAAAATGAAACCTAAATGGAAAATAAAGGAAAAATAATAATTGATTAATATTTTAAGGCAAGTAACTCGTTTTCCACAAAAGGCTTAGCCTTGACTAGGTGCCTTTCATGCTTTAATACTTTACTGGTTAATATTAATGCATAGATGCTGAGCATTTTCATACTAAAATCAGGTTTTTACTCGCAATGTTTATTCCAATTAGAGACTTATATAATTTCTGAGTAGTTTTAATGTTTGTTTCTGAGAAATTGTGAAAAAAAAATATTTTTTTTTCTCGTGGTTTCCTTTACCTTTAGTTAAACATAACAATTTTAATTAAATAAACTGAAAATTAATGCTCAATAATTATGCTAAAAATTTGTTAACTTAAAATACACGCACTGAGTCTTGTACTCTTGTTTCCGAAGAAATAATGACATAATTCCAATGTATGTCAATTCCAAGATTTAACATTTACTTGGTTTTTTATTTAATTTGTTTTGTCTTCGATTTGATCTTTTTAAAATAATGCTTGAATGCTTTAACTTGTCAATCTCATTCGATTTTTGGAACTTGAATGCATGCGTAACCTTTCTCTGGGAGTGATTACATCTTTTGCCAAATTTCACTCCAATCCGTTAATTTGTGTGACTTTATGTAGCGAACGTACATACACAAAGATGAACGCACAACGGAGCTAATTCATATATGAAGACGTACATAAAATCTAGCACAGATGTAGGGAAATCTATAGATTTTTAATTAACACATACTGGTTAAAGTGTAACAGTAAAGTGGTTAAATCGAAAATAATATTATTATTATTTAAATCGCGATTCAGTTTATAACTGTTTCTAATGCCACTTGGATATCCAAGCTCCCCTTCGCAGAGCGACTAGGAATTAAGGCCAGTAAGGAGCGCCTTCCATTTCAAGCTGAGCACCAATGGTGGAAGTACGACTTGGCTCATAATGTTCTTGGATGACACCAGATGGCGCCACCACGAATACGCCACATTCCTTTTTAGACCTATGGGTGAAGGAAATTGAAAATCTCCACCCACCGGTACCCTCGGAACTGCATCGGGACTTCAGGGTTCACGGATTTTACATCAGTATATAACTACTTGTAAGCCCGGCGAATACGAAATGACCGCTGTTCTACATATTAATAAATTGTAATTAAAATGATTTGGGCAAAGGTGTCTGCTAATTCAAACTGAATTACCCAGGTCAGGCGGTGAGGACGCCCCTTTGCTTACTGCCCCACACTAGTATATATTTATTTACTATATCATCAAACTGTTTGTGAAAAATATATATTTATCATCGGAAATAACTTACTGAAAATTTTATTATGCTTTTCAAAACAAGTTTTAACGAAACTGGGAAAAAAGAGCGCTGCCACGCTAATAAGAACAATATAGAAAGCGCAAACGATAAATAAATAAATTAAAAAGATAGAAAGGATTACATTAAATTCGCGTATACATTACTTTTTAACCGAGACTGCTAATACAGCGAAGCCTCACTCAATATGCTAGAGAAACGTTTTGATAAAATTAGTATATTTGTTACATTTGTTACAACAATGGCATCTGCATTGATTTGTTTGTTCACACGGCAACTGTAATTACATGGTTGTAAACGACGGCAAAACAATACAAAAATGAAATAAAACAGGTCGAAAAAATCAGTAAAAAATTAATTAAAACAAAATTAATTGAGTCACAACTTTCATTTTTGCAGCGATGAGTTTCTCGGGTCGTAAACATTAACCGTGCCGAATCTGGTCCCGATCGGTAAAACGGATTGTTATTCCATAGCGGACAGACAGTATAAGCCTCGCTTATATATAAGAAGTGTCCCATTTGCCTTCCCTTCATCAATCTTTCTGCTTTCCTAACACTATGAAGAATATTTTCCTCCATTTGTAAACATATTACTTTTAGAGCATTCTCAATGCATAGTAGAATTTTTAACTTTTATACGAAAGTGTTAAAACTTATTGTCTGAGGATTTCTTTTTTCAAATCTGATTTCTTTTAATATGCAAATAACCCACACATTACCAACTCGGCATAGCGCCGCTATAGAAACCCCCACAAAATATATCAATTAAGTCGAAGAATGCAGTGAATATAAAAGAATGAAATTAATTCAAAGCAAACATTGTTTTTTCTATCAAAACAAAAGATGTATATCTTTCAGCTGTGCCGATGGAATACCATCTTTTTGAGCTTAATGTGTGTATCTTTTTATTTTATCTTTGAAAAGAAATTCCAATCCCAAAAGAAAAGCCTACAAGTAATAAATGTAAATAATGAATACGCAAAGAAAATTAATTTGAAGCTCTATTAATATTTGACGGAGTTATAAAAACGACCATTTTGCATTATTTCAACTAATGCTTAAAATAATACAAGTTCAAATTCAATGCCGTACGACTCATTTATTTATTTTAGATTGAAAATAAACTTCACAAAGCAGTGTACAATAATTATTATTAAAAAAAAAAAGAATGTTTCTGCATTATTTTATTACCGTGCTTTAAACTTGATATCTTGAAGAAGTTAATTTGTAAAAGTTCACAAAAATGTTTCAAAAACAAGGGACTTCATTTAGCATCATTACTGCTTTTTATTTTCTGTAGGAAGGTTTGTTAACCAGATTACAAAATAACAGAAAAGTGTTTAAAAAATCAAAACAAAATTAAATAAGTATAAAAAGGTTGAAATATGTGTATCTTACTAAATAGAAAAGTTTTTCTCAAAACCCTTTCAAAATGTTTAACAACGTTTAATACATGGGTTTTCTTCCTCTTTTAAATGTTTACATTTAATTTAAATCTCAAGCTTTTAAATACATGCTAGAAATAGAGTAAGTTAATTTACCGATATTACTTCTTATTATAATACATTGTACTCTTTGTAAAATGCAATTCATCATTTACTCACCCTTATCACAACATTTATGCCCAAAACCATTTCTAAAAAAAAAAATAAATGCACTTGGTTTCAAGCAAATGATACTCGTCGAAGTATTGCTAAGGTGGTAAAAGAAAGCAGTTTTTAAATTTGACTCTTCGGTGTTTTACCAATGATGTATTTTAGATAACAGATGAAATGACTTTATATAGTTTATGACGTCTTAAGAAACTTACAAACCTGTAATGACCAATGACAGCAAAAAAAAAAAAAAAAATTATAATTATTAAAAAGTGTGCTTGTTTAAGTTCTTGCTAAATCCAAGAAAGAAACTAATTGCAAAAATATAATTTTTGTTTCTATTTTCAGGCCATTTTAAGTACTATAACTACATAAAGTATATACTATACGGAAACTAAAAAATGAACCATAATATAAAGAATGTAACGAACAATAATAAACGAACGAAAAATATAACAAAACGAAAAAAAACTTATTTTTTCTCCTTCATCGTTAAACACACTTGTCAGAAAATTCAAAGAGATAGTGCAAATAAATTATGTTTCGGTAATTAAAGAAGCTTTTAGTAGTGAGGTGGTAGTTTAGGATAAGTATATAGTTTTTCATTAATTAATTTTTTGAAATAAAGACTTGGTATAACTTTAGCAATGCCGATAAAATTGTGAACTACCCAGATCCGAAACTTGATAGTATGACAATATACGAGCAAAACAAAGTTACAGCTAATTCTTAATATTAATCTTTTTTTAGTTTGTGTGTTGTTGTTGTTGTTGTCGTGTCCTCGCGCGTGGCGAGGAAGAGTGGGTACGCTGCTCCTAAGTCTAACGGGGTCCTTATACGCAGGAGTCTGATATCCGCCTCTTTGAAAAGTCCCTTAATTTTTGAACCAGCTCCCAGATGAGAGACCGTCACCTGGGATTGGCACCCCCAGAGGTATCGTTTCACTTGGAGGACATTGGAGCCACGACCTATTTAACATGCACCAGCGCCCTTCAGCGTAAACGGACCTACAGGAATTAGCCGCAAGAGATTATCACCCTCCCAAACACTAACCTCAGTCAATCTTGCTTCACTTTCGGTGTTCTTCGGGAACTGAGCTTCTACCGACTGGTCCACTGCGGGACGGCTTGTGTGTTAAAAAGATAACTTAAGATATGGCATAAGATGCATAAGTAAGTTCAATTTCGGTGCAAAAAGAGGCATTTTAACTTACATGGATAAATCACTCAAACTGGAAGTAATTTATCTTCTCACAGTACAAATTTACGATTACATATGAGGCAGTGAGAAGCAAAGGGATGTAAGTGACCAGAAAACGATTCTGAGAATAACGCGTTCAAAGTTTGGATCTTGTGGGATCTTTAATGTTATTTTTTCTGAAACATGTTAAAGCGGAGCACCTGTTAGATCTGTCATTAACATTTCTTGTCAAGATATAGAATGCTGCTTCCCCTATCATTTGCACCAGTTATCCCCAAATTTTCAATTTTATCACTTACATCCCTTTGCTTCTCACTGTCTCATATATCATTCTTACTACATTGTCGAACACCCTTATATGTCCTATTCAATTCCCACCATGGATTTTCATTTAATGAACTAAATAATTACTAATCTTTAAAAGTAACATGTGAGAAATATAGAAGTGATAAATTATAATATCATTATACGCAGTCTAATTTTGCGCAATAGATGAGACTCATACAATTTTGCTTAATCACTCAGTAGCATAATAAATATTTATAATAATAATCTATAACACATAAGAGCTTCCATTTTCCGCTTCCCTTCAGAAGTTCCAGAGGCCATTTATCTCAAAACGAAATGGAAACAAGGTAACACAAAGTGATGTCTTCTTGATGATAATAAATTATCTGCTACACCAATTTCGTTCCAATTTCTTCGCTGTTACCATCGCACTTCATAAACTATTGTAGCAATATGTCGCAGTTTTTAAGTGAAGGGAAATAATTTCGATGCATCTATCTTGAAAAAGCAGAGTGCAAAATTACTATAAAAAAGAGAGAATGTGTCTTCGTTATTTTCTTACCATGCTTTAAAATTAATATCTTAAAGAAGTTAATCAGTAAAAGCCTACAAAAATGTTTAAAAACGAGGGTCTCTATTTGAAATCATAATTACGGGGTACTTCATTGGGGGTACGGGATAGTTTCATTAAAAAAACGTAGAGTTAGAAATTGTTTTACATTTTTTGCATTGAACCGTTGCAAAGGTATTTTATCTTAGAAGTTGAAATAAAAGTACAAATAAAAAGAAAAAACTACATATACAACTACTTTATGAGTTAACTTATCAATTTCAGCTGTTGATCAAAAAAGTGTGACATTATTATTAGTAGAGATGCATGAGCATATGATGTTGCTTTATTTGAGAAAGATATAAGTAACACGCGAACGATGAGTTGCTATGCGTTTTGTCAAAAAAAAAAAAAAAAAAAAAAAGAAAGAAAAAAAAAAAAAAAACGTGTATGCTTTAAATTTCAGGCACATTGAAAAATAACTTTAATTACCTTGCTACAATTATTGGTTCAAGTTCTCAGTACAAATAACTAATAATAATAATTAAAGGGCAATCCATGAAAGAAATGTGCCAATAATAAATTTCATTAAAATTAAATAAAAAATAAACGTACTCAATGGTGGAAAAATTCAGAGATTATTGCAGGGTAGAGCAAATATAAAATGAGAATCTAAAGTTCAACGCTTTGAGCAGTCAAACTGTCAGTTAACGCAGCAAGTAAACATCTCAAACTAAACTACTGCGGGTAAAAGTTAACAAACTTTACCATTGCTTGAATCGATTACACTCATATTCAGCACTGTAGAAAATTCTTAAGGTGACGGGCGAAACGGAATACAAAGTTTTTGTTTATGTTAATTTAATTTCGTTTAAAGGCTAGACAATTATATTTATAATTACGTTTGAAGTATGTTCAATAAAATAAATACATGATATTCTAATTAGAATAAACACAGAGTATTGTTAGAAAGATAAACAAATCGTCTAATGAAAATTGGAAATCAAAATTCAGTAAATGGTTGTTCTTATTTTCAAGCTTGTGCTAAATAATGACGCATTTTATAGTTTCCCAAATGAAGAATGATGTACTATTTAAACTTTAAATTTGAATTATGACCTAAACAAAAGATATTAATTCATGAATAATCGTTAGATTAAATGTTGTTAGGGCCAATGAATAGCTGTGAACTGAATACTGTACGGAATTGTTATTCTCTTTGGCCGTCAGCGATTAAAAATCATTCGCATTAAAAATGGTCTAACGAACAAAACGATTATCTCTATATATTTATATTTATTCATATATTATATTTATTCATATCCACTACCGAAAATACTGCTTCGTTAATTTGTCGTTTGCGTGTGTGTTTGCTTCATTTATGCAATTTAATAATAAAAATTTATCTATTTCACTGAAAAGGTTAGTTTTTCATGGTGTGAGTGTCTAGTATTACATTCATGGGCATTTTACTAATTATTTAATAATTATTCATGTTCATTAACAATATTTTATTTTATAAACATAAGTTTGAATGAAACAGTTCAGTTGACACTTCCTTTAAAGTGATTTTTCTTGTCTCACTCTGTTACACTAACCTGAGAAGCTTTTATATTGGATTTGAGTTGTAGGAGATTTTGTCGTCGATGATTAAAAATAAACTTTGTTCTGAGACATAGTTTATTCTTAGTTACTGCAGAATTGAATTTAAAATAAAATCAACATTAATTTTGGTTAATAATAATTTAACTTTGTGCAAGTAAACTGTAATAGAAATATAATTTCACGTTAATTTAAAGCACAAAGCTCCCTGTCGCATTGAAAAAGGGGTTCCAAGCAATCCCGAAACATATGTCTGCGTTTTAATGCTCATTTGTGCTTTAAATTAACGTGAGATTATATTTCTATTAATTTTGGTTGACTAGTTATTACTTTCCATGTTTTTAGTTTTAAGTACAGTTTTTCTTAAATTAAAATAATACTTCCGATTTGAAAAGTTAAACAAAATTTAAATATAGCCGTAAAGTAACAACATTTTCTGAAAAGCAAATTCAAGTTCCATTGGCGTGTGTTAAGAAAATACTAGTACGCAGATGGTGGAGTGCACCACAAAGGAAAAGGAAGTAGTGAATTTGAATACCAAAGTGTTGGCAACAACTTACATTTAGACTGCGAGAAATTATAGTATATTAAATAAGAAGGATGCCTTAAATGTGAATCATGATCAGAAATTGTTTTCTTTGAAACCGTATCTAATAACTTAAAAGCATGTAAGTAAAAAAAATGTATGTTTTTTCTTGTTTATTTTTTAACGAAAAATTGAAATCAGTAATTTCAGACAAAATATATCATACGGTTTTTAAAATATATAAAAGAGAATTAATTAAAAAATGTTTCTCATTTATTACTAAAACTGACGGATTTTCGGAAAACGACTATTGCGACAGCGTTTTGCGACACACTAGCTCATACGAACCGTATGCAAATTGATATAATTTACTTTGTGATCTTTCTGTAATTTATAAGTAAATAATATTTTTGCGCACGTGGATCCATATTTATTTTAAAACTTATTACGTGGTCAAATTTTGATTGATGGACTCCAGAAAGTTTAGTTTTCTTAAGGTTTATAGAAATCAATCGATTGAATGAAAAAAAAAAAAACTGCTTACATGATTTAACGTGTGCGTCTATCTATATTGGTTTAAAAGTTAAGTCAAAGCAAAATAATCACTTTACTTTTGAAATATGAGTACAAAAAAGCAGTCGTAGATGCCTCTTTAAATTTCAAAGATTGATGTATAACTAAATGGTAACAAAATGTTGTCAACATTTTACTCAATGCACATTAACTTGCCTGAAGAAAATACGACTCCGCAGATGTTGTATAGAAAACGGAAAATTTGAATTTGAATACCAAGCGTTGCCAACGATAGAAGACTAACTATACTTGCTTCTTGAATTCAAGAAATCGATGGATATCAGATAAGAGGAATGCATGCAGTCTGAATGATGATGATCAGTAAATCTTTTCCGGGAAACGATGTGTTATATTTTACAGAAAGTAAGATAAGGATAACGCGTGCATGCTTTTCCTTTCTATTAGTCTTGACATTTTAAGTGAGCCAATGTGGTTAAGATCATTTTTTGATGCTTTCTATTTCTCAGCATTTTAATGGATTAAATAATACTATTTATTATTAGTTATTGAATCACAACACATTGAAAAATGTTTAATATATATTCAATGTATGTGCTTGTGATCAAATTACAATAAACTTAAATTTCTAAAACTTAATGTAACCAGAAAAATTAATTTTCTCAATTTCAACTGATTCGCATTGTTAGTTAGTGAGTCAAATAAGAAATATTATGCAAAAAATACAAAATGTTACGGTACGGATGGTAATGATATCCAATTTTCCTACTTTAAGCAAAATTGTGTTTCAGTGACAAAAAAAAAAAAAGATTTTTAAAAAATGAATAAAATTTTAATTTACTTCAACAGCTTTTGATACAAAGCTATACATGGTAGGATTACATGGAGTAACTCGGTAAGACGTCCACAGTATGACGTGGTTGTCGGAATTTCACTTTGTTAATAGTTTTCCTAAAACCCTCTCATAAAATGTGCATTTCGCCAATCATATAAAGTTAACTAATAAGTCCAAAACTTCGTTTTTAAATTTAATGTTTTAGTTTTAAACATTAGGATTGTTATGAAAAGATGGTGAAAATAATTTTTCAGAGACCGAAACTTTGCAGCAGATTTACATATATACCTTTTAAAGTGTGATTTGGCTTATATAAGTAGACATTTTGTAAGGACGAAGACACTCTGCACGCATATTCTAAAAAAAACCTCATTCTCCAAATTTACAGTAGCAAAAATAATAATAATAAAGTAAATCAATCAAATAGTAATACTAGTAATAATATTTAAAAAAAAACATGTTATTATAAAGTTTAAATGAATTCTAACAGAAAGGACTAACGGTACCACATGAAAGTCTAACTAAAGATATTTAATGCAGCCATTGGTAAGAAAAGAGAAAAGTATAAAAATCCGCTTCGTTTATCGCTCTAAGAACAATTCATGAGGAATGGGGTTTAAAGTACTTTTTAAATTGCTATACGTTGACTATTAAGATAATGTTATGGACAAACATTTTATTCATGCTTTTTCATCGCAAAAAATGTAATTTTAGCGTTATTTAACAAAGCATTTTAGCATTTTTATTACATAATGGGTTTTAAGTAATCTGCGCAAATCTGTCGCGATAAAAATTTTATAGCCACGAATTTTCGCTTTATTCCTGTTAAAAGAACACAATAAGAAAATGTAATGTGCGGCATTTGACGTTTTTTCAAACTTGTATTTAGGAAGAAATTAGGTAACATAAACAAGTATGTTGAGGTTACTACGATGCTTTCTTCTATACCTTTCGTATGAATATTTTTAAAACTATTAGAATTATCAAAAAAAAAAAAAAAAAACCCTCGGATCTATTAGCAGAAAAACATAGCAAGCGCCTGTTCCGATTGAGATACACCTGTACATTCATTTTTGTCTTTGAATTTCTTCTTTAGATATACGCTTAGCGATTAAAAGTTTGTTTGATTAGACTCCTTGGGGTTATTGGGGCCAACAAGGAATCAGAACCTGTTCCCAACAAGGTACACTTGTATGCCAATTTTTGTGTGAATCCTTGCATTAATCCGTGGGATATAGCTCTCCGGCCAAAAGATTAAACTGGAAGAAAAATTCACCATCAGCTTCCATGTGTGTGCAAAATTTTCTTCAATTCCATCATTACGTCTTAACCTAAAGTGGCCACACAAAAGTGTTTACACACGTACACATACAAAAGGACAAACAGAGCTTTATGTACGTACGCAATGCAGAAAAAGTGCAGTAAATAATAATAGCAATACAAAGTCTTCGACTAGATTATTTTATCAACTATATCACCCAAGAAATAAACACATTTTTCGTAACGCAACCCTTTTCCTTCATTACTAAAGGACATTAATTGAACTCTCTATTATTGCCGCATTGAAAGAATCAAAGTAATCTCTTTTCTCAAATCGAGACAATTAGGAAATTGTTATCTCATTTACGTCATTCTTCCCACGAGAAACCCAACTGCCGTAAACGTATTATGATAAATCTCACGGGTGTTGTTTCTAATCAAACCGGTAAAGACGAAGCATGTATAAAAGAATAATATATTAATACCAATAACCGTAAGCACGTAAATCAGAGGCAACATATTTGCCACAACCAAGCTTATTTGTCACTGGTTAATATAATTTGATAAATGCTATTAGTTGAAGAATGATAGAGCTCTTTCGATAAAAACGTAAGAGTATCAAAAATGGCCACTTTATTTGAAAGGGAAAGTGAGTTTTTAATCAGTGCTTTTAAAGTACCGTGTACTGAGTATATGCAGAGTATTCGGTATAACACTATTTTGCGAAGTATGTTTTTTTTAGATTAGGGAAACAATTTAGATATGATGCGAATAGTTGTCTGATTTTTAAAAGTTCTCAATTCCAGTTACTTTTTCATTTTCTTTCGCCTTAACCAATGGCAATCCTTAAAATACCTGAGTAATATTCTTAAATTCAACAATAACATGCTATTTTTTTCTTCTTTTAAATAGTTTCCATATAAGTTTAAACTCTCTTACGGTCTTCTGAAAAGTTAAAAAAAAAAAAAAAAGTTGTTTCAGAATGAAAAGTTACCAATGAATGAAAACCCTTTACTCATGCATAGGAAAGGTCGTAATTTCTTTCACACAAAGATTTTGGCCTATCTCAACCGAGCAAAAAATGGAAGGACAAATTAAAAAGCTACTCACTGTCTAGTTTTTGCTTAAAGCACAACAAAGCTAAGATACTTTCCAATGTAGTAAAGGTTTTTTTTCTAGCAGCTGCAGATCCACTCGACAATTTTTAAATTTAAAGTTTTTAAATGACGGATCAAAGGGCTTCGAATGTTTGTCCGTCGATTTTTCTACATTTCAACAAAACTTAGGAAAACAATAGGTTTTACTTAAATATAGGGGTGTGGGAATAGAATATTTAATAAAACAGATAAATGATCAAAGATAAACTTTATTGCTTCCTGGTTAGATATCTTTTTCTTAAAAGATTACTAGAATATTTTAAAAGAGAATTTGAATAAAAAAAAATACATCAAGAATATTAATTATATATCCTTCAGAAAGTTAAATTCTTACAAAAAGAACTTTAACGAAATATAGTCGAGAATATTGATAATATATAATTAAAAATGCAAATTATTACAAAACGTTCATAGTGATCGAAAGCTGAATAGAATGTAGTGAAAAACGTTTTGGTAATTAAGTTTACTGTGCTAATGGATCTAGAATAATGGTCAAGCAATTAATTTGCATAAGAAGAATATATCTTCCATTAGTTATTAAGAATTCAATCTTCTGCTAGGTTGCTCAACTTGAATATAAATAACCAATGAAATGAATCAATTAAAATTAAAGTAAACAAAGAATTATTCTTTGTACTTTCCAGGGTAATTCATCATCTTCGACATTTGAAACCAAAGGTTTATCGAATTAATGCCGATTCGAATGATTGTTTGTAATTTTTATGAACTTGCACTGTAAGTAACTTCTTCGTGTTCGATACATTTAGCAAAATTAATACAGAATTCCTGGGTATCGGGCATCGTAATCCGCGCCCTATTTTCTTCTGTTTCTACAAGACATTAAATTTACTTCATGCGGTATCTTGGTAACACGTGTCTGTTGAATCGCAGGGCAACACACAGAGTACGGGTTGAGACAGTGTGCGGGTAGCAGTTAAAACTAATGGCAGAAAGTGTCGAAGAATTGGGAAGTTACGTTTGCGTTGTCTCAGAAGGCGGCCTGACTAACACTAACACTTCCCAGTAGAGTGACATAAATGCTTATTTTTGCGCAACGATGTCCAAAGAACTTTTCTCTGGATATTACAGAAAACGATCGAAATTGACTAACATTGAGATGGAGCCATCTAGGAAAGAGATAGGAAACCTATGGTACGCGTGCCTGTAGGTGGCACGGGGCACGCAGCAGGCATTTCAGTGGCCCGCCCACAGGTTCTTGAACTACTTTTTTTCACTTGCACTCTTACATTCATTGAACTGTGTTTCCTTTTTCAATTAACGATTAACAAAAAGTTAAAGTATAACGAAATGAAAATTAATAATCAAGACTACATATCAAAAGTTTATTTTTTATATTAATAAAAAGTATTATGCTTTAAATGAGCACAACCATTTGCATCGCACAGATATTATTCTGTTTTGAACATTATATGTTCTCGTGCAAGGTATTAATGTTCTTCGTCAAGAGTAGTGGGCAAAAATATATGTCTTCAATACATTATGGTTGTTGTTGTTGTCGCGTCCAAGTACATTATTTTAGGCCAACTTTTTGAAAGTAAGATGCATTCTTCCTAAGTTGATCAAAAAAAAAAAAGTCTTTTTCTTTTAAATTCATTCAGATACCAGAAGGTTTTTCTTAGCATTTATGTTTTAAGCACGTAGAAACTGATTTTTTTCTCCTACGTTAAGGAAAAATATTGTTTTAAATTTTATTCTAAGTTTAAATACACACCTTCTTGTTAGAATATGTGTTAATGTTTAAATCGATGGGAAAAAATAACGTGATA
Source organism: Octonoba sinensis (assembly GCA_038502835.1). Taxonomy (NCBI): domain Eukaryota; kingdom Metazoa; phylum Arthropoda; class Arachnida; order Araneae; family Uloboridae; genus Octonoba; species Octonoba sinensis. The sequence continues at coordinate 104,864,490 of CM076602.1, read as the reverse complement.
TTAAAATTTCCATAGGAATATTTAATCAATAGAGTTAACAATGAAAATACGTTGTCATGAGAAATGCTTTGTATTTGAACAACGATATGATCACTAAAAAAAGTTACGTATATTCGATCGAAATACAGAAACACCACGAACAGAGTAAAACAAATTATGCGCATTACTGCGTAATTATTCCCAGAAGAGAAATTAAATATTTCTAAAAGGTAGTTAATGCAAGAGAAATGTTCATTTCTTTGTGGAATCCTTGTATCATTAATCAAAAACGAGATTGAATGAAGTAGCTGAAAATGGGCCTGCCTGGTGATAACGAATGATATATGAAAGCAATTTCAAAGTACTTTTTTCTTCGGTTTACTGAAAGTTTGATAAAATATGTGTGTGTATGAATTTTGTTAGTTCCTAATATTTCCGAGTTGCATTCAAAGATTTATTTCACATGAACTAATTCCAATAACCACGAATTCATACACGCACATAGCAATATTCGAACCAGAAAAAAATAATAATTAAAACAAAAATACAAATACCCTTTCATCGTCTATATAGTGACATAATAGACAAAAAAGAGTAATCGCTAGGTTAAGAGATTAGTATTAAAGCCCATATTCGTGCATCTGAATATCACATAAAAGGCACAGCTCCTAAATATTGTATAATTATACAACTTATTTAGTTTAATTATTTAATAGGTATTGTACACATTTTAGTACTGAAACGTGTCAAATTAACTTTTATGATAAATAAATCTATATTTTTTCGATCATAATTTTTTAAAACCAGTTAAAGAAATCAGACAACACAATCAATAATTTCATAAATAAATCCAAATTGATATTGCTACTTATTTGTATCTTTTAGTTTTTATCAAACACTTTTCAACTGCCTAAGTAATATTACTTCCCCCCAAACCCCCCAAAAAAAACTTGTACGAAGCAAATAATCGTCTCGTATATTACCCTTCAGTGTGATTCTGCCATTGCTACTCATTGCGCTTTTAGGTGTTATGTCAAAGGCAGGTTTACACGCTAAAATGGCGACCCCCGATGTGATTGATACATTTATTGTTCCAATAAATTGAAAGAGTGAGTATTGTTTTAACGCTACAATAAATCGTAAAGATTCTGCCCCGGATTTGGCCGAATTGTTAATTTTTGAAAGTTTTTACTTACTAAACCGTACGCAATGCATTAGTTTTTTCACAACAATGTTTCTTTCTGCCTCCTTCTATTTTTATCAATATGTGTATAAGCAAGTTCTTTTCTTGTCGCAGTATTATTTGCTCTTAATGAGCAACCAGCAGGTGAAACTCCTATAAATTTCAATGAATTCAGTCAAGAACTCTCGAGGAGTTTGTTTAAATGCCATGATTACCTATTTCGAATGAAAACAACAGTTAACCAAAGAACGAACTATTCCAGACATCTTTTCTTATTTTGATGCAAATGCAAACTGAGTGAAATCGTAGCAAGGAAGGCCGCCACTTGTTTACAAGTTCCAACATGTCGTTACGATTCGCAGAAATTGATGCCGGCCGGCATCAACTATCCAATCCAATTCTAATTCCAATTAATCGCTACAAGGTATTGTTTCAACCAACGATAAGTCGGAAAAACATTTAGCGTAACGATGTATTGCTAACATTTACCCTAACGTGTAAACCTGCCTAGAGATTTATGGAAAAGACCCTGTTTCAAGCCGTAATTCTATACTGTTGTGCATCGAGAACTTTCGTGAAACTGACCGTACCATAAATAAGAGTATAAGGGGAAGTGCGTACTGTTTCAATGTCGGATAATGTTGAACGCGTGCGTCATGATACGTCATCTCCAAGAAAGTTCTGACAGTGAAGGGCATCATCTAAAGCTTACATTTAAAAAAATGATGCAAAATAAAATACCACGCGTAATAAACGCACAAATGCATTTCTCAATTAAACAGTAAATTTCTCAATTAAAGATACTACTCAAATTTGAAAACCCAGTTCACGTTATTTTTAATGATGAGCCTGAATACCAAAATGCTATTTTAAACTGCTATTTGTTTATTTTCTTCTGTTTAAAGTTAAGAAAAATGCGTTTAAACGCTCTTACTACAAGATGTTATTCTTTTACATCTAAAATTCCAGGCTAACAATTGATAACAACTCTTTCATTATCTAGTACAACATTTGCGTTTAAGGCATTAAGTAAGGAAATATACAATGTATCGCAAACTATAATGTCTCGCATCAGTTTGTTTTCCCCTTTAACTTTTCTACTTTTGCATGTTGTGTGTTACCCATGTCATTGCTTGTTTACAACCCATTAGTTAGAATAAGAACTCGATTGATTTCAAAACGAAGCATTTAAACATATTCTATATTTTAATGCATTTATCCAAAATATTGTTTTGAAGGAGGAAAATATACACCACACACATTTCTATAACTTTTTCATTCCTAAAGCGCCCCTCAAGAACAAACATTGAACCTACTTCTTAACCCAAACTCAAAAGAAATCTCCGTATCAAATACCACGAAATACGCCTTTGAGCGATTCGCCTGCCAATTATTAGAAAGTAAACGCGTCAAATCCAAACACACAACATGCGAAACCAAGCAAACGGTCTCCTTATTAAAATCGATCGAACCCACTGTTAGTAAATGGGGAATTTCTGGGAGTGACGGACAAACTGCATAATGAGCTGTGTTTAAGCAAATTAAATATGTTTAAACTGAATATCCTTAATAAGTTTTTATTATATTTGATAGATATTTCGTTGTTAAATTCAGTTCAAGAAAAATCTAACATTATTACTAAAATAAATTATCTGTTTATGATGAATAAGAAATAAAAAACAATGACTGCTCGTTCTTTGAAATTATGCAAAAGTAGAAACATTGCATGTTCTTAAAATCAGAAATGATCAAGGCAAAACCTTAAGTATATTTTGAACTATTAGTTAAATGGGAAAACAAACTAATACAACGCATTATAGTGTTTGAGGCATTTTATATTTCATTACTTAATGACTTACATGCAAATGTTGTATTAAATTATGAAAGAGTTCAATCCGTTCGTCAATTATTATCCTAGAATTTTAAATGAAAAGGAATAAAATCTTGTAGTAAGTGCGTTTAAAAACTCTTTCCTTAACTTTAAACAGAAGAAAATAAACAAATGGAGATTTAAAATAGTATTACGGTATTCAGGCTCATCATTAACAATAACGAGAACTGAATCTTCAAATATGAGTGGCATCTTTAAGTTGCTGCATTGAGAAACGCACTTGTGTGATTATTTAGTACTTAACAATTTTTGAAGCCTATTTTTGTACCCCGGTATATTATATAAAATACTTAAATGGTCTGTTATTTTTGGTTGAATTTCGGTTAGGATGTCTTTCAATTTATTTGGTGACTTAGTGACTTACTTCTACTTTAATGGGCAGAATGAAATATCGTTGAACTTATCCATCATAATCATAGGGCCCCAAACGGCCATGGTACGAAAATGGTGTCAAAAAATGGCTGGCACATTGGCACACAGTTTCTGAAAAAATGTCGAAGTGATGACGAATCATAGTGCAAAGGGGCATGTTTGGCTTTCATGTTAGCGATCTCATGCTATCGGAAAAAATATACTTTTTAGGTTAAAATCTTCCTAGTCGAAAATTTCCAACTTTTACTCTTATAGAGCAAAATGTTACTCATTTCTAATCGTTACGTTTTAGAAGCGGTAAAACAAAATATTTGACCGTACACACACATACACGGTATATACTATATATACCGTAAAAGAAATAATTAGAACTAAAACAAACTTACCAAAAAACGTTAATAATTCTAAGATTGTTTTCCTTATATCACAATTTATCCCTAGTTCGATTAAATCCCCATTAAATTCAGGTATATCACTTGCAGATCAAATTTTTACAAGACCTCCCTGCAAATATATTTGTACTCTGTTTGAATATTATTTCAAACAACATTCTTGAAAGTACTCATGTTTGGGTTATCAAGACAATTAGATTGGTTTTACTCGTAGAATATCTCAACAATAACAATACTGATGATATCATATAATTCCAGTGATCTATTGACCAAAATTTCTACCTCTAATCTTAAAGGCTACTTATGCCCTACTATTGCGACTATATATTCAGTGTTGTATTTAAATAAATGGTATCACACAAGATTCGAAATATTTTTCTTTTTTACCAAATCTATATTTACATTTTTATGAAATGAACTTTGATTTAAAAATTCCAAAAGTTTTCTGTTATATCAATAACATAATTATTTAACTTTAACATTTTTCGAATGATTCTACTATATTTATCCGCTTGAATTCGGACTCATCCGCACAAACGATGACCTTAATTCTCCTGAATTTTTTAATCTTTTTATTCAATCTTCAAATAATTCTGAAAAAATTGTTCTTAATTATAAAAGAAATTCATTTTGAATTTCATGTTAACCGTTTAATTTACTGGAATCCCAAGATTTCTAAGTTTTCCGAAATACTTTAATTAATAAAATTAATAGAATTAGAACTATTTCCAATAGCAACTACATTATTCTTAAACAGCTTGAATATCTAAAAAATGTTATTCATTTAAACCAAGTCAACACTTTTTTTTTCTTTACATTACATTAGACAAGTAGTTAATAATAACTCTGCTAGAGTGAAGTATAGCGCAGTTGCATTACTGCAGAAGGGCCACCCAAGCTATGAAGGTTTTGTGAAATTTATCTGTAAAATGCCTAATGTGGCTTTTATTTATTATTGTTTTTATTTTCATTTTATTTTGTATTACTTTTACTTTATTTTTCGGTTTTTGCATAACTGTCTCTTTTTCCCCCAAAGCCACTCGACTTCATTTCTTATATATATATTAGTTAAGAAATTAAGAGCGTTTTTTTTTTTTGAGTAAAATCAACAAAAGATCTTTTTTCAAGAATGAAGTGAACTAGTTCAACAAAGTCGAAGATGTCTGAAAATTAATAGTCATAAGATAAAAATAAAATAACTTTTCGTGAAAAGCAAAGGCAATGTACTTTTGATCTCACACTATGTCTGAGACAGCATTAAATTGGATAAGGGAGAAACGTGGATACAGATGGTGCATAAAGATACATAAAGGAAGAAGAAAACTTGAATTTGAATACCAAAATGTTGCTAACACTAAAGAAAAGACTTGTTCTTTGAATGTTAGACACTCTTAGAACACTTTGTACAGTAGAATGTATGCAGTGTCAGTAAAATGTATGCAGTCTGAATAATAATGAGCAAAGTTTATCTACTGAACCAAATATAATATCCTACTAAAAAGATAAAGGAATATACCTACATTATCAGATTCATTTCTATTCTTTTAGAAAACTTCGGAGCGAAATATTTTGTAGGAGTAACGTTTTACTGAGGAGAAATTGATGCACAAAATGGTAAATAGTATCTAAAAGTAAAACATATTAACGCATTAAAACCTATAACGCAATAACGCATTAAAACGTATTTGAAATGAAATATTTATCTTTTATTGAAGTATATGTTCTTCTGTGGATGTTATAGAATGTTGAATTAAACAGTTTGAATTGCAGAAGTTAAAAGTTTAATGTAACACGTACGAAATATCATATATATATATATATCGCTGATTCACAAAATGAGTCTTTTTGCAAAACTATAATTTAAAAAAGTGTATCAAACCGATAGAAGTACTTTATAAGATGCTGAATAATGACGACAATAGAAATGAATGATCTCTTCTGGGAGAAAAATTGCCAATGTTACATTAAAATGTTGTATTTGGACATACAACTCATTTAAAAAAAATACCCGAATGAATAATGGTTAGTAAGTAAGTAAATAAATAGGTTATATTTGTATTGGTAAATAAAAAGAAGATAATGTGGTGAATACAATTGAGTCAAATGCTAGTTAACAATAATATTTTACTTATAGGCAATATTATTTTTTGCTGATCGTGCTCAAAGCACATTTTTTTGCCCGAGGGAAAGCATTGGCACAGATGGTGTAAACATTACTCAAAGATGAAAGAATGTGTTTGAAGACTTCAGCGGGGATACCATCAAAATATGATTTACTTACTTCTTGAGTGCTAGAAATTGTTGTACATTTGATAAAGATTGCATGAGTGAATATCGATAAATATTTCCAACAAATGTTGGTGTATTTCAAGAGTCGTACAGCACCGAAAGTTTACTTTTACAAGTTATTGTACTTTTACAAAATTTAAATATATAACTAAAATGTGTTTCATAAATGTGAAAGTCCTCAAGAGCGAGGGAAGGGGGGAAACGTTTAGGGTGTAACCTAATTATTTCTCTACAGTGCAGCTTCGATTCGAAAAGTTACGGAACGTTCATTTGTAAACCAAATTGTGTTATTATCAATATTATGTGTTAGTACAAAGTAATTACGGGTTCATGATTCATTTGTGCATTACAAACAAACAAAACATTGCACAGATTGGCTCAATGAAAGCTCAACGTTTCCTTTGATACCATTTCCAGATCCTGCATTAATCGCAGATCCTTCATCTAATGTATGAGGTTTTTAGTGTTACAGAACAAAAGTGGCATAAACAATGTCTAGCTCCTGGACCAGAAAGGAAAAGAACATACCATTTTTGCTTCTTTTATCTGAATTAAAGTCTCGTCTCACTAACCGTCGAAATATAGTCCATACACTGATAGTTTCTTCACTTCGAATCACTGCAGAATTTTATTCCAATTAGTACTTATTATCATGTCTTTTAAAGCTGTATTTTAAAAAATAGTAGCTGAGCTATCCGAAACATCAGATATGTATTGAGATTGTGCTGCATGTCGAAGTTTAATTCTCATTCGCGAAGCTAAAGTAGGAGTTTGATTTATTTAATTTGAAATTTATCTTTCAATTTCATCTTCATTCTTCATATTCGAAAGAATAATTTAAATAATTCAAGCAATTACTCATAAGTGAAGGATAAATTCTACTAGATTTGCTTTCTTTACTGTTTTCTATGCGAACATTTTATGATTTCATTTTGCTGACTTTTCTTTGTATTGTTTACCTTGTGTTTTTTAAAATTTCTTGCTTTATGGTTTAAATATCAAGCAATCAATCTTATAAACGTCCTTTAATCCGTTAAAAAAACTATTTCAGATACAGGTGCATTGATTTAGAGAAAGCATGTTGAAAAGTCTTTGCATTTACATAATGAAACATCCAGCAAATTATTCTACTCTGATTCTCTAAACAAAACATATTTTTCCGGAATAAATAAATCAACATATCAATGTGCTTCCTTCAAGTGGTACTTTATGGTGCGCTATATGCTAGTATATATGCTATTCTTAAAAATTGCGAATGTTTAAAGCATTTTAGTTTATAGATCAAAAGGTGCTCGTCGCAAATTGTTTTCTTTTTGATTTAAATGAAAAATAAGAAATGAATTTAATTACATTTTCCTCTTTATTATTTTCTTTCTTCCGTTTTGCAACGCTAAGATGCAAAGCAATGGTTTTAATGTCTTCCTGGTAGATAAACAATTAAAGTTTCAAAGCCTTATGATTTTGCGTGTTAAAAATAATTAGTCTTTCTAATAAAAATACGTTGATAGTTGGTATTAAGTGAAATATTACGGTTAATATTTTGAAGGAATGAGTTTTACGTCGTTTTGAAATAAGGATTAGTTTCCATATTTTTTGAAAAGAATACGGATTATTTTGAAGTAATTTTTTAACGATAAAAACTGTTATTTGATAGAAACAGATCAGTGACAACTCATAAAACTCATAAAATGCGGAATCGTTTAGCTCCGGGGGAACTTCTTGTCACTTTTTGTAATTGTTAGATACGTTTAACGAAAATGAAAGCAACATTTGTACTTGATTTATGAATGATAGCAGCCAAATTCTGCAACTAGTTTTTGCAATACAGGGCAAGATAAAATAGCCGCATGTCAAAACCTAAAATATATGTTAAGCAATAAATGAGGCCCTTCTCCAATAAGCCAGCCACCACTTTTTTTATATTTTTTGACTTAATAACAAAATATAATAAATAACATGAAGGTGATAATTATGTCTCTTGAATTTTCTTCAAAATGAAACGAAGTATAACAAAATTAAATTGCTTCACCAAGGAATTTATGTTTTGAAGAAAACGAACAACGAAATACGTAGTAATACTTTTAACTGACAATAAGAATATACAATAACTGCTAAGAGTTATTCGTAATAATTCGCAGTGAAATTTAAACGCAACCAAATTAGTCGCTTTGCTAAAAAGCAGTCAATTACGCAGTTCTTATGTCATTTACTTTATTCTTCCCTTGAGAAAAACAACTTTTCGAAAATGTTATGAGTAATCTCTAGGGTGTTATTTAATACCTTAAATGATGTTCATCTGCATATCGAGGCACATCGAGGCTTAATTTGCACAAATGGTAAATAAATAATAAGCAACTTAAATTTCTAAGCTGGTACTTGCTCTTTGCATGTTAGAAGTATAATAATCAAAATTGGAAGGTATATCACATAATTCAAAAGAAAAAAAAAACATTTAATGTTTTCAACTTTCACAGTATATTAGTTACATTCAATCAAAAATTCTAATATATTTTTAGATACCTTTTCGACGTGAAAACTAAGGACACATGTAATATTTTTGAGCTAAAGTGCTTTATTATTTTTCAAAAATTACTTTAATAGGTATATGACGTCAACTTCTACGCAGGTTTGATATTTTAGTCATAAATATATGTATTAAAGGAGAACAATTTATTGTGTTCTTTTAAATTTATGTTTTTTATATTCAAAGTGACAAAAACATATTGCAAAAACACTCAGCTACAAAATGCAAAGTCATATATGCACTGATAAGGAATAACATGTTAATATACAATTTATACCTTCTACAAAATGTTATTTTTATTGCGTAAAAAATGTTTACTACCTTCGTGTGGTCTGTTTTCATTGCTATGAGTAATGCAATATATATATTTCAAACATAAGTTAAAACCCATCGTTTTATCATATTATAGTTTCCTCTTTCTTACCTATTGCGAACACTATTAAAGCCTTCATAGTTTTTCTTGTTTTTCTCCTTAAATTTTTCTATTAAATTTCTTGCTTAAATTTGCACCTCATGTATATATAGCTCATTAACATTATGTATAAAGTTTTAAAATGTAAGTTATGTTGCATTTCTTGAAAATATTTATTGTTAAAGATTTGTGTAGAAGTTCAACCCTTAAAAGGAAGCAATGCAGGTAAGTTTAATTCCAATTTAAGGAAGCTAATTTATTTAAGACAAATAGGCAAAGCAGTAGTTACTTTTTTCTTAATACAAAACTCCACTAAAGAGAAGGTTTAAAGAAGCTTTATCGTAAAGCTTCATTTTTGTGATTAAAAAAAAAGGTTTTTAAGCGGAGCAATTCATTGCAGCGGAACAATCTTTAATTAGTAAGTATAATACAGTGACTATAATGTTAAAAGAGAGAGGGGGGGGGGGAGAAATAGCCTTCTTCCTTAAAATTCAATTAAAGATCTGAAATTAAAGAAACTTGGGAACCAATTTAACTTTTTATGTTTAATTTTAAAATATGCATTGTTCTTTTTCGAGTTTGTAAGTCATTTGCCTCTTTCTATTTCAAATAACATTATTGAATTTATTTAAATACCGGTATAAGACACAGTTATAGAAAAATATAAAAGAATAATTCAGCTCATTTAAAACAGTGAAGAAACCTTCGGTTTTCGACTATCATTTTCCCCCTCGAAAATCAATGAAATGGTAAACTTGTCATCTATCATACCAAAAAATTAAAATCTGAATTTTATATCATTGCAGTTTTTTAAAATAAGATTTATTCAGAGAAGAAAAAACTAAATTTTACTTGCTATTTCATAACTTACTAGCTTTCGTGTAAATAGATATTTTTAATTCTATCATATTACGATATTTAAATAATAAATGATCTTTTAAGTATGCTGCGATTGATTTTATCTACCATCTCTACTAATTATGGCAACGATACAAATTCTGTTGCAGTACTAAAACATGTTTTATCTGCTTAAATTACAATTTTACATTGTTTAAATTATCGTTAAATTATGAAGGCTTAAGTTAATGTTGATCTTTCTGAGTAAACATATGCGATCAAGTTTTAAATTTATCTATCAATTATTCTTAACTTTCCATTGCACTACTTCTCTACAAAAAATAACAAAAATAACGATGCAACAAGTTAGGAAGTGCAATTAAACAAACGTACTAAAATAATAAAATTAATAAAAACTTGAAAGTAAGACTTTTTTTCTTTCATAAAGTATGACATGAAAGTAAAGCATGACATAAATGAACAAATTAAAATTGATTTAATTAAAATGTAAGAAACAAAAAAAAAATGAATTTTGAACTATCATATTATGTTGTCCCTTACCGCTAGCAAATTTAATGAGACTATCATATTTAGAGCATTTTTTTAAATTGTAAGAACATTTTTCTTAAATTTCAGTTCCATGCTCTATTTTTTTACTTGAAAGTTTCGTTTCCGTAAATCTTGAACAGGAAACGTCTTAGCTGTTCCCGGAAGAAGCGATTTCTTTACTCCTTTTTTCCTTTATTGTCTTCTTTCACTGTTTCATTTCCCGGATCATAAATAACAGCAATTTAAAATGTTTCGTAAATTTTAATTATTACTTACGTCGTGGCGCAGTAGGAAAACTTACAGTTACAGCGCTTAGATCATTCTAATTCAGCATGGAATAGAATATAAGGTAAATTTACATGCTTGTAGTCAGATTTTTGTTTATTTAATTACTAAACCGATACTGAAAATTCTTCCATTTTTTCGAAATTTTCACTGAGACTCTTTACATATTTCACAATTTATAATACAAGATTGATTAAAAGATCTTGTATTTTTAATGCTTTACATAAATTTCAATAACAAATGCTGCGCTGGTATCTTCATTTATTATGTAGTTTACATAGTTACTAATATGATTTTTCAGTTTTTTAAATTCATTTTTGCATGCCTATTTGTATAAATCTCTTAACATCGCTGAAAAATATTTCTTAACAGAGCAGAATTTCATTATTGGTGGATCGAAAATGTGTTGCATTTGCTAAATAGACACACTCACACACGCGCGCGCGTGCTCATATATACATATTCATATATATATATATACATTTCATTAAATACTGAATATGTAGAAACATTTATTTTCATAAGATTTTTTTAAGTTATAGTAGGAGTCTTTCTAAATATAATGTATTAACCATACTGCTTTATACAACAGTGTGTTTCAGAGATTCGGAATATGTTCCCTTTAGTTTTATGATCAGAGTTAGTTTTAGTTTTACTTTCAGAGCAAGTCATTGTTAAAAAAATAATCTTTTTAAAGAATTAAATGGAAAAAAAATCTGGAAAATACAATATCCACGTCTGTCTGTATATCTTTAGTCAGATGTACTTCGAAGAGATAGGTGAAAAAGAAACATTATTTTATAAAAAAAGTAGTTGCAGGAAGAAAAAAAAGAAAACACTTGGCTTGTAAATTTGAGTAGTAAGGCGCCACAGTTTTTCCTTGTTAAAGGTAACCAATTAACTATCCCTTAGTACGATATATCTTTCTCTTCAGTGGCATGACAAGAGTGAAGAAAAATTTTCTTAAACGATTTTCAGGAGAAATAAAACTTTCTTTCTTTAGAAAAAGGCTCATGGATCTTTCTTAACGTTCATTGAATTAGGGAAAGAAGAAAGTTTAAAAGAAACCAAGAGAGAGAGAAAAAAAGAGCTACTATTTTTTTTTTTGAAAATTTCACGTCTGCGCAAAAAGTAGTAAATATCCTGCAAAAAAGCAGCGCATATCCCGAAAAAAAATGCTTTCCGTTCAGCGAAAAAATAAACATATCAGTTATGTTTGCATTAGAAAAGATAATTTATTAAAACATATAAGAAAAATTGCACTGAAAAATTATATTTAATGTTAGAAAAAAGACCTTTTAAATATCACAGTAATATAAAATATTTTTTATCTTAGAATAATTGGTTTAGCTGTTTTTCTAATTATTCTAATGATCATTTTACAAAAACCATTGAAATATTCTTTTGAATAAAATCATCTCTTCTTTCGGACCCTACAACTAGTGAAACGTTAGTCTCCTACGATGATCTAAGCAATAAGAGTTTTACGTCATGTAAGAGAAAACAAACCTTTTCAGAAAGGAACTACATACATATGAAATTTAAATGTCAGTACGATTTTAACTTTGCTTTAATTTTACGATCACGTTCGCAGTACAAAACCACGTCAATTGACGGACTCTAATAAAATTTGGAGCAAAATTCAATTATCCCTTCTAAAGGTATTGCACGAAATCCCATTCGAAAATTAAAATTCCGTTTTTTTTACTTCCAATTTCAAAATTTGTTTTGATGTTGTTGAAACAAAAAATATCCATTTTTTTAAACTTTTGCATCATTATGAAGCTAACTGTAAATTGCTTCAAAGTTAATCTGTTGAAAATCTACAGATCATGAGTTATAGCTCAGAAATGTTTTCTCTAAAAGAAGGTTAAGTTACGTCTTAAGCTTAAGCTATTTTTGGCCTATTTTCGAGATAATTAATTCCAAAAATTTATTGATGTAAAATATTAGCCCTTGAGTTGTCTTTGAACTTTATTGCTTCTACTAGGTCTCGTATTGCTGTAAATGTGTGTGTGTGGGTGTGTATATTCACTTAAAGATGAAACTAAAAATCAAAAAGCTTAAATAATTCAAATGATCTTTGTTTTATGAAAGCTGGTATTATCCACTCCTGAGAACTGAAAAATAAGAAGAACATAAACCGGTTTATTGCTCCGTCTGAAAAATGGGAGAAGGAATTGCTAAAATTACACTATAAAAGTTTCTGTAAAAAACATTGGGGGGAACTGAAAATGTTTATTTAAATTTACAAAGAACTTGCTTTAAATCAAATAATCAAGTTTTTTATAAGTTTCTCAATGAAATTCTTGTTTTTCCGCTCTTTAAAACTACAGAGAAAGATTTTACATAAAACTGAACAACTGAAATCTCTGACTACAAGTTTAAAAATTGTAAAAAAATGCATAAGAAAATGCAAGAGTTTTCTACTACCAGTTAAAGAACATTCAAAAATGCAATATATATTATTCAGCGTATAATTTAATTGAGCTCTAACGAGCACCCTTAAGCTTCGGCGGGAAGCCTTCGCGACTGTGGAGGCATCATTGGCCGAAGGGCATGGGCTCAACTCGTCTTCGACTTTGTGTACCAGAGATAAAAATTTAGAACACTCTCAGATGACGCCATTACTGTGAAACATTATCCGTGGCAATCAATTTACAGAATGTTCTATTTTTTATTCTCTGCCATTTCCTTTTTTTAAGAATTTGTAGTTTCTTGTTTTTAAGTTTCTGTAATTTTGCGTTAGACTCCGGATAAATGAACTCCAGAAGATTCTCGCGCACTTTTGGCCAAGAATGTTTTACAGTGTAGGAAATGTGATTAAACGCCTACAATATGTGTTCTATTTATTTACGCGGGCAATAAATAAATTGATTTGAGACCTGAAAAACTACTTCTTTTTGAAGTACTTGTTTATCAAGAAAAAAATTACCTCATTTGGCTCTAAAGCGCGGTATTCCTAGAAATATAACATGTTTCAAAGTACGTTATAAATTTATTAAGCTGTTTTTTCTATGTTTCGAAGAAATATAAACTTTCTTGAACCGGTCAGGTTTTTTTTCAAAACTGATTTGTAAAAAGACGGGAATTCTAAGCAGATATACGCATCTACCGATACACATATATTCGCGAAAAAACTCTTCCTCGAAATACTTTCCTCATTCATACAGGTTGAAAAGCAATAGTTCTATCACATACTCTTCTGTGGAGATTTGAGCCTTAGTTTTGTATCTTTAAATCAGGAAAATAAATTCCCATTTATTTGTAAGAGACGATAGGACCGATTTGAAGTTTTGAGTTCATTTATTTACTTATGATTATATCTAACGTATCAGTTTTGATATTAAAATGATTAAAAGAAATATTTCTTTTAAATTTAAAGTGGCCCATTTTGAAAAAAAATCATCCTAAACGCAATATTTTAAAGACTGAAATATACTATTTATTCCAGCAAAACGAGGCTTCTTACAGGTGAGAAAACAATACCAACGATAACTAAATAAGTAAGTACAATTAATTGTTTTGATCATCCAAAACCAATTTTGACACAGATTTTTAAGACATTGTACTTTTTCTGTGCAAACAGCAAGAGTTTGCCTTCTGATGACGTTGTGGTAAAACAATAAGTGCAACTGGAGTTTTTCATATAAAGGTAACATTGTAGTCATTGCTGGCGACAATTTCACAAAATACATTACTCCATATCTACCAATATTCGTTTTTAGTTATAAATATTATTTACATATGTGATGACCAACCCAATTTAATTATTTTTGTAAACTGTCATAGTTTGTGTAATTACAATCGACGTGTCAAGGTCACACGACTCTACCATTTTCCCCTTCTGGTCGCCATGGTTTCCGTGCTGGAAACTTTTTCAACACTTGGTATGAGGAACATGATAAGTCAGTTTGTTGTTTAAGTTATAATAATAATAGACGGATTAAAATCATATTTATTTCTCAATGGCAAAAATGGATTGCGTCAGATAAGTATTCTACTATTTTGAACCAACCTAAATCCCATTCTACTATTTTGATGCTGTTTCAGAAAGCTATTGTATAGCTAATTTATTCTATTTTATATTTTGGAAATGTTAAAATCTTATCTAAACATTCCAGATTTGATTTATGAGAAATTTAATTGCATTTACTTAATTGCATTTAATTGCATTTACATTTTTATTTCTCAATGGCAAAAATGGATTGCGTCAGATAAGTATTCTACTATTTTGAACCAACCTAAATCCCATTCTACTTTTTCGATGTGTTTCAGAAAGCTATTGTATAGCTAATTTATTCTATTTTATATTTTGGAAATGTTAAAATCTTATCTAAACATTCCAAATTTGATTTATGAGAAATTTAATTGCATTTACTTAATATCAAAAATAAATAAATGGAAAAATAAATTTTTTCTTATTACTTTTTTTCAATTGCTCTAATATTTTGAATCGGAAGTGTACTAATGCAATTGTCTTAACTGCAGTGCAAAAAAGAAGTATGGCTCTGTTATCTTTCTCGCGGTTGACATGGGGCCAAAGCAGAAAACTCGACCTTAATGCGCCTATTCTAATTACACAGACTATAGTAAAATCTAAGCACATTAAGTATTTTTAAATCTAAACTTCTTGGAGATAAAAATTTAAATGATTTCTAAAATGTAGAAAGTAAATTTTCCAATACACACAATGAAAACTCCTTCCACTAAATTAATTTTTACTCACCAATATAAGTTTCGTATTCAGAGAGAATAAATTAAGTTTAATTTTAAATTGTTCCATAAGTATGACTTACTAAATAATTGCAGGGAAAAAAATAAAATATTGACAAGATTCTAAACAGCAGTGATCCCTCAAACTACAACGATCGAAATTCATGAAAATAATTTAATGTAAAAAAAAAAAAAAAATAGGAGAGATAATTTCAAAACCTATCAACGGCGTAAAACAATTTTGAAGACTTATGGGAACCGGATTAACTTTAATATTCTTCGGAAACATTTTTCGTTAAAAATATTTGCTTAAAAGTAAGCTTCAAATTCTTTTCTAGGTATTTATTGACACTTTCTCACCACACTTTGTTCATAATAAATTCATTTTTGGGAAATAAGTGGAACACCGGTATAATATTTCTCCCGCTTTAGTATTAATAGGGATTTATTTTCCCTAAACTCTTTCGTTTACATGGGCCGTCATTGAAAAACAATTATAGTTTAAATTTAAGTTTATTTACATAGAGCAATGTTGTATGTATATATATATATTAATTTTATTGTAAGGATTTAACCAATGAAAATTATATTCATGGTGTTATAAAGCAGTACATAAATATATAGTTGAGTATAAATTCGTCTTCGTTTCAGTACCCCTTGTTGCATTTTATAATTTAATCATGGTAACCATTATTTACAAAGTCTTTGAAAGTTACGAACCCACAAGTTTTTTTCTGATTTATATTTTTTCTAAATGTTTGTATACATGCAGATATGTGCATAAATTCATAAAAAAGGAAGGTGTAATTGAATGAATTTTGTAACAAAATTCTCATTTAAATGAGGTTTAAGGAGCAAAAAAAAAAAAAAAATCTTAATTTTTTGTAGAGTGCACTGCAACTCAAGACAAATTATAAAATTCCACTGCAAAACTATACCAAATCGTTCAATTTTAAATACCGCTTCTGTTTGATGCGTACACCAATATTACAAATGACAAATGCTTTCATACGACTCACAAGCCGTTAGCACCAGCTTCTAATATATCTGGATGAATGTGAGTTATGTAGCGAATCGCGTCTTAGAGTTGCCTACCTATTTCTATACACTCTGGATGAGCCGTAACCCTCATGTTTCAAAATCAACCTGGGGTAAAGTTA
Source organism: Octonoba sinensis (assembly GCA_038502835.1). Taxonomy (NCBI): domain Eukaryota; kingdom Metazoa; phylum Arthropoda; class Arachnida; order Araneae; family Uloboridae; genus Octonoba; species Octonoba sinensis. Next base: position 104,847,901 of record CM076602.1, on the reverse strand, counting down.
ATGTCACTGTGTCAATGAGATTATTTTCTGTAGAAAGTGTAATGTGATCGCACATAACAGTATCAGTTATAAATGAACTACTAAGCATACATCCTTCTTTCTATAATCATGTGATGTGCATATTACTTGAATTTTTGATATCAGCATCATGCATTAGAACAAATTGTAACTATATTTATATTCAGCAAAGGAGGGAAAAACTTTGGATAAACTTTTGTCTCCCATCGCATTCAAATTTACAAATTCCATTCAATTTTAAAGAACTTTTGAAGTACTCAATGTGTGGCACGCTACATAAATTATATATATATATATATCTATATATATATATATATACACACAAAATTGAGTTTCTCACTTATCATGCTTCACCCGTAAGAGTGAACTAGCTGTTTTTTAACCCTTTCTAAGGCGGTGGGAAGTATGATTCTTACCAAATTCACCAAATAATAGATGTTTATAGTAATCTATTTTACCTTTTCTGATTGTCAGAAACTTGCCAAAGACTCTGAGAAACATATTTACCACCACACGCATCAATGTTCAAATATTATAACTATCCCCCTCAAAGGGGGGTGGGAAAAATCATGCTAATCTTATTTATTGCCCTATATGGTTTTCTTTTTTTTGAAACAAAACAAAATCTGAAAAATATTTTAACATACTGATACTACAAAAAAATGGCCCCTTTAAAGGGTTAACAAAACAGATGTGTTTCTGGGTGCACTAAAAAGTGCTGATAATAATGCAAATCTAATGCACTAAATTCTGGGAGAAACAAATATACTGATGCTAGTTGATGTAAATTCCTAAAACTTCTAAAAAATATTGCAGAGAAGGAATTAGTTAACTTTAGCTTTTCAGCAAGCGTAATAAGCAAAAAAATGTGAATGAAGAAAGGTGACATGAAAAACTTTTTGCTTTTGTTATTATGTTACAAAGGTTTTATTTTCTAATGAGGAAAACTACCCACTATAGTATTCGTTATTATAATGAAAATTGCTTAAGCAAAGGTTTTATTACTGAGTGAGAAATACAGTAATGTTTATAAAGTCTTACTTCGAAGCTTGCGTATGCTTGGCTTAAGACCATAGAATTTCCCAGAAAATATGCGTTAAGTCTAGAAACTTGGGGAAAGCACTTGTCAGAAATTTGTCGAAGCGAGAACATTCTGTTTCACGTCTCATTTGCAGTTTCACATTTCCGATTAGGAAATGCTCTCAAGTTTAGCGAATACAGGTACTAGACATTTAGCTGAAGCAAAGCTAGAGCAATGAAGTCTGTTAAGAATTAAGAAGCGACTGGGATTCAACAGGGCTGGAAAATTATCACGTTATTAAATTCGTACCGATATTAAAGAATGAATTTATTTTTTAATTTTTACAGCAATTTTTAATCTGAAATCGAATCTATTTTTTACCAAAAGTAATTTTATTTTATTCTTTTTAGTGCAAATACATGTGTTTATGAAAACTCTATTGAAAAACGTATTAAAGGGCACAGTCACTTTGAGTGACTGGCACTAAAAAATAATAAGTTGTAAGATAAATTCCATTATGAAGTTGATTTTAAAAGGTTACTCTAGTAAACAGACTGAATTTTGTTTTTTTTTTTTTTTCAGAGAAGCCTTCCCTCAAACACTTATTATAATTGTTTTTAATATTACTGTTTAATGGCAACATACTCTTTTTAACAATAACTTTTATATTGATTTACAATTTTCTCAGCAAAGAAATATCAAGGAAAACCTTTCCAATTGAAAGAAAACTACTTATATTTTTAACATAACGTTCTTCCTGAAGAGCAATTAGAGTCACGTATGGTTATTAAATTCGACGACCATCTAGCGATTTTTAAAATATCATTAAAATTGGTTTTTTTAGTCAAAAGTTGTGAATTAAAATCCGAAAATCTTACTAAATTTCCGCCCATACCTTTTTTCTAAGTATCAAACATAATCAAATGAAGGTACGGGACCTACAGGAGACAACACTCGATCGATTAAGAAAAGATCGAAAAAAGTTATCAATGAACAAAAAGAAAAAAAAAAAAAACATACGGTATGAATTGATAACCTCCTTCTTGGTGGAAGTCAGTTAAAAATAGCGATATCTTCAATGCGGTGCTATGGCTCAGATAACTAATTATTCCAATGCCTTTGTGTCGTGCTTTTTGTGCAATAAAATAAGCAACACCCAATATTTTTTCTTTATTTCTTTTTGTGTTTAACATAACTTGTTCTGAAGCGTATGCTTCACAACAACTTAGATTATGTTCTAATTTGAAGTTAAAAAACAAAGCTACTTGTACTTATGCAGCGAAAATGCATAAACAGCTATGTACAGCGAATCAAATCATTGTCGTGGGCTGATATAAAACGAAGCAACTCGTTGACGAACTTTAATAAACTTTTTAGAGCGTGTTATTCCCTGGTTACAAGATTTATATAAACTGTCATATAGATTTTCAATTTTAGGTTTGCATTAATTTACTAAGGTTACATGTCGAAGATATTCAATAAAAATCAATTTGTTATTGTGGAGAAATCTCTAAAAATCTGATCATCTTGGTAGATAAATAACTTTCAAACTTATCTACAGCTTAAGTAATGTTACGTTACAAAACATATGAATTCTGCTTTGCCAAATACAAATAACTGTAAATCAAACATCTTGGAAACTTGCATTCAGCATTTAAGGGGAATTGGCACCTTTCAAATGTAGAAAATGGCTGAAAATAACGATTTTTCAATTTTTTGCTTAAAATGTGGTTTGACTCTGCAGTACCAGATTTGAAGCGATACAACGCATATAAATGTAGTTAAGAAGTAAGAGAACTATTTTTGTATTCTTTAAACTACGTTTTCTCGGTTTGTGTGTTTTCTCCATATTGTAGTACTTAAAATGCTAAAACTTCTACATATATTCATGTAGCAACTTGAAATTTTTTGTGTCTGTTCGATATGATGTGCTTGATAAAATTAGGGAGGGAATTTGCAATATATTTTCAAAAAAAAAAAGTTTTTAATGAAAATGTAACAAAAGTCGCTTTTTTTTCTGTGTTCTACCATCCATGTAACTTTAAAAACTTTTTTCTCAAAAACTAATTAATTAATAGCAAAACTTATCCCTAAAATTGTAAACCATACTATAATAAGTACTTTAAAAAATTTGGTAAAAAAAAAGTCAAGAAATGAAAAAGAAGAAGGAAATTTAAAATTGTTAAATAATTTTTAAAAAATTACATTTTAAAATTTTCTGTTAGTTAAATTTTGATTTTTCATGTGAAAATCATTTTGTTGAACAATAGCACATCATAACATACAAATGAAATAGGTAAAAGTTCTTAAATTAAAAAATATTGTCAAAAGGTGCCAAGTCCCTTTAAGGACGAAAAAATTCCTAACTTTTTTGTGCAAAAAGAAAAAAAAAAGATAATTTTTTAATCTATTTTTGAAAAAAAAAAAAGTTTATTTGAAAAGCGATGACTGTTTTTTGCACTAAATGGTAGTTTCTAAGAAAGACCATTAGCATAATCTAAACAAGAAGCCTTTTTGAGTAAACTTTCGAAATGCCTTTTACGCTTTTTTATTATCCGGAACTGTAATGGTACCATTAAGTTTTCTGATGGGATAAAAGATAGTTCTGATCGAAGAGTATCGCTGTAATGAAATGAACTGAAGTACTTTGTGAAACTAAATAAAAACTAACTTGTTATTAACTGGTCATATGGAGAGATGTGAAGATGGAAAGATGGAAACATTAAAGTAAGGAAAGGGAAAAACAAGAGTAAGTTTTGTTTCTTTTGCAACTTTATATCCTTATGATATATATATATATATATATAACTAAAAACGTATAGTATTATAGAATAAAAAATATTTTTATTAAAGAGAAAAATATATGTAATGAATAACAAACATATGTATATATATATACTGTTGAGCTGGCTTAATACGAAATGGCAAAAAATTCGCGAATTCGTTCATATTAGCTGCTATTCGCAACAATCGTGAAAACCTAAAATTGTGTTTAAAAAAATTAGAAATACATGTTTATATTTTAAAAATTGTTACTACTATTTATAATACAAAGTAAAATAAATAGTGAAAACAAATTATTTATTATTACTAATATACAGTTTTAAATCTTACTAGTGCATTGAGAAAAAGTGCTTACCTTTTAAAATTTAACAATTTTGGAAAAAATCCTTAATGGTTAGTTGTTTTTTTAGATACATTAAAATTTAGGTGCGTGTTATGACGTGTGCCAACAGGAAAAAATTACAATGTTAACAACTAATTTTTGGATAAATATATTGTGAAACATATGTTTTTCAAATGCAATTGTCCATGTGAAATATCTGGTCCCGGGTGATCATTTTTTCCAATCACGTTATTAAACGTATAATGCATAAAACCAGCCATTTCCAGTACTTTCCTGATTTAATCATACAAGATGTTTCAATTTCTTCTGTTTTTAAATTGATTACTTCTCCAGGATACGTTTCTCCAACATAAGTCACAAGAACTCAATTTCCCTGACTGCTGGTTTCACATTTATTATCTAAAATATAACATCTGTAATTACTTTGTGATTACTTTAGAAGTTCTATGTTTAATTCAGAGGAACATCGAATGACATGTACCTGTTGCCTGAGGCACATCTTCATTCCATAATGACATTGCAATAGACTTTTCGATAATGTCTGCTTGTGATATGTGAATTACCTTAGTATGTGGCATTATTTCCGCATCTAAGATGCCAAAATCTTGTGCGCTCTGAACTACAACTGCTTTTACACTGCAACTCATAACTTACAGACGAACAAGGGATTTAGCAAGGCCACCTATTCCATCCACTGTGTTTCTTTTCCATGTGAAGTAGCAAAATACTTCCAATGGAAAGGTCTCGAGTATAGAGCAGAGTAACTAGCCTTTAGTAATTGTAGCGATTAATTAATCGTAATTGTAGCGCTTAAATTTGCTTCATGGTCCATCGCTCCAAATAATTTTTTCCACTTCAGGCTGAACCAAACCTTTTGTTTCCTCTAATTTCTCCTCATACAGTTGTAGCAGGAAACATGATATGGTATCTTTGTCTTTATTAGGTCTATCTGAACATATTAAAGATGTTTGACACTTACCATCATGCATGACTGCTACTCTGAACAGTGAAGCATTTGCTCTGCGGATCTCCACAATGGGGATTGCACTTCTTCTGATAATGGCGTAATCGATCTGAAAGACTCAGTTCTTTTTACCTTTTTGGTCAGCTTAAAAGTCCCTTGCCTGAATTCTCTTAAGATTTGTGTGATCTTGCATTTTTCTACAATCTTCCATGACCACATCAATTAGCTGTCCTACACAGTCCTCTTGCGGCACTTTTTTTTAGAACTAGTCTCTCTACACATAACTATGTTTTCAAAGGGTACCATTGTACAGTGTACAATGGTACAATGTACACGTTTCTCCCTCTCAAATGGCACTTGTTCTGGAAACTTTCTTCCATGTTTGCGCTCACTACACTGGCCTTGCCAACAATGTGTTTCAACAATTTTGTTCTATATGACACAATATACTTTGTCACCAGTCATTTCTATAATTAAATTTCGAAGCTTTTCAGAAGAAACCTGCTGTGAATCTTGCATTTGCATTGATGTACAGGCGTTTCTTGCAAAAGCAAAACGCTTGGGGGCGTTTTCGAAGTTGCAGAACTTCGAAATACTACTTCCAAATTTTAATTCTCCATTTTAAATAAACTCTTAGATACATTGTTAAATAGTACTTACTCATCTTAACTTTCTTACCACTATCATATACACTAATCTCATCATTGAAACCGGACACAATACATACAACATCACTACGAAAGTTGATTTTTTTTATCTGAGTTAGTTTCTTTTGCTAAGCTGTTGCCATGAACCTGTGCTTCTACATTATTGACAAATTTGAGTCCAACCTGTTTAGCAAGTCCAATACAACTTATATAAAATTATGTCACGTTGCTAAGTTCTTAAAGTTGTAAGTTACACACACCACTAGTGACATGTGTGACGTTTTAAAATGCAGTTTTAAAGTGTAAAATATCTAACAAAGTTGAAAGTACAGATGGATTTAGTCATCCATCAGGATGTCTAGTCATTTTAGCCAGTAGGATTTATATTAATTTATAAGCTAAATTTATGAGTTAATACTAACATGCATTAATTTTTTACATGAAATTTTTAAAGTGTCTGTGACTATCAAAAAGGATTTTTTCTTTTTTCAGAACTAAACATATTTAAGACACTTTTATTCATTTTACACCATGTGTTTTACTTTTAAAACATTCAATAATATTATTTTCTAACTCCAGTTTTTGCCATTTTCAAAGATTTATCATCATAACGTGAGCAAAAAGACGACTTTACAAATCGCATCGGAAATCATTTAAAAATAGTGTAATAAAAAAGTAAATTTTAGGGTATTTGATAAATATTTTGATTTAAATCATTAGCAAATTTGAAAAATTAAACTTTTTTTACACTATCAGGAAGCATTATTTCTATGAATTTTTGACTTTGAAATTTTACCCAGTTGGTCAGCAAATCATGGAATGGGCCTTTTCCAGGATTCAATAGCCTTCTTCTTGCCAATGGCTTGAAGAAGAAATGCTATTCGGTTTTACCTATATGTCAGAAGTCCTGTGTTTAAAACTACAAAAAAAAAAAAATAAAATATAATAATAAGAAGAATAAGAACATGAATAATGTAAAATGCTGTAAAGCCGCTTCTGGCAGTTACAGCATAAGCATCATTAATTTGTATATCAAGCAACACTTTGAGTTGCCTATTTCCCCTTCATACTAATTTGAAATTGAAGCTAGTTTTGGCAGCAAGGCATAGCCTCTGGCAGAGTAATATCTCGCTAGGGCAGCAAAATGATAATTGCTGAGCGTCGGGGGCTCAAAACGTCTTCATCACTGGAAACCCTACACATGATTTTGAATATCTCTGCTTTAGAGTTAAGCTCATAATTTCTTGATATGATAACTACATATTACTACAATTTGAATTACAGCGCACGAAGGTAAATACACACAAAAAATGAACATTAACTCGTCGTATAAATGCGCAGTTTACAAAATACAAAATATTCGTAAATTACTTCCATTTTGATGGTTTAGATATTAATAAAGTTTTTATGCTGTGAAAAAATTCGTTTAATGTTTCACTTTCCTTACAAAACATAAAAATAAATATTGCGTTGTTTAATGTGATTTTCTCGCAACAGCGGCATAAAAATTGACTGTTTTTTCTTCAAAAAATTAATTCCTTTCATTACGTTACGGATTATTCGTGATGAAACGTTGTTAAAGTTTTATATGTTCTCAATGCATTAAAGTTTCCCCCCATTAATGAAAAGTAAATCTTGTTAAGTGTAAATCTTCCTTTTAAGCACATTTTGAGAATTCATCTAATTAAAGAGATTATTTTCTGTTTTACTGTATGCAAAAATAGCGAGTCGTTAATAAACTGGTAATTCCTTTTTTCTCAACAATTTTAATGGGAACTAAAAATACGAATGAACACGGTAAAAAAATATTATTTAATAAGAAAATAAATGCCACGTAAATTGCATAAAGTGTTTGTACTGATTCAATCTGTGCTAGTAAAAATTATTAAAGGCGAAAAAAAACACACATTTGATCGCTATTGCTACTAAAAGTAAGCTAATTGAAATTAGCAAATTATAAATGCAATAAATAGTTACATCCTTACAAGTACATTATGTCAAGCGGAACGCATGCAAAATATACAGCCGATTGAAAAGCTGTAAGACAATTCTTCGAACAAATTCAAATTAATATTTTTGAAATAAAAATTTTACTGTAACTAAAAAAAAACAACAAAAAATTAGATTATTTAAACTCAAACCATTTTTTTCAGGGAAGATATGTATTTATCGTAGCTGAACTGCTTTAAACTTATTCAGTAAGTAAAAGATTTAGAATATTTTGTTAGGAATCTCTCTCTCTCTCTCTCTCTATGAACACTAGGTATTCTTAACTATTTCAAGAAGATGGGTCGTACTGAATAGTTACTTTTCGGCAACCTTTTCAATACACCATGCATTACACCGAAGTTCAGGCCAGTCAAAGCACTACCGTTATGTGTGACTTAACAAACTGAAACACTAAATAATACAATAATTCGAATCACATGTTATTAAAGCGAAGAAAGTCTCTTTTATTCAGTTTGTTGTTGATTCCCCAAAAGCACGATAAAAATCTTATTGGAAAGTGGAAGGTGATCCATGATTTTTGAATGAGCGAAATCATAGAATATTTTGCAATATGTTTGCAAAAAAAATGTCTACAAGTGAAAGTGTCCCTAACTTTTGGTTATTAATATATTTTTTTTGCTGTACCTAGAGTAAGGCTTGAATAGCATCTAAGTATAGTGCTATATGCAACAAAACTTGCGAATGTCTCATGAGTCAACTAAGCAGAGAATCATAAGCATAAGCAGTAATAGTTTTTGAATTTGTCTTATTAAAGCAGCGTTACGTATTTATGCCTCTTAACTTATGTAATTTTAATATACATAACAATTTAATTTCATGACTAAATTACATTAAAATTTAAGAAACAATAAAACTGTAGCATATAAACACTTGTTATACTGCTTAATGTGGATGCTGCCATGCGAATGTGTCAGTTTTTGTTATTTATAATAAGACAAGAATATTTCGTAAGTTTAGTATGGCAAAGAAAACTGGAACGTCTTGAAGCAGCTTTTAGACTGATCTGAAGACAGCATAAATTTGTTCATGGCTGATGAACAGCTGGCTTTCTCTCTCGAATTTCCTGACTCTAAAATTGCCAAATTACAATGTAATAACTTTTTCTTTCTTTCTTTTTTTTTTTTTTGAGCAATAAATGAAGATTTCGTACTGGTTCGCCTCGTACGCCTAAGTTCTCAGAACCAAATCTGGCCCAAATCGGTGGATTTTTAAAATGTATGATTATGCGGCATGTTAAAGATCTCTTGAGTATCCGTTTGGCTTGCATACTCTCGGCAAAAATTCCTAGTGCAGTTTCGCATCAATCAGAGCTTAGGTGCCGCCTTCTACCTGGAAACTGAACGTCTAAATTCTCAAAGTGGCAATCGCATCCGCCGATAGTGGTGCTACTTGAAAGAATAAATACCTATTTCTGGGGAATGCACTAGGTTTGCAAAGATTAGTAACCATACGCAGCCCTATTAGAAAGAAAAACAAGAAGCTTCGTCTAGAGCTATACGAGCCTACTTTCCCGTATACTCCAACTTTAAATTTATGATATAGCTATTTATTTCTCTCTTTCTCATTCAGCTTTAGTTCTTAATTACTTCACATATACCTTTTTCAGTGGTTAATACATATTCATTCACTCAATCGCTCATTCATTTATTTACTCATTCTCTCGTGTACTTATACACTCATTTAATTATTTTTTCATTTATTCATTTATTCATCTATTCTTCCACTCATTCATTTATTCATTCATTCATTCATTCAGAAATATCCTTAAAAATTCCGACCAAAAAATTTCATAGGAAAATAGAGAGTTTAGTTCTGGATGAACTCTCTATTTGTACATGTTTTACGGCCTAAGGTCTTTCCGATAAAGTTTATTCCTGGCAAATCCGTCTGTTAGATCAATATTTTTATAGGATTGAAATTTTCCCGTCGGTGCTAATGTTAATTTTTTTTGAACTGTTCATAAACGGGAAAAAATTGTTCAAATCAAAAAATAAATCCAGCCAAGAGCTTTTCCCAATGACCGTTTTCATAGGAACTTATATCTTATGCCCAGGTTTTACATAATTTGCTTCATTTTTGCCCGTAAGCGCTAATGATAAGATTTTTTGAACTGTTCAAAATTGAACGAAAAATTGTTCAAACCAAAAAGTGAATGAGAATGTCCTCGCCAAAAGCTTTCGAATACAAAAAAAAAAAAAAAAAAAAAAAAAAAAAACATCTTTCAAATCGGAAAATTCCCTCAAAAGTTATTAGGGTCTAGGGGGCATACAGACCGATAGACACATTTTCCCCATCTCAAAACCCTAATTTCAGATTTTTTATTTTTCAATATTTATTGAATTACTTCACTTATTTTTGATGTTTCTTCATTTTTACAATTCTTTTACACCTTACTTATTTACTTTTTTACTTTTACTGGACAGTAGGGTAAAAAGGAGAAGTACTGTCTGGCCTAAAAATTGAATCATCAGGGCGTGGTCTATCTGGTTATGAAAAGCATTATATATGTTGAAAGGCTTTAAGAATGTATGTATACCGTGTCTATCTTCTCGTTTTTGCAAAAAAAGGAAATGCAACTTGCGATGTTTGCCGAAAGTAAGATAAGTTTTGTTCCTGGGGTTCTGTTTAACTAAAAAAAGCTGGATGAGCGAATCTTCTCCTTTGTATTCATTGAAAAGTTTTAAAAAATCAAGTATACAAGCAACCAATGTGTACTATTTTTAAATCAATGTGTGGGATTTATTGGTCATATATTGCATGAACGATCTGATTGTTTCACAGAACTCCACAGCTCTAACAACTTCTGTGAAGGCTTTGATGCAGTTATTAGACAAATTTTAGACAATTACTGCACGTGCTAATGGTTTCCAGTACTCTGAAAACATTATAGAAGTCATCCCACAAGAGACACTCATGCGTGGATATTTGTAAACGCCTCATTAGCTCTTTTACGATTTGGACAGAGGAAATACTTAAGCCATCAAAATGTCTACCTCAGAATCATGTAGTGAAATATTTTGAGAAATTCCAAAACATCTACTGCTGATAGGATTATTGGGAATATTTGAACAAAACGGAATACAAAGAAATGTTAATCCGTTTCTTTTCATAATCTGAGACTGCGTAAAGTTGCTTCAATTTCTATTTGAATAATGAATTAGTACTTTTCCTTCAACAACAGTTATGCTTTAACTTTAAAGAACTAAATCGTTGGACAAATTTTTTTTATGTTTGGAAGCATGCAAGTATCCTGCTTTACGGACCAGGTTGGATTTTAGTTGTGGAGAAAGTAATATATTGAAACCTTAATCTCCATTAATCGCGTCATGTATTCTGAGCGTCCCACAAGTTTAAAATCATGTGCATAAGAATGGACATAATCAAGTTCATGGTCAAATACATTTAGTAGCTGCACGATCATACGTCTGCTGGTAATATATAATGTCTATAGTTTTCTTTAAAAAAGCGAAAATATTTTTGAGTGAAAAAATTATATTGTATATAATAAATAAATGAATAATTAAATAAAAAAATAAGCTAGATTACAGATTCATTTAATTTTTATCATAAAAATAATTCAATTCGTTTTTTGCGTCTTTGACATCGACTTTTTTTCTAAAAAAATATCGCAATCTTAATGAGGAAGATAGAAATAGCGTTTTAGGAGCCTTTTGGCTTCTTTGCAATAGTGTTTACGATGCATTTTCTGTTTAAAATCATTTGCTTTTGAGTTTTTGAGCTACTCTCAATCCTTCTACAATGTTAGATTATTTATCTAACATATTCAAGTTCTGGACAAAGGGCCGCATGCTTTTATGGGTTTCCCCGCATAGTCGGTAAAGGTAGTCAGAAAGTTTAATAAAACATTAGACATGAAACTTATTTTTGATTAGGTACGTCTAAAAAGGCACTTTTTTCTTTCCGCAAGTGATTGCAATTTAGTGAAACGGGTCACTTATATTAGACAAATTCATCGACATTGTCAAAGTTTTATGTTGCGGACTTTGTGAAATTGTGTATGTAGCCCGAGACCAAATTAGGTTAAGTGTTTTGTTTAAACTGTTCGTTCCTCTCTACTATGCGATGCATCTCTACTATACGGGGTCCGTGTACAGCCGGCGCGAAGAAGAAAAAGAAAATAAAGTAAAAAAATCTCACTTCAGTTATCCTCACTTTTAAATGATAAACCAAATTAAATAAATTTACAAAATAATGTTGACATTAGATCTTTTTGCTAAAGGTTCAAACAAGCTTTCTGTTTTGCCTGTCTATGCTAAAATTAAGTTGTAAAATACTGTGAGGAAACAAGCCCCGGTTATTAGAGATGATCTTCACAAATTGTACTAAAATGGTGCTCAATTTTCCGTTGCAATTTTCCCCCTTTATACATAAGGAACAACTCAGAGAAATCTGTCACAGAACAAGAAAAGAAAAAGAAACAACGCTTGTAAGCTCCATAAACAAGAACCAAATAGACGCGATGATACACTCTGTGACTGCTCTCTCTGGAGCTACATTCACAAGAGAGCAATTAAGGGAAATAGGTGTGGACAGCGAATCAAGAGTAATTTTCATGAATGTTTTTAACATATGATTAATAAATATATTTTATTGACATTTTCAGGGTTGTTATAAATATATTGAAGAACATTTACTGAACATTTTTCTTGGAAAACCCCGGAGATATCAGCTCCTGCACATTGTAAGTCGCCACTCGGATCGGTAGTTTGTGCACATCCTGAAGGTCACAAGTTTTATCTGAAGCCAATTAAAAAAAACCACTTTTTTCATAAGTGTCTCCTCTATTTAAACTACAATTATCCTAAAAAATTCTATTTTTTTTTTAATGTGAAAATAAGGTAGGATTTTTGACCATTTTTTGTTTTTTTTTCTGCAATAAAAAAAAAAATATTGTTTATGATAGAAGTTCAAATAGAGCGTATATATATTTTAAAAAGGTGTGCTAAATTTGATAAAGATTGATCAAAAACGCTACGAGTAAGTACGAAAAAAGTAGTTTAGAGAAAAATGCGTTGGAAAAAAAAAAGAGTGGTATTGAATGTAAATTTAAGGCAGTAATGAATCAATTTCTTTATACTTATAGAAATTTCTATTCGAGGTTACCCGCAAGACCGCTCAGAACGGACGCTCGCTCAAATGCTTATAACTTTTAAACGGCTTGGAATTTTGCTTTGAAATTTTCAAGGTATATTATTGAAAAGTTGTAGAATCAATTAATGCAACAGAAGTAACTTTTTGAGAACTCTACTATTATTTCCCCTTGTCGCGGCCAGGTTCACGACATCAGGGCGCGTGATACGTAAAGTGGCATAAACAATAAAACATAAATTTTTTTGGTTAACTAGATTAATTTATTCACTTATATAGATATTAACTTAGGCCCATGAGACTACTACTATTAAAAAGGAAAAGGAAATGTGCAGGGAACGAACCATGTCCGGGTCCAACGGGCAGCACTTGTTGTGAATTTTAGTCCATATGTGTCGGTGGGCGATCCTTCCTCGTCCGGAAGCGAATGGTGATCAGCATAGTCCTGCTTGCAGAAGAGGCCTGCCGCGCCTATTTTATAGACGGCAGATGTTGTCAATCAAAAATTGTACAGAAGGGGCCCATCTCTGCCTTGGAAGATGAAGTGCTTCCAGGGAAAAAACTGATCACCTCTCTCTAGATCTGATGATGCTCTGATGCAGTTCTTATGTCACCCTGGTGTTCTCTCATGTTCTCTCAAGAAGTTTTCTGATGATGTTTTTGGTTTTAATTCACCAAAAGCCCCTTGCTGATTTGATGGGAGGTCTTGACCAATTCAGGCTCAATTGGCTTTCCATCTTTTCTTAGATTTCTCCCAACCAGGGCGCTTCCCGTCGGCCGTTGGCTGGCGAGTTTATCAGTGGGGCGGTACGAAGATCCACGCAATCAGAGCGTTTTGCTTCTGGTGTTCTCACGGTGTTGTTGCCTCCTCCGCCATCTTGAGTTATAAAATTTATATTTATCTTATCCCTCCAATGGGCCTTTGTTGAGAAAATCTCTTCAGCTATTGTTGGTCCAGACGGACTGTCACCGCTGGTCGTAAAAATGCCTATTACATTGTAACCCCCCATCTTTCTGTTACGACACCCCTTTAAGCACCTTCAAGCGTAACGAAACATTAAGAAAAGTTCAGTTAAATTTATCACGAACAACTAATAAATGCATAAATACCACTGAGCTCCAAAACAACTGCCGAATAGACCCGATGCTACAATCAGTGACTACTAATCTGGAGCTATGACAAGCGAATTATTTTGACCATAAGAGGCTTTTACACTAAATTTGGACACGACATATTAAATAATCATAACGGTATTGTCGTATTTACTGACATTAGCACACATAAAACCATATTTTTTATCAGTTTAATATTTAATATTGATAAAAATAATAAATAAGAAAAATAGAAGTATTGGGAAAATGTGATCTGGGCCGCGGTTTTCCAATTAAAACAAGGTTTAAGTTAACATTAAGTAATAAAATTAGAGTCTGGAAAATGTGTAAATATCTTCCAAATAAATGAAAATAAAATGTGATGATTGGTAAATGGCGTTAAATGCAAACGACAACAGTTCTCAAAGTCTTATTTTGAATTTCCAGTTTGAAAATAATTACGCAGTAAACTTAATTTCTTTTCGTTCTTAAAATAGGAAACTATTCCTTTAAAAGCAGAGAGCTAAGTTCTTCCATACATTATATCCAGCAGGTTGTTTAGATTTTCATTGCATCATTAGGTCGGAACTCAAGCGGAATTTCACCGTTTCTGAGATATAAGTTACCCAAGTCACTATGAAACTTTCCTTTTTTCCTTTAAAAAACTGTATTTTGTAGAAGAATTTATGGTTTGTTATTTATGATGGTCTTGGAATGAACATCCAACATATTTTAATGTAATATGTGGTTACATTAAAATACCACATCAAAATTTAATGATGAAATCAGAAATCATTTCGATACACATTGCTTCAAGCAGTGAAAGTACTCGTTGCACTTAAAAATACATTTCTTTTTTATTTTTATTTTACAGGACTAAAGTTCATTTTAGAAGAATACAAATACAAATACAAATAAAAAAAAAGTGACGACCAGCAACAGGCTCAGGGCCCAGCTAGGCTGGTCCTAGTTAATTTAGCAGTCCCCAATGAACATCAAGAGCTTTATTAAAAGTTTTTACCCCACTGCAATTAACAGTCGCTTCCGGTAAACTATTCCAACTGCCCACAACCCTATTGAAGTAGTAGTTTTTCCTAATTTCAAGATTAGCCTGAGATTTGAAAAGTTTAAAACAATGACCTCTGGTTCTACTTTCAGCACATAGCTGTAGTCCATCAACATTGCCCGTTTTAATGAATTTAAACAACTGAATCATGTCCCCTCTGACTCTCCTTTGCTCAAGACTATACATATTGAGCCTTTTAAGCCTAACCTCATAATCTAAGTCTGAAAGACCACTTACCAATCTTGTAGCCCTCCTTTGAATCCTTTCCAATAAGGTAATATCCTTTTTTAGGTACGGAGACCAAAACTGAACAGCATACTCCAAATGAGGTCTTACCAAACTTCTGTATAATGGCAATACAACTTCCCTAGACCTGTTCGAAATAGCCTTATTGATAAACCCAAGCATCCTGTTAGCTTTGTTACTTACTATGCTACACTGCTGACTGGACTTGAAGTCATGACTAATCAACACTCCTAGATCAACAACTGCTTCTGCTTCCCTAATGACAGAACCTTGTAAATAATAGGTTGCATGTTTATTCCCATGACCAAAATGAAGCACTTGACATTTCCCAATATTAAAAGACATACCCCACTTAATTGCCCACCTAGAAATTTGATTCAAATCCTCTTGAAACTGATTGACTTGTTCCTCCGTGTCCACAATTCCCATTATTTTGACATCATCAGCAAAAATATTGATGTTCTCAGAAATACTCTGAGTAATATCATTAATAAAAATAATAAATAATATTGGCCCTAGAACTGAACCTTGTGGAACCCCACTCAAAACATCAATCCACTGAGAATAATTGCCCTTCACTACTACTCTTTGTTTCCTCCCAGTCAGCCAATTTTTAACCCAAATTAAAGTTTTTCCACCAATACCAATATAAGAAAGTTTGCTAAGAAGAGCTTCATGCGGTACTTTATCAAACGCTTTCTGAAAGTCAATGTAAACAACATCTACGCACTTTTTATTATCTAGTGCCATGGTAACCTTGTCATAGAAATGCAACAAATTAGTTGTACAGGACCTACCCTTTCTAAAACCATACTGAAAATAAGTCAACACTCCATTAGCCTCCAGGAAATTCACTATTTTGATTTTTATCAGAGTTTCAAAAATTTTACAAAGAACGGAAGTAAGACTCACAGGCCTATAATTTCCTGCCTTAGTTTTAGACCCTTTCTTGAAGAGCGGCGTTATGTTTGCCAGCTTCCAATCCACTGGCACAGTCCCCGAGTTATATGAAGATATGAAAATAGTCAAGACAACATCCACTAATTCCTCTGCACATTCTACTAAAATTTTTGGATAAACATTATCAGGTCCTGGAGCCTTATTTGCTTTAATCTTTTTCAAATGAAACAACACATCATCCCTAGAAAATACAAAATCCTCAAGCTGTGTATTAGCTTGCGTCTCGCTTATGTCAACTGTTGAGATACAGTTTCTGTTAAATACACTGGAAAAAAAATTGTGTAGAATATCAGCAATATCTCCCTCATTTTGAATCAAGTTCCCGTTCTCATCCACTAGTGGGCCTACCTGAGTATTACGAGCTTTCCCTGAATTAGCATAAGCAAAAAATTTCTTAGGATTCCTTTCAATGTTATCTGCAAGCTTTTGCTCCAATTCCCTTTTCTTACTCCGTACCAAATACTTGAAAGTACGTCTAGCTTCACAATACAAAATCCTGTCAGCATGGCACCCAGTCTCTTTTAGTCGCCGAAAAGTGGCTTGCTTATAATTGAGAGCTTCTTTCACCTCCCTAGCGAACCACATGGGCCAAATTTTCGTGAAATCCCCTTTCTTTCTATAAGGAACATAATCCATCACTGTTTTCTCCAATTTCCCCTTAAACTCTTCCCACTGAAGATCAGCTACACTATTCTCCAACCCAGAAGAAAAAACCTCTTTCAAACCCTGCCTAAGTGCAACATAATCAACATTTCTGAAGTTAGGTACAAATCTGAAATGCTCACCTTTGTGAGCATCGAAGCTGGTCCAAAACCTAATAGTATTGTGATCACTATCTCCAATATGTTCCCCTATACTCAACCCCTGAACAGAACTTCCGACATCACAAAAAACTAGATCCAAGACAGCACCATGCCTAGTCCCCTGGGTAACAACTTGATCCAAAAAACAGTCCCCAATCATTTTCAGAAAATCTTCTTCCCTACCATTGCTAGTGTAAAAACTATTCCAGTCTATGCCCGGGAAATTGAAATCCCCCATCATGATGACCGAGCCCTTACCAGACATGTCCCTAATAACACTATACATCTCCTCGTCCTGATCCTGACTAATATTAGGCGGCCTGTAAACATTTCCCAAATATAACTTCTTCCCCTTATTGCTCACCAACTCCACCCAGATCATTTCAATATCATTAGGCTTATTATTAATGACCAATTCATTGCAAATAAAAGTGTCCTGAATATAGAACGAAACCCCTCCACCTTTCTTACCCAGCCTGTCTTGCCTAAACAAATTGTATCCAGCAATGCTCACTAAATCCTTATCATCATCAGTAACCCATGTTTCCGTAATTCCAATAATATCCAACTCCTCACCTGCGATAACACTATTTAACTCGTCCATCTTATTCCTGATACTGCGAGCATTAGTATATAGAAACCTGAGCATGCCCATTTGTCTTGTCTTAAACATTTTATGATGCCTCAAATCACTACTATTAATGTTACTATTGCTTAATATTTTACCCTCATTTTTAAAACCTCCAGAACAGAAGTCAACACCATGACATTCTCCAATCCCCCCATCCAAAATTAGTTTTTTGATTCTGAAGCTTCTAAAATCATATCGCTAACCTTAATTACACCCCTAGAACTAAGATGCAGACCATCCCTCGCAACCCAATCACGCTGACAAGAACTCCAAACATCAATGAACCTGGTTGAATGCTTTATGCAAAGTTTCTTAAGAATCAGGTTCATGCTCCTAGCCCGCTGATTTAACCAGCCCCTATGCACCCCATACCTGGGAAGCAAACCAACTACCTGGACATCTGTCGAAAAGTTAGTTGCTTTATCCAACAGGTTCTCCCAATCCTTAACAAACTCCTCGTTTGTGCTGTTACCGACGTCGTTAGTCCCCACCCACAGAGTAACTGAATCTCCCTTCTTAAACATTCCCTTTTTTTCCACAACCTTATTAACATCCTTCACCCGAGCCCCTGGTAAACAGCACCTAGCCACCTTGCGCCTAGTTCTCCCGACCACATTACCTATCCCGCGTACCATAGAATCCCCTATAATGACACCCTCTGTTTTTAGGTCTATAGTTCTACCTTTCCCCATACTAGATCCTTCTTCTGCAACCTCACTCTCCCCAACAAGCCCATCACAAGAAGTCCCCACCTCTTTTATAGAATTTTCACCCAAGTTATTTCTAACTAATTGGGCTTCCAATGCTACCACCTTGACACGTAACTCTAATAATTCAGCACATTTTGTGCAAATATATTCCTGCTCTGTAGCTGTATTAGTGTTTCCCCCCAACTTACTAAACATCTCACACCTATCACAGCAAATCCACCAACTCCCATTACCATTTTTAATTTTCTTCATTAAACATATAACTCCCATAGCTGAATAAATCTAATGCAAACAATCAAAAAAGCAAAATAATACACAAATCGGCAAATTTAAGCTATTACTCTGATTAAAAACACAAATTACATAAAAAAAATGCAAATAACTGGGATTTAAACACAAATAACTACAGTAAACAACAAAACCAGGCTGTTCCCCAAGACTTACAAAATGTACACAATCAACACATGGTTAGGCTTACCTGATAATATTGAATTATACCCCAAAAAAGCAAATAGAATGAGTTGCAGTCTCACAAAATTAAAACATACTAATTACATAATAAATTGCAACAAATATACAATTAATTAAACAGAAAATATCCAAAAATACATAAAAGATACTTAATTTCAGTAGGAGCAGAAACACTGGCATGCAACACTTGGCCCCCTGGTGGCCAAAAAATACGGAAACACTAAAAACCAAAATGGTGACAAATTCGATGAAAAAATAAAACTTTATGGATGGAATAGAAGGTGGTAGAGGGAGCAGAGAATTCAATTCTATGCCATCTTCTATTAATATATTCGACATGCATTGTGTAAAACAAGAAGTTCCGTCTAGAACTTTACGAGCCTACTTTCTCGTATACACGTCTCGTATATATTAAATTCATAATCTCTTCATCTCTCTCTTTCCCATCTAGTTTTAATTCTTAATTATTTTTTAAAAAAAGAGAAAAAACCTTTTAAAACGGTTAATATATACGTTCACTCACTCATTCTTTAATTCATTCACTCATTCATGTATTCATTCATTCATTCATTCATTCAGAAATATCTTTGAAAATCCAGATACAAAAAATTCATGGGAAATAGGTTTGTTTAGTACTGATGAACTAAACGACAATGCTATTTAATTTATTTTTTTTGAACTGTTTAAAATTGAACAAAAAACGTTCAAGGAAAAAAAAAAGAATTCACGTTGAGAGTTCCTTCTAAGCTTGTTCAAATGACATTGGATCTTATGTCCAGGGTTTAAGCAATTTGCTTCATATTTTCCCATTCAAGCAAATGTTAAAATTTTTTGTACTGTTCAAAATTGAACGAAAAATTGTTCAAATCAAAAAACAAAACATGGAAATGAGATGTTCTCTCCGAGTTCTTTCGAATGCCAAAGAAAAGACAATGAACTAGAAAATTCCCCCAAAATGTTTATTGGGGGGGGGGGGAGAGAAAAAAAGCCCCTTAATGGGAGCAGACAGAGATGTAGACCGACAGACAGACACACACACTTTCCCCATCATTTTTTAAATCTTTTTTTTATTACTTCACTTATTTTTGACTTTTCTTTATTTTTAACAATATTTTCACTCCACATTGCGTCTTCTTTCATGCATTTTTTAAAAAACTTTTACGGGAAAGTAGGCTAAAAAGTAGGCTAAAATGATGTGATGAAGTTAATGTATCCGCTCTGTTCGTGTTTCGAGTAGATAAACGAATCCTGTAAAAGTAGAGGATGCACCATACAGTTTTTCCAAAACTCTATTTAAAATACAAAACGGAAAAACCCACTTGATGAAATTTTTGGGACTTTTTCCCATTTTGAATGTGTAAATTATGCTTGCAGATGCGTTAAAATTGTCTGCCTGAGGGATTCATTAATTAGTCTTTACTTTAAACTCATTTTAATGGTAAAGATGAAATCAAGCTTTCTTATGAAAAAAAAAAGGGTTAGATGATTCATTTCAAACTCGGTAAGATTCAGTATTAGCTGAATGTGTTATACTAAGAATCACAAACTAAAAATGTGTTTTAGATAAAACATGAAATAAAATGAATCAACTATTTAAACATCAAACGCAAGAAAGGCATGAATAATTTCAAATTTCTCTAAGTATACAACTATGAATCACTTTATTTTGCATAAATATGATCTTTATCAAGTAAGGAACACATTGCACTAATAAACTTCTTAACAGATACTATAGCATTTTTCAGGCTGGATTTTCGATTAAATGAAAGAACAGCTTAGTATTTCTGAGTCAATTGTGAGAAATACAAGGAGGAAAATAAATAAATTAAAACGAAGGCTTCAAGAGAAAATTGCATTATAAAAGTACGTCTCCATTTTGGGATTTTTACGCTAATGGTTGCATCTTAAGTTGATGCAGTGCCTCCAAACATTTAATCCTATTATTGCAAAGAAAGCGATTTGCTAAGTATAAGAAAAATTACGGTGATATGAAATGCTCAACATTTCCTTCAGCTTTCGGCATTTCTGACGAGATGATAAGTAATTTTAATGGACTGCATTAAGAGGATTTCTGAACTTAAAAAACATGAAAGAAAATTTTGCATAAATATGTTTCAATTGTATAATGTATGTTTCAGTATTTATTCATATGTTTTAAAAAAACAATATGTGTTGCAATGCATCTTGTTTATGAATTATATTCAAAGCACTTCTCTTGTGAATTAATTAACTGCAGAAACATACAAGGATATTATAAAAAGAGGAAAATATCGTTTAAAGTTGAATAATGAAAGGTGATATTTTCGCAAATTGTATTAAACAAGAAAGTACTTCAGAAGTGCAAAACTTCCGAAGATGTAACGTTTTAAAATGTAACTTAGAAGAAAAATATATTAACAGATGATATTGATTTTAGATATTGCAACGATCATTCGGTAAACTTGAAATTAAAATTATTGACCATGTCTTTACTTTCACGGCCTTTTAGTTATCAGTCTTGCATAACATCAGCTGTAAAACGAGTTTTTTCCCCTTACGTTTTTCGTTCTGTTTTTGTTATTTATAAAATAGTAAGAAGAAGCATTTGCATCAATAAATAAAGAAATAAAACATAAACAAAATTAATTTAGTAAAATAACACTTAAATAAACAAGTAAATAAATAAAATTTTCAAAAAACATGCAGATCCTTGATAGCTTTGACCAGTGAAAAATTGCGAAATTATCACACGATTTACCAGACCAGGCATTTTAACCGTTTCGAAGCTTCCATTGTGCCTAATTTGTTACTAATTATAGTGCAACTTTCAATTGCATTGGCTTTCCTAATACAGGGTAAGTAGGACAAGTTAATGTGACTGAAAGTTTGATTATAATTAGCACACTCTCAGAAACGCATGCTCAAATCTCACGAAACTTTGGTCGTATTTTACGAAATGGCTTCGTGAAAAATGCTCGGAGTAAACCTTTCGTCAAATTGGCGAAATTTGTGTAGGAACTTTTTTAAGTCACGTGATCGCGCGATGAAATAATCGCTGTAAATGTCGAAATTTTCTTGACGATTAAAGAATCGTCAAAAGTGAGAGCTCTATTTCAGAGTGAGTAGCAACTTGGTGTGAAATGAAAGATTAGAAATAGTTCAAAACGGCTTGGTAAAACTAGTGTTAAAAGATTTTAGATTAAAAATTATGGGACATATTTTTCTCACAAATGACCTAATACAGAACTTTGCTTGTTCATATGTCGGGATTACAATACAGTTTCTTTAACATTTTTTTAACGCAAAATGTTTTGGTACCCAAAGACATTTTTAGTTATATCTTTAATCTTTCAAAATGCTTTGTTTTCTTAGTAATAATTTAAAACTGTATCAAATTTTGTAAAATTCTACTTTTTCAAATTATTAATCAATATTGAAGCCATGAAAAAAAAAAAAAAAAAAAAAACAGAAGGATTTGAAACGTTTTCCGAAAAAAAAAAAAAATTACAGAAAACTGCTTAATTAAGCAGAAGTACCATTTCCTTTTCTCCAAAAACATTGCACCAGTACATTGAACAATATTTATCTGTTACTCACAAAAGAATGATTTTTATTTATTTGTTTAAAGTTTTACCTGTTTAGCACAAGGAAAGTATTTTCTAAATAAAATTTTGAGTACTATATCCTGTACTTAAACCGGAAAAAAAGGTTAACATGAATTAAAAATGCAATATTACATTAATATTTTCTAACATATATCAGATATTTTTGGTATTTTAATTTGGGAGAAATCCCTTAGAAATAATTGCGCATCTACCAATGGGTAGACACCATGTTGCGAAATACCCACTTTGTTCATCGAAGCAAGTTTCTTTTAAAGTGCAACGGCTGTAAAGCGCTTTGAGTTATCACACTTTTGACTATTAAACGAATGTGGTGGCGACATTTTTTTTCCAGCCATTCAATGAATGCACTTTTTTTTTCGCGCGGAAAAGGCTTTTTCAGACTTTTGCTTCTAAATAAAAGTTTTAGTGCTTCCTTTACTGCCGAAATGTTCCATGCAGTGTTTCTGAATTTACGTCAAGCGAAATTTTTACTGCCCAACAGTTTTCGAAATGTTAGTACGTATTAATGTAGGGTTATCTAAGAGTTTGGTTAAAGTTATTTGGATAAGGCCATGTAAATTCGAAGAAAAATCATGTTCAAAATTTTAACAATTTTAAAACTGCATAAAATCTCGTCACAAACCAGCTGCATAAAGCTTAAAACTTAAAAATAAAAAAATAAATTAAAAAAAAATATTTTTGTATGATTCATATATATATGTCTTGTTTAGTTAATTTGTAGTAAATCATATACAAAGTGATTAATTTCTTTACTTTTACAAAACAGTATTTTGAATTCATAAGAAAACATTGATGAATTCTTCAATCATAGCCTATTTTTTTTTCAAATGCTTATATATATATTTGCATGCAGTAACATCCTAACATGCTTAAGATCCCAATTTCGGTGATTGCTGAAATTGTTAGAATAAAAAATTAATCAATCATAATGGCGACAAACATTTTTTCAACAAATCAGATTAATTTATGCAATTTTTTCTGCTGCGATGATATTACCTTCTTAAAAATGTACATAAAAATGCATAGATGCTAATGAGAAGAGAACTAGTGTTTTGATAATCTTTTGGATGACTGAAAATAATTAATTATTTTTTTGCATCACAGATTTTTTTACTTGTTCAATAAATTTCATGGCTTTATTTTAATTTCACGCTCGTATATTTAACCAATAGGTATGAGGATAGTGACCTAAATACCTGGTGTTTATCCCACGTTTGACGTCTTTTTAACATGCAGCTTTTTTTTATATGAAATATAAAAAAATAACTAATATCCACAAATGTGTTGAACAACTAAATTCAATCAAATATAAAAACATAGAAACACCAATACCAATACTAAATAATTTCTGAATATAGCTCACCAGAAAAACGTGGTAGATATGAGTATGATAATAATACTTATGATAATAAGAAAATGCAGTAAGTAATGTTTCTGGGGTTCCCCCTCCCCCTTTTTTTATGTCTGCTGCTCAGTGTCGGAAACTCAAAACATTTTCCGTGTTCAACTGTTCTTGCCAATCTAAAACTCTTGTCTACGGTACTTTTGCAGTTTTTGTGTTTTAAACGTTCATCATCATGCTTAAAAACGTTGCTTTTATTTTATATTAATCTTTTATTTAATTAGTATTGTATCTATAACATTTCTCCTAAACATGCCAGACTTCATTTTTTCTTGGGGAAAAAGAAGAGGAGTTCATATATAGGCCCCAGACACAACTATATCTGGACATTATTATTATAGCAAACCAGTTTTTTTCACCCCTATTTTATCAAATGGAATCGTTTAATCCTTCTTTTACCGGAATTCAAATTGTCAGATCCACACGATACACATATTAATGGTTTAAAAGGCATGTCTTTAAAACCATATACACATCTTTTTTTCTACCTACTTTTGCACCTTTTTATCAAATATCTTTTGATTGCAACAACTCCTTTTCTGAAAATTTTACTGCATACGGACAATAATGACTTAAAAACAAAACTGCTGAAAGTCATCAATTTGGCTGAATAATAAGTGCTAAGATATTAAATCTCGGTCATTTCTTTTTAATTTTTATTAATCACTTCTAACATTGCGTTTATGTAAAAAGTATGCAAAGGTTTTTACTAATGAATTCTCAAGAACTGAGGAAATTACATTTTATCTAATACCAAAAACATTTCCTTAATTATTGAATATTCAATGCCATATGCACAAAATATAATTACTTTCTTCTTCCCATTTCGGAAATATCAATTGAAACTTTCAAAGAAATCCAATAACTGAATCAGATCTTCTAACATTCTTCAGAAAGTTAATTTCAATCCTGTAATAATTACGAAAAAATACAAATGGCATTTCGTTTACGCCTTCTATCAATATTGCCATCTGTGAAATTTCGCACGTAGAGCCACTATCCTCCGAACTTCCAGTTCATTACATGAAAATAACTTAAAGAGGGAGGCGCTGCAGAGCATTCATTGCATAAGCTTCCCAGCAGGGCACAAAATGACTTTGTGGTCGATTTTAATTATAAGCTAGGAGTTCGCATGTTAGCACGCAATATTTACTTATTAAAGACGTTGAACCACTGTTCAATGTGAGAAAACGGCTATAGTTGTTGTGAACTTTTGCAGGAGGAGTTTTCAGAACATATTTGTTTCGACTTTATGAAATAATTGATATTTTGTAGAAATTTACTCCAAAATATAATTAAACAATATTGCGTTTGATTTGTAAGTTTCGTGCATATAAAAAATTTGGAAAAGAAATTAACTGCATCATTTTTGTTTCCTTTTATTTTTGTTCACTTACTTTAACTAATTTTCGTTTTCTTAAGGTTTTCTTCTTTTTTAGCCATGCACGATCGTACTGCTCATTTAAATATATGTTTCAAAGAGTGTCTTACGTGATTTATAGCGGCATTTTTAAAATAACCACGCAGCCAATAATACTAGTAGAAAGATATTTCCTTTTTTTTTGTAAAATGAACCAGTGCATTTATCTAGATATATTCACAAGCGAAATATATGTTACCCTGACTTCTCACTTTATAAAATTCAACCCAAAATTTCCGATGTACGGCATAACTACATTGTTAGAAATTTCATCCTGAAATTACGATTAAATAACCGGCAGCAGTATGCCCATCTAATTCACCGTTAAATTTACGGTTTGGAGCATTTTTCTATTTTTACGGGACCTAAACCATTTCCAATCAGCTTGGTTAAAAGCCGTAAATACAAAAGTTTACGGTTTTATAACCATTTAAAAATGGTTTCAAAACAAAATTACCGTTTTTGAACAATTTCGAGGTGTAGAATCTTCGAGGCGTAGAAATCGTAGACGAAGCGTGCAGGAATCGAACCCGGGTGGATGGTATACCTACCTTGCGCTCTAGTCATTCGACCATCTACACCACGTAAAGAGGCCGTTTATTTATCAATAAATCTTCTTTTCCAGCAGGCAAACTTTTCAAAATTGAGATTTCAGTTTTTGATGGATCGAAAGTCATATTTGGTCTAAATTTGGCTCAAATTTATGTGTACTATGAAGTATTATTTTTATTTATTTATTTATTTTATTTGAAAACAGAACAATTTAATAGTGCTAATGAATTATTAAAATATTTACTAGTGATGTTGAAAAAAATGTTAAAACGAACCCCTTTCGTCTAAGAAGTTTGAAACGAAAATTATAGCTGAAACCTCTGTTTACAAATAATGGTCTTAGTATGTAGGAGTAACATGAATCAAGCATTGAGAGGTTCTAAAAAAATAACAGCGTGAACTAATTAATCTGTTCCATGTTATAAATTTATCAAGAAAAAAGTAAACCTGAATAAACTACCTGGACCAAATTATTCAAACCAATGCCTTTTTGTTCAAAATCTAGATGCAAAGACATGCAAATGAAGCCAGTTTTGATGTTTTTTGCATCTAAAAGCTCCCTATCGCATTGAAAAAGGGATTCCACGCAATCCCGAAACATATGTCAGCATTTTAATGCTTATTTGTTCTTTCTTAACGTGAAATTTTTTTTTTATTACAGTTTACTTAGCACAAGGTTACTGTATATTGATGAAAATCATTTTATTTGCTGCAAAAATTAAAATACAAACAAGCTTCAGCAACTCAAATTATGGGTTCGCTCATTTGCAAACAGTTCAGGATTCCGATGTCTCCAATTTTTGATTTACGTGTGTATGTGTTTCTATTTAGTAACCATCATTTTTTTAAACATCAAAAGGAAAGAAAAATTGTTCAATATATATATAGTTGTAGCAAGTTGTAAAATATATGAAATTGTCAAAGTTAGTGCCAGGCGCAAATGCAGCACTAAGCAGCGAACTTTAATATATTGAAATATAGATATAAATGAAAAGAAATGAAAGTTCCGGGACATGTAAACAACATTAACGAAACGTATAAATTGCTGTTACAAAAATTAAATGTCAAAAAACAAGAAACAAAAACCAAATAACTCTCCTCATCAGTGGGTGGGGAGCATAACGTATACATAAGAAACCAAGAAAAATAGTCCTACAGGTTTCGGAATGCGTCGCAGAAATTTCATGTAAAAGGAAGTATTGTAAATAAATTGAAGCGACGATGTTGCGATAAATTGAAAAATGTGGTGAATAACATAAAAAGGAAACTTTGACGGACATAACGCAAGAGGCTTTACACAAAAATTACAAAATTAAACGGACGTGAAACATGCCACCAATACGACGCACCCGCCCATACCTGCAGGACGTTGGCACGTAGCAACGATTATACTCACCTACACCCAGAGATGAGAGGTCCAAAGATGCGACGGCAAAAGCAGAAAACACGATTTTTTTTTTTTTTTGATAGTTGTTGAGAACAAATATTGAAGATTTACTTCATATTGTAGAAGAAAGTCTGTTTTCATATCTGCTCTTATTAACAGAATGTCACCACGACACTCACATACGATGATTAATTTTATAAATATTGCGTGTATGATTTATTTATGAAGTAATATCCCACACAACATAAGAACTACAATAGTGATAACGAATGCAAATATAAAAACAATCACTTATAACCTTCACATACATATAATTTTTCGAGTAATTATAAATCATTTTCAATCTTATCGCAAAGAATTACACCCAGTAGTTTCATAATCGAAATTAAAGAAACTATGCGCACATGAAATATTAATCATTTAGCTCTTCCGTTCAAATATATCGCTCTCATACATCCTGCCATTTTTCGTCTCAAAATATGCAGAAAATTGCGATAAAGAAGAAGAAAAAAACTCCAAACATTTCGATAACTGCATCTATACATCATTTGTTATCGGCACGTAGACATCATTTGCTGCTCGTTCTTTCGATCACGGGTATGATTAATGATGACTGATCGCGAAATGAAATGAAAAGGGAACTTAGAAGGCTTTTTCGGGAGAGCGCAATTATCCTCTTGAAAATGTTAATAAAACTGCATTCAATTCAGCTTCTTCGTGCAGACAATTGTTTATTAATGGCCATGTTGAGCATTAAGTTTCGTTTTTATTATTTGTAAAACTTTAATTTGCTTTGTAAAAGTTTCTTGAAAAAGAAAATGAAAAGTTACAATGTTATTATATTTTTTCATTACATTTGCTCTTGAAAAAGATAAAAGTCACAAATTATTTTTATGTTAGTAATTTTAATGTTTGAATTTCCTTTTGCTCAAATTTATGTGTACTATGAAGTATTATTTTTATTTATTTATTTATTTTATTTGAAAACAGAACAATTTAATAGTGCTAATGAATTATTAAAATATTTACTAGTGATGTTGAAAAAAATGTTAAAACGAACCCCTTTCGTCTAAGAAGTTTGAAACGAAAATTATAGCTGAAACCTCTGTTTACAAATAATGGTCTTAGTATGTAGGAGTAACATGAATCAAGCATTGAGAGGTTCTAAAAAAATAACAGCGTGAACTAATTAATCTGTTCCATGTTATAAATTTATCAAGAAAAAAGTAAACCTGAATAAACTACCTGGACCAAATTATTCAAACCAATGCCTTTTTGTTCAAAATCTAGATGCAAAGACATGCAAATGAAGCCAGTTTTGATGTTTTTTGCATCTAAAAGCTCCCTATCGCATTGAAAAAGGGATTCCACGCAATCCCGAAACATATGTCAGCATTTTAATGCTTATTTGTTATTTCTTAACGTGAATTTTTTTTTTATTACAGTTTACTTAGCACAAGGTTAATTTATTGTTTCATAGAAAGCATATTTACCATTAACCACTTTCTTATCTTACTTTCTTTTTGCACGCCTCATTATAATTTTTCCATACATCTGATACATTTGAGTGTATTTTGCAAATGCAAATCGATTAATGAATATATTCAACGACTAGCAATTAGAAAGCCTGCAGGGGAAGATTTACCTACCGTGACAACATATCACGGCAATAATTTCAGTCACTCTGTGAAACGTCACTCAAGGGGCAATGCTGATTAGTTCGTCGTTATGTCGTCACAGGGATAGAGACTCCAAATTAGTAGACAAGCTCTTGATGTAATTAAGTTCCGCTTCCGTTGTTATGATATTGATTCTGTATCACTAAATTACATGCAGTTGAATTGGCAGTTGATGAGATTTGAATTTCATATCAGTATGAGTAAACAGTAATTGATTCATAATGTTTTAACACTTATTGCATTGAATATATATATGTTTATAGACTATCACAAGTGCAAATTTTGTCCAACAACCAAACAGAAAATAGCAAAACCAAGCTAAAATTCGACTTTTAAAAAGCATGTGTGTCTAGTATCTCTTTGATAAGGGGTTCTTTCACTCAGTTGTGGAATTAAAAAAAAAAACTTTACCGGGGTAGGTAGACAGTGCTAAAACAGTTTGAGGGGTTAACAAAGCTAGGTCGATAGAATATTTCGGTACGTCAAGACCAGATTAACATAAGTCCAAAAATGGCGATTTCCATAGATTGTTTAATTGTGCGAAAAGGAACCAACAAGGGATAAATCATAATATTTTTCTAATGTAAACCATCATGTTTTGTTGCCGAATTCAAATAATAACTTTCTTACTAGACAACGAAATAATTCTTTTTTGTTTTTACGCTCTATTTTCTCGTAAAAGTAATAAAAAGAAGAAGTATTAAAGTATCGTCAAAGTTTTGTTTAAAAAAAGGTAACTTTTTTTAGTTTAATTAAATAAAGATTGAAAAAAAATGAAAGTAGGGTTTTGAGCTGGAGTATGTCGGTCTGTCTATCTGCTCCCCCTTATAACTTTTGAGAGAATTGTCCGATTTGAAAGATTTTTTAAAATCTCGGGGAGGACATCGCATTTCCATATTTTATTTTTGCTTGAAGAAGTTTTCGTTAAATTTTGAACAGTTCAACAAATTTACATTATTGAATAGGGACCGTTCATAAATGATGTCACCCTTTTCCTGATATACTTGACCCCCTCCCCCATGTCACACTTCAACATACCCCTTTTCCTGACATATTTGACCCCCTCCCCCCATGTCACACTTCAACATACCCCTCCCTCCTTTATCACATGTCACGCTATGTAGCATAAGCATGATGTCACACTTCCTGTTACCCCCTCCCTTCCCCTCCCCTTGTCACAATTTAAAGAAGCTCCCCTCCCCCTCGAAGCGTGACATCATTTATGAATCATCCCTTACTGGTAAATTTCAATCCCATACAAATCCTGATCTAACGGATATGCTTGGAACAAACTTTATCGGAAGGACTTTATGGCGTAGAATTTTATTCAGAAATAAACGAGCATATTTTCTCATAAAATTTTTTGATCTAGATTTTTAGGGATATTTCTGAATGAATCAATAAATAAATGAGGAATAGAATGACTTAATGAATGTGTATAAATCTTTGAAAAGGTATATTTGAGGTAATTAAGAACTAAAATAATAAAACTAGAGAAAAACCGTTAGATTATAAATTGGATATTGGTGTATAAAGGAAAGTAGTCTCGCTCGTATATTTATTAGACAGTACACTACTAGACGGAACTTCTTGTTAAAATAATGATAATGTGATTTGCATTAGTCCGACCTTGAGGTACAGATTTTAAAACACTATACATAATAACTCACAAATTGTCGACAGATGGCACCACTAGAAGCGAATTCGATTGAAATTTGAAAATGAACACTTGTGCTCTCCAAATAAATCTTCAACCAGTTAGTATGTAAATAAACTGTATATATATATATATATATATATATATATATATTAGGAGTGCACGTTCTTAAAACTGGCTCCTTTGCGCCCTTCCACTGATGCCGCTCGTACTAGCGCCCTCTATCGTTAGTTTTTTTTCCCACCTGTTATTGCCGAATATAATTTTTAAAGTTATTATATTTTTTTAACTCGGAACCTTAACATGCTTATCGACGAATTTAGAGCGATTGAGTAAACCACTTACTGATAGGTACCTTTTTTTGACGTACTAATCTTGGTTGTTGTCGCAGTTGATTCATGTCGCATTTGTTTCAGCCGGTGATAAAACTGATTTGACGACCAAGACGTAGAACATATGTTTTAAAATAACATGTTTGAGAAAAATCTCTCCAAACCAAGCGGAACTGAAGATGTGTCACGCTCTGAACAACCATTTGAACAACCGAGAATATTGCCGAATCCCTTAAATTCATTTATGTTTCATTAATCAATTATCCAATTATGTATATAAAAGTGATTGATAGTGCGTATGGTGACTGAAGCAAATCACTCCAGGCAAATAAATTATGACCGAAAATGCAAACATATGGAAAATTCTACAGAATCTGAAAATGACCCACTTTTCCCCCCTCCACCCACCATTTTCTGAGGACGCCAAATCCATATATTTATCATTGTTTTCGCCATGATAGATGTGGAGCGGGGGAGGGGAGTATTTTAACCGCTAAATATCTTCCAAGGAGCTAGAGAAAAGTTAAAAGCTGTAAAGCATAAACAGTTCTAGCAAGAAGGTAGATTTGTGAAGGATTTGCACCCTACCCTCACTAAGAATAAAAGTTTAAAATAGTAAATAGAATGTCAATTAAAAAAACATTATTAAAGATTTCTTTTTTGTTTTTTTTGTTTTTACCCTTTTACTTTTTACTGTAGAAGAAGAAATATTCGAAACTACGTTTAGAGTGAAAACAAAAATTAAAATATCAATAATATTATTACAATTAATAAAAGTAATAATGATGATAAAATAATGGTAGAGCAGAAACTTGTGTGATACATAAAGGAAGAGGTAGGGGTGCGCAGAGAAAACTGTGGTGCTTTGGGGCACAGCAGAAGTTTTTCTTAGATAAGCTGGATTGGTGTGATTCGACAATTTTGGAAGAGCAGTGACACTTACGTGGTTTTATTTAAAAATGTTCTTACCATTTTTTTCAAGGTGAACATAATTTCGGATGCGTTTCGGTAAATTTTACAGTTAGAAAACAATAAAAATATCTGTGTGGGGGGGGGGAGGGATGGTGGGTACAAAAATTATCATTTAAAGGACATTTTATTTACCAATTTAGTGAAAAAATCGTCAAAACATCTTTCTTCTTGATACATATGAGTCATATTCAGGGCGGTCCTATCACATAAGAATCGACAAGAACCGTCAAAAAGTATATGTGTATATAATATATACATAAATTACAGAAATTCCTTCAGAGTTTGAAAAACATAATGGCCAGCAAATTTAATTGCAACCGTGAAGTATTTTAAATATTTGCATAACCAAGAGTTGTTCCTTACATTATTTGTTTAAAGCAATAGTTCTTATAAATGCTATTTCCAAATTTCAAACTTACTTGAGAAATAGATATAAAAACGAACAGAACCAAAACATATCATAGAAATTAAAGCAATGAACAGCAGTACTCCCTGTAGTAGTAAAAGAATGCTTTTAAAATATTGTCGATGATAACAAAACATGTTAAAAGCAAATTCAAATATGACTCTGCATTTGTTTAATGACTTCCATTTCACTTTATATGTACGAATTCAGTGACTTTCGGAACCTTTACGACTTTCACGACTTAGATGGATCCCCCGTGTAACCTGACAATTGCAGTTAGTGGTACAAATTTGCATAATGGGGAAATCGTAGTCCATGCCTACATTACTGCGAAGCTATTACAGAGAACAGAGAGAGGGTAAGTACTTCCTTCGTAAAACATGCTTTGGGGAGCGGACGTTTAGCTTCAAAATAAATTTGTAGTTAGATCATGAATTGTATTCTGTTGTATCTTTATTACAACGATTAATTTTATCTGTATCTTTATTTTATAAGGTTTAATTTAATTATTTCTTAAGTGAAATAAAATTACACACATCAATGAATGCTGGAAATATTAAGATAACATATGTCATTGCGATAATTTCGATATAATTTCATAAGTTTATTAGTTAATAAGAAAAAAAAACAGATTAAAAGGAAAAATACATGCAAAATAATCTTATTATCAATGTTAAATATAATTTTTATTATGCTTTATTTCTCCAATATTGAATACATTTTTAACCATTTTATGTTAAAATTTTTTCATTCATCCAAAATTAGGAATTTCTGCGCAGTTATCCTTCATATCGTTAAGAAACAGAGACAGTTTAAGAAAATGGTTTAAATTCATATATTTTAAAACAGCATCGTTCAGCTCTAAGGATCTAATTTTACATACTCTCTGACGCACCTTGTTACTGAGTCGCAAGCAGATAATTATAGTAAAAGCCACTACAACTACAGTAAAAATGCAGATAAAAGTTATATATAATTGACGATTACAACTAAAGATAAACATTTCAGTCAGTGCAATTTATGGATTTTGAAAATAACGATAGTTTAGGTAAAAAAACTGACGAAAAATGATTGGGGAATTCTGAAGAAGGTCAAGGCCTACCGCTATGTAGCCATTCGCAAGAGAAAGATAAAAGTCTCTTCATTTTTAAAAATGCACTTTATTTGGGCATGAATTTTGTATCAGGATGGTTTTTCTGGATATATATCTATACAATATTAGCAATTCTGGATATATACTATACAATTAAAGCGTATATATTTTTCTTGCGATTTCTTGTGTGTTCTCCCGTTCTTGATTAAATGTCAAACATGTATGCGTGATTTCGCACCAAAGGCACAAAGACAATATTCCTGTCTTTTCTCATACACGCAAGCGCAGAACATATTTTTGGTTGCAAAAATGTGATCTGCGCTTGCGCAGATGTCTTTGTCACCTTGGTGTAAAAGCACCCTATTGGTTTATTTTTTCCCTCTCACTATTATTTTTGTCCTAGATAATACTGGTGTCCCGGTTTGAAAAAAGTTGCCCCAAACCGGTTCATCAGTACTCCCTAGTTACGTTGTGTTAAGAGTTTCATATCTAATAAACATCAAAGAAAAAAGAAAACGCA
The DNA here is from genome assembly GCA_038502835.1 of Octonoba sinensis. NCBI lineage: Eukaryota > Metazoa > Arthropoda > Arachnida > Araneae > Uloboridae > Octonoba > Octonoba sinensis. Next base: position 104,814,001 of record CM076602.1, on the reverse strand, counting down.
TAATTGATCTAAATTCGCTTCATCGCTTCATAAAGATTTAGGAAAATTGGATGTGTTAATACTGCTTTTGAAAGTTCGTAGCAGTTTTCACCTAAATTTTTTAATCACACGCGATTGAATCGAAATGTATATTATTGGTGAAAAAAAGGGGTTTTGAAAAATGGCATTTTAAATGACTTTTTTCATTTTGTAGTTCATATGATCAGTTAACAGCTGCTTTGAGCAGTGTAAAAATTTCTAGTTCAATCTTTCACCAGGGATCAAAGTTGAACCATTATAATGGGGTGAAGTTTCACTAAGTTTCACCATCAATGGGAAACAAGGAACCATTATAATATTTCAATTTTTATCCCAAGTGTTGGTTGCAGCTAAATTTCGCCAGTTTTTCCATGTTTTTGGGGAAAGGTTGAACTAGACTTTTTTACAGTGTGGCTGTGGAATTTTATAACGAGTCCTTAGACAACAATTACTTCCATCCGGTTAATAGCGAAGTACGAATACGGAAAGTTTAGTTTCTGGGTGTCTCACTATTCAAATCCTAATCCTGCGATGGATTAATGTCAGGTTTGGTGCACTGTTTAACAAGGAAAATAATTTTTAACTCCGTATTTTATTTTAATACATTTTGTTTAATTAGTTTTGTTCTTTAAGTTATATAAATAATGTGAAAGCGATGTAACTTATTGTAAATATGCTTCGGAAGTTTATCACGAAGCCTAGAGATCTGGTAAGTGTTTTAGTGTTATCTCATAGGCTCATCATTTCAAAATGCTCCAGGGGGCGGGAAAAGGGCATATATTCAACGCATATTGTAGGTAAAAAACAACAAAATAAACAAAAAGAAAAAAAAAATTCACATTTACTACATAGCTGCCATTTTTTGTTCTGCGTACCTGCAAGAAGCAGTAAAGTGACGAAAATTATAAGAAAATTAGTTGACGATCAAGGGCAGAATGTTGATAACTGATAATTGCGGTGTAAATAACACTCTGACGTTTATTGAAAGCACAGCTTGGAACCAGGGCTGTAAAAAATGTTATGTTTAATTGTATAACATTTTTTTTATTTGTTAGGAAATCTTCTTTTATTAAATTAAAGATTTTTAATTACATGCAATATTACAAAAATGTTGCAAAATACTGTATAGATTTACAGGTGTTAGAAGCTAAGAAATTTCAAACCCCCTGAATGCTGCAGATGCAACAAATCATGGACAAGGCTCAGGAAAATGGTAATCGAACAGAAATGCAATGAGCTGGTTCTAAATGACACATGAGATACATTGGGTGCCAGGACTGAATTGTAAATCAAGCCACTTGAACTGGACATCTTGGAATCGAGCTGCACAAGCTCGATAAAGTCGAATCTAGTTTTAGAAATAAATTCGTTCTCTACCGTATTTTCTTTGAAATTCGCTTTCTTCACGAAATTCGTGTAAAAACCTTTTGTTCAAATTTTTATCCTTCTTACTAGTATTAGCTTAAAATAATAGTAACAAATGTTACATGATTGAATTTTCAGCAACCAAAAGCTATGGACTGCACTTACTAACACTTTAGTTGCACATAACTAGCTGTAGTTTAGAACTTACATAAAATGTAAAAAAAAAAAAAAAAAAACGAATATTTTTATTGTTCTGCAAGTATTATTAAAAATCAAATTTTCTGAAAAAAGTGAAAACAAATTATGAAACGGGATGAAATGAAATGTGATTAATTTATGCGATGAATTTATCCAGCGGATTAGCTAGTTTTGCAAATGATTTTAGAAAGACAAAGAAGCTTTTTGAGAAATATGTTTCTTAGCAGATGATTACACAATAAGCAGTTGATCAACTGCTAATAGTAAGTTAAAATTACAGTAACATTTTCAGAGATTAGTTTTAAAAATAAATACATATTCAACATAGATAAATAATTCACATTATTGTTATTAAAATTTCGCTAGTTCGTATGGAACACAAAATTAAACGTTTTGAAATTTTGTTTCATATTTTCTCAGTTTCTTAATTAATTAAGTATAACTTACATAGTTTTAGTTTTCTTAAAAATTTATGTTATTTTAATAATAATAATAATAATAATAATAAAAAGAAAATAGAAGTTATTGTGTACAAAAACTGGGGGATGTTTTTTCATTGCGTATTTTCTGTTCTGATGTAGCGATTTTCATGTTGAATTTTCTTTTAGAATTTTTTAAAAATATTCCTAAACATTAGTGGCAAAATAAACGCATAATAATATGATAAATTCGAATTTGTATTTTCCTGGTGCTGCATAAGATATTCTGCAACAACTTGCTTCATTGTTTCTTCTAATAAGTTGAGCAATGGTACATATATATATATAGTAAACTCAGAGCAAACAGTATTTAAAGATCACTTCCAGAATAATAATTTGAATTTGTAGACAATAGTTAAAATTTCTTGGAAGTTCAAGATGATTACGTACAAGTATTTTATCTATTTATTGTGCTTAGTTAAAAATTTTGGATGTGATTAATTGATGAGATTTGATTATTCTTATTTTTATGATGCTACTTCTTATTATTTACTTTTTAGTACCTGGGTGACGAGCTTTACTCGGAAAATTTTTTTTTATTATTATATGAAGATACTTATTAAAATAAAGTTGGAAAATTAAAGTGTTTACTAAATATAAATTTTCATGCCGATTATTAGACCTGTTTCTGAGATACGAGAGGTATATAGAATAGATTTAGATAAATGTTTCAACAGCATTATCCTCATTTCAGCCGTAAGAAGTCTAGTGCTAGACACAGGCCATTCACCTGAGGTGACTTTGAGGGGCATGCATATAAATATTTATTTATTTATACGAGTCATTTAAAGGTTAATATTTTGCGATGTGATATGAATAGAAACAATTTACCTACGGTTCTTCCTATTCCGACCAATCGGTATGAGGTTAGATACCTATTTAGATAATGCACTTTGCATTACATATATTGAATATGAATATTTTGCAATCCTACCTACATATAAATTTTAAACGTACCCCAATTAAGTTCATAAAATTCTACAAACAATATGCCACGGATAAAAGCTGATGATCTTAACCCATTTCCGGCCAAGCATAGAAATTTTATAAAATGTGGTATTATTTTTATTAAAATATGCTTACATTACATCCATTAAGACACAAAAAAAGTTTCATGCATGAAAAGTAATATTTTCTTTGCGAAATGAAATGGTGCGTATACGCACTATTGGCCGAATCAATGAACAAAAAGTTAAAACTGGAAGTGGAATTTTGAGGACCAAGTTAATTGTATTATAAGGAAATAGGATCGTTTTATGAAAACTTTCACAACATTTTGGATGCAAATGTACTCGGCATTTGAGGCACAGATAAGTCATGCTGTTTTACACATCTTACATCGTCTACGGACTTTTTCTTCGTGCTCACTTATGGTATGGCCGTCTATCAGTTCGTTTTTCTTTCAGTAGAGTTGCGGATGATGGACGCCCTTGTTAGGATGAGTCATTTGCAGTTTATTTTCATCAGATAGATTTTTCTTGCATTCAGATTTTAACAGGGCAATTGCTATATCTGGTCTATGAGTGGTCTGGCCCTTTTCGTGCTAGTAGAAATTCTATGCAGATTCCATGAATTGACTACAACGCTATCAATGATATTTGTAAAAAATGGCCACCAACATTTTTTTACCTTCAATGTTTATACTGTGTCATTGTCATGAAGGTCAACACCTCCGATATGTTCATTGTAATCCGTAATAACGTTCCGTTGGGAAATCATAACATTCTTTTTTGCGACTGTATCGTTTGGTATTTATAAGAGGCAAAATAGTCGCATTATTAGTAACAGTAACAATCGTCACCACAGCATTGTCGTTTTATTTGATTGCACATGTTTCTGCGTCTTTGTTGAACGCAAAATCGTAGTAGTAATCACGATTTTTTTTTTCATATTTTTGGAGATATCCAATATAAAACCAGATATGCGATTTTCGAGAGCTGTGCCAAATAAAAAAATAACTTTTTATTTTAAAATGACGAATAAAAAGAAGAGAAAATGTTATCAAAATATATTCTGTGCATTTCAGGTTTTGGAACCACGCTAATTCCAAAACAACACTTGTTCCTAATGACATATTTTGTAGATCACAGTTAGTCTCCACACCTGGAACAGGTATCCGTTAGATGAGCACGAACACCAAAGTTTGAATCCAAACCTTACCGGCTTCCTCTTTATCAACATTTCTGATGATTGCCTGCCAAAATATGGCATAAAACGCCAAAATTTGCATAAAAACAAGGGTTTTCAATTTTTGCTTTTTGTTCATGCTTTCGGCCAATGGTGCGTTAACGCACCATTAAATTTAAATAAAAATTTTAAAGTTTTTTAATGATATTTATTTCATTTAAATTTTTTTTACAGAACCAGTAATTTAAGGCCATTATAAAAACATATGATTAAACTCAAATAGATACGTTATACATTTTCAAAAAGTAGAATTTGTCAATGGTCGTATCGAGTTGAAAAATTTGCGTTTTTTGAAAACTTCTCAACATAAAGAGCTTGCGCTAATCAAGTCACTAATATTTTTTATTTGTCTTCAGAACCTTTAAAAATAGCATAAAAATATACGTCACAGTGTCAATAAAAAAATATTTCTTGAAATGGTGCGTACACGCACCATTGGCCGAAAATGGGTTTTAACAAATTCGTAAGTTTGACCTTGCGATGTTTGTACTGTCGTGGCAAAGGAACAGTTTAATAATTTATTAAATCTCCAAAAAAGTTTTAAGTTACATGGTTTTGTTTTTAAAAACCTAAAATGCAGTAATATTGGTCGAAAATCGCACAAAAAACTCACGTGACAAATCAAGTTGAATGGAATGGATGAGACCGTGAACTCATCATGTTAAAATTCAAACAAACAAAACATAGTTGCATTATCAAAACAAAACTATTGTTGCCAAACGACAAATGATAATGCTGATAATTTCCTCAGAGCCAAAATTATTAATTGTTTTCCTAAATATCGTTATAATAAATTATAAAATGGATGGATTATTGTATTGTCATCGAAGATAAGCTTGTGTGCAAAATTTGAAGATAATTTATGCAGTAATAGTTGTCGAAAACCGCCTTACAAAATTCCGCCACAAGTCAAGTTAAATAAAACCATGTAATAATATAGTGACCGGTTGGCAATTTATTTTGGTTGGCGACGAAAGATACCGCGAAAAGAGTGATCTGTCCAGAAATTACCAAATATATAACAAACAAAAGTTCCACACATCAAACCCAAATGTAATCAAACATTTCCTCTCCAACCACAAATGTCGTTAACAGGCTCCTACACTAAAGTTGAACCCAAGAAGTGAATATAGGCACATGCATATCTACTTCCTTGCCAGATTGTTCACCATAACGATTCTTGGCTTCATCATGATATTACTTAAACTTGCCACAATAAGTCTTACAGCATTTAATAGACCTTATGATATATTCAAATTACGCGCAGGATTATTAAAACTTATTTTTCAATGGGTTTCCTAGGCATTTTAAATTTCACAAATGGTAACAACAACAAATTTCAATCAACAAAAGATAAATTAAAAGTAAGTGTTGCCACTCAGTGCTAGCTCAATTGAAATAAAATATCTATAGCGGATAATGTTTGTTCATTGTTACAAGTTCCTCAATTTCGTTATTAAAAAAATGGGTTTTTTGGGTAAAAACGCGCTTTTTCGGGGAAAACACCTACGTAGGTGATTTTAAAAGACAAAACCTGATTTAAATACAAAATGTGGTCCGAATCGTTAGAGTTGTTGCAACAAATCACATTATTAAGTGATTTTCCTTAGCTATGTAATACATATTGTTTCTCAAATATTTGGTAGGTGGAGCAAATATTTTCATCTTTTTTTTTTAGCTGCTAAAAAAACGACACAGAAGTTATGCACAAGTACGATCATTGACTGACACACATACACATGCTTCACTTTAAACATGGTTGACTTTACCAAGATTCTTCACTTTAGAGAAAACGATCAGAGCTTACGAAGGCAATGTGTGTAGAATTTAATTTTGCAGTCAGAAGAATGAGTTACAGGGTCTCTCCTTTGAGTACTTGTTGAAAAATTTATAATGATAAAAATTCTATTTTTTTTTAAAGATATCCAATATCTACATAGGTGTCCTTTTCCCGGCACAGCGTCAACGTTTGCTATCCGATCTGATTTGAATTTTTGCCCCACATAATGACATCTGGTAAGAAGTGTAGTGTATTAACTGTAACCGTGAGAGAGTTGAAGAGAGAAAAAATGTCTAGAACGGTAAAGTTTGGCAAACTGATGTGTTGTCCTGTTAACTTGGGCTTGTGTATAATTATGTTCGTCCAACTGTGCATGAATAAAATTAGTTTATTTATATGTTTATATGTTTAAAGTAATGTTCTATTCAAATTATAAAGTAAAGACCTTACAGTTGGCGACGAGGATGTTTCAACTTACAGCTGTTGATGAAAAGCTAAAGCCCACGGTTGGCGAAAAAATGTTTACAGTTGGCGACAAGTGAGCCGGCAATCTCTGTTCCCTTTTTTAGATGTGCTGAATGACAATGCAATACCGAAATACTGCAAAAGGTAAATAGTTTTGATATTTTAGTTTGGAGAGAAAAACTATGGAACAGCAAATCACTGCGTTATTAAAGCAAAATTAGGAATTGTTAATGGCTTTGCAAAATGGCGAAAAATCTACTCAAAAAGTAACTGCATTTTGAGAAATTTAAAGGACTATAAATTATTTGATACCTTTATTGAAAGATTTGAAACATTTATAGCTGTTCAGAAAGTTCCGGAAGATATCCGAGCGAAAGTATTCATATCGATCTTAAGTCCAAAATTAAATCAGATATTAGTTACTAAAAAATTTGTTGGTTCCTGATACTCCGCCCGACCAAACTTTGGATCAATTAAAAGAAGTCTTATAGAAACATTTGACCCCAAAACCCTTAATAATTCCCTCTAGGCATACATTTTTAAATAGGAAACAAAATGAGAGAGAAAAAGTATTAACAATTATATTTCTGAACTTAGAGCTCTCGCAATAAATTGTGATTATGACAATAACATTCTAAATATTATGTTACGCTTTGGTTTTGTTGGCGGATTAAGGGATAAATATATTTTAGATAGATTATTCGAAGAATAATCGTTTTCATTAAGCAGGTTCAAACTAATCAAGTCCAATTTCCATAACAAGCTTCGCATAGTTGTGTGAAAGTAATATAAAACATTCATTGCCTTTTCATTTTAAGTATGATTGAGCTCAGCTTGCATTCAAAATTGAAATCCTAAAAAATAAAACTGAAATAGACTAACATTTCATTTTTCAAGGGAAAAACTAAACGAATATGACACAAGATTTATACCCTTCTTAAATGGGAAATGATTCCGACTGAAATAATTGTTAACCCTTCGTGGTTACATACTCCATCAAACACCCTTCTAATGAAGTTGCAGCAGTCGAAGGTGGTAGGTACAGAAACGTGCTGCAGGGAAATAGGGAAAACGAGTGATTGCGCAGTTTACAGCAATTACCTTTCCTGGTAAGTCATTACGTTCCTGCAATTTACTGCGAGTCGGAACCCGGAGGATAAAGAGGTTTGTGAGAAATACGCGTGGCTTCGTCGCATAAAATTGTAAATGAGGTACACTTCCGGTATAAATCTCACCTTCAATGTATTTCGTTCGTCCTCATTTTATTGATCGATTTACGTAAGTGATAAAAACCAACTGAAGGACCTTCAGACATTATTGGATCTCGAAATCCAAACTGCATTCGAAGGTTTTATTTAACTTTAAATGACATTTCAGATTTTTGGTAGTCAAATCAGGATCGACTTGTTTCTGTTCATAGTACCATTTTATGTGTTTAATGGGTAGGAAAAATCTTTTTATCTTTTTCTTTTTTTTTAATTTTAGAAAGATAAATGGTTAAGCAAAAATGTATTCCTTTTGTGCGACAAATGAAGTAAATAAAAAAACAACCACTATAATCACAAAAAGAATTGTACAAAAGAATTGAAAAACAAACGCGGTACAGAATTCCATAGAATTCCATTTTCAATGCAAGCAAGGAAATCAATGGAATTTCATATTTCGGTTGCTTAAATTCGTTGCTTTCCTATGTTACAGGCATGGCAAAATAAGGATACACATTTCATGTATTAAGTGTTAACATAAATTTTGGTGTGCTTACACATCTTCATAATTATGAAGGGAAATTTTAGTCTAAGAAACAGAATTGTCAATTTTTACGTAGAGACAGTCCGGGAGAAGCACATTAATTTTGTCATCTCCGTTACGCCATGTTTTCGCATAATAACTCAAATTATTTATTTCTAAGACCAAAATCCTTCCATCATTTTAAAAGTAGGTATGAAAATGCGCAATCGCAGCAAAATTTATAAAGTTATTTTTATATTAAGTACCCGAAATAAAGCAAAAAATAAAGCGATAGACAGAACGAAAGACCTACGGCATTAAGAAAATTTGAAAATAATGAAATTGATTCTGCGTCAGGCCGGCTACTTGACCGGAATATCTGCTTCTACACATCAGGGCCCTTTGTCTCGAAAGCTGAGATGAGCACAGTAGGCCATGGCCCCCATTGGGCTGTCGCGCCATTGAGTTAGTTAATATTTTGATATTGGTAAAATAGCATCGTTGAATTGCAGAAATCGTACGTTAAAAAGTACATTTTTTCAATAACCCATCAACTCTAACTCTATAAACTTTTGAAGATAAAATATGGTGTATTAATTACCAGAAGATATTCCTTCAAACTAACTACAAATTCTTGATAAAATACTATAGTTAATTTTACAAAGCAATCAAATGAAAACCATTAAATGAAATTCAGATGAACTAAATATACTGGATTTCTAAAACTGTATGTAGTTCCTTTAAATATTAAGAATAATTTCGATGCAATTGTATAATTAGATGATTTTTCACTGATTTTGACTGGTTTTTCACACGCAAATAAATAGTTTAAAAAATCTTTAAAAAAATGTGAGGTGTGGCTGTGTCATGGACACGGCCATGTGTTGTAAATGAATACATTTATGTAACGGGTTATACTTTTAAATAAATTATTTTTATTTATGTAATTAGAATAAAAGCAAGGAAACAAATAGTTATTGTGTTACAATATAACTTTACAGTTCTGGCTTTTCGACGCGTATAAGCCGACACTATCAATATAAACTCATGTTTGTGAGAATTGCAACACCATGAAGGAATCGTCATAATTGAATGAAATTTAATACACAGTTGAGTGGTAGTGGTGCAAAAAAATGATTAAATTTTCAAAGCAAGCAAACAATATAACATAAGAGATCGGAATCAGTATTTTGTGTAGACACCACGCGCCGCAATAAGTGCTGCTACACGACGTAGCATGGAGTCAAACAAATTTTGAATGTCTGCCTGAGGAAGAGCATTCCATATTGTTTGTATGCGTACCCAAAGTTCGTCTACAGAAGCAACAGGACGAGGATCACGAGCGAGACGCCGACCAACGAAATCCCACACATGTTCAATTGGTGACATATCTGGGGAATACGCAAGCCAAGGAAGAAGCTGTATCTGCTGCGTTGCAAAGAAGGATTGAACAGTCCTTGCAATATGAGGGCGGGCATTGTCCTGTTGAAATAAAGCGCCTGGCAGGCTTTGAAGGAAGGGAACAGCTGGGGCCGTAGAAATTCAGTGATGTTGAACTGTGCATTTGGTTGCTGTTCAGATTGCCCACAATTCGTACCAATTGAGATCGTCCATGATAAGCCAATTCCAAGCACGCATCACTGTGCTGCTGTTACGCTGCACACGAGCCGCTACTGCACGATACGGCAATCCAGCTTCACGAAGGCCGATGATTCTCCCCTGTTCAAACTCTGTAAGTTGTTCATATCTCGCTCTCTTTCGTCGAAGAGGCATAAGTAAAGATTGAGCTAACCCTTACCACTAGCAGATAACCACCGATAACCATACACGCCTCGCTACAGCCGTCTATTTATTCGGCTCCATCCGCCGTTCAGAGGGCGCTGCTCAGCATACGCATGCGCTACGGATTTGAAATTCTAATCATTTGCATATCTGCGCTACTTTGTATTTCCTGAAAATTTCAGCTCACTCGCGTAAGTCCTTCACGGTGTTGCAATTTTCACAAACATGAGTTTATTTTTAATATTTTTTATAAATTCTAACACCTTATATTCACTGCCACTACTTTAAACTAATGTTTTATATACAATCGATAGATTTTGGCGACAGCTGATGATTAAAACTTAAACGTACATCGTAGCTTCTACGAGGCAAAAGACATACTAATTGCAAATTTCGATAAGCAGCAAAATAACCTTAAAATAGCGGCGCTTCCCTCTTTACCCCCCCCCCCCCCCACAATGCGCTCGCTTATCGTAATGAATTATTTGATCCTTTAGATATCCAGTGGTATTATTTAATTTTGGATGTAGAGGATAGATTCGAAACTACAACACCAAACTGTATCCCCTGATTTTGTTAGTATTAGATTTTTTTTATTGCTCCCGTATGGTAGCAAATTTAAAGACGTATTCACGTCAAAAAAAAAAAAAAAAAACCTGCATTTGGAAATATTCTTAAAAAAATCGAAATCTGGAAAACATCATTAAGTGAAATAAATTGGTAACCACTCAAAATACATATTTTATATAAAAAGAGACGTACAAGTTAGGTACTAAATCTCTTAAAATCAGCTCTAATTTATTACTTATACCAATCGAAACCATATTGAGTAATATTGTCCGCATTAGGAGTGTTTTTTAATCAACATTTTTTTCTAAATGTATTTTTAAATTGCACGTTTTGGCATCGGTGAGTTCTACAATGTATTCCCTATTAATTTTGGTCTTTGTTAATACTGTTTTTCTATCTAAGTTTTGTGAAAACTGTTGCACTTCTATTTTTTAAAAAAATATGTTTAGTGTACGTATCTTTCTTAAGCATTAATTTTTCAATAATTTAGGGAATAGAACTGGTTAAGGCATTCTTTTTCACTTTATTTAACACTTTCAATAAATTAAGGATGTTTAAGTTCCCTTTCCCCTCTTCTTTCACAGTGTGCCGTGGTAACTTCGGCTCGAGAGTTTTATTTAGTGATTACCTCAGTGCGTTTTAACAGCGCATTTTATTCTGTGCACTTTAAAAAGCAAAATATGAAAATATTGATCAAAGAAATATTTCTTCATGTACTTAATTAGCCTAATTATTTTCTTGCTTCAATTTAAAAAGATAATTTTTCATATCATTTATTATATTATATTTTTCATACAACTATAGTTTTCCCAGAAGTCGAAATGTGACCGTATTTCATAAAAAATTGAAGTTCAGCCTCGAACTTCTATTCAGTTTACGTTTCCTGTTCCAGAACAATTTGTTTCGTTCAAATATTTCAATTACAGATAATCTCTCCTCAGTGAGACTGATTGACCACTGAGTTAGTTACTTAATGTAATGCCCACACAATTGTAACACATATAGTACATATATTTCATCTCTTTGCACCACTTCTCTTGTAAGAAAAATAGAAATAAAAATGTTCATGTTATCCCCTGATATTTATAAATAAATTAGAAGTACTTCAATTTAATCAAGAGTTTGAAACGCTAATGCAAGTCAACAAAATTGCGAAACGTGAATTTGAAGCAAAATTGCGTTTCCCCGCGCTTCTTATCTTACTTTATATGATATTAGAAAATGTTAGCCTCAAATTATTTTGTTCGACATTATACTGGACAAACAATATTACTGACTCATCATATCTTATATATAAGCGGCTTATTCTGTCTGTCGATCTGTCTGTCCGCTATAGAATTCCAATCCGTTTTACCGATCAGGATCACATTCGGCACGGTTAGTGTTTACGACCCGAGAAACTCATCGCAGAAAAAATTAAAGTTGTGACTCAATTGGCTATTTTTTAATTAATTTTTATAATTTTTTCAATGATTTTTTGACTCGTTTCATTTCATTATATATATATATATTTATATATAATGAAATGAAACGAGAGTATATATATATATATATATATATATATATATATATATCAAAATTCCATTTTATTGTTGCTTTGTTGCTTTGGGTTAAAGCCAATCGACATTTACAACTCAATTACCTCCTGACACTTAATTCAGTATCTAAAATTACCCCTGCGTGTATGGAAGAAATCATTCATTGTCGTGAACAATAATTTATCCCAAATGTTAAACATTAAGTGCAGCTATTTACGACAGAAATCACACCTATTTCCTTGAATCTCTTATTTAAGAGTAAAAAAAGGTGATTTTTTACGCGTAATTCTAAGATCTATTTCGACAACGACATTTTGCCTACGTGATATGATTAACAATAATTAAATGTGATTTTATTCCTGATAATTTAGCATTAAAAAATGAGTTCTTTGTCGCAACATTTGATTTTTTGAGTTACTACAATAAGGACCTGTAACAAGTTAAACGAAACATAATGTGTCGCTACCCGTTGTTGCAACTTCCATTGTAAAAGAAGACTATAAACTTTTCTTCTAAACCGTTTTGAGCACATAAATGAGGCACAATAATATTTACTTAAAAATAGAACTTTGAAACAGGTTTCTAAAGTTTTTTGATTAGGAAAGAACATTTTCCCTTTCTTATGCATTCTACGATACATTTAAATTTTTTTTATTACTATGTGAAATAAAAGTGCAAAATGTGAGATTTTAATAAAATTTTTAATTACTGGAAAGAATCCTTTTTGTCACAGGAAATGCTTTGCAAAATTGTGTCAATTTTATTAATGATTTCAAATTTAAGGCATATATTTAATAATTTACTATTGTCGTGTTTTTAAAAGTTCAAAAATACTAAATTGTTTGATTCCTCTGAGAATATGATGCAAATTCAAAATACGAAAGTACAATGAGTAACAACGTTAAAAGAGAAAAAAAAAAGACAAGGCTTACAAAATTTCTAGTTATGTCAACAAAGCGGCATAGCAAGTAACAAAGCTAACAGGATGATTGGCTTTATCAATAAGGCTATTTCGAACAAGTCTCAGAAAGTTATATTGCCATTATACAGAAATGTGGTTGGACCTCATTTGGAGCATGCTGTTAAGATCTGGTCTCCGTATCTAAAGAAGGAAATTATTGGAAAGGGTTCAAAGGAGGGCTATTGGGTTGGTAAGTGGTCTCTGAGATTTATGAGGTCAAGTTTAGTACGAAAGGGCTCAATATGTATAATCTCAAGCAAGGAGAGTTAAGAGCGACTAGATTCAGTGATTTGAATTATTTAAAATGGAAAATATTGAGGGGCTACATTTATACACAGAAGGTAGAACCAGAGTTATTGTTTTAAGTTTTTTAAATCTCGGGCTCCACTTAAAATTATAAAATAATTACTACTACAACTGGTAGTAGGCAGTTGAAACAGTTTACCGAGATCGATTGTTACATGAAGTGCGGTAAAAAGTTTTAAGATGGACCTTGATATTGATTGGGGATTGGTTATTTGATTTGGACCAAACTAGCTGGGCATAAAGCCTGTTGCTGGTTGTCACTTTGTATTGCTATTTGGATATTTATGTGTGAATAATAAAGAATAAGCATTTATTTATTTACTTTTCTTGTATTTCTCTTTTTATTTACTGCTACAATTACAATGGTACAATATAATACTTTGAAAAATGCTTCGATTTCTAGCCGATTGTTTCAGGATTTTTTCCTCTTGCAGTGTTGTCACGGTGTTTAGTGTCTTCTTAAACGAAATCACTCCCTACATTGCTTTAAGAATAAATAAATAATTAATTATTTCGAATGAATAAATAAAAAAATAAGTAAATAATATTAAGTCAACAAAATATATTTTATGAGAAAAAAGCAAAAACATTGAAAAAAAAATTAAAACCCCCTGACTAATACATTTTTGCAGTAACCGGTATTAAATGAAAATCATTGCGTTCAAATCTGTTATTTTTAACACTCCGTCGGGCACGCTCCAAATTTTGCACCATCGGGTGCGCTGTATCTCACAGATACATTTCGTATTAGCAATGCATAAATTTAATTATGAAAAATTTTTTTAAATGTTTTTTTTTGTTTTTGGTACCAGGCTTCACCTCCCTTACACTCGGACCCTTATCTCCCCTTTATTTTCTTTATTTCAATACAAAATACAATGAAAATATTAAATTACAACGCAAATACTTAATAGCAAAAAGAAATGTAAATTACTAAAATATATGCGTACAATAGGTGTTTATATATAATTATATGAAGTGAAAATGTTCTTAATTGAAATATTAACTATTCAAATAATTTTAGGAAATGAAAAAAATAATTCGACTCCGATACATTTGGTTCATCAATTGCACTTTTTTTAAAAAACATCACGGTAAACAAAAACCTTCGCTGCATTTTAGGCACTTATATTGCGTTTACCTAGTGTTTTTGTTGAATGACATTCCATAGCCAGAATGACATTCCATGAAATCTCCTTTGTCCTTATCACTTTCATCGAAAATTTCTACATCTAAATCATAATTTTCATGAAAAAAAAAATTTTTTTATGAATGCTTCAAGATCTTTCTGATCATTTAAATCTAGAAAGCGTTTTTTATACATTTTAAAAGCAAAATAAATGCAAAAATTAATAAAATTAGTATAACAAACGGAAAACGTCATCGGTTGCGCTGTATCCCACAGCTACAAACCGCAAATGAACCCCCAAAAGCGGGGGGAAAATGCCCCGACACCTACTCCCACTATATTCTAGGAGACCTAGTGACCGGAAGGGCAGATATTGCTCTGGTCAATGTCGTGACATTCCTCCTTCAATTTAAAAGAAAGTAATTTCAAAGCTTTGTATCTGTGAGATACAGCGCGACCGACGGAGTGTTTAAAGTTTAAAAAAAGGAATTAAACAATTATTTTAAAATTTAACCAAGCTTCTCCTCCTTAACTGCAAAACCATTTTTTCCAGTCGACCGCTTAGTTTTTTTTTTTTCTTTCTAATGAGGCTGCGTTAGGTCATTAACCTTTGCAGACCTAGTGCGTACCCCGGTAAACGGCATCCATTTTTTCAAGTAACACCGCTGTCGGCGGATGCCATTGCAACTGTAAATTTGGGTGCTCAGTTTCCATTAGACGGCGGCACTTGAGCTCTCATTTGATGCGAATTGCACTAGGTATTTAATTTAGCCGAGAGTATCTAAGCCAAACGGATACTCAAGGGATCTTTAACGTGCCGCACAATTCTGCGACATGGGAGCAGACGATTTTCTGCATCTTGAAAATCCAGTGACTTGGGCCAGGTTTGAACCTGCGATCTTGGGCGTACGAGACCTGCGCCTTACCCCTACGCCACCCTGTCGACGTCCACCACTTAGTTGCTCTGTACAAAAGTGCAAATGCGTTAACGGCTGTTCATGCATCACCATGTTAACATTAAATTTGTTAATTTGCCATTAGACTACATTGAATTTTTTGTCTTTGAGCCGTATTTTGCAATTTAAAAAAACGATTTTTTTCGTTAACATGTTGAAATATGCAATGTTTCATAACTTTTTTTTTTTTTTTTGAAATATTTTTGAACTGTTATTGATAGGACAGAAAACCTCATTATAAAAATAATTGTTTTTTTTTCCCGTGCATATAAGGCTATATGTCTAGACTATGAGGTGGTGAGAAATATACTGGTGTAAGGCCGTTTTGTTTTGAAAATGAAATTAAGTCAAATTTCATTATCTGGGTTGTCATCTACATTTATTTATAGTAAACGAAATAATATTTTAACAATTTATCAACATATAGTCCTATTATTATGATTATTATTTAAAATTAAACACCGTAAATTTAAATCGAAATGCAGAACACTGTTTTTCTAAAAATATTAATCACTCTACTTACATCGCTATGCTTCCACCACGTCATTAAATGCACAAGATTAATATACATGGAATTATTTTCTTTTTCTCTTCGTTGAATTTGATATTTATAACTGTAATGTTTATTTCGCCGACAAAAATCATCATTAACTATTACACATTTAACTGATACCTATGAAAAACAAAACAATATTTTGTTTTGCATTACTTACTACTAGATAACCACTTCTAAAAGAACTATAGTGCATTATGCATGTAGCAAATTATGATTAATCCGATATTATATTCCTTATAAGAAGAATACAGATACAGTTCGGACATTTTTTAAGATGAGTTTGATTTGGTGTAAAACTGATCGGGTTACAGAAATAATTTTTAACAAGTAATATATTTCTAATACATCGTCTAAAAACTGAATTTTTATTCCAATGCAAGATGTCATTCTTAAACAATAAATGACTTTAAGACTACAATTCTGAACTTTCTGAAGAAAATTTATCTAATCCAGTTATTAAAAAATGCTGTGAGATGCATGGTTTTTTCTTTTTTTTTTTTAATTTTAGAATCGCAGTATGTAATTTGTTCATTTAAAACGGGGAAAAACGAACTTCAAAATAATTTCCAGTGGAAAATATTGTTCAAAGTAGGTAGCCGGGACAAAAAATAATTCTTAAAATATTGCAGAGGAGAAACAACGTTTTATGAAAGGATTCTTAATTGTTGGTGGTTTTGCCTGTAAAAGCAAGTGAGAGATATAGGAAGTGGAGGAAATGTTAAGGTAAATTGTGCGTACCCTTAGAAACATAATTTCATTCTCAATTTTTAAACGTGAAACTTCGCCTCGATGCTATTAGTATGTTGAGCTACCTCAAGATAAAGCAATCAACCACATATCAGAATTCACTGTCAAGTTGCTCAAAAAAACAACGAACTAAAAGCGGGTATCAGAGCCGTTACCACTATCAATGCAAAATATCCTGCCTGTGGATTTCCCAGAATCTGTAATTTTAGCGTCCTGCCCGAACGCAAATGGAATCGTCCTTCAGGGAAATCGGGAAGCTGTTTGAGATAAGTGGCGTTTCCTATCCTTTTCGATACTGCAGAGGTTGTTCTTTTCATGAAATTTAAACGGTAGAAATGTAATTTAGAATGAGGATTACCAATTTAAAAATATAAAACTAAGGAAATTATGCAAAATTTTTGTGTAATGGCTGTGAAAAAAAAGGCGAACAGACTCTGTATAATTGTATCTAAGAGAAAATTTACGTACATGTCAGTCAACACTTGCGTGTAAAATACATTCATTAACTTAATTTTTTACATAAACTAATTATTTTATGTGTACTAATCGCAGTGTTTTATTTTCTCTGGTGTCATTTAGATAAAAACACAAGCATATAAATAAAGCAAGGATATAATCAAGAAACTTCTGCAAACAAATAAAATTTAACCGACAGTAAAATTTGACTATTTAAATTACGGGATTTCTAAGCATTTAACCAATAAATTATTGCGCCAGCCGTCTGAGGGAAAACGTACAATTGATGGAAGATGACACTTATACCTAAACCAACATGCTTTAAAAAAACTAACCCACAAAAAAAGATCGATTTCCCTATCCGACGAAAAATCGGGAAATTCAGCATTAGTTTTACACACGTGCACTACAGTACAATAAACAGCATTGCCTCAGAAACAATGCCTCATTGCCTCAGAACTAATAAATGACGAGAAGCAAGTTTAGAAGCTTTTTTTTTTTTAACTAGAAAGTTTCAGTAAAGAAAATGAACCGATTTTTATTTTTTCATATAGGTTATTCTACTTATAAATTTGTAAATGCTACTTGATTTTCATCTCTTATACACAAATACTACCCTTAACACTAATAAATATTAGTTTTACAATAGAACTTCATAAACATGTTTCAAGTATTTTATTTCTTTATTTATTTCGTTCCTAGTAACCTTTATTTCTAAACCTTTACGTGGAAAGTATTTATTGAAGTTCCTCAGTCTTCTTTCGGACCCTTTCCGGCAGTTAAAGAATTCCTTTATTCTCAGAGCATCAAAGACGAACGACTCTTCCATGTGCACTTTGTATTCCCCGCACGCTTAAATTCCACCATCGGGATGAACGATTACGATGATAGACGATGAATCCTTTTTCCGCTAGAGGGCCACCACTGAGGGAAAAGTAACAGTAAAGGGTGGATTGAATGATTCTCCGGATTCCAGCCGTGGAACGGCGTGGAAAACACAGCGGTTCTCTGGCTTATTGGTTTCGGTTTATCGAAGCAATTGAGCGCATGTGAAGAAGCAACCTCGTGCTAGTGTGTACGTGAGAATATCGATAGAAATATGTCTCTTTGTGGAGTGTTTTTTATTCTCTTGCACGTGGGATACCTAAAAATGAGTAAGTTGATCTTTGTATTGAAAATATTTTTTCTTATTTTGCAGTTTTATGAAATTGCTTAATGTAATTTTTGTGGCACTTTCGTTTTTCAGAAACTTCTTGCCTGAACATGGAGGAAGTTTTATACATATTTTTTTAAAAATTTTGTTCCTTTACTTTTAATGAAATCTATCTACTTTTTTTTCTTTTTAATTCTCGATTTTGATGAAATATACCAACACAATTTTGCAATTTTACTTGAAATTTAAAATTAGCGGAAGTTTTACGAGAAATGCCGTTCATGACAGTGTAATAACTGCTGCATTTAAAATATGTATACATTTTTATCTGTTTTCCTTTTTAGATGTAAATGCGTATAATTATTATTTTTATATTAAACTATTGAAATTGTTTTTATTTTCGTTTCTTCCTTTTTTTTAACGAGTATTATCAGTTTAAAACTTTAACTGTGCACCGATGCACATAAATATATATTTAGTATTGCAGGCTGTCCATCATAAGAATTCCTAACAGCAAGTATGTATGTGTGTGTCTGTTTCAGGCGTAGGAACAAGACTGATCGGCGGATTTTCATTAAATTTAACACGAAATTAGTTTAGAACATGGGAGTGTGCACCTCGATGAGTTTTTCTGAAATTCGAATTTGTTCTATTTTACTCAAATTTATAGCCGACAATGGCTTTCCATGGGAAGAAATGATCGCATCCTTTCGAGCTTCATACCATTGAAAAGCCCGTAAAAAACCGTCCTAAACAGGGTTTTGCTCTCTATGCGAAAACTAACTATCCACTAAATTAACTAGAAAAGAAGTTATAAGCGTTTTTATCTGTAGTTCGAAATTATTTTTTCTCGGTATTTTGCCTTTCCTGTGTATACGTAGCTATATATGCTAAATAAAATTATTTTCACAATATTTTTAGCATTTTAAGGTGCAGCCGATTTTTAATTTCTCTTTCTTTTTTTCGCGCTCGATTCTTTTTCTTTTTAACGAATTAAAATTTATTTCTTCCAGTTTTTAGGATTTTGAGGAGCAGCCGACTTTTAATTTATTTATTTCTCTTTCTGAATTTTTCTTCTTTTTTTTAAACGATTTAAAATTTATTTCCTGCGGCTCACAGGCGATCGATAATTTTATTTTCATTTCCTTATTTTGACAAGTATTTTATAACACCATTATACTGCACAGGGTTTTTTTTTTAAAAAAGTTATCCTTTATAGCAATTTTTGTTATTCCAAATTTTTATTACTACTTATATTTTAATTTTATTTTTTTCTCTCTGACTTAGCACATATGTTATTTGCCTGTTTGAACTCGGGTAAAAGGTTTTATCCGCTTTCAAAGTTTTGATTGCTGCTGCTTGTTTCTGCCAGCTTTCGACAAAATTTCGTCTTTCTGTTTTTAAGTCAATGAATAATAGAAAACAATAATTATACCAAATTTCATTAATTTAAACTATTCTAACGGATTAAAATCGTCCTTTTGTGTGGGTACTTGAACTAAACAAGCGAAATGCGTCTTTTAAAATATTTTCTTTTTTGTTTCGTTTCGTTTCTTTCTTTTTTCTTTTTTTACTGTGTGTGTTTTGAAAAAAAAGGTTGCTTAAATGTGTAGGACTGCTGGTTCATTGTCATGGGCAGCTAATTTTTAAGTATGGCATCCTATACATTTTAATAAAAGAATATAATTTACACATAAAAAGTTACCTCTGTATATATAATAGCTCACCGACTGGTCATTTACCTTTTTAACACGGGTTGGGCCGTGCGGGTAGTGCTTGTTAAAAATAATTATGCTTTAAAAAAGTTCTAATTTTCTCCCTCCGAATCGCTTTACATTGCTTTTGCATTTTTTTTGTTTTTGTATTATTTATTATCGTTATTGCTATTATTATTATTATTATGCTTTTTTTTTTGAACATTTTTTTTGAACTGATCTTCAGATACGTGAAGAAAACCTATTTTATAATAGTTTCTAAATAAATGGGACCGCAATGTTTAACCGATGGCTACTTTGAAAATATCTTTTATTTACAAGTTTCATTTTTTACATAAGGTAACTCTTTTTATAATTAGATTTGTGTCACAAAACCCTTCTTTCTTCCAAAAACTTTGCAACACTTCGTCGGCTAAAGGTATCATATCTTCAAAATGTAGTAAGTTTAAGCATCATCTGCATTGTAAATTACTTGACTCTTACGCGTTCCGTAATTTTCGATGCTTTCTCAAACAAATGCGTCGAACGGAATACCAAATGATCTTAAAACTTAAGATAACTCCTCCTTCTCCGCAACCACTAAATTTAAACAGACACGCATGGAACTTGTTTAAAAGCTGAGAAACACATGAATGCTTTTGCTTCATATTTAGCAGTTAAAATGCATGTTTAACTCTTGGTTCAAGCATATCTTTTTTCAAAATTACCTAAGACTCTTCCTCAAACAGATCTTTCCATTTGAGTGCTTTCTTTTAAACTAGGATCAGGTTGGGTAAAGTGGTCATACAGCAAACAAAAAAGCCACAACTTTGAAATAAATAAATTAATGGAAGTGGTGTTTTTTTTTACTTTGCTTTCAATAAACAAAAAATCAATTTTATATTCAAACTTATATATATGGCAACACTTTAGCTGCTGAAAACTTTTAATTTGTCTCCTTATTAAACATTTTGAAACGGGAATACTTCTTCTAAGTCTCTGATAGTTTTGTTTGTAAGAATTTACAGCAAATTGACTGAGCAGAAAGCTTTACACATATCTCAAGAATTCGTCCTCGCTGTTGGTTCAGCTGAATTTTGTGTATATGTTACTTTATAGCAATTTAAGTAAGATGGGGTAAATTGGTCGTAGTACTAGGCTTAACATGCACAACTGTCTTAAAATTATTTAAGGTTAACAGTTTACCTTAATTTTCAACAAATTTAACAATTCGTTCAAAAACTTCAGATTTTTTGGTTACTATTTTACATTTCAATATAAAAGAACTCATTGGCGTAAATATTCTGCAGAAAAAATGGGGTAAAGTGAGTAGCACATAAGGCAAATTGATCAGAGGTGAAAAACAAAGGCATATAAAAGTATTATCACGAACCAGAATTTTTAAAAATACTCAATAGTTCATCTTTGAAAAAATAATTCCTTTAATTACATTGCCTTTTTTAACGGCATATAGTCTAAAAATTGCCCCCCTCTTTGTAACGTCTCGTATGGAATTTTAGCTGCTGCATGGAAAGTCTTAAAGCAAAGGTGCGTACCAAAATAGAATTTCATAAGTTTTAATCAATGTATGCAGGTGTTTTAGTTGGAAAGCCTGTCCTTTAATTTAATATAATAGTACATAATTATGAAATTCAACATTTTTTAAGAAGAAATTGAAAATAATTGCTAATGGAATGGTTAAATTACTTAAATTACATATTATGAAGATATCATTAATAAGAGAGTTCTGGCATAATTATAGTTCATTAAAAATCAAATTGGGAGGAACATAGATAGTATTTTATTTTAAATTTCGGCTCTTAAATGTATTGTTCTTGTCCGCAGTACTGATAGTTATAAACATTTACAGTTTAATAGGATTTATTATAAGTATGTTTAAGAACGAATCATTCCACTGAGATAACTTGAAAGTTTCGCTGCAAAAAAAGAAAAAAAAACATTTATCAGTTCTTAAGATTACTTTTACATTGTCGTCTAATAGTAATTTCAATCTGCTTAGCATTTGAGCTAAGTTGTGCTTAATCCTGTTTGTTTTTCAAAATAATATAGCATTAATGAAATTAATCCTTTTCTTACATCTGACTCGGGAATTTATTTCTAACAAAATAAATGTGTAGCATATACTCTTCGAAACGTATTTCCATGAGTGAATATCCTGAATTTAATTTCATAGGCAAATATTCTGATAAAATTTGCTTACTAGAACTGAGCTCCTTATACTATACTCCTTATACTCCTTATACTTATACTACTTCTGTAAGCCCCATAATATAAATAATAGGACAACATTAAAAATGCAAACAGTAAAAAAAAAGGTGGGAAAAGAGCTATACGTTTTTGAACTGTAAAAAGTTCACGTTAAGAAAGCATAATTCATTATTGATAAACGATAAGAAAATATCAGTGAATAAATAAGTAAAGAATTAATTAAAATGAGCAATTAACCCATGACCCCCCCCCCCCCAAATTCGACACATAACGCTTTTATGAAGCTGAAAAAAATTTTCAAAACTGTTGCACAAATTAGGAAGAAAAGATACATAGAAGTAAAATTACGTAAGTAATCTGATAGAAAAGTGTAAAGTTGGGATTGGTCACATTAAGTGAATAAGAAGAATATTATTTAAATAAGTATAAAATACACATAATATTAAAGACAATAATGCTTTAATATAATAATACTAATATCGCTTAAATATGTTAAACATGATGTAAGTAAGCTAAAAAAAAAAAAAACCAAGCAAGAAAAAAAATGTTGAAATATTTTAAAAAAAAAAATAATTATTGAATGAGCTTCATTTGGTGCTTCATTTCTTTTTTTTGTAAATCTCACTTCTTCTGATGCGATATCTTAATGTTTCTTAATAAAGAATGTCGTTCTACTTTTCTTTTTTTTTTCAGATTTAGTACTAACATATTTTCATTTTTCACTTCCAACTTTCTATTGCCCAGTGCTTTTATTATTCATTGCTGTTTATTATCACGCTGTACATGATGTATTTTGCAGCTCTAAAAACACCGTATTAAGCTAAAAACACCGTATAACAATTCCTAAATAAATGTACTGCGACATCTTTAGAAGTTATAGGAAATAAAAGTTATCATTTGTAACACACTGCGTGGATGATCAGAAATCTCTAAATTTGCAGCATCAGGGTTTTAATGTTTCAACTTCTAGATTTTAATCATTTTTGCTCGTCAGCAGAGTCATCAATGGGTGTGATGACTTCATATTTGTTGCCTAAGTGATATCGCATATGCATTTTACATAGAGAAAGTTTGCATATTATCGACCTTAGCATAATATCGCATCCGTCACGATCTCGAAAAGTATGTGCTACCTCCTGATGGAAACCGGTTCTGTCTGACGATACGCTGCCAACTCTGTGCGCGCGTTGATTGGATGATCCTTGTGTTTAGTTAGTGTGAAATTTTGAGAAAACCGGAAAGTTTCTGGATACTGCATCATACGTTGATCAGTCATAAAGATAAGATATATTCTTAATCAACTATAATGTAAATACAACCATATGATAATGCAGTTTAAGTAGGTAGGGTGGTTACGTTCTATCTGTTTTTAGTTTAGCTGGTAGCGTCAGCCATATTCGAAACTCGTGTTATTCCTAATATCACAAGCCCTAAGAAGGAAAGCATTATTAAAGAAGGAAAGGAAAATGGTAAGCGTGAACAATTACACTGTGCAACACGAAAAATGTCCTTTGTATGAAAATGTCTGCTTCTTATGAATTTTTGGCTGAAAATTACGAATCTGCAATTATATTTTGCCTATCGCGTACCATTTTCCCAAAATTCCACATTTTAGCTTTTTACGTATTTTCTGGATAAATGTGCATCTTTTCGTAATTTATCGACTGAATTTATTATAAATTATATCTTTCTCATTGACAGTGAGATCGTTGCCATTCTAGAGAACTTTTTAATGAACTTGGGTTACTTTAGCTACATTTTTGGCAACAAAAGCTCTATCTACTTCTCAAAGTTTCGAGTCTTTTACAAGACTACAAAGTAGTGATGGGCATAATCGAGAGATTTCAATAATCGAGTGATTAGTACTCGAGTGATTATCTCGAGTTCTCGATTGATGATTTCGAGTTCTCGATTAATCATTTCGAGTTCTCGAGTTCTCGATTAATCATTTCGAGTTCTCGAGTTCTCAATTGATCATTTCGAGTTCTCGAGTTCTCGTTTGATCATTTCGAGTTTTCGATTGATCATTTCGAGTTCTCGAGTGATCATTTCGAGTTCTCGAACGATTATTTCGAGTTCTCGAACGATTATTTCGAGTTCTCGAACGATTTCAGAATGGAATGAATCTCTAACAGGGAGGCCATTTAGTGAGTCAGAAGGGAAAATCCCCCCCCCCTCCCAAGCCTTAATATAATGTATTTCTCCGTAGGTGCAAGTATTTTCATGTCAGGGAACTGGAGCAACAAAATTTTTGATTTGCTCCGATCCGACTGTTAAATATTTGTTCCAACGCTGCTCCAGCTCTGCTCCGTGCAGCAAATAGTCTTAATTGAAATCATCTTTATTCATTTAATTAAATAATTAAATGATAGTAAATTTATTTATTTATAGACAGTTTATTTTGAAAAAAATCTTTTTAAAAAATCCCGTTTCGTTTTACGTTGTTGTTCACTTAAAACTAGTTTTAATAAAGAAAGATGTCATGTGTGATGAAATTCTAATTTTAAATGATCAGAGCAGTTAAGCGCAACAAGTTTCCGTGTTTTGGCTCCGCTCCTACTCCAAGCAAAACTTAGTTGCTCCACTGCTTCGCTCTGCTGCTCGACGCTCCGCTCCAGATCGCTGTTTATTGTTTTTTTTTTCATGTAACATGTGCCGAGTTTATGCCCCCCCCCCCTTTGAAATGAAGGGGAATAATCTCGACAAGTTAGGGGTCATTCATAAATGATGTCACGCATCGAGGTGGGAGGGGGTTCATGAAATTGTGACAACGGGAGGGGAGGGGGTAACAAGAAGTGTGACATCAGGCTTTTACAACATAGCAAGACATGTGACAAAGGGGGGGAGGGGGGTCCGTTGGAGTTTGACATTTTGTGACAAAGGGGGGGAGGGAGGTCAAATCTATCGGAAAAAAGCGTGAAGTCATTTATGAACAATCCCTTAGCGATGATTATTTCAAAAGATTTCTGGGCATGAAATTAAAGATGGCCCCCTCCCAACGCACTCGAAGCATACAGAGTTATGGGCATTGAAGGGATTTCGGCAAAAGAGGAAGTAGCGAAAACTTTTAAGCGGAAGGGTGAGAATGGGAGTGT
Organism: Octonoba sinensis; assembly: GCA_038502835.1. Taxonomy (NCBI): domain Eukaryota; kingdom Metazoa; phylum Arthropoda; class Arachnida; order Araneae; family Uloboridae; genus Octonoba; species Octonoba sinensis. The sequence goes on along the minus strand of CM076602.1, from coordinate 104,788,609 downwards.
TATTTCTACTACGTTCCTGATATTAGTTAAACCAAAAAATATGCTGTAATGAGGCTGCATTTCCTAATTTTGTTTCGTGCTAGATTTGTTTACTGCTTAATGCTTATGATTATTTTGTGAATAACCGAGTAACGTTCTTTATTGATGGCATATTGCAGCATTTGTTTATTTTATGTTTATTTATTTATTTTATCGGCTAGTAAAGTGACAGCAGTTTGCTTTTTTTTTAAATTTTTTATTGACGAAAAAATATTTCAGCAGAAAACTTAGACCGAAATTGGTTAATGTCAACATTCACGAATTCCATGAAAGTCCGAATATTTGGTTATATCTTTATACATTTGGACATTCAATACTGTATGTCGACAATCACAGATGTGCTCTGGTGAAAGTCGAAACAAACAGCCTATGCCAATAAGAGCTGCGGTGGCCTGACGAACTTTAGTCTGAAATAAGATTGTATAACGTTAAATCCTTAAAATTATTGTTTGTACTTTTCAGTGGATGAGCAACCGAACGCCCCTCCCCTTATGCTCTTACCCCTGATGACACACTAACGATAACCTAGAAATGTGTTTATAAAACTTAAATTTCGATAAATTTTGGGAACCCCAGCCCCCCGTTTTTTTAACGTCATCAAAAACAGTTTACCATTCCATTTCCTGCAATTTCCGGGAGATGTCCGGAAGTCCCCTAAACTCCTCAACCACTTCCCATCACCAAAAATATACTAAAATAACGCACATTTCGGCAGATAATTCCGAATATCCGTTTTTTCAAACAGCTCTATAAATACAGCATTAAGCTGCGAATTTATCACTTAAATTTCAAAAAAATTCTAAAATTGTGCCCCCTCCCCCCAAACGCCACCAAAGAGTTCAAAACGTTTGCCAATTTCAAAGTAATTCCCCATAAAAATCCCCCCTTAACCCTAATAGCACCAACCAAAATTGTGTTTTCAGGATTTCAATTTCGAAAAATTTCCGTCACTTTTCATTTCGTTAACATGATAAAAATAGTCTCAATTTCTATTTTTTATATACTGAACTCTAGAAATTTTTAATTTTTCCTCCCCTCTTTTAACAGGAAAAATAGCCTAAAGTAACGTTCTCGGGGGGTCCCTTTTTTACTAACATCTGCAAAATGCAACACAAAACTGCGATTTTAGCGTCTAAATTTCTGAAACTTTCGGAGAAATTGCACGAACCCGTTCCCCTAATGTCACCAACGATAGCTTTAAGATATATTTTGAGGATTTTAATTCGGAAAATTATCCTCAAAGACTCCCCCCGTGAAACCCCTTTTCTCTAGCACGTCAATTCCATAAACTATTCAATGTAAAGAGATATGTAACCACACCTAGATATAAAGCAATTCTGCGAAGATAAAAAAACGAGAGGTGCGAATCAAATAAACATGTCAACTTTTAAAAAAATGCATTGCTTTCGAAAGGACGGGAGTGCTTCCCGGCCTCTAAATTTGTTTATAGCAATGACTTCCTCTTAAATAAGCAACTATCCGCCTTTGTTATCTACTCACACACATAGCTCTTTTCGCAATCACGTGACTATGAATCATCCAAATGTATTACCCGAGAAGAAAATCATTCGAGACATTCATTCGATTCCATCTTCCGAGAAGTAAACCAACCGAGTTTTCGAGAAGTTCAACCGAGTTCTCGATATGTTTAATCGAGTTCTCGAAATGTTTAATCGAGTTCTCGAGATGTTTAATCGAGTTCTCGAGATGTTCGATCGAGTTCTCGAGATGGTCGTCTGAATCGAGTTCTCGAGATGGTCGTCTGAATCGAGTTCTCTAGATGTTTAATCGAGTTCTCGAGATGTTCAATCGAGTTCTCGAGATGGTCGTCTGAATCGAGTTCTCGAGTTGTCCTGAATAATCGAGTTCTCGATTATGATCACTCGATTATGCCCATCACTATTACAAAGGCATTTTGTAGACTATTTCGCGGAGAAAGAAAAAATAGTATGCTTCTTATGTGAATGTACTATTTCAAACATTAGGACACGAGCACAATTCAGCAGAGTGGCGCTTGTTTATCAGTGCTCCTCCATTTAAGTATATTTTTTTTTACTATTCATTCCTCTAGCATATTCTGCAAACACAAAGGAAATTTTAAAATTATGAGTGGCAAAAACACATCAAATGAGCCACTTGAAATCTACAATGGGCCTTTTTTCCACAATTGCACATTAAACTTGGTTTATCCAAATATTTGTAAAAGCTCTGGACAAAGGAGTGACTTTCTTGCATCTCAAGAGCAAATTCAAAAAATTAAGTGAAGCAAAAGTAAACGAAATGATTTTTATTGTCCCACAACTTAAGGAAGTACTATCATAATGAAAACCATGAAAACCAGCAGTCAGAAGCCGAAAAATCTGCCTTGCTGGCCTTTAAACCAGTGTGCTCACGTTTTCTTGGAAATGAGAAAGCTAAAAACTACGAAACATGATAAAACGCTTTTGCATTATTAAGTTGCCATATGTGATTAAAACTACACATTTTGGACTTGCATATAGGCTTATTTCCTCAAAACCTTGGCGCAATTAGTGATAAGCATGGGGAAAGGTTTCATCAGGACATCTCTGTGTTTGAAAAGCGTTTTAGAGGTCGATGGAATGGAAGTAAGGAACTGAATATTGCTGCTCTGTTATCAGGGCACAGCAACAGATGCCTACAAGATGAAATGGCCCCAAAAAATCATTTTAGTGTTTGTGTTTTCAATAAGTAAACTTCAGTTACATTCTTCTATAGCCAAATTGTATAAATATGAGAAGTGGGCCTCCAGCAAAAACGGTACGTGATGGACTATTTTGTTTTGAATATTTGAATCAAGCACCTTTTGTTTATATAGAATCACATAGTTTCATCTAAGGGACGAAAAAAAAAGTTTAAATTTGTTGCACAGTGTTACCGGAGCCATCCCCCAGAATAAGAAGATGAAGTAAGGAAAATTAGTAGAAGAAGATCTTGACTAAGCGTTGACATTGTCTGCTAACGACGAAGGTATCGAAAAGAATCGCGTGTCTCCTTTTTGCAATCAGCATAATAAATATAATTGTAAATAAATAGAGATATTAAAGGAAAAAGCAGACTTAAAGGAATTTCGTTTTAAAGGCTTTGAAAGCGCAAATCGTCAGTTTTGAATGTGCTGCAACACTTCAAAGTGAATTTTTTTTTTGTGACTCACTTGCTTACTGGTCACGATAATTTTAAAGATTACTTACACATACTCAATCTTAATACTAGTAGCTTATGTGATTGTGGTCAGTTTAAGGATAATCCAGAACATGCGTTGTGTTTTGATGTAGCGTTTGAGATCCCAGAAAGAAACTCTATAGCAGGTGCTGAGAAAGCTGTCCTTTTCCCGGCCTCCTGTTCCATCTACTCTAGTTAAGACTGCTGAGACTTTTAATCTTTTTAAATGTTTCTTTCGTTCTATTGTTTGTTTTTAATTGTCTGTTTGTTTGTTTGCTTTAATTAAAAAAAATTGCTGAATTCAATCGTTGTTTTTCATTTTGTAGTACTGCTTTCCTTCCTAAAGAATATTTAAAACTGATTTGCATGATTTGAATTTCAATTCGTTTTTGCATTAATACATTATAATAAATCACAAAACTTATTTAGGGAGCAACGAATAATTAGAATTTTTGAAGCATTTGCTAACGCTGTAAAATTTTCCCATTTTCATTTTCCTCAGCTTCTTTTTCTTTTAATTATTCTACAGCGAATTTTCACTAATTTAAAATTGTATTTTAGCTATAGGTGCAGAACGAGCTTCCATTGGGCCAAAATTTACTCAAGAGCCTGCAGAAAAAGTGCAATTTTATAACTCTACTGGAGCTGTGGTTACATGCGCTGCAAATGGAATGCCAATTCCCATGATATCATGGATCCGACAGGACGGATCTGCAGTTCAAGAGGTGTCAAATCTGCTGCAGATTAGACCGGATGCATCCCTCGTCTTCTCCCCTTTCAGACCTGAGGACTTCCGGCAAGATATCCATTCTGCCACTTACAGGTGCACAGCATCTAACGTTGTTGGGATTATTGGAAGCAGAGATGTCAATGTCCGAGCGGGTAAGTTTTCATGTTACTCCAACTTACTTTCCTATAACTATTTCTTATCTGTTTAATAATCTTAGTTTTTACGCTACTCGAAGCGTCATTTATTTATTTCTGCTTATGACAGGCTTTTCAGACAAATATATCCTATGATATTTTATGCAAATGTCCTGAACAACCAATTAAATTAAAACATATATTTCAGCCTCGGTTCCCGCAAAAGTGTAAATAAATAAATTTTCTTATTTCTTTCTTTCTTTCTAATGGGGCTGTCTGTGGTCATTAACCTTTGCAGACCTAGTGCGTACCCCGGTAATCGGCATCCATTTTTTCAAGTAGCACCCCTGTCGGTGGATGCCATTGATACTGAGAATATGGACGTTCAGTTTATTTTCCCTAGATGGCGGCACCTGAGCTCTCATTTGACGCGAATTGCACTCGGTATCACACACAATCATGCGACATGGGCGCAGACGATTTTCTGCATCTTAACAATCCACCGACTTGGGCCAAGTTCGAACCTGCGATCTTGGGCGTACGAGAAATGCGCCTTACCACTACGCCACCCTGTCGACGTAACTAAATAAATAAAACTTTAAAGAATTCGTATTCCATAAAAATAGCGATAAAATAAAAATGCTAGAAATTGTTTAATTTGTTAAATGATTAAAAATAAGGATTTGAAAGTAAGCTTCTTATAAAGGGATGTGTCTGTCGATTTGTCTTGATGTCGATCTTCTCCTCCCTCAAATATTCCGAAAGGGAAATTTGATTCATTTTTTCCTTCGAACGATCTCTCCCCCTCCCCCCTCAGTCCCATATTTTATGTTTTTGGTTGGAATATTTTCCCCCAATTTTAAACATGATCATTTAAAATTATATGAATTATTATTGTTGCACACTTTATATTTTATTAGGAAAGCTGAAACCTAAGCATCTAACTTAAACGATTGGCTTTCTGCAACACTTATGACAAACCCACGCACTAGGTTAGGTTTAAAAAATATGTATCTTTAGTATGAACGGTCAAAATTCCAATCTTTCCAGTATAATCAAAGTACTTTATTACAAAATGTCTTTGATCGATTTAATTAAAGTTAAAAGCTTTGAAAATATAACTATTCAACCAACATCAGTAATTTCTAATCTGTAATATTTTTAACAAAAGTCCTGTCTTTTCAATCATGTTATTAATCAATTTCATATTGCTCCTGAAAATGTTTAGAGGTTTAATTTAAGGAATAGTTCAGTGTAATATAAGGAGCTCATAAATAAAAATTTTATTTAGGTATATATGCCTTACAAAACACCATAAATGTATGCCTATTTTTTTTGCTTTAAATTATGAGTAAATCACCACTTCATTACAAATATATTGGTTTTACTTCTTTATCCGTAAATTACTTAATGTAATTTAGACGTCCAACTCGTAATTTAACTGACACCACTCTGTATTGGTTGCATATTATTTACATAACAAAAATGTTTTTTATAATTGCACATTTTTGAAAACATCTTGATAGGTAAATCCAGAGAATAATGCATATGACCATGCAGTAGCTACTAATTATAAGTAAAACAACTGACATTAGTTGTTCGTTTTACAATTCGGGGATCCGGAAATTAATGTCGTTTTTACGCATCGATATTCGTTTGTAATTTATCAGCTCGTACTGTACATCAAAGTCGTGCCAAAAACTTTTTTAAAGTGAGACAGTCTTGTTACCTCGTAAAAAGTTAAGCTTTAAATTTCTTTTTGCAATTAATGGTGAAATTGTGAGCCGAATTGCAGAAAAGGTACATATCGGACATTGTATGTTTTTTGAGTTTCACGGGGATAGTAATGCAGCGATTGCTACCAAACACATTTGTGATGCTAATCCAAACGAATTAGAAGTTAGTAAATACCAATATAGAAATTCAAGTTCAACTCTGGTAAGTTGTATCTTTACAACTCGCACTAATCAGGGAGACCAACAACTTTAGACAATGTCAGGTTAAGAGCATACTCTGAGAAACGCATGCTCAAATCTCACGAACAGTCGTCGTATTTGACGAAATGGTTTCGGGAAAAATGCTCCGAGTAAACCTTTCGTCGAATTGCCAAAATTTGTGTATAACTTTTTTAAGTCACGTGATCACGCGAGGAAAGAATCGTTGTAAATGACGGAATTTTCTTGACGATTGAAGAATCGGCGAAAATGAGAGTTCTGTTTTTTAGAGTGCGAAAGTGGAAACAAATCTGTCTCAGACGATCGAAAAACTGTCAAACATGTTTGACCAACCTTGGTCGACCATCCAAAATCATTTGCAGCAGATTGGTAAAGTAAGTACAGCAGGTGATTTTGTCCCGCATAATCTGTCCAAAGAAAACAAAGCTAACCGATTCACCTCATGAAACTTGTCCCTTTAGCGGCACAACACAGAAACATTTTTTAGTCGCTTGACCACTGGAGATTAAAAATGGATCCTCTGGGATAATCCAAAACGCAAAGGTCTTTGTGTTGTGTCTGTATGTGGCCCTTTTTTTGTGGTAGCTGTAACTCAAAATGTAATGTATGAAATCCAACGAAATTTGGTGCACACATGGAACCTGATAGGAATTGGTGCTGATTAGTTTTTTTTTTAAAGAACGTTTTTCTCGCTTAGCGTGACTGCTATATCTCAGAAAGTAATAGCAGAATTTGCAAAAAGAAAAAAATGGTACACAAGTGGACCATTCGTCAGTAGAAACTTGGTTTTATTTTGATTGTTGCCATTTGACCTACACGCTAAACATTAAAATTCATATCAATATTTTTATCTCTTTGAGGCCTCTCTGACACCAGAAACCTTTTAATTAGCTTATCTTGATTTAAAATAATTTTTTAATTAAATTTTTGATTTTTTTAATAAGTATTTGAATCATAATAGGGACATTTGGCGAACAGTAAGTACTGCTCATATGAAGGATATAGGAGACATTTATGTGATGTTCATAAGAGACTAGTTTAAAAAGTGATATTCATTTCCCACATAATTTTCAATCAGATTTAAAACATATTTCTCAAAAAAATAAATTGAAAAAAGATAGATGAATTTGTTTTTTCTCATCATAAAACATCTAATACGACCTACGCTAAACCGAAGGCGTATGTTGCAAAATCTGCGAAAACATATAACAAATCTAATTATCAGTTTCAGTATTAAAAGCCATAGAAGTATTAAACAGAATCTACAAGAGTACATACAGTTAGTCATGCGCGTGTGCGACACAACCTATTAATCTAATTTATCTCCTTGATGAAAATGTTCAGGGTCTTAGTAGCTACTCATGTGAGTTAATTTGCTGATTTCATCATTACATTACATCTGAAGCAGAACAAGCATGTCTTTAATAATTTCATATCGATGAGCATCCGTTACTAATGGTGCACGTGTTCTAGTGCAAGCTGTACATGCTTTACTGAATACATCGACGAGATTCGGAGTCCATCAATCAATCACATTCGCCGTACGCCCCAGTTGCAACTATATTAAAAGTTTATTTATATCTATTGGTATTCGTATATAGAGGATTGAATAAAAAGTTTTGCTTAATATTTTATTAATATGTGTGTAAATTGTTTTAGAAATACAGTATTTTAAAAAGAATAAGAGACCTCTGAACTTTAAATATGTATTGTTTTTTTAATGCATGAGCTTAACATTGCCTGAACCACATCACTTTGGAATACGATAATTAAAATTATACGCTTTATAAAAATGATCAATAATAATAAAGTTTTATAATTAAAAAAAATCTAAACGATTTATGATTACTTCTTGCAACGGCAAAACCTATTCAACTTACAAGCGTATAATTGAGAAATATTGCACAGGCTAACTGACTAAAGAAGGTTGACGGTTATTTTTTTTAAACTCAAGTTAATGTCAAATTATTATTTTTTCTCACCTGTTTTAAAGAGCAATCATTTTTTAACGAATTATCGTGTTCTTACATGAAAATGAGACAATAATTCAAAAATATTTGTTTCATTTAACTTTTGAAGTTTTAATTTACGCCTACTAAGTGTTTGTGAATGAAAAGTGTTTTTTCGACAACACAATTCGTTCCCAGGGAAATAGGGGAATTTTTTCAGAAAAAGTACATTTCCTTTAATTTGGCTCGTTGAGCGAATTATTTTTTTTTATTACTATAAGAATATAAGGAGTAATTGGTTTGAGCTCAATGTGGCATTATAAAATTCATAATGAAAAGTTACATTTAAAAATGTTATTTCCTTAATAAACCGCAATTCAATTTTATTGCAATATCCTGATGAATTGTGAAACACTGCTCTCTGATCTTTGGGCAGTACGCGTTTTATTTAATTTTCATTTGAGAGCATTAATTTCGAGATTTTTTCATCAGTAATGATATTTGAGGAAAGTAAGCATCCGTCGTATATTTAGCAAAAATTTTATGTATACAAAAATCTTGTTCAGAGAATATTTCGTATTCTGTCGACAGGGTGGAGTAGTGGTAAGGTGCAGGTCTCGTACGCCCAAGATCGCAAGTTCAAACCTGGCCCAAGTCGATGGATTTTCACGATGCAGAAAATCGTCTGCGCCCACGTCGCATGGTTGTGCGACATGTTAAAGATCCCTTGAGTATCCGTTTGGCTTGGATACTCTAGGCTATATTAAATACCTAGTGCAATTCGCATCAAATGAGAGCTCAGGTGCCACCATCTAGGGGAAACTGAGCATCCAAATTCTTCAGTGGTAATGCCATCCACCGTCAGTGGTGCTACTTGAAAAAATGGATCCCGATTACCGTTATACGCACTAGGTCTAATGACTACGCAAAGGTTAATGACCACACGCAGCCCCATTAGAAAGAAAACAAATATTTCGTATTCTAGCATATAAATAAAAAAAACATGGAATAAAAATAGTTTTAGACAGAATAAATACTGATAGATGAGTTGCCAAACTATGCAAAACTTAGACTGAAATTAGTGAGATAAATACGTCATAACAAGATATTTATCATGTCTTTAAAATTAAATTATCACATCATTGCTTGCATATAAAATATATACAATGACATAGTAATTCATCAGTAGTAAAGGTATATTGCTTCGTAATAAGTGTAGTTCACATTTGATGTTTTCCCTTTTCAATTATTTACAAACTACATTCACTTTTGCTGATTTTTCTTTTCTTCTTGCCAAGGCAAACAACCAATATATTAATATATGTTCCAAAATGAGGCAAACAAAGGGATGTAAGTGCCCATTTTTTTATTGAATTTAAAGGCAATCATTAAATGGAATTGGTATGAGAATCCCCTTATCTGCTTGTTAAAAATTCCACCGATTTTGTTAAGAAACTTAATAACTTCGTTTCGAATAATTCAGTTATGTCCTCTTTTGATGTTAATTCTTTGTTTACTAATGTTCCTGTTGATGGCGCTTTGACTTGCCTCAGGAAAAGGCTTTCTGAATTCCATTTTACTTCTGTGGAAATTGAGGAATTAGTTTTCCTTACTCGTGTGTGCTTGCAACAGAGCACTTTTGTATTTAATGGTAAATTCTATGCTATGGTAGATGGCCTGGCTATGGGAAGTCCTCTTAGTCCTATTTTAAGTGATTTCTATATGCATTATTTTGAGGAAAAACTGTTCCAGAAATTGCAATTTCAATTTTATGTTCGTTATGTGGATGATTGTTTTGTGCTAACGGACAGTAACTTGTTAGGTATTGATGATGCTCTTTCTATTATGAACTCCATTGATCCTAATATCCAGTTTTCTTGTGAGAAAGAACTTAATAGTAGCCTCGCGTTTTTTGATGTCTTTATTTCTAAGAGTGAGTCTGGTTTCACTACTTCTGTCTATCGTAAACCTTTCGCTGTTTCTTTACCTCCTCACAGACTGTCGTCTCATCCTCCCAACCAAAAATATTCGGCTTTTAATGCTCTGGTCCATCGTGCTATTAATATTTGCTCTTCTCCTGAGCTTCTCAAGATTGAACTTCCCAATAATGTGGTTTCTAGAAAGAATTTGGTTGTGTTACCATTCTTTCATTCTGTCAGTTTCCGTATTGCTAAAATCCTAAAAAGGTTTCAATTTCAAGTCGTTTTTGCTCCTAGTAACAAACTTTCCTTCTCTTCTCTTAAGGATCCTGTCGATCAACTTAACACTTGGGGTATTTACCAAATTAGTTGCCGTTGCGGCCTTTCTTACATTGGGCAGACAGAACGTGCTCTGAAAATTCGCTTAAATGAGCATAAAGGTTATGTACGAAAGCAAGAGTTAAATAAGTCTAGCATTGCTCAACATTGTTGGAATTCCAACCACTCTTTTGATTTCAATTCTGGTAAAATTATTCAAAAATGTTCTTCCCCTTTAGAGCTTGACTTTTGGGAAGCTTATCATATTAACAGGAATAGTTCTAATTTGGTTAATGATTCTTCCTCAACTCCTTATTTTTCACAGGTCTGGCATAAATTTCTTTAATTTGTTGTTCTTTCTAGGTTTTCTTGTTGTTTTCCTTTTTTGTGTCTATTTTTCTCCTTCCCCCCTCCCCCTCCTTTACATGTGTACTTTGTTTTGCATTTTGTTTTGGTAGTTTCTGTACTTATTTTTATTTCAATGTATTCTTTGTATTTTATTTTATTATTTTTGCAATTTTTATGCATGCTGTCGTCTTTTTTGCTTTATTTTTATTGATATTCCTTTTTACTTCCTGTACTTCAACTGGATTCGTTTGTTGCTCTCTTATTGGTGTCTTCCTGCTACTTCTACTTCCACTTCACGCTGCCTTTATTCTCATTGGTTTACAGATAATTCTTAGGCTATATAAGCTTTGTTTTTCTTGTTCTGTCTGCTTCATTTGGATGTTTTGCATCTAGAAGCTCCCTGTCGCATTGAAAAAGGGATTCCAAGCAATCCCGAAACATATGTCTGCATTTTTTTGCTCATTTGTGCTTTAAATTAACTGTAATTTTATTATTATTGATAAAAGTCATTGTTTAAAAAAAGTTTGTTGCCATTGTGCTATAATATTAAAAGCAATTACAGCAAAAGTTTGACTAAAGGCTTCTCTGAGGCAAAAATTAAATCCAATCAGTTTGTTTGCTAAAATCGATTTCAAAACGGAGATGTTCATACAAATGATTAGTTTTTAGTGCCATTCATTCAAAGAGGGTTTGCCCTTTGAATGGATTTTTTTTAAATAGAGTATTTATATAGAAAATGTATTTACACTAAAAAGAATAGAATAAAATAATTTTTGGAAAAAAATAAACCGACTTCAGATTATAAATTGCGAAAAATAAAAGTGAAAAATAAATTAATATTCTTTAAACAACATCGATGTGACTTTAAACATAGTTTTAGAAGTCGGTGCAAAATTATGAACCTAAATACCATTAAACCATTTGCTACTTCATATTGGAATTGTTGCTAATTCTGGGCCATTTATATTTGTAATTGAGTCATGAATACAAAAGATTGTATCTATACTAATTTGCACCGACTTCTAAAATATGTTTAAAAGACATATCGATGTTGTTTAAAGAATATTAATCTATTTTTCACTTTTATTTTTCGCAATTTATAATCTGAAGTCGGTTCTATTTTTTTCCAAAAATTATTTTATATTTATTGCAGTTTATAATAAGGCAATATATTTATATTGTTAATATATATTTATATTGTTTTTATTTATATACTTGCTCTTTCTGTAACTATGAATTCTAAGTATGCATCAGTACTTAAAACTGAGAACTGCACCTGCTTAATTTTAAGTAAAAGTTACTTTTAAAAAGTAAGAAGGTACATTTTCTTAGTTTTAAGCACAATCATTTTTCACTGTGTTTCGCGTTGGTCACCATATAAGGATGCTTCAATCCAGCGTAATCTCCTTTTTGGAAATGATAATTTAAATCACTTCTAACAACGTTCAATATTTTAAACACATATAATTAAAATAAAAATAGTTTCTATTATTATTTATCCCGAAGAGAACATTATTTAAAAAAGTCCAATTATTATAAGAAGCTCAAAACAGGAATTGCATTGAAAATGAAGAATAAGTTATTGTTTGCTGAATGGGAATGTGCTTCTACTTCTTTACTATGCATAATTGTACGGAAATACAAATAATTGAATTGGATTCCGAGCAAAATAATTGGACTTACAAAATTCTAAATGTTGTGCACTTGGACAAATATTTAACAAGTGCATGAATTTGATTATATTAATTGAGATTTGGGAGTGGAGCTGTAATTGTGTTATCGACTCTTAAGTGAATAGCGCATTGAAATAGCCGCCGTATTATTTCATTCACAATTGCATTAAAATAGCGATTACTATTAAAATAATTTCAGAAAATATCCAGATTCAATTGTTGGATTTGTTGATATAAATTGAGTTCTGGGTGGAAAAAGAATTATTTCAGAGGATATCGTTTAGGGAATAGGCGTAATATAATGCATAATGCGCTATGCTTAAGAAAATAAGCAAACACAGCAGAATTTGTTTTAATGCTTGTCTGCAGTGTAAATTAATTAACTGTGTTTAATATTTTGTGCTAATACATCTAAGAAGCTTCTGGGAGCTTTGCTATTATATTATGGAAATACTGCAAGAAATTTCATTGAAATGATCGTGCATAGAAGTAAGTGTACGATGCAATTGAATTTTCATTCATTTAGATAAATAATCATATTAAATATATATCCTTTTAAATGTCATTTAAAAAAATAAATAATTGTTGAATATTGGGTAATGCATAGTACATTTTTAATTGTAATTATTTCATATTAAGTCTATTTTAATAAATTCCATCAAAACATCGTTAACGGACATTCAGTTTTGTTTTCTATAGTAATAGTATATAATGAAAAAAAAATATATTAAACGCTTGAGTTTAATTGCCCGTTCTTACATATTCATTCTTATATAGTTTCTATTCGTATTCTGATGTCATTTAAGTTGAAAGTCGTTAGGAAGTCGCAACTCCTAAACAAAAATAAATGAATTAATAAAATTAAATAAAAAGGATATTTTTCAAAGGATCAGTATTTAAGTAAGTATGAGGGTGTCGCAATGTGTGACAGCAAGTGAGACTGATACAAAACTATCATTTTATTAAATAAAGTATTTTAAATTATAATCAAGTGTTACAAATTTCAATACTATCAAATATTATCACTTCAATAAAAGAGATTAATAGCTAGTACTTAAAAAATGATGCGGAAATTTAACTCTTTAAAACTTTTTTTTTTAGTTGAAGGAGCAAAGGGGCCTCGAAGATCTTTTTTTACTTTTAAGGGGATTGCAACATTAAAAACGCTTTAGAACTGATGTTTTACCGTATCAGATACAAAGTAGAAAATATCTTACAACATGCGCCTCAAAAACGCTTTTAAGTTACTGTAACTTTCAGCATTAAATAAAGGTTTAATAAGAAATGCTATGTAAAATTTAATGTAATAAATTCTAATGAAATCTTCAATTAAACTTAACATTTGCTTTTAGCCAAATCATTCCATATTTTAATTCAAAGAAACTATGCCTACATCAAAGATTCCATTAAAGACTTAAGTTTAAAAAAAAAGAGAGCGATTAAAAAAAAATAATATTCTAAATTTGAACAATCTACTTCGAGAAATATTATGTTAAATGTAATGAGTCTTTAAAGGATTTTAATTCTATAAAAAGTTTATTAGCCTCAGTATTGTAAATAATTTTCGTACAATATTAATAAAAAACAACTTAGGATTATTCTTAAATATACTAAGCCGCATTAAACACAGAAGGAAAAAAATCAAATCATAATTTTAACGTAATATATTTTTCTTGTAAGTTGCAAGTATATTGCATATTCTAACTAGAGCTTTGCTTCTTTTAAAATGTGTCATAAGTATTTTTAGGGAGATGTGCGACTTGTTGTTTGACCTTCTTTTAGTAAATTTACTACACTGAGTTGTTTAATTTTTCCCTAACACTTTTCCATAACTTGAAATTGCTTCAAATTTTAAACTCTTTCTCACATCATACAATACACATTTTAAAATGTCGAATATTAAATCCACTGTAACGACAACCGCCTTATGATTTATTTTTTAATCATCAATTCTACAGCTACTGTCAATATCTAAATTAGCTCTTCTGGAGTCTAAATGTTAAAAATTTCATCATTCTCTAAAGTTAAAATTATGCTAATCTTAAGCACTAATACATAACATGAAGTAAAATTATAAACTAAGTAATTAGTTAATAACAACTTCTTAAAACATTAATTATCTTTAAAAAAACTTTTGTGGAAGAGCTTCAAATTTATGAGAAAAATAAGCGGATACTCAGAACTTATACCCCCCCTCCCCTACACTGACAAGCGGGTAGCTCAAATATTGATTAATGAGGCCACTTTATTTTTAGGCAATTAATACGAAATTAGCACAAAAAATTGAAAGTACTTTTCAAGGCGACACAATTAAGAAGAGACGTAAATGTTGCAATTAGCGACTTGACTCAGTAATAAATTATGTCTGAACTCTTAATTAAGGGACTGCTAAATGCGTCTTGAATATAATCTTTTCAGGTTGAAGTAAGGCGAATAAATTAAAGGCTTTATCACTTCAATTACTATGGATCTATTGTTGTTTATGTGAATAAACTGATTAGGTTTTGAGGCATATTCAATGGAAAAAAGAATGTTGATTCATTGTTCTGAAATTTGAATAGCCATTCACTTTTCAAAAATGACATTTTTTTTCTGAGATTAAAGGGTGTAAAATTTGAATTATATTTCTTTATAGGTTTATCAAAATGCTAAAGTGTGTCCATCTCTCTCTCTCTCTCTTTCTATCTCTCTATCTATCTATCTATCTATATATCTATCTATCTATCTATATATATATATATATATATATATAATACAAATGTAGAATGTATACATATATTCAAAAAATGAAACTAACTTTACAATTATCCATGTCTTAATACAATGTGTTCTTAGTAAACGAATTCTAGATTTAGTCCAATACACAAAGATGCAAAGTTGGAAGAACGATTACATACGACATGAACCCAAGCGATTACTAAGATTTGGAGCCGTGTCATGTTGATATCCAGACCTGTAAATCTCATACCATTGGTGACTGGACATTTTATACTTAATGGTACAATACATCTTTAATAAGAATTGGATGTCCCTTCAATGAAAAATATTTCATGTCAAAAAAATTCTTAAAAGTGATGTTTCTTGATATATTGTTTAGATCCCACTTACTATTGTTAAAGCACATAATAATAAAAATAATCGTAACCATTTAAAAAAGGCATTTTTGGATTCGGCGCTTATGCAGTTCGTTTTACGTAATTTTACTGTAAGATTCGATATTTAGAACAAAAAAAGACTTCATCAAAAACTTTCAATTCGTTTTTGTATGTAGCGAAATTGCACAAGCAAATTCCTTTCCTTTTTCGTTTAATTATAGATTAAATAATTCGAATGAAAACATTGACTATATCTTTTCATGTAAACTAATAGCCATTTCAATATTAAGCCTAATTTCATCAGTTTTGGAGCTGCAAAATTGTGTAGGATAATAATTTCTTTAAGACCGCTTAGAACAAAAATCCTTACCCAGACTATATCATGTGGCGATAGCATAAACCCGTTTCTACATATTAGAAATGTAAACTGTTTTTTTCGTTATGCAAAAATTTGCCCTGATACGTATGAATGGAAAGGTATTTTACTCTCGGTTCTGAATGAGGGGGAGGGGGTTCGAA
Organism: Octonoba sinensis; assembly: GCA_038502835.1. NCBI lineage: Eukaryota > Metazoa > Arthropoda > Arachnida > Araneae > Uloboridae > Octonoba > Octonoba sinensis. The sequence continues at coordinate 104,772,750 of CM076602.1, read as the reverse complement.
ACGCGTACCTACTGAAATTTCGGGGAAAGAATTTTTTAACATTTATAAGAATCATTTACAACTTTCTCAAATCTCAGATGTTACGAACACTCATAAACACAAGTATTATAGGTTATCAATGAAAAGCAAAACTTAAAAGGAATAGTACTTTTGGATTTGGAGCAAAATATTTATTTATATTTTGTATAGTAATTTCAGTACCTGAGAACACAGTATAATTAGTCCGTTTTTCGACTTTTTGTGATATTGTTAAAACAAAAACATTTTTAGGTACTATAAGACTAGACTTTCCTGTACTATGGCTCTCAGGTACAGATTTAAGTTAACAAAAAACAACTTAATACAAAAAATACTGTTAAAGTGAAGCACGTTCTTTCTGCATTCAATAAAACCATGAGAAAAATTTTCTAGATACAGAAACTGGGACAACTTTTCATGCATATCAACACATTTACGTTGGAAATACGACTAGTTTTATGATCCATAACTGTTATCGATTCAATATAATGGGATAGCCTATAATATTCGGAAAAGCATTTTTCCTCTGCTCAACTGCTGTCGGTGTAATTGGAATAAAGGGAAAAGTCCGAGAGTTTTATATTTAAAATATAACATTAAACATGATAAAAAGTCCTTAAACATTTCTGTATTTTAAGTGCATTTTTAAGTACGGGCATTACTGATGTTACTTTATTATCATGCAGTAGAGACTCATCTACTTTCTGATGGAGGTTCTTTATTTAATGGACAGTTCACTTGAGTTATAAATTTTCTTTAATAGGGTTGACGCGTTTCCAATTTTAGCACCTAAAAGACGTTTATGTCGCTACCTGGTCGTAAACAAGACTTTTTGGCAGACTTTTATTAAGGTCATTTTTGTTTACGTGATTTAATAATGGTATTTTAATAAAACTGTCTTTTTTAAGACTTAACTTCTCTAGTTTAAAGATATTAATATATATATATATATAAATATGCATATTTATTTATGTATTTATTCTTTTACTATCAATCTTTTTGGCCAATGCAAAATTTGAATTACTCACACAGATACACATACACACACATAAATATATGTCAGTGTGTGTGTGTGCTTATGCATAATTAAATCAGATATTGCTTGATTCTTAAAAATAAGTTTACATATAACAACTATTGTTTCAGCGTTAAAAATTTCAAAGGCTGTGAAATCAAATAAATTACATGCATAAGTAATGCAATCGTTATCCAAAATATCCGTCTCTTGGTTTAATCATTCGCATATGCAATTTTCTTCTGCAAGTCTTTAAATATTTTCCAAAAAAAAAAAAAAAAACATGTCTGTGTGGAATCGTGCAAAATCGTCTAAAGCAATAAGACGTAAAAGATCACACACAGCAATCTAAACAATCCAGAAAACTTATCGAAACGGCGCTTGCGGAATAAGTTTGGTCATTAATCACGTACGTTTTACATAATAGGCATTTGGACATATTTCATTTTTATCGCTTAAATAATCGACTGCACCGTTTGATGTTAAAGATAATGCACATGTTTACTGCTAACAGCATGTACTTGATTTTAAATATCCTCGACGATAACTGTATCATCTTGATTGTTCGCATTTCTGTAGTGGCTTCTGAAGCACGAACTCCATTAGGATATACGTGACTTCAATCTGGATTTAGATCAGTTGTATAATCCGTCCTTTAAATGTGCAACCCACAATAGCACTTGCGCTCCATGGGGCTTTTAGAAACCTTCATATTGGGTTTACATTGCAATTGTACTGAGCAATTTCACACTATAGTTATTTTATGTATTACTTCTCCCCTATTAGATTTATACTCAAATGTATTTTATTATTAATATTATTTATTTATTTATGTAAGTTACATTACTTGATATTTAGTTTCACCTGTATTGTAAAGAAATAGTTTTTTGTTTACTTATTTTGTTAATGTTTCATTCATTTATTTTTCAGACTTATAAAGTACATTTTCCCCCAAGTTAATGCTTAGTTTTGTATAAACCAGGTTCTTAACTTTTAAGTTTTATTATTTTACTAGCGGTTCCACTGTAATACAGACCATTGTAATATTTTAAAGAGAAGTCACTTTCGCTTTGATTTTATAGAAGAATTCAAATTCAGCCGCTTTAGTCTATGTAGACAATTTTCTATGTTATGGCATAGTTATATTTTTTAAAAAAAAGAAGAAAAAACGTTATTTCCTGTAACAAAAATTCGGAACAGCAAGGCTTACAGTAGTTTCAAATACTTTATTCTTAAACTCTAAAGTGGTGAAAAAAATAATTAATGAATAACGTAAAATAAATATATAAATAAGAAAGCATGTTTCATTTATGCAATTACGTACGCAAAGTAATATTTTGTTCTAATATAGTTTAATATCCAAACTTCAGATGGGGAGGGGGGGGGGGGGTGAGATGAATTACTTTTAGATGAAATGGGATTTTTCGAGCTTAAGTGTTAAATTCCTAACGATATTTTAGCTAAAAATAAACACACCTTCAGTTTCTGCAAGAAATTAAAATTTAAAAAGATTAAAGAAACAAAGTAAAAACAATGGAAGAAAAACGAAGAAAAAAGTTATGATCTGAAAGCTGAAAAGCGCGGAAGAAAAAAAAATGGGTTGGCCTTGAAATGTTGTGAACAAAAATAAATAAATAATTTTGCTAATCACCTTAGAAGCTTTGCAAACGTTTTATAATATGCAGAAAAATCGGGGTTCTCTAATGATGCTAAAATATTAAATTGGAAAGAACGTTTTCATGTTCTATTTGTGAAGTGCAAACAATTAGCTTCGAAATTTTGAATAAATTTCATCTTATCAAAACAAACAATAATTATTGTTTGTTTCTCTGTTTGCATGCTGGTCTGTCTGAGCTTAGCAAACATAACTGTAGTACCCACATCCATGAAAATTTGCATAAAAATGTGTGCGAAACCTAAGTGCTTCAAGGCAAAATTTCTAAATTTCGATTTGTTCTTTTTAAATTAAAGTTTAAGTAAATAACAAACAGATATAGATCTTCCTCAGTTTATGAAATTTTATATTATCATTTGAAAGACCCTAAAGTCGGGTCTTATAAAATTTTGATAAGATGAAATTTATTCAAAATTTCGAAGCTAATTGTTTGCACTTCACAAATAGAACATGAAAACGTTCTTTCCAATTTAATATTTTAGGATCATTAGAGAACCCCGATTTTTCTGCATATTATAAAACGTTTGCAAAGCTTCTAAGGTGATTAGCAAAATTATTTATTTATTTTTGTTCACAACATTTCAAGGCCAACCCATTTTTTTTTCTTCCGCGCTTTTCAGCTTTCAGATCATAACTTCTTTCTTCGTTTTTCTTCCATTGTTTTTACTTTGTTTCTTTAATCTTTTTAAATTTTAATTTCTTGCAGAAACTGAAGGTGTGTTTATTTTTAGCTAAAATATCGTTAGGAATTTAACACTTAAGCTCGAAAAATCCCATTTCATCTAAAAGTAATTCATCTCACCCCCCCCCCTCCCCATCTGAAGTTTGGATATTAAACTATATTAGAACAAAATATTACTTTGCGTACGTAATTGCATAAATGAAACATGCTTTCTTATTTATATATTTATTTTACGTTATTCATTAATTATTTTTTTCACCACTTTAGAGTTTAAGAATAAAGTATTTGAAACTACTGTAAGCCTTGCTGTTCCGAATTTTTGTTACAGGAAATAACGTTTTTTCTTCTTTTTTTTTAAAAATATAACTATGCCATTACATAGAAAATTGTCTACATAGACTAAAGCGGCTGAATTTGAATTCTTCTATAAAATCAAAGCGAAAGTGACTTCTCTTTAAAATATTACAATGGTCTGTATTACAGTGGAACCGCTAGTAAAATAATAAAACTTAAAAGTTAAGAACCTGGTTTATACAAAACTAAGCATTAACTTGGGGGAAAATGTACTTTATAAGTCTGAAAAATAAATGAATGAAACATTAACAAAATAAGTAAACAAAAAACTATTTCTTTACAATACAGGTGAAACTAAATATCAAGCAATGTAACTTACATAAATAAATAAATAATATTAATAATAAAATACATTTGAGTATAAATCTAATAGGGGAGAAGTAATACATAAAATAACTATAGTGTGAAATTATATAGTGGATATTGCATTTTATGTATTGAGAAAGGGGAGAGAAAAGAGGAAAGATTTTAGCATTATTTATTTGATTTGTAACATCATAAATTGTTCAGTAGCCCCTTTCATTTAGAAAATATAAGTACACTATTTATTTCCTGCTGATTTAGCTCACTGAAATTTAAAGATTAAAATTTTGGAAGAAAAAAAAAGCAATGGTCTTGAATGAATAGCGGAATCTTTTTGTAATATTATTAAAAGAACGAGAATGTGTTTTCGTTTTAAATTTGCTATCTAAGTAATTTTGCATTTTTCCAAGAAAAATAAAATTAAATGCACACAAGTAAATGAAAATACAAATAAATAAATTTTACATTACGTTTTGAAAGAAACATCTCTTTATGCATTTGGCTCTTTTTAAAATAAAAATTGAACACTTTCTATAAGCATAAAACGAGTTAAAATAAATTTTCTTTAAAAATAAATAAATGAAACATACAAGGCAGCAATTTAAATGTCGACACACACATATTTAGTTCTCTGTAGTTGTGTACACATCTAAAAGATTCTGTAGGAATAACTCAGCTTGAACATTTATATTCACAAAAGAAAACAGCATTTAAGCATCTGTGCGTTATTTATTTGTAATCAAATAAAATGATATATATGATTTATTAATCTCCTTAAATGTAAAATATCCCGAATTCAAATACCAAGTTCATAAATTACATTTCATGCGCCTCAATAAAAATTACAAGATTATATATTGCCGAAAATTTATCATCACCAGCGTAATGACGTCGAAGCATGGAATCATAATTTTTGTCCCAATCCAAACTTCGCTAATATCAACATCGGTCGGACTGAAACATTTGTCAGCACAATTCTTCGCAGTCATTTCCGAACCACTTTTCCGTCGAGATAACCCTTCGTTACAAAACGATTGAAGCAGGATAATTCATTATCCTGTGGAAAATGTAAATGCAATCCCATCAGGCAGAATGGGTCATTATCGCTAATACTACTGACTGCAGCATCAGTTCGCTGCAATCCTATTAGTGTTCGATCGCCTGCATTGTAGGACGATGCCTGAACGACTACGCACTTGTTAATTATTGCAAGGAATGAACCCACGGCTAGTAATCAAATTAGTAAGCAAGAATGATGATGTGCTTCCGATTGCAAAAGTCTTGAAACAGTTGATTGGCGATGAGGGAAATTACTGATTTGAGTTTGATTAAGTCTCCAAATTTTATACTGCTTTATAAAATTATAATTATTTTATTTCTATTCTAAAATCAGTTATGTTTTATTAATTTAAAACGGACATTATTGTAATATTTTTGTTAGATATGTATTAACACATTGAGGGTTACCAATACATTAGTTAAAAGTTGGTTACGTTTTTTTGCAACGAATGTTTCATACAGAGCTTAAGTATTTTAACAAGATTTCGCGTAAGAACAAGTAGGGTTATGGAAGTGGTGAAAAAAAAGATGGTTTGAAATTTGAGCTGCAAGAAGCTTCTGAAAAAAAAGCGAAGCGAACTACACAGGCTGAGAGGGTTTTAACAGAACATTTAAGATATTCTTCGTTTTCAGAGTTTTTTACTGAGAGTTTAGAAGAAAAATATCTTACAGGCTTAATTAGAGGAAAAATCCTAATAATGGGCTCTATTAATAACGAGTTATGTGTCCTTTATGAGATACTTCAATATTTTTTTTTCTTCTCTTTAATACACTTTTTGTACACTTGCTGTTAATGATTTTTTGAAAATTAAAAAAAATATCTAACAAAACGCTTAGAAACCGCTAAAATAGAAAATGTTTCTTCGCAAAAATTTGCTTATGATTAAATCGTGACCTCATGCTGATATTTTTTCAATGTTTCCTATGATCTATCTAACGTATATTACTATTATTGAAATCACTTTGTCATAATAATACATTTTTAAAGAAGTTAAGTTTTCTCGTAATTTCAAATTTAAAAAAAAGGAGATTGTATATAGTTTTATACAATATAAGAACAGAATTTAAAATGGTAAGAAATATATTTAAACCCTTATTTTTAAAAGTGTTTCCCCAGTTGTTCTGTGAGTCTTTAATTATGTTTCCAAATATTATTAAAATATTCTCTTCTTATGTGTGTTGTTATACAATGTTTTAAGTTTAGTAAATGTGGCTAAAAGTAACTAAGCTTGTAGAAACGCTAAAATGCATTCAGACGAAATCATATCTTGAGCCAGAGTTTCCTTTTAAAAAAACATGTAAATTTTCTAATGATTATAATTTTTTTTAACATATGTGTATACTTTTTTTAGGTAAATACTCGTGTCTAATTACGAAGGAAAAAAACATTTGGGTATTTCTTAGTACAGTACACTTAGTTTTGTCAAAAATAGTTCTGCGTTTAATTGTCTAGTTTGCTTCGAATTTTAAGATACTACTCACACTTTTTGGTAGCGTTTTAATGTTTGCTTTAATTAACTGCTCAGTAGTTTTTTAGAATTTAAAGGAAAATCATAGTGCATGCAACTGCATGAAAAAGTTATACTTTGTATTATTTAAGGAAAAGTGTCCTGGTATGAGAACTGCACATCAATTATAGCTTTATCGAGTATTATTTATGTTTAATGTTATCGTAAAACTGTCGTTTAAAAAATAAATAAATTTAAAAAATAAATTTATTAATACTTGAAATAATAAAACTGGAAAGGGAGGTAGGGTCTTAAGCCAGTAAAAATTTGTCTGTTGGTTTGTTTGATCTACTCCTCACCCCCAACGCTCCCTCAAAAAAAAAAAAAAAAAAAGGTTTTAAGGAAATCTCTCGATATTTTTTTTATTTTGGGGTTTGGAAGACCTAGGTAATAATACATCAGTTCCATGTCTTTTTTATAGATTTTTTATTTTATCTTAGAACAATTGAAAAAAAACTTAACATTAAAGCTTACAGGGAAGTTTGAAGCCTAGATATATAAATCATGATCTAACACACGAATTTTTTTTTTTTGAACATATTTTATCAGAAGGAGCGTAAAATGGGGGGGGGGGGGTCAGTTAAGAAGTTATATAGAACTAAACGAGCCTATTCCTATGAAGCGTTTTGATCTGGATTGTGAATGACAACTTTTAATGAATGAATGAGTAAATAAAGGAGCGAATGAATGGTTAAATGAATGAATGAAAGAATGAATAATTAAATATATAAATAAGGAAATATAATAAGTAATAAATAAGTAACAAATAAATAAACGAAGGCTCGCATGAAGAAAATGATGGTGTGGGAGAAGGGTTAATCGACCATCAATAATAACTAATTTCACCAAGACGTTCTCATTCCTGCTTACTTCATACACACTCATAAGGGAGTTTATAAGAGCTACATGTAAAGTAAAATATTTTTTTTATTTGAAAAATTCGCACTCTAAGAACTTAAATCTGGTTGCGTTTAAGATTGGTAACCATAAATTATCCTACAAATTTACTTTTTTAAAACTCCAATATAATATATTTCAAAATTTTGACGAGCAAAAAAATTACACAATATTAAAAACTACAAACTCTCATGTCTCTGTTTTTTTTAAAACTGTTTTAATGAAGCTCAAAGTTCTTGAACTTTATAATATTAGTGTGGGTTTAATTTTGCTGTAAAGAAATGCGCATCTAGAAAAAGAGCAAGAATTATTTTAAAAAAAACTAAAATACAGATACTCACGAAAATATCTACTTCACATTACTTTGTATTTCGTTATTGAGTAATAATATTTATTTTTAATAACAACAATATTTTAATTATAACCAAAAATAAATTTACTGAAATAATAATAAAAAAACATTTTAATTATAAATTCCGTTTTTATATTACGTTTATGTTCGATTATTTCAAAAGTTTATAATAATATTTTTTGCACAAAACATTATAATTTAAAGCAAATTTTAGAACTGTTAAATCACAATAATAAAAATTATATATATATATATGAAACAGCTCAGTTCTCTTTTACAAAGCAGTAGCCGCTAAAACCCACGTAGGACGAGGCAATGGGCTCCATAACAACTCTTTATTAGTACCTTTATTACACAGCAAAGATTAGCATTAAAGACAAGAAGTCAGAAGCCAGGAGCCCCATTTTCAATCGAGCATTTGTGTTAACACGGGGGAAAATATCCTGGACTACAGACAATCTTCCCTACACCACGTGATGGCACGTTTAGGCTTGAAAATCACACACACCTTTCTTCATCCTTTGAACGCAAAGTTCTCACAAACGATATTTGTTAACACGTCCGATCTTAATGAGCTGGGTCTGGTTTCAATACTCCGTTATTCATATGAGCGTTCTTTCGTAGCCATGTCCTCTTTTGCTGTCCTACCGGCTTGAAACAGTTATATTGCACTCCAATATCTATCATAGATGTTTCCAAAAACACATGGCAAACCCCCAGATGCTCAGCATTATTAGGGAGTCCTCCCTGCAAAAGACACAGTTTGGATTCGGAAGGATCTTGAGTCTGTTGCAGGGGTGACTGGCTAGAAATTCGTGACCGTTTACCAACATGAAGGCCGCTACCGCATGTCATCTCTGGTGATTAGGGACTTTAATCAACGCCACCTTCCAAGTCCTATTACTAATTTGTACGTTTAAATTATTTTCAGAGATCCTATTGACGTTATTCTTTACTATTATGTTAATAGACGTATAAGGAATTCCTTTCTGAGAGCATTGTAAAATACTACCTCCTTTTTTACCTAAAATAAATTCGATCTCGTTTCTATAAATGTTACAGTGCGAGGAAACCCACTGCAACATAATTATATTTTTTGTGGACAAAAGTAAGCCGAGATTTTCCCTAAAAGTGTTTTAATCACGCGAGAGTCTGAAAAATCCAGCGATGTTTCAGTTTGAATTGCTGAGATGGAATTAACCAGTATAACGCCATTCTCAAAGTCATCCATCCTTGACATTGTTTAATAGCGAAATAACCTTGTCGTAATAGAATGTTCTTACGGAGCCCTATGCCTCGTCCTACCCGCGTTCCAGCGGCCACTGCTTTAAAAAAGAGAACTGTGCTGCAGTTGTTTCATATATAATGATTGTATTATTCACAATTTATCACGATTCAGTGTTTTTTAAATATCAGAGCCAATGAATCTGTTTGTAACCAAACTGACACTACATTTTAAACGAAAGCAATGCTACTTATTGCGCATTTTAAGGGTTAGTGTATAATTAAAAATAGTAATGACAACGGCAAGAATTTATTTTTTCTTCCTTTATTATTTTGATATAGATTTTATTATTATATGTTTGAAATTCAACACATATTTTTTATTAGTAACTCACAATCTGCATACTCATTTTTTCAAACACTCATTTCCACATTATAAGTCTGAAATATTGAGCACATATTTTTTCTTAATAACACACAATCTACACACCCAGTTTTTCAAACATTTGCGGGGATGCACTCAGGTAATGTCCCGATTATTTGATGAGTTATGTACTGTTTCTACAAAATTCATTTCTTTTCTTGATAAATTGTAATTTTTCAAAATAAGAGAACCTTACACACAGGGTACCAACTATTAAATAATAATCACTATCCCATTACCATCAAGGGATATGTAATGAGAATGTGAAGCGCAACATCACCATTAAGACATCGTTCAATCTCGCATTAGTGGATGTGAAACCTATTAAAATTCGATTTCTGGTAGAATTACGGATCAATTAAAAGCATGCTAATTATTACTAAATATTATGATCAACTCTTTGAGTGTATCGTTCAGTTAATGTTTCATGCAAATCATTGAGGTATTTCGAGTATCCGATGTGTTCATTAATGAGTTTTTGAACTTTTCTAATTTTGTTTTGATTACATAATTTTACAATTCTGAGCGGCATTTGAAGTTGCTTTGGTTTTGGACACCAAATTAGTTTGTAGTTATGGGCTGGGATACGAAAACAAGCGGTCTCTCTGATTTCTGGCTCTCATTTTTGTTAAGGAAAGGCAAATCAAGCTTACCATTGTTTCTGTGAATGTGCAAAATGTCTTTGCCTCAATAAATTTACAATTATTTTGTTTTTCTTTTCTGTTGACAAATGAATAGAACAATGTGACTGGTAGAACTGATTTGAGGCACTTAGAAGCAAAGGGGTGTAAGAGACAAAATTTAAAATGTGGATCTAAATACGGCAAATGATAGGTAAAGCACTATTATATATTGTTGCAAGAGATGTTAGGGGTAGCACTAACAGGTGCTGCCCCCCAACATGATTGAGAAAAAAATAGCATTAAAGGTCCTATCAGATCCGAACTTTGAACGCGTTTTTCTCGGAATCGTTTTTGGTCATCCTCATGCCTTTGCTTCTCACTGCCTTACTTCTGATTTATGAAACAAGCTTACTTTAAAATTTTGAAGCAAAAATAATTTGGAGAATTTTGTCAATGAGAAACCTGTTGAGCTCAAACAGTTTTAAAACTTATGTTTAGTTGCAAAAATAAACCAATTATCAATAGTTGCACGATTGGGATAACACATTTCTTACATCAAATATTGGTGGAGAAGAGAGGATCAATTATATTTTATTGAGTTTTACTACGGTAAGAAAACTTATCGGAAAATAATATTCTTAAAATTTTAAACATAATATTTAAAAAAAGATAATTTGACCATTCATAATTATTAGCATTATACAAACAGGGCCCGATTAAGACAGTCGGGGGCTCAAGGCACAACATTATTTTGGGGCCCCCTATGGTACGAAAAATAAAAATACTGGGTATAATGTTTCTAGTTAAATAAGCTTGAAGATTATTTGGGGGCCCAAGGCCGCGGCCTAGTTGGCATTTGCGGTAATCAGGTACTGTATACAAAATGCAATATATAATAATAGTGTTGTTTCTAATGCCACTTGGGTACTCAACCTCCTCTTCGTATAGCTACCAGGAATTTATGCAGTAAGGAGAGCCTTCCGTTTATAGATAATCACCACAACGGTGGAAGTACGACTTCTCTCAATATGTATTTGGATGACACCAGGTGGCGTCACCACAAATATGCCACCTTAATTTTTTCACCTAAGAGTGAAGGGAAAGGAAATTTTCCCCCAATTGGTAAGCTCGGGACTTTTACAGGCACGTATCCTCAAGTATACATGGTAGGTTTTTAGCAGATTGGGTATCGAACTCCAATCTTCCAATTTTAAGACCGACATACTAACCACTAGGCTACCACGGCCCCTTAGTTACTAGTAACCTGTGTAATAAACTTTACACAGGTTGCCGCTACTCTCAATATACAATGCACATAACCTATTTTATTTCATATTTACTGACAACCTTCCAAAAGCATATTCAGCACAAATAAAGACAGAATTTTACTTCATTGTATACATCAGTCATGGTCTAAAAATTTAGTGACGTCACGAATAATTGCCTGCCTAGGATGTGGGGATAATTTTGACAAATGTCTGCCTGTTCCCTGTTCTCCAGGTTTCACCTTTGTTGATGACAGAATGACATTTAATACATTATTTGTTTTGGTGTCGATAGTGATATTGATGTACTAGTAAAACAATAGGATTAGGTAAGATATATTGTTAATATTATGACTGGAGAGACTTTGGAGAAAAGTCATTCGTGATCTTGAATAAACCACCTGTTAATTTCAGTATGGCTTGTGTTCGTGAGTTATTGCTTGGATTTAGGGGGAAAATCGGTTAAAGATGTTTTTCATTCGACTTCATCTTTTTCTTTTTTAAGACGAGAATTTTTATCATAAGTTCGCAATTAGATTTTGTACTACTATGAGATCAGAAAAGCAGTTGTTTCAATAACCAAGTAAATAAGTAAATGAATAAATCAAATGAATAAAAATCAGATAAAAATAGGAAAATAATTCTAAAAATAACACAATGCATAAGAAATTGCAATTTTAATAATATGGTTAAGACGCTCTATGTTTTTTCATATTTTTTAGCAGTAGAGGTAATTTGATAAACGTAGCTTTAAAAGTCACTGTTTTTGTGTACTCAAAGAATATTATGATATACATTTACTTGTTTCTGTAGTTTCTCTTCTAACTGCCGTGCTTAAACTAAAATAATACCTGGCAAATTTAGGGGCGTATTCTCGGCTAAATTAAATTCCTAGTACAATTTCGCATCGTTAGAGCCTAGGTGCCTCCGTCTAGCAGGGAAATGGGTGGCAAAATGCACTAAGTCTGGGAATGGTGAGGAACCAATAGGCAGCCCTATAAGAAACCTACCACTAATATGTCACCAGAGACTACATCATTGCTGCTTAGCTCTTGCATATTCAACTATTATATTCGTATATGCACTGTTTTAAACTGTATATCTTTGAAAACTACTTAGCCCATACACAGACTGTTTAAAATTCTAACATCAAAAAATACGTAATACACAATGAAAAAACTATATGTATGTATATGTTACGGCCAAAGCCCAAATTGGGCCACTTCGCAAATTGGCCAGCCAAGTCGCAAAATATCTAAGAACGCTGTAAATTGGCTGGCCAATGTCCGATCTCTTCTTGATTTCGGGAATTGGTCAGCCAGATCGCGAAGTGGCATAAGATGGCTGGCCAATGTCCGATCTTTCCTTGATTTCGGGAATTGGCCGGTCAAATCGCGAAGTGGAATGGGAGGATCAGCCAAAGTTGGAAGAAAAAATCATTGGGAGGTATCATTGCTCTGTATAACCATAATTCATTCTTTAAAAATTACTAGCTGCGGAACCCGCAGCTAACTGAGGTGGGATGTGGCCATTTGAGACAAAGTAAAAAAAAAAAAAAAATTGTTTTAAATTTTAATTTAAAAACTTGACTATTTTTTTATATTTTTAATTTGGAAGATTTATATTTTTAAATTAAAAAGAAAACAAAAGGGGCAATATTAGCAAATTAACTTTTTAATAAAACAAATATTAAAAAAATGTGGTCCCACCGTACCACCCGGTATGTGAAAAAACATACCACTACAAAAAACAAACCCTTCCTCTCTTTTATCTGTAAAGTAAAAGTATTAGAAATACAAAAGATATTTAAAAAGTAGTAAAATGGTCAACATAAAAATATTACCTCTTTTCCTTTAATTAAAAATTGAATTATAGATCACCGTAATCACTTCTCACAAGCTTAACTTTTGTGACTATCGAATTTCATAAAAGTTTGTTGCTTCTGCATTTACAGCGCCTACCGGGCCTTCTTGAATGAGCACATCGCGTTTTGGCCGGAACATTGTGGCCACTTCGCGAAATGGCCGGCCAAATTAGAATATTCACTTATCGTTTCAATTACATTGCACTTTGGTCAAACTTCTCGGCCAAAGTGGCCGAACTTCGGGCTTTGGCCTTAACATATATATATCAGCTAAAAACTCATTCTTATCATTAAAAATTCATATATACATATACAGACAGAGAAAGGTTACTGTTTTGTATAATACTAGTGTTAAGATATTCTCTTTTAGTTTTAATCTAAACATATCCAACTAAACTATCCACAAATATACAATGATATATTCGAAAAAATAAAATGAAATAAAATGAATAACCTTTCAGCAACCGAATGTATAATATCAACGTTTTTAATATAAATCATATCAATGGTGCCTGTCATGATGCGTAACCTTTTATGCGATTGATAGTAGCAAATTTAGTCTTGTTAAGAACGAAGAATGCGCATAAATTCAGCAACTGCATGATATATGGGACAGATCTCAATCCTAGCGTAAAATCATCTGGTTTCTGCTATGAGGTGGCCAGTTTCCAGATAAAGTGAAACGACTATTGCTGTTCCCGATACGTACGTGATGCCAGAAATATCTACTCATTCTGAATACATAAACACCTATCCAAAGAAGCGATGGTTCCCCATTGACTTTTTTTCTCTCTAGGCCATTATATATTTATCCATATTTTTCTCATCGTGTTCTTTTCCACTTCACTCTGTAAGGATATTTTATTGAAGCACTAAAGTGCTGTCATCTAGTCTGACGTTAAATTTACTTTTGAGTGGCATATTGTGTTTTATCTTCCTTTTATCTAATATTTGATTCATTTTTTATGTAAAATTCTCGTGATAATTATCTCACCTAAACTAGCTTTTCCACAAAAAAAAAAAAAAAAAGAGAGAGAAAAGAAATATAACAAATATTACTTTTCAAGAAAGAAGTGTGTTTTGAAATTCGAATTCAATCCTTAAGAAGCTTTTTAGTGAAGGTGCTTTCCGACACATAAGTAATTTAGAGACAATTTGCTTAGAAGTGCTTAGCTTCTTTTTTCCTCTAATTTTCTACCTCATTCAAACTAGCGTAGTGTTTGTTTAAGTAAATTGTAAATTGATGTCGCACGTTTTGAATTCCCTCTTGTTGTTATTTTGCCTAATTTCACATGGTACTTTCAGCTTAAACAATCCGAGCCTTAGTATTGAACAGTAAGCCTTGGTATTCAGTGCCCGATCGATTAGTGTAACATTCAAGATTCGTAAAGTCGTATGAAATTTTCTTATTTTTTTAAGCATTAACTTTTAAACTATGTTACATGTAACACGTTATTTGCTAACGAAATGAAAAAACATCTTATGATTACTTGAGGCAATAACATGTTCATTCACGCAAAACTCTCTATTTCATCAAAAATGTCATTTAACGTGTTCATCCACTAACACTTCAGCAGTTGAAATATTTGAAAAATGACAAATCTTGTCATTTAATAATTGGTATTGTTTACGTTGTAATTGTTCTAATATTTACTCATGCTCTGAAAAAAGTGTCAGGAAACTTTTTTTTTAGACAATGAGTAAACATTATATCATTTGTAACTTTTTTCTAGAACTATGTGAAACGAAAACTTTTTCTTGTATCTTTTTATTTTTATTCTGGGTGTGGAAAAATCATCAATCACGTTGAATGAGACGTTAATAATTATGTTTAGGTGCGAGTCATCCATCATGAAGCTACTTTCTCTTCTTCTTTCAACTTTAGGTTTAGCTTTGACTTGAGTGCTTACATCATTACGTATTTCTGAGGTTGTTTGCGCCAATGATTAAACAGGATAATTATAGGTTATATACGTAAATAATACATATTATAATTTGTTTCCAAATCCAATACACTCAAATATCAATGTTGACTGTTTCGAAATGAAACAAAGTCATAAGCTTGATTATAATTTTTCATTGTCACAAAACAGGCTTTCTTGTGGGGAGGGGAGTTTTGATTCAATTCATATTTCTACAATGGTAATGTCAAATTTTGCATAGTAAAATAAAAATAGAAATAAAATATTTTTACGATTTTGAAATCTGACTTTAGTTTTTCATAATATTAGTGATGACGCACGTGCAAAGAGCTTCTTTTAATTTAATCAATGTTGTTATTATTATTTTCTTAAATGTATCTACATATATTTGCCGCAATTTAGAGTTATGTACCTTTCTGGTACATGAAACGTTCTATTTTTGCTTATAAAATTCGTATTCAAACCATATTGTTATTGTATGTAATCTATCATCTGTTAAGGACAGATAAAAACCAAGAACCTCCCACACCCGGTCCCCCCAAGTGAAGATTATTTCCTTCTTTACCTCTTTAATATTTTTTCTTTCTAATATAGCTGCGTAGGGTCACTAACCTTTGCAGACCTAGTGTGTACCCCGGTAATAGGCATCCATTTTTTCAAGTAGCACCACTGTCGGTGGATGACATTGCCACTGAGAATTTGGACGCTCAGTTACCCCTAGATGGCGGCACCTGAGCTCTCATTTGATGCGAATTGCACTAGGTACTTAATTTAGCCTAGAGTATCCAAGCCAAACGGATACTCAAGGGATCTTTAGCATGCCGCGCGATCATGCGTCATGGACGCAGACTATTTTCTGCATCTCGAAAATCCACCGACTTGGGCCAGGTTTGAACCTGCGATCTTGGGCGTACGAGACCTGCGTCTTACCACTACGTCATCCTGTCGACTACCTCTTTACTATTCCAATTAATATTATTATGTGCATTATAAACTATTTCAATGCATTTTTGGTTACTTTTAATCATTTATGCAGGTTACATTTTTCACATAAAGTTTTAACTGATGAAAATAAATTTAACATATATGTGTCCGATACTTTAAAGTCAACAGGGATGTACAAAAGAAAGTATTCTAACTGAAGTAGAAGGTATTTTAATTAAATTTTATTATTTTTATTTCTTACTTTATAAACGAATTAATTTAATGCTTTTACACACA
This sequence comes from Octonoba sinensis, assembly GCA_038502835.1. Taxonomy (NCBI): domain Eukaryota; kingdom Metazoa; phylum Arthropoda; class Arachnida; order Araneae; family Uloboridae; genus Octonoba; species Octonoba sinensis. The sequence goes on along the minus strand of CM076602.1, from coordinate 104,756,344 downwards.
TACTTTAATTCGTTGCTCACGTCATGAATCAAAACAGTAAAAATTGAAATTCCCTCCAGCGTTACTAAGTCTAATGTAATGTTTTTTTCCCTATTGCAAACTATAAATGAATGACATGTTAACTCTATAAGTGTTTAAACAGGATTTTAGTAACGGAAAAAACCAGAAGAAAAGTTCCTGCGGATACGCAGTCAAAGAATAAATTTTGGCGACGTTCTTCTCATCAACTTTCTGATGAAGTCCAGAAATTCCTTTCCTTTTCATCTCCATGGAAATGCATTCTTGAGACTCATTTAATTTTTCTGCATAGAGTTAGGAATTCGGAACGTTTGCGAATCCGAAAAAGTTAAATCCTAGTGTAAGAAAAAATCCATTTAAGAAAATATTTTTTTTTTTTTTCGTTTGACATTCAAATATTTGCGAGCAGGGGGTACAAACATAAAGACATCTATTGATAATAGCATGCTTGCTTAAACTTTATTTCTTACTGACACCTGAAAAAAATACCACACTATTATTTTTTATAATAAATGTTGTTAAAATATTGTAAGAAAATGTTGTTAAAATATTGTGAAAAAATTTTGTAAATGTTGTTAAAATATTAAAAACCCTTGGTGTCTAAGGCTAAAATGCCAGTAAGTGAAAAATGAAATGTATGCCACACCGAAATAAATAAAAAACAGGTTACACACTGATGCATTTATTTTCCTTTTCCTTTTATTTCATCTTTCAATTATATAGTTAAGGCCTAGTAGCAAAAATAATGCAATAAATTAAACATTTGCATACTCACATCCGTAAACATATTCATGCAAAAAGTGTAAACGCCCGAAAAAAATCTAAAACCACAATTTTTCGTTTGATCTCAATATAAATGTTCCGGCACAGATGAACTGTTATAGCGCGTTCTTTACTTTCATTTTAAATAGCAAGATGATAGGATATGGACGTAAAAGTGTACAATAAATGATGATATCATTATTTTTATTCCTTATTGGTCATTTCCTACGTGAAAACCATGCTATGAGGCTAAACAGAGACCCTAGCGGCCATTTTTAGAACTTTTTTTTCACATTTTTTGAGCGCATCTCGGGTATAATCCCCATACTAATTGTGGTGTCAGTCACAGTCCGTTGAGCGGTTTTAGCTGTAGAATGTTCTTAATAGGGGAAATTCAATTATAACCACCCTGTATGTATACAGCTTACGTTTGCGCCTTGAATTTACGTAGTAATTAACAATACATAGTATGAATAGCATATTCTTTATAAAGCTACCGTATGCAGCGTTGCTTCATCAAACATGGCTATAATTGTTCGGGTTTAGTTTTAAGGCAGTAATTTCACCGAGGAGTATGTTTCAGTGAGTATGAAGTGTTAAAATCTTGAAATACCATACTACATTTCAAGACATTAAGTGCTTAACGATAGTGATAAAAATGAAATTTTCTTAGAATTAAATGGATAAGCAATTATGTGGAAACAAGGTTATTCTTTGTTGTCTAATTACAGTATTTATCGATTTATATATTTCAAGATTTTACAATTACTCAATTAAGCCATCTAAAAAATATTATGAGCTTTAAAGGCCCGTTAGTACTTAGTAAGGTTGATAAATTCATACATTTTGAAGCAAAATATAATTTCATTACATAAAGAGAAATTTTTCTGGAAATGTATTAAAATCTTTATTGAAATTATGTTATTGACATTAGAAAAAATACATTAACAAACTTGTTTTGCGTAAAATTTAACTTGCAGTAATACATTTTTAAATGATATAAAATCTTTATAAATATATTTAAACATTGTTGTAGTCACTAGAGAAAAATATTAAAAAACAATATTTGCATCAAATTAAATTTGTGAAGAAAACTTAAAAAAGGAAAAACTTAAAAAAGGAAAAAAATCGAAACAAAAGTATCATATTCAAAAGAAAATTGAAGGCAAGAAAGTAAAGATATTTCGTCGGTAAACAAAAAAAAAAAAAAAAAAAACAAACAAACAAAAAAAAAAAAACTTAACACCCTTTTCATTTCATGGTTCTAAGTTCTAAGAATTCCTTCACTTTTCATCACCGAGGGAATGCATTCCTTCGGCACCTTTAATTTTCTGGGAAAGCCTGGTAACGCCAAAATTTCTTCTTCTCGCATTATAGGGAGCAGAAAATGATGAATACGGATAACGCATATCGTTCATATAATGTTTATTTTTTATCCACAATGAAGATTGCATGCCAAAAATGATGCCATAAAATAACTTTTAATAAAGCTGATTGCGTTGAGTTTTGTCGTGGATAGTGTAAAAAATAAATATATATTTTAACTTTAAATAGAAGCATAACGATTTTTAAAATTTTGAAGTGTTTACAGAACTGTTTTAGCCAAATTTTGTGAAAAAAAAAAAAAAACATAAAACATAAAATAAATTAAAAATGTTTTGTTGATGCTCTAAAGTGTGCTAAATAGATTTGTAGTTTTTAGCCTACTTTCCCGTAAAAGTAAAAAAAAAAGTGAAAGATGGCTTAATGCAGAGCCCCCTATACTAAATGACCTGCTATAGCGCTTTAAATCCATACACATTTTGGCCTCAACTATTTATATAGAGATCGCTAGTTCTCCGCTCATAATACTGCTTTTATAAGTAGCTACATATGGCAAAGATTAATGAACTGAGTGTTTAAATTACATAAAATATTTAATTTTAAACATATCAGTAAACAAAATCTTCCAGAAAGCAAATTTTGACTAAAATTACAACCTAACTAGTTCTTAAAAGAAATTTAAAGTTGATACAGCAGGTTATTTGCTCCACCTAGCGGAGAGCTTTTCACGGCCGTTTTTCTCTCATATCGGAAGGCATTTAGTATAGGGGGCCCTGCTTAATGCATCGTGAAAATATCGTTAAAAATCAAGAAAAGTCAAAAATAAGTGAAGTAATTAAATGAATTGAGATTGAAACATAAAAAAATTGAAAGTAGGGTTTTTAGATGGGGAAACTGCGTGTCTGTCGGTCTCTCTGTCTGTCTGCCCCCTCCCCCTAAGAACTTTTGAGCTAATGGTCCGATTCGAAAGATTTTTTTGCATTCGAAAGATCTTGCCGAGGACATCTCATTTCCATATTTTACTTTTTGATTTGAACAATTTTTTGTTCAGTTTTGAACAGTGAAAATTTTTTTTTACCTTAGCGCCTATGCGCAAAAATGAAGCAAATTATGTAAACTCTGGGCACATATCCAAGTTCCTATGAACAAGCTTATGGGAAGAAGCCCTCGGCGTGAAATATTGATTTGTACATTTTTTGTTCAATTTTTGAATTAAAAAAAAATAACATAGCACCGACGGGGAAATTTCAATCCCATATAAATCCTGATCTAATTGACGTATTTGCTTGATACAAACTTATATACAAACTTTGATCTCGGAAAGATGTTAGGACGTAGAATATGTACAGATACGAAGTTCAACAAGAACAAAACGAAAGTATTTTAATGAATTTTTTTAATCAGAATTTTTAAAGATATTTTTGAACGATTGAATTAATGAATGAATAAATGAGTGAGTAAATAAATGAATAAATGATAAAATATATGAATGAGTGAATGAATGAATGAATGAATAAATGAATGAGTAAATTAATGAGTAAATTAATGAATAACTGAATGATAAATGAAAGAATGAGAGTAAATGAATATGTATTAACCGTTGAAAAAGGTTTATTTGAAGTAATTAAGAACTGAAGCTAAATGAGAAAGAGGCAGAGAGAGAGAGAGAGAGAGAGAGACAGAGAGATTATAAATTTGAAGTTCTGTGTATACGGGAAAGTAGGCTCGTATAGTTCTAGAGGGAACTTCTTGTTATTAAATTTTGTGTTTTGCATTCCATGTTTTAAATAAAGATAAATGTTTTAAAATTTAATCGAAAAAAACTCCGCTTGTTTAACCAATTGGTGTCCAGCTCGCTGCGCATGCCTCGAATATGGCACCTTGGAGGATTACAGATAGCGCAACCGGCGCTTCCAGAAATTTTAGAACAAATCAAGCCTCATTGAAATTGCAACAAAGGTTTAAAACGCACACATTAAAAAAAAATTACATAAGTATTTTGATATATATATATATATATATATATATATATATTTATTTAAGGCGGGGAGGAGGCAATGTGTCTCATGGAAAATCTACCAGGTACCTTACCTACAGATTTTTTATGTGTGCAAACTGACTTAGGTTTTTTGAAGAAGTATATGACACATTCCGAACCTCTTTTAAGCAAGGACATACTCAGAAACTAACCCCTTTTGATAGATTCCCCAGTTTTGTTTTACTCACACAATACGCTCACTGCAATTTCGGGCTGATTGTGACAACCATGGGGAGTGTTTTAAACCATGTTTAGCTAATTTGGAGTATTTAGCACAGTTCAGATGTTTTTAATCTTGGCAGTGGACTCAAGACCTGTTTATTCTTTATGATTACTTTTATTAATTTCTAACGCAGCTGTAGATGCGAGAAAAATAGAACATACAAATGGTGAGTTCTTACTAATCACGGATGCGAAATTGTTATTCACTTATCACCACAATGGAGCACGTGTAACTTGAGGTATAACTACGTCCGCGAGTAACACAACCACCGTTACATTATCAACGCCATGATAACAGTTTCATTATGGAACAATCTTTAGAACAAGGGCTGAATACAAATAAGTTGAATTTTAAATAAAGCAAACACTTACCGACGATATAGCAATTGCAATAGAGGTAAACGAAATGCGATTGCAAGTAAAGCAAATCCATTGGTAAACTTGAAGCAACCAGAAAAGTTAAGAATTGTTTTACTTTCTGAAAGTCTATTAATTGGGCATCCATCTAAAAACAACGCAAAATTGTTTGAATTTAACTTTAATCTTCTGAATACTTGCTTGATATACGTATTTTCAAATATTTATGATAGAAATCATTCTTAATTTTAACGCTTTCAATCAGATTTTGCTCATAACTTTTGATGATTTCTTCCAAAAATTAAATGATTAGCATCGTTTTCAAGAGAAGAAAATGTTGAATCCAATGCTGTATAGGATATGCGTATTTGATATAGACTATGCGTATTAAAACAACGCATATTCGATATCTAATAATGAAAAAAAAAACACAGAACTGAAGAAATTTCAAACTGAATGAATGAATGAATGAGTTAATGAATAAATGAGTGAATAAATACATCACTGAGTAAATGAATGAATGAATCAAGGAATGCATGAATTAGAGACAAATATATATAGCTAGATTATAAAATTGAAGTTGTTGTGTTTGGAAACGAAGTCTCGTATGGTTCTAAATGAAACTTTTTTGTTAAAATACTGAAGAACTTAATGATTTTCACTATGCAAACCAAAAAGTAATTATTTTGTTCGTCACAGCAAAGCCTTACCCTGCGTAAAAATACTACTATCTTTAAACTTTTCTTTTCAATAGAACTGCAATGTTCTTAGTAACTACAGTTTAAACACGAACTTTTAAAGTTTTTACTGTCCTGAAACTATTTCACCGTCTCTCTTTAAAATGTTTTACAGTTTTTTTTTCCCAATGTCGTCTGTACGTCGTTTACGTCGTAACGAGTATAATCCTTCATAGTAATAAAAACAACCATTGAGGCACATCATCAAAGTAATGTCAGGTTATTTTCTCCACAAAGAGCATTTCTACCCAACCATTAGTCATTGTTTGCCAGTTCCCCGAATAAATGGAACTAATACTGCACTTGGCGAGCACTTTTCATTCGTCACAGCATTGTTCATCTGTATAATTATATTCATTTACTGTCAACGATATTTGTCCATTGTAAAGTTGAAAAGTGATATATTAAACTTCAGATATTTATGTAATATAATTACGGTATGTTTTATTTAGCTATAACCATTTAGTATACCTATGAAATATTAATTAGCAATGATAATATATAACGAGTTGATAAAATTATCTGATAAAGAAATGAGTTGATTATTACTGTTTTAACTACGTAATTTCGAAGACATATTAATAAAATTCAGTTAATTTGTTCAAAATGAAATTGAAAGAAAAATTAATAAATAAATTTTTGGCATTGTCAGTGATTAAACAGTTACTACGAGAACATGACAAAATTATCAAAAGTGAAACTTAGTAGTTTCATTATTGATCAGAAAAATAACTGTATTCAGTTGAACCCAATTAAGAATAAAACATAACTATATTCAAGTGCCGGGAATATTATATAGTATATGACGATTGCAAAGAAAGTGATTAGGTTGTAAAAAAATCCCTTTGTGACCGATTTGAAAGCAATCCAATGTTTTGTTCTGCTGTACCTTTGAATAAATTTTGAAAAAATAATCACACAAACCTGATTTATTTCCTTAAATTCATCGGAAATTCAGCCTTTCTTATCTGGAAGCAAGACTTTTGAAACTCTATCAAAAACTTTAAGGAATTTAAAAATGAATCCATCGTTATACTTTTGCAGTTTACGAATTAAATACGAGATGGCAAAAGTAGTGACGGAAATTTTACTTTACAGAAGGTGCAAAACAATTTTCCTTCAAGCCCGAGACAGAAAAAATAAAAACTCTTTTTTTTTTTGAATGGAGGGATTGTATTCGAATTGTATTCTCTAACATGGTTTACTAATTCTTAATGGATTACTGTATGCTGCTTCCTGCTGACCAGAACCTATCTAAAGTTACATTAAAGTTTATTGTACAACATTTGCATCGACGTAAGCAATAGCTTTATCTGCTACTACTACTAAAAAAGAAAAATCAGAAGTTTTTTTATGGAAACGACATTTCAAATATTATGCATGCACAAAACAAATGAAATATTTAAATACTATAAATATATGATTATATTTATATATATCTTTTTCGAAACCAAATGCAATTGGTCAGAATAATATATTTGTCTTAATAAAGGGGTTATTCATAAATGATGTCCCGCTTCGAGGGGGGTTCCAGAATTTGTGACAATAATTGACAAGAAGAGAGGAAGGGGTTAACAAGAAATGTGACATTACACATTTTGGTTTCTCTAAAAACATTTCAAATCAGGAAATTAAATGTATTTTTAAAAGGCTTTTTAAATTTTATTTTTATAATTTGCTTTTTTTGAGTCATTGGTCATTTTGTTTCGTAAACACAGATTTTGACTATCTTTAAATTTACTTATTGTTAAAAGTTTAAAAAAGAAATGTTCTTAGCCATTTACACTTTTAAGATAAAATTGCGTGGGACATTTTTACACAATTCGAAAAATTAATATACTAGTCTACACTAATTATCTTTTATGTTTCAAACCTTAACCTCATCTTATACTAATTAAGTATACATGCAATCGTTATTAAATATTATGCACACAAATAATCATTAAAAGTTCAAAAATTAAAGGTTATATACAACCCAGTGCTTCGTTTCTGAACTACAGATATATGCTTATGTAATCTAGCATGACATGTGACAAATTGGGGTAGGAGGAGTATGATGAAGTGTGACATTTTGTGACTAAGGGGGGAGGGTGTTAAATATATTGAAAAAAGTGTGTCATCATTTATGAATGGTTCCTTATGCATGAAACCCTACTGTGATCTAATGCAAAAAATAAAGAAAACCCCACGCATAACTTGCACATTAAAAAAATAATAAACCCATTGATCTTAAGCAGAAAAAATATAGTTGATTAAATGAGTGAAAATATAAGCTGTTTCCGGATGAATGGAAATGGAATGTTTCCGGACGATGATGGAAATAACAAAGCGTTGAATGTAAAAGAAATACTTTCTAAAATTATAAAATTTATTTTCTTTTCCTTTTTTTTTTTGAAAACATCGTGAATAGAAAATAAATTAAAAAAAGCCCTGTCTCAAAGGTTCTTTCAGTAGTTTTGACTAGGGCATCTTCCGTTTGCATTGTCTTATTTCTTCAGCTTCAACTATTTAAAAAAAAAAAAATCTACTCTTCAGTTTCACAACAATGGGTGAAAAGAGTTCCCTTCAATTTTCTTTAACGAAGTAAAAACTAAATTCGTATCTTAGATAGAAGAGAAGAAAAAACTAGAACAGAATAGAAAAGAATTGAACTCCTTTACTCTGAACAAAGTTACAAGAGATGAATGAGCTTTGTACAATTAACTCGAATTTTTCCTTTTATAGTTTGCAGAAATTTTTCAACATATTGTTTTTTTTTCCAACGTTTTCGCTACTGGTGACTGTACATTTACACATAAATATGACTGCTTTGTCCCTTATAATTTTTAAAATTACACATAATAACAAAAAACAACACATAAATATTACAAAATAACACATAAATAAGATACAAATAACACTAATAGTACAAAATAACACATAAATAGCACAAAATAACACATAATAATTTAAAATATGTTCAGTATGGCCTTTTTTTGTGTTTATCGGATATAATACACATTTTCTTCATACTCCTCACTGCCGAAATAATTTAATTCAAATGGCAGCGACTCATTTGAGCACATGTTTTCGTACCCTACTTCCACTGTCTTTGGCTCAATTTCTGCTCATATATGTTTTATATTATCTCTAATCAGATATTATAAATTTTAAACATGTTCTATTGTGAAAAGGTTTATTCTGAGACGAATTTTTGCTGGTTGAGATTCTGTTCTGCATATTCCAAGAATATTTTTGAATTTTACTATTAAAAATCTTGCTAAATAAAATTTTCACAAATATAATACCTAAAAATTTTAAAGAATAAATTTTATATTGCTTAAATTACAAGTAACTATTTTTTTAACATTATTAACATATATTCGCTGTGCTATTACATTAAGTGTGTTAACTGTTAAAACATATATTTTTCATAAAGGGCCGTTCATAAATGATGTCACGCTTTTTTCCCATATAATTGACCTCCCCCCCCCCTTTGTCACAATATGTCACACTTCAGCGGACCCCCTTCCCCCTTTGTCACATGTCACGCTATGTTGCATAATGCATGATTACACGCTTCTTGTTACTCCCTCCCCTCCCCTTGTCACACTTTGTCACAATTTCACGAATCCCCCTCCAACCTCGAAGTGTGACATCACTTATGAATGATCCCTAATAAGGAATAACGATATACAAGTATATGAAGAAAAAGGTACCAAAACCTACATACCATATAGTTTTTTGGCTCTACAACTAAATCTGAACCTTAAATTAGAATGTGTTTTGTGCCAAAATATATGTCAATCTTAAAGCAAAATGTTGTATATAGTTGATAAATTTGCATTTGTTTCAATATTTACAAATGTCCGCACTGGGAAAGGAGACCCCAAAACCGACATACCAACAAAAATCGTCTAAAGGTTCAGCCAGACACCAAAACCACCTCTTTAGTAACTCATAGTTACATAAAAATGATAGTCAAAAATTACTTTTTATTTCAAAAGTTATGTGAGATACATGGCTATAGGACCTGTTAAAATTACAGTAAGACTTCTGACAAAGGTAATATTCACGAAAAAAGAAAATTTACGATAATTAAAGTTGATCTACTTTTAGTACTCAAATATAAAAGTCTTTCTCAACACCAACAGATTCTGTGAGTGTTCAATCATCACAAGAGATACATTGAACCCATTACTTTCCTATTTTATTCTCACTTTTTGTTTTTTTATAGAACGTCATATTCCCATACTCCTACTGTTGTTTCAGTAACAAACATTAGTAATCGGTAGGAAAATTGTAGGGTTTCAAAAAGTTCAATATTTCAGCATTTCTTGCAAAAGCACGTTTTTGTAACTAGCAGAACAAAAACTTTCGCGTGACACATCAGTACCAACTGGGAATCGGTTACTATTATGTTGTTTTCAGCTACAGCACAAAAAATGAACTCTTCCTGTTCTCACCGATAGAGTGGAGGAACGTAATCATTGCGAACTGTGCCCTACTGTACATAGCATCTCGTGCCTTCATAGATTCATTACCCCGCAAAACACGGAACGCAGCGCTCCTCCTTCGAACCTTCGAAAAACTCTCAAACACTTAGCAACAAGAACCGGCCATAGGTTCTGGTGATCGTTGCTTACCTGCTTTACTCTCCCGGTGCCGCAGTCTCTCTACAACCTAACATACGCCGGAAGCAGATTGGTTCAGATTTAGCGTTACCCAGTCCGTACCACGAGGAAGCCCCCACCATTACAGGCGATAGTGGGGAAGGCATGTTCGTTTAATTCTTTAGTTTTTTCATGCAGATATGAAAATACGTCTTGTTTTTAAAAGATCCCATAAAAATATTTTCTAGGTTTGATTTATTTATACGACACTACTTTTCTCCACCAGACCCCTACCTGTTAACCGAAGCCTTAGGATTGCTTACGCAAGGGGAGAGGTGGTGGGGTCTACGGATTTTACATGCACATATCCCCAAGTATACATGGTGGTCTTCAGTGGGTATCGAACGCGCGACCTTCCAGGTGGAAGTCCGACGGGCTAACCATTAGGCTACCACGGCCCTATACGACACTACTGGATACCGAAACGTAAAAAAAAAAATGCGTGTGTTACTACATTCGTTTGTTGTTGTTAACGTGTCCTCGCGCTAGGCGAGGAAGAATGGGTACGCTGCTCCTGAGGCTAACGGGGCCCTTATAGGCAGGAGTCCGATTTCTGTCCCTTTGTAAGGTCTTTGAATTTTTTGAACCAGCTCCCAGATGAGAGACCATCACCTGGGATTGGCAGAACCAGAGGCATCGTTTCACTTGGAGGACATTAGAGCCACCACCTATTTAACGTGCACCAGCTCCCTTTAGCGTACGCGGACCATAAGAACCAGCTGCGAGAGGATGTCACCCTTCCAAACACTGACCTTAGTCGATGTTGCTTCACTTTCGGTGCTCTGCGGGAACCGAGCTTCTACCGACTACTCCACTACGGGACTGCATATGTTTTATATATTATTATGCATAAAAATCTAGTTTTATAAAACATACGTGTTACTCTTTTCATATATTTTCCTTTAATTTCCAAGCAAAGAAGAGTTATACAATTTTTAGCGACGTCTTAAATAATAAAACATGCCTTGAGTAAATATGCGAAAAAATCTTTTAACTCCGAAGTAGGAAATACCACATCATTTTGTCATTTTAGCTTCGCACGGGGATTGAAGAAGAAAAATAAAAGTAGATGAAAAATAAATTTACTTCTGACTGATAATCAATACTTATGATTCCTTTCTATAAGAGACAAGGTATCCCTTTTCTCCTTGCCATTAAATTCTACAATAAGGTGTCAAGATAGGTAAGAAACACAAAGATTGATATTTATCTTTTCTCTATTGTACGGTTTTTTTCTTTGTTAATGATTATTTATCTTACATTTAATCGAGTCTGAAGTTTAAATTGTTAATCCTTCAATGCTTGAATGCATATGATTTGAAGAAAGACATTTTTACGCACATTTTTTTTTTTTTCACAAATGAAAAGTTTAAAGAACAATAGTAGGTCTTTATGTTCGCTGCTTATAAATGCATTTTTTTCTTTTTATCTATTTTTCTTGGTATGTCAATTAATTAATTCAAAAATACATATTTCACAAATAATTAATTTAATGTTTATTTATACTTTTGGAGAAAAGAAAGCTGCGCTGCAAATATTCACTTTCCATGATATGTATTGACGACAACAGTATCACTCATAAAAAAATTTAAAAAATCCAAAAGAAATAAAAATGAAAAGACCTTTATAAACATAAGAGAACATCAATTAAAAATCTGAGTTTAATTTTTTTCTTTGTTTTTTTTGTTCACTACGTAACAACGTTGTTTTTTACTACATCAGTTACTACCTAAATCAATAAAAATTAAAAATCAATAAATATTAAAGTTCCTTGAATTTTTCCAATATCGTTTATTTATTTATTTACTAATACATTTTTTAAGAAATGATTTTTTGGTTTTTTATTAGTGCTTCGTAAATGTTATTGAAGCCTTAAGTTGTACTTTATCTTTGGATTTTTTTTTTTTTTTGCTTTGTAGATTTGTTTTCATGTTGTTTGCATTCATTTATTAATGAAATTACAGTTGAAAATATTTTCTTGATTATACAATATCTGAAGCTTAGGTTCTCAAACATTTCTGTCACGGAGCGACTTTGAAATTGGAAACTCATCGCAGAAAACTATATTATACTTTACATCTAGATTATGTATTTAGTAAACAAAACGACAAAATAGCATTGCCAATATAGCGTAGGCTCGTCATTTAAGCTTGAAGGAGATTATATTTGATTTCACCGCTTATTTTTTTTCTGCGTTAATTTCCCATAGCAGACGGAAAAAAAAGGTTTAAACTTTGAAATATGCTTAATAAAAATATTTTTCATTTTAAACATATCCTAAGTTCTCCGAAAAGTATAGTTAGAAAAACTCTGATAAGAATTAATTACGTACATGAATCAGAATACCATGATTGAACATACACTTTTTTTACTTCTATTTAGATGTAAATAGAAGTAAAACAAGAAGTTCCGTCTAGAGCTATACGAGCCTACTTTCCTGTATACACACACCCCTTTAAACTTATAATCTGGCTACATATATATATATATATATATATATTATATATATATATATATTTTCTTTCTTGTTTAGTTTTAGCTCTTAATTGCTTCAAACATACCTTTTTCAACGGTTAATAAGTATTCATTCACTCACTCAATCATTTATTCCGACGTTTATTCACTCATTCATGTATTTATTCACACATCAACTGATTTTTTTACATTCATTCGCTCATTTATTCACTCGTTTATTTCTTTTTTATCATTTATTCATTCATTTGTTCATCCATTCTCTCACTTATTCATTTAATCATTCATTAATTCAAAAATATTCTTGAGAATCCAGAACAAAACATTTCATGGGAAAATAGACTTGTTGTTCTGGATAAACTTTGTATTTGCACATGTTCTGCGTTATAAGAGCTTTCCGATAAAGTTTGTTCCAAGCAAATCGGTCCGTTAGATCAGGATTTATAATATATTGAAATTTCTCCGTAGGACCGACAGACACACATTTTCCCCATCTAAAATGCCTACTTTCAAAATTTTTATTTTCAATATTCATTTAATTACTTATTTTTGACTTTTCTTTATTTTTGACGATATTTTTATGATACATTAAGCCTTCTTTCATTATTATTTTAACTTTTTTTTAAATACTTTTACGGGAAATTAGGCTAAAAAGGTAAAAAAGGACAATGCTACTCATTTTTGGAAATATTATGTTTCATTACATTTGCAAAACTATAAGAAATCTCTTTTAATTCTCTATTTTCTGCAGTTTTACTTTCTTTTATTTAAGAAGAAATATTTACAACAACAATAAAAGATCTACAGTAAATGAAAAAAACCCGAATTTGTTAAAGTAAAAATAAATCCTTTTGCTGCTGTGTTACTCAAAATCATAGTCCCGTACATACAAGCAAATCTTATCTATCTAGCATGAGAAGAACAACAAATTCAATTTTGGCACGTATTTGCATACGTATCTAAAATTTAATCTGTAGAAAGTTCTCGGAATTCTTCACTGAACGGGGCAACTAAATAAGTCTCTGAATTTATTTGTTTTTCAATTGTTCACAAGCATGTAAGGAAAAAAAATGTTGCAACAGAAAAAAGAAAAATCTTCAGCGAAACTTTAATTAAAAGCAGTGGATTGTTAAAATGAAGAATAGCATTCACAAATTCGTGCAGAGTAAAGCAAATCTTTAAGATATTCACCGAAAGCAAAATAAAAACAGTCTGGGTTTTTTTTCGTAAATGAAACTAGCTCAAAGTCATAAATATTCATTATTTGGAAATAAATTACTTCCATAATTAAAATTGTTTTGTAGTGAAAAGTCTGAAATAATTTGTGAGATTGCGTGCGAATAAATTAAAATAACTTCTTACTTCAGTTATTGGAAAACCTGTCTATGAGGTAAAACAATAAGTGTATGTATGTATATATATATATATATATATATATATGTCTTATATATAAAAGCGGCTTATTCTGTCGGTCGATCTGTTTGTCTGTAGACTATAGAATCCCAGGCCGCTTTACCGAGAGGGATCACATTTGGCACGGTTAATGTTTACGACTAGAGAAGCTCATCGCTGAAAAAATGAAAGTTGTGACTCAATTAGTTTTTTTTATATAATTTAAAAAAAAATTTCAACGACTTTTTTGACCCGTTTTATGTTACTTTTGCATTGTTGCCGTCGTTTCCAACCATATAATTACAGTTGCCGTGTGAACAAACAAATCAATGCAGTTGCCATTGTTGTAACAAATGTAACAAATATACTAATAATAATCAAAACGTGTCTCGAGCATATTGAGTGAGGCTTCGCTGTATTTGCAATCTCCGTTAAAAATTAATGTGTACGCGAATTTAATTGAACGCTCTCTTTATTTTTAATTCATTTATTAATCGTCTGCGCTTTTTATATTTTTCTTATTAAGAGTAGCAGCGCTCTTTTTTCCCAGTTTCGTTAAAACTTTTGTTTTGAAAAGCATAATAAAATTTTCAATAATTTCTTTCTATGATAAATATATATTTTTCACAAACAATTTTATTATACAGTAAATAAATATATAGTAGTGTGGGGCAGTTAATAATATGCCAAACTTGTAGTCTATTCCCTAAGTTGAATATTTCTAACCATGATAAAGCAAACAAAATGAAAAAAATAATAGTTTGTTATGAAGTTATGCGTTTTTAAAAAAGAGTCATTTTTAAACGAAATTTAACCAATTTTTCCCCCATAAATATGTCAAAAAAATTTTTTTTTTCAGTTTTTATGCATTTAAATAATTTTTTAGTCCTTAATACATAGATAAATCCACATTTTAAAAATGTTAATCAAAATTTTCAAAATTTGGCCTCCGAAGGTAGTCAGGCACCTTAAAAAGGACGCTTAAGATAAAGGATTTAGTTTCATGCATGCAATTAAGTACGTCATTATAAGTAATAATGTATTTCTTCTTTAATGTTAAAATTTCTTTTTATGCATATCAACTGAAGAAAAGCACTAATTTCACTCATAAGATCAATAAAATGTATGTATTGATTTATACAATTTGAGCTTCTCATAATTGGCAAACATATTTTGGTAATGAGAAAAAAAAGTTTTGATAGATCAGAAAAAATTTAGTTTCATAGAAAAGAAGAAAGAGATTGTATGCAATATTGGAATATTTTTTTTAATGAAAGCGTATTGTTTGAAATAAATGTGTATGTATAAATACCACATGTTATTTACAATTTTTATCTAATGCATAAGTGCCATTATAAGTGAATATGCATTGAAAACAATCTTTTGATTTCAATAACATTAATTGATAATAATTCACTGCCATGATAGTGTCAAAAGTTTTTTGTCCAAGATTCTGAATCTGTACTTTTTAGAATTATTCTGTAGAATTATTCATTTTACAGTAGAATTTTTTTTTACAAAGTTTTAAAACAAATAGTTGTACTTGTTTCACAACGCACGGATTTGAAATACGGATTTTAATCACAAATCGAATAAATTAATTAATACTTGTCATCCGCATCATGATACTCATTTCAGTCTATAAATAGTTCAGAAAGTAGGTTTTTGAAATAACAATTTAATGTTTTGAAGGGAAAAAAAACAATTACGGTCCATTTATTGATTTCACGTTGTACTTCTGAAAGCTAACGTTTAGCTCCACAGACAAAATGCATGTAATTACAGTTTGCTGAAATCGCTGCGTCCGTTAACAATTTCCAGTCACTTAACTATCATCTAGAGAGCCTATGTTAATGGCAATTCTGTCACTGATTATAAGTAAAGGAAGTCAAAGTGATGGGCAAATTGGGACAGCGAATCTGATTCAGTACCCTATATTCGCGATTCAGAAATTAGACCTTCAGCGATCATCTAAGTAAAAGGGGAATTTAATGAATGGAGCATCAATTAGGATGCACTTGGGGACTTTGGAAGGAATTTCGAAATGCGCCCCAGCTATAAGATTCTCTCATCTGATGTTGATGTACGAGTTAAATGACTGCCATCAATGCATTGTTATCGGTAAGTTATTCGAGAAATTAAGGAATCACGAGAAACGCTTGAATGATAATCAGGACATACCCACGCAGACAGAAATGCGTCTTACTAAGAGATTTGTAGGAGATATTATATCTTCTGGTCAAATAAATTTATGCATAATATATTCCTAAAAGCTTTCGGTTATGTAAACATACTAACGAGTAGTATATATGAGATGGTTAGAAACATATTTGTGTATTTCAAGATATTTTTTTTTTTGAAAATGTGATTAATGCGAATTTCTACAATGTGATGTCACTACCTTTATCTACAATAAACTAACGAATACTTCAAAAATGTATCAGCAAGTGACACCATAAGTGTATTTTTCTTATTAAATTTCGTAACGTAAAAAAAACCGTAATGCCAAATATCGTTTTTCTCAAAATATTAATGGCCTGACTTACACCACTATATTTCTCACCACCCCATAAATGTATATGTGTGAGTGAATGACACTTTGGTATTCCTGTACATTAATTTGGTTGAATAAAAATAAAATTAAATCGAGTTTTAAAATATGAGGCAGTGAGAAGCAAAGGGGTGTAAGTGCCCAAAAAACGATTACGAGAAAAACGCATTCAAAGTTTGAATCTTATAGGACCCTTAATGTTAATTTTTTTTAAAATCACGTTGAAGCGCAGCACCTGTTAGAACGATCACTAACATCTCTTGCACACTAAATAATGTTGCTTTTCCTATCACTATTCATCCCCAATTTTTTAATTTTGTCACTTACCCCCCTTTGCTTCTGAGTGCCTCATATGTATATAGAAACTTTCTAAATACACCGTCCATTAAAAATATATAAACGCAATTTCTTGTTTTCTATAAATGACTAATGATACCACAAATGTCTGATGGCAAAAAATCATAAAGTACGAATGATTGGTTTATAATAATATCATATTGGGTATATAAACAGACTCTTTTCCTTCAGAATATAATAATGCTTTTCATTACAATGGAATAAATATAGTCTAAACTGCTGCTTGTAAGTATTAAAAGGCACATTTTAAATCGTACATAGAATGAAAATACTAAAGTTTAAAAGATGGTATATTAATTTTAAAAAATCGATGTAGTATTGTTTTTAAAGCAACTTAAGAGTTAACATATTATAACATTTAGATTACACGTGTATGCATGATGTTTGTCAAAATGTAATTATTTCAAAATAATGTTTGAACAATAGGTAAACAAAATTACATTTTATGGCATACATACATAAGTGGCAGATGTTTGAAGTAAAAAAAGTCGTGTTTCTATTTATATTTTTACTTTCAAAAAACCGTTTTCTGATTTTAGAATGATCCTTAAAGTATTTGTTGTATGTTTGAGGTGTTAGATTTTGTCAATATATTCAAATTTACTTAATAACACTAAAAATAAATAAACAGTGAAAAGCATAGAACTTTCAAACAAAAGGAGGAAAAAAATCTCTTAAAAGTGAAATATTTTTACAATTATTGCTAGTGCCCAAACTTTAAGAAACCATTTTCAAAAAGTCTTCTCAATATCGCTCAAATGTGACATAAGCTGCAACATATGCCTCCTCACCTTATGCGCGTCAAAGAATTTAATTGCACAATTTAAAATCTTTGATGCATTTCCAAATAATAAAAAAGCTACATTCACTTCCTGACTACATTATTAAACTTTTAAAAAATTGAACCGTTCACGTTATTTCCAAATCATTGCTTTTCATCTTTTCTTAACCATTAAATTTGCTTGAAAACATTCTTAACTCTCACAATATGCAAATTTTAGAATTTGTTTTTTTTTTCTTTTTGAAGACACCTTTTGAGTTTCCTAAAATCATGCGAATGGTAGTAAAATGCGTATAATGCGTATCGATTTTTCTAAATTGCTTCCATTTTTAAGAGCTCTTGCTATGAAGATTTTACCGGAACTCCCATTTGCTTTTAACGATATGGAAAATCATTTAAATATATATTGAATACCTATAGCTATTTATTATTATACGCTCCGAAAAATGATTTCAATGAAAAAGAATATTATTAAAAGCCTAATGGGCATTGAAATGAAAATGTAGTCATGCATATTGGGTGTACTGAGAATTTGTGTTCAATTAAGAAAAGAGGAAGGGGGAACCTGCTGATAATACAAACACAAGAAACATTTTTAATGTTTGAAGATGTTCTTTATGGACTTTCGGTATTGAATCAGTTTCCATAGTATCGCATACAAAGGATATGACTTGGATAAGTTTTACGTAAACAGATTTACAATACCTTTTGTTAGTATCATTATTTTAAATATCTTTTAACTATTAATTCAGTACATAAATTCATTTTACATACCTTTGAAATGCTACTACTTCTTTATTTGGAATATCAGTTAATATGTATTATAATTTGTATCATCAAACTTAAACAGCTCATGAATAAAGAGTCCTTCTCCCCCCGCCCTCCTTTATTTTTCTTTTTTAAACTTGACAGACATTTGAAATTCAATTTGTTTGGATACATGAGTGCTGATCAAAAAATAACACTGCATGATAGAAATCTTCCATTTGGAAAGCAGCATCAGTACAAACAAGCGGAATTTGAAAGCAACATATTTATTTTCATTTATTGAAAATAATACAAAACACGCATTTCAAAAAGAAATCAAGCATGTAGTTTCAATGAAAAATTACAAAGTCATTATTTTTGAAATGCAATTATCTAAATAAAAAATAAGCAACATTTTCCATAAACATGTATTTTCTTATTCATTTATTTTTAATTTCTTGTTCGACTCAAAGACAGTATTGCAGTTTTTTTCTTACGTATTTAGGAGTACATAAGTTACATTACCATATGCCATCATGCTAAGTTAAGGGGAGAAAAACATGAAAACTTTTGATATTTTCCTTAACAGTTTGTTCGGCATTTCACAGTGAGCGAAAAAATAATATTTGTTAAAACATCACTCTAACTAATTCTTCATTTCAGATATCCAAATGCAGTTTCCTTTCTAAGAGTTAAATTCCTTAAATATCAATGAAAATTACTGCTGTTCTATTTTTAATATTACGTTATTAATTGTTTTTATCGATATTTATTAATGTATCACTTATAAAATCTATATAAAATCTAGTAAAATATTTAGATTTATAGATATAAAGAACTAATTACTATGCTTAATATTTTCTCATACTAAATATTTGTAATATTTTTCACATCAAAAAGAAATATGGATACACTTTGCAATACAAGGGTAACAGAACAACACATTAGATTTTCTATCTTAAAAGTCTGTTAGAGAAATAAGTTATTATGTAACATCCTGTATCAAGTGACAGATTCGACGAAGAATGTTTTGAGTTAATTTTACAATACCCCTTTTAAAATCCCCCCTTTGCCCTTTAAAATCCAAATATCTAATCTCCTACAAGATTACAAGAGGATAATTCCACCTGCAATTATTACTGGACGAGCATGTGTTCAATAATTCAACAGTTTGGGCTTTTAAGGCCTAAATATAATTTTTTCCTTCCAAATAATTAACATAATTTTACCCTTCCAAATGGTAAAGATAATTTTACTCTTTCCAATAGTAAAGTAAACGAAGCAAAAAATTAGTACACAAGAATACAGCAAAGTCTTATGCGAAATATGTCGCAATTTCTTTTCTTCCAAATAGATGTATTTTTGAATATTCTTTTTTTTCTATTATTTGAACATATGTAATCAAACATTTGAATTTGTTAGCTTAACATTTCTCAAGCAATATCGCTTAAAATATGTACAAAACGTAATGAATACGAAACTTAATACCATATTAAAGTCTAAATATTTAAGTCAAATGCAGATTAATCATAGAGAAATAGTTAATTCTCTCATCCTTTCTAAGCAGTTTGAAGGGGAAGAAATATAAAAATCATCCATCGGAAAATATTTAATTATATAACGCCGGAAATAAAGTAGCTTCTTAAGGTGGATGATGAAAGAAAGAAAAGAGTGGATTTTGCCCGTCTCATTTTAGAGCAGTGACAAAATTAAGAAAATTTTTCTCTCAAGGGTTTTCCCTTCTCAATATATTTCACGCTTAAAGAATTTTTTCGTTAGTCTTTCTTTTTCCAACTTCTAAAAGCTTTTTACATTATCTGTTGGAGACGCAATAGGGAAAAAAAGAAATTAGTAAGATCTAATAAAGGTAAAACAGCACAACAAAAAACTGAAAAAATCTGAAAATATGGTGGTGGTTTTCGTAGAAGGAGTTTTCCAAGTTTAAAATTATCTTTTAATGAACAAAAATTTATCTTTTCGCCCTATGATTGCTTTTTACGAGCATTGAAAAGTAGCATAGTTAAGAATATATCACGCTATTTTACGTGTGTTAATTAGATAAAATTAGTGCGAAAAGCTTTTAATTTACTCTGTCAAAAACTTTTAATTTAATTAAAATTAGTTTCCTTTTTGAAAAAAATCTTAAACGTATAGATTTTACTATGGTGAATTGAGCGCGATTTACTATTTATCAGCATGCAAACTCAACTTGAGACAAGAGGACTTGTAAGTCGATTTAACGAAATTGGAATTGTCTTTAAAACCAGCCTATTAGAAACTTATACCACGACAAAAAATATTGAATTTTGGAACACCTTTTGGTGCCACTATTTCTCTAAAAAAGAAATTCATCTATAATTTAAATAAAGATATAATGTTAAATCGCCAAAATTGTTTTAAGTTACATTGTTTTATTTAAATTAAAAACATCGTTGCATTATCCAAACAAAACTATTGTTGCCAAACGGCAAATGATAATGCTGATAATTTTTTCAGAGCCAAAATTAGTAATTTTTTCCTAGTTAACGTTATAGTAAATTATAAAATGGATGGATTATTGTATTGTCATCGAAGATAAGCTTGTGTGCAAAATTTGAAGATAATTTATGCAGTAATAGTGGTCGAAAACCGCCTTACAAAATTCCGCCACAAGTCAAGTTAAATAAAACCATGTAACAATAGCTTTTACACTGATTAGAAGGCAACAAAATGTTTTCCATTAGTAATAATTCTCTACACAGCGCCTGATAATGTATTTTACTCCCAAACGACTGTCATTTTAATCATACTTGAGATCTGAATATATATAAAAAAATTAACTTCTTATATTTTAGTAGTATATCTTGCTTTTTCCCCCTCTCGGATTTCGAAAGGGAACATTTTGATATAATGATATCTAATACATACAATGATTATCAACGGGTGGTTTGAGGATCCTCAAGGGTTCTGTATCGAGAAATAAAGGTGGGCTAAACAAAAGATGATTTTATATGTCCTGCGTTTTGCTCTTTGTTTCATTTAGGACATAAGAAAAGAAATGTTAGAAATACCTATATCCTAATCTTGAGTACATGTATTTTATTAACTTGAAAGTTTTAATGTAAATAGCAGTTGCTATTTATAGTGCTTATCCTGAAATACCTTTGTGCATAATGATCCATAAAGCGTGAGAGGCTAGGTAATTGGTAATTTGAAATGCAGTTAGGGTACACTGTGAAAGATTCTAGTTCAACATCTCACCAAAAACATGGGGAAAATGGTGAAATTTAGCTGCAACCAACAATTTGGGATAATAGTTGAATAATTATAATGGGGAAGTTTCACCTAGTTTCACCATAAATGGGAAAATGTTGGTTGCAGCTAAATTTCACCATTTTTACCATGTTTTTGGTGAAAGGTTGAACTATATTTTTTTACAGTGTATAATAGAGCATAATATATAAGCTCAATATTTTAGAAAAATATCAGATTGTGAAGTACTTTTGCGCAACTTAACAAATGTAGAGTTCTGAAAAACAAGAATGGTATTAAGAATGTTTTTTATAAGATACTTGATTATTTGATTTATAACAATCTCTTCGTAAATTTAAAGAAACATTGCTTCCTTTCTGTATTTTTTTACAGTGTAGTTAAATCGAGTAACATATGTTGTTTTTACAATTATGACTCACACTTAACTCGTTTGATTTTTTAATGCAGAACAGCCATTTAGCTTTTCTGTGCGTGAATTAAATACTTCGAGATTTCAACAGTAGGTTTCAGTAAGTTTCAATATTATAAAAAATATACGTTATTTAGTGTTTGCTAAGTCAATATCAAAACGCTAGTAAATTAATACATTTTTCAAAATGCAAAACCTTAGTGAATAAATATATTTTTAAAGAAAATAACTCATTTAAATTTCTTAATCGTCTACGAAAACCATTATTCAATTCATTAATAGTAAAGCACTAACACTAACAATAACTTTAAAGAAATACTTAAAAGTAAAAATCTAATGTTATTTTAGCGTTCCTTATTTTTGTGTTTTAAACGATTATTAAACAATCTAACCTATTATTTAAAAAAAATATTACACTGAAAACATTTAGGAACATTCACTTTTGGTAGTCTATTAACTATTGGTATATAGTTTTTGACTTTAGACTGTAAAACACAATTTCATTTATATAAATAATATCTTAATCGCTATCAGCGAAATTTCTATTAAGTTGCATTACAGGAATCTCACGATCCAAATATGCATACGTTGGAAAATACTTATAATTCTAGTTCATCATGCCTATCAAAAAATAAACAAATTAAAAATTTGCGAATTTATCTGGTTTTTAGTATTTCTTTGTTGTGCTGGTAAATTTTGTGTATCTAAGCTAAAAATATTAATGTACCAATCAGTCAAATTACTTAAAATACTCAGAGGAAGCGTTTAAAAGTATGAACTTCAGTATAACACAGTACTTCATCAAATCAAAGAAAAAAACATAATGTTAAACATTTGTTCATACATATTTTCCTGTCTCTTAACTCCATTACCGTCTGCCAATCTGCTGTTATCGCTCTCTCTCTCGTTCTCTAACTTAAATTAAATGCAATATCTTCCAAGTAGCCAAGCTGTCGTTTTCATTTCACGGCGTGTGTCTGACTCTTCCAACATCCGAACGCGAAATTTCAATTATGCTGAATTCTTTGACAGCTATGAAAGTTACGAAGAATGGATACCAAGAGAGACATTAATGTTAATTATTCGCACATTGTTCTGATTTCAGACTTCATGCGAGCTCAGAGATTCAATTCCTGATTGCAAATTGATAGCATATTGTTTGACGCTTGAAATCGGGCATTGTTATTATCACAGTTTATATACATAAATATAAGTGGATAAGTAGTGCTTGATGTTATGCTGTTATGACTGTTGTTACGGAACTTGTTACCCATACAATTATTGCTGTAACGAAAATAAACTACATAAAATATTTTATTACACAAACATGCCACTCATGACCTCTTCATTAGAATGAAAATATATATCTATATATTGAACAGAAAATCGATTTGATTTATTTACGAATCAGTCGTTTTATAAAAATCTGAACTAGATAGAGCACCACATACATGAAAATGACTGTCTTTAGTTTTATTTACCTTTACTATGTACTTTGTTAAGGCAACTAAAATCTTCCATAGACTTGTTAGTGTGACTTTTTTACTTTTTCAAAGCATATTTCCTTTTTTCTTACTTGCTATAAAATGCTAAGAACACATTTCTCCTTCAACTTACAAATTATACTTGTTCTGAGACTACTTATTAAAGTAGTC
Organism: Octonoba sinensis; assembly: GCA_038502835.1. Taxonomy (NCBI): domain Eukaryota; kingdom Metazoa; phylum Arthropoda; class Arachnida; order Araneae; family Uloboridae; genus Octonoba; species Octonoba sinensis. The sequence goes on along the minus strand of CM076602.1, from coordinate 104,732,619 downwards.
TGTTGGGCTATTTTAAGTATACATGCTATAGCTAAAGCATAGACCATGGAGGTTGAAGGGGAGGAGCGAAATCTTCGTTATCTTGAGTTGTCATCATTCCGTTCACCTTTCCTAGAGGGCGATCGTTTCAAATGCTCCCATGTATGGAGCCAAATAAATGTTAATGATACTGAAAACGGTCATTTTTTTAGGAGCTGCTGTTTAAAGCAAAAATTTTTTTCAGATTTGAAATTGGTGGTAAACATTGGCAAACATTATGAAATAAATATGGTTTTTATCCCAATAAAATAGATGCATTATTTTTTATAGAAAATGCTCAATTTATTTGCTGTTTACAAACTCGCCGAATGACAGATGACAGGTGACAGCTGACAGAAGTTGCCACGCAATTTGCGCTCTGCGAAGTTTCGTGTACTAGGATTAGGATATTTTCTATTTCGCTCTATAATTAATAGATTAAGCTTACAGTTTTCATTGAAAATTAAGATACTTGTTTTCTAATTATTAATTAATTATTTTTTGGAAACCATCATTAAAAATGTAATAATTTTTCACTTTAAATTACTTTTAACAGGTAGAAAAAAAATGCTTATAATCAACAATCAATTTAAAACTTAAAAAAATTAACTTTTTTACAATTTTTTAATTTTTTATAACTTTTTCAATTATAACTTCAAAAAAAAAAATTTTTTTTTTCCTTTTTAATGCTTCCCAAACATTCTAGAAAAAAAGTTAGCATGCAATTAGCTATCTGAAACTTAGTTGAATTTTAATAATTTTTTCTCGGTAAAATCTCAGAAAAAAGGACAAAAAATTCAAATTCAAGAATTAAATAAAAGAAAACTACAAACTTCAGATTCAAACCCGTGCTAATTTTTGTCAAATATACTCCGTGGAATATACATACAAAGTTTCAACGCTGTATCTTTAGCTGAACAAAAGCCTTAGGGATTTTACTACATGTAATTGGTCAAAAATACAAAGCAGAGAAAAATGCATTTAAAGTTTTTAAATGCAGAATGAAAGCTATTTAAAGTCATTCACAAAAACTGGAATATCTTTTAAAATATTGCTTACATAAGTTTGAAATTTTGCATGAAGCTTTAAAATAGTTTTAGGGATCATTCATAAATGATGTCACTCTTCGAGGGGGAGGGGGTTCTTGAAATTGTGACAAAGTGTGAAAAGGGGAGGGGGTAACAAGAAGTGTGACATCATGATTTATGCAACATGGCGTGACATGTGACAAAGGGGGTCCGTTGAAGTGTGACAAATTGTGGCAAAGGGGGAGGGGGTCAAATATATCGGATAAAAGCGTGACATCATTTATGAACGGTCTCATCTATTGAAATACGGAATAAAAAAATTTCGGTATTTTTAACAATTTTGAGGTACAGTGCCCCCTTAATTTTTCGTTTCCATTCATAAGCCCATAGTAATATTTTACAAAAGTAATGTGATATGCTGATGTTTGCTGCCTAGAAAATAAAAAGTGAAAATTTATCAAATTTTTAACTTAATTTCAAACAAACAAGATTTTTCGCCCAATAGTCGTCGTGTGACGTATATTCAAGAAAAATTGGTAGGATACCGGTTATCATTTGACTTCTGGAGTACCCCCCCCCCCCTCCGTTGGTTAGACCTCACATGGTTTCATTTCTTATTGATTCATAAAAATCAAAAAAATTAAATCCCAAAACTCTTTTTAAAGTTCTTTTCAGATAGATGTTTCATAGAAACCTTTCTCTACTCCTGCTGTAAGACATGCAATCAGACTTCACCGTTGAGATTTGGAAGGTGTTTTCATCAGCTTGTCTTGATTATTTGTCGGCAAATTTTTGAGCTCTAACGTTAAAATAAAGTTATATGTAGTTAGAATGCAATAGAATCATTACTGAAGTGATTTGAACTCCCAGGAAAGCCGCTAAGGATTTTATTGGTCATATTTCATTAAATAAGCACTGTAAATGAAGGAAATGTTCTTATTATGACTTTTTTGTTTGAATTTTTTTAAAGATTGTTTGAATTCTGAAAAATTACCCGCGCTATTGTGTGAGTAAGCGCTTAAGAAGATTTTCTTCTAAATTTTGACTTTTAACTGGAAGTTAATTTAAGAGGACTCGGCACTAAAAATCGGTCAAAACATCGATTTTGGTATTTTTGCTCCAAATTATACTTTATATATTAGAGAACGTTTGTGCAAAGTTTCAAAGTCCTACGTACAGTCTAAGATGTTTTTTTTTTTTATTTTATATGAGCATTTTAACGCTTTTCTTACCTAACCAAAAACTTTAAATGGCTTTTTCTCAGCTTCGCTATTTTGCAAACTACGTGATAGTTAAAATGCTAAGGCTTTTTCAAACATGTATCTATTAACTTGAAATTTTGATTGCTTGTTCCAAATGTTCAACTAAATGTAACCTAGTATGGAATTTTTGATTAATTTATTAGAAATCATTTTTAACTTGGAAAAATCTTGCAATACCGAGATTTTTCTTAGATTTTCCAGTTTAAAATTTGTGTTTCAAGAACTAATAAAGACATCAAAAATTCCATACTACAAAGTGAGGGGTATAGTTTCTTCGTTCTTGTAAAAAAATCCAGGAAAAAATCTCGCATTTTAAAAAAAGAGTAGCGTTTTAAAATTTTTTTTTAATTTTGTAAATTTTTTTAAATTTTGAATTTTTTGGACTTTTTTTAAATATTTTTGTTCTTTTACACATCAAGTTACATTCATAAACATATATAACCAGTCAATACATCTTGAAATATGTTCAATTTGAGAAGGTGGATTTTTAGGCGCCGAGTCCCCTTAAACCTTACTCAACGTTGATGTTTTCGATACATTGAAATCAATAAAGTTTAAGCAATAAACAAGTAAATGACACTTGATAACAAATATTTATAACAAATAACATTTGGAAAACAAGTAAAGGCCCGTTCATAAATGATGTCAGGCTTTTCTCCCCATACACTTCCCCCTCCCCCTTTGTCATTAAATGTCACACTTTAACATATCCCTCTCCCCTTTTGTCACATGGCACGCTATGTTGCGCAAGAATGATGTCACACTTCTTGCTACCGTCTCCGCTTGTCACAATTTAATGACCCTCTCCCCCTAGAAGGGTGACATCCTTTATGAATGATCACTAAATAGAGTAACAAAAGCATCTTTTTTGTATCAGTTAAAAATAATTTGAAGTGAAATATTATTTAAATTTTAATTGTGGTTAAAAAAAGTAATAATTAATAATAATTTTTAAAAAATGAGAATCTCAACTTTCAATGAAAACTGCAAGCTTAATGTATTAATTATCTAGAGAAGCAGAAAAATTATTATTCCTTGTACACGAAATTTTGAAGAATGCAAAACGCGTCGCATAAATAAATAAGTGAAATCAATTAATTAATACTTGATAACTAATATTTATATATATAAAAAAATTAGAAATCAAGTAAATAAAATTATAAGCATCTTTTTCTACCTGTTAAAAGTAATTTAAAGTGAAAAATTATTTCAGTTTTAATGATGGTTTTCAAAAAAAAAAAAAAAATTAATAAAAATATAAATATCTTAATTTTTAATGGAAACTGCAAGCTTAATCTGTTAATTATCTAGCGAAATAGAAAAAAACCCATTCCTTAAACGAATCTTCGCAAAGAGCGAATCGCGTTGCAACTGTCAGCTGTCATCGGTCGAACTCAGCGAGTTTATAACGGCAAATAAATTGAGCATTTGCTATAAAAGTAATGTACCAATTTTATTGAGACAAAAATCATATTTAGTTCATAATGTTTCACGATGATTAGCACCGATTTCAAGTTGGAAATTTTTTTTTTGCTTTAAACAGCAGCTGCTAAAAGAATGACCGTTTTTAGTATCATTAACATGGATTCTCTATGCTCCCACACCCGGGAGCATAGAGAGCGAGCGCCCTCTAGGAAAGATGAGTAAAACGGGTTTACTTTTCAACCCGCGATCTCGTAGAAGATTCGTCTCCTTCTTTCTACTCCCTGGCATAGACACAAACGCGTAAAGGAAAATTACATATTCTTCCTTATTTCTTTTTTTTGTTTGCTTTTCTAATTTTAATCCAGTTTTTTGCTTATCCAATTTTTTTCCAGTTTGGAAATTGTGTAAAGATGTGCGAAAGAAACTAGAAGATTTCTTAAATTTTCTTTAATTGATAAAATTATTCCTAAAATAAAAGGACGAAAAAAAAAAAAAAAAGAGAAAAGAAGAACCACTACCAACTTTTGCATAAAACTTTGACACTTACTTGTTCCAAGGGTAATTTGATTCATTTCCTTGTTGTAATCCATTAAGGGTTGTTGATTTATAAAACGTCAAAATAAAGATAAACAAGGACACAAATTATATAGGTTTGTTCACGTAGTTCCGGTTATTTTCGAACTCAATCCGAGCTTGACCGTTACATGTTTTAAACGACACTATTTTGACTATGTCGGTTATTGTGTACTTTCAAAAAATATGCTATGGTAAATAAACTAAGACAAGAAAAAAACATTTAGATAAAATGAAAACGAAAAATGATAAACATCTTTTATTACCAGTTTCAAAACTATTTGTCAAAGCCTTTTTTCTTTTTTCCACAAATATTTCGCATTTATATTACAATAAAAATGGGGAAAATAAATAAGTTTTAAACATTAAATTAATTTAGTTCAGGATGCCAATTTTTAAATTTTAAAAGTAACATTACATATATAAACAGCAAACGATTTGGATAACCATAAACCCATTTTAGTAATATCCGTCCTAGTATAGTTGTTTAATATTTTCTCTAGTTTATATTCGACTACTTCCATCTAATAAATTTTGAGAATATTTACCATTTTCCTAAAGTATTTCTTAGAAGCATTACGGAACAGTTAATTTTCGTTCCAAAACTCTAAACATCTTCAACTAATATCTACACACAAAGGATTTGAATATTTAATGTTCTCTTTATGAACTGATCGTTTTAAATTGGGATCTAAGGACTTTAAATGCATATTTTAATATCTTGCGAATTATTTGAATTTCTATCTAAGACGTTCTAACTTCATATAATCTCTCCTTTATTGAGAACGTGCATCTTATTACTATGAAAACTTCGAATTAATGATTTCAACGAAAATAGGTTTGAAGAATGAGTGTTATATTTTATTCATAAATTTTAGTAGCATTTATAGGGAAATTCACATGATCTGGTGTGGTAAATAGTTCTACAATTCATGTTCCGCAAAACAATTAAAGCTTTTCTTTTAATTTAAATTGAAATCTTTTAATTAAATTGTTTAACACGTACGTCAATATAACTGTTTATAAAGTGCAAACATAAGATTGAAAAAAAAAAAGAAAGAAACAGATATATATACGCGGTGTGCCTGAAATAAGATGAGCTGTTGCGCATATTTTACAGGGCAAAATTTGTCACACATGCGCAGCAGAGTTTTCGGTTTTGATTTCTAAATAATAATAACAACAACACTAATAATAACAATAATTCCTAAGTTCGCCGATAAAAAAAAAATGTTCACGCAGTAAAAAGCAATATCAAAAAACTTTCTGTGTAGGGATAGGAAGATGAAAAGGGCTGTTAAGGCTCGATGCATACGGAAGATCCGGTTGTGGTCAAGCGTGACAGTTCTGGCGTGGTTAAACACGACGATTAGGTGCCACACTTCCACAGATCCGGTCCAGTAGTACATTGAGGCCGTTATGCACCTACAGATGTAACCCTCTGTCAAGCTCTCGAACTGCTGATTTGAGCGTGATGATTGGTCGGGGAAACTTTTGATCTTCAGTTCAAAATTTAAAATCTGCTAGTCAATAAGGGCGTGAGTTAAATGGGCCGACCTAGCGGCACAGTCAGGTACTGCAATTTTAGTCCAGTAGTAAAATGAGTTAAGTTAACTCACACGAGTGGCCGACGCCTGACCTCAGCCGGATCGATCGTGTATATCGAGCTTGAGAGAAATATCACCATTTATAGACAATTCTTAGTCTTTTTTTTTTTCTTTTTGTCCCGTACGTTTGTCATACTGTTTTATTAGTGGAGCAGAACTGTCGATGCTGCCCTTCGTAAATTTCCGCCATTCAAAAAAGTGGAAATGTACCGATAAGTATAACCAATGTTTGGAAAATGATTAACTACATCAAACTTACAGGAACTATAGAGTGTAAAAATGAGGAGATCGATCATTTTCACCTGCCATGGCAAAACCCTACAAAAAATTGCGATATCACTATTGCAGCAAAACGTATGCGTCTCAATGTGTCACTTTAGCCCCATTTGCAAATAACAATAGATTGTTTTTGCCAACAAAATTGTTATTTATCGGTATAACTGATTGTTAGGTATTTGAATAATCCTTACCTTGAATAACCGTTTAGATCCTTATTTTTGGATAAACCTTTAAACAATACCTTACATTTTACGATTGCAGCCACGAACTTTCTCCTATTGGAAACGTTTGGTATTTTATTCTTTACAAATTGAATTATGTCTGTTTGTGATTCATCTAGCGACAAGACTTTTCCACTCATTTTTAGGAAACTCAACACAAAATTAGTTTGGAGCATGTAGGAGAAAACATCGAAATGTTTTTCCCCCTTGTAAAATTCAGTTTCTCGATTTTTCTCCTTCCACTATGTATACTAGCTGGCACTAGAAGCTATTACAAAACATTTAACAGCTTGTAATCAACCCCTTTTATTAGTCACCCCCACTGATTTAGAGAAAGAATAATTTTCCTTAATGGTCACAACATTAATCGACATTGAAAAAAAGATGCTTGTAACACCGAACGCGTGCATGCAATATACTTTGCGATTTGTGCTGTACAACGAGAACAACGTGCTTTGAAAATAGGAACTGTCACATAATATACTTTTTCATGATACTTATATCTTAACAAATTATAACTTTGAAAATATTCTCTTACATTGTCATAGATTAGTAAATAAAAGTTCCTCTCTGCGACAATCTAACCCAACTTATAGAAGATGGATAGCATCGTTAACAAATAATACAGATATTTTATTTGTTATTCGAAATAATTTCTCTTTCACCATTGGGTGTTTAACCGAGCTTTTGTGCTTCATTCAAATCATAATAAATTCTAGTTTACTTACGACGCAGAACCTCTTCACGAAATAATGAAACGCCAGGCAATATAAAAGCTGAGAAGGTACCCAGCAATCTGCTACAGCGCATAATTTAAGCTCCGAAAGAAGTGGACAAGAAATGAGACGCCGTAAATTTAATATCGTCTGTCATATGATGCGCCTCTTCACATTCCCTGCATTTCTAAAGCCTCCTCTTTCCTCCATGTCAATTACATTCGCGCACATTATTAAATTCCTAATGAATTATTCTCTGTTCTTAAGCACTGAAGTTTCTGGGAATAAATAGTACGCTGCTGGTGATAAATATTTTTTCGTGTGAAATTTTGTATTATTTTTGATGAAAATCTCGAGACTCTTTCTGGAAAGCAAGGTTAATATTAAAAATGCATTCGTGAAACTTTAGAAACGAACTAGCTTTTAAAGTGAGTGACGGGTGTAATTGCTTCTGAAAATCTAGGGGGCATACTAAAATTTATTAAGTTTGGTAAAGCGTTAAAGCACATCAGTTGTTTCTCTCGCTCTCTATGAAATTGCAATTTCAAGGAATAATATATATTGCTCATCAAAGTTAACAAGGGAAAAAAAGAGAAATTTTTTACTTAAATTTCTGATAACATACAGTTTTTGTTTAAGTTATTTATGTATCTGAATGCTTCATGTTTCAATCACTTAATATTTCTCCAAAACTACTTATTAAATAATAGAAGAAAAAACCATCACACATTTTCTAAATAGTCTACCAAACCTGGAGTAGTCCAGGTGGATGGACTACTCCAGGATGGCACAGTAAAATAATAGAATAGTTGGCATTAAATTTATATATTTTTATTTTAATGGTATGAAAATAAAATTTAATTATTTAACATTAAGTCCCTTACACTAAATGTACATGAATTGTCTTTTGACCTTTAAATATAAAAAAGTAACATATTTGCTAACTTCTTAAACCATTTAAACGTTATATAATAAAAAATGTTTTTTACTCTGTTGAGATTATTTTCATGTTACTTAATTCTTGCAATTAGTAATTTCTCACAATAATCACGTTTTCTTTCAAATTTTGAACACACTTTTGGTTTCGTTTAAACGAACTTCAAACGTAAACAAAATACAGGCATTATTCTGTTCAACTTTTGTTTTGTCTCACTGTTATTTTTACCGCATTTCCACACATTCGCTCTTCTATAACTTCGTTATGAGATCTTTTTTCAATGTTTAAATCCATGTTAAGAGTCCCGTGATGGTACATGTTGAGCTTCTTTTTTCGAGGTTTATAGTGGCTTTTTGCTATTCTCAAATCCTTTCTATATCCGTATTTTACTTTGTAAATTCATATCTTTAAAAGTAAAATTGAAAGTTCAAGGTTTTTTGGTTTATCTTTTCCCACAAAAAACAAGTTCTACCTCTCTTATCTAGAAGTGATTCATTTCTGTTTATCCTCTTTGTGAAAAGACGATAAGCTAAGACGATAAGACGATTCAGGTTTTAGTAGCCCGTGATTACTAAAAGCTGGATATTATGTAGCTAATTACGTTGTTTAAAAGCCTAAATAATTTCCGAGATCAGGTCCTGAAATTTAGATAAATCAAATGTAAACGAAAACCTTTCATTGTAAAACTGCAACTAAATCAAGGACTTATTTGACTTACCAAAAGCAAGAATGATTTTTACCAGAAAAAATATAACTGTTTTTTGGGGGAAATACAGGCTTGCACTCCATACTTTCAGTGTATGATTGAGAAATTTTCATGTGTGTTTCGCTTTATTAAAAAATACTTAACTGCAACATGTATTCCGTGGTCCATGTCTCTTGTAATTACCATATATACACTGTTAGAAATTTCCGTAAGAAAATAGTAAAATAACCACTTATTTGATTGTCATTTTACCATATTAATTTACAACAGTTGAATAACCATTAAAAAGATAATACTCAAACCGCTGATTGCGAGAAAAATCGTTTATTCTCTGTTTATCCTAAAGAACGTTTAATTAACCGTAATTCTCAAGCGCTCAATAAGAATTGGGCGTCCATCTTGGTTGCGAAACCTTACCGGTCGTACCTTGTTTTAAAATAGGAATACGGGTTTATTAGTTAAAATATGCATGTGTATATAAAAAAAGAAGAAAAAAAAGGGGCTTAAGCAGTGGATACTAAATAGAAACTCATACACACGTAAATCAAAAATTGGAGACATCGGATTCCCAAACTGTTTGCGAATGAGCAAACCCATAATTTGAGCTGCTGAAGCTTGTTTGTATTTTAATTTTTGCAGCAAATAAAATGATTTTCGTCAATATACAGTAAATGTAGACCAAAAATGACTTTGGATCCAATCAAAAACTGAAATCTCAATTTTAAGGCAGTTTGCCTATTGGAAAAGAAGATTTATTGATAAATAAACGGCCGCTTCACGTGGTGTTGATGGCCGAATGGCTAGAGAGCAATGTTGGTATACCATACACCTAGGGTTCGATTCCCGTAAGCTTCGTTTACAGTTTCGACGCCTCGAAGATTCTACGCCTCGAAATAGTTCAAAAACGGTGAAAATTTTGTTTTGAAACCATTTTTAAATGGTTATAAAAACGTAAACTTTTGTATTTACGGCTTTTTAACCAAGTTAATGTTAAATGGTTAGGTCCCGTAAAGATAGAAAAATGTTCCAAACCGTAAATTTAACGGTGAATTAGATGGACAGACTGCTGTCAGTCATTTAACCGTAATTTCACGATGAAATTTCTAACAGTGTACCGTATAACGTTACATTATATTATAGCGCTTTTTTTATTCTAAAAACCGTTGTTCTACTCCATAAATGTATTAGTCAAACGGAATACAGCGCATTTATTACCTATATAATGGATAAATTATCGTTTAGAAGCTGATGTTTCATTTTTTAACATTTTTGAAATGTATAGATCTGTAAATTTAAAGTGGCAAAATGTGCTTTTAAAAAAAAATCTTTAAAACAAAATAAAAGACACACGGCTTCGTAAGTACACATAAAAATATGATGAAAATGTTCAAATGTGTTCTAAATACGCAAACGGATAATTTTATGCCTCTCGTTTATTTCAGTGATTCGAGTCAACTATGAAATCAGAACTTATGATGACTTCGTTGTTAAAGGGAATACAGCTGTTTTAAAATGCTACGTCCCCTCATCTGTGAAGGATTTTGTGCCAGTCGTCTCCTGGGAAACAGACGATGGATATACCATTCAACGTGGCTCAACGGATGGTAAGTAGCGCATGCGTAAATCTCGGCAATAAATAATTCTTAAGCAGTTTATAAAAGATTACTTTACATAAACTAAAAGTCATTGTTAATTTCTGCTGATTTACATTTTATCATTTGAGCTTTAAGTAAAATTAATGCTAAACATTTATGGTAATCAAAGATTGAACATAATCAATGTTTCAAAGGAGAAACGAATTAACATGCAGAATTACATTCTATGAAGAAAATGTTTTCCAGCTGTTATATGAGAATGGTGTACGTAATGCAGTTTTATTTCCAGTGCTAAGTGCAATTTATTTTATACGAAAATCCTTAATTTCACTCAACACGTTTTTGCTTTACGCTTATTTTACATCAACTTCGATGGGGTGGAAAAACTCTTATTGCAGAAATCTGTTGCTCTATGAGTATATGTGGTATAAAAGCTCCAAATGTGGAAGATTTAACAACTTTCTATTACGTCATATTGCAGTAACATAAAGTTGTGTGTGAAATAAATTAACTATTTTTGCTAACGGGACATAATGTGAAAGGGTAAGCGGTTGGCAAAACAAAGGAACATTAATTACAATTTTAGGACTCAGTGCTGTTCACTAGAACCTGGGACCAAGATTTTGTTGGTGTCACAACGCAACACAATCAACAAGTCGAATGTATTAAATACAGTAAAATTTCAAAATAAACGTTGATTTATTATGGGGTTGTTCCCCAAATAATTTTGAAAAGCAACTTCTGAATACATTTCCCAAACATTTGAAGAAAACAAGGCTATTATAAAAGCATTTTTAAAGTGATATCTAGTTTTCTTTAACTTTAATTTGTTGAAGGATGTATGCGTTAGGAACCATGAATTAAGAATCAATAGGTATACTGTCCTACAATATATGAACAAGAAGTTCCGTCTAGAACTATACGAGTCTACTTTCACGTATACGCCAAATTCAAAATATAAACTAGCTATATATCTATCTTTCTCCTTTAGCTTTAGTTCTTTTGAAATGTACATTTTAGAACGATTAATACATATGCATTCACTCACCCAATTATTCATTCATTCATTTTTTCACTCATGTACTTTTCCCACATTTTTTATTTATTCACTCATTTTTTCATTCTTTCACTCACTAATTCACTTATCAATTCTTTTACTAACTCATTCATTTATTCGTCCCGTTATCCAGAAATATTCTTAATCCCGGTCAAAAAAATTGCATAGGAAAATAGGCCAGTTTAGTTCTGGTTAAATTTCGGATGTGTACATGTTCTACGACATACCATCTTTCCGATAAAGTGTGTTCCTAGAAAATCCGTGTGTAAGATCAAGATTTATATAGGATTGAAATTTCCGCGCAGGCTCTATGATAATTTTTTTTTTGAACTGTTCAAAAATGAACAAAAGCTGTTGAAATAAAAAAATATTTCACGCCGAGAGCTTCTTCTAAAACGTTTGTTTATAGGGACTTGTATCTTATGCCTAGCGTTTAGGTAATTTGCTTTATTTTTTCCCATAGGCGCTAATGTTAAGATTTTCTGAACTGTTCAAAATTGAACGAAAAATAGTTCAAATCAAAAACTAAAATACATAAATGAGATGTACTCCATCAACATCTTTCGAATGGAAAAAAAATAATAATAATCGGACAATTCCCTCAAAAGCTATTAAGGGGGGGGGGGGGCAGGCAGATCGGCAGACTGACCAACACACATACTTCTCATGTCAAAAAAGCACTTTAAATTTTTTTATTTATCAATCTTAATTGAATTACGTCACTTTTTTATGAGTTTTATTTATTTTTAACGATGATTTTACGATACATTAAGCCTGCTTTTATACTTTTTTTATTTTATTTTTTACTTTTACGGGAAAGTAGGCTAAAAAGAGCTGAAGTAAGTGTATAAACAAAAAAAAGATCATTAATCATATTTATCTTTTTATATTGGCTGTTTCGCCCTTAAAAAAAAATGTATGCAGCAAACGCAAGTAAGCACTAAGCTTTAACAAAATTCCTTATCACACTTTGTTAGGAATAATTTTTTTTTTTGGTGATACATTCCAACAAGTTCTTTATAGCCTTGCTGGATTCGAATGAGTGACCCAAAGAGCGGGATCAACAAATTCCGTCGTTTATGTCACTTGGCGAATGTTTATACTGAAGACATAATTTAAGCAATTTAGCTGGTATGCCACTACAAATGTTGTACAACTGGTAGCACCATTTCAAGCATTTTCAAATTTGGGCACTAATTAATTGAGGAAGCAGCATGAACTTGTACTTCAAGCTATCCAAATTTTGGTACAGCTGGAAAATTTGTATCATATATGTCGACTAAAACTCGATATTTTTATAGCGTTAAAAAGAAAAAAAACTAATTTTGCTTTTGTTATGCTACTGTTAGATCTAGATTTTAAGTTCGACTAGATTTTTTTAACCATTAATATAATGATTCATTAAAAATAGCACTTTTAGTATAAAATTAAGTGTTATAAAGAATAATTATTTTATACTTCTAACAAATTTATAGAAAAGAGTAAAGTAACCTAGTATTTAGCTGAAAAAATAAATCCTTTAATGGGTTTGCATTTCGGAAACTCGAAAGGATTTAATTGCTGTTGAGCTGAAATGCGATTACGGTAATGATAATTATTACAAGTTTAAAATATATTTATTGATCACTCCATCACAAAATTAACGACTGAAAGTACCTTCGATTAACTTGATTACCAAAAAAGAATTTCAAATATTTTATGGACTATTTTTGTTTTAATTTTGTTCTGAAACATAAAAACTAAAGTTGGATGATTTGAAAAAAAATATATAATTTGCGTTTTAATGTGTTTCAGCTCACTTTGTGTAATTGGGTCAAATAGTTGCAGAGTGGTAAAAGATATAGGGCAAATCTTTGATTTTTTCACTACGTTAGAAGTCGTAGAACTGAAAACAATAAATTCATTAGAATATTTCAATAGTTTGTTTTGTAATGTGTTTCAGCTCATTTTTAGTGTTATTGTGTCATAGTTGTCGAAAGAAAATACCAGTTGATTCAATGGTATTTTTCACTACAGGAAAAATCTTAGAATTGTCAATAATAAATTTGCACATGTGTACTGATAATGCAGGTATTTGCGATGTGAGAGAAAAGGAGCATTCTAAAGAAGTTGAAAATTAAAACGATAAATCGCTACGAAATCTTGTGACTGTATTGCGAGACTGTGAGGATGCTACAATTAGCCGTTGATTGCGCAACGTTACTTAACTACAATGCAGTGTCAAAGTCTTATTTTCAGCACAATGCATTATAGTATAGTTTAAAAAACCTATTTTAAGCAACAGAATTAAATAAGTGGATAACTAACTAGGAAAAAGGGGGAGGGATGATAACTAGGTTATGTTTGAGGCTTTATGAGCTATTTAGAAAATAATTTAACATGTAAAACTGAGAATATATCATTTCTTTGAGCTTAACAGCTGTCTTTTCACCCTTTTCTGTAAAATGCAATTTGAGGTGATTTTTATCTCCTCGGATTTCTTCATTTCTATAATGATCAGTCATACTCTGCGTAATTTAAAGGGCAACCACTTAAAAGAAAAAAAAGAGATCCGATAACTTTTTTGAAAGGAAAAAAAATGAGTACAAAGGTTGGACAACAAATTTCTATTTTTTTTTCTCCTCTCAAGTTTGGCGTTAGTTTTGCAAGTTGCATATGATTCGTATACATAGTTTAGAGTTTAATGTGTCTTTTTTTATATTCCCGTATGGTTTTTTATAATTTATACATATTTTTTTAAACACATTAACTTATTTATTTTGTCAGCTAGTTTGTTAAAGGGTTTTGTGCACAAGTTTTGTTTTCCGTTCTTAACAGACAGTTTTAGTATAATTATGTATGACAGTGATGCTATTTTCTGGATTAGCTCCAAAAATGTTGTGTGCCAGGCATATTATACAAACACAAGCGTAAAGGATGAAAATATGTTGATACGCATTTCCTTTAGCACCTAGGCGGCCAAAAGTAACATCCCTTGGGGAAAAAACAGAAATTTCAGGTGAAAAGTGTACATTATTTTTCACGCTTTCCATTCAATATTTCTAAAATTCGTACGTTTCATTTATTTAAAATTACGAAATATTTGCAAATATATTTATAACGAAATATTTATTTTCTTTCGTTTACACTTTTTGACAGGTTAAACAAAATATCTTGAGACAGGTAACAAATTTAAGATGACAAGCTCGTTGGCTAAAATGTAACTAAATTGAATTTTTCAATAAGAATTCTGCCGGTATAAAATTTTTCCAACATACCCCGAAGACTAGGAAAATACGTTGGTTTTCTTTCAGAAACGTTGACGCTATCTCCAAGGTCTTTTTCCAGTGGTATTTGTTCATCGAACCAGCACAATGTAACTCAGATTAAATACGCATGAAAGCGTAAGAATATTTAGTTATTTTGGGTATAAAAGTATCCTTGAATCTCACTTAAATTTATTCTTATAACTTCCATAGAGCTGCAATTTTATCAAACGAAGTAGTACAGTGTCAAAAAATTGCTTTGAGTTTAAATAATCATGATTCATGGAGATATTAAAGTTAGAAAATACAAAACATTGTTAAGAAAATTAAATA
Source organism: Octonoba sinensis (assembly GCA_038502835.1). Classification (NCBI taxonomy): domain Eukaryota; kingdom Metazoa; phylum Arthropoda; class Arachnida; order Araneae; family Uloboridae; genus Octonoba; species Octonoba sinensis. The sequence goes on along the minus strand of CM076602.1, from coordinate 104,717,617 downwards.
TATATGTATATATATGCATTGAAAAATGAATTAGAAGAGTAGGAATATTTTAGGCACTTTTTAAAACAAATCTAAACAGATAAGTAAAATTTATTTAGTAGTATTTCATTGTGGATTCAAGATGATTTTTGCATTTCATTTTCAAGAAATTAGTCACTTCATTTTTTTCCACACTTATTCTTAATTTTTCATTGGCTGTATTCATTGAAAAAAATGCATGTGTTGCTTGTATTTGCGATGACAAGTATAAAAAAAGATGGTTTTTTAATTGACATAAAAATAAGCAACGAAATAAGTAAAAAACCAAAGGGATTACCTTGTCGTGCCGTTTTTTCTTTTTGTTTATCAGACACGTCTCACTGAATACACTAAGTTCACTTTTAGGCTGTACTTGAATGTTGTAGCCAAATCCTCGACAGTAAACAAAAGAACATCACCTTAAAAGGGAACTATACAATTTATTAATCTCCTGTGAAAAATCCATTTCTTGATAACGGAGTATGCTTATTTCATCTGGTGATACATTTGCTGGTTTAGAACGCCGAACATTGATTTTACAAAAGTTTAGAAGCAATTGTTATTTTCGTTATAATTTCGGTGTGAGCTTCAAACGTTTCCATTTGAAGTTCACACAGCATTTAGCTTCAAGTAGAAACGTTTGAAGTGATTTCGCTTAAAAATTTTGAAATTGTAAAATATCGAAAAAAAAAGTACATTTTCTGCAGTTGCGTATGAACGAATTGAGGCAAAAATTTTACTTGAAATCGAATGAAGGAACATGAAAACTTAGTTGCAGTAAAACTGCTTCACGGTGGATTGCATCTTATTCCAAACTAACTGATCTTTGACTAGACGAGGGTCTCATTGGGAGTGTGTCACTTACATCCTTCTTTGCAAAAATTTCGCAATGTTCCAAAACAGAAATTAGACGGTTTTCACTGTTTTATAAAAATAATCTCTTCTTGGTCAGCAACTTTTTGCTCAAATTACTGACAAAAAAAGCATTTTTTAAAAGTATCGCAGAGAAATAACATACGCTGTATTCAAATTCGAAAATGCGAAATAATTTTGACAGTACGTAGTTTTTTGTTCCACCTGATGGATGGCCAAATATGTGATAGGCCGTCCACTGATCAGTTTTCCCTGAGATGCACCGAAGCTTTAAATTTAAAAAAGAATACTGTATGATGCTATATTTATTAATTCAATTTCTTTAAAGCGTTTAAGATATGCATGTAAGTAATTAATAAAATTACGTAAAGAATAGAAACGGAAGTTTGGGAAACAGTATTCCAACCTCACCGTTAAAACAGTTTCACAACCTGCCTTCTACCCCTCCCCCCCCCCTCATTGTAGCCTTTTTTTACGTTCTGAAATTTTATTTTTCCCGTCGCTTGAAACAGGAAATTGCTTTACAAATTTTTGAAACAGATATTTTCTTTGCTGAAAACCATATCATGTTAGTAGTTGAATTGTATTGAAACATTTTTCATTACATTACTTTCTTTTTTTTTTTTTACTTACTTTTTAACGAAACGTAAAAGATTTATATCTCCCAAATTCGTATGACTCCTTCAAACAAAGGGAAAAAATCACTTATATTAGTTGGCATGGTGAGGAATCTATTTTAAATTTTCGATGTTTAAATATCTTAACTAATTTATTTCAACATACTTATAATGCTTCTCAAAAAATTTGATAAGCCTTTTTTAAAACAATATTTTTGATGTAGACAAATCTTTTACAAAAGCAAACTCCAAAACATACATTATGATGAAATTATCGAACTTGTAATTTTACAGCTTACTTAATCCAAACTGAAAGGATAATTACTTATATTTCTGAATATCTAGGAACATAAGAATTTTAGGGCAAAGAATTTATATTAAAGATCATAAGATTAAACTTCAGTCTCATTATTAAAACGCGAAATAAAATGTTTAAAATATCTCCCTTGAGTGTCATGTCCCCTTCACTGAGAAGCGCTCTGATGTTGATTACTTTCTAAATCACCTGTAAGCTCAGGAGTTGGTTTTTAAGATTAAAGCAAAATACATTACACGATGGGGCGTTTGCAAAGTAAAGTCTTACTCTAACATATTTTAAGGACTCTGATGAAAAACGTAATAAGTTAGTTGTTTGAAATATGGTGTAGCGTATTATATGCCTTTCATTAAATTATTAAAGTTCCGCTGAATGAAAATTAATTTTTAATAATGGAAAATATCAGAATATAGCATGAACTAGAGTCACCCAGCACTCCTTAGTAAGAAGGGATTACATGGTATATATATATTATTACATATATATATATATATATATATATATATATATATCGAGGAGAGAGAGAGAGAAAACATTGAAATTATTAACACATGTAGATGTTCATAAAGAGTTAAGTATTATATAAGGGAATATTTACAGTAAATGAAAACATCCTTAAGGGCACACTATCTTATTTTCCAAGTAAATCAAATAAGAACGTTTCACACAAATAACAGCATTCCGAACTGTTGAATATGAAAATACATAAATAGATTCAGATGTAAGTCGTAAGTTATGGGCAATATAGTTGCGTACCACAAGGGGTGTAAGCATTGATTAGGAAGATATGTCTATGACCATATTACCGTTTCTGTGTTATGGTATTGCGCATATATCCCCTATACATTTGCGCTTGTTTTTAGTTTCATTTTTTTATTGTCTTCTTAGAGATATCCCAAAAATGAATACGCTATTTTAAGGAAAAATATATATATTTCTTCCCTTTTTTTTGTTATTTTAAGTGCACAATCATAAATGTTTGCTTACATAGCTCTTTGAGTGTGCCATTTTAAAATAGTTAAACTGTCTGTTATCATTCGAGGATTGACTCTTACCATCATTATTAGAGAATAGAGAAAAATATTTGTCAATTTCTAAAATATAAAGAAATCTCATTTTGTAAAACATAACCAATTTTGTATTCATTACGTTCAAGTGCATTTTCAAAGATGTATTATTCAATATACATTCCTTATTTTCAGGAGCTTCTTTTCGGTTATTCCTCACGGTATTACGGATCAACCCCATGTTCTTAGGAGACATTTATCTTAAATAATAGACTGCCATAGAAATGGAAAACTTATTCTTATATCATAATAGTCCAACATCCTGCAGGATTACGACGATGGATTACAGTGCATTATTCTGAGAATAAGTACAATATTCTGCAGATGTTTTTAGGTACTTAACGTTTAAATTCTTTTAACTTCTTGGAACAAGCAACTTTCTGTTAAGGATAACAAATGAATTAAAATACAAAAATTTAAGATAACTAAAAATTATTTGAAGCACATGAGAAACATAGACTGCAAAAACTATAGCTAGATAGTTATGTTGTTTAAGGGGACACGCTAACTAATTCCAAATTTTTTTTTATTAACAGTCAAATAAAAAATATTACATGCATGTAATTCCAATTATGATTAGAAATGATATTTGAAAGAAGAACCTCATTGTGATCACCCATTAGTTTAAAATTTAAAAAAGATACTTTTTTTCAATCTTTTAAATTCAAATACAAATACAAATACAAAAGTGACGACCAGCAACAGGCTCAGGGCCCAGCTAGGCAGGTCCTCGTCAATTTAGCAGTCCCCAATAGACATCAAGAGCTTTCTTAAAAGTTTTTACCCCACTGAAATTAACAGTCGCATCCGGTAAACTATTCCAGCTGCCTACAACCCTATTGAAGTAGTAATTTTTCCTAATTTCAAGATTAGCCTGATATTTGAAAAGCTTAAAACAATGACCTCTGGTTATACTTTCAGCACATAGCTGTAGCCCATCAACATTTCCCATTTGAATTAATTTAAACAACTGAATCATGTTCCCTCCAACTCTCCTTTGCCCAAGACTATACATATTGAGATTTTTAAGCTTAATCTCATAATCTATGTCTGAAAGACCACTTACCAATCTAGTAGCCCTCGTTTGAATCCTTTAAAATAAGGTAATATCCTTATTTTAGGTACGGAGATCAAAACTGAACAGTATAGTCCAAATGAGGTCTTACCAAACTTGTGTATAATGGCAATAAACTTCCTGAGACCTGTTCGAAATAGCCTTATTGATAAACCCAAGCATCCTGTTAGCTTTGTTACTTACTATGCTACACTGCTGACTGGACTTGAAGTCGTGACTAATCAATACTACTAGACTAACAAATGCTTCTGCTTCCCTAATGACGGAACCTTGTAAATGATAGGTTCCCTGTTTATTCCCATGACCAAACTGAAGCACTTGACATTTCCCAATATTAAAAGACATACCCCACTTAATTGCCCACCTAGAAATTTGATCTAAATCCTCTTGAAACTGATTGACTTGTTCCTCCGTGTCCACAATTCCCATGATTTTGACATCGTCAGCAAAAATATTGATGTTCCCAGAAATACTCTGAGTAATATCATTAACAAAAACAATAAATAATATAGGCCTTAAAACTGAACCTTGTGGAACACCACTCAAAACATCAATCCATTGCGAATATTTGCCCTTCACTACTACTCTCTGTTTCCTCCCAATCAGCCAGTTTTTAACACAAATAAGAATTTTTCCACCAATACCAATATAAGCAAGTTTGCTAAGAAAAGCTTCATGCGGTACTTTCCTTATAACTTTCTCAATTATATATTTTTTCAAAAGGTTTTATCTTTGTAATACTTCCCAAACATTATAGAATAAAGGTTAGCATAGAATCAACTATCTGAAACTTAGTTGAATTTAACATTTTTTTTCGTTAAAACCTCAGAAAAAATAACAAAATATTCAAAATTTCAATTTACAACAATTAAACAAAAACAATCTACAAAATTCAGAGTCAAAGCCATGCTAATTTTTGTTAAACATACTCCGTGGAATGCAAATGAAAAGTTTCAAAGCTGTGTCTTTAAAGGATAAAAAAACCTTAACCATTTAACTTCACGTAATTGGTCAAAAATACAATGCAGAGAAAAATGTTCAAACATTTTAAAGTCACAATGAAAACAGCTAAAATCATTTACAAAAATAGGAATATCCTTTAAAGTTTTGCTCACATAGGTTTGAAATTTTGCATAAGGCTTTAAAACAGTTATATCTGTCGATGTAGGTAATAAAAAAATCAATAATTTGAGCAATTTAGGTACTGTGCCCCCTCAGTTTACTATTTTAAAAGAAGAAGTTGTTTTTTGATTAAGTAATTAAAGCAGTTGATGGTATTTCAAAATATTTTACAACTAAACTATACTTGGTGAGAATTTTAAAATGTGACTTTTTTCTACAGAAACCGAGCAATTAACCATAGAATGATATTGACAAAAGTTTACATTAATAATATATTACATTAATAATACAATTCAATTGTTTGAAGTAAACCTCCAAAGCATCGTTTTAATCTCAAAGAAAGTACCTAAATATTCAAAGTGACAGAAATACTTCTCTTATATGCTTGGACGTGTACTCAAAAGGTCCAAATGAACTGTATATTTTTAACACTATGCATATTCATGTTTAAAAAACAAAAAAAAAAAAAAAAGAAAGAATTTTTAAAAAATTATAATTCTTCAAAATCCCGAGTTTTCTTTTTGAAGAAAATACAATTATACTAAGAAATGGCAGTCTTTTTCCATTATACAATCGAAAAAAAACTTAATAAAATGACTCGGATTCAAACAGAAGTTAATTCTTTCAGGTCAATTGTTTCACAAACTTCATTACTTCGTCTAAAAATTTTATTCTCATAATGATTGTAATAGCATACTAATTTTTCAAAATCATTTTAAGTTTTTTTCTAAGAAAAATAAATTTCTGCAGAAAAAGCTTTCCATTATAATAGATATCAAAATAATGTAATTAATTTTTCAAAGGATTTTTATATTTTTATGTCTTTAGTAATCTCTCTTTTTTAAAATTCCAATTCAACTGGAAATTTCAAAAGAAATATTTGAAGATGTACACATTTCCCCTACGGAGCATATTTTCTTTTTACTTGAATACAGATGTTCAAAATTCCTTATCGTACATCGTTTCATGTAACCGAAGCATAAACCTTCAAAATATCATACGATGCTTCTAATCGAACAGCGACAGTTATCCCTCGAGCTATTTTTTAGAACTTATACTTTGAATGGGAAATTGTTGGACACTTTTACCATACTACCTCAAGGCAAGAAAATATATTTTTCTATTGAAAAGCGTGCATTGGTAATGTATGTCCCGACCGAATTTTTCCTCTTTGGTAAAATTATTCGTCTATAAGTGCTGAAATTTCATTCATTTGAGTATATTTACAAGGGTATAAGTATCATTAACGTGAGATGCACTTAAGATGAAACATTTAGTAAAACTTAACAAGAAGTTATGTTTAGAACAATTTTAATACCAGTACTGTGGAACGTTTTAATTTTGTATGCTAGGGTATCAAAAGGTTTTGTACTAATTACTTATAAGACCAGTGGACTTATAAGTAATTTGTACCATAACAGTTTAGATTTAGTATCTCTTGTGGAGAAAATGTTATTAACTAAAGTAGTAAAAATTATAAGTCTTTACATAATTTGAAGCATTTTTATAGTTGGAATCTTATGTCCATCTTTAAACATTTCCAAAATTATAAATTGTTCTACGAAAATTGTGTGTGTGTGTGGACACCCAGTATAAACATATGATGTAATTTCTGAACCAAATGATTAGGCTTTAAGTGCACAAATTTGGCTCTCCATCGTGTTCCAGGCTTGTAGTTCTTAGTGGAACCAGACTGCATTCCGTGCTTTGATTTTAATTAATAATACTATTTCTTCATGTCATTTTTTTATCATAGAGAAATCAAACTTAACGAAGTTACTACTTTGGTGCTATTAAAAACCCATAAAGCTCGAGTCTTTACTTTAGGTAGCCTTACGAGTTTGGGGTTCTTGCTGTGAAGTATCATTTACTTCTCATGCAGTGAAGCATTATGCGAAACTTTCAATTGATGAAAAAAGGCTTCTTTTCTATATAAAAAAACATAATAATGAACTGCTAACAAAAACTAAAATAATAATAATAATAAATAAAGAAATTTTGAAAAAAGAAAGGAAAAGAGTGTGACAAAGGCGATCTTACTAATACCATTGCTTTGTTTATGTCTAAAATTGCATGAGTCAAGAGGCTGTTGAACTGGGAAATGAAAGCATTCAACTATTTATTACATAGTTACATTAGGGTAATGTTAAAAACCAGAGGCTAGTCTACCAATTATTGTTTTTATAATTACAGAACTGTTCAGGTACGCAAATAAATGTCAGTTGGCAGTAGTGATTTCAGATGACATAAGTTTAAGTACAACAACACAAGTAATACGTATTGATTACTTCATAACCTTTATGCGGTATGGTTTTACAGTTTAAAAAAAAAAAAAAAAAAAAAAAAAAAAAAACAAGAAGTGCCGTCTAGAACTATACGAGTCTATTTTCCCGTATACACCTAACTTCAAATTTATAATCTAGGTATCTCTTTCTCTCTTTCTCGTTTAGCTTTAGTTCTTAATTGCTTCAAATATACCTTTTTTAACGGTTATACATTCTTATTCACTCATTCAATCATTCACTCATTCAATCATTCATTTATTCAGTCATTCATTCACTCATTCATGTATTTATTCACTCATATACTTATTTTTTCATTCATTTGCTCATTTATTCACTCATTTATTTTTTTATCATTTATTTACTCATTTCTTCATTCATTCCTTCAATTATTCATTTAATCATTCATTCATTGAAAATATTCTGGGAAATCCCGATTAAAGAATTTCATGGGAAATTAGGTTCGTTAGTTCTGGATGAACTTTCTACGTTATAAGAGCTTTCCGATAAATTTTGTTCCAAGCAAATCGGTCTGCTTGGTCAGGATTTATATAGGATTAAAATTTATCCGTAGGCGCTATGCTAATATTTTTTAATGTTTAAAAATAAACAAAAATTGTTCAAATCCAAAAAAATATTTTACGCCGAGAGCTTCTTCCAATAAGCTTGTTCGTAGGAACTTGAATCTTACTCCCATAGTTTACATAATTTGCCCATGAACCGTTTTTATGAACCGTTCAGAATTGAACGAAAAATTGTTCAAATCAAAAAGTAAAATATCTAAATGATATGTCCGCGCCGAGATCTTTCGAATACAAAAAGAATTTTTCGAATCGGACAATTCGTTCAAAAGTTATTTAGTGGGGACACACCGACAGACACACTTTTTCCCCATCTCAAAATCCTACTTTCAATTATTTTAACTTTTCAATATTTATTTAATTACTTAACTTATTTTTGACTTTTCTTAATTTCTAAGGATATTTTCACAATACATTAAGCCTTCTTTCATGCTTTGCTATTATTATTTTTTAAGTTTTTCGGGAAAGTAGGCTAAAAAGTATCTAAACATGCAAGAAAAAGCACTGTTTTTTCGCGACATTTAAATTGCTAGGGAAACTTTTTACTAGATTTAAATATTTGTCTGTCTGAAGGAAAAAGTAATATTCTCTTGTTTTTACGCATTTATTTGCATCAGGGATTTTCAGAAAAATAATTTTCATTCTATCCCTTCTTGCAAGTGTTACCTGAGACTCTGAAATATTATGAAAGATATGTTACAAAAGATTCTTGGAGAAATCCCTGGGTTTCTACATTTCTGTACGAACACTTTGAATAAAAACTCTCAAGAGAAGAATATCTTCGGAGTTTGCCTAAAGGTTCAACAAACATATTCTTTTCTTTGTGATTGAATTCCCAAGGGGGCTTTATCAAACAATTCAGTAGAAACTTTTGTTTGGTATAATCACGGAGGTTCAAAACAAACGCAAAGGTTTTTGTTTTGTTTTCTTCTAAGCAAATTCAGAATTATGTTCTTTAATTTATCTTACCAAACTAGGCGGCTGGATGAAATCGTTATATAGAAGGATCGATGTGTCCGATTTGACATCTATTTTTGCATTAAGAAAATCAAGAAGAAATTGTAAATTTCTCCAGGAAACGTATTCGTAAACAATATTCAATTTTATTTCCATCACTGCAAAAATTTGATAACACGAAGAAATGTATGTACTGATTATCTTAATATATAAAAGTGTGTACTGATACCTTATTATTATGCACCATGGGGTTAACGAGTGGCGTAATCGAAGGGAGATGTGGCCCACATTGTTTATTTTAACGCAAAAGACCCCGTCTCGCACATTTTTATAATTTTAATCCAAGCGTTATCTCACTTTTTTATTCTAATTACATGTGTTCTTATCGAAAGCGTCCCCCACGTTTTTTTTTGAGGGCACCACTGCGTGAGATCTGTAGCAACGGTACTTAAATTTACTTCCTTTTGTAAAAAAATAACATATTTAAATAACTAAATCAAAATAATAATAATAATATTAATAATTTTTAATAATACTCATATAATGATATATAATAATAATATATAATAATAATAATAATAATAATAATAATAATAATAATAATAATAATAATAATAATAATGACTGGGGACCCGCTCCCAGTTCGCTGTCACTCACCAACCCCTGGAACTGCTAGCAGTTCCTATCGGATTTCTTCGCGACAAATGCTCATTGCTCTCGCTCACCAGATAATACGACATTATTTCAGCCTTGCAGGCGTTCTTTCATCAGTGTTCGCCGGACCGCCATATACACTTTCTCTTCTGCGAGACGAAGTATGATTTGGTAGAATTATTAAGGATTAAATAGGAATTCTATTTCGCCTACGCGTAACAAGTACAATTCTTATCAATATTTTTAGCATTTTGGGGCTTCGCTGTCAGCATATACCTTTTAATTATTTTTTCTTCATTTAAAATTAATCTTTTTGTACATTTTATTTCTGTTCAATCAATCATTTATTTTATTTTATTATCATTTTTTTCCATAAGAATTTGTATCATAATAGATATATTTTCCGAACAGTAATATTCAAACGAAGGATAGGGTAGGAAGGGGTAAAATGGGTCACTTGATAAAAAACTCAAAATAATAGAACTTGAAATTGAAATTTTTAAACCAATATTTTTATGTTATATTTCAATGTCTTGGCAACATTTTTCATTCAAAAAAAGTTAGGTTCTTAAATATGGCAACACAAAAAAATACTTTTGTAATTTTTGGATGATAGTGTGCTAAACACATGGTTTACCAACTTCTCAAAATCCCTATATTTTATCAAATAGCAACCCAAATGTAAAGGATTTCCGCACAAAGAAACATTGGAGAACAATTACAGCCGAGCATGTAAAAAATATATTAAGTATTGAATTTTTTACACCAGTTTTTCTTGGATGGGGGAAAATGGGTCGTGGTTAGGCTTAGCTAGTTCTATTCTATTATTATTTTAAAATTTAGTCTGTTGCACCTCACTGCAGAAAATTCCTAAATTTAAACAGTATGGTGTTTATTTTATTGAAATTAAATAAATTTTTTTTTTTTAATGTGTTCCCTAAGAAAGATCATGTTGATGTGGTAGAGAGAAGTGATGTTGTTGAAGTGTTATGTGAACCAATATATAACAATCTAGAACAATATTATTTTAACATTTCAATGTAATTATAATTCAAAATGTTGCTAAATATGTTACTTATATTTTTTTTTAATTTCAGAGTAATAAATAACTGATAAAAATAATTTAACTTTGTGCAAGTAAACAATAATAAAAATATAATTACACGTTAATTTAAAGCACAAATGAGCAATAAAATGCAGACATATGTTTCGGGATTGCTTGGAATCCCTTTTTCAATGCGACAGGGAGCTTCTAGATGCAAAACATCCAAATGAAGCAGACAAAACAGCAAAAACAAAGCTTATATAGCCTAAGAATTAACAGTAAACCAATGAGAATAAAGGCAGCGTGAAGTGGAAGTAGAAGTAGCAGGAAGACACCAATAAGAGAGCAACAAACGAATCCAATTGAAAGTAAAGGAAGTAAAAAGGAATATCAATAAAAATAAAGCAAAAAAGACGACAGCAGGCATAAAAATGTGAGAATACATACAAATTGCAAAATTAATAAAACAAAATACAAAGAATAAAAATGAAATAAAAATAAGTACAGAAAATACCAAAACAAAGTACACATGTAAAAGAGGGGGAGGGGAGGGGGAAGGAGAAAAATAGACACAAAAAAAGGAAAACAACAAGAAAACCAAGAAAGAACAACAAATTAAAGAAACTTATGCCAGACCTGTGAAAAATAAGAAGTTGAGGAAGAATCATTAACCAAATTAGAACTATTCCTGTTAATATGATAAGCTTCCCAAAAGTCAAGCTCTAAAGGAGAAGAACATTTTTGAATAATTTTAACAGAATTGAAATTAAAAGAGTGGTTGGAATTCCAACAATGTTGAGCAATGCTAGACTTATGTAACTCTTGCTTTCGTACATAACCTTTATGCTCATTTAAGCGAATTTTCAGAGCACGTTTTGTCTGTCCAATGTAAGAAAGGCCGCAACGGCAACTAATTTGCTAAATACCCCAAGTGTTAAGTTGATCAACAGGATCCTTAAGAGAAGAGAAGGAAAGTTTGTTACTAGGAGCAAAAACGACTTGAAATTGAAACCTTTTTAGGATTTTAGCAATACGGAAACTGACAGAATGAAAGAATGGTTCCCCCTCTTTTACATGTGTACTTTGTTTTGGTATTTTCTGAACTTATTTTTATTTCATTTTTATTCTTTGTATTTTATTTTATTAATTTTGCAATTTTTATGTATTCTCACATTTTTATGCCTGCTGTCGTCTTTTTTGCTTTATTTTTATTGATATTCCTTTTTACTTCCTTTACTTTCAATTGGATTCGTTTGTTGCTCTCTTATTGGTGTCTTCCTGCTACTTCTACTTCCACTTCACCCTGCCTTTATTCTCATTGGTTTACTGTTAATTCTTAGGCTATATAAGCTTTGTTTTTGCTGTTTTGTCTGCTTCATTTGGATGTTTTGCATCTAGAAGCTCCCTGTCGCATTGAAAAAGGGATTCCAAGCAATCCCGAAACATATGTCTGCATTTTATTGCTCATTTGTGCTTTAAATTAACGTGTAATTATATTTTTATTATTGTTTACTTGCACAAAGTTAAATTATTTTTATCTGTTAGGCTTAACGTGCCTTGAATTTTGTTCTTTCTTTTGTTTTTGTTCTTCCATCTGTTTGCTGCTTGGTGAGTGTTTGTTTTTTGTTCTTTTCTTCATTGCCTTTCTTGACTGTGTTTGTTTTTGCTTTTTTGTTTTCTGACATTCGTTCTGCATATTGTTACGTTGTGTATGTTTCGCACTTGTTTTGTATTTTGTTCTTTCTGCTGTTTAGCTTTTGTTTTTTCCCCTTATGTTTTGGTTGTTTTGATTCTGGTTATGTCTCAGGTTAACAGATTTTGTAATCTTCGAATTAAAAAGGTTCGGTTTTTGAACCATTTAAAATTTCTATAGTCTTGCAGGCGCAAGACATTTATTCCTAAGTTTATCACCTTGAAGTGTAATTTACCGCGTTCTGTTAGGGTTGATAAGGTAATTTTTCTTTCTAAATTAGCTTTACTTAGAGCTTCTATCCAGGAAACTAGGAAAAAACTTTCGTTCATAGAACGCGAACTTTACGATTTACATCTTTCTGTATCTAATTCTAATTTCGATTTTGAGTCTATTGATAGAATGTCATGGGCAAGAGCTCTTCGTTCATCCGACAGTCACAAAATTACTTTAAATAAGAAATTTACTAAGTTGTGTAACAATTCAAATGTTTCTGTTCCGGCTGATTTGCCTCTTGTTAACAGGAACACGGTTGTAAATCTTTCGAAGTTTCCTTTGAATAGTAATGAAATTAATGCTTTGAAATGTAATAACAATTTTGCTTTGGCTAAAAAGCCTTCTTTTTCTGAACTTATTGCTCCGGTTGAAAAAGCTTTCAAATTTAGTGCCTTAACTTCCACTCAAAAAGAGTCGGTTCGGCATCTTATTGCTTCCAATGTTGATTTCAATTCAAAAGTTCATAATACTGGTTTTATCTATTCTGTGAAACGATGTGTCCATAATTTAGTTTCCAATTCTGATTTGGTCATTACCAAAGCTGACAAGGGTGGTCAGATTGTTGTTCTTAATAAATCATCTTATGTTGAAAAAACTGATGACTTAATTGCTTCTGGTCCTTATTCTGAAATTTATAAAGATCCTAGTGACAAGGAGTTAAAAGCTATTTCTTCTGCTGTTAAGTCTGTTCATTCTATTCCTTTGATTGCTAAACGGTCTGTGATTCCTTCTGTTGCTAATTGTGCGCGTTTTTATGCTTTACCAAAGGTACACAAGGCAGGTATTCCTTTCAGACCAATTGTTTTCAATATTGGCACTGCCTCATATAAACTTTCCAAGTATTTAGTTTCTGTGTTTTCTCCACTTAGGAGTCAGAATGTTTTCACTGTTAAAAATTCCACCGATTTTGTTAAGAAACTTCATAACTTCGTTCCGAATAATTCAGTTATGGCCTCTTTTGATGTTAATTCTTTGTTTACTAATGTTCCTGTTGATGGCGCTTTGACTTGCCTCAGAAAAAGGCTTTCTGAATTCCATTTTACTTCTGTGGAAATTGAGGAATTAGTTTTTCTTACTCGTGTGTGCTTGCAACAGAGCACTTTTGTATTTAATGGTAAATTCTATGCTATGGTAGATGGCCTGGCTATGGGAAGTCCTCTTAGTCCTATTTTAAGTGATTTCTATATGCATTATTTTGAGGAAAAACTATTCCAGAAATTGCAATTTCAATTTTATGTTCGTTATGTGGTTGATTGTTTTGTCCTAACGGACAGTAACTTGTTAGGTATTGATGATGCTCTTTCTATTATGAACTCCATTGATCCTAATATCCAGTTTTCTTGTGAGAAAGAACTTAATAGTAGCCTCGCGTATCTTGATGTCTTTATTTCTAAGAGTGAGTCTGGTTTCACTACTTCTGTCTATCGTAAACCTTTCGCTGTTTCTTTACCTCCTCACAGACTGTCGTCTCATCCTCCCAACCAAAAATATTCGGCTTTTAATGCTCTGGTCCATCGTGCTATTAATATTTGCCCTTCTCCTGAGCTTCTCAAGATTGAACTCAACTATCTGAAAGTTGTAGCTGTTGATAGAGGATTTTCTCACTCTTTAATTGATTCTATTCATAACAAACTTTCTAAGAAAACTTCTGGTCCCAATAATGTGGTTTCTAGAAAGAATTTGTTTGTGTTACCATTCTTTCATTCTGTCAAATTCCGTATTGCTAAAATCCTAAAAAGGTTTCAATTTCAAGTCGTTTTTGCTCCTAGTAACAAACTTTCCTTCTCTTCTCTTAAGGATCCTGTTGATCAAATTAACACTTGGGGTATTTACGAAATTAGTTGCCGTTGCGGCCTTTCTTACATTGGACAGACAAAACGTGCTCTGAAAATTCGCTTAAATGAGCATAAAGGTTATGTACGAAAGCAAGAGTTAAATAAGTCTAGCATTGCTCAACATTGTTGGAATTCCAACCACTCTTTTGATTTCAATTCTGGTAAAATTATTCAAAAATGTTCTTCCCCTTTAGAGCTTGACTTTTGGGAAGCTTATCATATTAACAGGAATAGTTCTAATTTGGTTAATGATTCTTCCTCAACTCCTTATTTTTCAAAGGTCTTGCATAAGTTTCTTTAATTTGTTGTTCTTTCTTGGTTTTCTTGTTGTTTTCCATTTTTTGTGTCTATTTTTCTTCTTCCCCCTCCCCTCCCCCTCTTTTACATGTGTACTTTGTTTTGGTATTTTCTGTACTTATTCTTATTTCATTTTTATTCTTTGTATTTTATTTTTTTAATTTTGCAATTTTTATGTATTCTCACATTTTTATGCCTGCTGTCGCCTTTTTTGCTTTATTTTTATTGATATTCCTTTTTACTTCCTTTACTTTCAATTGGATTCGTTTGTTGCTCTCTTATTGGTGTCTTCCTGCTACTTCTACTTCCACTTCACGCTGCCTTTATTCTCATTGGTTTACTGTTAATTCTTAGGCTATATAAGCTTTGTTTTTGCTGTTTTGTCTGCTTCATTTGTATGTTTTGCATCTAGAAGCTCCCTGTCGCATTGAAAAAGGGATTCCAAGCAATCCCGAAACATATGTCTGCATTTTATTGCTCATTTGTGCTTTAAATTAACGTGTAATTATATTTTTATTATTAATAAATAACTGTTTTCAGCATTATTTTGTACTATGACCCATTTTACTCCACGATGGAGTAAATGAGGTCACAACTTTATAAGCTCAGTAAAACTACTTTATAATTAAAAAATAAATATTAAAATGATATAAAATTGATTTAAAGGAGTTCAATGTTAAGATGCAATTGAAAAGAAATGGGAAATGTTTCTGGTTTTGTTGCTATGAAACTTTAAATATGAAAATAGCTAAAATTGACCCATTTTACTCCACCTGACATTATAGAAGCAAGTTCCTTGATAGCCACAACAACTAGTTTTTCAGTTATTTTACTTTTTAGTAGGATATGGATACACTTCTGTAAATTATGCGTTTCTATAGCAACTGAGAACTTTATTATCCGTAATGAAATAATACTTAAAAATGCAATATCGAAGAAATTTCTTGGGTCAAAAGCCACTGCACATGAATCTATATTTCGTATTTGCAGAACAATGGCCTTTTCAAAATGATTTCTTTATACTCGTTTTATTTTTTTGTTTATTTTTATTATTATTTCAACGAAATTTAATAATTCACAAGCTCGTTTTTAATCAACGTCTAAAAATTCATCAAATAATTCCTATGCAACTAATTAAAAATAAATACATAAATAAATGAAAATAAAAATAATATACGTACCATAATTATTTATAAATAAATATTCATATTTTCAGCTTTTCTTTTTCCGCCTCACCTTTTAAATGACACTGGCTACTTTGTAAATGAAACATGGTCCATAAAACGTATATATCAAGTTTGAATAATGTACGTTTATTAGAACGAGTTCTACGTCGGTACCAATAGAATAACTGAACTATAACTACTCTGTACATAATTACCCCGCATTAATAAAGTTTATCTTTCACCCATAGAAAAGACTACCCAGAGGATTTTCAAAGAATAAACTCTGTGTACGAATAAAAAAAAATTAAAAAACTGCGTCTTAAAGTTTTTTGAAGATTAAAACTATTCTTCTCACGTTATTATCTACTCAATGTTAATAATATTTAATTTGTGAATAAAGAAAAAAAAAGGTTAATTCATATAAATTAAACTGTACTGTGATAATACAACCGGTTTAATAATGCTGCATTCTTATTCGGAAAAATATACTGAAGCTCTATGCAGGAAGCGTTTCGATCACGAACACGTTTACGCAATAGAGCAGCGCTATCGAAGAAGTTACGAGGTTTACGTGCTGTGCCCTTAATATCGGAACGCAAGCAGAAAAAGTCACGCATAAAGTACAGTTCTTAAAATTCTTAATGTTTTTCGTGAACAAAAAACAGCAGGCATAAAGTATGCTTCACGAAACAAAATCGATCACATTTGTTCTGATCTATGCCTCTTAGCATATTTGATTCAATAGCTGAATATTAAAATGGAATAAATCGTATGCTAAAAATATGGTGCTGGGAAATCTCAATCATGGGGAATTATTTAAAACATGTAATGCAATGTTTGTTAGACTTATTATTATTATTATTTTCAATACTTAATAGAAGAATTTACAATTTTTAAGGTGTTAAATATATGTTTTAATGGTATTGCTTGCGGTTTGGAGAAAGTATTTTCAATAATTACAGTTAATGAAGAAATGATAAAGAAAATCAGTTTTTAATTCTTACATTTAATTATAACGATATGTTTTTTGATATCAGGGCTACTATTTACTGCGCCTCATTACCTCTACAGCGAGGGGAAAAGTGCTTTTATTGAAAAAAGTATCCAACATTTTATTATTTGTTTCTCTGCAAAATAGTTTAAATTTCAATGGATAGGACTTTATTGTACGACGAAGTACCACATCTTGAACTTCTAAATTGGAAAACAAAATAACTTAAGTTACCAATGTAGATACACATTGGACCATATGCAACCAAATCCTCTATTTGTTTATTTATTCCACTAAGAGATTTAAAAGCACGTTGGTTTTGGAAGTAAAGTTAACAACAATGTCGGATGTTTTGACTTATGCCACTCAGTGAAACACCGCTACTGATCCCCGGGGGGTAAAACCAATTGCATTTAAGTTCATTAATAAACGCCTTATACTTTTGCATGAACAGCAGAAAAATGCAATCGCGATTTTAGGCTCAGTACAAAAATTCCACATTATGTGTATACTTTTGCTTAAATCCCAAACAGACGATTATATTCGAACATTCTATATGCATTAAAAATTTATACTGTACACATAAAACAGCTGATATTTGAAAAGTACCTATTATCTTGTAGAATATTAAATTATCTTGCAATTATCATGTTTAGTTTTGAGGCTTGAGTCGTTTAATCCCATTATTATTAGTAGTAATAGTATTACTATTATTACATAATTTGTTACTGTTATCATTATTGTTTGATATATTTAATATTCTGTGAACAATTTTAATATACAAAAACTATGTTTGTGGTAGGAAGGATAATTCGTAGAATGTTACATGTGAACGATAAACATATTGCGTGAGGAAATGAAATCCCTCAGCAATGTAATCCTTCCACAAACATATAAGAGGGACGTATTTGCTACACGCTGGGAATTTATTTAGGAACTCGCTGGCTGAAAGGCTGGAACAGTTAATTAATAATTTGCCGTATGCTTTGAGTCAGTTGAGACTTGTTGTTTCCCTCGGTTTAAAATATACTTAACGTTTACAAATGACTCTACAACAGCCCCAACTAACATAGTTTCGCACGCTTTGAAAGTTAAATGAACAAATGACTGCTCAAGGATTGTTGAACAAATTCCACTCTGCCCGAGTTTGCTAAACTAAACAAAGGGGCTCCTATAATAAAGCACATTTTCAAATAAACTGATCATTTAAATTTAACACATTTTTGTGGAAAATAACATAGGTAGTAGTAGCAAGAGTAGCACCTGCGAAAAGGGCCATACAAATTTCAATTGCTTCATTCAAAATTTTCGCAAATATGAAGTTTGAAAATTACAAAAAATTCATTTAAATTCAATTATTTATAAGGACTGCTTAGAATCTCCATTATTTTTGAATACAACCTATTGCAATAGTCTAGTTATTAAAAAAAAAGGTTAGCTGTTTTAAGCTAAATATGCAGAAGTATGCTAATAATCATAATTGGCTGTTAAATATATATATATATATATATATATATATATGCCTCTTTTTACTTACTGTTATTAGAATTAGTGGCAGTTGTGGAAGTCGTAGGAGTAGTGCATTATTACGTTTCATGTGCGTGTATTTGTCACATCTCGATGCATAATAATTACAATTATCAACTCTGATATAACTATGTAGGAGAGCAAAAGAAAGTATTTTTTTAAAATTCGAATTCGTTATTTGTTTATTTAAATTTAAAGCACACTCTTCACGAAGATTTCCTAATATTGGCAAAATATGATGTCCCAAATCGGATTCTTCTTAAATGAGCAAAAAAGATACGCACAATATGAATACATAGCTTCCTCTTTTTGAAATCAACGAAAATTGCTTCTTGTAAAAACAGGTTAAATGAAATTTGTTTCATGCAGGAAAACTGCTTAAAAAACTGTTGTTACTACTGATTTAGGACTACTAGTTCTTTTAAACATCGAGTCTCATACGTAATAATTATTTAGTAAGAACCTTTTAGGACCAGAAGGAATAAACTAAAAATATTAACATTTCCTTACAAATTCTAAATTTAGGTACAATTTACTGACTTTCCACCCATAATTTGTGTTCTAAAGAGCTAATTTGGCCAAGCGGAGGTGCGGAATTATTACCTATCGTTGGATAATTAAAAAAAAGCAATAAGCGAAGCCGGTTAATCTCGTGAGAAGCTATTATTGGAAAGGAAAAAATTGACATGTTGAAATTCCGTACCGTCATTCGGGGCTTCTTAAATCCACTTGTCAGTGTAAGACTTTTGTCAATTCAAAATAATTTACTTTAGAGGCTGTAAAACTTGGAGCTACAATTACTTCATACTTATATGCATGAAATTTTAATAAACATATTTCTTAAGGAGAAGATAAAATGAAACATGGTGGCTTAAGTTACCCCCCCCCCCCCCGAATAGGGTAACTAAAGCCAGCAGTGGCTTATAATAGGCACTGGTTGGGCACAAAAAAAAAGTATACATTTAATGCTAAGAAGTCCGTCTATATAATTCTCAAGAAATATATTATTAAAAATAAGACATAATTTTTGTTTTACATTTTTAGTGTTTCAGATATTTAATTTACTACACTAAAAAATGCCAATATCTTAAATTTTATAAGAAAACTTTCTCTTTGAAATTTAGTTGGCAGGTTCAAATGCATAAGTTATGGCATCCTCCTCTAATTGTTACAATTTGTACCGTAGTGGCAATGGGTGTGTAACGGTGCGAGAGTGGCTGTGAAGCGTCGGGAGTCGAACTAAGATCTTTTTGGTAGTAGCCGCATTCTTTACCGCTTTCCCAAAAGGCGCGCCCCCTGGGCAGGAGCAAAGAGGGCTATTTGAAGCACTGACTCGCACCGCTACATACTCCGCCCCCAGTGAACGAGTAGGGGAAGAGTGAACGATATTTTACCACAGATGGGTGCACCAGCGCGAGAGAAAGGCTGCGTGAGGTTGCTGCGTGAGTGAGTGAAGTTTGGGCCTGTTTGCTCGGATCCGTGGCTGGGCTCAAGTGCGAGCGCGTGCAGACTGCACGAATGCGTGCGAGCAAGTCATCTCGTGGCGCCATCTGTGGAGTGTTCGGGTCTCAATTGCTGCGTGCGTAAATGCCGGGTCACCAGATGTAACGGTGCGAGAGTGGCCGTGAAGCGCCGGGAGGCGAACTAAGATCTTTTTGGTGGTAGCCGCATTCTTTACCGCTTTCCCAAAAGGCGCGCCCCCTGGGCAGGAGCAAAGAGGGCTATTTGAAGCACTGACTCGCACCGCTACAGGTGCAATAGTCACATCCTTCTTATCATCTACAATACTGTCTTTAGAGCCTTTGGAAGTTCTTGCTTGACTCTCAAATTTACAGGTTTTTGCTTCCAAAACTTCAAGTCCTTCAATGCTTTTTTATGTTTCTCATGGGTTAGGTGTCCTGCTTTCTGCTTTCTTGCGGATAGTTTTCAAATGTTGTTACTCTAGAATCACAACCCAGTTAGAAAAGGCCGTGGTAGCCTAGTGGTTAGGACATCGGACTTCCATCTGGAATGTCGCGAGTTCGATACTCGCTGAAGACCCCCCCCCCCATATACACTTGGGGATACGTGCATGTAAAACCCGTGGACCCCACTACCCCCACTACCTAGACCCCGGGGCTGGGCATCCCTAAGGCCTAGGGCTAATAGGGAAGGAGGTGGAGGAGAAAAGTTGTTGCTCTAGAATCACAATCTTCAGATTCCTTTCTTCTATGACCATCAGGAAGCTTCTTCAATACTTGTTGATCCAAATGTACAATCCCTGCTGCTCTGAAAATACGGTGCAAGTCGCACTCATGGGCTTGGTGGCATTTGTTACTCCGTACGAGAAACAGTAATAAATATAAATTTATAGCGTAAAAACAAAATGGAAATAAAATCTATAAAGCAAAAGCAAAAAAAAAAAAAAAAAAAAACACCCACACACACACACACTTAGTACTTGAGTTTGTGTTTAAATATATTCAGAGTGAATTCAATTTAAAACTTAAATTAGTGATTAAATTATAAAACATTTAAGTTTATGATGAAATTATCTTAATTATCACTGCATATTAATGAGCTTGCCTTTAAAATAGAAACAATAATAAAATAGGTGATTCAAAATTTTACTTAATCATGGAACTGAAATTAACAATTGAACTCAAAACAGTGATAGGGAAATCTGAGAGTTTTGCCTAGCAAAATGGCATTTCCCAACCGATTGGCCTAAGAAACCCCGGATGACAGTATTGGTTTTAACTTGGTTTAAAGCGATAAGGATCTTTGTCCATCAAGAAAAGACACATTTTATGTAGTTTTGTGGTTTTAAAGTTGGAAATCAGCAGGTTTAAAAGTGCTTTGTATGCCTTCAAAATGCTTAGGAGAATCTTAAATATCAAAGTACTCGGATATATATGAAAGTCTTGGTGGGGATCCGGCATGAATGTGAGCATATACAAATACAATCACCCAAACTGATGTATGCATGTATACATACATATGTATTTATAGATATATACGTATATATACATATACAGGGTGCGGCAAAAAAAAATTGAGAGAAGTTTGACACATCCTTACATGAACACGTTATACCGTATCCAGTTACCAGTTTTTCTAATAAGATTCTCCGGGCTTTTCTGTCTTGATGTGTGCAGTTTTCGAGTTTGTACTCCTTATGTTTGTTTTATTCACAAACGTGTTGCAGTTTTGGAGCTTTTTCGCGCTGAAGAACGTCAATGTGAAATTTTTCGTTTGCTCAAATTTATTCGGCAGACTGTCTCCGATGCAATTAACTGGCTCAATTAGCGATGCTAACGATGGTCGATACCTAACGATGCTAACGATGGTCGGTTTGGCGAATAACCAAAACGGAACTTAGTCTCAAGCTGTACATGCTCCAAAAAGTTCAACTCCTTAAGGAAGAGAACAAGCACGTGCGAACTCAAAGATGTCGCAAGCTCAAGCGTCGGGCCGCAGGTCAGCGATCGGAGCTCATCCTCTTCACAGATGAGAAGCTGTTCACCGTCGAGCAAAAGCACAACCATCAAAACGACAGAGTCTGGTCCACCCAGGCTCCTGGTACGTCGGCCATCGTCGAACACCGCCAAATTTTACATTCGGTGATAGCATGGGGCGGAATTTGTACTAGCAGCAAGAACTCTTTCGTTTTCGTGGATCAAGGGGTCAATATCAACCAAAAAGTGTATCGCCGTGACATTCTTCAGGCCGTCGATTTCCGTGGGCCCAACATGACTTTTTCTATGCGAATTGGGTGTTCCAGCAGGACTCAGCACTGGCTCACAAGGCGAAAACAACTCTGGACTGGTGCCGGGCCCATTTTCGGACTTCATCTCATCTACAGAATGGCCGCCCTACTCGCCGGATCTCAATCTTAAGGACTACAGCGTGTGGTCCATTTTGGAAGCCAGGGCCTGTGCTGAACCCCACAAAAGTTTGGAGTCGCTGAAACAGTCGCTGCACCAAAAATGGAACTAATTGTCAACGAAAGAGCTGCGGCCCATCGCTGAAAATTTCCAGCTATGTTTGGCCCTGTGTATCGCCGCCAGAGGAGGCCACTTCGAAACCGGCTGAGTATATTATTGCTAACGTTTCATGTTATTGTTATTAATTGTTGTTTTGATAAATTTCTTTTATTTAATAAAATTATCATAAAAAATGTTTGTCTGTGTTTTTTTGCCGCACCCTGTATACACTTATATAGGAAGACAAATTTGAAAAAAAAAAGTAAAAACGAAAACAAATCAACACTTATCTCCTAAACATGCTCAAAGCAGCACAAATTTAAGTAAAGCAATACATAACAGAAATGTAGTTAAATAGTTTTGAAAGGTTTACAAATCAAATTTTAAAGGTTTCAGAATGATACAAGGATCATCAGTGTTATTTTGTCTCAAATAATGAGCGATGCAAAGCACCTCACAAATCCCAAACTAAAACACACTTGAGCCGACAACAGTATAGCCCTGAAAATCTCCAAAACATTCATAAAAAACAAAAATTGAAATACAAAATGTGGGGTTTCGTCCATGCCGCAGTCCGAAGACTAAAATAAGTGACAAACCAACGGACCCGCTCTCAAAATAATTAAATAAACTGCTCTTACCTAAAAAATCCGAGTATGTTGTATATATACATATAGATATATACAACACAATAAATTTACAAAAAACGGACATATGCGCGCCTACATATATACTCTTATCTACATTTATATAGATAGATTGCCAACATTTTAAAAAT
This sequence comes from Octonoba sinensis, assembly GCA_038502835.1. Taxonomy (NCBI): domain Eukaryota; kingdom Metazoa; phylum Arthropoda; class Arachnida; order Araneae; family Uloboridae; genus Octonoba; species Octonoba sinensis. The sequence continues at coordinate 104,694,485 of CM076602.1, read as the reverse complement.
ATCGCTACTAAAATACCAACTTCTAGCCACAAAATTACACTTATATTTTGAAGAAAGGAATAATTTTTGGAAATGTATCGTGTGACGCTCTCAGGCATGAAAGTGATAAGATAGAAAGTAGTCTGTGTATGAGAAGTTTCACGAGTTGTTGGCTTTTAATTAGGTGCCGGGTAATTACTTATAAATGCGTTGTTCTAAGTTTTCCAGTGTGATGTGCTTCCCCGCAGTCTTCAGAGTTTTCAGGTTTGGAAGTTTGCTACCGAAAGATAATTTCGTTGCTTAAATTTGGAATGAGCAATTATCATTTTGAAAATTACGAATACCATTTCGTTAGATTTAAATGTTACGTAACTTTTCGAGTATTTTAAATTTAATTGAGAAAATAAAACAAATATCTATAATTGAATTTTATGTAAACAACTTCCGTGACGAGAAAACCGGAATTTCTCATGTATACCTATCATATTCTCTCTCGAAATCAGCATTCTCGATATCAGCATCAAAAAAATTTTAAAAAATATTTTTTCCTCAAAAAATAGTTTTTTTTTTTTAAATAATGCTTTATTAATTCAATTTGTATTACTAACTCTTAACATATTCCTAATTATATGCTTCGGTTCGAAAAATGTTGATTTGCTACATTTTTCCATTTTGTTTTGCTTCCTTTCAGAAAATGAATCATTTTTTTAAAAAATAATACTTTCTTAAGCTCGTGCCCCCTATTTACTGTTGCTGTGCATATACGAGTTACGCCCCACAAGATAATATACGCTGTTTGAATGCACAGTTGTAAAAAAATACATTAAATAAAATACCATTACACCATTTATCATTTTACCGTTTCGTCAAAGGATATTTTTGATATAAATGACGGCAGTTAGATTGTTTCTTTGTTTTTCAGGGAAATACAAGATAACAGCCGATGGGTCTCTTGTAATAGAAAGAGCCGACCATACTGATGGCAAAAAGAAATACAGATGCATCTGTAGGGATGAAATGGATAATAAATCTTTAACAAGTACGCCATGGGGACAACTTATTGTTACAGGTAATTTTCATAGATTTATTTCTTATTAGAAATAAAAAAATATTAATTTCATATAACTTGTGTACGTTTTTGGTAGGGAGTGAAAGTACAAATTACACATCGAGTACATAATGCATTATGTGTCATTTATTCTATGCTTGTAATAGGTCTGATTTAAAAATTAGAATTTGCAAATGTTGAACATGGTAAAATAAGAGCTGAGGAAGAAGGGGTACTTTTGATTAAATGCGATGCATTTTATTATTCACTTGGGACGGAGCTTTCGCTCCTTAAACTGGTCTGCTAGTAATTCTAAAGAGCTTGCATACACTTATATTCCTTTTAAAACCAAAACACTACACTGTTAGAAATTTCATCATGAAATTACGAGTAAATAGCCAGCAGCAGTCTGTCCATTTAATTCGCCGTTAAATTTACGGTTTGGAACATTTTTCTATGTTTACGGGACTTAAACCATTTCCAATCAGCGTGGTTAAAAAGCCGCAAATACAAAAGTTTACGGTTTCATAGCCATTTATAAATGGTTTCAAAACTTTAAATGTAAGTTTTTAAGACTTTTTGTACCATTTCGAGCAGTAGAATCTTTGCTGTGCAAAAATCGTAAACGAAGCGGGCGGGAATCGAACCCCGGGTGTATGATGTACCAACATTGCGCTCTAACCATTCGGCCATTAACACCACTCAAAGCGGCCGTTTATTTATCAATAAGTCTTTTCCAACAGGCAAACTACATTAAAATTGAGATTTCAGTTTTGATTGGATCCAAAGTCATTTTTGGTCTAAATTTACTGTATATTGACGAAAATCATTTTATTTGCTGCAAAAATTAAAATACAAACAAGTTTCAGCAGCCCAAATTATGAGTTCACAAACAGTTCGGGAATTCGATGTCTCCAATTATAAATATGGTAAAATAACAATCAAATAAATGGTTATATTAGTTTTTTCTTACGGAAATTTTTAACAGTGTTGTGGAGATGTTTTTCACCTTCCTACGCAATAATTTCAATAGGACTTTCATTAGCTGCTCTCAAATTTTTATATCTTATTTTTTCATCATATTCATGTCATTTATTATTATTATTGTTATTGTAATTTACGATGTCTATTATTGTTGTTGTTATTTACGATGTTTTTTTTCAAGTTTTGAATTCTATTTTTTTTGAAAATTGTATACGCAACATCATATGCTCTGTGATACCCAAGCGGGTTGCTTAGTCAATCGCGGGTCTTTTTTATTTTTCCTGTTCTTTTCCTTTCAATCACCACATCCGGTTAAACCCTCGCCAGGGTAGGTAAGGTGGTTATTGATGTGGTATAAATAAAGTTAATTAAAAAATAAACTTTTCTCCTAACTATATTGGTTAATTTGGGTTATTTCATTTTGCTTTTGCATTTCACTATGCTGTGCGAAAAGTAACATCTTTATTATTCAAAGCGTTTGTAGATACTTTTAATTTACTGATATTGACATGGCAAATGATTATCAATAAAGATAAGTGCGGATTAATATCTTTTCCTTTTCAGAGCCAACAACACTGCTGATCCCACGTATACGAAGCGGAAGTCGAGATCATCATTCCGTTGTTGGTGAATCCACAGAACTGTTCTGCGTTGCGCAAGGATACCCAGTTCCGACATATACATGGTATAAACAAGAAGGAACTCGTCTTTTACAACTTGTATCTAATCGAAGGCTGCAGGTTTTGAGATCTACGTTGCACATACATAAAGCTTCAAAAATTGACAGTTCCACATACGTATGCGTGGCGAATAATAGTGCTGGCGAAGATAGAACACACTTACAGCTTACAGTAACAGGTTAGTGTACTTAAAAATTTACCAATACGACATTTTAATGCAGTTTTCTTAAGCCCAGATTATTATATCAACACTATTAATGTTACATCAATTCGTTTCGATCATTTTTTTAATTATAGCACATAATTTCTAATTAAGTAATTTTTAAACCTATATACATATTGTATCACATAACCTTTAAATATTGGTTCTAAAAAACATTCTTTAATCACGTAAATCTAAAGCACAATTTGTTTTTCTCTGTACTAGAAAATATTTTTTACGTTATACAACGATTTTTCTAATTTTTCTGTAAGAAAAATATACTCATAATTCCATTAAAAACAAGTCTACGGTTGGACAGACAAACACATTATCAAAAAAATCTATTTTCCTTTCTTTTTGTTTGAGTTCTATCTTCTTTCCTATTATTTTAAACATCATTAATATAGCTTCTTTTCAAATTTGATGGTATGTTTATGGGGAATTTTTTGGGGGTCATAGAATAATAAAGAATCTTCTTTGCAAGCAACACTAGTGCTGATGTAGCAACGTTTACTTTTATTTTTATTTATTTACTTTAAATTTATGACACGATATGGTCACTAATGCGAAATAGTCACAAACGAAAAACAGCAAATATGGGTGATGATACTTATTGTAATAACATTAATTTCAGAACAAATCAATTAAAAAAAGAAAGCTTGCGGTTATTTAATACATACAAAACCACTTTAATGTTATGATTGTAGTCAAGAAAAAAATGTGCACCTATAGAATATTTGAATCACAAAAGATGCGATAAGAGTGTATGTTATGTGGTTACTATTGAAAACGTAATTGCAAATTGTTTGACTCAAAAATCATACTTCATTTTGTATACTTTAGACAATAATATAACTCTATTACAGAACGCACTTTGCCTCCATTGAGGTTAGATATTTCAGTTAATTATGTACTGTTAAGAATAATGGAAAAATAATAGATAAACGTGTGTACCATGAAACATTAAGTCTAGAAAATATTCATTTTTAGTGTTCATTTGAAGTGAAAGTTTTCCCCTAAATGCCTCTTGGCACGAAAAAACATGTTTATGATTGAATTACGACATGAATTTTCAAAAAAAAATCATTAAAAATCAATTTCATAAATCTATTTTAGATGCGTTGCAAAGAAATGAAGTCCTGGTAAATATGCATTTTCGATACATTAAATAATTTTGCTTTCTTTGCATTAATATTTTCATATTCCCATTTCCCATAATATACCGTTTTTATTTCGAAAATAAACAAACTCATTCCTAAGAAAATGGAAGATCACAATTTTATGGTTTCTTAGCAATTTATTCATGATTTTAAGGAAATGTTACCTCGTAAATTGTTTCTTTTTGCCTTATATGTTTCTCAGAACAAAACTGCTCTTATCTTTATTTCATTTACTCTTTTTCCGTAAACATATTTTTAGTCATTATCGGCGTTCTTCCATAGAAATCACAGAGATCTCCGATTATTGACTAGCCTGAAGGCTGTAGGATATTTTTTTTATTCTCTTTCTTTACTTCTTCCAGTGAAAAAAAAAAGAAAAAAAGAACAGTATTTGGCACATCAATAAGTTCGGGGAAAAGATTCATACGATTCAAAAGATTCAGAAACTATTCATTTATAGCTTTAAACTAAAAGCCATAAATGGAATAGCTACAATATATATATATATATATATATATGTATATATATATAAATTATTTGTCTATAGATTCTTTGTAGGACTTATCCACGGATTTTCTCTGTTTGACTTATAAATTGATTACCTTTGTATGCTTTTTAGACTGCTTGTTCTAATTATATGAACTAGTATAGGAATGAAGACAGGAGAAACAGAATGAATATGTAAAATAACAAAAAACCATATGTCCTACCAAGCTGTAACCATGAATTACATGTTTCATTTTAAATAACCAACATTGTTAGTTTTGGGCTGAGCTAATAATTAGGCTTCACCGGTTACTAAAAAAAATACTGGATTTCTGGATTAATTCTAGATTCTCAAAATTACTGGATTGTGGTGTCAAAGTGAGGCTGTTACTCAATTTGACACCACATGTTTTACAATTAATGTTTTCTTTTAATATTTAATGTTATTAGGCAACGTTTACAGTGTGAATATTACGTGTGTGTGTGTGTGTGTGTGAACTCACATGCAAAATTTTGTCGCTTTTTGGAGCATTTTCATCACGTTATTCATTTGAAACATTTTAAACTTTGGAAATTTAGGCCAACAAAAATATGTTATTTTGGCATTATGCTTTAATCGAGAAAAAAATGCTTTACATATCAATTTTAACAACATCATTTAATGATGTTGTTAAAATTGATTCATCATTTAATGATGAAATAACTGTGCAGTTTTTATCATGGAGAATCTTACACTAAGTTCGGAGGCAAAGTGTTATTTCTCTAATATAGAAGCTTTAATTAAAGATTCTGACATTGATAAATTGCTTGTTATAATTTAATGCCTCATAAAAATTTACGTACGGGTATTTTTAAAGTTAACAAAGGTAAAGAAGAATTAAACATAAATACTTTTTCTGGATTTAAATTCCAACATTTTCTGAACATAATCTCTCCTCCAAAGAAAAGTTACACTTCTGCATGTTTTTTTTTTCTTATCTTTTTGTAAGATGAAAAGTTTTGTAGCATGTAAAATATATTTTCATCACATAGTTTTTTGTTAAAATAACTTATTATGAAAATAACTTAGCTCGAGAATTTTGAAATTTTGATATTTTTATTGTGTCGACAGGGTGGCGTAGTGTTAAGGCGCATGCCTCGTATGCCCAAGATCGCGGGTTCAAACCTGGCCCAAGTCGGTGGATTTTCAAGATGCAGAAAATCGTCTGCTAATGCATAAATAAACGCTTGAAATATGTGACTACCAGTTTAATAATTCTCAAAAATGCATTATATATTGTTTGCCTGTAAATTTAACTTCAGCTCGAGTGAGTACATTGCTGGACCTCGTCTAGCCTCCCTTACTTCAGAGACACAAGAATCAGAGCAGCATGGTTTCAGCTCTACTGACCGCGCCTTCGACTTTGTACCAGAAGTGGTAATTCAGCGCACTCACAGATGGCAAATACTGCATAACATTATGTGTTGCATTAAATTTAAAAAAAAATGGTCTTCTGTTTTTAATTCTCTGTAGTGTCCTTTTTTGTAAAGACTTTGTAGTTTCTTGTTTTTGTGTAATTTTACGTTAGATTCTGGATAAATGATTTCCAAGAGATTCTCATGTATTTTCGACAATTTTTTTACAGTGCAGTTTTATTCTATCGTAGTTAATAAGGAACAAATTACATTGCCAAGGCGTTGAAAGCCGGGAGTCTGCTACGATCCTTCTACATATCGTGACTCTTATATTAGCGCTACATTTTCATATATGTGTAACCATTTACCAGTAAATCAATTTCCTTTATAATTAGGCCTATTATGTATGTTAATTTATTTTTTTATGTTTCCTGCATTTACATTAGGCATTACATTATTTATATTAAAGTGTGAACAGTTAATTCTTTAAATTACTTTTCCTCCAATCAGTTCTTGAAACGTGCTGTGAAGTGTAAACATTTATAAACTACAGAAATAGAGCCTTTTTTTAACTCGACAAGTTTCTGACCACTGCTTCTATGATTCGTTGTGACCTGTTCACATTGTGCGTAGTTTCATATAAATGAAGGACTTTGTAATAAATTTAAAAAATTTTAAACGTTGGATTTTGGCATAAGAACTTCGTCTGCTGGTATTGGCGGCACTAAAAAAGGATAAGAATTAATAGAACTCCGGTCAATTTGGGGTTTTAGTTATATGGCTTGTTCATCAACCGTATTAGAACGGATACTCGAGAGTCTACTGCAGTTAAATTCTTTAAACCTTATTGGAAGCGTTAAATTAGAACCATATCATACAAATTTCCTGAAATGACATAAAAATTCTCACATTATAGCGTACCTCATTTGATTTACAAAATATAAAAAACATATTTTCTAATTTGACAACGAATCTAATTTTCTAAGAACGAATTTTCTTTTTCTTTTCTCAGTTTCACGATTGTTGACGTGGTAGTTACGAAAGCAGATTGAGGCTAAAGTTTCGCGTATACGAGTAACTTCGAATGCAATTAATGCTACACCTATCCCCCAAAAAACTAGAGGAATGTTCAACAGTAATTCGTTTCAAAAAGTTCTACTTTTGTTTGAAAATATATCGAATGAATTATGCTATATCGATGAAGAAAATTAAGACATTTAACCCCCCCCCCCCCAAAAAAAAAAAAGAAAAAGCCTTTCATTCGAGTGCAATAAAAAACCTCTTTCTAGTGCGGAGCTCTGAAACTTTGAAAATTAATCAAGTATCTAATAACTTCACACGATTTGTATCAGTCAAAAATTGCAAACTATGTTTAAGTCTGCAATGCCATTTATCGAATTTATCGTAAAATCGTCCGAAAAAAATAATGCTTTGATATTAAACAGAAACAATTTCTGACGGCTAAAAATAAGTTAACAGTGGGTAACATGTGACTAATGTTCGACTGAGCTTGAAATGTTTCATCGCATTTTTTATTATTTGTTTTACAATGTACTCTGTCATACACTGTTAAAAATTTCCGTAAGAAAATAGTAAAGTAACCATTTATTTGATTGTTATTTTACCATCTTTAACTACAGCAGTTGAATAACTATTAAAAAGATGGTACTCAAACAGCTGATTGCGAAAAAAAAATCGTTTGTTCTCTGTTTGTCCTAAAGAACGTTTAACTAACCGTAATTTTCAAGCGCTCAAAAAGAATCGGGCGTCCATTTTGGTTGCGAAATCTTACCAGTCATACGTTGTTTTAAAATAGGAATACGGATTTATCAGTTAAAATCTGCATATGTATATAAAAAAAGAAGAAAAAAAAAGTGGCTTAAGCAGTGGATACTAAATAGAAACACATACACACGTAAATAAAAAATTGGAGATATCGGATTCCATGAGCAAACCCATAATTTGAGCTGGTGAAGCATGTTTGTATTTTAATTTTTGCAGCAAATAAAATGATTTTCGTCAATATACAGTAAATTTAGACCAAAAATAAGTTTATATCCAATCAAAAACTGAAATCTCAATTTTAAGGCTGTTTGCCTGTTGGGAAAGAAGATTTATTGATAAATAAACGTCCGCTTTACGTGAGGACGGTGGCCGAGTGGATAGAGAGCAAGACTTGCATACCACGCATTCGGGGTTCGAGTCCTGCAAGCTTCGTTTACAGATTCTACGCCTCGGAATGGTTTAAAAACGGTGAAAATTTTGTTTTGAAACCATTTTTAAATGGTTATAAAACCGTAAACTTTTGTATTTACTGCTTTTTAACCAAGTTAATTGGAAATGGTTATGTTCCGTAAAGATAGAAAAAGGTTCCAAACCGTAAATTTAAAGGTGAATTAGATGGACAGACTGCTGCCGGTCATTTAACCGTAATTTCATGATGAAATTTCTAACAGTGTATGTATTGAATTGCTGTAGCACTAATGTGACAAATAACAGTGGGTAACATGAATTGCAGGAACATACATCAAAGTTCCTGCATGCGATTCTTCTTGAAATGACATGGTTATTGTTTACTCATTTCTTCTTCTAATTAGAGCTGGTACTTTTTTTTTTGGCTTTCTTTTAGCCATGACTTATAAATAGTGCATATCACATATTAGTCCTTCAGCAAGGCACAAGAATGCCTCATCATGTTGGCCATGCAGACGGTCAGACTTGGTTCCTGTGCAAGAAATTAATGTCTTTCTTGCACAGTTATGCAAGAAGTAGTAATCAACAAAGCAAAACAGTCTCTTGCTTCTCTTACCTATCGTATGTTTGAGGTAGATACAAAAGAGACAAAAGGCAACTAATTTTATACACATTAAACGCAAATTTAAAAAATCATTTAATAAAAAAATCTACATTAATGTTCGGTATTTTTTGTGCAACTAAAAATACCCTCGATTAAAATAAATAAATATAAATAAAAAGGCTTTTTTCCCCCATCCACTTCTACTTCGCCGAATCACATTGTCAAGATTAATTTCACTCTGTCGATTTCAAAGAATCCTGGTGTAATTATCCCCTGAATTCTTTTAAAGCAACGTTCTCCACGTCTCACTGCTAAACTGCTTAATTAGAACTAATCAAAAACTTCGCTCTCTTCATCTTATCATTGAAAACAGATATCTTCCAGTATTTACCGTGAGAGGGCGTCGGTTGTTATCTGGCACTCATTAGTTTAGCCGGAATTAATGTGCAGAAAGTTTCGATTAGACTGAATATTTCGCGGAGTGTGATATTGCTTTCATTTATTTTTATTTTACTTTTATTTTTTTTTCTTTTTAACCAACATTTCGTGCCGTTAAAATCATGATATATTCTTGTAGATTCAGGTTTTCATGGATTCAGCGTCAGTAGGGAAGCAGTTCCGTGTTCTGATAAAAGTCATGCTTGTTGTTTTGACTTTTGTTTTTCACCTACCTCCGGCATAGCTAAAATAATCGTTTCAACTTCTGCTTAAGAGGTCTCATCACTCTGTTAACTTTTTTTTTTTTTTAATTTACGTCAAATAAGTGTTTTTTGAACGTTTCGTACGCGCTCTCGTGTTTCAATCAATTATTCAATAACTTAATTTCAAAAATTAAAAATATTAGTCTTATTTTTTAAATTAAAAAAAAATAACTCCCAAGGTTTATTTTTGTACATATTTCAAAACTTTCTTTTCTAAATGACCACTACAACTACCTCTACAATTGTACGCATTCATTTATTTATGTATGCGTGTTAGAAAATATTTTGTGATTAATTATGTTAAAAATTAGAACTTTTCTGTCGTAAACTTTGTATAACATGATATAAAAAATTTAACAGTTTGTAAAAGGCTTATTCAAAGCAGAGTTTTGTTAAATATATTTTACTGCTACAAAAATATTACTTTAACGATGCATATATGATAGAAAAAAAGATTTTGGGTTGAAATTAAAATGAGCCCCCCCCCCCTCCAAAAAAAGAAGACCATTGAGAAAAAGGTATTCACGTAGATTTGTTTTTCCTCTAAAAGAATCATTTTCGAATGAGAATGTATTTTGAATATTACGCAATAAAATTTCTTTTAAATATCAATTTTGTAAAATCACAGGAAGTTCCGCCTAGAACTACACGAGCCTATTTTCCTGTATGCACCAACATCGAATTTATTATCTTGCTATCTCTCTTTCTTATTTGGCTTTAGTTCTTGATTGCTTCAAATAGTATACGTTTTTCCATTTACTCACTCAATCATCCAATTCTTCATTGATTTATTCATTCCCTGATAATTGTATTCAGTCACTCACATAATTATTTATTTACTCATATTGTTAAAAATCCAGATCAAAAATTTCATCCGAAAATGGGCTCGTTTCGTTCTGGATGAACTTCATCTCTGTACATGTTCTACGAAATTACTTCCTTCCGATAAAGTTTGTTCCAAGCAAATCCGTCAGCTAGATCAAGGATTGAAATTCCCCGTAGGTGCTGTTAAGATTTTTTCAACTGTTCAAAAATATACAAACGTTTTTGAAATAAAAAGAAAAAAAAGTCACGCTGAGAGCTTCTTCCAATAAGCTTGTTCATAGGAACTTGGATCTCTCATAGGCGCTAATATTAAACTTTTTTGAACTGTCCAAAATTGAACGAAAAATTTTCAATTCAAAGAATAAGATATCAAAATGAGATGTCCTCGCAGAAATCTTTCGAGTCGGACAATTCCCTCAAAATTTATGAGGAGGGTGCATAATTACATTTTCCCCCTCTCAAAGCATTACTTTCACGTTTTTTTATTTTTCATTCTTTATTTAATTACTTCACTTTTTTTTTTACTTTTCTTTATTTTTAACGATATTTTTATGATCCATTAAACATTTTTTTATACTTTTAAAAAAAAAATTACGTTTACTGGAAAGCCAGCTAAAAACAGTTCAAAACTTCAAAAAATGTCGTTAAACAGTTATTTTTTTAAACTTTCGCAGCATTTTTGTTATGAGGACAGCTCAGGGATCAGCTCAGCATAGTTATTTTGACACTTAGCATGACATAAAACCACTAAAAACGTTTTATGCGATACAACCAGATCCATGAAATTTATTTCAGTGTGTTTAAAATAGTTCAATGCTTTTGAAAAAGCATTTTTTTTTTTAAATCGAGATTTTCTACATATTTTGGGTAATGCTAACTTACAATCTCCCTCTTGTAAAACCCGTAAGCCTTTAGTGAAAAACATATATTTTTATAAAAAAAAAAAAAGTCATAGTCGTTAAAAGAAATTACAACCTTGCCGATGCAATCGTTTACTTTTTATTAAAATATTTTTCATAAATAAACTCGATCCCCGCGTCATACTATTCTAACTAGTCCTAATAATGGTTATTATTTAAAATTTCAATTGTCTTGTTTTATGCACTAACTCAAAAAAAAAAATCAACTTCCCTTTAAAAACGTTTATTAAAAACACCATAGGAAAGATTAAGAAATGGCATCCGAAGTGCAAGGAGAAACTACATTTCGTATTGTTATATGAGAATCAAAGTTTTCACAATGAAACTCGATTGTAACCAGAACGTTGCTTTACAGATAACATAAAAAAGTAATATTTCATAATTTAATGAGATAAGTTGAAATTTGATACGACATGTTCAGACCGAAATTAAATACCTATTTTCATGATGACTTGGTTTACAAAGAAAAAAAAAGTTGCTCATTAAAAATATCCTGTAACTTTTATTTTAATTCTTGGAAAATACTAAAGTGTATTAAAAAGCATTAAATAATTAGACACTTAAATGTTTTTTTTTCTAATACGTAAAAAAGTAAGACCTTTTCTAGCTACCCAATGTAGGAATGTGTAAAACTACTACAGAACTTACCCAAAAGCTTCTGTTTTGTTGCCAAGGTTAAAACTTTCAAATTAATCTGATTACTAGCAGTTCTAACTGTATCTTAATTAATGAATGTCTGCTTAAAATCTACGCCCTCTTGTGGTGACTGCTGTACGAACACAATTTCTAATGATGTGGCGAAAGAGAGAAAATTATCATTAGCACTAATTAAGCTCTTCGTTACTTAATATAAGCTGCAATAAACTTCTTCCCTTAGTATGAACGAATTTATGATACATTACTGATATAAAGTCTCCGAAGTTTCTTTGATGTAATAAAGTTTGAGTTTTTCTTGCATCGTAAAGTAATAAAATAATTTTTATGAAAAAATAGAACCGACTTCAAATTATAAATTGCGCTAAAAAGTGAAAAATAAATTAATTCTTTAAACAACATCGATGTGACTTTTAAACATCGTTTTAGAAGTCAGTGCAAGATTAGGATAGATAAAATCTTTTGTAATCATGAATCAATTATAAATATATATATTTTTGCAGAATTAGCAACAGTTCCAATATGAAGTAACAAACGGTGTAATGGTAATTAGACTCATAATTTTGCACCGACTTCTAAAACTATGTTTAAAAGTTTGTTAAGAATTGTTTGACTCAGAGAAGCCTTTAGTCAAACTCTTGCTGTAATTGCTTTTAATATTATAGCCCAATGGCAACAAACACTTTTTTTAACAATGACTTTTATTAATAGTTTTCCCAACAAAGAAAAATCAAGCTAAGCCTTTCCAATTAAACTAAAAAATACTTATTATTCACCTGTAATGCTTTTTCTAAAAAACAAATGTAGTCAAATTGATTTGCGGTACTTGAGTTAGAAGACCCTCTATCGATTAAAGAAAAAAATCATCAAAATCGGTTCATTTACTCAAAAGTTATGAATGAAAAAACAAAATAACACTACATTTCGGCCCATAACTTTTTTTCTAATTATCGAATATGGTCAAACGAAAGTACGGGACCTATATGAAACCACCCTCGATCGATTTAAAAAAAAATCTGTTCATCCAGTGAGAAGTTATGAATGGAAAAACAAACTAAAAAAAACGACATACATACAATATGAATGTATAACCTCCTTCCTTTGTGAAGTCGGTTAATAAAAGGAGACTTTATTTTTTAGTCAAAACATAACTTTTTTAAGCAGCAGAACTATTAACACCTTAAATGACTAGTTAATTGAGTTTATGTATCACGTTATATGTACATCATAAGTATCCCACATTTGTTTCTTTGCTGTTTAGTTTTTTATGCTTTTTTAAAGTAAACATGGAGCAAATTTTTGTGTTTGGAAACATTTCGATTTTTTAGTTTGATGAATTTACACGTTTCAAGAAGTATTGAACACATTTGTGTGTTCGCATTTCTAGGTGTCTGTACGCGGATGGTTATGTTTTGTGGACGCTCTAAACTCAACACGGGGGAAAAGAAAACCAGTGTACAAATGTATCTCGATAGGATCTGGTGTTGTTTATTTTTTTGGCATAGAAAGGGGTGATTCACCTTAATAGTTTTAAACGAATACTGTTACATAAGAGATTTAGACGAAAGGTTCGTGAAGGTCATATTTGATGTTCATTATTTCATAATTTTTTTTCTTAAATGTCATTTCACTCAAACGCATTAACTATATTTTCTACGCTTTTGTTCAACCAACATAAATGATAATTTACAACGTGCATCTTGGAGATAATATTTATACAGTACTGTCGAAGGCCTAATTTTCGAGTAATAGCCACACTGTAAAAATTATATTGCACAAAAAAATATTGCTTGAAAATACATGAGAATCTCCTGAAAACCATTTACCCTGAGTCTGACGTAAAATTACAGATAATTCAAAACATGAAGCTACAAAAGCTTTAAGAAAATGAAATTACAGAAAATAAAAAACAGAGAACATTCTGTGCATTCTTCTGAACAGCAACAGATGTTATGACATCTGTGAATACAATGAATTATTCTTTAAACAAAATCGAATGTGAGTTCAGTTAAGTTCACACTGTTGGGATTCATGTGCTTTCAGTGTTGGAAGGAGGACCGTTCCGATGACTAGGCTGCTTATGTATTTATTGCTATAGAAAGCACATCCTCTCGTTGGAGAACTGCCAATAAAAAGCTGTACGAACGTAGTAGAGCAATATTCGCTACACTTGTCCAAAAACTTGGGTCACAGGATTTTTTTTTCTTTTCCACCGGTAATGCTACTATATAGTTTTTCAGTTACAATCGCACTTTCTGAAAATAAAACATAAACAATTTTAGTAGAGAATGAGGAGCAGGATTCGAAACCAAGCAATTTGGGTAAAAGTATTGATAACAACTTCAGCTTTTCATCAGCCATTTTAAATTCTTCCTACATAGTACTGAGTCAGAATTCCTTTTCTCCTCTCTTACGGAATATCCCTTCGGATAAATGCAGCAAATTTGTCTTTGATGTTTTGTGTGGCGAATCTTTGGGGTTTATTGAATATAATGTTGGTTGTGCAGAGACACTGGAGCTGAGCTTTATAAGTCTAATGCATCCTACATCATTGAAGCATGCAAAGGGGCGAGACTGTCGCCGAGCTGTGCAAAGAAAAAGCAAATCTTCTGACACATTTATAATAAATAAAAAAAAAGCAGCATGCAATATGTATGAAGAGACAAAAATCTGAAAAGGAATCAAGTATGTACTATTCAAAGTTTAACAAATAGTTCATCATAAAAATATTTCATTCATAGAAATATTATATTTTTTTTTTTTTTTTTTTTTTGCTCTTGATAAAATGCTTTCCTGATCAAAAAGTTAAAAATATCCTTTGAAGATCTTCAGAAGGATATTTTTCATCTAGAAACTCACTTCTTCATACTTGAAGATCTTCAGACGGATGTTTTTCCTCTAGAAATTCACTTTTTTCGCATTCAAAAGGTTGTTTCTTGTAACTTCGAAACACACGGAGGAAATCTTTGGGCTCCATTTGCATTGTATTTCACCTTTTGGTTTGTTGCATAAAAGTATTCTCATTGTTTCTTGTTTAAGTTTTGTTCCAAAAATTATAATTTTTCATAATTTGTGAATTTTTACGATAGTTTTTTAAAAAAGAAAACTTTAAAAGTTAAAAAAAAAAAACAACAACAACCTAAAGCCTTTTTTGCTTGCATAGTTATTTTGTTCATACGTACCTAAACTTGGAAAAAAAATAGAACTATTCATGAAATATTACTATTCAATGTGCTACTAAATGTATTCTCTTATTTTTCGTGGTGTCGATATTTATCGATAAGTTGTAAAACAGCTCCAAAAGCATTAATTAGCGTTTTTCTTTTGCAATATGGCAAAAAATAATTAATTTTAATAGGAGCATAAAATAAATGCTTGTTCTCGAATACCTATACCAAAATTCAACCCCATGCATAAACATTCATTTTTCTCGTAACTACTTTTTCGAGCGTTTACCCATCTTCGAAAAGTACCTTGCGTATGAGTAAAAACTCATACGCATTTTTTTATGCATGGTTACTGCTGTATACTTCATCAAAGACAAATCTATCATAGTAATATATTTTAGAAATTTAAAACTTTGAATTGTAAAATTTGAATTTCTGAGAAAATTAAAAAATATATGTATAAATATACATTTAAAAAAAATATTGGTAAATGTTATTCTTCTTATATTCCGGTATTTTGATTTACTTGTCTATGTACAAACTTTGTTTAAAATTAATTTCAGATAAGAATATCAAACAGTAACCCCTCGTTATATCGCGCCCCGTTATATCGCTCATTCGGATATATCGCGTTTTTCCTTCTCACCCAGTTTGAGCTCTCACGGCATCGGTTATATCGAGCATTCGGATACATCGCTCTTTTTTTCTGTCCCCCGACAAGCGCGATATAACGAAGGGCTACTGTATTAACACACAAAGAACTTTTTAACTTTTATTTCCTTCTCCTAATTTTAAAAAGAAAAAAATACTAATTATTTACTATTGCATATTTTGCTTCCACACTTGGTACGTATGTTTAAAAATATATAATCAGCAACCAATGTAAAATTTGAAAAGTTCACTTTGAATGTCCTGTGTCCGCTTAAAAAAACGAAAACATGAGCGGTAAATAAATTCCAAGAATATATAAACTGCTTGGAGATCAATTAGCTTCCATACATGAAATCAAAGTAGCAAACTTGACATTTTGGAAACAACAATAAATATTAAGTAGCTTAAATTTTGCGGAATACATTTATGAATGTTATTTGAAATTGCAAAAACGCTTCGATAACAAAACCTGAATGATTTGTTTTAGAATAAGTAGGTAGTATATTTAAAAGAAGTTAGTTTTATTTCTCGACAATTTAAATATGATGGTATTTTCGTTTCAGGAAAAAAATCGTCTGCTTAACATCAAAATTTAAATTTAAAGGAAAAACCATTAAATTCTTAACAATAAAATATTTACTGTGATAATCGGGTAATATTTACTCAATTAAAGGAAAAAAATGATGTAATGTTACGCAAAACTGTTAAAATCATATATTTATTATTTCCCTTATCTACCAATAAATACATAGATTGTGTTATAAATTTAATGATCTCGCTTTCCAAGAAAGAGCACAAAGCAAGAGTGTTTCGAAATGACAAATAATTTTGTTTTCCATATCCACATTTTATTGAACATCTTTTCACTCCATCACAAGCAGATATACTTGTTACAATAGAGAATATTGGTTGAATAGCATGTTACAAACCCCTAATGGATTTCGCAAATGCTTCCGATAACTAATTTTCTCCTCTCAACTAAGGGAGATAACAAATTTCCACTGCGGTGAAAGTCACAAAAGGAAATAGCACTTTTCTTAATGATACGACAAATAAAGAACAGCGACCATTTGGCTTAATTAAGGAGTTAAAAGAAACTGCTAAGTTTTCGATTTTTTTAACATTAGGATTTTCATTGTGTTTTAGGAAACATTTTATTTAACAAAAGTTTTCAATTAAAATTTTCGATGTACTTTAGTAAAAGGAATTACATCTAAAAATTCCTGTGAGTGAATAAAGTTCACTAACTCACTTAAAGTTAATCTCTTTTAGTCAGCAGTTAGTTTCAAAATAAGTTGTGGAATATATTAAGCACTTTTTTTTGGCCTACTAGTAGAAAAATAACTAACTAACTAAATAAATACCGAAGTTCTTCTTTATGAGACTAATGGTGAGATTTCAGAGGAATGATGTGTACTATGTTTTAATCTCTCTTTATCCTAAGATATCTTTTCTTCCTGCAATTATTAACTAATTGAGTACAGTCTCTCATTTACTCACTTAACTGTCTGCAAAAAGAATTAAATTTAAAACTTCATTCACTGATCACCTGGTTAGGTAAATCCTACAACAAATTCTAAACGCTAGTTGCAGCGAATGTAATATATCTATATAATAGCTAATATATCTATATAATAGGATTCAATAAGTGTGCATTGTACACGTTGGAACCAACAAGCTGTCCTTCGATGTTATTTATATATCTATCTATGTATGAAATATTCTTACGTGCCGCGTTTCTATGTAGTGGTTCTATGTAGAATAAATACATTAATTGATGTGGCGACAAATTCTCTTATGCCCTTTTAAAAATCCCAAATTAATTTAAGAGTTTCTTTTGACCTTTCGTAGAAGTCGATCTTGGTTCTTTAACACTTTATGGAATGTACGGAATATGTACTGAAATTTGTGAAAAATGATTTTACAATCCATTAATTTGTCCTGCACAGTCATTATTGTTAAGGCTATTGCAAAAGAGCTGTATGAGCTGTGCCATGTTCGCACTTATACGCACCACGTCCTTCACGGGTGCTAGAGGTACCGAATTGTATGGCGAATCAAAGGTCCGCATATTTCCGTAATGATTACACCGTCGTCAGATGCTGTAAGTAAATGATTAACTACTACGGCTAGATTTAGCTAGTGGATTCGTTATTCATGTTTATACTAATCACAACTGGTTATTACGCATTTTATAGAGAAGAGGAATACGTTTCTCTTTAACTGGAAACGTTAATGGGCTTACTCTGGACAGAACCAAAATCCGATGATTTTGTTTTCCATGTGCTACAGGAATGAAACGATGGCTGTGTGGTTACAGAAAGAAAAAAAAAACACCTTTATTGTAAGGCGCCTCCACTATGGTAACCCTGGGGCGCCAAGTGTGGCAACCCTAAAATGGAAAAACTCCAGATGGAAGAATTGTAGGGAGGCCTTAGAGAAGAGTGGGAGCTAACTCGATGTGAACTGGAGATGTCTGAATGTTGCCGCATGTGTTCTTTGATATATGTTTTCTGTGTTTGTGATGTGTCCCGTAAACAAAATACGTAATAAAGTACCTGGGACTGTCAAAAAATGTATGTGATGTATTTATTGTCTCCGGTCCCGTTATTTCCAATAGGAATACTAAAATAACCCATAAGGATAGTCAACATTTATTTTTTGCCCTATTTTTTAAAAAAATATTGCTAAAAAAGGATTTTAAACTTGTAAAACAACGATAACCTGGTGTAAACCATCTTATTACGCTTTGATACACTTAAATAATCTGTCTGACGTCGAATGGATTCAAGCATTCAAGATGGCGCTGTCAAACTCATGGACCGATTATCCATGAGTTTTCCACCAGAAGCGACATGGGTTAGTGCCACTTTATCTAACTCCAATGAGTTTGTGGCTTTGCGGATACCTGAAATTCAGTTGAATCGGCATGTTATTTAAGAACATGAGAAGATTACGTTAAAACAAATGGATCCATGTTGAATTAAAGTTTTTGCTGTTTTCCGGGTATGTAGTAAGTATATAAATGTCAATTAAAGCAGTGAGAAGCAAAGGGATGTAAGTAACCAAAAAATTATTCTGAGTAAAACACGTTCAAAGTTTGAGTCTGTTATGATGTTGCTATTTTATGTTGTTGGATCAATGTTAATTCTTTTCTAAATCACGGTGGGGTAAAGCACAGGTTAGAGCTATCACTAACCTATGAGGCCCCAATATCGAGTGGTGTTTTCCCTATCATTTGCATTAGTTATCTCCAAATATTCAGTTATTGTCACTTATTTCTTTTTGCTTCTAGGTGCTTCAATTGACGTTTTGCTTTAGAAATTGACAATTGTTTAGCAATTACTTATACCTTCCACTTTTTTCTTTTCTTTAGCAATTTATTTGTCAAAATAAATAAATAAATAATGAATACAAATAAATATTCACAATACTGTGTATTTTTATTTTGAAACTAACTTTCATACTTTTAATAATATTATTATTTTGTCCTCGTTTCCACAGAATATAAACAAGTACATATTTCGAAAATTTGTCGAATAAATGCTTTAGGTCAATTTTTAACTATATAGATTGCTTTCCCGAAAATAAATGCTGAGAGTGACAGCAGAATGAATAGAATGAATGAGGTAAAGATTGAAGCTTATTGGAAAAAAAGTGATACCAGAATCGATTTTCAAATTGTTTTTTTATGCAATTTATAATGCTTCAAGTTTAAACCAAAATCTACTGAATAGAGGAGAAAAAAATCCAAGTAGAAAAATAAAACTGCAGAAATAACGTAATATTTCGCAAGGTTTGGTCATGCTGTGTGACTTTAGCTGAAGTTTAAAAGAAATATTGAAGTGAACCAATCTTAATAGCTATATTTATATTTTCTGTTGATTAATTGAGGTTGTTTCCGTCAAATAAACTATGACTTATATTTTAAGAAAACGTGATATTTTACTAAAATAATAATAAAGTTGTTCATTATATTTAATATAAAAGTAAAGTTTTCGATTTGCTCAAAAAAAAAAAAAGATTAACATTAAACCGGTCTAGAAGCTTTAAATAAATAAGTTAGCAACATTGTGGTCTAGCGTGCCTAAACAAATTGGGAACACACAGGAGACGTGTAAATACTCGTATAGCGGTAGAAGGTAATATAACTATAGAAAAAGATAACTGCTTATGAGAATAAGTCTTATGATTTATTCATTCAAAATGGTATGAAATATGTTTAAAAACATTACTGCGTTTATTTGTTTTTTCCATAGTCACATTCTCCACACAAATTTAATGTATTTTCGAAGAATTTTTATATAGGAAAAAAAACATTTTTTAAATAGATTTGATCCCCTGAATTATCTAAAATTTTATTTGTTTTTTATATATGGGACATTGCAAGTTTTCATGTTTAGCAATTTACATGTACAGTACATACTGATTTATTGTAAGTACATTGTTCATACGCACAAGTACGAATACTTGCATTTGAAATATGCGCATAAGCTTATAATAATGATTACATGCAAAATATCTTGTTTTGAAATTGTTACAAAACTACCTAGAACACAAGCGCTGACAATTAGTATTTCCATAGACAGCACTTGCACGTAACTGAAATCTTTTAGCACAATGAGATTATTCTAAACTGCAACATGTGTTACATAATCTTTCTCAAAGCAAATTAAATTAATAGCACTCCTGAAATGCACGTTAATGACACACTTAATTAAGAGTTTCGTTGTTAAATTTGTGCTGAAAGCAATTACTTTGTAAAATTTCGATAAAACTCAATGACTTATTTGCCTTAAACTAGTTTGAGAAGTTTCGATGATTTATATCAGCCATAATCATGATTTAATTAAACATTTCAAGTTTTAAAATAATATTTTGATTACGTTTACTTTAAAAGCAAACGCCTTTAAATTAATGTTCCAAAAGAACGTTGTTGGATCATTGTTTAATGCTTTATCAAGTTTTAAGAGTGATGTAAGATTTTGAGTAATTTTAACATGTTTTGCTTCGTCACTATTTTATGATAGTAGGAATACAGTAGAGCGGAACAAAATAATAACTCAAAAATATATTTACGTTTATTGTCCAATTGACGCATAAGCAAGACAATTGCATGTGTGTTTCTAGACTATTTTTGGGGCTATTGAGAATTTTCGGGAATTTTAAATTCAAATAGTAATGGTTAATTAATTCCGTTTTCATGTTATACAAAGAATCCTTTTGAAAAAAAATAAAATGAATAAAAGTGATAAAAATGAAACAAAATAGAAATACATTAGAACCCTGGTTATCTGAATCCCGTTTATCCGAAAATCGGCTTAACCGAAAATTCAAATGGGTCGTTTTTGTATCCATAACGGGCAATCGCTCTGTTTTTTTTAAGTTCTTTTTTCATAAAGGGCAAATGGCCCGTTTTTTCCACAACTATCAAAAATATTGTCAGTACATGATAAAATGTATAATACTAAATGACATAAACGTAAAATATTAATATTTTGTATAGAATTTATTGCAACAGCTACATTACATTCCGGAACTGGTTAATCTGCTTGGCAATCCATTGTATTCTGCAGTTGCAAGAAGTGCTATGCGCAGGGGGAATATGTTGGTTATAAACATGGCCTTTTCCTATAATTATCGCTTATGCGAAAATTTCTATGGTACCTCGATTAACCGAAAACGTCACGGTCCCGTGCTTTTCGGATAACCGAGGTTCTACTGTAATTGTATAATTATGTCAGCCGTCAGGGTGGCGCAGTGGTAACGCACTTGCCTCGTACGCCAAAATTCGCAGATGCAAACTAGACCCAATTCGGTGGATTTTCACGATGCAGAAAATCGTCAGCGCCCATGTCGTATGATTATGCGCCATGTAAAAGATCCATTGAGTACCTGTTTGGCTTGGATACTCTCGGCTAAATTAAATCCCTCGTGCAGTTTCGCATCATTTAGAGCTCACGTGTCGTCATCTAGTAGAAACTGAGCGTCACCATTAACAAGTGGTAATGGCATCCTCCGATAGTGCTGCTACTTGAAAGAATGCATACCGTTTTCCGGGGAATGCACTAGGTCTGCAAAAGTTAGTGACCGTAAGCTGCCCCATTGGAAAGGAAAGGAAGGATATAATTCTGTCATATAGTGCATTAAAATATACTTATTACGGACAGCAGGACTGTGCAGGACAAGTAGAGTTTATTATGAAAATTCGTAAAACATATGAGAAAATTATTAACAAAACGTGGATTTTCAATAATAATTATGAAAAATAATAAATACATTATCAAGATATATAGATACTTTATTAACAAGGCAATATATATTACTGAGAATACATATCAAATATTTTCATTTTTTCTGACTTTTAGAAATTTCCCTTCAAAGAAAGTCTTCCTGTAAGGCAACCACATAAAGCGACTAAAGACAACAGATACTAAAAACAAAACGCCAAATTCTACGATGGAAACATAAAATAATCTAAATATTGCTTCAAAAGCTAATGTGTATTAATGAAAAGTGATAGAAACATTCCGAGCTACTACTCATATGAATTGAAGAAAGATTGAGGTCATATCTTCATTTCTAAGAAATTTTCAAAACGAACCAATACACCCCCTAGTTTCACACCTCATTGTTTCATGTTTTCTTGATATATTAAAGTAAAGTAAGCAAATAAAAGTGAAAAAAAAATCTAGTAGTGAAAACCAAATAAAACAAAAAAAAATAATTTGTAACCTTTTCCCTTCAATCGTAGTTTTCAATGCTACTTTTAAGAATGAGCGTAAGTTATTGAGCTGTGTTTTATTTGACAGTAATTCGTTAATTTTAAAGCATTACTTTATTTTCTGTATCTTAATTTTTGTTTAGCAGCGCATAAAATATAATGCACATTATTCTTATAAAACGCACACGGCATAGCTAATCATTAATGGTTTTAAGGAACATACTTGTAAATAAATAAATAAATATATATATATATATATATAATTTTAATTTTTAGTCAACTTTAAATTTTTACATAGGGAACATTTTTTTGTTATTAAATTTTATCCCCCCCCCCCCGGAAACGGCAGTTATAACGTAGTTATGCATTTGTTACTTGTATTTAAAAAAAAAAATTCTAATCAAATACTCGTACATTGACACTCAGTATTGTACAAATACTTCCTTCACTTAAACTGTATACAAGCAGTTTAAGTAAAAGAATTTGAGACAATTGAACTCTTTTTAAATAATATATTTAATTGCTATTTGAATCAATTAATAACATTAGTAAAAGTAATGTCAAATCGAAACCTGATGATTACTCAAAAACGTATTCCTTATGTGCGACGCATGAAGTAATAAAACAAAAAACAACTTGAATAAGCAGAAAATTACAGCACAATATGTAGTTCGAACTATATATTTTGTGCTTAATCACGTCTCCCCACCCCCCCCGCCCCCTTTTTTTTTTTTTTTGATTACTTCAAATGAGTACTACTGTTAAAAAAATTTGCAAAGGTGTTTTACAAGTAGCCTTGTTTTGTTCTGGGTATATTTGATAAGTATTTTATCTGAATAGAAAGAAGAAACAATAATTTTGTTAACGACCTTAATAAAGTTAATCTCGATTCATCTAGAAAATTCAAAGCCTTTACATGAACCATATTTTCAAACGATATTCCTTTGAAGTGTACAATTTTTCTGCGACATCAACATAGCCATTTTACTTTCAGAAAAATGCACTACTGAGATGCTAAAAGAAACCTGGATGTATTTACCAATGTAAAAAGGAATTTTATTCGCTTACATATCTCATAAAGCGAAATTTCTGGAGGCAATAAGCTTTTGCTGAACTAAGGAATTTTTACCAATAGAAGTCATCCTTCTCTTTTGTGGTGCGATCAGCGTTTTCTCAAGATATTATTTTGCTCCCCTAGCACTAAAGTGAAAAGTTTCAAACGAAACATTAAACAATCTTTGATAAATAAGATATATGCACTAAAGTTGCATCGTGATAACGTTTTGTCCGGGGGGAAACAAAAATATAATTTTGACTACTGTGCAAGAATTATAATTTCAGATGCAAGCAAAACCTATTCGGAAGTAGCATTTATAAAAATTATGTACATGATATCAATTAAACCACGTTATTTTTACAAACATAAGGTTCGCAGCCCAATCGACCAAACTTTTTTGCAAGGTTTAGTTTTTATGCAACACAAATTATCAAACCAGATTTTATGAAGTGTATCCCCGTTTTTCTCGAAACAGTAACCCAAGTCCATTATCTCTTCGGAGTGAATTTATTATTTCTTGGTGGGGCTGGGGTGGTCTTTGTGTATGTTATAATATTTCAGGCCAATTATAAGATGGAAGAATGCAAAGAGGTGTAGTTTACTTAGTTGGAAGCAAAATAACGTCAGTAAACATAGGGTATTTTCAAATCCTACGCCAAATTTAATCATTAGAAGTACTGTTAGCGCAATACTTGAACTAACACTTACATATAATATCCGAATATTAAAAAAATTATAATAACTGAAAGCTTCAAGATTTTTATATGTGATCCGAATTCTGCACGAGTTTTACGCAAAGGGTTACTTCTGACACTTACATGCCTTTACTGCTAGCTGCCTTAATTTTAGCACTTGTCTGCTTAACTTGTTGCATTTTTAAACAAATTTCGTCAAAGTGTAGTTTTATGAACTTTTTTAAAAACGAAATGAGATCATTTTGCCTAAATGTAAAAAAACCCATAAATATGTGTGTCGTTATTATTATTTCGTCTGAAATCTTATTGCAAAACTGGAACAAGTACAATGTAGTGCATAAGACTCCTCCCTAGTGGACACCAGTGGGACAAAACTATTCGTCCGTAATCGAGAGACGTCCGCAAAACAGGGGTTCCCCCTAAAAGCTCAATGATTTGTTACTGGTGAATTACACACTGTTCGCCTAAGAGAAGTGTCCAAAGAGAAATGTCAAGCGAAATGGAGGGGTTATCCGTAAGGGGAAGGAGTTTTAGTGCATAATGAAGCACTTGCATTTTAGGAAGACAAGGAACTCCTTTTGCATTAGCGTGTTTTTTTTTTGTAGGGAACATTCCTATTAAAATAAAAATCAAAAGCTTACATTTGTTGAACGAAAGATTTAACTGATATAAAATTAAATCACTGTTGATGTACGGGAAAGAATGCTAGTTTAGTTCTGGACGTACTTTTACGTAGGTTTCCCTCGCAAATTTTTAATAGCAGCTTTTTTATAAAGTTATATTAATATTGTGTTGTCCATAATGTATTTTGTTGTTATGCGTGGATACTTCAGAATTTAAATCCTCCACAAAAATATATATTATTTTAGTAGTAGTCTCGAATAGTTCTGACGGAAATCCTTCGTTCTTTACCTTTTGCAAATTTTATCATTTATATATTATAAAAAAATTTAAAAATTGAATGAGCTTTCTGAAACAAAATGATTTTTTTAAAGGGAGTACGATAAAGAGCGAAAGAGAATAATATTAATATTTCATATTGTCCCTTTAAAAAAAGAGCCATTTTAAATAAAATTAACTTGAATGAACGCGGAGTTCTTCATTACGTTCCTGAAAAATAACCAGAAAAGAATTTTCACTTTCATGATGTATCTTACAATGTAATTTTGTGTAATTATTTTTTTGAAATACGTGCGGATTACACAGTTCAAAGAAAGTAATTGTTATGGGCAGATCACATAACAGGCAAATTTTAAAGATTTTTTTTTTTAAACTTTAGCTGTGCATTATATTTTAACACATTATTTTTTATTTAATTCAAACATTTATTTTTAAGATGCATATATTTTTCAGAATTTTCGCAAAATATATGAGTTTTTTATGAGCCTTCTAATTGTATGCATACATATTAGGAATAGTTAAATTATGTATCCTAAGCTGCAATGTTTTTCCTTTTTACTTACGATGTTAAGACAGGATCTCTTCGTTACTTGCATATTAGGAGTTATACGTACATAAATATCACGTGATTTCATGCTGCTGTGATGCACTGTTCTTTCTTTCTTTATTTAACCTTAATCTCATCTTTCTGTCATAAAATAATTGTTTATAATATTTTATTTTCAGTAATCGATGAAAATGCCCAGATGACTTTTTTGTCAAACATTACTTTCAAAATAATAGTAATAATAAAAACAAACCATTGCTTGAAGCTATCATTAAGTTTATAACCGTAATATTGTATCCTTCATCAAAGTCTTAAAATAAAAACTAACTCGTTTAGTATAATGCCATTTAATTCTGAAATTTTCGGATTCATGTTCGCTACTTCATCCAAAAAGGCATTATTTTTTCTTTCCTGAACAGTAAAATAAATGAAATATCTATATCCTGCAAACGAATAAATTAAAGTACACTTGCACACATATTTTCTAAGTTAAAACACAAATTACACTTGCATATATTCTAGAATTGCTAGAATCGCCAATATATATATGTACCACATATATTAACTGACGATAATTAGTATTGGGAGTCGTTATTAATAATAACCCCTGATTGATATGCATAATGGTTAGGGTTGCAAGTTTGTCGCGGAGAAAAAAACTCGAATTTCGTGGGACATCCGCGCAAATTTTGCGAAATGTTCGCAAGAACACAAATACAAAAAAATATAGGATATCTGAAATGAAATTTATTCGTCATTATCAAGCATAGGGGTATTGTTAAAAATTTAAGAATTATCAACTTCGTTAAAATCATTTAAATATTTATATTGACTAGGATAAAAAAAACTCTGCAGTCTGCGTGCTTTAATAAAGTTTGAGGCTGGTTGGCGAAATCTATGTTTATTGTTATTGCTTTCAAAAAAATAATTTTGATTTTTTTTCTTGGAATAAGTTAAGCGCCTTTTTAGACTTTGGATGCTCACATATTTTATATTTGCTTGCTAAAATATTTGAAAAATCGGTTTAAAAATCGCGACAAATTTGCAACCCTTGTCATCGATGGCGGGATAGCCGTAAAAATACTTGAAAAAAATGCAATTATTATGCCCTTGAGAGAGAAATAGCATGGGGGTGTTTCAAAAAGGGCTGCAGGGTACAATCAGAAGGGCAACAGGGTGCAATGGGAAGGGTAACTCTGCGCACCAGAAGGACAACAGGAAGCTGTGCCCTGACTAATAACGCTACAGTTAGAACGAGACCTAACTTCATCACTGGTCACTAACATAAATAGCAACGTTGTATTTTAGTAATATTACCTAATAATTCCAGCTGGTGAGGCATCTTAATCATATTCCTCTTCTGTAAATATTAAAAATTTTACATTGCTCTTGCATATGTACAAGAGCATTAAATATTTCAGAAATCTAAACCATATTCCTTTACATTGAAAAAACATCGATAAATTATGCTTTGAAAGTTGTTCAATAAATAATCTTACTACTATCCTGAATGCGAAAGTGTGGATGTATGTTTGTTACTGAATCACACCACTCACGAACGGCTAAACGGATTTTAAAGAAATTTGCACAGAGGTAGATTATAGTCTGGAATAGCACATAGGCTACTTTTCATCTCGGAAAAATGTACGGTTTCCGTGGGATATCATTATATTAAAAAAGTGCATTGCCGTTAAATGGACGGTGTGGCTCAATACATATAGATGGAAGATAAAGAATATCAGTATCGATCTGATAGCTTAAGTGGTACAGTACTCGGGGCGAAACTGAGCAACTTGGGTTCAAGTCCCATCCGGACTAATTGATTTTTGGTGAATGAACAGCACACAAAGTACTTTTTATCCAGTAAAAATTTACGGTTCACGTATGATAGAATTGATTTTGTTTTTAAAAATCAAAATATCGATTTAATTTTTTGCATTGTGGTAGTTTAGGGGGTCAGAGAATGACATAGGCTACTTTTTATCCCGGAAAAATGTGCGGTGTCCGTTTGATAGATTTATTTTTACTTTTCACAAAGCGAGGAATCGACATGATTTTTGCATTGTGGTAGTTTAGGGGTCAGAGAATAACATAGGCTACTTTTTATTGCGGAAAAATACACGGTGCTTATGGGATAGTATAACAATTTTGTGCTACAGGAACCGTGTAGTTGAAGGGAATTTCATTGAAGTCCAATAAATAGAATTTTGCATTAATTGTATAAATAGCAATTTGTCCAACCCAGGTCCCGCAGTTACGCGCCGAGTTTTCTACCGCTTGAGCTATCAGGTATATACTGATTTCCTTTAAATTTCATCTATAACTATAGACCCACTCCGTCCATTTTGCGTGTAATACACCATTTTTATGTAATAAAACCTACATTTAAACCTTTTAAATACATAATTTATAAATTAATTGAGCAAAAACAAAAAGAAAATGGTATATACTTTTTGAAAACGTCTGTTGTGTCCTAATGCTGTGCTTTTCAGCCCAGAATTCACGAAATATTCACCGGCCAGAAATTAGCACTCACAAAGGGGAGTTTGATAGCCGACTTTAAAAAAAAGAAAAGTTGTTCAGTGCCATAATGTTCAATGTTTTTAGCCATCGACTCCTTAACACCGTTTAATTTTGTTTAGAACTTCTGCCGCCCAGAAATGCAGCTCCCAAAAAGGACGCATTTTATAATAGTCACCCACATTGATCACATTTTGATATTTTGATCAGGCCATCAGTTCTCACATAAATATTAAATTTTCCATGCGAACGAAGTAGGTGAAACATCTAGTTAAATTATAAATGAAATTTAAAAAAGAGGAATAAACATGCAAAACAGTTTTTTAAGGTAGTATTAGCTAAAGTTGCTGGAATTTCTCAGAATATAAAAATTTGTATTCTTAATTTCTGTAAAATACTCTGAATTATTATGTGCTAACTTTCCAAATATGCAAAGCATACACCAGCTTTCAATTCCAAAAAAAAAAAAAAAAGACTAGCATCTGTTTGTTAAAAGATACTTTAAAATTATGATTTCATGTTTATTTACAAGCAAAGCCGCTACTGGTATTGCTTTTCAAAAGAAAATGTTCTAACGTAATTTTTAGCTACATTTTTATAGATCTCGGTTACTTTGAAGAGCTTTGGAATGCCTTCAAAAGAGACTACTTTCAGAGAACACTCAAACGAAAAAAAATATCTTCAGATGTGTTTCATATTAGAAAGATATTTGTGTAACAAAATATTTCAGTTGTGCTGAATATTTTAGTTGCACTAAGCTTTCTTCAGTCATAATAATGTTTGGAAATGCGATTTTCAGTGAAAAAAGCGAGTGGAGATTTAGATTTAGGGATTCTTGAACATGATATTTTCTTTGAAATGTAATATGCCCACTCGTTGAATGCTTTACAAAAAAGGGGAAAACAATCTATAAAGAAAAAAAGTTCCTTTCATCGACAGGTTTTCCATACTTTTCAAGGGATAGATTGGAAATAAGTCTTTGAAGTTTTCAGAAGAATAAAGCAAAGCTTTTAAACACTTTCTATGAAAAAATATCCTTTCTCTGTTCTATTCACTTCTGAAAACCAAAAAGAAAAAGAAAAGAAAATCGTGTGTGTGTGTGCGTGCTTTTTTTTTTTTTGGATACTGAAGTTATTTGTTCTTTCTTTGTTAAATAAAATATATTTGGGTTTTAAAGGAGCAAAATATGTTTCAAATTTTATTAGTTTTCAAATATTAAAACGCATGCACGCGGGCACGTGTGTGTTGTGTCGATGCGATTAAATGTTTGGGGCCGACCATAAATGACGTCATGCTTTTTTTCCCATATATTTGACCACTGAATGATCCCTTTGCTATTTATTGACTATTATTAGGCTTGCGAATTTGTCGCGCCGCGAACTCCCGCGATGATTTTCGCGATTTTTAAAGCTTTTTTCTAAAACCCGTGATTTTTGTTTAATTCTCTGGCTGCGTATGCCGCGATTTCCACGGACAGCGCAAATAAAAGATGACGCGCAACTTTGCGCTTAATTCGGGTTTTTTTTTTTTTTTTTCAGTTTTTATTTCCCTCCACGAACGGGAAAAGTTTCATACAGTTAAATCGATTAAAAAAGGCCTTCCCCGCAAAAACCGCAGGTTTGGCAAATTTTGCAACATCTGCGCTGGCCGTGGAAATCGCGGAATACCCAGTCAGAGGGTTACTTATTGACCCGATAAATGTCCGATTTTTCAAAACTTTTAGAAATCAAATATAAAATATGTGAGCATCTAAAGTCTAAAAAGGCTCTAAACTTCTGCCAAGGAAAAAAATTTAAATTATTTTTTTGAAAGCAATAACAATAAACATAGATTTCGCCAACCAGCTTCAAACGTTTTTAAAGCACGCAGATTGCAGATTTTTTTATCCTAGTCAATACAAATATTTAAATAAATTTAACGAAGTTGATAATTCTTCCATTTTTAACAATATCCCTATGCTTGAGGATGAAGAATAAATTTCATTGCAGATATCCTATATTTTATTGTATTTGTGTCTTCGCGAACATTCCGCAAAATCTGCGCGAATGTCGCGCGAAATTTGGTTATCCGCGACACATTTGCAACATTATCGATGACCAATTTCGCAGTAGTTTTTGTTCCTAATATAAAAGTCATACAAATATACAAAATGAGTTTCCTTTTATGACGTCATCATTCTACATTCATCAAATAAAAAATCACAGATCATTAAGTTTTTCTTTTCCTGCTGGATTCCCTACCGCTACTCTAGCGAGACTAATTTTTTACATTATGTGGTTACCATGACAGTCTTCCCAAGATATCAAGTTTTTGATGGCAATAAACAAGCAAAATTTAGCTCGAAATGTATTAACTTAGTGGAGTAATCGCTGAAATAGCTTAAAAGCTAGTTTAACTTCAAAATAAAGAGACAAACTACAGAAAAAAGAAAAATTCAGAAAATTGTCCCTTATATCTGTTATTTTGGGAAAGATGTGCCCTGTTGAAAATACCTCCTATTTGGCTGCCCTTTCATTCAAGAGTCACCACTAACTGGGTCTGACGTGTTTTGATTTTGCCTTTGCGGTCATATTGATTTTTAGGTAAATGTGTTTTCAAAATGTACGATATGCGAAAGTTCCATGTCCAATTTTCTGTGAAGAAGCTTCTTGCACTGTATATAATGTGGCGACAGAGAAAGTAATCAGAGCCGTACTTGTTGAATCTTTACTGAGGAAAAACATACGCTTTTTCCTCCTCACCCTTCAAAAGAAAAAAATATGACGATATTACTAATGATGGTAAATAAGTGTTGGATATAAATTTTTATACTACAAAGCATATAAAACATTTGAATGCATTTTTTTTTTCGAAAATGTGTCGATTTCATAGTCCCGTGTCCCCTTAGACACGAGAGAGGGGAGACATACCTCCAGAGACATATATCAATATCATACTCCTGCATCAAGTTTCTTTCAGATTTATTTAGTTATTGAATTATTACATGTATTTTTGAGCTTTCTAGCTGTTTTTTTTTTAAATGCCTACTTTTATGGAAAAGCATGCGACCAAAACAGGCGATGTTTTCTTAACTGTGAAAATCTTTCAATTCAATTCATCTCTCCCGTTGATCACTCGGACTAGCCTTAGATTCTCTTTTTTTTTTGGTGGCAACAATTATTCAGAACACTCTAATATAACCGCGAATTTTAAAAAAGGTACCTCTTATGCAGGCTTTTATGCACTTTCTGTATATGTTTGCATTTTTGTTTTTAAAGTTTCAATAGTTTGGCATTGTTTTAAAATTTAAAAGAAGAATATGACATTTTCCGGATATCAAAGGGCCTTCGTAAAAAAAATTAATCAAGATCAAATGTAAAATTTAAATAAGATTAATGAACACACACTGCATATCTTACATAAATGTCTATTATTGTAATATTTTCATAAAGAAGTTGACTCATACTTTAACAAATATCTATTTTGCTTTCACTTTCTATTATTATTTTGCTTTCACTTTCTATTATATTTTGCTTTTACTTTCTATTATTATTTTGCTTTCACTTTCTATTATAGTTTGCTTCCACTTTCTCTTACCTTGTTACGTATTACAAAATTTAAATGAACAAAAAAACTTTTAAAATAATAAAAAATCCATGTTTTAAAAAATGGGAGAATTGTTTTACATATGCGGTTTCTTCCAATGTTTATTAGCAGTTTTGTTAGTGTATGTGCGAATGTGTATTTGTTTCAGAAAAGCAAAATATATATTCTTTCATATATAAAACGAATGTATATAACTAATAGGTTAAATTACGTCTTCCATAAATGTTTGGGTAATCTGTTTTATTTTGCACTGGTAGGAAAATTTACGCAGAAGATTCTTTAGAATCATAAAAATTCTTTGGTTGGCACTTAGGATTTATTGAAGAAAACATTGACCAAAGCATTGTTGAAGAAAAATAAAAAAAAACAATAAAATAAGAAAATAAATCGCTTTTCACATTGATTTTTTAAGCTTGGAGCTTTTATATCTTCTTTTCTTATCTTTAAACAAAGCAGGCATTATGTTTAATATTAAGAAGTATAAATTTTTTTTGTACTAGAGTCTAGAGTAGAGAGTTTTGTATTTGAGTCTAGCACATTGCGAGAAATTGTACTTTTGATGAAAAGCATAACTCTGATAATATATTTTCAAGCAATATGCAAACCTTTGCTTCAACATGTAATTTATTCCAGAAATCTTTGCAAAAATTATTTTCGTTACCTCTAGCCGAACAACTTTCATCAACAAGGCTTTTACTGCGTGAAAGTGTTCAACACGATATTTATACATTTGGTACAATTTAAAGAATTAAAACTTTTTTTTCTTTCTTTAATGTATTTTAGTTTGTAATTTCATAATTTAAATAAATTATACTCATTTGCAATAAAGGTATATTTTCAATAAAAAATATCTTCTTATGTCGCAAATTAGTACAAACTGTACTTAGCAATCCCACGAAACAAGAACTTACGTTTTCTACTTAAATGTGAATGATTAAAATAAGTATATAATCAGAATTAATATAATTATATAATTAGAATTAATATAAAGAATTTTAATAATTTGTATAATGTGTATTTAATGATGACTGTAGCGATTTATCGGTAGGACGCAGCACCCTTCCGAGTTCGACTTGCACCCTTTTTACAAGCAACCTGCACGTCATTCGAAATAATTATGATTCAAAATAATTATGATTTCTTTTTAAGGGGATTTCTTTCAAATTTTAAGGTAACATTGCGGGTTTTGTTTTAAATAAGTCGACTTCACGCCTTTACACTTCATTTTTGGATGTTGCATTCTCTGCTCAATTTCCAGCATATGAAAGAAACCCACACACACACACACACATATATATATATATATATATATATGTATATGTATCAAAATGTACTAGAAAATTTAAATCTTATATATATATTAATGTAATATGCTAGCAAATTTTATTAGAACGAACTCATTCCGTATAACATACCAAAAATCAAAACATTTCCCTATTTTAAGGGTCAGTTTTTAACAATTCCAAAATTTTGTTTTCTTCTAAAAAAAATTACACTTCTAAAAAACGTTTTTAGAACTAAAAAAACTAGCAAAGTTACAAAAATGTGAAATTTTTGGTACTTGGTACAAGAAATAGAAAAAAAAAACTATTTGTAATACAGTTCCCCGTAATATAATATATATATATATATATAAATAGGAGAGAGGAGTGCAACGGTTAAGATATTAAATAATTTTCATATAAAACAATTAATACTAAAATGTTATAAACTTCGCTTTTTTAATTCCGTTCATATTTGAAATTTTATATATATAAGGTTTTTTTTTTTTTGTCATAATTTGAGTAATTTGTTTCTCAATCTTTGAGTGTTTACATATTGAAAAGAAAATACATGAATTTAAAACATTACTGTTTTAAAATAATAAGAATGAGATCAGTTGGAATTTAACGAAACATGATGCTTAGAGGTTGAAAGAAGGATTTTTATTTATTTTTATATTGGATTAATTGTTAGAAATTCGTTTTACTTAACAAAACATTGTACTAAATTCAAAATTTTGCATCCTTTTATTTGAAAGTATTCTAATAAATCATCTTTAAGTTTTTCATGGAACTTAATTAATCTAGGATCACAAATGATTTTAAGGAACCTAATTATTCTAAATAAATTTGAAAAAAACAGTTGTATTTGAAAATCACCTATTTTTAACTTCCATTTAAATGCATCTCAGTAATTTGTGTCAATGGATGTCGTACTGAAAGTAAATTAATTATAATTTTTTTTGTAGACCAATTTCTTGGAAAGCATTTGATATGAATTTTCTCCGAAGGCTTCCTCGCTCAGAAACTTCACGGTTTAAAATCGACGAAAACTTACCAAACCCGAGAAAATTTATCAAGGACAAGTTTAGGCATTCAGTTTCCCCTCTTAAAAGCTATTTAAATATTCATGAACGTTTTATGCATTTCCGTGAACGAGAAGTTTCTACGTTTACTCAACATTAATGAATAACTTACACTATGCAAGATAAAAACGAATTTTATAGTAGTCTAAAATTAATGCACACATTAACAGCGTGAGCTTCTTAAATAAATAAAATATTTAAGTTGTTAAAATAAAAGTTCGCGCAGTGACGAAAAATAAAAATAACCACGTAAAACATTGGGAACATTAATAATCATGTTATTAATAAATTTGAGCGCAACAATCACATAAATGCTGAAACATCATGACAAAAGGTGTTTTGCAAAGTTGAGAGTTAAATTTAGGGTTCTTTTGGCTCCTAAGACATAATTTCTAAACATCTCATAGAGGGAGCAATCAAGAAAATAAAAGGTCTATAATCGTGTTTAAAAAGTAAAACGTGTGTTATTATAAAATTAAAAAAGGCTTCATATTATATTTTTAAATACTCATGCATTCAAATTATTTACACGCTTACTATTTTCATCTACTATTAATTATGTTGTTACCTTGGTTATATCTCTGACACTCTCCTTAAGCTCCACATACATGGGTATAAGCATATTATTTAATATATATTTATTTGTTTAAAAAAAATAATAACAGGTAAACAACCACAACTTCCATCTATAACTATACGAGCCTGCTTTTCTGTGAACACCAACATCAAATTTATAATGTAGTTATATGTCTATCTTTCTCATTTAGTTTAATTTAATTCTAGATAAACTTCGCATCTGTTTTACGTCATAAGATCCTTCCGGTAAGGGACCGTTCATAAATGATGTCACGCTTTTTGCCCATATATTTGACCCCCCCTCTCCCCCTTTGTCAAAAAATGTCACACTTCAACATACCCCTCCCCCCTTTTCACGCGGCCCGCTATGTTGAATAAGCATGATGTCACACTTCCTGTTACCCCCGCCCCTTGTCACAGCTTGTCACAATTTCATGAACCCCTTCCCCCCTCGAAGCGTGACATCCTTTATGAATGATCCCTAAAGTCTGTTCTAAGCAAATCCGTCTGTTAGATCAAGATTTATATAGGATTCAAATTTTCCCGTTGGTGCTAATGTTGCGCCAACGGGATTGTTCAAAATTGAACGAAAAATTATTCAAATCAAAGAGTAAAATATCGGTCCTCGCCGATATATTTCGAATGAATTTTTTTTTTTTTTAATCATACATTGCACTCAAAAAATATTAGGGGGGACAGACTGACCGACAGAGAGTTTTTCATCTCAAAACCCTATTTTCAAATTTTTATTTTACAATCTAACTACGTTTCTCATTATTTTTAACGATATTTTCACGCCTTCATTCATATTTTTTTCCCTTAATCTTACGGGACAATAGGCTGAAAAAGAAAAACTAACTTGATTCCCTTTTCAATGCCAGTCACCTGTTAAATAATAAACAGGAAAAAAGTCTGAAGGGATTTCGTCCTTGCAACACGGGAATGCACCTTGTGCAAATATGTGTAAATCTCTTCTGTAACAGTCAAATACCTAGCCCTAACCTACAATTAACAGTAGATAACCTAAGTGAATTTGAAAAATTATAATGTCGGATAAAAGTTGTAATATAAAAATACTAAAAGGGTGAAACATTTCTAATTCCGACTCCAGAACTCAATAGCCTTCTTCTTACCAGTCGCTACAGCAATGCACATTCTCATTCTACGTGGATTTAAGCAAAAGTTATTAGTCCAATTTATACGATCTTAGGGCGATTGCAATTTTCCGACCAAAACCATTCTTCGTTAACTCACATTGATACAGTATTTAATGACAAATTCTTAAATCTCTTGGAAAATTATTATCTTATGGTTTATTTTTTAAAGCATAAGTTTGTTGTCTAAAGCATTATACTATTATTACAAATGCGTCTTATTCTAACAGTTGGAGAAATTATGGTGGAAGAAAAAATTGATTTTAATAATACTGGAGTTATATATATATTTTATTGATTTATGCGAAAAACGTATCTGCGCTTATTAAAAAGGGAAACTTTAGTTTTGACCAAAAATAATAATGTCCCCAAAAATATTTATTTTTGCCATACTTTCTTCACAAAATTGGTACTCTTGTGTTTGTCAAAAATTTTGCCTTCATATTGGTTATTATGGCTCTGATGATTTTTATGAATACATGCAGTTGATCAAATTTCTCTAAATTTTTATTGTTTTCAAGCCATAACGTACATCATCTGTTTTCTTTACATAGATGTGTTACAAGCTTCTGTGTATCCTGAAAAGCTCTTAGTGAAGGAAGGAATTAGTGTTACGTTTACGTGCAATGTGACAAATCCACAGACGACGTCTTTAATATGGACTAAAAATCTAAAACCTATTATTACATCCGCAAGAGCTAAACTTATCAGCTCTGAGGTGTTGCAGATCTATTCTGTTCAAAGAGAGGATAAAGGAATGTACCAATGCTTTGTCAGGAATAGTGAAACTTCAGCGCAAGGTGCAGCTCAACTAAGTTTAGAAGGTAAGCAGAAATATAGTTGCCTTTGCTTTTACTGTATCTCGTAAGTATTCCAGGAGGATTCATTTATTAAACGAGTAGAATTTTATGGGAATTTCCTCTTGATTTCAGCAATCAGCAATAAATTGCTTCTGCAAACAATTTAAACACATCTCTAAAAAAATTTGAACAAGAGCTTCTGAATTAAATGAATTCCATTTAAATCTGAAAACTCTTCGTACGATATGCATTTTTATACGGAATCTCACTTTTCGTATTATATTCTGAGCGTTGGAACAAGAAATTATTTTACAAATTTGGGTCCGGGAACAAACAGCAACTCGACCTCCAAACGAAAATATATTGGGGCCATTTTTATTCAAAGTTTGTTTCTAGCCATTTTTCAAAGAACGTCGTACCTTGAGCCTTTTGTTAAGTTCTGTAGTTTATTTATTGCTCTAATTGTTGCTATTTGTCTGTTTACAGAAGCTGTATAATGTAATGACTCATTCTATTTAAAAGTGCCCTTTTGATGAATCCACCCTGGCTCTTTTTGAAATCATGTGAATATTAATTTAAAGGTTATAAATTGTCCAAAAATTACAAGTATTCTTAACTCTTTTAAATAATCTATATTTGTCCTATTCACTTCTAAAATCAGGCGTTTAAATTGCTCCAGAAGTTTATTTCTTGATTATAAAAATTATACTAATTATTGCTATCTGGTAGGACAGAAAAAAAAAATCAAAATTTTAAGTTTGGTCACTCTAATATTCAAATCAGATTAAGTAGGAATAAACATTTTTTCCCTCACAGTAAACGTGTTAGTATGCACTTGCTTTTAACATGTAATTGTTACACCTAATATTTGCTCATTCATAAATGAAAACTCTCTTATGTAAATTTTTAAAACTAACATTCAAGATACATACTATACCTTAATATGCATCGTTTACGTATGTTTTCTATTAAGTTTGAACTATGTTAAATTCGAACTAGGAGTCACATTTCAAGCAAATGTTTTTATGATGATTTAAACGTAAACTACGATAATTAGTACAGATTAAAAGAAGCTTCCATTTGTTCTTTAACGCTATTTTGCAGTGACGCAAATTTAAAATACTCCTAAGTAAAAATTTTCTAAACTCTCAAGTGAATTAGAAGTCCATGCTACTCCTTCCTTGTAGCAGATTGATAAAAGTAATGCATTTTAAAAGAAATTGGAACTATTCAACCAATTCTTTTTATTCTAGCTAATGGATTTTCAGCCCATAAATTACATTCGATTTTCTGGCTTTTTGTTGAAATTTATTTCGTTCAAGAGTTGTATTTACACGGGAACAGTTGATTAATTTTTAAATTTTTCCTTTCACAGAAAAGGTATTTTTTCCTTCCTTCTTTCAATTGGAAAGAACCATAAAATACACTCAGTAGTGATACTTTTTTCCTGTTGATCAATAAAATGGAAAACGATAAAACATATATAGAAAGCTTTAAAATGTTCTTTCAAAGCGTTGTTTGAAATCTATTTTAGGTTTATTTCCAATTATTCAGATTATTTTATAGCATCGCTGGTACATTCCGTGAAATTAGTTTCATTATAAGGAAAATGTGAAATACGAACTATTAGAGAAATCATGTCATTCATATAACATAAAGTTGGTTTGTACTAAATTAATGTAGATTTCAGCAATTGTTACAATTCTAACATTAATTCTTTTAAATAGGACTTAAAATAACTATTATTTCACCATAGAGCTGCAAAATGTCTTTATAAGTTCAGAAATATAATTTTTTAACTATAACAACAAATAATAGCATTAGTATGCCAGATTACTAATGAATACAATCCACACAAACATCTAAGCTTCCATTATAACGTTTTTACTTCTTAAAATATGGCCTATTTTCTTTTAATGTAACCGTTTCTAGCCCTATATCGTTTTAATATACTGTTTGTGCAATGATAACTGACATCTAATAAATGTTATGCGGGTTCTTTAAATTTAGCAACATTGATATTATTCACTAAAAATCCATCTAGAACATCATACAAATTATAAAGTTTGAAAACTCTAAATTTTACGAGGTACACTTAAGAGTTTGCAAAATTTTTGTAAGCCAAATTCCAAGAAAATCAATCGATTGTTTCGATTGATGCCCCACACGGTTGCGTTATATTGCATCATTAATATATATATATATATATATATATAGCACAAAATAGTATGCCTGTAATTTCGTATTCGTTAACATATTGGAGAACTTAACAAAGCTTGCAAATCAAATTTATTCTTATACTTTTCCATGATCTATAACTAAGCATTTTTCTGTTCCTGTATCACTTTAAAATGCGTCAATCTTTAAAATAAACAAATATTTTCTATGCCTAATCATTTCGTCACATTTAAATAGATATAAATTCCATTCAGAATGTTCAGAGGATAATAAATTTTAAATATAAATATATTTGTCAACAAAAAAGAAAAAAATTGTTGTAGTTTTTAAATTCATAAATGTGAAAGAAATAGATGGTGATAATTTTCCGTGCAAAAAGTGAAAAATAGAAATTGCTTGTGAGCTATCTCATATTTTCGGTTGATTTATATTATCACGGACAAATAAAAACGCGGAATTTATGGTCACCCAAAGCAAGTGGAACTTCGTCCTACCACAACTTTGAACTTTCCCTTTCTAGCTTAAAAAAAGTGGGGAAGGGAAACGAGGAAGAATTTCTTAATGCGTTGCAATCAATAATCTAGTGTCAAAGACGCCTTAGCAGTAATCGTTCCCATTGTGTAAACACCGAAAAAATAACCATAAAACAAAAGTCAAAATAAACCTTTTGGCTTTATTACGGATAAAATTTTTGTTTCTTTTCATACTTTTCTTGGGTTGTAGCCAGATACATTTCTTGATTTATTCATCGATTCTAACGGGTTCGGTGGAGGATAACAACTGCAACAATAACAACAAAAAAAAAATACTGCTCGGGTTTTGCAGGTCCAAGAAATTAATTGCAGGCTGTCACAACGATGTTTACGCTTCGTTCTTTGGGATAATGTATTATGTGAAATATTGTAAACAGCAAGTCATTTATATTACTGATCATATCTCACTTTGTTTGCATGCCTGAGGACTGAAGTGTGAAACTTTACAACAGAGATAATATCTTTTGTGTTGTCTTCTTTTGTTAATGTTTATAGTTCTGCGCATTCTCTTTCAGAAAGGAAATACTGTTGCTGAAGCATAATGGGGATGAAATAGGGTTTAAGATGGTGTATAATATTAGTGTGCCGGAATAAATTATCATTTTGAATTTTTCTAACTCACTTTAAAAACAAAATGGATGTTATATTTATCAACTATCAAGATATAATGCCAGTGCTATTAATAAATTACAGTTTTAAAATTTTTTCACGCAAAAAAAAAAAAAAAAACGGCCAGCAAATTTGAAGACTGGACAAATTTATTAACTCGTTTATATATTTATTTATTTAATAAATTTACTATAGTATAGTTCAGTTAGTTAGGATTATAAACTAAAGTGGTATCTTTTTTAAATACATAGTCATAAAAGAACCCAAATAGTCAAATAGTTCGAATAAACTTTTTGAACAAACCTAAATTTTTAAAATGAAGCAAAAAAAATTGTAAAAGTATGAAAATTTCAAAATTTTCCGTCATAAAATAGTTAAAATTATAAGCAAATCTATAGAGTAGCACAAACATAGTTTAAGTAAATAAAAATCATTAAACTATTTAAAATGAAAGGAAGAACTAAAACTTGAAACAAGGATTTTGCGCAGGGGGGTAAAATGTGCCGTTGAGATTGTAGATCTATTCCCTACTTTAAAGGAAAAAATCAAATTTAACATAAAAGAAAGTATAGAAAATTATTAAAATAAAATTAAATAAATCGTAAAAAGATGACAAATGCTCATTTTACCGTAATTATATAGTTAACAAATATATCCGTATTCCTATTTTAAAACAACGTACGACCGGTAAGGTTGCGCAATCAAGATGGACGCCCGATTTTTATTGAGCGCTTGAAAATTACGGTTAGTTAAACGTTCTTTAGGATGAACAGAGTATAAACGATTTATTTCGCAATCAGCAGTTTGAATACCATCTTTTTAATGGTTATTCAACTGTTGTAATTAAATATGGTAAAATAACAGTCAAATAAATGGTTATTTTACTATTTGTTTACGGAAATTTTTAACAGTGAAACAATTAAATTAAGACAAAGAACTGGTGATAAATAAGTAAATGATCGTTATTTTAAAAAATATCTAGTAATTTTATGAAATGATGATTTTCACACTTTAGAGGTAGCGTCAATAATCATTAAATATTATTGTACTCCATGTACCATGAATTACTGGAAGGTAAGATTCAGAATATTGGTGGTATACCTGACTTACCCTTAATAGGTTAAATATTAGCGTCAATTATTATGCAATATTGTCATAATTCAGGCATCGTTACTCCGGGGATGTTTGCCACATCTGGTGTGAATTTGCCCAACTTTCAAAAGCTAGTTCGTATCATTTCTGATCTAACAAACGTAAGGATGAGTCTTTCGTTTAATACAACATTTTGCGGTGGAGTTGTCAAGCTTCAGAAATAGCATAAATAAACGTTTGAAAAGTAGGAAAATTCTCACGAATGTGGCAAAGTCACTCTAGTTAACGGTACCATGAATTTCTAAAAGGGAAAATTCAGAAATGTTGGTGGTATACTTGACTCTCTCTCAATGGACTAAATATCAGCGTCAATCATTATGAAATATTGTTATAGTCCTTATACCATGAATTACTAAAAGGGAAGAGTCAGAAAGATTGGTGGTGTGCCTGACTTCAGCTGAATAGGATAAATAGCAGTGCTTTTAACTCTCAAATACCTAATAGCTTCACACGCAGTGAAGAGGAAACTTTTAAAAAAAAAAAGGTATTATCTTTAATTTTTAAACAATATGAAAAACTATCTTATGCATCACGATTTATTTTTAACCGATTTCACAAAGGAAGGAGGTTATACATTCATACTGTATGTATGTCGTTTTTTTTTTTTTTTTGTTTGTTTGTTTGTTTGTCCACTCATAACTTCTCACCGGATGAACCGATTTTCATGATTTTTTTTAATCGTTCGAGGGTGGTTTCCCATAGGTCCCGTACTTTCGTTTAACCATATTCGATAATTAGAAAAAAAGTTATGGGCGGAAATGTAGTATTTTTTTTGTTGTTGTTTATTCATTCATAGCTTTTGACTAAATGAATCGATTTTGATGATTTTTTTTTCCTTGAAGCGATAGAGGGTTGTCTAATTTTAATGTCGCAAATCAATTTGACTACATTTGCTTTTTAGAAAACTCGCTACGGGTGAAAAATAAGTACTTTTTATTTTAATTGGAAATTCTTGGCTTTATTTTTCTTTGTTGGGAAAACTATTAATAAATATAAAAGTCATTGTTAAAAAAAGTGTTCGTTGCCATTGGGTTATAATATTAAAAGCAATTACAGCAAGAGTTTGGCTTCTCTGAGGCAAAAATTAATCCAATCAGTTTGTTTGCTAAAATCGACTTCAAAACGCAATTTATTATACACATGATTAGTTTCTAGTGTCATTCATTCAAAGAAGGTTTGCCCTTTGATATTTTTTTTAAATAGAGCATTTATAAAAAAAACGTACTAAACTAACACTAAAAAGAATAAAATAAAATAATTTTTACAAAAAATAGAAGCGACTTCAAATTGCTCTAAAAAGTGAGAAATAAATTAATTCTTTAAACAACATCGATGTGACTTTTAAACATAGTTTTAGAAGTCGGTGCAAAATTATGAGTCTAATTACCATTTGTTACTTCATAATAAAACTGTTGCTAAATCTGCAAACATATATATATTTTGCAACTGAATCATGATTACAAACAATTTTATCTATCCTAAATTTTCACTGACTTCTAAAACTATGTTTAAAAGTCACATCGAAGTTGTCTAAAGAATTAATTTATTTTTCACTTTTTAGCGCAATTTGAAGTCGGTTCTATTTTTTTATAAAAATTATTTTATTTTCCGCAATATCAATCCCTTTCAATTATTTGTTGGAAAACAAATCCTAAAAAAAGGCAGCATTTAGCATTTTACACTTCTTTGTCGTTAATATGCAACCAGTGTAGATATTGTAAAGGGATTATCGTTGGTTTAGAGTATCGTAAGAATTCTTTATGTTCCTACTAGTCATTATTTATTTTAGTAAAACTAGTAACTTTTATTCCTAGTGTGAAATAATTCACACGAAGGGAAACTTATATGCTTAGAAACCTACTCGAAGCAGAAAAGACGTACGAAGAGTTAAACGCGACTACAATACTCATAAATAATTTTTCTTCTTAGTGCTTAATCTCCGCTTGCGGGCATAAAAGTAAAGTCTAAGCCATTACGTTTTCAATTCAACCTAAGTGGCAGTTTCGACTCAGCGTCCCATGCAAGACGTTCAATTAGCTTAATGGTACCCTTTGGAAATAAAAGCGACTGCTACACATATTTCATTTTAATTTGTGGCTTACACAACATGTCTCAGACCATAATGTGCACATTGTAAAGAATGTACCTACACTTACGTGTTTAGAATGCGTTCTTCTTCTCACACTCGGTTATGATAGGTGTTGTTAAAGGTACAATAAATGTCTAAAAGTTGTACTCCTATCGAATGCACGTGTTGAAAACGGAAAGATTTGCGTTTTTGCTCTTATTTCTAAATGCAAAAGTGATCAGGCATAATCCAAATAATTTATGAATCAATAATTTTTTTTTTGCAATAGTTAAAGATTACTCATTTAATATTAATTTCAATTAAAAAATAACATATTTTTTTAATCAGAAAATAAAACTAAAAAACGTCATTTTTGAATCAGTAAGGTAGATATCTATGTATTTAAATTGAACATTGGGCTTAATTTATACCATATTTCTCTTTGTGTGAAAAATGGTTTGGTTATTCTTAAACTCGCAATCGTAAAAGTATGTGTCTTATTCAGAGAAAATGTATATAAACTTTTATTTTATTATTAATATTACCTTTTTTGAGCATACCATCCTAATATGACAAAATGTTTCAAAAAAGAATCAAAGAGTCTTTTATCTAAACATAATTTAGAACGTAACAATTTCAATTATTTTGTAACTTGAATTAACCTCTCGTCTGCACCAATGTTTAAAAGTGTTAATCTTCATTTTATGTCTACATATTATGCACTTATGTACAGCGGATACAGCCATAGAAACACTCATTTGTTAGCAAGTAATCCTGATAAAATACGTGTTTGATGTAAATAAAATTTAAATCGTAAACAAAAAAACTAAATCTCTCTCTCACTATATATATATATATATATATATATATATATGTACATATAACATTAAAAAACAAATAACTCTTTCAAACTCCTTTTAAAATTCAGTTTCGATTTTAAAACATAAAAGCTTTGTATACGTTCCCTTAGGCCCGGGAAAATTATGTAAGATGAGCAAATTTTATAAGAACGAGCCAATCGTTATTCAGTAAATCCATCACGTGACCGAGAGCTCGAAAGATTATAAAAAGGCAGTTCGCAAGAATTTCTGAGATTCGGAACTTGTAAATACTGTGCAGAA
Source organism: Octonoba sinensis (assembly GCA_038502835.1). Taxonomy (NCBI): domain Eukaryota; kingdom Metazoa; phylum Arthropoda; class Arachnida; order Araneae; family Uloboridae; genus Octonoba; species Octonoba sinensis. The sequence continues at coordinate 104,650,270 of CM076602.1, read as the reverse complement.
TGTGATGTTTTGTGCTCGTCTTCTTGTATTGGAACATGTTTTTTGCTGAAGCTTCGAATAAACAAATGATGCAGTTAATTACGGCCATGATTGCGTCATGAACGGACATTCGACTAAAAAAATGGAGTGTTCGTAAATGTTATGTTACATATCTATATATATATATATATATGTATATATATAGATATATATATATATATATATTATATGTAACATATTATATATTAAAATTTTTAATTAAACATACCTAAATATATCAATTTGGAAAATGCACAAGGAAATAATTTCTCTAGAAGCCCTTATATTAGCTAGTACAGAGCGTCTAATAATGGCGAAATCATTCACAGTTTACGCTGTAAACAAAGCACCACTTTGAAATTTGACTAATCACCAAATTGTAATTACGAAGTTTGGAGACACGAAATTAAAATACGATTTCCAAGGCTACAAGATCGTTAACAAACAAGGCTTCCATAGAAGTTGCAATCAGCATAGTTATTATGCGAACATCTGCTGTCTAGCAGTTCTTGAAGAAACAGAGATATTTAATTTGACATTACTTTCCGAGGGAACTACAGAGACATTAGCTTACGATAGCTCTATGATGATAGCTAAGATCGAACAATTTTCTGGTTTTGTTTGACATGAACCGCTAGCGTAGCGAAAATTTCATGATACTACTTGCTCTCAATTAAATAAGTTATCACTTGAAGGTAATTGATACGTACTGTTATTACTTGGGACGACATTAAGCTCCGAAGCATAATTTCTTCGAAAATTAAAGTATTTGCTTAAATATTTCAATTGAATCATGAAAGCTTAGGCATTTTACTATTTGTTGTAATTTTCATGTTTAAATACACCTTTGAGACTAAAATAATTAGCTCCATGAGAAATATTTTTTTAAACTGTTTTATAAACACCTCATCGAAAGTAATACCATACTGAAATCGGGTGATTAAATTGTAGTTATTAGCAATTTTATGATAAGTCAACAAACATAAATGAGATACCTCTAGTAAGTAACACCGTGGTTATATAAAATGTACAGAACTTTAGCAAATTAGTCATTTTCAATAAACATCCTTTCTTTTAATGCTTATTTTATGACTAGTTGTACCCGGCCACGCGTTGCTGTGGCTCAGTATGGAAAAGCAAGAGAACGCACATAATTCTAATATGTTTCATTGTCTGAAAATATAGATTGTCTGGTTTACCATTCTGGAACATACAATATATAGTTGTCCACGTGAGAAGCAATCCGTGTCTAGATCTAAACTGCTCAATTCGACTGAATGGTTTTGAGCTTTATGTTTTTTCATAATGCTTGCTGGATTTTTTTTTTCTCGTTCCATTGTCTGTGAAGATTTTGGTATTGCTGGCTCGGCACATTGAAAAATTCCAACATAACTCTTATCCAAACAGAAGAAACACAAACACAAAAATTCTAAATAAAAAAATGCCATTCAAAATTAACAATCTTTGTTTTAAAGTTCCCCTTGATCAATAAGTGAAAAATACTAAAAAAATACTTCAATACAAACAGAAAAACACAAAATTTTAAAATGAAAACGAAAATAGCTAAATTAAACTGTTGCCATTCAAAATAAGTAATCTTTGCTTTAAAGTTCTATTTAATCTTCGAGTGCAAAAATTCTAACAAATTCGTCAATACAAACATAAGAAAGCACAACATTTTTTTAAAAAATGAAAATAACTAAATTAAACTGTTGCCATTCAAAATAAGTAATCTTTGTTTTAAAGTTTAATTTAATCTTCGAGTGCAAAAATACTAACAAATTCTTCATTACAAACATAAAAAACACAAAATTTTTAAATGAAAATGAAAATAGCTAAATTAAAATGTTGCCATTCAAAATAAGTAATCTTTGTTTTAAAGTTCCCCTTAATCTTCGAGTGCAAAAATACTTCAATACAAACAGAAAAAGCACAAAATTATTAAATCAAAATGAAAATAGCTGTACCCTGCCACACGTTGTAGTGGCTCATTCTCCTTAATAAAACATTTTAAAACGAAATAATTAAATCATAATTAAAATAAATTAAAAGTGATGTATAAAAACACGCACGTATTCGAACGCAATGTTCTGGTAAAATTTTAAAGAATCGGTGAAGTACTTTCGGAGATTTGCGGTTATGAACAAAAGAACACTTACATTTATATTTATATAGATAGCCTTAAATTTATAAGGTAAGCCTTAAGAAATCGAACTAAAAAGCTTATAACTGACTTTCTTATTGACTTAGAAACTTCGAACAAATTTCATCTTGTGCAGAAAAATTAGAGCTTTCGATCGATATTTTATATTAATATGTGCAAGGTTTTTTCCACCCCCATATTAGGGAATTTATGTGGAAATCTGCGCAAAATTGGAATAAAAAAAAAGAACTACCTGTCGGATTTTTTTCTAACGGGGCTATAAACCTTCCTCTTGAATCACTCTATCTACTGGCAAAATTTCAAAGCAATCGGTGAAGTACTGTCGGAGATTTGCAGTTATGAACAAACGTTTCATTTATCTATATAAATAAAACCAAAAGTTTGTGTGTGTGTGTGTGTGTCTGTCTGTCGATCGCCTCCTGGCGAGATGGAACGTTCCAGAAATACGAAATTTTGTTTACGGGTACCTTGGGCCAGGTCCTCGTGCACCTCGAAGCGTTTTTCCTAAAATTCGAATTTGTTCTTCTTTTATTCCAATTTAAGCAAAACTGTTAATTTTGGGTTTATCTCATCGAAGAAACATTCTACGTTTCCAATTTTTGCAGCGTATGAATGCCCGTAAAAAACTGCACAAGATGATCTCTTTCTGAAGTTCGTATAACAAATAGAACGCGCGCAGTATTCGCTTGAAGTAGTTTTCGAACTTTAAAGCAAGGCTTACCTCTGAATTTATCTGCTCAATTTGTGTGTTTTCGCCAAAATAAATAGTACTTTTGTCGCCAAAAGGAAAATTTCTGCTGAAGCAAAACTAATGAAAATTCCTTTCAGATTAAATTGCAAACATATACTTTTCTCGCCAAGAAGATATAACTTTTTTTTTCCGCGTAGTCAGTTGTTTTTAATTAATTATTTTACGTTTCGAATTTCTCTGCATAAGATGCATAACTAAGTTTTCTGCATAACTTCATAAAATGATGTGTTTTTGAAATTCGTAGAACAAGTAGGACACACACAATGTTCATTTTAAGTAGTTTTCGAATTTTAAAACGATTCTTAAATTACCTCTGAATTTATTCGCTCAAGTTGAGTATTTTCGCTGAAATAAAGAGTACTTTTGTTGCCAAATAGATTATTCCTGTTACAGTAAAGCTAATAAAAATTGATGTTTGGATAAAGTTGCATACATTTACTAGGTTGAAAGGCTTTCGATATTGCTGATTTTTGATGAAATTTAATATTTCGCCAAGAGGTGATAATTTATTTTCCCCCGTGCAGTATTTGTTCTCAATATACTATGATATTTTACGCTTCGTAACTTTTCTAAACGGGGCCAAAATTCCTTATTAGTAATATTGTTCTCATTCAATTCAATACGTGATTTACATTGTAGGATCTTGGCGCATTTGCGTTAAGCTTCTATTACAATAGTGCAATTTGGCGAACTTCTACTTTACTTTAACTTTTTTACGCAGCGGTTTTAATTGATTCCATGTTTTACTCAAGTGATTTATTTTATAGCATTTATTTATTTTTTGTACTGCACATTCGCCACCGTTTGGACAGAATTTAGTTATCTCTTTCTGTCAACTGATATTTCAAACAGTATTGGCGCAGTACTAAACATTTTCCAACTGAAATGTGCATGTTTCTTTGCCTTTGGAAATAATGCTTTTCTTTCTCCCGTTTTTAGCCGAATTTTATAAAAGTGCTATTTTATTGAATTTTAGTAAATGTTTTGAAGATTTCGCAAGCGGGATTTTTAGGAACTGGTGTAATTATTCTGATGGGTATTTTCAAGTGGACTGTTGGAAATTTTAGGAACAGCAGGTCTTAAAGTTCTGTAGTCTAATGGTCATTTTTAGTCACTGACATCTTTATTCGAATGGAGATTTTTTGGGACTCATGTCCTTATTATATTAGGGATGGTTAGGAATAGTTGTCTTTACTCAAATGGAGGGCTTTAGGGAATGTTTTCTTTATTGTAGCAGAAAGATTCATGGGCCATTGCTCTTCATCTGATGGACATTTTTAAAGAGAATACTGCTCTAATTCTGATGGGAGTTTTTAGATGTGGCGTTGTCTATTTTGTAATTGGGATTTTACGGATTCTTAATATCATTTTGGAACGATTATCCTGATGCATATGAGCATTTTAGTTACTGTTGCCCTTACTCAAACGGAAATTTTTATGAACTGCTGTTGGCATTTTAATGTTGATTTTTACAGACTGTTTGTTACTTTTAGTTCAATAAAAGAAATTTTTAGAGACTGCGCTTTTTAATGTTATCGTGATTTTTAAGAAGTTTTACTGTTTAAATGGGATTTTTAAGGACTGTTGCCCATCTTCTGCTGGAATTTTTAAACTATATTTCTCCTTATATAATTACAACATAATTTTGGACATGTGTCACTTGGCTTGGGAATGATGCAATGTTATCCCGCGCAACGCCGGGCATGTCAGCTAGTTATTAATATTCTACAACTATAAGCAGTAAATAATAGTTTCAGACCAGCAGGAGCATAAGCGGGTAGGGCACCCTTTTCGTTCAAAAAGTACCTATGACTGCCCAATATAACTGAAGATTTTATGTACTATATTACATGGGAGGCGCCATAAAGTTACTTGGCCATAGTCGCTTAAATTTCCAGCAAAGTTACTGAAGACTATTCAATTGTAAAAGCTAACGACAACAAATACTATTGCATATTAACTGGTCACTGAATGTATCAATAGTTTCAATTTTTGGACTTCTTTTTGAATAGAAGACAAAAGTGTCTTCTATTCATATAATTTTATATAATTTAAGAGGCTCGACAGGTACTTAGTAATATTTATCGTTTTTTTTTTTTTTTAACCTATAAAAATGTGCCCAGCTCATCTTAGGCATAGGGCTCATCAGAAGTACCGTTGTACCTGCATCAGCTCTCCCCCCCCTCCCCCTCCTTCCCTAAAAACGAAAGCTAATATTATGAAACGGGCAATATGCTTTACGTTTTACATTTAGTATCTTAATACCTCATATGGATTATCTTCTTTCGCACGTAAATCTTCAAAACTTTTCTATGTGGAGCAACTAAACCTTAATGTTCTGGTGACTTTTCTAAATTTCCGGTGATTAAGTTCTGCACACGCTTGTACTCTTCATCACCCTTTTAACTCAACATTAATATTATCTATTGATTGCTCTTTTTTAGACATTCATCGACAGTAAAAGCAATAAACAAATTTGAAATAAGAGCCTTTGAATAGTGTTGAAAACGAAATCAGTTTATAGATTCCTTCAAGATTTTATGATTTAATAATATGACAGGGAAATATTAGGGCCGATAGTTTTTTGAAAGAGAAAAGATAGAACTTACTTTCACTGCGTTCACTTCCCAATTTGCGTGTTTTCGCCAGAATAAATACTAATTTTGTCGCCAACTAGAAGATTTTTGTTAACGTAAGATTGAACAAGAAGTTCCGTCTAGAACTATACGAGCCTACTTTCCCGTATAGACCAGCTTCAAATTTGTAATCTACCTATCTCTCTCTCTCTCTCTCTCTTTCTCGTTTAACTCTAGTTCTTAATTGCTTCAAATATACCTTTTTCAACGGTTAATACATATTCATTCAATCGTTCATTTATTCAGTCATTCATGTATTTATTCACTCATTTATTCATTCATTCTTTTGCTTATTCATTTAATCATTCATTAATTCAAAAATATTCTTGAAAATATCGATCAAAATATTTCATAGGAAAATAGGTTCGTTAGTTCTTTATGAACTTTCTATCTGTACATGTTCTACGTCATAAGAGCCTTCCGATAAAGTTTGTTCCAAGCAAATCAGTCCGTTAGATCGGGATTTATATAAGATTGAAATTTCCCCGTACGCGCTATGTTCATTTTTTGAACTGTTCAAAAATGAACAAAAACTGTTCAAATCAATATTTCACACCAAGAACTTCTTCCAGTGAGCTTGTTCATTGGATCTTGGATCTTGTACCTAGAGTTTACATAATTTGCTTCATTTTCGCCCATAGGCGCTAATGTTAAATTTTGTTCAAAATTGGACGAAAAATTGTTCAAATCAAAAAGTAAAATATGGAAATGAGATGTTCTCGCCGAGATCTTTCGAATGCAAAAAGGATTTTTCGAATCGGACAATTCGTTCAAAAGTTATTAGGGGAGACAGACCGACAGACAGACCCACTGACCGACAAACACACTCTTTCCCCCATCTCAAAACCCTACTTTCTATTTTTTTATTTTTTAATCTTTATTTAATTACTTAACTTATTTTTGACTTTTTTTTGTTTCTAGCGATATTTTCACGATACATTTTGCCTTCTTTCATGCTTTATTATTATTATTTTTTACTTTTACGGGAAAGTAGGCTAAAAAATGATGTTTTATCGTTATTCATGCCGTTTTATGAGTGAAACAAATTCTTTAAATTTATTTCACTTTTTAGCATAGTGCAGATGTTTTTTAATTACTTCTTGAGGTTGATTCTTCTTTGTTTTTTGGCGATTTAGTATTATGGTACCAGTTTAACAATTTCATGAAACATATTATTTCTTATGGTAGAGTGTCCGTTTTATCAACGAAACAAATTATAAAAAATAATTTCATTTTTATGCATATTTTGTGGACTGCAGACGATTTTCAATTACTTTATCCTGAGGTTGATTTTTTTTTTCATATTTTACTCAAGTGATTTATTTCATAAAACCATTTATTTAATTGTTTTTACTGTCTATTTGGCACTATTTGGACATAATTTAGTTATTTCTTTCTATCAACTTAAATTTTACACGTCAGGATTGGTTCAGTACGAAACATTTTGTAACTTAAATGTGCATTTGTCTTTGGAAATAATGCTTTCCTTTCTTCCGTTTTTAGCCTACTTTCCCGTAAAAGTAAAAAAAAATAATAATAAAGCATGAAAGAAGACTTAATGTATCGTGAAAATATCGCTAGAAATCAAGAAAAGTCAAAAATAACTTAAGTAATTAAATAAAGATTGAAAAATAAAAATTTGAAAGTATTGTTTTGAGATGGGGAAAAAGTGTGTCTGTCGGTCTGTCGGTCTGTCCCCCCCCCCCCCTAATAACTTTTGACTCGGTGAGGACATCTAATTTCCATATTTTATTTTTTGATTTGAACATTTTTTTGTTCAATTTTGAACAGTTCAAAAAATTTTAACATTAGCACCTGTGGGCGAAAATGAAGCAAATTATGTAAACTCTGGGTACAAGATCCAAGTTCCAATGAACAAGCTCACTGGAAGAAATTCTTGGCGTGAAATATTTATTTGAACAATTTTTGTTCATTTTTTAACAGTTCAAAAAAAAATTTAACATAGTGCCTACGGGGAAATTTCAATCCTATATAAATCCTGATCTAACGGGTTGATTTGCTTGGAACAAACTTTATCGGAAAGCTCTTATGACGTAGAACATGTACAGATAAAAAGTTCATCCAGAAATAACAAGCCTGTTTTCTTATGAAATTTTTTGATCGGGATTTTCAAGAATATTTTTGAATTAATGAAAGATTAAATGAATAAACAAAATAATGAATGAATAAATGAGTGAATAAATACATGAATGACTGAAAAAATGAATGATTGAACGAATCTGTATTAAACGTAGAAAAAGGCATATTTGAAGCAATTAAGAACTAAAGCTAAACGAGAAAGAGAGAGATAGTTAGACTATAAATTTGAAGCTGGTGTATACGGGAAAGTAGGCTCGTATAGTTCTATACGGAGCTTCTTGTTATCCGAGTTTTATGAAAGTGCTATTTAATTGAATTTTCAGGAAATCCTTTGACGATTTTGCAAGCGGGATTTGGAGGAGCTGTCCTTATTTTGACGGGGAATTTAAGATAGACTGATTTTAATTTTAGGAACAGTAGTTCTTGGAGGTCAGTATTCTAATGGGTATTTTTAGTCACTGACGCCTTTATTCTAATGGAGATCTTTTGAGACTAATGTCCTTATTCTATTAGGGATGTTTAGAAAATTGAAATAGGGGGATTTAAGGATTGTTTTCTATATTGAAGCAGAAATATTCAGGGACAGTTGTTCTTCATCTGTTGGACACTTTAAAACAGAATACAGCTCTTATTCTTATGTAAATATTTAGATGTATTGTGGTATATATTGTAATTACGATTTTTATGAACTCTTGATATCATTCTGGCACAATTATCTCTCTGCATGTGTGCATTTTAGTTACTGTTGCAATTACTCGAATGACAATTTTGTGAACTGTCGTTGGCATTTTAATGTGAATTTTATGGACTATTAAAAGGAATTTTTCTAGGCTGTTCGTTTTAATGCAACCGTGTTTTTTAATGATTTTTACTGTTTAAATTATGTTTTTAAGGCCTGTTGCCCATCTCCTACTCTTGGATTTTTTAAGAAAATTTTTTCCCACATATTTTCAACATAATTTTGGACATGCGTCACTTAGCCTGCGAATGATGCAATATTATCCCGCGCAAAGCCGGGCATGTCAGCTAGTATAGATTAAAACAACCTCAATTAATTGGTACTTATAGGTTCTACGACCGATAGCATTTTGGCGAAATTTCTAAAACCGTCGCCAAGGTAGGGCGCAAAAATCGCTAAGTACAAAATGATTTAGTTCAGTTTGTTGTTTATATTAATGCAAGCATAAGTTATTAAAACAGAGCACAAACTGTATTAGAAAGTCTATAAATATATCTCAATTATTGCTATTAATAATAAATTTTAGATTTTTTGTTAGTGTATTTCTGTTATAATTAGAATAGCTTAGACTTATACATAAGATCTTAGAAATTATATATTTCTCCTAGAAACAAAATGCATGCAATTAATTTTCCATCTGAAACAAATGGTGATGTGCAAACAGAGAAAACATAGTTTAAGCAGATAACAAATATTATCTAAACTCAAATACACTACCCCTTGACGTTTCAAAAAGCAATTTGTTTAAGCAGATTAATAATAGTAGGTAGTTCCAATACGGAGTTGAGTTTAAAAAAATAATACAGATTAATCTCTAAACTACGAAAATTGGACTCCAAAAGTTAGGTACATTTCGAAATTAGTTTCCATTAGTATGCTATCCTGATTGTACCTATATAAGTGTTTTCTCTATTATAATAATTTATGGATTCGTCACGTGTAGATATTAAACCAAGAGAAGATGGACGATGACAGTTCTATCTGTTCTAAGAGCTCTCTAGAGAGTCATAATTATATTTCCCCGTGTTCCAATATGTCATATTTGAAGTCCACCCATTCGACATTCCTGTGAGGATAATAAGTACTAGGAAAGGGCAAGATTTATTAACCTGGGCTTAGTTCGGAATATTTTTAAAGATTTTCTACGAAAAAAACCTAGGTTATTTTTTTTATTTTGATTGGTTTATTTTATTTTTCATACGAGTGCTTTCTTGCAACCCAGAAAAAATTTTCTGAAGCGTTTTATTAAATGCTAAGCGTTAATTTTTTTACGCAATGCTTCGTCAAATCGTTCGTCAGACAACATGCGTAAATGACTACATGAACTTGTTAGAAAACAATATTGTTAAACACTGGACGTCTATGCTTCCTTAAATGAGTAATCCCAAACGTGTATGCTATAGAAAGCTTATAAACGAGTATGACTTACAAACGAGTATAAGCTTATAAACGAGTATCCTTTGCAAAAAAAATGCCTTAAAATACATGAGAATCTCCTGTAAATCATTCATCTGGAGTCTGACGTAAAACTACTGAGACTTAAAAACAAGAAACTAAGCTATCTTCTTGTAAGTTGATAGCAACAGATAATGTTCCGGAGTAGTGATGTCATCTATGAGTACGCCTGAATAAATATTTCTGGTACACAAAGTCGAAGTTGAGCCCACTGTGATCTGATTCTTATGCCTTAGACCGCTTGGCCAATGATGCCTAAGAAGTCGGGAAGGCTGGCCCCGCACATGCTGCTCAATAGTGCGCAAGTTATAGGCCAGCAATAGTGATCATATTAGTTACATAAAGCTAATAATTGTTTGATTGTAATAAACTTTTAACGTAGAATTTCTTTGTTTTCATTTTTTAAATTAATGTCAATTTCTTTCAGTAGGAAAAAAAATACATTTCTCGAATTAAACATATTTTCAGCTTTTTTTTCAAAATTTGTAATACTAGCATAAACAATTCCTGAAAGTTCAGTTCTGTGACCCTATTTTTTAAGAAAAATATATATTGGAAATCACAACCTTTTGCTGTTTTAGGTAACCACTTTTCAACATCGTATTTTTAAAAATGCATTTTCGATCTTGATGCAGATAATTTCAAAGTAATTTTCTTCAAAATCTTATCTTCCAAATTGAAGTTAACAGGAATTCGCTTGAAATTTATTTATGGGGATGCAGTTAACAAAAAATGCGAAAGATATAAACGGCGAATAAATTTATTAATATTATGAAGTTATTCTACCATTATCAAAATTACCTTATCTTTCAAATATTTCCATGAAAAGTTTATACTTACATGTTCTAAACTTCAGTTGTTGGATGGAATATTGAATGAAGCACGTACGAATATCCCACTCCATCGGAGCTCATAAATAGTATTTCCTTGCCATTTATCATTAATTAAAATCCCAAAGCCAACTAATTAATGCAGAAGTTAAGAGGTTTCATTTTCTATTTCTGAAATGAACTTGGAAATTTATAGAAATTTCATTTGTCCACTACATTTTGTTCGTGAATATGTATTAAATATATATTAAGTTCAGAAGAACAATAGTCTTCGAGTATTCACGTTTAGTATGTTCCTTTCATTATTTGATTATTTATTCATTGTATTTGGTTTTGCTTTATTTCATTTAGGGGAAAATAGCAATATAGGGTAGCATATGATTTTGACTCATACAGCTAACACCATTAAGATTTAAACACTGCTTTTACACACTTACAAAAAAAAGCCAGATTCTAAGATAAGATTTATCTGACTTTTAGTTTGTTAAATGTGAAATATTAGTTTAGCAATGTATTTTTAAAAAATCCCAAAAAAATGGCTCCGGATATAGGGTAGTCACCTATTATAGGGTACCACCTTTCCATAGATTTTTCTGTTAGAAATATAACAGCAAAATCAGTATTACTAGATAAAGTGTAAATGCACTCTTTGAGTTTTTCAGTAACAGGAAAAAAACCTTAAATAAGAATTATTTTTATGCTTTAAATCAATTAAATGAAAGTTATTTTCATGCTCTAAATCAAATGAAGTAAATGGAAAGAAAACAACTAAAATAGTCACAGACTATTCCATTATTTGCACTTCAAGCACATTGACTTTTTTTGGGGATTACTTGCCCAGTTTATGTGAGACCATTTTTGGCAACGGATCCACTGTTCACCTGCTTGAAAACAGCCATGTACTTTATTAATTAGTTTTTTAGTCTGCATAGGTTAATAACAATATTTTTTAATCACGAAAAATAGCACATTTGTACAAATTACTCTGAATAAAAATGGCATATTTTTCGTTTTTTTTTCAGAGTAATTTAATTTTCAGAGTTGTTTAAATGTTGTCGATGTTTTCAAAAAATGAATTGTTCATAAGTTATTATAAAATTAGTAACATAAGTGTTGATTTACAATTTGAGATGCATTGAATAAGATGGAGCTGGAAAATAAATAAAACGCAAATAATGCAAAGCACATCATAATAATTCGTCCTGAAAGGGACTACGAAGACGTTTACTTATAATTTATACTTCGTAAGGGTTATAATTCTTGTTTTCCAACTGCTCTTCCACAAAGCAATTATAAAATAATAAATTATGCTTCTTTTGCCGTAGTGTGGAAAGGAAAATATCTAGCAAGCATTGTCAATAGACTAGTAAATACATTCTGAAACCAAATGTGTTAAGAAAGTTTCCCAAAAGAGCAATAAAAAAAACTTCCTAGAAAAATATTCTCAGGCAGGCATCAGTGAGCATTGTCGGGGAGTCTGCTACAGTCAAACAAACGTTCTAATGAACCGTGTGAAAGTAAGCATCTGTAACTAGACCGCTAGAAATTCCCCACCACCAGATGCAGTAAATTAAATCTTTTCGGACAATTTCCAACAGCACAGCAGTGATACGGATGCAGAAACAAAGTCTCCGAATATTTTGAGGAGAAAGTTCACTGTGCCGTTCACCTGTAAACTAGAATAATGAATTAAGAAGGGGAAAAAAAAAACATTTAAACTATGAAATTCCTCTCAAGTTCAAGAAAATGTAATGTGCTAGATTGAAAATCACGTTTTATTCTTATATCGGATATGTTGGTTTTCCTTTGAATACTAAAGTAAGTCGCATGCTCATCATATATTTTCTCAGAAAATAATGGGAAATACTTATTGCATGACCTAGTCTGACTGTTTTTCAAGATACAGCCTTTTTAACGCTGAGAGTTTTACAAAGTTTACCATGGTATTAATCGTACTATTTTTACAAAGCATGTACTAACCCGATGTTATAAATACTGATGCACATTATGAACCAGATGAAAAAGATGAAAATGCACAAAAAATATTTTATCCTCAAAGAAATGATTGATGAGAACTCTTTTTTTTCACTATAGCTCCATGGGAGATAAGGGTTTGAGTCAGAGCAGCCTTATCTTTCCTTTTAATGCCAAGGGGTGCGTAGAAGTCATCATAATAAGCTTGAAATGACCTTAATGTGGATAAGTTAACGGAAAATCATTCAAATTCAAGTTTTTACAAGAGGCACAAAAATATGTTGCAGAACTCATAGTGAAAATATGAAAATAAAAAGGGTGAAAAAAATTAAAAGCAAGGAAATATTTTTTGTAAAAAAAAACCAACTTTCATTTCATGTCGAAAATGTTTTGAAAAAAAAAGCTCAAAATTCAAATGTATGTTTACGTAAAATTGAATTTGATTTCTTTCAAATTTCTATGTAATCTATACCAGATACCATTCAAAGAGTTAATTGACGTTAAAAATTGAAATAATTATTGAGTATTTTAAAAAAGGAGAAAGGGGCTTTGCAAAAAATAAAAATGTATTTGGTTTTCTGTTTATGTTTGTGTGTTTTATGTCACAGCAATATTTTATTAATTAGCATTTAAATCCATTGCTTTATCTAGCTTTTTAAAAATGTATTACATTGATCAATCGGGTTTAATCATTTATTTTATTTATTGGAATAAAAGAACTTCAACCTATTCTTGAATGAAAATGGAAAATACGAAAAGTAAATGCAATACATAAAGGAATGAATAAAAAAAGGGAATAAAGATGAAAACTGAGGCCAAAATCAAATGTTGCACCGACATGAGAAGGAATGTAAGTGACAAAGATATATTTCGAGTAAAACGGCATATAGGAACAGGAATATATTTTTTCTCTAAATATCGCACTGGATAGAAGCACCTATTAAGGGCACCTCTAACATCTCTTGCCACACAACATATGAGGGCTCCATTCATGGGTTTTCAAAACAGTTGGTCTACTGCACTAGTTATCACTAAACTTTCAATTTTATAAAATACACCCATCTACTTTAAAGGTACTAAAAGTGAACTGAGCTAAGGCAATGTTGCTCTCCGAAATGCATTTCGCTTAAATAAATAATTTCGCTCAATAAAAAAGTTATTAATAAAAACCGTAAGCGATTTTTCTGTATACTTAATAATGATGAAAGTTATTGACTGATTGAGTGAATCAGAGTGATGAAAAATCAAGGAGTTTAAATTTTCATATTTTCAAACTATTTTGGAGGTAATGTATATCTCCATCGCTAATTTTTTATATTAACATTTCCTTTTTATCCTTCGAAACCATCCAAAACTACATTTTTCCCCCTCTTAGCTAATTAATTTGAGGGGATGCTGGCATTTTATTGAGAAACTGTTACCAAGGATCTTGATTATTTGATTTAAATCTTCTCCGTAAATTTAACCTCTTCAGACCCCAGAATTAAGCACAAACAATTTTGACGCAATTTTTTGGTTCTCTGATTTAAAAAATGATTTCAAAACAAAATAATTATGAAAGATATATTTTTAAATTTTAATTAATAATTAGTTTAAATAATAAGTAATGCCCAATTTCCATGTTTTCTATGTTTAAAACGAAGTAAACTATCTGTTGATTAATTTCAAAAACAATTGGGTGTTTTAGCTTTCAAATTGAACAAACAGTAGTTAATAAACAGTATTTTCAAATTTACCCTATTGGGTACACTTGGAATGAAGACGTTAAAGAAACACTCAGTTTCCATTATGTAGTTTTACAGAAATATTTTACAGTATAGCTGAATACAAATAACTAGCGTGATTTGGTCCGCAGAAACGATGTGATTCTAGATATATACTAATCCTTGTACTTAAACGAAATGAATTATTCTTTTTGGTACATTAACACCTGGTTAAGGTATGAACGCAAATATGTTATAACTTTCGACCATAACGAGATTTTCTTCTTAGAAGTGTTGTATTAGCTTCTTTAAGTGTGAACTTCCACTTTCTTTCCTCTACGTTTTTTAGAAAAATATTCTTCCCTGATTAACCACTTTTTATTTTCTATTTTAGAGGATCCTCCGGAGTTTAGAGATGTTTTTTCCGACCACTTACTGCGTCCGGGCTCTAAAACATCGCTTCGATGCCTGGTTACTGGAAATCCACTTCCTCAGGTCTCATGGCGGCTGTATAGCAGACCCGTTGTGGAAGGACTCGGTGTCAGAATAGGCGACTTTGTTGATTCGCAAGGTCTTCTCATGAGTTTCATAAACATATCTTCCGTAACTCCAGAACATGGTGGATTATACTCATGCCATGCTCGTAATGAAATTGGTGCTATAAGTCATTCAGCAAGGCTGTCAGTGTTTGGTCCTCCGTATATTCACCCAATGGATAATATTACCGTTGTAACTGGAGATGAAGTCAACGTTGACTGCGCAGTTTCTGGACACCCGATTAGGAGTGTCCGGTGGAAAAAAGGTGACTCAAATTATAATAATATGACATATTCTTAAAATTCCACTATATCATTTTATGCTAATATAAATTATTTTATTTAACACATTTTAACAATATTTTAACTTTTAGATCTGTGACTTGCATTTAACATGTTCTTTCTATTTTGTAACTCAAAACTTTGAGCATTTAATCAATCATTATTTAAGCATGATCTTGAACTTTATTGTAAATATGATTTTGCTGTTTAGAATCATTCTATATTGTATTTTAAAATCGTGGACCAACGTTTGATAGCTTTTTAAGAGCAGTCTCTTGGCTATCGGAGCTTAAGAACGCATATGGGGATACGCTATGGGGGAACGCTTGAGAATATCGATAATATTGAATATTTTTAAACTTTATTATTCTGTTCATCATTCAGCATCACATTTTAGTAGTACGTTATTTAATTTAGACTCACAGAGGATATTCTTTTTTTTTCCTTTTGATTTTTTATGAACTGTACATTTTGACCTTACTAAAATCTAAATGATTGCAACAAATATAGTTTTATACAATGTGTGATAAATAAATGAATATGACAACAATATATATGTAATCATAATAATTGTATGCAAATAAATGATAATGAATAAGTAAAAGACATAAAAAAGTTATTAATAAAAACCGTAAGCGATTTTTCTGTATACTAAATAATGATGAAAGTTATTGACTGATTGTGTGAATCAGAGTGATGAAAAATCAAGGAGTTTAAATTTTCATATTTTCAAATTATTTTTGAGATAATGTATATCTCCATGGCTAATTTTTTATATTAACATTTCCTTTTTATTCTTCGAAACCATCCAAAACTACATTTTTTGAGTAGAGCAAAGCATTGGCTTTATATATTATAATATTTGGCTCAGCATTAACAACCTTTTCATGGCATTTATTAAAAACGGTTTTCTCTTTTTATTCCTATGTTACCTATCGCCCTTCGTAATATAGGGCCTAGTTTCCTATTATCGTAATGCCATAAGGAATAAATTACATTGCCATTGGAAGCGGGCGACTGCTACGATTCTTCTACGTGTCGTGTGCAAAATACAAATTGTGACAGGAAAAGAGCAGCGTTCCATGTTCATGCAGCGCCCCTGTGTAACTTGCTATACGTTAATGGTTTCGTTTATGTTTCCTGCATTAGGTGTTACAGAATTTATTTTAAAATGTGAACAGTTTCTATACCTTAAGTTAATTTTTCTATAATACATTTTTGAACCGTGCGTGCAGTGCATAAACAGTTATAGACTAGCAGTACGAAACCTTCTATTTTTACTCCACACGCTAATGGCAGTTGTTTCTGTTATGCACCAGGCCATGACTGCGTTCATATTGACAAATTGTACGATGGTTGCTTGAGAAAAATGAATGGATTTGTGCTAATAAGTAAGAAAATACTTATAACCGTGCATTTTGATATAAAACATTGTCTTCTGGTATTGGTGGGACAGAAAATGATTTTATAGAACTCCACCTTATTCTATTTTTTTACTGTCTGGTTTGCCCTTCCGCCACCGGGAGTCTACTGTATTTGAAATAATTTAGAACTTAAACTAAACAAAAGATATAGCTACATGTGTAACATTGATGGGTACACAGAGAGTAGGCTCGCTTAGTTCTGGCAAACGTTTTGTTGTTATTATGGGCATGATTTTGTTTTCATAACTAATAATCTTTTCTTGCTGCAACGTATCAAGTCATTAATAAAATCAATTTATATATATTTACATGTCCGCTATATGATTGATAAACAAATATGGGACCGTTCCCCCCTGTGTCACAATATGTCACACTTCAGACTACCCTCCTTTGTCACATGTCACGTGTTGCATAATGCAGGATGTCACACTTCTTGTTACCCCCTCCCTTCCCCTTGTCACACTTTGTCACAATTTCACGAACCCCCTCTCCCCGTCGAAGCGGGACATCATTTATGAATGATCCCTATAGCGATTTTATTTTCAATGTATACCCCTACTGGTTACAATTTCAAATGAAAAATAAATACAATTTTAATTGAATTTTCAAAAGCTTTTACTCCAAATTTTTCCCTTTCTTAAAATTTTATTCTTACAGGTTTAAGTCTTAATACATTTCATATTTTAAAACTTAAATAATTAATTTTTTCCTACATTGAGAGGTATGTACATTTTAAAAATGAAACAAAGTCAATATAAACATTTTACTATTATTGTGAAAAAACAGAATGCAAACGATCAATATTTATCTGTTTTTTCGACTGAAAAAAAAATATGATTCTACGTCAGTTCTACCTAATTTTGGTTCTAAAACAATGCTGTACTTACCCATAAAACTAGCAATACATTCCAGCAAGTGGCATATATACGAAGCTTAAATCTTAAATTTTGAGCAAGTGGTGTCCTTCACAGCAACGTTAGATTTCATTCGGGTTCCACGAAGCAAAAATAATCCATAAATGCAGAGTATAAAATTTGAAAAAATATGTATTCTGGGTTCTGTATTTCCAAATATTCCATCATTCAATGCCGCCACAATTTTAAGTGCACAACTTTTAAAGGTAGACTAAAAATAGTACCTCGTAAAATATGGAGGAATCTGGATTTGATTTTTGGTCACTTTTTCTGTTTTTCTGAATATTATATATCGATTTTTTGATAACACATTTAATGGACGAGGAAAAAAAGAAAACGCCACCATTATATCGTCGTTTGCGTTACATTATTATTTTTTATTTTTATGACATAGCATTAAGATAACGTTTAGCGAATATCAGATTCATATATCGATTAATTCACGTCATTATAGAATACTTACACCACACGTAACGGTGATGAATTTTTGTATGCATCACACACATGTATATTTTCTTTCTGTCATTTTTAGCCTTCTCTCCCGTAAAAGCTTTAATAAAAGGCGGGGGGAGTATGAAAAAATGCTTAATGTATTATAAAATTATCGTTAGAAGAAAACATAATTGAAGTAATTGAATCAAGATTTTAAAATAAAAAAATCGAAAGCAGGGTTTTGAGATAGGGAAAATGTGTGTCTGCCAGTAGGTCTTCCCCTTTCCCCCTAAAAACTTTTGAAGGAATTGTCGATTCAAAATATTTTTTTCGAAAGATCTCGGCAAGAAAATATCATTTCCATATGTATATATTTTTATTTGAACACTTTTTGTTCAGTTTTGAACAGTTAAAAAAATCTTACCATTAGCGCATGTGTAGAAATAAGAAGCAAAGTTTATATACACTGCATGCAACATTAAAATTTACACAAGCTTATCAGAAGGAGCTCTCGGCGTGAACTATTTTTTATGTGAACGATTTTAGTTCAATTTTGATCAGTTCGAATTGACATTAGCGCTTCCGGAGAAATTTAAATCCTGTTTAAATCCTAATCTAACAGACGGATTTGCTTGGAAGAATTTTTTATCGGATGGAGCTTAAGAAGTAGAGCACGTACACATACAAAAGTCCATTCAGAACTAAACAAAACTAATTTGCCAGGAAACTATTTTGACCTATATTTTTAAAGATATTTCTGAGTGAGAAAATGAATGAATGGATTTAGTGAAAGAATCAGTGAATAAATGATCGAATGAAAAGATAAATAAATTAGTGAATACATGTATAAATAAATGAGTGTATGAATTAAGGAATGAAACAAATAAATAAGTGAATGAATCAATAAATGAGTAAAGGAATAAATTAATTAATACATGAGTGAATGACAAAATAGATAAGTCAAAGGATGAATGAGGGAATGAATGAACGAATGAGTGAGTGAATGAATGTGTATTAACTGATAAAAAACGCATATTTGAAGTAATTAACAGCTAAAGCTTAAAGAAAAATAGAGGCAGAGGGAGCTAAATATTCAATGTTAAGTTGGTGTATACGGGAAATTAGTTTCGTATAGTTCTAGACAGAACTTGTTGTTAATGTTAATATTAAAGCATTTAACCCTCTCAATAGGTGAAGCATAGATCCAAATTAAATTAGCGATATGTAATCATCATATAAAGTGTTTTTTTTTTTTTTTTTCACACAAGCTTATATGAATTAATACTTATCAATTCGTAGGCTTTTACATCAGGGCATGCATTCTTCTGTGCAAAATATGTTTGGTTGACGAGAATGTATAGCTATGTCCGTAAATATATGGTATAAAAAACTAATTGAAATACATCATGTAAAATATTAAAGATTTAAAAACATAAATTCGATGAACCTATCTTCTGTGGCAAATTAAAATTTAAGCTTAAATTTTGCATTCTTTTAAAACTATAATTGCGTTGAAAGACGTCAAATCTTCTAATCATATACTGTAATGAAACCTAGAGGAATTGCTGATTTAAGCGATAATATAAAATAAAAAATAAATGAATATTGTAATATTTAAAAAAAAATGCTTATGCAGAAAAAAATCTCGCATTATAAAAGATAGAAGTTATGATTTTCATTCGCTTTTTTAAAGAAGGGAATCAAATATTTTTGAAACATATCTCGCACTTGTACATACATTATTTAAAGCAATATATGTTGCACTAGAAAACACGCATTTCTTTTAAAAGCCTTTTTACATCAAAAACTTTGGGAGCAAATGCAATTCCTCGTTCTGTTCTCAGAAGCACGCGTGATAACAGAACAATTTTTCTTCAATGACAATTTTTTAGAAGTATGTAACTGTTAACAATTTACCGCTGGTTAATTTTGCAGCATTAACGTATAAATCTCCAAAAATTTGAATTTGAGCAGTGAAAATATTGCAACTGAAAAAACTGAAAACTAATGTATATTTTTATTAAAAATTCGTCCGACAGCTTATTCATTTATTTTGAAATATCGTGTATTAAGCTAAAAAAATAAGTAAGTAAATAAATAAATAAACTTAATGTTAGGCACGGAAAATGGGAGGAAAAGTTAAATAATTTAAAAGTTCGAAAATTGCAACGAAATCGAACCTTTTCTTGGAACTAACAACAAACTTATTAAAAAAAAATCAATTTGCTGTACTATATCCTTTCATTTTATTACTCTAACTGTTCCCCGGACTTTTCCTTTTCTCTGCCCTGTATCAAACCAATAAAGATTTTTCACGTTTAAGTTTCCTTTATCTTTAAAAAGTAAAATAAAAACGACATAAAATCCTAAAAATCCAAGATCCCTCCGGAGGATTCGGACATTGCGTGTCAAGACAGGTTATTGAAAAAAAAAATGACAAAAGAAGAAATATTTCATTGATTTTTCTTCCGCTTCTGATATCAAAACTTTTTTTTTCCGTAAAGTGATAAAGTAAGTTACTTACTTTTTTGGTTCACTTGGTTGGAATGGCAGAAATAGAGCTTCGTTTCTAAGTTTGTTACTTAGGATTTTTTTTGTTTTTTTTTTTAAATTTTTTCTCATTTTGACTTGAAAGATGGTTGAACTTGTAACATTTCATTTTACCTATAATAACCTGCAGTAGATAAAAATGCATCTTTTAAATCGTTTTCTTTATTAATTGCCGTAAATTTAATGATTATTTTCCATAATTATAAGTATATGTTGATTTCGGAAATGAATATGATAGAAAATATATCTTCTTATATTTTTTCAGACATTATACATTACAAGCAAAAATTAATGTTCAAAATTTCCAGTGTTTTTCAGAAGAAGAAAAATAGAAAAAATCATGCACGATTATTGTTTATCAGAAATTAAAAAATAATAGTTGAAAGTCAACTGTCTTTATCAATCAAATTTTACACTTTTCGAACACTACACGTTCAGTGACAGTCGTCAAATTTTGTCAGACGAAATCTTTCTAGATTTCAGTTCTTCCTTTCAATACTACTATTTCTAATTTCCGATTAGCATCAAAATTGTACTATTTGTTATTCTTTCATTAGCCTTAAAACGTTGCGTATTAACTTATGCACACCTTACATTTTTGAATGAGGTTTCGTTTTACAGACATTGCTAAAATTTAAAAAAAATAGTAATAAAAATTGAAATGTGACACTAAAAAATTTAACTAATTTCATTAATATTTTATACATGTTGATTATAAATAAGGTATTGAAAGTATTACGCAGAAGTAATATATGTATATATGATTATAAAAAGTTAAAAATTAAAGTTGCATTTCAAATATGATAGCTGTAGATAGCAGTTTTACAGCATTTTCAGCCACATTAAATCCTTTGAGTTGCAAATAGTATCCATTTTAAAATACAGGTAGTATTTTTAGTTTTTTTTCCTTTGAAAAATGAGTTTAGAACGGCCGGAAGAGGAACTTTGAACCTAGCAATTGTTACTCAGAAAGTCTAGGCAAGTGTTTCTGCAATTATCTGGAAATTGGAAAGGAAATGACCCGCTGCATTCCACGCCAAATTTCCTAACAAGATGAAATTTTTGAGTTGTTGGGGGTTTTTTTGTTGTTAAAACTATTTAACAAATACAAAAATGAATTTAAGCTGAATTATTTAAATACAAACGTGGTATATTACTTAATTCTAAAAGTTACTTTCTGTAAAATTATTATTGTTATTATTATTCACCCAGTCGTTTGTTCATCGTGAAGTTGAAAATTAAATTTTGAACTTCCATTTGCGATTTAGCTAATGTGAATTATTATCTTGTTCAAAGATCATTTAAAAGAGAAGCATCTTTGGGAATTTCTCTATTAGAATTGGATTAATGCCTAGGTTTCAACAGCAAGATTTTAAGTCAAGATCCTGCTTCATAAATTAACTAGAGAGTTGGATCACAGTTTTTAATTTAAAGAACTGATATATATATGTAGCATTCCTATTTTCTCACAGTAATTGGGCCGAGAAACAGCAAGTGAATTTTAACCATTTAATCAAGAAACGAACATATATAGCTGTAAAATTACAGCTATATACAAAAAATTAATTTTAACATTGAGAGAGCACTGCTTGGCCATTCTCTCCGAAGAACAACTAACTCAATAACTCAAGTCAACTGACTGGAACACAACTTGTAACGCCTTTTATGCAAGCTCCGTTGCCAATCGGCAAAAATCTATTTCAGCTCAGTAACGATTGTAGTTCAGTTCCATATGTAAATCAGTTTAACTGTTCACCAACGGCTGTGTAGATCCCACAGTTCGGCCATCCGACAATGGAGCTGTCCTTAGATCCTGAAACACATAAAAAAAACAAAAACAAGCAAAAAAAACGAATAACACGCAAATGTGCGTGCTTTCCATAAATTCAAATCACTGTGATTCTGTCCATTTCTTCATATATTCGGCACAGGTTGTAGTACATTGTGGTCCATCGTGAACCTTCTTTAGCTACATCAAAAGGGTCTCCTCCTTTTAACTTTGTAATCTTGTATGGTCCAAAAAATTTAGCTTTTAATTTTAAGTTCGGACCAAATTGGGTTCTCTTTATTGCAACCAAGTCTCCAACCTTGAAAGGCCTAGCTGCCCTCCGCCGCAGATTATACACTTTTTTATTTTCTTGTTGAATTTTCAGAATCTGCGCTTTCGCATGTTTCCTCAAATTGTCTCGCTGAGCCTCAAACTGATATTTAAATTCGCGTTCAATCATTTCTTTTAATTTGTCAGTACCTTTGAGGTTCGATTTGGTTCCAAATAACAGCTCGAATGGGGTTATATCTGTGCTGCGGTGGTAGGTGGAGTTCAAGGTTAGTTGTAGCTCTTTAGTGTGTTTATACCACTGGGAGGGATTCTCGATAGATAATTTTGCAAGAACCGATATTATGACTTGATTTATGCGTTCCACTTGCCCGTTAGCTCTTGGCAAGCCGGTTGTAATAGTACGATGTGTAATTTCCTCCTTAGCACAATATTCGGCGAACTCGTTAGAAGTGAACGCAGTACCTCTGTCAGTAATAATTTGAAAAGGACTTCCGAAGATCGCTTTTTGATCGTCTAATTTTCTTATCACCTCCGCCGAGGTTGTTGATTTTGTGGGATAAATCCACACAAATTTAGTGAAAGCGTCAATGATTACCAAAATATGATTGTAGTTTTTATTTGTGCTTTCAAGGGGTCCTAGATGGTCTACATGATAGGTATGAAGCGGTATATCGTCTTTATATCGCGGGTGTAAAAATTCTTAACTTTTCCCTCGCTTACGGTTAATAAGTATACATTGAACGCAATTAGAAATTATTTTCTCTATTTTATCTCTAAGCTTGGGTATGTGATAGTATTCCGAAATATGTTTTTCCGTATGTTTGACACCTGTGTGCCCTTTTTCGTGAGCGTCCTTTATGATCTCTGTTTGCATATCATTTGGTACAACTAGTAATTCTCGACCGTTTACAAATTTATAAAGAATTCCGTTTCTGTTACAGTAATCTTTGTAATCACCGATAGTTAATAATTTCTTTATTGCTTCTATTTCGTTATCATTTTCCTGCGCAAGCTTAATTTTGGGTAATATATTTTCAATTGAGACGCACATCACATCTATAGGAGATCGGCTTAGGGCATCTACGTGAGGCATTTTAATTCCGGGACGATGCTCAATTACGTAGTCAAATTCCTGCAACAATAATGCCCAACGCGCTACACGGGTTGATAGGTCTCGTTTTTCCATAGTTTTCTGGAATGCGGAACAATCAGTTTCAATTTTAAAATTTATTCCCAGTAAATACACACGAAATTTCTTTAAGGCTTCTATTACGGCTAGGATTTCCAATTCATAACTAGAATATTTTTTCTCAGCGTCTGTAGTTTTTCTACTCATAAAATAAACTGGGTGAAAATGTTTTTCGTCGGGAGGTTTTTGCAACAAAATCGCTCCATATCCCTCTATACTAGCATCAGTATGTAATTCGGTCTCAAAAACTGGATTGTAAATAATAACGTCATCCATGTAGGGTAGTACTATACCATCGTTAACTAGGGGTCTAAAAATTGTGTTTATGAATCGCTGGAATACTGCAGGAGAATTGCACAATCCGAACGGCACCTTTCTAAACTGATATTGACCTTCATGAGTTACAAAAGCGGTATACTTTTTACTTTCTTCTTCTACATCGACATGAAAAAAACCGTTACGCAAGTCGATTGTGCTAAACACTCGAGCTCTTTGTAATCTATCTAGTTTGTCTTCAATTAGCGGAAGGGGGAATCTATCCTTCACGATAACTTTATTTAATTTCCTGTAGTCAATGCATACTCTAGGCGTGCCGTCTTTTTTTTTAACTATAACTACTGGACTACAATATTCAGAGGAACTATTTTCAATTATTTTCTCACAGTAATTGGGCCGAGAAACAGCAAGTGAATTTTAACCATTTAATCAAGAAACGAACATATTTTACAGCTATATACAAAAAATTAATTTTAACATTGAGAGAGCACTGCTTGGCCATTCTCTCCGAAGAACAACTAACTCAACAACTCAAGTCAACTGACTGGAACACAACTTGTAACGCCTTTTATGCAAGCTCCGTTGCCAATCGGTAAAAATCTATTTCAGCTCAGTAACGATTGTAGTTCAGTTCCATATGTAAATCAGTTTAACTGTTCACCAACGGCTGTGTAGATCCCATATATATATATATATATATATATATATATATGTCATGTGTATCGCAGCAAAACGTAAGGAAATAATGTGTGGATAAATTACTGATATGATTTTTACATTTAAATAGTACTGCAAAAAATTTTGTTAAGTTCCAGTCATACATTGTTATTTATATTACAAAATATTACGTTAAAGTAGTTTACTAATTTAACATAATGTCTTCGCGCCTGTTAAATGTTTTCTACTGTCGAGTATCGTTTCGGTATAAAAAAAATGTGTTCTGAACACAAAATATTGATCTTAAATATTACTTTCCTTAAGCTCTCGTCGTCATTCTGGATTAAGGATAAAATTATAATTTTTGATGAAGTGATTGGCCAACCGTCTTATAATAAGATTTTTTTTTTAAAATCACGTTAGAGTTAACCTAACTAATATACGCGTTGATTTTTTTTCTTTAAGAATAGTAATATAAGAAAAAGAGTTTGCTAAAAACAGTAAAACTACCAATAATATATGTGTCTGCTTTGAGACAGCTTTTCAACGCATCTAACGATTTATTCACTTCTAACAAACTTTTTAAATTGAAATTAATGGGTTGAAGCCCTTTCATTTTTTTCCAAATCCTTTAGGTCTAGCGTCAGAGCCAACGAGTCGTCGCAAATATCTTTAAAAGCTTGTTACTAAACATATTAAAGAAGAACTAAGTTTCACTCCTCTTTGGCTGTCTTTTATTATTTGTCCAAAAGAAATAAACATTTCTATCTATCAAGAATTTCTTTCTTCTTGGTGCCCCGTGGAAAAAATATGCAATTGATCTGGCAATAAGCCAGCTGACTGCAATGCATGTGTGAACCTCGAAAAACGTATTTCTTAACGTACCCTCAAGTGCCGCATAAAACATTTGTTTTTGCGTAAGGAATAAAAATTCTTTGTTTTTCGCATTCGGTATGATTTTTTTTGACAAGAAAAATCTAGAGGATCCTTTGAACGGTTATCAAAAAGTCCCTGGTCTGAACGCAGGCTCAGAGGTAAAGTTTTGACTATCAATCTGAAAAATATGTACATTTTATAATTATTTGTTTTACTCAGCGTCTTGTGCTTTATGCACCAATTACAGTGGGGTGTACTGTACTAAGTAATTATTAAGTTATTTTAACTATTTTTTTCAACTTCCACGTCGTCTAATTAACTTAAATTCCTTAATGTTCTTCATACTTCGCATGCGAGACTTACAAAGTGTGCCTTTTTGCTAAGAAGTCCTAATTTTTTAACCAACTTGTTTTGATTGTTTAGATAACACATTAATTGCTGGAGGTCAACGTCTAGGTCAGAGGAAAGGATTGTTATCCATTGTACAAGTAGCTAAGGCAGATCAAGGTTGGTACCATTGTGAAGCTCTTGGAAATCAAGGAGAAAAATCAGTTGGTTCTATGTTTATCAGAGTTGTAGGTAAGAAAACATGTACGCAACATCATTATATTAATTATACTTAACATGTAGAGAACAATTAATAAGGTAAACATTACAAATATAATTGTTATAATTTTTTAATTGTTAGCATAACCACTTCTCATGCTTTCCAATATTTTGATGACCAACGTTTAGGGACAACATATTTGAAAATAATTTGTGAAATTTGAGAAAATAGCTTTTGAATACGTAGTTTTCAATATTTTTTCCTAAAGATAATTTTTACGAACTTTGTCAATTTCTCAGCTACTTTATCTTGGTCTTTCTGAAAATACGATAACAATCGTGAGAACACTACTGTGAGAGTTTTAGTTAACGCTTTAAAGCTTCTTTATATATATATTCAGGAATAACGGTTGATAGCCGTGCAAAGGGCAATGGAAGGTTTTTAGATGACGCTCAAAATCTTTCACAAAACTTAATTTAAAAAAAAAACTAATAACAAAAGCTTTTTTACATATTTTTAAAGATTGTTTTACCCACTAGTGACTGTTTGATCGATAAGGGAGTCATCTTTTTTGGGGAGAGGGGGTTTCCGTTACTTTTAAGGGAGTGCGCCATCGCTCTGATGGGAGGCGGACATCCCTGTTTTACCAGCTACCAACATACTTTGAATTCCTGTGCCTAGACAGTATAACATCCCCAAGACTATTCAAGTGCTACCTCCTTAGAAACTAAATGACATAGCATAGAAAAATAGTATAACATATCTGAGAAGAATTAGTAATCATGAAAGGCAAGGGTGATATTTCCATTCTGTGTTGTGGATATACCTTTCAATAATGCCAATAACGACTCTACAGAAAATCCAAAAAGTAATTAAAGAAAAATATTTGCTCTTCTAGTAGTTATTTTTAAAATGTTTCCATTGAAAAAGCAAACCAAAAAACATGCCAACAATCTAAAAATCACATCCTACTCAAATTAATCCATTTTACATGTTGCTATTTAAATACCATCAAAAACCATTATGATGAGCCATTGTAACAAGAGCAAAAAAATAAAACTATAACTTTAAATATATTATACATATTTTAAAAACTAAATTAGTAACTTTAGTTAGTATTCATAAACTTAAAGAATTTCATTAACTTTCACAAGCGTCAAATATTTAAACTTAATTGATTTTATGCATGGCTTCCCATTAATCTTAAACCCAGATGCAAACATAGAAGAATTTACCTCATTCTTCAACTTTGTTCTTCCAAGTATAATTAGTTACCCCAAGAAACTGGAAATTCCTGAATATTTAAGAGCTACCTGCAAAAAACGTGAAATTTGCAAAGGCGTTTCTAAATGAGCCAGAATGCGCTGCTTGCATCTTGGATGCGCTAAAATGGGTTTTCAGCTCAGGAAGGAATGTTTTCAATTTGAAATGTTGCACATATTAAATTCTTATGTTTTATACGTAAGACGAGAAAAGCAAATATACAGTTTTAATTTTTTGCTTCAAGACCTCAAAAATAAATTTTCTTACATCACTCTGAAAACAGCCCGTAACAAAATAATGATATAGGATGCTTTTAACTAGTTTATAGCAACCCCGAAAACTAAATAACATATATACTGATTATCATTATTATGCAGCATGCTAAAACGTTGCTAAGCTCACAGGTTTTGTCTGCAACTGAAATCGGTACTACATTATTCATTTTTTTTTAAATCGAAGAAAGTATATTGTTATTTATGTTGCTACATCTTCACGCGAACGTGAATTAACGTCTTTCTGTACCCAGGCTTCTGCATTCTTAAGAACTATCTTTTTTCTTTTTATTGTTCTTTCTGTCTAAGCAAGTGGTTTATTGTTTACATAATATATATATATATATATATATATATATATATATATATATACTTTTCGTTTTTAAATACCCCACAAAATATTAAATATGAATGCTCGTGAATAAAATGTGAACGCATATATGTAGAAATAATATAGTATTTGTATAGAAATAAAGAGGAGGAGGAGGGAGCTTGAATTTACTTGGTAGAAAGTCGTACAAAGTGCGTAAAAATTAATTTGTACATGCTCAGAATAAAAATATTGTAATGTTGCGTTTCTTATATATTTTTAGGCAAAACTCTTAATCGCATGTACTTAAGTTTCAGGTAAACACATAACGATCGTTATTTACTTTCAATTTAAATTGTATTTGCAAAATTAAAAATGCTTTGCTATGAAAGCGGCACCATAAGGTATTTCAACATCAGTAATATGTTTAATGAAAAATTTTCTTAGAAGTTCATATGAACAAGCCTCATTGAATAATGAATTCCCCACCTCCCCCTCCCAAGGAAGGATTTATTTTAAGATTAAAATTGCAAAAGTATCGTTTTGATTAACATTAAGTTAAAACTCAATGACGATGAGCCTTTAAACTCGTGATAATGATTCCTCAGTGGGTGAAGGTTATTAAAATAGATAATGATTAATGCAAAAAATATGTGCATCTTTCATAAATAATTCCATAAGCAATTTTATTTTTCTACGTCATCTTCATTTTTATAAAGATGAGACTATTATGCAGTACGTCGTGAAATGAATTCAATTTCGCGGGTTAGCATTTTTTTCATCCAATGTGTCAAAGCAAGTTTATGTGCTTCATGTCTCATGCATTTAATATTACATTGAATACCCTGCAAATGTGATTAGTTTGATTCTTAATATTTTTGTACCACGTTTTATTCATATAATTATACCTGCAATGCATATAATGCATTTTTGTTACAATTCATGTAAAGCATACATGTAATGCTTTTGTTATTTTTTAGTCTTTGATTACTTAAGATTGTTTGGTCCCTACTTTTAATTAAAACAATTATTGAGGGTGTACAAAAAATTACTATTTTTACCCCATACCAGCTCAAAAATATTCAATTTAATACATGTGGCATAATAAAAACTAAAAACTGCAAAAAAGGGGGGGAAGTGAGATACCGTAACATTCTTGATTTAGGTTTCCATTATCATATATCGGCATTTGTAGTATAAGATATATTTTCCATACATCAAAATCTTAAAAATATTTTTATACAATTTGCCCAAAAAGATATAGAGTGCAAAATGCGTCTCGAGCACTACTTTCAAGCACATAGAGAATCCTTAGAAGGCATTTGTCATATTATTTCATAGCCAAATGTTAACTGAATAATTGTAACACACAATAGTCTTTCGTTTTATGTTTGTCAACTAATAAAGAACACGAAGATTTATTGTTTTCACAACAATAACTATTCATTTTTAATGTTATTATAGTAAAAAATACGGTAAGTGACAAATATCATTGCAGAAATATACAAAATGAATATTTCTTGAAAGGAAAATTTCCATGTTTGACTTCTGCCCTGTGTAGACTCTGAACCTTCAACTGTATGAATTTTTAAAGTATGCATGAAGTCATATCTAATTGATGTGTATCTTTCTAAACAATACTTAGGGATTTAGATTATATCTGAAGAATATTCGTCTTTCAGAATAACATTTTTTTATATATCTGCAACACATTTACACGTTACGTTTCAATTTCACTATACGTTTTGTTCCACAGAACGACCTGTCATCAATCCATTCATCTTTGGAGAGGAGCTGATGGAGGGAATGCGAACAATGGTTGTTTGCACCGTACTTTCGGGAGAGCCTCCGATTAATATACTTTGGTTGAAAAATAACGTTCCGTTGCTCCATTCAGAGCATCGAGATGGAATCCACGTCACAAGCCTGGGCGAATTTGCATCATCTCTTACCATCCCATCTGTTTCCAGACACCATGCAGGAAATTATACGTGCTTAGTAGCTTCCGGAACTGCGCAAACATCTTACACTGCTCAAATGACTGTAAAAGGTAAGGAAACACATTATGTTTGTATAGATATATGCGTCGTTTTACGTAAAACTTTTCTTACAAGTTCCCGAGAAATTTTAAACGTTGCCCATAGCGCATTTCTATGCACTGAAATATAACTCTCAGGGATCATTCATAAATGATGTCACGCTTCGAGGGGGGAGGGGGATTCGTGAAATTGTGACAAGGGGAGGGGAGGGGGTAACAAGAAGTGTGACATCATGCATTATGCAACATAGCGTGACGCGTAACAGAGGGGGAGGGGGGTCCGCTGAAGTGTGACAAAGAGGGGAGAGGGGTCAATTATATAGGGAAAAAGCGTGACGTCATTTATGAACGTCCCCTCATTTTCGACGATTCTATAATCGTCAAGAACATTTCGTCATTTACAACGATTCTTTTCTCGCATGATCACGTGACTTTAAAAAGTTACAACACAAATTTCGCCAATTTGACGAAAGGTTTACTCGGAAAATTTTTCACGAAGCCATTTCGTCAAATACGACGAAAGCTCGTTAGATTTGAGCATGCGTTTCTGAGAGTGTGTTTGATTCGTATATCTGTAAGAAAATGGACTACTACCAGCTGGACGTACGATCACATTGTCCCAGTCGATATATTTAAACAAGAAATTCAGTCTAGAACTAGTTAATGTACTGATAAAGAAAATGCAATGTTTTCACCATGAAACAAATGCATTTTATTTTGTAACATCAAGAATAATATTAAAATAGAAATGGTTGTATTAGTATGTTACCCGTATATGTATGTATATTTTTTAATTTAAATGAACGCATTCGATACATTTTGCCAAGTACACCTGTGAAATCGGGGCATTCATTTTGACACATAAAGTGTTCAATGTTGTTTACTTTCTTAAAATGTATAGATTTTTTTGGTAAGCCTAAATCGCAACGCCTAAAATTGATTTACTAAATAAACTTTTTGAAAAAATGGTTTATTTTGCACATATATATATACACGATAAAATCATTTGTGAATATTTGTCTAAGAATGTTCGAACGGGAAAGAAATAATCTAAAGAAATAGTTTTACCGATATTGTGCTCTACCAGTGAGAAAGATTTAATATTTCTGGTTTCTCTGATGCCTAAAACTAAAGCTTAGAATCTTTAAGCCATGCCAATGCGCCAGTAACCTCTGTGAATGTAAAAGGGATTAACCTGAACCAAGGCGTAGAGTTATAGAACTCTTTTAAAAGAAATATTCCCGGTTTGAGGATTATGAGGCTTTTTCCCTTTCTCCGAGAAAAAAAATAGCATTTAATGAACTGTGCATGAAAGTTTTCTGTTCTTTTTTTTTTTTTTTTGTATTTTTTTCATGGATGATATAGAAGATTATGTGAAAGAAGAACTAAAGATTTTCGAAGAAAGTGATAATGCCTACATAGAGTGAGTCCCGAAATAAAGACGCAGTTGTGTATTATTTTTTAAGCGATACCTTTCAATTTTATTCGTGAAACGGTAATTTAAAAATTAAAAAAAATATAGAAATAACAAGAAAAAACTAGCGAAATAAATATTAGGTTTTAGTGCGAATTTTATGAAAAAAAGAAGAAAAAACGTTTCTGTTGAAATTCATAATTCTGTTAAGTATATTTAATTAAAAATCGACTTATCTTAATTTCATAATTTATTTTTCAGTCTTATACGTTCTTTATGTTTTCTTACATATTACGTTTCTTCCACATTTTTTTATTTTCCTCTATGCGTTTTTACTAAATATTGTTTATCCATTTTTCTTGTATTAGTAATACATTTGATTAAGAATTCATATATCAACAACAATTTCGGAAGTATTTTAAATGCAGCTGAAATCGCTGTACGCAGAAAACGCAGATTTTATTCCAACAGCTATTTGGCTAGCTGAAGCAATAAAGTAAATTTATATTAATTCCTGCTGCTTATCAAATACATTGTTAATTGAAACAGTGTTAGTTCTTTGTGCTGAAAGTTGGTATTTTTCCTTCAAAAACAGGTTATAGGTGAAGGATTTTCCTTTATATTAGAAATAAATGTCTTACAGATGTTTAGAGGTATAAATAAGCTATTTTTTCTTTTGAAAAGACAGTAATAACTGCGTCAGTTTTTAGTGAATCACTAGCTAACTGAAAGTCTAAGTGCTCAATTACAGGTAATCCGTATAATGCAAGTGCAATTCTTCATAGTAAATAATCAAACAATTTCAATTAAATTTCTACTAAGCTTTTACTGACGATATTGCAAAATGCACAAATCCGTTTTCAAAAACTTTAATTGAATTTCTTTTCGAAACGCAAGTTTCAAGAATATTGAAGCGTAAATTATTTATTTAAGGAAAAAAAAATTAACCACTCATACACTTTACGTTAATGCCATTATTCAAGACAGTTTTTAAAAAGATTATTTTTTATTCTCATTTCCATAAAAAATATATTCTGTGTGACTTCGCAATCTGAGCTTGATACTCAATATGGTCAACACTTTCGACAAACAATTCAAACAAAATGAATTTAAAACGCATAATTGTTTTCATACATTCTAAGAATACCAGAATTGCCTCCGAAACACGTGTTATAATTATAAAAAAGTACGCTTATTTTAACATGCATTTTAAAATGTTCCCTTATTTTCATTTAAATTTCCATTTTTATTGAAATTTAACTAAACCACTTAAAAAAAACAGTTCTATTCGCTAAAGATAACGGGTGTCGCAAAATGTGAGCAAGATTTGAACTAAATAGAAAACAGTCTTCTTTTTCAATTGTATTTTTTTTTTAAATTGAAACATAAAGTACATAATATAGGGTTATGTTTGGAAGATTACATCGGGCAGCGAGATACACATTTGCTGGCACATACGAATTCTTTTGCCGAAATTTTCCATGGCCATTTTGCAGAAATGTGGCTGTTCTTTCCCTCATGCAAGGTTGAATCTCCTCCTTCAATGTTCGAGGGGATGTGGGTTTGTTTGCATTGACCATTGACTTCAAATAGCACCGTAGAAAAAAATTAATTTTAGTGAAGTCACATGATCTAGGGGGCAGATTCTGATCACCAAAATAAGAGAGTATACGAGATGGAAATGTCTCATGCAGTAATTGAATTTTTAAACATAGAAAACGAGTTGCTTTTTCGTGTAGTGCTGCATTTTAACCTTAAACTGTCTTCTGTAAAGCTATTAGCATTTTTCAGTTGCGATAAATTAATTAATTTTCTATTTAACTCAAATATTGCGTATATTTTTGGACACCCTTTAGAACCACTGTAGGAAAAACTAATATATTATAGTAATAACCAAATTTGAGCTTAATTAGCTTCGAAGAAATTCTAAACATTTGTGAACTCAATAAAAACTCCAAACAGTTACGTGCAAAAACACGTAATTCGCTTTTTTTAATCTCAAGCAAATTATTATACCGTGCACAAAGGAAGACATACTAAATCTTAATGTCAATTATAGATCACATTCAGCACTTAATAATAAAGACGCAAAATATATTAAAACAATGCCAATTATAATTTATACAAGCAAAATATAAAGCTATGTTTCCAGAGAAAACTTCGAAATTGAAATATAATTGATTCATTTATATTTAACTGAGAAACTTTTGCAGAAAATACCCTCAAATTAATTTTTAAAAAGCAAACAAGGCTTATCAGAATTTTACATAAATTCCCATTTGAAATAACGCTTAATTAAAATTGAATTTGCATTATGAAATAAGTTTTAAAAAACTAATGGATACATTGTATCTAAGGTAAATTTTAATTAGCAAAGTTTCAGTAAGTTTACTTCGCATGATGTAAATTCAACAATTCAGTGGTAAAGTAAGAGCTTAAAATGCTCAAACTATGCAATGCAAAATTTAAAAAAAAATATGTCTTGTATACATTTTTTTTAATAATGCAGAGCTAATTTATGTATCGTTCTAGAGGGAAAAAGCTATAATTGGCTTGCGCAATTTCTGTTACTTTAGTATATAATACTAGGTATGCGAAATTAAACAATTAAATAAACTATATACGTTATATACAGAAATGCTGAAACTATTACACAATTGTACCCTAAGGAAAAACACATCCTTGCATTAAAATAAAAGGGTTCTAGAATCATTTATTTTAGGAATTTAGAATTACATGAAAGCTCGGTTGTTGCCTAACTACCGTCAGCTAGAAAGTCGTTTCTGTATTAGACTCAGATAGTACATTTTTTTTACGGTTCAAAAACATGAAAATTAAAAAACAAATTTTAATTAATTATTCATTTTTTACCTATTTTTTTCCCTAACTGGCATATTTTATGTGTCATGACCTTTTAAGTCAAAAAGCAAGACGGATTCTTAAAAGAGTACCTACTGTGTATATGTATTTATCAGCTATTTTGAGTAAAATATATATTGAACTGATTTGAAAAAGATTTATAACAATGCAACCAACGTGGTGGACCAAAATACTAAAATTTGAAAGAGCCATTGTACCAAATACTTTTATTTTTAAGGGTAATAACACTAAAGTATGTTTTTGAAAGTTGTGTGGCTCCCTATAAATTATATCGCTCATTAACGACTTTTCTTTAACGCACCAGATGTCTCATTCTAACCGTCCAAACTTTAGAAATTGAAATTAACGGACTGAAATCATTGCAACAAAAAAGGAGCCTAAAATCTGTTAAATCTAGCGTTGGAGTCAACGAGTCGTTGCAAATATCTTAAAAAGCTTCTCACTAAGGATTTTAAAAGAGCACAATGTTTCACTCCTCTTCGATTCCTTTTTTCATTATTTCTGCAAAAGATATAAGTATTTCTATCCATCAACTCTTTTTTCCTTAGTTCCCTATTCTACAAAAGATGGAACTGATCTGGCAATAGGCCAGCTGCAAATAGTTGTGAATTTTCAAAAACACTTCTTTCTTACCATACCCACAAATGCTTCGCCACATGAAACATTTGTTTCCAGTAGATAATATTCACATTATACATTGGGCGATAATACTCGAGGAAAATTAAAGGTCGTTGTTATTTTCCAGTGTTTTTTTTTTTTTCATAAAATTAATGCTACATTAGTTATACAGTATAAAACTGTATAACTAATGTAGTATTAGTTTTACAAACTATATTTTATTTTAGAAACTGCGTGGATTAAAAAGAGATATTGAAAAAAATATATTTTCTTCCTAGTACGTTCACCCGATTTAAATACACTGCCGTTCATGTAAGAATAAATTACATCAATAAAAATATCCAAGAATTTCTGAAAAGCCTTTTATGTATTGCAAAAATTATCCGTCGAACATATTTTTTTTCTTTTTTTTTTTTTTTTTGGAGCTAAGTAACTGTCAATCAAAATATTCCCGATATAAGCATATCAGTCTCAAGTCTCTCAGCTGAATCCATCAGTCTTTAAAAGCGACAAAAGTGTTACTGCATGAAAAAAAATGAATGCCTTGAAACGTAAAATGGAATATTTAAATAATAAAACATGATATACTCGTATTAATTGCATCCTATACATCTTTTAGCTCCATCAACTGACCCCCAATCGTCTCTAATCCACACAGCAAAAGGTAAAAAATCTATAACGACTTTTGGCAGTTTATTTGCTGATAGATGACATGCTGTTTGAAGTTATTGGGGATTCAATGCTGGCAGATAAATAAACAGCAGAACCGAGCATACCAAGATATACCAATCCGAAACTTTTAAACAAGTCAGTTGGAAAAACCACCCGTAGAATTGCAACATAATTGTTTTGAGCATAAGTAACTAAGCGAAGTTTTCTAAAAGTAAAATGATAAAACAAAACGTGAATCCATAGAACAAGTTTTGTCGTACATTTAATCTTTTAAGAAATATTTTGTCCCCGCTTTTTTTCATGTTTTTTTTTTAAATTTGTTTCTGCTAAAAAGCTAATATTAAATTAATTAGCAAGTTATACGATTTCTTACGAGTTCTCATTTACAATTATTGGCGAGAAAAGTCACTTTCTTTCGTAGAATACGTTATTGAAAGTCTCCAAACTGGTTAAAACACGTTTTTTGGAAATTCAGCACAAAATATCATCTTCAGCTTCTACATTAAAACAAAAACTATGTATACTTAATTAAAAAGATGTAGAAGTTTATTTTATAACGAATCAACAAAAAACAGCCTTTTTCAAGCATATTTTTAAAGGTTTATGCTTATTTAGGGCACCCCCAGAAAATAAAAGACCCAAAAGGACAGGAAAGAATGACGCTTATTAGAATTCCGTACAGCAAACATTTTATTGATCTGTAGTTGTTTAAAATGTTGACATGTCAACTTTAGCCTTCCAATAATTTAAAAGCTATGAAAAAATATTATTTTTTTTCCTTTTGTAAAATTTTATGAGAATGAAAATAATTTGCATGAAAATGGGATGTATGATACTTTTCCAATCTGAAGGACATTGATAACTCAGCAATAACACTTTTAGGCCGAAATTGAATTTGGGTGAAACTGAAGAATTATAATGCACTAGTAACGACATTCTAAAAATTTTTCAATAAAAAAATTAATAAATGAAAAGTAATAAAATCTTTTTTTCTGAGTTAAAATTAGTAATTTTCCAATTAGTATTTATAAAAGTATGTAGAGAAATCTTGAAATTTTAAAACTATTTCCTGAAGAAATTCTGAGGGATTTGAATCTCATAAATCCCTGTAATTCCGTTTAAAGTAAAATGGATTAACTTAGAGTCAATGATGAAGCGTAAGTTTCTTCTCAAAATATCAACAAAACTCACATGACAATAGTCTTTCCTTTCATTTGAGAGAGAAAAAATTATTTGAGTTGATGAAATTCGAAGAAAGTTAGATTTCCTTTCAAGCTCTATTTTATTGATTTCAGAAAAGTAAGAAATGTTGGACATTTTCTGAAATCTTTTAAGGGAGTGTGATCAGGTGTTAAAGTGAAGAAAAAAGCAAAAGGACTTTCTGTAAAATTGGAATCCCTTTACATTTCTATTTTGGTGTTGTATATAAATATACCAGTTGTTAGTTTCGTTTGAGATAAAAATGTTTCACTCGTCTCTTATTTACAAAAAAAAAAAAAAGAACGGAATTCCGTTCTTTAAAATTTGTGGAATTTGATATAACCTTTATTCTGCGTTATGTAAAGCATTATCGAAATCATACGTTTCCTTGTATTTCTTTTTAATCAAAAAAAAAAATAACCCTCACAGTTAAAAATTAAAATTAAACATTTATTTGAAGCATTAGAATACAAACGGAAAAGAAAGTAGAATAATTCATATTTTAAAACAAGCTACTGTTAATAAATTTTATAATATAAGGAAAACACTTTTTTAGAGCTGATGAAGTATACTTTTACTTTTTAGTACCAAAAGAGCAGGTTATTTATTTACTTTTTTGTTTATTTATTATTATTATTATTATTATTATTTGCTTTTAAACTTTTGTTTTTAAAAAATACATGCGCAATGCGTTTGACTGATTTCGATGGATTTGATGTTTTCGAGAATGGAGAACGCCTTTCAACTGCTAAATGACTAATAATAAACTTATTTTATTTTTTAATAAGTATTTTATGCTCTATTTCTGCTTGAGTTTAATTTTTAATGCTGTTTTTACAAAAATGTAACATTTTCTCAAAAATGTATATGAAGCGAAGCAGTTTATTTTTTGTATTACATTGTGTGGCAAACAGAATTGTTATTTCAGAAACAATCATGGTAACACATGATTCAGAATGATTATTTGTTTTATGTTACCAGTAAGATATTACTCGATTTTTTTTAAAACTACGTACATTTTAAATGTGTAATTGTATTTGAAAGCTCAAGTAATGTAAGTTCAGTATTAGATGCAGAAAAGGTCGTGGTAGCCTCGTGGTTAGGAGACTGGGCTTCCACGTGGAAGGTCGCATGTTTAATACCAGCTGAACACCCATCATGTCCACTTGAGGATACTTGCATGTAAAATTCGTGGACCCCAATAACCCCACTCCCTCGCTCCCGGGGGAGGGCATCCCTAAGGCCCAGTGCTAATAGGGAAGGCGGTTGGAGGAGGAAAAAAGTCTTAGATGCAGCTTGTTTACTGTCTTTGAAATTGGTTTATTGCTGTTTTATACATTAATAACAATAATCAAAAAGGTCCTATGCATTGTTGCTTAAGGATACCTTCATTTTATATCTCGCATACCGATTATTTATTAGTGATTTATGCATTAAGTTGGCGAATAGTGTAAAAAAGGGAACATTTTCAAACAATTTAGTAAAAAAAGTTAATTGATAAAGGTGTTAATGATGCTAACTCAGTGTACATTTTTATTTCAGGATGTCGAGGCAAAGCTGTGGAAAAAAATATTTTCAACCAAAAAACTGACAAGACATATTATTAATTCATTTCTTCCAAAAACACATCAAGAAAATGTCCGTTAACAATTTAATGCATGTACTTCTCTTTTTTTCCAAGGCTTAAAACTTTTCCTTTAATTAAACAAAATGTTCCCTTCTTTAGAAAATTGTTACTTTCACCCAAGGTAACGTTTAAAGGTTATGTGTTCTTCAAGTTGGGAAAGCAATTAAGTTTCATGAAGTAATTAAGTTTCTTGACTTGATTTATTACCTCAGGTATTAAAACGAATGTCAGAAACAGCATTTTAAAAACTGATAGCTTTTCTTGCATCTTTTTTTTTCATTGTAAAGATAAAATTAGGTAACTTGTTCTTTTCCTTTCTAATGACATGCTCTTCTAACGCCGATAATATGTTTTCTGAAGATCAAGCATTTTAAACGGTGATTAGAAAACCCGCGATCATCTTCCATTTCTTTTTATGTACGAATATAATCACCCATATACATTGATTATGTATCACAAATATAGTACTAAAGCTACAGTGAAAAGCGATTAGTTTGTCACGAGAGGCAATAGAAAACTATTCCCTCGTTTTTAGAATTTACTCTTAACTTTAATTTACATTTATTTTAGGTTAACCACTTTTTCGCCACAGCTAGTACGAAGTATCTCGCTTTCCAAGATTATATTTGAATATGTTAGAAACTATGGACTTTTATGTGGAGAAAATATTTTTATACTCTGTTTCATCGCGTCCATTAATTCTTTATTAAATTTCCACCACATCCCAATTCATATCAATGTGTTTTCGTAAAACTTCTTCGGTATGTAAAAAAAGGCGTGACCATTGCCGTGACAAATGTAAATATTATTTTTTATTATGTAAGGTCGTACCAGTACTATGATTTTCCAAGAACGTGTCAAGTTTTTTGCAACTTTATTTTTCGCGCTATCCCTTACTTACTATAATTATCTCTGATAATTTGAAACAAAAATAATGCTAATAAAAATGTGCCAGTATAGTTCACAGTTAAGAAGTAAGAAAAACGTTCATAATTTTGATTAAACTGCCATTTTCACCGTTCCCTCCGGGAGGAGCGAACTTTTTCATAATTTCAAAAGGAGTACTTTTATGAGAGATACAGAAGAAAGTTTCGTAATAGTCACAGTGTAGTAGGACTTTGTTACACAAATCAAAAAGTATGTTGACGTAACTCAATCTTATGTTTATGCGTATTAATACTAGCTCTATTATTTTCTATGCGATCATCACTCATTTTTATTTTAATTATAATTTAAGGCAGTGAGAAGCATGGGATGTAAGTGACCAAAAAACGATTTTGAGAAAAACGCATTCAAAGTGCGGCTCTTATGGCACCTTTAATGCTATTTTTTTCTAAATCATGTCGGGGGGCAGCAGCTGTTAATACTACCTCTAGCATATCTTGTCACAATATAGAATAGTGCTTTGCTTATCATTTACACTACTTATCTCCAATTTTTGAATTTTGTCAATTACACCCCTTTGCTACTAGGTGCCTTATTTATAAAACAAAATTTAAGCGCAACGAACGTAAGCAAAAACCAGTGATTTACACCTTCAACCATTCTGTTTTTCAGCACTTGGCTATTCCAAACTGTTTTTTGAAACTTAGATCAAATTCGATAATTGTTCCCTAATATTGCAGAAAATTAACGATCAAGGCCAGAAGTTTCGGTTTAATTCGTACTAAAATCATATAAAAACTTGCCCTCATTATTAGACTAAGGTTGGGGGAAAATTAATCAGATGAAAAGTGCAGTTAAGGTTAGAAAAATTGCTACGTCTGAAAATGTAATAAAAAATGTGTAAATTATTTTCCTTTAAAGTTTTTAGATATGGATTGATATAGCTACATGTATAGCTTGACATGTTATCTGCTGATATCTCTCAAGGCAACATTTTTTTTAAATAATCGGAATTTTTATTACATCATAATGCACTTAAAGCTACCTACGACATTACACTTTTTTATTTATTTTTCCCGTATTTTTTTATTAATTTGAAACATAGAAAAGTATTTCAAACTTTGGATAAGATATAATTGCGAAAAGGAATAATAGCTTAGTTAAAGACTATTACTTTCATAAATATGAAAAATGTACTAAACTTTTTTTTCATGTCTTTCATTTACATTTTTGTAAACCACATCCATATGTTTTTTACCAGAAATCTGTGTTTAGAGGTTATGAAATGATTGCGTAGAATAAGAAAATATTCATAAAACTCTTAAATTCATTTGAGAAAAATTTATTTCTTATGTTTGGTTGAAGATTCAACGAAAAAATGATGTTTTTCTGATTAAAATAAAACATTTGTTACGTAATTCATCGATAGTTTCATCTGTAATGCAACACTGATAACAAATGCATAAATGCATTCATTATTTAATAATTAAAATATTCAGTTTCAGAAACAAAAAAAAAAAAATATTTTTATGATCTTTAAATCTTGACTCGTTTATAGTAAATTTCAAACGAAAATAAGAAAGAAAAATATTCGAAGCAATAAAATAAATTTATTGAGACTAGCAATAACATCTGTCTTTGGCTCAATTCCAGGACTCACTTACGCAAATTACGTTGAGCATATTCCTTGCACTTTTTTGTCTGATTTAATTTTTCTGTTATATCTAAAGCTTCCTTCCATATTTCATTTTTTTAATGTTGAAGAAGACTTCTTTTTATTATTATTTCTCTGGAAATTCATCAATTTTATGCTAATTTTTATTTACATTTAACATTAAATCTTCCTTTTATTTGCTAAGAAGACATAGTAATGAGATTATCTTTTTTTCTTATTTTTTTTTGTGCGTGTGTTTCTTTAATTTCCTTGAGTTAGTAAAGAGAAGTCTTAAAAAGAATTCAATATTTTTCCTCTGTCATTTTTTTTTCCTCAAGAGAAATTATTTTAGTTATTTTTATATTTGTAATAAAAAATTAACAAAAGGAAGGATACGTGATAAAAATTTTAAGAAAAGTATTTCCAAAAAAATAACGGGATATAAGATCATCAGTTCGTGAAGAACTAAGCAATCCTAAATTATCGTACATCATTAGCGACTTGGTTACATTCTTCAGTGTCTCACAGTTTTAATTCTAAACAATGTGAATAATAATGTTAAAGGTAAAATAAAATTACTAATAACATTTGCAAAAATAAAAATATGATATTAAATTTTGAAATACATCATAAGAATAAATTTATTTTAAAATATAAATGCTGCTGTAATTGTATTCACGCTTTGAAAAAAAAAATGAATTTTACATCTGCACTTTGTCATTTTGCCAACTTGTTCAGTCTATGGAAATGTGTCCTTTGTTGTTTGCAGATATTTTTTTTCAATGTTTAATGGAACTTAAATAAAGACTGTATTCAGAATCCTTTACATTTTTTGGTGCAAAAAAGTCCATTCCTGGCGTCGTTTCAGCAAATCTACTTCCACACTTTTTTATTCTTGCCTAAATAATGATATTGAATAGTTAATAAATAGCTAAGTCCGTCATTTTTTTTCAAGATTTATAAAGAATTAAAGTTTGTCTGGAAGATTTATACTTGTTAATTTCAATTGTTCAAAGATAACACGTCTGAACATGTTTCTAAGAAATGTAGGGTTTGTAGTTGAGAATTACTTGCTAGAAAGAATATTTCCTTCTCTGTTTACAGCACTAACACATCCGAATTTATTTCATATTTTCACACTTGAAATTTGTGAAATTCGTCCTGTTCTCTGTCACTAGCTTCATCACATACAATACTGACTCATTGATGTAGAATTGAAACATCTAAAAAAATATCCAGTTCTTCATCAATATAACTAACACATACAAAACTGTCTTTTTTTAGTCATCACCTAGGATTAGATATCTATCCTAGGTGAGTATCTATCCTAGTTTATCTATAGATAAACTCTATCGGCTTCCTGGTCTAGCAACCGTTTCGGTCTCGCCTGTCTTTGGCATGCAGCAGAGAGGGAGAGAGAGAAAGGAGACCTGGGGGGTTGGGGGGGGGGGGCTATTCCGTCGCGAGTCATACGCTTAACGTGTCTTCTCTCGTTAGTGAGATATTCATTAATTTTCTCTCAAAGGCTAAATGTGTTTAATTTTCTTTTGATATCTTCATTTTTCATCCACACAACATCGTCCAACCGTTTAGATAACCAGTCTGCTGCCTGAATTTGGATCGTGTTTTAAAACGATGTGTTTGAGCCATACAGTTGAGGTTGGGTGCAGCTGTAACCACGTAGGTTAAGTGCCACATATGGGGTGAATTTTTCGCCAGTCTGAAACGATGCCACACACTTCTGAAGTGTTGCACTTTTTCGTTAAGTTTATTACCAATAAATATTTTTAAACCTATCTTGTAGAACAGTAAATCTTGTGGAACATTAAATCTACAATTCTTCCCGTTTGTGGCTGTAGGCGTTGTTTACCAGTATGATCTTTAATAGAAACATCTGCAGTACAAAGTATTTTAAAATTAGGAAAACTAAAGTTATCCAGAACACCAGCCGCAAATAAAACCGCACCAGCCAGCCATACAGAGCAATTTAAACGTTGCGTGTGTATTTCGTTCTTTTACATTTAAAGGATGATAAACTTTTCAAAAGTTACAAATCTAGTTAAAGAAATTACCCATCACGCAAGCTTCAATTAATTGAAAACAGTAAGCAATCTTTAAGGGGGCACAGTACCTCAAAATCGTTCAGAATATCGAAATTTTTTTCAAATTACGTATTTCAATGAATAAAACTGGCTTAAAGCCACGTGCATTTCAAACAAATTGTGAGTGTTCAACAAATTGTTTGTTTTTCAAACAAAAATGTGAGCAAAAATATTGCTTGCTATTGCAAAAATTGAAGTCAAGTTTAACTTTTTAAAAATTTTGAATTAATGGTTGATCACAATGAGGTTTTGCTTTCAAATATTATTTCTAATCATAATTGCAAGTAAATGCATTTAATGTATTTTATTTTACTGGTAAACGAACAAAAAATATTGGAAGTAGGTACCGTGCCCCTTAATTGCTGAATAAAGAAAATTAAATAACGCGATAATTGTTTTGTTTAATGTATTTAGAACGTTGAATTTTTTGTCAACTAATAATCCTTATTATAGATATTCAAGTAGCTCAAGTTTAAAATCGATATGTTTTTAAGATAATCAAATAATAATAATAATATAATATCCAAAGTTGATGTGAAGCATTGTTGCATTAAAATGATTATTAGATACATTAAATGTAGCTTTTCGGCAAGGTTAAATTTAAATTATTATTCATGTATTTACTTTTGTCATGTTCTTAAAAATGCTAATTTTTATCAATAATATACCCGAAGAACAGAGGAAAACCTCAGAAAAGAATATAGCAGACTTAATTTGTTGAAACAAAATTGTTGAAATGGCTATCACGAAAACGGAAGAAATTCTATCTTGCAATGATACGTGACGTTGCACCTTAATCAGAAAATTCAACACAGTTCTTTGTTTAATTCCGAATACGTTCTTTTTTTGAAAATTGAACTAATGAGTGTGTTGCATTTTTTAAATGCAACTCATGTCCTTACAACATCAAGGATGAAATGAACTTCGAAAACTACACAGTAGGAAAAAAAGGAGACTCTTCTTGAAGAAGAACAGTAATTGTGCCTTAAATTTTCTTAAGACTTTTATTTTATCCACGAATACTACTTTTACTAATATTCATTTGCTATAATTTAATAACTATTGTATCACTATGACAATCATATTTAAAAGTTCGAAAAAAATTTCACTCGAGTTTAGCTAAAGCGATGTGGTACACAAATTGATCTCCGTTTCTCAAAAAGTGTTTTTTCTTTACATTTACTTTTTCCCTAGTTTTAGATAACTTTAAAGAAACTTATGGCTCTTTCGTCTTCCTTTTTTAAAAAATTGTCTTATATTTTTGATATTGCTTATTTGTTGCAACAACGTCAAAACTCGGAAAATTATATGTTTCAGATTTAAAATTACCATTTACTATGGTAATGTTAATTTCAATTATCCTGCAATATTAATTCAAAATGGCAAACCTCTTCAAGAAAGAAGTAATATATTTCTTCTTTTTCACATGCTCCTTATCTTTCCCTGCAGTTCTATATGGAAACCTAATAATATCATTAAAGGCATCACCGTTCTACTACAATATAAAAAGGCTATTTTAGTCTATATTCAAAAATAAATTATACTTACATTGTATATTGTTCATAAAATTTCTAAAACTTTCTCTAATTTGAATTATTTTGCAAATAAAAAATTAAATAAGGATCTAAAGGAGATCCTTTTAAGGCTGTAAACTTATGTTTTATTCTCATGTGTGGCTTGTTGAACCAAAAATCAAAAATAGAAGTAACATGTGAGATTGCGCAGACGGGTGGAAGAGACTGCTTCCAATAATAAGTAGAATTTATTAATATTAACTGCAAGAATATTAAATAAAAAATAATAATAAATTAACTTTGCGCTAAGTAAACTGTAATAAAAAAAATCACGTTAAGAAAGCACAAATAAGCATTAAAGTGCAGACATATGTTTCGGGATTGCTTGGAATTCCTTTTTCAATGCGATAGGG
Source organism: Octonoba sinensis (assembly GCA_038502835.1). NCBI lineage: Eukaryota > Metazoa > Arthropoda > Arachnida > Araneae > Uloboridae > Octonoba > Octonoba sinensis. Next base: position 104,605,296 of record CM076602.1, on the reverse strand, counting down.
GGCTTCTAGATGCAAAAACATCCAAATGAAGCAGACAAAACAACAAAAACATGGCTTATATAGCCTAAGATTTACCGGTAAACCAATGGGGATAAAGTACTTCCACTTCCGTGAAGCGGAAGTGGAAGTAACACGGAAGGCACGAATAAAAAAGCACCAAACGAACCCAGTTGAAAGTACACAAAGTAAAGAAGGAATATCAATTAACAACAAAGCAAAAAAGACCACAGCATGCATAAAACTGCAAAAATGCATGAAAGTTGCTTCACTTCCGGTGTTCTGCGGGAACCTAGCTTCATTGCGGGACATCTCGCAACATTTCTATCACCATGAAAATACTAGTAATTGTGATGAAAATTCAATCCCTTTCATTGGGAAAACAAACTATAAAAACGAATCTATAACATAGACGAGCGAAGAATAAAAATATGAATTCCAGTAGACACTATGTTGTACTATTACTGTTCAACTACTAACTGCAAAACTACTTGGAGTCGCGGTGCGTTCACACGTCCCCTTCCTTCCTAAAATTCAAGTGCGCCTTCTAAAACCTACTGCGCCATCTTTCCAGGCTTTATCTTGAACGAAAATTGGTATTTTCTACTAAGAAATTTACTAAAGTTTGTTAGTTTTCAAACTGTTTATTTAAATTTGTTTTTTAGATTTATCGTGTGACGTAGCACAAAACTCAAAATTACGTTCGCGCATTCATAGAAATTATATTTCTTCTCAGTGCGCTCACATTTCCCCTACCCTTCTAAAATTGAATTGCGCCATCTCTCCTACTGCAACTTCTCACCAGGTTTTACCTTATGTTTGCTGTTGGGGATATTTCATAAGAAAATATGGAATGTATGGAAATAAAATGATTAAACACTCTGAAAAAACGGCATATGAAAATAAAACTGCTCTAAATCTGAAATAATTGTGAGCATTGTTTTTAGTAGTAATAATTTCAATAAGCAATATTTTTGTACATTTACTTATTATATGTTGCTGTTGATTTTTGTATATTTACGTATTATAACTTTAAATGCTAAATGTTCGCACTTTATTTTTAGCAAGTCCTAAATGGGCCAAAAAACCTTCCGACCAAGAAGCCGTTGTAAATCAGAAAGTTATCTTTGCTTGTCAAGCCGAAGGGATCCCAGAGCCTATTCATCGATGGAAATATAGACCAGGTCTGTATCTGAATTTCAATTATTTTCGTATCTAAATAGCATATTATCAGCATTATTTATTAATTTATTTTCTTATTGAAAATTTTAAAAGATAATACGTAATGTTCAATACATCTTCATTGATTCGTAATGGATTGACATAATGGAATTCATAGACGTAATGGAAACATTCTTGCTTTCATTTTCTTACAAATAATTGATTTTCATATGGCATTTTCAGCATTTAGAATTTTATTTGCTCCTTTCCATTTTATGAATTTGCTTGTTTTCTGAAAAGATAGGGTAATTTGACCTTTCACCTCTAAGTGTGAAAATTTGAGATCAAATGTTTGCGAAAATTGTTTTTTTCACACCTATATTTATGAATCAAGTATAATAACCATTATGATTAATGCTATTGAAAGTAAGAAATATTGGGTACTTAAGGCTAATTTATTTTTATAATACTGCATAAACATTTGCACATACTTAAATTTCAAATAAAATTTGTTCTTTTAAATTATGTTTGTCAAAAATATCATGTATTTTTTTCCGCACTGCTTCAGCACAACGTATAATTCTGAATTTCTCTAATCATAAAAAAAGGCAATAAGGAACAAAGCACAACTTACATAGCATTTGATTAAATAGTTAAAATCCAAAAAAACAAAAAAAAAAAAAAACATTAATGATTTTAAAACATAAAAGTGAATAAAATCCTGTGAAATGCAATAAACTAGAAATGTATTCGTTAAAGTGAGTTAAAATTTATATAACCATAAAATTTTTACTATCTGCAGCTAAGTATATTTCCTAGATAATAAATTTTCTTCGTAAAGTTACATAAATCAAGATAAAACACGCATATCTTATGCATGTACCAAAAATTAATGGTATTTAATACCACCCACTAATTTGCAGGAAATTAATTAGCTTTTCTTCAAAATTGCTACTGTAGTATTTTAATTTTATAGACAAGGTAACGCTGAAACTAAAAATTACTTGAACAATTAGTCAATAACCCGAAACAAAAAAAAAATATAATGCTTGGCAGGTAATTATTTCACTTTCCATAGTATTAAATAGATACAAATTTTGAATTTTCATCTTATTGCCCCAACGGGAACAAGAATCTGCTAAATCTTTAAAACATCGTTAACATTTTTCTCATCAAGAAGATGTACAAAAAAATTAAGCTTTGGCAGACATTTTTAATCTTTCTGTTTTCTGTTCACCATTATAACTTTCATTATTCAACATTCTCCGGCAAGAACATTAATCCATCTTGAAATGTTTGGGTTTTTTTTGGAAAAATTATGATCGTGTGTAACTTTTTGTAAAAAAAGGGGGGAAGAAAAAAATCATCATCATGCATGAAAACAATGAAAACATTTTTCTCCAAGATGCTTATGAACCTTCTTTTAATGGATAGTAAACTACATGTTGACGTTCAGAGTGCGGAATTTTTAATTTGATTTTGAAGAGCATGAATGCATAAAAAGTTTTTCTTGAGTAATTAAAAGATGTTTTCGTGTCTTAAACATATAAAATGTTTTTTTTTTTTTTTGGAAGAGTCGTTAATGGTAAAATTGCTTATACACGCTTTCTCTCATTTTGCTTTAATCTTTACATTGTAAAAGATAGTTGCCCGTCAGTTTATAAGGAAACATTTCTCTTCAAATAATTACAAAACAATGTTTAATTTAAAATTTAATTTTAAATTCGTCTTATAAAATGCTAAAATATTATTTAATAAGTAAACTTCCTTCATGATTACATTTAATAGTGACAGGTGTTTGCTAGATTGCGAGGAATTTAGGATTTATTCAGAATTGGTCATACTTTTTCAACAATCATTTGCTGCTCAATCAACAATAACTATAACGGTACTGGCTATAAACCAAGCAACAAAACGCATTGCGTACATTGTGGTAAATTTCAACTCCATATTTTGTGCAAGAATTAAAATTCAAAGCATGCGTAAAATAAAACCTGCAAATTTTTCTCATCTTGAGTTCTTCTTGCCGTTTAAAGAAACACAATTAGACTACAGCTTTAAAATTTCTTAGATGTAATAACTTGGTATACCTTGTACTGTACATGAAAAACTCAAACATTTCTTTCATCACTTGTGAATCACCTAATCTGTCCAGTGATCTAGTAAGGATTTTGTTTTAAACCAACGTCGGAAAATAGTTTAATTTCCAAAATTTTGACTTTTTTTAAAAATCTATTGTGACTTTATTATCACACAGAAATTGCTCCTCCAAATGAATACCTCTGGTAATTAAAAACTTCTAATACATGTTTCTAAACTTAATTTCACTATCTAATTTTTTCTAAACGAAAAATTATGTGGGTTATAAAACATTGTGTAGCTCGTTGACAACGTCGTTGAATTTATCTAATAAACTGTCCATTTTATGGTCAATCCAAATTGCAATTAGTTACGAGAAGAAAACAAGCGCGTTTTAAGGTATACATGCGTAAAAACATGGCTAGGTCTATACTTTTTCAATACTTATCTGTATTTGCCGAATAAGCCAGGGAAACCCATTAAAGCTGGTCTGTCAGACAACGGAGCCCATCGCCCGCAACTCGAGGACGGATAGTTGAACAATTTAATTTAGAGGGACTGAAATATATAAATATGAGCAATTATAAATCTTGCTACAGATAAAGATTACCTTGATTAATACTATTGATAGAGCTGAAAATATGGATCAAATTCTCAATGTGTTATGACTATACAGTTTTAAAAACCGTGTCAAATTGTTTCTAACGTTTCTTAACAAAGGCCGTCAGGCATTTTTAACGAGACTAATTCAAATGATGTTCTGCATTTGTTCCCAATATCTTTCGTATTTGAGCATTTTTGAGAATAGAAAATGGCTTAAAGTATTAAAAAGCTGAAATGGGTATGTACACATACCTTTCCAGTCTACGTTAAAATAATGCAAATAAAATTTCATTATGCCAAATATTTTTTGTGATACTTTGTTTCTGTTACTAGTGAAACGCTCAAGGCAAACTACAAGAGAAAAAGTCTAATGTGAGTTCGATGTGTGAATATCACCTGTTAAAGACATGCACACTGAAACTTGTCCTCTTTTCAAACATTTCGACTAGAAAATGATAATTATTGACGTACTGAATATTTATTTATGTCATTTTGTACAAAAATCATATTTTGACTGATTGACATAGAATATCAATAAATTCAAGCATTTTTTCATTCTGAGTGAGATTACTTGTTTTCTTTGATTTGAACTGTAAATAGGTTCAGTGAATTTGTTCAACGTTATAAATCGTTTTGCGGAGAAAACTCCTGAGAAACGTTGATTCCCAAAATTGTTCTTGTCATCCCTAACCTTTCTATTTGGTTTGTACGATAAATTCTACAAAATTTAGAAAGACATTTTAAAATTTACATATAACTTTGTATAAATGGTGTTTAATTTCTGAATTTTGCAAATATTATAAAAATATATAGTAACATGAATACTTTCGGATCTCACTAAGTGAAATCGTAATGCTAATTCAATAAAAAGCTTTAATTTTCATAAGCACATCATTATATATTTAGGTATCTATTTTATTTTCAGCTTAAATCCTTACACATATTTTATAAATGGTTGTCATAGTCAAAAATAATGATGAAAGTTTGAGAGTCATTGGTAATCAGGATAATTAGAAGGTCAAAAAATATAATAAAATATTACATAATAAATGAGAATTTTGCAAGGACGTGTGTTCATGCCAAAAAATCCTCTAAATGAACATGAAATGTTAATAATTTTTCCCCCTTCCAGCTTCTTATTTCACTTAAACTCCCATAAGTTGAGAAACGGAAATCTGAACTACTTATTCTTATACATTTTCTTCCAAAATATCCCATTTAATGATTGTGAAGCAGTGTAATACTTCAATAAGTGCAAATCTGATTCTTTTTTTTTTATTTTTTTATTTTCAAGCTGAGGCAGCTAATCAATCGATTGATTTCCGAAGCGTTGTCAGCAGCTCTCATATGTATGTCCTCGAAAATGGGTCTTTAGTGATAAGAGATGTAGAGAAACAAGACGGAGGACAATATCTCTGTGAGGCTAGCAATGGAGTAGGTGCATCATTAGCAGAAATTGTAAAACTAAATGTTAACGGTAAGTTCTAAATAATTTATCGATAATTATAATTTCAATTTTTTTTCCTTAAAAATCGAAACATATTTTCTCTATATGCAATATTTTGGGATTAACCAATTACATTGCTTTTAGTGGTTTAATTTTTACTGAATTTTATTATGTACATAAGAATAAATGGATATTTTTATTTATTTATTTAATTTTACTTTTATTCACCACTATATATTTATAAACTCATTTTTTAAAGAGATTACTTCTTCAAAAATTTATGAACCAGAAAAATAAAACTTTAACGAGCAGAAAAATTACACACCCTTATATATATATATATAAATTTGTGGTATAATTTTTTTGAGAATTTTATTATGTACATAAGAACAAATTTATTATTTTAATTTTTATTTATTTATTTATTTATTTTTACTCAACATTACATATATATATATATCTATGTATATATATATGTCCCACATAAAGTATGCTCTGGTATTGTTCTGTAACATGTTCTGAAGTCCAATAATTCAGCCATTTCACATAATATCGTATTAGTAAAAAGTAAGAAAGAAATTATATTCCACACTGCTATGAAGTTGCAAGGTGTTCCTTTCTACTAGAAACTTTATTGTGTTTATGAAGTAAACACTTGTAGAGATAAACGAAATTTCAATAATTTTGCAACGACGTAATAATAAATATATTATTATTATTAGTAGTAGTAGTAACAAATACCAACACTAAAACATTTCAACTTCATTTGTGCTCTGACGCCAATATTTTATTTTATAACTTTAGTAAAGTCGAATACATTCGTTTTTGTTTTCATATTTTTACTGTCAAAACTTAGTTTTCTTGTTTAAATGATAATAGATTAGAGATGGTATGGCTTATGCTTCTTACTTTGAAATGTGTTAAGCATGTTAAAACATCATATTTTGTACATAAAAAATATATTTGTTAACTTCATATTGCGTGTTATTTTTATTATTACTTTTTAATAGGAAATACAAATTTAAAATGCACCTTTTTGAAAGAACCAATGATAAATTATTTGAAATACGAAGTTATGTTAAAAAAAGAGTTCTGAAGATAATGTATATTTTCAAACTTTGTGTTTAGAAGTACATCTAAAATTTATGGTGCATTCTTAGCTAAACTGTCATCAAAAAACAAAGCAAAAAAAAAAAAAAAAACCCAATCAACGCAGCATTCAGTTTCCTTCTAAAAAGAAAGATTCTTCTTTTATATTTACGGAAAAAGCAATAACTCACGAAGTGAATCAGTATGAAAGAAGATTTTTTATACTTTAATTTAAACATGCTTGCTAGGGTGTTGGATAAATATTCTTACAAAAAACGATATTTGTTTTTAAAAAGTTGTGTTCTATGCCAACATTGTTTTTCCTATAAGAAGAAAAGGATTCCCGCTAAGGGAGAGCAAACGAAAAATTTATTTACTGACAAAGGAAAAAAAATACTGAATTGTGTGTTTTATTATGCGAAAAAAAGTTACATTTCGTGCAAAAGAGAGATACTCTGTAGAGTTCTTTTGGAACATTTTATACATAGATCGTGAAAAACGCTAGACACAGCGTTGCATCTGACTACATTGTTCATTCCAGTATTATAATTTTTTGTTATGATCTGAAGAGAAAAAAATCAATTGTAATTCCCAATGTTTGAAAAAGAAAGAAAATAAGAAAGTTTTTTTATGTTTTTATAAAACCGACCATGTCTCATATTCTTTTATAAAATTTTCTTCTTAAGTGCTGTTCCTCGGGCAACTAAACCAAAATGCTAGAGCGCAAGCTCGTGATGTCATTTCAAGTGCAGTTTCGTTGTGGAGCTATTAACACTTACGAGAAGTAAACAGTCTAAGTGTTTCATGCATGCAATGAAAATCGAAGCAAAAAAAATAAAATTCTGAAATTTATCCTAGTAAAAACATGATAGTTTTAATTTATTTGAGTATGAAATTATTAACATGTACAAAATATAATTATTAAATTCCCCTTCAAGTCGTTATCCTCTCATATCCTCTCATTCATTTAGCAATAATTATCTTCACGCATTATTAAAATCATCGATGCATTTTCATTGAATGAAACCATATTACTGATTTGCAGTATCACTTTTGTAAAGACAGTTACTTATACATTGTTTAAAAAATACATATTTAAGAACTTGTTAGCTAAGCAAGAATTACAACAAACAAAATAGATCCAGCATAATACCTACTACGCTCTTCTTAGTAATTTGCAAAGCGTAATGTCTATATAAAACAAGATAATGCAAAACTAAATCAGCGGACAATAGAAGTCATTTTTAGTACACTAAGTTCAAAGCCACTTAGTGTAGTTTTACTTGTTTAAACATAACTATTAGCAATTTCCTAGTATTAAAATAAATCATTCCAATGAAATGTAAACCTTTGTAATACAAATTAAAAACTAAACATCACCTTTAAATTAAGCAAATAAGTGCAGGTAAAAATTGCAGGATCAATAGAATTCATAATCGAATAATTATAATTCCTAATCGAATAATTATAATTGCTATCATATACAGCCTCAGCATCCTAACATTCCTAATATATATATATATATATATATATATATATATAATTGGCTTTTAATTTAATTATATAGGGATATGTAATAATAAAGCTTAAAGCATACTATTAGTTAAAACGTTAAAACAGCAACCTGTTTTAATCTTTTTGGACATTGGTATTATAGCATAAATGTTTCACAAGCAACTTTGCAATAAAAATGTACTATTGAGATTTGGATGTAAATAAAAAAAAAGTCAACAAGACTCAGTCCCCAATAGCTATCTTCTGATAAATCACATTTTGCTCCTATCTCCAATTTGATTTTAAAGTTTTCTAAGAAATGTAAAAGATCGAAACGACTTCTCTTAAACAGCTCAAGATTCTTAAAAACAAAAGACTGTTTACGTCCAACTTAACCACAATCGATTCTGACTTTTGAGTAAGAAAATGAAACTGCCACGAATAGAGTATCGTAAAAGAATGGAAATTGCGGTTCGCATCAGATGCGAATAGTTAAAGTAAAATATATATATGTGATTAAGTAACGCAACCAAAAAACCTTACAAAGCTCTTTGCGATAAATAAAGTATAACTAAAGATAACAGTCAATTTATAAGCCATCATTTACGGAGTGAGAATTCTTGTATCTTCTAGATGTCATTTATTCCTAAAATTCCACTTTTAAGAATTCTTAAGAAATAAAAGGCTCAATGTCTCATGTATGACAATAATAGACAATTCTTCTTATGTTTGATTATTAAAATAAAGTTAGAATTTTCCGTGATATAAACATCACGTAACAAAGCAAAAAAAAGTAACCTTTTTCTAAAAGGCCAAAACAGATGTTCTAACAATGCTCTTTGTATTTAAAAGCAAGGTGTGTAAATGAATTGTTAGTAGAAACCTTTAAAACTTTTGCAGTTCTCAATGTTTCAACAAGATTATCGAGATAAGCATCAGATACTCAATTGGACTGCTATTCGAGAAAGGAATCAATTTATGTCAGCGATAGAAAGCGGATCCTAATATTTTATTCCAGCCACAAAGCCGTAAATTGCACGAATCCACACAATAGGGGTACAGTTATGTGTCCTGAGTTAAGTTGAAAAGGGTGAGGAGGAAAAAAATAGTCTGAGGAGAATATAAAGAAGAATTCCGATAAAGCGGATCATTAGTCTTGACTTTCGTACAAACGAAAAGCTTTGACTAAAATTGGGAAGACGGGGAAACTGTATTTTTCGCTGATTTTGTGATTGTTTTTTATCTTTTTTTGTGAGATAAAGGGAACTTTTCCAAAGTAAAAGTTTCTGCGAGAGTTTTTCTAAATTATGTAAATACAGATCCCTCACAAATCCGTTCACAATTATCTATATATATATAAAACAGCAGTGTCTGTTGATCTGTCTGTCTGTCTGTTCGCTATAGAATCCCAGGCCGTTTTTCTAATCGGGACCACGTTCAGCACAGTTAATACTTACGACCCTAGAAACTCATCGCTGCAAAAATGAAAGTTCTGACTCAATTAGATTTTTTAAAATATATTTTTTTTTCAATGATTTTTTTCTACGTTTAGATCTTTTAAATTATGTACGCTTAGATCTTTTAAACTACGCAACGGATTTTGATGCGGCTTTAATCAATAGACAGCGTGGTTAAAGAGGAGGGTTTATAGACCCGTCAGAAAAAAAATCCTACAGGTAGTTCTTTTTTATTCCAACTTTACTCAATCTTCCACATAAATTTCCCAATATGGAAGTAAAAGAAACCTTGCACATATTAATGTAATATATCGATTGAAAGCGCAGAGTTTTCTGCACAAGTTTATATTTGTTCTAAGTTTCTAAGTCAATAAGAACGCCCGTTATAAGCTTTTTAGTTCGATTTCTTAAGGCTTACTTTGACCCAGAAATAATAATTAGCAGTTTCCTCAACTCCGCGTGAATGTCAGCATACTTTCGATTCAAAACTTATTCTTCAAAATAGAGACATCATTTAGTTTTTAGCGGAATCAATCTAAAATCATCGCCAAGACGTTTTTTATAGTTTTAGCTGGAACAGCGCGTCAGGAGACGTTTATTTACATTCTTATCAAGGACATCACGGCAAGTGACGGTTTTTATACTCTTATCAGGGACAGCGACTTAGGCGACATTTTTACTGTTCAGCACGTGCAACGCCGTGCAGGTACTGCTAATATATATATATATATATATATATATATATAAACATTTCTCTTGAACCACTCTATCTATTGATGAATCCACATTAAAATCCGTTGCGTAGTTTAAAAGATCTAAGTGTTCATAGTTTAAAAGATCTAAACGTAGAAAAAATCATTGAACAATTAAAAAATTAATTTAAATCACAACTTTCAATTTTGCAGCGATGAGTTTCTCGGGTCGTAAACATTAACCGTGGCGAATGGGGTCCCGAAAGGTAAAACTGCCTGGGATTCTATAGTGAACAGACAGACAAACAGATCGACAGACACTGCTCTTTTATATATATAATCCTAGTTTTTCATATTCACTACAAGGATCAAATATTGTTGCTCTCATAATTACAGCAATTAAGTCTTAGTGTGCTTTTACACCAAAGGTTACCAGATATTTTGTCTCCATCGTAAAGACTATTGATATGAATATCAAACTAACAGCAATGACGCATGCATTCGATAACGCAATCTGTTAATCATTGTCAGCTGGGAAAAAGTCCCTTTAATGACGCAATAAAATTAACGACCTCAGTCCACTTGAGGTCGCCGTTATAAAATTACGTCGAACCAATCCCATGCACTGAAAATTGAGCCTCTGTCGAGTGTTGTCTTGCGTTTGGAATGATATCACCTTTAAAGGTTATTTGTTTCCTTGTTTTATTCATTGTTTAAATGCAGCTTTTAGCAAACGTAGTGCTGCAACTGCGATTTTATACTTGGATTCAAGTAATTAACACATTTTGTGAAACTTTTAGCCCAATGGAAAATTTAAAGGGTAGCACGAAGGTTTTGTTTTTCTTCCCCCCTCAAAAAATAAATAATAAGGATAAATTAAAAGGTGTTTTGCCTATTTTTTTCCTTGAAACGAAATAATAAATAGTTTTCTATCCCACTCTACTCCAAAAATTTGAGTAGGCTACATAGACTTCCCACCGTTTAAACCAACAGTTTGAACGTTATAAATGCATTATTGAATTATTCTTTCCACATGTGCCTAATTTACTTATAACTTTCGCGGGGTCAGTTTTCTTCTCTCCCTTTTTTCAGAGGAATATGAAAAGGGACTTTTTATCTATACTTATATCTATAAATAATGAAATAATGATTGTTCGTTATACCTTGCCGTTTTTACTTTTTATTTTTAGCTTATTATATTTTTGTGTTTTACAATGCTTTTGAAAATATAATCAATTTCGGGCACTTTTCGGCTTAACATTTTTAAAACACTTTCAGGAGAACAAACAATTTGTGTGTGTGTGTGTTTTTTTTTTCAAATACATGTTTGAAACGTATTGAAACATGCCCGACAATGGGAAAATTTATTGAACTGCCCTAATTATAAACTATGGTTAATGGCGCGTTCCATCCATGTCATACGCATTTATATTTGCGAAAACTATTAGGAAACTAAAAGTTGATTAGGATCAATCAAATAATCACAATTTTGGGAAAAGAAGTTATCAAAATATCCATTAACAATAGAGAGAATCATGGAAGTGGAAAAGTGTAATAAGTTCCAAATAAAACTTTCTTTCAAGAATGAACAACTTTTGTCCATCTCTAAATCATCATTTACACCTAAAAGCTGCAATTTTCTTCTCGTCAGTTATTTGCTGTCTTTTAGCATTTTTTTTTCAAAAAAATGCTTCCGAGCATATAAAAAGGCTGATCAGGACTGGAACTCTCTGATTTTTTTTTAATTATTATTTTAGTACTACCACGAGTTTTGCTTGGATTAACTTATAAATAATTTCATTTCAATAAAATGAAATATTTTCCACAATGAATAAAATATAAGAAAGTGCCAAAGGAAACATTAAAGAAAATTTCGAAGTGACAAAAATAAAAATTAAAACGCTGGAAATTAAGAAGAAGCCTTCTATTTACTGCAACAAAACTCACCTGGATGATTTGAAAATCTGATGAAATATGAATAAATCAGTTGAAAAATAGGGTATGTTTACATAAAAAGCTACATGTTGCAGAATAAAAGGAAAACCACTTTGTTTTTTCACTCTCATCAGGGCTCGTATTGAAGCATTAAGTTTGACAATTGCCGCAGAATCAACAAAGATGTTTCAGAGTACTTGGTGCTTTATGGAGAATTTTTTATTAAGTACCCATAGAAAAAGATTACCTTTGAATGGCTTATAAAATAAACTAAGATGTTTTATCTGCTGATGAAACCGCATTAAGTAGACCATTCAGTTCATAAAATTCTTTGTGATTTTGAATTAGTACCCAAGATGACCTTAAATATCCTAAAACACCTTCGCTCGCAACATCAACGACAAAGAGGAAGGAACTTTACTACCAAATATGTCTACCAAAAAAGAGTATAGCACTAAAAAGAAAAATAGAAATCTTCAACCAGCTGTAGAATAATAGCAATCGGTAAGGATGACTATGACACATATGTTATAAAAATCTAAAATTGCTATGTAAAAATATGTCACTATGAAGAAATCACATGTACTGAAGAAAACATTTTAACAGATATAAATAAGTTAAAACACATAACTTATTTGCAGCATAGACATAAGTCTAAGATAAAACATCAAATAATGTTGTAGAATCTTTTTATACTAAATTAGAAAGATAATCCGTATTTGATAAATGTCTTTTAAGACTTCGCTCAGCTGAGTTAGAACTTGTGTAACTCGGTTTATAATATTCTATATAACATGATTTTCGAGAAAAACATCAGACGTGCCCATTTTAATATATTTTTTATGCTAAGGGAAACTTCAACGGCGCCTTCAATACTGCAAGTGTCTTGCGCAATGTTGTAGTGTTATTATTACTTTTTTTCCCTTTCTGGAGCGCAAGATAAGAGATTTTTTTATTTTCTTCATCCAGCAGATTTATATTTGATAAAAATCATAACATATTCAGGTAATTAAACACTCTCAGAAACGCATGCTCAAATCTCACGAAACTTTCGTCGTATTTGACGAAATTGCTTCCTGAAAAATGCTCCGAGTAAACCTTTCGTCAAGCTGGCGAAATTTGTGTAGTAACTTTTTAAAGTCAGGTGATCGCGCGAGGAAAGAATCGGTATAAATGACAAAATTTTCTTGACGATTTAAAGAATTGTCGAAAATGAGAGTTATATTTTTGAGAGTGAAGTCCAAATAGTTGCAATTTAAACACACCCAGTGACATAAATGTTTCATATGAAGAACTATTAACATACAATTAATGTACGACTTTAATGCGTTAATTTTACATCTTTATATATATTGCTCGTGATTGCTCAGATTGAAGTAGCTTTTACCTAGTATATCCAAAACCATTTTTTAAAATTATGTTAAAATAATGCTCGTTAAATAGAATGTAGCTATACGAATTTAAATATCACATAAGGATGTACATTATAAGATGTCGCACTTATTTTCATTATTAAATTTATTTTAATGAAATTATTTGCATTAAAAATGTTTTTTATTTGTCCATATTTAATTTACTGGCTTTTGTTCTTCTCTTTAAAAGAAAATTCTAGCAGTTTTTCGCAGTTCTTAAATATGTTATAAATACTTAGATTAAACGTTTGCATCTGTATAGTGTAGAAGAAACTATAATTAATTTATACGTTGTATTAAATGGACTCGTAATGCATGATGTAGTCTGCTTTCTGTTAGTTTTTCTCTTTCATAAAAAAATATTCACCCAGCATTTAAGAAAACATTTTTAACTTATAAAAGTAATTAAATATTTTCTGTCATATTCTTTGGGGAAAAATAACTGTCATTTCTAGTTCGAGCAAATGTGGAAGTTTTTCATCTTAAAAGACAAAAAAGATAAAACAAACAAAAAATATTTCAAGAATTTCCATATTTTAACATAAGATAAAGTATGTAATTTAATTTTACTTTCATTATTTACGAAAAAAATTAGATTCCTTCTCCCCGTTGCTTTCTGCTAATGACAAATCGATATTTGATTTTCTTTCTTTTTTTTTCTTGTTCTTCTCTTCTTTTTTTTAAGAAAATTTATTCATAATATTTTATTAAAAGGACAAAGGAAAAAGTTATCTTCTGAAAACTGCAAACGTTTGTATATCATTAAAACTGTTTCAACTTTTTTTTCACCATAAAATGTATTTAAACCCTTCTTATTTATAAGGGAACTCAGAACATTTTCGAAATTGAAATTCTAAAAATATTTTTCATTAAATTATATATTTGTTTGTCTTATTGAAAAAAGTGTTTGTTTAAAGTGTAACAAAAAGTCTGATAATTAAAAGATGGAAGAGTATTTTTATCATTTATGTTATTGAATGATAAGGTCGAATGAACTTTTGCGTCAAGTTTTGCTTTAATAAGAAAACTGGAAATTTCATTTCGATCTTTTTCATGGATTCATATAGAATTGCAAAAGTACAAAAAATATCGACCATCATATTATTAAATTGAAACCAAAAAAATATTTTTTAAAAATACCATTAACTTTAATAACTCATGAAATATTAATACGTTCGTCATTTACATCTTTTTGTTTCGTGTTTCATGGGAAAAAACGTTTCTTTTCCCAAATGGTTTTGTGTTTTAATAAAATGTATTTTTTTTACTAGGCGTATAATTTTACCTATACTTAAAAAATCATTCATGTATGTTTCAAACCGTTAATTAGTTTAATTTTATTGCCTTTTTAACTGAGCACCTTTTCTATTGTGCTTCAAAAAAGAAACTAAATATAAAAAATCAACTGATAAAAAAAATGTTTACCAAATCAGCGTAATATACTTTGCATGCAATGAAAATTCACGTATTTTCTTTACTTACACAGAAAATGTATAGCGGTTATCTCCTAAAATGCTAAACAGTTATACTTTCAAGAATAAATACTCACATTACATGATAGAAATATGTAACAGTAAAACATACTTGAAATGGTAAAGCTTTCTTGTGACTGATTCTCTTTCAAAAAAAAATCCTTAATTATTTCCATTTCATTCATGTATCGTCGCAGTTCTAGTACTAGTCACGATGTCCAAAAAAAAAAACTGGGTAACTTCAAAAATTACAGTTGGCAGTTAATCTTTTCATGATATCAACTAAGTACACAACTTGAAAAGCTCCGTAAGCGAAACTACTGTAGGGGTTAGGGATCTGTAACAAATGACTATTACGACTTTTCATAACTATCTGAAACATTCAATTGACACTGACATATATATATATCGCTTATAGAAATCAACAGTGTCATACCTACAAAATGGACGTTTTTCAAGAGAGGCGTTTGAACGTTTTACAACTTGTTTTATTTAATTGCCTTATTTGTTTCAATGGTTATTATAATCGATTTTGTTCAGAAAATAGTTATTGTTCTAGTTTTCTCTCACATTATGGATGTTAATGACGTCAAAAAAATTAAAAATAACAATAAAAAGTAGTTATTGCAGCATTGCACCAAAAAAATAGAGTTGGCCTCTAGTAGAGCGCAAAAATCTGAACATTTTGATATAAAACCAAAAAATACCGCTTTTTTGCAGATATAACACTTCATTTCTAAAAGCGATATATATATATAGTGAGTAAGTTTGTGCGATGTATGAAAAATAAGTAAAAATGTATTTAAATTTTACTTAAAGTTAATTTTACTTAAATTTTACTTAAAAGTGTCATTTAAAATTTGTCCCATTTCGATTTTTTGCTTTTTATTTTTCTTTCCCCCCTTTTTAAAATTCTTTTATTCTTTTTTTTTTTCTTCTTTTCCCTCATCTTTACAAATTCGTTTTTGCGTTATTCTTTGCATTTTCCCAGTCTATTCAAAGATGTTTTATTTTTCGGTTATATTTTTTCTGTTCATCACTGCAGAACAGCTAGTACTTGAAGAATAACTCCGTTCCTCTGGGTTTTCATTATCAATATTTGTTTGAGTGATGAGATTGAGTACACAGAACGAAAATGTTTGCAGAACAAATATTTTACTTCGAGGGGTTGTTCGGAATATAGAATTAGGCTTCTACATAAAGGATCAGACATTTCCTGAAAAAAATCTCTGATTTCGTTTTCTTAATCAAAGCATCAAAACATGTTTGTTAAACATGTTAGAAAAAAAAAAAAAAAATTAGCATCATTAGAAGTTTGGAAAATGTTCAATAAGTATTTTTGTGAAATATTTCTTCGTACTTGGATTTGTTGCCTTCCTACAACGATTTTTAAAGTAATTGGTGCATTAATGTACTGCAGTTGATGCAAAATTGATGCTGTTTATGAGTTCTGAATTGTTCTTCTGTAGGCCCTATAGCGATTTATATAACAATGCGTATATTATATCATCGACTACAGAAATTTTAGTTGCAAAGTAATGAATGTAAATATACGAATGATTGCATATAGTTTTAATTATTTAAGTAGTTCCTTAAAGTTCTTAATGAACTACTTCCTCAATCTATAAAAATAATATTTGCAATATTTCATGGTTATGATTTTTTTTATCATTTGGTTGTTTGACCGAAATTATATGCACATAATTATAAATTGAACTAAACAATGCCAGGAAAAAACTGCTTTCTAAATAAGCTTAATAACAGTTGATATAAGCTCTTTCGATATATCTTGCATCATGTACTTTATTTCTTTATTTATTATTTATTAATTTATTTTTATAAAACCTTGCTTGACTGTAAATCTAACTTTGAATAATAATAAGTAAATAATGCAAATTATGTATTCTTAATGTAATAAATTTACAGTGATATGTTTGCTGATTGAAGCTTTTTCTAAACAGTAGTTCTTGTGTATTGACATCTTAACTAACAAAAAGTCCTTAATAAATGGAAATAGGTCGCTACTAAATCAAACAACATCAGAAATTAATCATTTAATGAGTGGTTGCCCATTTATGTATTTAAGTTACACATTTTTTTTCATCGGGTGTGTTTCACAATTCCCTAATATTTTTCACATTCGTTGCATCATGGTTGATGGTAAACAGCACACACAAAAAAAGTTATTAATTTCAATGAGCTTAAGTATTTTGCAGACATAATTCCCCGTTTCCAGCAATAGCAAGTATAATTGTATTGATTGCGTGAGTTAAAAGTGTATGAACTGCACACCTGCATAGTGCCTTAAGTGCATTGAGTTAAATAATGTGCAAATAACGGTTATACAAAATACATAAACGTATATTGTTTAATTGACAATTAGGTACTGTAGCAAAGATTTTTGACTTTTTTTCTAAAAACGCATTTTCATGAAATAATAGGTTAAATTTACGACGTTTTTTATTATTATTTATTTCAACAACTAAAAATGTTACTCTAAAATCATGTACAAGTTTCTAATTGAATATAAAAAGTTAGGTAAGTAATGCTTTCAGATAAATATTTTTCAAGTTTATTTGCATTATGAATCTGTGCAGTCAAGTTATAGGCAAGACTCTCACAACTCATTGCCTTTTAGATCAACAAATGGATGGTACTGGTATGAGTTTTCCCTTCAAGCTCTAAGCTAACGAAACGTTTTCTGGTTTTCGATGTATAAATACCTGTTTAAAAACAGCTTTAAACAATTTAACGATAAAAAGATAAATAAGTGATTTCATTTGGATTGGGTATGATTTCCAAATGTGTGCAAAGATATTTATATCCAGCGTATTGGTGTTAAATTTACTTTTCTGAAAGGAGACCATAGTTAATTTTCTTGGCATCCAATTCTACATTAACCTGTTAACACAAAAAAGTGCGATAAAACAGGTAGATTCAAATTTCCAATTCCATGCATGCAAAACAGAATCTCTCACACTTACAAATAAATGGCCTATTTGATTATATATATTTAAATTCTTTGTTTTATTTTTATTAAGAAATGTAATTGAAGTTGATTTCTAGTAGTGCGTTTTAAAAAATTTCGTCGATTGACGAAGTTAAAGCCTTGGGGTAACAAATATTGTGTTGTTCTAAGTTTCTTCTTATACAATTTTGCTTTTAGTGAGGACATTGCTTCAGTAACTAATGCAATGTTATGTTTGAGATGAATGAATAAGATCACTCAGATTAATCACATAAATGAAATATTATATGATTAATGTGAGTATAAAAATTAAAACCACCCGAAGTCATTACACGGTAAACCTTGCAGCATAAAGCGAATACAATGGAACCCGCTTAACGAAAAATAGATACTGTGCCACGAAAAATGATTCTAATAAGCGGGATATTCCATTATACCAGATCACACAAACAATATACTATGGTTTGGTACATTGAAAATTTATTACATTAAGAAGGATGTTCGTTTATCTGATGCTCCTTTAGGTGGGTTCGACTGTATTCTGCTTTTCAAAAGCATTTTAAGCTTGGCTTTGTACTGTTAAAAATTTGCGTAAGAAAATAGTAAAATAACAATTTATTTTATTGTTATTTTACCATATTTAATTACAACAGTTGAATAACCATTAAAAATATGGTACTCAAACAGCTGATTGTGAAAAAAATCGTTTATTCTCTGTTTATCCTAAAGAACGTTTAATTAACCGTAATTTTCAAGCGCTCAATAAGAATCGGGCGCCTATCTTGGTTGCGAAACCTTACCGGTCGTACGTTGTTGTTGAAATATGAATAAATATTTATCAGTTCAAATCTGCATGTGTATATAAAAAAAGAAGAAAAAAAAGTAGCTTAAGCAGTGGTTACTAAACAGAAACACATACACACGTAAATCAAAAATTGGAGACATCGGATTCCCGAACTGTTTGCGAATGAGCGAACCCATAATTTGAGCTGCTGAAACTTGTTTGTATTTTAATTTTTGCAGCAAATAAAATGATTTTCGTCAATATACAGTAAATTTAGACCAAAAATGACTTTGGATCCAATCAAAAGCTGAAATCTCAATTTTAAGGCAGTTTGCATGTTGGAAAAGAAGATATATTGATAAATAAACGGCCGCTTTACGTGGTGAAGATGGCCGAATAACTAGAGCGAAAGGTTGGTATACCATGCACCCGGGTTCGATTCCCGCATGCTTTGTTTACGGTTTCTGCGCCTCTAAGATTCTATGCCTCGAAATGGTTCAAAAACGGTAAAAATTTTGTTTTGAAACTATTTTTAAATGGTTATAAAACCATAAAATTTTGTATTTACCGCTTTTTATCCAAGCTGATTGGAAATGGTTTAGGTCCCGTGATGATAGAAAAATGTTCCAAACCGTAAATTTAACGGTGAATTAGATAGACAGACTGCTGCCGGTTATGTAACCGTAGTTTCATGATGAAATTTCTAACAGTGTGTGCATTTCACTATATTTTTCCTATTATAACTTTTTTAAAAAATTTAATGTTTTTTTTCAGCTTAAAACACTTGCGTTGGTATGAAAACATTTCCATTTTTTATGCATGCAATGTTGATTAATATGTTTTGTGTATATTTTTGTCGTTAGGGAGCCCGGTTGGTTTTTATCATGTTACATTAATTGTTTTACAATATTTCTCAATCCTTTTTCATATATATATATTCAAAATTCTTGCCTTACGATTACAGTTTTTTGTGATGAATTTCCGTGTAAAACCATCCGGATTAAATTTAAATTGTTTGCTATCAAATTTATCTCTGATGTAGATTTTCCTTTTTACATAAACTTTAAAACTTCGTTGCCTCTCTTTTTAATCGATTGATTGATTTTCTTAGTTACAATTTGGAAAATTTATGTTCCTTTTATCTTTGGAACTAAAACAAATGCCTTATAATCGATTGTGCAACTTTAATTATACCCATTATAATAATAACTTGCACTAATGGATCTGAATATCTTTCGGCAATCATTAAAATGTCTTTGTAATACGAGTTTCCTTTAACGCATTTGGAACAAAAACATTACATTAAAATTATGCCTCTTTTTTTCCCTTGGTTTAAGCAACGACTTTGTTAAAAGTCATCATATGTTGTCTTTATTTACCCTTTTACTTTCTGTGCTCAACATTTTTTATTATTTCTATTTGTTTAACGCATGTCAAATAATGAAAAAAAGAGAGTATAAATAGAGCAGCTAAATATTCAATATATATATATATATTTTTTTACATGCACTTTTGAGTAACAGTAATGAGGGTGTTTTCAATAAGACAAAAAAACTTGTCTTATCTGATCTGCGCAACTGCAGAGCATATTGTTAAAGGCAAAAATATACCTTGCCCTGTGTAGATGAGAAAAGACAAGTTTTTTGTCTTCGTAAGAAATATGTAAAATATGCGTCTTATGTTATTTCTCAAATTTAAATAATTATTTGCCGGAAAAAAAGCAAAAGGGCTTAATAGTAGTTATGAATGGAAATCGAACGCACTTGGAACATAAGATTTCCGAAATAGATCAAAACCGAAACTAATTTACTTAAGTTTCTTTCGTACCTAACACAATAGCAACATACGACAAAGACAACATTTTTCAGAGCATGGCATTCGTTCTAGCTTCCTAACCCCGCCCTCACGTTGACACCGCAGGTTATATTTTTGAACTCAAAACTATGCCTAGATGCGTGGATGAGAAAAGACAAGTTTTTTGTCTTTGTCGCCTTTGGAGTGAAAGTACCTTAAGGGTGCAGCTTGAATGTTTATTTCAGATGCAACAAACACTTCTTATTGATGGGTTCTTTTGTAGACTAGTAACTTATATAATAAGTGATTCTTTTGTCGCAAAATACTCATGATATTTCCCTGTAGTTCACTTAGGTTTTGGCTTCTGGTTCGCAATTAATTATTGCATCAATATTTTTTGCAAAGGACATTTTCATGGCACTTACTAATGATATTTTCCTATGTATCAGCCTCTTCACTGTTAGAAACTTGCGTATCATGTCCCTATATTTGTCTTCAAACTCCGACCATACACTGAAGCTCACATCATTGCAACTGCATTTTTAGTATCTAAGAATTCTCCATTGAAATGTGCGGTCGAGACATGTAGGATGACTGCAACGATGATTGATATAAAAAAAAAAAACTTTAAAATAATCTCCTGAAATTGTATATGCAGGAAACAAAAGGCAGCTGTGCTAGTTTGGGACTTAATTTGTTAAACTAGATTGCTTTGCACAAATATAAAGATCGCATAGGAATCCAAATAATAATAATAATATATTTATATAACGTTTTCGTTGTTAATTGCCATCAAATGTTTCTTAAACTTTTTTATTAATTAATGAATTGTCATAAATAACCAATCATAGGGGAAAATTAGCGTTGCACTATGATGTAATATATTGCATGTAGTACTTGCAGAAAATATAGTACACTGTTAAAAATTTCCGTAAGAAAATAGTAATATAACCATTTATTTGATTGTTATTTTACCATATTTAATTACAACAGTTGAATAACCATTAAAATGGTTGTATTTAAACCGCTGATTGTGAAAATAATCGTTTATTCTCTGTTTCTCCTAAAGAACGTTTAACTAACCGTAATTTACAAGCACCACTAGGTCTCGTAGTCAATAAGAATCCGTAGAACCCACTACCTCTCCCCGTGCGTAAGCAATCCTAAGGTATCGGCTAACAGGTAGGGGTCTGGTGGAGAAAAGTCAATAGGAATCGGGCGTCCATCTTGGTTGTGCAACCTTACCGGTCGTACGTTGCTGTTAAAATATGAAAAAAAAAATATCAGTTCAAATCTGCATGTGTATATAAAAAAGAAGAAAAAAAAGTGGCTTAAGCAGTGGTTACTAAATAGAAACACAAACACACGTAAATGAAAAATTGGAGACATCGGATTCCCGAACTGTTTGCGAATGAGCGAACCTTTCATTTGAGTTGCTGAAGCTTGTTTGTATTACAATTTCTGCAGCAAATAAAATGATTTTCGTCAATATACAGTAAATTTAGACTAGAAATGAGTTTGGATCCAATCAAAAACTGAAATCTCAATTTTAATGCAGTTTTCCTCTTGGAAAAGAAGATTTATTGATAAATAAACAGCCACTTCGAGTGGTGTAGATGGCCGAATTATTAGAGCACAAAGTTGGTACACCATACACCCGGGGTTCGATTCCAGCACGCTTCGTTTACGGTTTCCACGCCTCAAGATGGTTAAAAAAAACCGTAAAAAATTGTCTAATTGTATATAATTACTCGTAGTATGACCTATACAACCATTACACGACAAGTAGCCGAATAAAATATTTACTGCTACGTAGAGAGTGTCTCAACACGGTTCAACTATTTTCATTAAACGCAATTTTTTGGTTCAAAACTTCGAGAAAGTGGGCACTACAGAGTCTCCTTACGTGGTACTAAGATGGAGCCACGGTGCGTACCACTAACAACTCGCGAGCAGCGCTGCAAGAGTTGCTTCCCGAAAAAGGGATTTCTTGAAAAGGTGACATTGAGTGGCCACCACGGAGCCCTGATTTAACCCCACTTGATTTTTTCTTGTAGGCTTATCTTAAGAGTGTTGTATAAGAGAATAATCCACGAACTTGGGTAGGTTTGAAAGGAAATATTGAAGAGAAGATGAGATTGATTTCTCAACAGCTTCTTACAAAAGTCTTCAATTAAGCCCGCACTTGGTTTGAAGAATGTCGTCAAACAAACGGTCGTCATTTAACTGATGTGATATTTAAAAAGTAAAATTTCCTTCTTTGTTTACATTTTGGTATGAATAAATAAATGATTTCAAAGAGCATTTTTTAACTGGTGATTGAAATCGTTGGATCGTTCTGAGACACCCTGTATTTTTTAATTTGTTTCTTCTGTTCAAAGATAAATAAAGGTGAGTGAATAGTTCACGGAATTAAAAGAGTATGATTCCATCATACTTAAAATGTATGAATCAAATCTTTTGGAACCAAAGTTGTTGCAAAGATTTCACTTTAAACAATGAATTTTATTTATTCTGTAACTAAAATATTTCGGGTCACACCTCGCTGCTTTCAGTTATTCCATTTTATCCATTAATATATTATCTCTGAAACAAAAGAGTGTGTTTAGTAAATTTTTGAAATAAATTAATTTCGCTAAGTTTTCTAGAACGTACTTTTGTTTCTTGATAATTAACTTCCATATTTTGTTTTCATGCCTCGCCGTTTATATTACTAAATCAAATAATCTTTGATATTACTTCAACTTGTTCCAAACCTTCTTTGATGCAGCATAAGTTTTAATGTTTTACATTTTTAAGGTATTTTATAGAATTTTTTGCATTAATTGCACTTACAAAAATTTATGTTGTTTTTTGTCTGCAAAGGAAAATAAATATTTAACAATATCGATTATTCGACTTTAATTATACCATTATTATAATAACTTACACTAATGCATCTAAATATCTTAAGGCAATCAATAAAATAAATCTACTTTCTGGGTTTCCTTCGAAACATTTAAAGCGAAAACATTAGAGCAAAACTAATTCAGCATTTTTCTCTTAGTTTAAATAATGAGTATGCTTAAAATATGTCTGCAGGGTCTGGTAGTAATTTTCTTTTTTTTTTTTCCTTTGAAAATACTTTTACTACCAGCTTTCATTTGGTAAACCTTACCTGAGTTGATGTACATTAAGAAAACAAATTAAGGTCAAAAAATTTAATTGCGAATATCTTCTTGGAAACATTAATTACATCCAAATTCACTGAAACTCGCCGCGTTTTCCTTTAAAACATAATCCTAATTAACAAAAACGTATTTCTAGTTTCTTATGTTGATTAGAAATGCATTTATTTGTGTTTTTTTTTTAAGTTTTATTTTTCATTTTCGTTTTTTGCTTAGGGTCTACTTCTCTAATTGCTTGTTTATTATGTTTATCGATTTCGAATTTGTAGCATCTTAAAAATATTTGAATTACTTACATGTACCGAAATCCTACGTGCACTAGAAATTAGATTTAAAAGTCATACAATTCACTAAAAGAAAAGGAAATGTTTATAGGTCTTAATGCAAAAATGATAAAAGTTGTTTATTTCCTAAAATTATTGACATGAAATACTGCGTAAGAATATGTGTAAGTGTTTATAAATAAATCTACACACTAATTGAACCGCTTATTTCGAAAAGGCAACATCTCCGTTTTGAAAAAAAAAATCTCCTACTAATAATTTATTAATTTTTATGGCTTAATTAATAAAAAATTGTTTTAATTTACCAATATTGCATTTCTATTAACTTCTTAAATAAAATAGTAAAAGATCAGGCCCGTAACGTTTTCTTCATAAGCCTTTTTTTTTTCTGTCTCCTGAAAAAAATTTTGTTTTTAAGAGTTATTACCTTTAAAAAAAAAAAAACGATTCAATTATGATCCGACCTATGCTTGCTGGTATTGCATAGGTGAGTATTAAATTTTACTTGATGTTTCACATGCAACTTATAAAACAATGTCTGGACTAATTTTTTAAGTTGCTTAATTTTACAGAGCCTTCAGTTGAGTGTGTATTTTCTCGTAAAAAAAAGTTGGCGTTTTATCCCCAATTGTATCAGTAGAGAATCAGTGCATGAAAAAAATATTCCTTTTATATAGAGTGGTTATATTTAAAGTTACTCTGTTGAGAACTATGTGAGCTCGTTCTAATAGTCATATGTCATTGAAACTGGGTATACACGTTACGTACGTATATGGGAAAAAGAAATATGCAATAAGAAAATAATAGTTGAATTTTTTACCACCAGGTTACCACCAAAAGATAAATTTTGGTGTTCTATGTTACCTTACCATTCCATAGAAGCCGCGCGTCCCTTAGATCAGATGAAACACATTAAGTGCTGCCTCAAAACGTCATCTATGTAAGAAGAGTTGTGAATTATAGTTTGCTATAGATAAATATAAGATTCCGTAAGTTGCAAAATATATCAGTTATTTTACAGATAAAATAAACTTTAAACTAAATATATTGTATCTTCTACATAGCATGTCTAGGGTAATTTGTAAGATAATGCATCTGTTCAAATACATCTGTTATAATATATAGGGTATTGCGTAAGAACTCCATCCAAAGTTGATATTTTTTTTATAGTTTAAATGGCAAAAACGCTAAAACCCCTCTATAGTGCACTTCAGCGGGACAATAATGCTTGTTGTCACAGATGGGCGTCCACATAAGACATGTTTTCTACATTTTAAATTATCTCTCACTACAGACATAATTAAATTGTACACTTTTGCACAGATAACTTTTTGTTTAACATTTTTGTCTTAAAAAATGCATAAAAGGAATTAACTTACTCTTCTTAATTCAAATTCAACTGCGAGTTTATCACTTTTCGAAATATTATTTATTTTCCCTTAGCATTTATGAAACAACCATTATACCTTAAAAATATGTTTTTTATTTTAAGATGCAGTTAATCTGTGTTTATTCAACATCAAATTTAGCAATAATGTAACAGTAATCAATAAAAAAATCAGTACACCTTTTTTATTAATATCAATTTTCGAAAAGTGATTGCATCATTTTTTTTCCTACACGTATAATTTGCTTCAAACTTCTACTTCAAGATGTTTAATCTTTAATTCTCAAATTTTAATTTCATGCTCCCGAAATACTAGTGCCCGCAATCAAACTTATGTCAATGTAGTTAACTACCAAGGTGAATAAAAAGGGAGAAACTACTATGGCTTTTTAGTAACTTTCCTATCAAGTTAAGTTGAAACTTATTCACTGATGTATCTTAAGAAAACTACTGAAGTTTCTTCCTGTTATAGGTCAATAAAGTTGAAAAATAGTGTACAGGTCCTTATTTAAGGTTGTCTGTTAAATATATGTTTTTAATACATTAGTTTCAATGGCTTTGTGCCAAAAAATTAGAAACTGTCCGCTTAAGAGGGGTGTCTGTGTTTGAGGAGGGTTCGCTATTAATGATTTTACTGTATCTTATTTTGCGGGATGAAGGTTCTCGATAATTTTGTTTGAAATTAAATACATTTTAAATAAGAATTATCGGACATGCAGGTTCGCGTGGAGAATGTGAATGAGAAATCCTATGTATGGTCCAAATCTTGAAATTAGGAAACGTTACTACTTCAGTAGGGTTGTAGGCAGTTGGAACAGTTTACCGGAGGCAAACTGTTAATTGCAGCGGGGTAAAACTTTTATGAAAGCTCTTGATGTTCATTGGGGACTGCTAAATGGAGTAGGACCAGCCTAGCTGGGCCCTGAGCCTGTTGCTGGTCTTCAGTTTTGTATTTGTATTTGGATTTATTTGTATAAAACTCATTCTGCAAATAAAACTAAACTAATGCGTTCTTATCAAAAACTTCCGGCTTAGAACGTTCATTAATAAAACCAGAATTTTTCTATGGCTTTTTACCAACTTTTAGTATCAAGTTAAGTTGAAACTTTTTCACTGATATTTCTTAAGAAAACTACTGAAATTTCTTCGTTTTATAGATCAATAAAGTTGAAAAATAGGGTTCATTATTTTAAATGCACACCATAACAATTCTTTCATTACATTGATGACAGAGAATGATATCTTTTTCTACCTTTTTATAATTTATTACGTTGTTTTCTGTATCACTAATACTACCCAAGACAGTGTAAATAATTTGAAAAACGTTCCGGTTTTATGTTGCTATAAAACGAAATAAGCTTTATTGTAAATACAGAAAAAATTTTCATTAAAAATTGCAGCTTTTATAAATCTTGTAAATGGTTTTATGTAGTCATAAAACAAGAGATATAAATGATACTTTCTTTTTGAAAAGCCTTTTTTCTATTTTTCACAGTGTTCGTCTCTGTGATTTTCAATTGAATTTCTAGCCTGACAACTACTTTGACATTTGAACAAAATATCAGCACTTTGATGATCATGAACGTAAAATTTGGGTTTTTAGAAACACTTTCAACGGGTGATGCATATGAATATCTATCTCTTCAAATTCCGATGCCTCGGAATAAATCATGGCGTCCAAAGTTTTTGAAATTAACTTTTTGAAGAACGTGTTTTCGTGTTAATTGGCTGTCAGGAGCGTAATGTATTATAGTGTTTGAGTTTAAATGTTTCCACAATTTTATATTAATATGTATAATTTGCATATCTTGTTCATCAAATGTCGTCCTAAATGGCGATTGGATACATTTTGAAGGTTAAAAATACGAATTCTTGTATATATATATGGGCGTGCTACTTACATAGTTATAAATATAAAATATTATTAATTTTTTCAACTAATTACGTGACGAAATTTCAAAGCATATAAGAGCTTAATGTTTTTCTTTTTTTTTGTTAATTACACTATTTACACCAGTTAAACCTTTTTTTTTTTCATTTTGTCACTTACGTCCGTGTTCTTCAAAGTGCCTTATTTGTGAGTTTTTCAAGGCATTTACATAATCCAGCGATTCTCAACCTGTGGGGCGCGAGCACACGAGAAGGGGGGCGCGAGAATATCCAAGAGAAACTATTAAAAAATGATTAACTGGCTGAAAGGAAAGCACACATACACATAGAAAACAAAATACATTTCGACATATTTAATAACTTATTTAAGTAACACGAATTACGAAATTAAAACTGAATTGAAAAAAAAAAAAAAATATTAGTAACTTCCTAGGGCCTGGCTTTCAAAGTAAAAGTTTTTCGAAGGAAGGCTTAATATTAAAAATTGCCACCCTCAGTTGTTTCTATATTTATCCGAGATTTATGGTTTGTCTTTAAAGAAGCCACAGCAGAAAATCCAGTTTCACAAAAGTTGTTGAGGATGTTGAAAATGGTAATAGAATGTGAAATGCCCTTGTTTTTAGTGAAGAAAAATCATCCTCTACTCCTGCCAAAATTCAAATAATGTTTCTTTACTAAATTAATTTTATTACTAAAATTACTTGTTTTTACTCTTGTTTTGGCAGTTAGTTAAAAATAATTCAAAAACAGAATCAGTATTCAGTCAGTATCAAAACAGAATTATAGTTATATACATTTTATTGTAAGAGGGGGCGCGATGAAAATTATGATAGAAAATTGGGCCGTGAATACTGAAAGGTTGAGAAACGCTGACATAATCACATCTATTCCAGCACGTGAAAACGTGCTCATATTCAGTGAATATGAAAATGTTTAAATTTCATCATTTTTAAAGTTTTTTAGTTTATTGATCCATGCTTCGAGGAAAATACTGATTTCGACAGCTTTGTCTGAACACATAAATTATTTATATCGTATATTGGCAGCGCGACGCGATATTTTATTACTTCTAGAAGGCAACAAATTGAAATGCCCTTCACAATGAGTGGAGAGAAACGAATTCAGTTAAAAGCTGAAAGGGGAGAAAAAATTATCTGATGCTAACATAAAAAAGAATTCCGATAACGGCAGGTCATTAGTTGAGTCTTTTGTACAAATGAAAAGAATGGAGTACAACCGAAAGACACGTAAATAAGTCGTATTTTCAGAGTGCTCGTTATATTTCTTCCCCGTTTTGAAAAGAAAGCATCACAAATGCAAAGAACATATAAAAATGCATGAAATTTAAATGTCATCATTGATGACAATTTTTTTTTCTTGTGAGGTTAATATTTTTATGTAGGCGTTTATGTTCAGTATACGCTAGTGAAAAAATATTAAAAATAGTTTGATTTTTTTTCTGTGTACTGCATTTTTATATGATACAAAAAAGGTTACACAAACACAAATTTTTTTAAACAATTTTTGTTATTTTTATTTTTGACACAAAACAAATCATCATTTCTGATCAGAATACTTTCTGTGTGGATCAAAGTAAAAGTCACAACAAGTGAAACATTTAAAAGTTTCCCTTGTGGCGATATTTACGTAGTATTTGAAAACTTCCAAAGTAATGAAAGCAGCATGAAAAAGACAAAATCAAGCATTTCGATTCAATAATAATAGCATCGAAAACCTTTAGTACTTATCTATTTATTTATCTTCTTGCAAAAATAAAAGAGATAGTTTCTGTTTGCATTTGTTTCTTTGTGGAGCTCTTCCAGAGTAAACATTACGACTAACAAGGAAGAAATTTGGTATACAGACGTTATTTTTGCCACAATTCTGCACCTCAAAGCCCATTTTTTATGAATTGATTTTTTAGAAAAGTAACTTAATTAAGGCAATTTTTCGGAAAATAAATTATTTGCAATTTATTGGAATTATTTGTCACTCCAAAGGTCTGATCGTTGCATGCTACAATGGTTTATGAATGCCACAATGCTTCAAAATTCAACAATACTTTCAAGAATTATGTCAGCAACCGACGAAATCATGTGGTAACCGAAGCCACCTAGTGGAGTGCGCAGCAGACGCCATCCCAAATTGTGCGACGAAGGTGAAACTTCGCAGGCTCACAAAGAATAAATGTAAAATTAGAGTTTGCAGCCTGAGTCTGAATATCATAATGTTTTTCTAGAATCATTTCACGAAAGTTTTATACGTAGATGCTTAATTTCTAATCCCTGAAGGTTGGAATCGAACACATAATGCTAAGTAAGGTAACTAATTTTTAAGTCAGATCTGTATTTAAAAAAATAATTAAAATTAAATAACAGTGATTAACAGTAAAAAGAAAAAAAATCTATTACTTAAAGTTCGAGCTTAGCCTTTTTTTAAACCAAACATCTTTCCCCGGAATTGATTTACCAACTGTCGTTCCGATCACCAATTATTTATTTCTGTTAAAACTCAAGTGGGAAACAAATGTTTTGCTACTATGTAAAACTTAAAAACAGCAGTTTCTGGGAGCTGAAAGTTAAATGCCTCATAATGCCAAACACAAGATCAGATTATGAAATATGAATGTGTCTTAATTGATGTGTTTTCTGAATATACTTAAAGTATTTTTTACACAAATATTATTTGCATTTGTTTTCCTCCACTGGTGTAACTTTAACAACGAGGAAAAGCTTTATATTGGATTTTGTTTAACAGCGGTCGTTAATTTGTTGAAATTAACGTCTGAAAGTGGCATTATGCATAACCTATTAAGCTTTACAATCCTTAGGTTTTATAGCATTTTAAAATTTCAAATATTATAAAAAATAGTCAAATTATCAGCAGAGTTTCACGGGATTTATTCGAAAAGTAATTAGTAACTACATCTAAGTAGATTAATAAAATGCACTACCATTTTATGATACCACAAATACTCCAGAAATTTTAAATATTTCTTATAACTTCATCACAGTGACTTGTTCGGGTACTGTAAAATGTAAGAGCAGTACAATTTACGAAGAATTACTTCCCAAATCTTCGAAATATCAGACAGGAAATTATTGTACATATTAAAGAATAACAGAAAATGCAAAGAATCCTGATTGAGTCGATTTTTCCTGTTCTTGTATGACAAGACGTTAATGACTAGACACATAAAAAATATCATAAAGTTTCTTGGTTTTTTTATGTTGGAATCCAGAAATCAAAATTGTCTTCGATTCCCAATTTCGGTTGTTCCCTTTGACAACATCTGTGTATTCACATTTGATAGGCTTTTTTACGAGGAAGTGGGGAAAATGGAAAAAGACAAAGATAGCTGCTTATCAACGTTGCACTTTTCAAATCCATTTATCTTATACATTTTTATAGAGACCTTCGATAAAACACATCTGCTGGTTCTAAGAATGAATCGTGACACTTAGAGGAATAGCAGATCACGTCACAAAGCATTCAACAAAGGTAAGACGCAGGGTATGCCCAAGATCGCAGGTTCAAATCTGGCCAAATCGGTGGATTTTCAAGATGCAGAAAATCGTCTGCGTCCATGTCGTATGATTATGCGGCATGTTTAAGATCAATTGAGTATCCGTTTGCCATGGATACTCTCGGATAAATTAAATTCCTATTGCAGATTGCATCAACGAGAGCTCAGGTGCTCCATCTAGGGGAAACTAAGCGTCAAAAAAATTGCGGCAATGGTACCACACTCATTGCGGTGCCGCTAAAAGAGTTGGTACAAATATCTGGGGACGCACTAATTCTGCAATGGTTGATGACCAATATTGCAGCCCCATTAGAAAGAAAAAAACATTCAACAAAGTGTCCTTTGTGTGAAAGTAATTTTTAATGACAAAATAAAAGATAGCCAATAAGTATACATTTTTGCAATACTACAGTGTGGTAATTAATGTACATCTAATGACGTAAACAAATATGCCAACGCGCTAAACCATAGTTTTTGGCTACAGTTTGCTATAACAAACTGATTATTGTTACTATATTGGTGCTTTCAAAAAACCTCCCTTAAATTATAAAACACAAACTAAAAGAAATCAACATTATTATTTTGGGGGCCGTTCACAAATAATGTCCGTGTGAAGGGGGATATATGATATTGTGAAAGTTTCTGACACGTGAATGAAATAATAAGTGTACATCTTTTATCGACCCTCCAACCCTCCCAAGATGATATCGGGTATTTGTTAAATTAAAAGTTCTTGAACCATCAGACTAAATGTGTATTTTTGTATTGTATGCTTTTATGTTTTACAGTAGTTTTTAGTTAATCCAATATGTTTAGGAGTGTTTTGTACTCAGAAAGTAAAATTCAGACCCAAGCGTTTATAACTGCGAAATACTAATATTTTATAATTGATCTTTTGTATTAATATCTTATTACTATATTAAAGCTTTGTATGCTTAAATATGAGTGATTTTTTTTTCAAAACAGAAATATATTTTGTTATTCCACACAAAATACATTTTTCTAATGGGGCTGCGTATGGTCACTAACCTTTGCAGACCTAGCGCATTCCCAGGAAACAGGCATCCATTCTTTAGTAGCACCACTATCGGCGGATGTCATCACCATATGAGAATTTTGACTCTCACTTTCTCCTAGATGGCAGGGAATTGAGCTCTAAGTAATGCGCAACTGCAGTAAAAATTTAACTTAGCCGAGAGTATCCAATACAAACAGATACTCAAATGATCCTTAACATGCCGCATAATCTTACGGCATGGGCCCTGACGATTTTCGGCATCTTAAAAATCCACCCACTTGGGCCGGGTTTAATCCTGTGAACTTGGGAGTACGAGACCAGTGCCTTACAACTAATAATCATTATTATTAAAATGCTTTCAAATATCAATCAAACACATAGTTTAAGTTTAACAATGCTTTATTTCTTAACTAAGTTCGTTTCACATGTGACAAAGAGGGGTGGGGGGAAAGGGTTAAAAATATTCGAAAAGAGTGTGACATTATTTATGAACAGCTTCTATGTAAAACATGAATGAGATTTTTTTCCCTGTTTCAAGGCATTGTTTTTTTTTAAATTATTTTATAACATGTTCTATGGACAAGACAATTATTCATTGCTTACATACAGTGGTGATACTGGGATTAAATATTCAGAGAATTCAGGCTAAGAAAATTAATAAATTTCCGATTTCGCTTCGTGCTAATAACAAGTGGAAGAAGACAAAAAAATTAAAACATTCATATTTAAATAAATCTATTTACTAGCAGGAATTAACAAAAAAAAAAAAAAAAAATGAATTTCTCGAACAAACGTTTTCTTGTTACTTTACCATAAAGCACATAAAATTGATCTTTTACCGTACATTGGACGCATTGCTTCTTTAGATCAGGGTTTCTCATCCTTTTTCGACATGTGGGGCCCTCTTAGAAGCCACAAAATCTTCAGTGGTTCCCCTTAATTAACACACCTGGGATTTTTTCTTTGGGGGAGATGGGGTCAAGTTCAAGAGCAGGGATTCATCGGTTCTCCAATGTCTCATTTCATCAAGGATCCGCATCGGATATCCGACTTTGGTTTCTGCGAACTATAAATTCTACTCACATTTTTCAAAGTTCAAACATTCCAAATGCGTTGTGAATTTTTTATTTCTGTATATTTTTTCAAGACATGCTAATTAATTAATTTTTAAAAATCAAATTTTGTCATACCAGATGATAGAATCTTTTGTACAATGACGGGATTCCCAGGTGGTTGAAAAGCGTCCAAACCTGGACATTCGATACCCTCCCCTTCAGTGCGCCCCTATGTGTGATCATGCATAAAATATAGTGAAAAAACACTTAAAATGAATAAAAGAGAGAAACATTTGCTACTTTGAGAACAAGTAGCATTAATAGAAGACACACAACTCCAAAGAAAAATTTAAAATCAAGCAGATATTTTTGATATGTAAACATAGGGAAAAAATGTAGAGCTGAATTAAAAGATTTATTCTCAAAATAAAAATCCAAAATTGAATAGGTAAACTATGGAGTGTAAAGTAAATTGAAAATCAAAATTAAAGATTTATGTTTCTATAATTATTTACTGTACCAATTACAAAAACATTTCCAACTTTGTATGTTCCAAAGCAAATAATATGTTTTAAATTTCTTGAATTATTCAATTGCATCAGGCTGTCCAGTCACTAATGTGTTTTTTTTTTTTGTTTTTACCTATAATTTTCATAAGAAAAAGAAACGAATGAAAGCGCATTCATAATCTCTAGAATTTTCCAATTTTTTGGCTCGAACATTTTATTTTTAGCGTCATCGGCTAAAAGTGTAATATCTCTCGCAGGTGTTAACTTTTAAACATGTGTTATGTGTTCAAAATTAGCCTTAAAATAATTACTAAATCGAAAAATCCGCTTATATACACGCTCTACATCGGAAGTTCTTTTTAAGGAGATAAGTCCAAAGCCAATCCCGCTATTAAATAGGTATTAATAAAAAAATCAAATTTCCTCGTACAGTCCATTGCTGTTCAATTCTTCAAATCAAATTGTGAAGCATGAGAATATTTTGTTCTTTCCTGGAGTCTTTTTTTTTTTGGATTATTCCTTTCGAAGTCATTAGGATGGAAATGATGACCGACAAACAGAACCTCCAACGAATAAACCTGCTCATGCTTTTTAAATATTTATTGACTTAATTAATTTTATTTCTTGAATATTTTACAAGATATTGGGCTTTCTTTCATGTTGTTATTTTTATATATTTTTCCCAATAAAAATTATATATAGTGAGGAATGCTAACTGTGAAACACACCAAACAATTTTAAAATTCAAAAAGTGTATTGCAGCAGAACTTAACATACATTATTAGGAAAAACACCGAGGAAAACATGAAAATAATTGAAACTTAGTTTGTATACTTTCCCCCATGAAAAGCAAGTCACGTAAGAAGTTGCAGGTTTTGCGCTATTTCATGCTTGAGTTTTTATTTTTTAAAGTTAAGATACGTAATTTTGTGCCGTGTAGACACCTTTGCAACGTTTGGTAAAAATGTATATGTAATATTTTACCTTTATGTTGTAAGATTGTAGAAGTTTGAAATAATTCAGCCATGGCCCTCTTCACGTGGTTCATGGCTCCCCTGTTTTCATATTTTCTCCTTTGGCCCCCTTGATGTTTTCTATAGCTCCCGTTGGGAAACCCTGCTTTAGATTTACGTAATTTAATGTAGTAATATAATAAGCTATTAGTTAAAAATATGACACTGTATATGGACTACAAACACTAATTATAATAGTGTTGTTTATCGTGTAAACGTTAATTTTCCTTAAACTACGAAAGTTCTCAGTTGCTCTCAAATAGTTTAATTTCATACTTTATTTTCCGATCTCTGAATCGGAAAAAAAAATTATTATTTATAGAGAGTTGTGTTTTATTTAGGTCTGCTTATACACTTCGTTATTAACCAAAAATACAAAATTGATTCAATTGGAACTTCACATGTGTCAACTTGACGTATTCAGGTTTAATTTTATGAGACTACACATTGTGTGAGATAAGTGCGGAAAAGAACCTACATTTAACTGGAGAGACTGCGTTTTCTGTCACGCAAAAAAAGATTGTATTATATTTTCCTCTAAACATTTTCGAGAAATACAGGAATGATCCCTCACACTTCGATCAGACATTTAGGTTTGTTTTCTTAGCTCGCTTAATTTAACTTACGAAAACATTGACAGTTTATCCTAAATCGGCGCATGTCATTACCGCACCTCGCGCTAATGGAACGAATTCTCTTAGGCGACCATTAAAGGGGATATTCTTTTAAAGTTTCTGTCGCTATGGAGGTACAAAAACTCAGGGAAGGAGTAACGGATAAAAAATACTTTCCACTTAGTTCAAAAATTACTTCAAACTCCTTCTTATAGCCTATGGGAATAAGTTAACTTTCTTTTAAACATAATTTATCTACAATGTTTTTCAAAAATTTCATGTTTTAACCAATTTCGTGCTACGAAAAAAAGGAAACATCCTTTTATCTTTTTTTTTTTAACATTTACCAATAAATGTTGGCATATGAAAAACTAGAGAGTTTGTACAATTCTCACAAAAACCATTATTTAGTTAAATTTTGAAGAAATAAAAATAACATTTCACCTCGTTTCCTTTTAAGTGATCCAAGCAATAAGTTCGAGATAAATAATGTCATATTTCATACATTTCTTATTTTTTAATAATTAAATTGGAATGTTTTCATTGCTTCTTTTTTTTCCTTACCATTTTGGGCATTTAACTCTGCAACATTTGAATTTCTACCTCCCAATTAGCGACTCGTATCGGTTGGAATAACGATTATTCTGATGCTAGTCAAAATGTAACTTCCTAAACAATAAATGACTCATTAATATTATAAAAAAATAAGTAAGTAGTAGCAATCCCAACTTCTATACTTTTATGAAATAAAAATCTTTGACGTTAAGAAAGCACAAATGAGCATTAAAATGCAGACATATATTCCAGAATTGCTTGGAATCTCTTTTTCAATGCTGGAGCTTCTGGATGCAAAAACATCCAAATGAAGCAAACAAAACAGCAAAAACATTACTTATATGGCCTAAGATTTACCTGCAAACCAATTAGAATAAAGGAAGCGTGAAAGTAGAAGTTTTTGGAAGAAATGATCTCTTCCTCGATGAGTGAATTAGTGGCATCAGAATAAAGTTCAAGGACATGAGCAATAATAAACTTTGCTTTGATACCAGATGTGTCATACATAAAACTGCAATATTGTCATAAATAAGATGGAAAAAATCCTAGACATTTCAATATCAAAAATAAATCAAGAAAGAACAACACATTAAAGAAACTTCTGCCATTGTGAAAAGTATGGAGTTAAGGTAGAATCATTAACCAAATGAACAAGACTCTCTTCAATCTAGTTCTTGATAGTATCTTGTAAATAAGACATAATTTACAGATTTAATGGATTTACATATATAATGAATATACATCATGGAACTTATGTTCTCTCCATGGCACAAAACTCTACTGGAGACATTAGAAAAACATTTCTTTCTCTTGTGAGCAAACACAATTCTATTGTTTTCACTTTTAATTTGTCTCTGTCTTGTATTTGCTAAAAATGCCAAATCAACCTAAATTTTAATTATTTATTGCGAAAATTAAATTTTAGCATCGAGAACTGTTCTCCTATTTGAAAATTTTGAAGTCACTTTGTTATAACCATAACTGTGAAGTCTCAAATATCTGTTTTTGTCGAACCATGATCAACTGCATAGGTTGTATTAATTGTTTTAGTGTTTTCAGCACAATAATAATCCGATTTCTTTTAATGCATTCACGCTCTGAGATCACTTATCCGCAATTATGTATCGCATATTTAGCATTCTCATCATACTTACCACCTTTTTTACTAAGCTTTGTTAACTTTTTAAGCATTTATATTTATTTTCAGTATTAAGTACTTTATGTAAGTAAATGATAAGTGAAGAAAACATACCATATGCGAATAAATTCACATTATACGAAAGTTTTCAAGGTAGTCAATTTTTATTTTCATAATAGTCTCACAATGTTCAAATCTTCTCAGTGCACGTTTTTTATTTTTTCAATTTTCAGTTTCTGTTTCATAATTTAGATAGTTTATCAGATTTGTTTTTAATTTTTCCTTTGTGCCTAGTATGATAGTTTATTTTTTATTAGTGTTTTCCTTTTTGTTTTGGTTTCCAAAGATAATCCTTAAACTGCAAACGTTTCCATTTTTATCCCTATGTGTCCTATATTTTTAAAATTTGTTATTTGATATCATAATTCAGACGTGTTTCCCTAAAATAAATTTTCGTTTTCCTTTATCATAAATATAAAGCCCACGTATCCCCTTTGTTATTCAGGAGTTAATTGAAAATTTACGAATTCCTATTTTACCTGCTAGCCTTATAAAATATTCCTCCACAATAATGGATTCAATTCTCGAAGAATGTACTTTAAGATGAAAAGATCTTTTCAGAACTATCCATTTTGTGTGTAAAATGTAAATTTAAACCGAAAAATGGTGAAACCCAAGCATTTTTCATTTAGTTTCGACAAAGGTTGTGTTTATCGCAGTTCCTTTTTTTAAAGAAATTTTTGTCTCTAATTTATTTCTTTTTTTTATTTCCGAAGAACAAAAGCGTCACTAATAGCATTCTCTTAAAACTACTACCTTTCTTTCTCAAAAAACCAAGAATATATGTTTTTTTTAAAAATTCCTTTGTGAATTTTAAGCGAAAATTTTGTTCTCATCAGTTTTAAAGAGAATAAATAATTTAAAATAAATTTATATGGTATCCATAAACCCGACGAAATAAAATTACAACAGTCAATTTATTTTTTTAAAACATAGCTTTTGATAAAGAGCTTTATTCATACTTTAAACTAGTTTGCAATTATTTTAAGTTTTCTAACTTTTTACTTATCCATTTTGAAAAATTCATAGAGATTCGAAAATATTGAAGTACGTAAATAGTTAAACTATTTTTTAGAGTATTGAAATTTATTAAAATATTAAAGTACGCAACTACTTAACAAGAAGATCCGTCTAAAACTAAACGAGCCTACTTTCTCGTATACACCAACATTAATTTTATAATGTAGCTATCTGTCTCTCTTTCTCCTTTAGTTAAATTACTTCAGGTACACCTTTTTCAATGTTTAATACACATTCATCCATATATTCATTTATTCACTAAGCTGTCTTTCGTACTTTTCTTTTTTTAACTTTTACGGGAAGGTAGGCTAAAAAGCGTGCCTTACATTTTTGTAAAAATTACGGAAAGTAGTGGGGGGAAATTGCATTTATATTTATTATAAATAAATATCTGCACACGATTTTTCTTTTAAAAAAGCCTTTTTTCGTCTACTTTCCCGTAAAAGTTTTTAAAAAAATATATGAAAGTAAGCTTAATGTGTCGTAAAAATGTCGTTAAAAATAAAGATAATTCAAAAATTTACTGATGTAATTAAAAAAAGATTGAAAAAAAAAAAAAAAACGAAAGTAGGGTATTGTGGAAAATGTGCGTCTGTCGGTCTGGGCCTTAATAAGTTTTGAGGAAAAGAAAAATCTAACGAAAAATATTCTAAAGATGTCGTCAAGGACATCTCATTTACATATTTCATGTTTCGATTTGAACAAATGTTCGTTTAATTTTGAACAGTTTAAAATGTTTATTATTAGCACGTATAGGGAAATAAGAAGAAAATTCTACAAACCATGGACATAAGATCCAAGTTCTTCCTGGATTGAAAGCAGATCTTAATGTGTGTAGTTTTTATTTTTATTTGAATATTTTTCGTTCAATTTTAAACAACTTAAAAAATAAATAAATAATAACATTAGATTCTACGCGGAAATTTTGATCTTATATAAATCCTGATCAAAGAAGCGGATTTGATTGGAAGAAACTTTATCGGAGGTATTTTATGTAGTCTAATATGTACAGATGCAAGTTCATTCAGAACTAAAAGAGCCTGTTTTCCCATGAATTTTTGGATATGAGTTTGTAAGGATACTTCTAAATGAATGAGTTTATGGAAAAATATATAAATGAGTGACTTAAAGAATGAACGAATGAGTAAAGTAATACGTCTAAACCATCGAGAAAGGTATATGAGAAGTAATTAAGAACTAAAGTTGAAGGAAAAAGAGAGACAGGTGGATTACAAATTTGCTGTTGGTGTATACAGTAAGGTATACTAGAACAATGCGAAATACTGTAATACAGATCTTATATAAAGATAACTATACGAGCATATAGGCTCGTATAGTTCTAGACGGAATATCATGATATTATTAATGGGCAATTCCATGCGTGACGAAATGACAATGTTTGATGAAAAACAAAAGTTTAAATGTTCAATGACACTATTTTCATTAAAACTGACTTTTTTCTTTGCATTTCATTGTTAACAATTAAGTTAATTAAATAAAGCTGGAAAAATAATTTTAATTATTATTATTATTTTAATTTTTGTGCTACTTTTAGATTTGACGGGATGACATTTTTGTCAACCTAGCTTTTGACTTTGGTATAGAAAAGTACAAAACTCAGTACAAAAAGAAAATTATGTGCATAATGCACACAAACTTCTTTTTTTCTTCACTGTTTAAATGACGAATACTTTTAAGTTACATAAGTAATACAAAGAAAATGTTAATTTTAATTATTTTTTCCCATTAGATTGGAATAATTAAAGTTTATGTGTCACGACGGGATGAGACGTGTTTTCTATGTTCATTTATTGCAACAAAAATACTTATACTTTAAATTTCATAAAAATGCTATTTTTCTTAGATCATTTACCGTTACATAATCAAATGTGATGAGTTGAAAAAAAATCGCTCACAAACTTTTCAGAAATATAATAGTTTTGATAAAGTTGTCATTTTCATGGAATAACCCTACTATTTTTTAAATTTCCTGCAATCGCGTTTTCCTCACACTTAATCATTATTTCTTTATTAAAAGTTTTAGCTGCTTAGTATTATTTATTTAACTGTTAGTGGAATAGAATACAGTAAATATTTTCAATGAAAGGAAGAAAAATATCTTTATCTTGTAAGTTTCAATATGCCGCTATTGAGGTTTTATTTTTAGTTCTTAATATTAATTCTCCTTTTAATCCATTTTAACTATTTTTAAGTTCCAAAGAAAGTAACTGCTTCCATTTGCTAAAGCAATTTAAACTTGAAATGAATGCTGTTAAATATCAGACACATCACTTAAAATTAAAAAGAAATACTTTGTAATGTATACATATTCAGTTTCAAAACTAATATAAAATTTATATCTCAAACTAAAATTAAAAATACCATAATGTAAATGAGTGCACTCGTCGAAAATGTCTCTTTATTGATGCGTTCTCTTCGATCTTTAATTAAGATACAAACTGTCACTTCCACAGGGTATATCCATAAAAAATAATGATACTGATAGTTAATTACTTCCTGGAACTAAGTAAGACGTTCGTGCGAGCATACTCATTAGTGCATGAATCTTCAGCTTTTCACGAAGTTTTCCCTGGATGCTCTCTTTACCAATATTTGATTGTTCTGTACCCTTGAGTGAAAGACATGGAGCTGTTTGCTCTATAAATATTTCAGTTTCGAACCGATCACACAATGGTCCATGTTTCCCAAGTTCTACTGTGGCAGAATTTTTTGGCATAAATTTTCTGCTTTGTTCTATCAGTGAAAGCATGTTGAAAATGCCAAGTACCGAAGTATATTTATGCAAAATACATATTTGCTCAAGGAGATAAGTTATGTGTTTACAATCTCCGCTTCGTGTGAGGCATTACTGAGTTTTTCATAAGCCAATATTTTTCATAATTTATAACGCGTATTCTTTAGTTTTCTGAATCACTTTTGTCTTTGAAATGCAAACAAAGTTTTTTCTTTATTTATTTTTTCATAAAATATATTTTTTAAGAAATTAACATTTTAGAGTATTGAAAATATTGTAATGACGTCAAATAATGGCAGCTTATCTTCTAGAATATTATGTGTTACTTTTAGGGTTAACGTCTTTAAAGTTAAATGAAAAGCCATATTATTGTTTTTGCCAATTTTTAAAATTCATTATATGCAGTTTTGGTGCTTCAAGAAAGGTGTAGAAGGAAAGTTAAATGAAATACAAGATAAATAACGCCCAAATTTTCCAGAAACGCGTTTTGAGATTGCAAAGAACCACTTTTTCAATGTAAAATGAATGAGCTTCTAGACTAGTGTCGCTTCAGTGGAATGTTATTTATCTGGATACCCATTTTTTTTTGCATCCAAAAAGGGTACTTTGCAATAGGTGTCTGCAGTCCTTTGCAAAATTTGGGCGTAATTTAAGTTGTTCATTTACGTTGAACATGAAATGTATGACGCGAAGAAGCATATTAATATGCAAAATTAAACAATAACGTAATATATACGAGCAATGGCGATCGGTTGCGAGAAAAGGGTAGTAGCCCCTTAGTTTTCGTACAAATGATTCAAATCAGTAAGCAAACGAAGATGCAACAAGTCAAGATAGGTGACTTACATACTATTTTCTATCCCCCCCCCCCTTCTGATGTGCCAGTCACCTGAAAAATAATTTCTAAATCTGCACTATTGCTCGTCAACTATTTTGAAAAAAAAAATTGGAAAATTCCTGGATCTGGAATCGGGAAGGTATTGGAAGTCGCATTTCTTCAATGCTGTTGTGCCTTAGGTCCACTTAAAATGTATTTGATCGAAGTATAAAACATCAGTATAATTCTTCAGACTTCTGATTTGCAAATGTTACTTCATTTAGGTGTCATAAGTTGTTTTGAGATCATATATAAATTCTGTGTTTTCAAATTTTTGTTTAGCGAGTTTATTCTTTTCAGCGATTGTATTTTGATGTTACAAACGGAAAACATTTTTGTGAATATGAAAATTTTAGAATTTACCACTTTCATTTCTTTCTTTCTTTTTATTTTTTAAATTGATTCATGTTTTTCCAATCAATTATTAATATTATACGTTAGCAGTCTTCAGCCCTACGTAATGATGATATTCAGAAAAACATCGATTCCCCCTCATAAATTACGATGTCCAAAATATTGCCGATGTGTCACATTTTTTTTTCAAAAATTATATTTAGTTAGCTGTACTCCACATTTCAAAAGTGCATTATTTCCTCTCCATGTTAACATAAATTGCTCTTCAGTTGAGTAAAAGAAAAACAATTACCAATAAATATGTATAGACTTCGTTATAATACTATAAATAAAATATTTTGAAACATTTGTACTTTACCTCTACTAACGCAATAAACTTTTCTGTTTCATGTATCTTTATTTTTATTTTTTTTATTATTTCAAATTTCGAAAAAGATGAGGCATGCTTTTTTAAAAATTATGATATTTGATATCTGAAATCTATTTTGTGATTGAACTAAAAATTCCCTATCGTTTTATAATACCAGAAGCTTTGGCTTCTGGAAAGTCTACACATCTGATCAATTTATTTTTCTTATAACTGATTTCACAGATAAAAAAGCACATCAAATATTTTCACGAGAAAATCCCATGTGTAAGAAAACTCGCAAGTGAGTTTCCATTTTCACTAAAAAAAGATGAATTCCAGTTCCGTTTGAAGGTTTTTGGGTTATGTTGCCAATATTTTGTAGAAAGGTAACAAATATTTTATCACAATACATAACATCACTATAATGTAACTAATAAATTCAGTTGTTTCTAATGGATGCATAATTTTAAATTAAGGTTTATTGTGAGGGGATCCTTCCTCAGAAACTAGTACAGTAATAAAATAATCGTATTATACGCGGCTTTTTTCTGTTGAAGAAAAAAAGTTTACAGATAAAATATTTTGTTTTTAATTCAAACTTTTTATTTCAGAATATAAAAGAACTTATGTGCACTTAATAGTAAAAATGAGACCGTAAAACGTGTGTTACACAACTGAGAAAGACAGTGAAACTGAAATTGGTTTACAGGATTCTATAAATAAAAAAAATATATATGAAACGATTTCTACGAAGTGGGAAAAATACGTATTTACTTATTTATTAGGTGTTATTCTAATTATTATTCAGAACGTTTATCCACGGAGATAGTTAATATGCCACTACCACCCACATAATAAAAAGCAAACTAGCTGCATTTTACTCAAACATTTTGTTAACATATTCCTATTTGAAAACACTAGAACCGCTGCTTATTTGTCGAAGAGCTAAATTAAAATATGACTTCTATTAAGAAAACGGTTTATTTATTTAACTGATAGTTTTTTTTCTTTTATTTTTATATTTGCCTTTCGTAATGTTACGTACATGTAAAACGTTATTCACTTAATCATGGCATCATTGCTGGGTAAATATTTCAACAATTTACCTTTAAGCATTACGTTTTATTTGCGAAACAAAAACTTGTAAAACAATGCTTTTTGTACTTGGACATCCAAACGTGCAACATAAAACTTGTTCAGCAATGCACGTAGTTTTTTTAAAGAATCATACATTTAATACAATTATTTTAATTAATCCTGCAAAATTGAATGAAAGAACTGATACGTAATAGGGGATATGCTACTGTAAAATATGTTTACACAATGAAAAAAGAAAGCAATGAAACTGAAATTTGCATAAAATCTTCTATAAATGATAAAGAAAAGCTATATGAAAAGAATATAAATTATATTAATGCTT
Source organism: Octonoba sinensis (assembly GCA_038502835.1). NCBI lineage: Eukaryota > Metazoa > Arthropoda > Arachnida > Araneae > Uloboridae > Octonoba > Octonoba sinensis. The sequence goes on along the minus strand of CM076602.1, from coordinate 104,561,921 downwards.
TTTAATGCAATTTATAAAAATAGTCCTTTGCATAATAATATAATATATTTATAAGTATTTAAATTGAGGATTAAAAAGCGGAAACAGTTTTGTTGCGTGCGAAATGATTCTATTTTGCAGCAAACTTCAAAAAATTTTAATATGTGTGCATTCCAACGTACAACAGTATTTTTAGGTCAAAAAATAATGTTGAATATAGAAATATGTGCCATTAAATATTTTTTTAGGTTGTATTTGGACAATAAATAGGCAAATAAAAAAACCTAACATTTGAACGTAATGCATGTCAATAGATTTATTTTGCAATGTTATACACTAAAGCAAAAATTAAAAGCTCGTAATATTTAAAATTACCATTTTCTGTTATTTAATAGCAAATATAAACTATACCTAAAGTGGCAGAGCAGGAAAAATAACACTTAAATTAGTTTTAATTTTAATGAGATGTATTTATCAAATGTGTTAGATGAATTCAGCATAAATATCAACAAATTTATGCTGAATTCATCTTAATGGTTGTAATACAGCGTCAACGATGTATGCGTATTTGTCTGAACGATTTTGGAATCTTGCTTTATTGCAGAATATAGTTTCGTGATTTTACCATTTTATATGTTTGACTCAACAAATAACATTCTATCCAATTTGTATTCTGTAGAGAAGATTTAAAAAATATATATATGATTAGATATGCAGTTTGTCGCAAGTATTGATTTATAATATTTGGTCTTTTTTTATTTTCATGACTACAAGTACAGTTCCACCGCGTTTTAATCAAAGTTTTGAAGTCAAAACTGTAAAGGAGCATGAAGAAGTTGTTCTTAGCTGCGATGCTCATGGCGAAAGTCCTCTTACGGTTTCATGGAAACGCTACCAGAGACCCATTGACAGAAGTGCACTTTCGAGGTAAGACAAATAAGTTTTAGTAACAAGAAGAACGTTTTATTTTCTAATCAAACGTGATGGAAAATATTTTCAATTTTAGATCACATTTCTTCAAATATAAAATAACGTATAATCTTTCATTCCGTCAGAACGAATATTAATTTTTAGTATTATTTTATTCTTTTAGAAAAGCTGGCTTTAATAGCTGCGTCCTTTCCTTTCTTGCTTGGCATACATGATTGTGAGCTTATCTTGTTACTCTTGAACGAACTCTTGAACCGGAAAGGTCCCACACGTCCCAAGTAAACTTTTAACTAAAAAAATAATTTAAAAAATAATAACTAAATACGGAAAATTATTATTATTTTTTTTTTTTTGATTGACAGATTGTTTTTATATTCACAATTGCTTTCTTTTCCAAAAATATTTGTTCATCACCTTTTTTAATTACCATTTTGAATAAAAAATAGAAATCTCGTGTGGGACATAAATGTCTCTTGTTTCATGGAATGAGCCGGAGATATAAGTTCTAACTGGATATAAAGATGTTATGCAAAATCATGTTACTACTAAAAGTCTAGTGATTGTAACGACAAAAATACTAATTAATTCTCGACTCTTAGGTAACTAACTATAGAAAATACAGTGGAGTACATAACTATACATATTTTATGTATATAACTATACATACAACTGCAACTTTTTAACTGAACTTGTATAGCGAACACCATTCAAATCCGCTTTTTACTTTTTGCAGGACTCGCCTCGCATTTGTAAACTTCTTGTTAATAAGACACTTAACGACAAAATTTTCCTTTCAATATTCTAGTCTAGGCGTTTCTCCGTGGTAAACAATATGCTGCGAGAACTATGCAATGCACTCGCACAGGTAAAAGAGAGCGAGCTTGGGAGCTATAGGCAGGGCCCGATATACATTTTTAAGCACTATAGGCCCGACTCATGTTTAGGGGAACCTCAGGCAACAAAATATTTTTAAACATAAAATTTTGTGGGCCCCAAAGAACAAAAACTAATTTGTTTTTCAAATGTCAAAGAGTCAGACTAACGTTTATAAGTTCCCAACATGCAAAATGATTTTGTTTTTAAATTACAAAATGTTTGAATAAAATCTGGGGGTCCCCAAAGTGCAAAATCGGTTTTGTTTTTCAAATTTCAAGTTGTCAGACCAAAATTTAGGGGCCCCCAAAGTGCAAATTCCTTGTGGTTTTAAAATAATTTAATAATGCAAATTTTCTGCAAAGCAACAGAACACTAACAGTTTGTATTTAAAAGATGCTATTTTTAAATATTTTTCTAAAAAAATTTAAATTACAAAAAATAATAATAATAATCAAAATTAGGGGGTCCCCCTCAAAGTGGGGGCCCTAGGCCCGGGCCTCACGGGCCTTATGGTAAATAAGGCCCTGGCTATAGGTGGTTCATCTCTAACTTGGTAGTTTTAGGATTATATTGGTATTATAGGAGCATATTGGTGGGGTAGGTAAATAATGGTGTTTAAGAATAGAACTACGCCATATTTTAGTTTCGCTTAAATTTTAGCTAAAATTTCCATCGATTTATTACGTAGCATTTTGTGTTACAAAAATCATTCTGAAATATATCTAAGGAATTTTCATCAAATCCACTATGAAAAGATCTGAGAACAAAATATTTCTCCGAGACCAAAATCAAAATCGTCGTTGATTGCAGGTATATGTGGTATTTGCATATAAGGCTTTGACTTGTATCTTATTTCTATACAGATACGTCTTACGAGAACATGTAAATCCAGATGGGTTGAAATCGCAGTTATCCATTCCTTCAGTTCTGCGATCTGATTCAGGGTTATTTTCCTGTGAAGCCAGCAATGACTTTGGGAGAGAAGAAAAGAGTATTCAACTTATAGTTCAAGGTTGGTAAAAACTGTTTTTTTTTTTTTTTTTAGTTTAAGTGCTTGGATTTTTAAAATAGTAAATCCACGCACTGACTTATAATCAAATAATAAATGATGCTATGAAAAGTAAAACTTTAAAATAATTTTCTCTAGATAACTGGGCATAAACTAATAGCACTGCCTTGCTAACAAAAAGAGGATTATTTAGAGTTTGTTTATGCACTAAGGGGGTTATTATATTTGGGAACTATTACCAAGAAAACCATGCCCAATATTCGGAATTACTGATCTAAGTCTCTTATGAGGAACCGTTTACAACTCGTAAACAACTAGGAATTTTTTATTATCTAAACTTAGTTTATGCTGATATTTGAAGCTATAAAAGAGACACTATAAATCAGTTTGAAATGCCTTAACATTAAAAATATTATTTTTCCACACAGTTATAAGCATTGCTATGTCTGATAACTTAAAATTATAACCATGAGAAAATAAAGATTTAGCGATGAAACAATTCCTTAAAACATTTTTAAATCTTTATATTTTGTCCAAGCATTACGTTTTAGACATAAAGTAATGGTCCTTTATGATTGAATAAGCATATATAAATAAAGAAACTTCGAATTCAATTTAGTATTACAATGAAATATGTATAACAATGTTTTAATACAAACAAAAGAAGGATATTTATTTTATTTAACTCTGCATGATTTTCGTTTTCTATGTAATTATTATTTTCAGAGGACTGACGTCAAAGTAATTTTCCTGCGCTTTCATTAATTGATGTTTGTTAACTTTTTTAAAAGGAGATGCAGACTACTGTTGTAAATATACTGATGCATCAAAAGTAAACGCTTTGCGATAAAACTTAATTGATTGCAAATATCTGAGGGATGCATAGATAAAATTCTTGGAATTGCTTGAAACTATTTTGATATTTTTTTTAAACTTTTTCTTATAATATTGCATTTTATTATGTTAAATGATTTGTAATTCTTACAAAGCGGAGACTCAAACACAAGGACTTAAGGACAATAATAGTAGAGTTTTTAAGCCTTGTAACAGTGAAAAATATTTGTTTCGTTGCCAGAAAAAAATAAAGAAAATATCAAAGAATTTCAGTTATTTTAGGCTGTTATCAATATTTCAAAAAACAGAATACATCGAATTTTGTCTAAATCAGCAAAAATAAGAAACATGGATCCAAAAAAAAAAAAAGAAAAAGAAAACGTTAAACACATAACGGTATTAGTTTGTCACAGGAAACGGTACTCCAAGTACATGTCTTAAAATCTAATTATTAAATTTACTAAAAAGAAAAATAGTATTATAGTAATTAAACTTTGTATAATAGATTACGTTCTAAGCTAAAATATATATGACTAAAATAGCAAAAAATATGCGGAGTGAAATTTTTCGACTGGCACTCCTACTGCTGTGAGATGTTCACTTCTAAAACAAAAGAGGATTTCTTTGAATGACAGATAGAAAGATTAATTAGTCCTTGATTTTTCATTTATTGACTCTAAAAGTGCTTTATATTAGATTAACACTTTAGCAATAATAATATCATTGAAAGCTACGCAATTATTGATATTAAGGTAATATAAAACTTTCGCAGGGGAGCAACATAATTTATTTATTTCAGCATTAAAAATATAAAATCACAGTGGGCAAGGTGGAGTCAATACAAGAAACAGAATGTCTCCGTAGATATTCACATGGTATGTTGGAACAATATTTAAAACGTTTAATTGAAACTATTAAAAAAGAAGAAAATAAAAAATTACATATTTCCCCAAAGTATTTCCTTTGAAGAACAAGTACGAAATGCAGTCTAAATAACCTCTTCAACTTCAGTGAGGAAAAAACCAGCTTGGAACAAAAGACACATATTTGCTATCAATTTCGTTGGGCATGATAACAAGCTGTATTTGTATTTCTTGTCTAATTTCTTTAAATCCTTTTAAGATTTCTTTAATTACCTATTAATACTTACCGAGCGTTAATTTTTTTCCAAGAGCAGCGTTAATATTCCCATACATTTACGAAAATAATTCTCAAATTTCAAAACGCAATACTCAAGCTACATTCCTTTTATAAATATTCATAGGGAATATGCAATTTATATTAAAAAAGGGGATTTCTACTGATTAAAAAAGGTCCTAATTAGCTTTTTTTGCAATTCCAGGGTAAGTTTTTCACATAATTACAAAATACAAAATTCAATACAAACTGAATATTTATCAATCCGCATTAAATTAAATATTTACAACTTTAATTTCATATGAAAGCAACACACTAGTTGGTAAAATGAGAATTTGTTAGGTATTCAAAATACTGATCTAAAAACATCTTTCCTTTTTTTGCAGCATCCTGCAAAAAATATCCTGGGGAAAAATGAACTAATGAAAAATTTCTGGAAGGGCTCTCTTGTAAGAAGCACAGAACCTAATACATAAATTCGCATTAATTAACTAAGGGCTGTGTGTGTGAAGCTGCAATCATTATGAATAAATTATTTGTCAAGTTATGTCAAGCATGCTGAGTAATGTAGCCATGCGATAAATTAGAAGTCATTTCTCTGTTTTTTTTTTCCTTTATTTTTAAGCAAAATGTTGTCGATGTCTTTTTTTTTTTGATCGAAACTTTTAAATCGTAATTTTTTTTCTACTTTCTTTTTGTATATATTAAATAAATTATTATTTACCCAAAGATGCAAGGAAAAAAATAGCATTAGAACGTTTTTTAGGTGTATAGTACCAGCTCCTGTTGACATTTTGGAAAACTAAGCAGTTTGTATCAAAAGTTAGTCATTAAGTAGTTTTCGGTTCAAATCGAGATAAGAACTTTGCTGAACTTGATAACCCAGAACTATCTGGAATTTAAAATTTTTTCAAAAATATTTTCTTTCTAAAGAATTTTGCCAGGATTATTACATAATTTAAACTTTTTTTTTTTTTTTTAAGTATTCTTTAGTTGGGAAAATATGTACATTCAAAAGGATTTTACGTTGGAGGGAATCACCTTTTGTGTAAATCAATTTGGTGAAGCAGTGTATTGTGCATAGGAGCGGTGAGATTTGTTTCATGTGGGAAGGGATCTTACTACACATACAAATATACATACATAAAAATAATAAATACACATTTCGGTTCTGTTTTCAAGGATAAAATTGAAGGACCACTTTTTCTTCAAAAGGAGCATGTTTAGGACACGTTGGAAAATCAATTTCAGGGTCTCTCTATACCACCGAGCTAGTTGGTCAGTTGTTACATTTAGTTAACAAAAAAAGAACAACAATTTTGAAATTCGGCATGTGCTTCGTGTTTACATAAATGAACGCATAATTACAAATTCAGAAATAAAATTTTAAAAAGGAAAAAAAAACCCTTTAATTAAGCTTTAGTAGCATAATGCATGCTAATTTCAATCAGTTAAAAGCCACGCCAGGCGGCTATACAATCCGTTATTTGGTATATACAAACTATTCTGATTATGTCCTCTTTGTAAAAGGTTCTGAAATAAAAATTCTGAACAGCAACTAATCAACTAGTTCAGTGGTATAGAGAGACGACAGATATTGACTTTCCAGTGTGTGATAAATATGCTTCTTTTAAACAAGAACTGAAGTTTTTGCTTTATTTCGTTCCATGCAAACAAAAGTCTAGAAGCTACTACAAAGTAAAATTAATTTTCCATATTTTGTTGTTACTCCAAGCCGCAGTGTGAGGGAATGAAGGGGATTATATTACATCCTATACAGAACTAGTAATATGTCTACACATACAGATAATAGGTTTTGCAAGGTATGTAATTTTTGTCCGCATTATAAACGACCTCCTCCCCCATAAAATCGTTCCTAATTTGTTGTAAAGGCATAAGTTCCTTTAATTTGTTGTTTTTCTTGTTAGTTTTCCTTTTTTGTGTCCATTTTTCTCTTTCCCCCCTCCCCCTCCTTTACATGTGTACTTTGTTTTGCATTTTGTTTTGGCACTTTCTGTACTTATTTTTATTTCCATTTTATTCCTTGTATTTTTATTATTTTTGCGATTATCATTGTATTTTCACATTTTTATGCGTGTTGTCGTCTTTTTTGCTTTGTTTTTATGGATATTCCTTTTTTACTTCCTGTACTTTCAACTGGATTCGTTTGTAGCTCGCTTATTATTGCCTTCCCTGCTACTTCTACTTCCACTTCACGCTGCCTTTATTCTCATTAGTTTACAGTTAATTCTTAGGCTATATCAGCTTTGTTTTTGTTGTTTTGTCTGCTTCATTTGGATGTTGTACATCTAAAAGCTCCCTATCGCATCGAAAAAGGGATTCCAAGCAATCCCGAAACATATGTCTGCATTTTAATGCTCATTTGTGCTTTAAAATAACTTGAAATTTTTATTTGCACAAAGTTAAATTATTATTATAAGTTAAACGTATTTTTTTATAATTGTTATTATAGGGGTGGGGGTGAGTAGCTTATAATAGAATTTGAAAACTGCACGGTTGTTCTCTGGCATCAAAATTCCGGCAACCAAACTGTACCAAACAATATATTTAACCAACTGTTTCAAATTACATGGCAAAATGTGTGGTAAATACTATTTTTGAAAAAAGCGGATTTTCACATATTTTAAAAAATCGTTCCCTATTTTCAATATGTATTTCTTGAAATATGAAGCTCATAATACAACTGAAATAAAAATACTTGAATTATTAATCAAATGAATTATATTCTACCACAAGGGAGATACAGAGTGTTTTTAGAGAGTTTTAAGTAAATATATATATATCAGTTATGAGATTACTTAAATATTATTATTTAAAAGGAGCTAATCACAAAAAGTACAATTCATTCTTCTTTCAAAATCGCTCCTTTTGATAGGATCTCCTTTGTGTGCTTTCAGAAAGAAAATCAATAATGCTTTAGGGTTCGTTGCCTCTGCAAACAGGACTAAATAACGATAAAAATTCCAAATACACTTATTGAAAAAACATTTATCTTTCTTATCACAACCTATATATAAGCTTTTTCCTGAAATCTTTTCAAAGCATTGATAAAAAGAAATTCCTAGTGTGAAAAGCATAATTTTCAGGAATTCTTTAATGCGTTAGGTACTACTTATACTATATATATATAGTCTTATGAGCAATTGATCAATAAACTAGCCAACAAATAAATCTTGTGTGTGTGTGTGTAATATGAGTAGATTTTGCCTCAACGTTTAATGATTTTTCTGTATAATTATTTTAGTATAATCACTCACTGTATTTAACAGCAAATAATCCTGTACAGTGTATAATACATTTCATTGCACTCCCGTGCTCTGAAAACCAGTTAGAAAACGCCGTCAGTGACATCTAAGCTCACGTCACATTCCCTACAGCAGCTTTTGCAGAGAATGCTTAATGTTGAATGTTATAGATAGTTAGCATTGATAAAAAGAAGTACCTTGAGTGAAAAGCATAATTTATAGGAATTCTTTAATGGTATATATGTAAACTCATCAACGCTTGAGCAATAAACTAATCAACCTTCTCTTTTCTTTTTCATTTGCGTGTGTATATCGTAGTGAGCAGATTTTGTCAACGTTTAATACGTTATGCTTTTTCTGTACTAGTGTTAGCTATAACTAAACGTTCCAATACTAGTACTATATAACACAAAGTTTTAAAAGAAGAATATTCATTAGTTTCCTCCTTCAGCGCGACCAAAACAAATTATCTATGCCTTGTATGGATGTTTTGCCGAAGCAGTGGAACAGTTGAATTTAATTCTGCACCTGAGAGCCATAGTGTCTTCAGTCCATTTTTCGAGTTATTGCGAGTTTACTCTGTACAAAGTACCGTCGTCACAGCCAATAGCTACATGATGGTTCCGAACTTTTAAAACTTCTATCGGTCATCTTTATCTAAAGTCTAGTCTTATAATACTAGTCTAATAATAAATCTAAAAACTCGGAAAATGCACTTAAGATACCATGGCTCTCAGGTACAGAATTTATGTACAAATTTGTCAACAAAGTAAATATGTAACAGTTTTAGCGCTTTAATTTGATGCATTTATTACACACATACACATATACATACATGTGTATGTGCATAGGCGGGTAGCGAATATGTATGCTTGAAAATTAAGCTTTCACAAGTAGGTCTTAAAAAGCACTTGAGATGCAAAAATATTACCAATTATCTGCGCTCCACAATTTTCAAAAATGTCTGCCTATTGCCAGCCATGTATCCCTCAGTATCATTTAGGAATTTCACGCTCCAATAAGATGCAGTCATTACGCATTTCATGCTTCGAAAGTATATATATCGCTTTTCAAATTACCATGCAAACAGTTACTTTCAGAAATAACACAAGAAGAAAACTAAAAGTGAGCAGAAAGAACATTTGGCTCCCCTTTTACTTCGAAATTTCTATTTCCTGTACATGGACCAAGAAATAGGATGTGACACCATTCATTGTTATTACTTTCGGAACTTCCTAAGAAAAGTTTGTTGGCAGGAAATGCATTCGCAAGTGTCGTACGAGATCTGGAAGTTATTCCATTTTCCCCACGCAAAGATTAGACATATGAACAAAATGCGACTTTTGATGGGCGAGAAGAATAAATAGTGTCCTTTCGCAGTTTTTCAAGCTCTTGCCATTTCTCACACTGTACTCCAAAATGCCAAGTTTGGCTAAATTGTAATGCGATATGTAACAGCTTGAATTTAAAGCTGGCATTAAATATTTTTCTTCTTCAATGACGCACTGGAATAAGCTAACCTTTTTTCTTTTCTTTTTTTTTTTTTTGTCATTTTAGTTTATTCCTGTTAAATTTGTAAGTTGAATGTCAAATCAAGTTTAATGAAAAAAATTGACACGTGTAATTGAAAATACTTTAAGTAGACGAACAAAATCGTTTAATAGTTATTAATCTAAAGCAGCGAACCTATAAGAGAAAGGAAGATATTAGGACGAGATCTATAACTCCATAACTACTACAAAATACAAAGTATACAAACTCATACTATACGATATGCATAGTATTTATTTGTAACTAATTTTAAGGGATTCAAGAAGCTTATTTCGTTCGATTTAGCCCTTTCACACGTGGTGTCTGGTTTACCAGACACTAACGAGCACCGCATCTATAATATTCAAGATAAGGTCATTAAATTTATTCTTATTTATTCGTTAGAATTTTACGTTTGATATGTTTTCAAATTTGCAAAAAGAAGTTGGCAATAGTTTAGTACACTTACGAAGTTGGTGCCAATAACTTTCATTTTTCAATCATATCGGCCAAAACTGAGTAGTATAAACGGCTCTATTTTAAAAAAGATTATGCAACAACTTTTAATAATTCACTTAGCTGGAAAAAATATTTTAATTTAAACAGCGTTCCTTATTATTTTAAATAACTAAGCTTCTCTTTTAACATAAAAAATTGTAAATTATAAAAATAAATACTGCTACTTGTAGTAAAATTAGTTTTTGAAGGTTCACTAAATATTTAAGCTTTAAAAAAAAACGCCACAATTAAAGTAGTATTCCTTTTAGGGTTTAAGAAATATGTTTCTTCAAATTATGGTTTGGGCGTAGCATATATATATATTTTTATGTGACGGAGAGATATTTTGTTAATAATTTAGACTTATGTAGGCCTTTGAGAAAAAAAAGAAAGATAAGCATTTCATATTTATTTTTAACCGACTTCACAAAGGAAGGAGGTTATACATTCATATTGTATGTATGTCTTTTTTTTTTTTTTTTTGTCCACCCATAACTTCTCACCGGATGAACCGATTTTCATGATTTTTTTTTATTCGATCGAGGGTGGTTTCCCATATTTCCCGTACTTTCGTCTGATCATATTCGATAATTAGAAGAAATGTTATAAGCAGAAATAGGATATTTTTTTGGTTTTTCACCCATAACTTTTGACTAAATGAACCAATTTTGATGACTTTTTCTTTAACCGATAGAGTGTCGTCTAACTCAAATATTGCAAATCAATTTGACTACATTTGTTTTTTAGAAAAAACGTTACGGGTGAAAAAAGAGCATTTTTTATTTTAATTGGAAAGGATTGACTTGATTTTTCTTTGTTGGGAAAACTATTAATAAATATAAAACTCATTGTTGAAAAAGTTTTTGTTGCCATTGTGCTATAATAATAAATGCAATTACAGAAAGATTTTGACTGAAGGCTTCTCTGAGGCAAAAATTAAATCCAATCAGTTTGTTTGCTAAAATCGACTTCAAAACGGAATTTTTCATACAAATGATTAGTTTTTAATGTCATTCATTCAAAGAAGGTTTTTCCTTTGATATGGATTTTTTAAAAATAGAGTATTTATATAAAAAATGCATTTACACTAAAAAGAATAAAATAAAATAATTTTTGGAAAAAAAATAGAACCGACTTCAAATTATAAATTGCGCTAAAAAGTGAAAAATAAATTAATTCTTTAAACAACATCTATGTGACTTTTAAACATAGTTTTAGAAGTCGGTGCAAAATTATGAGCCTAATTACCACTGTGCTACTTCATATTGGAACTGCTGCTAATTCTGCGCCATTTATATTTGTAATTGATTCATAATTACAAAAGATTTTATCCATCCTAATTTTGCACCGACTTCTATAACGATGTTTAAAAGTCACAACGATGTTTTTTTAAAGAATTAGTTTATTTTTCACTTTTTAGCGCAATTTATAATTTGAAGTCGGTTCTATTTTTTTTTTCCAAAAATTATTTTATATAAATCTTAACTTAGCTGACATTGAATCTGGGATGTTTTAGAAAAGCATTTAAACCATAACTTACTAAAGCAATTAACCTAAATGTTATTACCTGAAAAGCAAGTTTATATTTTTTAAAAATATGATCACTCGCAAAAAAAAAGATGTCGGCAGATTGAATAGAAACAAGTGGTCACGTTTGCTTTGATGAAAAAATAATTAAAGTATTAAATAGGGTATGTTTTGATATTAAATCCACAATAATTTTCTAACCATTGCACAATTTGTAAGCTTTTTTAAAGGAACCAAATTGGATATTAGTATTCTTGTGTTATTATTTTCATTAATTTAATTTAAATGCAATATTTATGGAAAATATGAAGAAATTGATGATTTAAAATGTCAATATAAGTGTGCAAATCTTGTTGTAACATCGCATATTGCAGCATTGTCATTCGTACGTTCATTTCAACAATATTCAACTGTACTAAAAGGTCACAACGACCTTATACCAATATTTTAATAATATTTTATGAATCGTTATTTGAAATAGTTTCATTTTACTTTATTTTGTTATTATTTTTATTTATTTATTTATTTATTTGCATTTACATCTTGTTATTTATAATTACTTCATCTATTAATTTAATTTTCCTATTTTTTTTACAAACTTTACTTACTTTTTTGACACAAAGAAATGTAACTATGCAGCTGCATACATTATTTAAAATTGCTGTAAATATGATAAAAATAAATATGGTTTGCAGGAAACAAAACTTAATCAGTTAAATAGATAAAAATATCAACGTTAAAAATAATATAATTGATACATACTAACTACGGTAATATTTAAGTGACTTTTAGAGTCCGCTTCAACGTTAGAATGTTTTAAATTGAGGGGGTAAAGATTTCTGTCAAAAGAATGTTTTATTTATTATAAAACAAAATTATTTCCTCGTACACTAGTTTCCGGACGTTGATTTATAAATTTATTTGTGATTAAAATTGCTGTATAATTTGTACATATTCAAAAAAAAAAAAAAAAAAAAAAAACGAAAAAAAATTAAATTATAATTTAAAAAAGGTTAATGAAACATAGAATTTGAAAAGATTAGATTGTAGGAGGAATAATAATTACGGTATAAAATATTTTGGACATCTTTTTAGTCAACAGAATTCGAAAAATTGCGAAGTGAGTTTAACTTATACGTGTCGGCCCAAAATCGACCCATCCCATAGAATATGTTGATTTTTCATTCGAAAACGAACTTAGGAAAAAAAAAAAAAAAGCGATTTAAGGTAATGAAGCGTGATTGAAGTTGGTGTGAAATAGGGTGAGCCGAAAAAATAACACATTTTTCCCTTTCTTTTTTTTTTTCAAATTGTAATACTGCAGAAAAGTTGCGTTTTCCTTAGAAAAAAAAAAAAAAAAATGCAACAATGCATGAGAAAGAAAAAAATACTATACATTAAAGAATCACCAATATTCTCAGTTAATGGAATATTTCCAAAAGTATTGCCACCTCTAGATAACTTTAAAAGAATTTTAAGGAAAATGGGCTGAAAAAAAAGCCTCACCAAAGTGTCGCCAAATCTTATGTCTAAATTGGGGCGGATTTTGGGGGTTACGTAAGATAAATTAATGTAAGAGATTTAATTTTTTAAAATATGCCACTGAAGAACTTTTATATCAACACACATATATTTCTTTGTTTTAGAAAAATTTTAAGTGAAATGTCAAAAATACCAATGAATTGAAATGAATAAGATTTTCCTGTGTTAAGTTATTTTTAGTTGTGGGAGAATACTATTAAAAATACCGTTTTTCATACCAACATTTCTCAACACACTGCCAGAACTTCAGAATCAACAGATTACTCAAGCTTTCTTTCTTCTGTCTTCCATGACGAGCATTTAATAATCGCTTCTCGTTCAGCCGATCCAGAAAAATAAAAAAATATCCTTCCTTTCTTTCGTTTGCAAGATTATGCTTCTATTTAGTTTTCCTTCGTTCAATGCTCATTAAGAATCCTTGTCCGTTAAATGCTGCCGAGGCCCCTTAACGATGAAATAATCAATGCCCCACGGTAATTTAGCAAAGTGAGAGGTGCGGGGCAGCGCCAAAGCGTCGCAACGACTCCAATCTCGTTAACTCTCCGCCTGTTAACACTTTTTCTCCTCTTGTCTTCTCTTATCTCTAACGACTCCTCTCCCCCTGTTACCCCGGGGGGCATCTTTTACAGCACCCCCAGAGAGCCCTGAAGGGTTGCAGCTGCTTCAAGTTACCAGCCGTCAGATTATTTTCTCATGGACAGCGCCATCTAGTGGGAATAGCCCTATCACAGGATATATTATTGTTTACAATCAAAGTCGGAGTGAGTATTCCAATGATTTTCTTCCTTCTTATTTCAAATGCGCAGGTGATCTGTATTTCTATTACTGTGCTAAATTATGTCTGAGCTAGTAAGTCAGACTGACTGCTTCTTAATAAAAAAATATTTCTTTATTTATTCATTTTTTTCCTTCAAAGAAGCAATGATATTCTACTAACATTCCTATTTTTAAAATGAATGTACGATTCAGTAATATGACGCAATTGTACAACAACAATAAATGTGCTCAATGGCCACCAAAGTGCCTAAGGAACCACAGCAGCAAAAGATTTGACACATTAAAACTGGTTATTGTTAGACATGTAATATGAATAAACTACTCACACTTTTTGAACAAATAATTCTGTGAAAGCCAATGCATAATTTATGGTAACAGTTCGTCACAAGTTCTTTTTAAGCACCTACCCTTAGCTGCGTTTTGAATCCCAGAAAGTTTTTTTTAGAAGCTTCATATGTATTGGTAAATACTAAAATGATAAATCACTCATTTCTTATTTGTCCTCTCACGTTTACTTTTCTTCTTTTCAAGCAAGGGACATTAAGTTTTCATCAATTTTCCCCTTCTTCCTACTCCAAAGAGTACGGATAAGAGAAAAGCTAGGGCTTAAGGGATATTACAGTATTGAATTACATTAACGCAAAATCCGGCTCATTGGAGGTATTTTTAAACCTTAATAAAATTATTTTCTATGGTAGGGGGAGTAGGCGAGTTACTGAGGGCCCAATTTGCTCCCTACTCCTACTCCTCAGCATTTGAAAAGGGGGTTGCGTTCCCAAAATGAATTGTAAAGAGGGTGAAATGCTGGATTTCAATGTAAATGGATTTTCTCGTTTCATATCCTATGTAAATGTGGCTAATGGAGTTGATCATGAAAAGTATCAAAAATGAACCATTTATATCTTTCTGAGCAACACTAAGGACCTAGTTCAGTAACTTTTCAATGGCCTGAATAGTTTGGGTATAGTAAAAGGTGGGTAGCTTCTCGGCGTACTTCCTTGGCCAACCGGTACAAGATTAACGGCGTATGGTTGAAAACAGTACTGACACATGAAAAAAGAAACAGAAACTGCATTCTTACGAGCCTTCAAAATGTTCGATATTTTTGACACCTTGAATTAAAGGCACCAAGGATTGTTGAGACTCGGATTTTCTAGATTCTACTCTTGTTTGTTCATTGTTTGCAGTTTTTAATATTTTTTTGTGTTTGTTGTTTATTTATCATTCTAAAATCTTCGATTTACTTGTGTTATATTGTAATTATTTATTTAAATAAAATTTGAAGCCTTCAAACCAACTTTCTTAATTAAATAAGCATTTGCTTTATATTTCTTCCACTTTTCAAGAAAAGTGCCTTTTTTGGGTGCTGCATTTTTTTTTAGAAATTTTAAGATTTGCATTGAAGAATGTAATAAAAACGTCACTGCAGAAAAGATTATTTAGTGTACAATTTAAACGAATGGCTTACATCAAATAACCATCTATACACAATTTATCATTATAGTGTCAGGCAAAACATTTCTGTTCCTGTTAAAAAAAAACTAAAGAATGTGTCTATGTATTTTTTTTTTTTAATTCCTACAAAAATAAGAGTTTCTGAGAAATACTTAAATTTGGAGCACCATGACAAAAGCTTACAATACACAGACGTTCGAAAGAATTTTAAGGGATGGCATGATAACATCAATCATGTAAAATACAAAAGAAGATTGCAAAAGTTACCAGGAAAAAAATTGAAAACACTTTCAAAAATATCTTTCCGGTCTCTGAATAGACTTTTGTATGTGCTTTAACGTCTAACCATCGAGCTTTGCCGTCAAAGTACATTTTTTTTAGAGATTTTATAAATTCTCTCTGCATGAATATTTTTAAAGATTCATGTTTTTTCTTCAAAGAGTGGATGCGCTTTTTCTTGCGAAGTTTAGGTTTGACATTCATTGTAGGTTTATCTTCTTTTTCCCTCCGTCCTTCTACGTTTTTCCCCCTCCCCCGAATGATTGAAGTTATTGTCTTTTTGTAAGAATTAGTCAAATTTATTCAGTGGTTACATAAAAATACATTTCTCAAAGAAATGTACTTTTTTTTAAATTTAATAACTGCAACTGAATTCTCATCATACAAAATTATGACAGATATATTGCTTAAAATTTGTTATCCACTAACATACATAGTTATTTATTTATTCATTCATTTATTTTTTTCTAACAAACCTCCCTGTGTGATTTATAATATACATTTTGATTAATCAATTCTAATTTTTGATTTATGTGATATTTAATTTACGTGTTTATTAAATATGCTTAGAATAATATGCTTTGTTGAACATACAGGACTTTTCTGATAATCTTCATCTTTACAGTGCTTTATTTTTAGTTAGTCCTACTTGATTGCAAAGCAATGCAAATGTACTAGGGTATCGAAGATAAAACCATTTGTATATAAAAACCCTTTTTTAACGTGTGCATAAATTAGTATTTCAGTCAGCAAATGACCTATCTATAATAAGTAGTAATGCTGCCAGGTATACTTATATGTTTTGGTGTAATTGCATACAACAATCTTTTAAGTGTGTAAGTAAGCTCAAACATTTGATTCCCCAATATTCGGTTTGTCCGAAATTTCTTTTTTTTTTTTTGGTATCAAATTAGAACTATGTGAAGGATCATCATTAAGATAACTTTCAGAATAAGGACACTCTTCCGAGTTTAATAACGTCAAAAGCAAAATTAATTCAGGGAAAATATGGTTTTAAGAAAAGGAAAGACGCTAGAAGTGTATGAAAAGCTTGGTGAAATGAACATTACATGTAAAATACGCTTTTAATTTAAATTTTGTAGGAATAAGTAATTTAATATATTTGCATTAAACTATTAACTCCTTTAAGTGATAAAGAAAAAAATCCAATCTAAAAAGATTAGAGGAATATTACAAGATTAATTGTAATTATTTGTGGAACATCATTTTGATAAACTTGGCTACTTTCAAAATTGCTCAACTGTTTGTTTTTTTATTTATTCATTTATCTATCTATTTATTTTTTAAAGAAAACTAATCTTACTTAATGGAGTTTCTGAAAATCAGACATATATACCCTTAAATTCAAGCGTTTAGATCAGTGGTTCTCAAAGTGGTCCCCATAGACCCGCAAAAGGCTGTTGTCGACCAAATAAAATATTGGGGGTGTATGAGATAAAAATAGAAGTCTATGAGACTGTATCTCATTTAAGTAAGTTGTCATCAAATTTTAGACAAGATGCACTTCACAGAAATGTTGAATGTGTCACTTACTTACATATAATAATAAGCATGTAAATTTACTAAGCATTTATTCGTAAAGTATATTTCATAACTTGTGCAATAGGTGCCCATTCTCTTTGTACTTGAAACAAGTAAAATCTTGAACTTTTAATATTATTAGAAAGGCAATAGCCGGGGGACCTCGCCACTAATTGTTGACGTTTATAAATAAAACTTAACATATTTTTTAAAAAAAATCTGAACGTTTTGTTTCAAGTTACATTTTATAACTTTCTCAAGGCGTTTCAGGATATTTATGATTTTTCTCTATTTCCCTACTGTTATAGAGCTTCTTGGGATAAACTTTACCTTTAGTTTTAGAAATTTCACGTATAAATGTCGCATTAATTGACTTCTTTTAGAATGAACCCCCAGGAATAGGTCCACAAAAAAAAATAAAAAAAAAAAAAGGAAAGGAATGACGATGAGTTAAAAGATCCACATAATGAAAAAGTTTTGGAACCTATGGTTTAGATCCTTTTTAATCTGATTTTTTATTGTATAAAGCTAGTTGGTTTCGCATGCAAAAGATGGCAGCACGAGAGAGAGTATTTCTCGCATTGCACGAATTCGTTGCAAAAGCTGGACATAAACTAACTTTTAAGAACTTTTCATTACTCAGTGGTGTAGTCCTGGAAAAAAGGGAGGGAGGACGCTTACATATACCAACATCAAAAATTGGGGGTACGCTTATGTTAAAATTTCAAAAAAGTGGGGGGACGCTTGAGTTAAAATAAAAAGATAGGGGGACGCCATCCTCCCGCGTTCCCCCTCGACTACACCACTGTCATTACTTATTATTAAATGCAAAAGAATAATGTATCTCTTAAAGTAATGACATATTGGCTGTTTTTTTTTCTTAGTCTTAATCAGGATGATAGAATTAGCCGTAGAGCAGGAAACAATTGTGAGTTTATGTTATCAAGCGTGTACTGCAATAACTCTGTTTAAAGCAGTTTGTTTGTTTGTAGCCAATTTGTCGATCGAGAGCGACTAGTAGCTCGCGGGGTAATTTGAGTTGCCCGCAGCCGTTTTCAGGTGATTAGTCTACAGGTTATTACACAATGGTTGTTAGTTGATTTTCAAATTGAATATTGAATCCAATTGAATTTCAAATCCAATATTTTCGAATTGAATAGCATGTGGCTCAGAACCAGTGGCATACGCAAGGGGGGGGGGTAGGGGTTTACCTCCCCCCCCCTTAAGCTCAAGTCAAAATTGTCTAGCTGTCTAAATTAGAGAAATAATAGTGCTTTATTACATACTTGAATTTCTTTTAGTAGTTTCAGAAAATTAGGAACCCCTCCCCCTTGAAAAAATTCTCCCACTGCTCAGAACGTCATTAGCTTTTGAAGAAATTCATTATTTTAGTGTAAAGGTTTTTAATAAAAACTATACAAGCAACATTTATCAGCATTTAAAATTTAAGTTTTCGCTACAATTGTAATCACGTTTTTCAAATGAAAATCATATATACTCTGTTCATATGCTTTCTTTATAATACGGTTATCTTTAGTAGTGTGATACGTGGTTTTATCAGAAGGATACATCAGGGAAACATTTCAAATTATGTGCGTAAATGCATTATTTCTCGACTTTCAAAAAATGTTAGTTAATGTAAAATTAGTAAACATATTTTTTATAGCGTAGTTTCTTTCAAGATCACTTTTTTCACGTCCTTGTTATTAATTAAAAACCTGCATTTTATGAGGTATGTCTCAAATTTGAAATATATTTTTGTTTTTAAGTTAAGTAAAAATTAATTTGATCTCTGCCAGAGTGCTTTAATAAATTTCATTGAAATTAATATTTCAGTACAAACAATTAAAAAAAAAACACTTCATGGCCTAATTTTTTGCTACAAGGTTCACGTCACATTTTGCAATTACAACCAACAAACCAAAATCTGTACATAAGTTTTCTTTACAATACGACTACCTTAGCAGTGAAAAATTCTCTAGTGCCTCGTATTACTGGTATATAACCAATTGATAGGTGATTAATAACTGAGCATTGAGTTTCTTACTATTTCTGTAATTTTTTAGCCTACTTTCCCGTAAAAGAAAAGAAAAATAAAAGCATAAAAGAAGGCTTAATGCATCGTAAGAATATCGTTAAAAATAAAGAAAAGTCAAAAATAGTGAAGTAATTAAATAAAGATTGAAAAATTAAAAAAATGAAAGTAGGGTTTTGAGATGGGGGGGGGGGGGGAAATGTGTGTATGTCGGTCTGTCGCTCTGTCATGTCTGTCACCGCTAATAACTTTTAAACGAGTTGTCTGAATCGAAAAATTATTTTTGCATTTGAAAGATCTCGGCAGAGACATCTCATTTCCTCTTTTTGATTTGAAAGTTTTTTTGTTCAATTTTGAACAGTTCAAAAAAAATTATATCAGCGCCTATTGGCAAAAATGAAGCAAATTTTGTAAGCTTTGCACAAGATCCAAGTTCTTTCGAGCAAGCTTATCGCAAGAAGCTCTCGGCGTGAAATATTGATTTGAACAATTTTTGTTCATTTTTGAACAGTTAAAAAAGATTAACATTAGCACCTTCTGGGAAATTTCAATCCCAGACAAATGTTGATCTATCCGACGGATTTGCTTGCAACAAACTTTATCAGAAAGATGTTATGATGTAGAACATGTACAGATACGAAGTTCAACAAGAACTGAACAAGCCTATTTTCCTATGGAATTTTTTTAACGGGATTTTTAAGGATATTTCTCAACGAATAAATGAATGCTTGAAAGAATGAATGTATGAATAAGTGAGTGGATTATTGAAAAAATAAATAAATTAGTGAATACATGCATGAATGAGTAAATGAATGAATAAATACATGAATGAGCTAATGAATGAATAAATAAACTAATGATTGAATAAATGAAAGAATGAATGAGTGAGTGAATGAATATGTATTAACCGTTGAAAAAGGTATATTTGAAGTAATGAAGAACTAAAGTTAAACAAGGAAGAAAGAGAGAGAGAGAGAGTTAGCAAGATTATAAATTTCAAGTTGGTTCATACGGGAAAGTAGGCTCGTATAGTTCTAGACGGACTTGTAATTTTTTGTTCCGGATCTCCAGGTGTCCAGGTGTTTCCCGAAAGATTGATTTATCAGTTTTACAATAAGATTTTGAAATAATTCATTTAACTGATTAGATAGTATTTTTTAAATTTCTATGATATTTGATAAAAATGCCTTTTGAATCTTTTTTTTTTATTATTATTTTTTGCTAAAATTGTTTTATGTTTTTAAAATGTTTTTCGAAAATTGCCCCTATTCCTTTATTTTATTTATTTATTCTTTTTAATTCATGAAGCAATCTTTTAAAAACTTTTACAAAGTGCAAGATACAGTACATTTTAGCCCTTTTTGAAAGAATACTTTTTATCTAAAAATATATTGCATAGGAAATACGTGAAGAATACTTTTTTTGTGATAATTCGAATTTCAGCGGTGACGTGGAAGCAGCTACCTTTGGCTAAACTATTAATAGCACCAACAATAACTCCAGCGATTGAACTATATGGCATAAGATACGTATCTTAGGTAGGGTGATGATATTTCGCAGTATCAATTTGGGCATCCCAATTCGTGTTCATTTAATTGGTGTACATTTAAGGAGACATCCTAAACCAATACGTATACATGTCAAGCATTTCGCAAATTATTATACAAAAGTTCTAAACGGAAAATTTACCAGTAATCTCAAGAGAAAAAATGCATTATTTTGAATTTGGGGAATTTTTGCGTGCCTATGAAATTAAGGCAGTTTTTATGGACAATTGGGAATTGCCCCCAAGAATTCAAGATACCGTTCTAAATTTCGGACCGCTCATTCAAGGACGCATGGTCACTGTAACTAATCATATTCCATTACAATGAACCTTTTCTCAAGAGCATTTCCGATTACAGTATACAGTTTATGAATTCTAAGATTATAATCGATTGCAATTAGTACTTTCCAAGACCTAAATCGCAGTTGACCCTTTCCACACAAAATCATAATCGATTCCGGCTAACCCTCCCCAAGACCATATCCATATGTTCCAAGATCATGGTGAAGCCATTTCAGGCCATTTTTCTTTTCCCATTTCATGTTGTGATTTTTGATCAATCCCGAATACGTTTCTTTACTGTTTATGTTATGTTGCTGAGTTTGAAAGGAGACCTAAAAATCGTATCCTTTACTATTTTTAATGAAGTTTTGTACTTCTAGATTTACTTTTTTAATTGTTTAGCTTACTGTTGTCACCACGTTTGATTGTAATATTTTGCACTACAAAATCTAAAACTTTAACATATTTAATTAGAACTGGTTTCAGAAGCCAAAGATGAACCATTGGAAACAATTCGAGTTTCGTCGTCAGAAACTAAAGTAACAGTTACAGGCTTAAATCCGGGAACAACATATGCTTTTCGAGTCCATGCGGAGAATGCTCTGGGACGAAGCGGTTCCAGCCAGGAACTTTTAATAACGACCGAAGAAGAAGGTTAGTTGAAAAGCTCGTTTCGTATCTTCTTAGCTTGTGATGTAACATCGTATAAGTACAATTAGAATTTTTTCGTATATTTTAGCTCCGACAAATTCGCCTCAAGATGTTCGAGTTATACCTTTAAGTTCTACAATGATCAAAGTAGCATGGAAAGTACGTGGTATTTTTGCAATTTTTGTTTTATTGTTCGTATTACTATGTTTTATTGTAGTGCTATTTTGTCTTCAGAGTTTAATCCTTTGCTCAACAATAGGGCTCGACCGATGGCATTTTTTGGCCGATGGGCCGATGCCGATTGTTGGCCGATTGTTCCAAGATCGGCCGATGGCCGATTGCCGATTATTCTCCTCTTCCATCGGCCGATGGCCGATGGAAGAAAAAGTCGTTTTAAACCATTAAAACGTGTAGAATACTTGTCAAAAATGTCATTTAAATCATTTGTTTATTTTTATGTTTATAAAAACATAATAATAGTACATAAATGCATTATTCAAGCACCGTAAGATTGTTTGGGGGAAGTTTACATAATAATTAAAACAAAAAGAATCACTCGCGATTCTAGTAAAGTAATTAAACTATTTGGAGATATAAAAAAATTAAAAAATGCTATATGAGAGGACTTTTAATTATTTTTCTTATCTTTGCAAAAAAACTCAATATAATTATAGGATCGGATCGGGTCTAATTCCCTTTCCTTTAACATTTTCTCTTTATAGCACCTGCACTGCATATGCCAAGCGCAGCTGCCTTTCTTTTCTTATTTTTTTCAAGGAGAGGAATGCAGATGTTATAATACAGACTAACAAATAATGTGGGATTGTATCTTTAATGAAATTGTCAACCCCCTTCTCTCAGGTTTTTTTCATAATTCTTCCCCCCCCCCCCCGTTTTAAAAAGAAAAGCGGGAACGATTATATGTATGTTTTTCATTATAAAATTTTTTTAATAAAAATACCTCTTTTTCTAAAGTAAAAATAAAATGCTAAAATATTTCGCTCGCAGTAAAGGCCCCTTGTTCATAACCAAGAAATACTGAATATTGCTTTAAAAGCATAGACGTGAGATTTTTTTTGTCATTACAAATGAATGCTGGGTCTTAAGAACTAATCTTATTAGCTTTTTTTTTTTTTCTTGTGAGTTGAAAATTAGGCTGAAATACTTGACATGTGATTTATATTTTCATGAGCACAACGCAAGGTCACTGAAATAAACCAATATTTTCAGCACCAGCAGTTTTCTGTTGACAAATAATCTTCTGAAAAACACGTGATCGTTTATAAAAATTAAGATGTATTTTGAAATATTTATATATACGTTGTCAATCTTTGAAATTAATGAAATTGTAGAATTTTTATTAAGGTATTATTCCACTCTGTTGCTCGAACTCGTTTTTTTTCAGAATTAAATTTTTGAAAATTCCAAGTCGAACTTGGACACATAAAATTTCGATCAATAAACATTTATACTGAAAAATTGTTTCATACTATTTGTCAATTATTCCATGTTGTAAACTAACAATAAAACAATAAGAAACATTCTAAACTGAAAGCAGATGCAACGAGATTGTTGTTCAGTAACAGAAAAACTGTCAACTGTCTAACACGTGGCATCAAAGAAGCCAAAAAAAAAAAGCGCTAAAAAACGACGTATAAACGGGGGAAAATTAAAATAATTGTCGTATAAAAAAAGTTAATGTATTTTGAAAAAAAAATATGCATTGATCAATTTTTGAAAATAAAGAAATTTTAGCATTTTTATGAAGATATTAAATCCTCTGTCGCGCGAACTCAATCTTTAAAAATTGCAAGTCGAACTTGGACGCATAAAACTTCGATCAATAAACATTTATACTGTAAAATGTTTTCTTATTTTTGACCAATCTTTTGTTTGTTGTAAAATAAAAATGAAATAATGAAAATAACCGCACACTAAAAGCAGATGCAACGAGATTGCTGCACAATTGCAGAAAAACTGTAACGCGTGGGATCGAAGAAGCAAAAAAAAAAAAAAAAAAAACGCTAAGAGGAAAAAGTTTATGCTGGTAAAAATTAAAATTACTATCGCACTTTGATTGAGTTGACTTTGTATTATTTACAGTTTTGGAATAATAAGAAACGTGACAAACTAAAAGCAGATAATATAATATTATTGCACAATGACATCTAATGCACTGAGTCATTATTAAAAGAAAAACGGACAGAAATGAGGCAACTAATCTAGTGCGAAAAACAAATTGTACTTATAAGACGCCTCTATTACTTTTACTTATATTCTATTTCGCGAGCATTCTGTTCAAAGAGAAATAATTTTAATAATGATGGTTTTCGGGCAGCGATCGCTTAAACTATTTTTCCGAATTTTTTATCTAATACTTTGTAGAATGACATTATTTTTGTGCTTTTTTGAACTGATGTGCTGCCTGTTATTGTATGGAAATAGAAATCTAGCTATGGAGAAAAAAAGAAAGTTAAAGACAGAATGGAAAGTTGTCCCTGAAAAAACATCGGCCTTGCATCGGCTTTTAGATGTTTTTCAAGGCCGATGGGCCGATGTTTTTCTAAAGTTAATATCGGCCGCCGATGCCGATGGCCGATGGCAACTTTGTTGAACCATCGGCGCCGATGCATCGGCGAGACCGATGCATCGGTCGAGCCTTACTCAACAAGGATACATGCGAGTCCCAGTCATAAAAGCAAGTCATTGATGAATGTTTCAGCCAAAAGTCCTCTTTATTTGTCAAATACCAACCTGTTTGCAACTAAGCATTTAGGCAGCATGCTCTCCACTATTACTGTAACAGACAATTAAAATAAGGTAACGCTGAGTATTTCGCAATCCGACTAGCAGTCATATCTATTCCTCTTCGTATATTTTATGTGTAATAAAATATACGACGATGAATCGACAATAATAACACAATATAAATAAGAACAAATACAACCCTGCCTAGCATAAAAGCTCAAAAGGGAGTGAAAGTCGGAGCTGCCGGAGGGGTATCTACTATGAAATGGGAGTTAGGGTTGAGAACGCTCCAGGATTTAGCTTGGGATGAATGATTAGGTGCTATAAGAAAGGATAGTTTGAAAAAGTTCAGTTAACCGCCAGTTTTGATGAATAAAGGGGTGCGTTTCTATTCGATTTCTGGATTATACATTATATTTTTTGCAAGAAGCTCCAGCCTCTCATTTACTTCTACACTACAGTCGGAGAGAAACTTAGGAAAGACAATTGTTAGAAGCCATGGTCTTTACTGTACTCTACTCTCTTAGAAATCCTGCCGAAAGCTGTAGCAGATGTTATGTAAGCCAGAGTGTACAACGAGGAAATCTGCTGCATATTTAGGGTCAGTTGGGTAATTGTAAACTTCGAGTAAATGCGAACAAGTTTCATAAATACATGTGCGGTGGTTTTGAAAACTAAACTCCTGGTGAGTGATGACTTAGCAACATAGGGAAGACATTGTAAGAGGTTTGTATGTTTCGAAATTTAGCGTCACCATTGTTTGAAAAATGGCACGGTGAAAAATGTTGTTTAACAAAATTGAGTGATACATTACATTTTCCTCTCTAGCTACAAGCGCTAAGTAAGCGGTTTCAAAAAATTTTGTTTGTCATGTGGATTGTTGCTGTTGTTGCGAATATCCAAGATCAGGTCCATGATATTTTGCACCCTAAAAAATCCTGTAGCATCAGTGCGCAGTCCGTCAGATCTTGTCTAGTAAGTCCCAGACAGGTAATAATGTAGTCTGGGGAAGCCCGCTCTTTAGAGCACATGGTTCAGACATCAAAACATTTGGTCCCTCCAAAATATTTTAATGATCTAAAATGGCAACTGATGAAGCTAGAGAGGGCGGTTTGATCTTTCTGGCTGCAAACAAGAGCCAGTGAAGCACCCTGATTATTACTCCAATACCAGTGGTGGTCTGGTGGGACACGCCAAGAAATTTCATTCTGGTTCTTCGCCATGGAAAAGAGCTCAAAAAAAGTGAGCGGTTCGGAAGGGATCACAGCTTCTTCAGCACCGGACTTGGCCAGGAAGTCAGCTATCTCATTACCCCTGATATCAACATAGGAAGGAATCCATTGTAGATGCATCTGATGATTCGAGGAGTAATGTTGCTAAAAACATTTAGTTATGAATTTCATCACCCCTGTTATTTTTCATGTGTAAGTTATGTGTTTACAAAAAAAACGCTTAGGTGTATCGCTTAGTGTAAGCGCTTGTGTGTAAACGCTTAGGTGTATCGTATTTCCAATCTTTTGGGAGAAAATAAACAATGTATTTTGATGTAAATTATACTTGTGTATCTATTTCCCATAAATATTATGTCTATTTTTAAAAATAACTAAGAAAAATATCAGAATGGCATTTATCAAAGTATGATTTTATTAAAAATTATATAGAATATATAACAAAGAAACTGGAAATTTAAAACAGCCTTGTTTTTGTTGTTATTACATCAACCCCCTCCCTAAAATTCCCCCTACAATAAGTAAATATAATTTTTTGCAGCATAATAATATGCCATGTAAATATGCATATTCATTGTATTTCTCAAGCTGTTAAGGGACATAATTCCCCCCCTCTAGACCTCCCTAAATAAGGTCAGGATGGCACACATGAAAGTAAAAAGTCTTGCTTTGTAAAACAAATTATTGTGCTCAAATTACGTCTAAGTACTAAAACAGTCCGGGGTACAGCTCGAATGATGTGGCAAGAAAACTAGTTGTGTGGTAAAATTTCCGCCCACATAAAAATGTATTCCTTCAGTAAAATAATGAGATGCAATTACAAGAAAAAAAATATATTTATCCAATTCTGGGTCTTAACTGGGTTAAGAAAATTAAACTTAAAAAAGAACTATGGGATTTTTTCTTTTCATTTTGTTTGTAAGTGACATGTTTCTGCAGACTTTGAACCAACAGAAATCGAGGTAATTAAAATTATAAAGAATATCCTTTCGCCGGTTAAGATTGTCTGCTTAAAAATTTCAATGCGACAGATTTTTTTTTTGAAAATTTAACTATGAATTTGAATGTTAATATCCAATTAAAAATATTTACCATTTAGTAAGTAAGACGGGGTTAGAAGACGGAAAAAAAAATAATAAGGAAACACAGAATAAGGCGTCTACAGAACAACGCAAGTTGCTATATGTGTTTTTAATAAAGTTTTGCTTTTAGGCATGTTTATGATGTAGCGTTGTAATGATAATGTAACCGCAGCTTAAATGTAAGTTGTTTTCTTACTACTGTTTGTGTAGAAGCAGGAAATGCTCCATTGTGTTTATGTTAGTTGCAAAGTGATTAATTTGAAATTTTCAACTGAACCGAGAAAGATGTGACAATCAAATATTGCAAAAATGATACAATCCTGTAAATGAACGTATCGTTTCGGTCGCTGTCAACAATAAAATCTGCATGGCGAGATTTGTTGCATCATTAACAGTTTTTTTGTGAAAAAAGTAAATACTTTTTCCCTTAAAGAAATATTGCGTATTTATTAACACTTTACTTTATCAAAGCTGTGACTAATTTTATTATGATAATTAAAAATGCCATTATGTTTATCTTTTAAAGTCTCTGTGATGCTGTTTTTTAAAATATATGTAATGATTATTAAAATCGGATCAAATACTAAACTATATGTTATGATTCTGTCGAATTCACTTACATCACTTTTCGTGCATAATGTAGTTTAAAAAATACCGTTTGAAAATAACACATTAAAAACTAAATATTAATATCCGAAAATGTAACAGCATGTCTTTCTTTTAAATGCAATGGCATTCCCGAATAATTTATTTTAATGTGCAAAAGCTTTCAAGTTAAAAAAGTGCATCGAGCAAGCTGTCTGGCAGCAATAATGCTGCCAACGTAATTACTACGATGTGAATAAACAATTGTTGCGAAAAGCTCAATGCCGCACAAGTGTTAGATAATGCTTTTTAACCTACTTACCCGTAAAGGTTTTATAAAAAAGTATGAAAGAAGGCTTAATGTATCTTTAAAATATCGTTACAATTAACGAAAAGTAAACAATAAGTGAAGTAATTAAATTTAAAAAAAAAAAAAAAAATAAGAGTAGGATTATGAGATGGGGAAAATGTCTGTCTATCCCCCGCCCCCAATAACTTTTGGGGAAATTGTCCGGTCTGTAAGATACATGTATATATATATATTGATTTCGAAACATCCCGGCGAGGCCATTTTTTTAAATTTGAATTTCAAACCTAAATAAATCCTGACCAAACTGACGAATTTGTTTGGAACTAACTTTACTGGAAGGACCTTATGATATAGAACATGTTCAAGTACGTGAAATGCATGTACAGAAGGAGGTAAAATTTCCTTTGTTTTCGAGTTTCTGGTCTTATTTCTGTGAATAATTGGATGTACATTAACATGAACTAACCCTGATAAACAAGTGCTACTCCTGAAGTTTAATTAAATCGTTTAATGTGGAAAAAATGTATATGTGAATAAAATAAATATTCGGAGAGAGTTGTAAAGCTCTCCTTCGGTAGATAACTAAAAACAAGAACTCTGATGTATATTATAAAACCTTTTAAAAATGAAATGTTTTTCTCATCATTGTTATTTATAAATATAGAGTTTGTTAATAAAAAGTCAAAAGAATACATTTGTGTATTTATGTAGGACCACATTCGTTCGAAAAATGTCAATGGAACCTGATATAAAGTTTTTTTTAGAATATGAATATGGTGAACTGTTCTTCAAAACATTATTTATTTGTTTGTTTATTTTTCATTTTAGAAAAAATTTTCCACTAAACACTTTTTTACAATATTGTCTTTTAAGCTGCGATAAATAATAGTGTTTTCATAAGACGTAGGCTAACTTAAGTTCGTTCACGATATTTATTATTACTCTCCGAAAGAGAAAAATAATCCGCGCTTACAATAAGTTATTTCATTTATATTTTTTGTCAACCATTAAAACAAATAAAACCATTCAAAAATTATTCAAACAAAGAAAGATGCAGGAAGCGTAAGATGTTTTCATAATTAAATAAAGTATTGTTTATTTATGTTGTTTAAGTTTCAAAATATCTAATCTTGTACGTGATAAAAAAACAAAATTAATTAAATTTAGTAATACAGCAACCCCTCGTTATATCGCTCATTCGGATATATCGCGCTTTTCCTATGTCTCCGAAAATTTTAAGTTTGCGTGCTCGAAAGTAAATGTATTGCATTTCTGAGTAAAGCCCCCCCCCCTCCCCCCTAAACAAAACCATCGAACAGGAATGTTTTCATTTCTTCTGAATTTGCTGGAGTTAAAATCTACAGCAATTCACCTCCCATTCCCCAACTTACATGCCTGCATTATGATTCTACGCAAACCAGTTGACGTTTTACTTGTTCTTTTTGTATTGATCCTAACACCCGTTAATAAATGAAACAGACATAGGTTTACTGCCCAAGGAGAAAAAATACACCCATTTCTGGCTACCTTTTAGTACAGAAAGGATTCTCACTTGACTGAGCAAATTCAAATTATGCGATCCCCTTAACCAAGAAAAGGAGAGTGATAGGTAAAGGAATTTTATGGGAAGAAAATGGTTACCTTTTTCTTTCACATCGTTTTCACACCATGCCCTGGTGGCATGCACAGGTTCACTCAACCTACTTATACGTCTTGACTTATTTGTAACGGCATTAGTTATATCGCGCATCCGGATATATCGCGCTTTTTTTGCTGTACCCCGACAAGCGCGATATAACGAGGGGCTACTGTTAATAGAAACATAGAGAGCTGTATTTTTCTAAACGTATTTTTGGCTAAACGGACTATTTATAAAAGCAAAAGATTTTTGACAAATAAATAAGTAAACAAATTTTAAACATTTCCTCGTTTTCTAACACAAACATGTACAAATATATATACGTATGTGTGCGTGTTTTCTTATTCTTTTCTTGTCTTCCAGGCACCTACAACGTCAAGTTCTTCAAATCTTTTAGGATACTACATCGGGTTTAGAGATCTGACAAACAACGAGCCGTATGTCTATAAAACGGTAGATCTTTCAAAGTTGCAGAGAATCAACGAAGGTTTAATATCAAATCTAAAAAGAAATACAAAATACGCAATAACTGTTCAAGGATATAACAGCAAAGGTGCAGGGCCAGCTTCCAAGGAAGTTATTGTGCAGACACTTCAACATGGTGAGTCACTTTACTAATCCGACCCGTTTATTGTTATGTACTACGTGAATACTTAGGCTATTTAGACGAGAATTATTAATGACAGTGACGTACAGAGAATTGAATTATGTTGGCACATATCACCAATGGCCTAAAAGAAGCATTTTTTTTTAAGTTCAGAAGTACCATGTGGCAAAACCTAAAGAATACGTTCTATGGAACTTATTTCTTTTAAAAAACTACTGAGGGATTGATATAAATTTTAATAGTTAAAAAAGGAAAATTGACATCGTCTACAGACTCTCCTCTCTTCCTCTACAAATACGTGACATACGCTAACCATTTTTTCTTCTTTTTGTAGAAATCTGTTCAATGGACATTTTTTTCTTTTTAAAATTAAAATCATAATAATGATAACAATAATAAAAACTAAAAATATAATTTATAAACAAATAAAAAGCAATAAAGAATTATGCTATTTCAATTTTTGGAAGATCAAAACGTTTATAATTGTGTAATAAAAAAATTAAACTGAAAAAATTCAATTTTCCGGGAAAAAAAAAAATTCTCTGAGTACGTATGACCCTTTGTACCCCTTTGGGTAAACTTCGGTTCTTTAAGCTTTTTTTTTTTTTTTGCAATGCATTGAATACGCTTTTCTTCCCCTAATTATCAAGGATTTTATCCCCATTCATCAAGACTCAGGCAGGAAAAATGATTTTTGCCTTTTGTAAAGTGGAAGCCCTAAGATTTTATTCTCCATGTTGCTATACAGTATTTCATTTGCAAGCTGTAACAATATAACTTAAATTTATTTACTTTTCTTTTCTCTCTGGGTCAGATGTGCTCAAGGTCGTATCCAGAGGGGGCACAGACCCAGGCCCCCCAGAAATCCCGAAACTTTTTGCAATGTAGCATATATTTCTCCCTGAAACTTTCCTCAACATAAGTGTTTTAAAGTCAGGGCCCCCCTCCGAAAACAATTTCTGGCTACGTCCTTGGATGTGATGTTTCTGTTATTTTCATTTATTTTCTCCTCGATAGTTCATATTCATTGTACAATATTTCCATCTACAAATTGACTGCTAGTTAATCTGCTAGTGGCTTAATAATCCATTGAGCCAGATGGAGTGCTTTAATAAGAAAGATGAGTCAGATGGAAAAATGTTAAACTAATAATAATAATTAAAAAAAAAAACAAATAAGTAACCTACCTCTGAGTTGGATTATACCAGACTAATATAGTGCTCGAAGAAGAATAAAATAAAATTTTACTTTAACTTAAGACAAATAGAATGACAGTTAATAAATAAAAGGAAATAAATAAATATATAACCTACCAGTAGGATTATACCAGAATAATATAGTGCTTGGAAAAGACTGAAATAAATGTTTATTTACAGTCAAATAACTAACAAGAAATGGACAGCTAGTTAAACAACATAACTCATAATTTTTGCAACTATTTCAAAGATGGCAGATTTTTCCATTTTTGATTAAACTTAGATAAATAACGTAGATGTATTAATATGAACTATTTTGCTGCATCAGTTTTTGCATAAGATAAAGTAGACGCTTTAAATTCTTCTCAATTGTTATGGGAAGCGGCAAAATATAATGAAATTTTATCCAGATCATATATGGTGCAATTGAATGGCATGCTCACCAATAGATGGCAGCACAAAGTTCTGCTATTCTGCACTAAGTGAGAAAGGATTGAAATCGAATAAAGTGACTGCATTAAACTTATACAAATACAAAAACTTGGGCAAAAAAGTAAATAAAACCGATAAATATTTTTCGGTCTAAAATTTTCCCACCTTTTACAATAGCCCCCCAATTTGGAATTTTTCCGACGAGTTATGTCTCGAAAAAAAAAGTTAGTTTTAGGTTTTTCTTTAGTAGTATATGTATACTGTTTTTACCTTCAAAATAATACTCATGCAATAAAAACCGATTTACAGTAATGAAGCGTAGATTGAAACGGGGCCGAAAGGTAGGGCCAAAAAAATTGAAACTTTTTTTTTTCAAATTGTAAGTTAAACTTTTAATGCTTTAAACACTTTGAAAAATGTAGTATGATTTTAAAGGCGTGCATTTAGTTTTTTTGCTGTTACTGAGCAAATAGCAAGTTTCACACCTTAGAAAAAATAAAAATAAAAATATCAAGTTTGATCTTAAATTAATTCTGTTAAAAATATTCGCGGTCATTTTTTAGATTTTTATTTGTTCGAATTATTTAATGGCCTTTTTATGAACGTTATTCAATAGTGCCCTCCCCAACGTCTGGTATATTTACGATTATGACAAAATTGGATTCTATACATGGGGAATTACTTACATTATTTGCTCACATTTTCACTGAAAGTTTCGAAATTTATTAGATAGGATGCAAAGATATGTATCCAATATGTATTTTTTTTTTCCAATTTCTTTCATGTTCAAGACATATATTCTTATCCATGGGGGTTTGGAGAGAGGCATTTTTTTTACTAGAAATTCATAATTTATTTTCTTATCTTCCTCAAGGAAGATCATTATCATTATTATTTATCATTTTCAACGAAAAAGAACTAATGTTAACTTTCCCAGTTTGGAAAGCCTTTTTCTTTTCGTTTACAGAGTTTTACCCCGTTTACAAACCTGATTTTTCGGAATATGTGTACTGGGTAAACAATACATTTTAAAGTTGTGTTCTCTTAACAACCAGCACACTTATAAGTTTTACCTTAGGATCCCTTATTATAGTTGTTTTTTGGACTATTGAATGCATCATTTCATTCATTTCAAATGAAGACATTTTATTTATACTAACATGATCTCTTGAAATATAAGAATGGTTTTTTAGCTGCATATCCACAAGAAAATGAAGTGATGTATAATGGCTGAAGAGTGATTACAAATTGACAAATGTAAAAAAACAAAAAATCTTTCGTCAACACAATTTCTATTAATATCTCTGCTTATTTAACCAATATAAATAATCCACTACACAAGTTATAAACTATTTTACTTTTATACCAAGGTAGATGAAGAAAAAAAAAACTTGAATTAGAACTTACATTAAAATTAGTACCTTCAAATAATTTACTCTGTAATGATACGATGTAGAGAAATGTCAAAATAAAAAATAAAAATGACCCTCTTCAGCGCATAACTCCATGAGAATAAACTAACTGACGAGCGTCATGATTTTCTTTTCTTGAAAAGTCTTTTTATTATGCATTTTTCAAAATTATTTCGTAAAGTTAAGAGAGACATTTTCAACTTTTTTTTTTAAATACTGTAACTTTTTCCATAACTTTGGATGACTCAAAAAAAAAAAAAAAAAATACGAAATAAATAATAAAAATTGAAACTCATTATTCAAAATAATTGGTATCAATTGTACAATAGGAGTTTATAAGAAATTATAGTAAGAGTTTTAAAGGAAGTTACTTCGAAATAAACGTGAAATCCATTCAGTCTGTTTGCTTTGGCGGCATTTTTAGTAGACATCAAAATGAGATATTTATCAATTAGTGCGTTGCCATTTTTTCCTTTTTCGCTCTCTTGTTACAGTTTGGAGGACGGAAATGAATAAAGAAAAAGGTGACCTTTGAATAATAGGAAACTACGCACATTATTTAGTATAAGTTTCTTAAAGTAATTACTATTTGTTATCTACAATTAAGAACCACATTTATTGATATCGCGAAGCAGAAAAACTAGGGAAAACTTAATATTGAAAAGTATTCTGCATGAATTTCAAATTCGTTAATGCATTTACAGTTAAAATTGAAAAAAAATGGTGAAGTTTTATATTAAAAAAAAACACATTTGTTCATCCGCATTTAATTGATACTAAATAAATTAAGTACTTATAATAAAAATAATTCCTTATTTTCAATGTTTCTATTTCATGACACTAGATGGCAGCACAAAATTTCTGACAATTGGCTTTCACGTGAGTCTTCTTATTGCTGCAAAAATATAAAAATTCAGAAGTAACTGGGCACTTGAGAAAACCGGCAGTCCATATAGCTCGGCCACACCCTGGCAAAGCGGAAAATTTAACATTACTTACTACGCATTTGTTGGGAGAAAAGTAGGCAGTTGCTAAGTCGACTAGTTATTTTTCATTATAGGCAGCTTTATGCCTTTAAGGGGGGGATAAAGAATAAATATATTTTATTGAGATTTTGAAGTTATTTTATAGATATATGAAGAACATTTACTGAAATTTTCAAACATTCTTCTTGAAAAATCCCGGAGATATCGGCTGCTGCACATTGTAAATCGCCACCCGCGTCGGCAGTTTGCGTACATCCTGGAGGTCACAATTTTTAACTGAAATCAATTTTTTTTTTAATTTACTTTTCTTATAAGTGTCTCTTCTAGTTGAACTAAAATCATCACAAAAAATTAAAAATTTCTATTTTTTTTCTGTTTTTTTTTGTTTTTTTTTTACAATAAAAAAAGTAAAAATAAATATATGTTTATGATTCTACTTCAACTAAAGCGTGTATATATAAAGAAAATGTGTGCTAAATTTGATAAGGATTGATCAAATCTCTGTGTTGCGTAAGAGAGTGTACGCAAATTCGGAAAAAGTATTTTCGAGAAAAACGCGTTTGAAAAAAAGAGTGGTATTAAAGGTAAATTTAAGGCAGTAATGAATGATATTTTTAAATATTTTCTGGGTACTAATACTTATAGAAATTTCTATCCGCGGTCTCAATTGTTAAAAGAAATAAAAGGACATCTGCTAACGCTCTCTAATACCCTTCAGGTCATTCATGAGGGACTACCTGCTTAACTGCCCCAAAAGAGGCGCTCGCTCAAATACTTATAACTTTTAAAGACTTGGAATTTTACTTTGAAATTTTCAGGGTATATTATTGAATAGTTGTAGAATCGATTTATGAAGAAAAAAATTGTAATCTTTTGAGACCTTTACACGTATTTCCCTCCTTAAACATCTTCCTGAGGTCTGTCTTATCAGTGAAATTACTGTAGACGGCAGTGTATTCATTAATTTACATTTCCGTATAGTAAAAACTCTATGCCTTCAGGAAATACGTACTTTTCCTTTTTTTAAGGGTATTGGGCAGTTAACTCTTTGTTGTATTCTCAACCAAGCAATACATGCGAGTACAGTAGTGTATTTTCTGAGGAAAGACTCGTGCTTATTCTTGTTTAACCCCGTTTCCGATAACTCATCAATTTCACAAACTCGGCCATCCTTCGGTCCACATTTCGTCGAGTTTCCGGGACTCTACAGTAATATGAAAATGCGAAATATTATCTTCTAAAACACTAAACTATGTTATTCGCTTTTTACTTCTAAAACTTAAAATGAATATACAATCAAAATAAATGCCTTTATCAAAAGAAGAAAACATTATTTTAATAAAACAAAATTTTCAAAAAAAAAAAAAAAATGCAAACACGTGTTTTAATACTTTTGCATTTTATCAATTTTTTCCCCTTCACTTTCAACACAAGAGTACTCTACTTATTTATTAAAACCATTTATGACAGATTTTTTTTCGTTCTTAAATTAACAGGTATTTATATGTGTGTAGCCATGTGTTATTATAGTGTATTATAGTGTGTTATTATAGTGTGTAGCCATGTGTAGTGTGTATTTATATGTGTTACGGCCAATTCGGACACTTCGTGAATTGGCCGGCCAATCGCGAAATGGCTAAGAACGCTGTAAATTGGCTAGCCAATGTCCGATCTTTTCTTGATTTCGGGAATTGGCTGGCCAGATCGCGAAGTGGCATAGGATGGCTGGCCAATGTCCAATCTTTTCTTGATTACGGGAATTGGCCGGCCAGATCGCGAAGTGGTATGGGAGGATCAGCTAAAGTTAGAAGAAAAAATCATTACCACGTATAGTATACTTTGGTCATACCTCTCAGCCAAAGTGCGAAATGGCCGGCCAATTCGCGAGGTGGCCGGACTTCGAGCTTTCGCCGTAACATATACATTTCGACATAGAAAACTTGCATATGCGTTTGACCAGCATAACTTTTGACATAGAAAACATATATTATGTGTGTAAACAAGTAAACGTGTACAAATGTCGTGAATCTAATTAATTAAATCAAAATATAAGAATCTTCCAACATGATTAGAAGGTTATAAAATTATGAGTTCTAGTCTTTGGGGAGTTGTTATAAAATGAGTGGAATTTGTTTTTAATTTTGCATATTTTAATTAATTAATTTATGATATTGTTATTATTATCCATCTAGCAGATTTTATTGTTTTCGCAGCTATTTAGGTAGGATAAACAAACACTCTAAAGTAAAACATGTGCATTGGAAATTAGGTTTCATATGAGAAAATACATGGCCTTTTCTATTCCTTTTATTCAAATTAATAGCCGAAATGCATGTGATAATTTTTAACGATTAATTCAATTCCTTTAGTTATTTTTACCGCAGACAAACTTACTGTACGCATTTTATAGCTCAATAAATTTCATTTCAAATATTATTTTACTTTTCTACCTCCCAAAGATGAATAGAATTTATGATTTAAGTGAATAATCATTAAAGTGAGTTAATAAACTTAGTTTCAAAATACTTGAAATTCAAATATTTGGCGTAATTAACTCAAATAAATTAGTTTTAAATGGAATCAAGATTTCATATATAAGTAAAAAAAACAATAAGAATTTATTAATATTCTTGTATAAACATTCACAAAGAGCTACATATTTATACTTTTACAAGTGCAATAATTAGCTTCTTATATGATAACTGGAAAGATGATAATTAATATTGCATTAAGGAGTTAAACACATCTTTGAGAGGATCCGAGTTTCCCACGAATTCCACTTATCTTTTAAAAGCTAATTTAGTTCCCTCCCGCTGCGGTTATCAGCCTGATTGTTTGTTAGGAAGGATTTTCCAGAGTTCCATTTATCAAAAGGAGTGCTAAGAAGCTCATGCTGTGTAGTAATTTAAAATAAAATTCCAGTAGTATATTCGTTGCTTTCAATTAGATTTATTGATCTTGATGGAAGCGGTTCTCATGATCTATGCATCATTTTTAAATATGCATATGGATGCTTCGATTATTTTATCATTTGGAATTCATGCAGAAAATGATAAATAGACGTACTGTACTTAGTAATAATTTGATCAGATAAACTGGTAATCGGTAGAAAAAGAGTGTCAAGTGTTGTACTGGAAAATATTCACTTGTATGTTTTCATAAGAAACATATGCTACTAAAGAACAACGTTTAAAAATCATCACAAAGTAAGGCAATTTAAAATTTCAAGCTGAACAATGAGTGCCTGATATATATGACAGTAAAGATGTAATGGTGATGCGGAAGAGACGCAAACAACCTAAGGGATCATTCATAAATGATGTACGCTTCGAGAGGGAAGGGGAGTTCGTGAAATTGTGACAAATTGTGACAAGGGGTAGGGAGGGGGTAACAAGAAGTGTGACAGCATGCTTATGCAACATAGCCGGACATGTGACAAAGGGTATGTTGAAGTGTGACATTTTGTGACAAAAGGGAAGAGGAGGGCCAATTATGTGGGAAGAAAGCGTGACATGATTTATGGACGGTCCCTAAAAGTTACCTGTAAAACTGGCATTAAAATGAAGAGAAAAAACGCTTAGGATTATGAAAATTCTTTCAAGAATACAAAACAAAAATACATGAAATAAGGTATGAAACATGCTTATATTTGCCACTAATGTAGTAAAATATTAATAATTAATTAAAAATTTTAATAATTTAATTGATATTGTTAATGATTTCCCCCCCAAAATGATGCGGGTAATTGATTGTTATGAGTATTACGAAATCAAGCATAGTCGAAGCCATACGTATAACCTTTTGGTTTGTTTTTTTGCAGAGCGTTTTACAAATATGTGTAGTGCAGCAAAACTAATCCTAACGAACACTCCTCAAATGCGAACACCCCTCTTAGACGGTCAGTTTTTTGTAAATTCCCTGGCAGCAAATCATTGACTAACATAACCCCTCGTTGTGGACACCGCTGTATTACGCTCAAATAGTTTGATCCTGCTAGTGTCCGGTATAGAAGAGTTTCGTGGTAATAACTCCACGTTTCAAATAACATCTTATTTTCAACCACGTGGTAACTGTGTTGGGACAAAATGCTTAAAAAAAACTATTGTTAAAAAAACATCGGTTGACGAGGCCTACGTACGTTGCATATGACAATTAACACCGAATCACGTGTTGCATCTCATGAAAATCAAAATGTCTTACGACAATTTCTGCTGTTTTGGTTGACTTCGAATGATTGCCATGTCTTTATATGTTGAGTAAACAACATTAAGATTGTATTGTATAAGCAATTATGTAAACAAACAATACTCAAAACTATCACGAGTACCCGGGTAACAATTGCGATTATTTTTAAAATACATAGTCTATAATGAGACTATTAGAATCACTTTTTAAATATGACTGTTTCATTATATCCCATATACCTGTTCAGGCAATGTGACTTTCATACATTTTAGAAAACATTAATTTCATTATTTTTATTGGATAATATGTATGTATAATTTAATGTTTTGGGTAACTAGGAACCGCTCAATGGCATAGGAGTAATATACGTAGCTCATTTTGTCACGGTAGTCGGGTTAGATTTCCGGTATGGCAGCTTGCACGGTAATAGTGGTTCAAAACCCGCTTAATACTGTTTGTTCTCCAGGAATCCATTGGTGAATTACACTCTTGGCCAGATAATCCTGTAAAGTGCATACGAGGTTGCTCCTTTGTGTTAAAATGCTTTTAAGAAGCTGGAATAGATAACTGTCTGATTTACTTAATACTTGTTAAGATGTACAATATGATTTTCAATTTACTATATGACGTGGGGACGTTAAGAAAAGTTATGTCTGTTAAAATTATGATGATTCGTTCTGACATTTTCAAATACATGTATTTTCAGATCCTCCAAAATCGCCAATTTTGAGGATTTTAAACCAATCGGAATTTTCTATCGAATTAGAGTGGACCGTATCGGAGATGTCACCAGTAACAGGTAAGCTTTTAAAGTAGACTTTTTAAATAAATTTATTTAACGAAAGCAATACATAGTTCTAATTTATTTAAAATTTGAACTACGAGTATAAAAACAACACATGCATTGTTTTTAACATAGAAAACGAATGAATCTCACCCTTTCAAAATTCAACAGTTTTTGTTTTCAACTTTCTCCTTGTTTCAACTTTGTCTCAATACCTAATACATATATTCTTAATTCGCTGTATCTTTGAGCGTAAACGATGCCTATAATTTAACTGATTTGATTATATTTTTCAAAGTAGCTGACTGCACCTGTTGAATTTACAGGATTTTAAATCTATTCTTTTTTAAAAGTTACTTTTGGATTTTTATTCTTAGTAACAGTGTAAATTAGCAAATTGAAAGGTTAAAATTTTAAAATTTAACAACAATATAAAATATAGCACCAAAATAAAAAATGAAATAAGAAACAAAATTTGGATAGAGATAAATAAATTAAAAAGAAGAAATTAATAGAAAGCGTTAGTCTTCAAGGGAACTCATTATCGCAAACCAATGTTAGGGTCGTTTCTTGTAGAGTGGAAACATTAAAGCGTTAGGCCAAAAAGTAAAACAACTCCAATCAAATATAACTTATAAAATAAACTCATAGAGTTCCCGACTACCTCAAAAATTAATTGTATATATATATATATAAAAGGTAAAGTTCTCAAAGGACGAGAGAGCTTTAAAGGGCTTTCCCGAGAAATCCCTTAAACGATGGCACCTGCCTCGACCCCTTACAAACCATTAGTCTGGATAAGATGTGGCTTCATACAGACAAACACGAACATATTTTAATATTTTAATTCTGTACTGCACGGATACATAACTTCAATAACGAAAAATTATAAGTAGTTTCATTTCCAAATTTGAAATTTCAGTATAAAGTTTCCTCAGAATTTATGTTTGAATTTAGGTGTTTATTTGTACTTTTCATATAAATTTTATCTAGAATCAGGGCAAAGGCACATTAAATAAATGCCGATGTGTGAATAAACCCTCACTACACATCTCCTTCTGGAAAACCACTGAAGTACAACTTATTAGATTTTATACATCTTTCTGAATTTTCACGATATTCAGCTGCAATTTCTTCAAAAGTTATTATGTTTACTTGGATACGAAGCAATGGAAGTTCAAAATTGCTAAATTTCACTCATGCACGAGATAAAAAAAAAAAAACCTTGCAAGTTCTCACATTTTTGCCAAATATTCAATGTAGTTAGTTTAAATTGTCTCTTGTGTACTGTTAGGTGTTCTGACTGTTTGATAAAGTTTTACGAAAATAAAATTTTGTGTTTGTATTTGTATATTTCTATAACCACCTTACATTAATAAACGTATGACATTCACCCAGCACATTAATACATTTGATGGAATAATTTTTCTCTTAAATGTTACAATAGGAAACGTTCTTAAAACTTCACTCCGTAAACTGGAGCAGTTCCCAGTTAATACATAATATATATAAAATGTTAAAAAAACCCTGAATTTTCAGAGTGTTTTTTGAATGATTTTAACGGAAGATTTCCGTATTGCTTCAATACATGGTTTTTCCTTATAAAAACGGAAATATCATGTCCTGAAAATAAGAAAACGGAACTTTTCCGTTTTGTGTTTGCTGTATTTTCGCAACCTGATTTGGATTAACGGAGAAAAAAGAAATGGAACTTCTGTCAAATCTCGGGAAAATATTATCAGAAACGGAATATTTCCGGTAACTCTGCTGCCGTACTTTTTCCGTTATTTTCAGGAGATTTTTTTAACAGTGTATACAATACATTAATGCAGTTTTATTATTACTAAAAAATGGAATATCCTCAAGTCAACTTATTTATTATATCAAAAGACAGTTTTCTGAATGCTTAGTTTATTTTAGATCTCATCAGCATTCATTTTAATGTCTAAAAAATAGTTATATTCAAATCCCAGTGTAGAGTTTGCAGATGACGAAAATAGTAAGGCACGAGACTTTTATTCCTTCGTTTACCGGAAATATATTGCGTACACGTCAACGAGTAATCTCGTTAATGGATGGAAACACTATCCAAAATACTGGCTGAAAAATAGCTTCCGCCCTATCATTTATCAGTGAATATTTTTCAGTCGACCACGCAAGCATCAATTTTTAATGTATGGCAATATCTTTCTTGTTATTGCTTTTTCTTTGCAGATATCAGTCAGACCAAGTAGCGGGAGCAATTTTCTTTCCACGTCAAATCTTCCTTGCATAAAATGTCAGAGTTTTATTCAAAAAACGCTTTTTCTCTTTTAATAATTCAGGCTATTAACTGTTGCTGGCTGAAATCTGTCACGCATTATTAAAATTTGTCACTATATAAAGTTTCGCGGTGCAATTCTCTCTATCTCTCTCTCTCTCTTTTTTGACATGTTTTGAACATATATGAAGGCTTTCTGCATGAAAAAACTGACAACTTCTTTCTCATTCTGAATAACGTATGAATTAAAAACGAAACAGTGTATTCGGAATCAAAAGGACATTTGTTTCGAATTTCTCGGTGAAATAATGTAGTTGAGAATGATGTTATTTGATTAATTACTATAACTTTCTCCGTTTGTTTTTCGTATTACTTTTTGCATCAACCATCAACTGATATTTATTTATTTTGTTACATCTGATGTATTTTAAATATTTTTTCACACTTTTTTTTTCTCTAATAGAATAGCTCATTAATAATAATTATATAAATATGTTTTTTTTATTCTACAGTTTTTAAAAACATCATTTTGAAGGCCTGTAAATTTTGTACTACTTGCAGTAATGTATACTTTTAATTCTTTATTTGAGGGATTTGAAATAATAGCTGCAAAGTCTTAAAAAGCGAAAATTGTAAATGCAGCCATCAACTTCATAAAATGCAAATAAAAGATATTTTAGTTAGTATTTTTTAACCATATATATATATGTGTGTGTGTGTAATATCGCGATTACAACAGCACTTAATTTCAGTAGAATGAATGTTTGTAAATCAATCGTATCCGAAATTCAAGGCATCATCTGTTTATTTGAAGCTTCAACATAAGACATACACATTAAGGTTGGTCGAAAAAAAGTAATGTTTTTATTTCGAAACGCTATACCGCGGAAAACTTGCCTCTGGGGTAGGTAAGTAACATGCAAATTAAAAAGCAGACTGCTCTATTAATAGTTCAAAAAGAACATCTAATAAAAAATAATAATTAAAAAAACCTATGTATTATCTTGTAGCTGTATTTTTGCTTTGGCTCAAACTTTACAATAATTCGCAATTCCATTCATTTTGTGATGAACTATTGTACTAAAAGCAAAATAAACGTGTCAGCAAATTTTGCATTTTTGTTACCCGCTATTAAGGACTACAGAAAGGGGATCGCCGTTTTCTTTCGGATCTTAGTAGGGGTTTGCAAGAAAAAACAGGCTAGGAACCACTCCACTGAATGAAATTTATTTTACAGTGGTTCGCAACCATTTTTGTAAATCATCTAGGTTTACATTTTCTTCGCGTCGGGAAATAGGGAAGCGAGGAAAAAGGTGGGAAATGGTAGGAGATTAGAAATTTTAAATTTATCAAGGAATTTCTTCCGATACCACTTTGTGATTCAAGTTTTCGAAATCAGACAATAGTAGAAATAAGTGCATTTCAAATTTTGTATGCATGCTTTCCATGCCAGTCCACAACTTTTGTGCATTATCGGGAGAACAATTTATTTAAAAGAAATCATTTTTTACACTCCTTCCTAATGCGTATGTAAATTTATTTAGTTTTTTTTCTAGTGCGTTAGCAATTAAAAATTCCGCTGTTGCAACATTATTTTCGCTAACCCCTTCCGACACCACGCAGACCACTGGTTGGGAAACGCTGTTCTATTACAATGAAATGAAGTGTAAAGTATATATAAAAAAAAAAAAAGAAATGGGTTATTAACACATAGCTCCGGATGCTGGACTATGCCTTTCACATAAGGTGTTAGTATGTACCAAAAATGCGATAATTTACCTATTTTTGAGTCTTTTGCGCTACCACAAATTTGAAGATTTTGACAATTTTAATTTTTTTGTGTGCTTTTCAACCCATTTAATAAATGATTTTCACTATAGCATTTAAAAATAATAAGTGCTGACTTCTGCGAAAAAACTTATAAAATGACTTGATTTCCGAAAAAAAATCGAAATTTCAAGTTCAATGTGCTCACTAGGGGTTCAATAAAAATCTGTTTTTTAATTTGCATGTTACTTACCTACCCCAGAGGCAAGCTTTCCGCGGTATAGCGTTTCGAAAAAAAAACATTACTTAATTTCGACCCACCCTAATGCACATTCCAAACAAAGCA
Organism: Octonoba sinensis; assembly: GCA_038502835.1. Classification (NCBI taxonomy): domain Eukaryota; kingdom Metazoa; phylum Arthropoda; class Arachnida; order Araneae; family Uloboridae; genus Octonoba; species Octonoba sinensis. Next base: position 104,518,658 of record CM076602.1, on the reverse strand, counting down.
AGAAGACAACACAAAACATCAATGTTTTATCTACAGTATTTACATGTCATGAATCCCCAGAAATTCCTTGCGAAATCACTTTAAGAAATCTTTCCAGCTTTATGTCACATGATAATGCAACTGCTTTATGATTGGTTCTTTCTTCCAGAATTTGCTCACGTTACGTAAGTTTTTTCTCGCCATGAACAAAATGGGAAAAGTAAAATATATAAGGTACCTACAATTGTCTGTGGGTATTTTTAGTTTTTGTGTTTTGAAACCGAATCTGAATTTAAAAAAAGGTTTCAAAGAGTTATTTGTTTTTTTATTATATATATAGCGGGAGTGTAGGTAAGTTGGTCTGCTTTTCAAGTTTTCATTTTTTATATAATTGAAAAATTAAATATAGTTTCATATTTTTATCGGAAAATTAATTGAGCAATTATCATCACTCAAGAATTTCTTTTCTTAATATATTTCTTATATTGATTTTGTAAAGTGGATCCAGTGTCACAAGCACGGGGTAACTTGGTTCCAGAAGGGGCATGTTGAACTCCATCATACCCATAATTTCTCTTGCAAAATTTGGGATAAATATTACTCAACATTATTACTAAATTATTGTCTTAAATATTTAAAATGAAAGATGTATTTTTTAAATTTCTAATGGGCTGCTGGTGGCTCCTGCCAATTGCAGACCTAGTGCGTTTCCCAGACACTGGTACCATATCTTTCAGCGGCACCACAATGAGTGTGGTACCACCGAATTTTGACATCCTCCACCTTAAAGGGTGAGAATCCGGACTCTGTTGATGCGAAAATGCACTAGGAATTCAATGCAGCCGAGAGCATCCAAGCCAAATGTCTACTCAAGGGATCTTTTACATGCTGCATAATTATACAACATGGGATCGCCCCTTGAAAAATCCACCGACACTGTCAGGATCGATCCTCAGACCTGGGGTGTACGAGCTCCGCGCCTTACCACGACGCCATCATTTCGGCATATGTAAATTTTGAGGCTCCATAAAGTGTGGTAAATTTTAATGCTGAATAAAAATTTTTCATAAAAATATATTTGATTGCAGAAAAAATTTAAAAAACCATACCCTATCTTTAAAGAAATGGAAAAATTATGAAATACTAGAAAAAATGTCATCTTTGAAACTAACAATTATGATTTAAAACGGAATGTAATACATGTTAAAGTTAACAAAGGATATTTTTAGTGAACAATTATGAAAAGAATGCTCGGTACATCTGAGCATACACAATGTTCTGGCAAAACAACGGTTAAGTTACTTTCATATATTGCTGCCTTATCAAAATATTATCGGATTCTTTTCTCCATTGCGTCTTATATGAATTTCATAATGAGAGTCATTAGTAAAAAAATGAAAAAAGAACGCAGATTCTGGGAATCCCCGTCCCCTTGTGTACTTATATCGAAAACAGTTGATGATATATTTTCAGATATGATAGATTTTCAATTTTAAAGGCAAAATATCTTTTATGCAATATGTTATTTTGTATAAGTGTCAATTTTGGCCTAGTTTTTCAGAGAAAAAAAAAAGAAAATTCTGACGACATACACACATACAAACTAATGCTGTAAAATTTATTTTAAATCAAACGATAAATTTTTAATCAAATTTTCTGTTTTATTTTATGCATTCTAGCAGGTGTTCTACATTAAATTTTGGTTGTTTTGAAAAACTAAGTTGACTTTTAAAATAATAGATGAAAGCCACTCAAGTCCAGATTTGGTAAAAGATTAATTGAGTATACTTTTTGTTGATGAAATATAATTAAATATTAACCTAGATATTGTTCGACTTCTATTTTCAAAAGTTTCATAATTAGTAATTTCAAGCTATATAACTTCAAACAAATAAATATACACAAATTTAAATAAATTTAGTTATTCAAACAATGTTAATATACAATTATTTTAAGGGGCAAAAAATGGTTAAAATTGGTATTTTTTAATTAATTGGGGTACGTTGGTCCACATGGTCCAACGTGCCCCCCAAAAAAGCAAACAAACGTGACCCATGTTTTCAGATTTTTAAAATGCTGTAATATATTTTTCTTCATAATGAAAACTAATCAAACTTCATAATGAAATAATAATGACGTGAGAGGACTCACTTTATGACATACATTCAGTTTACTGTTTAAATCTTACTTAAATTTCTTATAAATAAATAAATTTGCGAAGTTCTGAAAAGTACTCATCAATGCTCAAATCGAACTTCTTGAAATAAAAGTTGTACAATACCACTGTAGAATGTGATTTCATTATAAAATTTGAAGGGGCTATTAGAGAGAACTGTTGGTTATAAAATGAATTTTAAAATATAAATAACATTAAAATAATTGAGACTGAACCAACGTGCCGCTTGGACCATATATGTATGTGCGTGGACATAGTATAACATCATGATGAAACAGTTAGGGAAAGCTTGATAAGAGCACACAGTTTGGAATTATTTATAAAAGACAAAGTTGGGATGTGGACTCCTTAATTTCATACAATAGTTTTATCAATTAAAACAGGGTTTTTTTAGTGAAATAAAAAGTGCTTTTTGAATAATTAGTTGACGCGTGTTGCACAATTTTAATTCACCATTTCAGTAACTCATTTCTTAAAAGTATTTAGTTAAAATATTTTTTATGAGAGCGAGTTATCGTGGCTAGTGTATTGTCATTGTGTAATTATATTGTATATATATACTGTATAAAATGTAGAAACCCACAAATACCATACTATTATAAATATTACTTTTAAAATTAATGTCTTAACAGTAGCTGATCAAATTGTTCCAACAATTTTATTGGAAACTAAGCTACCATAATCATGTTAGTTAATGTCAACACTTAGAAATAAGTAATGAATTTATTGACTGTGCTTTACGATACAGCAAAGAACCATGTCAATATAAAATGTCCGGAGAAATCCAAATACCATATTCCTATAAATATGACATTAGCAATTACTGTTTTTACAATCGCTAACCAAATTGTTCCAACAACTTTATTGAAAACTAAGCAATCACAAGCATGGGAATTAACTTCAACTCTTTAGAAACAAGTCATGAATTTATTGACCGTGCTTTACCATACAGCAACAAATCGTGCATAATTTACTTAAAGAGTTTCATTTTAATAGGCTGTAGTATAATGTCCTTATAATGAGAAAAAAAGGCACATTAAATATAACGATATATAATTTTCCTTCTTTTCTTTCAATTCTAACTTATTTTATCATTAAAAAGAAAGTTACTAAAATGAAAGTTCTTCCTAAAGTATTTTTTCATGTGTATCGATTATTAATCTCTTGCATCTGCTGCATAAATTTCTGTTTCCCTATTATTCTTTCCCAATTTTAATAGCATGTAATGTTTTATTAATATATTTACGTTATTCATATTTCTTGAAAAACTGGATCTATCTATATTGTTATAGATATGTGTAGCAATTTATGCTCTTTTCGAACTTACTCTCATGCTTTTAAGAGCACAGGGAGTAAACTTCTAACTGAAACAATATGCAGAAAAAAGTAAATGAAACATCTTTGAATATTTGTACGACAAAAATTGAGTTATCCGTTCCCTTTTTTCCTGAACAAATGTTTTCATAATTTCTGCACTATTATACTTCAATACTAATAAATATTGAATAAACGAAAAAGAAAATTTTTAGATACATTTGGTGGATTACTTGTCAGAAAATACACTTTGTCAGAAATCGAGATTAACTAAGTATATCATGTAAAAGATGTTTTCTCATCAGCCGTCAGGCATGCGAAGAGAGAAGATTTTGAGATAATCCTACTACCCTTTTTCCTCCAGAAATATCCACAACCTTTTAAATGTGAGGCTACAGAATAAGTAAAAGAAAATATCTAAAAACAAATAAAGACATGTAAAATACAAATCATCAGAATACTAAGTCTTTCTCCAAGTATTCTTCAATCAGATGATTAGATAAAAGGGCAAAAAAAAAAAAAAAAAAAAATAAATAATAAATAAAATCATACAACAATGCAGTAGTACAACCAATACATTATACATTGATATATGAAAAAGACTAGAAGCTGAAATGCTATCTGTAAAGAATTAACATTTGTAGTTTTAAGCACAAAAAGGCGTGTGGTGATGCATTCTGGCGTACACTGTAAAAGTTTTTGCCCGAAAATACATAAGGTTCTACTGGAAATCATTTGTATATGATGTACAATTACAAAGAATTTAAAACAGGAAACTACAAAGTCTTTAAAGAAGGAAACTGCAGATAATAAAAAAAAAAGCGAGAACGCTGTGAGTTGAAAGCCACAGCTACTGTGAGATGTAGGATGCCATCTGTGGGTATGCTAAATTACTATTTCGGTTACGCACAGTCGAAGGCAAGTTCTAAGCTTGAGCAGAATCTGTTGTGATTCCTCTGGAATTGGGAGTCAGGAGGAATGGATGCCGACTGCTCACTAGAGCTGACATGAAATTGTACGCCATCAAATATATTACGCATTTCTTGACAAATTTTAGACTGATACACCTTGATTCGTGTCTTTTTAACGAGTACTTAATTTAACAGATCTGCATTCTTACAGAAGGCCTGAAAACATGACTTTTATAAAGAAACTTATCATGAAACTTTATTATTTTAAATGCTCAGTTTCCTTTCTTTATTAAAAATACTAAACAAAAGCTTAAGATAAAGAGGGCTGCATTAAGGATTTTTTTTTTATGTTATGCACTTGTGCTTACGTGCACATTGAAAAGTTATATGTAAAATGCAAGCACATAGTGTGATCTTTTTTTTTTTATTATTATTTTTTGAAATTACGAGGATTTACGTCTATAGCTAATCTGAAATCGCTTTTCTAACATATTGGGTATTTAGCTGTACTTCACACCATTTAAATCCTCCAAAGAACAACAGCAGATGTATGGCGAAATATAGCATATGGATGCTCTTTCGTTAATAGACCCAAGCTAACCAACTTTTCGTGGGCTTCGAATTCAATTAAAATGAACAGATATTGTTCAAGCTTATACTGAAACAATCAATATCATTTCAGTTAAAACTGTATTCATTGTAGTCACAACAATTCAGTTCATGAAATTTTTATCGCTTATACGTGTTTCGAACGCATTTAGTTTTATTTGATTATTTTTGAAAATGGAATTTTTATGCAAAATTGCCCTTTCTAAATAAACTTTAGTTTATGTCTGATAAATATAGGAATAATGAACAGCGTTTTTGAAAATGCTGAAGTTTGTCCTATATTATTAATAATAACAATAGTAATAACAATGAGAAACACAATGAAAACATAGTAATACTAATGAAGAAGAGAAAAATGCAGTTGTCGTAAATAAAAATTAATTTAAAATAAATGTAAAATATGGATTATTTTTCTGCTCTTTAAAGAGCACAGATGTTTTGCAAAGAACATAATGCGTACTAATCCAGTCATAAAATATTTAAAGTTTTAAAATATTCAAATTTAAGAGCAGTCATAAGTAAACACTTTTTTCAGGAAGACCCAAAGAATGCTTGAGCTACGATAATATTTTCCTTCTTTTTCCCCCTAAGATTAAGTCCATAATCTTACGTGCATTAATTTTCTGCTGTTTTGGAGAAAAAATACAACTTTCTTTCCTAAATATTTTGACTAAGTTTCAGTTTACTTTGCTAAAATGAAAGAAAAACAAGGTATACATCATTCCAAAGTTTTTTGCTTTTAATTATGGATTATTTCGGGCTTTCCTAATAAATAATGAGCATAGTTAATTAAAAAAATAGTTTACCTTTATATAACTCACGTTGTTTTTATAATGAAAAAGTATGTCGCTTTTTTTTTTTTTTTTTTAAGTTGGGGGGGGGGGGGGGGTTGTGTGAGTATAAAACATTTTTATTAAGATTTTTTATCATGTCATTTTTTTATCAATAAAGAAAAGTTATACCATCTTAAATTAACAGAGAACCAGGGTTTTTATTCTTGCAAAAAAGATGGTAACTGATAAACAGAACATATTAAATTTCTAGGAATATACATAGCTGTATTTTTGCGTTGCATTAGCAAAAAATAAAAGAATAGTGAAATGAAAGTTTCTTTTTTTTTTTTTGTTTACTTTTTGGTTGATGTTTTAAGTATTCAAAATAACTTGCATACATAAGACAATCTGAAACTTGCTGTGATGCCTGCGTTAATCGAGGTAGTAATATTTATTTATTATTATTTATAATGGGCTGCTGTTAGCTTCTGCTAATTGCAGACCTAGTGTGTTCCCCAGAGAATGGTAGCATCTCTTTCAGCGGCACCACAATGCGTGTGGTACCATCACCGTAAGATAATTTTGACGCCCAGTTTCTTCACCTGAAAGGGTGAGCACCCGGAGTCTGTTGATGCAAAATTGCACTAAAAATTTAATTTAGCCGAGAGCATCCAAGCCAACTCTCTACTCAAGTGATCTTTTACATGCCGCATAATCATACGGCATGAGGGCAGACGATTTTCTGCATCTTGAAAACCGACACTGCCACGTTCGATCCTATTACCTGGGGCGTACGAGCTCCGCGCCTTACCACGATACCCTCTTGCCGGCGAGGTTGCGATATTGTGCTACTGTATTACATATCGTCTACATTCCGACAATAAATGGGGTAAGTAATAGAATTGTTCACTTGGTTTTCACCACATCAGGAATTTTCTTCACAAGGTTGTCGCTACGTTGCTTTCAATTGATTTGAATATAAGACCCCCCCCCCTAAAAGTGCGTTCCATATTTAAGGACAGGTAGCATTCCGGATTATACGGTATATCGCTCATTTACAACAATAGCGTCCATTATTCAAATAATTATGATTATTGAGTTAATACGAATGGGATAACTGCATTGTAATTATTCTGCAATATTAACTCAAAAATTACGATTTTCTAGTTCTGAGTTGTAAAAAACGAGCAATCCGTCCTTGTTATTTTTTTAAACAATATGTGCGCTAATATAAACCAAGAACTTAAAAACCTGCTGCTTTTCGTTTTCAGGATTCAAGGGAATAAAATGCCAATCAATAAATATATTCACAATCATTCATCTCTTCAAACACAACATAAAATATAAAACATATCAAGCGAAAGAAAATGCCTCAGGAAGTAACGAAGGATAAATGTACATTAATATATGTTTGTGCTGTGTTTTGGACCAGAAGGCTGAAACTAATTATGTAGTTCAGTCTGCCCCTTTGCTGTAAATGGAAATGAACGATAGAAGTTGCATTCCGGCGAACTAATTAATGATTTAATAAGTTATAATTGGTTATAATGTCCTTGCCATTTCTTGCTCATTAAAAATATATTTCGGTTCAGAATACTCGTCTCTGTAGAATTTCTAATGAAAACAAAAATGGCAACGATAACAACGAAAAATAATACTTAACGAACTTCTAGTATTATTCATTTTACTTCTAAAATAAGATTATTAATAACAAAAATATAACTGATTTTGACCCTTTACTTTATTTCTAACATAATGATTGAGATCGTTAATTACTATTAAGGACAAGAATATAAAGTTAGTACAACACTATTAATAACTGCTATTAATTAATAATATTCAGCAACAAACACGGAGCAGTTCTTTCCCAGAGCAATTTGTGCGGCATATTTACCTGATTGCTGTACATGTTCAAAATAATTACGCTAATCATTTCAAAACTTTGCATACTACAGTAAAACTTCTTCTAACGGACAGCCCACTTAAGAGAACAGTTTTTAACTCCCGACCAGCAAAGCATTGATCCTGAAAAAAAAAACTCTTTTGCGGACACCTCTCTATTATGGACAAATATTTTTGTTCCGATGGTGTCCGCTCTAGAGGAATTTCACTATAATAAATTTTAGAATTATTACAGTAGTAAATTTTAGAATTGTAGTAATTTGTTATGTTTTTTGTAAATTTAGTAGTCCAGAACTTATATTACGGCCTCAAGAAAGGTAACACTTTAAGCAACGTTCCAAAAACTAGCTTTCATTATACGACTAATTATAGAGGTTAAATGATATTCTAGCGGTTCTTTTTCTTCTTTTCTTTTCTTTTCGTTCTTTCCTTTTTTTTTTTGAAGCTCCTTATAAGTAGAACAAAACACGTATTTTACTTTATTCATCAGAGCAAAGTGATAACTAATGTTCCTGCATGCCTAGTGCAAGAGAATGGGCTTGCTTTAACCAATGTTTTTTTTAAAGCTAATACGCAATGTACTGTATTCTTAATCTCTGCGCGATCAAGGAAGTCTCTGAAATTACCTTCAGTTCAGGCCTTGATTTTGTAATAAAATTACGTGTTGTTACAACACAATGTAAGTTTGATAAAAGAAAAAAAGAGCATGAGTTAGCTATTGCTTTGATCAAAAGAAATTAAAAAATCCTTTTTTATGATTGGCAGTAATTAAAATTTTAAGTACAGGAATTAATCATCAGAAAATATTTAAAAAAATAATTGAATAAGTAACTAATTAAATAAGTAATTAATTTAAACCCACTTTTAAAGACTAGTAATTCGAAAAGTTTTTTATTAACTCACATTAGTTGATTGGGCTAAATTATAAGATCGTGTAAAAAAAGTAGGGCTGCGGTAAAACGTTATATTTATTTTGTGTTTCTTCTCCTCATTTTTACTTTTTATTATATTATAATGCTACTAACAAGTGCCTACTTACAAGTGCCATTCAGTTAAATAGAGTGAATTGAAGGGATGCAGCAAGGGTGGTTTGGAGATTGATCCCTCCGAACACCTTAAGTTTTTAGCTTAGTAGCCAGTTTTTGTATTGTAATGCATACACGGGGACGTTTATAATCCCTCCCATCGATATACACTGACAGAAAAAGAAATCCAAACAGCAAGAAAAATTTATTGCAGATTAATGAAATTTCAGCAAAACATTTGTCTGGGTAGCCTATTTAAATGATTAAAGTTTCAAGATCACGGTTAATAAGAACGCGGCAAGAGTCATTTCACGTGTGAAATGCTGGTACATCAATAACCGGTACAACCGACAGAATTTTTAATGTATGCATGCAAACGTGCATGCATTGTGTTGTAAGGGTACTGGATATCAGTTTGTGGGATGTATTTCCATGCCCGTTGCACTAAGTCGGTCAGTAAGGGAGCAGTTAACGCTCGTTGTGGATGACTCTGGTTTTGCAGTCTAACGATATCCCATCCGTGCTGAATTGGAAAAAGGTCGGATGATCTAGGAGGCCAAAGTGTCGGCACTCAATAGAGCAGGCTGGGTTACAACAATGGTACGAGGGTGAGAGTTATGTTGGAAAACACCGCCCTTTGATGTTGTTGATGAATGCAACACAACAGATTAAATTGAATGACCGATTAAAAATAATATTGCAGTCAGTGTGCGTGGGATTAACACGAGAGTGCTCCTTCTGCCACACAGGAAATTGCTCCCCAGAGCATTACACTATTTATAGATCCAGTGTGGCTAGGCCACAGACATGCTGATTGAAGACCCTCACTGGGCCTCTTTCCAACTAACACACAGCCATCCCTAGAACCAAGGCAGGAGAAGCTTTTATTAGAAAACAGTAAATATCTATTCCATCCTCCATTGAGGTCTCGCTTGACACTACTGACATCGCAAACAGCAGTCGTTTGGAGTCAGTAGAATGCTAACTAAAGCCGTCTGGCTTGGAGCTGTTCTTGAAGTTACCGATTTAAAACAGTTCGTTGAGTCACTGTTGCGCCACCTGCATCCCACCACATGACTAAATATGAACACTCCGTTTAACGAAGCGGGTCCCAGCGTCCTCCACTTATTATATCACGATGGTACCTTCTCACCAGAATATTCTTTCGACTATAGTAATGATTAATTGCACTAATATTGTCTTCAAATTTTAATAGTTCAATACATGAAAAACCGTTGATATTCGGTGTCCAAATGACCGAATATTTGACTCTAACTCTCTCTCTCTAACACACGACTGGATACGAAGTGATCGGCATTTTCCTCCAAATAGCTGTCCATTGCAACGCTAATTAAAAGTGTTATAAATGGTTTAATTTTCTCTAAACTTCCGCACTCTCTACTATAGTAATTGTGTTCAAAATTTAAACATTTTTTTTCTTTTTGAAATATCCTCTCATCCGTGTAGAAAGTTCATTTCTATGTTCAAATATTCTGCATACTATTGCACTTAATATTTTTGTATCTAACGCAATAGTTTTGAAAATTCATCACTTAACGTAAATAGAGAAATTTTATATTAAAACCGTTCCTGCCTTCTGAAACCATTAATCACGTGATTTGTTGAAGTGACAGTTTCGTGACTAAATCTCCATGGAAACTTGAGCGGTTAATAAAGGATTGGCCAAAAAGATTAGTAATAAATTGTGTGTAACAGCTGCAAAGCCGGTTATCTGTTAAGACCACGCGTTTAAATTGTCGTTAGTCTACATGAAGAGAACATTAACGCATAAGATTAGTGAAACGTAGACGTGGGTTGCTTGGTCTTCGGCAAGAATGTTTTAAAACTGTCCGTGGAAACTCTAAATTAATTCTTAATTCATTGGAATTATGGTAGAGAAGTTTTACCGTTGCTAAGAAACCAACACACTCACGAATGAGAGTATTATTGATTATTCGCTAGCTTGTAGATGGGTAAAGTTGTGAGGGTATCCATTGCTGGGCACTAATTACTTTTTAAATGTTACATTTTGTTAAAGTCGGAAATATTTTTATTTTGACTACATTCAAGAATATCATTTTAAAAAGTAGGAATATTACTATGCTTCTGAAGGAAATTATAACAGCGAGCATTTTTTAATAGTTGTGCAGAAGTTCAATTTGTTGATCAATAATTATTAGTTTCAGCAATGGGTAAAAATATTTATTTTATGTCGCTTTACTCGGTTTTATTTCATGCTATTTTCTGCTGAAAACAAAAATGATTTAAAAAGAAAAGTATTAAGCGATTTCTCAACTTGTGGTTTTTATTTTTATCTGATTTTCAACCAGTGTTTCCCACAGGAAATTATCAATAGAAAAAGTGCTTTTTTAAATACCTAATTTCAATATTAAATGATAACAGAAGACAATAAAACATAACCGTTTATTTTTTTAGTACTGAATATTTTCTGCTTTTCTCTAAATAAACAAGAGTGATATTATCTTTTTGTCTTTTGTTACCACCCATATGATACTTTCTTTTTGTCGTGAAATATATTCATATGAAATGCTCAAACGAAAGCAACACATTCGCGATGAATTTTAGAGATTATACTCAATCAATAATTCATAGTCCTTTTATGCTATTTATTCAATATTTTCTGCTTCGGAAAAGAAAAAAGAATGTTTTCGGCATCTTTTCACTATATAACTCTGCTCTTGACAGGCCAAAATTCTGGAAAATGTATTATATTTTAAGATAACTCTATTCCTAGACATTTTTAGCTATGTTAAAAAATAATAAAATCATGTTTTCAGTTACATATATATCAAATAATTTGAATATTTTTTTATTAGATGCATTTTGGATTTACGTATTAATTTGCGTTTTCTTATTGCTGTTAAACCTAGAACAAAAAAAATGCTTTTATTTTTATTGGGAAAAGAAATACAAATATCGTGATAGTTTTTATAAATGAGACTTAGTTAATTATAATGTTTGCATATTGTATTAAAAAAGCAAGATTTATTTAGTTATGATAATGTAAGTAAAAATGATATTGTTACAGTTTTAAAAGTTCGTTTTCTTTACATAAGGAACTTTTAAGAACCTGTAATTTTGCTTGACATTTTAATAAATGAACGCGAGGAGGACAACTGTAACAACTTCAGTATCCAAAAACTTTGAACAAAGTTCTTAGAATTCACTTAAAAGTTACGTTTTCAACTATCTCTCTTTCCTTCTATCGCTCGCTGATATTGATATGTATGAACTGTGAATCACAATTGTATATGTTCTTGTACATATTGTATTCAGTTATGTGGCTTAAAAATCAGGGTTGACTGGGTTGGACCCAATTGGGTCGCACCCATTGGGTTTTTTCTGAAAAAACCCGTTCGAAAAAACCCACATTTTGGACCCATTTTTGGGTTTTTTTCAACTTGATAAGACTTGTTTTGATAAAATTATTAAAATACTTATGCAATTTAAACTTTATTATTATTATCTTTACAAAACAGACTGGTTAGATTGAAAATTATTTATTTTTCATTTCAATAATTTTTACAAGTATAAGATTATTAAGCATCATACTCTCCCGCTTACTTCTAAAGAGCTACAACTAAAAATAAATAAGTTTTTCTACAATTTCAAGCATGAACACCAGAAAATTGCTCTCTAAAAATTGCTTGAAAAGCATAGAAGAACCTGATGATGGAAAACATAAAAACTACCACTCTCCAGTTTCACTTTCTTTCATGTTTTTCTTCAAAAAGCGTTGAATTTTCACAAGTTTTCCTGCTTTTTCTGCTCCTAACCGATTTCGCAGCTTGGTCCATATATTTCCAAATGTGGAGAAGATACGTTCTATTGATGCAGAACTTGGTGGACAAGTAAGCAGTTGGGCAAAAAAGGTGCAAAATCCGTCTGGCAATTTTTTAACCTTCTGTGTGTTTCTCTCCATTAAAAACCACCACTTTGAAGGAGTCTTTGTAAAGTTGAATAAGATCTTTGTGAAACATATTTTCTGGAAACAACTGGTTGTCTTGTATCTTTAAAGCTAAAAAACCAGGTACATATTCTAGTTTCATTGTTTGCAGCCACATTTCACCCTTATTTTCTTGCTCTGCTGACAATCTATTGCCAAAACATGAAGGATCTACTAAATTTCCTACATAAAAAAAAGGTACAACTGCTCTGTCCATCATTTGTTTAATATAACCCAGTTAAACAGAGTTTTTTTAAAACTTTACTTGAAAAAACCCTGAAAAAAACCAATTCTACTGGGTTTTATTCTAAAAATACCAGGTTTTTGCCAACCCTGTATAAAAATGCACATATTGATAGAAGATAATATTTTTGACTTTTTGAAACTTAACGCCATTTTATATTCACATCGTATGTGTAAAATCTTGTACATCGATGTACACACACATATATGCCTCTTATGTTTCTGTATTGTTATTATTGTGTATATACACTGTGTTTTCGCAATTAGATTTGACTAGCTACATTTATACATAAACACTTAAAGAAAAAACACCTTCAATAACTCAATGTGCTATTCATTTGAAATTGACATCAGCTTCCTCTTGTGTTGCAGTATTTGCATATTCAGCTAGCAAATCAAAGTATCACTTCGAAAAGAGGTTCAAAAATAATTAAATTTCTTTTTCATTTTAAAGGTTACATTCTGCAATATCGAAGTGAATCCGGAGACTTAGCCGAAGAGTCTCACGTCGCCCCACAAAGGAACAGCGCCATTGTAAAGAGTTTAAAATGCGGAACCAAGTACCATTTCACGCTCACTGCTTTTAACAATGCTGGGCGGGGCGAGCCCAGCGAAGAAGTCACTGGGAAAACAAAAGGCGGAGGTAAGTAAAGAAACCCGTTCCTTCTCTCCTTGAGAAAGAGAAATCTTCAGTGGATGTTGCTTTATAATTTAAATTTCTATTGTTCTGGGGTGTTATTTTTGCTAAACTCGTTATTTTGTTTTGTCTTAGATGGGAATTTTCCCATCGTATTTTGATTAAAAGGAATTGAAATAGATTCCATTTAATACCGAGGGTTATGAGAATTGAAGTGGGAAGGAAATGAATGCTTTAAAATTACTTTTCCTTTTATATTAAGCAGAAGAGTAATGAATATTTTTTAAGAGAAGTGGATAACTGGATGTGTAGCAAAAGCCTGTGTAATATTTAAACTAAAGCTGTTTTTAAATGCTAGAAAACAAGAAGAGCAATGCACTGGCAGCTCATTAAAATACATTCATTTCAGCAAAAAGGTTTACCTTTTGTGAGAAAAATGAATCAAGATAAAAAGGAAAGCAATTAAGCACAAAAATGCCATACTAAATCCAGTTACTTGTTTAACTTTCGTCGTGTGGTCTTTGCTTACTTCCTTTTTTCATTAAAAAAGAAATTCCTTGTAACTCCGAAAGAGATGTTCGCTCCATTTAGTATGGCAATTTTGTAGCTGGTTATAATGCTTTTTACCGTATTTTATGCATTTTTTTTATTTGAAAATTTTGACAATAAGTACTAAATTTGTATTTTCTTTCTTGCCCAAATTGGAAAAATGCACCATTTTCATTTACCAAAGTTCGAGTGCGGCATTTTCGAAACATCAAATTTGCACATCTTTTTAGTTTAAACGATTTCAGTAGGGGTAATAGTTCATAAACACATTGACTACGTTTTACAGAATACAAATTAATGAGAACAAACAGTTCTATTAAAATATTGAATTAAAAGATTCATTAAATCAACTTCATTAAAAGTTTGAATATGACCTCGTCATTTACATGTAGCTTTGATTTTGTGTGGTCTAATGTGTTATTTTGCGTTTAAAACAGCATTGCTATAACTGCGCTGTATAGAAACGATATATATATGTATATATATATATATATATATATATATATATATACACTATCTGGCCAAAAGTAGCCAGACACTTTGGATTTTAGACATTTTTTGTAAATTCTGAGGAAATGTTAAACTTGTTGTTCTGTATTTTGTACCACTGAAATAACACTCTTAAACTTACATTTAAGAAACAAAATTTAGGCTTAAGTGCAATTAGGGGGCTGTCAAAGAATTAAAAAAGAAAAAAAAAAAACAATTTTTGACCGCCCTGGATCAGAAAATGATGGAGATGTCCTGTAACTTTCGCAAAACATTTTTAATTATATACGCAATGCTTACTACCGCTTTCATCAGAATAGCAGTAATATTCATGAAAATATGGACATTTGTTTTAAATATTCAAAAATGTTCGCAAGTGTCTTGCGTATGACTCGCTAAGTTCTGTCTCAAATTGCATGAAATTTGCAGATAAGTTGACAAAATAAAAAAGAAATATAGTACCAAAACGTGGGAAAAATATAAACAGTCGATGAGATTTCAGCAGTTTTATTAAAACAAATGTGATTGCGCATGCGAGAAAGATATTAATTTGTTTTTTTTTCATAATTTGGTTGTGAGATGTATGGAGCAACTTATGTGAAAGTTTCAGTTGAATATTGATATTCTTCAAAGAGATATAGAAAATACAGTGAGCCGTATTTAGAAAGCTCTCAAATTCGAGAAAAAAGATAAGGGCTTTTTCACAAATTTTTATATTGCATGATACATTTTGGCAAAGTAAACAATAGCGTTCAAATTCAGACTCCATAAACACAAATAATGCAATTTAACTGCGTGTAACATATGTCAATTTTCAATTTTATAATTGCACTATATGTAACAAAATTACACTATCTGGCAAAAATATCCGGACACCCCCTTAAATAAGTGAATCTAGCCAGTGACGTAATTTGATGCTTAAACAAAGCTATAAAAGTGATGGTAGTGGTATGTCAGGTCATATTTATGCGTATGTGAGACAGTGATTAAATCAAAGGAACTCAGTGACTTCGAACGTGTCATTATAGTGGGATGTCATCTTTGTGGATAATCAGTTCTCGGGATTTCGGACATTAGACAGAAGCCAAAATCCGTTGTGAGTGATGTAATTGTGAAGTGGAAACGTCGAGGCAGTGAAACTGCAGAAAAACGAAGTGGCAGGCCGAAAATAATGAGTGAACGCAGCCGTAGAACTCTTAAAACTGTTGTAAAACAAAATCGTAAGTCCTCGTTGGTTGAAATCCCTCAGGAAATCAAACGTTCATCAGATGTTAGTGCTAGCAGCAGGACCCCTGTCCGCCGATAGTTACTAAACCTTGGATTCCATGGTCGCGCAGCCGCTCACAAGCCGAACATCACTCCCTAGAAAGCGTCGATTGCAATGCCGCAAATGTCACCGTCACTGGACTGTGGACATGAAAAATGTTCTTTGGAGTGATGAATCTCGATTTACAACCTGGAAGTCCGACGGACACGTCTATGTTTGGCGGATGCCTGTTGAGCGCTTCTTAACTGACTGCATTGTACCGACTCTAAAGTTTGGTGGTGGCAGCACCATGGTGTGGGTGTGTTTTTCATGGTTTCGCCTGGGTGTCTTAGTTCCTGTGGGGGGAAATATAAATTCTGAGATGTTTGCGGACATTCTGGACAATGCTGCTCTCCCAACTTTGTGACAGTATTTCGGGGAAGGCCCATTTCTCTTCCAGCAGGATAACTGATCTATTCACAAATCGAGACTTGCGCAGTCATGGGTTGACGAAATGGGTGTTCAAAACCTGTACTGACCTTCTCAGAGCTCCGATCTAAATCCCATAGACCACCTTTGGGACGAATTAGAACGCAGATTGCGTAGTCAGCCAAATCGGCCCTCCTCATTAAAAGCACTCACTTCAGCTGTGATGGACGCCTGGAAGTCAATTCCCATGACCATCTATCAAAAACTTTTGGAAAGTCTCCCCAGACGTGTTCAGGCTGTCCTCGATGCATAAGGGGGACCAAAATCATATTAATATATGCTCCAGTGCTCTCAGAGTCCTTAATGGGGGACCCGATACTTTGGGAGATAGTGTAGTTTTGTCATATGTAGTGCACTTTTAAATTGGAAAATTGACAGATGTTAAACGGAATTAAATTGCATTATCTGTGTTTATTTAGTCTGAATTTGAACGCTATAGTTTACTTTGCCAAAATTTATCATGCAATATAAAAATTTGTGGAAAACCCCTTATCTTTTTTCTCCAATTTGAGAGCTTGCTAAATACAACTCACTGTATGGTCTATATCTCTTTGAAAAATATCAATATTCAACTGAAACTTTCACATAAGTTGCTCCATAGATCTCAATACCAAAATTATGCAAAAAAAAAAAAAAAATCAATATCTTTTGCGCATGCTCAATCACATTTGTTTTAATAAAACTGCTTAAATATCATCGACTATTTATAATATTTTCCCCACAATCTGGTTCTGTATTTCTTTTTTATTTTGTCAAATTGTCTGCAAGTTTCACGCAATTTGAGACAGAACTTAGCGAGTTATACGCAAAACACTTGCAAACATTTTTGAATATTTAAAACAAATGTCCGTGTCTTTATGAATATTACTGATATTCTGACGAAAGCGGTAGTAAGCATTGCGTACATAATTAAAAATGTTTTGCGGAAGTTACAGGACATTTCCATCATTTTCTGATACAGGGTGGTTAAAACATTCGTTAAAAGCATCGATGCGAATTTTAAACATATATTTAGAAGTCGGTGCAAAGTTACGATCGATGAAATAATTTTTAACCATAAATCAATTACAAATATAGATGGCACAGAGTTTGTAACAGCCCCAGTATAAAGTAATATATGGTGTTGTTGCAATTTCACTATTATAATTATGCGCCAACTTCAAGATCTATATTTAAAAGTCGTATTGATGTTTTTAATTTAGTTTTTAATTTTAAGTCCGTTCTGATCTTCCCAACCAAAAAGTATTTTATTGTATAGGGGATTAGTTACTAATAAAGCCGGATTAGAAAAGCCCTTGAAAGAATTGAGTTATAAGTGATATAAAACTAATTTAATTGTAATAGTAAATATGTTGACCCATTTAAAGTTAGATGTAACCTTGCCTCTTCAAATTTACGCTTCCACAACTCGGAGAAAAATAGATACAAATAAATAAAAAATAAATAGTGAAAAAGTTGAACAGCTAAAAACCTCCGAACTCAAAGCTGAAAGAACTCGCCCCGAGGAATACAGAAAATATAGCATTTTCTAAGAGCAGGCAAGAGAATGAAAAATGCTAAAAGTTCATCCCGCTTTGTACAAATTCTACGCGACGTGTTTATTCTTAATAAATACAAACATCATCCTGACTCTTCAAAGAAAATATGATACGGGTTTAAAGTTATAGAATTGCTCTTATTTGTTATTTTGACATTAAATAAAAATTAAATATGATGCATTTTAAAGTTGAGACATTCTTATAAAATGTAAGTTTCAGAAAGAAAAGCATATGAGTAACATTTTTTTATAACTGAATGACTTGATTTTCAGTTTAAAATTAGTTACCTCTTTCGAATGAAAAAAATGTCACATTTTTAGTTTTAGTTTCTAAAACTTTCATTAGAGATTAGGAACTGAAAGCTGAAAATTTCTGTAGAATAATTTCTCTTTCATTCAGTTTAATTCCGAGTCTAGTTTATAATATTTTGAAATTAATAAACGTTTCATTGGAGAATCCTTTCCAACTCTCTCCTACTCTTTAGATTTCCTTAAGATTCATTAGAATCATGCAAAAGCTAGAGGAGTGGAGAAGGCAACTGCTTATTATTGCGTATTTTCAAGCATTTATGTATGGAAATGATTATACAGGGACCTTTAAATAAAATGAACCCATTTTAACTATCCATACTCTAACAGGCAGTAGTACAACGTTGTAAACAGGGCACATTAGTTTTACTATTGTAGCAGTTCTGTTCCCTCTCCTGCACGTATTCAAAATGACCACCAGTTACAGCTCAGATTATATCCAAGAGATTGAGAACTCCTGTTTAATTCCTTCGGCCCTTGGAAGAGAGCTTACAGCTATTTTTAAATATCACACGCAAATCACGTTGCACCACCACACTTAGTGACACAAAAGGTGCAGTACAGGTCGTTACCCAGGAACTTCAAAAAACAGTACTGAAACATGAAATGAATTATAAACCTTTGTACTACAAAGTAAAAATTAAAAATCAACGTAAAATTAAGCACAAAAATGGCAGACACGTGTTTTGAGAATACAAGAACTCCCTTTTCAATGTAAAAGTGTGAGGTTCTGCATGATAAACATCCAAATAACGCAAATCGATTATTTTCACTGAATGTTAGGGCGGAATTCTCCTATCTCCCTGAAATGGCTCGTTATGTGGCTTGGGGTCATATAGAACACTTGAAGTAGATGGAGCCGAACTACTACATTAGTCAATACATATATCTTGGTTGCAAACTTGTAGAACCGTATGTTAGGAAAATATAGCCTTTTGAAAGCGGTTCATTCATTTTTAAAGACTCCGTATTATGCATTTGTACTTTAGACATTTTTTTTTAACAGTACAACACAAAACGCCTACAATTTATTTAATTATTCAGTTTTATCTATTTTTGTTTATTCTTCTACAGTAACTATTCAATTTTTATTCAACGTACACGAGATTCAAGACGCCTCATATTTCTTTAAAATTATTCTTTCATAAAAGCGTGGAAAAAGTATTAATGGTTTCTTTAAATTTTAAGTACAATAAATGATATTTCTGGTATTAAGATCGATTTCATCGTACTTTTATTTCAAACTTTCTTATAATCTATATCTTTCTGAAAATAAATGATAAGGATTAGGTTGAAAGATCTTCAGGGATTCACCCTCTAAAAGTAAATAATGTCCTCCGTGGGGCTTTTGTCAAAATGGATAGAAATACACATTGGGCAATTTTTGTCAGCATGTAATGGTTGACATTTCTGTTCACGTTTCCTTGCAATACTTTTATTTTATACGTTATCCTATCTTACTCTAACAAGAAGCACGGCGAAGATAAGGATCAACATAGAAAAAAAGAAAAAAAAAAGGACAAATATTTTTATTTTCCTTTTTCGAAAAGAAAAATGCTCCAGATCAGAAACAAAACGGAATCTTTGGCAGCGCAGCATCAAGAGTGATCTCTTAGCATTAGTATGACCGGAATTCTTGCCCCGAAATATTACATGAGCTTTTGATGTGATGTTTTCCACTTCAAGTAATTTGGGACGAAGGTGGAATAATCGTTGGTTACAATGACATCCCATGTTGACAGTAAAAATAGCAGTCTTTAACAAAAAAAAATCAATGTTAGGATACGTTACCAACAAAAGAAATGCTTGAAAAATGATTTGGCTTTAAGAACAATTTTTCTCTAACTTCTTTTTGTTACTAGTCTTGATCAATGACATTCGAAGCGTAGTTCAATGTGCATGTTTTTCTAGCACACATTGTAAACATGTTGTTGATTAAAATTAAGAAAAAAAGTTTTGAGACTTGCAAAAATAAATAAAACTATTAAATAAAAAAAAAACATCTTTCTGAAAAAATACTTTGCTTTCTAAGAGTGCAGTATAAGAATATCAATTATTACGCTGTGTTTATCATGGTGATTTTCGATTTTTGAGTAAGGCTTAATTAAATGCTTAACGGTGTTTCTACACTGCAAAAAATGGGTACACTTTAAACCGATATGTGATATTTTGTACGATACCAGCTTTAACACGTTGGCAATCGTTCGTGTTTGCTACAAAATCTTCGTGAGAACACCAGGATCAACTTCTCTTGGGAATTTCATCTGCCAACGCTTTGGTGCTCTGAAAAATTGCGACGAAGGAGACAAATTATTAGAAGACTTATAGAATTGATAGCTGAAAAATTATTTGAACTTCTAAAATACAAGCAAGCTTTTTTTCCCCGATGTCAGCACAATAGCACTGTTCGTAAAAATGATTCTGGAGAAAAACCCTAGACTCGCATGCAAACAATGTTATTCAAACAAAAGATGCAAAGTGGACCCATCAAAGGCACGGGAGAGCCTGAAAAAAACCCGGGGTTCTTAACAAGAGGGGAAGGGTTATGGCGGAAACTGCACCATTGAACTTTTGGGGGCTCCACGGGCTTTTGGGGGACTTGGTCAACTGTTTGGCCGGTTTGGGGGCTCAACAATTTTTGGGGAATTTTATAGTTTTTTAGGGAGGTGCGTTATCACTCTGGAAAGGGGGGGGGGGCATCCCTAAGAAAACCAACTTTTTGTTCAAAATTGTCGTGATCAACCTCTGCTTTTGCTTAATAATTTACACTTTGAATGCATTTTTAATAAACCATTGTAATAAATATTCAGTAGTGTTACGACATCTTGGGAAATATCTACCGAAATATTTTCGAAGATACTTTTAAATAGTCAAATAAGCGCCTTCTAAATATGGGTAACGAGATTTGATGAGAGCGTTTGCACACACTGGATTACGGGTGATGAGAAAGTCAACGCGTTAATGATAATCACTAACTTCGTTCACAAATGAGTTCACTGTTTGACCTTTAGCCTCACAGTGGTACAGGTAGAACACGCTGATCAACTGGCATAGGAAACGTGGATCCCGCACTTTGGGCACCATACTCGAATCCGATACAAAATTTGATGGCATGTAGCACCAAAAAAAGAACCTCGATGTCAATTTTCTGAGTACAATAATTTTATTATATTTTCGTACTTACTTGCGTATGTTGCACCAAAGTGTAATGAAATTAATCACCATTCTTTGCAGCCGGTAAATTGGAATCATATTTTAGTGCAACGTATAATTAAATTTTTTACGGTTGTCCGACTCTTCATTTGCTAAACTGATCGCTTTGCGTCCGCTTGAAATAAGATAGTTTCGCTTCTAAAAGAGCGTTCTTCTAAAGGGCTTGTAAAAGGTTATATAAGGTGAACTCTATCATCGCGGGGATTCTATCTTTAGCATGATGAAGAGTTGACCACAGCAGGTTTACAAATTTATTAGTAATATATACATTTAGCTTATTTTTTTTTCTTCATTCAGTAATTTTAAGCTACGGGGATTCTTTAATTACTATTCTTTTTAACTAAACTTTTACTACTGATGGCGTAATGTTCCGGTGAAAATGTAATCAGTGTTGTAAAAAGGGAATGCAATCATTACCCACTGCACGTACGCACTGAAAACGTACTGCACTTACCTACTGAAAACATTATGCAATATTACTGCACCGAAATACATATATATATTTTACAATAATTAAATTATACTTTTGATGTTTATGGTTAGTTTATGTTATCCATCGTATTAATAAAAATAAATTAGTTTTAAACGTTACTATGAACAATTTTAAGCATAATGTATTTCACATCTTTTGTAGTTTGAAATAAAAATTCTAAAAATAAAATATTTATTTTTCCTTCTTGAATTAAAGAAAACCTACAGTAACTCCTATAACAATGTGTGACTGACATAAAGTAATTATGCTTCTTTAATATTTTTATTTTTTTGGTAGCTCCACTAGCTCCCGATAAAACATCTTTGCTGGTAATCAATTCAACATTTGCTATTGTTCGACTGTCTTCCTGGAGCGATGGTGGATGTCCGATCTTATATTTTGAAGTTCGCTACAAGCCTAAGCTTCAGAAAGAATGGATTTTGCAATCTTCGAACATAGCTCCCGCTCAGAACACGGTGACTTTGAGTGACCTCTCTCCAGGAACATGGTATGATCTCCTAATGGCGGCTCATAATGACGCTGGATCAACAGAAGCAGAATACCTTTTTGCAACACTCACAATGTCTGGAGGTAAATGCATTTTAAAGATCCTTTTGTATAACTAAAAATAGAATACTCAATTAAGAGGGTACAGTTCTTTTCTTTTATCTTGTTTTCTTCTAGTAGTGATAGATTAAAACATTTTTTTCGATTTAGATTGCTTACAGAAAGGCAGTTCATGTATGTCATTGATTAAAATTAAAATAATTTTTACCTCCCCCCCCTTTCTTTGAGGGGTTGTGGAAATATGCCTAACACATATAAAAATAATGCATTATGCGGTAAATATACTTTCCACAGTATTTACGAATTTCTGCCAACCAGAGGGGTTAAAACAGCTTACTCTACACCTTCATAAGTTGATGAATTTGGTAGTAAGTATACTTACCAACGGCTTATAAAGGGTTAAAATTTAGCAGGAATAAACTTAAATGCTTAATCTACAATTGTATACTTAATTATATTACGTTGAAAGGCAATAATTTACTTGTGGACGTAGGAATTTTCCTTCATCTTTAATTTCAAAATAATTCAGACGTACACGCACGCACAGGCATCAAAAACTGTTATTCACTATCGTGAAGAGCTGACCTAAATATTGCATACTGTTGCATAAAATTTTAAACGTTCGGTATGGCATCGCATCTCTACAATATGCGTAAACTCCCATTAGGCAATTCATGAGATTAGAAGAACTATTGATAAAAATTTTATATTTTCAATTTGCTTGTGCGACACATATTAGGGCGCGATGTTACATTGTACATGAATGTGTAAATATGTGTTGAGTGATCATATTGGAGTGAAAATAAAGAGTTTATTCATTTAATGTTGTTTATATTGCTCAATCCATTGTGTTATGATAGTTTTTTTACTCCTCACGTAATAAATACCTCAATTCTGATAACTTCACACTACAAGTGAGATAACCGTTAAAATTTCAAGGAAACTGAAAAATTAGGGGTCTTTTTACTCTATTTAGAACAGCTTATTTTTCATATAGTATGAAAAAGATGCGAATCTTCCATGAAAGAAAAAACAACGTTACTTTAGCATGCTGAAAGAAAACAACAACATTATCTTTATGAATACAGCATTACTTGCCTGTGTAATAACGTATGATAACGATTTCTATGTTTTTATAGTTCATTCATATAAATTTGTTCGTAATTCCAGGAGCAGTTTGTATCAGCAAGCAAGCAAAAATAAATAAATAAAAAATAAATAAATGCATTAAAAATATGATGAATTTTATTTTATTTTGATTATTAGTCATCAGTTTACTTAACAACTTAAACTTACATTGATCATTTTCTTGTGTAAGCAAATAGTTCTTTCTGAAGACATCAACAATTCATGATACTAGAATGAAATCTAGATCTGAAAAGAGGAAATAACCCGTCCCTAAAAGGCGTCTATACCGTTTTTATTTGCTGTGAAAAGCATGCTTTGAAATTTTAGTAAAAGCAAATATGTCTTATATATATATTATATATATATATTATATATATATATATATATATATATATATATATGGTATAAAATAAAGCAGGGGTGAAATATTTTTGGAGGAAAAATAACAGCATCTTTATCAAAAATGGAAGATATTCCGACACAAACAGAATGGAAAATTTTCTTTAAAAAATACTGTTCAAATACTTTGATTTAGAAGGTTATTTATTAATGGGCAGCATTTTTCCATATAGAAACGCATTTCCTCGGGTAAAAAGGAAATATTTGTCGCAGAAAATGTTGTGGCAAAAAGTGCAAAAATGAATTTGTGTTCCACAAAAACGAGAACATTTACACTTTATACATTATTCATTACATTTACCACTTTTTACCAAAGTTTTTTCTTTAGGAGAAACCAAACGTAAATGTAAAACACATAATATTCACATAAAATATATAACGGAAGCATCAAATTGACAGTATCAGAGAAGTTTTTGCACGTTTCATTTATTTATTTATTTAAATTAATCAAGGAGATTGCTCATTGCTTACGGAACTATTTGTCTTCCGATTTTTCAACGAATATTTCGGCACAACTTGGCAAAATATTTCCAACTGGTCACTATGTTCTACGTCTATAATATTACCTTTAGTCGCCATATTTCACGTCTATCGTATTGTCAAGTTGACGAAAAGTTTAACACCAAAAATTAGATACCAACAGGAGGTCATTTGGCCGATTGCACAACGGAATTTTTTTTCCAAATTATAAAAAAATCTTTATAACCACACCTTCAGTGCAAAACAGATACAACTCAAAACCGAATATTTTCTTAGAAGATGGCATGTTCACACTTTTGCATAAAACTCTCGTTTTCTTTTCATCGTTTAATTTTCTTTAATCTGAGGTTAAACCACGTTTGGGATTGTTTAATCTTACGTGAGCATTACATTTTTAAATGTACGCAACATTTTAAAAATAAAAAGGAATACACATATGAAGTTAATCCTCATAGAGGGTTCTTTTTTCTGATAGTTCCTTTACGTTAGTCAAACCTTAATTCATGATTGATCCTACTCAATAATCGATCTCAGACGACTTTTGCACAATTGAAATGATATTGTTAATGTTCGTTTAGCTAAAAACCTAAGAACTGCGACTTACGTAATTATTAAAGGAACACTGGCATTGAGTGGTGAAACATATTTTTCTTTCTAAATTGCATATACTTATTCAATCATTCTAGGGGAGAAAGTAAAATTTATAAATGTTCAAAAATAAAAGAGAAAACAATAAAACAATAACAAAAAATCTAACAAAAATCAAAACACAAAAGACAACGCACCTATTTTAGGAACACATGCATCTTAAAATACTTAATTTTCAACCCAATAGATAAATATAAAAACTAATCAAAAAAGGTAAACCGAAGAAAAAGTGCAATTCCTAAGTACAGTAACTTGAACATCATTCTGTTCCTCTCGCATTACTTTACAAAGTTTCCATTAATCTTCAGCTCCCTTCTAGAGTATTTATTTTCACATTCCTATTCTTCTTCCTCCTATCCTCTCAATCCTCCCATCTTCTAAGAGGGTAAAAGGTCTTCAAGCACATTTGTTTTGTAGGTTATATGCTGTAACATTTTCGGTAAACGCAGTTTTTGGAGAAGCTTGAACATTTGTAGTTTGTCACGATAGGTTCGTTCCTCCTTCCTTCTGTGGTAAGTACCTGGGGAAGGAAAAATGCGCAACGGAAAGTTAATGCATCTTTCAGTCTTAAAGCTTCAAAAGAAGGAAAAAACTGAATTATCTTAAGACAACCTTTATAAAGTTTAATAACTTTGGAGGGAATTGGTATTTGTTCGATAAAATGTCTTCACAAATTCCAAAGAACAAGATGATAACAGTTGAAAAATGAGATTAATGTTTTATTTTAAAGAAATAGATTGGTTTTTAGATTATTTTAGTTTTTTTGGAATAGAAGTAACTAAAAGTTGAATTTTCTTCCAGGAAATGTTGTAATATTAATTAAAATATATTGTATTACCAAACATTATCACACACAAAAATAATTTTCCCACGTAGGGAAAACGAGGCAGGTTTGACCCGCTTTTAACAAATGTATTTTTCTCACAATTGACTTTATTTGCTAGTTCAAACCTTGAGAGGAGTTTGAAACAATAACTAAAAGGCGTTAAAACTGTACATTTGTTATTAAACTTAAAATTTGCTATTACAAGATGCGGGCGATAATTAAATGTCTAAAAAATTATTATTTTTTCTTAATGATAACTAAAATAAATACCTTTAAAATGCTTCAGCTTATAAAGACTTTCAGAGTTTGAAATATCGCAGATTTTGTTTTTAAAGAAAGCTTTTGTGGTCTCCAAGTGATCATTTAATGACTTAGGTTAATGATATCCCCTTTGGTTAATGGGCATCATCTTTTCCAGTTATTTACAACTGACTACGTAAGTGCTTCTGAGAAAACTCATAGAGGAATAATATCCATTTAGTTCAAGGCGGCAAATACTATAGTGAAAGAAAACTAGGCTTTGCTGCACATCTTATTAAAACAAAATCAACATTTTGAATGCTAGTTGGATTTTGAGTCTTCGATTTCCTCAAGGTCTTCATTTGAAGACTGATGACTTCTGTCTTATTTCTCCTTTCATAACTGCATAAATTAATCCTTTCAATTACATGCAATTAAAAATTTGTGCAAATTGAAACTTTAAAATGAACCAGTTCTATAAATATTTCAAAATGATAATGAAACTAGACAAAGGTAATTCTATAAGTAAATATCAGAGAGAAGTGATTATTCGCAGCTCAAATTTGTTGGTTTTGCATAAAATGAATTTTACGTCAGTTGAAGAGGAAAAATTACGCATACAGAACGGAAAGTTTAGAAGATATGTAAATATCTTAGTAATCTGATAACAGAGAAATGAAAAGGAATTTTCAGTTATATTTTGGTTGATCAGAAAATAATAATAAAAAGGAACGCACTAGTGCTCTTTTTTTATTCTTTTAATAGTGACTGCTTTAACCATTAATTAAGAACGATTGCCACTGTGAGTTGTATTTTACCAGTTAAAGCATAATTAACAATTCTGAGAAGAATATGCAAGGGGACACGGGACATTTGAAATACAAGTTTCTTTTTTTAATTTTTCTTCGCAGTTAGTCTCATTTTAGCATTGGTTATGTATATTTTGACTACATTTTTAATCGTACACCAATAAAAAATACTTTCGGCTAAAAAATTTTTAAATATATTAAAAAATATGAAGAAATGAGTTTTACGTCTGAAATTTCATTCAAATTGAATACAAATTCCCAAAATGATAGATAACAATAATACAAACAATTTCTGACGAACAGTTATAGTTCCATTTTAAAAGATTAGAAAGAAAAAAAAAAACCTTTCTACACATTTTTTCAAACATTTTGCTTCTTGCTGCAGTTTAACCAGTACAACTTTTTTTTAAAAAATTGCTTCATAAAAAGCAATGCCAAAAAATATTCGCAATATCCATACGAAACTGCTTTAAAAGTTGTAAGCAAATTACACAAAAATTGAGATGCAAGAGGAATTTTTTATTTTTTTCATAATTTGACCATAATTTGGAAAAATGTTTAGTAAAAAATATTTTGACTTGGCTTAATATTTAAAATTTAGCCCAAATATGCATAATTACTGCTAAAACAGTCCAACTACAGTCAAAAATTAAACAAAGAACATTTTTATTTAAAAGGTCCCGTGTCCCCTTACAGGATTGCAAACTTATGGAATAACCCAACGTAAAATTTCAATATGTTACTCTGGACTTACAGCAAGTTAAGTACATCATAAACAATTTCCCTTCGCACATAAAAACGTCTTTTAATATAAAACGCTACATCCTGAATTCTAAAGCTATTATAAAGCTATTACTGACAAGGGTTTTTAACAATTTCTTTCTCAAGGGATTGGCCATGTATTTTATTGGATGCTTAACGTAATAAAATCAGGGGAAGCTTCAGTTTCTCTCACAATAAAAAAACTCTCTTTTAATCTTAGGAAAATCCCGAAATTTACGGTGTTTGGAAATGAACTTTATCGCTGAACGTGCGCATCCTGTTCCTAGATCAGGTATAAAAAATGCGTGGAAGGGAAATTAAACGCTGTTGAGAATACCAAGAGGCTTTTATCTCCCTTGTCTCAAGCATTGTCACTGGTATCGTGAAATTGAGTTGAAAAATTTGCCAAATTGAGAAACTGATAAAACTTTATATATATATAAACAAAATAATATTAGGAAAGTATAAATTAATTCAACTTATAAGGTTAATTAAAACCTAATTCCGAAATTTATTTACAATTTTAACAAATGAGAATACATTTTAGATTTTGACGCGTTGCAATTTTTAAAATTATAGTTGCTGGGTAGGAATTAAGAATTTCTTCCCGGTAGAAAAATTCCTTAGCAACTTTGAGAAATGAATGCTTTGCAATACGAATTCCGCTAACTCGAACGTTTCAACATGTGTTTTCTTATTTTGAACGTTCAAAGAATCATATATAATGTATGATTCAAGACTAATATGGTAAAAATGACCTGTATGATTGTTTTTTGAAAAAAAAAAAAAAAATATATATATATGCACAATTTCCTTGATTTACGGTTGCGGCTTAGCTCTATTGCCTATTGATGTTTGCCTGCCCTAGATTAATCTACTTAATCATTTTGGAACAATTACATATAAATATATACATATACATGCGTGTCTGTGTGTGTGAACTTAAGAATTTTTTTCCTTGGAGTCCTTCATTATTTCATCAATAATAGATTTTGCGTCATAAAAATTTTACGTAAGCAACGAACTTGAAATGAGAGCGTCACACTTCCATAGGTGTAACAATAACGATTTCTTTATTATGTTTAAGAAACAAATGCTAAACATTTGAGTAAAAAATGTATCAATTGTAAATTTAGTGCAATTATCTTTCCATGTATTTATTTAATTTAATATTATTTCTTCTAACTATTGTTATTTGTTTTAAAGCTACCGTCCCACCTCTTGCTTCTATATCGTCCAATGTGTCTGTTGCCTTTTCAATTTTGCGGGATCCTGCTGTATTCGTTCCGATAGTTTGTGCCATAGTCGTCGTTGTTGTGATAACCGTCGTTGTTGCTGTCGTCATGGTTTTAAGAAGAAAGGATGCTACGTCGGAATGCCGATCTCAAGGTGTCTGTAAGTTGTTATCTCTCGGTTTCGGTCTGTTACATAGACCGCTTGCGCTTTATCATAATACTTAAAAGTAAAATTTGCTCTCGCGAGTTTTAGTGCATCGATCGCAAATATTGTATAACATTGATGGTACGTTATAATAAATGCAATCAATTATTTTCATTTTTATATAAAACCACACATTATTTTTCCTATATAAGACAGTTTTTTACTATCAAAACATATGCATGTTATAAAACAAATTCATGCATGAAAAAAAAACTACACCTCAAACTTGATGTGTGCACATTGTTTGTATACGTGAACAAATGATTACAAATTTAGAAAAAAAAAACCCTCACTTGGCTGTAAAGCCGTCCTTGTGTGTGTGTGTGTGCTGCTATACAAAAACGGTGTAATATGGGGTCTGTTATTATGTTATTGATGACGCTCTAATCTAGATTTTCCCATAAATGTAGCAACTGACGAAATGTTTCACTATTAATATGACTGCCCCACAAATGTACAAAATATGTGTTCTTGCCATAGAAGGTGCTGGTAGACATTGCTGCAAAAGACCTACGACATTTGATCAAGTTTTGTGTTAATGATAAACAGCGCCTGGACGACTTTATCCATTTATGTCTCGAACGCACATTGATTATATCGCTCATACCAACATGGTTATATGTCTGATAAATTACGCGCTTCTCAGAGGACCTGATGCGAGATCTTTCAAATTTAAACTAGAATCCCTGTTGTAATTTCGTTTCAGAGTCCAGTAATACAGTAACACTCTTCCCAAAGTTGGGTTTCACGATACTGCAACTTCCTAGGTCCAAGGTTATTTGCCCGGTTGAAACCTCTATCCCTGTGATGTTAAACTAAAAGTTTAAACTGGGTCAATCTAGCTGGGTTTTGAACAAAGTCTCTATTGGGACTCTAAGTTGGACAACTATTCGTAATATCCTCCCATGTATTAAAACGATCTGTCTATTTACCTGATAACTCGAAGCATCGTCTCTTTTAACAGTTCAGATTTCGCGCTAAGAAGAAGAAAAGAATATCTACTATTCTTCCTGAAAGGCGAAGTTGCTGCTCTGTTAAGCTCTTCTTGTAACCTTTTCTTGCTGTCCCGATGTGTTTCTCTGTCTGACTGTCGATCAGTCTGACAGTCGCTAAGAGCGTTTGCTAGTCGGAGTAGTCAACTGTGAGTGTTTTTCTCATCGTGTGGGTTCTGGTATGATACATATATACATATATATATATATATATATATATATATATATATATCGTTTTGTTTTATCAAATATTAAAACAGGTATGGACTAAAATGAATGAATAAATCAATTACATAGTATAGTTATTGAATTATTTAAAATTCTTTGAACTGAAAAAACGTTTTTTTTCTTTTTCTTTTATGACTTCGCGAGGAAGGTTGTTGGTTCAAATGGCTCTGGGTAAAAATGCGTCTTATAAAACTTACAAAATATACATACATAGTTTGCAAAAACAATTTGCTTCTTAGTTTTCATAAGGAACATTTTGTATCCCACAAATAAAAAGTGCCTAAGCTGCTTGACATAATATTTCATAAAAACAGTACACCTGTACGATATATTTTGAATAACATTGTTATTTTGGGTAACATTTGGCTTTTATAATAAAGCAAAATGCTTCTTTTTGAAAATATTTCATTTAGTATTTTTTTTTTAATGGGAAATAGGTGGTGTGTGAAAAATGTTCTGAAGGTAACTGCTTCTTGTTCCACAATTTTCGTTCCGTTGAACAAAACCTCGTGATTGATTTGTTTATTTACTTTTGAAACAATGTATATAAAAACTTAAAAGATAGCGGTACGTTCAATGCCAATAATCAAGATTAATAATAATTATTTTTTTTAATTTCAAAAACGGTTGAAAATACTTGTATACTTGTGCAATGCTTGTGCAATAATACCATAGTGTACGTGTAGTAGGAATTTCAAAATATTTGTCATTATAAAGATTAATTTAAGGAGCATTTTGGGGAAGAAGTATTTAAGATAAACCTTAAGTTAAAAGTAAATAAATATACAAACTAAAAATAATTTTTAAAAAGTGAAAATTTAAAATACTTTTCAGCAAAAGTTCCTATAAAAATATTTTTGTATACTTTCACCAAAATCGCTCTTTTGTACCTAAAATATCCTTCTACTCCATTGTTGATGTGGTCCTTTTTTAAGGTAGTCTAGGAAAATGCAAATATGAAAAATGCCCCTCGAGAAAATAAGAAATAAGGTATGTCTTTGCGCGAGGCCACTTTTCAAAAGTGGAGTGTAAATGCGTATGTTTTTCGTGGAGAAAAGAATCTTTGGGAACCATGTTTAATTCGGAAACTAGGGCTAAGCGATATTTCATCTTGCTATTGCTTGTTTGAGATTGAGCAAAAGAATGATAGAAAGCATTTTTATCAAGGGACTGCCTACATATTTCTTGCTGATTTAAATGAAAAAAAAAAACCGAATGATTGAATGTGTCTTTTAAGGACTGAATATTTTACCTAATTAGTAATCAGTATTCTAACCTGAAATTTTGATTGTTCAACTATTTATAATTACCATGTACTTATTGTTATATTCTGCTATTTACGAGTTATTTCAGATGTTCTTGATTTATTGGGTATACAATGTTAAACCCACGTAAAAAACCCCTCTAAATGTTGTTACAAATGTAATCGAGGAGGCCGTTTGGACGAGCTCAGCAACCTTTTCAAAAGAGCTCTGATTAATGTTTATTTGATTTTAGGTTTGTAAATTAAAAACATTTAAGCTTTTACATTATATTATGCAGATATTAGCTTGTAACTTATATTAACAATTGAAAATATCGTGTAGTTAGTGCAAAGGCACTGGATATATAGGTTCGATTTCATTTACTGAAGAAGACATTTCCTTCAAACACACTCTAAAGCACGTGCATGTGTTTTTCCACGTAACGTTTTTCCCTATTTACATTAAGCTTATTTAGTGTTCAGTCAGAATAAAGCTGAATTTTACAATAACATGTTAAATTAATATCAAAACCAGAATGTGGCTTTTGTAAAATTCAAGAAATCACAAAAACTACGAAAAATTACTTTTACTCACTACTAGGGAATTCCTAATAAATTTGTTTTCTTTTTCGCAGCTTTCTTTTAGATAAATTAAATCAATGTAGAATGTATATTATTTTATTTATTTTTAAACCATCATAACACAAACAATATTTAAAAAAATAAGTTTTAAAATTCCGAAATCTCATATTTCCGCTGTTAGTCTTGAAATGACAGTACAGAAAATTTCACTTACATAAATACCTTTATTATAATTATTTAATTTTTAGAGTTTAACGATGATTCATTCATACAACACCACTGTTAAATAATATCAAAATGAATCAGAGAACACTGGTGCTTTGCACATGAGGAACTCAGAACGCGAAACATATAAAAAATTATATCAATGATAAAATTTTGCAATTATTTTTCGGAAATTAAAAAAAAAAAAATCAGATTTGAAACTTATCATTAAACTTCAATTTCAAAGCTTACCAAATTTTGTTCAAAACTCTAATCTTATAAAATGGCAACAAATAAAAATTAAACATTCGCTTCTATTTGCCGCCTTAATGGACGGTACTTTATCTCATAGTCAATATAAACACTACAAATATCACGATTCACTGAATGCCTTGGGTCACTAATTGATAAAAAGTGTTGCATTCTTAATTTGTGTTTAAAAACTCTTAATCATGTTTTCCCAATTGAAATCCTAAGCAACTTTTTACAAATTTTATTCTGATGTGGCATCTAGTATTTGATCTTTGAATACAATAATAAAAACATTCTGTGCATTTGTTCCAGCATTAAATCTGTCAATTTATTATTTGAATTAATGTTTTTTAAATTTATGTCCCTGTTTTTTTAATTATGTCTGAGATGTTTGATTTTTATTCAAAACAAGATATTTATAAAATAAAAATCAGGAAAGTTTTAAGAAAATTTCGTCTTTAATTCCCCAAAAGCGAAGTGTTAACATTGTGTTAATATTTATAGGTTTAGTGTATTCAGCAGACCGTTTAAAATAAATATCATTAATTATAGTAATGACATTTATTTTCTGCGCTTTCATAAGGTGTGCATAATGATTTAAAATATACTCAAGGCTCTAAATTTAGACGCTTTTTATGAAGAAAGAAGAAAACAAACGGCCGAAAATCAGGTCCCAAGTTATGTTTTATTTTTGTTGAAAAGTCTAAGAACCTTTAGCAATTTATGACATTATTTATGAAAATATTCAAAATTTGAAATATGTTTCTAACAAAAATTCAATTTCTAACCAATTGTATAAATTTACATGGAAAATTAGTGTGCTTGATCATAATTAAAAAAACTGTTTTACATTATTTAATTTCATTCCTAATTTAACGGCTATTTCAAATGTTTTTTTTCTCGCATTTTGTTGCCTGTATATGATTTTAAACTAAGCAAGAAAACTTATTAATATCTTAAATCTTAAACATATTACTGAAATGGAGTTAAGAAGGTATATAAATTAAGTTAAATAAAAGCAACAACCGTTCAGATGCCTCGAGTGCTTCTTTTTTGTATTTTGCTGCATTAAAATACAAAAGAAATTTACCATGCAGTTAAATTATTTACTTTTGAAACATAAAATGAAAGCAAAACAGAATTACTTTATGTGTAAAAAATGAATTTAAAGAGTTTTAAGATGAACATTTAAAGTTTGTTTATTATACTTTTAAAAATTTTTTGAAATGTTAGTGTATTTGGCAAACATTCTTTTATTCAAAAAAAAAAAAAATGGTAAAACTAAAAAAAGAAAAATAATTAAAACCTGCTTTTGATGCCGGTATACGAGAATAATATATTTACAAGAAAAAAAATGCTAATTGATTTATATTACGAACTTTCAACTCTATCATTTTAAGTGAAATATTTAAAAGAATAATTGTTCGGATGATTTACATATTTTTTACATTTAACAGCTAACTGATTATTTCAAAATAAAAAACGTAATATTTTCTGAAAACAATGATATTTATTGACAAATGATTACAGATTTGATAATGTTTAGTCAAATAGCTATTCTCTTAGATAATTTCACAAACCCTAAATTATCTGTGCAAAAACAAAACAATGAAATTTTAAAACTGTTTTAGTATCGTTTTTATTAAAGACTGAAGACTTTGAATTATTTAAATGTCATCCGAACGCAACAGTAATCAATTTCTGATTTTTTTTGTAATATGAAGATAGTCCCTTATTTTATTCTCTGCTAGGGAATGGTTATTTCGATCCAATAGTAAACAAAATGCATGGTTTTGAAAACGGAGTTTGAGGATTTGGAGGGATCGATATAACCACGCACAAAGCGGAATATTTTTCACATCTCGAAGCAGTATGTATCAGGCAGAGAACTGAAAATGTCTCCAAAAGAAGAACGTAAGAAAATGTATAAAGATTGATATTTATATCGTAAATGTCGCTTGTTTTATGAACGTTCTGAAAAATCTCACACATCGATATTGGAATTGTGGTGGAATATTTCATACGTTCAACGTTTGTATTTTCGATCCACAATGTGTATTTGTTTTCTGTTTAAATTATAAGACACATTCACAGTTTTTGTATTGTATCTACTACTATATATGCGTGTATAGATACATTTTGGTTTTTTAAAAACTGGATTGAAAGCTCTTATTTTTCACGCATCGAGTTCTCAAGATCCAAATATATACTGATATATATTTGTTCGCAATTATGGAGGAAATTATTTTTGCATTTCGATCGATATTTGAATCGTTTATTTGTATAAAGCTTACGAAATAATAGAATTTTCCTAACATAAATGAATTACATGTATTAAGTTATACAATATGAAAATAATACAAACAGCGTTTTAAGAACCAATTTACAATAAAAGATGATGACATGTGTTTTAGAGTTCGAAAAAATGCCTTTTCTAGCAAATGTATTTATTGTATATTTCTAGTATGCTATGAAATAACACTTTAGGAAACATGTAAGTTTTCGAAAAGGCTTTAGAATAAATTAGAGTTGGGATAACACCCATCAAGTCAAACATTATTTAGGATTGAATTAACGGCTAAAAATGAAAGCAAAAAAATGCACTCTAAATATCAGAAAAGCGAAACTTAATAACAAAGCTTCATTCAGAACATTTAATTATACGTTTCGCTGGTGAATTTATACATATCTCCAGTACATAAACGTAAAATAGTTACTCAATGAGAATTCCATTAAAAATAATTAAGTTCGAGACCCAACAGGATCAAAATCATATTAAAATTCTTTGGGGAGTTTCACTTCTATTTACCAGCATATTATTTTTCGAACGACGCGATTTTACATGTTGATTATCCCACTTGATTAAATTGCTAATGCGCAAGAGATTTTTGACGTATGAAATCATATGTACTGAAGTCTCTCTTCATACTATTGACTTTCAATGTACACAGTTTACTTTACTGACACTCTGATAGAAAGCTTCTCATCAACTCCATTTTGATGTAAGAATAATTACGTTTTTGATTTGAATAAATAAAAATACTAATTTTATTTACCCAAGCACTTGTATGCGCATTTTAAATTGGTTAATATAATTTCTGAAATGTATATTTAAATAGTGTAACTATATTTACACGGTGAACATTTGCGCTTAAAAAGTAAGTGTATTACTTTTTACTAATTACATTTTATCAATAAAGTATCGTAAATTGTATAGAAAAAAATGCAAGTAAAATAATTCACTTTGAACTTACAGTTGGAAATAAATAATTATAAGACATTCAGCCGACAACATATAACAAGACTGACACTCCAAGTGATCGAAATACGTGTGTACCTTTAAATGGAAATAAAAGTTCAAATGATTCAAAGGACTTTGTGTTAAAAAATATAAAAAACCACTCCTTTTATCTTCGTTGAGAATAATATAAATATGATTAAACTCAATGATCAAAAATGTTTCCTATGGATTACAAGCTTTGCGTTTTTACCTTTCTTCTGTTGATTAAAGTTTTATCTTTGCTGTCAAAACACACTTAGAGATTTCCTGTCAAATACCAAAAAAATAAATTTAATCTTGTCTATTTAATTAAGTCATGATTAAAAATCTCCTACTTCCTTGTGACATCTGTTTAATGTTCAAGTGTTCGAAAGAAAGGAATAAATGTACATATCTCAGGCAGCTGGCACTTGATTAATGCGTAAATTAATTTCTTTATAAATTTTACGTTTCTTCAAACTTAAAGAGAAAAAAATACTTTTTAAAAGCATCTGTCGTTTCTTTTTTCATTTGTAATTTTATTTCAAAGTTACTTTTTGGAAACAAATAAAAGAAAATAATAATAATAAAAAAAAGAATTAGGGAAATCCGTGAAAACTATTACGCACCTGTGAAAGGATATACATGATTGGGTTTTATTTCTAAATGTAAATTCTTTTAATTAAATTCCTAATTCTTTATATGTATGTTTAATTTATCGCGTTAGTTTTTCATATCATCTGTAGTAAATGTATGTACCACACGTGACGCTTATTTCGCTTCCTTTATCGTCTTCTGTTCTTTTCACATGAATATTTGCACCGATTCAGAAAGTAGCACATTTGGCATTAATATCCTATTTTTTAATTATCGTCTACGCACCCCGATGTTGTTTAAACAATTCTTTCAAATAAACGTATGTATTTAATTATAAAAGTGAAATAAATTATCATAATAATATTTTATAGAGAAAATTATTTTTTAAATATATAAGCTACCGAACTTACCTTCTTGTTGTTTTTAAGTTCTCCAAACGATTCATTTTTTCCTCAAATCAGAGTTAGTTCGGAAATCGAATTTACAACAACTCATAAATACATATA
Organism: Octonoba sinensis; assembly: GCA_038502835.1. NCBI lineage: Eukaryota > Metazoa > Arthropoda > Arachnida > Araneae > Uloboridae > Octonoba > Octonoba sinensis. Next base: position 104,481,656 of record CM076602.1, on the reverse strand, counting down.
TATAAGTAAGCAGAGTATTTTTAATTCAAATGCACTTACAAATAATGAGAAAAAAAATTGTTTTTATTTTCAAAAACTTGTATGAATTAACCATCCATTAGTATTAGATGTGTTGAAAAAATAATGTTTAAGAAAATCCAGAAAGTGAAAGTAACTTATCATAACAGGTGTCGATATAACATTTTTAACAGGATCCGGGAAATCAAATAATTTTACAAAAATTCAAAATTTAAACAAAGAGTGATTACACTTTTTATTATTATTTGTCGCTTATTTAATTTTAAAAATCCTGAAAACTGTGATTTGTTGGCTCGGCATTTTGTTAAGGGTCCGTTGTCATTGACTGGAATTTTGTGTAGGGTCTGTTTGGATTAATTGGAATTTTGTGAAGGGTTCGAAAACGGACCTGAATTTATACTGGCACGACTCTTGCACTGTTTTTCCCCCTCTATTGTAAATTTATTTTTCGTACAAAAATGAAAACAAAGTAAATTGATTTTTTAACGCAAAATATTGCAAAGATTCTGTTTGCAACTGTATCCATAATTCAGTAATAACTGTAATATTAACAATAACAACAACAGATAAATGAATCGAAATTCAGGTAAAAAAAATCAGGGAAAATATGAACTAATGCGAACTGCTGCATTAAATGAGCGTTTTTGTGTTTTTATATTTAAAAACACTTTTCAAACCAAATAAATGTAGCTATATTTTTGCACAGATATAACTCTTCCAACATCCCACGAACTGGCACTTACTTTTGCAGTAATGACACTGTTATGACAAAGAAGGCATAGTTTAAGCTTAACAAAATTTTAGAAAGACCATAGCATATTATTCCTTAAAATGAAGAATCGTCGTTCATTGCTTATTTATTGGTCAATACAATAAACTATGCTCGGAATTAAAGATTCATCAATAAATACTGGTAAAAAAATATTGTATCACCAAAGATATATTTAAGGAGACAAAAAATAAAGAAAACTAACAAAATTTGTGGACAAAATTTAATAATTTAAAACTTTAAAATCTGACAAAATATTATTTTTGAAGAATAAATAAATAAATGAATAACGTAATAATAATAACTGGACACGACTCTGTATGTATATTTGCTAAAAACCAGTTAGTATTTTTAAATCAATTAGACTTTGGATAACTTTTACTAAAGTTTGAAACGCAACGCAAGAGTTACAATACTGATTTTTGAAAGAATGAAATAAAACAAATACAACTTTTAATCATGATTCTATATTTAGAGAACTTTCCTTAACAGTGATGCTGATTGAATTGTTCCGGTTGTTAACAGCAACAAGAAATATAATTGTTATTTTTTTATTGTAGATTCAGGTAGCTCTGGAGGTAAAGGAGAAAATTTATCCATGAGCTCCTACGGAAAAGTTAAACGCAGCGATCCATCAGACGACAGTCAGAGAGAGCCTTTATATTATCCTACCCCGTACGCAACAACGCAGTTGTCCACGTATAGTGAATCTCCAAATGCCTCGCACAGCAACACGCTAAGAAGGCATGAAGGAAAAGGTCATGAATACGATATACCCCACAGGCATGCGCAGGTACTTTGATTTTACTTTCGTTTCAAACTGTGTGGGGTTTTATGATGTAGTTTAAAGGAAATTTTAAGTAAAAAATCAGACAGGGGCATGTTAATTACTGCATTGTTTTGGCCACTATGTTGTAATTATGATGTATACATTACCTCGAATTATCTATACCTCGATGTACATAAATGCAGTTTAATGTTTTTCCAAAATAATGTAATATTTTTGCCCCTTTGAAATAATAGAGACTTTTTTTTTTTTTTGTAATTCACACGAATAATTAAAAAAATATATATCTTAGAACTCACCAAAAATAGACCCTATATTAGATATAAAATATGAAAACATCTTGGTGAGGTCTCTCTGAGCGTGTGTTGTTTAAATTAATTTTGGGGTTATCTTGTATGGCAAAACGCTTGATTTATTTGATTTCTTTAATTTACTTTTACAGTTAACTATTTAGAATGGCAACACTTTTGGGAATATTTCGATTGCTGAGACTACTGGCACTAACGTTTTTTCATGCCTTTTTATTTAAAAAATATTTTCGACACCGAAAACATTACATTTCGTCAAGCTTGAAAGCACCAGCTTGCATTATTAAGAGCGTGAGCGATTTAATAATGGAATGCATCTTAAACATTTCTCTGACCCCAAATATAAAAACGACTTTACACAAATCTTTAAAATAGGGGGATTATAATACAGGATTGAGTACTTAAATTATTTCTGTCGTTCTCAACATTCATAAAAATCAATAAAAAAATAGTATGTTCCTTTTATACCTATGTTGCTGCTAGAATTTAGAATGTTGTTCTTATGATACGATTCGCTTAATATTAATCTTCCTAATTTGGAATATTACTTTGTTCCTTTATATACAATTTCAATTGCAGGTAGGGGGTAGGTATTCAAACGTCGGGGTTGGTATACATGCATTGTATACTCCTAGGTTTGCGTCCTTTATATTTCTGTTAAATTATGCTTCTTTTCGCAAAAGGGAAAGCTATAATTGCGGTCCTGCGAATATTGTTGAAGGAACGTCTGCTCTACGCTAAAATAATATAGCACTCTATGTGGAGTGAGCACAACGAGCTTGAGTCGTGAAGCGATCTGAATGAACTGCTAGCTGTTTCGGGGGCTGGTGAGCGAAAACGATCAGGGGGCGCCCCCAGTTAGTTATATTAACTGTTTATTAAATAAATATGTATAATCGTTATATCAAAATTTATGTAAGATAAGACATTTCATAAAAACTAGTTCGTAGCTTTTAAAAGATGTAACAAATTAATTTTTTTACAAATGTAACTTGATAAAATTGCGAACGAATGAGGGACAAATAACGTTTTTAAAGATTAAAAAAAAATATGTCTCTTGGAATGCTAAACCATAGTGGTAATTTATTTTAATTTTTGGTTAAACATATTTAGGTTAACTCATTTTTTTCAAATAGCGATACAAACAGCTTTATACTCCTGTGTAGTTAAGATTTTGGAGCTGAAATTTCTCGTTTTTTGAATTTATGTTATTAACTTGGCTTTTGTAACTAAGTTTTTGTAATTAAATACATTTTGAAGGGCTGTTTTATATGTTAATTGTCCGTGAGTCGATACCAACGTATCTTTAATATTTAGTAACTTGAATTAGGTGTTTTCGAAGCTGCTGCAGGATGCTGGAAGACCGCTTGTCCCACTTTTTTATTTTACCTCAATCCCTCGCCACTTTTACATTTCAATCGATTTTTTACTCTTATAGCTCTAATATTAACATCTTTAAGGGTCCCCCAACTTTCTTTTTTCAGAACTATACAGTATACATGCTTCAAGCTCTAAGAAATCTAAAAGTAAAAACTTGTGTGCAATTTCAATATATATATATATATATTAGCTTTAACAACGCTATTTATTATGTTAATTTAAGACTAAGAATGTAGTTATCATTATAATACTGTTTGAGTCACATAAAATTTCGTTCATTTACATACTTAAAATTCATAAGATCAAATTTTGTATTTAAATATTAGGAAATATTTGAAGAAAAAAACTACCATAAAATTTCCAAGCTGTTGTTTTCTCTAAGATGTTAAATTTTCAACATTTAATGACATAGCCTCACGTTAATATGATATAGGCATTGACTATTTAATTTCCATAGTTTACAAACCAGAAAGTTTAGAGATAAATACTTTTAAAAATTATTTTTGTCTCTGTGAAAAGTTATACTAGTTTACAATTAATAGCATTAAAAAATCCTCACGCTAATAATCCTCACATTTTCCTCTTATGTATTAAAAATTAAAGTTTTTGTCATTAATAAAATATTACATTACAAAGGAACTAATGCAGCTGTTATTTATTTATTTATTTTTGTGAGTTTTGAGTATCACCATAGCATGAGTTAAAGTATAGCGTGATTATTCTCTCGTAACGTTTAGGAGTAAATGTACAACATATGTCTACTTTGCATAACTGCTAGATGTTTTTGCTTACATTGTTAGGAATTTTTTTTACCGTAAAATGTATATCTCGTGATTATTTATTTTTGTGAGCTTTGAGTAAGCATCAACATAGCACCACTGAAATTGTAGACATCGTATCAGCCCCCCCCCCCCATACCTAGAAAAATTTATGTAGAGAAAAACAGATTTGAGAACTAGTTCGGAAATCCCCTTTGTTTCTTCCTCACTTAAATTTTCGATACATTACTATACATTAGCAATGTGAATAGGCATTTTGTACACATTAAATATGCACCCAGTTTATTCAGAGCATATCCACATATTTTCTTAAAAGAAGAAGCATGTGACTCAAGCCCATTTTAGTATTAGTGGACAAGCGTTTTAATGAAGTATTTATTTTAATTGTTTTTCTTATTTTTCTCCAAAATAATCGAATTCTATCCTCATAATCGTGCTTTCCTCAAACTCAAATCTTTCTTAATGATACACAACCTTACTGATGTACAATGCGCAATACACAATTGGGATTTTATAATTTAATAAGATAATATGAAAAACGCGTCTTCAACAAAGCTCTATTTTCTAATATTTTAAACGATTCTACAATGCTTTATAACTGCTGAGTTTAATTTTGAAATGGAATTAAGTTCAATCCCTCTTATTAGGAAAAATATACAATAATTGCGTCCTCCACAACGCATTTAACCAGTATTTAATTAAACTTACCACCAAATTACGCGCCTAACTCGTGCGCCTCGAAGTGATCAACGGGCGTGGAAAACTAATGAATTGAATTTTAGCATAAGAGTAATTTCAGAGTCGCACACCCACTAATTTGAGATTTTCTTTCTCTACAGATGGGTGAATATACTTCCTACGCAAAACTATGGACGCGAGCTCATGAACATATGCAAGGTTAGTCTTTAGTCGTAAGCTTTTATTATACCTAAAAGGTACTCGTAAAAGTCAAAATCTTGTTCTTAGATTGCATTTTATTTATTCAGTACACACTTTATTAACTATGATAATTCAAAAGTAATAATTCTCGTAGCTTTTTATATGTGTACAATGGCTGATTTTTTAGCTTACGTTCCCGTAAAAGTAAACAAAAAGTATGACAGAAGGCTTAATGTGTTGAAAAAATACCGTTCAAAATAAAGAGAAGTCAAAAATAATTGAATTAATTAAATAAATGAAAAAAAAATGAAAGTAGGTTTTTGAGATGTGGAAAATGTGCGTCTGTAGGTCTGTCTGCCCCGCTCCCCTAATTTTATTCGATTTTTTTTTTTTTTTGCATTGCAAAAATCTTGGTGAGGACATTTTATTTCCATATTTTATTTTTGATTTGAACAGCTTTTCGTTCAATTATTAACAGTTCATTAATTCTTAACACTAGCGCCTATGGGGAAATATGAAGCAAGTTATACAAACCCTGGGCATAAGATCCAAGGTCCTTTGAACAAGTTTATTGAAAGGAGCTCTCGAAGTGTAATATATTTTTATTTGAACAATTTTTGTTCAACTTTCAGCATGTCAAAAATACGTAACAATAGCGCATTCAGGGAAATTTTAATCCTATATAAATCCTGATTTAATTGACTGATTTACTTGTTAAAAAACTTTATCGATAGGATCTTATGACACAGAACATGATCAAATACGAACTTCATCCAGAACCTATTAACCAAATCGAGCCTATTTTCCCGTAGAACTTTTTGATCTGGATTTTTAAGGATTTTTCTGTACGAATTAATTAATAAATGAGTGAAAGAATGATGTAATAAATGAGTGAATGAATGGATAAATAAATAAGTGAATGAATGAATAAATAAATGAATGAATACTTAAGTGCATGACTGAGTGAAAGAGAGTATGAAAGAGTGAATAAATATGTATTATTTTCTAAAAAAGGTACATTTGAAGTAGTCAAGAACTGAAGCTAAAGGAGTAAGAGAGAGAGAGATAGCTAGATTGTAAATTTGATGTTGATGTATTTGGGAAAGTAAGTTCGTATAGCTCTAGACAAGAATTCTTGTTATTGCTAAAATCTTAATACATGCACATATTGTGATGACTGGCATACTGCTGAGTAAATGCCAATTCCATATTTTATTCTCCATTAACTAAAAAATCGTACCTTTTATTATAGTTTTCTATCATTTTATAATATAACCGTCTGCTATTTCATAGATGGACTGAAAAACTTAGGAAATGTTAGAGACATTAATCTTAAAGATGAGCATAAAAACTTAATAGGGTTATTTAGTGCAAAGTTGATATATTCATACAGTATAACACTTGTATAACATGAAAACTCTATCGCTCATAAACAGGTTGAACTTTTTTCTGAGAGCCAAAAATCAATTTTAAAACACATTCCAACGGTGTGACAGTGCAAAACTAAGTTTCAATAAAGGAAAGTAGCTGGAAATCAGTCTTTTTCTTCCGAATTAAAATGTTTTCTATGTATTTCCTTTTAAATAGATTTCTTTGCATCCCCTTTCATTTTCTTGTTTTGTAATTTTTTTTCTGTATTTGGGCTCATTTTTCACACGGACAAAAAATTGTCTTGAAGTCTTAAGAGAGCTGTTAGCTTTTCTTGAAACTTATTTATGGAAAAATTGCTTTGGATTATACGTTTTTCAATAACTGATTTTATTTATTTCAGTAACGCATTTTATAAAATTTTGTGAAATAATTGAAAAAATACGTATGGGGAAAAATGATACAATTTTTTAAAGTTTTTACTAGCTTTTTTTTTTTTTTTGGTGACTTATTTTTTAGCCAGCAGTTTTTACTGGCAATTGCTTCGAAATAACTATTCCAAGAGTATGGATGAACATTCTTTTGTAACATTTTCCACGTAAGATGGGTGCAAATAAAAGTGAATGTGCGTAACATGTATAGATATATTTTGCAAAAAAAAAAGAAGTTAAAAATAAAATAAAATGAAAAATAAAAAATAAAATTTAAAAAATGAATTAATAAACTAAATAACACTTAAGCAATACAAGAGTCAAAGTTCCGATTTTGAAACATGGTTTTATGCACATGAATTACTGATTTTTAGTGGGTTTTTAGCACTAAAAAGAGGAAAGAGGTACTGAAATTTTACAAAGAATACTCTGATACTATTGAAAAACTGATGAGAGGAAATATTACGATAAAGCTGTCGATTGTTTTCAGATGATATAATTCGAAAAACTACAACGCTTAGTACATCCATACACATTTTAAATAAAATAGGTAATTAAAGATACGTGTTAGATGTGAATTTTAAATTTGCCTTTCATTGGTTAACACAAGTTTGAAATATTGATGTAATTTACTCAGGATAAATCAGAACAATTTATTTTTCATTCATGTGATGCCATTATATGAACATTTCTAAACCGTTTTATGTTTTATTTAGGAAATAGGACTGTGCCTGGGATGTTATCTAAAAGAAATTATTTATCATTCCTTTCTTAAATTGCATTAGAATAATTTATGCCAAGCAGATTTAAAATAGTGCACACTATATATTTTATAGATCGTTTTGTATAATATTAAGTATGTGTGAGTTTAAATGTGCGAAGCAGTCAATAAAATATATACTATATTATGTTTGTATCAATAATGTGATCATATGAACCATACTTAGGGAGAAGGTCGAAATTTGTTCATTTTCATTTTGCATTTAGACAAGGTGATTAGTTTAGACAGTGTAATTTTCATTTCTTTTTCGATTTTAAGAGCGACAGATTCTTTTCGTGTAATTACGTTTACTTTAATTTACTTTACCTTTAACTACAATATTTTCTTTTGCATAATATTTTATGAAATTAGTTACATATGAACGTGAAAGTTTTCCCGTTACTTGGGTGACTAAAAAAGACTTACATGACTAAAAAAAGATACAATCTAATAAGACAAAGAACATATGTCCAGAAGTAATGAGACAGTCATAGGAGCATTACAACCTTAACCCTAACATTTCGATGGAAAGAGTAGTTGATCAAGTGGGAATTTAAAAATGTGGTAGCCGAAACATTAAATATATTGCGAAAATATATATATTTTTTAATGTGGCTCAAAATTAAACGACCACACAGATTTAGGAATTTTAAATAAAATCATGCATCTGATATAAGTAATATATATATATTGTGAAAGGGACTGTTTAAAAATTCTTTGATATTTGTAGTGAAATGTTGCAGAAATAAGCGGCTAATATTCCATTACCTCCCTAAAAGGAAAACTGGGTCAAAGCAAGATGAATTGTTTTGAAATTTTTTTTCACAGGGATGCGTGGCCATTAAATTTAATAAAGAATTATGGCATCAATATAACATAGATTAGCATATTAACAGTACATGTCCATGACGATAAGTTTCATTTTTCCATTAAAGAATAAATTTCCAACTTCCTGTTTTATCAACATTTACTTGTATGCAACAGCAATCTTGATAGTTGAAAATATGCGACAATAATCAAACTTTGTTATCATTTAGGAACATTACAATGTTATCTAAACTATAATATTTAGCAGCAAATATAATTGTTCACATTGAACTTTTTTCATAATTCGTTGTCATACGAGTATACTAGAAAAGTGGTCAACTTGAATGTGATTCCAACCGAACTTAAGTGATGTAAATCATGCCACAATTTACCTTCAAAATATTATTTTTTATGGTGAAATCAGAGCTAGAATTGAAATATTTTACAAAGCAATAGTTTAATAGTATCATCATATAATGGTACATATAGGAAATTAACAAAACAACCATTACTTATTTATGTGTGCGAAGTAAAAGGAGTCGACGTCATTAAAATTATAAATACACGTGAAAAAATAATTTAAAAATATCAAGCTGCTGCAAGAAAAAGGAGACGAAGTTATTAAAAGTACAAATACACGTGAGAAAAAGAGAGTTAGAAATAGCAAGCTGCTGTGAGCAACATTAACCCAAAAGTGGCATGGGAACAAAACATAGATTTTTGCGCGGAAAAGGACCATTTTTGAAAAAATGTTCCCTGCCTAAAGTGACACTTAAAAAAACCCCTATTGACCATATTATTTGAGGAAAATGTCCCACAGTGACCACCTATTTAAAATGACCCGTTTTGTCGGTCCCGAAAGTGGTCACATTGGGCAGTTTTCACTGTATTCGCGTGCAAAGAAATCAATCCGCTAGAGCTTTAGCATTTCTCACTAGATAGTTGACGTGTTTTTAAACATATGTGAACGATCTTTAAAATTCTTTTGTCTGCGAGTTTTTTGAGTGGAAACGATGTTTATTGTTTGATATGTTTTTGTTTTAAATAAGAACAAAGTAAACAAGCCACGCTGCAGTAAGACAGTTGTCGTAATCCTTAAGCAGAGGGATTATAAATCGTTCTGCGTTGCACCAGTCAATCTTGATCGACCTGTTGGCTACTACTGCAATACACAATTCGTCATTTATGTAGGTTTACTTTAGAGATACATACAACTAGTATTCACAACCATATTTATCTTTTTCTTTCGCTTTTTTTTTTAAAATTAACATATGTTTGTTAATTCTGTTATAATTCTAGAAAAATTAAAATTTGTATTTTAATTATTGAGATATTAGAGTTTGCTATTCACTTTTGTTGTAATGTTGACCAATTAAATCCCCAGTGGTTGTTCATCTTCATAAAAAGTAAAGAAATATATATTTTCTTTGCAGTTGATGGTAACTTATCAATGGCGACAATGAAAGCGACAAACATCCATTTAAAATCCATTATTGGCAGGTAAGTTTTTTCTCCATCCATAATTTTACAGTATTGCTTCTTTAAAAGAAGGGAAACTAATCGCAATTGTAAAAATAAATCGAAGTAATGAAATATTTGTAAATAAGATTTTCGTCACTTCTGCTGATCGTCTCAAGTTCAATTAAATATCATCACTTACCAGTTTACAAAAGTGTTATGTGTTTTCGGAGGAAGATGGCAGGAGGAGGGATGGTGTTTCTCAAGCGTTTGGATATTCTATCTAGCTCATAGTTTATATCATTTTGAGAAGTGGCCAACAATACGTTCATTATGTAATAATTTAGTTTCAAAACACAAGAGAATAATTATAGATTTACTGTATGTTTTAGTTATCATTTTATTACTTCCAATTATAACAGGTGACCGAAACAATTAACTTCTAATCATTACAACGTGTGAACATTGTCCTCTTAAAACAGAACATTAATTATTACCGGAAATTCAAATTTTAATTTTGTTCTATTCAATAGGAATTTGTTGATATTTTTAAGATATAATACTTCGTCCGCCTGCATGATGGTACATAAAATATTATTTTTAAAAATTCAAATTACTTAACAATATCTACTAACGCAACAATAAATGACTCAGAATATTAATTTAACTAATAATCGCACGGATGAGATTCTAAACAAAAGACTTATTAATCTTTAAAAAAGTATACGATACAAGATTGGTGTATTTATTGCAATTAAAATATTGAAGAATTAAACTGGAAATCAAAAGTTATGTCGTTACTTCAATTACGTTAAATTGCCAAACGAACGCGGCGTCATTTATTTCCTTTTGACAGAAATCAGATCTTTCCCACAAAATGCTTTTTAAGAATTACTTTACTTCTTAGTTTAGCCCATTTCGAAAGACAAGATCGAATTGATAAACTGAAAATAGTATCAGTCTACTCTATTGGCTCGTTGATTGAATCTATTGTCGTCACAACGGCTGGACATTGCGTCCCCGCCTGAGATACCAGCTGATATTTCCTGCGCTGCTGGATATCTAAGCCTCCCTCCTCTAAAGTCCTCCCTCCTCCTCATTCTTGATTGCTATTGATCGGTTAAGTCCTAATACCTACGCTCCAATCGCTTCAGGCATTGAGGGAGCTTTCATCCGAAGAATGCAATGTTACCGTCTTCTGTCCCATGTAATCAGGGAGGGTTAATTGCAATCGCTTTGACCTTTCGTGCCAGTTTGTCTACAGAGCGGTTTTAACAAAAGGATTGCCTGAGGATCATTGCAGGTAGAGAAATAATAATTAGAAAACAATAGATTCTGCACACAATTTTACTAAATGTAAGTTATCATGTTAGGAATACTAATTGTACACATCATTCATGTATTCATTAATTAGCAATATTCATTGGATGCTTTTGCATTCATAAGTTTTTTTTTTTTTGTACTGAAATTCGAATTCGTTGTACCGTAACTATCTCTGTATAGCCCACGGGTTATCTACAAAAAAACTCGTTTTTTTACTATCTGCGGAAAATATAACGATGCGGACAATACATAAATTGAAAAAAAGGAATTATTAAAACCGTTCAAAAATATCGAAATCTCTTTTCCTGCAAAACAAAATGCAGAGAAATAAATCGTAGCTTTCGAAACAATGGTCCAAAGCAGTTGGGGCTCGGGCGCTACAGGCGAATATATTGTTTTTAAGGGGTGTATCCCATGTTTTTTCTGGGTGCGGGTTATACAACGATGCGGGTTATACACTGAACTTATATTTTTAGAATGGTTTTTTTCCAGCGGACTATACAACGCAGCGGGCTATTTACCGATAATTACGGTAATTCCGAAACACGTGTCTGCATTTTTTTTTCTTGTACTTTTGTTCTTAAAATTTTATTTTCATATATTTTCTTTTTCTCACAAAAGGAATTTTTTTAAGCGCATTTAATTTTATAATGAACTCATTGAATTTTGTGGTACGATCAATTTAAGTATGGGTTATTTCCAAAAGTTTCACTGATTACACACTGAAAAATGATCAATGATAAATATTTTTGTTTGTATGACTTCTTTCATTCATAAATATGCCATGAAAAACAAATACATTCACCAAGCAATTGTATAGCTCTGTTTCATCTCAGACACCTTTCACCTGTCTATAAGTTAATTAGGTTGCACAGAATACAAACAAAATTATAGTTCTGTTTTTGTTCCTGTTAAAAATGCGCCTTGCTGTCATTAATACAGACGAACATGTAAGGAATTTTATTTTTTGTTGTTTTGGTGGGGTTGTTCTGACAATGGGCGTTTTTAATGAAGGACCAATTAAATCAAGGTTCTAAGCGCAACGCTGGGAAGTCAAGACTGCATTCAGCAAAAGCAAAATTATCAATTATGAATGATGTATTTTTTCCTCATCATTTAAAAAGACAAACAATAATCAGTTCTTATGAATGCTTAGTGGAATGTATGCATATCAATACTAATTAAAATTAAAGAGAAAACAAAAACAAAAAGAACCCTGGAATGGAGGTAATAAATTACAAGAAAACAAAAAACTCATCTCATTAACAAAATTAGTCATTATTTTACTAGCCAAGAGCATTAACAGTGGGCAAATTAGGGTCTCACACGGCATTAAGAGGCCTCACATAACGTCGGTAATTTAGCCAACTGTTAGATGGTACAAACTATTTTCTGACAATAGTGGAAATCGAAATCTATTCAAAATCGTTGAAATGTGGAAATATATAGTTCCGATCTATTTATAAATTCTTAGAACTGATAAGAACCAATGACAATATTATTTTTCTTTAACCATTGTTTTATTTAATCTTTTCACTACAGGGATGGGTCAACTATTGGCAAAGAGAAAATTCCCCGTGTTTGGTGTAATACTATTAGTATAAATATGATGTTCAATGATTTACCTCATACTAGGATATCTAAATTAGTACAACTTGTTTTACAGTAAAAATATATCCCAAACATGTCTAATAACAAATGTTTAATAGCAGGAATGTGCGCTTGAAATGCGTTAAATTCCTTATTGGTCTTCCGTAGTCAAAAAAAAAAAAAAGACTATTGTGCAGATACACGTATTATCTTATATTATTGACAATGTGTACCGCAGCAATGATCTATGATCTTATAATGGCTACACATATAACGCTATTGAGAATATGTACGTTTTTAAATCTCTCGGTTCCAAGAATCACTTAGGTGGAAAAACGAAATTTCAATAATTGGGAAAAATAATGATCTTCAACGAAATGCTCCTTGATTTTTAACACAGGAATTGGGCCAAAAAGAATTAGTTATTACTCGCTGTAATTCATAGAAATAGGAATCCAACAAAGAATTTAAAAGAAATAAAGATTGAAACATTTTATAAGAGTATATATATATATATATATATATATATATATGTATATAAAAGAAAAATAAAGGATTAACTGTGAAGTAAGTGACGCGTAACATCAGCCAATAGTTAATTGAGACATCGACATGTTTCGACGCATTGTTGGAGTAAAAACAATTCTTTTAGAGTCTGCAGTCGTGAATAAAATTCAGAAAGACTTTTATTTCCACCAATTGCTCTAAAGAAAAATGTTATGTCTTATATATTTTCTTTTGTTTCAGTGACATTCAAGACAAAATATTTTTGTTTTAAACTCAATTCCGAGTTTAAGTTCAGCTAGTAATGAAATACAAACTTTTGTTTGGATTTTTTGAGTTAGGCTCATTGTGAATCCTGAATCGTACAAGTTGCACATACCATTTAATAAAATATCATTTCGAGACATAATATTAAATAATTATCATTGTATTTCATTCAATTGATGAGTATTTTTTAAAAATGATCAAGAAAATACAATTTATTTGATTATAATATAATTAATGAAAATATTATTTTAGTAAAAAAAGTTCCAACGACTAAGCATGAATATTTTTTTTTTTTTTCAAATAGTACAAAATTATTTCCGAAGAACTATACATTTTTTTCTAGTTTGTGCTTTATCAAATTAGCCGGTTTTATACACACATTTAGTGGAAGTCGAGTCTAACCTAAAGATTTCTTTGAGTATACCATTTTTTCCTCCATCGGTCCAATATAGGGAGATGTTGCTATCAATAGACCATTTGAACAAATGCCACATTTTTACGGAACTGTTTACTGATTTGTACTGTAATGCCTTTAGACAATAAGTATCATGTATGGTGCTAAATGAACACAGAAGTATTGTTCACTAACAATATTAGATATATGAGGAACTATCAAAACGTGCACATCGCTTGCCTCAACCTGAGTTGCTGCTGCGAAACAATCTTCAAGTCCAGAACTGAACTAAAAATCTACGAAAAGCCTTGAAACTATACTAGTCAAACTCCTGTTTTAGCTAATCTGTTTTTATGCAATCCCCTACTACAGTAACTTTTCGATATGTTTTAGAAATAATCTTTATATTTGGAATTAGGTGACTACTTTAGATTTTCGCCAAGTGTTTGAGGTAGAAAATTTCCATTTTAATTAGTGCATCAAATATTTAATAAATACTTTTACATAAGATACAATGTGTAAGTAGCATTTATTTTGGGTACATTAAAAGATGAGGTCATTTTGAGCTATGAACTTATTCATGCGGGGTTGCGATATGCTCATATAATTTTTCTTTGATTGCTTATGGGATTATTTACTCATGTCACGCTTCGAGTGGGGGGGGGGGGGGAGTTTGAGATATTGTTATCGTTTGTTAAAATGGAAGAAGAGACAGTATCAAGAAGTGCACATCACACATTTTGATTAAAAAAAAAATAAAATCAGCAGATTGAATATTTCACACTATTTATATTTTTCTGTTTTGTATTCTCATTGATTCCATTTTATATCGAAAACATCGATGCTAATTAAAGTTCAAATTAATTCCAGTTAAAGGTTTAAATTTAAAAAAAAATCTTCGGCATTTACACTTTTAAGGCAAAATAGCGCGGAAAACTTTTATACTAATAGTTTTTACTGCTATGTACTAATTATGTTTTTTGTTGAGATCCTTAAAAATAATGTGATCTATAACGTAGTGCTTTGTTACTGAACTGCAAGTACATATGATTATGTAATATAGCTTTAAATGTAAAAAGCGGTGTTGGGGATATGTTCAAGTGTGACATTTTGTGATAAAAAAGGAGGGGGCAAATGTATTGAAAAAAGTGTGACTTTTTGTGACAATAAGGGAGGAGTCAAATATATTGAAAAAAAAGTGTGGCGTTTTGTGACAAAAAGGGAGGGGTCAAATACATTGAAAAAAAAAGTGAAATAATTTATGAACCAGCCGTAGGGTCTGCTATCATTCAATTATTTACCTTTATTTCTTAACACAAATAATTTAGGCTTTATTTTACGTAAATAGTAATTTGATATAAGGATTATTTTATACAAGTATCAATACGTATGGTTTTAGTGTCACACTGGTGATTGACTCTCCATGATTAAAATAATAGGAAAATACCAGGTTCGTCATTTGGGCGATCAGGGGGTGACTTTTAGAAATACATTATATTTGCACATGTTGTTTTTTACCTATAATACGCATTGAATATATACCCTTTGCCACCCTACCCCTCCCCCAGGGAAATTTTGAAATGACGGGTATGAACAGTACTTCATCAATGTCAAATTTTACATTATTTTAAATACATTATTTTTTTTGTCCCATGCAGCTACAACGACGGGGTTGGCGAGACGGTAAATGGAACCCACATGACCTGCTCTCCTCTCCCCGACCCAGACATGGATGAATTATCGGAGACTGAATGCGACAGGCATCACAACTCGTGGATTGTTATCAGAGGTGCGCAGTAACGCTCTCGACTTGAAATTAATTTGATGGTCTCTCCTAGGACAGCAGATTTGACGCTATGCCCATCATCGCAGACTGGCGACATAATGAGTGAAGGGAGAGATCAAGAATAATTGCCCTCATCGGTTAATTGCTAAATGTAGTGGCGCAGAGATAAGCTGCGAAATTAATATGAGCCTTTCGTTTAATGATATCCACTTCGTTAAGTGAGTTGCTCCAGCCGTACGTATTTGTGCTTCGTTTAGAGAATTATAATATATTGGCAGCATCTATACAAATGCTGAGGAAGATAGCGTACGCTAGAAACTGATGCTGTCGCTGAAGTGTTTCCACTGGTTGGCATTTGAATAGTATGTTGTCACAAAGATTACCTTAAATGAGAAAAGCCACTAAAACATGAACCTATGTAACACGTAAAAAGTTCATATGTAGCGCATACAGTAAGAGTCAAAAACCCATTTGATAAGCGTCGAAAGTAAGAGTTTTGTTCCAAATTAAGTAGTGAGTTCCCATGCAATTTTGAATAAAAAATACTTCAAAGGGGAATAATAGAAATGTATCCAACGCATAGTGCCTAAACTTCTACGTAAAAAAATGGTGAAATAATAACTCAAATTGTTTTTCAAAAAGTGTCTGTTGGTGGTCCTGATATTCAATACTGTAGTTTCATATAAAAAGGTGTACTTACAGCAAAATTATACATTGCGCTAATACCAGTAAAAATATAATCATAAGTTGTAAATATTTTTTCAAGCATCATACAAAAAATTATGTAGACATGAAAGGAAATATATGAAGGTAAAATGTTATAGTTATAAAGAAATTTCAATTGAAAGTAATGGTATTCTGAAATGAATGAACTTGAAGATATTTTAAGAAACAGTAAACGATTTTTTAACGAAAAGAAATCTGCATTAAAAAAGTACTAATATGAATGTGTGATACCAGGCCAGACAGGGTTTATGGCTTCTCTATCAATTGCAGTTCTGCACTGTAAAAAATTTAAGTCAAAATACAGAAAGGAAACCGAGCGTTTCTGTTATTGATGCGTCCTCTTTTTATCCAGCGGTAAACATTTCATCTAGTCTTTAGAAGGTTAACCCTCTCATGCATGCATTTATTTATTTGTGTTATTAAAAAAATTCATATTCTACAAACCAACTTAGTATCTCAGAATTGTAGTGTAATAATTCATTTTTGGAAATTTTTGTCCGGTATAGTCAAATATGCGTGTCCTTATATGAGGACGTATTATGCTTTTTTATTATATTCAATATATTAATAAGCATGGGCAAACTGAATATTCAAACTTCATCAATGAGGAATAAGAAGCTATAAAATAATACCAAACTTCCCAGCAATGTAATACATGCTTCAAAATAAATAAACACAATCTGATTTGAAACTGAGATTTTCTCTTCTTTCTTGAATCCTCCACGAACTTCTAAGAGATCTTAATCTTTTAACTATCTTGAATAACCTATAAAACTTTTGTGGTTTCCAAGAACTGTTTGGAATCTCCAGATGATGACGACATGCAAATTGCAACACAAAAACTAATCTGCATGAAAATTTGAAACAAAAATGTATGTCACCTCATATGAGGCTTACATGCATGAGAGGGTTAAATACAACGTAAGTTAAGCACAAATTTTGCAAACAATTGCATACCCGTTTCGATGTTATAAGGAACCTCTTTTTCAAAGCAATGAAAGATAACTTCTAGCTGAAACACTTGCGACGAATCCAGAAGCTTACTTCTTCTGCATTGAAAAATGTTTCTCTATAACCTCGAAACAAATGTATGTAATCTTTTGCAAACAGCGTGCTTAAATTACGTTATAATTATTCTTTTGAAGCGAAGTACAAATGCATTTTATCTATCCCATAGTACTTCATATTTCAAATTTTTGTTCCTCATGTCCCGTAAATAAAAAGTGTTAACACTCTGTTGACACTGACCCTCATGAGGCTCCTACTTCAAATCACGATAAATTTGGTTTAAAAACTGCCCAGTTTATTATTATTTTGCTCAGTGACACCTCTTATTCATGTATAACATATAAAAGACCTTAAAATGACTACAATAATAATTAATTTATATAAGTATTCGTTATTAATCATTCTAATTGTATATTTATTTAGAATTTTGTAATTCACATAATTTACTCGTATATTCTTTTAATATTATTTTTAAAAGTCAATTAGTATACAAGAATGAAACATAATTCATAAATAGAAAATACTGTTATTATCCTTTATTTCATAGATCGAATGACAATGCATATGCGTCGTACCATAAAACAAAATTATCATAACCATCATATCAGGTTAATTAAAAAAAAAACAGGAAGGATTGAGATTTAATTTTTCTTTAGCACATGATTTACGGTGGCATTTTATACATAATAAATAATAGAATATATTTTTTTTTATATTCTCATATTTCGGTGACGAGAGAATTAATGAGATACGTTTGTTATAAGGTAAAGCTAGGAGAGTCTGCGCACAATTGGAAAAATAATTTTAAAAAATCGAAGTATGACGTTTTTGTTAAACTATTGATGAATAACTGTGACTTCCTTTGTTTTTTATGCATTTCCATTGATATTTCGTTGTTTTGCTATAATTTAATGCAACAGCTGTAAAAAAAACAAGAAGACTAATTTGCGCAATCTGTCCTTACATTGTAGGTGTGATTGCGCACATGGGTAGGAGAGATTGTTATTCATAAAAACTGCAATTAAATTGTTAGCAATAATATTTAAACTTAAACTATGTTGTTGTAGGGTTTGTATAAACACACACAATTTTAATAGGAATAAATATTTGAACTCAATGATTACAAAATCGGAAAAAACAGTGTTTTAATTAAAGAAACAAAATAAAGAAGAAAAGAAGGTTTAAATTGTAATTAATCTTATTCATTTTCAGTTTCAATGTCTTTTGTTTGTTAACCGAAGTTGTTGTCGTCCATAATCGGTATACTTATTGTTGTAAGTAGTGCGCCCATCTGCTACAAATAGCACACTTAACCCATTAATGCCTACCGTCCCTTTTTAGGGACAGTCTGAAAAGTACGTCTGAAGCACCCAAAAATAAACATTTCAACAAAAAGTTGTTTTAATGTATTCCTAACGGGTTATTATAAGGTTAGGAATACATTAAAACATTTTTTTTTGTTGAAATGCTTATTTTTGGGTGTTTCAGACGTACGTTTCAGACAGTCCCCGTCGTTTCAGACAGGAACGGTAGGCATTAATGTCACTGGTCGAAGTTGTCTCCTGGTACAGTTTCAGACATTCAGTGCACTAATCCTCGTTATCCTGTCTGACATGGTGCCAAAGATTCAATATTTTGACATTATTTTCTTCTGAGGTGGCTGATGACGAATATGTTTCAAAATTCAAACATTTTGTTTTGTTTTCTTTCCTGCAAGTTTTTGGTTCTTACTTTTTCTGAAAGCATCTTATCTTCAAACATTCGCTTCTTTTTTGAAGCTGCTTCTTTCTTAATTTTTCTCTCGAATATATGTGCGGGTCAGTAACCTTCGTTGCGTTTTCTTTTTAATTTTGACGGCATTAAACGGTTTGGAAAAATAGTTTATTAATAAGAATATTTGTATAAAACTAGCACATTATTAATTTATTAGCAACATTTTCGTCTAAGAAAAGAAATTTGTTCACAAATTACTTTATTTGCACATTTAGTTCCGAAACGTATATTTCATAACTTAAATCTTCAAAAGAAATTAAATCACACTAACTTGTTTTCAACGATTTATACGGTATAAAAAATCACAGTCCCTTGAAAACACAAATTATAAAATCACGACAACTTTACCTCTCGATATAGAACTATAGTAGAAATATTTAATTAATGCCTGTTAAAGAGACACCCGTGTATTTTTTACGTAAAGAAATAACTTTAAAAATCAATTTAAAGTTTTAAAATATTCAAGTCTTAAAAATGTGTTGAGAGGGCATAAGTATTTTACATTTTATGTTTTAGTAAAAATTCAGAACGCCCCTTTTAATCCATTAATGCAGCGAATTTAATCAATTCATACGTTTCACCATGCAATGTGCATTTCATTCTGCATTACCAACAAGCTCTGGTTGATAATATAATGCGCAATCTCTCCTAGCATGAAAACTGACGGGAGAAACGCGCAATCTCTCCTAAGTACAAAACGCGCAAACTATCCTATTTCGGTAGGACAGATTGCGCGGACTTTTGCTTAAATATGGCTGCTTCTAGAAAGAAATGATGGCCTTCACACTGTTAGTCTAGCTTAGTAGCTTACAAAAAGTCGCTTAAGTTTAGAACATTTTGTACTACTGCTACTCTATAGAATTTCAAAGAACGCATTATGAAAATTCAAGCACTTACCTTGTGAAAACAATATGGAATATCGATGCTTAATCATAGACGTTCATATCAATCAACTTGCACTTTCAAGTGGACATTCCACTATTGTCGTTGTACAAATGCATGGAATTTGGTCGAGTGCACCCTACTTCTTCCCTTCAAACTCGTAGGTGCGCAATCTCTTCGACCGTGCAATCTATCCTAGCTTTACTTTATAACGATCTCTACGTAAATGTAAACCTTGTAACGTCACAATTATTTGTAAGTAAATAACAAATTATTTTCTTTTTAGGTTCCTTTGAAGGTGATATAATGCAACGAGTTCCTCACGTCTGTTAACAAGGACTTCCAAGAGCTCAACAAGCGGTTATCTATCGTTACTGAAATTTTAAATGGATTTTACTTCGTTCATGGAAAAGATAATCGTCGCATTTTGTCTGCATCATTCCGATGATGATTTGTGTCATCGTCAATATTCTGTGCATGATAGGACATATTAATCCGCCAATTTTATCATTTGTGCGCTGCAAACAGACTCTGATACGAGAAAGTGATATTTTTATGTAGAGCTATATACATTTTATGTACATAAACTATGAAGACTATTTGCAAAGAATTTCTTTTATGCAGCTTTGACTTAATGACATCAAAGAAGGAGCATATTCATTTCGGAATTGTTTTCAAAAGGGTGTTTAAGCGCTTTTATGCCACGACTTACTAACACTGGTGGTAAGCCCTTTACCACCAGTAAACGCATAAAACTATTTTCCACATAACTAATCGTGAATTCATTAACCCTCTAATGCCCAATTCCGCCTTACGGTGGACAACGATAAAAAGATTGGCAATACAGGGTTAACCCATTCTCGTTTTGACTCATTGGTACTTTTACTGGCGCAGTAGAATCCGCCAATCCGTCAATACGAAGGAGGATTTACTGAATTATTAAGAGCCAATTAGGTTAACCGCAGGTTTCGCCAATCCGTGGTCTCTCCCATACCTGTCACCGTAAATGGAAGGGAAGGGCGTAGGGGGATTGACCCTCTAATTCCCAACTCCGCCTCAAGGCGGACGACGATAACAAAATTTGGGCATTAGAGAGTTAATGAAGAAAAACATAGTCACGGTCTATGGGTAACAAAGTGCTTACAAAATCGAATATGGATTAAGATCGCTACGCAGTACGCACCCTGTTTTAATATTTTTTATTGATTAAAGGAAAGAAAAAACTTTTCGTTTTTCTTTTAATTTATTTTTGAATGTTTTAAAGTTACCTCGTCAAAAAAATATCAAATCAGAAAAAAAAAAAAATATTATACCCTTCTCCGATTTCAATTTTTTATCCAGATACACACAAGTCCTCCTCCTCCCTTAAAATTTTAGTTTTTAAGCTCCCGTCAAGCTCCTACTCACCATCTCTGGCCTGTCCAGATATCAAAACGATGTTGAGAGCATGCGTATACGACGTCAGGGCAAATTGTGCCATTGAGGAAGATTGTTACAGATGCTTAAAAACCACGTCTTAAAATAATATAATATTGTTGGGAATACATCCGAAATTAAAGTACTTATTATTTACGTAATATTACTGCGTGATTAATTTATTATTACTACTATCATTATATCGAATCAATAAATAATTTTTACCCTAAGAGTAGGTTATGCAAGAAAATTTCCGGAGTATATTACGGTACACCTTCCTCTTTTGCAGCGAAGATTTTCTGATATTTCACAGTGGTAATATTTCATTGGTAAGAAATTTATTTGCCTTTCTATATTAAGTAGTTTTATAACATTTTTATTCCCATAAGCATTTAAGAAATGCATGCAATCCCACCAAAATTGCATCCTTATGAGGGATTTTTGGTTACGTTCCAGATCAAGAGTAATGCTCTGTTTCTTTTTTGGTGACTTTCCTTAATGGAAACACAAAGCAACCCTTTACCGTAGGATATTTTGCGTTACGTCATGCCCAAAACCAAAACGATAATCAATTAAAGAGTTCAGTACTATAAGTAACGAAATTAATAAAAACTGGAAACTTTCTCTAGAAATGCTAGAGTATATTCGAAAAATTTGTCAAATCATCTAGTGCCGTATTCTGTGACTGAATCGAGTATTTTATAGCTAACAAAATACATGCCATTAAATCTAATACTTCTGAGCCGCAGGAGTTAAATCCATGCTTTGTGAACATAGTTGATATTTTATTTGAAGAGGTAGAAAAACAAATGCAAAAATACTAATTTTATATGTACTGGGTGACCGATGGGAACCGATAGTTTTCGAAATGTACAATACTGACTAAGAAATAAGTAAAAAGCAAATCAATAAAGCCCACAATTACAGTATAAGATGCAGACACGTGTTTCGGAATTCCCTGAAATTCCTCGCAAGTGAGCAAGGGGAGCAAAGACGCAACAAAAATCCCGCCAGATAGGAAACTCCCGTCATAAGAGAATAATCCCGCCCAAGACAAAAAGTCCAACAAGTGGCACCATCTACGAACTAGTTATTTTGTTAACTGGTAACGGTAAAATAACTAGGAAGTATGAATATATACTAGCTATTAAACAAAAAAATGCCTTTTTTTCCAAAAAAACTCTTCGTAATTTAATGCTATTTAAAATCATATTACCAGTGAAAAATACGTCAATCAGGTCATGCTCATTTGCTTATACTATTCATCTAATACTATTCATTTTTAAAATGCCCGTTTCCCTTCGGTCGCCTTGTACATGCGAATATTGAAGTACTATCTCATTTAATTTGTTTGACATTTTATGTTGTTTCTGTTTTAGTTGTTGAAATTGTTTTCTTTTCTTTTTTTTTTCTCTCAATAAAGCATCTTTTATGCGTTGATCAATACTCGTACTGTGTTATTTAAAGGATTTATATTTCTCAACATATGGAATCACATTTATTTAAAACATTTTTTACATCAAGTAGAAAACTAGTAGATTCAGGAAATGCAGTATGTATTTACAAAGTATACTATGGATAACAATTGTATGTCATCCCTTACCCGAATAGACACGTTTTGTTATTCAAGGAAAAGAAAAACAATTAGTTCCGTTTAGAACTATACGAGCCTACTTTCCCGTGTTCACCAACATCAAGTTATTAACTAGCTATATCTCTCTCTGTCTTTCGCATTTAGCTTTAGTTCTTAATTACTTCAAATATACCTTTTTCAAAGGTTAATACATATTCATTTACTCAGTCATTCATCCATTTCTTCATTCATGTATTTATTCATTATGTATTTATTTGATCACTCATTTATCCATTCTGAAATATCCTAACCAATATAGATCAAAACCTTTCAAATAGGCTCGTTTAGTTCTGGATGACTCTGGGCATAACATCTTTGCGACAATGTTTGTTTCAAGCAGATCCGTTTTTTGTTTGGTCAGGATTTATATAGGATTGGAATTTCACCGCAGGCGCTAATGTTCAAAAATAGTTTAAATGAAAAAAAAATCACACCGAGAGATCCTTCAAATAAGTTTTTTCAGATGATCTTGTATCTTATGCGTAAGTTTTTATAATATGCTTCATATTTTCCTAATAGCGCTAATGTTAAGATGTTTTGAACTGTTCATAATGAAAGAAAAATTGTTCAAGTCAAAAAATAAAGATATCCTGGGCGAGATCTTTCGAATGCAAAAAAAAATCTTTCTAATCGGACAAGTTATTGAAGGGAAGGGAGACAGACAGTCCGACAGACACACATTTTCCTCTTCTCAAAACCTCACTTTCAAGATTTTTTTAAAATTTTTATTTACTTACTTTTTTTTAATTTCCTTTACTTTTAACGATATTTTTAGGATGCATTAAGCTTTTTTCCATACTTTTTTCCTTACTTTTACGGGAAAATAGGCTAAAACATAAATAAACTGGACTTTTTAAAAATATATATATAAATGATGTGTGCCGGTGCAGAAATTTGGTTTTGAATGCACCAAAGTGTTTTTTCTAGTTCGGATTTGTTCTTTTTTCCATATTTAAATTTTAAACAGGAATATAAATTTCGTGGTTTGGATATGAAAAATTACAACAGATTTAAATTTTGTATACCAGTCGAAGGAGTGGAGTTTCAGCATAAGATGAAACTTTTCCAAGCTCTTAGTTAGAAGAAAAGTTATAAATAATTTTACCACAAACGTTGAGGCTTTGTTACTTACGCAATTTGCCGCAGAGGGTTGATAAAAGTCTCATTTTATTTTAATTTGATTGATTGCATTTCAATCATATAATAGCTAATAAAATTCTAAGTATTGGTTCAAGCAGACATTTTTCGGCTTCACCCGAATAATATGATTTGTAGAAGCTTCATCTTGCCTTTAGTTTTCCACTCCCCCCCCCCCCCATTTTTTTTCTTTTTACTTCTATGATTTGATATACTTCATGATCACGATGAAAGACCTATCGTATTTTAATTTTTAAAAAATGCTGACTATGCTGTAATGGAGCTGTTTAAGAGCTGTAGCCCTTAGTAACGTGGATTTTTAGGGCTGTTCTCCTAACAATGGGGGTTTCAAAAGACCGTTGAATTTAGTTTAAAACTGTTGTCTTTATCAAGATGAAAGTTTTTGAGGATTATTAACTTTATTTAGAAAATGTTTTACCTAATCTACTTTGGCATATTCTTAATCACTATTAGCCGTATTCTGATGAATGTGTAGGTACTGCTAACCTTATAAGAATTATTGTCTCATACTAGAGCGAATTTATAAGTTGTTGAATTTTAGGAATTGTTGATCAAAAGCTTTTGATCATTTTTAGGGAAGTTATCATTATTAATCTAATGATTATTTTAAAAAAATACTTTTTAAAAATATAATTGAGATTTTTAGTTACTGTTGCCAATATTTGCATGGACATTTTAACCAAATTTATCATTTTAGGACAGAATAATTAACAGATGTGACATCATATATTTTCCCCGCTAAGGAATTGCAATATTCTAGACATAGCATGCAATGCACTTGTCACAACGCTAAGTTTGCCGCTAATATATCAATCTTAACAATAACATATTGCCAAATCTAAAAATTATAATAACCACAGTATTACGGTCGATGATGGCAATATTTAATTACTACTCACACAGATAAAGTAATATTCTTATGACATTTTAAACATGAGCAATTAAAATTACTCATTTCAGAATATAATTTAAAATTTGTTAAAATAAGTTCACTTTGCAATAAAAAAAAATATAATTTATTATTAGAAATGATTACTCCTGCTGTCGAATTTCATCTGTACTCATAAAAATAGTTGCTAATTGCTGTAGCGTAAAAAATATAAATTTTGTAGCGAAAGAGTTAAATCTCTCTTTCTCTCTCGATAAAAATAAAACTAATAATATATATATATATATACATATATGTGTATATATATACAGTGAAACAATAGCTATGTAGACAAAATGCATTTCTTACATATCGTATGGAATAGTAAAATAGCAAGAAGTGTAGACGAAATTATCCATGTGCAACTACAGTGATGTATTTGTTTTTCTTTTATTTACGAAAGATAGAAATAAGTATAATATTTTAAGCGTAAATTGTATAAAGAGAATAATGGTTACAAATGCAAACACAACATATTCAAATAATTTATTATTAAAGACAATGGCTTCGTAAAAAAAGAAAAAAAAACCTTTTGTCTTGCTTTGTACGTCAAAAATGTTTGATAAACAAAGTAAATAAATAACTAAAAATGAATCGAATTCAATGTTTTCTGTTAATTATAAGTGTAAACATTCAAATGTTATTAGAGAAGACAATGATATTTTAAGAAGAAGAAAAAGCATTCTTTGTCCTGCGTTTCATGCTTGAAATACTTCATAAAAGGCATATTTATTTTTCTTAAACGATATTGGTTTTACTTTTATGAAATCTGTGCTAAGTTTATCAAACGAAAGTGTTTCATCATTGTTAGTAACAAAGCGTTATATTAAATAAACTATTTCGGGTTTTTCAAGATTAGAATTTTTTTATTTAAATGTTTGCAACTTTTGAAAAACATTTTTGAGCCGTTGTTGAGCCCAAGAGGATATTTCAGTATCATTAATAAACAAATATTTATCATTTGTGACAGGGCACCGAAGCTTTACAAGAAGACTGTATTTGTGTTTGATTGATAAAGTCAAGTCTGTTTAGTCTTGCATCCAAGAGAAAAAGAAGTTTTGGACTATGATGAATGAATCTCAGAGTATCTCAATCAGTTATTGTACAAGATAAATTTCAGGATTAATTTTCGTACGAAAAAGGAAATATCGTATTGATGCTAACAATTCCAGTGGATTCTGGACTTGAATAAAAATTGCTAAAAGTTCGTTTTAAGTAAACAGCAATAAATATGATTTCAACAACTTTAGAAAGACATTATTAATCTAGTTCTGTGGTCTCCAATCTGTGTTCCGTGGTTTGCAATAAGTCCTCGAAAGGGAAATTTATTAAGCGCTCACATTAGTTGAATAATAAAAAAAATATGATGAAAAATGCCTTTGAAATCAGCCTGTGGGTACACTGTGAAAAATTTCCGTCAGAAAATAGTAAAATACCCATTTATTTGATTGTTATTTTACCATATTTAATTACAACAGTTGAATAACCATTAAAAAGATGGTACTCAAACCGCTGATTGTGAAAAAAAAAAATCGTTTATTATCTGTTTATCCTAAAGAACGTTAAACTAACCGTAATTTAACCTTATCGGTCGTACGTTGTTGTAAAAATGTGAATAAAGATTTATCACTTCAAATATGTGTGTGTGCATAAAAAAAGAAGAAAAAAAAGTGGCTTAAGCAGTGGTTACTAAATAGAAACACATACACACGTAAATCAAAAATTGGAGACATCGAATTCCCGAACTGTTTGCGAACTAGCAAACCCATAACTTGAGCTGCTGAAGCTTGTTTGTATTTTAACTTTTAAATACAGTAGAGAGCCGATTATCCGGACTGGTCGGGACCGAGGCAGATCCGGTTAAAGAAAAATCCGGATAATTGAATTGTCAACTTTAAAGCACAAACAGGGCTAGGTTTTCTAGGCATATTCTCTTCATACGTTTTTCAGGCTTAGGACTGACATTTTCAGTTGTGCATATTTTATCACATTCCAAATGGAGCGTTTAGAATTTTTTTTTCTTTTCTTCTTCATTAATTTTTTTAAAATAATATTTACAAAAAGGGATACAGAAGTAGCACTATACACTGTACTGACAGTATAAAAAAATTACTGTGGAGTGAAGTAATTATTGATAGTCTCCCTGCTACAAAGAGGATGTTGTCTTTTCATCGTTTTCCTTTCAGCGCTGCCTTTTCTTGTCCGTAAAAAACTGATGCGAAGCTTAAAATTGCATCGTTGTTTTTTTTTAATATCTAACATAGTTGATGTGCCATTGCCATATTCAAGGGCTATGTTGTTCCCATATTTCTCCTTTTTTCAATCTTTTAACAATTTCTATTTTTTTTTATCTAAAAATAACACTACTCTTCTGCGCTTCCCAGACATGTTTAAAAAACACCTTCTGCACTTACAGATCGCAATCAGAAAAATGTGGGTTCATTTAGCTTTGTGTAACACGAGTCCAGTATGAAAGCGCACGCGTGATAATTTTGTGAGGTGCACAGTCTATCTTTTAGTCAAGTGAGTTCCTCAGCAACAGTTTTCCTGGAAATTTAGTTAAGCATAAATAATTTAACTCGACCCCTTGACCGTGAATGCAGTATCCACTATTTTTCTTCTGTTAGTTTCAATTCTTTACTTCCGCAGTAATGCCTCTAAAAAGAAACTTAATCCTTTTATTCAGTTCCTTCTACTCCCCACCCCATGCTAATTGTAACTGAATCGAACATACCTGAGGAAGGGAGGGGGAGGGCAATCCCCTTTCCTTGGAACGCCAAAAAACAGAGGAATGTGGTTTTCGACCTCCAATCTGAAGGTCAGGACTTTATATATATACATTTATATTTTACACAGCGCAGGAAGAAAAAAAACCGCATGGTCCCTGACCGATCCGGTTGATTGGACATCCGGTTAAGCGGAGTCCGGATAAGCGGCGCTCTACTGTACAAAAAAATAAAATGATTTTCGTCAATATACAGTAAATTTAGACCAAAGATGGCTTTAGATCCAGTCGAAAACTGAAATCTCAATTTCAATGCCGTTTATTTATCAATAAATCTTTCTTCTCCTGTTGAAAAGAAAGATTTATTGATAAATAAACGACCGCTTTGTGTGGTGCAGATGGCCGAATGGTTAGAGAGCAAAGTTGTCATGCCGTACTAAGCGGGTTCGATTCCCGCAAGCTTCGTTTACGATTTCTACGCCTGGAAGATTCTACGCCTCAAAAACGGCAAAAATTTTGTTTTGAAGCCATTTTTAAATGGTTATAAAACCGTAAACTTTTGTATTTACGGCTTTGTAACCAAGATGATTGGAAATGGTTAGGTCCCGTAAAGACAGAAAAATGTTCCAAATCGTAAATTTAACGGTGAATTAGATGGACAGACTGCTGCCGGTCATTTAACCGTAATTTTATGATGAAATTTCTAACAGTGTAAAATCAATGACGCTAGATTTTGACAACTTGATTAAGCAACGTAAGCACTTTTCAGTCACCAAAATCCAAGAATTTTCTCAAAGACAAAAGGAAGGTAACACTAAGAGCACGAATTAGTGCTCTTTTATATTAATTTTGTTAAAACTTTTTATTCAAAACAACTACTTCTCTTTAGTAGTCTTAACAATCTGCACTTAACATATAGTAATCTACTCAATTTTTTTCTTTATATAAAGCTATTTTTACTCCTATTGGAAAACTTAAATCCATTAAGGACCTAGAGAGCTACCTTTGAGTATGGTATAATAATCACGTGAAAATTTTCGTCCAGAGTTTTCTCACTAGAGGGGACACCTGCGTTCTGTGAAAGCGAACTTTGAACTAGGAATTTAATTTAGCCAAGCTTCTCCAACCCATTAGATACTCAAGGAATCTTAAAATGTTGCACGCAGAATCATAAAATTCAAAGATCTTAAGTTGAAAGAAAGGTCTAGAGTTGTTGCTCACGTTCCCAGCAACAATTGTAATTAAAATGACTGCACTTAGCCCTTAATCTGTATTACCTATCGTAGGTCTCAAAAAATTTACCCTTTGAAGGTTAATAGTTCAACAAGATATGGATGTGTGTGTGAAAGGACTACATGTGGGAACGTAATGAAGAAATAATATAAGCTAAGATAAAGCGGGGGAACTGTCGAGGTGAACTGAAAAATTATTGTCGGAATTTCACAGCACCAAAAAAAGATTATTGTCAATCAGTAAAAACCCCGCCTGAAAATTGAAAATGATTTTAGGAGAATATGTTGGTAATCTAGACTTCATTAGTAAAGAAAAAAAATCTCCCTACTAGCAATAATCACGTTTCTTGAAGTTTATGCCCAACAATTGGGCTGCTTAATTTTTTTGCGCAAATTACAACTGAGGTACTCTTATTGCAGCATTTAACTTGATTTCTAATCTCTAAAACCAACCTTGTTTATAACGGCACCTCTGTTTTTAAGTGACAAATACCGGGTGCCCTCCTATGCCGTTATAACCAATGTCAACTGTTTCTGAAAACTAAACTTTTAACGAAACAGATTCAGATTAAAGAAAGTATATATAAAAACCCTTAAAAAATATCACTAAGTTGTGTAATTCATACAAATAATAACAACAGTTGTATAGAAGTATGGTCTAAGTTGCGGAACTTCCGATTTACTGAAGAAGCACATTTCGTTCCTTTTATTTTTTTAACAATTTTAACAGTAATAATTGATGCTGGTTTTTAGCCTACTTTCCCGTAAAAGTAAAAAAAATAATAATAAAGCATGAAAGAAGGCTTAATGTATCTTGAAAATATCGTTAGAAATCAAGAAAAGTTAACAATAAGTTAAGTAATTAAATAAAGATTGAAAAATAAAAAATTTGAAAGTAGGGTATTGGGATGAGGAAAAAGTGTGTCTGTCGGTCTGTCTGCCTGTCGGTCTGTCTGTCGGTCTGTCGGTCTGTCTGTCGGTCTGTCCCTCCCTAATAACTTTTGAACGAATTGTCCGATTCGAAAAAATTTTTTTGCATTCGAAAGATATCGGCGAGGACATCTCATTTCCATGTTTTACTTTTTGATTTGAACAATCTTTTGTTCAATTTTGAACAGTTCAAAAATTTTTAACATTAGCGCCTACGGGCGAAAATGAAGCAAATTATGTAAACTCTGGGTACAAGATCCAAGTTCCAATGAACAAGCTCACTGGAAGAAGTTCTTGGCGTGAAATATTGATTTGAACAATTTTTGTTCATTTTTGAACAGTTCAAATAAAAAAATAACATATTGCCTATTGGGAAATTTCAATCCTATATAAAACCTGATCTAACGGACCGATTTGCCTGGAACAAACTTTATCGGAAAGCTCTTATGACGTAGAACATGTACAGATAGAAAGTTCATCCAGAACTAACGAGCCTATTTTCCTATGAAATTTTTTGATTGAGATTTTCAAGAATATTTTTGAATTAATGAATAATTAAATGAATAAGCAAAAGAATTAATTAATAACTGAGTGAATAAATACATGAATGACTGAATAAATAAGTGATTGAATGAATATGCATTAACCGTTGAAAAGGTATATCTGAAGCAATAAAGAACTTATGCTAAACGAGAAAGAGAGAGGGAGATCTCTCCCTCTAGCTAGAATATAAATTTGAAGCTGGTGTATACGGGAAAGTAGGCTCGTATAGTTCTAGACGGAACTTCTTGTTATAATACAAAAGCGTCCAACTGTAATTAAACAAAATACGGAAATGAAAGACTAAAACACCATTTCGTAATTAATAATTTTTAGTTTCTGCGAAGCATTTCCAAAAAAATTCCTCGTTTTCCACATTACCTCTTTCAGAATTACTCATAATTAGAAAAGCAGAAACTTTGCGTGGGAAAAAATATTTGTTACTAATCATTTTGTTAAATATTCCGTGTAGTTCATTAAACACAATTCTTACTCCCCTGTATTTTTCTTTCACACCTTTCTTTTTTCCCCCTCTTGTAGAACTTCGACAGAATTTGTTAAGCGATGATTATGTTCCGCTATGTAAATAAAGAATTAGACGTAAAGTGTGTTTCTCATATTTTGACTGAACTCGGCTTTTAGTCATTGCAGTTTAAGCTATTGTTAGGTTTATGTATATTTTAGATATTTAAAATCAATTACATGAGAAAAAAAATCAATTTTTCATTTTGGATAGTTCTTATTTTTTGAGATATAGTTAAATTTCTAATATACAGTGATTTAGTTATTACCGGCTTTTTTTTGTGTTATTCATGCAAATTTAAAAATAGATGGCATACATTTTTAAATAATATATTTGCTTACTTAAATATTTTTCTCAAATACAAACAGCTTATAATATTTTTAAGATCTAAACGAGATTGAAAGTTAAGAAGCGAGTTTTATATATTTTTTTATATTTTATTTATTTGTTTATGTATTCATTTCTTTAATTTCTCATTATATATGATGTGACTCAATGTTACGTTAACTTTGGTAATTAAATTAGCTTTTAGTCTTTATAGGCATAATTATTCATATTTATAGGTTAAATAATAAACAATTTCAATTTTATATTTCCATAATTTTATGTTAAAAAGAATTTGAAGAAAATTGGTATGAATAAAAATTGAATTCAAATGAGTTCAATTTTATTCCATTTTTTGGGTTAGTTTGTTGTTCATGTTCCATTAAACAATTGTTTACCATTGCAAAAAAAAAAAAAACCTGTGTTTCGTTATTTTTCAAATTTTACATTTGTTTCAATCTGGAAGCTTGTTCTGCTGATATAATAAAAAAAAGGAATACTTTTATTATAATCATTTGAAAATCTTAACAAAACTAGTGTTAGAAATCGTAAGACTTAAAATTTGGCATGACAGGGGTTAAAAATGTAAAATTTTCCTTCTTTTCCACATCTTCGTCCCCTCTTCAAAAATCCACTTTTCTGAACAAGTTTTTCCAGCGGAAAATGTTATTTTCTTTCTAAACGAAGAGTCAAGTTTCCTCTTTGCTCAACGCAGAGTACTTTTGCCGTTGCTCCTCCCTTTCGGCACTATCATTTTCATTAGCCAATGCGATCGCATGTCTTCACTACCAACGAATAGAGCGGGAAAAACAGATGACATTGACCTTGAGCGGGCTTGTGGTTCTAAATTTTCCCTTTTTACCCTCCCCCACTATGCAGAAAGAAAGCACTGGAAACATTACTCCGTTTGTTTCTGTACCATAAAATGTGACCACTCATCGATCATAATACTTCGGAAAGGGGTGACTATTTCGAATGGACACTCCTTAAAGCTCTATTTTTGACGTTTTCTTCTCCCCTCACCCCTTGGTTTTGATGCAATCATAACAGATCCGACGCCTTGCGCGGAAGCACTTCGGAAACGTTTACGCACACATGGCCAATATATTAATGGCAAACCCAGTTTATTTAAAACATAGTATATACGTACAAATATAAATCACAATACCGTATTTTGTAGATAAAAAAGATATAAAATAAAAGAGCCAAGAAGGAAATAATGAAAGCGAAACATCATCTTCATGTTTCTGTAAGTTTATATCATACGATGAAAATAAAGCAATTTATTAACGCACGACCTAATGGAAATTTTATTGAAGCAAACTTGGAAACGCCTGCAACGTTTACAAAGTATCTTTAAACGAACGTTTATTCAAGAAACTGCTTCCATACTGAAGCTGTCAGTAATTTTAGTTTCATTTTAGCGAATGAAAGGAGAAATAGCTCCCCTTTCATACGATACAAGAATAAGATACAATAAAATGGCGTATAATCTTCAGGCAAATCCGGAATGTTCCGGTGCTTGGGAGTCAAATTTATCGCGTCACGTGCATTGTCTGCGAGCAGCGCCGATAACGAATAAGCGGAACCAGTCATAAAACTGGTCTTGAATATTAAAATGTTTTTACTGCTCATGTGTACGGCTCATATCAGTTCTAGCAGAGAAACGAATCAGTTACAAACTTCAGTAATGACTGCAATATCTGAGAAAGCTTAAGCTCTTATGGTCTTTCATAAATAAACAGAGGGTAAAAGCAAAGTAATTAGACTCGCAAGTAATAATTATTGAACGCATTTTCTATACAGAATATGGGGCTGACCAAAGCAAAGGCGAAAAAAGCTTTATATTTCCATATTTATTATAGTGGTTAATGTTCTAGTTAATTTTAATTGAAGAATCTCATAAATATTTTAAACGAGATAATAGGGTTCCGACCATGCGATCGTATACAATTACTGATTACTTTTAGATAATTCCTGTGATTTGTTAATTTTTGAGTTTGAAGGTTCGTTTCTTGCGGCATTTGAAATGTGCATGCTATTGTAACAATACAAAATTAGTACCGAGAAATATATGCGCTCCATTGGTCTGACCCACAGCTGAACATCGCACATGCATATATTCAACTGAGTGGCAGAGGGTACCATCAATTACTTAAAACGGCCTAAGAAAATCGTTATATTCCATTGATAAAACAAAGCAATTTACTACAAGCAAATTACACTTTATTTTCGTATATCTTGGGAAAAATGGAAGACTAATTTCCAAGCAAAAATGCATTTATAAATGTCAATTACGCTGCAGCTAATGAGGAATACAATATTTGGACATCTATAATATATAAGAACTTAGCTTTCAGGGTCGGTGTCCATACCAAACATAATATTTTCCGAGTTTATAGGCCGTGGTCCAACCAAGATGTTTCTGGCTGCCGTTTCACCTGACATCTTTCAATCTTCTTCAGAGTGAAAACGTCAGCCAAAAACATCTTGGTTGGACCACGCCCTATAAACCCGGAAAATATTTGGTTTGGTGTCTATAATATAAGTTTTCATTTTTGTTTCCCATTGTTAAAATGGGATTCGGCAAGCATTTTCTTTCTTTTTTCCTTTTCTTTTTTAAATAATTGTATCGTTACATTTTAATGTTATGGATTGTATTACTGCAAAACAGTTGCATTAAAATAATTGTTTGAATAGACAATATCTAATATAAATTTAAAATCAATTTCTCAACACATGTACAATTCAGTTACAGTGATATATAACTTCCGAATCGATAATTGATGCAATTTTATGGCATCTATTAAAATTTTGCAATGAAATTCTCCACTAGGAGAGAGGGAGAGATAGAGATTGTGCAATTATTAAATAATGATGTGAGAAACAAAAGAAATACACTGCCTATAAAAGAACTACGTGTTGAAAAACTATACCATCAAATCTATTGTTAATGTAGACAAAGAAAACTTCTGTATTTTGAAAGAATAATTTTGAAAAGGCAATAAATTGTGCTGATACGTTCGCGTCATGAAAACTTTATTTGGAATATCTGTAGGGGAATGTGGGGCAAAGTGAAATAGTGAGGAAAGTGAAATGCTAAAATATTTATTATGTTCGTAGGGCAACATATTTATTATCATTTTAACTATATTACATAACATGTAGTGAATTCAATTTAAAAAATAATTAACTCTAAAGATCAAGCGATACGATAATGCAAGCGATTTTCAGAATTTGATACTCATGTTGTAATATGTTTTGTCAAGTCTAAAGAAATATTTGTTGTGATATAATGATAAAATTTCTCTTATTAATATTTCAGATATTAATTAAGACCTCATAATGTATAGTGAATTGTTAATTTGTTTCATATTAGGCTTGTTTTGATTTCAATTTTTTAATACAATTTGTCATCTGCATACGGGCAAAGTGAAATACATATTTCATTTCACATTGTCCCTACATCAATCTTCACATAACTAAATTTGTCGTTTAATTGTGCAATTATTAATTCATGTATTACTTTTTATTTATTAAGTAGATGTTCCATTCGTTAATTTAACTAATCAATTTTTTCTCATTCCTTAATTCCGTTATTCATTCGCTCGTTTTATCATTCATTCCTTTATTAATTCATGTTGAATAAAAAGTCTTTACAACCATCTGTATATATCATTACATGTTACTTAAACTACCATAAAGCAACATGCGAATGCAGAGAGTTAATTATCCCATAGAAAACTATTTCATTAATATAATATTTCACTTCTTCACTTTGCTCCACACATGGCGCAAAGATAATTTTCCACTTTTGATTTAAAAATTCAAATTTATTGCCTAAACTAAAAAAATATATATTTCAATGCAAATTCTAAAAAAAAATTATCTCTACATACTGTTAATTTCAACAGAATTTTCAATTTGTTTATTTTGAGAAATGTAATTTATTTGAAATATTTCCTATTCCCTACCTTTTATTAATAGTTATGCTCAAGTATTAAAAAATTGTCTCTATAAAAATTTTAATATGCATACTGGGAGTTCGGGGCATTTATATAGAAATTTGTGTTGTCCATTTAGAAATAATGTCCTACCATCAATGAATATTTACTATTTTTTTTTTTTCAATTATTTAAAAGAAAACTCAAATTCATCTGAGATCATGTCATTGCGTAAGTTTCATGATAGCTATAACTTGAAATCATCCTGCATCTAGATTATAATTTAAAAAAAAATCATTTTGACCAAAAAGCTAAATATATATAGTAAGTTTTTGATAGCTCGAATGTTATTATAACTCGATTTTTTTTATCAGGTCCTGACCCTTTTTATTTCACGTTAATTATTCTTCATATCTCGATGTTTTCAAAGATGACTCCCGAAATTTGATAGATGAAAGAGCGGCACAATCTTATCCTACAAGTAACAAAATGAAAAAAATTGTCACTTCTTTTGCGATAAGTTGCTTTGGAAACGATTTGATCGGAAAATAATAAACGATCTTGAAAAAAATATTTCATTCAAGACTGATCCGCATGAAACTATAAGATTGCTTTCCATTGCTTGGAATAATGACGTGTGTGAGACAATATGGAACTGTTTTCAAAATGTGGTTTCTTTTAATAAATACACCACATGAGGCGGTGATTATTGAAGAAGTTTAAGCAGAATGCGAGAACTCAGACTTTATAAAATTCGTTGAAAACATTGCGGTTATTTCTGTTGTTTCCAACGGAGTGTTTGTACAAGGAATGGAAGAAATTGATCAAAGTGCTACCGAAGAAAAAACATTAGAAATGCCGGTTCTAAGCATATCAGAAGCTATGCAAATGTTTAATAATGTACTGTTTTACGAGCCACAAATGAAAATTGAAAGAATATTTAAAGGAAAAGATATAAATCATTATGTAAAAACAAAAGAATGGAATGGCTGGGACACCTTGAGAGGATGGAGGAAAACAGAGGAACTAAGAAGATTTTCAAGGGACATTGCCAGGGCCAGAGGAAAAGTGGAAGGCCAGTTAAAAGATGGTTAGATGAGGTGGAGAAAGACCTTAAAAATCTAAATATCCGAAACTGGAAGAAAAAAGTGAAATTCAGAGGGCTTTGGAGGAAGATTGTTAGAAAGTCCATGGTCTATCATGGGCTGTAATGCCAGGGAATTAGTTAGTTAGTTTTTACGAGCCACAAAAAAGGTCCATTGCAACTTAAAATGATTTAAAGAAAACCATGAAATACAAATAAAAAGTAAAATTTATTTTTGATTTTTCTTTTTCTTTTTGTTTTTTTTTACTATCAAGAGTTTTTATTGCTAAAATGTTAGAAACTGAAACTAACGAGAAGTCGAACTTCCAATCAGTCCAAGTTTTTCTTCGACTGATCTTAAGTTCGAGTCTAGGTTCGAGTTTTCGAGAATCGGCTATATATATATATATTGTAAAATCAAAGTAAAAATCAAAGTACTGAGTTTTATTGCAATGGATTGCAAAAATAAATTGAAGTTTTATTTTTGAAGTTTTTATTTTTGTTTTTTTAATTGAAAAAATATTTACTATTTGCTTATTAAATAATAAAATAAATTAAATGTATTTCTTAAATCCATGAAAAAAAAAAGAAAAGCAAACATGCCTTTTATTTTCATACGGAGTACTTTAACTTTAACGTTGTCATTTTTATAGCTCGCTACTACTTTTATGACTATTTTTTAGGTCGCTTATATTTGTGTTAAATTGCTTTATTATGTATTTTTTGTATTTAGTAAATATATTCAGATTTGTTGTTACTTTTTTTCTTTTGCATCAAGTTCAAGTCTTAAAGTTCACCAGACTTCCTGTTAAGTAAGTATTTGGAGAGGAAATTATTCAAGCAGTTTAAATATAAGAGATGATTGTCATTTACGCAAAATTCTTGTTTTTATATATTGAAACTCCTGACTATTTACTCACTAAATATAAAAGAAAAAAAACATTTCGTTTAAAATCTTCACAGTTCAAAGATGTATATTATTTTATCCGTGCAATTGTTACACATCTAGAGTTAATACGTTATTTCTCTTACGCTATTTTACTTTAAGAATGAATAGTCCGTTCACAAGAAACTTAAAATAAAAATAAAATAAAATAAGATATCAATAAAGATCCCCAGAGAACAAAGTAAATTCATATTGGTTTCAGTTTATTTGTAGACCTTTAATAACTGGGAAATGCTCGAAATCTCTTTCATTCCAAAAACAATTTCATCAGAGGAAAGTAATTAGAGATAAATGAAAGAAAAATGATTTTAGGATAAGCTGGCAATAAGAAAACAATTACGGGCTATATTTGTATCCCACATACTTCACTAATGAAGAGAAAATCGGTGAGAGATAACGCAATGATCACTTATTTTCTCTTTATCCTTTTTTGCTTTGGACTTGTAAAAAAATACGTTGTGAATAAGAGGAAGAAATATATGCTTAGACGAAATTAAAATAATTTCTTGAGTCATATTTAAAATTTTGGGACTGCTCATACAATTAGGAAAAGCCACAAGAAAAATACTATTAAGCCATCTATATTTATTTGTTCATACATATAATAAATTTAAAGTTTGGGAGAAAGAAAGACTTTAATTTACAGTAAGTAATTTCTGCTAAGTAGGTTGATTTTAACTCTGAATAATTGCATTACAATACTATGAAATTCACTTCAAGAATAAAAGGCTTTGTTATTATTATGAAATGAGTTTTATGGAATTTGTAATGTATATTTAAGTCTAGGCATGCATAAGGAGTTGCATAGTTTAAGAACTTTGAAACAGTTAGCTAGCGACAGAACTAAAATGAACTGTTTGATGCTTTATTTACACTCCTTTTGAATGTCCTCCTGCGAGGCTGTGACTAATAACAAACAAAAATAGCAAATTGCAATTAAATAAGAATATTAAAGTGGAAAAAACTGAATCCGAACAAAACAATTGCAAAATTTATACTTTGTTTTCTTAAATTTTGTTTTTATGGATTTTTTTTTTCTTTTGAAAACAATAGATCTTATCTAGTTCACTCAAGAAATGTTAAGATTAATAATAAAAGTAAAAATAAAAGTTAGGACAATAGTACTTGAACATTTTGTATAGTTTCTTTTTTTCTGCTGCAGCTGTCATCTTTTCAGATTGAACAAATAAAAGTACTAAAATTTAATTAAAAAATTTAAAAATGCCCCCCTTTTTTGCTGCCTTATCTCCTAAATACGTTGTTATTTAGCATTAAAAGTTTCTGCTTAGTTATGCGTGTGATGCTTATAAAATGCTAAGTAAATTTTAGAATAATTAAAAAAGAAAAAAACGGGGAATCGGAACGACTTGTGTTATAAAAACAGGAAAATAGAGTTTTTTATACGTTGTTATTTGACGCTTGAATTGACACATGAAATTTAGTGCTTCGGAATTTATTTCTCATTTTAAACGTAGTTATAGACTTACATTTCTCACACAAAATATTCTTACAAAAGGAGAGACTGAACGAGAAAGATTAGGGGGTTTTTTCCTGTCTAAAACAAAACAATTTACATTAACTCCTAAACGTAATATATATTTTTAAAAAAAACGAAAAATGAAAAAAAAAAGGAAAATAGAATGATTGTAAACCATTCTTAACATATTAATGCTTGGCTTTTTGTTCATTTAACTCTATAAGAAAATATTGTTTGCAAAAATGATAAATAAAAGCGAAAAACAGTTTTAAAAAATAAAATAAATTAAAAAAAATATATTAAAAAAAAAAAAAAATACCGAAATCGGGACTGAAGAGATAAGAGGGTACAGTTTTTTCTCCTTTTTCTTTAATACATAAATATACTCAGAAAGTGTCTAAGTTGAAAAAAAAAAGAAATGTTATTTAGATAAAAGGAAAGTCATAAAATAATTTTCACGACTTACTTTACCATCGCGAAATATCATAAAGTTAGAGCACAGCTATAGGTCCCAGTTCGTTGCTCGTAGACGTAGTGGTACAAATATCCTACCACCTGTCAGCTCTAAGTTAAAGAAAAATTCATTAGAAATAGTACCCCCCCCCCCCCATCCAAAAGAAAAAAATTCAAAATTACAGAAATTGAAACCATTTTAAGAAATTTCCCATCTTTGGGACTCTAGGCACAAATGCGTTAAAAATGCCCAAAAAGTAATTCAAGTATAATTTTTGTCTGAGTAAATAATATAATAAGAATCTTATAGTACATTGAACTTTACTAATACTCATTTTATGAAAAATAAGTTATATAACTTAAAGATGAATTTTAAATGAATTTAGAAGGTGCTCTTCAAATGTAATAAAGTTCAAATGAAGAGTGAATGCTGTGAACTTTGATTACGAGTTTTTGTACTTTATGTGTTATTTTCCTTTTTATACTTTTAGTTTAGCAACGTTCTGTTCCTACAAAACCATTTTCACAATATCCAAAAGCAAAACTCCATGTACTAATGTTTTATCAAAACATTTTATCACAATGAATTCTTATATTAAATGATAATGACTAATAAAAGTGGTATATTTTTATGGAGCAGTTTAAAAATAGTATTATGATGGCGAAATTAACAAAAAGAGGTTTATTCTGCACCTGTCTAAAGTACTTAAATAGAAAACTTACAAATGTGCATAAAATAATGTTCGAAGTGCCTGAACTGATTATACAAGTAGTACATGATGTTAAAAATTAAATCCCACGTGTATTCAGTGTATTTTCGAGATACAGAAAATCGTCAGCACCCATGTCGTATGGTCTTTTGGCATGTGAAAGATTCCTCTAGTCTTCTACTTAGAAAGAATTGGGTTATAAAATCTCGGCTAAAATTCTCAGTGCAATTTGCATTCTCAGAGCCCAGATGCTCTCATTTAACGGGAAACTGGGAGTCAAAATTCGCAAGTGGAAACGGCATCTGCCGATAAGGGTGTCATATGGAAGAAGAATTGCTTGTCGCAGGGGAATCCATTAGGAATGCTAATTAAACTTTCAAATATTTTCAATTTTTTTTATCCAAGAAAACATCAGTACAATCAAGACTCTTGATTTCCTACGGAATCCTAAAAAAAAAAATAATCGTAAAATCCTGAGACTCCGTGGAGCACTTGCTACGAAACGCCGATTTACAGTAAGGTGATAAAACTGCGTCTCAACTTTGGATTAACCATGGAATATTGTATTGAAGGTTCGATGGGAGCACTGATTGGGAAACGCTGATTTACAGTGCGGTGAAAAAATTACGTCTCAACTTTGGAATACGCACGGAATATTGTATTGCTTTACTAAAATTCTGAAGAATTCATGATTTTACTGCTACGGTCTCTAAAATGCCGCAGTTTCTAATAAATTATTTCGTAATTAATATTGTATAATTAGTAGTGTAATCTATGATTATCTATATAAATAAAAATGTAAGTGTTCGTTTGTGCGAGCCGCAAATCTCCGAAAGTACTTCACCGATTGCTTTGAAATTTTGTCAGTATACAGAGTGATTCAAGAGGGTGGTTTATAGACCCGTTAGAAAAAAAATCCGACATGTAGTTCCTTTTTTATTCCAATTTTAAGCAAATTTCTACATAAATTTCCCATTAGGGGGTTAAAATAACCTTGCACATATTAATGTAATATATCAATCGAAAGCGCTGATTTTTCTGCATAAGATGGAATTTGGTCGAAGTTTCTAAGTCAAAAAGAAGGCCAGTTATAAGCTTTTTAGTTCGATTTCTTAAGGCTTACCTTGATCCAAAAATAATAATTAGCAGTTTCCTCAACTCTGGGTAATATAAGCTATATAAATAAAAATGTAAGTGTTCGTTTGTTCATACAAGGCTGAACGTGATCCAGTTTACGTTTACGATCAAGTTCAGCCTTGGTTCATAACCTCAAATCTCCGTAAGTACTTCACCAATTGCTTTGAAATTTTATCAGAACATGCGTTTTTATATATCACTTTTAATTTATTTCAACTTTGATTTAATTATTTCGTTTTTTAATGTTTTATTGAGGAGAATGAGCCACTGCAACAATTGGCAGATTACAGATATTTTCATTTTTATTTAATAATTTTTTCTGTTTGTGTTGAAGTATTTTTGACTTGACGATTAAGGAGAACTTTAAAACAAAGATTACTTATTTTGAATAGCAACAGTTTCATTTAGCTATTTTCATCCTGATGTTAAAATTTTGTGTTTTTTCTGTTTGTGTTGAAGTAGCTTTAAATATTTTTGAACTTAACGATTAAGGGAACTTTAAAACACAGATAATTTATTTTGAACGGTAAATTTTTAATTTAGAATATTTGTGTTTCTTCTGTTTGGATAAGGCTTATGTTGGAATCTTTCAATATGCCGAGCCAGACAATGTCAAAATCTTCACAGACAATGGAACAAAAAAAAAAAAAAAAAAAATGCCCGCAAGCATTGTGAAAAAACATAAAACTTGAGACCAATCAATCAAATTGAGCAGTTTAGATCTTCTCATGTGCACAATTATATATTGCGTGTTCTAGAATGGGTAAACCAGACAATCTATATTTTCAGACAATAAAACAACAAATATTGTCAAATGAAACATATTAGAAATATGTGCTTTTTCTTGCTTTTCCATCGAACCAGACTGAGCCACAGCAAAGCGTGGCCGGGTACAGCTAGTAAATAATAAAAATACTTTCCTCACTGGATTCACATTCAGTTTGTTATGAATGAATTCAGATATGAATCTAATCTTTTTATTTCCTGGTAATTTTAATTATAATTCTATATTGGTATTCTTCATTGAGCTTTCCCCGTTTAAGTACTGAGCACGGAAACTATGCTGGTATGCGTAAAAAAAGGGGGAAAAAAGTCCAATTTCTTTGAATGTACATAAAATGTTACTTGGGTAATTCGCAGAACAGATGCGTTTGAGAATTTTTCTTGCGTTAGGAAAGGAAAAGATTGAGTAAATGCCTGGAAGAAAAATTGAAACTAAAGAAGTTCCCTTGTGAAAAAAAAAGGATAAATAAGAATTTTTCAAACATATTCTCTATAAGAATTTTTCAAACAAGGAAATAAAGGTGTAAAAATAAAATGTATGCATTGTTTTATTTTCGGCATTAAATAATGAACGTGATGGTTATGTAATAGTTTTCATCACTTTAATACTAAACTTGCATTTTGAATATTCTTTTTAAAGGATGGGAAATATCAATATTTCAAAGCTTACAGCAGTTTAAAAAAATTAAGCAAGAAAAACTTTTTGTGTAAAGTAGTTTAATATTTTTAATCCCGCTCAATTTCTGCTCAACTAAGCATATGATTAATTGAAAACGTAATCTAAAAACTCGAAAGAAAGGAAGAGAACATTCTTAGCAAAAAAAAAAAAGCTTAGCGTTGAAAACAAAGAAGCAGTACCACGTTTTTTAAGGCTCTACTCTACATTTACACTCTGCTGACATGCAAAGGGTATGTCATCAGAGTGTATATATATATATATTATGTATATATATATATATATATATTATTTAAAACAAATACATGCTTACTTGCAGTAGCTAGAAATTTGACCAATGCTAAACGCACATGCTTTCTGCATATCAACAATAATTTTGTTAAAGTTCTTGTGCCTACTTGTTTCATATATGAGATATGTTTAGATATTTATATACCTATATTTAATCAGTATTCTTAGCATATACTCTTTGCATTAGGCAGTATTAATTTCAGATTTGTGAATAAAATTTTGTTCAAATATGACTTAAGAATCTCGAGAACTTGATAAAAAATTATTTGTCGTTACTGCAAAATAATAAAGTATTTAATAATAATTGTATAAAAGTTGTAGTTTTCAGACAAATATTATATTACTGCTTATAAGTCAAAACACGCGATATTAGTATGAGACATCACATTTGAGTTGATGGCTTGCAGAAATGGAAACCAATTTCACCATCTAATTAAATACCTGTGTGGATTGTAATCCCTAAGGAGCATTATTGAACATTCGTACGAGAATTATCGTGTTTGATTAGTATAAGTTCTACTTAAGCTCAGGAAGAATCGAATCAAGGAAATCGAATAAAATATGTTTCAAGAATCATAAAAGTGCTCATTAAATTTATTTCTACGGATATTAATAAGGCACCGAAAACGAAGGAATTAAGAGCATTTCTTTTTAATTTTTTGCAATTCTAATTAAAAGTCCTTTTAATAAAGTGTTATCTATTTATCTATTAATACAGGGAAAATGTACCGCCTGTATATATGTGTATGTTTGTATGTTCGCTATAAAAAGCCAGATTGTCGAATTGAGATATAATAACGCAGAAATTGTGTCCTCCCCGGAGAAGGTAGCGCATGCAGCCCTGTTCAAAATTCATTTTTTTTTCTAAAATTATACTATCCTGATAAAACGTCAGCTGGTTACGCCAGATGGAATTTGTTTGAAAACTCTAGAATTAATAAAATTGGAGTTATTATGCAGTATATTACACTGTTAAAAATTTCCGTAAGAAAATAGTAAAATAGCCATTTATTTGATTTTTATTTTACCATATTTAATCACAAAAGTTGAATAACCATGAAAAAGATTATACTCAAACCGCTGATTGTGAAAAAAATCGTTTATTCTCTGTTTATCCTAAAGAACGTTTAACTAACCGTACTTTTCACGCGCTCAATAAGAATCGGGCGTCCATCTTGGTTTCGAAACCTTACCGATCGTACGTTGTTGTTAAAATATGAATGAAGATTTATCATTCAAATTTGCATGTATATACAAAAAAAGAAGAAGAAAAAATGGCTTAAGCAGTGGTTTCTAAATAGAAACACATACACACGTAAATTAAAAATTGGAGACGTCGGATTCCCGAACTGTTTGCGAATGAGCGAACTCATAATTTGAGCTGCTGAAGCTTGTTTGTATTTTAATTTTTGCAGCAAATAAAATGATTTTCGTCAATGTACAGTAAATTTGGACCAAAAATGACTGGATTCAATCAAAAACTGAAATCTTAATTTTAAGGCAGTTTGCCTGTTGGAAAAGAAGATTTATTGATAAATAA
This sequence comes from Octonoba sinensis, assembly GCA_038502835.1. Taxonomy (NCBI): domain Eukaryota; kingdom Metazoa; phylum Arthropoda; class Arachnida; order Araneae; family Uloboridae; genus Octonoba; species Octonoba sinensis. Next base: position 104,437,209 of record CM076602.1, on the reverse strand, counting down.
ACGTCCGCTTTACGTGGTGTAGATGGCCGAATGAATAGAGCGCAAGGTTGGTATATCATACACCCGGGTTCGATTCCCGCATACTTCGTTTACGGTTTCTACTCCTCGAAGATTCTACGCCTCGAAATGGTTCAAAAATGATAAAAATTATGTTTTGAAACCATTTTTAAATGGTTATAAAACCGTAGACTTGTGTATTTACGGCCTTTTAACCAAGCTGATTGGATATGGTTTAGGTCCCGTAAAGATAGAAAAATGTTCCAAACCCTAAATTTAACGGTGAATTAGATGGACAGGCTGCTGCCGGCTATTTAACCGTAATTTCATGATGAAATTTCTAACAGTGTACGTTATGGAAACTGAACTAAGACTTGTTGGAAAATGAAGATTTTAGAGATAATGAGTTCAAGCAATTTACTGAGCACGTTTATATTTTTACTTAAGCGCGATTTAAGAATATTAATTTTAATTTAGACTTAATAGTTAATTTTTGAGACCAGGTTTTATTCTTTTTAGCATTTCTCATTTTGTAGCGGAACATGAATAACGCCATTTCTTTTATTCCCTATATATAAAACCAATGTCTGTCTGTGTGCGTGTGTGCAATGTCTAGATGAACTTATAGCACTTACAAACTTGAAACTTGGTAAACAGGAAGTTTGAAATGTCGGACGATGCATCTCGAAGCGATTTGTCTTAATATCTAACTAGTGTTTTTTGCAATTATTTTTTTAAAGAAGGTGTCAAGACATTTTTGCATGTCTTAATATTATGCATCACTCGAAAGAGCTTTTTATCCTTCAGAAGATGAAGTTTGTTTGCTAGCCTCTAAATTAATGAATACATTAATTATTAGTGTTTTTTAAAATGGTTCTTAACGGTAGTTGGCATTATTTTCTCTCTCTCAAATAAAAACATTCTTGAACAGCTTAATGCTATACATCGTGCAAAAGAGCTTTTGTTTTCTGCACACATTTATGTATTTTGTAAGTTTGAATGTTAATTAACACATGACTTATAAGTGCTTTCAAAAAAGAAAAAAAAAGCTTCGCAGTAATTAGCATTTTTCCGTTCACAGGCATTGATTTAGCACTTTTATATTATACCCCAGTTTTATTTTTTTTTTTAAATTTCCTCATAAAGAAGACGATTGATAGTTTCATTTGTATTTCATAAGATTTTTAAACCTGTACCATTCCGGGGAGGAAGCAGGGGCTTTGCAGGTTCAACTGTTATAAACGTTCAATTGTGTATATATAAGCAGTCCACGCTGGAGGAATCAATGCTGTTTCAATATAATTAAATCAATAAAATGCGCGGGGAAAGAAAATATTTCTTTTAAGCTTACAAGCAAAAAAAGCAAGAAATTGTTTATTATTATTACTTTTATTAATATTATTTTAACGTATATTAATAAAGCACTGCTTATTTATTTTCTTTTTCTAAATGGCATTTGAATTGTTGCCATTTTGCTTAAGCAGCCTTTACACACACGTTCGTAACCGCGTTCCAGACGGCGAGCCATTCAGATCCACGTTCAAAAAATGCAATTTTAGGACGCTCAAGAACGCGGTTAAGAATGACTTAGATGTGCGCTTAAGATCGCGCACCAAGAAATGGTGCGTTTTACATACACGTTCTTAACCGCGTTCCAGAAGGCGAGCCTTTCAGATCCGCGTTCAAGAGTATGCTTGTAAATGCAATTTTAGGACGCCCAAGACCGCGGTTAAGAATGACACTCAGGTGCACGCTTATGACCGCGCTCCAAGAAATGATGCATTTTACATGCGCGTTCTTAATAGCACATCAAAGTGGGATAATTGGGCAATTCTGCAGGCTGGACAATTCGGTGATAAAAAATGCCTTTTGCTCGGTTTTGTGCCTGAAATCACAAAGTAGTGTGTGTATTATGTGTATATTATTGTAATTCAGTTGCTAATGATTTTTCTTTACTGGATTACATTTTATTGTATTGTGAATGCTAGCTTGGAACGGTGAAACGATGTAGTATCTGAAATTCCATACGCCACATTGGTACATTTTGCGACACATTCTTGAACGCGACGGTTTTACTCGCGATCTTGAGCGTGGTTGGATTCGCCGCGTTCAGTCGCGTGGTTAAGAACGTATGTGTAAAGGGCCCTTTATATGCCTATATATTTGCTAAGTTTAATTTATTTCATTGTTTCTGGCAGTTTGTGTGTGTGTGAACTTTGTTTTTGTTCAAAATACAATCAAAGCTAGTTAGCTGTCGTATATAGACAACTGATGAAGTGAATTTTTTTTACCTCAATATTCTTTTCACCTGCTTGTTGTATTTATGTTAACGCATAAAATTCTAGTTGAAGTTTTTAGCATTTTGAAGCACACATTTAATTTTATTATTCTACGTTTGAATCCGATTCTTTTAAGCTCTGAACATGATGTCTTCGGGTGGGGGCATGCGTTTTCTGCGTAAAAGGAGCATTGTTTTAGGGGGAAAGAGGAGGAATATTTATTTTTGAGCAATGTTATCATGGGAAATTTGAAAGTGGCGGAAGGGGATTGCTAGAATACGTTTTCTGGATTTGAAATTAACGTCCCTTCTTTAAATCTTATGTCCTTTTCAATACAAATCTATTCTTATTCGCTGTTTCATTTTCGAAATTATTTCTTACTGGCATTATAGCTTTTAGAGTGGTAAATTTTAAGTTGTGTATTTTAATCTTGGATGTTTTACTATTAATATAGTTTTTGAATCAACTGGTCACCGTAAGAGGCTAGAAAAATGGAAGTTTTTTTTTTTTTTTTTTTTGTGGCTTAAAAACTCAAATAAAAGAAAATATATGCGATTCTTGAATCGATATCACCAAATACATAAAATAACGCTTTTCACACCCGGAGGTGAATACTTGCCTGTAAAAGAAGAACACAAGAAATCTAAAATTCATATTCTTTAAAGTAAGCGATATCGTATTTACTCAACGGGCAGAGTTTGTTTTTCAACACACTGAAAGAAATTTTAAGAAATAGATCTTTAAAAGAAATGTTATTTCAAATTCAAGATTTTGAAATGCTGAAGGCATATTGATTTTTTTTGTGTCGATAAGTACTAAGAAATGCTTTGAAAACATATGAAGCAAATATTTGAAAATATTAAATCCCTGTGTCGCATAAGAATAACTGTTAACAGAAAAAAAAAGAGTTTAATCATGTATATATATAAATACCAGCAAGGCCGGTGGTCATACGAAGTGACAGCTATTCTAGATATTATAAATATACAATTCTCCTAGTAACCGGAAATGCACATCAAATTAAAGAGATATTTATCAAGTAGAACAGTAAAGTTTAATGAATAAATAATAAACATACAATAATTTCGGGAAAAAATATTCTGACCGAAAAAAAACCGATCTAAGTTATAATAATCTGTAAAATAAAAATACTATTAACTATATAATCAAATTGTTTGTGAAAAATATTTATTTATATCCAACATAATCGTCGTCAAAACAATAGTTTTAACGAAACCTGGAAAAAAGAGCGCTGCCACTTTAATACAGAAAAGCGCAGACGATAAGTAAATTAAAACAAAGAAAGAAGGATTAAATTAAATTCGCGTTTACATTAATTTTTAACAGAGATTGCAAGTCTAGCGATGATTCACTTAAAATGCTAGAGAAACGTTTTGATTATTAGTCGTTTTCATTATAGAAACAATTGTGTAGATGGCAGCACGATGCAGTTTTCTAGGAGTAATAAATTTCGAATAAATATCTATGCATACATAATGTGGATATTTTAATTATTAATTTTATTCTCTGCTTAAGGAAAAAAATGTTGTTGTTGTAGAAATATCAAAGATATCTTTTCGGTTTAAAACTCCAACAAGGGAGCAAACACTTACTATATTTTATTATTTTTTTAATCTTTGTGTTTTATATCGTAAGTTAATCTCAGTTTCTATTTTTTCATCTCTTCCTAAGAAAGAGGAGAAGAAACACATTTTAAAAGTAGTAATTGAAAAGTTAGAAATAAATAACTAAATCAGTATCTCTATTCATCTAACCGTGCTTATTTCTTAAACAATAAAAATCACCAAAAATAGTTTTAAAAAAAATAATAAATAAATAAAATTAAATAAAAATAAAAATAAATAAATACAAAGACAAACAGATGACTTTTAAAATGTTTATTGTAATCGTTCCAAAAATGAAACTCTCTGTATATCTACCAAATTTTACAGTAGATTCAATCTACTGTATTTAGCAAGATTCAATCTACAGTATCCCCGTATTTAGCAGTAATCGCTAAATACCTGTTAACATAGATGGATTATGTTGATTGTAATTTACGAAAGAATTTTTTTAAAGGAGCGTCCTTTTTCAATAGAACGTAACGGAATTAAAAAATTCTTTCTCACAGAGCGTAACCTCTCACCATTACAAAGCTAGGATTTAAAAGTAAATTCTATAGTTTGTCTAGAAAGAAGTAGTAGGGGGAGGTAAGTAGAATAACGTGACGCTGAGAACGGTTGTGAGTTCTCATTTCTATTAAATTAACAAAGATACGAAATTTTAATGCACCAAATTTTAATCTGCTGCTAAAAACTTATCTTTGTCATAAAGATTTCCACACAGTTCTTTTTTCTCCTAAATTTTTGCTGGATTTTCAATCTCATTTTTCATTTAACCTAGTGGTAAAAAACCTTATCATATTTCTAATTTTACTAAGCATTAAAACATGTTTCTTTGGAAATAACTATGCGCATTGAATGAATTTATCTTCAAACGTTTTAAAATTTTAAGAACTGATACATTAAATAGTGTATTAAAATAATAAGTTTACTCTTAGTATAAAAGGTGCAAAACTTACAATTTCATGATACTTTCATTTAATATCTAAACCGCTGCATATATTATAAAATTCCTTCGCTCAACACGCTGAGGTTTCCGCCTTCATGCAACGTTTCCCATTTACGCTTCATATTAACTAACGACAAATTAAATGAACGCGCATAGCAGGCAACCCGCTTAGCAGCCGTTACAGCCAATTTATTGCAAATCTTTCTAGTCGAATCCTTTATTAACCACTCGAGTTTCCATGGAAACTTCAATAAATCTTGTCACTTTATATAAATGACATGATAAATGGCAATCCAAAGAAGCACTTTTAGGTGTTATGTGCTTTTTCTCCATTAGGAACTAATATTTTTACATTATGTATTTGCGAACGAGTTGAAAACCAATTTTCTCACTTGTTTTTAAATCGAATACATTTAAATTTTAGTAAGCTGTTTCAATGTCTGTCAAAACGAATTTTTAAAATCTTCTGGATGGTTTTCGACCTATCATGAATAAATTTATCTAGCCTGAAATGCAGCTTTCAAATATTATAATAATAGTATTAGGGTAGATATGTTTATGAATAAAGGATGAAGTAATATTACGTGGAAACCTTGTTGCATTGGCACTGACGTCTAGTGGTGATTCTGAGAACATATCAAACCACCCTCGTAAAATCAAAGAAATTGGCACCTTCTTGACAATGTCTTTGTACCAACTCACTAGTCCCAAACATGCAAATTAAATGAAAATGTAACATGAAGGTAAAAATGTTACAAAAGTTACATTTAAAAAGCGTCAGATCAAATAGACAATACTACAGAAATTATATAACGCAAAGAATTGTGTCTCAAATGGGGTAATTTAAAAAACACGATATTAAATAACCTTAAAACTTTGATTTAAACCTAAAATGATATCATCGGCAGCCACGTAAACACCGCAAAATATAGCCAAAAAATAAAATAAAAGTAGGCGGGATGCACTCATATGGGGACAGGGCTATAATATCTGATGCCCATATCGGCCGTAAGGATGTTGAAATTTGCGCGGATTTCGTCTCGCTATTTCAAATGCCAACAAAAGCGTTAAATTTCTTAAATTTTGATGCAAGTAAATACCCTTCTGTGGTATTCATATTTTCAATACCACATTTTAATTCATTTTATTTCTACGCTACTTTATTTTTGCAAGCTCAAAATCATTCCCACTCATTAAATTGTTTTTTTATTTTTACTACCGTCTTTGCAGCTGCACCCAACAAACTGAACTTTCACACCGTTTTAGCGTGGGAATAAATCTTTCCGTTTAGTTTTTCCTAACGTCTTTTTCGTCTTGTTCCAGACAGAAATTATTCCTCTGATTTAATTGGCCAAAGCAAAATTTTTAATACTCTCATTGGTTCTCAGTTAAATAGTGGTAACTTAATTTCTGTTCAGATCAAGCCACCTCTCTTTAGCCAATAATTTTGCTTCTTTTAAAAAAGTTTCAGTTTGGATTTAAGACGAGCGTTGCTATAAAAACTGACTTGTTCCATTTTTGCGCATCTTGATCTTGATCGACAATTTGTAAAGATATTGTGTTGTGGTGAATGTGTGGGTGTGAGAACGGGCTAAGAGCTCGCCTTTCTTCCTTTTTACAAAATGTATCATTTGTTGAGATAGCTATGATTATTTTAATAACATAAAGTCAGATGTGCTGGCTGAAAGCTCGTCTATTTGTTTTCATGTAATAGTAATGCTGCATCTCCTTTGGATTTGTGATAAGTACCCCTTTATTGAGATATCTTTTATTTGTTTTGTATTATGTCAATTTTAAAGATGAAATGATTAAGAATTTGTTTTGTTGGGTTATTTTTGAAACTGATTTTGAAAACTAATGTTTGCCGTATTATGAGTGACATATCTTTCACTTAGCATTTACATATGATTATCTAAATAAAAAGGGACCTTTAGGTCCATTAAAAATTTAATTACTCCTGTTTCTTTAAAAATCGTGCCAATGTACACATAATATTATACGATCACAAATGGCCTGTAGTGGGTACCTGGATTCCTTTCGCCTAAGACAATTCATTTTCTTTAGGCTGACCACCACAACTTCTTTATACCTATTACACTGTATTTTAAAATTAGGGAATGCAGTATATTATAGTAAATACTAAATTTGTTCTTATCAACATTCTAAGGTGAGAAAACTTTTTTTCCTCTGTTTTAATGCGGAATATACTTACAAGTACTTTAAGTCACTACAGAGTCTTCGCTCTTAACTCCAGGTCTTGATTTCGAAAACTTTAGTTTGTCAGAGGAAGATTCACTTTTGCATGTATATAATTCTAAGAATCGCTTTCAGCATGGGAACAAAAATAACCCAGACACAAATAAGGTGTTCCTTTTATTTTCAATCAGTTTGTAATTGAAGTTCAGAGTACCGGATTTCATGTAAACTTTTATCAATGATAACTGTTAATGAACATTGGTACACATTTCATACCGACAAAGTTATGGATTTATGAATGTACAATCCTATATGCATGTTCTTTTCACATTAAAATGTAAACATCAAACACTGTTTCGATGTTTGCAGTAGGGAAAAACCGTTTTTCGAAGAAATGGGTAACATTGATAGTTTTTTAATAGGCAATCAAATAAATACAAATTAATTTGAGAAAACTGGAATAACTGTTTTTACCAAACACGGTATGATTCAAATTTATTCGCTGAATAAGAACATTGTAATAATAATTGCAATTTCGAAATTTAATTAGAAAAAAACAATGAAACAATATTCCCAGGATACTTTTCGTTAAGTCTCGGTGCAAAACATACATTGATGATTTGGTAATTTTATTAATTAACCACACATTATTAAAATGAATTTATTCCCCGAAAATTTAAATGTACTAATTGCTTTGTTTTTCAATGTCTTATCTATGGGCATTTAACTACATTAGCATATTTCTTTGGTTCACTTAAGTTTAGAATAATTGGTTTTGAAAGAATTAATTTCCCAAGATACGATGTTTCTCAACAATGAATATGTATGATATAAATACTTCAAATTATTGTAATTGGGTTATAATCTTTTGATGATCACATCATTGTCGAATCGAAATTATCATGAATCTGCAGTTTTGCACCTTTTTCGTTCAGATAAAATGTTAGAAATGATAATATTAATCACTTAAACTATTCTGAAAAGCATTATTAAATGTAATGAGTCCATTATATGAATTAATATAAATTTAGGCGAATCAGTACAAATAAAAATGAATTAAAGTAAACGACCTTTTAAATTTCAAAGTAAAAACTAGGCCATTTTCTAACTTTTTTTAGACAAGGTTTTTTGAATTAAAATTTGGGGTTGGTCAGATCGGGGGAAAAAATTTTATTTTTCTCTCCCTCTTAAACAAATTTTTTAAAATTTCAAAAAAAAAATTTAAATTAAATCCCTTTGCAGTATTAAACAAATTAAAGAAAATTTGGGAGGCTTCCGAAACAAACAAAAACGTCGGGCAAACAAAAACCCCTAAAATAACAACCCCCTATAAATTAAAAAATTTTAATTAGATCTTCTTTTTTTTGGTTTAATTGAAAATTATTTTAAAATTTTTTTATCAACATTCAAATGCTTTTAAACGCCACAGTACTTCCCCCCAAGTCCAATTTGGCAAATGATTTTTTTTTTCAAGTATTTTTCCCCGTTGAAGCTTAACCTTTTTCATTTCCTTGAGCGAGTGGTTATTTTAGACCCTTTACTATTCTTGAATAATCAAAAATTTTTTGGAAAAAAGGGTTTTTTCTGGGGAAATTTTTCGGTGGTTCATTTGGGTTTTTATTTTTTCCAAGCAACGGACGTCAGATAGATTTTTTGGTTGAAAGGGCGCACAGTTGTTTTGCAAGTTAAAAAAGGGAAAAAGTTCAAATTATATTTAGCCAAGAAAAGCTTGTTCTTGGAAGGGCTTGTCCCCAATTACTAAAACGTGCTTTTTCCCTTTGTTGTTGAATTTAAAACAGGGTAAAGTTTGTAATAGGAAAAAATGCCCCCTTATGCTTTGTAGCCATTCCCCTAAAGGGGTTTTATTAAAACCGGAATTCTTAATCCCCTACCGAAAAAAAAAAAATGGGTCAAAAAATTTTGAGTAAACTTGGGGGTTTTGATGGGGAAAGTGTGTTTGGTTTTATTATCTGTCAGATCCTGGTTTTCGGGGAATAATTTTGAACGAATTTTCCGGAAAAATTGTTGTTAAAAATTCAGGAAGGCCTCTTTCACTTTTTATTTTTTGTTTTAACGGAGATCAGAAATTTTGAACAGTTTAAAAATTTGAGCCATATACAAAGTGAAGCAAAATTTTGTAACACTGGAGATCGGGCCTTAATGGGAAAAAGAATCAAAAAAGCACAAGGAAAATGTTTTTTAGTCCATCAATTTTTTTTATTTTTGGTTAAATTTTTAAGAGCCTTTAAAGGGCACGATAAAATCGCTCAATTCCATTTCCCCAAGCCAAAAGGGTGGTAATTTTTTCGGTTTTTTTATTGCCCTTAATTTCCCAAAAGGTTTTTTGGGGAAAAAAAAAAAAAAGAAGAAGGATTGAAAGATTAACCCTTAGGCGTTTAAAGATGGAAAAGGTAAACCTTTAAAACATGAAACCCGTGATTTCAAAAAAATTGCACGGAAAGATGTTTCTGAACATATACAGTCACGGGTAACCTCGAGGGCCATTTTTTTGTTTGTATCGGGTTTTTGGAACGAAGTCATGAGGGTAAAGAAAAAAATCAAAAAAAAAAAAAGAGGGTTGGGTAATAAAGACCGAAACCCAATCAAATGGGGAAAATGAATGAAAATAACGTGAGTGGTTTTTTTTTACGGGTTTTTTTAATTCAAGTTAAAAGGAATTATAATTATAATTTCAAGTTATAAAAATAATGGTCGACATTTTGGGAAGATTTAACGTTTCCATGCGAACCCCCGAGATTTCTTTTAAAGGGGGTTTTCGGCGAAACCATTTGATTTTTTTGGAAAAAAGAATCCTGTTCTGTGGTTCCCCCGCTTAGAAGCACCCCCTTGCTCCTTGCCCACAAAAGTGACGAAAATTTTCGGGAACCTTCAATTTTTGTGGCACTTTTTTTTTATTTTGGACATACTAAGCTCCGTAAGTGATATCATTATTAACTTCCCGAAACCGAAAACTATTTCTGAGCTGAGACGTTTCTTAGCGATGCTAAACTTCTACCGGCGGTTCTTGCCAAAAGCCGCAGAAACGCAAGCGTCTTTAAATGAATTTCTGAAAAATTCTAAAAAGAACGACAAACGTCCTGTGCCTTGGGATGATAAATCGACTCTTGCATTCGAAAATTGCAAATCTGATTTGATTAATGCCACAACATTGACGTTTCAGTCACCTGAGCATCCACTGGCCCTCATGGTCGACGCCTCAACCACTTCTATTGGAGCAGTTTTAAATTCCCAGTCTCCGAATGGCCCAAAACCGCTCGCATTCTTTTCTCGTAAATTATCGACTGCCGAAGCCAAGTACAGCACATATGATCGAGAACTTCTCGCTATGTACTCTGCTGTAAAGCATTTTAGGCACGCACTTGAAGGCCAATGCTTCACAATTTTTACTGATCACGTCCGGGTCACCAAATGTGGCGGTCGACGAGAGAGGCCATGGAGGTGATGGTGGAGGATGCCTGCCGAAGGCAGGGATAGAACCTCGGACCTTCTTGATGGTAAGCCAGTGCTTCCGTGCTTTGCCAAACTTCTTTTGTCTTCCTTGACGGAAGCACTGGCTTACCATCAAGAAGGTCCGAGGTTCTATCCCTGCTTTCGGCAGGCATCCTCCACCATCACCTCCATGGCCTCTCTCGTCGACCGCCACAGTACCTTTTGGCAAAGCACGGAAGCACTGGCTTACCATCAAGAAGGTCCGAGGTTCTATCCCTGCCTTCGGCAGGCATCCTCCACCATCACCTCCATGGCCTCTCTCGTCGACCGCCACAAATTCATCCAAAGCAAAAACATAGGCCATTTAGCTAACAAGAATAGTTATATTTTAAAACAAGAGTAAAAAAACTTCATTCTTATTCATAAATAAAACTTCCGATGCGCGCATTGAAGAATGAGTGATGGTGGAAAGCAATTGTATTTTGTTCGTCTCCATCTGGGAACTAATCTTAAGTTTTTATGTACCTGCAGATCTGCGAAAATAACTACAAATAAAAAATTAAGATTAAATCCAGTTTTCCAGACTTTAGTCTTAAAGCGAGATTCAACACCTTACCGAGGGAGAAATTTACTTTGCGGTAACCCTTGGCGCTTTTTCCCAAAAAGTCGCCAAATCTAAGAGTCAAAACGCTGTCTTAAGAGACAAACAAGAAGTACCGTCTAGAAGTATACGAGCGTACTTTCCCGTATACACCATCTTCAAATTTATAATCTAGCTATCTCTCTCTTTCTAGTTTAGCTTTAGTTCTTAATTGCTACAAATATACCTTTTTCAACGATTTTTACATATTCATTCACTCATTCATTCATTCATTAATTCATTTATTCAGTCATTCATGTATTCATTCATTCACTCATTCATGTATTTATTAACTCATATACTTATTTTTTATTCATTAGCTCATTTATTCACTCGTTTATTTTTTATCATTTATTCACTCATTTGTTCATCCATTCTACCACTTATTCATTTAATATTCCATTTATTCAAAAATATTCTTGAAAATCCCAATAAAAAATTTCTTAGGAAAATAGGATCGTTTGTTCTGGGTGAACTTTTTATTTGTACATGTTCTACGTTATAAGAGCTTTCCGATAAAATTTGTTCCAAGCAAATCGGTCTGTTAGAGCATGATTTGTATAGGATTGAAATTTCCCCGTAGGCGCTATGTTGATTTTTTCAACTGTTCAAAAATGAGCAAAAATTGTTCAAATTAATATTTCACGCCAAGAGCTTCTTTAAGTATGCTTGTTCATTGGAATTTGGATCTTGTACCCAGAGTTTACATAAATTGCTTCATTTTCGCCCATATTCGCTAATGTTAAAATTCTTTGAACTGTTCAAAATCTAACATAATATTGTTCATATCAAAAAGTAAAATATGGAAATAAGATGCCCGGAACTTCTGTTTTTAGCCTACTTCCACGTAAAAGTTAAAAAAATATATTAAAGCCTGAAAGAATTCTTAATGGTACCGAAAAAATATCATTAAAAATGAAGAAAAGTCAAAAATAAGTGAAATAATTAAATAAAGATTGAAAAATAAAAAAAATTGAAAGTAGGGTTTTAAGATGGGGAAAATATGTGTCTGTCGGTTTGTCTGTCAGTCTGTCTATCGGTCTGTCTGTCGGTCTGTCTGTCGGTCTGTCCCCCCTAATAACTTTTGAACGAATAGTCCGATTCGAAAAACTCTTTTTGCATTCAAAAGATCTCGGCAAGGACACCTCATTTCCACATTTTACTTTTCGATTTGAACAATTTTTTGTTCTATCAGAAATTTTGAACAGTTCAAAAAAAATTAACATTAGCGCCTATGGACAAAAGTGAAGCAAATTATGTAAACTCTGGGGACAAGAGTCGAGTTCTTATGAACAAGATTATTAAAAGAAGTTCTAGAAGGAAAATGTTTTTTGAGTTGAACAATTTTTGTTCATTTTTGAACAGTTCAAAAAATTTTAACGGTACTTTTTCCTTTAAACCGGCGCAGGCGATAAAATCGCCAATAATGATGCAACCAACGCCAAACGGAATACCTCCGCTGGTAACCTTTTGCGTGTTTTGTTGCCTTGGCGAGATTTGCGCCGGGATAAAGGAATTCATTTTGGAAGAGTCCAAAAAAAAAAAAAAAGAAAGAAAGAAAAAAGAAAAAAAAGATTAACATTAGCGTTTATGGGGAAATTTCAATCCTTTATAAAGCATGATCTAACAGACTGATTTGCTTGGAACAAAATTTATCGGAAAGATGTTTGGCAGTAGAACATGTACAGATACGACGTTCAACCAGAATGGAACGAGCCTATTTTCTTTTGAATTTTTTTGATCGGGATTTTTAAGGATATTTTCGAATGAATGAGTAAAGGAATAAACGAATAAATGATAGAATAAATCAGTGAATAAATAATAAAATAAATAAATGAGGGTATGAAGTGAAAAAAAAATAAATGAGTGAATCAATACATAAATGGGAAAAATGAATGTATAAATAAACGAATGAGTGAGTAAATGAATATGTATTAACCGTTGACAGAAGGTATGTTTGAAGTAATTAAGAACTAAAGTTAAATGAGGAAGAGAGAGAGAGAGAGTTAGCTAGATTATAAGTTTCAAGTTGATGAATACGGGAAAGTAGGCTCGTATAGTTCTAAACGGATTTTCTTGTTATTTATTTACGTTTCCAGTGCTGATAGCCCACGAGTTCTGTAGCTTTGCAACTGGTGTTGTGCATTGTCGGCGATAGTATTTGATTTTTATGTGGACTCAAGACAGCAAATCGTGTTTTCTGACTCACCGATATTCTGCGCTTGAGAAGACGATTGGCCCATTAACAGCTCCAAATTGCCCACTAAATGTGACGTAACATTTGCGTTTTTGATTCCTTCATAATTTTTGTTCACTTTTTTGTAGTTTCATGCAGTAGGTTATTACTGGAATAGAACAGTACCTCTCACAGTGGCACATCTGGCAGATATATCTCCGCAGCGTCGCGAACTGGTTTTTTACATAGCTGACAAATGTGAACACATTACTGTTTTCCTGTTGCATTCTATTAAAGCTCCTATTATTTCCTTATACTTTATGACTTCATAAACCTCCCTCAAAACATATCACATTCGATTACATGTAAAAAACCCGTGATATAATTAAAAACACTTCTATTACAGTGAATTTCCTGATATCTTTGAACTCATCTTCTTGCTGAAAGGAGTGATATCAATTACCTTATTTTTTGAAACAGTCGAATTTCTGAAGCAAATGACAGTACTATTTTGCATGATTCGTGATTAATTTGAAAAAAAAGTAAATTAATTAATAAAATACAATAAAAGCAAATAAAAAATTACGATAGACAAATCTTGTGACGTTCAGCCCCTCGTAATTATGCTTCCCAAACTTCCGAAAAATATAAATATACTATCGTTATTAGTCCCAACTTCCCCTGTATATTTTCTACCTATTTTTTCTCAACTTTAATTCACTTTGACATACTTTTCCACGAATGTAGTTACGAACTTTTGTCCGAAGTCAATGAGTCTAAATTATTTAATAACAGACAAAATAAAATAATATTAACACAGTAATACTACGTTTGAATATATTTTAACCCAAAAGCTTCTGAGGGGCAGGGGTTAAAAATACGTGATACGTACGTTCATCATATTTATAAGACCAGTTTTACATCTTAGGGAAATGTTTTTATGCCTTTCTTTTCATCAGTTGCTGTCAACATTTATTACGACATGAGTTGTTTTTGACATTTTCCATAGTTTTGGGCATAATACAATTAGGTAGGTAATGAGCAAAACTATCACTTCGTGTTACAAAATTTAGGCATTGCATACTGCATGCAAGGGAAAAAACCCTTTTACCAATTTTTATTTCTTATGAATCTAGTTAGTGTAAAAAAAAAACCCTGTTTTTGAAAACAAGTGCGAGAAATTTCAAAAAAAACCTTTAAAGAAAGCAGTAACGTGCAAATAAAAAAGTCGAATCGGGACAATTCTCTTGACTTTTTTTTCGAGCAATAGTATTTTTTTTATTTCAGTAATAATAGTTAAATTCGATATAGTATAACAAAATACTTTTTTTTTCGTTATTGCACTGATCAGAGATTTAGCATGAATGTTTTCGCCTCACTGTAGTTAAAAATGCCACTTTGTGAAAATCTTACGAACCACCGTTATTTTTGAAATTACGCACGATTAAACCACAATCAAGCTTCATATTGTTTTATTTGAAAACTTTTTATACAAATTTTGCTGTTAAAAGCTAACAGTCTCTAAATAGCAGGTTGTTCCGTGTACACAATTTCTCGTAACTGAATCTTCATCAAGTTTCCTATAAAAATATAAGTCACTAAAGGAAGACAGCTTCGCAATAATTACCCAAGCCCGCAAAATTGCGCACACACAGATACTTAGACAGACAGACATGGACATGTTTAAATACATTGGCAAAAATAAAAAATTCAGAATTCTAATAAAATCTTTAAAAGTAAAAGAAATGTTTCATCAAATATATTTTTTAAACAATTTAATATTTATTGCGGATACAATGACAAAGGAAATTGCTTTCTTTTGTTTAAAATTTAAATTTGGACGTTTTGCATTCTGTAACCTTTTAACCAGAAAAGGTACCTATGTGAATTCAAAAAATGTCCCTGCTGTAAGTGATAATGTAACAAAGAATTAAATAAAGAAAATACTTTTAAAAAAACTAATTTTAACTAAAATACCCAAATTAATTCAATAAAAATGCTCATTAAAAATATGTTAGGGATGTTGACATAATACAAATTAAATAATATGGCAAATATGTTTAGTTATAAACTATATAAATGAAATGATATGTCAAATACATTTAGTTATAAAATAATGTTACATGGGCACTAATTAAGCTTTAAATAATTTATTTTCAGTGAGCTATTCCCAGATCATTTTAACTTGTTTAAATTTCTGCTACTTTTCTTCAAATTTATTTATATAAAGAAAATCGTCAGATTCGTGCTTTTCAACATTAATTTTTCATTTGAAATTGATGATTAAAAAGGTTTAACGTTTTGTTTGACTCTTATTTAAAAATTTTCGCTTTTAAAAGGGTTTGATTTCATTTTCAAAAAGTTTTTTTTAATTCAATACTTAATACTTTAACATTTATTGAGGCAAGATGAGAAACTTATTTTTTAAAAGGGAAAAATGAAAACACTTTCTGTTTAAGATAACAAAAATACGATTCAAGTATTTTGTTTCCCTTGTTTAGTCCAATTAGGACAATTATGGTGAGTAAAAATGCGAGTTTAGAATAACTTCATGAAATAAAAGCTGAGTTATTTCGAATTTTACGAGCTAAAGAACGCTCTGAATGGAAAAAAATCCAAGAGACGCACTGTAAAAGTAAAGAATCGCACATAATTACGATTCTACGTAAATCCGCTACAGTTTGATTCTTTATTTTTGTCGAACTATTCGATATTAAATTTCTGGCTTACATTTTATGAGTAAGAAATGTTTATGACTTATTTCTTCGTTCGAAACAAGTTTAACTATAATGGATGTTAAATTGATATACAGTAGAGCATCGTTTATAAGATACCAAAAAAAAAAAAAACATATAAATGAAAAACGGTGTAAACCAAATTCACAGAATGACGCCATTATAATGGCGTAGTTTCATCATCAATAAGGTTCAACTTAGTAACCAAATGTTGGTTGCAGATAATTTTACAATTTTTTGGCAAAAGGTTGAAAAAGAATTTTTAACAGTGTACGTTCAGTTAAATAAATACCCCCCCCCCCCCAATAGGAACATCTCTAGACTATCCTCTGATAGTTTTGCATGTAATTCGCGTCTTGGGAATTGCATACAGAGAAAAATCGTGCATAACACTTAATATCCAACTTCTTAGAAATTTCTTTTGTTTTCTCCATAAGTGCTTCTGGTGGCAACTTTTGAGCTCTGGAAATAATTAAACCACTGGTCAAATATCATTTTTCCTCATCAGCGAATTTTCTGCTCTATGCTCGATTTTTTTTTTTGAAGCACTGGATCCATTTTGACGATTGTTTCCTCGACGTTCTTGCACTCATAAACTAGGGTTTGATGTTAAAAGAAGCGAACCTAACTATGAGCCAAAATTAATTCACTTTAAATGTTAGTTTTCATCTACTTTGTTTTATGCTCATTTTTTCTTTCAACGAAAAAGATTTTCTATGCGTGAACTCATTGTGAACTGCAAGGAAACGTTTTATAGAATGTAGTCAGTGATGAGGCGGGGCAAGAAGAAAAAGCGTCCTCTGTTGAATCTGGGGAAAGAAAAAAATGCCTTATCTTATAGAAAGCGTTCCCACTTCTCGGAAGCTTGACTTTTGTTTAACTAGGCAGGCTTTGGCCAATATCACGTGCCTATTAGAATACTGGACAAACGGAAATTTGAAAGCTGAAAGCGCATTTTCTCCCTCCTTGACTTAGTAAGAAAAACGCATAACTGAAATTTATAATTTCCAGAAACCGTATAAATGAAATTATTTGACTTTAATATTTATTTGATTCTGCTAGGATCAAGCAAAACGAAATATAAAACCCATAAGCGAGAAACGTATAAAAGATGATTTACTGTATATGCATAGAAAGGGATATTTTTAGCCCAATTATATAATAAATGAATAAAACAAAAAATTAAATCTAGCAAATATAGAATTTATTGCATACTCAATTTTTTACATCCCTAAATTTTATTATTTTTAGATTTTATTCTGATTTGTGAATTAATTAACGGTGAATTGACATTTAAAATAAATTACTAGTGAAAAATAATTAATCATGCATGCCCTAACCTTCAATTCAAATTGATAGATCTTTCATTTTTCAATACATCATGAAATATTAAACGTCACACAGAAAAGAAAATGCCTGTTTCTATAATCGATTATTACTCAAAACTAAGTTTTTGCCCTTACGAATCTCTAAACGTTAAAAAGAAACACACAAACGAAATGTTCCATTTTACCATTCGTTTATTCGCATAACTGGAAAACGATTTTTTGCACATTAATCATAAGAACGTTATTTTCCCGTTATTAATGCAGACATATTTTGGATAATTTCTGTATTCAAATAAATTTAAATCACAGAACTCGAAAGCATACATAAATATGTATATATATATATATATATATATATATATATATATATATATATAATATATATATATATGTATATATATATATATATGTATATATCTATATATATTATAGAATATACAGGGTTCGTACGGTATTTAAAGGTCCTTAGAAAGTCCTTAATGTCCATTTTCATTTTTAAGGCCTTAAAAAGTCCTTAAATAGTCCTTATTTTTAATTCCAGGTGCTTATTTTTTTTTTTTTTTTGTTAAACCAAGAAGGTACCCATGCGCTCTATTTGTTTTGCTATGTTTTGTATTCTTCAACCCAAAACGGCGGATAGACAGGACCAAAAATGGCGGACTTACATAAACATCATCGCATTTTTACTACAAATTTCAGTGCTTTCTCAACTGGTAAAGAAATAATTAACTCTTGTTTTTTTAATTTTTTTGAAAAGTAATAAGTAAATTGAAGTGTGTTATATATTTTGACAAAAAGAAAAGGTTCATTGATTTTGATGAAATGCTTCAAACTACAACACCCAATTCAGTTAAAATTAACTTGTACCCACCCACATGGCAGCTCCCAATTTGCTATTTCCTGAAATTGTATGAAAAAGAAAATCGAGCTACATCTAAAGAAAAAAAAATAATTAAAATATTAGTAAGAGGAGTCAAATCAAAACACACCCATTTGTACAAAATATTTAAGACCACAGAAAAATAAATCACACAAGTTCCCTCATTTTTCTTTTAAAAGAGAAAAGAAAAAGGAATATAATTTGAAAAACGGACTCTTAAGGACTCAAGGGGAAATTTTTTTATGAATAAACAAAAATCGGGAATTTTCGAAAAAGAGCCGAATTTCGGGATTTCAAATTTGGGATTCGATACTATTTATTAAATTTAGTTTCAAAGTAAATAAATATTTTTTTGCATGAAAATTGTTACTAAATCATCTACATTCTAAACAATTATCAATAAAACAAGTGGGAGCAGCTCTTAACAAGTAATCAGTAAATAAATATTGCTTTTGAAACATTTTTTTAATTTAAGGGGCTGGGGGGTTAATACTTCAACGATGCATATTGTTGAAATCTTGCTCAATAAAAGAGATACATTTAACTAATGTAGGCAAAAAAAAAAAATCAGCTTTTTTTTGCGTTTGACCAATGGCATGTATTATTATCGCTTCTTTGTACTGTTAAAGGTAAAAGAATGATTTATTTTTATTTGAAACTTTATTTTAGTTAAATTTTGGTAGTTACTATTTGAGGGTAATGTACAAAGTTTTAAGCGAATAAGCTCCATTTTTTATTTGTATGTTGTTTCCAAAAATGAAATATTTTTCTCAAGTTGAAAAAGTTTTTTCAGAATTTTTGTAAGCTCTTCTAAATAATTTTAAAAAATTATTTATGTCAGAGATAAAAATTTAAGTAAGCCTAAATTGAGATGCTGGCAACATAAGTTAAGTAAAATGAAAAAAAAATCTAAATTAAACAAAAATTCTCAAGACAAAGTGCAATGTTTTCTTTAACATTTTTTTTCATTTAAATTGTTTTTCATTTAACTTGTATTTTATAGCATTAACCATTTTTGATAATTTTTCACTTGTTTATATATGATTAATACTTGTGCTGTGCGCTTCTTATTACTAGCTCCAATAATTATTTAACTCCCTGACTGTATTAGACATTAGAAACGCAACAAGACAAAGAGAGCTCCATAAAAGTGTTTGCGTTGTGTTCCTAATAAAAACGCGATGTTAAATCAATTTCCTCTTTCAATAATGCTTCCTTTTGAAATAAACATAACAGTTTGTATATTGCGAAAAATTTGTGAGGTCCTTAAAATTTTTTGTAGGTCCTTAAAAAGTCCTTAGAAACTCCTTATTTTTAGTTTTGCCAAAAGCGTACGAACCCTGATATAGAAAGCAGATTAATCGATAATACATTTAGGAGACAAAAATTTGATCTTTATTCTTAGTCGCTAATAACTCTCAAGTTTCACATTGCGCTGTTGAAGAGATTGTGCTGTCCCACTTGAATTTTTAGGGGTAAGGGGAGATGTGAGATGACCGCGATTTCAAGTAGTTACACAGACACAACAGCACAGTGCCTACTTGAATTAATAATTTATTTCTCTCAAAAATACTTTTTCAACAAACACTTCTTCAGCTATTCTGACAATTTACATGCAGTTATTATTAATATAATCATTTTTCATCGAATGGCATTTCCCTCCCCTGTAAACCACCCGCGTGTGTGACCTCTCCCGCCCTATAAGGAGAGAAGCAGAGATTATTTGTCTTAGTTTTATTCCAGCTGTCCCGTTGATTCATAGCGTAACGACAAAATAATTATGGAACTGCATGCAGAACGAATGTGGTCTATAATACTCATCAAAAGTATGGCAGAAAATTAACGTTTTCATTCTTTTTTGCTCATGTTCTCCAATTGTGCTCCAACTATACAGGCCTTATCTAAAAGTAAATAAATTAAAAGTAATAAAGTACTTTATCTGAAAGTAATACTTTATCTAAAAGTAAAAGTATAAGAATCATGTCAAATGCAAGACATCTCAAAAAGAAGTTTACATTTTAGTCACCATGAAGTATGTCTTTGCTCGTCACCTAAAACAGGGCTTTTGTGGAAAATACACACCTTGAATAAAAATGTATTTAATAGTGTGGTATCATTGTTGAAGAGAAATATTTAAATGTAAGTTTTCTTTTTATTAGAAACCATTTTAAAGAAAGACACCATTAAAAAGTATTCGGGAGTTTCAAATTCCCAAAATTATCATTATTTATTTATGTATTTATTCATTTTTTTAATTCAGTTTTCTTCTTCGTCTTGTTAGTATTATTTATTGTCATTGTGGTACTCAATGCTAACTGCAGCCATACTGTATATAGCATCGATGGCCTTCACAAACTACCACCCAGTATGAGGGGGTGCGACTGCAACGCTGTCCTCCTCGAACTTCCCATAAACTCCCTGACACACTTGACAACCAGCACCAGCCATAAGGAGCTGGGCTGGCAGAGCGTTGCCGACCTGCTTTACCGACCCGATGCCATAGTCATGCTACAAAGCAAGCCTTACGTCACCCGGATCAGATAATGCTATTTTCCGATCGCAGGTCCTACTAGCGTATAGTTCTAAAAAAAAATAGTTATTTTTTTAGTTAAGGAATAATAATAAAGTTTTCAATTAGCATAAAATTGTGTATCAGTAAGCTACTTAAAAAATCACCATTAGGTATTAATTAATTTAAGTCATATTTTCATCTGAATATGTATTTGAGTTATTTTGATAAAACTCGAGAAATTCTTTGTTATCAGAAACACCACGATTTTTACTGAGCTCGTAATTTATATTCAATGCTTAGGATATTACGAGAGTCAAATGTCTACTTTTGAACTACATTTATATTATAATTGAATTTATTGTTTCGCTAAACTTAAGAGATAATATTTCAAGAAATTTCATTACTCGATATTACTCTTCCACAATGACCCCTGGCAACTCCAAAATGTTTCTTATTCTTCCCCAATTGCTATTGATCTGTATTATCCAGAATCCAATCATTATAACACGTTCTTTCAGCTAATATTGAGACAAGAAAACGCGATTTTTCCCAGTCTTCCGTAATTGGAGCAGATGAAATGTAATTAATTTGTCTAATTCTTTTGTGATTTTGGATAGCAGAAGACTGAAAGTAAATAACCTTTCATGTTTTGTCCTCATGTTTGTCTTCATTTTCAGTCTCATAATCAAAAACCGTATGGAAAATTATTTACATAATAATTATGAATTTTAAAATGTCTGTTCCTTTATTTTTTACTTTTTAGCCTGCTTTCCCGTAAAAGTTTTTAAAAAGAATAAATAAAGCATGAAAGAAGGCTTAAAGTATCGTTAAAATATCGTTAGAAATCATGAAATGTCAAAAATAAGTTAAGTAATTAAATACAGATTGAAAAATAAAAACATTAAAAGTATGGTTTTGAGATGGGGAATTTGTGTGCCGCTCGTTCTGTCGGTCTGTCTGTCTGTCCCCGCGAATAACTTTAGAACGAAATGTCCGATTCGAAAGATCTCGGCGAGAACATCTCATTTCCATATTTTACTTTTTGATTTGAACAATGTTTCGTTCAATTTTGAACAGTTCAAAAAATTTTAACATTGGCTCCTATGGGCGAATATGAAGCAAATTATGTAAATTCTGGGTCCAAGTTCCAATAAACAAGCTCACTGGAAGAGGCTCTTGGCGTGAAATATTGATTTGAACAATTTTCGTTCATTTTTGAACAGTTCAAAAAAAAAAGCATTCGATAAATTCGCCAATAATGATGCAGCCAACGCCAAACGGAATATCGCCGCTGGCAACCTTTTTCGAATGTGGTCGCCAAAAAGTCTACTTGGCGAGATTTGCGCCTTGATAATTTAAAGGTACCAAATTAACATTAGCGCCTACGGGAAATTTCAATCCCATATAAATCCTGATCTAGCCAACGGATTTGCTTGCAACAAACTTTATCGGAAAGAGAACGAAGTACACGCTGTAGAACAAGAACGAAGTTCAACAAGAACTGAACGAGTTTATTTTCCTAAGAATTTTTTTGATCGGGAATTTTAAGTATATTTCAAAATGAATGAATGAATGAGTGGAAGAATGAACGAATGAATGGATGAAATAATAAAAGAATGAATAAATGAATGAGCGAAAGAAAAAATGAATGAATGAATAAATGGGTGTATAAATGAATGATCAAATAAATTAATGAGTGAATGAATGAATAAATACATGAATCAGTTAACGAATGAATGAATAAATGAATAAATACATGAATCAGTTAATGAATGAATGAATAAACGAATGACTGAATAAATGAAAGAATGAGTGAGTGAGTGAATGAATATGTGTTATCCGTTGAGAAATGTATATTTGAAGTAATTAAGAACTAAAGCTAAATGAGAAAGAGATAGCTAGATTATAAATTTGAATTAAGTGTATACGGGAAAGTAGGCTCGTATAGTCCTAGACAGAACTTCTTGTTAAATCATGTTTTTCAAAGAAAAAAAAGAACAAAATAACATTAAAGCATATGTACAAAAATTAAATAAAACAAAACTCCGTTGTTCTCATTTATTAAGTGTGTATTAAAAAAAATATGTTGCTTCAATCATAACACCGACATATATTAATTATATGAAGAGAGAGATATATATAGAGTTCAATTTATCAAAGGCCAATGCATTAACTTTTTTAAAGCTACATTTTTTACAGCACTTTTTCTGAAAAAACAAAAATATGTAATTTGTAGGTATTTAATGCATATTAAATATTATACTACCCCTAATATGTCACTGGAGTATATTATCTTTAGAAGGGCAGAACGCAATTTAAGATATTACAGAAGAATTTTATAATACAGTTCATCTTGTGAAGGATATATTTAAAAAATATTTATCTCATGTTGCAATTTTTGTGCTTTCGCAATTAAAAAAAAATCTAGTTTACGAATGCAATGTAATATTCAAATAGGATTTAAGTGTCTTGAATATTATAAACGTTATGGTTAAATCTAATGACATTTCTTAAAGCTGCAGGTTTGGCTTTCGTTTACAGAACAATAATTTAGCCTACAACAGCATTTTACAAAATGCATGTGTTTGATCACTTTTTATCTAATTTTAGAATCATTGAGGAAAGAAGTTGTATTGCATTTCAGTTTACAAATTAATAGAAAAAAACAGCATAAAGCAAGATAAGATATATTTTCTTCAGTAAATGGCGCCAGCAAGGAAATGTATTTCTTAATTCCATACAACAAATAGTTTTAATGAATTATCTGATTCGTGTGCTTCCTAACCCAATTAAAAAAGCAAAATTACTCTTTAAATATCACAACATTTACTTTTAAAGCTTGAAACGTTTCCCTATCTTTAATTAATTATTTCTTATCTGCACTTCAATATGTTTTAGCTTAACTTTAATTAGTTTACGACAACGTTTTCGAACCTTTGCTCCCAAAAAAGGTACGGACGGTTATTGAACTGGCTATTAGCAAATGTCATTCGCAAATGCGTTGGTTTCAAAAAGAAACATAATGCTAAAGGGAAAAAAGATTTTTAAAATGACAAAGCATTTTACATTAAGAGTTTTTTTTTTTTTTTTGTAATCAAATAGCGTATCTCTTGGAACAGGAAAAATGTGCTTGAATTAAAAAACTTTTCGCTTTAATAAAACGTTATTAAGTTAATAATTTGGAATTACTGCAATATATAACGCCTAAGAGTTTGAAAGTATAAATCCCCTATCGCTTTGTAGTCACTGACAGTATTCATTTGAAAAAAGCAAGTGCCGATTGTTATAAAAATTAAGTAAAATGAAAACCATATGTACCATACTCCGAAAGAGAGCGAGGCAACTAACTTTAGAAAATCGGCATGAAAAGCCTAAAAGTACGTATTCGGTTTTAGAAGAATTTCGTTTTATATTTTAAGCAGCATGTCTTGAAATACTACTACAGTAAATGATATGTAATAAATTAAATTATATATACTTTTCTTGCTAAAATTCGTATAAATTCTCAAAATTGTACATCCGTTATCAGATATCTTGTTACATCTGTTACGACAGAAAATAAATGTATTCTACCTCTCAGATATGTTTTTCAAAAATAAATAAATAAGTAAATAAATAAATCTAATAAGTATACATATAATAATTATCCAGTGTCGACTCTGAGTCCGGTCAATGGGGCGTCTGGGCTTGCTCCAAATTGTCGTTTTAGATAACTCTATAGGAGCCCCTGACGTTCCGGTATAGGGCTATATTGAATATCATGAGAGCTCCTCCCTCGGGACCTAAATGATGTCACGCTTTTTTCCGATATGTTTGACCCCGCTCCCCCCTTTGTCACATGTCACGCTATGTTGTATAAGCCTGATGTCACACTTCTTGTTAGCCCCTCCCCTCCCCTTGTCACAATTTCACGAACCCCCCTCCCCCTTCAAAGCGTGGCATCATTTATGAATGATCCCCTACTTCGAATGGTGCAACCCCTGAACAGTTAATATTATATCAAAGATGTTTTGTGACCCAAAGTCAAACTCTTCCACAACATTTGCAGACCGATCGTCAGTCATGGAACACGTTTAACTTTGACATTTCATCGTGATCCTATGGAAGTTCCTTTCTCAACATTTCATTAAAAATAAAAAAATGGGGAACATGTAGCAGGTCTCGTCAACTGCGCGTTTAGCCTGCACAAGATATTTATTTTTGGCATTATTATTAATTATTGTCTTTATTATTATTTTACCACTATATTGATCGTTTATTTAAACTATTATTATAGATAGAAATTGGACACATAATTTATTAATGGAATCGCTTTTACAGTGTTGCCTCTTTTAAAATTCTTAAATGCATTATAAATAGAACTTGTGTAAAATAAATCCTTAGAAGCATATTGTTTTATCAGTCTGTAAATTATCAAGCGTTACTAAATTCCCAGAGTTTTAAAAAATTAAGTACATTAAAAAAAACTTTTGTGTTAAAAAGAAAAAATATATATTTTCAATGTCGAAAAATAAGAGTTTTATGGATTTTTAGAAAGACGCGGAAAATGTTTTTATTCATTAAAAGTTTTTGAAACAAGCTTTAGGTACTTTAAAATTTTCGTATTGTAAAAAACTATATTGACTTTTATAAAAATATTTAATCATCTTTTATTGCAGATAAAAATCGGAAATGGACCTGTTGTTCTTTCACTAAATTAAACCTATTACGACTCATCTCTTCTGCTACATTTGAAAAGAAATATCTTTAAGAGGCTCATAAAACCGATTGAATGCAAAGTTGTTTACAAGAAGAAGCATTTGAAGATCAATGTATACTTTTTCTACAGCACATTGTTCAATGAATACACGAGTCATTTGTCTCATATTGTATTTTATCTTTTGGAAAATGCTAGCTCGTTAAATTGACATCCTTCTGGGAATAGAAAATAAACCGTGTATAAAAGATTGTAACACATTTATTCTGTGAAACATGCACCCTTTTAATAGAATTTAGTTGATATAAACATTTATTGAGAAGCAACAAAAATTTATTTGGCATAATATGAAGTTTATCCAACCGATTTTTTAAAGGAAAAAACAGTTTGATTATTAATTGTTCGTCTCTGTTAATGAAAAAAGTAGGATTTATTTCAACATTCCCAACAAAGCAATACAACTTCATGGAAACAATGCATGTTTTCATTTTAAACAAGAAATGTATTTTAGAATTATAATGTTATGTTATTTATTACTTCGACAACTTTTTTTTTTTGTAATTATAATTATGCATACTGAATGAGCTACAAGTCGCAGCTTCAAAACTTTTTATTATTTATTGTCTATTGTATTAAAATAGGTAATATATTTATTTTAAATCTAAATTTCTCTCTTTGTAATTTAGTTTAGGATAATTTCATAATGGCTACATGGTAATAATAATACATACATATCTATTTTTTGTAATATAATTATACACACTGAATGAGCTACATGTTGCAGCTTCAAAAAATTTCAGGTTATTTTAAATCTAAATTCCTCTCTTTGTAATTTAATTTATGGTAATTTTATAATGGTGTACATCGCAATAATACTATGAAATAATTTAGCTTATCGTGTGCTCTATTATTAGTCCTTTACATATATTCTGTCACTGACTCCACTTGAAAAGGTGTCTGATATGAATATTCAAATTCATTTTTTTAATCACAAGACATTAGTGCACAAGTATCTGTGCAGTTACTCATTTACTGTATTCAACATTTATTATTGACATTCATCATTTTCATAATCATTTTACTGCTACTCATAACAACATAATAAATCGAAGAATAATTAAAAATAAAAAAAATAAATTAAAATAAAATTAAAAAAAACCATTTCAGTAGACTACATGAAACTACCAATTTTTTATATGTTTATTAGTTTTTTCTCATTTACGCATAAAGGAACAATTATTGCGTAAAATACAGTGGGCCTGATAAATATTATATTTAAGTACTAAATCGTTAGTATTTAGCCCACACTTGCCTCTGTCGATTTTTAAAATGTTTAACTGTAAAATGAACTTTTAAATCTTCCTCGGGAATTTCCTAACCTTCTAATGCATTGACATACTTTTGCGCAAACATCAAACCGACCGTTAAAAATAAACGCAGTCATAAAATATTCAAATGAATCAAGTAATAACTAATTTATTATCTAGGTAAATGAAGTTTTTGTCAACACACTTCTTCGGGTAAGTTCCAAATGCATGGTATGGGGATTTAAGGCTACGTTTAGTGACGGAACTTTATGTTTCCGTATGTGCTTTTGCAAACAATTTTACTTGTTTAAGGACTGACCTTATTACGTACTGCTGCTGTTTTGAAAAATTGAGACATCCGAGATTGCGTCAAATGACCCCATTCCGCAAACTGGGACTGATCATTTATTACAATGTGCATAGAGACCGACATTGCTCTGATCTTTCTGAATAAATTGTCAGTTCCACAAGTCAAAATTTTTGTCTTCAAGCAAAATTTTGAAGTAAATCAAAAAACAAATATCACAGGAAAAAAAAAAAAACTAGCTGCAATCTTTGGTGGAAAAAACCTTAAATGGCCAGAATTAAATTATTTTTTCCTTCTACAAATTGATGTTGCTTTTAAAGCTTCATTATTTCATTTGTAAGCTTTATTTCTAGGGGCAAGCAACACTACTATGCAGTTTGATATTCTCTTTCTTTACCTCAATTAGGATAGTTCTATAATGCAGTTTTGGAAACAAATATTCATTTTTCAACTTTATACAACCAAGTTCTCAAATTGGTGCTGAAAAACCACTTATCAGGCATAAAAACATAAAACAGTTTCTGAAAAGATAATAAAATCCGTACATTTATTTAATGAGTCACAATTGAATAACACGTCATACCCAAACTTCATTAGCTTTGAATTGTTCTGAATTTTATATGTAATATATTTAAAATAGATAGATAGATAGAGGGACAGATAATGCTAAAATTTCCTGATCAAAACGCAACAATATATAACATAGTACATGAATCCGCTATCTTAAAATATGTAGAATTTATTAAAAAAACAACTAATTATTTTGTCTTTATGATTTAAAGCAATAGTAGTCGAATAAATCAATATATGAAATGAAATAAAAATATATAAGGAATTATAAGAACCTACTTTTCAGTATACACCAAATTCAAATTTATAACCTATTTATCTATCTCTCCTTTACCTTTACTCCCAATTACTTCAAATGTCCCTTTTTCAACGGTTAATACATATACATTCACTCATTGGTTCATTCATTCATTTATTAATTCATGCCTTTATTCATTTATTCACTTGTTTATTCATTGATT
The DNA here is from genome assembly GCA_038502835.1 of Octonoba sinensis. Classification (NCBI taxonomy): domain Eukaryota; kingdom Metazoa; phylum Arthropoda; class Arachnida; order Araneae; family Uloboridae; genus Octonoba; species Octonoba sinensis. The sequence continues at coordinate 104,409,104 of CM076602.1, read as the reverse complement.
ATTTCACTCATTCATCCAGAAATATCCTTTGAATTCTAGATCAAACAGTTACATAGGAAATAGGCTTGTTTAGTTCTGATTGAACTTCTTATCTTGAACTATTCACATTCCATTAAATACGTATTTCCATTTTTCTGCTTAAGGGATTACACTCCAGCGGTTCCACATCGCATATTCGAATGCATACGGTTTATAAAAATAGTTGGTGTTTTTCAAATTTTATTTAACAACTTGTTTAACTAGTTAAAGAGTTTTCTTTTCCCCGTATGTGTTCCGTTCTTTTCACTACTAATATCAAATTTTGACACCTTGTTTTTAATATCGTAACATCATATTTTTGTTGAAAAATATCAATTTTGTTTTTAAGTAAAGAAAAAATATTAATCTTTTTTATTGTTATTATTAGTAACAATATTATGCAATACTTAATACAGTAAAACCTTTCAATAAGGGACACTAAGAGGGCTGGAAATTTTGTCCCTAAAATAGAGGTGTCCCTTCCTCGGAGGTTCATAAATGAAAGGAGGTGCCACTGTATTTTAAATCGATTAACTGACACCTTAAGATTACAATTGTTTTGTTTTGACATAGTGTATTAACTAAGTTTAACTTTTTAATAATAAGCATGTATTACCACTTACGCTCAAATACTGAAAATGTCTCATGCACACAAAATATAAGTCGAAATTATTGAAATTTAAAAGTTTTTCATTGAAAAACTAAAATTTTAGCATAAATGTCCTATTGGCAAAGTTTTGTAACTCACAGAAATTTATCTGAAGTAGGGTCAGTTGGGGTAATTGTAAACAAGCTTCATAACTACACTTGTGGTGATTTTGAAAACTCAACTGCGGGTGAGTGATGAACTACCAAGATGGGAAAGAAGCTGAAAAAGTTTCGTATGTTTTGAACCAGCTGTGGAAGTGTTACCATTGCTTGAAAATGACACAGTGAAAAAAGTTGTTTTACAAAATTTAGTGATCTTACATTTCCCTCTCCAGCTCATCTACAAAAGCGATTTAAGCGGTTTCAACCATTTTTATTTGTCTTATGGAATGCTGCTAAAAACATTTAGTTATGAATTTAATCCTCTCTGTTATTTTTCATGTACAAGTTAGGTGTTTACAATTACCCCAGAAATTTCGTACTCTGGGGTAATTGTAAACACTTAAATTTATCCTATTTCCAATATTTTGGGGGGACAGTAAGTATTATATTTTGATGTAAATTACACTTTTATGTGTATTTTACATAACTGTTGTAGTCGTTGCTGATGCTACTTGAAAATCCAAGTCCTCCTTGCAGGGCGACCATGAATTAAGGAAGCTCCTACTGATTATTAATGAGCTTCGCTAGAATGAAGTACACTTGGCTCAGAGGGGCTTGATGATTTTGAACCAGTTCCCAGATGAGAGATCTTCGCCTAGGTTGGTTCCTCATAGGAAATTATTTCTAACTTGGTTGACATTTGAAGCGACGATGTATTTTATATTCACAGCTCCCTTTAGCGCACTCGGTCTCAGAGTAATCAGTTGCGGGAAGTGGTCACCCTACCAAACGTTGACCACGGCCAGTTGTGCTTCACTTTCAGTGTTCTGTGGGATCCAAGCTTAACCGACTGATCCACTGCGGGACAAATTTTGCATAAGTTTGTCGCATTACTTGATTTTTTGCAAGATATTTCTCGTTAATTGATCTCAGACGACTCATAACATAACTAAGCGGACCACATGCAGCCTGTTGGCCGCAGATTGAGAACCATTGTTTCGGAACTTCTTAAGCCTTCAAGCAGACTGTGTATGAAACAATTTTACATTTCTATCAACCTTATTCGAAAATAAATCACTGTTTACAATTACCCCAGATCTCTGGGGTAATTGTAAACACGAGTTCATTCGCTAACAAATAGTCATAAAGTCAAAATTTTTGTACACATTTACTCACAAGAAGTACAGTAGTGGCTAATATACTCGCAATTTTATCTCTGAATTCCTTCAAGAGGTAGGGAAGGATCAAAAGTTAAAACGTTGAAAAAGCGTTTACAATTACCCCAACTGACCCTAATCTATTAGATGGGTCTGTTTTAAAGTACGTAATTTGATCAATACAATATAAATTGCGTTTAGTGTACTTTTTCCAATTCTTGCATAAAAAACGTGTTGGTAGCCGGGTACTGTCTGTCCTTGCTGAACACATATGTATTCCATAGTTCAAAAGAGGGAAAAGCCTTTACAAGTAGGTTTTGTCAAGTAATTTAAAATACACTTGTTTCCTTGCTCATGCGTCTAGGACTCATACCAACTTTCAGAAGTTAATTTTTAGAAAAAAAAAAAACTTCAGCTTCTAGTAAATTTCTTTATTTATATAACTTGAATTTTGGAAAATTTTCTCTAAGAATGTCCCTTAAACAAAGTGTCCCTTTTTCAGATTTAAATACATTGCAGTCCCTATTCAAAGGGACTGGGACCAGAAAAAGTGTCCCTTAATTAGAGGTGTCCCTTAAAGGATGTACCACTGTATAATAATAATTGAAACATACTTTTTTTTTTTAAATTAAGCTTTTATAGAAAAACAGAAGTTGTAGACCAACGATGCAGGTTTGTTCTCTAAAGCTAATAACACTCTTACACACAACTATGATTACAGTATGCTTTAAAAAGTCATTAATTTACCTAAATGCAATTTGTTTGCCACTTTTTCAGTGATCACACAATAAATTAAAGTTTTTCTAAGACATTTTACAATAAACTAATTAAATTTGGGTTGCAAATTATTTCATATCGTTTTAAAAATTGATTGGAAATGGAGGAAGAAAAAATTCATTTTAAATTTGAGCTAGCATTCTATGCAATTCAATGCAACGATCAATATGTGTTTTTTTTTTCTCTAGACGACATTTTTGCGTAATATATATTGGATTACTAAACTCTTTAATTAAGTGTATTCGTGCGTTTTTTCCATTTGATTCCTTTTCTTAGTTTTCATCATAAATTAATCAAGGCTAGAATGACATTTTATATAAATTACTAAAGAAAGAAAGTAATTAATCACGCATGTCCTGATCTTCAACTTGAACTGAAACATGTTCTTTTTTTACCAATGGAAGCACCTTGAAATGCTAAAACTCAGAAAAGGAAAGACCATGTCTGTTTCTGCAATCAGTGTCAATAATCGATTATTCAGTTTAATAAACTTTTAACCTCCAAAAGAATAAATTTAAAAAAAAAAAAAAAAAAAATTCAAACGAAACACTCGGACTTGCTTGTACGTCACAAGGAATAGGTTTCTACAATACTACTGCAAACTCAGGATACATAGTTTTGTCAAATAATTAAAATTTCAAAAAATATGTTCTTTTCGTTTACAACGCCAATGGTTAACATAATTTAAAGTGGCGATAAATGAGAAGAAAATTTCAGTTAAAATAAAACTATTTGCAACTTATTGCGTTTTATCAAGACTTTTATCACACAAGATTACGATATTGTTGGAGGAAATATAATTAAAAACAGTCTGTTTAACGTAATTTCTGTATACGAGCCAGTATACAGAACAATGTTTTATGTCAATTTATTTTTATATGAATTAAATTTTCGAAAAATTCCAATACTGAATTCCCCATTTTCAATTCCTTTTATGTACAAGAAGAAGAAAAGTGGGTCCAAACTCTAAATGATATTTCTTCAATATTCTTATTAAATAAATTAATATTTAAAAAAATGCGTTTATAAAATCAGTAAAGCGAAACGGTAGATTTACACTTCTTTTACTAAAATAAAGATGCAGCTTGTTTGAACTCTTTTTTTAAACTGAATATTTCTGAAAGGAAATAGTTTAGATGCGATTAATATTTTACCAAGTGCTTTGTATGCTTAGTTGTTCACAACGAGACCCTATTTTAAATTCAGTATTTTTTTACTAGGACAAAAAATCATTATTTATAATCATAGCAAGTATTCAGAAAATGACAAAAACTTATTTTGACATTCATCTGAAATAGAAAATGTGTACGTAATTTTTGTGTGTTTTCTTTATGTTTAATTTGACAATAAATTTTTGAAATAGAGTCCTTATTTGCATATAATAAACAACAAACATACACATACAAACCAGAACATTTTTCCTATGTAATTTTCTAGTCATACATTCTGTTATAAAAGCTCTATTAAAAAGGAATTTAAGACTTCCTATTTTCAGTTTTGATTGAATCCAATTTTTCAGTTTTGATTGTTTTGTTTAATACTAGTAGTTATTCTGGTGTACCAACGAAAAACACTAATTTCTTTCACCTTTAACACGGTGATAAGTACGAGTTTGGTCGTTGAGAGAGAGAAATTACGTGTACTGCTATATTACTAAATTTTTAAGTATCGAAAATATATGTATGTGTTGTGTATATATTTCAGTTAAATTTCTCTTCTTCAATCCGCATTTGCAAAATAATTTCTTCTTTACTCTTTTTTTTTGTCACTATTCTTTAATGAAATAAATGTCAGAAGTGTTCACCATTGACTATATTAAAAGCTAATTTCTTCTTAACATGTAGTAAAGATAAAACATGTAGTAGAGATATAAAGACAAAATTTGCTCTAGGAATAAAAATAATTTTATTGTTGATGTTTAAATATTCGTAAAACAACTTTCTGACATTATATGTTCTCATTTTGAGCTATTTCGCACATACCGGCTTTTAAAATCATACCCGACGTCAAATGTCAGAAATTTGGATGATTTCTTCGATAATTTTCAGAATTAGAAATTAGTGCAGATTTTATTCAATATTTTTCTATCCAATTGGCTATGCTTTTATGGGAAAGATCGATACTCGTTCAACAATAATAATTAGATTCTAATACATAATAGTATTTGCTATAAATGGCTTCTAATTGCGTTATTAAAGTTTCCGTAATGATATTTCTGATATTATCGATAACCTTAATTGATTTCGCAATCCCGGGAACAATTTCTATTAGAGTAAACAATGTTAAATGCTCATTAGACTGAAAGAGTTTGCTCCTAGAAATCAAGGAAAAGGTTGCATACGAAAGGAAATCTTTTATGCCATCTTTCGTTAAGTTTAGAAGAATGTAAATTGGCTCTCCACATAATTTGATTTTAACGATGCGTTAATTAATGCATTTTTAAATAAGATAATGTCGCAGTGTTTCTCCAAATGTAAGTTAAGTTTTAAGTTTAAAACATCTTGAAATTGAGAAATTAGAAAACCTTCCTTAAAAAAGCGGTAAGTGATTGGAGCAAATTTCGACAAAACAAGTTTATTAAAAAACGATTGAAACAGTAAAAACTCACAAATATACTTACGATCGCAGACACGTGTTTCTAGGTTGGAAGGAATCGATTTTTCAGCCCAGAGAAATACGTTTCTCGATGAAATTATCGAACTAAAGCCGATACGTGTTTTGAGCTTGGAAGGAACCCCTTTTTCCATGCAAACTAATGAGCTTCTAGATAAAAACCATCCAACGGAAACATAACAGAAAGGTATGCTACTTTTTTTTACTAGTTAATTAGTTCATTGGATTATATGTATTTTTTCATCATTTTATGTGCTATTTTGCTTTAAATTATTGTTGAACTGGTCAAAGAACAATAAGTTTGAAGCAAAAAATAATATAATGTACTGAAAAGAGCGTATTTCTAAAAGCTCAGTCACACATATTTATCGCACGCATAAATACCAATAGTACAATGGACACCGATTTACGTAGAAAGCGCGACTTGCGGCAACGTATGCAAACAAAAAAAAGAGCGTATCAGGTGACATGAGAGGGCGTGAAATCAGGAATACACAATAGTGTACGAAAATGCTTTATAGACACATTTTACAATTTATTATTGATATAAAGACCATTCGCTGCACATTCATCCAAGTCGCACGCACGTACAATGTAGCTAGAAAAAAAAATATTTGACTATAAAAGTAATTCCAAACAAGGTAACTTTGCAGAGGTGCATAGTGTGAAGAGCAAATAATCGACCAAAATCACGAGCTTGGAGATTCTTTTAAACCAGGAATGCAATTAGAACAGGAACAAGAAAATCTAGTTTCAGAGAACAATGGGAAACAATTCTAGTTCATGACCCATTCATAGCTCTCATTCAGAAACGAAAACTATATCGTCGTGCATAGCAAAATTTTTCAGCAAAGCGTAGAAAAAGATAATAACAAATGACACATTGTACTGTGATTATAGAGGCTTCCGTAAATGCTATTCTTAAAAATACGTCTAGTGAGTAAAATGAATGAAAACGAAAATGTTATAACACTACAACAAATCGTCATTTTAAGGTTACTGTGTACCCCTTTTATCAGTGTAAAAAGGGGTTCAACACTTAATGTCTTAGCTTGTAAGTAAATGTGAAAACAACCAAGAGACGCATTCTTCATGCAAGAAGTTTTGATTTACAGAGTAGTACGTCGTTTAATTTCCTGTTGCATTACGTTGCTGTTGTTGTTACTAATCCCCCTGGCGTAGGAAAGCCAGACGATATATACCACCAGGTCCAGAAGATCAATAGTCCACTGGCTTAGGATGATATGCAGCTTCATTTTAGAGCGAGGAGCCACGAGGGATGAAGACTGATAGGACATCAAATGTTGTGGTCTCTTAATTTTTGAACCAAATCCCAGATAAGAGACCAACATATGGGATTGGCACCCCAGAGGTATCGTTTCACTTAGAGGACTTTGCAGCCACGACCTATTTAACGTGAACCAGCTCTCTTTAGCGTACACGGCACACAGGAATCAGCAGCGAAAAGTTATCACCCTCCCAAGCACTGACCTAAGTCGATGTTGCTTCACTTTTGGTGTTCTGTGGGAACCGAGCGTCTACCGACTGGTCCACTGCGGGACACATGACACTGTTAAGCTATCAAGGTGTCACATTGATGGCGTTGGCCTCTTACGTCGATGTTTACGGGTCAAAACCCAACTCAAAGTCGGTGATTTTATAAGATGCAGAAAATAGACAGCGTACATGTCTTATGACCATGCAGGAAGTTAAAGACCACTAAAGTAATGATGTGCCTTGACTACTTTCAGATAAATTAAATGTCTTGTGGAATTTGCATCTTCAGAGGCCAGGTATTTCCACGGATGACTAAACTGGCGGTCCAAATGTTTAAGTGGTAACGTTTTCCGCGATAGTAATGCCAAATTAGGTTGCCAGTACCCATAACATTGACATTTTCGGATTTCTCCAATGTTTGTTTCAGCATATAAGATTGAAACATAATATTAATAAGATATTTTTTTTTCTATATTTTGTTTAATCGCGCTATTAATGTTTCAATCAGTATTGAATTTCAAATAATCAAATAACAGTCTAAATTGTAATGAACCAGTAAAATGCGAAAAAAATATTGATAAGTCGGTTAAAAAAAACATAAAAAAATAAATAAGAAGGAAAAAAAAAGTGAAGACACTATATATTATTTTTGGTTAAGTGCATATTTTAAGCAGGTATTTATTTGCAATATAGCACTTTAAAATATTCTCGTTAGTTTACTTCTTTCGGTGTCGAGGCAAAATAAATTTGGTTGCCATTGTGAATTAAATCAGGGGTTCTCAACCTTTTTTTTATACTTGCGGTCTCTATGATCGCCAAGCTTTTTATGGCCACACTTGCATGCATATATGAGGAGAGGGTATGTTATTTATTTATATATGTGTCTCCAATAAAATAAAATCATTTGTTATTTTTAGAATGAAACAAAGATTAAGAAAAGTTACACTTGATTAATTTACAATCAGAAAATTAGTGTTAAAAATTGTAATGAAAACTAATTTAAATGAAAATCTTTGTTCAATACAAAAAAGTTAGTTATGTGACAAAACTAGCAAAAATTAATAATGAGAGCACATTCTAACTACCTTCTGCAATCCAAATAACAACTTACACATGTTTATGAGACAAATTGACCCGTTTAAGCTTAAAAACCTAGGGAAAGACCATATCAAGGAATCTTGGAGGAAAAAGTATAATCATTACGTCATTAACCAAAACCAAGCACATTTTTCAAGAGGTGGAAAGCTCCTTAAACATAGTTTCAAAAAAGATTTCAAAAGACAAACTTAACATATGCTAAACCTTTTAAACTTTTTCTTGTTAAGATGAATTTTGTGTTCCTTCTGGAGAAGTTTAAGATCTCTTTTAATCTAAGTTCTGCATAAGAAAACATTATTAACAGTTATTCTTGCAAATAACAAAACAGATCAACTGATGTATGGGATTATTGATTTCAGTTAGATTTAGTTGGTTAACTGGATAGAATGCTATGTGAAAGTCCGGTCACTTCAGAATTTTAAGGATTTTCTGCCTGGCATTAGGGAATGTATATAAGAGTCGGGAATTATAACTCTAGTGTATTGTAAGTATAATGATCGATTCAACAAAAAAGTTTAAGAAACTTAAAATACCACAAGTTGGATTAGTAAAACATTCAATGACAGAATAAACAAAGTATGAAAGCACTGATTTTACAAAATTAGTTACCTCTCCGTCTCTTTATTCAGGTTCAAAATTAGTTCAAAAATGGTTTTAAGGCACTTGAAACACTCATATAAAAAGGAAATAAATCTGTTTTAAGTAAAAAGAAAAATATTAGCTGTTAAAAAACGGAGTTAAACTCATTCTCGGAAATTGCTGGGCATTATGTTGCACTACTTTTTGGCGCAACATAGCAGAGAAAATTAAGACTCAAGTTTCATAATGTAAGAATACAAACGTAGTAAAAATAAAATGTAGAACTGAATTGGAAACATCGCAATTTATATGTGCCTACATATACATTTTATATATCTATAGTTCTCGAGGCTCATGGCTCCCTCAATTTCATATTTTTTCCCGCGGCCCTCAATGGGCCATATGGCCCCCATTGAGAAACCTTGAATTAAACTATACACAGACACTATAAATTTTATTTACATTTTATTTGCATTATTAAACTAGTGACGATCTATGTACATCTTTTCTAAGTTCATTTACTCCTGTTTTCTAGATTTAAAGGGGGTAGAAAATGTATTACTATGCTTTTTCATTCTACTGATATAATTAATTTATTAATAATATCAGTATATTATTATAATTCTTAGTGTCTTTGATGCAAAATCGTTAAAAACAATTAAAAAATAAAATAAAGATAATATTTTAAGAGTGTTCCTATATTATAAAATTGAATATCTAATTAGAAATCTTTAGTTTTGTTTGGGCATTACTTATCACTAAAATGATTAGATTGATTAATTAAGGGGATGGAATAAATAATTATATTTAAATCATATTACAGTACTTTTTTTCACTATTTTTGTTAAAGAAAATTTCACCTTTTTCTTTTAAGTTTTCAATTATGAAGGATTTCTCCAAAGAAGGCTGTCTTTTTTTTACAAATATAAAAAAGGATTTTCTTATTTACGAACAAATTAGTTAATGCATGCTGAATAATTTTATTCATTATCACCTTTGCTACACAGATATGTTTCTACGGCACGCAAAAATAAATAACACGAGAAAATATTTAATTATTATTTACCGCTCCGCATAGTATTTATTTTTTTGATTTTATGATTGCGCTAAATGACACTACCGACACGAACTGATTTTTTTAATTATTCAATGATATCATAATTATAAGGTATACCTATAAGCTTCCCAGCATAAAAAAAAAAAAAAAATGTAAGATGAATGAGATTTCTGGAAAGTAAAAAAAATAGCAATCCTTAATGTGATGTAATTTATAAAAAACACATCAAATAAAAGATGTCATATCGAATGCAGACAGTTCTTTCTTAAGAAAAATTCAGCTAAGCAACGTTTGAAGCCGGTGAAAGTAGGAAGCATCGTAAATTAAATTCTACATTTTAATTCTTCCTTTCCTAGAGCCTAATTAATTTCATTAAAATTTATTATTTTAAAGTAAAAAATTTTTAAAAGACTTCGTAGCACTTAATGCTTAATCTTTCGCCAGTTTTCCTATCATCCCAATTTCGCGATTACAACTAAATGCTGTACATATGTTTTCTTTACAATACGAGTATCTCAGCAGTGAAAAACTTGCTGGTGCCTCGTACATATGTGAAGATTGAGAGTTATTATTAACTTAAAGTTGAGTTTCTAACTATTTTGGTCCTGCTTCTTTTTGATGGGGGCGAGGGGGGCTGGGTATCTTGCAGAAGAATTCGAAAATGGTTTGGTTGCTCAGTGTCAACCAAAGTCTGGGAAACAGTGTACTATATTAATGTTTATATTCAGAATAAATTAAACTCTTCGAAACTATGTGCATGCATGTCGTGAAGCCCGACATAGTTTTTTGCTGTTCTTCTTCGCTGTGGATCACTAGATATGCAGTAGGAGTGCAAGGGAGCATGGAACAGTTAGCAGGTGCAAAAAAAAACTATGTCGGGCTTCATTACAATGCATATATTTATATATATATATATATATATATATCAGATTAGAAATTAAACGCCAGAGGAATTTTTGTTCGGAAAAAAATCTTAGTTTTTAGTTTATAAGTAAATACAGTGTTTTTTTATTATTGTGTTGTTATAAGTTTTAATATTTCTCCACTGTTTGTTTCAGCATATAAAATTGAAACATAATATTAATAAGATATTTTTTTTCTATATGTCGTTTAATCGCTTTATTAATGTTGCAATCAGTATTACATTTCAAATAATCAAATAAAAGTGGTTGCAATCGCATTGATAATTTCTGTGAAATCAAAAACCAAAACAAACAACCAAAGTCTCCCGAACACCAATAAAACTCTTGTAATTGACAAGTATCGAAATATTATAATTTAGACGAATAAAGTAATTTATTTAATTTCAATTGTTTAACTGCATGACTGGAAACTGAATAATTACTCTAACGAAAATTATTTTTTTTCTTTGTTTCACCTGAAGTTTTCTGCTCTAATTACAGCTGAACTGTTCGCGAAAATCAATTTTCCGTCGAAAACCGCTCTCATTTTTCTTTGAGAAAACATTAAAGCAAAATTTTAAAATATTTTTTGAATGTTTCATTATATATTAAATCCAATGTTCTACTAAAATTCAGTAAATGAACAAAAATTGAAAGAACGGGATGGGTCTCGAATTTTACTGATATTTTTAAAGAGAAATTGGTTAACATTTTTATCAATAATCTAATAGCATGTGTGTTTGTGGATGAATGTGTCGTTTTCTCCTACAAAGTATTGCCTGTTTGGATAAAAATTCTTAATAATAATTTATTAAATTCTATTACAAGCAGTACTTAACAAATGCATCGATGTTATTTATAATTTCATATTACTGCAAGACGATTTGAGGAAAGTGCAAACTATATGTATTCATCTTCAGAAGTAGTATATTGCGAAGGTTTATTTATTTATGTAATCTTTTTTTTTTTTTTTTTGATAATGCGTTTCTTATACAGGAATAATTTTGATGGTTTTTAATAAAAACTGTAATTTCTTCCCGTTTAAGTATTACATGAAGCGATAAAATACAAGTGTAATGAAATTTGTTTGTACATAAATAATACGATATCCTCTAGGCAACAATGTGTAAAAATTAACAGATATTTTTTATTTTACCGTGTTTCAAGAGCATTTCTCTATACTTTAAATTGAATGTTAAGAACGAATTACGATTATGTTATTATTACTATCATTATTATTTTGAAATCTCACTGTAACTACAAAACTACTCATGAGAACGAGTAAAGCCCTCTAACCTTCTGGGGGGGGGGGGGGCGGTTCCCACAAATTTTGAAACCTCACTTTAACTACAAAACTACTCATGAGAATGAGTAAAGCCCTCTAACCTTCTGGGAGGGGAAGGTGTTTCCCATAAAAAGTAGGAAAAAAATAATGCAATATGTTAAAATATTTAAAGAAAAGAAAAAGAAATAACTATTATGTTGAACAATGCTTTTTTTTCTCTCTCCTCTGTGTTTTTTTTTTTTTTTGTTGTTTTTTTTTTGTAAAGGTAAAAATATCCCAAAAGTAAACCTTAAAAAATATATATATAAACCTGCAAAAAGTAAAATATTGGGTGTGTAAATACCAAATATCATGTATAATTTTCTCAGCACAATTCTAAGGTTTTCTCTACTAATACCGATATGCTTTTGCCAATCATGCTGTTTGCAGAATTAATCTTGGATACACCAAGGGCTCTTCGTAATATACCAAATGATTCCTTCACCTTGGTTACAGATGTTGCCATTATGCGTTGCGCAACAATGTAACCTCATTCACACATAATTGTAGAGCCTTGACAACTAATGATACGTGCGACCTATAGACAAACAGTATAATGTGAAGCTTATGCAAATCATAATTTGCTCATTTGCGCATATATAGCAGCAACGGAGAAAAAACGCAAATCTGCGCTAATTATTATTTATGTAATTAAAAATTAGGAAATAGCTTTTCCATTGGATCTAGGATTTTAACAGGGTCATTTAAATGTATGATGCAATTGTGCTTTATCATTTGGTCAATCATCGAGTTAAATACCTGAGTTCGAAGTTCTGGAACGATTCCCCCCTTGTTATATTTTATGAAAAATGTACATTATATTTGAGTTAATTGTTTTAAAATAAGTTGGACTTAAATGTGAAAAAAAAGTAAAATTTAAAGGTTGCGTCAACATATTATATAACGATAAAAATAACGTATTTTATAAATCGTTTATATCGTTAAATTAGCGGTGTAAACAAGTAAAATAAACTTTTAAAAAAATTTTTAAATTTCCCTTTCTACATCCGCGTAATACACATTTCTTGAAAAATGCATGCTGAACAAAACCTGAAATACACAGACATCATGAAAAAAAATGATTATGTTACAATTAATAAAATATTTGAGATTTTTCTATCAAGAATAAGACAAATTAAATAAAGCAAAAGATTAGAATTGAAGATAATCAAAAGGTTTTTCCAATTTTGGAGCTTGAGCTATAATTGAATTTTCAAATATGAAAGAAATTAAAAGGAAGGAGAAAACTTTTTCGAGGAGTCTAAAAGGAAAACGGAAATTATATTTTTGCGATGTATTCATTAAATCGATTGGAACGCAAAGTCTCGAGAAAAGAATCGACGTTTTCAAAAGAGAATATTAGAAATGCAAGATCAATACTTTGCGTTATTGGACAAAATTTAACTTGATTATTACTTATTTTTTACTAAGGCAAAGCTTACTGAACTGTTTCCAAATAAAATATGTTGTTTATTAATCTGTACAATTCTGCATAACTGAATTAAAAATTTTCTTAAATTAAAATTATTCTAAATAATATTTTAAAATAGAAACTAAATGAACTGTAGAATTATCCGGAATGTTCTTTCATTCGCGAGTGTTTTTTTTTAAATTTATACACTAGGAAGAACAAAAATTTGCTGTAGTACATTCCCTTGTATTTAAACTAAAGGAATTAAAATTTTTATCATTTTATTAGCAAATTTGACAAAAAAAAAAAAAGCAATTCAGAAGACGGAATAAATTATTCTTAAAAACGTTCCTTTCTCTTTATTTATTTATTTCTTTTTAAAAAAATTCTTAACGGTATTTCTTTTTGTATTGGATATATATAGTCTAGTCCTATTGACAGCTTTGATATGCAATTGCTACTGTTCAAAAAATAGTTAATTTTTCATTTAACATATAGTTAAGTATTACTCAATTAACAGGGCAAGGTTTGATTGTGTTATGCATATTATCTTTTTTTTTCAATTCACACACACACATATATATACATATACATACATATATATATATATATATATATATATATAAACATTCCTTTTGATCGACTTTTCCTTCATTGAGCAATGCAACCATCTCATGGTATTATTCGATCTGGAACTCCATCCAAGATTTGCTAACGAGATTTTATGTCCGTAAGCCTGTTTTCTCTGATCCTATTCCCAAAGAGGAAACGTCAAATCAGTTTTCCTTTCAACAATGACAATAGTTGATCATTGCACTTTCCCATCCAATATTAGTTTTTTCAGTTACGTAGATTTTTCTTCTTTTGCTGCAATAATTGGTAGCGGCTATCTAAATGTGTACTTTATTTTTTAGAAAGTATAAATTTAGAAATTTTGATTGTAATTTGAGGCAGTTAAATGAAACTACACTAATTTTCTGGGGTCATACTAGAACACCGATTCAGACAACATAATAAAACTCTTAAAAGTTGATGAAAAAGTAAAAATTTCAACCTAAATAACTTTTTAAAACGTATTTGTAATATATTAAATACCTAATATGTTTTGTATACAGTTATATATAATATTTTTCATGCATACAGGACAGCTGTTAACTTTATTGAGAATATATTAAATTCCTAATATGGTTTTGTATACAGTTATATATAATATTTTTTATGCATACAGGACAGCTGTTAGCTTTATTGAGAATATATGCCACTGTTAAAATTATTTCCATTTTAAAACTACAAAGACTTAACAAAAAAAAAAAAAGCAAAAGAAAACTGGACGATATGGAATAAAGAGGTAAAATACCAATATAAAGAAAGTTTGCCTGGATATTTCTGAGTTATTGTCCACACTTATGAGAAATATAATAGGAAGTTATGACCAGTAAAATAAAGACGACGAGTAAAGCAGAGATTTATTAATTCACAACTATAAAACTGCTTTATTAAATGTCGTGGCTGCTCTTCTTACCTTATAATTATAACGTTGCAAAAAATTTGGTTTTGATCTGTCCTGCCATCAAAAAACCAATGCTTTATTTTTATTAAACTTTATTTTTATCGAAACATGACAGCTTTATTGTTAACATTGCGCATAATACACAGTGTGTCAAAGAAATTTCAAGACTATATTTATAAAATAAATAAAAACTAGTAAATATATTTTAAAAGGGAAATGTCAAGTAATTCAAAATTCGTTTCTGCGAGATGTATTTTCCAGGTATATAGAAGCGGAAGAAGAAACGCAATAATGCTTTATAGAGATTTGAGTCTTCTATTTTGTTTAGATTTTTTTTTCCAAATTTTATTTCATAATTATATTAAATTTATGGGACATAATATTTTTAACAAAAAAATGTATAACAAATTGTGTACTATTAAAACATTTACAACAAATATCATAATACTAATACACAATGTGTCAAAGAATTTTTCAGACTAGGTTTATAAAATAAAATGAAGACTATTAAATATATTTTTTAAAGTATTTTTATTTAACATCAGTTCCTTCGGCTTCAATAGATTTGTTACGGCGGTTTAACGACGATTCGAATGCCTGTTCCAGCTCACATTGTGGGACTGCCTCCAAAGCTCGCGTCAAAGCTGTTTGTATAGTGTCAACGTTATCAAAGAAATATATATATATATATATATATATATATATATATATAACAAATGAACTGAGGTTTTGGCAGTGAATCAGCTAATAGTTAAGGATTTATACGAATGCTCGATAACAAAGATAGCGTCACTGTAAGTTTAGTTCTAGCTGTAGTCTTAAAAATAATTTGACACGCTGTTACAAATAGCTTCGACGCGAGTTTTGGAGGCAGTCCCACAATGTGAGCTGGAACAGGCATACGAATCGTTGTTAAATTGAAAAAAAATTATTGGAGCAGATTGAGCTTATATTGAATAAAAATACTTTAAAAGACGTAATTACTAGTTGCCTTTTTATTTTATAAACCTAGTCTTAGAAATTCTTTGACACACTGTATATACTTTTAAAGAAACCTTAATAACATTTTCTTACAACGCTTTAAGTTATAAATTTTCATATCACTTTCATGTAAATTAGATGTCTGGAATACGTTTCTTTTGCTGCACAAGTATCTCTCTTACTAAATTTGCAAATCATAATATTTGTCTTTTCCACTGTTAATGAAACTGTGTCACTGCAAATCAACTCATCCATCACGAATTTTTAGCCCCCCCCCCCCGAAAAAAAACAGAGAATTTTCTAGAATTTGGCTGTACGCATACTTTATTTTTACTACTTGAGTAAACAGCAAAGTGTTCAGATAAGCTTCAAGAAAACAGAAAACCACAAAAATCCATTATTTCTGAATTTTAAAATTGTACCAAACTCCATTTAACAAGTTTATCAGTATCAACTTTCTATAACAAAGTTTAAAGAAGCTTCTTTGTTCTCAAAAAGAGATACTGAAGCTCTTGTAAGACTGAGCGGGAATTAGAAATGGGAGGTTCTGAATCAATTTAAAAAGGTAATTACATCTTTCTTTTGATTCCTGTTCTTAGATGTTGCTTTCTTCATTTTTAAGAACTTTTCATTACGTAATGTGAGCTAAACTGTAAAAGAAGTGTTCAGGAGATAACTTTTTGAAAAAAAAAATAAGTAAGTAATTATCTTTGAAATTTTATGGAATTTAAAACTGAATAAATTTATTGATTATAAAATGTACTAACAAAATCCTTAAATATCTTTAAAGCCACTGCTAAAGCGTACCCTTTAAGAGTTTTCGTCTATCTTGGTTGCAAATAGTTCAAATCATTATGCTCGAGTTTCGCATGGATTTTCAGCTCACTGCGGAGTTTCTTTAAACTCCCATAAGTGAGGAATTTCAACACTGTTGGAAATTTCATCATGAAATAACGGTTAAATAGCCGACAGTAGTCTGTCTATGTAATTTACCGTTAAAGTTACGGTTTGGAACATTTTTCTATCTTTACGGGACCTAACCATTTCCAATCAGCTTGGTTAAAAAGCCGTAAATACATAAGTTTACAGTTTTAAAACCAATTACAAATGGTTTCAAAATTAAATTTTTACAGTTCTTGAACCATATCGAGGCGTAGAATCTTCGAGGCGTAGAAACCCTTAACTAAGCGTGCGGGAATCGAACCCCAGGTGTATGGTATACCAGCCTTGCGTTCTAATCACTCGGGCATCTACACCACCCAAAGCGGCCGTTTATTTATCAATAAACCTTCTTTTCCAACAGGCAAACTGCATTAAAATTGAGATTTCAGTTTTGATTGCATCCAAAGTTTTGGTCTAAATTTACTGTATATTGACGAAAATCATATATTTACTGCAAAAATTAAAATACAAACAAGCTTCAGCAGCTCAAATTATGGGTTCGCTCATTCGCAAACAGTTCGAGAATCCGATGTCTCCAATTTTTGATTTACGTGTGTATGTGTTTCTATTTAGTAACCACTGCTTAAGCCACTTTTTTCTTCTTCTTTTTTATATACACATGCAGATTTGAAGTGATAAATCTCTATTCATAAGTTAACAACAACGTACGACCAGTACGCTTCCACAACCAAGATGGACACCCGATTCTTATTGACTACGATTACTAGTGGCGCTTGTAAATTACAGTTAGTTAAACGTTCTTTAGGAGAAACAGAGAAAAAACGATTTTTTTTTCATAATCAGCGGTTTGAGTATCATCTTTTTAATGGCTATTCAACTGTTGTAATTCAATATGGTAAAATAACAACCAAATAATTGACTATATTACTATTTTCTTACGGAATTTTTTAACAGGGAAGTCCATTTCTTTCAAATACAGGAAACAAAGAACTTAAATGAATAAAACAATAAGAAACTAACATATGTACTATTCCAAACTCTTGTGTTTATATACTATGTACACACAATTATTATGCAATGATAACAATGTGTAAGGGAAAGGAGGGTAAGAGTACGCACCTAGTAGATTGTTCGTTATAAAAATGAGAATTGAAAAGTGAGAACGCTGAAAATTGACTGAATCATAGTTTATTAACTTAGAAACTTAGGTACGCAAAATGAAAGTTTTATCTTTAAAAAATATATGACAGAGAGATAGCGGAAAAAAAATTCCAAATGGGTACTCTTACCCGACCTGGCGGATAAGAGTACGCACCCAGGAAGGGTAAGAGTACGCATTCAGAAAATTTAGCAGTAGTCACATACAAATCCTCCAGTGCCTTCGTAACTGGAACATCATCATGCCACCACTCCTTACATAATCCACACTGGATCTAATCTTCATCATATGATTGTTCGCAGCCTGGGCATATTGTCACCTCATTGTTTGCTGAACTTGTTGAGGGAACTGGGTTGACGATACAATGCAGAAAGAAGTTTTTTCTTTGCTTTCACGGTTTTTCCTTTTTCAGTTTTAGCCTCATTTTTACTTTTCATAGCAGCTCGATTAGTCTTTGCTTCTTCTAATTCTCTCTTTCTTTCTACCTTTTCCTTATGTGCGTACTCTTAAACGCCGATGTATTGCTCTGTAAAATCGTTCATAGATGGCTGTAGCATTCACAATAGTAAAATTCTGACATGCTCACGTTGTTCGGAAGGGAGCAAAGCTCATAATGATATCTACTTAAAATGCAAACATCAATCCTTTATTGACAAAAAAATTAATATTTCTTCACAGAAAAAAATTACCATGCCAACATGCAGAAATCGTATTTTACCTGATAAATAAACGACAGCAAGGATGAAAATAACAATGGCGGTCTCTTGAGCCAGCTGAAAACAAACGTGTTGAGTTGATCACATTCGCTTCTGCTTGCCATGTTGCCAACAGGGAAAAAAGTCCCTGCGTACTCTTAACCGACTGCGTACTCTTACCCTCCTTTCCCTTATATATTTATTCTTCTCACTAGTAATATTGTAAAATCACAAAGAAATTGTTTATTAGTGCCAGAAATGAATAAACATGACCATCACACACATGTGTTTAAGATAAGCTTTTGTGAAAAAGGTGCTGAAACACAATACTCGTTGGGAAACACATAACGCCTGAAGCAGCAGAGAAGACAGTTGAGTAGTAGGCAAATAAGTGTGAAAGTAAAACTATGTACTTATCTACAGCGTCTGACAGTCCCATAGCCAAAGAAATATCATTCAGATGAAATATCTTATACATTTTTGTATGTCCAATGTGTTGTAAGTTTGGGAAAAAATTCACACGAGATGAAAGTATTTAAGGGACTACGAATACCGTATCAAAACTGATTCAAATGATGTGCTATATTTATCGGAATCACTATTAAAAAAACCCGCGGTTGTTTTCTGCTGTGCTGTCCGTAAAAAGCTTACTTCTGGGACAAATATAATTTTGAAAAGGTGAAGGAACATAGAAAGGAATCGATAATAAAAAACGTACTCTGTTTAAATTAGGTATATTTGATTTTTATGAAACACAGTGAATAGATCACGTGTCTTAAATTTGTGGCTTACTTCAGAGACGTTAACAGGTTAACCCTTTAGTAAAGATATTTTAAATTAAAATATTTTTACTCTTTTTACACTGTGAATGAGCCTGAAAGTGCAGAAAAAAGTTGAGCTTAGTATCTAGAACACCTCACACGTTTCAATTGACCATTACAATTACACATGTCATTTGGAAAACTTTTTTCATAAAATATTATTGTCACTTAAGTAACTAAAAATGAAACATGCTTAAATGGCTTGGTTTTACGACAGGAATATATATGTCATGTTAAAAATCAAAGGGCTAAGGTGTAGAAAATTCTAAAATTTGAATAGATTTAAAATTAATACATTTTATGAGCAGGACTGTGTAACCTAAGCCAATAATTAATCACGGCTTTTCTTACCGCAAAATTAAATCAGTTTTGGCGATAATTTGATGCAGTGACTATTAGAGGGATAGGTTTGACACCTAGCGTGCTTATAGGTTTGAACACCTAGGGCGTCATATCATTGAACCGTGGGAAATCTACGACCTCCCTATCAGCTACTGGTCTCTTTTCGAGACATGCTCATTTTGGGGATATAGTATAAACGGGGATATAGTATATAGGTATAGTATAAACTGCTTTTGGAAATTTCAGTTGTAGGGGGTGACTAGAAAGCGAGGGGTGGGGTAAAAATTTATTAAAAACTATTATGCAAACAAAATACAAATAAATCAACTACGGATATTAGAAATAATACAATGCGAGATACAAGATCACCCGTGTGAGACACGGGCATGTGCGAATTTGCCGGTAACTTTCCCCCGTGTGTTAAAGGGTTAAGAAAAATATTTTGCGCATAAGAAAATTGAATAGAAACTACAGCAATAAGCGAAGGAGTGGTCGAATTATCAATTGAGGACAATATTTTTCATATACATTGTTTTATGCATACAAATAAATCAGAATATCTTTAAAAGATCGGAAAGTGGATATTAAAGTGTACTCTAAACTGTATGGAATTGTAGTAAATGCTATGTATATAAAATAGGGACGTGAACATGTCCCTATTTTACGTAATTCTGCTGTTTTTTAATGTCTTTGTTCGAATTAAATAGTTTTGTATTAAGCGCATAACCATTGAATGTACTTAATTGAAACGGATCTTAATTATTTTCTTTGTAACTCAAAAGGAGAAAAAAAAAGGTAAAACCTGATTTTTTCAACATTAATAATTGAATGAAATTGAAAATCTCGAATACTTTTAAAGCGTTGGACAATTAAAAAACTTTATCTTAATTTCCACTAGAATAAAATCTAATAACTTATTCTTTTTCATAGTAATGTCTGTGTAACTTTCTTTTCTTCTCAAAATGCAATAAAAAAGCACTTAAAATTTTAAATAACTAATTTCTTATTTAATTGGTCTTTGTACTGTTACGATAAAAAGAAAAATCTAAATTAAATTAAATCTATCGTATTTGATTTGTTAAAGTGATTACTCGTAAATACTAAGGGATCAATGGCTTTTGATAAGAAAAAAAAATATACAGTGATAGGCGAAGCATTTACTTCTATTTTAAGAATTAAAAAGATAGATAAAATAAAAAACGTATTCGTTTAAATTAGGTATATTTGATTTCTATGAAGCACAATGAATAGACCAAGTGTCTTATCTTTGATATGGTACTGAAATAAAAAGGAAATATGCAATGGTACTTTTAAATTATGTATTATGCATATTCATACGAAAAACAGTAATGTAGTTATCATATAGATGAACTAAAATACTATCGAGATACTTAGTCTACTAGACATGCACACACATACACGCATTTATACACTTTGCAAAAAAGGTCGAAATGTATTCCTCACCATTTAAAGCTGTAAATTCAGAAAGATGTCCATAGAGGCTTCTCACGAATTCAATACTTTCTTTTTTGTATTTTAATACGTTCACGCCGGCGCGTACCACCGGTGGCCCGCATTAGACTGTCTTATCGGGCGGCGCCGCCAGATGAAGCGCAGCATGAATTCTAGCGCCGCCTCACAGCGAAAAACATAAAAATCGGCCCCGGCGTGAACGCGTTAAGTATAGAAGTAATTTACAGCTTTCAGATATAGAGCCTTTTAAGCCCACTCACCATAAAGGACTAATATTTCACTTAAAACAAAACGTATATGTAATAGCATCCCCCCCCCCAAATTTAAAATACTACTTAAATTTTTTAACTAAAATTGGCAAGAAACTACAATTTCTCCCCCTTAGTTTGTTTGCTTAATTACTGTAAAATATTTTAATAGAAAAGGCTTTGTCACAAAAGAACTACCATTTACGTGAAAAGTAAATAAAATAAAGTGAAAAAGTTAAAATAATTAAAAATTAAATAAAAACTGAATAAAAATTGAAGGTGAGAACCTGTACATTAGGGTTTTTAACAGTGTAAAGCACAGAAAATATTAATTTATTCTTAACCTGTTATCTATTAATAAATAAACATTAAATAAAGTAGGATATTTTCTTTCACTTTTGTGACTTTCAAATTTTTTCCACACATGTTTTCCCGTATTATTTGAGAAAACATCTTTCAAGACTTTCAGAAGAAGTCAAATGTTCGTCGTTTGTTGACGCTCATGTGCTTGCTTATACGCAAAATTAAAGTAATTTAAACCAAAAATAAATATTTCTGTTCCTCAGTTTGAACGATTTCGAAAGATATCTATCGCATCCTTTCAAAATGAATTTCAGCAGAACCGAATTTTTAAAAAATAAACATACTTGGGTGGTAAGGGGCACTATGTCCATTTGGAAAAAAATGGACAATTTAACAAGTACATTTACATACAACTATCATAAAATGCTAAAAACCAAAAGTCGGAAGGCTATAATTAGGGATGTAACGAATATTCGGCCACTATTCGGTATTCGGCCCTTACGTACGGCGTATTCGTAATAGTGGCCGAATAATCGGTAAGATCAAATTCGGCCGAATAATTCTGTTACAGTAGAAATGTGAAAAAATAAAGAAATTAGTAGATTTAAAACATTTATAACTGTATTGTAGTTACTGCAATAGACTACATTAGTATATATAGCTTTAATGAATAAAAATACTTTAGAAAAAACTACTTTTTTTTAAACATTTTTTTCAGGTTTCTCTGGACAAAAACAGATTTTAAAGTTATAATACTGTATTTTTTTATACCTAGCTCCCAAAAGCTGGCAATAGGTAATTATGATGTAGAATAGGATACTTTTATTTTGTTATTATATTAACAAAGTGGAAGTCAGACTTTGTTTGTGTAGACTGATTTACAGTGAATATTTAGTAAGAGAAAAATGTGAAAAGTCTAAAATAGATCATGAATATTAAGATAGCATAAGTTATTAGTATTTTTGAAAATAAAAATATATTCCAGTTAAATGCATTAAATTTTAATAGATCTTTTTGAAATAGGTATGTAAAAAAACCATAAAATAAAAATATTAACTTTTCTAACTTTTAAAATAGTTTCATAAAACTATTTTGATCAAGGTAAAAGTTCACTAAGCAATAGTATTTCTTTCATTTGAATTAAATAATTAGTAAAATAATACTAATGATTACACTAAAATCTGTCATTTCTATTAGACTTATGGGTGAAATTCTTAGTTTTACTGCATTCAAAACAAGACAGAAAACACATTAATTTTAGATACTGTTGCTTAGCAAACTTTTACCTTGCTCAAAATAGTTTTAGATTCTTAATAAACATAATTAAGTCACACATCTTCGATTAATGTGCGGAATTGGTGTTTTACTTCGTGAATACTTTTAAATTTGACAAATACCTTCTATTTTAACGAGTTCCTAGAAATTTTAATATTCGGCTTCGGCCTGGAAGAAGTGACAGAATATTCAGTAATCAGCTAAATCACTGTTCGTTACATCCCTAGTTATGATAAACAAGTTTTCATTTTAAGAACCCCATAAATGACAATTCAGCGAATAAGTAATATGAAATAATAACGTTTTTCCTTTTTTGAAACACACCGCCTTAAAATTTTGGTTTTTGTGACACAGTGTCCTTTATCTAACAGGTACGGATACTAACGATAAATGAAAATGAATGTATTTTTTAACTCATATTTAAAATATTTCCTTAAAAATAATAAATATTCCAGAAATTATAAATGCCAGAAAAATTATAAAATTATTTATGAAGTACTGGCGTCAAAAGTTTTATCAGCACTATTTCGATCTAGTAGCATCTATTTTTAAAACGAATTTTCGCATTCCTTTTAAAGATATAACCTATCGCTTACCTAGAAAAAAAATTGTTGCACTCTTGGAGTGTTTGGCGTCTAAAACTAATCAGTTCTAGTTCCTTTCGGAATCCATTTCTATACCTAATTTCACTTTAGTTCTTCTACCATATTTAGAGTTAAAGTGCGTAGAAGAAAACGTTACACACACACACAGAAAGTTCTCAAAAATTATCAGAATGAATTCAGTATCTTCGTTATGACGCAGAAATGAGTCCAAATTCGGAAATAGAAAACTTATCGTATCCAGTACTTAATTAAATATATTGTGCAGCTTCGGTTTAGAAGAAAATAAAAATCGGTGAGTTAAATGAAAGATAACCGAATATTCAAGAATAAACCTACTGCTGACGCATTATATAGAAGTCGCTGTAAGTTATGTTTCTTTCAGTTTTATCAACTGAAATTGGTTTTCAAAATATTTTTTTCCTGCTGAGGATTTTAATGGGTTTTCAATATTGCTACTAATCCTGACGTAACATGAATTTTAATCAGCGACAAGAAGCTCCGTGGCTGGGAAATTTATGGATCATGCCTACAAAATAATTACCTGACATCGCAATAAAATAATTAGAAAATGACGCGATGCATAAAATAAGATATTTTAATGAAATAGCTTTTCAGATCGTTTTAAATTGCATGTTTCTCCAGAGGTCTGTGTGTGATGTAATACATAATAAACATTTTGCTGATACAATTATATTGAACTATGTATGTTGTAGAAATATAGTTTTTCAATAAATTGGTTGATCAATACTGTGCCAAATATTGGTGTTATTTTTTTCTTTCGGGTACTAAGGATGCTTTATTTCGCTTCCTTGTTTGTTAGTAAAGCGCGTCATTAATTCATACGAAATGTTTAAGCATTAGATCATTTCTAAAACTATTGATGCTTCTACAGTTAATTGATAGCATCTTTCCGGATATTTTTAATTATGTCAATTCTTTTGTTTCTGTGTTATGTATATCTCCTCCCATTGAGATTGCAATGAATGAGTTTTAAAACGTAAACAAAAATATTGAGATTTTACATTGAAATAAAATTTTAACAGCTTACTTGAGGTAAGGGTAACTTAACAGTGAAGAAGAAGAAAAGAAGATGTAATATCTTCAAACATATGCGAGTGAAATCATAAAAGAATATTATTTCCATAAATTAGTAATACTTATATGAATTGAATCATGCTCTTTCCAAGAATTTTTTTTTTAATGTCACCAAGGAAGGAAAATTATATTTAATTATCATTTGTACCTTACAGGTGGGCTATAGTAGGTATAAAAATTTTGGGGCGATCTCGATTTAAAATTTGTTCTAATATAATGAATGAACAAAATACAAAAAGGGAGTAACGAAGATCTTATAAAATAATCTCTATATATAAAAAACAAACATTATTGGCCAAGTCTTTACGAGGGGGGGGGGTTCGAAGCAAGCAGGTAGAGCAGGTAGCTCCTAACATTATCATTGCAAAATGTTTTATAAAGGAATCATGCATTAAAATTTAAAAAAATAATAAAAAGCTGTTAGTTAGTAAAAACTGCAGTAAATGTATGATGCCACTATAAAATTCTGCGAAGTCAAATAAATAAGGACACGAAAAAGCGTGTTAAATCCATATTTTTAGAAAAGATATTAGTTCATGTGGCATCTACAGTTTCTTAAAATTGTATAAAAATGACATTAAGATGTAAAATATTTTGTAATTGGACGAAACACTATAGTTGAAAGAATGCTCCTCTGCTCCTCCTACAAAATTTGTTAAATCCATCACAACCAGTTTAATCCATCCGTATGTATTTGCTGATTCACAAGCTGTGTTTTCATAATCCTTTCAAACGCTTACTTTTAGAAGCAAAAGCAAAACCTGTTAATCCCACCTTTTGAAGGTTTTCCCAACAGTGTTCTAGATTTTACTTGGGTTAATCATGCTCTTTTTATTTTAAACATAATGAAAACACCACGTTTATTTCTTTGTTTTAAACGATACAAATGGACAAAGAACGAGCTACCGTAAAAATACAAAAGCTTTAGCCTGAATTTTCACAAGTAAAGCCTGTTAAATCCGAAGTATTTATTTGCGTTATTTCTGAATTCATAAAGTACTGTGATTTGAGCCTTGGACATAATGAAATTGCAGCTGTTATAGATTTTTTCAAAGTGTTTACACACTTTAGCTAAAACAATGTAGTTTGAAAGCAGTTTCTCAATCAGGGTGTCTGCAGATTTTTAAAAGTAAAATTTTGTGACCGTTCGGTGACACCTCGGATGTTGATTCTATCGGAAATCGGAGATCCGCTGTCCACTGTATGACAATTGCTACCGGATATCCGGCGCTGATGTTTGAAACAAATTTTATATATATTTGAAAACATCTGACAGTTTCCAAATACGTAAGATCGGATTTCGGAAATTCAAAACCCTGTTGGATACAGAATGTCCGACGCCCTCATTAGCGGGGGCGGGGGTCCCGTTGTATGGGAAATTTTCGTGGCATGTTCGTAATTCCGTGACTTTCCGGACTTTCGTGACCTGTAGATACTCTTTCAATTTCCCACAACTTGTGCATTTTTTATTTAAATTGTTTTTACCATTTCAAAACTCAAACATAGAATAGTGAGAATACGAAGCCACAATAAAATGACTCAATCGTTTTTGTTTATTCTATGCCAAGTATTAAAAGATATACACTTGCAGTTATGCCATTCAAGTTAATGAATTCTTTTCAATCTAAAATTTTCTGTTATAATGAAATTTGAGAAAAAGTTTAAATGAAAAAAAAAAAAAAAATACAGAGGGACGTTTTTAGTGGAAGGAACGGAAAATTGAAATTGTAGTTCGGGAGCTGCTCATTAAATCGATTTAAGCGAAGAAAAAATCTTTAAACCCTAAATTGAAGCTTTCGAAAAGTGTATTAAGAATTCAGGATCAATAAATTCTGTTATTGGTAAAATTCAGTTGATTTATTTTCATTTAAATTATATGTAATGCTAACATTGAATTATGAAAATCAATTTCATATTTTATTAGATCATGCTTTTAAAAATATGTTGTGAATTATATTTAAAAAATAAATTTAATAAAAAAGGTTTAATTGTAAGTAAATATAAAACAAATAAGAGAAATATTCAATATGTCTGAGAAATCTTATATTTAAGGCATCTAAAAACCTATGTTTTAATTTCTAGAAATGTTTTTGCAATCACGCAAATACTAACCGTTGAGATTAAAGTTAGTTTACATGTTTTTCATAAATCCTTTTAAGGTATGAAAGAGAATTAATTGATTATTAGAGCTGTGAATGTTTTGGTAAAAAAATAAATACATATAATCCCGTTTTTCCGCGTATAATTTCCATAACGTCCGTTACAAGGAAATATTTCCATAATTTTTCATTAAGAAGGATTTACTTCAAATCGTTATAAGCGTTTTGTTTTCTTCAAAGATTTACAAAGAAAAAACCATTACAGGGTAGACAATGGGACCTATTTCGGAGAAAGTTTTCCAAATTAATAAAGGTAATATTTATGTGAGTACGTTAAAGATAAAATATTATCAAATAAAGCAAACATAGTATTTGAAATGAACGTTAAGAGGTATTATGTAATGCGATTTGATTGCACTATATCCGCAGATCATAGTTTTCCAATATGTTTCAGTTATTACTTTAATGTAGAAATCTGTATGATGAGGTTAGATTAATAAATGAAAAAACAGAAGAAAACTGTTTGCTATCTTCTTTGTTATTTACATCTGAAAAATAATACGTCAAGACAAAAGTTGTAAAAACATTTGACTTTCCATGTTCGCTCAAATTTAATGTGGGAAGGCACCTACTTCTTATGCATTTTGTCAATGTTATCTCTGTCAAAGAAGTCAGTTGCAACTGCAAGGCTTGTTCTGCTCCAAATGACTGGATACTCAAAGTGCATTTGTATAGGTAGATCAAGATTTGCATTTGTATACTAATATATTGTAATTTATATGGCAATAAAAGCATTTGCCTTCTTACATATCATCATCTTTTAAATTACAAGAAAGAGTTTGATTTTATATTATAACAGGGAGTGCTGCTATAAACTATGTCAATAAAATGATGGTATGCGTTCGCCATTTAAATTTGTCATGATCTTGAAATGATTTTTTGAAAATGCAATAAACAATGTAGTTTTTAAAAGGGTTTACTTACCCTCTGTCTTCATTCCTTATATAAGAACCTGAAGCTTTTTTTTCTCAGAAAACACCTTTCTACTTCACCCCCCCCCCCCACCCTGTTATTACGTGGCCTTAGGGCTGCCCTCCCCCGGGCACGGGTAAGTGAATTCTATCAACGCTCGCTCCCACCAGTAGATTGCAATAGCTGAGCGCCAGCCCAGCCTTATTACATTGCTGTGTGCACCTGGCCCTCCTTGATACCCCTACGGTTGAAGAGTATCATTGGGGGGTTGTGGTTCCCTTTCTCAGAAAACACCGTTTAAGATATATGTTTTAAAATAATTACTTATTATAAAAAGCATTTATAATGCAAAACCATTTTCTTAACACAAACAATACAGCTGCATGCAAAAACTACTCCTTACACGGTTCAACGCTACACGTACTGCTTAGGTAGCTAGGAAGTAAATGTCCGAAAGTACCGTATTTATGCGAATCTAATGCGCATCGATTTTGACTAAATGTAGTATTCAAAATTGGGGTGCGCATTTGATGCGAGTGCAAAACTGGTCAGCAGTTCGCCGATGACGTCAACCAAATTTATTCGCCGACAAACAATTTTTTTATTAATTAAAGTTTTAAAATGGGTATGCGCATTAGATTCGCATAAATACGGTAGTCTGAAAAGTTCATATGTAGCATTCTCGCATCTATAACGTAATTCCCAACAACATGTGCCGCCATTGTGAGAGCTATTAATTTTGATGGAACTGGGAGGGGGGGGGGGAATCGTTTTGAAATTCACTCGGAATTCAATAAAAGCGGCTCTTGGTGTTCTGAATAAAGTAGGTATTCAAAGCCAGTTGTCAAGGTCTTGCTTTGTAATTGCTGGCAATTTTTCATTCTTTGTTATGCCAGTTTCGTCTAACAGCAAAGGCATCATTATCAATCAGTCAATAGCACCTGGCTATATGAGTTGTGCTGCTCATATACACGAAAATAACTTAATAATTTATAGGGGGAAAAGTCCCAAAAAATAAGTAAACACACAAATAAATGAAATTAAAAACAATAAAACCACCCTCGCATCCTACCAGTCTCCCACAAACTTTTTGGAGCCCATTAAAAAGGTAACAATTTCTGGGGAACACAACAGGTCTGCAATGAAAGTAAGCGAAATGCAGCCCATTGAGAAAAAAACCTCGACGATTGGTGTGTATAAACATTGAACACCTCAGCGTAAAAATTTGGGCAGGTTTCAGTGAAAAGGCACCAGTTATATTTTCTGGTGTTTTCGTTTTGTTCAACGAATTATTTGAAATGCTACTTACGCCGAAATAAAAGACTAAAAATGAGTTTTTGAAGAGTACATTAGAGCACAGTAGTTATTATTTTTCTCCCTCAGACGAACCAATTATATATATATATATATATACGAACCAATTATATATATATATACTACATAAATGAATAATTTAATTTAATTTAGAGAAGAAGCTGTGTGGTACCTAACATTGCAAATCCGATGTCAAGATCAAGAAAACATACTTGTTTAATATTTCACACAATTTGTGATGCCCTAAAAGATGATTCTTTTGTTGCTATGTTTAGTATTGAGGTATCGTTTAAGTATAGTTGTTTTTTTTTATATTTTAACTGAATGTCATAAATAATGTTTTGTTTTACTGATTATATGATTATTCACATTATAGGTTATCGATAAGTTCAATTCTAGGTTTTTGTATATTTTTAGCTACTTATCATTCTAAAAATAGTTCTTTATATTAACGAGTGTTCTTTAAGTTATTTGAAAGGCTACATGAAGATTTTGGATGGTTTTCTGGAAGGCTAAACATTTTGCCTACGAGTTATAATGTAATAGAACGCAGTGTTATATATATATATATATATATATATATATATATATAACCATTGAACGGAAGAGTATAATGCTGGAGAGGAAAATGGCGCAATGCTTGGACAGTAGAACAGTCGTATGTTATTGTACTACATGAATATAACTTTTTTTTTTTTTTGGAGACTGGGGTGGTACTATGGAACACTGACTAAAAGTGGAAAGCAAATGTTATTATTCATATTATTTTGAATCGTAGATTGTTTGAATACTCTATTATGTTTCTTTTACCACAGAATTACATTTCATTTAAAAAAATAAACATTAGGGTCATTCTATATCAAATCATCCAGCCACAAATGAAAATGAAACCCATGTTCTCAGTTTCTTAGGATTTTTTTTATTTTTTCATTTTACTATCACGATTGCCCCTGTAAATTTTTCTGTTGCTATCTTTAATACTTTTTGAGATATGAATTTTCTAAAATGTGTTTAAACCCAGATAGCATGCTTACTTGCGACAAGTTTGATTTTTTCATGATATGGTTTTGTTACGACAAATTAGACGCAACAAATGTGTGGCAAAACTGTTGCAAGGTTGACAACTTGAGCAATCACTTCCTTGCAGCACAATTTTGCTGCAAAAGTGTGGCAAGTCTGTCATTCAACGCATGCGCAGGCCATGGAGTGGAAGTTTATCGGTAAAGAATGCGAATGTTGCATCTGGCAACACCCACCACCCACAACCATGTGCGATAAAGAAAGAAATCGGCGTGATCGTGCATCTAAACAATAGAGTTGGTTTTATTTCCTGATCGTATTAAGATGTGAGTATGTTTTCTTATTTGTTGGGTACTTAATTTGTAGAGATTTAATTTTAGCATGTAATATTTTAAGAACGATTCATTTTTGTACTTCTAAAATGCTGGCCGTGAAAGATTTAAGGGTTGACTAGTATGTACTGTCAGGGTTCACACTAGGCCGCGCGATTCCCGCAATATTTTTTTAAATCCCACTCAAAAAAAATTTTTTTTGGGCTTAAACTTTAAAAATCCCACTTAAAATTTTGGTCAAGGAGGAAAATCCCACCTTGTATTTTTTCCCAGCGTGAATCCTGCTTATATATACTCCAAGTGTGTGTGTGTGCAGTGTGTCTGTGTAAATACTGTACAGTGGTACAGCGGTTTAAGTGTACTTAATTTCTATCAGTTTTTTAATACCCGCTCACTGTTGCGGAAACAAAATAACTGATGTTTTTGAGTTAACCCTGACTGTACTATTAGTGACATAGCTATTTATTCATTTAAGTAATTTACTATCGTGTTATTTCACTAGTAGATGTTCGATTTTTCCTCAAACACAAATTTTTTATTTAAAAAAATATTCTGATGATTTTAGATTTCATTACCTCGTATTTATAGATGCATTTTTAATCTTCTCTTTGTGTCGTTATTTTTTAGTTTTTCAAATTTTGTCTGTTGCATTTATTTAATAAAAACTTCCATTTTTTTCGAGATTGACTTTCTTTGTTTTGTAAAATATTCAGATAATTATAGAGGTTGCATTTTTTATTTTCTGTCTGTTAATGTTTCTTTTTTTTTAAAATTTTGTCTTGAATATTAATTTAGTTTATTAAATTAATTTTGAAACTGGATCGATTGACTCTGTATTTGTTTTTTCTTTTTAAATTCGCTTTTTAATTTTTGCTATTGTTTCATTGTTGTGAAATTTAGATGCATTGTTTGTTGCAATTCTTGAATTTTATATATTGATATGTATTTAATTTGAGTGTTAAAATTACTTCTTTTTAATTTGATGTTTTTAGATTTCCTTTTTCTGGTACTAAGATGCAATTTTAATTTTTAAGATTCTAAGAAAAATCTTTAATTTTGCTTTATAATTTAATTAGGGTTTTTTTTAAAATTCGTTATCATTTATCGGATATTTAGTATCATATTTAATTTTGTTGCTGTGGTACTTTCTTGAATATTATCTATTAATATGTATTTAGTTTTTAGGGTATTTAATTTTTGGGATTTCTGTTTAATGTTTCAAGAAATAAGATTCCTTTTTTATCATTAAATTTTGTTTGTTGCTATTAGGACTTCTTGAATTTTATCTATTGATATTCCAATTGATTTTGGGGGCTGTTCATTAATGATGTCACACTTTTTCCCATATATTTGACCCCCCTCCTCCCTTTGTCACACTGCAGCGGTCACCCTCCCCCCTTTGTCACATATTAAGGCAGATTTTACTTCTCTTTTAACTATTTTGTTTTCAGTTGAATAAAATTACAGAGACCTTCCATTAAGAAAAAGTTGTTCAGTATACCACAAAACCAAACTGGATTCTATACTTAATCAATATAAAATATCTTCATCTGTTTTTTCATTGTTATTATAGATATTTCTAAAAGTGAATCGGTTTTTAAATTCTTATTATTAAAGATGACTATTCCTTACTTTCACCACTTTGATTCACATTGTTATTGTTTTTATAGTTACATGAAAACACAAGTGCAATTTGTGATGAAGAAGAAAAATTAATCATGCTTTTTAAAAATTCTGGCCCGATTGTTAAAAAAATAAGCAAAATAGAGTTATTATGTGATGGCGAAAGAGCTGTAAGAATGTAAAAACAAAATTTTCTTTTTTATCTGATCAGGTTATCATTTTTGCTATGTGTATTTAATTGTGCGATTGAAACATTTAATATCACCTGTGGATTGAGCTATGAATTTGGAAAAAAAAATCAACCATTTTAATTATCTGTTCATAAAGTTGTCTTCGAGAGAGGGTAGATTTCTTGCCAAGGAACTAAAGCAAAAGCTTTAACAACCATATGGTTCACCAGCAACACCTTCCAAATTTAGAACTATTCCACTACCTGAACCGTTAATTTTAATAATTTAATGAATTTTATTTTAAAATTGATAGCTATAAAAGTCTCAAATATAAATAAAAGCTCAATTTTAAATAAAAAACAGTTAAAACATTATGTTATAATAATCCATTTTTTAATATAATTGATGTTAAGGGGTACATTGAATTTTTTTTTAGCTTTATTAAAATTTTCTTGTCAAGATGGGGGCAAATGAAATGCTGAAGGGATGACCTTGATTATCTGAGCTTTACACCTGAAGTGGCAAGAGCCCAACAAAAAAGACTGAAAAAGTCCTTCCTTGCGACAGAAACTTTCAAAATTGATTTTTTGTAAGTATGCTTTTCCTTGTAAAAACATTTTTAAAAAAATGAAATAAATATAGGAATATGGACAGGTTTAACTGTTGGAATGCAGTGTAAATGATGTGTAATTTCTCGCTTGAGAACCTGAAGAGTTTTGTCTGGCATATTATTTAACTGTCTAAAAAGATTAAGGGATTCATAGAAGAGAGGGTCTTCATCTTGCATGTTACTTTGTTTTTCCCTCTTCTATTTTTGAGTACCTCTGAACCAATTTGATGCATTTTTTAAAAAATGTTTCTCTTGCAGCATAATTTATATTTGCATTTTCTAATTGAAATTTATTCATCCTCATTGACTTGTATATTATTATTAATTGTCTTGAGAAACTATTTAAGAATGGTTTAGCATTTAAGTTGCCTTTTTTAAGGTCATGTACAGAGAACAATTTTTTCTAGAAGAAAACTTTAATAAATAATAAGATCTGTTAAACTTTGGGCTTAAAAATGTACTAATGCAGCAAAAAGCTCTAATATTCTGTTTAATTGAACCTTGAAGATATTGTGAATAATTTACCTTGCCACTGTAAGCAAACACGTATGAATATGTATATTCTATGTACAAAAATATAGAACTTAACTGTAGCTTACATTAGTTGTAATTTTTTCTTTTTTAAAAATTTTTTTTATATGGTTAGAATTCAACTTTTTTTTTTTCTTTTGAAAAAACAATTTTTCAACTGACTTTCGAAAGAGGTTCTGGCTGATTAATTTTTCTATTTCAAGCCCTTGTTAAACTTACAAGCTTCTGTAACATTTCTCATAGTTTATTATATTTTTATAGTGATAGTTAGTGAAATCCTTAAGTATGATTTTGCTGTCTATGGCTTATTGCAGGGAAAAATTGATTTGTTTCTTTTATTGATTTCTTAAAAAATTAGCATTATCCAGCTGGTGTTTTCATGTGAATGAATTGCCGAATAACAACAGTTCTCAACATGAGGGCATACCCCTTGGGAAGGTGTAGAAGAATTTCAAGAGTGTAAAAGTAACTGCAGTTTCCTCGATTTTGTGGTTACAATATAAACTATAATGTTTTTTTAACAATACAGCACCTATTTGTACACTCAACTATCTACTACTATTGTAAATGATTCCTTTTTTGCAGACAAGTTTCTTTAGAAGTTTTGGTGTTCTTAGTGCAGTTTTCTTACACATATCTATGAATACAGAATTTCATCAATACCATACATCAGTGATTCTCAACCACTGTGTCATGGCACTTTAGTGTGCCGTCAAATTTTAGAAATGTACGTAATAAAAATTATAATGTTTCTTATTACAAGTAAAGTTTGTTTAAATAAAAGAACAGTACACTATAGAAGCAAACTTGTTTGTAGAGTTAAATACCATGTTTTTTAATTTAAATTAATAAATTATTTTAGTGTTTTATAGGTAAGTAAACAACTTTTTAACTTATCTTTTTCTTTGTGTGCTGTCAAATTTTGAAAACGTCCATAGTGTGGCCCGACAAAAAAAAAATAAAAAAAGGTTGGGAATCACTGGCATACATGACCAAATATTTAGTAAAGGTGGATGTGGTAATAACCTGAGATATGCTTTGTCACAGCTACAACCAAATGTTCAAAAACTTGTCAAGAACTAATTAATGTTGTGAAAGTGACAGCTGCATACCAACCTCACCTACACCCTTGATTATCTCAAATACATTTGATCTGTATTTTAATTTTTTGGGAATTTATAATATTAATGAAAGCTTTTTTTTTTCTGTTGTAGGATGGAAAGACGCCTCTTGTGTGACGGAGATTTCAAAATTTTTGCATGTTTCAATTAGTTTGGAAGTTATTTTAATATAAGATATTTTAGAATGGCTTATTTAAATTTTTATTTTAATAGTTTACATTTTTCCTCTTCTTTCTTTATTTATTGCTTGTGAACTTAATTTAATAATTAAAAATTCATAATTTCTCTTTTCTTGGCAAAGGGTCACTACCAATCTTAAAGTAACAAGCATTTACTTAATTGATCTTTCATTTTAATTTTTAGGGGAAACACATATGAAATACAATTTTAAAATAAAAATTGAAAAAAAACTATAGAAAAGGAAATTTTTTATTAAAAAATTGGCTTAGTGATTAAATATTTATTAGTAATGAATAAGGAATTTGAATTTAGCTTTAAAAATAGTGATGCAAGTTAAGCCATCTCTTTTTATTTTTAAATTATAATTTCTGTTTAGTGCATTATTTTAAGGTCATAAATAAATAAAAATCAATCTGTAAAGTATATAAATACCAGTTAGAACAATGATTCTAATCCAATTAGAACAAAGATGTTTCAGAGATAAAAATGGATTTGCTTACATATACATTTTTTAATGCGAGATTGCAGTAGTTGCACTACTGTATGTCTTAGTATTACTTTATTGTTCTTATATTTTCATTCATAAACAGGATTTTTTTTTGAAATTTGGAATATATGAACTAAATCTTGTTTGATCATTTAAATATATTTTGCAAATTTCATTCACCTCCAATCTTTGTAAATATATGTATACATAGACTGTGTGTACATACAAGTTTTATATCTTCTGAAAGCAATAGTGGTAATTTATTGCTAATAATATTGATGCTACGGTATGTAGTCAACTTCATTAAATATTTTCAGTCTTGTGATTTTTGAAGAGTGGTGCTCCTGCTTCTTAATTTTGGTTTTGTATTGTATATATAAATTAAGTGTTCTTATTCATGTAACATTAAATGTTCTAAAAATAGTAAAAATAAAGCTTGTATGATAATAAACAATTTTAGTCCTGTTTTATTTATGTTTTGTACCTAGTTGAAGGATCCTATTTATATAAAATTTGTTGAATGCATGATCATACATTCAAAATCTATGTAATATGCCCAAAATAACTAGAAAATTCAACTCTATATGCAAATTAAAGTGTATTAATCTATATAAACTAAACCTGAATCAAAGTTGTATGTTTCTAATTAATATAGTGCAACAATTCTTACTTAAGGATTAAAAATGACAACAACAGCATTTGACAATCTAGACATTCATGTGCAAACTGCTTCTTTTTCTTAAAAGTGGTAAATGTGGATATATTGGGATAGGGGCCATTTCACAGTATTTTCTAAAATTGTAGAGACCGCTTTTTTTGTTATGACTATGTAATTTACAGCTTAATTATCACTAAATTTTGTTTTCAAATAATGTGCTCAACACATTATTTGAAAATAAAATTTGGTGATAATTAAGCTGTAAATTACGTAGTTATAACAAAAAAAGTAATGTTGCGGACTCTACGTTTGGACAAAATACTGTGAAATGGCCCATAGCGCATCTAAGAGAAATTAGCTTAAATGCCACAAATTTGCATCAAACTTGATAGGACAAAAGTGAACTTGCAAGGGATTTGCAGCAAATTTGATACAAGAAAGGTCAATTTGATATTACAAAGCTTGCGTTCCAACCAGTTCGCTACAAATTTGCGGCAAACTTTTTAAACTTGCAAAGAGTTTGCAGCAAATTTGCACGTCAATGGTAAATTCACAAGGAACTTGCTGCAAATTTGATATAGCAAAGCTAGCTTTTGTACCAGTTTGTCTCAAACTTGCAGTGAAATTGACGTGACTTGCATGACAAGTTCACTGCAAGTGCTAAGTGTGGTGACTTCGGCACTTGCGTAAACTTGCTACAGTCTTGCTTTGAACTTTCAGGCTTGCATTATGAACTTGCTGCAAGTTTCCAATTTTGCAAAGCAAGGTTGCTGCAATTTTGTTGCAAATAAAAATTGCTATCTGGGAAGGGACGTCTTCGCTTTGCGGACAAATTTTGTGCTAGCGACATAGTTCAAGCAAAAAATTCATAACTTTGCCAATTTTCATAATATCACAAAACTTTTTTCACTAAAATGTTCAGAATAACTTACAGAATTAGAAAAAAATGCTTTTAAACAAATATATATTAAATGGTGCAGTTAGTATTGGCCCAAACTTGGATCTCCTAAATATTTTGAAGAAAAAACATGAAATTTTAAAACAGCAATAAAACTAAAAGGCGCTGCAGTAATCAAAATATTTTTTTAAAATAATAATCCTCTGAGTATAAATAAAAAGGTTCTGAAATAAAATTGGTGGCTTTTTTACTGAAAATATATTTAATTTCACAGTAAACAATTAAAAAGTATATATACACAATAGCTTTCACAACATTAAAAGTTTCGCTTCTTATTAAAAAATACTAATTGCTTTAAAATAATAAATTACAAACAATATAATGCAAAATAAGTTTATTTTTACAAAAAATAAGTTCATAATTTAATGTTTATAAAGTTTAAAAAAAAGCATAAAATTGAGAAAGAAAAAAGAGGTCATTGAATTATGATTTTTTACAAAGTATGTAAACATAATGCAGGCATTTCCTATTTACACCTGTGACATACCAAATGACCAAAAGTAATTTTTATTTTTTAACTATTTTAAATTAAATTTTGTGTGTGACAATACCTTTTTTATTGTCCCTGAGTCTTTTAAAATGTTTTTGCACTGGAGATCGATTGAAGTAATCTCCTTCTGCAGAAAATAATAAATTCTACCTGATGCTTTTGTAATTGGAGGATTGACATAAGAAATCACATTGCTTATGGGAATACAGCAAACATCTTCTTTTGTGGGCCAGTAAAAAGATGCAGCTGGTCCATGGGGATGCATGAATGAAACTTTAACGTCACCTTCATCTTCGTGTTTTGATATAACTAATCCAAAAAACCATTGGTTGTCATAAATGCAGGCAATGTAATTGTGTACACCGATATCAAACATCTTCACTGATGTATTTTGTTCTGAAAAATTAAAGACTGTCCAAAAGTGTTTGTCAAAACTTACACGTTTTGTTGCAATTGAGTCTTCAGATATAGGCTGAAAATGGTGAAAACTACGTGTTCCAGGAACAGTTTTGTCTTTGGAGAAACGAGTCTGCAGTTCTTTACGTGCTTCTATAAGTGTTTCTTTTTTTACCAGTGTGAAATTTATGTTTTCAATTTTTGTCGAGCAAAAATCGAAGAATTTTTGTGCATTGTTAATAGCATTACCAGGAATCATTTGGAGACTCGCTTTTGTTACAGTACGTTTGACGGTGCCGCCAATACCATCACAAGGAGACTCCCCATGGCTGGTGGCAAAGAAACACCATTGAGCTTTTAGTTTAAAATCACTTTCATAAAGACACAAATTCAGAAAATTTTTGCAATTTTTGTACTGCGCAGCACACTTATCGCTATAGTACGTCACACTTCTCACAGCTGGAAAATTATTTTTTAAGTGCTCCACGAGAATTTTTTGTGTTTCATGAACAAATGCTACATCATGTTCCAAGTCATCAGACACTATACACAAACTAGAAACTATTAACTCATTATTGTTTTCTTTACGTGTATATATTATTACTGGATGAAGAGAGCAGCTATCATTTGTCCAATGGTATTCTTGTGCTTCATTTTGCAAGACAAAAGAGTAATTTTCACTGAAATCCATTAGAACAATGGCTTCATCCAACTTGATATTACTTTTGATTTTTTTTTAAATATCTAGCTTGAGATTTAGCTATAAAAGAGTGAAGTTAGTTTTGCTAGACTTTCAATTAGAATTTCCAAATATTCAGCGAAGGTAACCGTGAACTGCACCTGTTGAGTTCTGTTAGTGGAAATCCAAGCAGAATAAGTTACTTCATCATCAGGATCCCGCTGTTCAAATTTCTGCATGATAAAAGATTTAAGATTGTCACATGGAGGGCAGATTGAACATCGCCGCAACATACAATCTCTTCTTTTTTTTGAGCAAACTAACTTCTCCACGAGTTCATTGTAGTTTTCTTCAATTGAACAAGCATGCAACAACAGCGAAACATTTTCATGAATTGTACAAACACAAACAAAATGTGTCCCAGCTGCACCTGCTAATACACACCATTTAGGTCTAAGCATGCAGAACTTGGACAACCCAATTTTAATGTCCGGTTGATCTAACTTGAACGCAGAATACAGCTCATTTAGATTTCCAAGCAGTAACGCTTTTCGCATGTGTTCATTTTTTGAAACACTTACTTTATCTTTAGTACCTGGCATGCCTCTAGAATATTCTTCATTTTGGTAAAAGTTTTTCACAAGCATAATTATGTTTTCAGAAAGTGGATGGCCTTTTCTTGGATCAGGCAGTGCAATTATGCCTTTATCTTTTAGGAGGTCTTTTGCTTTTCGAGCAGTGTATTCAGTGACATTGAATACATCGCTTATCTTTTTTCTGCTCCATGAAGCAGGAGCTAAGGTTAAAATTTGTACTTTTTCTCTGTGTGAAGTTGTAACATCAAGCTTTCCTTTCATTAGTTCTATTAATCCGTACAGAGCTTTTTGTTCAATATCTTTTGCCACTGTAAGTGGAAGTTCATCATCTGTCGGAATTTCCTTTTCTAAAATTTTGCTTACTTTAAATTTTAGTGTATTAGTAATAGATTCAACTTTTCTCTTTGCATAACTTGATTTCCTGTGTGGTGCTATCCCATGAAGTTTTAATGGAGATTCTCCTAAATTTTCCAGAGATGAATTTAGTTCTTCTAACGTTTGTTGTTTGGAAAAAGATGCTTCTAAGATGTTCATTTCTTCACTGTCACTGATCATTTCTTTCTCTTGCAATAAAGTACTATGTTTGTTTACTTTATATCTACAGACATTGCATATTTTCTGCCCAGGTACCGATTTTACACAATTTTGCATGCTGTTAATGTTTTGGGAAAATTCCAAACTTATAACTCGTAAAGATTTTGATATTTTTTTCTTGTGAGATTTGAATGGGTCCACACAGAAATTTTGGTAGATTTCAAACTTTTTTAAGAAAAATGCTTTATGATGCTCACAGACAGTAATTAATTCATTTAAACACACTCCACTCTCAGACTTAATAAATTAACTTCTGATTGGAGCAATGACATAACACTAATCAGATTCTTCTTTTGTGTGTAACTCAATGCATGACATTTAATTTGGTTTCATTTTCCAATACTACACAGTTCAGAAAGATTTGCAGACATTTTAAAGATATAAACTGTTATGTTCTAAATTTTGAGAAGAAACTTTTCAGAATAACACTAGCACAGAAACAACTCCCATATACTACAATAAAACGCCCTATAGTTACCACTGTAAAGAACCAAAAATGAGGGTTTAGCACAATTGTAAAGCATCACAAGTAGTCAAATGAAATGTAAAAAATAACTAAAGAGTCTTTTGAGGCTCTTTTATATACTGAATCATATTCTTCCTGATTGTCCTGGAACTTTCCAGAATTCTTTTTTGATTGGTTTGAAACCTTTCAAAACTATATTATGCCAGATGGTGTTTTTGTCTACACTACTATAAACAACTCTTAAAGAACAGGTGTTTCTGTTTCCATATGGCTCTGTTTTCTTATTCATACATTTGCAGGCTATCTCTCCCCTTCCTCCACATCTTCATGGGAGCTTTTATTTAAGATTCAAAATATTAAAAAAAAAACCAAAGATGATGATTTTTTTGTTTATTTTACATAGATTATGGACATCTAATTCTTTTTCTGCAGCAGCAGGGAATCTTTACTAGTAGTTTTTCTTCTATTTTTTTTTTTTTTTTTTTACTTTTAAAACATAAAATGAGTCAAAAAAGTACAAATTTTGTTTTTGTGCCTATTAATAAAAAATTTAAGGATTACTAAAAAAATAATAATACTTTGTCACACAGAAAAATTTATGGGTGAAAATGAAAATGTTTGATATTGGTGTACACATCTACATTGCCTGTATTTATGACAACTAGTGGGGAGATGAAGGTAAGGTTTAAAGTTGCATTTATGCATCCCCATCAGCTGCATTTTTTTACTGGCCCACAAAAGATGTTTGTTGTATTCCCATAAGCAATGTGATTTCTTGTGTCAATATTCCAATTAAAAAAGCATCAGGTAGAATGTATTATTTTCTGCAGAAGGACATTACTTCAATCGATCTCCAGTGCAAAAACATTTTAAAACAGACACAAGGACAATAAAAAAGGTATTGTAACACACACATTTTTATTTAAAATAATTTTATTTAAAAAATGAAAGTTACTTTTGGTCATTTGGTATGTCACAGGTGTAAATAGGAAATGCCTGCATTATGTTTAGATACTTTGTAAAAAATCATGATTTGATGACCTCTTTTTTCTTTCTCAATTTCATGCTTTTTTTTTCACTTTATAAAAATTAAATTATGAACTTATTTCTTGTAAAAATTATCTTATTTTGCATTATATTGTCTGTAATTTATGATTTTAAAGCAATTACTATTTTATAATAAGAAGCGAAACTTGTAATGTTGTGAAAGCTATTGTGTACATACTTTTTAATTGTTTACTGTGAAATTAAATATATTGGCAGTAAAAAGCCACCAATTTTATTTCAGAACCTTTTAATTTATACTCAGAGGATTATTATTTAAAAAAAAAACATTTTGATTACTGCAGCGCCTTTTAGTTTTATTGCTGTTTTAAAATTTCATTTTTTTCTTCAAAATATTTAGGAGATCAAAGTTTTGGCCAATACTAACTGCACCATTTAATATATATTTGTTTAAAAGCATTTTTTCCTAATTCTGTAAGTTATTTTGAACATTTTAGTGAAAAAAGTTTTGTGATATCATGCAAATTGGCAAAGTTATGAATTTTTTGCTTGAACTACATCGCTAGCAAAAAATTTGTCCGTAAAGCGAAGACGTCCCTTTGAATGCATTTTAGAAAATTAATATCTCAAAACGTATTAAAGTTAGCAACAAAAAAATTTACAGCGGTAATCACGACAGTAACATGAACAAACAAAAAAAATCATAAAAATCTGAGACCATGGGTTTCATACCCTGGATGAATTGGTATGGATTGACCCATTAGTAGTAAAAATACTAGAAATAATATACAATCTTCTTTTGAATTTTTTTTTTAAAAACAGAGCACTTGTTCTCATATTGGTACACAACGAGGTACTGAAGTCAGTTGTCTCTAGTGGAAAAGAGAAGTAGGCGATAGAAGTTAGATTGGTTTCCAGAAAGTGGCATCATATACGTGACAAAATCACTGCCCTTTCATAAGACGACCGTGTTTCATTATACCAATGAAACTTACCTTAAGTGAAAGTTACAAGAAAAGTGTTTAAAACTTGTTACTTGTTCATCATTATTTTAAACCTTTTTTCAAAGTACAAATAAATAACGGAGAGGTCATTCAATGTAACTCGAAGGTATATTTCAAAAATAAAAACTTTGACATGTTTAGGAATTTTCACTGTCTATAAAACGAGAAAAGTAGACACTTTCTTTGCAGGAAACATATGAAAAACCTGTATCAACTCAATTCAAATTTTCACTTCCCAGAACACCTTACAAAATGAGTTATTGTTATATTTACGTGATTGGCTCAGGCTTGATCTCTTCGACAAACACAGAAGAAACTGATAATACCTGTAAGTTTTATCAAAACAACTATATAAGACAACTGATAACTGAATTCATCTTGGAAAAAATATCGCTGCCTTCCTAG
This sequence comes from Octonoba sinensis, assembly GCA_038502835.1. NCBI lineage: Eukaryota > Metazoa > Arthropoda > Arachnida > Araneae > Uloboridae > Octonoba > Octonoba sinensis. Next base: position 104,366,801 of record CM076602.1, on the reverse strand, counting down.
AATCTGCTATCGGAATCAAAAAATCTCTGATCAATGGAAAAAAGACTGAGACAAATTGGGTTACTCGGAAAAAAGACGGAGGTCTATAACAAACTCCAGTATTATTTCTAGCTCTTTCAATGGCCAATGGAGACATTTGTATGTATTGGACTTAGCGTTTATTAGATCTAAAGAATTTTGTGTCAGAATATTCGTTAGGCTTTCGTATTTTAGGAAAGAAAACAAACCCTTTCTTTTCAAAATCGCTTTAGGAATGCCTCTGGTAGAAGTTGAAATTTCCGTAGTTCAAATAATTCTAAAGTGCACTTAAAAAATAAATAACTAAATAATAAATAAATCGAAATAATAACAAAAAAATAAATAAATGATAAAATAAAAATAATAACAACATTAATAGTTGCACACTACTACATCACGTTGCTGATATTATTATTGCAACGGAAATAAGAATTCGTTCGTAATGTTAGGGATTAAAAACTTGCGCTTAAAAGTAGTATTAATGAGTAACACAGAAGGAATTATGTCCATATATATTTTAATTTTTAGCTCAATTTGCATTTATATGAATTATAAGAATAGACTATTTGTAGGAGCTATTGTGCTTGAAAATTTGAGAGCAAAAATTATACAAACTGTTGCCTTCCTTTTTCAGTTTTAAAGTAATTACTAATAATTTTTGCTTTAAGTAAGAAAAATATCTTGAAACAATTACATTAACCTGTATAAATAAATAATTTAATTTAATTTAGAGAAGAAGCTGTGTGGTAACTAACATTACAAATCCGATGTCAAGATGAAGAAAACATACTTGTTTAATATTTCACACAATTTGTGATGCCCTAACGGATGATTTATTTGTTGCTATGTTTAGTATTGAGGTATCGTTTAAGTATAGTTGTTTTTTTTTAAATATTTTAACTGAATGTCATAAATAATGTTTTGTTTTACTGATTATATGATTATTTACATTATAGGTTATCCATAAGTTCAATTCTAGGTTTTTGTATATTTTTAGATACCTATTATTCTAAAAATAGTTCTTTATATTAACGAGTGTTCTTTAATAATAATTTAACTTTGTGCAAGTAAACAGTAATAGAAATAAAATTTCACATTAATTTAAAGCACAAATGAGCATTAAAACGCAGACATATGTTTCGGGATTCTAGAAGCTCCCTGTCGCATTGAAAAAGGGACTCCAAGCAATCCCGAAACATATGTCTGCGTTTTAATGCTCATTTGAGCTTTAAATTAACGTGAAATTTTATTTCTATTAGTGTTCTTTAAGTTATTTGAAAGGCTACATGAAGGTTTTGGATGGTTTTCTGGAAGGCTAAACATTTCGCCTACGAGTTATAATGTAATAGAACGCAGTATACCTAAAAAGTACTTTAATAACTGATCTTAAGAATGCTTTTTTCTATTAAAAAATATATTTATTTATTTACTTTTAAATATTATATTTGAAAATAAAATGCAAAAGGTTATAGCAAAGGAATAAAAATATTTATGAAGTAAATCAAGCAACAATATAATTTGATGTTTAATGTAGCTATGTATTTATTTTTTCTATCACAAATGTTTAAAAATGCAATGGAACCGCAATTACGAAGCCGTATACAACATTATCTCTAATTTAAAGCTTTTTTTTCCTAATTGCTTACATCCGCTGGGACGTAATTATAAGAAAGATATGCTTCATAAATTATAAAACTTGGAATTCGCTAAGTATCGATTAAAACTGCCATTATAGGACAGTAGAAGTTTAATTTTTTATCACGGTAACCCATAAAAAATGAGCTTTGCAGTTTTCTGTAATTTTATTTCAAGAAGAGTGAGGTAAAAAAACCCATTAATAATCCAGAACTTCTGACCAGGTTTGCGTTTTGATTTAATTTTTACCGGTACATGAATGCTTTGCTTGAGAAAGATAATCAAAGTGCCTTTTTATTTTTTATAAGCTGAAAGTACAAACCACCATTATTAAGACAAATATATGAAGTGCTTGTTTATGTTGTAGCTATTAAATTTAAATTTGAAAATATTGTTTTTTTTTCTTAGCGACAAACACAGTTAACTTTAAAGTTATGTTCTAACTAAAACCTATTTATTTTAATCTCAAGCAAATTGGCAAATACACACGTACAGGGTGAGTCAAAGAATTTTTAAGACTAGTTTTATGAAATAAAATAAAAACTAGTAATTATATATTTTTAAGTATTTTTATTAAAAATAAGCTACTTCGACTTCAGTACATTTGTTACAGCAACGACTTTAACTACGATTCATATGCCCGTTCCAGCTCAAATTGTGGGACTGCGTCCAAAGCTCACGTCGAAGCTATTTGTATAGTGCCAATGTCATCAAAGTAAAAAAGAATAGTAAACAAATGAACTGAGGGTTTGGTAGTGGATTAGCTGTAGTTAAGGAGTTTCATAAAGGCTCGATAACACAGATAGCGCCAATGTAAGCTTAGTTCCACCTGTAGTCTTAAAATTTTTTGACACACGAGTACAAACAGATTAGACGCGAGCTTTTTAGGCAGTCCCACAAGATGAGCTGGAACAGGCATAAAACTATTTGAAAAAATACAATTACAAGTTTTTATTTTATTTTATAAACCTATTCTTAAAATTTATTTGACACACTGTGTATGTAGTATTAAAATATTTGTTGTAAATGTTTTAATACTACACAATCTGTTAAACATATTTTTGTTGAAAACATTATTTCCAATAAATTTTACGTAATTAGGAAATTAAATTTGGAAAAAAAAAACTCTAGACAAGATAAAAGAGCCAAATCGATATAAAGCATTATTGCGTTTCTACTTCCGATTCTATATAGCTGGAAAATACCTCTCGCAGAATCGTATTTTGAATTACCTGACATTTTCCATTAGATGATTGGAGAAAGTTTTGGAGAATCTCGAATTGAATAACTACACTTTCTAGAAACGTAATACGTTTTCGATACAGTAAATATAAAAAAAATATGAAATCAATTTTATAAAAGGTAGGGCAGAAGTAATTTGTAACGAAATAGGAAAGGAAACAATTTATACGGATACATTGCATACAGCATTCATACACATTAAATTATTAGAGATCAGAAATAAAGCATAATTGGACATATCGGAGATTGTACATTACGACAATGGAAAAAGTCAAGCTAACAAGTACGTTATAAATAAATAATGATGATACATATTTTTTATCATTTCAATGTTTCCACACATGTGGGTGTGCGTAACAAGGTATGTTAATACTGTCCATGGCAAAATATTTAAACCTTTAAAAACTTTCATTGTATTTCCGTGTCTTGTACGCTGTAACCAGGGGGCTATGTGTATTAAGCATAGTGTTTTATTCCTAGCAAGGCAATATGAAAAGTAGAACTACGTTCCGATGACATGTGCTGATTTTTAAGTCTACTTTCCCGTAAAAGTAAAAAATAATGATAATGATAATGTATGAAAGAAGTAAATAAATACATAATAAATTAACTTTGTGAATTAGTAAACTGCATTAAAAATTTTCACGTTAAGAAAGCACAAATAAGCATTAAAATGCAGACATATGTTTCGGGATTGGTTGGAATCCCGAAACATATGTCTGCATTTTGATGCTCATTTGTGCTTTCCTTTCGTGAAAATTTTTATTACAGCTTATGAAAGAAGGCTTAATGTATTGTAAACATATCGTTGAAAGAAAGGAAAAGTCTGAAAAAAGGGGAATTAATTAAATAAAGATTGAAAAATAAATTTTGAAAACAGGGTTTTGAGATGGGGAAAACGTGTGTCTGTCGGTCTGTAGGTCCCCCGCCTCTGATAACTTTTGGGGGGAATAGTCCGATTCGAAAAATTATTTCCCATCCGTGAGATCTAGGCGAAGACATCTCATTTTATTAGTTTATTTTTTTATTTGAACAATTTTTTGTTGAATTTTGGACGGTTCAAAAATATTAAAATTAGCGCTGTTGGGGAAATTTAAAGAAAATTATAAAAACCTTGTATTCCAACCAATCTTAATAAAAGAGCTCTCGGCTTGAAATATTTTTTGATTCAAAAAAAAATGTTCAATTTTGAACAGTTCCAAAAAAAATTAACATTGGCGCCTACGGGGAAATTTCAATCCTATATAAGTTCTGATCTAACACGCTGCTAATTTGCTTGGAAGAAACTTTATCGGAAAGATGTTAAGCCGTAGAACATGTAGAGCTACGAAGTTCAACCAGAACTAAGCGAGCCTATTTTCCTTTGAAATTTTTTGATCGGGATTTTTTTGGATGAATGGATAAGTGAATGAGTGAAAGAATGAATGAATGAATAAATGAGTGAATAAATGAAAAAATAAATAAATGCTTGAATAAATACATGAATGAGTAAAGTAATGAATGAATAAATGAGTGAAAAAATATGTATTAACCGTTGAAAAAGGTATATTTGAAGCAATTAAGAACTAAAGCTAAATGAGAAGGAGAAAGAAAGATAGCTAGATTATAAATTTAAAGTTAGCGTATAACGGGAAAGTAGGCTCGTAGAGTTTTAGACGGAACTTCTGGCTCTATAAGGAAATAATCAGAAATAGTTTTTTGCATTGTAAACAAAAAATGAAAACAATCAAAACTATCTCATGTGTTTTCGTGTGCGATTTCTGGACCAAGGTGTAAAAAAATGTAGTATTCTACCATATTTTATGTTTTCCCCAGAAAAGGAACATTGTTTTTTCAAAAAAGTTTAAATCTAATTTTCACAATATCCAATATATTTTGCACTGTACTTATATTCAACAAATATTTCATTTAAAATTCATTGTAACAGTTTTACCTTAAAAAATAGTGCCCTGTAAAAAATCATCCATATAAAGCATAAACAAGAAGCTCCGCCTGGAACTATACGAGCCTACTTTCCCGTATACATCAAATTCAAATTTATAATCTGCCTATCTATTTCTCTCTCATTTAACTTTAGTTCTTAATTACTTCAAATATACTTTTTTCAACGGATAATACATAATCATTCACTCACTCATTCATTATTTCTTTCATTCATTCATTGATTTACTCATTCATGTATTTATTCATCCAATTACTCGTTCATGTATTTATTCACTCATTTATTTATTTGTTTTATTCATTCACTCAGTTATTCACTCATTTATTTATTTGTTTTATTAATTCACTCAGTTATTCACTCATTTATTTATTTGTTTTATTCATTTACTCATTTATTCAGGCATTCATTCATTAATTCTTTCACTCATTCATTTATTCCTTCATTCATTCTTTTACTCACTCATTTATTCATTGAGAGAAATATTTTTAAAAATCACGATTAAAACATTCGTAGGAAAATAGGCTCGTTCACTTCTTGTTAAACTTCATGTCTGTACATGTTCTACAGCGTAACCTTTCCGATGAAGTTGTTGCAAGCAAATGCGTCGTTTAGATCAGGATTTATATGGGATTGAAATTTCCCCGTAGGCGCTAATGTTATTTTTTTTGAGCTGTTCAAAAGTGAACAAAAATTGTTCAAATCAATATTTCACGCCGAGGGCTTAAAATAAGCTTGCTCATAGGAACATGGATCTTGTACCCATAGCTTACATAATTTGCTTCATTTTTATCCATAGACGCTAATGTTAATTTTTTTTGAACTTTCAAAATTGAGCGAAAAATTTTTCAAATCAAAAAAGTAAAGTATGGAAACACAAATACAAAAGTGACGACCAGCAACAGGCTCAGGGCCCAGCTAGACTGGTCCTAGTCAATTTAGCAGTCCCCAATGAACATCAAGAGATTTCTTAAACGTTTTTACCCCGTTGCAATTAACAGTCGCTTCTGGTAAACTATTACAATTGTCTATAACCCTATAGAAGTAGTAATTTTTCCTTATTTCAAGATTAGCCTGAGATGTGAAAAGCTTAAAACAATGACCTCTGGTTCTACTTTCAGCACATAGCTGTAGTCCATCACCATTTCCCACTTTAATGAATTTAAACAACTGAATCATGTCCCCTCTAACTCAAGGGCGGATCTAGAAAATCTTCAAGGGGGGGGGGGCGATTTTGGAAATCTCGGGGTTCAATGTAAGGATGGATGGAGGAGATTCTTCATTCCTTTTCAACAGTCCCTCCGCCCCCCCCCCTTTTTTTTCAAACAGCAGGAACAACAAAAAAAAAATGCTAGTGTAGTGATATTTAAAATTTTACTAGCACATTTTTTCAATGCATATACGTTTATTCAAAGCCCTTATAAAAGGAACACAAGCTGACGTTTTTTTGCTTTCGCAATTCTGTCTATATTTCTTTCAACGTCCAATGTAATATCTTTATGGATATGCAATAACGCTAATGCAGTGAGTCTATCATCACTCATTCTGCTTCTTAGCCAAGTTTTAACCGAGTTAGGATTTCCTTCAAGCTTTCTCAAGAAAAATGTAGGCCTGTAAATACATTTTCTAAATTTGAATTGATATGTCTAAATTACAAAATAATAGCAATTATTAGTAATATATTTTCTAAAATTTTCAAAATGTAATACTAAATATGTACTAAAAAAACCATCAACGAGTATGTGCAATTTATATAAACATCTGTAATTATGAATGTTCAATGAAATGTTTCAGACACGAGGTTGTAGCGTAAATGCTGCAGGAATTTACACCACGTGCTAAGGGTTGGCTAGCTGTCACCAGTTTGATGGGTAGAAGAAAAGAGCAGGGAATCTCTTTCCCATTACTCCGAGGATTAGCAACTCAGCAATACTAAAGGACAAAGGGACAGGGGGAAAGCATAGAACTTGAAGGGCTATTAGGCTGGGATTCCAAGAACATAAAAAAATGGCTGGTCCCGGGGCACAAAGAGTAAAAACTCACTTAGGAGTGTCGTTGTAGTATCCACTTGAATCAGCCCAAGGGGGGGGGGCGATCGCCCCATCGCCCCACCCCTTAGATCCGCAGTTGCTCTAACTCTCCTTTGCTCAAGACTATACATATTGAGCCTTTTAAGCCTAACCTCATAATCTAAGTCTGAAAGACCACTTACCAATCTAGTAGCCCTCCTTTGAACCCTTTCCAATAAGGTAACATCCTTTTTTAGGTACGGAGACCAAAACTGAACAGCATATTAAAAATGAGGTCTTACCAAACTTCTGTATAGTGGCAATACAACTTCCTAAGACCTGTTCGAAATAGCCTTATTGATAAACCCAAGCATCCTGTTAACTTTGTTACTTACTATGCTACACTGCCTCCTGGACTTGAAGTCGAGACTAATCAATACTCCTACATCAACAACTGCTTCTGCTTCCCTAATGACGGAACCTTGTAAATAATAGGTTGCATGTTTATTCCCATGACCAAAATGAAGCACTTGACATTTCTCAATATTAAAAGACATACCCCACTTAATTGCCCACCTAGAAATTTGATTTAAATCCTCTTGAAACTGATTGACTTGTTCCTCCGTGTCCACAATTCCCATGATTTTGACATCATCAGGAAAAATATTGATGTTCCCAGAAATACTCTGAGTAATATCATTAATAAAAATAATAAATAATATTGGCCCTAAAACTGAACCTTGTGGAACACCACTCAAAACATCAATCCACTGAGAATAATTGCCCTTCACTACTACTCTCTGTTTCCTCCCAGTCAGCCAATTTTTAACCCAAATTAAAGTTTTTCCACCAATACCAATATAAGCAAGTTTTCTAAGAGCTTCATGCGGTACTTTATCAAACGCTTTCTGAAAGTCAATGTAAACAACATCTACGCAATTTTTATTATCTAATGCCATGGTAACCTTGTCATAGAAATGCAACAAATTAGTTGTACAGGATCTACCCTTCCTAAAACCATACTGAAAATCAGTCAACACTCCATTTGCCTGCAGGAAATTCACTATTTTGATTTTTATCAGAGTTTCAAAAATTTTACAAAGAACTGAAGTAAGACTCATAGGCCTATAATTTCCTGCCTTAGTTTTAGACCCTTTCTTGAAGAGCGGCGTTATGTTTGCCAGCTTAAAATCCACTGGCACAGTCCTTGAATTATATGAAGATATGAAAATAGTCAAGACAACATCACTAATTCCTCTGCACATTCTACTAAAATTTTTGGATAAACATTATCAGGTCCTGGAGCCTTATTTGCTTTAATCTGTTTCAAATGAAACAACACATCATCCCTAGAAAATACAAAATCCTCAAGCTGTGTATTAGCTTGCGTCTTGCTTATGTCAGCTGTTGAGATAGTTTCTGTTAAATATACTGGAAAAAAAATATTTAGAATATCAGCAATATCCCCCTCATTTTGAATCAAGTTCCCGTTCTCATCCGCTAGTGGGCCTACCTGGGTATTACGAGCTTTCCCTGAATTAGCATAAGCAAAAAAGTTCTTAGGATTCCTTCTGATGTTATCTGCAAGCTTTTGCTCCAATTCCCTTTTCTTACTCCGTTCCGTACCAAATACTTGAAAGTACGTCTAGCTTCACAATACAAAACCCTGTCAGCATGGCACCCAGTCTCTTTAAGTTGCCGAAAAGTGGCCTGCTTATAATTGAGAGCTTCGTTCACCTCCCTAAAGAACCACATGGGACAAATTTTCGTGAAATCCCTTTCTTTCTAAAAGGAACATAATCCATCACTGTTTTCTCCAATTTCCCCTTAAACTCTTCCCACTGATGATCAGCTTCACTATTCTCCAACCCAGAAGGAAAAACCTCTTTCAAACCCTGCCTAAGTGCAACATAATCAACATTCCTGAAGTTAGGTACAAATCTGAAATTTTCACCTTTGTGAGCATCAAAGTTGGTCCAAAACCTAATAGTATTGTGATCACTATCTCCAATATGTTCCCCCATACTCAACCCCTGAACAGAACTTCCGACATCACAAAAAACTAGATCAAAAACAGCACCGTGTCTAGTCCCCTGGGTAACAACTTGATCCAAAAAACAGTCACCAATCACTTTCAAAAAATCTTCTTCCTTATAATTGCTAGTGTAAAAACTATTCCAGTCTATGCCCGGGAAATTGAAATCCCCCATCATGATGACCGAGCCCTTACCAGACCTAATAACACTATACATCTCCTCGTCTTGATCCTGACTAACATTAGGCTGCCTGTAAACATTCCCCAAAGGTAACTTCTTACCCTTATTGCTCAGCAACTCCACCCAGACCATTTCAATATCCTTAGGCTTATTATTAATGACCAATTCATTGCAAATTATATCCAGCAATGCTCACTAAATCCTTATCATCATCAGTAACCCATGTTTCCGTAATTCCAATAATATCCAACTCCTCATCTGCAATAACACTTTTTAACTCGTCCATCTTATTCCTGATACTGCGAGCATTAGTATATAGAAACCTGAGCATGCCCATTTTGCTTGTCTTAAACATTTTGTGATGCCTCAAATCACTACTATTAATGTTACTATTGCTTAATATTTTACCCTCATTTTTAAAAGCTCCAGAACAGAAGTCAACACCATGACATTCTCCAATCCCCCCGTCCAAAATTAGTTTTTTTGATTCTGAAGCTTCTAAAATCATATCGCTAACCTTAACTACACCCCTAGAACTAAGATGCAGACCATCCCTCGCAACCCAATCACGCTGACAAGAACTCTAAACATCAATGAACCTGATTGAATGCTTTATGCAAAGTTTCATAAGAATCAGGTTCATGCTCCTAGCCCGCTGATTTAACCAACCCCTATGCACCCCATACCTGGGAAGCAGACTAACTACCTGGACATCTGTCGAAAAGTTAGTTGCTTTATCCAACAGGTTCTCCCAATCCTTAACAAACTCCTTGTTTCTGCGGTTACCGACGTCGTTAGTCCCCACCCACAGAGTAACTGAATCTCCCTTCTTAAACATTCCCTTTTTCTCCACAACCTTATTAACATCCTTCATCCAAGCCCCTGGTAAACAGCACCTAGCCACCTTGCGCCTCGTTCTCCCGACCACATTACCTATCCCGCGTACCATAGAATCTCCTAAAATGACACCCTCTGTTTTAAGGTGTACAGTTCTACCTTTCCCCATACTAGATCCTTCTCCTGCAACCTCACTCTCCCCAACAAGCCCATCACAAGAAGTTCCCACCTCTTTTATATAATTTTCACCCAAGTTATTTCTAACTAATTGGGCTTCCAATGCTACCACCTTGCTACGTAACTCTAATAATTCAGCACATTTTGTGAAAATATATTCCTGCTCTGTAGCTGTATTAGCGTTTCCCTCCAGTTTACTAAACATCTCACACCTATCACAGCAAATCCACCAACTCCCATTACCATTTTTAATTTCCTTCATTAAACATATAACTGACATAGCTAAATAAACCTAATACAAACAATCAAAAAAGCAAAATAATACACAAATCAGCAAATTTAAGCTACTACTCTGATTAAAAACACAAATTACATAGAAAAATGCAAATAACTTAAATTTAAACACAAATAACTACAGTAAACAACAAAACCAGGCTGTTCCCCAAGACTTATAAAATGTACACAATCACCATATGGTTAGGCTTAACTGAAAAAATTGAATTACACCCAAAAAAGCAAATAGAAGGAGTTTCAGTCTCACAAAATTAAAACATACTAATTACATCATAAATTGCAACAAATATACAAGTAATTAAACAGAAAATATCCAAAAATACATACAAGATACTTAATTTCAGCAGGAGCAGAAACACCTGCTGAAGGTGTCCTCGATGGAAATGAGGTGGGATTGAGGAAATGAGGTGTCCTCGCCGAGATCTTTCGAATGAAAAAGGACTTTTTCGAATCGGACAATTCGTTCAATAGTTATAATGGGCAGGACAAACCGACCGACAGACCGACATATTGACAGAAAGAGCGACAGACCGACAGACACACATTTACTCCATCTCAAAACCCTTTTTCTAAAATTTTTATTTAATCACTTTTTTTTTTTTTTTGCAAAATGCTAGTTTAATGTCCGTCAAGGATTTTAAATCATATACTATAAACTTTATAAGAAAAAATGGAATTTTATCGTGTTGTTAAAAAATTAAATTAAAACATAAAGTATGAAGAACGTATGAAGCAAGAATGAACAAACATTTAATTTTACACAAGTAAAGCCTTAGATTTTTACAACAATATGTCTAGACTAAAATTGAGGATCAGAGATAATAAGCATTAAATTTCAGAATATTTTATTCTATTTTTATATATATTTAACCAGAGGTCCAAGTTTTACAAAAAAGCGAAGAATTGAAAATGGAAACCAGAGGATAAAATCCTTTGAAGAAAATGCGTGTGTCCTATTCATCTCTAAGGAATGCTAATTTAATGTTATCTTTTTCTTAGAAATTGCTACGCTCTTGGTTTATTTCATATAGTTAGTTTAACTATACATAATACAGTGTTGATGTTGTTATTTTATTTGGTTCATATAGTGCACAACATTAAAACATTTGCTACACTTTATTAGAAACAGTGAAAAGTTTTGGGAAAGCTGTATAAAATCAAAACTATGTTTCAAGACATTTCCGGAAATATTCTTCCAAGCCCTTCGTATTATTTTCAGCCCTGTATGATGCGACGATGCTGATAACAGCTTTTCATATCTTTCAAGAAAAGCTGAAGCGTCGATTCAATCCAGCCTCGTGAAAATGTATGTCACACGTTTAAGGACAAAATATGCTATTCCAAGTTTAAATTTTCAAAATTCAGAGAAAATATGATTTAGAGCTTGAAAAAATGCGTAATATTTCATAGAATTTCATTTTATTGAAATATTCAAAGACCTTTGAGGTTACTTAAGAAAAGGTATACTAAAGTTTAACAAATACTAAAGCAATTCGAAGGTATTTTTTTTTCGTATAAGATCGATTTTTGTGCAATTTTTAAATTTGCTTCAATAATAAAATTTTCAACACAGCAATTACCGCCCTCTGCTCGCTATCGCTCGCCAACCTTTGGAACTGCTTACACAGTTCCCTCATATTGTTTCTGAGCTTGCTTCGCTCGCTATTGTCAATTTAAAATATTTTAATCTAGTGTTATGGCTGAAAAAGAAACAATCAGTTCTTTCTCAAAAATAATGTTCAATATAGAAACACAACTCTTCGGAAACAAAAATGAATATCTTGTAGCCCAATGTACAGAGGCTTTACACAGTGTCAGAAGAATAGCGAGATTCCGAATATCAACAAAATCTTCATACTGGAAAATCTTCTAACAAAAATCGCACTCCTCAGTGATATCTCTAAAAGCAATATTTAATGATGTTCAGAACAGTTTATGAATTAACACAATATTGTTGGTCAGCGTATTTTGATATTGATTTGAAGGCACAACGGAACGCTTTGAGCACAAGTGAACACACACCTTCAGTTACTGAACTTCTCTAATAATACCCCCCTCCCCCAATAGCTTAAAATTTAACATTAAACGAATGTCGGCAAATAATTATGGGAGCGAAACGATATCGTCAATAAACTTTTAATTTTTATTTATTTTTTTTTTTTCATTTTTAATATTTTTTAAATGAAAAATACCAGCTGGCATCCAATTTTACACACTGATATTATTCTTGCATAAATAACGGCATTGTTACTAATATTTGTATATATGTGTAATACTTAAAAAAGTTTTTTTCTTTTTTTTTAAAACATGAGGCATGGACAAATTTAAGCCAGAATAGGTTTAGTTTATGCTACATAGGACTATATTGACGCACCATAAAAAAAAGACTAAATTTCTTTAGATGCTACACGGATTATCGTGTAAAACTACTGAAACATAACGTTTCGTGGACAGTTGAATTGAACTAACCTATCTAAATCTGAAATAAATCAATCAATATAAAAATGGTAATTGATTACGTATAGCTAATATCGTCTCTGTAATCTAAGGGTTAAAAGGTTTAAAGGCGTAACAACGTAAATTACGAACAAATTTTGCAAAAGTTTTCTTAGACGCGTTTCTAGATTGTAAAGAAACCCCTTTTCAATGCAAAAGAAGTGTAATTCTAGATTTAAAACATCCGTCAGAAGCAACCACATTAAAGAACATATAACTTCTTGAAAACTCGCAACACATGTATGCAATCACTTTTGAAATTGGTGACACGTTAATCGCTGCATTACGTTTGGATAGTAGCAAGAAAGTATTATACTTATATCTTAAACTATGTGTTTTCCCTTCTCATACAAAATGCATTGACTGAAATGCTAACCTTATTTAATTGCAGATTAAAATTTGAAAAACACCGAACGAAATGAATCTCCCAAGTTTTTCTGAAACCTAATCAACCTTCCTTATGCATTCTTATAGAATTTTGCCCTTTCGTTTCGTTTCAGTTTTCTTGCTTACTGGATTTCGTATTGACAGTTTCATTTTAACAGCCCAGTGATTTGAAGAATTTAATTTTTACATCTTCTTTATCAGTACTTCTCTTGGTTGGTCTTTATCTTTTTCGTTGACAGGAGAGTGTCAGTAACATTCAAAATCTGCTAGATATTTTGCGATTTCTTTGCGTTTCCCAGAATTCTGTGAAGTTGTATTTCTTATGACTTAGTTATTGAAGAATTTATTCTGCAGCTATTGCAGCGACTAATAGTGCATCGCCAGATCAATATTTGTCGGAGGATTTAACTTTTCTTCTAGTAAATAGTCTAGGTTTGCTTACTAAAGAATATACTTTTATGTGTAAATTTCGGTATATATTTCTTTCATTTATTTAAATAATTTTTTTTCATATTATAAACGATTAATTAATAGGGGACTTTTTCTCTTTCAAAATAAATTCGTAATAGTGCGAAAAAGCTGTCTTTATAACTTTGCATTTTACACAGTTCTTTTTTACTTTATTTCTTTCTGCCTCTTACTCGGCCCTAACGAGAATAAAACTCTTTTCTTTTCTTTTTGGTTGATGAAATAGGATTTTTGAGGCATTTTTGACTCTTTCAAAATTGTCTTAGTATGCTTTTACATACTTTTTAATGTTGCGTTATATTATCAAAATTCGTATGTAAATGTCCCTATTCGATATTAAGGATTGTGGACTTCTTGCTAATAATGTACCGACTTACGAGTTTCACATCATTAGGTGTACCCGGAACAAGATCGGAAAGAAGGAACCATTTTCTTGTCAAGTCGTAATAACGTGGAAATGTTGGGAGGCGGGGAGATTAAAAACTGTTTTAGTTTTTAGTTAGTAGAAGAAATATATAAAATCGGTTTATATTTTCCTTTCTCGTATGTTCTCAAAAGTTCGCAATATTTGCAAAAATTCATTTTTACGAGAAATTTTAGTAATTTTAAGTCGACTTCTTACCGAATGCAATGGTGAAAATTCTTATGTATTACAACTACAGAAAATAACTTTCAAATATTATTAAAATCTATCATTGTCTTCCTGATGACGCTTTGCCTCCTGTTGGCAAACTATGCCTATTTTTATTTCATCAATTTTTCTTGATGTTCCTATGCATAAATAACTTTTAGTTACTCATTTGTAAGGGGACGCATTTCATTTGTATCTCCAGCGCTAGTGCTACTTCAGTGTTGCCACTCACAAGGAACTGTATTTTTTTGGAGGAACTTGTTCCAAGAGGCCTCAGTGGCTGAGCGGTCTGATCGACTGGTTCCGGTGCCTGCCTTCGCGCAGTGACGAGGCGCGGGTTCGATTCCCACTTTCCCCTGGGTGTATTTCCTTCTTTGTATAGTAAATCTGTTGTACTGTCTTGTTCTATCTGTCATATTGGACGAGAGTTTGAGGCATATCCTTGAGAATAGCAAATAAACTCGAATATTTATGGGACCCGAAACGGTCGTTAACAAACAAACTTGTTCCTGATTTTTGGAAGTTACATATGCATATTTAGCGGGTGACGAATGAACTGTTACTGGAGGTATATAAGCTGTGGAAAGATGTTGATCGATCTCTTGCTTCCTGCCCTCCCAGCGATTGGACGTCTCCGCTTCGGCCTCGACGATCAGACTGTATGGTGGTCGGGTGATCAATTTTAATCGTCGAAAAAGGCATCCAATTGAGGAATAGACCCAGCCTTCACAGCCTATCCTAGATGATGTGTTTTGCAGTCTACCTGTTCTCGTGGAAAGTGTGAGACCAGCTGGTGTTTTCCTGATGGAACTTTTTGAATAGATGTTCATCGATCCCGGTGGCCACTTTTTAGCACGAACTATTTTGGTATATTTTTACAAGTTGCTGTTCTGTACAGACAGGGTGATTTAATGTTTAATGTTCATTAAGTTTTTTTACAACCGTTCTTCGTCTAAGGGACATATAAAATATCCCAAAAGGATTTTGCAAAAAAAAAAAAAAATATTTCTCTAGTTACTGACGTTTAAAATTTTGAAATTAATAAAACAAAGTTGACCGTTTTCAGAAAATCAGCAAAACTCATTTTTAAAATGGCCACTGTTTCAAAAGATTTTAACCGATTCGAATGATTTTTTTTCTATAAATAATGAAGGGATGGTATTTTATTTAGACACTAATTTTAAAAATTTAGTGGGCTTCATTGATATAGAGAAAAAAAGTGTTTCTGAAGTGAAAAAATAGTGTTTGTTCCGACTTCATGATTTTTTTTTCTTATGAAAGAAATTTATTTTTGACAAAACAAAGGTGGCGATCTAAAGTGCTGTTGTGGAAGTTTTGTATCAATTTTTATTGTAAGCATGAGATGCATATCCTCTCAGAATTTAAATTTTGAAATTTGAAAATGTTCAAAAATTACGATTTTTGAAGTGTGATTACTCAAAAAAGCCATTTTTTAAAAATCTGAAAATCTGCTCATTTGTTGCCCTTAAAGTGCTTAATGAGCTGTTATCAATTATATTGTGTATTTTTGCCCCAGATATTTTATATGATTTTTCAAAAATGGCCTTTTGTGCGTTTCTCAAAAAAGCCAGAAATTCAAACTCATTCTTATTTAATCACTTTAATATAATATTTAATCAATATTTATTAAGAAATATACTGTATTGTTACACAATTACTACAGATAAATTGTACTTAACCATCTTAGAACTTAAATAGCTCCTAGCACAAAGCGTAGCTACTGTGGTTTAATGCATGTCATTCTATTCAATCCAGTTACTAGTTTCAAACTCACACGCTTTATATCAAATACCAAGCAACAGCAAATGTAAAATTTATTGTAGAAATACACTCAAAACATTATTGGCTATCCTACAATACTGCTAAATATTAAAAATCCCTAAAATAGTAATGCTGACATGGGACGAACGAGCAAACAAGAAGTGGAAAACAGTTAGAAAACTAACAGCCTCTTAAACAAATAACTCAATGCAGGATTTCTAAATAAGAAAATTTATTGAAAGTGTGAATGAGAATTATTGAATGGGGCAAATTAAGAATGTATCACCGATGGTTTAGGGACACTATCAAATAATTTGTACGCAGATAATCTAGAACAAATATTTCAATAGCCAGAATATAATACCACAAGAAATATAACATCATCTGAACCCTCCAAGTCGTTGCATTTTTTGGGTAATAACGAGTAGAAGATGATTCAAGACCTTGATTCTACTTATTTTGCTTTAAGTACATACTTTCATATGCGTTTAAAACTATGTATATCAGTGCTGTAACATATTTGATGTAAAGTGTGCGAGTTTAAAACTAGTAATTGGATTGAACACAATAACATGCATTAAATCACAGTAGCTACGCTTTGTGCTAGGAGCTGATTAAGTTCTAAGAAGGTTAAATACAATTTATCTGTAGTAATTGTGTAAAAATACAGTATATTTCTTAATAAATATTGATTAAATATTATATTAAAGTGATTAAATAAGAATGAGTTTGAATTTCTGGCTTTTTTGAGAAACGCACAAAAGGCCATTTTTGAAAAATCATATAAAATATCTGGGCCAAAAATACACAATATAATTGATAACAGCTCATTAAGCACTTTAAAGGCAACAAATGAGCAGATTTTCAGATTTTTAAAAAATGGCTTTTTTGAGTAATCACACTTCAAAAATCGTAATTTTTGAACATTTTCAAATTTCAAAATTTAAATTCTGAGAGGATATGCATCTCATGCTTACAATAAAAATTGATACAAAACTTCCACAACAGCACTTTAGATCGCCACCTTTGTTTTGTCAAAAATAAATTTCTTTCATAAGAAAAAAAAATCATGAAGTCGGAACAAACACTATTTTTTCACTTCAGAAACACTTTTTTTCTCTATATCAATGAAGCCCACTAAATTTTTAAAATTAGTGTCTAAATAAAATACCATCCCTTCATTATTTATAGAAAAAAAATCATTCGAATCGGTTAAAAACTTTTGAAACAGTGGCCATTTTAAAAGGGAGTGTTTAGCTGATTTTCTGAAAACGGCCAACTTTGTCTCAAATTTTAAACGTCTGTAACTAGAGAAATATTTTTTTTTTTTTTTGCAAAATCCTTTTGGGATATTTTATATGTCCCTTAGTTGTAACTACTGTAATTTTTTCAAAAAAATCGGCGAGGGTCATGTGACACCCTCTGCCTGATCTGAAATGGAATGGCTCTAAATTGTCTTATAAAGGTTTTTTTTAAATTAATTCAAGACTTGCCCTAGGATGGCTTCGCCAGTTGCTCAATATCGGCAACAAAGAAGACCAAAACAGTTGTTTCCAAACATATCTTGAGGAGGATGTTCAACAGTTGAGAATGTTTCTAAATTTCCGTCTCCCAAGGACATTTCCTGAGTTTAGTACATATTTTAGCAATTCTGAAAACCCAAATTCAAACTGTTGTATATCTGAAACTCGAAAATGTTATAATGCGATAGTTGTCAAATCAAGTACGATGCGTGAAAATAAGTTTCTACGAATGTTGAAAATAAGTCTCAATTTCATGTATATCTGATTCTGCGTTGAATGCTCGCTTGCTCTCCTGAAGCTGATTAATATTCACTTAAAATCACACTGGATTGTTCTTCACATTTGAGAAGTGCTTAGGTGCCTTGCACGTTGATGATGGCGCATGAAGAAATGTCGAATTTCAAATATTTTCAAGTATTTTTGTCAGTGAACTTGAAGTTTCAAATTCAGCTCATTTAAATGCTTGTTTTGCAGCCTTTACTTTTTGTGTAAATCAGAAACAAATTATTAATATGAGCGTGTCATTGGAAATTCCTTGACGAGCCACATGTGATACACGTGCTGTAAACAGCCGACCACTTGCCTAGATTTTCAAACCAACAAAAAGAAAAAAAAACAACGTTTTGAAAAATTTATGGTAAAAAAAAAACCTTTTTAGCCAAATAGTTTAATATATCAACCAAATTAAAAGTTAAAACGCTCATTCTTGTGTTGGAAAAAACCTTGATGCATTAAAAACGATATTTCGTAATTTTTCTTGCAAAACTTATGAAAATTGTTTACACTAACCAATTTCTACTATAGTATTGTCAAAATGTTGTACAAAATATATAGTCGAAAAACAAAAACAAATCAAGTTTCTTTTTTTCTCATTTAATCTATAATCTGACGTGTTGCTAAGGTTTTTTTTTTTGTTCCTTAAGCATGAACACTTTTTTTTTCAAGAAGATAATCTTTAGCTTTAAAAGAAGAAGGAAAACTGCCGGATTTAAAATTTCTGATTGGCGCTTCGTAAAGAAAGAATTTTCTACTGGATAAAGCAAAGAAGAAAGAAGAACGTTGCGAGTGCTTTAGCAGATTATATGTGAAACGAATGACATAAAACACCTGTGAAATAATAATACCAACGGGGAGAAGCTTGACATTTTCGACATACTGAGAGGATTTCCTTTTATTTTCCCTATCTTTCTTTGAATTCGATAACAACAAATTTTCGAAAATTTAAGTTACTTTTAAGTGAACTGTGCGACGAGAACAAAATAAAACATGAGAAAATTACCAATAAAAGACTCAACTGTAAATATATGAAATATTATTTTAATTATTTTTAAAATGAAGCATACATTTAATGTTAAAGAAAATAGTTGAAAAGTAACAAAATAAACTTTGTCGAGGTAATATTATAAAGTGACACAAATGTTATAAGTTATGTTTACTTTAGCACGTTCTTAAGACTTTCACTCGATGCAAATAAAAAGGAAAAGCAAAAACACAGAGACAGATATTTCATTTCTACTACTTTTGCAAATTAAACTATTAGTGATCCTGCATGTTGTAATTAATGTTGGTTTTTTATTAATGATATTCTTAAAAAAAAAGGATTAAGGGGGAGAGGGCAGAGAATTAACACAATATTCAACTTTTGTGGGCATTGAGGATATTGCTTTCAACCTATATGATCTAACAAAATGTACCTTCGAAAAGCTCAAAACCCAATATTTGAACGAAACGCTCTTTCGTATTTGGATACTATTTGCACTAGAGGCACACGAAACATGTCATTTTAACAGGAATAATGTACTCCATAAAATTCTATTATCAAAACTGTGTTAAGGGATCTTCTTCTTATTAAAATGAACATCATTTTTAAAATTTTGAATGACGAGCCCCCTTTTTTATGACATATTCGCATTTATCATCAAAATTCAACTTTGCATACCCATTTTCGTGTAAATCTGTCTCAAATGGTAACACTTCTTTTGACATTTTTACATATGATATATATCGGTCTTACTAATATATTATAACAATGCCTATACTATAACAATGAGAACATCAAGGAAACCATGTGCCAACTATAGACGATGTAGGAAATGTAGCACAAAAAGACAAGAAAAGAGGACCCGCTACATGCGTTCAGAATATGATGTACGCCTGTGCATTGCAATATGCTTCTTATCTTTTCAAACGAGATCTATCATGACCTCTCATGAAAAACACAGTTTTGAAGACCATAAAAATTTCACAAAAAATCATATTTTATGACGCATAATGTTTCATCTGGAATGCCTGGAAAACAAGCCTAAATAGAATTGCCCCATCATACGCGTTCAAGTTCATTTTATAAATTTTATACTGAAAAACAAAGTTAACAACTACTGCCTAACGAATGTGAACGTAAAACCGTAAATAACGTCACAGTTCTGGTAAATGTAACTACTGATGAAAGTTCCATATGAGTTTACTTTCATACCAACATAAATAAATCCCTTTCTGCCAGATAACAACATAAAGTTATGGTTATACCTGGGGATTATATAATTTTAAAAGCAAATATTGCTTTCTTTCCTTTTCCTAAGATTTGTACTTCTCAAAAATATTCTGAAACAACAAAAAAAAATGTAAAGAATTCTGTTTTTTTTACGTAATAAAAATATTAGATGTGGAAAAACCATGAAAAAAAATTGTGCTGGGAAAAAATAGGAATATATTAATGGATAAGCTAAAATATGAAAAGAAGCATAAAAATATTTCGCAGTTTGCAAATGCGTTTAATATTTAAACTGATGTCGGAATTTAATTATTTTCAAAAACCATTGAGTAGAAATATTCTCCTAGTCTTGCAATGAAACAATGCCGTAAAAAAGATGCTTTGACAAAAGAAAATAAGCAACTTCTTTTGATCGAAAGCTTGGATAAAAACGTATTTCGCTCGTCGAATTTTATGTCTTGACAGTGTTCACAAAAGTGAAAGCAAGACGTTAAAAGCGCAAGTAAAGGAGGTATAAAGTGATAAAATTTTGCAGTCTTTCATCTCCGGAAATTAGATTTCCTGCTTTCGGAATGCTCATGATATTTACTTGCAAATGTTGAAGAAGGAAACGCGATTCATTTTTTTTTTCTTTTGATATTTTCCTGAGGTCTTCGCACAGTAGACAATTCAATGCATTGAGTATAATTGAGGTCGTTGTGTAAAATGTATATATTGTCTTACCAGGTAATAACCTTATTACCTGAAGAAATTTTATTTTTAAGTAAATTTCATTTTTTATTTATTTATTTACTTGTTTGGTTTTACATGATACAAATGAACAGGAAATAACCAACAAGAAATGAGATCATCAGCGCCCATGTCATATGATTATTTCGTCATGTTAAATATCCCTTGCGGATCTGTTTGGCTTGGATACTCTTGACGAAAATTAAATCCTCGTGCAGTTTTGAATCATTTAGAGCTCGGGTGCCGCCGATTAGAGGGAACTGAGTGTCAAAAGTCTCAAGTGGCGATAGTATCCGCCGATAGAACTTGAAAGAATGGATGCCGGTTTCCAGAGAATGCAAAGGTTAGTGACCATACGCACCCCCTTAGAAATAAAAAAAATGAAATGAAATATCCTTAAACACTATTAGTAACTTAAATGCAGCAGATTTCAAAATTATAAAGCAAATTAAATTAAAAAGTTAATTTCATAATTTTAATAATATTTACAAAGCCAAAATTAAAAAATAATATTCTTTAGTATAATGCACATGAGTATGATTTCATTCCACATATTTTATACATCATTATCAAAACTATTCAACCTTCAGAACTTTTCTTTATTTATTTGGTTCAACGAAAGTTTTTAAAAATGTTTAATTAATGTATAGTAAAATATAAGCAGTATAAATAAGAAGCGTATTGTATGTAAAATTTGCTTGTGATGACACATGACGTCATCAAGTCGTCACGTGTCTTTAAGGTGATAATTACTGATCCTCAATTGTCATTTTCTCATACGTATCGTTTGGAATGAGTGGTATCGTGGGAAACCAATAATCGAGGTGCATTTGTAAATTTATTTATTATATGTTTTAGCATCTAAAGCTGAACATGTAACAAAGATTAATTTTATTTTATTAATATGTGTGTCATGAAGTTCACCAAAATAAAAAAAAATAATAACGAATTTATCATAACTAAAGTGTAAAAGTAAGCATTATAAATGAGGTTTTTTCTAGGAGCAGAATTTCATCGGGGAGTTATTATTTTAAAGATATGAATACCAGAGCGGCGAGCCAAGCGAAACCGATTAAAAATGTCATTACAGAAAAGAAGGAGCTCAATTTCAGCTACGATAAACCATAAGAAATGATACTCAACTTAGATTTTATTACTTTTTTTTTTAGTAGGGAAGAAAAAAAACGTTAATTACAGAGAAGTCTTCATCGGGTTTGCATGGACTACGAAGGAAGGAATGAAGACTTAAGGCCTTTTTATTGATTTATACTTTGTACTAGAAACAACAAGTAAGTAAGAAGGAAAGAATTAACGCAATATATCAACTTTTAAATAAATGCCATTACCATTGTTTATGTGTCCTACTTTTATGCGTGTATTTATATTGTCCAGCTGAAACTCAAATTATTGACACTGACACAAACTCCTAGTAACAGAATGCGTTTATTGTAACCATGGATCTTGTGAATTCGCAGACACTGCTTGGGGGAGTTCCAGTAGCACAAGGGCGGAAATCGGTATGTCTCACGCATTCAAGAAAAAAAAAACAATCTCTGTGTAGAAGGCGTATCTCCTGCTGATAATCGAGCGTTACGGATTCCACTCGAATCGGTCTCCTCTCGTTCGGTGCAATTGAACGTGCAGCAGAATCCCATCTTAAAAACTTCGTACCGTAGGAAGAGATTTAGGCAAAAGCAGAGAAGAGACTCTAATTGGTTGAAACTAGATCGCCTACCTCACTTGACCTGTTCGCCCCTCGGTCCCTCACAAAGCGAATGAAAAGCCAGCGTTACTCCGTCTATGCTAATATATATGTGGTTGTAATAAGATATACAAGCTAACTCTCACTCTCTTTCGAACGCTCAGGTTATATATTTTGGCAAGTGTCCCATCATCGTTTGCTAAAACTACGTAGAATGTTTTAGCAGGCTTTAGAACGGAAAGCAAAGCAAAGAAAATTTATAGCATTTAAATGGTCTCTTGATGGCACTGCGAATCCAGAACCTGCCACCTTTAAGGGGACTTGGCACCTTTCAAATGTAGAAAATGGCTGAAAATAACGATTTTTCAATTTTTTGCTTAAAATGTGGTTTGACTCTCCTAGTATATCTGAGCGAAATTTTGAAGCGATACAACCAATATAATGTAGTTAAGAAGTAAGAGAACTCAAATATTTCTAATGTTTTAGTAGGATTTTGTAATTTTTAAACTGCGTTTTCTCGGTTTGTGTGTTTTCGCCATATTGTAATACTTAAAATGCTAAAACTTTTACATATATTCATGTAGCAACTTGAAAATTTGTGTGTGTGTTCGATATGATGTGCTTGATAAAATGAGGGATGGAATTTGCTATATATTTTCAAAAAAAAAAAATTAAAAAATGAAAATGTAACAAAAGTCGATTTTTTTTCCTGTGTTCTACAATCGATGTAACTTTAAAAACTTTTTTCTCAAAAACTAATTAATTAATAGCAAAACCTATCCCTATAATTGTAAACCATACTATAATAAGTACTTTAAAAAAATTTGGTAAAAAAAAGTCAAGAAATGAAAAAGAAGAAGAAAATTTAAAATTGTTAAATAATTTTAAAAAAAATTAAATTTTAAAATTTTCTGTTAGTCAAATTTTGATTTTTCATGTGAAAATCATTTTGTTGAACAATAGCACATCATAACATACAAGTGAAATAGGTAAAAGTTCTTAAATTAAAAAAAACTTGTCAAAAAGTGCCAAGTCCCCTTAAGGCTCCAAGGAGAGTACTTCCCCTTCGCGCCACAACTGTTTAGAGACTTAGCGGAAATATTACACACACACACACATATATAGACATAAAAGTGCTAAAAGTGAAATGACTGAAATATTACATCAAATTTAACATGAATATTACACCCTGCTGAATATACTATTTAGCATTAGTCACTTCACATTCCTTTTTTTTTTCTTTTTCATGTCCCATTGCAAGGCTAGCAAAAATAAATACTTACTTCAAAAGTTACAATGTGTATATTAGCCAGAAACACATGCATATACCCACCCACACACTAATTAATAAAACGCATTTCTTCGAACAACAACATAATTCAGATGAATTAATATTAAAGCAGATTATCTCTAACTTGCAATATTTTTTAAGTTTTTTCCCCCAGTAAGAAAAAAAAAAATTTTCATTAACATTGTCAACATTAGGTTAATTTGATAACGCAAGATGTAGAGGTGTGTGGTCATTGGAAAGAAAAGTAAGTCGAATTCTTAGCATATATATTCATAACATCTACATTCATAACTCAGAATTTTTAAATAAAACTATGCATTATTTAGACAGTTAAGCAATAATCCCATTCCGTCAAATAAGCATGGAAAATATAAGTTTAAGACTGTTCCGTTTTCTAAACGGCACATACATTCGAGGACCAAAGATCTCACAATGAGCAATAAATGAATCAGAAGTCAGAATATTAGCATACATTTTCTCATATTAATAAAGTAAACTTCGAGATATTAATGCAGTACAACTTTTGAGTCCATTTTAGAAGACATAATTGCTTGAACAAAAAGATTGATTATGCAAACCTGTCAAGCTTGCAGTTACGTGCGTGGCACTTTGTCTCAAAGTATTGGCAGGCAATAGTCGTTGGCATATTTAGGAAAGTAGCCACTTTAACTCTTGCACTAAATTTTCATGAGCATGCTTAGGTATATAACTAATTAAAAACACAAATTGCTTTGTGAAATCCATAAAAATATTTAATACATAAAAATTGAGATGGGTTTTTTAAGATATACTGTGCATCTTTCGCGCACGTGATTGCTCAGTAATTTTTAAGTGTGTCTTTTTACATCAATTAAATTATTTCTGTAAAATACCTTGATTTTTTAAATTTTAGGAAATATAATGTGTAAAGTTCACAAAATAACTGTTTTTTTTTATTTCTGCGCATTGAAGTCTATTAACAACCAGAATGGAGACTGAAATTACAGGACAAAAGTCCTTAAGTTGTTCAGCACTGACATAGAAAATAAATTATAATAATTCTGGGAAATTATAAGCATAAGCAAAGTAGGAATGGCAGCAATAATAGTGACAATAATAATAAAAGCAGCATTATTATTATTCGTAGTACATCTATCGCTAAATATAAATCATTTGCTATCATTTTGCAGAATATTGATGTGAATTAATTTCTAAGTCTAATCCGAATGATATTTTACGTGCAAATAATAATAAAATAAAGACTTTAGTATCAGTTATTTCTGATACATCTTTGCTCCTGATACATATTTGATTTATCTTTGCTCTTTTTCCCATCCATTAAATGATTTCACTCTATATAATTTGACAAGGGAAAAACATCTGATACATAATATTTTGCCAGTAATTTACGAATTTTTGCTGTAGCAAAAAGAAAACAACACTTAATTACCAAAAATAAAAAATAAACCCATTAAAATAACTCATTTTTTCGCATATTTTGTAATTATTTTATTCCGCTGAGATGCAATTATATTAAAGATATGCTTCATAAATTTCAAACTCTGAAATGTATGAGCATCGATCATAGCTGTCATTACAGGCCATTAAAAGCTTAGTTTTTCATCACGCTAACCAATAAAATTCCAAAAAGGGAGCAGCAGCGAAGTTTTAGATTTTTCCCAAAGCGGAAAGAAATATTTCCATTAATTGCAGAAACGATTTGATCGGATTTTAAGCATTGAAATCTTGCTTCTTATGATAAAGTAGTAAAAGTTGCATTTCATGCTAGGTAACTTTAGTCGTACTTTTTTATTAGAAATAAAAGGTAAAACGTCACTTTTAATGCAAAGCTTAAGGGAGATTAATAATTATTTTCTGAGTTATAAAATATTGAAAATAAATTTGAAAAAAAATCGTCTACTGGAATACAGCCTAATTTTTTTTTATATTATACGGATTTTTATGCATTTTGGTACACAGTTCTGATAAATTATGTATAACTGGAGCATAAATTGCGATAAATGGATGTAAGGAAAAGTGCCGTAAGTTACAAGAGAGAAGTGCCGTATGTAGAGGGGAAGAAAATGTATCATTTTAACAAGGCATATGTTTACTCCTGAATGAGATGCAGATTTTACAACGTCTGTTCATGCTCAGAAATAGGTTTTCAAAGAGCTGTGGAGGCATCGAATTCTGTTGCTCTTGCATTGACAATTGTAGCCAAAACATCAATGTGGCGCCGGATCTAGTGCTGCCAACTTCTTCAAAGAAAGCTCTAACAGGTATTTAATTAACACACTATTCAGGACCTTCCTTGCAGAACAATTCGTGTGACGTACGTCCAGAATCGATAGGGAGACACAAACTGCTCTCATATGTGTCAATTCTGGTGTCTCCATTGCTTCTGAAAATACAGAAGTTGTCATATCCGATAAGCAGGTGTTAAAGGCATACAATGTACACTCTCAGAAACGCATGCTCAAATCTCACGAAACTTTCGTCGTATTCTACGAAATGGCTTCGTGAAAAATGCTCCGAGTAAACCTTTCGTCAAATTGGTAAAATTTATATAGTAATTTTTTAAAGCCACATGATCGAGCGAGGAAAGTATCGTTAATTTGAAATTTGTTTGACGATTGAAAAGTCCTCGAAAGTGACGATTCTATTTCTGAGAGTGTACTGGTCATTGTTTACGCACTACCTTTGTGCAGTCTTTTGTCTATGGTAAACGAATATTTCGAGCATCCATTAGTTCGTTGCATGCTCACTTTGGTTTCTTCAACTGTATGTCACTTGTTTCTTTCTGCCTGTAGCGGCCATCTGTTTCCCACACTTTCCAGTCTCGTGAAACAAGGTTTATAGTTGGCTTTGCAAAAGTAAGAATGACAGTAAATTGAATATTTTCCTGTTCACTAATTTGTAGAGCGCGAAACAGCAGTGTCGTCTTATAGTGAAACATTTACAAGGCATAGACAGTATTAAGGAATTTCGGTATGTTGCTCTTTCATCGTACTACTGCGTATTGTTGGTATTCATCGTATTGTTAATTAATTTGATAATGAGATCATTAAGTTTTTTCAAATTTAAATCTTATTTTAGAAACAATACGTGAATGAGTTTATGCGCTCGATTTTTGCTGATTAAACAAAGTAATATATGCGTTTATTTAGGACATCCGGTTAGTGGATCTTTTCAAAAATGTTTGGCATTTTATGTTTCAAATTTACAGCTATTTTAAAGTGTATCATAATGAATTGGAAGATTTTTTCAAGTTAAACCCATATCACGAAAGAAGTATTTTAACCTCTATTTTCTTAGCCCTTACCTCTAGTTATTATTTTCCATTTGTAAACTGTTTGTTTGTTCCAAGAGCTGTCTATTGCTCCTTAATCTTTGCAGCCCTCGTGCGCTTCCCAGGAACTGGAATCCCTTTTTTCAAATAGCACCATTATGGGTGCATGCCATTGCCGCATCTGTATTTTGACGCCCAACTTCCCTGAACATGGCGGCACCTTCGCTCTGACAATGTGAAATTGCACTAGGAATTTATTTAGCGGAGACTATTGTATCCAAATGAGATATTTAGCAAGGTTTTTATCAAGGTTTAACAAATTATTATTCAAATTATCTTTAACATGCCGCATAATCACACGACATGCCGATTCGACGATTTTCTGCACTTTGAAAATCCACCAATCTGGGCCAGGTTTGAGCCTGGCCCAAGTTTAGTTTGCAAACTAAACTTTATCTAAACTAAAAACTCTTCTTTCACGTTATACCTGCTTCACTCGGAAAGATACACTTCTGTGAAATACATTCCTAAACTATGTGCAGTAGCATCAGCAAAGAGCATCGATTTCACTTTTTCTGGTCCATGAAAGAAAGGAAGAAATAATTGATTCAATCAACCCACGTAAAGGAAGTATCATATTAAGACCTTTGCCGGAAAGTAGTTTACTCGTCAGTTTTCTCTTACGATCGAATCTTTTTCAATTTATTTTGTTTTCATGCCTCTACCGGATTCCAGATTCCTTGGATTTTTCCCCGCTTGCTTCTAATTTAATATAATTGCCTTTCAAAAGTATGCTACAATAATTAAATTTTAATCTAACGTTTAGGACAACAAATTTTGTCATTCTTCATTTCTTTGTTTTGGTCATTTATGTAATAAAAATGGTAAGATTTTCAATAATAAAAATGAATTTTTCTTAGAAACTAATAATGCCTTTTTTTTTTTTTGCTCAGAAATAAAGTTTTGAAAGATTTAATTTTTTTAAAGATTTGTGATTTGTAATTTTCAGCAGGCATTACTTTATATTATTTTAGCCGCAAAAGTAAGGAAATCATAATGCTTCTAAATTAATAAAATAATAAATATTGGTTTACGTGGTACTAATACTAGTTAAGTGAAGCAAATACACAAAACAATGATTAATAAGTATTTGCTAATTCATAAATAAAAGCCTGCGTCCTTTATAATAATACATTTAATACATTTTTTAATTAAAAGAGAAATAATTTTTATAATATAAAAGGCAAAAACTTGAAAAAAAAAAAAAATCACAGTTTTTGCTGACTTGTTAGACCATTTAATGATTAAAATACTAGATTTTTGTTTTACATCACAGGGAAAAGCACGGAGTGTGTATTTGCACTCAACAATTTGAGCATAAAATAAAAATAAATACAACATTTCTCGTAATTTCCTTGTTTTTTTAATAAGTCAAATGTTTTACAATAATCGGTAACTTTGCACCGGATAAGCGTCAGTTGTCACATTCAGGAAAAAATATTTTAAAATACAATCCTAAATATATGTAATGCATTTTTACTTGAAAATGTTGTGTTTTTTTAAAAGAACCGAAATGGTAAGAGATTTTTATCTCTTACCTTTACCAGAGATTACTTAAAAATATTTTTATTTTTAAACAACTGTCGAAAAAAATTATTATTATTAGGCGACGCAGGTTTTCTCTTTTTAAGTAGATTAAACACACACACACATCTCATTGCTTTTTGGGTGAAGTGCAAATCTCTGATAACATTTTTAACTTTTAACCTAATGAATGTAAAGAAATATAGTGACGTTATAAGCAATCCTAATTCAACAAACATCCTATTAAAAAAAGGGTTTTTCAGTTTGAGATTTGACGTAAGTTTAATGTAAAAGTAATTATTATATCTCCAAAGCAGCATGCTAGAAACGAATTAATAAACGACTATATTTTGTATTTAAATCTGATACCAATTTGATGCTTCAAAAGCATATTTATACTACTAATACATTACAGCCCGAACAGTAATGTAATTTCAAAATATAAGTTTCCTTCGCGAAGTTTACGAAAACCGAAATATTTTTGTCTTCTTCCCGTCATTTTTATAAACATTTAAGTGTAAACTTACTTATAAGTGACAAATCATGAGTATCAGAAGAGTGTAGCAGAGAATTTCATTAGACGATTCATTCTAAGTTAGCAAAATTACCAGGGGAACAACAGTGGTTTAGAAAGGATTTGCTTCAAATACAAGTAATAAATTGTCTGAAACGGCTGATTACTAGTCATGAATAATGCAGAATTGTTAAATTATTATCCAAAGTGAAACAATAAAGTAATTTTCCCTATTTTATCTTTTTATTTAATATACCTTGCATATTTAATATAAAGGACAGTTCCATGATAAAAGCGACATTTATTTCCCCATATGACAATTTTATTTTATTTAGAAAAAATAATTAAAAAAGTAAATGGGAAAGAAGCATTTGGTTTAGAAAGTCTCCCCCATTTGCTTAGTGTTCATCAACAAAAAACTTTTCTCCTTGTACATTGCACCTACTTTTCCGTTTATTTTTAAAATAAGGAGGGATCATAAAGAAATATTCAATGTATGTGTCAATCTCTCTGTCTCTACTCCCCCCCCCCCAAAAAAAATAACTTTGGAATGATTAATTGAACTTTGGTAGGAACATCGTGATTGGTTCCATTTCGAAGAACCAATCATGGCGATGGTATCTAATTATTATTTTTTCTTCCCCTTTTTTAATTTTGCGACTTCTGAAAAAAATTTTCGTGACAGAAAAAGAAGAAGGTCACTTTCAGATTCAGCACTAAAACAATACGTAGGAATCAATTATCAAAACCTAAAACACATGAAAAAAATCAAATTCCGCAGGGTTGTGTTATTACTGATAAGATTTTTCAAAATGTAAATGATAAATTTTTATTTTCTGGCTACGGCTAAAAATTAGATTCTTTCTTCATGGAAAAGATGAAAATTTCCCAAATTGAAACTTTGAAACTAACTAAGAAGTGAGAAACTTAAACAGTTGAGAAAAGAGTCTATAACCGAACCTATACCCGAAATTTGCATCGTAAAAAGGAAGTGCACTAACATTAGAGTAGATGTGACTAAACTTTTACTTACCATGTCCCAATTGTTTCATATACAAGTTCAAATGGCGGCATACAACTAAAAACGCATTTCTACTTCCGTACCATTACAGTTGGTGCGAACAAAAAGACACAATGATGAGATATAGGGTCAGTTGGGGTAATTGTGATAGCTTTTTCAATGTTTTAACTTTTGATCCTTCCCTACCTCTTGAATTAATTCAGAGATAAAATTTTGAGCATTGTAGTCACTACTGTACTTCTTGTGAGTAAATGTGTACAAAAATTTTGACTTTATGACTATTTTGTAGCTAATGAGCTCGTGTTTACAATTACCCCAGAGATTTGGGGTAGTTGTAAACAGTGATTTATTTTCGAATAAAGTTGATGCAAATGGAAAATTGTTTCATACACAGTCTGCTTGAAGGCTTAAGAAGTTCCGGGGCAATGGTTGTCATTTAACGAGAAACATCTTGCAAAAAATCAAGCAATGCGACAAATTTATGTAAAATTTGTCCCGAAGTAGATCAGTCGGTTAAGTTTGGACCCCACAGAACACTGAAAGGGAAGCACAACTGGCTGTGGTCAACGCTTGGGATGGTGACCACCTCACGCGACTGGTTACTCGGAGACCGAGTGCGCTAAAGGGCGCGGGGCACGCAAAATACATCGTCGCTTCAAATGTCCACCAAATTAGAAATAATTTCAGTTGAGGGACCAACCTAGGTGACGATCTCTCATCTGGGAGCTGATTAAAAATCATTAAGCCCCTCTGAGCCAAGTGTACTTCATTCTAGCGGAGCTCATTATTAATCAGTAGGAGCTTCCTTAATTCCCTGTCGCCCTGCAAGGGGGGCTTGGATACCAATTGGCATTAGCGACAATAACAACAGTTATGTAAAATAGACACAAAAGTGTAATTTACATTAAATATAATACCCCCAAATTATTATCCCCCCAAAATATTGGAAATATGATAAATTTAAGCGTTTACAATTACCCCAGAGTACGAAATATATGGGGTAATTTTAAACACTTAACTTGCATATGAAAAATAACAGGGAGGATTAATTTCATAACTAAATGTTTTTAGCAGCATTCCATACGAGAAATAAAAAACGGTTAAAACCACTTACATCGTAGATGAGCTGGAGAGGAAAATGTAAGATCACTGAATTTTGTTAAACAACTTTTTTCACTGTGTCATTTTCAAACAATAGTGACACCTCCAAAGTTGTTTCGAAATTTACGAAACTGTTTCAATGTATTTCCTATGCTGCCAGTTTATCGCTCACAAGCAGATTAAGTTTTCAAAACCACCACAAGTGTAGTTATGAAGCTTGTTTACAATTACCCCATGTTTACAATTACCCCAACTGACCCTACTTCGTTTTGGGGAGGGAGATACACACAACTAAATTTAAAAAAATGCAAAAAATCTTAATAGATCCAGAGTATTTAGAGTAGTTGGATAATATTTTGAAAAAGAGGATGGCCGCGATCAAGGACTTTTACGATGGAGGTAAATCTGTTTGGAGTATATTCGATGGGTATAGGAAAATATGATTTTAATTCTTAATCAGATGAAGAGAAAACACCAATCAGGCTGAAGTTTAGCGATTCACCATCGAAGCGATTCATGCTACTTAATAGGCAGAAGAAACCCAGAATACTTTTAAAAACCTTTCAAACAAAATTATTGCGATTCTAGTATAAATAAAATTTTAAATTATGAAATTACTGCATTCAAATGTCCGAGATAATACAGCAAATAGTAAACGTTACTTACTATTAACAAGACCATGGATTATGCGGAGTATTAATGTTCCAGGTTGAATTTCATACTGCTAGGAAATATTTTTTTAAACATTTATATATACTTATACAGGGTTCACGCGAGGCCGCGCGATAGCGCGATTCCCGCAATATTTTTTAAAATCCCACTCAAAAAAAATTTTTTTTGGGCTTAAACTTTAAAAATCCCACTTAAAATTTTGGTCAAGGAGGAAAATCCCACCTTGTATTTTTCCCCAGCGTGAACATTGCTTATATATACTCCAAGTGTGTGTGTGCAGTGTGTCTGTGTAAATACTGTACAGTGGTACAGCGGTTTAAGTGTACTTAATTTCTATCAGTTTTTTAATACCCGCTCACTGTTGCGGAAACAAAATAACTGATGTTTTTTAGTTAAAGAATATCTCAGCCGCGGGGAATATTTATACTTCTCTGAACACGGTTTTCCTTCCGCTTGTTTGAACCAGGATGAAAAAAATGAACTTCCGGTCAAGTTCATCTATGATTCTATTTTTTACATCTATCATTTTTAGATGTTTGAAAGTTGTTTTCGAGATTTATAAATATAAAAATAATAAATATATAGTAAAAATGTTTTATATATGTTTTTACGGTAGGGCAACTGTTCTTGGATTATCCTGTACCTCATAATTAAATGGTTAAGCTCAGCAAGTTATTAAAACATGAGAGACATTTGGTACAGTAGTGAAGAAATAACGTACTCTGATTCAATCTCGAAATATCGCGAAAGACTCTTACGTACTGCTTTAAAGCAAAAATTTTAGGTAAAGAATTTTTATTAGATTACGCTATATAATTCAGTTTTTGATCTCTACAATTAACCTTGTTCAAAATGTCATAAATGCTGTGACCCCTCCAATGTCGTTATGATTTATAACTGAGTTCGGCTGTACATTTGTACACTACCTATCAGAAGGATGTGAAATTTTACCGATAAGCATAAAATGCAGGAGAAAAGTATGGCAATTGTCTCATTTCATGTGCATGACTATAGCAACTTTTTATATCAAAAACGATTTTTAAGACAGCCAATAGCCATGGCAATCATTGCAAAATGCTCATCAGAACCGACTTAAAGTGATGCCCCATCAGTTGAGAAAAATCGGTTTTTAAGTATCTTTAGATAAAAAACTGCAGAAAGAAGCAACCATAAAGTAAGTTGTAAAAGTGCTTACTCCAAAAACCGAATCTTTAGTTAGATTTTTACCTTAGAAGAACTAAAGGCATATTCTAGTTTTCAAGTAAGATCATTGGTATTGGAAATACATTTTTATATAGCAACGTTTTCCATAGTAAAATATAATTCTTACTCAGTTGAAGCCTTTTTTTTTTAATTGCAAGAACATCCAAAAAAAGTGAAGAAGAAAAAAATAATTATGAATCATTTTAACTATAACAAAATGAAGAACAATGATGCATATGCTATATTTTCACCTCATTGCTATCTAAAATATCAATCTTGTCATTGGTTACACTGTGTGTCAGGAAGAAACAGCTATGTGACGGTTACCAAATAAAATCTTTGATACAAGGCCAGATTTAAAAAGTATTACAATGATCGTATTTTATATCCTGACAGTATTCTTGTGAGGGAAGACAAGACGTTAAAAGCCTAAGGAAAGAAAATATAGCGTGATAAAATTTTTCAGTCTTTCATCTCCGGAAATTAGATTTCGTATTTTTAGATACCAAAGGTGTTCGGGGAAACATGTTTTATTTTTCTTCCTCTATTACTGTCTAAAACGTTCGTACAACACACTAATTGGTAACAAAATATCAATGAATATATATACTGAAATCTGTTTTTATCGTTACTCTATAGCTGTTACTTCATTATTAAAACTTTTTTTTTCTTTCTAAAATCAAATTTATGGGGAAAAACTGTTACGTCTAAAATATTAACCGTTTAATACAATCTGCATACAAGTAGTATTGCAAAATTAATGCGTTCTTGAAATGCAGTAGTAATGTCTATAGTGTCTATATTTCATTGCATCTCACTAAAATTAATTTTGGCGTTGACATGGGAAAGGGAGTATGTACAGAAACTATTTGTGTTCTTTCCGAAGAAACATAAGTATATTCAAGTTTATGAAACTTCAAATATGTGAATATGATGACATAATTCAATCTTATTTATGAAGTTGATTTTAGTGCTTTTATCAATAAGCTTGGAAAAAGACTTTAGACAGGTTTTATGTCTTCTAAAAATGTTAACTATTTCTGACTTACTACTTTCATATGTCAACGACTTAATTAACTGCGTAATCCAGTTTGGTTCTCAAATTTTACTAATTTTTTTCTTTCCCTTTAAAACCTCTAGGAAGAGGTTCGGAAAGCAGAAAAAATCGTCAATTTGTCTACAGGACAGAAAAGTTTAGAAACATCTGATCTAGACACATGAGGAGCATATGGTGCGCCGTGCAACAACAGTTACACAAGAGGGAGTTATGTTAACCCTTCTACTTACATCTGTTCGGTCACCTGAACCTCATACGACTGTCGACTTCACCGAGGAGGACAGTTTCTTCTTTTTTTATTAATGAGTGTAGTGTTTGCTACACGTATCACCGTCATTCCGTCCGTTCACCGTCTCCACAATACATATGAAGGTTTCAGATATTTTCTTAAAATCTTCCTTTTTTTTTCCTGTTGCAATAGTTTTAATATTTTCTCTTTAACTTTTAACAAACAGTGTAATAATTAAAAAAGTTTATATGATCTAAAATGTTGAGCTTTATTGCTATAAAACATTAATACTTTTAAATTAATAATTTATCAACCTCAACCCATGTGAAGATATTAACTAATTGTGGGAAATTAAAAGTAATTATTGATAGGATTATTATTGTCTAATCTTACAGCAATAAATAATTTATATTGTAATAGTAAAATAGAGTAAACTTCTCTCAAATATTATATTTATTATTGCATCCTATGTTGTGTAGTTAGTTTTCGATTTCATTTTTAAATTTAAGATACTCTTGATCTTTAAATCTACCACAGTTACAAAATGTCAAGTCTAATCCTTTTTAAAACATGGAATTGTTTACACCTATATATTATGTACAAACTTTTTTCACATTTAAAAGAACGTTATTAATGTGCATAAGAAGAAACGTGCCAGATGAAGCATGATATATTTTACGTAAAAAATTACAGAAGTGTAACAAAACATTTTATTCTCATGTGAACAAAGTTATGCATGTGAATCATTTATATTTACTGTCAAAAAGTTGGCCTTGCTGGAATTTTGTAATGTTAAGACATTCTCAGGGGGGAGGCATTACTAATTATTCCAAGCATAATTAGGAATGCCTCTCCGACTCGCACCCGTGTCTTATGTGAAGCACTCTTTGTATCACGTGTTTTCGTTCCCGTATTACACCATTATAACACAACGAAAGAAAACAAATGTCGACGTATTCTAGTATGCTCTTTGTAAAATATCCGTAATCGTTCTTGCAAATTGGTAGTACTTTTTGCGTTTGCATTTCTTCAATGTGGGGATAAAAACGCAAGAAAAACGTGTGCTGAAATCAGAAATCCGGCTGAGCTACTTAAATTTTCTTTTTTTAAGCTTAAGTGCAAATACGTCGATGCTTCGCTACTCTTTTACGTTCTTTTAGAATAATTGGTTTCCGTTCTTAGTTACTTTTCTAGCAGAAAAAAAATTCGTTATGCAGTTTTTCCCACCATCTTCTTACTGTAAAATGTAAAATACGGAAAGTGTATATATGTATGCATACATACATAAACACATAAATATATATAACAGAAATGTAGTAAAATATGAGAAAAGGTTTACACATCAAAAAAAAAATTAAAAGCTTTGAGAAAGGACTCTTTAGAGTTGGTTTGTCTCAAAGAATGAGGGATGCAGAGCACCTCACAAATCTCAAGCAAAAACACACTAGAGCTGACAGCAGTATCGGCCTGAAAATCTTCAAAACAAGCATAAAAAACAAAAATTGAAATACAAAATGTGAGGTTTCGTCCATGCCATAGTTCTAAAACTAAAATAAGTGACACACCAACACAACCGCTCCCCAAAAAATTAAAATAAACCACTCTTACCTAAAAAAAGAGTGGAGAGTTTCTGATGGAGTCCTTGTCTCATTCTCAAACATTTTAAAAGTATTTTTTTTATTTGTAAACCTTTCAAAACTATTTTACTACATTTCTGTAATATATTGCTTTACTTAAATATTTGATGCTTTGTGAAGGTTGTTAGTAAATGTTTTTTTTTTCGTTTCTACTTTTTTTTTTTTAATTTGTCTTCCTATATGTGTGTGTGTATATGTATATATATATATATATATATATATATATAGTGTGTGTGTGTGTGTGTGTGTGTGCGTGTGTACTTTTGTATATACACACGCACATTTTGTAGAACTTTCGTTGGTTTTTTCAAGGTTTTTGCCTTTATATATATATATATATATATATATAAAGGCAAAAACCTTGAAAAAACCAACAAAAGTTTTACTAAGCATTTCTTCTCATGTCTGGATTTTTTTCAAAAATATTTTCAATGCATAATAAGCCATAAATAAATTATTCAAATGCATAATTGATAAATTTCATGATTTGTTTCCGCATAGAGAATTATGGAGGAAATCTGAGTTCTTTAGGTACTTTTACGTCTGCATGCCTTACATTTACCTCTTGAATTGGACGAAGAAAAAAAACTTTAGCCATATAACGTGTCAAAACAACCTCTTTCTTGTTTATCAAACCAACAAGTACAGTGTCCGGCTTAGAACACTGAATTTTCTGTCAACGACTAAATATATCATCTTTGGGCTCGAACGGACATTGTATGGCAAGGGACCGTTCATTAATGATGTCTTGTTTTTTCCTGATATATTTGACCCCCTCCCCCCTTTGTCACAAAATGTCACTTCAACGGACCCCCTCACTCCCTTTGCCACATGTCACACTATGTTGTTTAAGCCTGATGTCACACTTCTTGTTACACCATCCCTCCCCTTGTCACACTTTGTCACAATTTCACGAACCCCCCTCCCCCCTAGAAGCGTGACATCATTTATGAATGGTCCCTAATGTACAATGTGCTAATACTAAAAGCACAAACGCATCCAATACACCAGTCCTAGTCCAAAAATTAGAAGTTACCTTCAGGCGTTTTGCACCTATAACGCCTTTTTTCTCTCTAGTAAAATTAGCCATCATTGGTATTATGAAGGAATATTTTAAATAAATTACAATTCCTGTGATAAAATAGGCTTATTAATAATTAGGGGGAGTTCATTTATGCTAATTGTACCGGCTTTTGAAAAGCTCTCATTCCGCAAAACTATAATTAATTACTGAATCATTAATTGGAAGTATGCTTACAATACCAAGGGGAATGTATTTTCCTATTGATATTCTACGTTATGCATTCATTTTTTTTCAACCGTCCTTTATTGAAGTATTTTATTAAAATAATTTAGTGCATTAATGAATTATCATACACGTTTTAATGTGTCCATGAGTGATTATTGAAATTTTCACATTATTTCGTTTTCTTAGTTTTATTGATTGGGAGTGATACTAAAAATTGAGCAATCACAGTGAACGTGTCAACTAATTCTAAAATATTAAAAAAATAGTAAAATAAGTAATACTGATAGAATAAGCTAGGTAAACAGATAAAAAATTAACACATTTATCCCGTCTTGTAATAAAAGTGAAACATATGAACAAAAGAAAATATAATATGATAAAATAAAGATATATTAGGGATCTGAAAGTTTAGTTCCACCACTTTACCACTTCTTTTGTTTCTTTTTGCCATATGCAAGAATTAGTAATAGTTTTGCGGTCATTTTTATAAATAAATATCGCAAAATAAATAAACAAAAATAACATAAAAATCATTTTATGAATGAACCTAAAAGATATAATGTTTTACAATAGCATACAACAAACTGATTACATAGCATTTTATGCGTACTTTTGTCGTAACCTGACGACCAACCATCTTGTGCAATTATTTGACTAAACAGGCGGAGCACGAATTCTCCTCTGTGGAATATTAAATTCAATGTGCATTCTGCAAGATTAGGGAATGCTTACAAGACGTGCTATACCAAAGCACAAATAGTTTTTTTTTTTTTTTTGTCATTATAGAAAATGTATTCAATTAATTTTAAATTTCAAAAGTTACATAATGTAGAAGCAAAATATTTTCCAAACAAGTTTGTAGCTTCGGCATGCAAAAAACTTTTTATAAAATAAAAGGAAGTAGGCATACGAAAATTAAATGTTTTCTTAGCTAAAAACATGAAGTACTTAGCGTATCTAATACTGCATGTATTACTTTTTATATCACAATTCATAACTGCAGCATAGTTGACTGAAAAATAATAATAATAAAAGCTATTTGTATTACGTATGGAAACATGCAGGTTAAGCACGATTGAATATCACAAATTTCAAATTTCCATTGTTCAATTTTCACCTCAATGCAAAAATATACAACATTTCAGCTTCAGAAGATTAAACAAGTGAAGGCATTACGAGTTTAGATGTTACGTCGAATCGACTAACGTTTAGAGGCGGTTTTTTTTTTTCGTTTTCGGCTTGTAACCAAACTCATAAGAAGCAAAGTGAAAGTGTTTCCCTATCTCGGAGGCTTTCTTTCTCTAATCACCTGCCAACCGAAAGCTATAAAAGTACTTTTCAGGAACAGTACCCCCATTCTGCCTCTTGAATGGCGAAAACTGTTGCTGAAATTGCAAACGGGTAATTTCTCTACCAGAATTTTAACTTTATTTTGTCATATAGTAAGCCTGAAGTAGAAGAACTTACTTTGAGAACTCGGATATGTTCATACACGCAAGCAATTTCTTAGCGACAAAGTGAAATTTTGATGTTTCTTGTTCCAAGATGAAAAATTTAAATACAAAACTAACATATAATGTGGACCTGAAAATTTTAAGCAAACTGGGAATCATTTTGCTTATTTTATATCTTTTCTTCTTTATAAGGCTTTGTGTTTGTGCCTCTAAAAATCAATATTAGGGAGCAGATGTACTCGTAATTAAACTTAACCAATAAAAATGTCTTTTTTTTATATTAAAAAACGAAAAATAGAAATGTTTATTATTATGTAGTCTACGGTTTTTTTTTTTTTTTTTTTCAAATTTTATTTTAAGTAGGGGGAAAAAATATTTCCTCTCCTCGACATACTATAAAGTTTTTCCACATCAATTTATCGAGCACGATTTCATCCAACCGTTACAAATTTATCGTTCCTAAATTCATCACGGCTTGGATTTATTGCAGTTAAAATTGATACATTATAATATTCCTAATTATTTTGTAATAATCCTAATTATTTTGTAAGATATATTATTAAATATATTTCAATCATATTAAGGGAAAGGAGGGTAAGAGTACGCACCTAGTGGATTGTTCGTTATAAAAATGAGAATTGAAAAGTGATAACCTTGAAAATTGACTGAATCATAGTTTATTAACTTAGAAACTTTGGTACACAAAATAAAAGTTTTATCTTAAAAAAATATATGAAAGAAAGCAAGCGGAAAAAAAATTGCAAACGCGTACTCTTACCCGACCTGGCGGATAAGAGTACGCACCCAGGAAGGGTAAGAGTACGCATTCAGAAAATTTAGCAGTAGTCACATACAAATGCTCCAGTGCCTTCGCAACTGGAACATTCATCATGCCACCACTCCTTATACATAATCCACACTGGATCCAATCTTCATCATATGATTGTTCGCAGCCTGGGCACATTTTCGCCTCATTGTTTGCTGAACTTATTGAGGGATCTGGGTTGTCGATACAATGCAGAACAAGTTTTTTCTTTGTTTTCACGGTTTTTCCTTTTTCAGTTTTGGCCCAATTTTTACTTTTCATAGCAGCTCGATTAGCCTTTGCTTCTTCTAATTCTCTCTTTCTCTCTAGCTTTTCCTTATGTGCGTACTCTTACCCGCCGCTGTATTGCTCCTCAAAATCGTCCAGAGATGGCTGTAGCATTCACAATAGTAAAATTCTGACATGCCGACGTTGTTCGGAAGAGAACAAAGCTCATAATGATAGCTACTTAAAAAGCAAACATCAATCCTTTATTGACAAAAAATTAATATTTCTTCACAGAAAAATTACATGCCAACATGCAGAAATCATTTTTTACCTGATAAATAAACGACAGCAAGGATGAAAATAACAATGGCGATCTCTTGAGCCTGCTGAAAACAAACGTGTTGAGTTGATCACACTCGCTTCTGCGTGCAGTGTTGCCAACAGGGAAAAAAGTCCCTGCGTACTCTTAACCGACTGCGTACTCTTACCCACCTTTCCCTTATGCGTTTTTATGCACTTTTATTATAAATCTTATGAATGCACATATGTTATGTTTAACTAAAGAAAAAATATTTGAGAAACCAAAAAACCTTGATGATTTACCATGTCGAATGAAACATGAAAAGTTAAGATCTTGATAATTTGATTACCAACAAGTTTCTATCAAAACAAATAAATAGTACGGAATCGACTTTCCGCAGCCGAACTATAAAATCTGAAGCCATTTTTAACTTTTAAACTCCATACTCTTTAATTCGAATGCTAAGTCCGAGGAATGGCAGATTAGATTTTACTACTGTCGCCATCTATACATTACAAATGCTCCATCAACAGCGTCCATATGTGTGATAAATAAAACTCAGTAAGTGTAAACAATACAGTCTTGATTTTTTCTGATATTTTATTAATATATATTACTCAGCAAAAAAAAACTATATATTTTTATTTATTTATTTCCTTTTGTCGTATATGTTAGGCACATATTCATGTGTATATAAGAGAGCATTCTTGCTCATTTAAAAAAAAAAATCGTTTCGTTGTACATTTCGAGGAAAAAACCCCACGTGGTGTCTATTTCAACAATTAATATGGCGATAATTTGGTAACTATTTTTAACCTATTTTTTGCAACATTTGAATCGATGTTTGTACGCTCATGCGTTTGAATATGTTGTTTCGTCATTTAAAGTGAGAAGAAAAAAATAGCATAGCTTTGTGAACATTTTGTTTTTCATTTAGTACAAATTCAATGAACGTAATGCTCTAGCTTTTAGCGAATATGCGTTATCTTGCTTAAAAATTACATTTCCCTAAAGTTTCTTGCATAAATTTTGTTTTTTGAATACGCCTTCATACTACACGAATACTTTTGACATATTACAAAGTAGTTACAAAAATTTTGAAATATGCTTATTATTTTGTTAACATAATTCTAACTGTGTTTTAGCAAATGACGATAAGTGTTTAAGCCAAAAATATTTAGAGAAAACCAGAACCTAACTATAAGACCAGATAACTTATCAATGTGCCAGGCGTAACAACTTCTGATCCGAAATCTTAACAATCATGGTACTACAACAGAAAAATACATTCAAATCGACACGACAAATGTTTTATTGCCTTAAAAATAATACGTGGCTTATTCAAAAGTAAATTGCAGAAATATACTTGCATTAGGTGCAAAATAACAATCAATCGTTTTATTCCGTTTTATCAATTATTACTTTCTGCATATCTAAACGAAAAATGTGCGTAACTTGACAGTTTTCCATTTTAAGGAAGAAAATAATAAATCTGCTCATTTTATAGGCAGTAATACGATTGGAACGTAATGCATTCTCCTGACATAGATCGCAAAGCAATCTCTGTCAAATTTCAAATGCTACATTCGGCTTTAAAACACCAAAAATAGGATTTTCCAGATGAAAAATATTTTCTTTTTCTTTAATTTTCTTGAATTTTCATGACTTACGGAAACTGTTCATAGCATAAAGAAAGGGAAAAACTGATAACGTTTGAAATCTCAGAAGCAGAGAAGTATGAAACTGATAAAATCGTAGGGAAGATAAGACCGAGAAGAAAATTGAATCGGAATAATATTTCCTGGTTTTATTATTTTTTTATTCCATTATTCAAGTCTCAAGAAATCGAAAATATACTGCAATTTGAAATGCGGTTATCTTGTTGATAGTCGTAATATCGCTAATGTTTAGCAGTCGTGTTATAAAACTAATGCTTAAAAAACTAAAGCGTAAAGATCCAAACTTAATTCTTCTTAAAAACAAATAATGAAAAAATAAAAAATAAAAATAGCACTATTGATTCATGACGCATTTACAAAACTAGAGTATGGTTGTTTCAAACAGGATGTTTGAGTCTTTGATATAGTTAAGTATCAATTGACTTTAATAAGGATTAAAATTACGTAATTTATAGACATAAAACAATTAACATATTTTTATTAGTTCGAGACACATAATCAGCACTAAAACGGTTGAATAGTTTTTATTGTCATATTCGCCAGAAGTTTTGAAAAATGCAAATGCTTTTCCGAAAACTAGGATTCATTATTTGAGTAATGCAATACTTAAGTTTAGAGTAAATTAATTTTTTATTCTTGATTATAAATAAATACAAATATTCTCACACATACTTGAATAAATAAAACATTTATTATCGATATGCAACTTCAAAATTGCTTATGTTAATAAGCAAATTTTTAACAGACGTGTTTGAGTGACATCAAATCAAACTAAGTTTAAAAGTTTACATTTCTGTAGCTAAATTATTAATCATTAGTTAACCCTAATTTGTAACACAAGTACATATTTATTTGTTCGTTATGGTTTTATTTTTCTAGATGTACTGAGCTTGGTAGACAAATCCAATGTGATGAAGACAAGTTGGTAAATGTTTGATAATATTCCTAATAAAGAAATGACAAAACTTTTCCACGAAATACTATCTTAAAATTCGTCCTTTCTCTGTAGTTGGCCTCAATATACGCCCGAGGCACATAACCCGAAAAAAAAGCAAGAATGAAGAAAATAAACAGCATTCATAAATAAGATTATAAGCCTAGGGATTTAATGCATGTCCTGGAAAACCGCCAGGAGAAAAAAAAGAGAAATCTCTGCACATAAAATTTGCGAATCCAAAACTCAATGATATATTGTCTGTCTTCAAGAATGCTGAAAAAGAAAAGAGACCAGCACTTGAAGGAAATCGAGCGTAATGTCTAAAGCTCTTTATTTGCAGTATGCTATAGAAATTGAAAATTTTGAAACAAAAATGCTGGGAACAGCTGACTGACTTTCTTGATTACTGATTTTCTCCGAGCTACATTTATTTTACTCCTCCTCTCTAATGTCGGTTTCGGCTGGTTTCAGTATAGTACGTTTATAAATTTAAAATATTTTTAGTGTGTTTTACAACTGCAAATATAAAATAAATTATTTTAATAAATATAATAATTACGGGTAGAAACACAGAAAAACTGGTTATACAATGAGTAGTAAAAAATGCTCTTCAAGTGTCAAAGACGATACACTGAGAACTCTTTTGTTTTCCGCTTTAAAGGTTCAATAAACTTTTTTTTTTGCACTGATGCAGAAGGTTATTAATTAGTTTCGAAATGCTGCTGTAGTTTTACAGATTTTAATCACTTAATTATAATAGTGCTTTTAAACTATGCTAGGGCGGGTATGCTCATGGGTGCTACCCCACGATGTACCCTCCAACCTTCCCAAATCGCCCTTTTCAGTTTCAAACGAGCTAACGTGTAGAAATCTAGACGAATAATGTTATCTAGGCGAATAATGCTCGTTTAATAAATCACGCTTTTTTCTGATTATGATTATATTGATCCATTACTGTTTAAGACTGCTATAGCCCTTTAGTAAATATGTAAAAAAAAATCTTGTTTTGATCGAAATCAGATAGTTTGTTCATAAATTAATGTAACGCAACCGAATGCAATCAACCCACTCAATGAACGCGAATGACTAGTATATCAGTTGGTAGACAAGGCAGTCTTACCAACCTCACAAAAAATTATGGCATTCCGCCAACCAAAACGAGGGACGACTAGTCCCACTTTTTTCTACAGTTACCTCTCGAACCGGCGAAGGTGCTTGCTTTATTAGCATCGGATTGAACTTATATAACCATTTTATATGTACTTGCAATTGCGCTGGCACTATTCCTTCCCTTACAGTTAATATAATATCAGAGTTTTTGTAAGAAAAGATAATATCCCGCAGTGGATCAGTCAGCTTAGTTCGGTTCTCACAGAACACCGAAGGAGAAGCAGCATTTGCCGTAGTCAGTGCTGGGGAGGGTGACCCCCCCCCTTCACGACTGGTTGCTACGGGACCGTGTACGCTATTGAGAGATGGGACATTTAAAATCCATCGGGGCTCCAATGTCCTGCAAGTTCGAAATTATGCTTGTAGAGGTGCCAGTCTTTCGTCTGGGAGCTTTTTATAAATTAGGAAATTTCTCAGGGGAACTTCCTCCCAATGGGGCCCAATTGAAAATGGTTCGCCACACATTGCCCTTCGCATTCTTAAGAGGTCTTGCTCCAGTTCCACTCGAACAAGAGCCACACAGCAGCAACAACAACGTAAAGATAGTAGAGTACATATAGTTTGTGAAATTTATACGTTTCTAGCGAAATCCCCGGTATTACCAGCTCCAAAATTAATATTGCGAAAATTTATCAACCCTTTACATGTTAAACCGCATGAAACCTGGTCACAGTTATTTTACAGTTAAGCTCAAATTAAATCGAGGGCTTATTTTTGTAACAATGGAATTTCTTCTATTCCAAACATCGTTAACAATACATCTTGCGTAATTCTCGTTAGAAAAAAAAATATGATTCTGAACACGTAATATTTATTCTAGAGTTTTCGAACCGATTCCATATGACGTAGGATTTATCAGCTTAAAAAAGACATGAAATTTTGGA
Organism: Octonoba sinensis; assembly: GCA_038502835.1. Taxonomy (NCBI): domain Eukaryota; kingdom Metazoa; phylum Arthropoda; class Arachnida; order Araneae; family Uloboridae; genus Octonoba; species Octonoba sinensis. The sequence goes on along the minus strand of CM076602.1, from coordinate 104,321,938 downwards.
AAATGTGATGATTTTTTTTTAACTTCATCATTATCGAAACAAATCTTGAAAAGTTAGGGGTGAAAAAACAATAATTCGAATTTTTGTACGGTGTGTGTGTACGCGTTACCTTTCTCATGGAATGAATAAATTTTGGACTAAATGCCATTCTAATCCGTAAAATGGTGTGCACTTATACAAGAACATACAAGTACACTAACCAAGTTAACTCTTTTATTCATATATATATATATATATATTTATATACATATATATATATTAATGAAATATATAATTTATTCTTTATGATTTTCCTTAAAAAGAAAAAAAAATCAATTTAAATACAATGTTTTGAGCAAAATGACTATTAAACAAAGTTCAGTAGAAGAAAACCTTTACCTAATGTAAACATTTATTTGGAAAAAATGCTAATTTTTGGTTTTTAGTTATATTTCTTCGACTAAATTGAAAACCCTGCAACGGCCAGCTGTTACCATTTACTCTGTTTGTGAAATGAACTAATTAAAATGTGAAAGGAAAAAAATAAAAAATAAAGATAAAAATATATTTGTTTTCTTTATTATGAGCTGCTGCCCGGATTTAATTAATTTTTGGAAAACCCAAACACAAGCAAAAATTTGAGAGAGATAGAGGGAGTGCGATACATAATGTTAATATTATTCTTAATTAAAAGCTTAAAGTTCCTTGAGGATTTATGAATATGTGTGTAGAAAATAGTCTTAGCGATGATAAGTGCGGATGAAACTCTATCTTATACTATATGCTGCGTATCTTCCTACATAGCAGTTTTACATTTTCTTATAACTTTTTATTTAAGGAAGAAGTTTATCCAGAACAAATTAGACTACCTTTCAGCATATGAGCATTGGTTTTTAGTATCAAATATATTTATTTCACAATTGGATTACGCATTGAATTAATTCCAATATGCCATTTTAACAAACAAGAAATTTTCTAAAAACTGAATACTTCTTTTTAAAAAGAAATGAAAAACAGTTAGTATAAAAACAATATCAAACTTACTCTCTTAAACTTATATAATTACATTAAAGTAATTTACCACTATTAGTGCTTTCTATCTTTTTCTTTTTAGCCTACTTTCCCGTAAAAGTAAAAAAAATAATAATAAAGCCTGAAAGAAGGCTTAATGTATCGTGAAAATATCGTTAGAAATCAAGAAGAGTCCAAAATAAATTAAGTAATTAAATAAAGATTGAAAAATAAAAAATTTGAAAGTAGGGTTTTGAGATGGGGAAAAAGTGTGTCTGTCGGTCGGTCTGTCTGTCGGTCTGTCCCCCCTAATAACTTTTGGACGAATTGTCCGATTCGAAAAATTCTTTTTGCATTCGAAAGATCTCGGTGAGGACATCTCATTTCCATATTTTATTATTTGATTTGAACAATTTTTTGTTCAATTTTGAACAGTTCAAAAAATTTTAACATTAATCGCCTATGGGCGAAAATGAAGCCAATTATGTAAACTCTGGGTACAAGATCCAAGTTCCAATGAACAAGCTCACTGGAAGAAGTTCTTGGCGTGAAATATTAATTTGAACAATTTTTGTTCATTTTTGAACAGTTCAAAAAAAATAAATAAATAAATAACATAGTGCCTACGGGGAAATTTCAATCCTCTATAAATCCTGATCTAATGGGCCGATTTGCTTAAAACAAACTTTATCGGAAAGCTCTTATGACGTAGAACAGGTACTAATAAAAAGTTCACCCAGAACTAACGAGCCTATTTTCTTATGAAATTTTTTGATCGGGATTTTCAAGAATATTTTTGAATTAATGAAAGATTAAATGAATAAGCAAAATAATGAATGAATAAATGAGTGAATAAATACATGAATGACTGAATAAATGAATGATTGAACGAATCTGTATCAACCGTTGAAAAGGGCATATTTGAAGCAATTAAGAACTAAAGCTAAACGAGAAAGAGAGAGAGATAGCTAGATTATAAATTTAAAGCTGGTGTATACGGGGAAGTAGGCTCGTATAGTTCTTGACGGAACTTCTTGTTCAATCTCTTTGCGAAAGAGGGAAAAATCAGAATTGAACTGCAGCAAAGTTTTCTCGCACTGTGCAGTTACAAACCTCAATCGGTAAAAATAAACATAGTATATTCGATCAAAAAATAATGAAAAATTAACACATAAATACATAAATGTTAATTTTTAGTTATTATATTAAAAAGGGCCCATAATGTTTTAGCAATAAGTATGAAAATCGCAACATTTCATTGCATAAGAAAACTACTTTACATTGTAATTATTGGCAAAACATAATATTAATAAAACTAGCAATAAAATATGGGAGGAATATAAAACTAATTACATGCCCCTATTAACTTATATAAAAAACAAAAACGCTTGTACGCTTGAAATTATTTTTTATTATGCAAAATAAAGCGTTTTGAATTTAATGAAACAATCAATAAAACCCGTAAATTTGTCAATGCTAGTTCTACCAAGAAATTTGTTTGGATTTTTCTTAAAAAATGTTTTCGTATTTTCTGACAAAAAAATAAATAAATAAGTAAAAATGTCTGCAAGTTTGACAATGTTTTAATTTAGCAAAAAATGTTTTTTTTTCTTGTTTTTCTTTTCATTTGTTTTCAATTTTATTTTTTAACGTGTTTAAAAGTTAATGAAACAATTGTCGAATAAATAATTAAAAAAAGAAACGTGGGAATAAGTTGTCCCTGCCAATAAAATCTTTCCAATAAAAAAATGTAAAATGGTCGAGTCGGATTAAACTGTTTCAATGAGAAAAGGAGAGAAAGAGAGCTACAAATTTCCAACATTATAAAATATAGCAATTGATCACAGAATATCTTCACTAGAAAGCAATAAAATGAATATTTGGAGTGAAAATACGGACTAGTGTACATCGAGGAATAACTATCCAGTTAATCGGGTGATCGAAGAATAACTCTGGATAAAGTTTATGACCCTAAAGAAAGTATAAGAATCTATTAGATATATATATATATATAACACTTTTTCCTTTTCTTTCAACAATGCATTGAGTAAAAAACACTTGGACTAATATTCTTTTAAATATTTTATCGATATCAAATGCATTTGAAAGAATAAATAAATAGTTAAATATTTTTTATGTATTTCAAATATAAAATTTTTTCTTAACTTCTCTACAAAACTACTTATTTAAAGTTACTTAGACGTGCCGTCAAATGTGAAAACTAGTCTGGTTCTTTTCTTCATTCCATTATCAAATTTTATGATACTTTATACTACAAAGAAAGTTTTTTTTTCCGTTTATTTATTTTTATTTTTTATGATGTTTAATTTGTGTCTTTTATTTTTTTGAAATTAAGCAGTCAGCACTTTTTTTGTTGTTGTTGTTTAATTTTCTTTCAAATTTTGAAAAAGGTATAGTTCAATGAAATGTAATTTAAATTTGGAGCGAAGTCCATTAGCGGTTTATTTTAAAATTCAAGTTCTTTAAAAGTTATTAGTTAGTTAAGTCTTATTAAAGTTCATTTTACTTTTAAAATAAAAGTATAAGCAATGCAGTAATAAGCTAGACGAAAAGAGTGGAAAGAAGCTTTGTTTAAAGAACCACGTGTATGAAAAGTCTTTCCAAATATCTTTAACAAACCGCGCACTCCAAAACGCGCAAGGGGGTGTGTCTGTAATCGAATGAAATCCGCCGTAGATTCTTAGCACGAGGCAGTATCGGTCTGCTCTTCGATCCTCGAAGAGCAGTGGTTCGGTAGTTAGCGAGTCTAATACGGAAAAACGTTTTCCTCGGATGAGGAGTATTTGTTTACGTCGTTAAAGTACTAGAGCAACGTCGTCAATACGTGTAGGAAAACTTAACTACACGTTCGTTTCATGGTTTTATAAATGTTATAGTAAATCATGCTTAAAATCGTCTTCCATAAACTAATGTTTAAGAAACATGTTTTTAAGCAGGCGATGTATTTCTGATTGTTTTCTTTAAATAATCATCTCGTCGAAAAGTGTTGTTTAACATTGTGGAACTATCTTTAAGAAAACATTAAAATTAAATACAGGATGAAACAGTATTTAGCAATCTTCTTTGGCACAGTTTGGATTACAGTGCTGGAAGCAGGTATTTAATATTTTGTTTTCTAATTGTTTATTTGACGTATTTTCTCAAACATAATGACATTATACCCCTCCCCCTTGCTCCACCGTGACTAATAGTCTCCATCGAGTTTTAAAGTTATGTGTGATACAAACATATAACTATTCAACATGGTTACATAGGTTTCTTCAAGTGTCTCTAAATTTGCTGCTTTTGGTCTGAAAGCTCCATAGTACACTCGCTTATAAGTATTAACAGCATTGCCATTTCTCCGATATATGTAGTATTGTTTTAAACTTACGCAAAACAAAACGACTGCTCGTAAAGCTAATTTTATAATGCCTAACATGCTGCACGATACGAGGTCAGTATCAAATTTAACGAGACTACTAATACGCACAATTAGCAAAATTCCAATACGTAAAGTGCTACAAGTTACGAGACAAGTATCAAACTTAATTAATTTTTAACGCGACTTTCTAAACAACCAAGCAATTGTTTCTGTGGTAGTACATTATGTTTTCCATATGTTTTTTTAAATGTATTTGCTACAATTATTGCTTCAAATGTTGTAAATGCAATGAAAATAGTAAAGTCATATAATAAATGATGTTAAAAATAAATAAAGGTATTAATCATGAAATCTTAGTTTGAAGGAATGAAACTGATTGGAGTATCGTCGACCAGCGTGCGATTTTGGAGTAAAACATTCTTAGCGTTTAATCATCTTATAAATACACTGTTATTTACGTTTACTTCAAAAGTTGAGTGTCGAAAGCATTTGATATTTTTAATATTTGTATGACGATGAATAAAAAATCCCGCAACTTTAAAGCACTTTTCCGGAAAAATAACCCTCGTTTATCATTAACGTTCTGTCAGAATAAGAACATTTTAAAAACTTTCATATTAATTTTATGTACCGCAACGAGGTGCAAGTGAACTGTTAATACATTATGTGTAGTATTTCTATAGTTAATTGTTCTTAACTTTTACCTAAAAAATATACTATTTATGTTTTAACAGTAGCCCTTTACAATAGATCATCGGTCCTCATTTTATTCTTGCAATACGAAAACAATCAAATCAGGCACATAAAAATATACATATTTGTGCTATTTTTTTTAACTGGAAAGTAATGTTTTCTCTCAAATAAATATGACTATCTAGATTTTGCATTTCACCATTATATTATCAATATTTCAATTTATAATTTACGTGAAGTGATAACGATGTAATTTACCAATTTTTTCTTGATTTCCTACAAATAAATTATAAAATTTTGAAGGTTGCATGTTTGATACGTATTTTATTTACCATTTTCATAACTCAAACTTCGATTAAGACAACGTTTAAGAATAAATCATTTTCCTTATTATATGGTCAGTTGAAAGTAATGCGCTCAGAGAAAGTATTAACCAAGACTTAACGTGAACAAATTTTGAAAAAATGAAAGATACATGATGCAAGGTGTTTATATTCGACAAAATATTTTAGTAAAACAAACAATTTCGTTTTGCTTACTAAGGGGGTGGGAGGGACTCTTAAATGCTTTAAAACAAATCAACTAAATAAACGAAGAAAGAAGTAAATCATAATTTGACGATAGTATGTGTATCATATGAAGTGAAATAATATGTATATGCAGGAATGCTTATAATGTGCATATTATTTAACATGTATATTTTATAAATTTATTAACAAGAATAATACTTTTTTTTTAAAACAGAATGAGAAAATGTCCTCTGCACAAAAATAGCAATTACACGGAAAACATTTTACGAAAATCGTGATTGTGAAGACAAACTCATGCAAGGAGAACATTTTTGTTTATTATTTATTTTCATTTTTTTTTCAGGACGTTTTCTGCTAACTTTCATGGTGCAGTAGGGAAGAGGGGAATGGGTGGGGGAACGAATTATTTCTAATCACTGAGCCATTATGGACTAAATAAAGTAGAAAGGTATCAATCGACATCTTTTATAAGCTAATTAAAAATCTGTAAATAAAAAATTGGGCTTTCCATTTAAAATTTTAAAGCTGACGTTCATTTTAATTTGAAAGAATCCCCTCAGCAAAACTTTACAGTCGGCATTTCAATACTGTGCACAATTCCTGATAAATTGACACATGTCATGTCTCTAGTCTCTAGTGTAATTATTATTCCAATGAAAGGGACGGTTTAGATTTTTTTTTCCCGCTTTGCATATTTAAAACAACGTGACTTTAAAATAGCGCATAATACTCTGTTCGCTCTAGGCGTTAAACGTTAAAGAATTTTCAATTTTACTGGTACAAATGAAATGAAGCCAATTTTAAATGCAAAATTGCAACAAAAGTACAATGTTAAAAGTTTTCCGGTGCGTAAATCAAGGGAGTCATTGGACAGCTAACAAGTATATTTGCATATACTCGCTTTTTTTTGTTATCCCTTTTGATGTCTGCTGGTTTCTTCTCTCCCATTTTGATGATTTTTTTCTTCCTTCTGTATTGTAATCGCGAAAATTTTTCCACTCAAATTTCAGCCTAATTTTCACTTTGGTCAAAAATTAATCAGTTTGGATAGTTTTTTCACAATTTCCATACGTATGTACATACATACGGACGTGCGTATAGAACACTGAAATATCAATTTTGACCATCCCCGCGAGTTTTTTTCGTGCCGTCTATATGTACGTACTAGTATAGGCCAAAAACAGTTAGTCGTAGAATGTTGAAGTTTCGTATGTATAACATGTATACGGTCTAGTTGTTCACTTTCTCTTTTGGTTGCAATCGGGTGTTCTAAAAGACGTATTTTATGTGATTTTGTATCGATTGCATGCAAATTTCCAGTCGTTTTCAGCACCAACATATTTACCCGAGGCCATTACTCAAACCAACTCCATAGTTAAGTATATAGGCGCCAATTTGTGACAACATATGAATACCTCACCAAATTTGGCACCAAAATAGTGAAGCCAAATCTGGTGTCGGTTTGGGGATTTATGTGATATTTGGCGACTTTCCCGTAGAACCCATGTTAAAACATTTGCAAGACTTAGGATTGCGTAAAATTGTCTTATTTACCATTGGTTCTGAACAAAATAGTTGGTTTAAGTGTTTATAATGCTCTTCTCACCTCACCCTAAGGTATGCTTACGTAATTTTTCCTCTTTTTTTTTCTTAGCCTACTTCCCCGTAAAAGTAAAAAAATAATAACGATAAAGCATGATAGAAGGCTTAATTTATCGTGAAAATATCGTTAGAAATCAAGAAAAGTAAAAATAAGTTAAGTAATTAAATAAAGAATGAAAAATAAAAAATTTGAAAGTAGGGTTTTGAGATGGGGGAAAAAGTGTGTCGGTCGATCTGTCGGTCTGTCTGTCTCCTCCTAATAACTTTTGAACGAATTGTCCGATTCAAAAATTTTTTTTTGCATTCGAAAGGTCTCGGTGAGAACATCTTATTCCCATATTTGAACAAGTTTTTGTTCACTTTTGAACAGTTCAAATAATTTTAATATTAGCGCCTTTGGGCAAAAATGAAGCAAGTTATGTAAACTATAGGCACAACATTAAAATTCCTATGAACAAGCTTACTGAAAGAAGCTTTCGGCGTAAAATATTGATATGAACAATTTTTGTTCATTTTTAAACAATTAAAAAAAAAGGGGGTCATTTTTCCATTGTCTCGGCGCAGGCGATAAATTCGCCAATAATGGTGCAGCCAACGATAAACGGAATATCTCCGCTGGTAACCTTTTTCATGGGCTGTCGCCAAATGTCTGATTGGCGAGATTTGCTCTGTGATAGTGGAAAGGTACCAAATTAACATTAGCGCCAATGGGAAATTTCAATCTTATATAAATCCTGATCTAACCGATGGATTTGCTAGCAACAAACTTTATCGGAAAGATATTACGCTGTAAAATATGTACAGATACGAAGTTTAACAAGAACTGAACGATCCTATTTTCCTATGACTTTTTTTAATCGGGATTTTTAAGGATATTTCTCACTGAATAAATGAATGAATGAATGAGTGAAAGAGTAAAAGAATAAATAAATAAATAAATAATTGAGTGAATAAATGATAAAATAAATAAATGAGTGAATGAATGACTAAATACATGAATGAATGAATAAACGAATGACTGAATAAATGAAAGAATGAATGAGTGAGTGAATGAATATGTATTATCCGTTGAAAAAGTATATTTGAAGTAATTAAGAACTAAAGCTAAATGAGAAGCAGAGAGAAAGAGATATCTAGATTATAAATTTGAATTTGGTGTATACGGGAAAGTAGGCTCGTATAGTTAAGACGGAACTTCTTGTTTACTTAGAAGATTCATTTCTGTGTTACTCTTGTGTTTTAATTCCTGATTTCTTAAACCAATAAAAACAATAAAAAACGTCCTTTTTTAGCCTACTTTCCCGTAAAAGTAAAAAAAATAATAATAAAGCATGAAAGAAGGCTTAATGTATCGTGAAAATATCGTTAGAAATCAAGAAAAGTTAAAAATAAGTTAAGTAATTAAATATAGATTGAAATATAAAAAATTTGAAAGTAGGGTATTGAGATGTGGAAAAAGTGTGTCTGTCGGTCTGTCTGTCTGTCGGTCTGTCTGTCTGTCTGTCTGTCTGTCCCCCCCCCCCCCTCTAATAACTTTTGAACGAATTGTCCGATTCGAAAAATTCTTTTTGCATTCGAAAGATCTTGGCAAGGACATCTCATTTCCATATTTTAATTCTTGTTTTGAACAATCTTTTGTTCAATTTTGAACAGTTTAAAAATGTTTAACATTAGTGCCTTTGGGCAAAAATGAAGCAAATAATATAAACTCTGGGTACCAGATCCAAGTTCCAATGAACAAGCTGACTGGAAGAAGTTCTTGGCGTGAAATATTGATTTGAACATTTTTTGCACATTTTTGAACAATTCAAAAAAAATTAACATAGCGCCTACGGGGAAATTTCAATCCTATATAAATCCTGATCTAACGGACCGATTTGCATGGAACAAACTTTATCGGAAAGCTCTTATGACGTAGAACATGTACAGATAGAAAGTTCATATAGATTTAACGAGCCTATTTTCCTATGAAAATTTTTGATCGAGATTTTCAAGAATATTTTTGAATTAATGAATGATTAAATCAATAAGCAAAAGAATGAATTAATAGCTGAGTGAATAAATACATGAACGACTGAATAAATGAATGATTGAATGAATATGTATTAACCGTTGAAAAAGGTATATCTGAAGCAATTAAGAACTTAAGCTAAACGAGAAAGAGAGAGAAAGATTTGAAGCTGGTGTATACGGGAAAGTAGGCTCGTATAGTTCTAGACGGAACTTCTTGTTTTTCCTTTTTAGCCTACTTTCCCGTAAAAGTAAAAAAAAATAATAATAAAGCATAAAAGAATGCTTAATGGTATCATTAAAAATAAATAAAAGTAAAAAAAAAGTGAAGTAATTAAATAAAGATTGAAAAAAAAAAAAATGAAAATAGGGTTTTGAGACGAGGAAAATGTGTCTGTCGGTCTGTCGGCCTGTCTGTCTGTCGGTATACCCCCCTAATAACTTTTGAACGAATTGTCCGATTTGAAAAATTCTTTTTGCATTCGAAAGATCTCGCCGAGGACATCTGATTTTCATATTTTATTATTTTTTTTTTAACAATTTTTTGTTGAAATTTGAACAGTTCAAAAATTTTAACATTAGCGCCTATGGGCGATAATGAAACAAATTATGTAAACTCTTTCTACAAAATCCAAGTTCCAATGAACAAGCTCACTGGACGAAGTTCTTGGCGTGAAATATTGATTTGAACAATTTTTGTTCATTTTTGAATAGTTCAAAAAAAATTAACATAGCGCCTACCGAGAAATTTCAATCCTATATAAATCCTGATCTAACAGACCGATTTGCTTGGAACAAACTTTATCGGAAAGGTCTTATGACGTCTAACGAGCCTATTTTCCTATGAAATATTTTCATCGGGATATTCAGGAATATTTTTGAATTAATGAATGATTAAATGGATAAGCAAAAGAATGAATGAATAAATGAGTGAATAAATACATGAATGTCTAAATAAATGAATTATTGAATGAATATGTATTAACCGTTGAAAAAGGCTTATTTGAAGCAATTAAGAACTAAAGATAAACGAGAGAGAGAGAGAGAGATAGATTATAAATTTGAAGCTGGTGTATACGGGAAAGTAGGCTCGTATAGTTCTAGACGGAACTTCTTGTTTAGATTTGAACTCAAATCTGTGGATTCAGAGTGCTAACCACTTTACAATACTGAGAATGGAACTCGGGCCTGGGTGAAAGGCAGGTATCCTAACCACTAGATCACATGGGATGATATGTTTCAGATTGGGGATAGAAATCGCCTCTGAAACATCTCTTATTGGTGATTTCATACAGCAAAATATGGATTAGTAATAATACATCAAAACGCATAAATTTGAGTCAGAATTTATATGAACATTTTTTTAAAATTATTCGTTTCAATTATAAGTCCTGAAATACAAAAGACACTATGCATTAGGTGTTACTTTATTATTTAAAGAGTACATTTCCCTATTATATATTCTATCATTATATAACATTGAGATTTAGAATGTACCATTTTCTATTGCACAGTTCATCCATGAATGCAAAAAAAGAAAAGAAAAAAAAAAAGCAAAACATATGGTAATTTGTGAACCTCTGTCTCTTTTTTGATATACATTTCACGAAATGTCGGCGACCTCGGCTGTCATACATTATCACAATAGCACTTTCTGTGCGCCTAAAACTAGAATAACAAAATAGTATTTTGAAAACAAAAAAATAAAACCATTTTATAATAATCAGAAATAAGCTTATCGATACTATAACACTATATTTAAGTTAAATATATCAAAAACTATTTCAATTCTAAATACGACAATATTATTTTTAAAGTTTAACTAGTATAAAATATGTTAAACGAGAAACACACATTGAACATTGGTAGCATAAACTTTCATATTGCATATAAAGTTACATGGCGTACAAATATTACAATTCTCCCCTATTTTGTTAGTTAAGAGCTGTTATGCAGCTGTTTCGTTAGGAGTATTTTTCTAACGTTAAATTGAATAAATATTTAGGAAGAAAGAAAAAAAGTACTCTGCCTATTTTCTTTTGATGACGGAAGAAAGTCTGACTTGCTGAAAAGAAAAGCAATCTAATTATATTTTCCGTTGAATAATAGATTTATGCAAATCCTGAAAAAGGACACAGTCATTGAGTTTTGAATAATGATTAAATTATTCAAAAATTTCGCCTAGTAGCGTGAAATTTTGAAATGTACTCCCAAAATTCTCATTCATCCAAAGTTTGCACAGGAATAATATTTTAAGTGGACATATGATTATACTACTTTTTTTTATTAATATAAGTATAATAATATACTACTATTAATTAGACACTTTTTATTTTTAACTTTTACAGGAGAGTTGGTTAAAATGCATGAAATAATAGCACGTTTATAAAAATGTAAGGATTAAAACTAATTTAACTTGTTAAGTATTAAAAAAGCTCTTTAATTTTTGCGATTTGTGTATATGTGCTACTCCCCCTCTCCACCTTTTTCTTCTTTTCCCCCCTGTATAAAAATAATTTCACCGAACATCATATTCAGAGTTAATTCATAATACGTATAATAATAGCTAGAACATATATGAAAGCAGGAGACCTGACAGTCACTTTTTTGAGTTGCTGCGCTCCGAGTTTTAACTACTTGTTTCGACACCAAATTACCAAACATGAATTTATTCGTACTCCAAATAGGCTTAATATAAAACATACCTTTCGTTTCCAGTTATTTTATTTATCAATTTGTATGCCTATGATAAAATATCAATGCAAAAAACTTCATATGCGTTGTGTTCCGAAAAAAGAAAATAATAAAATGAGCTCAGAAAACAGTGAACCAGAGCTACGAATATAGCCCAGAACTGTCTGTTTTGTCCATTTTGTCGACTTTAATTTTAGTACTAAACTCAAAGTACTTAATTTAAAAAAATGCGGAACTTTACAAAAATTAATAAATATATTGATTTTTCCCAGTCAAGTTGCAAATATTATTTCTAAATACATCACACATACATATTCATGTAGACAGATGTATGTGAAATATGTGTGAAAATGAAAAATATGAGAACTAACACTAAAATAAAAGACAACCAAATCTTCTACACAGAATTAATTATGTATATGAGAACATAAGTTTAAGTTCAGATTAAAAAAAAAAAAATATTTATGTGTTTACCGTTTGGTTTATATTTTTAGTTTATCTCTAAGTTTTCAACTATGATTTAGGTTATAAATGAACACTCAAACTCAAAACTGTGACGCATGCAGCATAAGATTCGACTTTATAAGAAAGAGAAGCATATTGGTTTATTTCGAAAATATAGAGACAGAATCAGAAACCAAAAGAACATAATAATGCAAACATCATCACAACGATCAAATATTCAGTATGTGATACATTGGTAAAATAAACTTTAATTTATTGTTAAGATTTCGAATGAAATTAAAAAAGTAAAGAGCAGTGAAGCGCAACAAATATTCTTATTCCGGTTCCGCTCCAGTTTCAAGCAGAATGTTTTTCTTCCACAGCTCTGCGATCCTACTCCAAGCTCCGTTCTATACTCTTGTATGTAATTTGTCATTAATATATAAGCGCAAATATTGTCTGATGTATTTGTATATCATCAAGACAACCATTAATATGCAATGTTTGTCACATAGAATTTCCACATGCTGCCTGAATAATAAATAAAACTCACTGGCTTATATTAGAGTGGTTTTGATTTATAGAATTTCGAGGATAATTTACTGAGCTATAATGAAATAGAATTTAATTAATTGAATGCGTAGCTTTGAATTTCACAAGTGCAGATGACATGATTATTAGGTTAATGAAATAGTGATTTGAAACATATTAGATTATTAAATACCAGGGAGGCATCCTAATTAATTTACAGTTCACATCGATATACCGCATGAGAAGCATACCTCATGTGCCTCTGAGTTTTCTGATTTACGAAAAATGTACAGAGATACATTCATATATATGCATATGCAGTTGACCTTGGGTATACCGACAACGAGGGCGTCGTGGTATTATGATCTTATAGCCGTTGAGACGTTATAAGCGAGGCTGATTTATGGACTGCTGAAATACAACAAAAATGTTTCACCCGTTTAAAGTAAAAGAATTATGACACGTGCTTAAGACTTTAAGTCTAGTATACTAATTCTACCAAATCATTTTTCATATAAAAAGTACTTTTTACTAATTCTTAATAACTTTTTCATATTTATGATATTGCGAAACTACTTTTGAAGTACAAAAAAAATCAACTTGCAATTCAAAGAGCAGTAATGGCATGCCATTTGTCAAGTTACGTTATATACTAAATGCTCAATCCTTTTGCAAGCAGACTGTAATTCCTTGTAACTCCTAAACACTTATCTGAATTAATACTTGCTATTTTCGCATTTAAAATTCATTTTGATTTTTAATGTTTCATATTAAACGCAACTTTTACTTTTTGTTTTGAAACATTTTATACTGTCGTGCTAAGCACCAAAGTTGTCTATACTTTTTGACGAATTTGATTTACTGCCACCAGGTGGTATTTTGTTGCTTATTTTACCTACATACTATGTTTTGTGATCATATGTGAATGAGAAACATTTTTTAAAAAACCCGACGAAGTGGTATCTGACTTCAATACATAGAGGCGAAAAACGTTAATCGTCAATATCTCGTTTTCAGCTCAGCTGCAGATACGATGGGTATGCTAAGCATGACAGTATAGTATTAGGTGAAGTATGTTGTTAGGGTCTTCAATTTTATTGCTGATTTCATTTCAATGTTCGTGCTCAGAGCACGTGATTCTCCTACTAGTTTTAGAAACATCGTCCACAATGTCATCTATATTTTGCTGAACCATTACATTCCCAGGTTCAAATTTGTGGAAATCTAGGAAACTGGCATGGGAGTAGTAAAGTAAACTGGGGGTTAATTGGCTCACTTTTTCTTCTTTGATGAAATACAATCAAACATTTAGAGGAGAAAAATTCCCTCACACTATCACCGAAGCTTCAGAAATATTTTTTTATTGCAAAAAGTTGAAAATATTAATTGGAAGTACTAATTAAAATGCAACAATACTGACATCTAGTCACTTGGGACGACAGCGGGGTAGATGGTTCATTTTATCTATTTAATCGTCTGATAAAAGTTCACGAAATGTACAAAATTTAATCTAACCCTATTTTACGTTTCTTCGAAAGAAAGCATAAGATATATTAAGAAAAAATATATTTTATACTACATTATTTCATGTAATTACGTATTAAGTATTACATAATAACAAAATATTGTGAATAAAAACTCCAAAATTAAAATACCACCCATCATTTGAAAGCGTATTACCTCCTGAGCTGAATGGAAGGGGACGGGGTGGAGCTTCCGAACACTTAATTCAATTTTCATTGTAATTTGCACCTAACAACGAATGCAACTATTTGTACGTAACTACTAGAGTTCATACGTTCTATGTTCTCACCCAGAAGAGCTTTCCACTTAAGAGGGTGAAATTTAATTTAAAACTGCTAAAACACTATGTATTAGAAACTGATCAAACTGGGGTGGGACACCCCTTTATTATTTAGCAGTATTTCTTTAGTATGGGCACCCATGGGAGAGGCTGCAAAGAGATGCTGCAAAAACATTTTAGTTAAAATTTAATGAGAAGGGAATGCCAGACAGTGGAACTATTTATTGAGGTAAGGAAATATTCTAAAATTTTGACAAGATAAAGCTTCTTAAAAGGGTAAATTTACAGAAATAGAAAAAAAATAATTATAAGATTCTCAATAAATGTTAATGATTTAAAAATACATTACAAAAAGTTATAATAATTCATATATTGCGGAAGCGTTTTTGTACTAGTGTATATCATGAAATGTATCAGTCGTAACACGACAAAGTACATAACTACCAATTTAATTCAAATATTTATCATCACTACGCTGCTTAAAATTCATTTTAAAACCAATAATCTATTATGCTTTATTTCCATGCATTTAAATCAAAGGTATATTTAATTCTTATTAGCTTTTTAATTTTGAAATGTTTCATCGTAAGTTGTGTTCGCTCTTCTTGAAAATCGTTTTGTTGATTATAACACATTACTAATATGGTACCTATACAAGAGATTGTACATTAGCTTATCCTGCCAAAAAAAAAAAAAGCCTGACAAATCCTATAAATCATATCCGAAAGTCGATTGCCTTAATATATATATATATATTAATTTCTACTGGGCTGCTGTTTGCTTCTACCAATTGCTGGCTTAGTGCGTACCTCATATTCATCTCTTTTTGCGGCACCACAAGGAGTGTAGTATCATACCGCATGAGGATTTTGACGTCCCGTTTTTTTCACCTGAAAAGGGTGATCACCCGGACTCTGTTGATACAAAATTGCACTAGGAATTTAATTCAGCCGAGAGTATCCAAGCCAAATGGCTACTCGTGACATCTTTAACATGCCGCATAATCATACGACATGGGCGCAGACGATTTTCTGCGTCTTGAAAATCCACTGACACTGCCAGGCTCGATCCTGTGAACTTGGGCGTTTGAGTCCCGCGCCTTACCAAGACGCCTCTGTGCGGCTTTGCGTTAATTATTTACAGAACACATTTTAATAACAAAATTGTTTTGAAGGACTCAAAAATGATTTAAAAAGCGCTTGTTTTATCCCAATAATCTTACCATATTCTAGTAATAACTAATAACGGAGAGTATGGATTTCCAAGATCTGAAACATTAAATCATGTTTTATTTTTTTGTGAAAGATAATAGCAAACTAGTTGATGAGCGAGTTGAAAGTTTCCATTACGCAAAAATTGCTACATTAGCTTATCTCGCAGAAGTTTATCCATCGTAACAAATCAAGTTTCTTGGAATCGCTCCATAAACCCTGGGAGTTCACCATGCAAATCAATACTTCTGCAATCTTAGCGTCATTATTTCGTATCGTCGCTCACATTAATTAAAACATCGAATTCAGCTCGCTCTTCTCGCAAATTCAAACTAAGTTTCGAGGAACCTCCGGGCGACAAAATGAGCTGGACCCACTCCATTAAACATCAATTAGAAACAGTTGTTCATGCGTGGCATATCTGGGTGCGGAATTGCTGGTATTTACTCAGATGGAAAGTTTTACTTGAAGCACGTCTTCTCGCGCTTAAGGCGATCGGAGATTGGAAGTCCATGTTCGAAATAATATCGATACCAAAATAGAAAGCTAAAAAAAAGTTTTCTCCATCAGTGACGGATTGAAGTATCGATTTCCTATTTGAAAAATCATCTGAAATTGGAGTGCTTCGACTTTATTGAATTTGGGTTAAAATATTTTATTAGCCAGCACAATATTTGAGTATATGAGTGGAAAAAATGCATTATGTGTGTGTAGAACCGATATTATGTGTAAAATAGTAAGATATTTCAGGAGGGATATTTTTATGTACAAGCTAAATGCAGTACTCGCTGAAAGTACTAGCCGTATTACGCTACATAACCACCACATGTTTAGAATTGCAATTTGAAATAATAAAAAGAAAACAATGTATGTTTCGGAGTTACGTTAAGATTATTTTTTTAATTTAGTACGCGTATTGATTTAGTCATAAAAAAAATTCTTTTTTTGTAGAGTATAAAGGGAATTAACTAATAAAATTTTATATTACCTTATAAAATTAATATACCTTATAAAATTAAAATTATGTTCAATTTGTTCCTGATAAATGTTTTTATATTTCATCCTAATTGCAAGCCTTTAAAAAATTCTTACTTACTGCACATGCCAGTATATAGACAGCGAAGTTCATTTAAACTGCATTTGAAAAGTACAAACATAGATTTTCACATTTTTTGTGGATTTTTTACTGAATTTTTCTTCAGTAATTAAACAAAGTGCAAATATAAGTGCTAATATTGTGTTGATCTTTTATTCTCTTGCATCCCTGAAACTACGAATTGATAAAGGAACTTCTTTAAACAAAGGATCCACTTTAGAACTTCATCATTTCCCGTCACAGTTCTACTGTATATGATAAATTCTGTTGCCGTGAACTCCAAGGGACCGATAAAATAATTCGTTGTAACGGACGCATACAATATTCCAATTAATTTTAAAACGGGACTAACAATGTGTTTTGTTGCAGCAAAAAATTTCGTTTCATCGGTATTCGATGGAACGAAACATTATTATTTATTTACAATAGTAACTTACGATTCCTGAATTGAACTTGCTAATGTGATACAGGAAGTTTGTATTAAAAGTAATTTGGCTTTATATATGTTATAATAAAGGTATTTTTATATATACTAAATTGTTTTTCTTGGGATTTGCAATTAGGTTCCTGTTTTTTTGGTTAATACGTACTTGGTTAATACTTTGGTAATACTAGTAATCCTGTAGTTCGAAGGTAAAACATCTAAGCTCATTAAAAACACCGGCCTAGTTAATTTTTTCAATGACATTTGTTTCATTCATCTAAAAATCGCCAGGAACAAAAAGATCTGAACTATTAAAGGGGGTGTTAAATAAATATTTCGAAAGATGTTCATAGTTCTTGAGTCACGCCTGTACTGCTTAGGAGAGAGAGGGGTAAGGGGGTCTAATAAATTTAAGCGTACACAAAAGCATCTTATGAAATTCCGAACTTAAAATATAAATTGCTTTAAACCTTGACGTCATCATATGCATATTTTTTCACATAAATAACTTTTTAATGTATTGTAATGCAAATATTTTCAGGTTGGTATTGATTATTATCATTGCACTATAACATTTTATACTCATGCTTGGAATTTGACTGAAATATTTTAAGAAAACGATTGTTATTGCACGCTATTTTTCTATAAAACTGTATATCAACCCACACAGTGGAGAATATGAAATGAAAAGAATTAGATGAAATGTGAGACGACATAAAATTTATGTTCTCATATTGAAAATAAATTGTTCAGTTCTATTCAGAAACAACTTTTTTTTATTTGAATCGTACCTATTCGTTTAAAGAAAGTAATTACTATCTGAGCAAATAATGAATATTATAATGGGTGTCAGCGAAATTTAAAGATAATGCATGTAAGTATAAACTTTCAAATAAATGTAATGTAAATACATAGTACAACCTTTACAAAATACGCATCCACGTAATAACAAACAATCTCCTTAATTGTAGCGTGTAGCTCAGATATCGAAGCACAGTTTAATTGGTTTAGAAGTTTAAACTTATTTGAAGAAGCGGCGTTCTTTTTTAAGAGAAAGAACATTTTGTATCATTTGGTAGTAAACATTTCTTGTAGCTAGCTGCATTACAATGGGAAAGTCCGAGTGTTTATTTAGGCATATTGTTCAATTAATACATTCAATTGTTTTGATTTTTATCTAATACCTATATGATAAAACTTTTCACTATTTAGGATTTCCCTGCAATTATGAATGATTTTGCTTAAAGCGGTAAAATTAGCCGTCAAATTGCGACACTAAAATATATGCTACTTGTAAGTCAAATTTGTAAAGTTGACATTAGTAAAGTGTTGGTATATTTTATAAAATAGTTTCAGTAACTATTGTTGATGGGCTGTGTTTAATTACCAGCATTGATAAACACATTGTCTGTTTTTTTTTGTATTAATGTACTTTTATCGCCTTCGGACGAATATTACGGACTGCTGTACACCACGTATGAAGATCCAAGCAAACGCAGATAAAGAGAATAAGTTATTTTAAAAACATTTTCGGAAAAAAATAAGTTTGGAACTTCAAACTTAAAATTGTTCTAAAACGTGAAAAATAAATTCATTTTTTAATCACCATCGATACGACTTTTAAACATAATTTTGAAAACCGGTGCGAAATTATAACAGTCTAATTATCATTACACCATGATTTAGTTTACATTGAAAGTGTTATAAATTCTGGGCCATTTATATTTGTAATTGATTCAACATTACAAAATATTTTTTCTGTCATAATTTTGCACCGACTTCTAAAACTATGTTTAAAAGTCACATCTATGTTTTTTAAAGAATTAATTTATTTTTCACTTTTTAGCGCAATTTATAATTTGAAGTCGGTTCTGTTTTTAAGTCGTTTAAAAGTCGTATCTATGTCGTTTAATGAATGACTATTTTTCTCTTTTTTTAGCCCCATTTTATGTTTGAAGTAGTTTCTAAATTATTTTCCAAAAATGTTTTTATTTTATTCTTTTTAGTGTAAATACATTTTTAATATGTAAACTGTATTAAAAAAGAAAAATTGCAAAACATTTTCTCATTTTTCCAGTTTTTTAGAAAAAATAAATAAATAATTTTAATTACATAGCATCTGTAGCTTTCACATTAATTATAACTTTAGAAGTGTTCCTTTACTTAGTTTCCTGGCTCACGGTAATCATGCGTATAGAGTGAGTCAGTGCCGAGTTGGAAAATCTCTCCTCTTGACTGGTTGTGGGGCGAAGATGTTGTTTCATATAAGTTCTTATATGCCACACCAAGGGATCTATGGAATTGTAACTCCTCAATTACCTTTCGCAGCATCACAGGGTAGGGTAACTGTGCACTTAAATACAACTCGGGGTAAATGAAGCAATGCTCATTTTCTACGTATGATAATCTATTTTGTAGCTTCCGTATCACGTATTTACACATTTTTAACATTTTACTTTAAGAAACTTATTTATACAAAGCTTCAAAATAAAGTTAGTTAAACAGCCTCGTCCAGTTTACTCGGCAAAACTTCGAGAACAACAATATACACATTTGTACTGCATTCATTATCTTTTCTTGTATCCCTTCAGACAGAGCAAAAATCGCCTAAAGTCTTCTATGCTACATTTAAGTCTACGGTACGATTACTTTGTTAGTAATGTAAACATCAGATCAAATAAGAAAAGTTCACGCAAACAACATTATACACCACTACTGAACTAGTAAATAAGTTTCGTGAAAAGTCACTTTTTAATCTGCAGTTAATTAATATTCTACCAGATATTGACCTCGGCCTGGAAGGGACTGTGATTATTTGAATTTTTATTATGGTGGTGCGCATGGTGCAGTTACAAATAATGTCCCCATTTTCCCCAACTAAAAATATTTATCAATCATAAATATTTGATGAAATTGTGCCTGTCATTCTTTTGGATTTCAAATTTTAATTCAAGAGAATATATAATGAAAAAAAGGGTGGGCACTTGATACATCCTTTAATGAGAAACAAAGTCAGCATTTAAAAGAAAGCATTTTATAAAGTATCACTAGTTATTGCCTACGATCTTTTTAATATAATAATAACGAAGAGCACATAATCCATTAAAATTTTGTACATTTTCAGAGGGCAGAAGTTCGACGAAATTTAACAAACAGTAAAGCATTCTGGCCGCTTAAAAAAAGTTGACACTGAGCTATTATGCACAACATGATCTGTCATGAATGTCTATATTTTGCACTGTAAATAGTTATCAAACAAGGTTTATTTTGGAATGAATATAAGCGAAAAATTGCAGTAATATAATTTAAAACCATCTTCACCGAATAATTGTTGTCATAGTGCCATTGAACAAAAGCCTAAACTCGAAGGCTTGAATAACGTTGTTTACAATAGCATTTAGTTTTGATTATACAAATCTAAAGAAGAGATGGATGAGTTACATCTGAGTTTGGCACGCGTCCGGCGTATTTACAAAGGAAGCATAATGTGATTTCTTTCAGATAAGATAATATTTATCAATCATGTTTATCTAATGAACATTTATTTAAGTATTCGTTTTGATTTTAAGAAAGAAAAAAAATAATATCGTGACATTCAAAATAATGTCCTATTATAAATGACCTCTTCTTTAAACATTTCCTCTTGAAAGACTTCGCTAAATCGCAAGTAAATAAAATAAATATGCGTAATTCAATTTCTTTGCGTTTGTTGACGTCATCTAACAATTCATCCATGAAGAAACGAAATAAAATAACCCTTATTCTTGCCCTCTCGATTCTGTTGACATTATTTGTCAACAAAAACATTTTACCCTTTCCCATTACTAAAACTTGTTTCTTTCTGCATTCGCTTCCAAGTGGGTCACATGCTTTCTAGGCTATTTGGGTCACGTGAGTGCCTGTGATAAGAGACCCCCAAACATTTATCTTCTTAATAGCTTTACATTCTTTTTTCTTGGGCAACTGAAACGGAATGAGTCTTGTGGTTTAACTTCTTGCCAGTAGCGCTGATGCCAAGTATTAGTATATGTGTCTGAATTTAAAATTCCTTGGAAGAGTGGGATTTTTAATTTGTAATTATCATGTTTGGCAACATTTCATTGAACTACTAGCATCGTTTGATGAGTAGCTTGCCTCTAGAGGGAACATGTTTGCATAAGCACACTGTTAAAAATTTCCTTGAAAAAATAGTAAACTAAGAATTTATTTGATTGTTATTTCACCATATTTAATTACAGCAGTCGGATAACCATTAAAAAGATGGTACTCAAACCACTGATTGTGAAAAATAATCGTTTATTCTCTGTTTCCTCTAAAGAACGTTTAATTAACCGTAATTTACGGGCGCCTCCTAGGTCTCGTAGTCAATAAGAATCGGGAGTTGATCTTGGTTGTGGATCGAAGAAGTATGAAGTTTAGAATTCCATCGCATAACATTGTGTAGTTTTTATCTGAAGTGGAAAAATTAAGAGAAGATGAAGTTAGCAATAGTCATAAAAACTGGTTGTGGAAACATATCACATTTAATTATTTTGTGATATTGCATTTTTATCTTTCTCAGAATAAAAAAAAAACTTCTCAAAATCTTGGACATCCAGTATGTACCCCTTGGCAAAGCATGGAAGTGCTGGCTTTTCACTGAGGAGGTCCGGGGTTCCATCCCCGTCTCCGGCAGACCTCCTGCTCCACCGTGTTATCGTGCCTCATCGTCCGCCACAATATAATAGCTATGAATGGTTTCTATGCCTTGAAGATTATACACATATAGTTAATTACCATAGCCTGCCGTATGTTATCATAAGTGCTATTAAATGGTTTATGAAACCGAAATATTTTGTATTTACGGCTTTTTAACCAAGCTGAATGGAAACGGTTTATAACCCGTAAAGATACAAAAATGTTGCAAACCTTAAATTTAACAGTTAATTAGATGGACAGCCTGCTGCCGGCTATTTAACTGTAATTTCTTGATGAAATTTCTAAGAGTGCAAAGCGTTATTTTACCGATATAAAAACATATTATTACTTTTCTTATGCAGTAAATAAAACGTTCCTTTTACGATGTCAGAACGTATTATTGCTGGTATTTATGCAGTGAATTGCAAATTATCATCAGTTCAAACAATCGTTGTATCTTTCGTCAAAGTGTTCTAGTTTCTGTAACTTGTGGCGGTACGATTTGACACCTTCAAAAGCTATCTTCTGTCCTGGCCATTAGGTACCTTTTGGCAAAGCACGGAAGCACTGGCTTTCCATCAAGAAGGTCCGAGGTTCTATCCCTGCCTCCGGCAGACAACCTCCTCCACAATCACCTCCATGGCCTGTGTGGCGGTACGATTTGACAACTTCAAAAGCTATCTTCTGTCCTGGCCATTAGGTACCTTTTGGCAAAGCACGGAAGCACTGGCTTTCCATCAAGAAGGTCCGAGGTTCTATCCTCGCCTCCGGCAGACAGCATCCTCCACCATGTCACCTCCATGGCCTGTCTTCGTCGTCCGCCACAAACTAAAATAATATTAAATCGCCAAACATGTTTTAAATTACATGGTTTTATTTAAATTAAAAACATCGTTGCATTATCCAAACAAAACTAATGTTGCCAAACGGCAAATGATAATGCTGATTATTTCCTCAGAGCCAAAATTATTAGTTTTTTTTCCTAATTAACGTTATAATAAATTATAAAATGGATGGATTATTGTATTGTCATCGAAGATCAGCTGGTGTGCAAAATTTGAAGATAATTTATGCAGTAATAGTTGTCGAAAACCGCCTTACAAAATTCCGCCACAAGTCAAGTTAAATAAAACCATGTAATAAACAATTGCGATGATCGTATCTAATCTGTCATGCTGAGCACAAAATACGTGCTTGCATTTTTAAGCAAAGTTAAGTCCTTTGGTATTTATTACACCTGAAAGCAATGTTTTAAAGTCACATATGAAAGATGGATATATTTTTTTGTTAAATCTAAAAAAGTGGCATCTGAATCAAGTGTATGGAGGACCAAAATTTTAGTCATCCATTTTTCATTTCTTCATGCGTGAATTTTGTAGGCGTCTTTTTCTCGCTCTTAGAATTTTGATTAACTTAGCATTTGGATACACAACCTTTGTGCACTGAAGAAGATTCCGGAAAAACTCGAAGCAGTTGATGGGGACAGTAATATCAGCATTTGAGTTTTCTCATGTTGCCATTGTTTATATCGCAACAGAATACTGTTTTTTAATTGCATGTATCGGCTTTGTGTGTGCAACATTCATTTTGCACTTCGTGTTATATACGCTATAAAATGTTTTGCAAAAATGTTAGTTTGAACACTGATTGCAATTGTATCAAATATCTTATAATCTTTTTTTGTTCTAATGTTGATTTTCATTATATATAACTATTATATTTCTATCGATTAATTTAAGTTTTAAATGAATTTTCTCTGCGTTTTAAACAATTAGAGATGGATGACAAGTTTAGTGATAACATTATCTCTTTTTAATACAAAGCGGAATCTAACTTTCTCTGATGTTGAACTTTTTAATTGGACATTATTTTTGCACGAAAACGTTTCATAAGATATGCAACGAACAGCACTTAAAAACGCCCTTACATTCAAAATGCGTATCTGCAGAAAAGAAGCTGTTTCAAGCGTAATTGGATCGTACATCATTAATTAATACCTTCTTCTACTAAAAGCTATTTTAGTGAAATATTTTAAAAGGAGTTTGATTTTAATTCAAAGGCATTCATTAACAAATACTTATCCATTGCATTTAATGGGAGAAAGGTTTTAGTTTATATTATCGGAAATATTCAAGGAACCGTACGCTTTTGATGATTCGCAAAAGGTGAATGGCTTATTTGCTCTCAAGTAACATAGTAGTAGTATACATTTATGCATGGATTCAAGCAAGTATATATTTATTTTACGTATTTACCCCTTCAAAGACATATACTTTCCTGCATGGAATATTTACCTATTGGCATCACAGATAACAAGCTTAATTTAAATGAAACGAGTTAAGAAAAGGGAAAAAAATGAAAAAACAATTTTTGCTAATCAGGAGAGAAAAACAAGAAGATCCGTCTAGAACCTATACGAGACTACTTTCCCTCGTGCAAACATACAATTAAAAATCTTCCTATCTTTTACTCGTTTTTCTTAAACTCCTCATTATTTCAAAATCACCTTCCTAAGTGTTGATATACTTAATTTCTACCTTAATATCTACCTCTAAGTGTTGATATACTTAATAACTACCTTTCTAAGTGTTGATATACTTAATTTCGAACCATAGTAAATTCATTTTAATAGAAAAGAAAAATAGTATATTATAAAACGTGCAATAGTTTTATTCCGCAAAAGGGGGGGGGGATGTTGATATTAAAAATTAAACAAGAAAAATCCTCTTCGTTACAATTTCCATCTATATATTATGTGAAAAATAAAGGCTTCTATGCTTTTAATTCAGTTTCGTCAATCAACCAGTCTTTGATTTTCATCAATGTTAAGTAGACGAAAAAATCAAAGTAAATTTTCATTCATTTTTTTATTCACTCATTCATTATTTTTTTATTATAGATGTCAAAAAACTAGTGCTGTAAATTTCTTAATCTAACATGAATATATATGTCGGCATGATGGGATGCGGTAAGGCGCGGACTCGTACGCCCCGGGTCTGAGAATCGAGCCTTGTAGTGCCGGTGGATTTTCAAGAAGCAAAAAATCGTCTGCGCCCATGTCGTACGATTGTGCGGCATGTAAAAGGTTCCTTTGAGTAGACATTTGGGTTGGATGCTCTCGGCTAAATTCCTAGTGCAGTTTTGCATCAACAGAGTCCAGGTGCTCGTCCTTTCAGGTGGAGAAACCGGACGTCAAAATTATCATGCGGCGATGGTACCACACTCATTGTGGTGCAGCTGAAAGAGATGGTATCAATCTCTCGGGAATGCACTGGTCTGTAATTGGCGGAAACCAACATCAGCCCATTAAAAATTTAAAAAAAACATGAATGTATGTTACATATAAAAAGCATCAACGTATATTTCGGGTTTGAGCTTTCGAATTTTATTCTAAATTCTAATATACTAATGCGTAACGATATTTGAAAGATTATTTTATAGCTTTCCTTATTTGTCAAATCCAACAATTAATCTTGAAATATAATCTGAAAAGAAATTCAAGTATATTTTATTCATAAACCATAAAGCTAGCACCAAAAATTTGTTTACTGGCGAAAAATTTAACTTTAAAAATCCTTGTTTTTGAATACTATGCATGAGGCTTAAATATTGCATGAGAGCAACAATACTTTTTCAGCGTTAATTCCCTACTTCATTGTTTGTATTATTCCACTTGATTTTTTAAAAATGAGTCTTTAATTTAAAAAAAAAATATTCAGAAAAAAAAAAACAATTTTTTGAAGAAAATCATAAAGTTTAGGCATTGTGCGAAGGACCTAAATATTTAAAAATCGGGATTTTTTTAATGGTATGTGCGTGTCTTTAAGAGAAATTTTTACCAACTTGAAATTTTCAATTTCCAAAAAAAGATTTCTTTCGATACACCCTATTGCACAGTTAACAATTGAAATCATTTTAATAACAATTAGCATCGGCAGATTCCCAAAAAAGATTTTGGGCAAAGTATTACGTGAAAGTGTTATCTGAATCTTGACAACATTTAATTAGAACTTTATGACTAGACGTCTCCTTTGAATTCATCAGTAATGAAACCTGAAAATTTTCAGGCTACGTCAGCCAGATACATCCTGGGTGAACCACGGCCTAAAATCCCGGAAAATAGTTTTTGAAGAGAGGTATTTTCTAAATATAGGAATAGTAATAACATAATAAAACTATTCAAAAATTAAATTTATAAAAAGTATTTTAAAAAATATTATAATGTTTGATTGCATTTACGCATCTTAGCTAAAATTCTACCTGGTTCTTTAAAAAGACGCTTATTCCTTATTTATGTAAACGGAAGTACGGGCAACAAAACTCCTCACACTGATGGAGTGACAGCCTCATGTTAGCGAGACAATCAAACACATTGAGATTGGGCCCATAGGCGCACATGACCCACTAATATAGGTGAATTCTACTTATTTTTATGAAGAAAGAACGTTACACTCAGTACGGATTTATTTCAAAGTATAGTTCAAAGCAATCAGTTAATCGCACTAAATGTTCCTGTAATTGTGTTAACCTGCGTTTACTTCTTTAAACGAAGCGAACGAAATGTTATATTCACGAAAAAAAAAAAACAAAAAGGCATATGAACTTAATTTAAACATTCGATATTCAGAGAAAACAACATCTGGTGTAAAAAAAAAATCAATGCTGACAAGTTGTGTCTACAATTCAATCAATTTAAATTCTATCCTAAGATATCGCAACGTCCCCTACTCGCTGCATATTAATATAGCAACTTTTATTAATACAAAATAATTAATTTCTTAATATAAAGTCTTTCGTAAACTTTAGTTGAATTTAATTAAGCGATACTTTTAAGGGAACTTCTGTAAGTTTTGTTTACACAAGACGGATTTTTGAAATGTGATGATAATCCTATAGAAGATGTATTTTACCAAAGTTTAAAGAATCACAAGATAAATTAATTTCGTAATTAATATTTTAAGTCGTAGACTTTCACTATGGTTGTTTCTAAAATTTAATGATTTTAATAACAACTTATTTTTAACCTAAGGAAACTCGTCAGATGTTTTTTTTTTTTTTAACTTTTTTCTTCAAACGAAGTAGCGTATTCAAGCGTTTATCTGTACAAACTGTATTAATATTTTCACTGTGCGTTACTTGAATGTAAAATTTAATCTTATTCTGCATAGAAATCGAATTAAGAAAAAAAAAACAGCCATGAAATTTTATCTTCTGGATTTTCTCTCGGAGCATCACATTACACATATTTAGCTAATTACCAAAGCCTTTTTTTTTCACAATGTAATTTTACATTTTAAGTTTTCTTTTTTATCCGTTCAAATAAATTCCGCATGAAAATACGCGGAAGAAAAATAAACCTTGTTTGTTTCAAATACATTTTCTCAGAATATTATTTTACGTACATTATACTAATTTATTCGCATTTATTTAAATATTATGGATCTATACTTAAAGCATTTCTTGTTTCATGTTAACTGCATTTTACAAGGACAATTAATAAGTAGAAAAATCAGAGATTGAAATATTTCCTTAAATCTTGATTTTTATGAATGCAGAATTTTTAATTGTTTCAGATATATTTTACACATAAACTCAAAACTTCTCGTTTTTCTTACGATACATCTATTTCCGTAAACTTAATAAACATGATATATAAATTTTTTCTCATAATTCAGTTATAAACGAATTACTTTCGTTTATGGTTTTTCTACATATTACTATTGCAAATATTTTTAGATCTAATTCTTAGATGTCAGAACTATTTATTTCAAATTCTACCGAATACTGCAGAAACATTTGAATTCAGTTCCTTCGCTATGCAGCTCCTTAGCAATCATGTAGATTCCAAAGGAACAGAACATTTTCGATTTTATTTTACGCTTAGTTGTAAAGATACACCGAGGTCAGACTTTCAATATAAGACTTCATAAATTTGTTAATTTTATTCTAAAATGTGCTTGTCGTTGCAAAAATATGAATTATTGCTATTGATATTTCACAACCTTCTTTTCGTGAAACCATTCCTGGCGATTTATCAGAAATACATTAGAAGAAAAAAATACTTTTATTTTCTTAACTTAATACTGAAAAATATCTAAAAATAAAAATCGTTATACTTTAAAATAAAAAATAGACAATTAGCTCGCCTAAAAAGCTCCCACCAAAAGCGTTGTATTTCTTTCCCAGGAGTTTTTTAATGAAACCAAACCATTATATAAAGAAAATTGGTCATTCCACAGTTTTTGGCTTCAAAACTTGGGGAAAAAATATTGTAAAAAGTCATGCATTGTATTATCATTTTAAAGCATGGTAGGTCTTCTATTATTATTTAGCAGTAAGATATTTCTATTTTCAACATAAAGAAATTACAGCCATTTGTTTGTAGTCTTATGAAAAAATCTTCTACGTATGGGGCAATTAAGATTCCTTACAAATGAATAATATTAAGTTTATACTAAAAAAATAACACTTTACCAAGTTTCTTCAAATATAATATCACAACGAAATTTTAAAAGAAAATCACAAAATATTTTGTAACTAATTTTTATAAATTACTTTTTTTTGTCTACGGTACGTAACATTTTAAGGTGTTTTTTTTTTTTTTTTTGTTTTTTTGCTACAAAAATATTTGAAACTTAAGAACTTTTCTCTTTTCTTTTCATACAGTGTACAAGCTTCCAAAAATAATTATTTATTACCAATTTATTTTTAAGGAATAAAAAAAAAAATAATGTGTTACGTACGAGAAAAAATTATTTCCCG
This sequence comes from Octonoba sinensis, assembly GCA_038502835.1. Lineage (NCBI taxonomy): Eukaryota > Metazoa > Arthropoda > Arachnida > Araneae > Uloboridae > Octonoba > Octonoba sinensis. Next base: position 104,293,085 of record CM076602.1, on the reverse strand, counting down.
TATGTAACACGTTTTTTTTTTTTTTGCTTCAAAACATTGCAATTTTTTTTTTTTTTTTAATTTTGCTTTTCATTTTACTTCATGCAATTTATTATCATTTAATATGATTTTAGTGCACTAGCATTAATTCTTTCATAGCAAACCTAAAAAAAACTTTCATCGAATTTTTTCCGATTTCCGTTTTGAGTATATTTTGTAGGTTTTTGCATTAAGGAATGTTATTTTCTTAAATTAGATTAGAAAAATGGTTTAAGTATATTGAATTTAAGACTTAATTAAACGTCAACTGATGTTAACAATCTAGAAAACGTACTCTAAGGACAAAAAGGATACTTAGAGAGTACTGCTAAATTAAGAGATATATAATTAAAACGTTTAGAGAGGAGAAAAAAATAAGCATAAATAAAGGGAATTTGCTTGATGATATGAAATTGAACGTAATGATCATTTAGAACAAAGAAACACAGTAAGAAAAATATTTAACAAAACGATAATAAGCATAGGCTGTCCACAGCTCCCTGTATAACACTCGAGAAATGTGAGAATCTTTAAAGCACATAAAAAACACCTTACTTCAGTATCCCCCGAAAAATCCTTATTTTAACTAATGCTGTTAAAAATGGGTCATCCAATAAAATAAGACAAACATATCTGAAGAGATTTTTTTATACCTATGTGATGGGAATAGTTGGTGCGGAACTTTATTTTGAATCTATAAGATTCAAACATGCAGACCTCGATAACTGTGTAAAAGCATCATGCAGACTTGATACAGACTAGTTTTGGGGAACTGCCCATTGCAAAAGTGAAGGTGAGGGCTTGATAGCTTTTATGCAATACCAATAAAGAAATATTTGCTTTGAAAATATTACACAAGCAATACGTTATAAATCAACGGAAAGTTTACTAAAGCCAAATAAATAAATAATAAGTAGAATTAAATGTGCAAGTTCAGGTAGTATAACAAGGACTGTAACTGTAATGGTATTGACAGATCGATGGGAGAAATTGCCTGTTTAAACCTATGCATAGTGCACACTTTGGAAAACCATTAGATAATGGTACCTAGGCCCTGCTATTGTAGAAAATGTTGATACTCAGTATCTACCCATTTGTGAGACCTAGCTAAAAATAGTATCATATGTGGTCTGCCCTTCCTCCCCCTCCCACCAAAAAAAAAAAGCTATTTTGAGTGAACTTCATAATAACTCATCAAATCCAATCAATAGGAGAACGTAAGTTTTCTTCTCAGCCAAAGTAAAGACAATATAAAAAAATCTTAAATTCATAAGCTGGGTTAGATAAATATTGGTTTAATCATAGACCTTGTGTAACTTATTAGGTTCTTTACTTAATAATTATTTACATTTCTAAAAGAAAAATAATTATCAAAAATTAATAAGTATTTACAAATTTAATATTTTACAAACTTATTTACTTATTCGCCTTGTTTTTTATAAATAACTGTCACTAATATATTTATTAATTAATTGTTTTTTAAGTAATCTTGCAAATATTTTATTCTGAGTTGAAAGTAACAAAAATATACAATTTTATTTCTGACTTCCAACTGTTTTTAGTTTTTTTTTTACTCAGATTCCCCGTAAGTACAGTAACAAATATTATGTCTGCATCAAATTAAGAAATTTCATTTGAAAAAGTTTCATAAACTCAGAGAAAAGCTCAAATGCTGTTAGGTGTCAAAGAAATTGTTTTGTGATGCCCCGTACGTAACAACATTTTTATGTTTATAAATAGAAAACACTATTGGCTCTTATGGAAAAATTATAATAATAATTTTGCTCCAGATGCACAAAATGTACTTGAAAAATTGAAAACTTTTCATTAATATTTTCATAATGAATCACGTAAAATAGTTCAAAATTTTGCTGTGAAATGTCCCGTGCGTAACACATAAATACTGTGGAATGACCTATATAAATCACATTTACAATTACACTACCTTCAGAAAATAGTTAATGTGTATCATGCTGTATGTAAGCATTATAAAAAAGTACAAAACATTATTTTTTAAAGTACATTGAAGGTATTTGCAAAAGCCCAAGTGCATTGTTTTGATTATGTATATTTTTCTGTAAAATTCCATGCGTGTGTTTTCCATATCGTTAGAATTTGCATATATTTTATATAATGTCGGCCTTGAGATAATGTCAATAACAAATTTATTCCTCATAAAAACATAAAAATCAATTTACAGATCCCAAAATTTTACAGTACGTTTACGTATATAACTTTTAAATCTTGTAAATGCGTTGTATCATTAACAATTGATTGATATGTATATTTCTGCAGTAGTTTGCCAATTTTTGTTTTGTATATGTTGTGGGATTTTTGTCTGAATTGAAGATACATTTGGTTGCGATTAATAAATGTAAGAATAATACTAATAACAAAATTAAATAGAATAAAATCGAGAAAAATGATAAAATGAACCAATGAATAAAAATTAAAAAGACGGTTGATGGTAAATACTGATTAATGATTTTTTTCCTCCTAATAACGTTAGTATCTCACCACTCACAGATAAACTAAGATCTGGGTTTATCTCTTTCCAATAATTCTCTTTTATTACCCAGGGCGCTGTTATTTTTTACCTTTTCTTGATCCTCTTTAAATCTCAACAACATCTATAAACGTAATATTAACAGTATTAATAAAAGAAAATCATTTTATCTTTTCTACTTCCAAATACTCTGGATTAGAGCAAATAGAACACCGATGAAAGCTAAATAAAAAAATCCGCAGAGATTTTTACTATTAAGATGATAGAATGTCTTGTAGCGTGTACCACTTTCACTAGCATTATGGCCCTGCATTCTATACAACAAAACATCTTCAATTTTATCCTTCCGAATTTTCTTAGAATATTTTACATTTTGTAATATTAATTGATGCATTAGAAACGGCAGCATGAGTTAACATATGACCGTTTTTCTAACGGTGCTCGTAAGGACACGAAGAATGTACTTTTAAGAGCTGGGTGGAGATGACAGCAACAATCAGATATTTTTTTCTTTGCATTGTAGGGATTTTATGTTTGGCGCGCAGCATTCGAAAGTGAAAGATATTTGACTCAGGAAGAAATAGAGGTCCTCATGGCGGAAAACTTTCCTTCTGATATGGACACACCAATGCAATGAAAAAAGAATTGTTTTCATGATTATCATCTCAAATAGTTTTAAATAAAAATATGAGGGATTTATACTTTTTTGTCCTTATATATCACCCATATTCCTTACGGTACTTTTAAGTAAGCTGCTTAATAAACCACTAAAACACTGTAAAAAATATTTTCTTCTTTCCTAGGGTTATTATCCGTTAAAACCAATCTAATGATGCAAAAATTCAATTAAAAAGTTGCTGGTAAATTAATTCGGGATAGAAAGGGTTTACAATATGGCGGCTTTCCAACGTCATAACCTAATTGTTTAGGAAATAGTTGGTAGTTATTTATGTCTTGCAGTGTTTTAGTTGAATTAGGGTGCATTCGCACCAAAAACTACAACGACATGTTACCTCCGTCGCAATAGACTTGATGTGGCTATCAAACTAACAGCGATGACATATGCTTTCGGTGGCGCAGTCAACAAATCAATGTCGTCTGAGTGAAAGTCACTTTCAGTGACGCACTAAGAAAACACCAATCAGTCAGTACAAGAGCGTGATTATTAAGTTATGTAGAAGAAATGAAGCAAAACTTGAAATATTATTTTTAAAAAATATTATGTTGAGGAATTTAAAATAGTGTACGGACATTGCGACCGTTAAAAATTACTTCATCTGACTTTTCACCCCATACGTTTTGAGCATATGTTCATATACAAAGTGCACTTCATATGCATAAAGAACTGTGCGAATTTCATATTTAAATGAGCTGTTATATATTCCTTAACATTCGATAAAAATGTATTTACTTACTTCTGAAATATAAAAGCAATCGTGTATGACTTTGTAAAGAAGACACTTTGGGCATAAAACGCACGATGTTTATAGGATAAGTAAAAGTAATAATAATAGTAATAATAATAATGGGACTCATCCAACTAAAAATAAGATTATAACTCATTATTGTACATCTGAAAAAAATTAGTTAGTTACTTTTGATAATAAAGTATAGAAACTGCATCATTTCATAATCCATAAAATGAAATACGAAATCAGTATTATTCATCTGATGATTGATTCGGCTAATTTCAATGAATAAAAAATAAAAGAAACTTTAAAATATATATGTATACTTATTGTTGCCTCTAAAAGATATTTTTCTTGATAAATTAATCATTCAGAGCTATCTTAATATGTCAGCTTAACCAATTTATAAATAGACGCTTTTATAAAAAATAATTACTCGTACCTAAACATTACTTTAATTCCCGAGTAACTTTTTTGGTTTTACAAAATTCTGCTGTAACATTCACTTAACTTGTTCCTTATCAGCAAAGTAATAATATTAGCAATAAAAACAACCCCCATTATAAAATAACTTCGTCTTCAAGTATGCTGTAACTTGAAGGGAAAATATTTATTTAAATAAGTTTTTCTTTCGAATTACATTCGTCTTCTGAATTAGTGTTTGAAAAAGTCGATTTTGTTACACTCAACAAAACACCAAACAACTCTACTGAATCGACATGCGTATTCATTACATAGTTCTATCCTGTCAGCATTTACGAAATACATAACTATCAGATTACAATTTAAGACTCCTTTGATAAATGTTGATTCGAATTATTTCAGCAAATTATTTTGAATGTCATTAAGGTTTTGTGAGGTTTGTTGTATTTCAAGCGCTGAAAAAGTTTTAGAAACTATCACAACGATTTCGCTATGAAGTACAAAAATTACATCGGGGTGTCTATTCCTAAGTTGAACTACATTTGTCTCATCCCTTCCCTACTCGAAATATTACTATTATTCATCCTTCCTATCTACACAAAAAAAGAAAGACAGAAAAAGGCGCATTCTTATTTTAACAATCATAAATTAAAACTTTTAGTTCCGAAAATTGTATTTCATTTTACCTAAGCGATGAGTCAAACCTTAAGCAACTCTTTAATTTCATTGCTTGGTTTCAGAATTAAGGTACTTGTTTCTGAAAAGGTTAAAATACCGCTCTGCTCCCAAGAGTGACATACACTTTGTTAGTCTAGGCTATCTCGGGCACCTTATCTTCAGTAATTTACGAAATGAGAATTGCAGTTATTTATCAAACGTATTGTATGCATTAAAGTCGGGGTAACTTGGTCCACTTTAGTTCTGTAATATTTACCTGACTTAGACAAAGAATATAATGTTTATAAAAAATATATATATTGTATATGTTGATTATTTTTTAACTAACAACATTGCGAAAACGCCTGCAATTCAAGAATGAGTTTTATGTTATGCACGTTTTTTCTTGAAACTTTGAAACTTGTGATTCCTATACAAAAATCAGACTGTTGCTTTATTATTGCTCAGGTGCATGATTTGTTGGGGAAAGGAAGGGGAAAAAATTCGTATTTATGTATGTTTAATATTATTTAATTATTTTTACAGTTATAAAATCAAAACATTTGTAAATGACAAATTAGAATTCATCCAATGTATATGGTATGTTGATTTTAAATCGTATTTTATTATTAATATAAATTATGACTTTATTTTCTCTCCTTTTGTATGTGGGGTGGATGACTTATAATTTTGGTGTTTACCAGTTTTTATGATACAAAAAGAATTAAACGAAAATTAGAAATTAATGAATTAGATAAATAGGACTACATTTCTTTTAATTATACAATCATTTGTTATGAAAGATTTTCGCGATTTTAAATTTATCTGTAGATTGTGACTCGTAAATAATGTCTGAAGAAATACACTACTTAACCCTACATTGCGCCGTGTTGTTTTTAAACAACACCTCCATTTTTCGTTCGCTGAGTTTTTTTTTTTTTTTTTTGTAATATTTTTAACATGTAGCGCATTCTTTCGTTTCATTTTGTATCTGTGATCATATTAGTTAATATAGCTTCCCCTAGATCTTGTAAGCTGAACTCAAGGTTCATCTTTTTTCACAAAATCGTAAGACATGTTGATTCGTAAAAAACAGTAACTTCTTAATTTTTTTTCCTACAATTTTTAAGCAACACTTTTTTTTTTAAAAAATAGTCTCGAATTGCTTACATTGTTTTAAAATAAAATAAATATAAGTTTTCCGAAAAATTTCGAGAAAAATACAGATTAAGGCGCCTTTTTTTACTTGTTGTTTTAAAACAACGCCGCGCATTCGGGGTCAATTTGTATGCTCCTGCATTATTCGCAGTATAAACAAGAACAGGTGACACAGGTTGTTCTATTTCACTTTATTTTGTATCTTTTAGAAGATTAGTGTTGAATATTTCACAAATTACCTTAAAGTGGTTGATTAAATTATTATTTAGGAATTTTTTTCAAAATCAATTCACGCTCAACCAAAGAAGAAACGAACATTATCGCATAGACCCCCTACAGATATTAGGTTTCTTGTTTACAATCTTTTAGTGAAATTATTATTAAAGTTCATTGGTAATCAAAGTAAAAATTTGAACATGTAACTAATACTTATTAGTTACATCTGCAAATTTTTACTTTAATAAATTTTATAGATTTATAAATAATAATAAAATAAATTATTTTAATAATTTTTCATATTTTAGTGCTATTTTATGATTATAATGCATGCCTATTTATTATTGATTTGGTTTCATTTAGTGAAATGATTATATAAAAAAAATATTATTGTTACCCCTAAATGCGCCGTGTTGTTTTTAAACAACATGTCAATTTTTCTCGAATTCTACTTTTCCGAATTAAATAAGAATTTTTTTTAGTATTTTTACCACTTATAACTAGCACAAACAAACACAAAAAAAAAAAAAAAAAAAATACAAAGAAAAAAAAAATGCGCTGTGTAGGGTTAATAATATTCTTTCATTTATTTTAGATATAATACTACATTGCATTCATATACTACAAATGTGATAAATCCCACGCCATTCAAAACCTTACCGCTCTGTCAGGAAACATTTTCTGCGACCTAACATTGCTATGGTTAAAGACAGGTCAGAGCGGAAACATTTATAAATATGCGTGTCAGTCCCAAAGGATGACATCGGCGATTGTTAGGTAATACATTTTTTGGCTGCTCAGGATATAACTTACTTAATGCTCTGCCCCGTTTCAAAGCATTATTGATGACGACGGATAGGCGTGTTCGAATATTCTGGCATGAAGCCACTATCAGAACTGAGAATTGATTTTATGTGAATTTTTCCTTCATATGAAATAAAGCGTTATAATGCATATGCAATATAAGACTTGATTGTGTGTTATTGTAATACATCAATGCATAATGCGTACTTCATATTTAGTTGAAAGAAATATACTAGTTGCTTTATTGAAACATATTTATGCATTCTAAAGCATATAAAACCCTGAACGGCGTTTAGCTTGGGAAATGATGGTTTTTCATAAATAAGCGGGGCTTAAACTTTTTAAACTTAGCGCATTAATATTATCAATGAATTTTAAGTTTGACATCGCGAAACATTTTTCGATATCAATTACATTAGTCGCCTAAAATGATCAATTGCACGATTGGAGGTGAAACCTACCCAGCATAAGGTTCCATTGAGGTCAAAAATTCTGCGAAGTTTTGTTTGAATCATTTCATACCTTCTTGAGATATGCGAGTCAAATTTAAAAGAAACCATCATCAATAGCACTGGTCACCATGGAACATATGGCGTAAAAAATTCATCAAGACCATTTCACATGGAGGCATACATGTCTTTTAAATTTCGTCCGAAACTAATTCAAGCATTATGTTCCGAGTTGAAACGACAACAAAAAGTTGCACATATAGACAAGCAGACATTGTATATAAACAGTCGAAATTGGTAAAGCAATATCTTAAAATTTGCAATTTTGTCACATTAGAGCATCGAAAACTATTCCGAATTCAATACTTTCTCCAAAATCTTAAATATGAGACAAGGTAAAAATAATAAAATAAGGTGGAGAATTCATTTTGAAGCTTCCAGAAGAAACATAAGTCTACTAGCTAATTCCCCGCAGAGCATCTGCGGGCTATAACCCTTTTAAAATCGTAAAAAAACTTTAAAACTCGAAAGACTTCCGAAAAGTTCCCAAGATATAAACACGAGAAGGATCACTTGATATAGACAAACTAAGGCGATGCCACTCCAAAGAATTCTAAATTTAAAAACAGAGTTATAAATGGAAATGCTTCTTAAGAAATATAAATTAATTTGTTGAAGTCCCCAGTAAGTTACGATAATAAATACAAATATTGTGTATTTATTATCGTAAACTACTTTTAAATGATAATCACTAAACAAATTTTTAAATGTTGTTTTACCATAGTTTGCTTACTTCATGATGTCAGTATCGTATCTTACCGCAAAATTTAATTGTAACTGGTCCACGTTAAGTGAAATATATATATATATGGATTTCCCCTTAACAAAACAATGCGTTGTTAACCCTTTTTAACACTTCCGTTTTTAAAGGTTTTTACAACTCTTGTTTTGCACACATTGTTAAATTGCCTTGTTAAATGTAGCTTCACCTGCCGAAAACCCACTTTTTTACTGAAAAAAAACACCTTCTCCAAAGGAGCTCAAGTTATTTCATGTATTGAGTATTTGTAGCACTCCTTTCGTACTTTGGCTGCAAGCAAAGCCATTTATGGCCATGTGCGCTATGTTTGGCTAAACAGGCCACGTAGAAAATGATTCTATGAATCGCTGGTGGACCTACAGCTTTAAATAGATTCCGAACCTCTTGAACATCCAATGGCTGTTCTATATTGAACAATAACATTCATACCGTTAAACCTGTCAGAAATTTGAAAGGCTGACTAAAAAGATTAATTCTTTTGTGTTTAGAAAACTGATTAAATGTATATTTTGGTTCATTTTTAAAATGTTGTTGATAGTATGAATGAGTCTGGCAAAGTTCACCATGAAAAATAAATTACAATTTACCATACCCTTAAAGCAACAACAACAACAAAAAAAGGTTGTTAAATTTCTAAATACCAACAAAGGTAATCCAGCATGATACAAGAAAAAAAAAGTTACTTATTAAGTCCATCACAAGGCTGCTGTGTGAACAGCCGGCAAGTAATCTTCTGATTTACGGTTTACTTTAAAAAAAAAAAAAAAAACTTTAGCATGAATCTATTCCTGGAGATAAAGCACAGAAGTAGTTGAAAACATTTAACACATATTTGCAGACTCTCAAGCACACCGACTCAGGCTCATGAAATCATTCCGCAGACAGGCCACACACGCACTGCCAACGCAGGGGACAATGAAATAATTGGCTGAGATAAAAAAAAAAAAAAAAACAAGGAACGGAACGGAATGGATCGAATCTGATTCCTGGCCAGGGGGTGGGGGGGGGGGGCGGTCCATGTCTTAAATGTGCTCCACAGACATCCAGACAATTTGCATATGCGTTTAGCATAAATGAGGGTTTTTCGTAGTCTTTAATTAGAAACATTTATAATAAGAAATTAAAACTAAAAAAAGATTACATTAAATTGAATTAAATTGTGTTTATATATATCATCAGAAAGATTTTTAAAAAATATAATTTTACTCAAAAAACCGATTGCACGACCACCGTGGACAAATTTAAATTTACAGTGAAGCTAATCAGACATTCTTCACGAGTGTTATAGGGACAAGAATATATGCCAATAAAACCCGATCGTAGTGATAAAGTGTCAAATACTTCGTATTATAAATTATATTCAGAACGCAACTTAGGTTGTAAAAGAAAGCTTAACGTAATATATATTTATTCGCTATGATATATCGAAATAAGAGTTTTCGGCATTTTTTACCAAGTGGTACAAATTATCGTTTATCAAAGTTTAAAGCAGTAATATATACAACTTAAATAAATTACTAAATATCTGTGAATTTAAAGTGTTTCTACTATATCGAAGGCTTCTTCTCCAGCTAATTTTCTACCTGGTCACTTTTATTACAAGCAGTAAATGACCTTCAAAATCATGCAGTTTTGTGTTTTTCTCAATTTCAGAGTCAAAATTTCTGTGCCCCAAAAGTCTACCACACATACTTTACTCTTTTTAGATACTATTGTCGCGACCCCTAGTTAAAGTTACTGCTTATAATCATTCTTAATACACAACATTTATTACACTAGACAAATACACATAGAAATTGAATGAAATATTTACAAGAAAATCATGAGCGTTAAGACATGCAACCTTCTGCTCGTAAGGTTGTGTGTAGACTGATTCTAAGGGGTTCGCACCTTCTTTGGTGTTGTTGTTGGTCCACTGTTATTGGTCTGTTTTCAATGTTCACGTGAACAGAGTGTGGTGGACACGTGCACATATCGTGATTGTGTAGATGTATTTTCATTTTGAATATATTTTGTAGGACTCTGAGTGTCGTTGCACTATTCTTTGGCATGTATTTGCTGAAATGCATGTGTTGTCCACTTTTAGCGCAAAGAGATTTCAACGCTTAAAGAAACGCTTAAAAAAAACTTTTTATAAACAATTTTAGATGATCTCTAACCCTTTCTCCAACAGTCAACCGTAGCTATTTATGTCCTAAGAGTTAGTGTGGATGTAGTAAAACACAAAATATTTGTCAGTGGTATGGTTTACTCTAGCCGCATATAATAAAAGCTTGTGTAAATTCGTATGATTTGTTTTGAAAAGGGATCAAACTTCAACTTTGACCTACCAAATCTTTTAAGTTTTTTTTTTCTTTTTGAAAAAAAAAAGGCCTTGTCCAATAATTTTACACGAAGAACATATCCTGAAAATTTTAGTCAAATCCTAAATGTCAACTTCCGAGCCTGCCCGACTCTTAAAAAAAACAAACTTACCATTGAAATTTGGCTTCAAAGCGGGGAGAGGCAGGGTAGGGACTGCTTATTAACAGGTGAGAGAATGCAGAAGATACCAATGCATACATTTGGTAATGGCGTAGTCATAAGTCACGATGATTTTGATAATTATTTTAAGTAATTTAAAAAACTGTTTGAAATAATTGTGTACAGAAGCATAAGGTAACTAGTTTAACAAAATTCGATTTCGGGATGTAGATGTGCAACTCATTCTGTTTTTTTAAACTGATGCAAATAAATAATTGAAATAATTATCATTTTGTTTGCATTTTTCCTTTTTTTTGCATTTGCTGGGTATTTTGATAATTGCCTCCTGAGAAAGAAAAAAAACGTTCAGCATTAATATGATTTACACTCAACTTGAATACTCTAACATATGAGCTAAAATATATGTAAACATATTTACAAACTGGTTAAAAAAAGCGGTTCATTAAAGTAACATTGCATTCAGTTTTTTAATGTTCTCATGCTTGTTCGTTCCTTTGATACAGTTGAGGAAGAAAAATGTGCTAAACATTCAGAGTTTTCTCAAATTCAATTTATTTGGTCGACTTTCATAAATTACCTCGTAAAGAAAAGAAGTGCTTTATTTTAGAGGGGAAAAAAAGATTTAAATCTGACAAGTCCATTATGTCATTGCAGATAAGAACAACATCCCAGTTAAGCTGTTGCTTTCGGAAATGTAAGCCAAAAAGTACGCCGTGTTAAGCCCTTTTGCGTTAATGTTTTCTAGAATGATTTATCATTGGAGAAAGGATCCCAAGGACTGGATAAAGAACGCCATCCCAGATTAAATAAAGATATTGGAATGATGAATTTTTCAGAAATTTCATTTTGTTTCTTTCTCTGCAACGACATTCACTTTATCTATTTATGTATCTTAATGGAGACAGCTTTATAAGACAGTTTTTTCTTCTCTGGTTTTTAGGTATACGTTTTAATTGCTACACCGAAGTGTACGTATGTGCACACTCAATACCGCACACGCACATATATATATATATGTATTATATTTAGGTATACTCCTTTTCTACTCTTAAAGACTCAAAACCGATTATTCGATTTGTACTGTAAAAAATATATTTAAAATTTTCAAAACTTCTTAAAGAACATGTACCCTAAACTGATTTTAATGCCCTTTTGCACAACTTTTTGTCAAATTCGAAATGTAACTTTTTCGATTATTTGATATTTTTGAATAGTTTTTTTTTACTGAAAGTACTTTCATTTATGTTGTTAGTCTTTTAATAAGTAAAAAATAAAGATCCCTTGAGCAATATTTTTCAATTTTTACTTAAACGTTTTATTATTACCAATTTTATTTTAATTATCGGCTTTAGAAATATTATTACAAGTTTTATATTAAGTACCTGGACGACCGAGCTTATAGCTCAGCAGTATTCTTTGTTTTTATGTTCTAAAACTGTTTTCTTTTTTTTTGCGAATAAATACTTATTTATATATATTTGGAAAAGTACAGTGTTTACTAAATAAATATTTTCATTTATTCGCAGATACGAGGTACGTTCATCAGCATCACGATATTGTCATCGGATCTTAATGTAATACTTTCTTCATACTAGGTTGCGGGTATGTCGATGAATTTCATTTTAGAGGTGTACTTTTAATGTAGTTAGTCGCTTTACTCTGGAAAATTCTACAAACAATATGCCATGGATAAAAGCTGATAATCCCACTCAAACAAATTCGAAAGTTTGACCTTGAGATATGTGTACTGTCGTGACAAAAGAACAGCTTTAAAATAGGGATTGGTTGGAAATTGATTTTGCTTGGTGAAGAAAGATGTCACCAAAAGAAAGATATGTCCTGAACTTACTGAGTTCCACACATCAAAACCGAAACAACTAATTGCAAAAGTAACCAGCAATTTCTTCTCCAACCAAAAAAACCAATAACAGGCCCCTACAGTAAAGTTGTACCAGAGAAGTGAATATAGGTACATGTAAATGTGTACTTAATTGCCAGATTGTTCACAATCACGATTTTTGTCTTTATCATGTTATTACTTAGACTTGTCACAATGAGTCTTACATCGTTTCATAGACCTTCTGATACATTTAGATTACAAGCAGCATTATCAACGCTTTTTTTTTTCTCAATGAGTTTTCTGGGCATTTTAAATTGCACAAATGCTAGCAACAACAAATTTCAATCAGCAAAAGGTAAATTAAAAATAAAGTGTTGCCACTCAATGTATTACAATCTCAATTTAAATAAAATATCGATGGCGGATGATGTTTGTACATTGTTACAAGTATACCTGAATTGCGTTATTAAAAAAATGTTTTTTGTGTGTGTAAAATCACGTTTCTTCGTTAAAGGCGACCTAACCTGACCTAACCAAAACCTGACCTAAATACAAAAATTGATTCAAATCGTTAGAGCCATCTTCGAGAACGGAATATATATATATATATATATATATATATATATATATATTTAAACGAGCAAATTCTTTTAAGTATTTATATATATATATATATATTTCTTTTTTTTTCTTTTCTTTTCTTTTTTTTTTTTTTTTGAGTTCTCGGAAACGGCTCTAACGATTTGGATCAAATTTTGAATTTAGGTCAGGTTTTGTTTTCTAAGTTTACCTGTGTAGGTTTCTTCCCCGATTAAACGCTATTTTATACAAAAACCCCATCTTTTTAAATAACGCAACTGAGGTACTTGTAACAATGAGCACACATCATCTGCTGTAAATATTTTATTTCAATTGAGATAGCAATACACTGAGTGGCAGCACTTAATTTTTAGTTCATCCTTTGTTGATTGAAATTTGTGCATTTCAAAATGCCAAGGAAACCGTAGAGATCGGTAATACTATCGGCATAATTTGGATGCGTTAGAAGGTTTGTGTAATAGTGTAAGACTCATTGTGATAATTATAACGTAGTAATAACGTAATAAAGGCAAAAAATCGCTAAACGTGAACAATCTGGCAAGAATTACATGTACATGTAATTCACTTCTTGGGTACCGCTTTAGCGATATTTTTGGTTGGCGAAAAAAATTGATGGTTAGAATTAGTTGTTTTGTGTTTCAAGTTTGAAACTTTGGTTTGTTATAGATATCAATGTTTTGGTGACATCCTTTGTCGCCAACCGGCCTCTACACTAAAGCTGTTCCTACTCTTGACCATTCAAAACATCAACTGCGATGTATGCACCGTGCAACGACACACCGGTTTCCAGTTAGAACTGCAGTTGATATGACAGTACACAAAACTTAAAATTAATGATAGGCTAACTGTAAAGTAAGGAAATAATTTTTGGAAAAAAAATACAACTAACTTCATATTAAAAATTTCCCTAAAGGTAAAAAAAAATTCATTCTTTAAATAACATCGATACGATTTTTAAACATAATTTTAGAAGTCGGCGCACAATTATAACAGTCTAATTACCATTACAACATGCGTTAGTTTATCTCTTTATCTAGAAAATGTATACATCAGTTCCTAAATAAAAACCATGTATCTAGATAGCTCCAGATTCCCTTAGTAGCGAGGAGCAAGAGCGTGGAGCAGTGGTGCAACGAGCTTTTCTTCGAAATTTGAGCTAAACAAGAGCAATTAAATTTGTTGTGCTCCACTGCTCAGATTTTGTTTTAAAACATTCGAAATTTTTTATTCACAAAAACAGAAAAAAAAGAGAAATACTATAATCTATTAAAATTACTGGAAACTGAAGCAAAGCCGGAGCAAAAAATTAGATGTCGGAGCGTTGCAACTGAAGAAAACGGACTACTCCAGATCCCTGATGTATTTAGTGTTTCCATATCTCCCGTATCTCAGGAAATGTTTTAACGACTGAGATGAAAATTTATATTTAGTTAACATTTTGCCGACAAATATATTTAAATAAGTAACCTCTAAAAAAAATACGATAAAAAATGAAAAAGAAAAAGGCCGAGCACAGCTCGTTCGCCCAAGTACTAATTATATGCATATATAGACAAGAATTGCTCGTTTAAATATATGATATTATTTGCTTTAGAAATAATAATAATTAAAAACACATGCTGTAATTTAAAAAGAATCTTTGAAATTGTTAAGACCAATTATGTCTGATCATAGGGATTGAAATATTACGAAGCTGTGTAAGAGGTCACGTCAGGTTGCGGCTGTATCTCAGACATTTATGTAACGAATGATACTTTCATGCTATTATCATATTTTCCAATTCGAATCTACGATGACAGTTCGAAAAACCGGTAGAAGAGTGCAATCAATGTTTTCAATTCCTTCATCAAAGTTTAAAATTTAAATCTAGAAACGATATTTTTTGCGAGGCCTAGGCACGTTATAATACAACCGAAAAGCATTTTTTTTTAAAAAGGAAGACCATAAAACTAATATTTTCATATATATATACACTTATTATATATTTTAACTCAAAATAATAAATAAATACGTTGTTTCTCATCATCCTGGTGGTAGAAAAGCCTACGTCAGGTCCATAACATCATGTTGATCCATGGCAAAGGGTGAATGCAGCTTCACTTGATCGAGGAATTACGAGGACTGAAGACCTCATTTATGTGATATCTTAATTTTTGAAATAGTTCCCAGATGAGAGACCGTCCCCTGGGCTTGGCACCCTCAGAGGTATCGTTTCACTTGGTGGATATTGGTGCCACGACGGATTTAACGTGCACCAGCTCCTTTTAGCTTACACGATCCTAAGCAAACAGCCGCGAGAGTTTGTCACCCTCCGAAAGACTGCCATCAGTCAATGTTGCTTCACTTTCGGTGTGTGTTCTGCGGGAACCGAACTTTTACCGACTGGTTCACTGCGGGATATAAATGAATATTAAAGAGTTAAAAAAATGTGTAATATTACAATCAAATATATAAAAATGAATAAAAAAAAATCAAAAAACTAAGTTTCTCTCAAACAAAACCAATGACTTGTAAGAAGACCACTTCTGAAAAATAGTACTTCTATGAATGCAATATATATGTAGCGTGTTAAATATTGATATAGCTTGTATGCTTTATCTAATATCGTTAGTATTTTTCATATGTCAAAAGGGATGAAAGAGATTGAAAGATTTTCTGTCTGTTTCACCAGTCACGACATTGATAATAAGTTAGGAATAGTTTCAATGCGATCAAGAGCACAAGTTCTTTCTTTTAGATCGTTTTATGCTCTAATTTTAGAAATAGATCCTACCACTCAATGATTAAAAAGTAAACACTTTGACACGATACGTTTTTCATTTATTCATTTATGTACTTTCTGTATAGCATCTGATATTTTTGATGTTATGTAAGATTTTATCTGCAAACTGATATTGTAATGTTTTGGAATAGGCTAAAGAAATAATTAATTGAAAAATTCATAACTCCATATTAAGTCTGCAACATTTCCATTTAAATATTACTACAAAAGTTAAAAAACGTGCATTGCGATATTTTTTAAAAATGTTATTAGCAGTTTCCTTTTGAATAACTTGTTATTGAACGATTTATAACTGAAAAAACTTATAAAGTGAAGCCGGTTGAGTTGGCGCATCGAAACATGGTAAAAATAATTAAACTTTAATTGTTTGTAAACTTTTCGCGAATATGTTATACCACATTTCTTTTCTACATATTTCCATCAGTATTTTGCCGCTATGCTATAACTGAAGCGACAGCTGGAATAAAACTAAGACACCTATAACTCGCTTCTCTCCTTATAGGGTGGATGAGATTGCGCACATAGGTGGTTTACGCTCAAGGGAAATGGTTTTTGATAATAAGTAGATTATATTAATAATAACGGTCAATAAACTATCTAACTAGTTGAAAAAGCGTTTGCTTAAAAAGTATATTGCAGTACTCTCATTGCAATGAAAATCAGAGAAACAGTAATGAAACTTCAAGCCCTTATATTTGGCAAGCAAACAATAAAAATGACGGTGTATCATACATTTCATGTACACGTTAAAAATGTTATGAATTCAAGTAGACACTGTTTTTGTGACTGTCCAATTACCTGAAATTGCGGTGCACTCACACACCCCAAATTCAAGCTTGCCATCTCTCCGACCGGGCAATCTCACCAGGTTTCACTTATACTAAATGCGCGCTTTTAAAACTTGCATGCCAAAGGTGTTTTTAATTAGTCATTTATTTGTTTATTTTTAACGCATTATGACAAACTAAATGTTATTGCAATCCACTCATTTGAACCAAAAATATTCACAAAAGGTAACATATGAAATAAAACGATATAGAAAACGAGTTGTAAAAAATGTTTAACAAGGAAATGCACACATGAATTCATTTTTATTATACACAAGAGCACTAATTTCAATTGAATTTATAATGTACAGAAAACACAGAAAATAAGATTGACATAAATTTCAGGTATTCTTTCACGATTATAAGCTTTTGTTTAAAGAAGTTCAAAAAATTTCATTGTAATGTTTTTAAAAAGTTTTTCCTAGTAGTTTCCTTATAAATAAGAGTGAAGAATACATCCGAAATGAGAATTGTAAAATCCATCACGGCCAAATGTTGTTCTTTCTTTATTTATTTATTTTTATAGTCATCATATTTTTGATTACGCTGTGTAAGATTTAGACTACAAAGTGCTCTTCTGGATGTTATGGATCAGTGGAGAATATAATAAAAATTGTGTTATCTATGGTACGTTTTTTTAGCATTTCCATTTGAACAGGTTCTGTTCTGAAGAGAACATGACAAACGTGTAAAAACGAAAATTAAAAACTGTATAAAACAATTTATAGAAATGTCTAGCAATGAAATATACACATAACTATATTTTTAAACGCACAAGTGCGCACTTTTGAATTGGTTTAAAAAATTGTTTATTCAAACGATTATAAATGTTGATTTTTCAGAGTTGTAAATCTTGCATGTATAGAATTCCTTCTAACCTCGTTTTTAGTAACCATCTTACGAAGCAGTTTTTTAACTGATGTTATAAAGAGCTGCTATTTATACGACGATAATTTAGTGTATTTCTCTTTCATTAGCTGACTATGTCTCTCCGAACCCAGAGTTCCAAGGACCATCATTTGTTACTGAACCTTCAAGCGATGTAACTTTTCTAAATACATACGGTACAATTATACCTTGCTCTGCAACTGGACACCCAATTCCCACTGTGACGTGGAGGACAGAAGACGGAACTGTTGTCGTCAATGTGCCTGGATTGCGTCACGTTCGATGGGATGGTTCTTTGGATTTCCCTCCGTTTTCTCAGGAGGATTTCAGAAAAGACGTTCATACAGCTGTGTATAGATGTGTAGCCATGAATAATGCAGGAATTCTGGGAAGTAGAGATGTCCGTGTTAGAGCAGGTAAGGGAATTTTGCTTGTGTAAAGTATCAAATTTGCTTCTGTAGAATAAAAGGGGAGAAACGGAATAATTTCTAAGCTGTATTTGATTTCTTTTGCGAGAATTTATTTAAAAAAGCAGAAAAATAACAAGCATTGTTTGTGCAATTAGCATCGGCGTGTCAAGGTCACACAACTCTTTCCCCTTCTGGTCTCCATGGTTTCCGTGCTAGGAACTTTTTCCCCACTTGGTTTGGGGAACATGATAAGTCAGTTTGTTGTTTTAGTTATAATAATAATAGACGGGTTAAAATCAGATTTATTTCTCAATGGCAAAAATAGATTGCGTAAGATAAATCATTCTGATATTTTGAACCAATCTAAATCTTATTCTAATATTTTAATGTGTTTCAGAAAGCTATTGTATAGCTAATTTATTGTATTTTATAATTTGTAAATGTTAAAATCTTATTTAAAAATTCCAGATGTAATTTATGAGAAATTTAATTGCATTCACTAATTTAAAAAATAAATAATGGAAAATAACTTCTTTCCTATTACTTTTTCTAATACTTTGAATCGGAGGTGTAGTAATGCAATTGCCTTAACTGCAGGGCAAAAAAAAAAGTCTGGCTCTGTTATCTTTCTCGCAGTTGCCATGGGGACAAAGCAGAAAACGCGACCTTGATGCGCCTATTCTAATTACACAGACCATAATGTGTATAAAATGCCTTACTCGGCAGAAAAGTGTAACCTGATCCAGTGAATATTAAAACAAATCTTCATTAACACTGCATATTGTCGTTCCTAGTACTGGTGTCACTCGATGCTGTAATTTATGTGGCGTCAACACTCCTTAAATATGCTTTTGTTTAATTTTGTGTATAAATGAAATTTAAGCAACTGCCCATTGTCAAATACTCGGAACTGGTAGAAAAATGAAATTTACTTTATATATTTTGTGGAAGAAAAGTTTGAAGGAATTATTAGCATGTATTGAAATGTGACGAAACTTAAATGTAAATTTTCATATAAAACAGGAGCCCATGTTATTATTTTCCTTGAGAAATTTTATATAGATTCTCTGGAAATATTGCTCACCAAACTGATTCTTATCTACAACGAGCTTTTCCCATTTCTTTGTTAGTGATTTGTTTACGCTTGTCACATGATCTTTTACTCTTCTCAGCGGCACGACAGTCCATGAGGTCCAAAGCCTGCTATGTTATCTCACAAAATCGTAAAAATTATGGTTTTTTAAATTACAAAATGCAGAATCCAAAAATTTTCTAATACTATGCAAATCTAGTCCGAGTAAAATTTTCCGAGCAATTTGATGAAATTGTATTATTTTATGCTACCACAAATATGAGCATTAGTGACATATTAATACTTCAAATGTCTAGCGATGTTTATATTTATTTATAACATATCGTTCGGGAATTCTTTCTTAAAAAATGGTCATGAGTAAGTGTCAAGTTAGAGAGGAATAGAGATCTAAAATCCTGAGAAAGAATTTTTCTCACGGCACGTTACGCTTTCAATATGCAAGCATTGAAATTTTTGTCGTGATTTAACCATTTAAATTTCTGTTTTAGTCCGGCATATAATGAGGCTGGATTCAATTCAGATTTCATAACAATGATATAGTTTTACGATGATCTTTACCTGATGATTTATATGTACAACAATGTAGAAATGTTGTATATACTCAACAAGCAATTGTTCCTCTACATCCACAAAGTTCCTGGGAGCACCTGCGTCTCTTTCTATTCCTTAGGGCTTTGTATCTCATTCCTGGCGTCTATCCCTTTCAATGATCCTCCATATTAGTAGCACTGCTTCAAGTCCCTTGCTGCATGAATGACAGATCTTATTCCGGTCAGCTAATAAGTAGCTCCCTCTTATATTATTAGATTTCTTCATATTAATCTTGATTCTGGGTTCTTGTGATTTTTTGCACGTAACTTGGTGTTCTGCAAAGCAGAAATAAATAATCTGAGTTGCATTGCATGAGTATATACAAGTACTAAGTGCATAATAATTAAACTGTATATATTTTCTTTTAAAATGATGTGAGGAGATGGAAGGTTTACATGCACACACACATACATTATTAGATAATCGAGGAAAACGTTTTAGTTTAAAAGAACTTTGCTTTAACTAAATATTTAAATTTTGTTTTTGAATAAATGTTTAAAAGTTATAATGGAGTTATTTATATGGAAGAGTTTATGTTTTGTTGAAAGGTCAACGGGAAGGTAATTTGACATAAGGCATCATAGCAAATGGAATGCCACAGCATTTGAATGTTAAAAATTTGAACTCTTGTTGCTCAGATTTACAATTGATATACTCTTATACTTCTTATTTTATGCAAAATAACACATGATCTCTTAAATTATGGTTTGCTTTGCTAGTTTAGAATTAATTGGTATTTTTAGCTGCCGTTTTTCAAAGTAATTAAAGAGAAAGACAAACTATCGCTGACAACGTAATGAATGTAATGCCTCATATTGTATATATCTCGTATTGATACTTTTAGTAAAAATAAAACAATTTTCTTAATGACAACTTTAGGAACACTTTTAATAAGTTCAAACAAACAAAAAAATGTGATCCTCAAAAAAAAAAAAAAAAGATTAAAAATTTTAATCTTTTGAAATTCTAAAACGGTTAGAACGAATATACATTGGAGATAATAGCCTTGCATATGTATCGGAAAATATTTTTTAAATAGCTAATTGAAGAAAAATATATATTTTTTGATATCAAAATATATTCTTGTGATAAAAATATCTTTAAAAAATGCTGACCCGATAAATATCTTCTAGGGCTTTATGAGACATTTAGAGCCCCACCTATAAGATACATTATTCTCCAGGTATATCTCGCAGTTAACTGAAAATGACGTATCTTAAGATATAATAAATCTATTATACATAAGAAATTACGGATAAGAATTACGTACATCAACCTCCTTTGGATTTTCAAAACCTTCTTCAGAGGTTATGCACCTGCAAATGCCATTGTAGTTGCTCAGGAAGATTAAAGTAAATATATGTTAGATAATTTTATCGTTCGGTTATTCGTCCATTTTCCACTTTTCTAACTGATTGATGGAATTGCTTGCTTGTTTCTCATTAAAAACTTATAGCTTTTTGTATGTTTTTATCATTTTAATAAATTTGATTTTGTAGTAAGTAGAAATGTTATTTTTTTTATAAATCACTTCCATGAATACTAAAAATGGTATAAAAATATATTTCATAGAATTTTTTTTGTGGTCAATATCCACACTAAATCAAAATTCGCACGTTTCCAGTTTTCATAGTGTCTAAAGAAGATTTAAAAAGCAGAACTAGGCTTTCAACGAAAATAACTATTATTATTTTTAAATATCTACTGTGAGATTTTTATAATTGAATTAAAATTGAGTTTATCCATCATATTAATGTGATAGGGAAATTATGACATTCATTTTTTGGATGATATTTTATTATCATTACTAGGCCATTAACAAAAGCAACAACTTATCAGGTGTATATGGGCCATTTCACAGTATTTGTCCAAACGTAGAATCCGCAACATGACACTGTGTTTGTTATAACTACTTAATTTACAGTTTAATTATCACTTAATTTTATTTTCAAATAATGTGTTGGGTAGGACTTACACACTGGCAAAAAATAATGCATTTTCCTATCTTAATGTAATAAATATTCAGGTTCAAACTTTGTGAAATGTAGAATCCGCAACATTCAAATACTGTGAAATTGCCCATATATAAAAAAAGCGTGTTCTTAAAAAAATTCTTTGTTACCGCTTTAGAGATCCTTTTAACCAATTTTACTGGCAATAAGAACATTGCAGAAAGAAGGTAAAACCTTTTTTTTTTTTTTTTTTGGAGTAGAAATATTTTGAATAAGGAATACCCGTGCGAAATCCTAAAATTCACAAGTTCCCACAGTACATTTGTATTTCTTTAGCCCTAGCGTAGTTATGCGTGTCGTAAAATGCGACTAAAATAGCACTCTCCGTTCCGGGTGACGTAAGGCTTACTTTGTCGTATGACTGTGGCCCCATAGCAAATCGGCAATGATCTGCCAGCCCAGCCCTTACGGCCGGTGCTGGTTGTCAAGTGTCAGAGAGTTTGTGGGGAGAACAGAAGGGCTGCGTGCCGCAGCCCTTGTATTGGGGTAGTCTGCGAAACCTAACGGTGCATGCAGTACGGCCATCAGGGACATAACTAGAGGGGGGCAGACGGGGCGTACGCCCGGGCGCCAGATTATTTTAGGGGTGCCAAATTGACTAAATGTGTGTGTTTACCTAAATACATACTTTTTTTGTCTATATAAGGGGGAAGGGGCCCTAAATCCTGGTCTTGCCCCAGTTATAAAATGACCTAGTTAAGTCTCTAATGGCCGTAGTTAGCTTTATGTGCCCCATTGGTGCAATTGAAGTTGAAATTTATTCAACACTTTTCCATCGGGGAGCATTTGTCTACCGAACTTCGTACTTGCATTGGAGAGTCTGCAAAAAAAAAAAAACTTATTAATGTCGTTAATATTACTTGAAAATTTTATTAAAGTAGCACATCTACGTGAATTTATTATGTAAACTATCAATTTTTCTTAAAACAAAACAGTTTAGGGTTGTACATAATTTAAGATAAAGCATTTTTTTTTTTTTTTTAAGTTTTGCATTTTCTTTTTATACAAAAAAAAGTAATTAAATACGAAAACCAAAACTTAATCCATTAAATTCATATCGGCACCACCTTTCTCCCATAAAGCGATAAATAAGTCAAAGCAGATGGTGGGGAAAATGTTTTGCTAACGACTTCGTTCTTTTCTTTTTAACGTGTTTAGTTAAAATTATTACAAAATCTCCTTTTTAACATGCTTTTAAATATTTAAAATGTGAAAATTTGCTATTTGCAATATTTTCACATTAATTAAAGCAATAAATAGGCCTAAGTAAACCATAATTTCTACTACCTATTTTATACGCGATATTTCTAACATTGAATTCATTAACAATGTAATATCTATAAAAAAACAAAAAACAAAAAAACAAAATGATGCCTTTTACGCGTCTTCCTAAGAGTTATTAGAGTACACAGAATGAATTTAATATTCAGGATCAAACATTGTGTGTGTATAACACAGTACATTCTTTTTTTTTTTTTTACTTAGCATGTTATAAAGTTTGCCAGGACGCTTTCAATCACGTTTAACCTCACATTATTTATTTAATTATTTTTGTTTCTGACGTTTAAGATGAAGACAACAAATGTACATCATATTTCACACACCATGCACCTCTAAGTTTTAAACATAAAATTCTTCACTTCTCAGATATTTGGAAAATTAAGCTGACGATATTGTCTGAATATCTTTCAAATTTTATTCAGAACCTTTCGCCCTTTTTCCTTTAATGTGATTAATACGTTAAATTATTTGTCTATTTACAGTTTTTTAAATGTATGTTTTTAAAAATATTTAAACACTAGCAGGGTGGAGTGGGGCTATTGTGGACAAGATAGAATATTAATTTATTTAATGTGATATAGCTTCAAAAAAAAAATATCATGTAAAACTTGTTAAAATTAATCGAACCCTAAAAACACAATTTTTAGCATATTGATGGTTATGAAGTATTATGATAACTTCATTTAGGTATGTTCAAAACATCTTTTAAAATATGCGTATAAATAGTCAAAACAAGCTGTGTTCTAGGCCCTTCTGCTGTACTGCTGTTTAGGGATAGTTTTCTCAAATTGAAATGTGAGTCGGGCTTGTGTAGACACGTCCACAGTCTACTCAAGCCCGACTATAAAAGTAAATATTTCTTTGTCATTTATTTATTTTCCCATAACACTTTTTTTTTCGAGTAGAGCAAAGGTAAATATAAGAAACTGTAGTCGCTATATTCGCTTATAACACTTCGCGTGTTATAAGCGAATATACCCTTTTATCTAAAATTGTAATTTAAAATATTCTTCATAAGTTATTATTATTTATTTATTTTAACACGCCAAAAATATGCAAAATTACGGGATCGCCGAAAATATTTTTTTTTTTTTTTGTGAATTCTCTAGTTTTTCCCCATGTATGAATATTAAAGATTAATAGAAATGTACGTAATGCAAAATTAAAAAAAACCATAAAATTTCTTAATGTATATTTGGAAAATAAAACTAATGGTATTGGCTAATTATATTAAGAAGTTAAAGCTCTCTTTTTAAAAATGCCCAGTTTTTTCGTCAATCGGTCAAGACACAATATAAATCAAAACAGAAAAATCCTATTATTATTTTTTCATTAAATAAATAAAAGTAAAAATAAAAGCTTAATAGTATTTATAAGTATGATTTATTAAATACAACCTATATTAACATATCGTACTCCCAATTATACTGCATTTTTACTAAGTAAATACCTGTTATGTTTGCGTGTGTGGCGAAAATACATTCTTAATATACATTTTTTTTTTCAAACCTAGTTAACTGTCTAGTTTAAATCTCAGCATTTCATGATTTTAATAGTATAGTCTAGAACAGCATTTCTCAACCTTGGGATCGCCACTCCTATGATATCACGTTTAGGTATATGGGGTTGCAATGAATCCAAAGGAAAGGACCAGTTTGCGGAACATCTGTTTATTGAATAATGTGTTAAAATTATTAGCTAGTTTTGCAAATTTCAATATTGTAGAAATAAAATAATGTCGCAAAAGGGTCTCAACGTTTTTTCTTTATTTTTTATTTGGTTTTTAATCGGGTCTCAACATTAAAAATGAAGTAATTAAATACTAAAGATAGTTGTTTACCAAATAAATAAGTAAAAAATTAATGAATAATGAATAATAAGATCAAAGCACAATACGTTTACGGTATGTGAGTTTTCTTTGCAACTTAGCATTCGAGATAGAAACGTGCAGTATATAATAATGAACCTGAAAAAAAATGTTCAAATATAATAGACTATATTGTGTTAACATCATTTATTTATTTTGCAGTTAAAGCAAACCATTAGAAAGTAGAATGCTAGATCAAAATTAATTGTACAAGCATCCAGGTACTTACGTGAAAAGTTCCTGTGGCGTGGAAAAACCTTGGTTTACAAGCATGCTAAAATTGCTTTTATTTTTTTCCAAGAACTTGCGGAAGGTTTCTGGCAGTCCAGCAATATATCTTGTAGGTGGAGCTCTATAGCTAAAAACAGCCATAATAAAATAAGGCAAACCCATTTTTCTTTGTTAAATTGCCTTTTAATAATCGCTGCTTCCTAACGCGATTTATTAGCTTTCAAACGCATTGCTCCGAAACCAAGCAACTAATTTTCGAAAACTGTAATCCGTTATATGTGCTGCCCATATGATCAGACTTTATGATTCTCGTTATTTATTTTTTTTTTGTTTTTTTTTTGCTGCAAGAATATCAATTACTTAATATTAAAATAGCAGCATCCTGTCTAAATTGCTATTTCAAATGTTAGACTTTTCTTTTACTTCAAATATATATATATATATATACGGGTATGTGTGTTTATTGAATAATGTTTATATTTTTAATGCAATTTGAAATTGTGTGGCAATGAAAAGGACAAGATTGTTTGAAGTTTTATACTGAAATCAGAGTAGTATTTTATTTATTTATTTTCGTCCAGAAAGTATGTCTAAAAAATATTAAATATAAAATAGTCTTTGGGGGAAAAATAGAACCCACTTTAAATCAGACAAACTATAAATTTCGCTAAAAAGAAAAGAAAAAAACAAATTCATTCTTAAAACAACATCGGTACTACTTTTAAACATAATTTTTGAAGTCGGTGTAAAAATATGATAGATAAAATTTTCTGTAATCATGAATCAATTGCAAATATAAATGGCCCAAAGTTTGCTGCTGTTGCATCAGTTCTTAGGTAAAGTAACACATGCTATAATCGTAATTAGACTTTCATATCCTGTAGAGCACCATTCAGAAATTATGTTTAAAGGTACTATCCATGTTTTTTAAAGAATGAATTTATTTATTTTTTACTTTTTAACGTAATGTATAGTTTTTCTGCGTTGAAGACTGTTCTTTTTTTTTCTTTTCAAATATAATTTTATTTTACTCCTTTTAAAGTTAATTTATTTTTTTAATATTAATGGACACATACACTTTCAGTGACTAGCAGTAAAACTAATCATTTGTATGATAAATTCAGTTTCAAAATTGATTTAAATAAGCCCCTAGAGCAAACATATGGAATAAATTTATTTTTTGCTTTTTAGCGCAATTTTTAATTTGAAGTCGGCTTTATCCCCCCACCCCCCACCCCCACCCTAAATTGTTTCTTTTATTCTTTTGATGTTGATACAATTTTCAGATAACTACTCTTTTTGAGAAAAAAAAATCAAAGGGCACACCCATTTTGAATGACTCTCTAATAACTAATCCTTTTTACAATAAATTCCGTTCTGAATTTGATTTTAAAGTCTAATTTAACATATTAACTGAGATAAGTTCATTTTTGTTTCAGAAAAGCCTTTACTCAAACTCAATACTTATTATAATACAACTTATTATAATTGCTTTTAATATTACTGCTTGATGGCAACCAACTCTTTTAACAATTTTTTATATTTATTAATAACAAAGAAATATTAAGAAGTCAAGCCTTTTGAATTAAAAGAAAAGTACTCTTTTTTCACCCATAGCTTTATTTATAAAGAACTATTCAAATCGATGTACGATATTTAAGTTAGACGACCATCCCACGATGGAAAAAAAATCATTAAAATTGGTTCATTTAGTCAAAAGCTGCGGATGAAAAAACAAATATATGACTATATTTCCGTCCATTTTTTTTTTTTTTTTGCTAATTATTTAATATGGTCAAACCAAAGTACGCGACCTATAGGATTAATTTAGAAAAAAATCATCAAATTCGGCTCATCCAGTGAGTAGTTATCAATGAATAAACAAACAAAAACATATATACGGTTTGAATTGATAATCTTCTCCTTCTGGGAAGTCGTTCAGAAATTATGTTCATTCATTTTGTTTTGAATTTTTTCATGTGCCACTGTTTCACGCACTTGCAGATTTACCAGTAAAAATATGTATCATTTATAAATAAAAGTAATGTATCAAATATTTGCACACAAAATTGTGAAACTTGCATCATTGAACTGTCTTTAATATTTCCTAGAATCTTGTTGCCAGCCTGAAACCTTCTGCTTTAATTTTATCATAAATATTTGATTTCGCCATCCCAGTTCAAGCTAATGTCTTCAAAAAGCATCCAGCACTAATATCTATCAGGGTGCATCAATGCACTAACACCCTTTTCATTCTTACAACAACTTTTCACTCATGCTTAAAGTAAAATACGTACAATTGCCCCCCCCCCCTTCTTTGAGCTATTGACAAAAAACTTTAACGCGAACTAATTCATATTGGGGTTTAGTGAATAGTATTTTTGTTTGAATTCCTGTCAATAATTTTTGAGGAGTAGTAGTTACGTTCTACGAGAGAACGTTGATTTATTCACTTTTGAGCAATTAGTGCCAAAAATTAATCAGCAAGTTTCCATCAGGGTCCATTTATTCAGGGAGATTTTTTTTCGATCCTTTCGCATTTAGTTTGAAGTCTGAGCACTTACCCATACGCACACAAAAGCACACATGCATATATTTGTAGGAATTGGCAACACCTCTCAAAGCGTGCGATTTGAAAAAAAAATGAGAACAGACACTTCTTTAGTTATGTAAAAATATCTTCAATATACTTTGGATATAGAAAAAAAAGCAAAATTTTCATCAATGAACCCAATATTCACACGATAGTATTATAGGGGCAATATTTCTCCTTGCTTGTAGATGCACTTTGCTTGCTAATTTATAAATATTCATTAGAATTAAGAAACATTCAAGTGCACAATAAAAATTGAACACAAAATGTACTGCATTCATTAGTTGAGCTTTGTGAATAATAAATAGCATACCAGCACGGTTCATTAACGTATTCAGTTGTTGTTAGATTTCGCTTCCTTGCCAATGAGTTTCGTTTCATCGTACACTTCATGTCATCCCGTAATGTAGTGGATAGAATGGATATAAATTGCATTGTAGGATTTTGCATGAAATATGCTTAGCATCGTAAGTTCTGGGGCTTTGAAGAGCTTCTCTTAAATCAAACTTTAAGTGGATACACTGATTATGAGGCGACTATACTAATGACTTCTGCATTTCAATAAGGATGGGATTTCTAGAAACTGGTTAAATTATGAAGACTTACTTGGAATGATAAATACGAATTTGTGAATAATTTTCCACTTATCAGTTGGATCTTCATAAATTGCCATTAAATAAAAGAATTTCGTCAAATTTCATATAAATGAAGAGAAAGATTGAGAAGGTAGGCGTTTGTGAACTAAACATTTTTGTGTGTGAATAAATCTGAAAAGTAAAGGTGTAGATAACGACTTGAGATGAACTGTTATTACATATTATTTTTAAACTACACTTTATTTACATTTCAGATGAACAAATTTTGAGAAATATATATTTACATTAATATAGTAATTTCAGAACGAGCATTTGTTGAGAAAATATAGTTGACTGATAATACAAATATAAGTTAAATAAATAAAATAGCTAGCTGAACTAATATATTTTTTGAGTTATTATAGAAATATGTAATGCAATTGAGATTTAACCATTTGCACGCTAATATTGATTATAATATAGCACTCCAAAATGAGAACATCAAATTCGCACTTCATTTCAGCTTCATTTGCTCATGAGGATTAAAAATATACTTATTTGTTTTAAAAATCAGATTTTATTTTGTAGCCGAAAACTTATTCCTACAACGAATTATTGTTGGTTGCACAAATTCCCCCAAATATATCTTTCTGTCAATTTTCGCTTTGATAGATTAAAAAAAATACATATGCGATTTTTTTTTTCTTCTTTTTTTTAAATATATTGAACGAAAACGAAGTTGAACAGTAATAATTAACAAGAAGCATGTTCATGCAATAAACAACTAAAAATAATTTGCAACGAAAATGTCTTTTCTATATGAAATCATTTTTTTTTTTGTTCTCGTATAGAACATTTGCATGAACAGGCTGATGATTGTTTTATTTTATGGTTACCCCCATAATTTCCCTTCCTGTTTTGGATACGATACGTTTAGTCTAAACAACCGTTAGGTACTTTGTATTGAAGATTTTTATAAACTTTTAAAGTACCCGGCATGGGGGGGAGGGGCGATGCTAGTCTGCCAGTTATGTAGTACATCTCTCCTGCCACACGAAAGGGTTTTGATAAATTATGTAGTCCCCACAAAGACAGCAAAAGGTGCTGTCTTTGTGGATATTTTTGGGTTAATTTGCTAATATTCGAAGTTTGCTTGCAATGGAGCACAAAATTATGCACTCCAATACAGGCCATGTCCTCTTAAAATGCCCTCATGTACTATTACTGGTTTGTACTGGAATCCGATCGAATTTTCCCGATGCCGTTCTTTGCATAACGTCCCTTCTTTAATATATTGAAGGGATAAAGAAAGGCTCTTGTAACCTCAAAACATATAAATGAAATATTTTATGGAATTTTGTACTGCAAACGCTGCTACGTTTAAGAAAGTACTAAAATATTTGTTTTATTTTCATTAAAAAAAAGCTGTTTTGCTTTTTAAAGAATATGTAATGTAAAATCTGACGTAAAATTAAAGAGAAATAACTACTATCTCAATTTTTTTAAAAGGTGTAAGTTGTGACGGGTTATTTATACACAATATAACCCGTCATTTAAATTAATTTCTCAGCTTAATACAAAACTTGATTATCGAAGAGCAGTAATTACATTTGAAAACATTTTTTAACATATCTTACAGGAAAAAATTTGCACTCTTAAACGCTAAATAAAATTGACTTGATTTTCAATGTATTGTGAGTCACACTTGCGTTGCAAAGGGTGCATTGTTTAATATGAATCAAGTTGAATCTAACGAGTATAAAATAGATATGTAATTAATAAAAGTGCAATATGAAAGCAATAAATAACAGTTTCAAATCCTTTGTACTACTTTAGAAAGTGCTGAATACAATAAATATTTTCACTTTTAGTGGGAATCATGTATGCCTTTAAAAGAGGAATAACTCGGAAAGTCACAAAAATTGCATTCCAAGATACTATTATTATACTTGTTTTCAAGGTAGAGCATTTCAATAAATTATTGCAAAAAGCTTCCCGTCATGTATTTAAGGTTGTTGTTTATAAGAATTATTAAGTTAAAAATATGTAGTAGAAGAAATGCTTTTTCGGAAGAAAGATAAATCAACCGGACATATTCTCCAAGATGCACTAAATAACTTATGCATCTAGGTTTTGTTTTAGAAATTGCAGAAAGTGTCTAAGGAACTAAGTAAGGTAACAATATTTTAAAAAAACAGCTCTAATATATATATATATATATATATATATACACTAAATATATACAGAGAAGCAGATCAAGAATTCAAAAAAAAAAAAAAGTTTGTTAGAAACAGCGGTAATATAATGCTCTAAAACTTATTACGCCATTTGAGTACGAATTAAAATATTTCTCATAATTATAGTTACAATTTACTTAGTTTTGAGTAATAAATGTATTTCCGTGAGTACAAAACAGGAGAATTATTTGGCTTTATATGTAAGATTCCGATCCTTTCAACCATGCGATGAAAGCAGATTGCTGCCCCTATTGCACTAAATCCCTATTGAAATTACTCAAATCTATTCCTCCCGAAAAGTTTCAGCTAAAAATTCAACTTCGCCAGCATTAATCACATATTTTGAAAGGCAATTTCACCTGATAACCCAAAGTGCAATCAACGAATCGTCATGCAGAATTATTCCTGGATTCGGGAAAATTCCAATGTCATCCTGTCCCGCTATTCAAAGCCGTGTTCCAAATCGATGCTACCGGAAGTAAAACTCATACTCTCGAAATATTCCAGATCGTAGCAATTAGGAACAATTTCAGCTAATTAATTTTATCAGCAAAGAGATAAGGTTGAAATTAATAACTAATATGGATTTCTGTACAGGAGATTTGCAGGATGTCTGGATCTCGTTTGTAAGGCAGTATTTTTTGTGCCACAGTAGGATTTAGAAACATGAGATAAGTTAATAGAATACATTAATTAGGCCGAAATGAATATTAATGGGGCATTTGAATTCAGTTATTAATATAGATATAATTACTTTATTGGGGTTTTATTGCTAATTTTCTGTTAATGAACATTCGTTTAATGTATTTTTATAAACTGCTTTCTTAAGATAGAGATAAACGTTTATATTACATTACATGTAACGTATATTATACAGAACATAACAATTATGTTCAAAAATGAAAGAAAAAGCTTATAGCTAATTTATTCTTTTTATCTTTATTTTATACCTTAACACTATTGTCCTATATGGATATTATCATTTCAGGAGAATAAGAAAATTACGTAGATTTGCTATTGAATACACGGATAAACATCTTTACTTTTCAAACAAATTTGTAAGAAATAGCGGTTGTACAGTACATTATGATAAAACAGCAACATTAGTAAATAAAACATACATGAAACACAATTTTTTAAAAATATATTCGTCACTGGAATGTACAACCGTTTTCTTTAAGCAATGTTATAGTTTTATTTACAAACGAAAACCCTAGCTACATTTATGGAAAAATACATTTTAAATTGTATTAACACTAATTGTATTAAATACGAATTGTGTGTGTGTGTAGAAAACCAGTAGGAATACCTTTCTAGGGAAAATATTTTTAAAATACAAATTGAAATTATTTTTTACTTGAAAATAAATACCCCGCCAATTAATTGGAATTTTTTGTGAATCTTGCCATTGGAGCAGTAGTGCATCACATACAAGTTCATCTTTACATCATTTTTTGTGCAATACTTCATCGTGAACGCGTGTTTGCTCGAACTAACTTTATTGCATAAAAAAAAAATAAGTAATACTTTCGAAGTAATTCAAAAAATTTTTTTACAAAAAATACAATATTGTCATCTGAAAGCAGTCACAGCTGCAGGGTAACCCAAAGGAAACAAGGCACTATAATTGCCTCTGAGCAATACTCTTGATAGTTTTGAGTCCTACTAAATTGATTTGGGATCTAAGCGAGATTTAGTTATTTTAACACGTTGGAAAAGTATTTGTATGCACACCTGAGAGGCTTTTGTAAATACAAGGTGAATATATCAAAATCAATTTCCAAAATAATCACTTCCATGCTGTTTTTGGTCATATCAAAAGAAAAGAGAGAGTTTAAGAAAAGCAAGGTATTTGCTGTAAAGTATTTTTGTAGATTAAGTAGTATTTTAAAATGTTATTACTATAGAAATATTTTAATAAGTAATAAACTCGTTGAACTTTAGACAGATCGAAATTGATTGTGAACATAATAAATCCCACACAAAAATAAACTCTCCAGGAGTCATTTTTTGAAACTGAAATGCAGTAGAGCCTTGCTATAGCGAACCCGGGATATAGCGATTCTCCCTGTCGCATTGAAAAAGGGATTCCAAGCAATCCGGTTATAGCGATCTCCGAAGTCGGCCCATTGAGGGATCGTTATAGCGGGGTTTGACTGTGCAAAAAGATTTCAATACACCGGGCAACATAATAACTCTACGCCACAGATGTACCCAAAATATAAGAAAAAAAATATTCATTGTGTTTTTGTCAGATATATCAGGGATTTTTTTTCTTAGCATTTCCTTTAATGCCTGATCGGAAAAAAATATACATTTATACAGTTAATATTTAGTACATTAATTCATATAATTTGATAAACTATACCTTTGATTAATTCTGTGTTTATCCATTTAAAGAATAAAGATGTCATAAATCCTTTTATTATAATCTTTAATTGCATTATCGTAACTAATTTAATGTGCAATGCATAATGACGTGAAAATAATTGGTAAATGATGTGGAAATTCGAAAGTTTGATTCTTGCCATTAAAATTGCGCTCAGAAGAACAATACTTTGCATTAATGCATTTATTTATTTTTTGTTTAACTTTTACCTATGCACATCTGTGAATGTTATTTAACGTTTCCAAGTAAATTATGATTCCCACCCTCGTTTCCTGAAATGACGCTTTATATTTGAAGAATTTCTGAATTTGACGGTAATGGCGCTGTGAAGAGAGGTGACTTTGAATGACTACGAGATTATTATGCTAATTTGTGAATATATGCTTTCTTGGATACTTTCCAGACTTTCCGATATTCTAAACTCAAGAAATTTGATGTACGATAACACAATTCAGTTCATAAAAGACATTATATTGGCACAGTCGAAGATTAATGTTTTCGAAGTTACACGCCACTCTCGAACTGTAATTCGTTTGTCATTAAAGTTTGACATTTATCTCCATTTTAGATATTTTTTGGATATTTATTGCAACAATATAGAAAAAAAAAGCAATACATTGTTAAAATAATTAATTGATTTGAATAAAACAAATAAGAAAAAAAAAATGAAACAAATGAAAAAGTATTGGAAAAAGTTCTATTAAATATGCTTAATAAAGTACTTATAAATTAATAAAGTACTTAAAAAATAAGTACTTTATTATTTTCTCTTTTTTTCTTTTTTATAATTGAAGCTAGACGTTGTATCTTCCTGTTTTCTTAGCATACTGTATCACTAAAAAATACAGTATCGTAATACATTTAGTTTAAAAAAATTAGATTAAAAAATTTGTTTTAATTAGATTTAAAAGAAATCACTAAAAAAGTTGAAATTAAAATAATAATTTAATTTCGACGTCACACCTAAATTAATAAATATTTATTAAGAAAAATAAGAAACACTTGATTATTTTTCTCTTAGAACGTTACATATATATCGTTACATCTATACGTTACGTTTATACGTTAGAAGCCGTATTTTCCGATTTCCTTTAGCATAATGTATCGTTAAGAAATAGTGTATAGTAATATGTTTAGTTAATGTGGCTTAAAAAAATCACTAAAAGAAATCTAAATTAAATTAATAATTTCAATAAATGTTGAAAAATAACAGTTTCAAAATGCTGCTATAAAACAGGAAAATATGTATGTTAGTCTGTCACCCATCTCATCACAGAATAAATTTCGAGTAAATAAAGTTTAATTCGGACAAAGCAGTTTGTAGTCGACAGGTTTTACTACGGCATCTTATTGCTAATTTTCATCTTTTATTTTATTAATTTTTCGCTCAATTTTGAACAGTTAAAACATCTTAATATTAGTGACAATGAGGATATAATAGAAAATTAGTTGAGAAAAGTTATTTGTAAAAATTTATAGGAGCATTTACTAACTAAAAAAAATATTAGCTAATGTGACTACTTATTAAACAATGCTGAATAAAATTCAATAAGCTCCGTATTCGATGTTTGTTACTGTATTTGTGTCAAATAGGAGTGAATACTTCATTTATATGTGCTTGTATTAGAAAATATTTTCCTACCAGCATACTCGCAAAGGTTTCTTCTTACACTTCGCAATTTAACCATCCTCGAGAGCTAAAAAATCGAATATTCACGCCATTGCTAAGAATTTAAATTCTTGTTACTCGTGAAAAAGAAGCAAACTAGTTTTTTTACACCATTTTTTTACACCTTATGAAGTTTGAAAGACGAAGAAAAATATGAACAGGGTTGTGAATAAAGCAAAAAAATGTGAGCAAGAACCTGGGCTTCGAATAAAAAAATCCCGGAGACTGAACTAAACTGATAAGAATAACAAATAGCGACGTTACGCACCGGGGCGACAAGAGCGGCTGCCCTGGAGCAACATACCAAGGAGGTTATTTGAGCGCACTTTAGCTATGAATTACCTTCTATCTCAGGCATGTGAAAGGGGTCTGGCACAAAATTTTCTAACAATGAGCCCTGGTGCATGAGCTGATTTAATTATGTAAATACATGTGGTGTAACTACTTTCACTAAACAAGTCCTAGAGATTGCAAAAATTTCACGACAAAGGGCGAAGGCATAAATTTAAAGTACTGAGAAACACATTGTCCTACAACGTGTTACGGAATGCTTCTAACTTGAATTGTTAATGTTGGTCGTACGTCTCTTCAAAAGTAGGAGTAAGGACAAATGAATGAAAAATGAATGCCTCTAAATATAAAATTTGCGTTGTATGAAAGAAGATAAAGTCCATCACACACACACACACTTTGTGATTTATTTACGTAAACCTTAAATCAATGCTTAATATTTTGTTTCATACCCCAAAAAACTGCTTCAGACGTAATATTTTAACAACAGCTGATTTAGTTTTAAACCGTTTGTTGCATTTTTTTTTTTTTTTTGACAAATTCTGCCCTACTGTATTTTTACGGTATTTCACAACTAGCTCGGGTTTCAGCCTTTAACCTTTAATTTTCTAAAATATGTTTAGCAAGCGTATATTACTAAAATAAATTGTAATCAGCCGTTGGCGTAAAATACCAGGAGAAATCAAATAAAAACCGGAAACCTGTTATAGAAAATCAAAAACATATACCTTTTACGATGCAATTCCATACGCATGCGTGTGGACTCTACGTCCCGCGAAACCACTCTTGACATAGTAGCGCAACACGGGACTTTCAAATATGGTGTCCTCTCTGCTAGAATGCGACAGAGAAGAGCCGCGCAAAGTGATCCCTTTTCTGACTGACCTGTAATTGCATTCTGATGTCATCGACCGTGACCTGTCTATACTCAGGGGTTCCCACACCCTCAGAGTAATGGCGCACCCCCCCTAAAAATATGAAACCCCCAATAGATGAAGATAGCTCAGGAAGGTACTTATCATTTTAGTTGTAACTTAAGAGTAACAAATATGAACTACAGTTAGAATGGAGATATTCTTCCGCTTTCAGAAGTCGATAAGAAAAAAGTACTCTACCGTGATAAATAAATGAAGTGTACAGAAAAGCATTACAGCACAGCTCGTTTAAAATCGTTTCTTCACATCTGTTATGTGAATATCCTTATTGAACTGCAAAAAGCAAACACACAGGAAATGTGAAAAGGCGCATTATTCACTTCACTTTTAAGGCAAGCGTTTTTCCCTTTTCCTTAAAATCTTACTTAATTTTGCTGCACTATTGTTATTTTAACCATTCGCAATACCTTTTGTTTGACGAAGATCATAAATAAGATCTCTGTTAAACTTCATTTTGTGTAAAATGAACATACAATCTAAAATTCAGAGATTCACAAAATGTTGTCTTTTTAAGCCTATTTTATGATTTTAAGAACTTGTGGAGCCATTTCGAAAATTATTGGAAAAAATTATGCAACAAAGAATATCATTTTTAATCATAAATAACATATATCGCTAATCCATGGAGGAAAAAAACTATCCATATAAATTATTTATTTCGAAAATACAATAACTTGTTTCGAATAAAATACTTTAAGTTATATCTTTAAAAATTTGGTATCATTTGCCGTACATTTTTGTACGGCAAATGATACCAAAGTGCATTAGTGTTGCTAATTAGCGAAAAAATAGCTTCTCGTTCTAATTAAATGTTAATTGCAATACGTGTAACGTTGATTTGTTGTATAGTTGTAGATTTAAATACTTGTATTCATTGAGTTTATTGGGCAAATAGTGAGACAAAAATAGGTATCCTTCTAAAGCTATACAATTGTAGGCAATAAAAGTTTAGCATGCATGCATATTAACTTAATTGAATTCAGTGTTTCGTGAGGAAATAAATTAGATATCAGTAGGATTGTTTCCCAAATACAATGCGTTTGGTCTTTGTCTTTATAAGATGGGATGTTTTGTTCGAAATTGTCCAATAGAAAAGGAACATAGTGTGAGTTAGAGTAATAAAATCTACCATAAAACAAAATGACTTTTCTTTTGACTTAGGACTACGAATAGGCGCAATAGATTTCTAGTCTTCTGCGAGGAAAAAAATATCTTGCCCATTCAAGCTAATGTACTAAAATACTAGGAAATAATCTTCTGCGGAAAGAAATACTATACTAAAAGACTCTGTTAGTATCTGACGATGTCAGATAGGCTACTGCTTAGTGATAACTGGCCCCAGACATTTCCTGCGAAAGATAAAGGATATTATTTTCGGAAAAATATGTCATCTCTTAGCAGCTACGCAACAAAGGGTTAACTTACCTTTCCGCAAGCAGAAATGAGAGGAAGAAAAGGAAAGAAATTACACAAATAGTTGTATACGAAGTTGAAATAAAAGTGAGTAAACCAACAATATTCATCAAATCGTTAATATTCAAATAGTATTGATATTTCTCCTAAAATGTTTAAGCGTTCATTCCGAAAAACTATTTTCTATTTTACTTTTATTTTAAACTATTTTTTTAATTAAAAAAAAACATATTTCTTGGAAATTCATTTCTAAATGGGGTAGTTTTAATTCGTTATGTACACGTAATAAATTAACATTGTTTAATTCAATTAGGTTTTAATTTGCATGGGGACTCATGGAATATTAGCCCCTCCTCTTCTTTTCAGTTGTATCCAAACGTTTAAATAATATACGGAATGCAGACCATTTACGCATTTAAATAAGTTCTGAAGACTGCAAAGGGGCTCAAGGGCATCTTTCGTTAGAAGTTAAGTCTTTGATTTAAGGCATAAAATTCAGCACAAGTGTGTAAATTAAAATAGGAAGCGGTGTCAGGAGCTGCAAAGAAGGGGCATATCAAGTTGTATAAAATAACACGTAGGAAACACTCCTTTTGCGCAATGCAGTGATTTCTCTTAAAAAGTCTCTATCTCTATCTTCTCTACTATTAATAAAGCAGCAAGTATGTGTGTCTGTCTGTCTGT
The DNA here is from genome assembly GCA_038502835.1 of Octonoba sinensis. Classification (NCBI taxonomy): domain Eukaryota; kingdom Metazoa; phylum Arthropoda; class Arachnida; order Araneae; family Uloboridae; genus Octonoba; species Octonoba sinensis. The sequence continues at coordinate 104,254,933 of CM076602.1, read as the reverse complement.
CTGTGTCCGGCGTAGGGCCCAGACCATCCGGCGGATTTTCATGAAATTTGGCACGAAATAAGTTTGGAACATGGGGGTGTGCACCTCGGAGAGTTTTTTCTGAAATTCGAATTTGTTCTTCTTTTATTCCAATTTATAGCCAAAAGTTTCATAAAATAGTCATTTTCTATGGGAAGGAATTATCGCATCGTTTCGAGCTTGATACCGTTGAAAAGCGCGTGAAAAACTACCCCGGAAAGAGTTTTGCTTTGCGTTCGAAAATTCGAAGCCTCTAAATTAACTAGAAAAGAAGTTATAAGCATTTTTCTCTGCAGTTCGAAAGTATTTTTTCACGGTAATTATCTTTAATTTTAACTGTTACCATGCCCCGACTGACTATTGATCCTTTTTTCTTTCAACGAATTAAAATTTATTTCTTGCGGTTTTTAGCATTTTGAGGAGCAGCCGATTTTTAATTAATTTATTTCTTTTTTTAGATTTTGACTATTATTTTTTAAAACGAATTAAAATTTATTTCCTGCGTCTCACAGGCGATTGATAGCTTTATTTTGATTTCCTTATTTTGACATTTATTTTACGGGACCATTTTCCATACTGCACAGGCGTTTTTAAAAGAAATGTTATCCTTTATAGCGATTATTGTTATTCCAGCTTATTATTACTATTTATACTTTCATTTATTTAATTTTTTTTTCGCCAGTGAATTAGCACATATGTTATTTTCCTATTTGAGCTCGGATGAAAGGTTTACTCCGCTTTCAAAGCTTTGCTTGCTGCTGTTTGTTTCTTCAAGCTACAAAATTTCGTCTTTCTGTTTTAAGCCGGGTCCAGACGCTGCGTTTTGCACAACCTTTTTTCTGCGCAGTTCAACATGTTGCAGATAAAACGTTGTGTGTAAATTGGAAAAGTGCGCAGTTTTGAGTCCGGTGCGAAGACTATACAGTTGCAGCGATAACTGAGCTAGAAAGCATAGATGTCTTTGAACTGAGCAGACAAATCGGCACATGTAGACGGTAGCACCTTTTTCCGATTCATTCTCTTACTCAGTTTCAATTCGTCAGGCGACGATGGCCGACTTTCGGCGATGTTCTCGGGAGCTTCTCACAGAATTTATTGCATTATGCGAAAGTTTCCCATGCATTTGGCGTGTCAAATCCAAGGAGTATAGTGACAGGGATGAAAAGGGGGACGCTTATGAGAGTTTAGTGGAAAGTTCAAAGAAATTGATGCAACCGCAAACAGAGAAACAGTTGTAAATAATTAATTCTTTGAGAAGTGTTTACCGTAAAGAATTGGTAAAAGTTAATAAATCGATTCGGTCTGGGCTGGAGACGAAATAGTGAATTAGCACATATGTTATTTTCCTATTTGAGCTCGGATGAAAATTTTACTCCGCTTTCAAAGCTTTGCTTGCTGCTGTTTGTTTCTGCAAGCTACAAAATTTCGTCTTTCTGTTTTAAGCCGGGTCCAGACGCTGCGTTTTGCACAACCTTTTTTCTGCGCAGTTCAACACGTTGCAGATAAAACGTTGCGTGTAAATTGGAAAAGTGCGCAGTTTTGAGTCCGGTGCGAAGGCTGTACAGTTGCAGCGATAACTGAGCTAGAAAGCATAGATGTCTTTGAACTGAGCAGACAAATCGGCACATGTAGACGGTAGCACCTTTTTCCGATTCATTCTCTTTCTCAGTTTCAATTCGTCAGGCGACAATGGCCGACTTTCGGCAATGTTCTCGGGTGCTTCTCACGGAATTTATTGCATTATGCGAAAGTTTCCCATGCATTTGGCGTGTCAAATCCAAGGAGTATAGTGACAGGGATGAAAAGGGGGACGCTTATGAGAGTTTAGTGGAAAGTTCAAAGAAATTGATGCAACCGCAAACAGAGAAACAGTTGTAAATAATTAATTCTTTGAGAAGTGTTTACCGTAAAGAATTGGTAAAAGTTAATAAATCGATTCGATCTGGGCTGGAGACGAAATCTACAAGCCATCTCTCTGGAATTTTATTTGTTACATTTCCTAAATGATCAGGAGACACCAAGGCATTCTAGGAATACCATCGATGAAAATAAAGAGATTGCAGTTGTCGAACCACCAGAACAGGCAACAAAAAATATTTACTTTATGTAATCATTTGACCACTTTAAACGCCGGGTACTTCTGAGATGTTCCAGTCTTTTTTTTTTAACTTGACACCATGCCAAAATTGACCAGAGTAGTACCTCCTTCATGACGATATCGCACAAAACTGAGTGAAATATACAGATATCTCTGCACCATGTAGACGCATAAAAAACTGCAACGTTTTCATTCAGTATTAAGACTGCGTAGACAAAAGGTTCTACAAAACGTAGCGTCTGCACCCTGCTTTAATGGCAATAAATAATAGATAAAAATTAATTATACTAAAAATTTATTAATTAAAAGTATTATAATTTATTATAATCGTCCTTTTTGTGTGGATACTTGAACTAAACAAACAAAATGCGTTTTCTTTTAAATATTTTCTTTTTTGTTTTGTTTCGTTTATTTCTTTCCTTTTTAATTGTGCGTGTTTTGTAAAAAAAAATGCTTAAATGTGTAGGATCTCTGGCTGATTGCCGTGGGCAGCTAATTTTTAATTATGTGGAATGCTATACATTTTGATAAAATAACATAATTTACACCTAAAAAAGTTATCACTATATACACAATGGCAAACTGACTGGTCTTTCCATTTTTGACACGGGCATAGCCGTGCGGGTACCGCTAGTAATAAATAAATACAATAAAGAAAATATTTCCAAATCTACCAAATTACACAGAAATCCACTTGCGTGATACTTGACAAAATGATTAAACAATTCTTTCATAATAGCGTGCCGAATTCAAGTAGACTTTAAAGGAAGTTTATACTCCATGATATGTAGAACATTTCTTAAGAAAAGAAAAGTGCAATTTGTTTCTTCTAGTTAGTTATTTATTCTCTCAACTCAAAAATCGTTTTTTTTATTCCTTATATCATTCATATAGCAAACAAATACCAAACACCTGCATTAGAAATTATTTTTAATTATTGCAACTAAAAAAGAAAAGAAAAACAAACCGCTGGATAATAATAATTTAACTTTGTGCGAGTAAACGATAATATAAATATAATTTCACGTTAATTTAAAGCCATCAAAAAAGAAAAAGTTTGCTTTGAATAAATAATGATTTTCTTCAGATCCCTTTTTGAAATGAATGGGAAAAGAAAATCTTTTTAATCAGATTTTGAAATTTTAAAAACCATATTACCATTGAGCTGTTTCACTTGTAATAGTGATAAATTTTTAAAATTAAGCAGCATTAATTCAACACATTTTTGCATTAAAAAACACAAAAACACTTTTACAAAAAAAAAAAAAAAAAACCTCGAAAATGAAACTCGATGATTCATTTTGTAAAAGTAAAAATGTTTTTAACATTAAAACTCAATATCACTCTCATTTACTAATTATTTACCTGCGTCATATGCTGAATAATATGAAAGGATTTTTTCTTTACGCACATAGCATAATTTCGTTTAACATCACACAGTTGCACGAGGGAGATTTTTACAGGTGTTAACGTTAAAACATTTAACTTGAAAAAGATATTGCGTTTAGCATTTGACTAAAATGCATAATGAATATCATTTACTTATACACGACGCAGAAGAATTCTTAATAAAAACAAAGAAATCATTTTCAGTAACATGAGCAACATAAAGCTTGAAGGATTACGCTCTTTTTTTCCATCTCAGTCGAAGCGTTCCTTTCCTTCTATTTGTTTGTTTAATTCGCTAAATTTGCTGATTTTACGTAACAGTTGGAAAAGATGGGGTTAACTACTAGGCGAAATGGGAGGTAAGACGTGAACATTTAACTGTAAGAATGCTATACAAAAAAAAAACGACTTTGAGGTGACATAGTAAAATTGCGAAGTTAAACAAATTGGATCTTTCAGATTTTGAATAACATGTTGTGCTTTTTGGAAGTAATGAACTGCGGAAAATATTTTTAAAAGGTAAAGAAAATTGCGAAAAAAGTGTCTCGTTTGACTGAAAAAAAATTGGAAAGAGTGCATTTAACGAAGGTTAAATTTGAAAAAGAAAAAAAAATATATGTATATATATGTACAAATTGTTATTTGATTTTTTGTTTAGAATAGTATTAACAATTGAAATAAAAATAATTATGTAGAGATAATTTTTAAATGGGTAATTAGGTAAATAAATTTTTTTGTCATTTCAGTAACGCTACGACATTCAAGAAATTTGAATAACCATAAAAATTATTTATTTTCCCTTACTAATTTATTTTCCCCTACAACAATCGATCAATGCAAATAATAATAACAAATGCACGTTGTATATTTAGTGTGGAATATGCCCCTCTTGTTACTCACGGTGAATAACCACACGAAATTACCAATCGACCAGACGCAGCTTAATCATCGCAGAATACAGGATTGATGGTCCAGACTTGTGTGCCTCCTACATTTAATCGTGTTATAATAGTCAAATAAATGTAGTGCTTGATTGAATTAATTTATACTCGCTCTTGAATGTTAGCATTTCCGCAGCACCGAACCAAAATACAGTTCAGTTGCGTAGTTTTCGTCTACTACATGAAACAGCATTTTTGGAACAGGTTTTGTCTAAATTGCAAAATTGCATAATATTGAATCTAATTCCAAAAGTTTTCTTATGAAATCAGCTGGAAGGTAGGATTGGCATGTACTACTCGCATGTGTGGCAATTTCATATCAAATGAGACATCATAAATAACAATTTATTTCTTATAAATTGTACAAATGGTTATTCTAAATTTTGGTAACTGCTTAAAAAGGGAGATGCAATGTATATTACGCATTAGTTTTACAAAAGATTGTAGACACGTGGTTAGAAGTCGCAAACAACCCCTTTTCACTAAAGAAGAAGTGAGCTTCTAGGTCCAACTGAAGAGCTTCATTTTTTAAAAGTAATTACATAAACGTTAGACACATTTGGTGATGAAGTCAGAAGAAATCTTTATTTGCTAATGTTCTACTCACTAGGGTAGCTTGAACTCATTCTTTGCAAATGATTAGATCTGTATAAAAATGTTTATAAGTTTGACTTTAATTTGAAGATTTGCGGTTCAGATAAAATTTTGTAAAATTAATATCACTCTTCGAATCCAAATATATTGATAACACACATATTGAACGCTACGACTTATGGACAGAGATTTATTTTTGCCAGAATGCTTTTAATTTTTGAGAATTACTTTTGAAAACGCTTTCATTTGAGTAAATATTTCAACGACCATTTATATATCTCTAGGGTATTTTAGTTGTTTGCGTAGACTCAAGCAGATATAGTTTCTCGATATTTTTCTTACAACCCTAAAATAAAATCAGGGACCCTTTCAGGATACCAAGTTTCCAAAAGCAAAATTATTTTTTTTTTACGTTTGTACCTCAGATGATTGCAGAGGGGCAGATGATTGCAAAATATATTAATCATCAACTAAAAAGTTTTAACTCAAGTATTCTCTTTAAATGACTATTTTAATTTAGTATTGAAAATATACTAATCGGCAATATGGCTAAGTACTCCAGATAGTTAAGCTTAAGTTATGCTCTACTTCGGTTTAAAGTACTGAACTTTTCATTTTCAACTCAAGACAAATTACCGACAAAGCATTATGTACAGTTCTTTTGAAAGTTTGTACACAATTAAGCAAACCCACTCTCTCGTTTATAGCATTAATTAAACTTTCGTCCTTCTGTTGTACATCATTTAAATATTTTTATACGAAAATAAATTTAGTTCCGAGGAAATCGCCTGCATAAAAAATATCAACTAAATAAATTTTCATTTTTTAAACATTTTTTTTTTGTTATGTATCTTTTATTCTGATTGTATTTTTAAAATATCTTAATTTAGTATTTGACAAAATAGGGGGGGGGGAGCAGTTACTTACTGAAAACGAAAATTGGTAGATTTTTCATTGAAAATTACTATCATTTTGCATTTATTTCTTAAAATGAGTAAAAATTCAGAATAGGCATACTGTAACCTTGGTATCTGTTTCACTCGAGTATATTTCCAAATTTAGTAGTTTGATGTACACATTAACTTATATTACTCATTAATATGATCTCTGCTTTGCACAAAATATTAATTTTTATATCACTGATATGCGGCGGTGCAATACGTATATATTATTTATTATTAGTTAAATAACTGTTTATTTGTTTTAAATTATTGCTTAAGTTTGTGAGATTCAAATTCAACCTAATAAATGTTATACAAACAAAAGAAAAGTATCTGCTACTACGCCATTTAAATTTTATGAAAATATAAGCCGATCAGGAACGTCTCTTAAAAATGTTCATTCCTTTTCTGATAGGGAACAAAATTAAATATTGCCGCTAGTTTGTATTAAAAGCGTGCAATCGGAATATATTATCCATACATGAGATATATTTATATACATAAATATTACGTGCCTAGGGTGTTTCTAACATATGTTTTGGACATTAGAGGAAGTAAAATATGCGATAGGCAATAAATGAAAATAAAATATGGACAAATAATTTATGTAACAATAACATACAGTACAATTATTACATGGGAAAGTAAAAGTAGGATATAAAAATATGGGATTGTATTCTTGATGTGGCAGTGAAAAAAGTCAGCTTTAAAATACAATATTGAACGGCATGCTTGAGTTATATCTCCGTTCGTAATAAGCATTTAAAAGGTGGATAAATCTACTACGGTAAATCTTTTTTTTTCGAATAATTAATGCAATTTCCTATAATATGGGATGCCATCTACCTTTATTTACAGTAAAAAAAAGAGTACCTCAAAAATGTGTCAGCATATGGCACTGTTAGTTTTTCCTCATTCAATACCGTAACATTAAAACTGATGCAAATGCAGTTTTTCCCAAAATCGACATACACCAGTAATTTTTCCCCCTCTCATACGGTGCATTCCACGATAACTGACGCAACATTTGGAAGCAAAAAGGCAACTTTAGGTAATTAGAATAAGTAAAGAATAATATATGAAATAGTTTATTTTACTGTCTTATACAGCTACATTAATACGGTCTTATTTGAAACCGTTATTCTACTCGTAATGAGAAAAAGTATAAAAACAGTGACTACAGTGATTTACGCAACATGAAATAGACATATGTACTAGAAAATACAAAACAAATTCAAAAATCTGTGAATTAGGAACTTGGGACAAAGAAATTTTCATTTAAATGAAAAAGTAATGCATGCTTAAAAAGAGGTACACTTGTGTTATTCTTTGGTGTTAGGCTAATTATTTATACATGTAAAAAATAGTAGTAACTGACGCAACACAAAATAAACACGGGCTTCTAATATTCACCTAATGACAGACAAATTGTTTATTGTGAAGAAGTTTTTTATCACAAGGGGGTAGGAAGAGTGCTTGCAAAAAACTTATGAATCACAAAAAACATAAGAAAATAATAATTGTTAAAATTATTCATTTTAATGTTTTCCAAAGATGTCCACTTTTACATGGATTTCACCATATATTGATTACAATAATTTGCAGTTAAACATTACACTGTTAGAAATTTCATCATGAAATTACGGTTAAATGACTGGCAGCAGTCTGTCAATGTAATTCACCATTAAATTTACGGTTTGGAACATTTTTCTTTCTTTACGGGACCTAACCATTTCCAATAAACTTGGTTAAAAAGCCGTAAATACAAGAGTTTACGGTTTTATAACCATTTAAAAATGGTTTAAAAACAAAATTTTTACCGTTTTTGAACCATTTCGAGGCGTAGAAACCGTAAACAAAGTTTGCAGGACTCGAACCCCGAATGCGAGGTGCTCAAGTCCTGCTCTCTATCCTCTCGACCACCGTCATCACGTAAAGCGGACGTTTATTTATCAATAAATCTTTTTTTCCAACAGGCAAACAGCCTTAAAATTGAGATTTCAGTTTTTGATTGGATCCAAATTTATTTTTGGTCTAAATTTACTGTATATTGACGAAAATCATTTTATTTGCTGCAAAAATTAAAATACAAACAAGCTTCAAACTAGCTTCAGCAGCTCAAATTATGGGTTCGCTCATTCGCAAACAGTTTGGGAATCCGATGTCTCTAATTTTTGATTTACGTGTGTATGTGTTTCTATTTAGTATCCACTGCTTAAGCCACGTTTTTTTTCCTTCTTTTTTTATATACACATGCAGATTTTAACTAATAAATCCGTATTCCTATTTTAAAACAACGTGCGACTGGTAAGGTTTCGCATCCAAGATGGACGCCCGATTCTTATTGAGCGCTTGAAAATTACGATTCGTTAAACGTTCCTTAGGATAAACAGAGAATAAACGATTTTTCGCAATTAGCGGTTTGAGCACCATCTTTTTAATGGTTATTCAACTGTTGTAATTAAATATGGTAAAATAACAATCAAATAATTGGTTATTTTACTATTTTCTTACGGAAATTTTTAACAGTGTATTCACCTAATCGATAATATTTCAAATATTTTTGGAATATGGTAATTAGTTTTATATTTCTAATTGTTTAGTTCATTTGATAAAAATTGCGGAATTCAGTTGATTTAAATTTTCAGTACTCTCTAAAAACATTTGTAATTAAAAAATAATTTATTTATTAATATCGCATTCGATATTAACACCTTAGTTTTACCAATGATATTCGATAGATTTGAGCAAAAAATTCTTGTCAATAGAAAATGATTTGTTTTCTTATTATCTACAAAATGACTTTATGAATTATTTGCCTTTGAAAAAAAAAGAGATTACCAAACATTTTTTTTTTCGCTGCAATATTTACAGAATGGCATTGACGCTCCTAACATTACTATACCGGAATAGTTAAAAAAGGATATGACTCATTTTCTTTCTTATAGTTAGTAATTTTTAAGATATTGTACTGCTTTGCTATTTTTATGATTTTATTTTATGCTATTTTTATGATTTTATTGTATGCTGTTTTCATGATTTTATTTTCGGGTTGTTTACATATATACGCAAAAATGTAAAAAATGTGAGAAAGAGGGAGGGAAAGCCAAACGTGCACTGACCTCATAACTAAGACAAGAGAAATCAGGACGACACAAATTGAGCGCACAAATTTATAATTGATCAATAGGGAAACAGATCTATATATATATATACATATATATAAGTCTTAAAAAACGTTCACAGAAGGAGATTAATACTTTCTATATATTAAGTCGTGACCTACTTCTTTCTTCATCACAATTGCCCTATGTTCCCCAAAAAATTCCTCTTCTATTCAATCCACAGAGCTGGTGAGAAAAGAAAGAAGATGCTTCAGGGAAGGAGTCGGTATTCTAAAAGAGGTCAGATGTTGCTAACGGCAAGGCTGCTACTTTGCGATAACTCTCCACAGACTTTGCCTAGAGTGGAAGATATGGATTATTATGACTGGTGTGAATATGTCGCCTGCTTGGGTTCGATATCAGTTCCAAAACACCTTGTCCTATAAAAAGTCGCAAAAAAGGAAGCAGAGGCCTTAGGAGAGAAGAAAAGAAGGAGTAATAATCTGGGAGCATTTTTATGAGTCAATATAGTAGATTTTTTTATATAGAATGTAGTGAGTATTTTTTCACCGAAACGGCAACGGAAAAAATATGTATGAGGTATTAATGGTATCATGACGCTAAAAAAGTGAAAAAATTTCTTTCTTAGTTATTCTGTACATTATTACATTATTATGATTTTCCTGGTTGCTAGTATATCAGCATTATTTGTTGCATGAGCTATAATCAATTACAAAATAAATGTTCATTTTGTTTTTCTGCATCCAAAAGCCTGTAAAAATTGTAGGTTTTTACGCTAGTGTCAAAACAATATCTCACTAAGTGTATTATTTGTTACGTGTTTCTATAATACGTAGTAGTGGAAAGCAGTAAATTGAAATTTATGCGCATATAACTAAGGAAAGTAAACGTATCATGTGTAATTTTGTGCACAAAGGAAAATGAATGTTTATTTATATTAGTACAAGATTAGTTTTATAATAATTTTAATTAAAAAAATTTCATAAGGTATGGAATGTTATTGCAAAAAGAATATCATTACAACTCTTTAAAAGAAAAGAAATATTGATAAAGTGAAATCATCATCTCATTTCATCCTTGATTAAATTTTCATGTGGGGACGTTTTTAGCTTTCCTTATGCCCTCACTAAAAAGAACGAGGAAAAACATTAATAATTTAAAGTATTTCGGTAAAAAAGGCTACGAAATGTCCACTCTGCATCGAAATATGTTATCTTGCTCTGGCCCATATTTATATACTATTCACAACCGAGTTGCAGGAAAAAAACTACATATACGTAAATAAATGTCATACATATTTTTAATTTTTAAATTATGGATGATTGATTAATATAATACCACTCTTATCAATTTTAAAGTATTATATTATTTTAACAACTTATATAGGGTTTCTGATTTCCAATTGCATATTTAGGCACCTGCCACGCTTTAACCCTTTGCCTAAAATTACTGAGCAAATATAAATGTTTGATGCCGAACGCAACATTATGCACTATGAAGCTATTAAGAATTATCTTTAAAGCTTACAATTCAGTTAGAACAATTTATGAAGCGTGTTAAGTTGCTAGTAGGCATTCACAGAGAAATTAAGCTTCCTTTAATGTTCGCTTCTCTGAATAAACGGTTGGCATCAAATTTACGCCGATTGCTATCATATAACGCATTTTCCATTCAACTGCATTAGGGTTTAACGAAGTTACATGTTTTCTGCAGTACTGTTGGAAGGTTATTAATGGAAATATCGATAGGTGAGAACCCAATTGCGATATAATGTATGATAGAGAACTGAGATATAAAAACTAAATAAGCATCCTAAATAGTTGTAGAGTAAAACCATTAAAATTTGAGATTTACATAAAATGTAATTGCTAAAAAACACGCATTCTAAAATAGTAACATCAGGAGCTGCTTATTAATCTTTGTTTGTTTTGTTATTATCATCGTCATTATTTGAAACAACCACCTTTGCACCACTTGTCACTTTTTACTCTTTTTAACATATTTAAATGTTTTGAAATCGTATACTTCGTTCGTCGAATTTTGCAATTATTGTACCCATAAAGTTCTTACTCACCGTGTAAGTATAACTCTAATAAGAATCACGTTTTTGAAATGAATTTTTGAATACCTAAAAAGAAAATAAGTAAATAAATAAAATAAAAACTTCTAGTAATTTTCTTTTTGAATCTCCAAACAACTTTCCTCTTCCTATAATACAATAAAATGGTATTTTTATGTCAAAACAGCCAAAATAATAATTTATATTTTGCATCAAAATAATTTATCTTATCTCAGATCACATGAATATTCCGTGGAGTGATAATGTTAAATGTTTTTATAATTCTGCATTCTTCCCCTAACTCGGCTTAACATAGAGGAAAAGTCAGGGATAGTCCAATGTAACGCCTTGTAGATATGGGGAAAGAAACATCGCAAAAGAAAATCCCATCAAAATATGAAATTAGTAATTAAAAGCAGAAAATGCAAAACATAAGTAGGGTTATAAGCTACAAATGTATCGAACTTTCTAAAGAGGTTTCACTGTGAAATATACGATTTTGGGTTTACTTTATTATGATTAAATTACATAAATCAGTTTCTGCTTCCTTGCTGGAGTGAAACTAACTCCGTTTACTTTAGTTTTTCAAACCTGAAATGAAAAATTAATCTATCGGGTTTTATATTTCAGTGATCAAAGAAGCCTTTGAAGTTAGTGTCCAAGACAGCGCTGTCACAGAAAGAAACACAGCCATCATCCGATGCCACGTGCCGTCAACTGTTTCCAGTTATGTACAAGTTTCTGCCTGGTTGACTGATGATGGACTTACAATTTTAGCTCATGACGACCACGGTAAGCAATTTTAAAATTACAGTAGAGCCTCTGTTAACTGGCTTAACCGGGACCAATGGTAAGCCGGTTAAGTAAAAATACGATTAAAGCGGGGTATAGCAAAAACTGGGGGATATATTATGCAATTTAAAAGAGAGTGGAGGTGTGATGATTTATTGCGTTTTAGTACACTTACTTTGAGAGTTACAAACCAGAAATCAAGCGCTTAGCAAGGCTGAATTTAATGACCCACTGAATCTGAGATTAGCCAATAGCTCCACTTCAATTCATAGGACCCGTATGTGAATTCTCGGAACCTCCCTCCCTCTCTCCGACATTGGAATGTCGCTTTTGTCTGGGGAGATAGAAAAAATTCACTGGAGTACTGCAGCACCTGTTTCTTTTATATAACTAGCGCTATTAAAGCTATTTTTGTATTTTGAAAATATGGGCCGTTTAAAGCGAAGGCCGGTTAATCCGGAGCCGGTTAAGAGAGGTTCTACTGTACAGCTGAATCACAATCATCGGTTTGTTTTTCTAAAAATGTGCTGCTAGAAGCATTGTAGCAATCACAACATTATAGCACGTAGCATTTTTCAGATTTGTTTATTAGTTTTAATTTATTTATTGAATATCAAAAATGCTATATACTAAAAGATGAAAGATGTGAGTCTCAAAATATGGGATTTTGCATGCGCAGAAAGTGGCATAATACCTTCAATAATAATAAATTTCTAGAGTGAATGAGTGTGTATAATTTTATGTGGTGCAGTGTTAAATGCAAATGCAATTTATGCAATGTAACAGATGGTTTGTGGTGCCTAAATGTCAAACACCAAATGATTTTTAGATAGTAGTAGAGAAAGATGTTATTGTAAAAACGGTTGAACATGAAACTAACAGCGATGATTATAAAACGATACGTGTTATTTTCAATCAATTTGCCTATGTTAAGCAAATAATGCAATTCGAAAAAGAATGGATTCATTTTTATTATAAATGTTTCACTAAAATTGCTGCTTATTACATATCATGTTCTAATACAAAAGTATTGAGGGAAACGGTAATGCATTGCAAACTTAAAATATAAAAATACGTTTCTGAATTTTTTTTTTTTTTTTGCATTTGAGCAATCTTTTGATACACATTTGTTTTGTTTAACTAAATTAAAGTCTGAAGTAAGTTGCATGGAAATTGACAGAATGAAGTCGTTAAAACTACTGTCATCGGGTTTGCAGCAGAGAAAAATGTTTGGAATAGAGAAATTTTTCATCTCACCGATAACCGAAGTAAATTTAAAACTAACGCTTCCAAGCAAGGTAAAACTGACAGATGTGAATAATTACTTCCCAGTGATGAAACGGAAAACGTGTTTTTAAAACAAATAAAAGAATAAGGGATGAACAGTGTTAAAGCGCGTGGAACACGCAAAATGACTAATACGTTGATGCGTTAAAAGTTTGAGCGAAATAAAATGCGAACAGCCGCTTTAGAAAAGTTATAATAATGAGAAATGCGTTAGAAACAACCTCCGCATCTCGCGTGCCCTGAATAATTAACGTTGACGCCCCCTTAAATGTGACTGTCCTTTTGTGCTACAAAACAGGCGACGATGTTCTCAGGAAAAGGGACGCTCTAAATATTTTAAGCAGAGAAAAAGATAATATTTATCAACAACGTAATCTTTTAAGTTATAAAAGCTACGCACACACATATTTGATGTTACGGATTATTATGCATGCAATATGTATTCTTGACGTAGAAGTTTTAAAAACGGTTTACAGTATGAGTATTTTTTTCGATTAAAGGTGTATAAGATGTATTTTGTAAAAGCCGAATGGCAACATGAAAGAAGATGTTTTGAGTGAGACGATGTGTAAATCTACGTTAAGTTGTCGTTGTCGCTTATCGCATTTGTGTTGTCAATTAAATCTTTCTTTTATGAGTGAGTTGCCTTTATTACAGCAAGTAAAATAGTAGCATCATCATATCTTATATATAAGCGCCTTATTCTGTCTGTCTGTCCGCTAAAGGATCTCGGGCCGTTTAACCGATCGGGCCCACATTCGGCTCGGTTAATGTTTACGACCCGAGAAACGCATCGCCGAAAAATGAAAGTTATGACTCTATTAGTTTTTTTTTAATTAATTTTTTAAAAATTTTTCAATGATTTTCTTGACCCGTATTATTTTATTTTTGCATTGTTGCCGTCGTTTGCAACCATATAATTACCGTTGCTGTGTGAACAAACAAATCAACGCAGTTGCCATTGTTGTAAAAATGCAACAAATATACTAATAACACAGGTCTGCGATGAAAAAATTGTAGCATATTTAACTAGTGGGTTTAACAGTATTTCTTGTGCTGATTACGAAAAAAATAGTGAAAAATTCCATCACCCTTAGATAAGTCAGAAATTTCAACTGAAGTTTTCTTATTTTCAGGGGTTTTCAGGTTAAGTATGCGTACGATTTATCAATATTATAACCTACATAAGTGGTAAATTTAGTCTGAATTATGGAGCTTTCATGGTGAACAGGTAACTAAACAATGTGAGTATGTTATTTGCAAAAAAAAAAATGTTTTTATTCTATTTATTTGAATAATACAATGAATCTAAACTGAGAAAATCCAGTTTCTACTGGAAGAAGACATGGCTACCAGAGGATGTGTCAACTCTCCTAACTGTTTCTGTTATATTTGTGGGTCTTATACCATCAAGAAGCAACAAAGGAACATTTCTAATTTTGTTCAGAAGGTGTATTTTGCATACTTTGGTGTTAAATTAGGGGACCAAGATAAATCTTGGGCTCCCCATATAGTGTGTTCTGTGTGTGTTGAAGAACTGAGACAATGGTTTCAAGGTAAGAAGAAATCATTTCGTTTTGGAATACCCATGATTTGGAGAGAGCCTAAAAATCACAGTGATGACTGTTATTTTTGTTCTTGTTCAGTGCAAGGTTTCAATTCAAAAAACAGGAAGGACATTTCATACCCAACCAACATACGTTCGGTTATTCGCCCTGTTTCTCATGGACCTGACTTGCCTATTCCTTCACCTCCAGACATCCTGGAGAATATTTTAGACGATTTAGACCAAATGTCACATAGTAGCAGCGATGATGAGGACAGCTACGATCCAGGTACCAATGACCCTAAACTTATCTCTCAATCAGACTTGAACGATTTAGTACGAGATATGGGCCTAACAAAGGATTCAGTGGAAGTTTTAGGGTCTAGACTTAAAGAAAGACATATGTTAGCCTCCGGTGTTTCATTTTCATGGTACCGATTTAGAGAAAAGGAATTTGTCCCTTTTTTTACACAAGAGGGTGACTTAGTTTTCTGCAACAATGTACCTGGGATCATGGAAATGTTCAAAATCACGTATGAACCAGAGGAATTTAGACTTTTCATCGATTCATCAAAAAGGAGTTTGAAAGCTGTACTTCTTCACAATGGTAACCGATATGCTTCTGTGCCTGTTGGACACTCGGTCCATTTGAAAGAATGCTACGAAAATCTTGAGTTTGTTCTTAATAAGCTTGGCTACTCTGACCATAAATGGACCATTTGTGGGGATTTGAAAGGTATTTCCATGTTACTAGGTCAACAAAGTGGTTGCACAAAGTTTCCATGTTTCCTCTGTGAATGGGATAGCCGTGACAGGAACCATCACTATGTCAAGCAGTACTGGCCAATCAGAAAGGTTCTTATTCCTGGAGTTAAAAATGTTGAAAGACAAAGTTTAGTGGATCCTAAAAAGATTTTACTTCCACCACTTCATATCAAATTGGGGCTAATGAAACAGTTTGTGAAAGCATTTCCCAAAGAAGGAGAGTGTTTCAAGTATCTTTGTGAACAGTTTCCTGGTCTATCCGATGCTAAGCTGAAAGAGGGAGTCTTTGTTGGGCCTGACATCAGAAAACTTTTAAAAAATGAAAGCTTTATCACTAAAATGGAAATGAAAGAAAAAAAATGCCTGGAATTCATTTAAGCATGTTGTAACAGGCTTTCTTGGAAACAAAAAAGACCCAAACTACAAAATATTGGTTGCTGAATTGTTAGAAAACTACAAAATGTTGGGCTGAAACATGAGTGTCAAAGTCTATTTCCTTCACTCACATCTGGACTACTTTCCAGAAAATCTTGGGGCTGTAAGTGAGGAACAAGGAGAACGTTTCTATCAAGATATGAAAGGAATGGAGCGCAGATACCAAGGTCGATGGAATGTCAACATGATAGCAGACTACTGCTGGATGTTAAAAAGGGAAAATTCACAAGAACATAGCCGAAAAAGTACCAAAAGAAGCTTTGATGGAAAAAGAAAACGTTATTACAAAGACTTATAATATCTTTGCAACACATGTCCATCACTATTGTGCTCATTTTAGCTAGGTATCGTTGTTTTTTTTTTTTTTTTTGCTTTTATTTCATGTTAAAATAATAAAAACAAATCTGAAATTTTCCGGTATTTGAACTTTTCCCAAAAACTTCAACTTTATTTTGTAGGCAAGCCTTACGTGATAGAAGAAAACCAATGTGTTTTTTTTAAATCAGCGCAAAAAACTACATAAAGATCAATTAACTAAATCAAAACAATTTTTAAAAAAGTTTTTTTTTGCAGACCTGTGTAATATTTGAAACATTTATCTAGCATATTGATTGAGGCTTCGCTGCAATCTCCGTTAAAAATGAATGTATACGCGAATTTAATTTAATCTTTTCTTTCTTTTTAATTCGTTTATTTATCGTCTGCTCTTTTCATATTTTTCTTATTAGAGTGGCAGCGCTCTTTTTAACCGACTTCACAAAGGAAGGAGGTTATACATTCGTATTGTATGTATGTCGTTTTTTTTTTTTTTTTGTTTGCTTGTCCACTCATAACTTTGCACCGGATGAGCCGGTTTTCATGATTTTTTTTTTCAATCGATCAGGGGTGGTTCCCATAGGTCCCGCACTTTCGTTTAACCATATTCGATAATTAGAACAAAAGTAATGGGCAGAAATGTAGTATTTTTTTTTTGTGTCTTTTCATCCATAACTTTTGACTAAATGAACCGATTTTGATGATTTTTGCTTTAATCGATAGAGGGTCGTCTAACTCAAATATTGCAAATCAATTTGCCTACATTTGTTTTTTAGAAAAAACGTTACTGTTGAAAAATAAGTATTTTTTATTTTAATTGGAAAGGCTTGTCTTGATTTTTCTTTGTTGGGAAATCTATTAATAAATATAAAAGCATTGTTAAAAACTTGTTTGTTGTCATGGGCCCCTATAATATTAAAAAAAATTACAGCAAGAGTTTGACTGAAGGCTTCTCTGTGGCAAAAATTAATCCAATCAGTTTGCTTGCTAAAATAGACTTCAAAAGGGAATTTATCATGCAAATGATTAGTTTTTAGTGCCATTAATTTAAAGAAGTTTTGCCCTTTGATATGGATTTTTTTAAAAATAGAGTATTTATATACAAAATGTATTTACAATAAAAAGAATAAAATAAAATAATTTTTATAAAAAAACAGAACCGACTTCAAATTAAAAATTGCGCTAAAAAGTAAAAAATAAATTCATTCTTTAAACAACATCGATGTGACTTTTAAACATAGTTTTAGAAGTCGGTGCAAAATTAAGGGTCTAATTACCATTATACCATTTGCTACTTCATGTTGGAACTGTTGCTAATTCTGCCGAAATATATATATTTTTAATTGATTCATGATTACAAAATATTTTATCTATCCTAATTTTGCACCGACTTCTAAAACTATGTTTAAAAGTCACATCAATGTTGTTTAAAGAATGAATTTCTTTTTTACTTTTTAGCGCAATTTTTAATTTGAAGTCGGTTCTGTTTTTTTATAAAATTTTTTTTTTTTCCCAGTTTCGTTATAACTGTTGTTTTGAAAAGCATAATAAAATTTTCAATAAGTTCTTTCGATGATAAATATATATTTTTCACAAACAATTTGATTATATAGTAAATAAATGTATAGTAGTGTGGGGCTGTAAGCGAAGGAGCGTCCTCGCCACCTGATCTGGGTAATTCAGTTTGAATTAGCAGACATCTTTGCACAAATCATTTTAATTACAATTTATAATATCTAGATCAGCGGTCATTTCGTATGACTGCCGGGCGTACTAGTCTTATATATAAGCGCCTTATTCTGTCTGTCTGTCTGTCCGCGATAGGCTCCTAGGCCTTTTTACCGATCGGGACCACATTCGGCACGGTTAATGTTTACGACCCGAGAAACGCATCGCCGCAAAAATGAAAGTTGTGACTCAATTAGTTTTTTTTAAATTAATTTTTTAAAATTTTTCAATACTTTTTTTGACCCGTTTTATTTTATTTTTGCATTGTTGCTGTCGTTTCCAACAGTATAATTACAGTTGCCGTGTGAACAAACAAATGAATGCAGTTGCCATTTAACAAATGTAACAAATATACTAATAATAATCAAACGTTCATCTAGCTTGAGTGAGGCTTCGCTGTATTTTCAATTTCCGTTAAAAATGGATGCATACGCGAATTTAATTTAATCCTTTCTTTCTTTTTAATTTATTTCTTTATCGTCTGCGCTTTTTATATTTTTCTTATTAGAGTGGCAACCGCTCTTTTTTTCCCAGTTTCGTTAAAACTGTTGTTTTGAAAAGCATAATAAAATTTTCAATAAGTTCTTTCGATGATAAATATCTATTTTTCACAAACAATTTGATTATATAGTAAATAAATGTATAGTAGTGTGGGGCTGTAAGTGAAGGGGCGTCCTCGCCACCTGATCTGGGCAATTCAGTTTGAAATAGCAGACACCTTTGCACAAATCATTTTAATTACAATATATTAATATCTAGAACAGCGGTCATTTCTTATGACTGCCGGGCGTACTAGTTCTTAATAATCCTTTATAATGCGCAGCTGGTATTTTAGAAGAGTCTCTCTGAAAACAAGAAAACTCGCCATTTTTTTCCCGCTAATGTTCCAATGCTTATATTGAATCCATAATGCTAATAAAACAAGATAGCTGCATAAAAAAGGCTTTAAAATTTCCCAGTTGCATTTAATTTAGTTGTGTAACAAGATGCTTGTTACATCTCGCGAATTTAGTTATTTTAACCGAGTACTTTGTTTATTCGCTTAGATCTTGGTGACAAGCCTTTGCATTTTTACTCACGGTTCTTTCGGATTAACCGCTGGCGTAACCACGACTTGTCACCTCTTTTTTTAATTGCCTACGCGACCAAAATTTTTATACCATTTTATTCTTTCGAAACACCATTTCAAATTATTTTTTTAATTAGCTTTTTTACCCCATAGTTACCCTTTAACCACCGTTTATTTTCAACTTGGTTCCGTCGCTTTTCGACTTTACAAATTCAAATAACTTTAAATACGCGACGGGAACTATTTACTTTCGCGGATTAATCTTCCCCTTTCGCGCCTTGCAAGTGTGCTATCTCTGACGAATTTTGCTTTTCCCTGGCATTACGACTGGAAGCTGGTGATCGTGTGTGACGCGCACCGGGGTGAGGGGTTTTTCGCCTCTTCTCCGGGTAAGCAACCGTTCTGCCATCAATTTTTCAAAGTGCAATTTACGCTACCATCATAATAATTTTAATTGATCTGTGCGTTTCTATTTCTTCAATATGCTTTTGATCTCCTGTCGACAGTTTTCATTTTAATCATCTTATGGCAACATGAAGTATTGCATAGGCAATGTGTATGCAGTCTAAAAAGTTTTCAAAAACGTCAATGTAATATTGGCGTTATCCTTATTTATTCAAGTTATCTTCTGGAGCCGTCGAGCTACTATGACATCGATCTGCGTTTTACAAAATTGGAAGATATCGGTAAGAGCAGCTATAGAAGAAGTCAGTGCTTCCCGATAAACCGTTACAAGTATGAATTACGCCAGCTAACGATTCTCCAAGGACGCTATTTAAGTAGCCATCCCGTTGCTGAACTCGCATACAACAATTCATCTTCAATAGAAACTTGCAAAAAAATGATCTGATATAATTTCTCCAAAAATAACTTTAAGAACATTTTTCACCTTAATAGGAAATTTTTAGAAACATTTTGAACGAACTTAAACTTGAAGCTATAAGATGAACCGTGTTATTTTCTGCTGATGATTCTGCCAGCAAATCAATGTGAATGCAGGTTGTATGTATTTTTGTACATATATATATCCCAGATGCAATATTTTTCTTTAAATATGATTTGATGAATTGCTGAAGTAAAAATATAAGTATTTGTTATACCAATTTAAAGTATTTTCTACTATGCCTAATATGTAAAATAAAATTGTTTATTCAGTTTAACTGCATAGCTTTGGTATTATTTGGTAATTGTTTGATCTTATATTTAAAATAAGTTTGATTTGATTATCCGCCACTCTAACTTATGATATATAAGTACCAGTTTGGCATAAATGCTCTAACGCAATTCATTATCTTAACACAACGCAATGTATTTTAGTAAACTAAACCCAAACAACACCATATTTAAATGGTGCAGCGACGAAAGAAATTAATTATGTTTTATTAGCTTGAGAACTTCGGTTATGATCTGTGACATTCATCTCGGATACTCTCTAAAACATCAAATAATGAAATTTTTTTTCACATGTGCATTAATTTTCAAAAAAAAAAAATAAGAGGGTATATTTTCTATATATCAGTATCTAAAACACAGATTTTGAAAAAGTCAATCGAATGTTTTTTTTTCAATATATTTTATTGATTATTTGTGTTATTTTGCATATTTTTCTTTTCTTATATTTTATGTTCTATTTGTTGCATTGATTTTTACAATTTATGCTTATCATTGATGATTGTATCTGTGATTTAAAATCTTAAAAGCTCTTAATCAACATCAAAATATGACAAGTAAATCAGTCAGTCAAAGTTTGGCATCTGCCTTACCTCTCTTTCAAGGTAAAGATAATGAGGATATCAATTTTTATTTAAACCAATTTAACAGTATTGAAACCTTGAAAAGTGGTCAGATACAAAACAACTAATTGTTTTAAAATTAAACTAGGGGGATAAAGCTTTAGAATTTATCATAAATGACAGAGTTGCATCAAAATGTGATGACATCCAGGATCTTCAGAAGTTATTGAGAAATAAATTTCAAAAAACAAAATCCTTCAATCAAATACAGACACAATTCTCAAAAATAAGACATAGACCAGGGCAGTCTGACAAAAATCTTGCGGATGAAATTTCCAAACTTGCTTCCCTATATGTTGGCATCAAAGACTCGAGCAGTGAGGAATTAATAAAATTAGCTGATAATGTTAAGTTGTCAAAATTTTTAGAAGTAGTCAGGGAGGACATTGCTCTTCATGTCAAAAAGAATGGTCCTCGGGATTTTGAAACTGCTGTAAAATATGCAACAAACATAGAATTATTTTTGGGTGATGCGCCATCAACATCCACTTCAAACAGCTCATTTGAATCACAAATAAATACTCTGTTACAAGCTCAAATAGAGAGCAATAAAATGATACAAAATTTGTCTTCTAAATTATCTGAGCTCCAAAATGAAAGAAATCAGGTCAACAACTTAGTTGCTCGAAATCAAAATTCTTTCTCACATAATGACCAAAATGTTTCATGCCACATCTGTCACAAAAGGCATTTGACAACTGATTGTTGGCATTTTCCTCGTCCAAATAATTTTGCAAGGGGTACTAACAGATTTGTCAGAGGGATAAATTTTCGAAATATTGGTTCAAGGGGTAACCACCCATACAAAAGCAGGGGGAATTTTACAAACAGAAGAAATTTAAACAAAAGGGGGGTGTAGTTGTAAAACAAAGTTTGCCAAAACCAGTTCTCGAACAGGTGCCCAGTGTAGAAGAGAACCAAAAAAAAATCATGACAAAGAAAAAGAACAAGAAAAAAAAAGGGACTTCTAACAATTGTCAATCAATTACTAATCCCGTAGAAAAATTTGTTTTGTCATGCAATGATGAAAACAACAACAATCTCCTAATAATCCAACTTAGGTTTGGTAATTTAACTGTTAATGCTCTTTTGGACAGCGGTGCTTCCTTATCACTAATTGAACCTGAACATTATACACAAAATAAAACAGGAATGCAAGGTAGACTTTGTTTCCTGCAGTGTGAAAATTGTCACTCTTGACAAATCCACTATTCCTTATATGTCAGCAGTGAGTATCAAATTCAAAATACAAACTTCCTTTTTCAACAATATATTTTTTGTAACCAAAAATATCTGGAATTCTGATTTTAACATCATTTTAGGATATGATTTCATACAGAGAAATAAAATCATCTTAGACTCAGGAAACAGGAAATTAAGTGTAGGTAATTGTCACCTACCTTTCCATTTGACTAATGAAATTAACAACCAACCAACTCAGGAAAATATAAATGATGTACATAAATTCAATACTATTAATACTGTTAGAACTTTGTGTAATTACACAATATAGCCAAAATCCTCTGAAATAATAACACTAAAAATTCCTCAAAATTTACAACATCTAGAACAACTCTTACTCACTCCAAAAAACGGTAAATTAGATATTTCTGTTACTGAATCCATTCATCAAATATCCTTTAACAATTGCATTCAAACTATTGTAGAAAATAATACTGATAAACCAATTACCCTAAGAAAAAAACTATTTTCGGGTACATTGAAAAATTTCATGAATCTGACTGTGTCGAACCCTCAAAAACTCAGCACTTTCAAATCAACAATCTCAATTTGGCTGAAGTTAGAAAATTGTGAAAAGAAGAGAGCAAAGAATCTGATTTTGATGTCGCTCATTTAAATTCACAACAACAAAAGGAAATTCTCCAAATTTTAATGAGCAATACTGAAGTTTTTTCAAAATCATATATGACCTTAGGCTCTACAAATGAAGTAGTGCCCGAGTTTAAATTACTCCATGATTTCCCTATCCAGACTAAACCTTATCCCATACCCAAAATTGCCAAAGAATTTGCTCAGCAAGAAATAGCCAATTTACTTAAAGCAAAATTAATTGAGCCATCTTCATCATCTTATTCTTTTCCTGTAATTTTTGTTAAAAAAAATCTTTGAAGGGGGATGACCAAAAAAATTTGAAATTCAGAATGGTAATAGACTATAGATTACTAAATAGCATAACTGAATCCGTAAAAATTGTTTGCCCAGAATTTCTGAAATTTTACATGCCATTGCTGGTAGATCTTATTATTGTGTTCTGGATTTAAAATCCGCCTTTTTCCAAATTCAACTTAAAGAATCTGACAAAGAAAAACTTGCCTTTTGCACGGAATTTGGCAATTATCATCCAACCGTCTTACCCTTTGGTACACGAAACTCAACATCTTTTTTCACTATGTGTATCATAAAGGCATTAAACGACTTAAGGGGGTGCAATATGCAATTTTTTCTGGACGACATAATTATTGCTGCTGATTCAATTTCTGAAATCAAACAAACCCTTCAAACTGTTTTCGATATACTAAAGAAATTTAATCTCACCTTAGACCCTGCAAAAATGCAAATCTGTAAGCAGGAAATTGTTTATTTGGGTTTTAACTTAAGTAAAAAGGGTTTTGCACCATCTGATGAAAATATAAAAACAGTTTCAACATTTCCTACTCCTAAAAATGCCAAAGAGGTTCAAGCTTACTTAGTTATGATCAATTATTTTCGACATATGATTTACAATTTTGCTGAAATCACTCAACCTATTGTCAACCTCACAAAAAAAAAATGTACCATTCATCTGGAGTGAAAAATGTAAACAAGCTTTCGAAAAGATTCCAAACCTTATGCTTAACAAACCTTCATTAAAGAACTTCAACTCGAGTGATAATTTATATTTGGTGACTGATGCCTCTAAAATTGCAATATGTGGTATTTTATTAAATAAAGTAGGGGATAATTTTTTTCCAATTGAATTTTTTTCCAGACAATTAAATCCTGCAGAGCAGAAATATCCTTCAATTAGAAGGGAATTGTTAGCTATTTTTGCTTCCATAAAATTTTTTCATGACAAACTATATGCTAAGACTTTCGAAATTTTGAGTGATGCAAAAGCACTTACTTATCACATTCACTTGGACAAACAACCTGAAATTGTTGCCAGGTGGCCTTTGTATTTACAACAATTTAGCTACAAAATTTCCTTTATTGAAGGCTGGAAGAATCCAGCGGATATTTTATCGAGAGTAATTCAGGAAAATAATGTTGCAAACAATCTCCAAACATTCAATGTATCGGATCAGCTAAACAATAATAACTTAAAAATCCATCAAAGACAAGATAAACAAATTTTACAAATCATTCAGGAAATTGAGAACAATTCAGAAAAGACAAAATCTAAATATTTTATTGATTCACATACTGATCTTGTCATGATCAAATTGATCAATCAAAACAAAAATTCAAATCCAAAAGTTTGGAAAACAAAATTTTAGTTCCTAGCTCTATGTTCAAAATTTGTTTAACGGAGGCTCATGCACCTCACTTTGCTACTCAAAAAACTTATGAATTCTTAAAAAAGAGATATTATTGAAAAGGCATGTTCAAAATGACAAAAAAATTTTGTGAAAATTGCAGTCAATGTCTACAGCACAAACCCAAACAAACTTCAACAACTTACAATCAGATTTCCAAAAAGAACCTACATCCATCTGATTACTGTGCGATTGACATCGTAGGGCCACTTCCACGTTTATTAGATAATAAAAAATTTATTTGGACGATTATTGATCATTATTCTCGATTCCTAGAAGCTATTCCCTTAACTGACATAAAAACAAATTCCATCATTAAAGCTCTAGACAAATATTTTTCACTTTTTGGGATTCCCAAAGTTTTGATTTCTGACAACGGGTCAAATTTTTGTTCACATGAATTTGCAGAATTTTTGAAAAAACTAAATTTTGAGCACAGGAAGAGTTCAATTTATTTTCCTCAGTCTAATGGACTCCTTGAAAGAGTTCATAGAACCATGAAGGAAAGCATTGCTGCAATGTGCAACAAAACTTTTGAATGGTATCAGAAATTGTTAATTTTCAAACTCCATTATAATAATGCAATTCATTCAGCTACAGGTTTTTCACCATCTAAGATATTTTTTTGCAGGGAACTCAACATACCAATCAATATGCATAATGATCCAAAACTGGTTGAGGATCACAAGGAATACTTAGACAGGATTTCCAATGAAATCAAAGAAACCAGGGACATTTTTAATAAGCACGAGGATCAATATTACGAATCAAGAAAAATATATATAAAAGGGAGAAAGAAACCAGAATTTGAAATTGGGGGTAAAGTTTTTGTTACCGCCTTTCAACATCCCAACTCATTGCAACAAAAGTATCATGGAGCTCATGAAGTCATAAAAAATTGATAAATGGCAACTACTTAATTAAAGATGAGATCAATAACAAAACAATGTTAATACATGCTAGCAAACTTTTTCAACAATTTGATCTCAATTTAGATTAAAATTTTAAATTTGTCTAAATAATTTTTGTAATGAAAGAAAATAATGCGTGAAACTTTAAGTGATTGGGGAAGTCTTTTCAAAAAAAAAAAAAAAAAAAATGTCATCTTTGTTTTTTCTGTATATGTTGTTTTGGCCAAATGACATTCTAGTTTTATGACAGGCTGGTTCCGCATTTTACTGGCAGAAATGTAAAATTCAATGATGAAATGATGTTCCAAGCATTTTGGACACATTTTTTTTTTTTTTTTTTGTGATTTCTTCCTCTCAATCTATTGTTTAACCATCGCATAATGTTTTTGGTGTACAAATATGAGTAACAATTAAGGTAATAACAATATCTGAATGAGATAAATTTTTTTTTTTTTTTTTTTTTTTTTTTTTTTTTTTTTTTTTTTTTTTTTTTTTTTTTTTTTTTTTTTTTTTTTTTTTTTTTTTTTTTTTTTTTTTTTTTTTTTTTTTTTTTTTTTTTTTTTTTTTTTTTTTTTTTTTTTTTTTTTTTTTTTTTTTTTTTTTTTTTTTTTTTTTTTTTTTTTTTTTTTTTTTTTTTTTTTTTTTTTTTTTTTTTTTTTTTTTTTTTTTTTTTTTTTTTTTTTTTTTTTTTTTTTTTTTTTTTTTTTTTTTTTTTTTTTTTTTTTTTTTTTTTTTTTTTTTTTTTTTTTTTTTTTTTTTTTTTTTTTTTTTTTTTTTTTTTTTTTTTTTTTTTTTTTTTTTTTTTTTTTTTTTTTTTTTTTTTTTTTTTTTTTTTTTTTTTTTTTTTTTTTTTTTTTTTTTTTTTTTTTTTTTTTTTTTTTTTTTTTTTTTTTATTTCAAATAGTTTGATTGAATTATCCGCCACTCTATGATATATAAGTACCAGTTTGGCATAAATGCTCTAACGCAATTCATTATCTTAACACAACGCAATGTATTTTAGTAAACTAAACCCAAACAACACCATAAGTTGAAAAATATCTTTATTGTGACAAATCTCAAAATTTTGTTCCGTGGAACAATTTCTTTTTGCTTACCCAAAAGACATTGTTCGCCTTGCTTCTCGCCAAGAAGCGTCGCCAAACAGATTTCGCTCCATTATCGCCTGTTTCTCCTCGCCAAGGACAGATTTGAAGTTGAACCGATAAATTAAAAACCAAAATATCAACGAATATGGACACTTTGGATACAGAAATACTTGCTCATTTAACAGTTGCCGAATTTAAATCCTAATTGCGCTTCAGAAATGAAACAAAACTGAATTAATTAATCGCATTGTCGGCGACAATATTCTACGAACTGAAAATGGGACATTAGATGAACTTGGATCACTTCGCCTGCAATCGCTGAATAATGACGAACATAATCCCGACGAAATATGTTTTGACAACAAAGAATTATTGAAACAAATTCAGTCTCTACAGAAACAAATGAAACTTTTTAGAAAACGTCCTATTACACCGCCTTCTATTGCACTTCCTCTCTCGCAAACCGATTCAAATATTGCTTCAATTCTTACCACATTCATGGAGACGCAAAAACAACTATTGGATCCTCAAATAAATCAGCCAAATGTTATCCAGACTATTTGTTCCAATGACACTGCAAATTCGATTGCAATATTTCGAGGAGATGCAATCGACAGTGCTATCGAATGGCTAAATGTTGACACAATCGCGACATTGCGCACTGGTCCGACGATCTTAAACTTACTAATGTTATTTCTCGCCTAGCTGGATCTGCAATGAATTGGCAATTAACTGCGGGGAAAACTTATAATAACTGGACTGCATGGAAAATACCCTTCGCCTCAAGGTTTTAAAGACGCATCACAATGCAAGAATTTTTAGCTCATCAGAGCGATCGTAAATTGAAGCCCAGCGAAAGTTTAGTCGATTATATTTATGCAAAAGATGCCCTTCTTGAAAAGGCTCTGATCGTATTTCAATGATAATTGGTGATATCATAGAAGAACAATGGCAGATTGCTTTAGCTACCCAAAATTCAAACACTGTCGAAGAATTAATAGCTATGGCAAAGGTATTGCTGTTAGCTTGATAATCATAGCAACAGTCTATTACGATGGAGACAAAATGTCTCCATTGCTTATGGTGTGAAAGCAGCCTAAGCTATTGAAATATATTACTTGGCATAATCATATTGACAGAATAGTATTTAGAAGTCCTCCATTATCATTTTAATTTAAAGTATAATATTTTTACAAATACTGGAATCATTAGCGGTTTACTTAACTCCTCATAAAACATAAAATCCTGGCTTGTCAAAACATTGCTACTAAGTGCAGCTTTTAGCCTACTTTCTCGTAAAAGTAAAAAAATAATAATAATAAAATATGAAAGAAGGCTTACTGTATCGTGAAAATATCGTTAGAAATCAATAAAAATCAAAAATAAGTTAAGTAATTAAATAAAGATTGAAAAATTTAAAAAATTGAAAGTAGGGTTTTGAGATGGGGGAAAGAGTGTTTGTCGGTCAGTGGGTCTGTCTGTCGGTCTGTCTCCCCTAATAACTTTTGAACGAATTGTCCGATTCGAAAAATCCTTTTTGCATTCGAAAGATCTCGGCGAGAACATCTCATTTCCATATTTTATTATTTTGTTTTGAAATTTTTTTTGTTCAATTCTGAACGGTTCAAAAAATCTTAACGTTACCGTCTATGGGCAAGTTATGTAAACTCTGGGAGTAAGATCCAAGTTCCTATGAACAAGCTCTCGGCGTGAAATATTTTTTGATTTGAACAATTTTTGTTCATTTTTGAACAGTTCAAAAGAATTAACGCCTACGGGGAAATTTCAATAATATATAAATCCTGTCTTAAAGGACCAATTTGCGTGGAACAAACTTTATCTGAAAGCTCTTATAACGTAGAACATGTACAGATACAAAGTTCATCCAGAACTAACGAGCCTATTTTCTTATGAAAGTTTTTGATCGGGATTTTCAAGAATATTTTTCAATTAATAAATGATTAAATGAATAAGTGAAAGAATGAATGAACAAATTAGTGAATAAATGACATTAAAAAATGAGTGAATAAATGAACGAATGAATGAAAAAAAAAAGTAAATGAGGGAATAAATACATGAATGAGTGAAGGAATGACTGAATAAATGAATGAGTGAATGAATATGTATTAGCCATTGAAAAAGTATATTTGAAGCAATTAAGAACTACAGCTAAACGAGAAAGAAAGGGAGATATAGCTAGGTTATAAATTTGAAGTTGGGTGCATACGGGAAAGTAGGCTCGTATAGTTCTAGACAGAACTTTTCGTTGATTTTTAATTAAATGGCCAAAAGCAGGAATTTCTATTTTTTTAAATTTTTGTTCCGAATAATGTGGTGATTTATAGGTCTGTCAAGATGGTTAAAATAGCGTAATGTCGGATAATGTCGTCCACAATCAAAAATATTAGGAATTATTAAACCTAGACTTTAATTGTTACCAGATGCGGATTTCCCATACTTAAAAAACCTTCTAAACCCTAGAAAATTTCCTTAAAATTTGAAAGTTTCGTTAAGTTTTTTTATGTTTTTTCGTTATGTTTTTTTAATAATTGTTTCGAGTTTATTTTAAAGTTGGCTAAAACAATAAAAAAGAGACATTTCTAATTTTTTTCGCCCTTTATCTGCTTCGAAATGGGTTCCACGCGATTGTCATAATAAAGATCTTTGTGGATCGGGCGCCATCATTTGGGAATTGGAGCTGCCATTATGTGTCACAGAGGAGTGGTTGTAATATTTTTCGCCAAACATTTAAAAAGGAAGTGGGAAAATACAAGTTTAAAAATTTGTATTTCTGTATTTGGTTCAGAGCTTTCAAATTTTCTTAAGAGAAGGCCAAAAACATACACATACATGAAAAAAAAAAAAGAGATGATTTGATTTATTGCATTCGTCTTGTCTTCCGGGGGATTCGTTTACACCCATGAAAAAACTCAAGATATATCGTTATGGGACGAGTTAAATACACTTATAGATAAAATATATTTTTTAAAATAAAAATTGATGTTTCGATTGTATTTTAAAAATGTGTTGGGCATGCTTAAAAGTACTCACGCAGCAAATAAAGATAGTCAATGCCACTACAGTATATTCCTCTCGTTTGTAATTGTTTTATAGTGACATAAATTTTAAATTAATTTCCCGCAAAGAAAAAAAAAGAAAAAGAAAGAAGAACTGTTTTTAAAAATGTATTTCTATAATAGAAACACGTAAAAATTTATGGGGAGTTACTTACACATTACTAAATACATTGGTGAAATGTGGATTGCAGAGCAATATATTCAATAAATAGCACATAATTTAAAAAATTAAAAATGAAACAAAAACTAACTAAGCTTAGGATGGAGAAATGCTAATCTGTCTGTCCTCAACTTATAAATATACAATTAAAAAACTGTATGTTTAGTTACAAAGATCTTTGCTCGAATATCTTCATTCGCCTAGCCCTCCCCCCACCTCTCTCTCTTTAACAAATTTTGTTCACTTTAGAGCTGTTCAAAAATTTTTAAGGTGTATGAGGTGAATGAAACCTTGCACCTTCCATACGTTCTCATTAGGAAATACGTTTATTTTATGTGCTTTGTTCTGCTATTTTTCTTGATTAACTGTTTCACGAACGTAGGATTCATTTAATACCTGCCTTGCATATTTCTCCCCCAGAATACTCTCACGTAGATTACATGATACTAGCGACGTTATACACGTATATTTAAAACAGATACATTTATAATGCATTTTGGTGCATTGTCATAAATATTCATTACTTCATCACCGAAGCGAATCACAATAATCAATTTTTAAATGGTCGTTCTCTCTAGCTACAAAGATTTTTGAAAATTATCAAACGTTTGGCTCGATATATATTTCATTACTCATTATTTTCCAAATGCAAGCGATATTTTCAGCTACGGTTTTGATGTTCCCATTTTTTAGGAATGATTTGCATTAATTACCTGAACTTAATTTTATTTTATTATTTTTTTATTATTTTTTGTTGAACTGAAGAAGGTATACTACATATAGATAAAGAAATTGCTTCGTGAAATTAACCTTCCTTTAATGTAATTGCGAACGAACGGACAAATATTTTAAGTATTTTTTTCTGATTGAGTGACAAAGAGAGTAATGGTCTTAATAATTGGGGCGCATTTTCTAAGACAAATGATTTTCTTTAAAGAAATAAATTTATGTGATTAAAAATATGGGTATAATGAATTAGGTACACACCTTTGGCAAATTAATCTTCTTTTTGACGCAAGACTAAATGTAAGTCGATTAGATGTAGCATCTATTTTTCTATATACCCATTCACTATAATAAATATACCTACATGTAAAATTTTGTGAACATATCTCAATAGAAAATGTGAATGTAATTTCTATGAGCATTTATGCGCAACATGGAAAAAGATCATTTCGTTGTAACCTTTTTAAAATTGATTCCTTCCACACTTTTAAAATTTAATTCTATAATTAATACTCTTGTATTATGGGTTGTGTACTCCAAAATTTTGTACTCATAACTATGCCTTTTCAGGAGATATTTCAATATAATGTTTGTTTAAATCTTTAAAATATTGCATTAATTGTTCTTATTTTATAAAATTACTTAGCCGTAAACGACTAAACATAAGCAATTCGCTTTTCCCCTTGCTGTGTAAAGCAGCCGCC
The DNA here is from genome assembly GCA_038502835.1 of Octonoba sinensis. Classification (NCBI taxonomy): domain Eukaryota; kingdom Metazoa; phylum Arthropoda; class Arachnida; order Araneae; family Uloboridae; genus Octonoba; species Octonoba sinensis. The sequence goes on along the minus strand of CM076602.1, from coordinate 104,223,836 downwards.
TTCGGTGGATGATTAAGAATGTTCGGAATTTATCTACCTATATGTATCTGTCTTTTTATTCTATAAATAGTTAACTATTTATCTACAATTACTGTCACTCAGTCACTTAGAGTGAGAGAAAAGAGAAGATTTTTTTCGACAATCATTTGGTCCGCTTGAGACGACATTTTATTCTTGTGTGAATTAAAAAAGAAAAAAATGCTTTAAAACATATTATTTAAGTATTTTTTTATTTATTTTATTGCTGAAAAAGGATAAATGTTTGCATCTTATTACCACACGAGTTTGAAAAATATATTTTTTGGAAAGAGTTTAATGAGCTTAGAAATATACAAGGATATAATCGCGTTAGAAACCGTCTTTAAAAATTATAAAATGTATATGTATAAAATATATAAAACCTCCCTTTCGCTTTTTACCTTGTTAAGAAAAAAAAATTGATATTGGATTTTTTTCAAATCGAGTTTAAAAAAAAAAATCTGACGCAATTACTTCGTCTTTCGGAGAATGAATATTGAATCGCATTCAAAATGAAGATTAAAATTATTTTCACTTTAAATATATAGGTGTTGTTTTGAATTAATTACTTTATAAATAAAAAGAGAACTTTCAAAGTATTCGGAACTGCATCCTAGTTATTGCAAATATTGCAAAACACATGCTAGTAAATGGGAATCTACGCAAGTTTACTTTCTGAATCTTTTTTTATTTCATTTTTTTTCATTTAAAGGCTTTCGTTATATGTCACTAAAATATTAACCATGCATTTCATTAAAAGGCTTACATACCTTAAATGGGAATTAATAATAATAATATGAAATATTGGTGTTTGTATTATTAAAATAAATATTATTATAATAAAAGTTTATTCTTTCCAGTCGATACCTTAAAAATGAAAATAAAACTCCTGAAAGATTGCCACCTAAAAATGTATTAAAGCTTTTTTTACCCTAAGTAAAAAAAATCAATCCTGTATAAAAACAAAATGAAATCCCATGGAATAAATCAGAAGTAAAAATGAAATGAAAACACATATTTCTCGTGGAGCTGTTTCAATGTGTGTGTGTCACGTGTGATAAGAATAATATCCCGAATAACAGCTTATCAGATATCATCTAGAAAATTCTCACGTGTCAAGACAGTTTTTTCTTTGTGTGATCTTTCACTTCTCTAGTCATTCCTTCCGTAAAACGCCTACTCCGACCAAAAATTCAGTTCAAAGAATAAAAAGGAAGGAAATATTGCTGTCCCCCCTTTTCCTGAAAGAACGGAATTCGGAAAGGCGATACACACACCGGGAAATCTTTCGAATAGAGCCCAGGAAGATTTATCGAATTGCTTCCGAGAGGTTAGATTACCTCTTTGCCCTGATTTTTTCCTGGTCCTCGCCTTCTATTGATCTATTGTTGGGAAACGTTTCAAAAGAAAACGAAAGCGAAGGAACAATTTCCTTGATGGGGCTAACGGAGCACAATGTTAAATTCGTTTGCGCGTTTCTTGTTGAATGGCAACAGGATGTCATTTCTTTTTAATGACAAATACCTTGCTTTTGCCTCCAAAAATAGCCACTCTTGCAGGCTAAGAGGTATGCCCGTGCTTTTTAAATGCAAGCGAAATGTTATTAAACAAAATGACTGCTATTTTTCTAAGACATGCTTCATGCAAAGACTAAATTAAGAAAGGCATTAACAAGATTAAAGCCATTAGCACTAACAGTTAAGTAAATAATATACGACATATTAGTACAGCTGAGAAATGGCCAAGACATTTCTTATTTATCTCAGCGTTTCAAAAGCGCTTATTTAGATGTGATAGTAATAAAACTCAAATACTTCCAAAGTCCATTAATCTTTGTTCTGCTTACTTAAAATTTTTGGCAGATTTTAAACGAAATGCATATGCATTTACGATTAATGGTAAATACAGGCGTAAAAAGTAATTTAACGATCAATTATAATTTTCTATATAACGAGGCCAATTGGTCTTTTAAATAAGTTTTCTAATCAAAAATTAGCAGTTTTTTCCTAAGTGTGTACTTAAAGCAATGTATAAGGTAAATTGGGAAAAGGTGCCTTTTTCGGGTAAATGCCAGTTTTCTCCTTTTCAAAGAACTCAAAAAGTTGCTATATACTACATCCGCTAAAGCTATTAGTTTACATCAAGATAATGCTTATTAAAGTAAAGTGTTTTGTTCTAGGAATTATATCTTCTGAAATAAAGGTATGCCACTTTTACTAAAGATTTTTTCTTAATTAGTCCTGCGCACCTCAAATGTGCATCTCCACTCATGCTATCTTCCTAACTTGTGAATAATCAGCGGCCAGTGTCATTTCGAGCCTCGAACATGTCGGTGCAGAGTTGCGACAGCTCCGTTCTCCTCACAGGTGTAACGCGACCATTGTTATTAATATTATAGATGTGATATTTTTATGAATTATATCTTTTCTTTTTTTTAAATGTCAGGTTCTGCAATAACTGATATACTTTTGGTAGATTATAACTCAATAATATATGCAATAATTATCGTAACCACCCAGCAGGTGCAACGCAACTATGTTCGTTTTCTTTTCCATTTTTCGGTTTTGGAACAAATTTCAATAATGAAATGGATTGTACTTAATATCATCAAATAATTTTAATCAGTAACAATTAACTATTCAAAGCATAACAAATTTTATTTGGACCTTAAAAAAACAGAAACATATCACAGGTGCAACGCGAGTACCCATGTCGAAAATCAGAGCACCAACTAATGGAAGGTTAAGAAGCTAAAACCACGATGTACGTTATAAACAGGGTTCATTTTCCAGATTACAGATACAATTACAAACTGTTATACATAAAAATAAAATAAACCCTGTAAGACATCAAAATTGAAATTCCTTGGCATTTCGAGAAAATTTTATAAAACATCCTTTAAAATAGTAAATACGTTCTTTTTCTTAATATTTGTTTTTTGTTTTTTTTTTGTCTAGTACACCAAATTACTTTTTATATTGCACTCCGATTTCGTGATAGTGGTTATTCTCGCGATCGATCTCAGAGTTTGCTATGTGCTCCCCATTTTGACAAACACAGTCCACAGCATTAAACAGATTAAACTTACTCATAGCACTCATAGTTAAGTCTCTGGACACTGCCGTTAGTAAATGCTGTGGACTATCCTTATACACTGTTAGAAATTTCATCATGAAATTACGGTTAAATAGCCGGCAGTAGTCTGTCCATCTAATTCACCGTTAAATTAACGGTTTGGAACATTTTTCTATCTTTACGGGACAAACCATTTCCAATCAGCTTGGTTAAAAAGCAGTAACTACAGAAGTTAACGGTTTCATAACCATTTGTAAATGGTTTCAAAACTGTAAATTTAAGTTTTTATGGTTTTTTAACCATTTCTAGGCGTAGAATCCGTAAATGAAGCGAGCGGGAATCGAACCCCGTTTGTATGGTGTACCAACCTTGCGCTCTAACCGTTCGGCCATCAACACCACTCAAAGCTGCCGTTTATTTATCAATAAATCATCTTTTCCAACAGGAAAACTACATTAAAATTGAGATTTCAGTTTTTGATTGGATCCAAAGTCAATGTTGGTCTAAATTTATTGTATATTGACGAAAATCATCTCATTTGCTGCAAAAATTAAAATACAAACAAGCTTCAGCAGCTCAAATGATGGGTTCGCTCATTCGCAAACAGTTCGGGAATCCGATGTCTCCAATTTTTGGTTTACGTGTGTATGTGCTTCTATTTAGTAACCACTGCTTAAGCCACTTTTTTTTTCTTCTTTTTTATATACAAATGCAGATTTGAACTGACAAATCTTTATTCATATTTTAACAACAACGTACGACATTGAGGTTCCACAACAAATATTGACGCCCGATTCTTATTCACTACGAGACCTAGTGGCACTTGTAAATTACGGTTAGTTAAACGTTCTTTAGGAGAAACAGAGAATAAACAATTTTTTTTTTCACGATCAGCGGTTTGAGTACCATCTTTTAAATGGTTATTTAACTGTTGTAATCAAATATGGTAAAATAACAATCAAATAAATGGTTATATTACTCTTTTTTTACGGAAATTTTTAAGTGTAACTCAGATGAAATACCTGATAGTGTGTTTGCCATACGCGAAGTAGGAAGGATATGAACCTAAAGAACATTCAATTGGGGATGCTGTTGCCTCTTGCCAATTGCCGCGGGATCACAATGAGTGTGGTACCATCGCCGCATGAGAATTTTGACTTCCGGTTTCTCCACCTGAAAGGGCGAGCACCCGGACTCTGTTGATGAGAAAAACAGAATAAAACGAAGAAACATCTGCTCCAAAAACAACACAGTAATTCAATAAAAAAATATTTCTGAGGGAAATTTAATGAAAAGAGAAAGAAAATCTTCTCTATCCCAGAATAACTGTGTTTCTTTACAAAGGTTCATCCAGTAGTTATTATTTAAATGAAGATATTTTCTTATTCTAAGTTGTAATCAAATTTTGTACATGAATGTTGTTCTGCAGACAAAAAAACTACGTAATATGTGCCTGATGTAAATTTATTTAAATATCAAATCTACAGCCTATTTAGTCAAGAAATGTGTTTATTATGTTTTAGTTCAAATTTGTGGACCTTCATTTATTTTTACGCTAGTTATTGCTAATAAATTGATTTAAAGACGAAAATTTTTCACAGACATTTATTCTCCAACTGTTTCAGGGAATGACGAGTTTTAAACATTTTTTAAAATAATTCTCACTTATATGAAATACTACAGCATCATTCTTAAAATTAGTATAAAAAAGTGTAGAACAATGACTGAGAACTATGAAGTCTATATCTGGCGCTCATGAGATTTTTTTGTAAAAGAAAAAAGTGCTTCAGTCAACCGCTCGGAATTAACTTTCATCGCGCATAATAATAAAAACTGTGTTTAGAACTAAATTAGTACTCTTATGTATATTATTCTAGTTCTTATTAATGAGTACTGTATATTACATATTAGTGTTATTTATTTTGTAATGTTATTGTACTTTTTTCAAATTTCATTATTTGATGTTATCTTACATAATAACGTCAATTTAATATTTGCTAAATTTCGTTAATTATGATTGCTACTATGCTGAAGCTAGATCATGATCAGGATTAGTGAAATTTCTAAAGACTATTCAATGCAATTTTCATATTTTTAATTTTTATGATCAATTATATTTTTAGGTTACAGCGGATCTAAATATCAAGCCTTCAGCACAGGTACTTTGCACGTTTCAGCAGTTGAAAAATCCGATGGGGGACGTCGATATAGATGTCAGGTCACCAACATGCTAACAAAGGAAAAGGTTGTAAGCGTTGGATGGGGACGACTAAAAGTAACAGGTGAGCATATCCACATTTATTATTTGTCTTAATATGCAAACTCGATGAAAGCATTGCGTTTAAAGTCTAAAGTTGCTTTAAAAGGGATGAAGAAGATTTGGGTCATTTTGATTTTTGTAACAGTGTTCCTAGATCTTTTAGCTTTTGCATTAAAAAAAACCCGTAAATATATTAATTAAAAGGTATTTGATTTTGTACAGACATATAGTGTTAATCTCAGTCTTGGTAATAGCCATTGGTTAATCCTTTAAGTTTGCTTCTTCCTTTCAGCGTTAGAGTATTTATATTTTTTCCTTTCAAAGTATTTCAACTGCTTTTAGATTTCTCTCTCTATCTCCTAAATATGTCGGCCTAAAGACCCTTTCCTCTTGTAATCGAGATGAAAGTGCTACGAAAAAACACGACGTTTCGACAGTTGACCAGTTAGTTCGGACACACCCGACTGTAACATTCGAAAGATTAAAATAATGATGAAGTAGAACATTGAAATTAAAGAAAAAAAGTTTAAATGATTGAATTTTGATGATATATATGTCACCCATATATATTTTTTATGTCTTTCAAATTGGTAATAAAAACATCTACAGTATTGACAAGGGTTCGCTCCGTGCAATAACGACTATTGACGACGATTGTTGTAGGAAGTGCACACTCATTTCTACAACACAAATAGCTCTAACGAGTTATTTATGTTAAATTACAAATGTTCTGTCATTGTCTGAAAGTACGATAAAATGTTTTGCGTAATGTTTTTCATTTAGGGTGTTCTTGGTCGCTAAGGGGCATTTTAGACGTATGGTGCTTTGTACAAAAGAATACAATTAAAATCTTCTCCACACAGGGATTCAACACATAAGTTAAGGTATCTGCTCGTAATCATTAAATCATTCGTCATGCTGGAATAGAATTTAGTCATGCTGGTTTTGTTTCTCAATTCCCTGGTGTGTGCACGTTTTGGAGCAAGAGTACCTGCACTGTAAAAAATGTCTGTCTTTAAAAAAAATACAGGAAATAAACCGAGTACTTCTGTAAAACTGCGCAAGAACATGTTTAAACTCAACCGATTAAGTTTCGTGATAACTGTTTATCGATCAAATTCTTGTTTTCCAACACTCTTTACGACTACAGATAAAGAAGCATGCATGCCTGTTAAGTTATTAAGTATTCGTGAAATAGCCACGAATAAAGTTTCACGGTAACACCTCCGTTTAAAATTGTTTCTTTTTTCTCACTGTAGCTGATTTCTGTAAAAACACGAGGACTAGTATTATACCGTACGTTCAGAGTATATAAATCAGACCTCCGTCCCCAATCCCAGTGGCTTCTTTGGCATAGCGGTTTAAGGGCACCGGCATCACGATAGATTGGCTCAAATTCTGAACTCGCCTATCAGAGATCTACACACCCATAGTCGACTTTGTGTGCCAAAAATAGTGAGTCAGCGAATGCACAGATGGCTCCACTACGGCGTCACAGTATTTTTTTTCTCGTTTGCTTAATTTCGGTAATTTAGTCTTGGGTATTTTACTTTTGTTGATTTACTGAGTCGTGGGCTGTCAATTTGCGTAGTGTCTTTGTAAGTTATGTTTTTTATTCTCTGTAATTTCTCTTTTTTAAGTCTGTAATGTCTTTGATTTTGCATTAGATTAAAGATACGTGATCCTCAGTGGATTATCATGTACTTTCAGGTACATTTTATACTATTTTAAATCTATCTACCCAAATATCATTGACCATTACTTATTTTTAACAAAAGACACTCATATTTATTTGATCGAAAATGTATCCTTGCAATACGTTTCGCACTGAATTATCTCAATAAAGTTCAATTCATATTAGCTCATTAACAGGTTCTTAAAATAAGAGAAAATAATTCATCTGCATTTCGCACCATTGTACCTGACAAAGCACCATTATACATAAATGTTATTAGGAATCCCATCAGTTTAGATTTAGTCAACTTTTTAAAATTTTATTCAGGTTTTATAAAAAGTATACAGATACACGAGGACTGGACTCCGTTAATGGAGATTACAGATACATATAATTAATCTGGTATATTTCACTAGCTAATCCTAGATTTAATCTTCATTTTTTTTAATTTGTTTTTATTATAACGATTGTTTTTTGTGTAAACTTAATGCAATGAGAAATATGTACATCACGATTTTATAAAAATAGATTTTGACGTAAGAAAAGATTTATTATAAACTGTAATTTTTTATGAAAGTCTCATGAGATTTTCTTTCATTAAGAGTATAATTTATAGACCTCTGAAAGCCCTATGCGCTAGCCAATTTATTAATTCTTACTATTATCTTGAGAATTCCGTAATTCAATGCGATAGTTGGGCTGAAAATGAAATAGAGACTTTTGAAATTAGTTCTTATTATCCGTTTTATATTTTCAGTTATTAAACGTCATTTGTAATAAAAACAAATGGAGTTGGTAGGCACATCCCAATTACTGTTAAAAAAACTTAACATAGCAAATTGTGTTGTTACACACAAATTGTTCAAACCAAATAGTATTTCACACTAGAGGTTCTTCCGATAAGCTTGTTCATAGGAATTTGGATCTTGTGTTCAGAGTTTACATAATTTGCCAATAAGCGCGAATGCGAAGATTTTTTGAACTGTTCAAAATTGAACAAAAAATGTTCAAATCAGAAAGTAAAATATGGAAATGAGATGTCCTCGCTGAGATCCTTCGAATGCAAAAAAAAAAAAAGAAAAAAAAATCTTTCGAATCGGACAAGTCGTACTTAAGTTTTTAAGGGGTGGGAGGGGGGGGGGCAGACAGACCGACAGACACACAGACCGATAGATACACATTTTCCCCATCTCAAAACACTACTTTCAATTTTTTTTATTTTTCAATCTTTATTTAATTACTTAACTTTTTTTTTTATTACTTTTCTCTATTTTTAAGATACATTAAGCCTCCTATCTTGCTTTATTAATTTTTTTCCCTTTTACGGGAAAGTAGGCTAAAATAGCATGGATATAGAAAAAAACCATTAAAAAAATGAATAAATAAAAATGCAAAACCAATACAACGTAACAATTTCTTCAGCTAGCTGATCCGCAATATGCGCATAAAACTACAATGAATTTTAGATATTTTATTTGTGTTCGCTACTAAAACGGCACGAATTAATATGAGCAAAAGAAACCCTATTTAGTCATCTGTGGCCGATTGGACTAAAGATTCCAAATAAGTATGTTCTAAATTAGTCGTCGAACCTATTTAGAGTTAAAGCATGACACTAATTTCACATCACGCAGAAAGTTCACATTATTCACTTTTTTGATTAATATAAAGTATGTAACAGTGCAATTTTAGCCTACTTTCCCGTAAAAGTAAAAAAAATTTTAATAAAATGTGAAAGAAGGCTTAATGTATTGTGAAAATCTCGTTAGAAATCAAGAAAAGTCAAAAATAAGTTAAGTAATTAAATAAAGATTGAAAAATAAAAAATTTGAAAGTAGGGCTTTGAGATGGGGAAAAAGTGTGTCGGTCTGTCGGTCCCCCCCCCCCCCTAATAACTTTTGAACGAATTACCCGATTCGAAAATTTCTTTTTGCATTCGAAAGATATCGGAGAGGACATCTCATTTTCATATTTTACTTTTTGATTTGAACAATTTTTTGTTTAGTTTTCAACAGTTCAAAAAATTTAACATTAGCTCCTATGGGCGAAAATGAAGAAAATGATGTAAACTCTGGCAAGGCTGAACTTGATCGTTAACTGTTTAACTGTTATTCAGGCTGTTTCATTTCGCCATAAATGAAGGGACAAAAATGGGGTCGGCACTCAGCGCCATCTATTCAACTTTAAAGCTTTTTAACAGATAAGAAGCAGATTATTTCATTAAAACGTTGAGAAACTTCAATATTGTCTATTATTAATTTTAAACCTGTTCAAGATAAGTAACCTCATGCATTTTTTGCTATATTGCTTATTTCTGTAAATATATATAGTTCATTATACATATAAACTATATGCTAAATAAATGTTGTACGGAAATTTAATCTATATGTAACATAGAATAAATAGCATTATCATAACTTTTGATGCTCAGGCAAAATTTTCAATACATATATTTTTTGAAACATTCAAAATTACATTTAATTAATTTTAAATTAAGAGTTGACTAGGTAATTTTTTATTTTTTTGATATATAAAAGAAATATGCCGAAAATGGTGAATAAAACAACTATCTTATTCTAAGCATTTATTTCTGCACAGAAAAAATAATAAAATGCATACAAATGCATTAAAAAACACACACATATTGACTATAAATCAAAAGCCGAATATCATTAAATTCCAATTATTTCAGCGTAAAGCACATAATGAACTGGTAAACAACTGCATAAACCTGCCGAAACTTGTTACTACTGAAACAAGAATCATTTTCGGTACTTTTCCGCTTCAGGGGGGCTGACGATGGCTAAATTTTTTTTCGTCAATCAATTTGTTTCGTGTGTGGAGTTTGTTTTTGCGAAAAATATTTAAACATCGCCAACGTCAACCCAAAATGGTACAGTAGTTTGGCGAAGAAAAAAAAAACATCCCCAGCCTCCCCGAAACGGAAAAGTACCTTATTTTTCGCTAGAAAAATCTAATTGACTGCAAAAAATCTTTAAGAAACCTAAAAAAAATAGACAGGATGACTTTACACTAAAAATATTCACCATCAGAACTTAGAAGAACTATCAGTCTTAGTTTTAATACTATTAAATATGGCATAAAACATTATTTCCTTTCCACACTGCCAATGCCTAAAACATTCTAGGTATTTTGCACAATGAGGAATAAAAAATGCTTACAAAAGACATAAAGAGACAGAACGAACAATGAATGACTGCAATTACAATCTTAAAACTTTGCGTGAGAGAGGTTTATTCATAACTTTCAAACTAACACCGACACTATTTGCAATATTTTTTAAAACAATATTCAAAAATTTTTTGCATATATGTGAAACAATAATTTGAGAATGATCTAAGAGTTGACACTTCAAAATAGGGCATTGCAAAAGCTCAGATGCTATAATATTTTCCAAATTACGGGAAACATTTTTTCTTGGTAGAAATGGTACAGCTTTTTCAACAAAATTCAAAAGAAGTATTAATATTAAGACATATAAAGTTAAAGGGTATCTTAAACCAACGCAGTCTTGATGGTGAATCAAATTCATAAGGGGTGAAGAGCACTGGGGGGAAGAAAATGTAGCACGCAAAGCTAATTCTGAAGGAAATTCGTGGTACGAAATACCTTCCTTATCCTTTTTCTTACTCTTTTTGGACGAGGTACAATACGGTACATAGCAATTAACCATTTCAATAATATTTAGTTAATCATTTCCAACAATATTTAGCTGATGAAATCAGGAAAGGACATCGTATGAGCAAAATAAAGATGCTTTTATATGATGTAAACAATTTTTTTCTGGGTCACGAACTAGCGTCTCCTAGCGGGAAAATGTAAAAATATCAGAGCGGAAAAGTGCGACGTCGGCTCTTTTGAAGTTTCCAGAAATACAACAGCCTGATCCGTAACAGTTAACTAACTGGATCAAGTTCAGCCTTGACTCTGGGTACAAGATCCAAGTTCCAATAAGCAAGCTCTTGGCGTGAAATATTAATTTGAACAGTTTTTGTTCATTTTTGAACAGTTCACGCCTACGGGGAAATTTCAATCATATATAAATCCTGATCTAACGAAGCAATTTGCTTGGAACAAACTTTATCGGAAAGCTCTTATAACGTAGAACATGTAGAAATAGAAAGTTTATCCAGAACTTACGAGCCTATTTTCCTATGAAATTTTTTTATTGGGATTTTTAAGGCTATTTCTCAATGAAGAGATGAATGAGTGAAAGAAAGAATGAATGAATGAATGGAAAAGTGAAAGAATGAATGAATAAATGAGTTAATAAATGATAAAATAAATGAGTGAATGAATAAAAAAATAACTAAATGAGTGAATAAATACATGAATGAGTAAATGGATAAATGAATATATGAAGGACTGAATAAATGAAAGAATGAATGAGTGAGGGAATGAATATGTATTATCCGTTGAAAAAGGTATAGTTGAAGTAATTAAGCTAAATGAGAAAGAGAGAGAAATAGATAGCTAGATTATAAATTTGAATTTGGTGTATACGGAAAAGTAGGCTCGTATAGTTTTAGACGGAACTTCTTGTTTCGTCTTGAAATCAGTAGATATTGTTTAAAATATTAATTAATTAAATATAAATTCGCTTTTCTTTAAAACGATTCAAGGTGCTTACTGACCTGACTCAATGTAAACAAAACTTCGGGTTTTTTTTATTTGGACAGCATGCGACATACACACACATACATAAACTTTTTTCGTTGTTAATATAGATAATTATTTTTATTCGTGATCAAGAAATCAAAAACCACTAGTATTTTAATGATATTTTGATATTGTTCCTCTTTATTAATTTAATATATAAAATAAGTAAGTAAAAAATAAAAGTTATGCTAATTATAATTACAAAATAAATATATAAATACAGTTGATTTTTCTTAATTTTGAACAGGGCTAATACGAAATCGTGGTTAATTCGAACATTCTGTTCGTTAAGATTGGTTTACTATTTATTTATACTAAATATCTCAGGCATATTACAAAGGCTAAAATACAAATTTCGGCTAAGACAAACAAAATTTTTGACCTATTTACGAAAAATTTTCTCCATTGCATATAATTAGTTGTTTTAAAACAACTTTTTGGTTATTTAAGATCATTGTAAACCACCAAGTACGTATTTCGAATCATACCTTGAATCGTTCTGGGTAGAGAATAAAGCTCATGCCCGTGTTGGCTTTCGGACTGGTCAGTCTGCAAAGGGATCAAACCCTCCATCTTCGAATCATTCTAAAACTAATACATTTTTTACACAATTTTACTTATTTACGGTTATTACGGAAAACGTCTAATACGAACAAACTCGCGAATTTTTGGCATTTCGCATTAAGCGAGTTCAACTGTAAAGAGAATAATGGTAGAAGAGAATAATGGTACTAATGAATTGTAGAAAAAATGAGACACACATTTTAAAAATTAAGACAACTCAATATTTTTCGATTGCACTTCACAGGTTGCATATGATTTTTAGGCATTATTCGTCAAACATATTCCACTGTATAGGATTTAAAAGTAATAATATTATTAAAATAATTTTTCGTATTTCTTCTGTAAAAAAAAAATAGGAACTTATGTCAGAAACTCTTTGCCTTACATGGGAAATGCCAATCAAATATTTTCCCGTTAATTAATCTTCCGTATATCCAGCATCTGTATTACATAAAATAATAATAATAATAGTAAAAAAATACACTTCAAAGTAAAATTTAAGATCTGAAAAGCCTTTATTTAAATATGCGGAACGCAGCTCCATTTATCTTGAGATTGCGAGTGCAGTCAGAAGCAGTCCTTTGAATAAAGTTAGCTATTTTCAATGAAATCTGAAGAAAAGCATTCTTATGTAAGCAGAGTGAAAGCATTAAAATGTCATTAGCCGCATACTTGCTTCAGCGATACAATGCAACTCCATCGCTGATATGGTTATTAATAGCACAGAGTCATCAATTAATCTGCATCTTTGATTTCCCTAAAATTATTACTATTTTTTTTTTATTCTTTTATATTTTTCTCTAGCTACTTGATTGCTGCAAGTTCTAGTTTCACAGACGGAAACATGAAAACTCATAAATCATTTATTAATGACATTGTTATTGATTATTGTTATCCGATATTGTTATCCGGAGGGAATGCGACAAAAGAAATTATTTTATCCTAACCTCGCATAGGTTTCTGACGTGCATTTATCATGATTTAATCAAGAAAGCCGAATTAGTCATATATCTTTGGGAATGTATATGTAGCTGAAAATGTTTATTTAAAAGCGTTTCTCAGTTGTTGAACTTAAATGTAAGCAAGTATTTTTGCTAGATTTTGTTTAATTCGCTCTTTGTAATTTATTATTTTTACTTCTAATTTGTTTTCTATGTAAATAATTATAAGTAACATACTACGAAATGAAAACGTTTACTTTTATGAATTAATCATCTGACTTACATATCGCCATCTGACTTAGATAATTCGCCATCTGACAACCATTTGACTTACATACTTCGCCATCTGATTACCATCTGATTTAGACAATTCGCCATCTGATTACCATGTGACTTACATTCTTCTCTATCTGCTAACCATCTGACATACGAACTTTGCCATCTGATTACCATCTGACTTACAAACTTCGCCATCTGATTGCCATCTGATTACCATCTGACTTACATACTTCGCCATCTGACTTACATATCGCCATCTTTTGGTTTAACGTTACTAATTTAAAAAAAAGCTGACGAACTGCTGCAGTGAATTACAATTAGTTACTTCATGATATAAACGAATATCAAACCAATCTCTATCAGTAAATCTGCTGTATGAATACAGACCTGCAGAATGTTTTTTACTGTTTCTCCTAGCAGTTCAAAAATTTTAGTTTGTAACATTTCAAGAATATAGCTTTTTGACGCCAGTTTCTACGTAAACAATGACAATATTACCTACATTTAAGGATCTTCAATGTTTCATTTCCGAAATTAAAATTCATAATCATGTAAGCACAAATCTCAAAAACATAAATCCAATTTTGACTGTTTTAAATAAAGGAAAAGTTTGGACGGAAATGGAAGAATTAATTTTCATTGTGTTAGTTTCTAGTTGTGCAGTGACTGTGGTAGCAAATACATTACAGATCTAACGCAGTGCGCACTTAGGTAATTTTATTTTATTTTGATCATTAACAATAGTTCAGGTAGCATCGTAAAACATACATTCGTCACAAATATACATTCATCACATGCATTCTTTCAAATCGCGAAATGAAAAGGGGGAGGGGGGGGGTAATTAGAATAGCATTATAATTTAACCTACTTATACAGCTCATGAATAATTATATGAAAAACGATAAACATGTTCTTCAATTACATACATAAAGACAATGAACTGACTGTAGACATCAACAATTAATGTTTCCACCAAAGAGTTATAAAGATGCGTTTATGAAGTTATGGTTGTACCTAATATCATGCTTAATGACTGCATAGAGCTTAAAACACTTATATGTCTGAACTAAAAAGGGATAGTTTAAAGTGAATATGATGATTTTCAAAACGAGTCTTTTTAAAAACAAGTCCTTCCACGATGCATTTTTATTGATAATTATTCTATGTGGGGTCGGAGATACCTATATACAGCGGGTGCTTAGCTAGAGTAAGAAATAGTAGAATTTTTAGCTTTGCTTTTTGATGAAATCGCATTTATCAAGTTATAATCAGCTTTATTTGTTTTTATCTTTTAACTAATTAATTAAATAGTTTTTTGTGTGTGTCTTACACTTTTTCCCTTCTCTCTTTTTTTACTTATTGCACTGCTCTTGGTTTTATAAACAAAAATGTATAATTGCTCGTTCAAAATGAGTAATTAGAATTATGCAGACCAAATTTTAAATTAAAGGAATAATAAAAACGTTTCTTTCCCATAACCTAGTGGTACTTTATAAATAAAAAACATATTTTAGCTGTAATTTGTAACATTTAGTATAGATTTTTATGCGCACTTTTTGTCCTTTTCCAATGGTCTAAACGCATCCTTTAAACTTTTGATAATCTTAAATTTCTACAAATATATTTTAATTCACTAAATAAAAATTCTACGCATGCTTTATATATTTCATTCGTTTCAACCAACTAAGTGTTTGTCTTACTCTTTAATCGTTCCACATTAGCAAAACAAAACCATAACCTCATTTGGAAATGACACCAAGAAGTATGCATATTAATTTTGTATCTCTAGAAGAAGAGCTTCTAGGTCACAGCAATATAGATACAAGTAAGAAGAAAAGTTAATTATTCAGAAGGAAACGATTGCTGGAAAACAATAACGATTAAACACAGAATGATCGCAGGGAGTCTTGATTTATCGAGAGAAGGCTGGAAAAAGAAATTTCCGGGAAAATTACATTTAGTTATGGTGAGAGAAAACTTAATTGTTCTCCCAGAATTTTATAGCAAATATTTCCCTGTAATTAAAGAGAAGGATGATACTTTATGAACTGAGAACTGAGTGCATATATTTTATTGGTTTTTGTAGAAGAATGGTAATTCTTAGTTTTCATTTTTAAAGCAAATGTGATTGTATTTGTTTATATATTTTTAACTGTCGTAAGAACTGCGCATTCAAGCAATAATTAACATTTACATGTATTTTGTTTCATTAGATAATTTATGAATTAATTTGATCATTTTATGAATTTATAGGTTTGTTTTATGATGTTAGATTATTTTCATTTACTTAGTTGTTTTAAATATTACATCACATCATTTTGGATGTCTATTCATACTCATTTGGATACATGAACAACAAAATGCGCTCTCATGCAATGTATTTATGATGTGTTTTAAACAAATAATGCTTCACTGTTAAGTAACTTTTCTTCCCCTCCTGCTAATAAAAGTACTAATATGACTGAAGAAAATTATTTCATCTTTATAATTGATAAAATTCATTTTACTCATTAAAAAAATCGAGTTGATAGTCGTGCAGCCTGCTCCTGTCACAATACAGCTGCACTGTTAGAAATTTCATCATGAAATGTCGGTTAAATAGCCGGAACATTTTTCTATCTTTACGGGACCTAAACCATTTCCAATCAGCTTGGTTAAAAAGCCATAAATACAAAAGTTTACGGTTTTATAACCATTTAAGAATGGTTTCAAAACTAAATTTTTACCGTCTTTTAACCATTTCGAGGCGTAGAATCTTCGAGGCGTAGAAACCGTAAACGAAACGTGTGGGAATCGAACCCCCGGTATAAGATGTCCCATCCTGGCGCTCTAGTCATTCGGCCATCTACATTACGTAAAGCGGCCGTTTATTTATCAATAAATCTTCTTTTCCAACAGGCAAATTGTCTTAAAATTGAGATTTCAGTTTTTGATTGGATCCAAAGTCATTTTCAATCTAAATTTACTGTATATTGACGAAAAGAATTTTATTTGCTTCAAAAATTAAAATACAAACAAGCTTCAGCAGCTCAAATTATGGGCTTGCTCATTCGCAAATAGTTCGGGAATCCGATGCCTCCCATTTTTGATTTACGTGTGTATGTGTTTCTATCTAGTAACCACTACTTAATCAACATTTTTTTTCTTCTTTTTTTATATACACATGCAGATTTGAACCGATAAATCTTTGTTCATGTTTTAAAACAACGTACGGCCGGTAAGGTTTCGCAACCAAGATGGACGCCCGATTCTTATTGAGCGCTTGAAAATTACGGTTAGTTAAACGTTCTTCAAGATAAATATAGAGTAAACGATTTTTTTCACAATCAGCGGTTTGAGTACCATCTTTTTAATGGTTATTCAACTGTTGTAATTAAATATGGTAAAATAACAAACAAATAAATGGTTATTTTACTATTTTCTTACGGAAATTTTTAACAGTGTGCACCGTAATTCTTTAAGTTTACAATATCATAAAGGATAATTACGCTATAAATTACACAATTTTTGTCTGAATTTTTTGACAGTATTGTGTTACAATCTCAAGAAGATAGAGAAGGATGTTTACATAAGAATTTTTAACCCTTCAGAACTCGCGTCGTTAGCAAAAAAACTCACACCAAGAAGAAAAATATATATCGGGCAATTTTTTGCTCTGCCTGGTTTCTCCTTGTAAATTTCTCTTGCTGTCACGATGTGTTTGATAGTCATTATGTCTTTATTTGACTGTTGCCAAGGGCGTTTCCTGGTCGGAGTAGTGAAGTGACAGTGTTTTTCTCATTGTGCGATTTCAGGTGAAACTTTTTTTTTTAATGTGAGTCTTTTTCTTTTGAAGCGAGATCTCGCTCGTGTAATTTGCCTAAAACGATTTTTTTTTTGTTTCATCAAATAGTAAATTATATATGTACCTAAAGAGGGGGAAATAAATGAATATATCAATTGCATAGTATATTTTATTTAAATATTTAAATTTCTTTAATTTCAAAAATTGTTTTTAATTTTGAAGCTGACTTCACGAAGAAGGACGGTTTAAATGGTTCTGGCTAAACTATGTATGCCTTTTTATGCTTCTTTTAAAAGATACATTTTCATTTTTCAAACTCTTTTTCATTTTTTTTTTTTTTCTTCTTAGTTTTCATAAGGAAAATTGTGTACCTCACAAATAATATTACCTAATTTGCGTGACGTAATATTTCAAGAAAATAGAACACCTGTTTGATATACTTAAAATAATTATTGTTTTCGGTAACAATTGGAGCTAGACTAAATAAAAATGCTTTTTAGTTGAAAATATTTCATTTACCATCTTTTTTTTTTCAGAGGAGAATAGGTGGTGTGAGAAATGCGCACGCGCGAGTTCTCAGGTTACTCATTTTGACGCGAATTCTGAAGGGTTAACTAAAATGAAATGTATGTAGTTTACTCACAGTACTTAAATGACAGACACGAACAGATTTTACTTAAAGAGTTTTGTAACATTAAAAGTTTATTAGAGTTGCGTATAAACATTATTTTTCCTAAAGTATTTTTTTTATGTTAAATACTGCTTGGAAAATATTTTAAAATTAAAAACGAAAATAAATCATAAACACTTTAATAACTTCATACAAATGATACTGTAATTTAAAAAAATTACTAACAGCGAATGCCTGATGTGTATGATTTCTAAGATTGTAAGTACATTTTAAAAGAATAAATAAATAAACAATAAAAATATCTACATTGTGTTAAAACTAGACTCTACCCAAGTAGAAGACGACGAAATAATAACAATAATACTAAAAAAAAAACAACTATTTGTTAAAGTTTTGTTGAGCGTATTACATAAAGCACATTACCAGACTTGTACAATCAATCTATGTTGGAATCACATCATACACTGTGTCAAGAATAGGGTTAAGTAATGTATGCTAATTTGTTTTTTTCCTTAATATCATGCAATACTGTTCAATTTAATTTCCGAAACATTGCTTTGAAATATTACTGAGTCTTCTTGTTTGTGCCTGCTGGATCGTTTTAATTCCCAATGGGTGGTCAAATGTAACATATTTCATTGTTCAAAAACTAAAAAGTGGGTTACACTTGCAAAGAGTATCTGCAGTTGAATGTATAGCATGTCATATACCAGTCACTATTTTTACATTAATCCATGTAGGCAGATAAGTAAATGGAAAATCTCGATATGAATCGAACACGCTAAAACCCTGCCTTTCAAATCACTAATTGAGTCTGAAATTAATTTTACGCTAAAGTAATCAATCACTATCTAAGTGAAACAGATTACCTTAGGGAAAACTAATTATTTGCTGTATACGAAGAGATGCAGGTTTACTGCGAGGAATAATTTCTCTCCATATTGGAAATAGCAAATTAGGTATTGACATAACTCTTCGCAATTTAAAATTAATTTTGGAAAATTATAGCTCACTTTTATGTTGAACTTGTTTTCCGATTATTAGTAAATTGAAAATATTATTTATTAATATTTAAAGGATTTTTTTTTTTTAAATTGTCAAGTAATTTTAACTTTTATAACGTTTTTTTAATGTTAGTTTAATATACTAGAATGCATTTGTATCTGTGCACATATCTTTATTTTAATTACCTACTCAATTGAACTTAAGTATGGCAGTTAAAATACGGTAGTAAAAACTCGCTCATGGATATATAGGCTACAGAAAACGTGATATATGTGCTTTTACGGCGAGACTATTATTATTTTTTTAATTTCTTAAACTATCAGTTTGTGCTTGAAACTGAGAAGACAATTTTTATTCAATTTTTTCTCACAAACTTTTGTTTGATTAATGCATTAATATGTATTTACAATAAGTTTAATTTTATGCGTTTGTTAATATAAAAATGTCACATTATTTGCAAACATATCTTCTTGCTAAAATGCGCATTTACGGAAATAGTTTTTGACAAAACAGACACTTAACACATTCTCGACAATTTATACTATTTACAAACGGGCTGATTGGTTGCCAAATATATGAGTTTTTTTTTAAGGTTTTGTTCTTTATTTAATAAGTTTAACATCGTATAATTTATATGAATTAACTGGGATTAAAACTTAAAATTATATTTACAAATAACAAATTCACAAAAAAAAAAAAAAACTCTCACGTGTTTGGAGTGAATGAAAACCTATTTTCTCAATTTAAAAAAAAAATTGACACTGAACAACAGTCCAAATGAAGCCGAAATATAACCTTCACGATTTTTTTCTTCTTCTTGCTTATTCTTTTATAGTTATTTTTCATAAGCTAAACTAAGCTGAGAAGCATCTTTTTTATTGGTGGCAAAGTATGGTTAATGTACACTATGCCAAAAAATCTACTAAATAAGCAAGAGTAAAATTCATTGTGTAAGCAAGGTAATAGGACTTCTATTTTGTGTCAAGTAAGACCTATCAAAAAACTTACGACACATTGAAAAATATTGCCAAAAGTGAAATTAAAATTAAAAGCAAATGAGAATAATTTATTTCAAAATTACGAAGCTGCCCGACCCAGCTTTAATAAACGACTATCTTTAATTAATGAGGAAAAAACGCATGTGTGTACCTGTAAGATACGTACCACATACTTATGCCACACAGAATAAATACAATATATGTGCATTGGCAATGTATATATTTATGCAAATAGTAAAATACTTACTTCTAATGCATCTTTCTTAAGAATGTCATTACAATTCCCAATTTAATATACATTTAAAGCTCACCATTTTTTTTTCAATTTAAAAAAGTTAAAAATGTACAAAAGAAAATATTAAGAATAATAATAATGCAAATGATATTATTCGTCTAGTGCCGTACTTAATTAAATAAATGCAAAAAATATTTCTCTAAAAACAAGGTTGACGAATTCCACAAATGATGCTTTGAAGCATCGTTACGACTGACCTAAGTTTAGCCATTTGAAAAATATGCTCATCTAAATATGGCTTCAATCATTTCTTATCATGTGCCACTGCCTTTGTAATCTTACACAAAAGAAGAATAATGTCAGCATACGATAGCATACATAGCATTGTGTGAAAATAGGGTGAAAGTACGAAAAAAAAAACACAAACCCAATAATTCTTCGAAGCTGTTACTTAAATCAGCGGGGCTTCCACTATGCCACATATAAATGAATTATACTACCAAAAATATGGCTAAAATAACATTGTGGCTCGAAACACATAAAATGGTTGTTTTCGACTTCGTTGATGAATGCCCTCGCATTTATTTTGTGATGCATGAACAAGGTTGAATGTAAATAAACAGTTACGATTTTCCTTTCTCGGTTCCTTTCTTAATGTTGGTTATTTAAGAACTTTTGGGCGAGATCCAGAGAAGAAATCCTTCTTTTTTTCGTTTCTTAAGATTTTATAACTGGAAGGAAACGCTTTGTGCAAACAAGGAATGTTCTTGTAACTGGAAATTTTTTTAACGTTCCCTCAAAATTTCTTAGACAAGTATATTTATTTAGTTTTGTGTAAATGCATGCATTGTAATTTCTTTGAACATTAAAAGTAATACATAATAAAAATCAGATAATATTTATGCCAGATTCATTTGTCTGACCACGAATTTATGCAACTTTCAGCTTTACGTAGTGTATATTAACTTATATTTTAACTTTCTTGCACAAAGCAAGATAAGTATTTTCAAAAAAAAAAGAAAGAAAAAAACATTCTACTCAGACATTAAGGTAAAATTCCTCCTAATCGGCTTGGAGTAGTCTTTTCGTCATGTATTTGCTCATTTACGTACTCTCGTTGCAATGCATGTTTTGTCTACTCCCGAAACCGCTTTGACAAGTGTCGTCTTGACATCTGCATGTATGTATCTTGTTGTGAAACAGATTTTGTGGTAGCAATCAGATGTTCCATTAAGACACTAAATCGTTGTGTGTGTATATGAAATCTCACAGACATCGTTTTCAGATTTATAATATTGCACTTGCAATCATACGTTTAGCGTGAATATAGTTTTAAAGGTAGTTTGACACACCTCAAACATTAATTTTTAAAATTTAGATTATTTTGTATAATATATATAAATAGGCAAAGACAAAACACTTAAGTATCATTTTCTCCTCTGTTTGTCAACCGATTTTCTTCTTATTATTTTTTCTCGTTTTAGTAGTTTTAGGGTTGATTTAGGAGTTTTAGTAGTAGATTTAGGAGTTTTAATGTTATCAATAAAAACATTTTTAAGTAGTTTTTTCCCTTCTGCTTTTCTTGATAGATTCGAAGCCTTTTTTTTTGAAGATTTTCTTCGACTTATTTTCATACTACTCCTTACATCTACAATATTTGTTCAATACTAAGTACTAACAATGTCTAAAGTTATTTGAACGTTCGAACACGAACGGTCGAATTTTGACCGCCAAAAGAGCTTTAGTAAGTATTATTGCACTTGTTGGATGATTTTTTTGAACAGTTTTTATTAATATATTTCAACAATCAACGCACCATACATAAACAATTGTTCCTAAAATGGTGCATGTTTTGAGCTTCTAACGTAATGATATAAACACATCCTTTCATTAAAACAAGAATGGAAAAAAAAGTTTTTCATTCTTGTTTAATCTTTTGGTCTTGATTAGATTGCAAAGTATATTTGGTTCAATTATGTGTAATTTGTTTGTAACTAAAGATCATTTATTTTTCATTCCCTTCTGATTGGTTTGCGCATGTCTCGAAGTATTATTTTTCACTAGATAATTTTATTCCGCCCCCTCTTCTCTCTCTTCTTCGCTGAAATTTAACGGATTATCATATCACATATTACATTGCACTAGATAATTTAAGATACTAGTTATGTCTCAATAGCCTTATTGAGTTCAATAATGAAACAAAAATCGCATATGTACTTAGCTTTTTTTTTAAATATACATGGTCACATTTGTGTATATTCATGCATGTTAAAAGCAGTACGGCGCATCGTATTTCATATGGGGGAAATTGTGTTATTTCTACTTCTGTTGTTTTTGTTGTTTCTAATGCCACTTGGATATCCAAGCTCAACTTCGCAGAGTGACCAGGAATTAAGGAAGTTAAGAGCGCGTTCGTTTATAGATGAGCATTACAACGGTGGAAGTGCGACTTGGTTCATTATGTATTTGGATGATACCAGATGGCGATACCACAAATACGCCACCTTCCTTTTTTGACCTAAGAGGGAAATACCTCCGTTACCCTCGGAACTTCAGGGACCATGGATTTTACATGTACGTATCCCCAAGTGTACATGGTGCGTCTTCAGCGGGTTGGGTAATGAAAACCCAACTTCTGCTTGGAAGTCCGACATCCTAACCACTAGGCTACCACGGCCCTATTTCTACTTCTTGATACACTGATTGTATCTCTCACGCAGAATATGTTTGGCCAAGGCTGAACTTGATCGTTAACTGTTTAACTGTTATTCAGGCTGTTTCATTTCGCCATAAATGAAGGGACAAAAATTGGGGTCGGCACTCAGCGCCATCTATTCAACTTTAAGGCTACTTTTTAACAGATACGAAACAGTTTATTTCATTAAAAGTTTGAGAAATTTCAATATTATTAATTTTAAACCTGTTCAAGATAAGTAACCTCATCCATTCTTTACTATATTGCTTATTTCTGTAAATATATATAGTTCATTACACATATAAACTATATGCTAAATAAATGTTGTACGGAAATTTAATCTATGTGTAATATAGAATAAATAGCATTATCCTAACGTTTGCTGCTCAGGCAAAATTTGCAATACATATATTTTTTGAAACGTTCAAAATTACATTTAAATAATTTTAAGTTAAGAGTTGACTAGTTAATTTTCTATTTTTTTATATATATAAAAGAAATATGCCGAAAATGGTGAATAAAACAACTATTTTATTCTAAGCATTTATTTCTGCACAGAAGAAATAATAAAATGCATACAAATGCATTAAAAAACACACACATATTGGCTATAAATCAAAGGCCGAATATCATTAAATTCCAATTATTTCAGCGTAAAGAACATAATGAACTGTTAAAGAACTACATAAACCTGCCAAAAGTTGTTACGACTGAAACAAGAATCATTTTCGGTACTTTTCCGCTTCAGGAGGACTGGCGATGGCGAAATTTTATTTCGTCAATCAATTTGTTTCGTGTGTGGAGTTTGTTTTTGCGAAAAATATTTAAACATCGCCAACGTCAAACCAAAATGGTACAGTAGTTTGGCGAAGAAAAATAAAAACATCCCCAGCCTCCCCGAAACGGAAAAGTACCTTATTTTCACTAAAAAAATCTAATTGACTGCAAAAAATCCTTAAAATTACATTTTAAAAAAATAGACAGGACGACTTTACGCTAAAAATATTCACCACCAGAACTTAGAAGAACTATCAGTCTTAGTTTTAATACTATTAGATATGGCATAAAACATTATTTCCTTTCCACAATGCCAATGCCTAAAACATTCTAGGTATTTTGCACAATGAGGAATAAAAAATGCATACAAAAGACATAAAGACAGAATGAACAATGAATGACTGGAATTACAATTTTAAAACTTTGCGTGAGAGAGGTTTATTCACAACTTTCAAACTGACACTGACACTATTTGCAATATTTTTTTTAAAAAATATTCAAAAATTTTTTGCATATATGTGAAATAATAATTTGAAAATGTTCTAAGAGGTAAAATCTGTTTGTGTGCCAACATTTTGGAGTTGTATATGATGAATGTCTGATTCACCATTACCAGACATTAAAAGAAAATCTGCTGGTGCACCATCACAGAAATTAACTGCCACCTCTGATTCCTCAGATGAGTCGCACAGCTTCCGTTTCTTTATTTTTCTGTCAGGCTTTACTAACGGCTGCATATATTTCGGATAATCTTTAAATATGTACGGGATTGATCCTTTTCTGAGATGTCTGCAATTCTTTGTTTGAATTAGATCATCTTTTTTGAAATGCTTTACTGCAAACTACAGATTAATTGGATTTGTCGTTGACGACAAAATCTTTCCGCGAAATAACTTTTAGCCAGCGTTCACACAGAGCTAATTCTGAAGGAAATTCATGGTACGAAATACCTTCCTTATCCTTTTTCTTACTCTTTTTGGACGAGGTACAATACGGTACACAGCAATTAACCATTTCAATAATATTTAGTTAACCATTCCCAACAATATTTAGCTGATGAAACCAGGAAAGGACATCGTATCAGCAAAATAAAGATGCTTTTAAATGATGTAAACAATCTTTTTCTGGGTCACGAACTAGCGGCTCCTAGCGGGAAAATGTAAAAGTATCACAGCAGAAAAGTGCGACGTCGGCTCTTTTGAAGTTTTCAGAAATGAAACAGCCTGATCCGTAACAGTTAACTAACTGGATCAAGTTCAGCCTTGGTTTGGCGATAGTCAAAGGCTTGTACTAAGGAGTTAGTGAATGAACAAGAGAGCTGAATTTGTAAATCTTTCGACGGATCACATCTTAACGTCTGCTGTAATGAATGACCTTGTAATAGTCCTATGAATGTTTAAAAAAAAATTTTATTTTACGAAAAAAAAAAACGTGACGTTATGTCACATATTCTTTTCGTATGTAATATTATCACGTAAATTAGTTATATGTAAAATAATAGATTTTTCTGCGTGATTCAAGGTAATCATTACAGATCGGCATATTAGGATGTAAACATGAACATAGCTTTAAAAATTAAAATGCACATGTGTGGAGGTGAGTTTTTTTTTTTTTTTTTATAATGATTTTTTCAACTTCCGTATTAGTTATACAAAAAGGTCTACAAAATAATTAATAATTTTCATTGAACACTTAACAAGGGCATATGTGGATGTGAGCACATTATTAATTATCATGATTTATTCAACTTCCGTATTAGTTAACAAACAAAGGGTATAAAATAATTCATAATTTTCATTGAACACTTGTATATGCTATCAGCTCTGATCATTATAAAATCCATCAATGAGGGTGTGCGTTTTTGTTTTTTAACACGTCTGTTGCAGTTTAAATTCTATTAATGGAATTTACTAATTAGTAAATGTCAAACTGTTTTCTTTTACCTTTATTTATTAGTCCGGACGATTTTTCAACAGCCGTTTGATTTTATTTTCTTTCATATTAAATAGATATCTTCGATAATTGTTCCTCTTTTCCCATAATGTTATATTTTTCTTCAATTTATTATGTTAGGGTATAATTTACGACTTAAAAGTGATGCACACAAACTCTCCTTCACCAATATCTCTCCATTCATTACGTTTTTTTCATACGCATAATTTTTCCACTGTTTGTGTGTTAAATGCTTCTTTTCTTCCGCTTAGATAAATTAATTCCCACGACCGTTTTTACGTAATTTTTGCCCAGAAAGAAAAATGGCGATTATGTGCGAATGTGGTAGAGAAAGAAAAAGGATATTTTGGAAAAAGCTCAACTATGCTTCAGACGTTATGAGATCAAGTTGGGTTTTGTGTTTAGACTTTCCACTTAACATTTATTACTCTTCTTTTTCGTCTAAGTAAGCAAATTAACTACCCATATTTTCGTAGCCGCATAACAACTAGGAAAATGAATTTCAACTCTCTTGCTACTCGAACCATTAATCATGGAATATTAAACGAAAAAAAAAGGGAAACTTCCTGCAGTGAATTTCTTCTTATTTTTATATTCATCTCGTCCAAATAATGTGAAAAGACCCAAATTGTAATGTATATTTTTATGAAGCTTCTCCTGTTTTTATTTTTATTGTACTTTGCATTGAATAACGGTATAAGCGCACACATTAAATATATTGCATACATTCACGTTAACTTAATTTTCCTTCAATAATGTATAATATGTTTTGTTCCAATCGTATCAATTATTTAAAGAACTAGGGGGGGGTTCTGCTTATTCACGTTCTCGAACCCCCAGCTAGGACTGTAAGCAATTTTATTCGGATCGCTTCATGTACCAAGCTCGCTTCGCTTGTTCGAGAATTGCTACTTTTTTGTAGTCTACTAAGTCTACAATCATATACTCATATATAGTGGTATGAGTGGATAAGTGTCTATTTATACAAACAGTCAAAAAAAGTTCAACACTTATGGTTAAAATTTAATTAAAACATTATTCGTACATCATACAGATAATTAAATACATTCAAACCTTGCATACTGTTATAAATACAGTAGTCTTAGATATTAAACTGAGTCAGGTTGATTTTCGTCGTGGCACCCTTTATTTGCTATACGTCAGTAACGTTTTCTGTCCTGTTCCACGTTATCTTCAATGCTTTCAAGCAATTTCCCAAGCGCGTCTCTAGCGCCATCTTTGTTAGGAAAGGAATCCCGTATGTGTCACTCCAAACTATCTGCCCTTAAACGGTACGCAGCACCAGAAACACTACAAACTAGGATTTCTTTTTAGATTTATGTATATAAATGTTTATCTGATGTTTACTTTTAGGAAATGTTTGCTAGGAGTGCGGAAGAACGATACATTGGTGCAGTTGGCGATAAATCGTCCAATAGGCAACTTTGAAATGTATGTTCTTAAATGTTTTCGTTTATTTTGCTTTCCTCCGAAGCGTAGTTTTGGCATTTTTTTCAGTTTGTTAGTAAAAAGAAATGAGGTCTATTTGAATAAACTTAAAAACCCATACAAGTGACTTAAAAAAGAATTCGATTGCAAGATTATTAAATAAGTCTGAGGAAGCATAGGCAAATAAGGAAGATCGCGTGAAACCTTCCAGCGTATTATTATTATTTTTTTGGAGCGGACCTTCTTGATGGACAGTAAAAATTATCCATTTATTAAACCTCCTGAACATGTCCTAAATCAGTAATAAAATCGATGTCTTTTTCAAAACAGTATTTTCTTATTAAAATAAGTACTTTTTAATAAAACTTTTTTCCTCCTTTTAATACTATGATGAGAAGGTATGCCCTAAGTATAATCGAATGCACATGGGCGATTGCATATCTTTCAGGCACGATGACTTTAGCACTTTTTGTGAACACTTTGCGCACTCTCAGAAATAGAGCTCTCACTTTCGACGATTCTTAAATCGTCAAGCAAATTTCGGTATTTACAACGATTCTTTCCTCGTGCGATCACGTGACTTAAAAAAGATACTATACAAACTTTGTCAATTTGACGAAGGGTTTACTTGTAGCGTTTTTCACAAAGATATTTCCTCAAATACGACGAAAGTTTCGTAAGATTTGAGCATGCGCTTCTGAGAGTGCGCCAAAACATTCGCAAATGTTTCGTAAATTTGGTGTGAAAAAATTGGGCGACCAAACAAAAAAAAATCCAAGAGTTTCTGATTGAGATATTATAATAGTATTATATATCAATGCAACGGAATTCCTAAAAAAAAAGCAGATGCCACTCAATATATTTAACAAGAAAATTAGTTTAAACAAAACAAGCTGAAGAAAGGATTAAACAAAGGGGTTACCAAATCGTATGTCTAAATTGGGAATTAATAAAGACACAAAATATTAATACATAATGCAAAAAAAAATAAGGTGCATAAAATTGTATTTAAAAATTAATTAACAAAAATGGGTAAATATTTTAAGACAATAAACCTTTAACGTGTATTTTCAATTTATTATTTTTTTAAAAGGATTATGGTAGCAAGATGTATTTAAACTCATTCTTTAAAGTTACATAATGTTTCATGTAACCATTACATACATTTTATAACCATTATTGACACAACGTTGAACCAATAACTTTTTCTCATGCGGATCTCAATACCGCTGTAAAGAATAAAAGGGAATAAAATGAAGCAAGAACTCTCAGTTTTTAATTTAAAAAAAAGAAAAAAGAAAAGTTTAATTTCTTACATATGATGAAACATTGTCCTGCTCAAAAGTAGCATATATAATCCAGTTTAACTGCATATTAACTTTTCGGCACAATTTAATGTTTATGATATTTGTTTTCGCCCACCAGTTTTCCTTTCTAAATTGATTTTTGAAGGAAAACATGAATTGTATACTAAGATTATAAGTTAAAATATTACTTTTAGTATTTTTGTTGTAGTCATTAGTTTTTCTCTTAAATGCTATTAATACTTAAACTATGGAATGTATGCACTAATACATCCATATCGTATGATTGATAGGTCAAAACCTTCTTTAAACTGATTTTATTTTCCTATTTTTAGCGAAGCCTTAAAATTCATCTGTATCGGCCATTACATTATTATACATTAAAAGAGATAAAATGTTTTTTTAGCTCGTAATAATCACTGATTTTCGGTGATAAAGCTCAATATTAAAATCTGTACAGCTGTTATTAGGGATGTTTTTTCTTTTTTTAAATGTAAAGAGGGAAAAAATACTTAAAGTAAGAATACAGTACATACATACCAAAACGACTGAAATGTATTCACACACCATATAATAGCAACATGTAAAAAAACACAAAAAGCGAGCACTTTTATCATAAGCCTCCACGTAAAAATACCAGTGGTATGCTGTTTGCATCAATAAAAGTCCAAGACTTACACCATTACGTCATGTTTCGCTTCCCTAGCAGCAACGGAATACATAACGAGCGAGATGGGATATCCTAACAACTATTAATAGCCTTGTGTTATACCATTGGGGGCTGCAGCTGTCGCATGAGGATATAATTTATGGACATAAGCATAAGGACTCCCCTAAAGGGTATTCTTAGATGCAACGAGTCCTCTGGGGCAAAACTATGTAATTAAAGGACCCTGCGGTTTGAGTAAGCGTTATATCAGTAGTGCAGAGATGAAATTACGTTGTACATTTATTATGCATTAACGAAATATAGTTGTGATCTTTTACTGATGCATTTGACAGTTGGACAAACTACTTAAAATACAAGTCTTGACGATATCATGTTAAAATTAAAATAAAGGACAAAATGTTTGTTAAGAAAAAATGTTGTGTTAAAATTTAGAAATTAGTTTAAAATGTCTTTATTTTGGTTTAGTTTTATCAATTTAACTCTATTTACTTTTGATCTTTTTAACTTTAGTTCAAATATTAATGTCATCTGACAAGTATTTATTTTCAAAATTTATGTAAAAATACTTTACTCAAAGGATGCTCTGGGGCAAAAGAATTGATTGAGATTACGTAATTATAGAATGATTTAATTGCAGACCTATTTATGACCTATTTATGGGCGAATCTATTAAGGAATCTCACTTACAAAATTTCACAATCAAACGCATGTCTTCGAGAATGGGTTGGTGTA
Source organism: Octonoba sinensis (assembly GCA_038502835.1). Taxonomy (NCBI): domain Eukaryota; kingdom Metazoa; phylum Arthropoda; class Arachnida; order Araneae; family Uloboridae; genus Octonoba; species Octonoba sinensis. The sequence goes on along the minus strand of CM076602.1, from coordinate 104,194,111 downwards.
GTGTTAAAGCCGAAATTTGCTGGTTGCTACCCAATCGAAACCATTCTATGGCGATGGTTTCTCAAAAAAATGGAAAATCGCCAGCTTCCATGTCGTATGATAATGTAGGACATTAGATATTCCTTGATTACCTAGTTGTCTTGGATACTATCGGTTAAATTCAATTTCGAATCTTCAAAGCACAAGTGCCTTTCCTAGGGAGGAAACTGGGCATCAAATTTCAAAATTTCACAAATGGTAAAGGCATCCACTGATAGTGTGGTTCCATGAAACAAAAAACAAAATGGTTGCCAGTCCCTGGGGATGCACAGGAGATGCAAGTGCTGGGGAAACAATAGGCAGCTATTTTTAAAAACAACAAACAATCAAATCAAATATAAATAGTTTGTGCTTTGGGATAAATTAGCCGTAAATGTTTTATGCTAAAGAAAAAGAAAACAAATGAATGCTTTTTTTTTTCTTTAAACCCCTTTCCTATCCAGAAAAAGCACCTCAAAAGTGTATATTTCTTAACAAAAAGGTTTCAAAGAGCGAAGAAAGGAAGGCTGGTCCTAATCTTGCTCTGTGGGATTCAAATGGTGATATAACATTGATTAAAGCATTTGGGTATAGTATCCTCATTGTTAAAGATTTCATTGTTTATTGTGTTAGGGCTCTGTTCTTAGGCGCCTTCTATTCATTTTTTGTGTAAACAACATCCACCAGCATTTGGACAAGCAAACGAAGGTTGCTTGCTACGCAGATGACATTGCGATTTATCACACAAGCAAAAATATATGAAAAAATCTGAGATATCCGTAAACAAATCTCTTATAGGTACTCTGAGCTGCTCAATGAAACTAAAATTAAAGATCAATCCTCTCAAAACAAATTAGTTTTTTCCGTATTGATATAAAACATAGGAAATCTTTTAAAGAAAATATATCAATAAACGTCCCGCTGGACAAGGAAGACTCCCACAGATATCTAGGAATAACCTTAGATACTGAGCTGCGATTTAATAAACATATAGAAAACGGCTCCAAGCGCCTAAAGTGCCTTTGTGGCACAAACTTCTCCACCAAACCCCTACCTGTTAGCCGAGGCCTTAGGATTGCTTACTCACGGGGAGAGGTAGTGGGGTCTACGGATTTTACATGCACATATCCCCTAGTATACATGGTGGTCTTCAGTGGGTATCGAACGCGCGACCTTCCAGGCGGAAGTCCGACGTGCTAACCACTGGGCTACCACGGCCCTTGTGGCACAAACTGGGGGGCCAGTTCGAAAACACTAAAAACAACCTACACTGCACTGATTAGACCAAACCTTGAATATGCGACCAACGACTTAAAGTGCGGAACGGGAATGTGGACTCCCGACTCTACTACAGAGAAGAAAATATCGTAAAGTCAATTTCACTAATAATGCAAAGAGTCGAGGCCTGGACCACATCTCCAGAAGAACGTTTTTAATTGTAACAGTAAAACTAGACTCAAGAGGTCATCCAATTTGACATGCGACGACGAGATCAGAAAAGAACTAGAACTCAGATTCTCTTTTCACACTGCTCTACCAGAACCAGTATTTCCCTCCTGCATTCCAAAAAACACCAAAATAATCCTTGATCTTGTGGAATACTGCTTAAAAAAGGAAGCTGTGGATGTTATTAAAACCAAAGGACACAGAAAAATTGAGATGTATTCTAACTCCGGACTAATCCAAATTTATACAGATGGCTCCTTAGATGAAACAATCATCAGCGGAGGATCCGGAGTTCACATTATACTACCAGATAACTCAACCAGACATTTAAATATGGAGCAGGTAACACAGATTCGAATTCTACGTGCGTATTAAATGCAATTCAAGAGGCCCTGAAGGAATACACCATTTTAAACGAAATAAAGACAAATTACTTGTAATATATTGTGATTCCAAAGCTACTCTAGAGGTAATTAACTATACATATCCACTCACACAGAAAATTCAGTCTACTAGAAACAATTTGTCAAATAGGGAAAACATGCACCATGCAATGGATGCCTGCACACGTCGGAATTAATGGCAATTAGTCAGCTGATGAACTGGCTAGAGAGGCAAGAGATCGAAACGTTAACACCACAAGCCTAGTTATATTTGATGACGCAAACACCATTGCCCAATATCGACTTAAAGAAAACCATCAAGGTGAATCATCAAATATGCGAGATTAATGCCAACAGAAATATCAAAGGCAATTACTTGATTGAGATCAGGCCACTTTGGCCAGCATTAAAATTAATTCCGACAATACCAGGACGTATATAAGATGCAGAAACTGTCCTGGTGAAGCGCTCTCCCCAAGTCATATTTTCAACTGTCCAGAAATACTAGAATCTCCCCAGAACACTGGATAATACCCATTTGAAGGCGATCTCTACACAGAGAAAATAGCAGAGCTGGCCAAGGCTGTCATTAGAGTCCACGGATCCATTTGACTTCAAGATGGACACGACACCAACCAACAAAAGATGTCATTGTTAAAGATGTCGTCGACTAGCGTTCCTGACTAGAAAAAGAAATTTTAAGACCCCAACGTAAGAGAAAACGAAAGAAGCAAAAATTCGGTGGGTTCATAATACTGAGTTTTAAAATATGTTTTTTATGGCTTTGACCCTAGATGAAACCGTATTCATATATACCTCAAACCGACACATCTTGACTGAAACGACTGACATCAGGACAGAAATCCCGCATGTGGGATTGCAAGAGTTTTATATAGGAAATGGACTATAAAACGAGAATTGACTCGGAAGAGGAAATTACTCAAAATATTTCTTCTAATTGACATCTAGTATGAATTGATTATTATTCCGCTCATTTCGTACCAACACTACTTTAAGAAGATGTTCACTTGACTGATATTCTGTTCCGGAACTCAAGTAATTTTTACGAACGAGCAGACTTTCAGAGTGGTGATAATTTTAAATGGCTTCACGCCATCTGAAATTATCACCACTCTAAATATATGTTGTCTATACTAGTTTAAACGTGTTACTAGAAAAACATTTTTTGAATCTTCCCCAGCAGTCCAATCGTTTTATTATTATTTTTTTAACAGACAGCTGTCAATGTCCTCTTAAGCATGTCATGTCTCTTTCACATTTGCATCTCAATCAACTGTTTTTATTCTCCTTATTAGTATTTAGTTATTTATTTATTTTTTGAACATTATATTCTTCCTACATGTTATTATCTTTTGAGATTCAGTAACATTTCTTATGAATAAATACTAATATTTCACAAGTTTTCGGGATTTCCAGAATATGATGGGTATTAAAATAAAAGTATTTGATTTTATAATAAAGAGAGATGCTTTCCCAAAAAGTTATTACTGCTCTAAAGTAAGTTTAACCAGTCATATCGTCGACAAGGCCGTAGTAGCCTAGTGGTTAGGACGTCGGATTGCTACCTGGAAGGTCGCGTGTTCGATACCAGCTGAAGACCCCCCCCCCCCCCATGTACACTTGGGGATACGTTAAACGCATGTAAAATCTCCCCTACCTCGTCCCCGGATGCAGGGCATCCCTGAGGCCTAGTGCTAACAGGGAAGGAGGTCGGAGGAGAAAAGTCATAACGTCAACAAGTTCTTTAGGGCACTTATAGGTCACTGGTCGTTACGTAGCGAAAGAATATTGATCAGGATATCTGGAAATATCGCTTTTGCGTAGCTTTTTTTTTTTTTTTTTTTTTCAACGTTTGACGAAAGGAAGAAAAAAAGTTTATTTAATTGCTGCAATGATAAAGCGTTTTTTATTTCTTATGGACCCCAATTGATTTGCTCAAGTATGAAAACCACATTTTTAAAGTCATTATTTTTATTCACTCGAGTAAGCACCCGGAACTTTATTTTGCCGCAAGCATCTACTGGTAAAATGAATAGTGAAGTGCTGAACAAACCAAAAACACCACTCAACGTATGGTAAATGTTCTGATGTTTTGATTTCTGAATGACATATAAGAGGTTTGAAAATTGATCACATTAAAGTACGAGTCAGATGTGAGCATTTTTAAATTTGTATCGAACATTTATTTTGAACTTGATTTTTAAAAATATTTCCTAGTTGATTTCATTTTTATTGCAGCTAATAGCAGAAAGAAATCCTAAGTATGTGATTGTTTCTTTCATCTACATCAGTGGTTTCCAAAGTTTTCCGTATTTACCACCTGGGACCTATTCTGACTTACAAGAGGTCCCTATCTGGTAAAGAAAAAATGGGGGCTGGCATGAGATGTAAATACGTGTGACCAGACTGGATCTTAAGAAAGCAAAGTTTTACTAAGTTTTATCCATAATGCACCGAACGGAAATTATGCCAATGTACTTTCACGATACTTATTTAGATACAGAGCATATCAATTAGATATAATTGACAAATTATGTAAGTCGTCACCCATTTATTCTTTGTGATTACAACAAGTAAACACTTAGGGAGCTTTCACACCAAAGGCGACGGATACAAAAAAAATCTTAGCTGATCTGCGCAATCGCAGAACTAATTTTTCAAGGCAAAAATATGACATTTGCTTACGTCAGCGTTTCTCAACCTTTCAGTACTCGTGGCCCAGTTTTCTATCATAATTTTCTTCGCACCCCCCCCCCTTACCATAAAATGTATACAACAATAATGCATATGAGAACTGATTCTGTTTTTGAATTATTTATAACTAACTGCCAAAACAAGAGTAAAAACAAGTAATTTTAGTAATAAATTAATTTAGTAATAAATCATTATTTAAATTTTGGGCAGGAGTAGAGGATGATTTTTCTGCACTAAAAACAAGGGCATCTCGTATTCTATTACCATTTTCAACATTCTCAACAACTTTTGTGAAACTGGATTTTCTGCTGTGGCTTCTTTGAAGACAAACTTATAGATCTCGGCTAAATATAGAAACAACCGAAGGTAGCAATTTCAAATATTAAGCCTTCCTTCAAAAAACTTTGCTTTGAAAGACAGACATAAGGAAGAGTTACCAATATTTATCAAATTTGTTTTTAATTTAGTATGTTTTGATTAAGAAAGTTTTAATTTAGTTATTTGTTTTACTTTAGTAAGTTATTAAATATGTCGAAATGTATTTTGTTTTCTATGTGTATGTGTGCTTTCCTTTCAGTCAGTTAATCAATTTTTTAAAGTAATGTTTTCTCTTGGACATTCTCGCGCTCCCCTTCTCGTGTGCTCTCGCCCCACTAGGGTGTCGCGCCCACAGGTTGAGAATCACTGGCTGACATAGATAAAAAAAGACAAGGGTTTTTTTTTGTCCTTGTCGCCTTTGGTGAGCCTTTGAAAGTACTTTAACACTTTTAATATCCGTATCCAGCTGGAGCTGCGGCAGGAACTTTAACACATAAAAACTAAATCTGGCATGATAGAAAAAAAATCTTAAAATGTTGTTGCAAATTATACTTCGTAATTTTTCACCAATAACCGCCACGAATTTTTTCTCCTTCCTCCAAATCCCGATTCCGAGATTTTGTGCATTCATTCAAATTATATTTTGTTTGATTGCAAACATTTATAACGTTACTTCCGCTTACGTTTCCGCTCCATACTGAAATTACTCTAACCGTACCAAAAGAAGTACAATTTCAAAAATTGAAATTAAATTATAGCAAGCGTCAGTTTATAAACGCAATGGAAAATTGTGTTAGTCTGTTATTTTATGTTGAAAATCTTATTTTTCATACGAAAAAGTACAACTTCGAAAACACTGCGAAATTGATACATGGTCCCTTTTGACTGACGACTCCGGGACACAATTTGTCGCCGGCTTTAGGGGCGTTAAGTATGACACGTCACACCCGAACGGTGACAAACTACCCCACTCCAAAATTTGACCTCTAATGTTGCATTGATTATAAGGAATATTTGTCTAGAGTCTCTTTTCTGGTACTTTATTATCCAGTCATTGGTTGCTATGAAGATATTCGATCTCTCCTTGATTTGCATTTCTTCGGAGATAATCATTGATCTGCACACAAACATTTCTTTACTGGGCTTATGGAATAATTATTCAAGATTATAGTTCGCGAGTCGACTTGATGGTGTATATTTAAATGAGAATAAGTTATGCTTCCTGTTTTCCCTAGTCAAAGATTAAAGGTTGTTATCTTTTACTTGACATTTGATAAGGTAAATGTTAATAACTAGAAGTTTTGGACCCAAACCGAAATAAGTTTCTCTATCATTAAGTTTTAATGCTGAATTTCATAAATTAATTTCAAATAGTTGACAGTGATTGCAATTTTGTACAATTTGAAACCTTTTATTATTTTCCAAAGTGAGGTAATTTCAGTGAGTGCTGCGGTTTCTCTTTAAAATATTCAGTGAGTTGTCTGTGCATTGTTAAAATTGTAACAAACGTTGTGATGTTATAGAAATTTATTGAAAATATTTTTTGGTTTTGAAACATATTTGCAAGTACGGTGATCGAAAAAATGATTTTTTTCCATAAAGTACAATTGGTTAATTTCCGTTCATGTTTTTACAATCAAAAATTTGCCGTTATATAGCAACTTAGGGAAATTTGGGTCAGACTTTCTGTAACCTTTCACTTTAGAAAAAAATCCGTCGTATAATGTGATTTTTTCCTTTTCTATATTTTTGAGTTATAACATCTAATGTGCTACGGTACGATACGGATTGTTCTTTTTCCCCCATAGAGCTGTAAATTAAGCAAAAATGAAAACGTGTGTTGCATGTTGGAATATATTATTTATATTGTTTTGTGTGATAAGATTAAAATTTGAAATAATATAATTCGAATACAATATTATAATTTAACAAAGAATTACTATGCATATTAGCTTTTGGGTGGATGTTCGAAATAATAGCTTTGAATAGTCAATAGCTCACTTGCTATGCGTAAAAGTGCATTTTGTTACATTCTAGGTGTAATACAGTATTTTGAAATGGGAAAAAGGTGTTATCGATTGTAAGAAAATCATGAACATTTTTCTGAGACACATCATTATTATTCGTAAAACAAAAAAAAAAATCATGCCTGGCTTACTTAATTTAATTAGTTACTTGCTTGAAAAAGGGTAGTATCCAATAGAAAGTTAAATACAGCATGTACTATCGTGAGTTATTACGGTTAATATATATGCTTTTGAAACAGAAATACAGGGTGAACCAAAAGTCTTGCCTTGATTATAAACATCCCAGGATCACATGCCACAGTCAAAAAACAATTTTTATATTATGGAGCATTAAAAAAGTCCAGGTGGTGCAAAATCCTGACATACCGAGGTTAGGAGACCGTACTGATATCATTTTTGGTCAAGTAATCGGTGACGATGGGGGAGAAAGAGTAGCGGTGGTTGACCTCACTCAGTCCCCCCCCCCCCCCGCCCTTTTTTTCTTTCACGTAAAAAGCTCCATCTGACTGTCTTTGATTGTATTTTATGCGTGCCCTGAAGATCATTCCAGAATCCAAACCATCAGGTAGCGTACGAAACAGGAAAAAAATCGCTGGAAATGTTTTATCAATGTTTAATATTTGTATTTTGAAACATATATATTTTTTATTGCGATGTTTTTACAAAAAAGAAAAAAATCAAAGAAAAATCTTTCTTTTCCGAACACTTTTATAAACAGGTTGAGAGCAAACACCTGTTTCGTGATCGCAACGAAATCGTTTTCCGAGTAATAAAGTAGTCTAGGTGAGTAAAATGTGGTACTTTATACTGTTTTCATCGCATAATTCACCTACTTTCATCTGAAAGCAGGATTTCTCGGATTCCCGAAACATATTTTTCGAATTATTGATAAAAGATCACAGGTAAAAAATATTTGGTGTTGAAGAAAGTTTTTATTGAGTAAAAAAAAGGGGGGGGGGATGGGGAATCATGGCCTTGCCTATTTTAAGTCGTTTTCAGATATTTAACGGCATTATGTTTTTTAGAATTTTAACTTATTGAAAAGTAATATTTTTTATAATTTTTAGTTCGCATATAATGTTTACATATTGGTATTGTTGTAATTATTTTACAATCAAATGTGTGTTTTGTTCAAACAAATATAACTTTTAATGCCATTCTAAACAAATGTAGACGATTAAATCAATATGTTGTATTTACACGTTGTTTTCATTTTTTTAGACCCAGGAAGCAATCAACTGCCGAGGATCGTTCCTGAACCATCTGTATGGGAAGTGTGGGAAGGCAAGACTGCTCGACTGCCGTGTGTTGCACACGGCCATCCTGCTCCTCAATATTATTGGTACAGAGATTCTGGTGGACAATTGACTCTCATTGACAGTCATCGCAAAACGAACTCTGTAGATGGAACTTTAATCATACATAAAGTTTCTGCAGTGGATAGCGGGAAATACATATGTTTTTCTAACAACAGTGTGGGGGAAGACAAAGCTGATAGACTACTAAGAATTAGAGGTTAGTGCACATTATCGAAAGTATATAATTATTAGTTTCACAGTTTTATTTCAGCTATAACTCTTAGTAGATAAGTATATATTACTTTTCTGTTCGTCACTTAAATTATAAAATTAACTATAAACACACATCCCCAAAATACGTCTTTTAATTGAAAAAAAATGCTTATGAAATAATGCAAAAGATTAACTGTCATAATAATTCTAAAGCATTTGTAGGATATGTTTCATATAATATAATACGATGAGCGTTCGTTAGTATGTTTTCAAATGAAATTCTTAAAAATTTATTGTAACTAATTGCTGATAAATATGTGTTCCTTTCCTGCTGCTCAAAAATGCATATATTTTCTCCTTTTTTTTTCACTCTCCTTTCAGTTTTCAAAGTGAGCGGGAATTCCATTTTTCCACCTGTAAGATAATGCAGCTATTTTGCCCACTGACAGGGTTTTAATTCTTAACAGAAATTTCTAGTTTAGGAAACCTCAATCAATATACTCATTCTTCTAAGCCTACTTTCCCGTAAAAGTAAAAAAAATATATTAAAGCATGAAAGAAGGCTTAATGTATCGTAAAAATATCGTTAAAAATAAAGAAAAGTCAAAAATAAGTGAAGTAATTAAATAAAGATTGAAAAATAAAAAAAATGAAAGTAGGGTTTTGAGATGGGTAAAATGTGTGTCGGTCGGTCTGTCGGTCTGTCTGTCTGTCTGTCTGTCGGTGTGTCTGTCTGTCTGTCGGTCTGTCTGTCGTCTGCCCCCCCCCCTAATAACTTTTGAAAGAATTATCCGATTCGAAAAATCCTTTTTGCATTCGAAAGATCTCGGCGAGGGCATCTCATTTCTATATTTAACTTGTTGATTTGAAAAATTTTTCGTTCAATTTTGAACAGTTCAAAAAAATTTAACATTAGCGCTTATGGGCGATAATGAAGCAAATGATGCAAACTCTGAGTACAAGATCCAAGTTCCAAGTTCCAATGAACAAGCTTGCTGGAGGAAGCTCTTGACGTGAAATATTAATTTGAACAGTTTTTGTTCATTTTTGAACAGTTCAAAAAATTAACATACGCTTCCGGGGAAATTTCAATCCTATATAAATCCTGATCTAACAGACAGATTTGCTTGAAACAAACTTTATCGGAAAGCTCTTATAACGTAGAACATGTACAAATAGAAAGCTCATCCAGAACTAATGAGCCTATTTTCCTATGAAATTTTTTTATCGGGATTTTTAAGGATATTTGTTAATGAGTGAAATAATGAATGAATAAATAAATTAAGGAGTGAAAGAAGGAATCAATGAATAAATGAGTGAATAAATTAAAAAATAAATAAATGAGTGAATAAATGGATGAATGAGTAAGCGAATGAATGAATAAATGAATGGCTGAATTAATGAAAGAATGAATGAGTGAGTGAATGAATATGTATTATCCGTTGAAAAAGGTATATTTGAAATACTTTAGAACTAAAGCTAAATGAGAAAGAGAGAGAAAGAGATGGCTAGATTATAAATTTGTATTTGGTGTATACGGGAAAGTAGGCTCGTATAGTTCTAGACGGAACTTCTTGTGTTTTTTTTTTTTTTTTTTTTGAAGAACAAATAACAAATCAATTAATTTAACGAAAACTGTCGTGAAAAGCTTTACAAAATACAGTAGAAATAATCAACTTTAAATAAGTAACTTTAATTTAAAAGGTCATGAATAATACAGCAGTTTTTCTAGCATTTTATTTTTCTTTTCTTTAAAACAGTGCCGTTGAAAGTGGACGTCGTCACAACAAAACGAGTTGTGAGATCAGGTGAAGAGGTATCTCTTAACTGCAGCATGTCTACCGCACCTAAATCTGTGATTTGGGTTAAAGATCAAAGAAGAATCGTTCCTGACCACAGAATAAGACGCATTAGCCCTACACACCTGAAGATTCTTGTGTTTCAACGAGAAGATAGTGGTATTTATCAATGTTACGTTTACAACGACTGGGAATCATCTCAAGCACATGTACAACTGGACTTAAAAGGTAGGCTCTACCAAAGTATTTGTTATGGAAGCTAATTATAATTAATTCTAATACATAAAGTAGTAAAACGTACGTAAAATAGGTAATCTCGTAAGACGTTTTAACCAAATTTAACATGATGACCAATAATAAAACCTGCTCATTTACAGAAAATACTATATGTATTTTTTGCATATTTATTCATCATAGTTTAAGTTATAAATTGCTACTTTCTATTTTTTTAAATCTGAACAATAAAGTCAAATTTCGAGTTCTTACGATGAAATTAAAACAAACATTTTTATAACTATAAGACTGGACTTTTCCCGTGTGAATCTTAGAATAAGGATGTCCGGTGAGGGCTTTAAAAGTTCGGAGCCCTCATGTAGCTAGTTGCTTCATCGTCGGTACTCTGTATTCCCATTAAGTATAAACTCGCCAATACTCCAGAAATGGACTTAAGATAGTATGGCTCTCGGGTTACAGATATATATTATCGATTTGTCGTGTATACTTGTTTCTACTCCATAACTGCAATCTCATCATACTTTATTTCCTTTGATTTACAAGAGATAGAGTTTCACAGTTTGCATAGTTTATTATTTTGCTTTTTGTCTATTTATTTATTTTATCGAGAGTTTAATTAAATAAGGCGAAATTTTGATTAAAGTTCATTGTGTATTTTCTAACCAATTTATTTATTTATTTATATTCAAATATCAATTCGTGTAAATCCCTGTGCAGTATACATAGATAAAAACTTTTTCATCCCTTTTGTTCTATCAGTTATTTGTTCACAAACTCTATTTAGTAATATTCATACAAAAAAAAATGTTTTTTTTTCTTATTAAGTTCCCCATGAAGATTTTCAGATTCTTAGAAAGTGTTTTCAGAATCTTATGAAAACTGCATACTTAACTTTCATGTTCATTAAACCTGAATGCAGAAGTAGCATCAAAAGCAGAATGTCCTCCTCTGACTATTCAAATATTTAAACGCTCTGTCTTCCATCTAAAGGTAACTAACTACCAGGAGAGGGGACGTGAAAACAAATTGTCTCTTCAGATAACGATTTTTTTCTGTGTCGGCAAACGTGATTGATTTATTTAAATGCAGGTTCTCTCATAGCGACTGTTTACTCAAGCCATTACGCGTAGGGAAATTTGCTTTACCCGCACATATAAAATCTAATGGGTACAAGATAGTATACTTAGGGAAAATGACAAAAATTGCTTTCAAGATGTGTGTGCATTGAGGTTGGTAAAATCACTCGATAAAATATAAGCAAATATTGTAACAGCATAGCAGTGGGGAACTTAACATAAGGTGAAGGTTTTTGAATAAGTATAGCAAAGGTATTTTGTATTCAAATTTAGGCTTGGTGTGCAAAGTAGTTTTCATTTCTATAGATTTTATTAAAATAAACCCATGTTCGAGTTTACTGTAAAAAATATTGTCAAAAAAATGATACGTTTATTTTTAAGTAAGTTAAATTAAGTTAAAAGCTATAATGAAATGAAATAAAAACAATTACGTATGTGCTTAGCGAGTAACTATCTAAAATTCTTCTAAAATTTTATAAAATACAAGAGCATTTACAATAAATCTGAATGGTGATTAATTTATTTATTTTTCATATCTTTCGAAATTTTTCTATTTAAAATGAATTTTCATTTAAGGAGGAAAATCAATGTATCAATAATGACTGATTTAATGTGAATTAAATTTGAGCATATTTAATGGTTAATACAAAATCATTGGTACTTTTCATTTAATATGTTTTAGACCTTTAATGAATTACACCCTCCCGGCCCCTCTTATTTTTATCATTTTGTCATGGTGATGTGAATTTAATGACATCTTCATACAATTTTTAGGTAAAATGAAAATTGAAATCGTAGATTACAAACAAAACCATAATTAAATAAATAAAAATCACAAATATTGCACCCTTTCAGTACTAATTGTAACAAATTGCTGAAATTACGCTAAATATTTCATAATTTCTTTTTTTTTTAAGGAAAAGAAAAATAACTAGACAAGGAAACCCTATAGGGATGAAATATAATCTTTTGACATGATTTTTTTCGTGGTTTATTTTTTACAAGGACCACTTTCACCTTTAAAAAAATGAGAGAGAGAGAAGGAGATATTAAGAAAATAACTTTAAAAGTTTAAAGGTATTTGAAAAAATTGGGGATAATCTACTTCATAAAATTCATAGATGTAATTGCATCTTAAAATCCCCTATTTAATACTAGCCTAAGTTGTCTTTCCGTCATAAAAGAGTATAAAACAAACTCGCTTCCCGTCGTATGTACGCTTAGATCTTTTAAACTGAACAACGGATTTTAATGTGGTTTTCATCAATAGACAGAGTGGTTCAAGAGGAAGGTTTATACACCCGTTAGAAAAAAATCCTACACGTAGTTCTTTTTATTCCAATTTTACGCAAATTTCCACATACATTCCCCAATATAGGGGTGTAAAAAACATTGTACATATTAATATATTTATGGAAAGCGCTGATTTTTCTTCACAAGATTATATTTGTTCTAAGTTTCTAAGTTAATAAGAACGCCAGTTATAAGCTTTTTAGTTCGATTTCTTCAGGTTTTTTCTGACCCAAAAATAATAATCAACAGTTTCCTCAACTCCGGGTGAATAGTGTTAGCATAATTTCAGTTTAAAACTTATTTTTCAAAATAAAGACATCAGTTTAGTTTTCAGCGGAATTAATCTAAGATCATCGCCAAACTCATTCCAGATGAAAAATACGCAACAAATGACGCCGTGCTACAATTTGGCAGTTTTAAGTACCCTTTGTTGATAAATCCGACCCTTCTGACGGAATTGTTCCCCAAGTTTTCTTAACTGATACTTTTACCTGTTATATAACTTTTTACAGCGTTAACAATGTCTCTCAATTTATAAAATACATATTTAATTTATATCGAGCTATCATTCTTATGTTTATATCTTGCTATCTTTTCTTAAGACTTTCGGATTTTAAAGTGTTTACGATTTTAAAATGGTTAGAACCCGCAGATGTTCTGCGGGGAATCATCCAGTCGTATTAAAAGATTAGTAAAACTCTAATTTTTGCTCAGGTTTCTTGTACTAACTGTATTTATTTATTTATTTATTTGCAATATTAAAATGAGTCTTTCAGTACAATTCCCTATTAGGCTGGGTATTATATTAATACTTTAGGTATTGGTTATACAAATTTTAAAACCCTTTTCGCCTAAAACTTAGATATAATGCAAATTGATAAGCTGGATGCTATTAACAATATCCTATGAGCCAATTTTTCTTAGTCTGTTCACTGTGTCTAAATTTAAGGGAACTCTAATATTTATGTAGTGCATGAACGAATATTTCTTCAAAATGTGTTTCTTATATTCAATATTTTTCACACTAAATAATATATTTTTTTTTTTTTCATAAACAATTTTGAAACTGTATTATGATGTCAAAATGCAGGAAATGGTTTTTTCCTTTCCTGAAAAGCTGAAGTAGTTTAATATAAAAATATTTAAATATGAAAAAAGAAACATGAAACTAAGTGTACTACTAGTTACTATAACAAATATACGGTAATGATACATTCAAAAAATAAAACACCAAATTTCGTTTTCCACAATTATAGTTTGTTTTTCTTTCCCTAGCATGGATTAGTAGAAAAAATAATCTTGATTTTTTTGCGAAATATTTAACAGTATTTCGTGGAACCCTACTTATCAAACTTTCCTGTAAGCTTTTAAATATTAATACAATCAATATGTTCACGCTAATTTAAATGTGTGCAGTATTATTAACCTTCAATTATTTCTCGCTCGCACATATTACGAAAGCTACTTTGCTGATGACAATTATATAAAGTTGCTTCTTGAAAACTATCTCGTACTAGTAACTGTTAGCACTTAAAAAAATGAGAAAGAAAAGTTAAAATTCAAAGATTTTGCAACATTTTTTCTAGTACACTCCATGACCTAAAATATTAAAAAACTCGGTAAGTCAAGTGCATTGATTAGTATATTATATATTTTTATTTGCTGAGATATAATTGCTTTTAATCTTAAATGAGTGTTACTGGTTTTAAAAGAATGTATCTATCCACTTTTAAACAATATTGAACGATAACCACAGAAAAGTAAAAAAATGTGAGATAGAAGCATCGCTTTTCCCTTGTAAAATTTTACATAAAATGTCGGATCTTTTTTTGATAAAACACTTTATCCGCTCAAAGCACATTGTTTTAAAGCTCATTTATCAAAACTTGTAAGGGTGCTGTCAGATTACTTGATATGGAAGCACGAAAGTGTCTTTTTTTGATAAAAAATGTCAAAATCGATTTTTATGAAATTCTAGTAATATAATGGACTGAATTTTGAAACTTTGTTCAATCATTCTGGATTTAAGAAAATCTAGAATCTTAGCCTATCGAAAGTTTCAGTTCTTTCATGTAAAAGATACAATCGAAAGTGTTATGAAATGAGGGTTTCATACAGTAATCATTTTATAAGCATGAATCTATATTTTTCGCTAGAAAAGTATTGTAATTATGCTTTTTGGAGTTAATAGTTTAAAAACACTTGAAACCTTTAGTTGCGACCACCTGTAAAAGTAAATGTTTTTTCCCTATTTTTATTTTGAAAATTAAATGTCATCACATTAAGATTTATATAGTGTTTGTAAAGTCTTTCCTTTGTAACAATTTTCTTTAAATGTAAGAATTTTCCAGGTACAATCTTTTATTCTATTTCACTTCATTTTTTTTCCTCGAAATCACGTTAAAATGGTATCGCACTAAATGATATATTTAACTGTATATAAAAAGGCTTAATCTTCTTATTCCTTTAAAACAGCTTTTTAAAGGATATTCATGAAATATCATCAGTATATGCTTTTTCGGATTTTTACTTTTCGATATTTTCTTTTATCGGTGGATTCGCACTAATTACTCGCAAAAAATTGCATCTTACATACTGGGTGAGTCAGAGGAAACGCATGTTTTTGAAATGTACCATTCTCGACTTGTAGAGAGAGTAAATAGGTGTGGGACGGGCATTCAACTTCCCTTGAGTTGCAATTTAGTACCCATTATCTTGTGACTCGAGAATATGAAACGTAAGTAGAAAAACGGTTAGAGTCAGTGATAGCTGTCCAAGATCCCTGGCATCTACCCAACAAACGCCAAAATTTTACGTCAGTCGCATTGTGATTTACGCAGCCACATACCATTTTAAAGTGGTTTAATTATACAACAAACGATTCGTTCTTTGATAAAAAAAGAAACCACCTGGCACTGCCAAAACCGCGACAACAACAGAGAATGTGTATTAAGCACTGGCATACTTTTTTTCATAAGCAAATACTCGGTGTTACGACGTTATGATGGAAACGAAATGGAAATTCAAAGTGAATTGAAGGCCACGTCCCGCCCCGTCCTACTCCTTCCACAAGCCGAGTATAGTACTTTCCAAAATCATCCGTTTTACGTAACTAAGCGAGTAGGGGAGACTGGGTACGGTTGAAACGATTTAGCTTATATCGTCCATGGAATAGCCGCTAATAAACTTAGCGATGAAGGGGATATCATAAATACAAGAGCGCAATTCTGTCTAATAATAGGCAGAATAGTTTTATTTTGCAACGTTTCATTTTTAGTATAAGATGAAATTTTAAAAAAAATCTCATTTGTTTCAATTGTCCCCATATCAGGGGTGGTTGAAACAGTGATTGAGATCAGCTGAAACATATGCCAAAAATACGAAATTTAATATTTTAAGATGTTTTATTTATTATTTATCTCATTAAAATTATTAAATAATGCATATAAAAATCAGATAAAGGAACATTTTCAGAAACAAAAAGTTAACAAAAACTTAACTCATGGCATTTCGACTAGAAAAATAATTGGAAAATGAACTAAAATTAAATATCTAATTATAAGTTTTGGTTTCCGAATCAATCAGAGTCAATTGTGACAAACATAACTAAAACCACCTTCTGTGCACTCTTCATGAGCCCACATTTTACAATTTATACAGTGTTTCCATTTTCCTCCAGGTCTGCTCTCTGAATACTGCTACATACAAACAAGGCAGAAGCACTCCTCTTCCTTTGATGATGAATTCTGTTGTGTCTACTTCCTATTTGTGTTTTTTTTTTTTTTTTTTACCGTTACCCCCATCGAATCTTCTTTAAGTTGCTTAGCTTTTGCACACTTTAATTTGTCTTCATGTATCTTTCTTATCTCTTCCTTCTCTGGTGTATCTATGTAAATTGTCGACTTCCTGGTTTTTTGACCTCTGTTTGCTTTCCTTGGGCTTTGAGCAAGTATAAACTAACTTGCCCTCTCAAAGTCTTTCTTATACGAACCTTCGGCATCTAGAAAACGCAAAATTTAAATAAATATATTGTTTCAACAGTACCCACATAAATTGGTTCAACCGTCCCCATCCCTACCATTCAGTATAAAACCATTTTTATGAATGGTTACAATAATTTTATATCAAAACTAATGACGCTACCATATTCAACAATGCTTATCAAAACACAATAGGGCCTCTTATGAAAAAACTTTTTTCACTGAGATTGAAGCAACAATGAACCTCGTGTTCAGACTTGCTTTCGGGCATGTTCATCTTGCACCCATCACCATACTGCACACTGCGCAGGAGATATCAACCCTGTTTCAACCGTCCTTTAATTCAAACGTACCCAGTCTCCCCGACTGTTCGATTCGCTCAATATTCGATTTACTTGCTCATTAATTTTCTTTTAACCGTGTTCTTCAGGTTTAAAAATGTATAATATATTGAAAAATCAAATATTTCAACATTAACGGATTAAAAATCCGTTTAAATATAGCTTGCATAACAAACATTTTAGTATTCATTTCCAGTAGTTGGTATTCATGTTAAATACTTAAGTTATAATGATTACATGAATTGAAAATTATGTTTGCTTAAATGACACTGAAAATTCCTACTTAAAATTCCTTCCTATAAATATGTTTAAAAAGTGACCTTCCGAAATTACGCGCATTTTCAAGCGTAATTGCACATAAAAAGCAAAGCTCTTTTTTTAAAGATATCGATACCTGTTTAAATCGATTTTTTCCTCTAAAATTGATGCCTTAAAAGCTATGTAAGCTAATAATGTAATAATTTGAAGGCAGGTTTGCATATTAAGAGTAAATGGCCAATTCAGTCTTGCTTTCTTAAATTACCACATTATTTTAAGAATTCCATCATTTCAAAAACTTCTGCTTAAGAAAAAAAATGCTTAATGTGTTTAAATTGGAATACAAGCGCTTTAAGAATAGCATGAATAAGATACGTTATAAGCTCAAGCTTTCTTAATAAACTTTTATGTTTCAAATAATGATGTAACATGCTTTTTGCGAATTGCATAAGAGAGAACAATTTAAAATATACAGTTTTTTTACTATTACACTGATAAGTTAATTAATTGTAGTTTATATTATGCAATTATTGACATATTAGTCAAAAAATTTACTTGAAAACCATTGAATACACATTCCATTATTCATAAAATTAAGAGAAAAGTGAAGCAATATAGGCTGACTATGTGAATACTACACCAATTCATGTTAGTTCTATACTTGAAGAAAAAGATTTTCCTGTAGCATTGGATAACTTCATTCAAATATAGTAAAATAGTAATAAATTTATCAGAGCGGTTTCTTAAAGAATTTCTTTCTTGTATAACGCCTTGAATTAGACACTAAACGCTTCCGTTACATGTTGGTTGACGCTCTGTTTTTATCGTTAATTAGTTCTTCTGCAATTTCGAAATAAGGAGTTCATATGGTTTGCCGATCAAGTCAGATTTTTCTTTTCCATCACGTCAAAAATTTTTGGCAATGCCGCATTTTAAAATTTTCAAAAAACTATCACATGCGAAAAAAAAAAAAAATACTTTTCCCGTTTCTCGCCTATAATGTATTTATTTAATTTTATTTATACTTCAAAAAAAAAAAGATTTTAATTGTACATTTTAATGCATACCTGACGTTAACGTTGCAGCATACACACGTTCCACTTAAATATGTTTACTAAAGTAATATATGTACTTCAAATAAACAATAATTATAGGATAAGCGAATGTTGTTGTAAAATAAAGATCCTAAAAGAAAAACAATGTGTGTAACGATTTATTTGTTACAGCGAAGGCACAGAAGGCATTATTTGTGCACTTGTACTGAAAAAAGATTACAGGTTCTTTTAAAACATGTTTTGCATGTAGAAATAAGTATAAATCGCATTGTCAATTATCAATACAATAGTATGATTTTACAACTACATTTTGCTTTAGCTCTCAACAGCATCATTACCCGTATTTTGTTTATTTATTTATTTTTATTCAGAAATATATCTTTTGTTACACATTGGCAATGTCTTCAGTAAAAAAAAACATCGGCAGCATTTTTTCAATTACTTTCATCATGCTGTATTTTTTTGTGCTTAGTTTCGAGTGTAAACCAAACATTTGATTTTTTTTACAAATAAAAACCGGTTATAGATATAGTGGTACAAATAAGAAACAATATTGAAATTATTGAAAAAGGGTATTTTGTCATTTAGACGGCGTCTACAGCTTTTTCTATGATGCTTAATATTCACTTCGAACTGAATTACTTCCTACCTTGTACCTTCTTATGTACACATACTTTGAAAGAAAAATAACATTGTAAACGCAGTAAGCTATGCAAACATTAAAACATTAAACTATTTATCTAAGATGGAGAAGAAGTAATAAAATTATGCAAACGGAGAATGAAGTGTCGTTTTACATAATCGTAGTTTCTTCTTTTAACGATGAACAAGGTTGATTTATCTAAGTGCAGCTTAGAAGAGAAAGACCCTATTTACTTAAGCATTTATGATAGCCTGCTCTTCGCGTCTACCATATGGCTGTAATGGGAACATCAAACAGAAGTAAAGAATAGCAGCAAAAATTACACTTCTTTGAGCATATTAGAGTTTCTTTGCTGCTGTAAAGACCGATAACTACGGAATATAGGGAGAAGGAATTTACTTTAACTAACTCTTCCCATTTGAATAAATTTTCAGTTCTGTTATGAACTGTATTTATAGTTTAAATGAAAATAAGAGCAAACTATGAATAAAAAGGACTTGTTTTACTATATAATGTTTTGACAAAAGCAATGTTTTGCCACATTGTGTTTGCATTGAAAATTTAGAATTTAATTAGCTTTCTCGTCATCGGTCAAAATTACTTTTTCCCTCTGTTAAATGTATAAAAGATAAAAATATTTATTTAAAATACTTCGTACTTTAAAGTATGTTTTTTCAATCATTTTAAATGATTGAAAATAATTGTTCAATTAAATTTAAAAAATTAAACAATTTTGTTTTTAAAAATTCAAATTAAAGCAAAAGCACGTATACTATTTTTTATTATACTAACTTAATTCACACTTTCTTTGTCCTTTATTATTAATCAGATTTTTTTACTACTTAAGGCTTCATTACAAAATATTCAACTTCTCTTTATCACTCCTAAACTAGGGTTTATTGATATTTTTGGAATCGAAGAAAATAACAAAAATAAGTAAGTAAATAAAGAAATTACACGTATACGAGGCATTTGTTTTTAACTTATTTATAAAGAAGATTACAAAAATAGCGATCAAACGGTACGTGGTCTACAGTCTATACAATAATTGCAAAGGGTAACACTTTATGCACTGAATGCATATTGGCATTATGAGAAAATTAACAAGGTGAACTAAATTCAATGAAATTTTCTTTTCTTTTTTTTTTCTTTGTGTTCTTTACAGTACAACTGCTTTAAAATAATTATAAGAAAAACTTATTTCTTTTTAGTTTACCAGAAGCTTACGTTTCAAAAAAACAAAAAAAGCACTACTGAACTTTTAGGGGGGCCCGGGGTACACATACACACATATAGTGCGAAACAGGTTTTATGACAGAGACGGTATGAGAAACCCGTTCTAAGGAAGTAGAATTTTAACTGCTCTCCGCATTCATCATTCTGTTATTCAATACGGAACACATATAAAATTAATACATACTGTCACCAGTTTTCAAAATTTTTCTATACAACTCGAAAAGGATTTTCTAGAATAAAGATTGATAATAATTCGCAGATATTTTTTTACCTTCTTTGAAATGAGATAAACACGTTTTGGATGTTTTTATAGTCATTCACACTTTTTTGGGTTGATCTCTGACATCAATGATATACTTATACCTATTTCTACCCTCATCCAAACATAATGTAGTTATGATATTTTCAATGTGCATTAAATAAACTGTGTTTCTGTTTCTTTGCCTTGTAACTTAAACACATCCTGAAAATCTACAGTGATAAATCTAAAAAGTGCTGAATAAATCCTTTAATCACTAACAGCAATGATTTTCCACCTCTGGAGAGAATCTCGTGATTACTTTGCTTGCAGTGGAAGATTAATTGACCAATCTTAGAACCCAAATAACGGCATAACAAGGAGAGCTTTTCGATCAAGAAGATTAAGTTCCCTAAATCCCGTTAGTATAAGGCGGAAGCGTTGAGCACTTACTCTAAGTATCTTTTATGCTAAGCATTGTTTGTATAAGCGAAAACATGAGTAAATCATTTTTACATCCATGAACGCTTTAACTTATCTTTGCTTTTATAGTGCAACTGGAACTTCTTAGAAACAAATATTCCATTATATTTACCTATGCCTTTTTTCCCGAAAACACTGCAACATTACCTAAATTATGCTTGCGAGCAAAAATTAACTAAATCTTAACGAATACACAATGACATTTTTCAATTGTTCCGTATTGCAGTGAGTTGGTGATTTTGATTTTCTTTAGAAGATAATTAATAAATAAAAACTGATATGTTTCCAACCATACGAATAAAGTTTTTGTAATGACTAAAATATAAGGAATGTATCGAGCGATTGAAATGGCGTCAGGCTTGAAATGTAGTAGGAAAAAAATTGCACCAATAACATTCTTATGATAGTCAAATTTTACACAAATTTTTCGCATTACTTGATTTTTTGTAAGATATTTCTCGTTAAATGATCTCAACCTACTCATAACATAACTCAGCGGACCACATGCGGCCTGTTGGCCGCATATTGAGAACCATTGCTCCGGAACTTCTTAAGCCTTCAAGCAGACTGTGTGTGAAACAAGTTTCCATTTGCATCAACCTTTTTCGAAAATAAATCACTGTTTACAATTACCCCAGATCTTTGGGGTAATTGTAAACACGAGCTCACTCGCTAACAAACAGTCAAAAAGTCAAAATTTTTGTACACATTTGCTCACCAGAAGTGCAGTAGTGGCTGCAATGCTCACAATTTTATTTCTGAATTCATTCAAGAGGTAGGGAAGGATCAAAAGTTAAAACATTGAAAAAGCGTTAACAATCCCCAACTGACCCTAAATGTTCTGCGTTATAAGAGCTTTCCAATAAAGTTTGTTCCAAGCAAATCAGTCTGTTAGATTAGAATTTATATAGGATTGAAAGTTCCCCGTAGGTGCTGCATAACTTTTTTTGAACTGTTCAAAAATGAACAAAAATTGTTCAAATAAAAGCCGAGAGCTTCTTTCAATAAACTTGTTCATAAGAAGTTGAATCTTATGCCCAGAGTTTACATAATTTGCTTTATTTTTGCCCATAGGCGCTAAATTTTTGAACTGTTCAAAATTGAACGAAAAATTGTTCAAATAAAAAAAGTAAAACATGGAAAAAGGATGTCGTCGCCGAGATCTTTCAAATAAAAGAAGAATTTTTCGAATCAGACATTTCTTTCAAAAGTTATGGGGGGGGGGGGGGCAGACAGACCAACCGACACTTTTTCCACATCTCAAAACCCCACTTTCAAATTTTTTATTTTTTAATCTTTATTTACTTACTTAACTTGTTTTTGGCTTTTCTTGATTTCTAACGATATTTTTACGATACATTAAGCCTTCTTTCATACTTTATTATTATTTTTTACTGTTACGGGAAAGTAGGCTAAAAAAAAAGAAAAAAATGAATTAAAAATCGGCTGCTCCTCAAAGTGATAAAAACCGCAAGAAATAAATTTCAATTCGTTAAAAGAGAAAAGGATCACAAGCCAGTCGGCATGGTACCAATTCAAATAAAATTAAAGTTAATTACCGTGAAAAATAAATCTTGAGCTACAGAGAAATACGCTCATAACTTCTTTTCTAGTGAATTTAGAGGGTTCAAATTTTAGCACGTAGAGCAAAATCTTTTCTGGGGTAGTTTTTTAATGCGCTTTTCAATGGTATCAAGCTCGAAACAATGCGATATTCTCTTCCTGTCGAAAAAGACCATTTTATGCAAATTTCGGATATAAATTGGTATAAAAAGAGAACAAATTTGAATTTTATAAAAAAATCTCCGAGGTGCACACACCTATGTTCCAAACTAAAAAATGTATCAAATTATACCAAAAATTTACATTGAATTCAACAATATCCTAAATGTAAAATAAATATCTATAAAATCCATATTTCCTGAAACGATAAGATTGAATTAGCAAAACACAATACTCATATAGATACTAATTCGGAAAGAAAATGTTACTAGAATAATTCGTGCTGCAAACAAAAAAAAATATTTTGTTTTCACATTAAAATTTTAAAAAGTCAATTCCTTTTGGCCGAATTCTCTTGCGTTTTACAACATAAAAAGTTTGTACCTGTTATTATAAAAGCAAGTATTTTCGCTTTTAAAACAGTTTGCGACAACTACTATTTTATGATATCATTTTCCCTGGAAAAAAAAAGGAAGCTTTGATTTTCTTTTCTTTCATTTTAGCTATAAATAAGCTGAAATTACCTAAAAGCACTTTCCTAAGGTAGTTTGCTTGCAAAAGCCGTTATAAATAGCTATTTATTCTAACCTATCATATGAAACACAGGGAATAAAATGGATATTACTCGGAGTATGAAAATTTATTCAGAATCTAAAAGCTTATTATAGCTAGAAGGAAAAAGATGCCTAACATGCTTTACCCCAATAAAAATATCAAAATTAAATTTTATTTATTAGAAAAAGTTCACTTTTCAAATGCATTACCGCGCAAAAAAATGGTATTTCATTTAATGGTCCATGCATCAATTTGGATTTACAAATAGATGTTTTCTATTTTTGAATGATGATTGATTTTTATTCTGAAACATAGCAAAAAAATCACTTATTGTTTTATTAGGTTGCTTAGCGATAAAAATGAGGCATATGCTTTCGAAGTACGTGTTTAGTATTTCAGATAGCAATTATTTAATTCAAACTTCTATTTTTGCAGTAAAAAGCACATGTTTTTTTTCTTTCATAAACTGATCATTTAAGGGCGATTTTTTTTCTTGTGAATACATTTCATACATTGCGTTGTAAAGTAAAAAAAAAAGGAACTACATTTACACACACACAAACACACCTTGCCTCTGATCATATACAAATTATGTTACGGACCATTGGTTGGTCCGTAACCTAATTTGTATTTAATTTTTGATCTAAATTTAACTGAGAACAACAATAAACGTTTTCTTTAATTTATTTCAAATGTATAGCCGTTATGACGGAGTCGTGGTAAGGCACGGAGCTCGTACGCCCCAAAGTCTAAGGATCGAGCCTGGCTGTGTCGGTGGATTTTCAAGATGCAGAAAATCGTCTTCGCCCATGTCGTATGATTATGCGGCATGTAAAAGATCACTTGAGTAGACGTTTGGCTTGGAAGCTCTCGGCTAAATTAAATTCTTAGTGAAATTTCGCATCAACATTCTGGGTACTCGCCCTTTCAGGTGAAGAAACCAGACGTCAAAATTTTCATGCGGCGATGGTACCACACTCATTGTGGTGACGTGAAAGATGTGGTACAAATCTGTGGGAAACGCACTAGGTCTGCAATTAGCAGAAGCCAACATCAGCCCATTAGAAATATAAAAAAAATAAATGTTAATAATTATGTCAAATGATTCTGCCCATGTGATATTTTCGTATGGAAAGTGTTTATAGTACTTTGGTTGCAACCAAAACAACTGACCTAATTTGAAGGAACAGGTTGAACACGAAGTGCGCTTATGGATTACTTGGGAACCTACTACCTTAAAAAAAGATCCGGACTACTAAAATGATCAGAAGAAATGCTGTAAAGATCAATGACATTCATGCACCTGTCGAGATTCGAACCCGGCCCTACGACGCGGGAGACATTTCCGTTCTAAAGTCTCGTTTTATGGTCACAATTCTGTTACGATGATATATCTATTTTATCTTTAATTTGTCAAGAAATGTCTTTGTACAAAACGATTAATGTCAATACTATATTCGTACATGTGAATGATATCTAAAAGTTTCTCTGTTTACAATTCTAATGTATACGTAATTTATTACCTAACGAATATAGTATAAGCTACGTACACAACACGTTAAAAAGGAACTAACTTAATTCTAAATAAATCTTCGTAACTGAATGTCAATTAAGGATAAAATACTTTTTAATTTTTCATATCTAGTTATTAGATGTAACCTAATGTGTAAAATACGGCAAAAGAATAAACCAAACAAGAAGAAGAAATCAAGTACGCCAAACACCAGATTTTCCGAAAAATTATAGATAACACTTTAACGTTTCAAAATATATTACGTTTTACGCTAATAAGCACTGAAAAGTCTAGGAAGCAACAATGCATTTTCTTTTGCTCTGAAAATATTTCCGCAAAAAATTATCATCCTTAAGTGCATTGTTTAAATCTCATTTATCAAAAAAGCATAAGGGTCCTGTCAGTTTTCTCCGCACAGTGGCATCAAATTGTCTTTCTTCCGACATAAAAGTATGTCTAAGGAAAAGGAAGAAAAGAGATAGATCGACTAACTTCCGAGATTTAGCACTTTAATCTCGCTAGAATGTTCTAGTATTTCACACATATCTGAACTGAATGAAATTTATCTTTCTTCATTACTACAATAAATATTGGTCAGGATTTTTCGCTTTACCTAAAATACGACAGCAGTATTTGGATATTAACATAATGCAAAAAAAAAAAAAAAATCTTGTTTTCTTTATTTTTTTTCTGCATTTGCTTATTAATATTACTTTTGCACATTCAAAATAATTATGTTAGGATTATTTATTTATTTGTTTATGTAATTATTATTATTGTTATTTTACAAATCCTCAGAAAAATAAATTTGCTTATTTGCATTATTTAAATAGTGTCATAATGCAAAAAATCCTGTTTTTAAAAACCTTTAGCTAATTAAGATGACTTTTAAAAATAAAATGTTTATTTAAGTTAGAAAATTCTTTCACAGCATTTTTAAATCAAAATGCCCTTTTTTTTTACATTTAGTGGGGAAAAAATAAATTACCTTTTTTACTCACATATTTATTTAGGTGAAGAGCAAAGTAGTTTAACTGTTCAATCAAATACTATAGACTGTGTAACTAGAATAAGCGTATCAAGGTCGCGTGTCCTGCTTTGTCACCATGGCAACTGCGATAAAGATAACAGAGCCAGACTTTTTTTGGCACTGCAGTTAAGGAAATTGTATTACTACACCTCCGATTCAAAATAATAGAAAAGTTGAGAAAAAGTCATAAGAAAGAATTTATTTTCCATTTATTTATTTTTGATACTAAGTAAATGCAATTAAATTTCTCATTTTTTAAATCTGGTTTAGATAAGATTTTAACATTTACAAAATATAAAAAACAATAAATTAGCTATATAATAGCTTTCTGAAACACATCAAAATATTAGACTAATATATAGATTGGTACAAAATATTGGAATACTTTCTCTGATGCAATCTATTTTTGCCATTGAGAAATAAATCCGTCCTGATTTTAATCCGTCTATTATTATTATAACTAAAACAACAAACTTATCATGTTCGTCAAATTAAGTCGGGGGAAAGTTTCTAGTACGGAAACCATGGCGACCAAAAGGGGAAAAGGTAGGCCGATCTTGACAGGCCGATTCTATTTACACAGATTATAGATAAGTTGTTAACACAAAGCTAAGAAGCTACTTTTTGATCGTTACATACTGTCCAAAAAAAATCTGTAAACTAGCTAACTAATAAATAAGACTATTGTACGAAAAATTACAGTTAACCTTTTTTAAAATTATCTCATGCCTTGACCCGATAAAGCAAAAATTTAATTTATTTCATAAACACGGAACTAAATCTATATTGTATCTCCCCCCCCCCCCGAATGCATAACCCTTTATTTAAGAATATTCCAACAGAAACAGCTTTTTCTGAATTAGAACTTGTTTTATTGCAATTCCATTCATAAAAGCATTCTTTCTTTTTACATTCCCTATTCACGATGAGTTTCGTAACTCAATTGCAAAGCTAGTATCTTCGCAACTTACAGACATAGCTGAATACTTGAAGATCGACAAGAGTCTTGTTTTAGTGGCTGGCACTTTCAGAACAGTAAAAAGAGTTATTTTATGCTCTTCAGACGCATTTCTCAGCTTTTTCAGGCGCCCTGCATCCCATTTCGTCCAATTTATGACTATATCCAGAAAGAGGCGATCAGTTCTTCCTATCCTATTTCCAAGGCATGATTGAAAGCAAGAATTTATTTACGTATACTAAGTTTAGTTGCAGAGTTGTAATTGTTGTTGTTCATTTCTACTGGTGTGAATATCAGCCCAACTGAAAACACAATGAACGAGGTGCAGTATAAAGGGAAGCGAAGGAATCTTTTTTAGGTGTTGTGTGGGTTTCTTTCGGGTGAAGTAAATTTAATCATCATGTGGGGAAGGGAGTGGTGTCACAAGCATTTAATACCTTAAAGTGGTTTAGAAATTTTGAAGTATGGATCAATAAATAGTAAAAGACATGACTGAGAAAATAATTTAAGATTAATGGCGAAATACCCTAAAGGTCTATACTGCTTAAAAATGAATACAGAAAACATCACGTGTATTGAATCTCTTTATAAACTTGGTATTGATGCAATAATGCTAGAAAAATTTAATTAAGTTAAAAGAAAATAAAACTATGGGAAAAACTGGTTATTTATATAAATTCAAAAATATATATATTTACGACGTTAAACAAGTCTTTACGAGCATTTAAAACCACCTAATAGAGCATTTCTATCGACGTAATTTCTAATTAAAACACAGCTTTAAAATACGCATCGCAATGCTAAGTAGTGTATGGAGCTACAGGCTTATTTTCTTCCTCTGGAGTATACCAAAACTACCGGAATACAGCAGTAAAGCTTATTTTTCAGCTTTTAGTTTTTAGTGTTTTATTGTTAGAAAATCGGGTGGACGTACTGGCATGTGACTTTATGACTTTACTTAGAATCGAACCGCTCAGATGTTCCCCCAAGCTCTAGCAAGAAGGGTTCCACAGGGACTTGCATTCGTAGCCTTCTGGGGGGTTCTACTATTTCTTATTCAGCTATGCCCTTAGGAGCAGAGAGAGGTTTTTAGCAGACCTCTATTAGTTACATTCAGTCGAATGCTTGATAAAGGAAATGCCGGATTAGCTATCATATTTAGTTTTTGTGAACCTCTACCTTTAAAATATTGCTTATACTTGAGCAATTACTTTCGCTATTTCCCCGTTAGAAAAAAAACGCACCTTGTAAGATAAATCGCCTAGTAACAAACATATTTGTCTTGCTGTTAGCTTTTCCTTATCTTTATTTGAATTTTTCATATACGATTTACTAGTTTCCATGACCACTACTTTCACGAAATAATTTCCAAATGCATGATATGCAACAAAAACAACGGTAAAATTGCAGTAGCAAAATGAGGAGAAAAGAGTCGCTGTATTGCAGCAAAAAGAAAACCTGTTTGTTATCTGCTGCATGCGGTGTACTGCTTTTCGTCCTGTTCAGAGAATAGGTTTATATCTTTTAGCAATTAAACTAAATAACTGAACTTTGGTCACTTTAGAATAACACTAAAAAATTGGTATAGTAAGAGTAACAACAAACTGTGAATCTCATTGTCAAAACAACGTCATCCAGTCAGGGACAGAGCTTTGCAAATGAGGGGAAAACTGCAATTTAGTATTGCTGCAATATATATATAACACTTGCGGAAGAATATTTTTCATGTTCCAATCTGGCAACGAATACAAAATGCGATAAAACTAAAAATAGTTCTCCTCTCCGCAACGCAAGTGTCCCCTCTATAACGATATTCTCTTTACATTATTAAACATTTAAATTGCTGATTTTTCCCTAAAAACGTAGTTCATTTTTTTGGATTACACTTATATTTGATATATAAGTTGAAATGTTTTTCAAATTGTACTCACACTGGAAAAAATTACAAAATGTCCTTAATTACGTTCTGGAGGATCTTCGCTCTGAAAATTTTCTTTTTGCCTCAACACCTCAGTTTTTCTTTTTTCCTATAGACTTAAGATCGAAAATTTTTAATTAGGTCACAAAAAAATGAGAATGTAACCCTTTTATTAAAGATATATTTGGATTATGTGTCTCCTTTAAATGTGGGTTTTTAAATTGTCCCCTCCGCAAAAGCATTTTTACATAAATTGTAATTTTAAATTCAAATTGAGACTATTTAAACCAAAGTAATCTTTTTTTTTTTTTTTCCACAGTTTCCAGTTAGTTTCATAATGTATGGAATCTATATCTATATAAATAATGTTTGATACATATTTAATGCCTCAGGACCAGTTACCGTGGTTTGGCGCAATTGAGTTTTCATGTTTATTTTTTAATTCAGTTGAAGAAAAAATATTTAATGGCAACTTAGTTCTTAAAAACGCAATTACAATTCAAAGCACGCATCGTTTTATATGCATATAAATATTAAAACATTTACCACATGATTTGAAATAATCCAAATATAATGGCATTGTTCAGATCAAGTACTTTCTTATATAATTCCACTATAATATTCCTTTTTTTTCTTTCTCAGAGGAGATGCCTACATTCATCCGAATATTTCCTGACCAAATTCATATGCCTGGACAAATTGTTTCACTGCACTGCTCCTCAAGTGGATCTCCTCTGCCTCAAATTTCATGGTTTCTGGACGGCGAACCTCTCTCAGAATCCCGCAGGGTGAAAACGGGCGACTACGTCCACATGGATGGATCTGTAGTCAGTTATGTCAATATTACTGATCTTGCCGTCTCCGATGGGGGCCTGTACGGCTGTGAGGCACAGAATGATGTTGGGATGATCAGTCACTCAGCCAGAATTGATGTTTTTGGATCTCCTTATATCAGGCCGATGGGAAATTTGACAGTTGTAGCTGGGACAACTGTAACTATAAGATGTCCAGTTTCCGGTTATCCGATTGATAGAACATATGTGGAAAAAAGTAAGTACTTGAATGTATTCTTTGTAATGTTTACCAGCTTTTGAAAAAATATATAGAAGATTTAATAATAGTAATAAAAATAGTATATGTCCATAATTATTTTATTTTATTAATTTTCTACCAAGTGTCGCTAAACTCAACTTAAATTAATATAAGTAAAAAACAAAAAAAATCAATCCTTGATAAATACTTAATTAAATAAATGAAACATAAATACTGTAATTACAGGGTGCGTGGCAGCATAACTTCCTTTTTTCAAAACTGAATGAAACGCGTTTAATGAATCTAATAAACTTTAATTTTTTTATAGTGTAGGTACATGCATAGAGTTATGTTTTACACAGTTTTGAAAATCAAACCAGGTAGGTTACGCCCCTATTCCTCATGCACTGAAAGTTGAATTCTAGCGCTTGTCACAATCCTACCAACATAGCAGCGGGTATGTTAGCAATTTGAGCCTGTATGCTGGCCTTTAGGTGTTATTGGGTCATTGGACGATTGACATAAAGTCAATATTTCAAAAAAAAAAAAAAGAAAAATTAAAAGGGGCCACATCCGGGAAGCGGCTGGCCACTTTAAATCACTGAATGTTCATTCGAAAAGTGGGCCTCGATAGAAAACTCACGCTACTTTGAGATTCCAATGCAGAATGGCGACTGACCAAGGTGGGAACAAAACTTTACAACCATCCCTTTGGAATGAAACAACTCCCACCCCGCAACAACATTTATAGCCTGAAAGTCGCACATTTCAAAACGCACACTTCAAAAAAGGAAATTATGCTGCCGCAACCTGTAGTTTAGACTATAAAATTCATTTTCTTTAAATATTCATTCTTCTTAAGAAATACACTAAAACGAATTTGATGTTATTACGAAAAACTCCTGAACTAGTGCGAGAAAGTTGTATTTTAAATATGTGCCTTATTTATATTAATTTTTCTTCAAGTGTACATAATGCGATTTCCATTCAATAAAGTGCTTATATAGTAAATGTATAACATGATTACCATTAAAATGATAAAATTTGTCCGTAAAATTTACATAATAGCAACAGTATGGAGCACAAATATGCAAATGAAATTGCAGACACGTTTTTCAGAAAAACGCGTCTACAATTCATGAAAAACTTAGTTTTTCATGAAACGCGGATTAGTAATTTAGCATGCATGTCTCCCTGTTATAAAGTAGAAATTAAAGTAATCATGTTACGAAACATATATCATGTTATCAAATAAATTATGTGGGGCCTATATGCTTAATTAACATACACTGTTAGAAATTTCATCATGAAATTACGATTAAATAACAGGCAGCAGTCTGTCCATCTAATTCACCGTTAAATTTACGGTTTGGAACATTTTTCTATCTTTACGGAACCTAAACCATTTCCAATCAGCTTGGTTAAAAAGCCATAAATACGAAAGTTTTATAACCATTTAAAAATGGTTTCAAAACAAAATTTTACCTTTTTTGAACCATTTCGAAGAGTAGAATCTTCGAGGCGTAGAAGCCGTTGACGAAGTCCATGGGACTCGAACCCTGGGTGAGTGGTGTACAAGCCTTGCTCTCTCTCCACTCGGCCATCTTCAGTACGTACAGCAGGCGTTTATGTATCAATAAATCTTCTTTTCCATCAAGTAATGTGCATTAAAATTGAAATTTTGCTTTTTAATTGGATCCAAACTCATTTTTGGACTATATTTATTGTACATTGGCGAAAATCATTTTATTTGCTTCAAAAATTAAAATACAAACAAGCTTCAGCAGCTCAAATTATGGGTTCGCTCATTCGCAAACAGTTCGGGAATCCAAAGTCTCCATTTTTTGATTTACGTGTGTATGTGTTTCTATTTAGCAACCACTGCTTAATCCACTTTTTTTATATACACATGCAGATTTGAAGTGATAAATCTTTATTCATATTTTAACGACAACGTACGACCGGTAAGGTTTCGCAGCCAAAATGGAGGCCCGATTCTTAGGGAGCGCTTGAAAATTACGGTTAGTTAAATGTTCTTTAGGATAAACAGAGAATAATCGATTTTTTTCACAATCAGCGGTTTGAGTACCATCTTTTTAATTGCTATTCAAATGTTGTAATTAAATATGGTAAAATAACAATCAAATAAATAGTTATTTTACTATTTTCTTACGGACATTTTTAACAGTGTCAACATTATAATCTACTTTGAATACATCTTTATTATATATGAGCTGTACATTAAGATTGCGGGTTTTTATGTTGTTTTAGGGAAACTTAACGATGTACAGTAAAAACTTGTACCATTGCTTTTTTTGAAATTACTTAAGAAAAGAACTGTTAGTTGTATTTGTATTTTAAGCTTTTGACATTTATTTGGGGAGGGGGAATACCATAAAAATGTATATGAATGTTCCTAAAATTTTAGCAACAACATAGTTTTATAAGAACATTTTTCACTTAAATATTTCTCTTAAGAGGAAAAAAACGAAAAGAAACCCTTCCATGTCGCAAGCTATAAATCTAATGCCCTGCAGACTGCTCTTACGCTAAAAGCCGCGTTTTAGCACTGGAATGTGCTTGAGCATGTAGTGGGATCATAAATCATAAATTCAAAACAAATGAAACCAAGCTAAATGAAAGTTTACGCACGAAAGCTCAAAGCAACGTAAAATGGCTTCTCGTGAGTTGTTATCATTAGTATCGTATCCTGTCATTTAAGGTAAACCGTTAATTTCCCTAATGGAAAGATTCATTACGAGTAAGAGCAACTAATGAATCTTTTCATTACATGCGTCAACAACTCGCGAGAAATACGTATCTGTTTTTATATCAAGCATAGTGAGCTGTTCCTCAATCTCGTAAAGTACGAAACAGGAATTACATTTTTTTTAAATCTCCGTAAAAGTGTTATAATCTTGCTTGAGGCGATGGCACGGCAATACATGGTGGAAATGTGCTTCTTCTGCTGGCAATTAGGAATTCTCTTAGGTGGAAAAAAGGAAAGGGAATACGGCGTGTGTTAAAATTAAATGAAATTCTTGAAAAATGTAAGGCAATTTTATTTCCTCTCCGGGTTTAGTTTGCGGAAAGGGTAATATGGTTGGTCTTAATTTATTTCATCAATAAGATAGTTTTCTTAAAGATACATCAACTCAAATGCATGAGCAATATTTGGGAGTAATGTAAATAATTTTCTTTTCTAGAAAAAGTAAGCCACATCTTTAATAGAATTAACCTAATCTTCATATCTAATAATTTAGGTTTCTAAATGTTTTAATGGTCATGTTTTTTTTCATAACTTTCATAACTTTTTCATATAAAGGCAATGCATATATATGCGTACACTTTGTACGCATATATATGCATTGCCTTTTGTACTTAAATTTTCATAAATTATTCTCAGTGTAATTTAAAAGAAAAGAATAATACTATCGTTCCAGTTAAAATAAGTTTCAAACCAAAAACACGTGAAATATGTTTAAACGTTCATAATTCTCAAAATTCAAATGCAAGATACAACTTTAGGTGTCAAATCTAAACATTTTGCATCGAATTGTTTCATTTAAATAATAAACAAAATGTAACGGTTACGTGTTCATAGACTACCAACTCTATAGCTAAATAAAAGCTTCTTGGGGGCTCTTGCATGGGAAATGAAAGAAATTTTTGAAAATATATTCAGGACAGCAAAAAAACCTATTTTATTTTTCATTTGTTGTCCTCTAAAGAAGAGTTCCTTATGTGTTTAGACACATAGAAAAACATTTTCCGTGTATAATGCATATGTAGGGGGAAAAGGAAAATGATACTAATACGAATAATAATATAAATAATAATAGTAATATTAATAATAACCCATTAAATAAATTAAAAATGAATATAAATAAACATATGAATATTGCTGGGTGTTTTGCATTTCCCTCGGCAAGGCGATGTAAAAGAAGAATGCTCTTCAAAGTAAGGTGCAAAGCAGGATTGATGTTTGGACTTTTTTGAAATTCAATCTGAATTTTAAAAAAATAAGGGGCATAACATAGACTGAAAACTAAACAAGCATACACACCTACTTTAGAATATTTAATTCTCATTCCGTCTAATGCAAGTTTTTTTTTTTTTTTTTTGCTTATGTATATATTTTTTTCTTTATTATACTGGATTCAACTTTTTTAACGTTTTTTACATAAAAAAATTGTTTTAAATAGTTTCCCTTTAAATGGAACCTTTTTTTTTTAAATACCACTTTAATGAATTAAAAATGTCCATTGTATAACATACATGCATCCTGCAGTGAATGGAAATTTCGGTTGCCTCAGAACGTCTAAAGAGAAGCAACATTGACCGCGGTCAGCGTTTGGGAGGGTGACAATTTCTCGCGGATGGTTGCTCTGGGACCGTGTACACTAAAAGGAGCTGGTGCACGTTAAGTCCGTCGTGGCTCCAATGTCCTACAACTGAAACGATACCTCTGGGGGTGCTAACCCAGGTGTCATTCTCTCATCTGGGAACTGGTTCAAAAATAAGAGACCTCTCAAAAAGGGCGGAAGCAGGACTCCTACCTGTAAGGATTCCGTTAAACTCAGAAGCACCGCGCAATCTCTTCCTCGCTCCCAACAACATATATCAAAAATATTAAAATATTAATAAAAAGAGTCTACTTAAGTCATAACGACACCATGTAGACTTCTCTATTTGGCTTGTTACATCAAATGCTCGCTGTTGCAAATCAAGCGATAATAATATTAAAAAAAAAAAAAAAAACATTCCAATTAAAACATTGCTTTCAAATGAATAGAAAACGTATGACATTTTCCTATATCAATCGTAAGTTTCGGATTTTAAAGCCTTAAAAACGGTAGTTAACGATATACGATATGATTCTGTCATCCTTTTTTTTTTTTTTGGAGGAGGGGGGAGTTCATGTAACAATTTTAAACTGATGTACTATTTAATACAGTGTAAAATGGAAAGTATACAGTGAGATCTAATAAATGAAGCAATATTAAACTGATCTTAAAATAATGAAATGAACACCTTTTTAAGTATTGTATTAACACTCACTAAGAGCCAAAGCACCCATTTTGACCGTTTCGAAAATTTCATGTTGCACCAACCCGTTGCTAATTATAGTGCAACTTTCAGTTGCACTTCCTAATCTGCTCTGACTTTTCTAATACGCAGTAAGTAGGACAAGACAATGCAACTAAATGTTGTGCAATAATTAGTAGCAACTTAGTGTAGAATGAAAGTTTTAAAGTGGTGGAAAATAGTTCAGCGTCTCTAGTGTTTAAATCCAAAATACACTTTATGCATGAAGAAAAATAAGCTCATCACGTGAGAGAATATTCCAAATCTTCTTTTCCTTTCGTTATAATTTTTTTGTTTATTTCTTAATAAAGGATAAAAAAAAAATCTGACTGTCATTATCCTGATCTAATAGTACGTAAGTTTTTTAATTAATTCATCATGTCTTTGTGTCATTAAAACTGTTTCCCCCTGAAAACAAGTATATAGTTGCTTTTTACTATTTTGTTTTTAAAATTGTCCTCCACAGTATTTATTTCTACTAAAAGGTATGGTTCCACTTACATGTTTTAAATAATCACAATAATATTCATGCAAAGATTGTAGAAAATAGATAGTACTGTTCGTAATCTTCTATCAATCTATTATATATTCAGATATCAACAGCATACTAATTTTGAAAAGCATCCTCGTTCGGAAGCAAACTGAGAATCATATCTCAGTTTGCGATCGAATGCTGTACATTGTAAATGAAATATCCCTTGGCAAATATGAGGAATCAAGTATCTTCAAACAATGGCAGAAACCGCTTCAACTAAACGACCCAAACTCCGTATCAATATTTACTCTACTTCTAGCAATATTCGAGATATCAAAGACGATGATAGATATTTCGCTTCGATGGATTCGGTGCATGAAATAATTGCAATTCTTCGAAATTATATTATATTTAGCTATGAAAATAGCTTTACATTTCGCATTTCAAAGGCATTGCGTTTTGAAATAAAAAATAATTGATTTCAATACATAAAGTATTAAATTGGAAGCGCCGACCAAATTGCTGTTTTGTAATATTGAATGCTTCTGTTTGTAAGCTTCCTGCTCCGTAAAAATAATACAAATAACAATAAAAAAGTATATATATATATATATAAAGGCAAAAATCAAATGAAAGCCTTAGGTAACGCTTAATAGGTCGCAATAATGTATCTAAATACAGATATAAGTCAGTCAAAAAAGAAAAAAAATACATTAATTATTTAAATAAATAACTTAATAGAATAAGTATTTCAATTTTTTTTAAAAATCGTGTTTGTACGGTTATAATATACGTAAATACCTGTGGATCAATGTGTATGTCCCTCTGTGCTCTAATATGTCATTTTCATGTTTGAAAAGGTTTCGTTCGCTTGTCAACAGTTAGCAGCAAATGAGTTGAATGGTAAAAAAATGGTGCATCATAATTTAGAAATTTAATATTAAATACTAAAAATGTATGACTTTGTAGAATATTACCACTAACTGATAGTTTTCTTTTGTAAAAAAATGGTTTTCAGCTTTTTTTTAATGATTAAACAAAGCATTTTTCCTTTTTTTAAAACTGCCTTTGGTGTCGCAAGAACTAAATTTAGGAATATAAAGAAAATTACTCTCTTCAAAATATTGCGAAGCTCAACCAAAATTGCGCTGCACAGATTTTGATTTATACACTGAATGCGAGATGAAGTACAAACAAAAACAAAAGATCTATTCCGAAAAACACGAAAAGACTTATAGCAAAAATCACTGTCGTATATCTTTACTCTGAATGAGAACGTGTTCGAGCATAGCTATCAAGGAGGAATAAAAAAAATGGAAACCCTGAAGCAGAGATGTGCGTGTTTGGATTTCAAGAATAGAAGAAGATGGAATTCATAGATGGGGAATGAGGACTTCTCTTATGGGCAGTAAATAAGACGGAGGCTGGAATAAGACGGGAGACTAGGAGATTTGAGAAACTTCAGTAATGGTCTCTTCTTTGAAGGGCGAAATGAAAGGACTTAGAATGCAGCATTCACGAAAATGTACGACAAAAGTACTGTTGAATGTTTAGCTTAAATGGTCATAAAAAGTTGCTCTTACTGTAGAAACTTTTGAGAACTTTTTGAAGTGATTTTTTAAGGCAGTTTGACCTTTTTAACCGTTATGCCTTCAATCAAAAGTGTTGTCATGATTTGAGGGCTTTATATTTTCTTATGAGCAAAAGTTTTTCGAAAAGAATAAGGAAATATAAATTATTTTTGTCATCTTAAGGAAGTAAGTACTGAATAAGGTTTTGAACTTTAGTGTCTTTTTAAAAATAGATTTTAAAAAAATCTTATAACGTTAAATAAATATATTTAAACTATTATTTTAAGAAGAATACAGAATGAATGTTGCCATATTAATGAATTCAAAGATTTAGATATATACGTAATGTGTAAAATTACACTTCTTTTATATGCCAATAGTGTCTCCCTAGGTAGTTTTTACAGAAATAATAAGAGAAAATTATATATTTTAGTAACTAAATTCAATTTTTACTTTATTTCCAATGAATCTGTGATCCACCTTTGGTTTGCATTTTAACAATGTAAATTCGCGAGTCTTTTCACACAAATATCAAGTAGAACGTATTATTGACGGCTCAGGTTTTTAAAATTGTATAATACCAAACATATGACCAAAATATCGCTGCTTATTCATTTTCTTAAACTTTAAACTGTTGTAAACAAATTGAAAAACATTTAATAGCTCTATTTGCATTATTTGAAACGTTCTGTGGGATTTTATGTCATGCGAGTGTCAAAATAGAAATAAAAATGATCCCAATTTTTGCATCAGGTACATTATGTTGTAGCTTTACTGAGTTCCGAACGGTGACTATTTTTCATACTCAAGATGATGTGACTGAAATTAAAATAAAAACAACAATACATTAATATACCAAACACAATTATCCCATCCTACTCCAAAATTTATGTTTAAAACGTCCTCCTGTAGTTTTTAGTTTATCTAAACGCAATGATGAATCAAAAAGTGTTCCAACATTACAACCTTATGTCCTTGTTACATGTATTGTAAAATAAAAATAATAACTAAATTAACAATAGGTAATTTATTGCTATTCATAACCGCTGAAACCTTCATCAAATTTTAAAAAAAATGCCAAAAATTTGTTTGTCAAACTTTTATACCGTAACTAGATAATGTAGTTACCAACTAACTATAATCGATAATAATGTAAGTAAACTAACATTTGCGTCCTCAAAATACAAAATTCTTCTATATATGCCTACACAAATATTATCTTTCCTTGTAGTAAAAAATTTTCCAATGTAGTATTAGTCTCTATGAGATTCAGTGTGCAAAGAAGGTGGGGAAGAAAAAAATAAGAACCGTTTTCCACATAAGAACATCGATTTTGAAACTCTAGTTATAGCAAAGTTTTACCTCGAAGTTATTTAGCATATAATTCTTTTCATCGTTAAAACAATATTTTCAAACGCAGTATTGTTTTTTATGTTAAAAATTCAGTTTTTCGAGAATAAGATCAAGTTTATTATCTTAGTCTTTTGTTATTACTCTTAGTTTGTCGCATGTTATGCATTAGTAAATTTTAGTAGCAAGGATTCTAACAAGAAATTCATAATATGCATGAATTGTGTGAATTTATTTAAAAAAATTGAATTTAAATATGTATCTATATATATAATGGAACTAAAAGTAAAATATTCCCACCATAAAATTCCAATCCTTAATAATAAGTAAAAAGAAATATAACAGAAGAACAATTTTAACACTACATTTTACGGGAAATTCATTTAAAAGCTGTAAATACTGATACTGCATTCGTTTGTTTCATAAGGGACAAATTGTTTTACTTTCCATCGTTTCCAAAAAAATATAATCGCTTTTAGTAGTTCTTATTGTTTATGGGTTCGTACAAGCGTAATGTTTACCAGTACTTTTTACAAGATGGGAAATGGTTTCATTAATTGAACCTTCGACCTAGATTACTTTCATTTCACAAATATATGAGTAATTATTCATAAATACCTTATGCACAGAAAAAAATAATCCTCTATATTTTCATTTTTTTCTCCTGATTTTTCATCAAAGGGTTAACGTTACTTTTGCTTTTGAAAAGCTCTCTTTTACTTCTTAACCTTCAAAATGTGACTTAGTTTTAAGTTAAAGAAACAATTTTACGCAAATAAACAAATACGCCTTTGTAGGTAAAACAATGAATCAAATATTTTAACAATCTAATACATACTACACATGAAGTGAAGTAGAAGTACATGTTTTTATGTCCTGAAAAAGTGCTTATGTCCGGAAAAGAAGTACACATGCAGAATAAATTACCCTTGTTCACGCTCCGAGAGACACAATCAACATTTATTCTACTAATATCCATTTCCTTTTCTTCTCTAGGTGGCAGTAAACTACCGTTTGGGGATCGCCAGTCAGTAGATCAGAGAGGGATTGTTCGCATTCAT
This sequence comes from Octonoba sinensis, assembly GCA_038502835.1. Taxonomy (NCBI): domain Eukaryota; kingdom Metazoa; phylum Arthropoda; class Arachnida; order Araneae; family Uloboridae; genus Octonoba; species Octonoba sinensis. The sequence continues at coordinate 104,154,784 of CM076602.1, read as the reverse complement.
AATGTTCGCAAAGAAGACGAGGGCATTTATAGATGCGTTGCCACAAATGGACGTGGAGAGAAAGCCGAAAGACCATTAGTACTAAAAGTAGTCAGTAAGTACCTATAAGATTATATCAGTACATGGGATAATACATGTTATTATCCTCTCGAAGCACCCATATCATTATTTTATTTTACCTCTCTCTTCTTATTCTGAAATAGTCAATGCGAACTATACATATTTGTTATTAAACTTGTGCGCAGCAGTTAATTAATGCTAATGCGTATTTCACTCAAACAAAGCTACAATATAATATTTTACTAGAATTAGGGTTTACGTTGCAGAAATTATTATGCTAAAACACATTCAGCTGTTACAGAATGAACATTAGTAAAAATAATAGTTATTTGTAAACATTATTTGCCCACAAAATAGTAGTATTCAAACTAAAGTCAACAACTAGACAACTTCTTATAAAATATGTCATTGGAAAAAGGGAAATTTGTTTAGAAAATGAGTTCAATTAGCATAAAAGTATAGACATATTATTATATGGTTTATTATATAGAATAGTTTATGGACTAGTAGATAGAATATATTTCTCTACAACAGAAATAACTTCAGCGAATTGTGTATTTTCTTCTGAATCGATGTATATACATGACATTTTTTGTTACTCTGATATAACGTTACAAATTATCTGAATTTTTAATAAAGTGTAGAAGAAATTTTTATTTAGAAACAATTAGAGTAAAATGCTTTGCTTGTTGCATTATTTATGTTTATATTGTGATGCAATATAATGTGTGCACTAGGCACATTTCTAGCAGAAACCGTTGGAATGTACATAAACAACTCAGCACGTCTTTTTCTCTGTATCTGTGGGCAAAATCATATACCACGCCTGGCAATGATAAAATGATACAACATTCTTTCAGTCAATTAGTATGTTAATTAGTAACATCATTTAGTCCTCTGGGCATGAAACTTGCTCTGCTGCTTAAGTAAAGAATGTCATATCTTATTTGAATAGCTGAAGAATACATTTAACTTAATTTCAGCAAGTTTTGTACGTTTCTTCAAAAAAGAAAGGAAATTACATCATAAGGCTTCAGACGAAAATTAAATATTTCAAGAAGCGCTCTTGTCCACAGTTTCTTTTTTCCGCTGTGGTAATATTAATGTAATGGCAAGAGGGAAATTAGTTTTGGCATCTCTTATTCGTGACAGTTAATTTAGTGTTAAATTTAAGTGATGCTTCATGCTAATATTAAAAAAAGCAAACTGGGTCGTCATTTTTCGTTTTCCTAATGTAAGGTTAGGGCATTATCTCCCTAACAATAAATATTTTATTTCCGAAAGACTGTCTACTGTGTTTAATTCTATTGATGCTTATTTCACCGGCTTTTGAATATCGTTGAATAAAATTGCAAATTTTCTTTTTGCTTTTTTATTTAGTTAATTAACAAAATTTACCACGAATATTTTTTAAGACAATATATATTTAAAGTAATTGCTTTTAAGTTAGCAGTAATGCATTGGAAAACCCTATGTATTTTGATGCAATTTTGCTTGCAACGAAACTTGCCGACAAGAGATTCGGTATTACAAGGCACCATTTCTCTGTCGCTCCGAATCTCTTGTAACTGGGCACCTTCTCTGACAGTCTGTGATAACAAATACATAGTTGTAATGCGCTATTTATTTTTTTAACTTATTTAACTATCTTTTTCGTTATTGATTTCTTTCTTAAAAGACAATCTGTTCGCAAATTGTAGTCACTTTTTGCTGTACCCAAGAAGATCTGAGCCCATGATTCTTGTAACCGGATGCAGAGAAAGGGAAAAAAACACTACCTTGAATAATTCTAATATTTGTACGCAATGCACAGCTGAAATAATTATGTCCCTTTTTTTGTCCACGGATAGAATCTGTATACTCTAGAATAACCTATTAGACTGTATTTAAGATTATGAGTTCTGAAATGAATATGGAACTAAAGTTCCAGCATATTGTACGCTTGGATGACATAATTTTAATTTTGTTCTTGTATGTTACATTTCTTAAAAGAAAAAAAAATGTGTTTATGTATATAACAGTCAGTTTCTAGTAGAGTTTCTCTTCTAAAATATGACTTATTTGTTCAGATACAGATTATTTCAGCATTTATTTAAGTATTATTTCGAATAAAAACATGCAGTGGAAAAATGTGTCTGCACGAATTTCGTCAGTAAAAATTGGCTTCGGCACAACGTATCGGTGTAATAATTTAGTGATTATTTTTTAATAGCCTTAAGCATAGTAGACAAGTTTTGTGAGAAACTCTATTATTGCCCCGAAACTTCTCTGTTTTTTCTCTTATACACATCACATACAGAAACAAGTTATTCCTTGTCCTAGCTCAGAAGATCGTAGTTTGGTTTATAATTATTTTAAAAATGAATGAACTTTTTAAAATAATTCATATTTTCAAACAAATAAAACATTTACCATTCGCAGTTAATAAGAGGAAACTCTTCGGAAAGCAAAGCTTGTTCTACTGGAGTATATATCTGTTATAATATTTGTAAAAGTAGTAATTTTTCTTTAATCAAAACTTAATTCATCAAGGGCCTTCTTAACTGAGGATGTACATAACGAACCCTTGAAACAATACCAACAGTGCATATTACTTTCTCAGAAAATTTGTCTGTATCTCGAACTTTCTGTCTGTGATAAAAGAAGTGGAAAAGCTTCCCTTTCCTTCAAAATGATCTGCTGCATGATCCAGTAACAAAACCGCAATATCCCACAACCATCCCTTATAAAACGTCTCGCAATACGGTGCCCCAAAGATATGAAAAACTCCAGATTCATTTTTTCTGCCTTGCAAAGAATATGTTATCGGAAAGCAATAGTCCTTCCCAAAACCCGTAACAACAGCCGCGTACGGTCGCCTTTGGATAAATTTCCAGTTTATGGAAGTTGCAGAGAACTTATTAAAGCGTGGAAAATTTTGCTTACATGTGAAAAGAAATCAAAACATAATATCGAAGGAGATTTGTTATCGTCTTGACTCTTCAAGTCGTTTTTTTTCTTCTTCTTTTTGATTTTTTTCTTCAGACATAGTTCAAGCTTTTAGTTCTGACTTCTTATTGATACAAGTTTTTCTGCTTCAACAATTTAAAATAAAAATCAGATTGGATAAATCCATAGATATTAGTTCTATAATGGTTTTCGGCAGAGTTATGCTTTAAAATTTTCTTGGGCAAATTTTTCAGTTTTTTTTTCCTTTCTTAACCTTTGAAAAAACCCGCCATAGCTTTGCTCTTGTTTTGAAAATTTTCTCTTGCATGTTACAATTGTACGTACTGCACAAAAGTGGTACCCGAAATTGAGAGCAAAAGAACAAGTATGTGATTATGGTTTTACACCTTAGTGTACTAAATTCAGATGCCCCTAAGAATTATTATTGGTATCTCTTACTCACATGTAACCGTAAAGCATGGTACTTGGGTAATATAAATTATAAAAAATCCACCTTGTAACTAATTCAATTTTTGCTGAAAAAAATCAACTGCGACTTATGTACTTGACACGGCAGTATTGCGTTTATTAATATTACTATTATTGTTACTCTTATTATTATTATTATTATTATTATTATTATTATTATTATTATTATTATTATTACTCTTATTATTATTATTACTCTTATTATTATTATTATTATTATTATTATTCACTTTACTCAAATATTCATTGCATAAGATTAATATGAGTCTTTATAGCACCGTAATGAAATCAACTAATTCATTCTAGGAAATAATATGCGTAAAAGCTAAAAATTCGAAGAATAGGTTCCTTGGAGGAATTGTTACGGGAACGTAATTAAAATACTGTTATGGGTTATTTTCGCTCATTTTCCTTTTCATTTAAGGAGGATAAAAAATAAGAATTCAAACTTTGCTTAGTTATAGGTTAGTTAAGTACGGAGTTAGACCAAGTGTAAAAATTTCTTAGTTTTGCATGTAATGCACTTATCGTAGGTGACTTGATTAGTCAAAATCATATTTCGGCGAGGGGCAAACTGTTTTACTAACTATACCCATTTACATTTTAGACATACTTTCAAAATTTGATCAGTGTTTTTGCAGTGCATGAAGGTATTTGAAGTTTTGTGAATACACAATACCCAATATGTATAAATAAACAATGTACATACATATTGTTTACTGATATATATTGAAGATTTAAAATGAGCAAAACCGTTTAAGTATACAATAAGTGACAAACATAAAACAGTTATAGAAACACTTACGTCTCATTTTTAGAAGACACAAATTCCTATGTAACTGTATCTTGAATTCGCGCTTGAAGACTTTTCTGGGCAAAGAATAGTTTACGTTTTCAGATGATTATCTTTTGCTTTCCACATTTTCAAATAAAAACATGCATCATGATAGTGATTTCTGAGCTTTATTTTTAGTACATTAATAAGAACTTGAAACCAGAAAAAATATGCATGAAACAAACAACAATCCGACATTGCGAAGGTCTTCGTTCCTTTTGGAGAAAAAAGAAAATAAAATGTGTATTGCGTTTAAATGTTTGAGTTGATGACAAGCAGTTTTATTATTTTCTCCTATTTACTTGACAATTGAGGACAACACTCCGTACAACTTCTGGAGATTCATCTTAGAACTTCATGAAGAATTTGGAAAGCAGCTTTAATGACTGCCTGTTAAACCAGAAGAGTTCAATCTTTCATTGCATTAAAAACACACATCAAAAACAAAAGACAACCAATTTAAACACTTTCTTTATTGTTGGTCAAAGAATCCTCTAATTATTGAGTTAGCACAAGGTACAGTTGAAAATTTTATTTTGCAAATGAATCCATTTTAATATAGCTGGTCATATGTCTTCAACAAGAACTTATACGGAGATAACCTATATTTGTGTCTTGATTAGGAGAAACCAGGAAAACATTTCATAAAAAATGAGTGTGAGTACTAGATATATGTTACAAAAATACTTAATACATCCTTTCTTTCAGCGTAGATCATAATATTCATCCGAATATTTAGTCCAAAAATCATAAATAACAAATCAGAACTTCCCTTAAAACAAAGGAAATCAGAATACTGCTAACATTTCTTTATTAAAGTCTATTTTTGTTTACAAGCTTTGGTTCTCGAAGATCTAAGTAAAAAGACAGCATTACATGATTTTAAATTATTCATCAATAAACGTAATTTAAAATAGCAATATGTTCTTCCTTTAAAAACTACTGCCTTCGTTCATAAGTCTTAAATCAACTATTATCTTTACAATAAAAGCGCATAGTCCTTACTTGAAAGACAAAATGTATTCCAGAGAAATAGTTCAATGCATTCAATGAATCCAAAATCTTTTACATAAAATCATTTTTTCCTGAAAAGTTCCATTTTAAAATAAAAAGATGATCACTAAAGTTTCTTGAAATGCACATTTTCAAATGTTTTTATTTAAACTCAAATGTATCTGCATAAACAAAGACTGAACAATAACGTTATTTTTTCTCCGTTTCTGAACTCCTTTAAAAATAAAATGGCAATGTTTTCTATGATCATATAAGTTCCCCGTCTTGAGAGTATTTCGGATTTTCTTCTTTTAATGTGTTTTTTAGAAGACGTATTTCTACCCCTGTAAGTAGCTTATACGTAGTATAAAGTGGGGCTTATTATTTACTAGCTGACATGCCCGGCCTTGCATGGACTATTTAGAATATATTGCATAATTTTAAAGCGGGGGAAAAAACTGAATAACCTGTCACACATTTAACATTTTCTTCTAAAAAAATTGAAAATTTTATTTAAAACTCCAGACTTGAATTTGAAACAAACTTAGTTCTGAAAATTCCCTATTTAGACAATGGTAACAGTATCTAAAAATAATCATTTAAGAGCAGAACTGCCCAAAAACTCTTATTAGAATGAAGACAACAGTCCGAAACAGTCCTCATTAGAATTTGTTTAACATTACACATCTAAAACTAACAATTAAATTCAAGACAATAGTCTTGAACTATTGTCTAAAAATATCTATTAAAATAAGAGCATTCCCCAAAACATTCAATATTACAATCAAAATAATAATACCTAAACATTGCACTTAGATTAAATTTCACTGTTCTTGAATAACGTCAACAGTCCCTTAAAATCCAGTTTGGAATAAGACCAATAGCCTCTAAGTGTAGTGACATGCAAAGTCGACAAGGCAAGATCCACCACATTGAAAGAAACAGCAATTTAATTTTCTGAAGTTCGAAGAAGTTTGTTTATTTAAATTTTACTTCAGTCAAAACTATTATGAATTTAGAATCTGACTATTTGACTGTTTCATATAACTTATAGAGGGTGGGCAAATACGTACCGAAATCTAAGATCGCATTCAGAAGATTCGTGTTCTGCTGGAATTTTTTTATGATAGTCAAAATTTTTAATTTCATATTTAGGTTCTTCCTAATTGCTTTCAAGAATTTACTTGCTCGATTTAACCAAAAGCAGAAGTATTAAAAATCGTTTTTAGCACTACTGCTCAGGGTCACACTTGTCCCACTTGACGCTGTAAGTGTGTACCCAGTCTTCTTTTAGTCAAGTATTTATAGTTAGAGTGAATATATGAGCGGTTTACTAATCCATGAACTTGAAGTTATTTTTAGAAGCCAATAGGTATTGTTTCGTTCAATATCCCGATCTTATGCAACTTAATTTAAAGAGTTAGTGAGTGAAAAAATAATGCAAATAACACTTTATTAATAAAAAAAATAGCAATAGTTTATTAACTATATTAGAAAAAGGAAAACTATATAGTATATATACGTGATTGAAAACCATATCACTATGTGTTAAAACTTTTGAATGGAAAAAGCGCTTCTTTCTTCAGTCCACAGTCGGTTGCGGAAAAGTTAGGAATTTTTTCTATCTCATGCAAATCTATTTCAGACTATACAACAGTGCCAGAAACATCGTTTTCGCAGAATTTTAACATTCAACCCCCTTCACAACTAAATGTCTTGATTTCCAATGTTGCTTTGTGGGAATCTTATGAATATGTTGCAACACGCCAATCTTTCGAACTTGAGTTTCTGTTATTGTCTACAGATAAGCAAATTTAATAGAAGTAACTAAAAACAACAACGACACAAGAAAGTAAAGGGACTACATGAGGTCGCATTTGCCCCACACTATAGAACGCATTTACCTCATCTTATCTTCAAGGGGGAGGAGAGAAATACCCCTGTTATAAATAAAGCCTGGTCAAGGTATTTAATCAAAGTATGCATATTATTCATTATGTATATTATTAGTAACTCTTAATAGAAATAAATTACCTTTGCGGAATTTGACTGTTGGATACTACAGAAAACGAAACGAAAATGAAACCCTTCCAACCTTTACACCAAAGTTGTTTTTCATGACCCGTGGAATATCACTCATTGTGTTTTATCTATGTAAAGTAATGGATGGTCCACAATAGCAGGAATTATCACTGGGAAGTTGTCTGACATCGGTGTATGCCAGAAGCTTCTTTACGCTAGCATTCCAATATTTAAGAGAATGCACTTACACTAATTCACCCTAAATATTCAAATACCTCTAAAGATTCACATTTAAAAAAAAATATCTTAAATAATCAGTGGTATGCGAAAGCACCATAAAACAACAAAATATAGCGTCTACAATATTCTATCTAATGTTCGGTGAAGGTGAACAATGTATCTTCTATTTTAAAAAAACTACATTTCCTTCATAACTTTCAATAGTTTTGATTACTATCGAAAATGTAAGAAAAATGTGTTTATGTACTAAAAGAAGGAAATAATATTTTCTGGATAAAAAGTTATCCTTTTGTTTAAGCTAATCTATTTATTCTTTTATTTTCATAGTTGCATATAAATATCGGGCTATCTTACCTCTTTCAAACAATATAATTTATTCTTGTAAACGTTTTCCTTTAAAAATAAATATAAATAAATAAATAAATAAATAAAGATAAAGCAATAATAATAATAATAAAGTAACTTCATTTAGAAAAAAAACTTACGCTAGCAAAATTGATACAGAGCATCCCTATTAATAAAAGAAAACTGATAAATACTTTTCGTTTTTAAAATAAAACTCAATTTTTCCCTTAACTTAAAAGGTTATCTCGGCTGCATTGCGTTACTTAATAATTCCAAACAAAAACAAAAACAAAAAAAAAACAGTTATCAAATAAATAAAGGTAACAGTTTGGCTTCAGCCCAAATCAGTTAAGAATGCATTTCTTTTCTAACAATTATCAAATACTTTTACAGAAGAATCATAAAAAATTGAAAATTAAATTATTTAATGCGAATATATACTGAAGCATTGTTTGTTTAAAGTAAACACTATTAAGTACAGGAATGGAAAATAATATTAATAGCCTATTTTTATTATGTTTACCACATAACTTCTAAAATTACTTCAATAAAATTATTTTTCTTTGCTTTATGAAACTGTTGTTTACGCAATAAAGTTGAATGAATCGGTCTTGAGTAAAGCAATCTTTAAAATTTTCCACCCCAAAAGTTTTAAAAGAATAGCTTAGTTCTAAATAAACATGAATAAATAATAAAGTAAATAAGTTAAATATATATATAAATACATGAATAAATAAATTAATTAATTTAGATAAAGAGCGCATAAATAATAAAGTAAATAAATACATAAAGACATGAATATATAGATTAATTAAATATATATATATAAATACATAAATAAATAAATTAATTAATTGCATAAATTTCTCTTGGTCAAGACAGTTATCCTTCTAATAAATGGCCGTTAAAAATGTACAAATATTATAAGTAGTATTACATTATTTACATACATGTACATCATGCTTTCGGAGAGAGTAATTTCTTAACAGTACATGCAAAGAAAGATTAATCCTTCTTGTTCATCATTATAGGTTTCGAAATAGAACTAAGTTCGGTTTCCGTCATTGTTGAAGAATGGTACAACTATTGTTAAGGGAAGGTTGGGGATCATGTGCTTATTTTTATACAACATCCTTGAAGGAGTTTAGAGCTAACCTGAAGATTATGTTATCGGAAACCAATAACCCAATCCAGAGTGCAAGACGGGAATATATTCTGCATTTTTCTCTGAGTGCTCTGTTCTCCCACTGTCAGAAGTAAATAAAATCTTTCTTTTTTTTTTTTTTTACATAGCAACAAATTTGTTTTGAGTTCGGAAAACTATTTATTTTGTTTGCTGGTTTACTTTCAAAAGATATTTCACTATTTTAATATGGATTTCACTAACTCAATTTGTGTAAAAAAAACCTTATATTATTTCCTTCAAACACTGTTTTATTCTGACTCTGTTGCTTAAAAAATTACTTAAAATTGAGAAAATATACCTTCATATTTTTTTAAAGTAATTTTGACTTAAAAACAAGCAAGAGCCGTTCTCAGTATTAAGTACCGATGCTTACTTGGAAAATATAGTTACAGAAAGGGCAGTTATAATTTTATTTTTGCTGCACTAAATTAAAAATTTATAGAACAACTTTACGCTCATAATTTATACAGCGCTTTTTTAATGATTACTTCTTCAGAACAATAGTATTTGTATCAAATTTAAGGAACTCTTTACCGCGCAAGACGTCAGAACGATTCAAGAAGTGAGCAATCTGTTCGTCTCTTCAGAGCAAGATTACAAGATGGATAATTCGACGGATTCGGATCGAACGCAGTAAAGTAAGAAAACAGAATGGACAAGTCTGTAATTGCAGGTACTTTTGAAAGCTATATAATGTGTCTCGCTAATGGATCGATGTTCCTTGGCACCGTGGTAGAACGTTTGCCTCCAGACAAGATGATCCAAGTTCGATTCCCTAGTGGCACACGGTTCTGGATAATGACGTACTCTTGCTTCACACGCGTTGTGCTGTTTATGATAGTGTTACCTCAAACATGAGGAAGTGTTTTTTTTTTTTTTTTTGTGCTGTCTCATAAATGAGATCGCACCGCTTTATTTTTGAAATAAAAAATACGAGACGTGAAAAGGGATAAGGGATATTGAGAAAGAGTTTACTTAAAAAATGAAAACTCGGTTTTTCAGTTCCAAGTCATTTTGACTCGGAGCTATTCCAAGAATGTGGCGTTCTTAAAAATAAGAAGTCTGATTTAACGATCTATGTGTTGATTTTTAAAGTATAAATTATTATACAAGTCTAAAGAAAATTAGTGTGACGTTGGAATCATCATAGACAGTTTTTTATGAATTTCGTAATAAGGAAATTAATTTTAAGCAATTGTTCTCGCATCGTTGTTTAGATTTTTTGTCATATATACTTACTATTAAATTGGCAAAAGATATTTAAAATTATATCTTCGTAAGTAAACTTAGTGCAACACGCTTTCTGATGAATTAAATTGCGCATTAAACCTTTTCAATGTTTATATTATTTTTCCAAATCTTCATCTTCGCTGTTCATTTGAAGAATGGCTGAATTTGACCCAAGATATGAACATTTTTGCTATATTTTTTTTTTTCAAATTACTAAATATGTTTTAGGGAATTCTTCTATGAAGATCACTTTTATAATTTAGTATAATTGCGAATTTTCACGCAGCTTTTTACGAAGGTGTTTATTTTTCATATAGAGCAACAAATGCCACCCGAATTCTTAGAAAGTTGAAGAAATGCAGTAACCTAATGCGCGAAAACACTTCAGATTTCAGAGGATATATAGCTTGATTGCTTTGATGTTATAGCTTGATAGAAAAATTTTAACGTAAAATGCCATTGATGCTTCAATTTATTTCTATTTAACTTTGTGTTAATTTAGGTAGCCATAATATTGTGGTAATAAACGTTTTGTGATTTATAATAAACGTTAATTATTAAATCAGTACTTAATCTTTTAAATCGGTTTTTTATCCTAGATACCCATGGGATCAAATCGGCCCCAACTTAAACATTTTAATAATAGTTTTATATTAGTACTGCGAGGATAAAATATATATTTATATACAGACGCTATTAATTGTAGTTAATAATAATATACATAATAAAATTATACATAAATTAAATATAATTATGTTCCAATTATTTCATAAGTGTCTGCTTAGAACGAAAATGCTAAAAAATTAGAATCTAGAATAAATTTTCTGAATCGTGATTATAACGTTTAAAAAATTCAATATAGATATTTATGAGTTTTTGGTAGCATTATATTCCACAAAAGCAAAACTAAGAGACATATGCACTGTATAATTAATTTTCCCTTCTTTTTGGAAGAAAAAGATTTTTTTTTTATCTTCTGGAGATGAGAAATATTGTTTAGATGAAAGAAAATACAAACTGGAATATGATTGAGTGTGCAACTAAACATGCTGGACATATAAAATTGTGTTATAACTTTAAATTAGGAAAAATCATCCCAGAAAAAGTTTGCAGAGTATTTGAAAATATGGAGCACAATTAAATTCAAAATCTAAATGTTCTTCTATGACTGTACATAAATTAATTTACTGATTAACTAAATTTTAAAAAGAGAAAAACAATTTGGAGAAAAAAGGAAAAACAAACTGTTTTGAGTCCTAATACTAAGTACGCTGTTGTAATGGTTTTCCTTTTATGATCAAAGATGTTGTTAGTAGATATAATTCATATAGTTGCTGACAGTTAAAGAAAAAAAAGGTTTATTACTGAGTTAAGTTTAAATGACGCAAATCAAACTTTTATCGTTCAAAATAATCAGTTGTTTAAGTTTACTTTCCTGATTTAGAATTCCAACATTTATTCTCCGTCACTCTGTTTAAAATGGACGCAATAAACCAGAGAATCGCCAGTTGGAAAATGCTAAACACGTCAAGTTAAATGCAATTTTAGGAGAGATAAGGTATCAATCACAGTGGTGTTTTTCAGTGTTCTTATTCCTTTACTTGTGATTTTTTTACTCCAGTAACCCGTTCCTTGTGTTCTGAGTTTATTACTCTGACTGGGGCAATTTACGAGCTTTTTTTCACTAGTACATGAACGATTTCTACGCCGTAAATTCTACTAATCTAAGAGAAAAGCGGTGTAAAAGTTTATCAAAGTTTGTGAACACATTATGGAATATATTTAATAAAAAAACCGTAAGTTTTTTTCCAGCGATAAAAAAAACAATTGGCATACTTTTATAATTCCCTCTGCTTTCATTGTTTTATTTATTATTCTGCTATACAATGCGTTTAAAATATACTTGTAGAAATGAATTATACTTGTCTCTGGGGAATACGTTAGATCTGTAAATGCTGAGGAACTATCGCGCGGCCCTAATGTAAATAACTACACTGAGAAAAATGTTTGTAATTTTACATAATTTAGTTATGTAATTTATGAAGGACGAAAACCGTATTTCGTAAAAAGAACTTTATCCGTACACTCAGAAAAATGTTTGTAATTTTACATAATTTAGTTATGTAATTTATGAAGGACGAAAACCGTTTTTAGTAAAAAGAACTTTATCCGTAATTCAATGTTAGTTTTCGTATTTCAACCAATCACGTTCCGGTTCCTTCCTCTGACTGTGCGATGCGATGCGATCAGGGTTGCCAGATTGGCTTTTTTTAAGCCAATTACGAAAAATTTGGCTTTTTTAGAACGCGTTTGGCTTGGAATAATTTGTTTGGCTTCTTGGCTTTTTTTTTTTGGCTTTTTGCTCATTTTTGAGAGATTTTATAAATATTTTAGTATTTGCAGTTATGCTGTTGACGGTTGGGTATTCCATTCAGGGTTTGATTAAGCTGTAAGGTCCGGATTCAATTAGTTCTAGTGATCAAAAAATGACCATTGTGCTCAAAACCAACCAATCAAAATAGGTCAGTTTAAGACTTTTTCTATTTATGTTCTTATCGTAATTAAAATTAAAAAAAATATTCCCTCTTGAAAAATGGGTTTCTCAATGAAAGCCTATATAAAACCATGACTCGTGACTTTCTATCACAAAATGCTCAAAGGATCCAGATTATTAAGGCGACGGTGGACGTTAGTTTTCGAAAAATCGGCCAAAAAAAATCGATTTTTTTTTCAAGCATATTTTCATTGCTGTGGACTTGATTTTCATTGTGGCACAAAAAAAAGAAAGATTTATGCATAAATTTGAGCTAATTTTAAGGGTTAAAGTTTGAAAGTGGGCGTTTCCCGAGCTTGACTGGCCCTTTAAACATGTAAACATAAGCACATGTCGTTTTATCTGAGGCTGCATCTGAGCCTTACATACCGTTTTTAGGAAGAAGAACGCACTGTGATGAGAAAAAAGCACTTCTACTTCAACTGCTAACGTTCTGCTTACATTTGTTTCTCTTGAAAACGTGCTTAATTTGTCTCTTGAATTTAGAAAAAAAAACCATTTCTTTTCAGAACTAAAACCCCTATAATAAACAAATTTTCTGCTCTCGCAAAGATTTTGTTATATATTGTAAGCCTTATTGCATAAGTATGGATAGATTGAGTGGTAGATGGCGTAAACCAAAAGCCGGACCTTCTAAGCGTAAACAAGCAGCATCGGCAAATGCTCAAAAAAGATGGGCTGCTGTCAAAAGCAGTGAGGAAAATACTGCTGGAGATGAAGCACAAAATGTATCTTCTAGCCATGAAATTGCAACAGTGAGTACTGCATCTTCATATACTTTGGTGAGCCATGACATTTGGGGATCTCTTTTACAAGATGTGGCGTGCTCTGAATGTTTATCAAAGAACTTGTTAGTGAAAAATGAAGCACCGTATGGATTTTCTTCAAAAATTAGCATAGTTTGTGAAAATTGTGAACATTGTTCACAGCCTCATATGGAAAACAGCCTCTAAAGAGGTGTTTATTTCGAAAAAAAGACTGGAACTTATTGTTGTGTCTTCAATTAGCGAATTTAATTTTGGCTGTTTGAAGACATTAGAGCTTTTTGACAGATCAGCCAATGAACTCTCCGTTTCAATTTCTGAAAAGCGGGATAGTCGTCGAAACTATCGGTGTAGAAAATGAAAATCAGAGTCATATAATGTGAAAAGAAGTCTGAAAAGAGTAAAAAGTGTCATAAAAGACAAAAAATGTGTAAAAAAAGAAGGTATTTCCTATACTCCTGGAGGATTTTGAAAACTTTATGTTAATTGTCAACACTTATTGCTAAAAAATGTTGCCCCCCCCCCTCATTGCAATCTAAAATAGTGTTTTGTTACCTAAACTAAAGCTGAAAATAATAGAAGGAATAATAATTATACTAAAATGTCATTACATTCTTACCAAGAGATTTCTAAGTTTGGTTTTTGTAAATAAAGTCTATTTTCAGTTTTCGGTGTTACTGTCAATGTTCACATGTTTAAACATATATTTGTGCTAAAATAGTGTCAACTCCCTTTGAAAATAGTAGTTATTAGTTTGTTTATGCAAACGTTACTTTTACAAGACATTTGTTGAGAAAGTTTTCAAAGTAAGTGTCATTATATTCTTAAAATGCATTTTTCTCGAAATTAAATTTTTCGGGTTTTTGAGATTTAAAAATATTCCTTGCGTCTCAATTTTCCCTCGATAAGGCTGAAAATTGGTGATTTACTATTTTTTATATATCTAAATCAAATTTAGTATCCATTATGTGTTTGGAATATATTAAGTAATTTTAAAATATTAATAATGTTCCAAAAATGCGAAATTTCGCGAAAAAATTAGTAATAACTAACAAAAAAAATTATTTTTAAATAATTTACTGACGGATTCTTAAATGAATATTAAGTTTTGTTCATATTGTTGCATTTTTTCATTATAAATCAATTTCAGCTAAAAAAATCAAAAATTGTGACGCAAGGAGCATTTTGAAATTTCGCTAAAAATTTATTAAATTTTAAATTTTTAAAATTTAACAAATGAAATTTCAAAAATTTTTTTGAATTTTCTATTTATTTATTGAGTTATATGCAAGTACAAGAAATTTATAAATATTTCATGAAAAAATATAAAAATGTCATTCGAAGGTCCACCGTCCCCTTAAAAGAAAAACTGCTGCTAAATGCTTAGCAATATTGTCATCAGTTAAAAATGATGGAAGATTGCAATTAATCAATAAAAATTTTCAAAAATGAAAGATTATATATATACACTATAATATAATATGTTGTCCAACATGCCCGGGTCATACAACAAAGTCTAATTCGGGTTTGTATACATTTTTACTATATGACTGGTCATGTATCTTACTGTAATTTAACAATAAGTATGTTAAGGGGAGACTTCAGTCAATCTCCCAAATCGCGAAATCACATGTTAACCTATGGGGGAATTTAAACATAGTCCACGAAGTGGAAATTTCAGGTTTTACAACTTAAAAATAAAATACTTTAAATTTAGATAATCCATTTTTAAAGCCGCAATACAAATTTATCAAACGTCATCTTTCAGATGGTGAAAACCAAATTTCGATATCTGCATTAGATAATGAGTAATTAGTGTAATGAATTTTCCCATAGGTTTAACATTAGCACTTGTGACCACGAAGGTGCTCTGAAGTATCCCCTTAATGTGCTTATAACTGTAAGACCAAATTTACTTAGAAACAGCGCTGTTTCTAAGTAAACGTGGTCTTACAGTTATAAGCACATCAAATCAGGATAATCATTTTGCGACACCTTGTCAATATTTTTAAAAAACGGAATTCTCCTAAGAAAAACAGGCTACCGTAAATTTACATAAGTTTCAAAAACGGATTTCTTTTAAAAAATGGATTTTTTAGCGCAAATTAATATATTTTTCTGTAAAAGGATGTTCTATTAAAAACGGACTTTCTACCACAAATTAGCATAACTCCGTATAAACAGTTTTCTGTTTAAAAACGGACTTTCTCAGACAATTTAGCATAACAGCCAATAAACGGAATTCTGTTTAAAAACGGACTTGTTTACACAAACTTACATACCTTCCTAAAACGGCTTTCTGTTAAAAAACTGACTTTCTAGCATAAACTTACATAACTTCCAAAAAACAGATTTTGTAAATTGACGGTTTTAATTATGTAGTTACAAAACGGATATATCCGTTTAAAAACGGATTAGTGCTGGAAACTCAGCTGCCAGCACTTTGTCCGTTTTTAAACGAATTTTTTCTTCTCAGTGTACATCAATAACAATTCGTGTGTGCAGTGCAAGCATTTTTGCATTAAATAAACAATCTGTATAGTGTCACACGTTGCATTTATTAAATATATATTTTATATTGATTGTCATAATACTCTGGGTATTAAATTTTCATTAACATGCAAAAAGATTTATTTTTCGGAACACTGGATAACATGACATAAATTAAATGCATTTTGGAAATGTATGCCCATCTTTTATGTACAGCAATGTATACACGCACAGTTTGAATTTCTTAACAATAAAAATCATTTTGTAATTTATTTTTAAGAATCTTTTAGAAATATGTATTTGCTATTAAGCTAATTGTGTTGAAAGAAGTCAAGGATAGGATTGTAATTTATATCAAGAGTTTCAAAAACAAAATTTGAAATATAGTTATTGTACATAAAAGTAATGACAAGAAAATAGATTTGTTTTGAAAGGAAAGAAGCATTTTAATTTTTTGATCATTAACAAAACTTTTGAAAAATATTCTTAGATTCAGCAGCGTTACCAGCGGCAGTGTCCAAAAGAAATATTTTCAATGCTTCATCTCACAAACATAAGCAAAACTTTCTTTCGAGAACTGATTTAAATTTTGGAACAATCCCAAAGTAGTAAAAGTCACACAACATTTCCATTGCTTTGAATTCTTAGGTCAAACTCAAATTAGGTCAGTGAAATTGTGGGAACTTGGCTGGTTTTCCCATTGGACGGAAAATCATTTCAGATCGTGTTATGTAGGAGAAAACAGATTGTGTGTAGTGTGGATTCTTATGTTTTCTGGGTATTGCAGAAGGAGATTTGTAAACGAATTTGTTCTCTAAGGAAATTATTTCGTAGAATTAAATTTGGGCTTTTACCATATTAAATGTTCGTAGCTATTGTTTTCTTTTGAATGAAATTTTCCACTTAGATTTAATTAAACGTTCGCAATTCTGCAAACAAATAATAGAGAGAAAATGCTGAATGAAGCATTATTACGTCATTAAAACTACCAGATTGCGTTTTTTAGCTCCATCTGGAATTATAGAAAGCGTATTTACGCAGACTCACTGTTTTTTAGGTAATGAAAATACCTCCCTTGATATGTATAGACATCTTAACCCAAAAGCATCCATAACAAAATACAGAAAATGTACGGGATGTAATTATATTTTACCATTGTTTTTGCTTTACTATGGTTGGCGCTCTAGGCCTATTTACATTTGTTTTACAATATAAAATCATCCAAAAAGAATTCAATGGTTTTTCAACTTTATTAAATACATTTTTTAAAATTAGAGATTTTCACCTTGATTTAAAATAAAGAAAAAAGTGCATGTTTTTCCTAGGATCACAGCAACCACTCCACCCGTATGTTCGAGCTTTGGGCGTTTTATGGGATTTGGGACAAAATGTAAAGTCCGTAACATGCGCATATGTCTTTGTATTTTCTATAAATTTTTAACAAATCTGAAACATGTTTGGTGGTAAAATACAATTACATGTAGACACGAACATTTTTTCAAGATTTGTTAAAAATGTATGAAAAATTCATATGTGCATGTTACTGATTACCCCAAGTATCCAAAAGTGAATATTTAGCCTGAGATACGATCGTGTTGTTAGAATTTTCTTTTTCATAAATGCAAACATTTACCACAAATTGCTGGAAATTTACAGATTTGCACAAATTGATGATTTTGAAGATATAATTGGGAATACATAAGATGATTTTATTGGATTATAGGAAATCGCTCTCATACCATGTGTAAATGTGATAATATCTAAATCACGGGTTGAACAAGATAGCCCTATTCAGTGGCCTCCGCCATCCTACGCCTCTACGGTTCCTTCCGGAACCGTAACGCATTAAATTCACTTTGCACTAAAAAAATTCTGTGACAGTAGAGAAGGGAAACATTGTTTCTTTAAATTAACAAAAAATCGTGTTTTAAATATCTCTTACATGACATGTGTTAATGCTGCTGATGGAAAACTAGATTTTCTGTAATCTGATATTTTTGTTTCTATTCTCTTTGTTTCGTAACCCAAAGGTATTGATATTATCATGTAAAAACATTTTTCTCCTAATGGGTTCCAAATTTCCGATTAGATTTATATTGCATACGGAAAATTCATTTTCTCATATTTTACTAGAGTCAAAAAAATAATATAACAAGAGAACAAGAGATATAACCACTTTTGTTTATTCATAGTGAATTTAAGTATGTGCAAGAATCGTTGCAATGTTACATTTGTCGAAATCTTAATCTCATTCAAATGCGACTATCAAAACGTATCTCAGAATGAGTATATTTATTAAATCGCAATAGATCGGAGCTAAACATTTGATTATTGTTCTTGTAAAAATTTTTAAACAATACATAATTCATTCAAAAACCCTTTTGTTAAGCTCGATTATAATAGGTTTCATAAATGAGCTTTTGATAAAACATTTTTCAAATTTTCCTTTGCTTTCTCAATCTTCCCTACCACATTTTATATGCCCTGACTCAGTCATTCAGTCTCCTAAAGCTTTAATAGTTGTTTTAGGAATACATCTGTATCAGAAGGCCAGCTTTTAAAATATACACATGGACGTTCATACATTTGCGACTCTTATCCGGAAACGTTAAAATAGTTTTGGGAATTTCAAATAGTTTGTGTCTCCTTTCAATAAGTCTGTTGAGTTGTTTGTTCTAATAATGTATCTGCTAAGGCATCGTTTTCAACTAAAATTTCCTAAAAAATTGTAGCATTTATGCATATGCATATTGTATGTATGTATGTATATATAGATACACCATTTTTCTACTACTATTCGCTTAATTTTAAATAAAGTAGCCTAAATTGTTTTGTATTTTTTACTTGAAAGCTTCTGATGACTTTCTCATGTGATGCTTATCCGAAAGCTTAAAATCACTGTTTTTTAACCGAATATTTGAAAATTATATTTTGTACATCACGCATCATATTTCAATTTGATTGGACTCTTTCAAATCTCCTTTTTCCCCAAGTTATTGTGATTCTATGAACACAGCCAGTTTCATTTGTGAACAGAGAATTCATCTTTGTATCCAGGCAATTTCAAATACATTAATACATCTTGGTATTATCAATTTGAAAACCATTTCTGGTGTATAGAAAGTAGATTATAAAGCATCGATGCATTAAAATGTAAAGCAGTCTCATGCGAAACAATTTTTTGTATTAAACATAACAGTATAAAAGTATAGCAGCTTCTTCAGTTGTTTCAATTACTCTAAACAAACGCTAAGGAAATGTCTAAGGCGCGAGGTTAGGATTAGCCTAAAAGTATTTATTTATTATTAATTTGATACACTTTTATATGTAACACATTAAACATAGCTTTATAACAAATTTTAACTCATTAATGGTTATTTATAAGCTATTATTGCTCTATGCATACACGCATTGGATTTGATTAAAGATAATATTTAAAAATTATCAGTAAATTGTGGCCCATTTCTAAAATTAGTCAAATTTTGTCGAGTTCATTAAGTGCAGATAGTCAAAAGAGAATCACTTTTTACATTCACAGCCGTAATTGGTGTTTATAAAATGTTTGTCCTTGTCCTGATCTTTATGACGTTTGTTCAAAATCCTGTAGCTTTCTAAATAATTATTTAAGAATGTTTTTTAATTACAGTAGAACTTGGATAATTCGATGCTGAAGGGACCACAGCTAAACTTCGGCTTATCCGAAACTTCAAATTACACAAGTCTAATTTTTGTAGCCTAATTTAAGGTTGTCGAATGCCGATAAGGTTTATTCCGTTAAAAATAACGTCAATTATCTTTCCTGGAAAATGTCAAGGCATGTATATAAAATAATTAAACATTGTATTTGTCAACAAAATAAAATTTATTTTGTACATAATATAAAAGATAAAACTATAGCACATACGAAAACAGGAACATATAAGTAGATTATTACTTTTATAAAATATTCTTTGGTTAAGTACTGAAAATTATATAAAAAAATACCTGCTTCAGTTTAAAAAAAAAAGAAGAAATTTCGGATTGCTTCTCTGAATTGAATGCTTTTATTTTAACAAAGACGAAATATATTTTCTATGCATGATCTGACCATTCGAGCAACCAATAATAATCAGTCACGTGTCGAAACATTGCGAAGGGAGAGGAATTAGGTGGGGGGAGGGGGATTCACTGTTAACCAGTGACCAGTAAAGTATTAAAATAGTACCTGAGAGACCTTCAGTCTCAGGGATCAATGCGGGAGGTCAGTTGTCATGTTCACAACAGGTGGATGAAAGGATAGAATCTTTCACAATAGAAAGCAAGAGAGAAATCTCAATTATCTACCATTTGTTGCAAACAAACAAATAGGATAAAATTTTAGCAGACAAAAAAATTATTTAAATCTGCTTTTGTCGATTTCGGATGAGAAAACCTTCGAATTAAAGAAGTTGAACTTGGAATTATCCAAAAGTTTTAACATTGACTTGAATATAAAGTTCGAGGGGCCAAGCGAAACCTTCGAATTAAAGGAAAATTCGAATTAAAGACGTTCAAATTATGCAAGTTCTACTAACTTTAAGATCTATAGGTACAGTTAACTATTATTAATTAACTCTTGCACGAATATTAAATGAGTGGAACAGGTAGTTTCAGGTATGATAAATACTGCAGTAAAAGCAAGGGAATCAAAGCTTTCTCAAACTTGAGTCAAACATATTAAGCAAATATAAAAAAGTATCATACATATTAGAGCAGTATTAGTACTATTTACATGGAGTGACCAAAATCATTTTAAAATGTAACCTATAAATATTGAAGGTGTCATTTTATTAATTAAAAATGTAATATTAACCAGTAAACATTGTATGGAGTAGAATTACTATAAACGATTTTTTTTTTATAGCATTGCCTTCTATTGAAGGAAAAATGGGTTATTATTACGGAAAAGCAGATGAATGCATTAAATTTCTGCATTTTAAGCACTTAAGCATTTTATTCATGTACTGATGAACGAAAGTTTAGAGACTACCTGAATTTCGACGTGTACTTTTAATACAAAGCTATGTTAAAAAAACAGTAAATCAGTAATATGTAGACATGAACATTAAATTTCTATGTTATTGCAAATATAAAAAATATTACAATGAAAAACGCAAAAGTTACACATACAACTAATTGGTAAGCAGTACGAGTTCTATAAGTTGGTCACATAAAGTCCATTACTAATTGTGCAGCTTACAGGCACGGCAGAAAGCACACAGTAAATAAACACGTTAATGATGATCACTAAAGAGAAACGTACTGAAATCATCAGGTTGTATGGCCAACGTTAAAGTCTCAAGAAAACAGCCGTCCAAGCAAATGTTTCCAACGATGCAGTCGTCAGGGTGCTCAAGAATAGGAACCAGAAAATAAGAAAGTAGGTCAAAGTCTGGTATGTTTGTACGTCCAGTGATAAAAGGATAATTAAGGAATTACCCCGACAATTAATAGGGTAAGCGGAACTGGTCAGCTGGAGCAATATAAAGAAAATCACCGGTGTCACAGCCTAACGTCGAATTATATGTCGAACGTTACACTTCTAGAAATTTCATCATGAAATTACGGTTAAATAGCCGGCAGCAGTCTGTCCATGTAATTAACCGTTAAAATTACGGTTTGCAACATTTTTGTACCTTTCCGGGTTCTAAACCATTTCCAATCAGCCTAGTTAAAGAGCCGTAAATACAAAAGTTTACGGTTTCATAACCATTTAGTAGCACTTATGACAACTTACTGCAGGCTATGGTAATTAATTATGTGCGTAGAATCTTCGAGGTGCACAAACTATTTATAGCTATTATATTGTGGCGGACGGTGAGGTGCGAGGACACGATGGAGCAGGAGGTCTGCCGGAGATGGGGATAGAAACCCGGACCTCCACGGTGGAAAGCCAGTACTTAAATGCTCTACCAAGAGGTACCTACTGGATGTCTAAGATTTTGAGAAGTTTTTTTTTATTCTGAGAAATATAAAAATGCAATCTCAAAATATAATGAAATGGGATGTGTTTACACAGCCAGTTTTTATGACTATTACTAACCTCATCTTCTCTTCATTCGCCCCCACCCCCTTCAAATAAAAAAGGAACTAAATAATACTACGCGATAGACTTCTAATCTTCACACTTCTTCTACCACAACCAAGATGGACGCCCGATTCTTATTGACTATGAGGCCCAGGTGGCACTCGTAAATTACGGTTAGTTAAACTTCCTTTAAGAGAAACAGAATAAACGGCTTTTCTCATAATCAACGGTTTGAGTACCATTTTTTTAATGGTTATTCTACTGTTGTAATTAAATATGGTAAAATTACAGTAAAATAAATTGTTATACTACTATATTTTACGAACAGTATTTTAGCAGTAACTAAACACGACTTCAGCTTCAAGCAAGCAGTCTTCACAAAGCGTAGTTGTTGTTTTCTTGAGAATCGCTTTTGTCACGATGGACTCGACAACTTGAGTTCCTGAGCACAGACGTCATAGTGTCAACGCACCACCCTGTAACAGAATTTATGCAGAGATACGGAAAGAAAACTGAGTATTTCTGTAAAGTTACGTAAATTACTTTTAATCAGCCGATCAAGCACCTTCTTGAAAACAGTCTCTCTTTTTTCGCGCAATATATAAGGTTAAGCTATGCAAGTACTCGTTAGCCACAAATCAAGTATCCCGGTAACAGTTCAACATAAAACTGTTTTTTGCCCCAACGCAATCCGTTTCTTTATAGATACAGAGAAAAAAATATTACATGTATGGAGCGAGTTCAATGTGTAGAACTAAATTTAATGCTCTCAACTCCAGAGGCATTTTCGGCCGAACGGTCTGTGACGCCAGAATCACAAGAGAGTGGGATCATCCAAACCCACCGTTTGAAGATCGCACGCTTCCATTTTCGGTTTGTATGCCAAGAATAGTAATTTGGCGAACATACAGATGGCGTCACTACTGGGGTTTTTCTTTTTTTACGCTTTAGTGCTAGAACAAAGCTACCTATCACATTTTAATGTTTATTATGTACTTATTTCTTACCGAAATGACATTCACGCATTTAAAACCTTTTATAAATAATCCAATAATATCCTAAATTTAAATATTCGAGCACAATTGAGTTACTATCTATTTAGTCTATTTTTCCCACAATACTTTTCCTAAACTAGTCTCTATAGACATAAATACAGCATGAGCACTTGAAGAAATAACTATGCAACTAGTTGCATCATTTTTTTAAATAGAAAATTACTATCGATACGTTTAATCATATAATCTCCTTCGGGATATCTTCCCCAATAACCTGGGATGTGAAGAAAATTTCAAAGAAAGCCTCTAAGGAGAAAAATATCCATTTATTTGCTGTATATCAGAAAATCCCTACATCTTTGGAGATTTAGACACTGTACTCGTATTAGCTTTCGTGGGAAAAATGAACAAAAATCAACATTAGGAGCACAAAAATACAATAAAACCTGCTGCTTTTTGTGCTTTTAATCATTGTTTTTTTTTAAGTACACACTGTCATAAAAACCTTTCGATGTCTTTTACTTTTATAAACCGTTGTATTTCTAGTAAAAAATGCACTCAATGTTTTATGCAGGACAAAAATATTCAATATCGATAAAATACAGCTAATTTTTAAAAACTGTTCGCTGAATTTTTAGTACTACTGCCTTCGTGAATGCGGTAAAAAAAACAACTTTGCCCGAAAGACTAGTTGTATTCAAAATAGTTTTGGTGCTCTAAAGACCGATATTCTGTTATTGTGACGCTACTTTTACACTCTGAAGTTTAAAAGAAGATAAAAATCTTTCCTAAAAATCAGTGCCAATGTTCTCGATTCAGAGAGCCATCCGTTTTGAAATGCTTTCCAATTTCAGAATCCCATTTTCTCCCTGAAAAAGTATAACGTTTCTCTTCCTTCGCTAAAGATTTCCCCCAACCGTTAAATTGAAAAATTCTTCTTTTAAGAGAAACAAAATCTATCAAATATTTCAAGGAAGAAGCCATGTTACTGATAATAAAGTAAGCGAAAGATGCAAAAAAAGTCACTTGTAATCCCTTATTGTGAAATATGATGTTGAAAAAAATTATAAAATTTCATACTCGGGAAACACATCTTTTGAAGATTATAAAAGAATGTTTAAGGGATCACTTTCGTGTGTTTGAATTTCTGTACAACCAAAAAAAAGTTGGTTTCAATAAAACTCTTTCGGTCGTCAAAGATTCACACCATGTTACTACATAACAGCATTTCCGCTTGAAGTAATTTTATTCTTACAATTCGAGTTTGATTTGAGAATAGAGTTCTCGATCATATAGCGGCACACAACTTCAGTAATATATTTACTTTAGTATTAAACGACTCACAGGTCCAGCACAGTCCAGGAAATGTAAATGTTGCATTTGAAAAATGTAAGTTGAAGTTCCAGCCTTATTTAAGACATTGACGACAATATTGCAGTTTCTCTCTGACAACTTTAATTCCAATGGACTAAGGATTTAATGATTCCATTTGTTAAAATAGGAGTGAGAAAAACAGATTTGCCCTACCAATAACATACTGTGATGGGTTTTTAGCTCAGTGCCAGTATAAGGATTCCTGTTCTTTACCATTTGTTCACCCCAAGAAGAAATTAACTCCCTAAAAGTCAGGTGCCACCCACTGCGAGCCATACTTACAACTCTTGCTTTTAACTATAGGCGCTTAGTGACAGAATCGAGAAAAGTACGCATTTCTACACATTGAAGTACGATGAACTGTGTTATGGAAATTATTTCTGAATTAGACTTACTCTTGAGAAAAATTCTTTAATTTAAGTTTTTTTTTTCTTAAAATTAATCAAATAGAGTCATCTAAGAAAAACGCTTCATTTTCTTATACTGAAATAGAATTTTTAATAAGTTGAATTTATATTTGGCGTATGGGTTGGGAAATGTGTGTCTGTTGGTCTGTCCATCTGCCCGATAATTTTTTTGTGAAAGATTTATGCCAGGACTCCCCATTCCCATGTGTCCATCCCCCTTAAGAAAGACAGAAAAAAATAGAAAGTTTTTTGTTCAAATTTGAATTTTAAAAAAAGAAAAAGAAAAACATTATTGCCTTCCGTTAAATTTAAGTGCATGAAGAAATTTACTATGCTAGTACTGCTCTAAAAGGCGGATTGTTATCGGGGAAGTTTCATCAGCAAGAGCTTTTATGTCAAATATTCATAAAAAATGATTTTTCATGCGCCTGTGGACTACAAAAAGATACCGCTAAATACTAAACAATTAACACTAACATTAATAACTTTACGTGTTTTTAGGGCAAAAAGAAACATTATTAAAAAAAATCATTAAAAACTGAAATGCATTAATTTTTTTCATGCAGTAAAAACACGTTTGTTGCTGATATAAATTGTTACTAAAATGATTATTTTCTTTAAACATTTTCATAAAATGTAGTTACGTATAAAAAAAAGAAATGAAAAGAAAATGCATTTTAAAATAGACATGTTAACGTATTATTAGTAGTTGAACTATTTATCGAAACGCTTAAAATGGAACACTAACGTAATTATTTTTCCAGCAGTTGTAGTGTGCAAAGGTTTCTTTTTTGTCACCCTCCGTAAGTTGGGGGAGGGGGGGGGAGGGTGTAAACGAATAATTTAAATAACTCATTGCAGTGAGTTTGATAGGAGAAAATTATTTAGAAATCAAATATTTACTGTTAAAAAATAAACTAAAAATTATAAGTTGACGTATATGGCTGGTAGTGTGCATAAACTAGTACTTTTCTATGGAATAAAATTTTTAAACAAAGTAAATCAATATTGTTAATTTGGAAGAATATACAATAGAAGAAAGTTTTAAACACTCAGAAAACGAGTTGTGTGGAATGTCTAATTTCCTTTACTTCCCTTCTTATTTAAACTAAATGCAAGGAAAAATAAACTTCCACAATCAGAATTTTCTCAGATTACCATTTCAGACAAAACTCGTTAACCAAAAACATCATTGAAAGCGTTTTTCGATTCTAAATCTTCCAATCCTCTTTTATGTGTTGCGAAGTTCTTTAATGGTTGCTTTGAAAATAAAACTAAAAAATGGTTCAAATTACTCTTAAAATATAAAAGCTCGCATTCGGAGCGGTTAAACTCATAACAGCATACAAAGAAAAATGAATTGCCAAAAACAAATATCGTATTTGTGCGTTTTGTGTTTCTCTGCTTTATAAAGTTCCACAAAGATAAATGGCTCCCTACAGCCACATCTGGTCTTATTGATCACCCCACCAGAACCTCCATCTTTTACACATGAAGAAATTGCACTGTTCGTAAAAAATGTATTCCCTAAATTAAAGATTTCTAAGCTGGTTACAAACGTAATTTTTTCCCGAGCTATTTTAATGCCAAATGCCTTGCGTGTTTCCATTTTAGTTATTTCTTTCAAATGATAAGATTTTGTACAAATAAATATAATGTATCTTACAGTGGGTAATACACACCTTAATATTTGGATTATTCCTGAATTATTTGCTTAAATAAAATATAAAATGTGGCTCAGTTATGGAATTGTTATCCTTCATTTTAGTTTAAAATTAGTCGGTTACTAATTTCTAAGAAAGTATACTGAATTCGCAAAAATTTTCTATTTTTTATTAATTATTGGCTGCTGAACCTGCTTTGGCAGTTTGTCTGTATGTTATAGTTTTCATTTATTTATTTATTTATTTTAGTTGGCACTTTGACACAAAACATAATGCATGGAATGGCACGATGTTTGTTACACACATGTAGCCTGATAGAATGTGGCACTGATTAGTTTTTGGAGCAAATCCGTTTGAGGAGGATGGAGCAAGCTAACATTTTTCACTTTTGGCGTTACTGCTATATTTCAAGAAGTAGTGGAATATTTCAGACAAAAATTGTTACAAAAATACAAAAGGTAAACAAAAATTGGTACACCCAATGGGGACAAAATGAGATGAATTCAAGTTTGTCGTTATTTGCTTCAAGAGGTAAACTTATAGAATGATTGTTTTTCCCTTTTCTTGAGGCCATTCTGACTCAAAACGTTATTTAAAAAATCAAACGAAATTTAAAACACACATGAGAAAACACACCCTGATGGGAAATGGTACTGATTATTTTTTGGAGTGAATCTCTTGGGGAACAACCGAACGTTTTTCTCGTTTAGCGTGATTGCTATATCTCAAGAAGTAATGAAAAATTGAAGCAAAACGCGGTTTACAGGAAGAAAGCAATAAAACCATGTGCTTATTGTATTTTAGGGCCATTTGCTTCAAGAAAGTGGTAAGGAATTCATTTTTTTTCAGGTTAAGCCTTACTGTTTTACCTCAAAAAATTCTGCAAATATTCAGACAAAAAATGGGTATACTAAAACAGGATGAGGCACATTCCCTGTGTCAAATTCTCCGTTGAATCTGAATGAATTGTTTTTGCCAACCAGAGGTCTTGGCTGCAAGAATTCAAACAGAAACGTTGTGTCTTAATTGAGGCAGTTAGTTAGAAGCAAAGGAATGTCAGTGACCAAAAAACGATTCCGAGAAAATGCGTTCTAAGTTTGGATCTTATGGGACGTTTAATGTTATTTTTTTTCTAACTCACGTCGGGGAGGAGTACCTGTTAGAGCTATCACTAACATTTCTTGTCACAATATATAATGGTGCTTTCCCTATGATTTGCACCAGTTATCTTCACATTTTCAATTTTGTCGCATACTTTTGCTGCTGGGTGCCTGAATTAAAGTGTCCTCAGAAGTCATTAGGGGTGGAAAGGAAGATTTAAGAGAGTCATACCCATAGACCTATCGCCAACTTATTTATTTTTTTTACATTTAGGTTATATTTTTATATATTTCATTTACTTTATAATAATAATTAATTCCGTTTGCTCTTTTTTGTATCTAGATATTTTTAAGCGCAATAGATACTACTTCTTTAATAAATAAATATGTTTGTTGCAAGTATATGCAAGGGACACACCCAACACAGAAAGTTAAACATGCAGTTCACTAAATCGCATGCTTTCTAAATTCCAAAAATGAAATATATTTATGATACATGTCATCATGAAATACTTCATTAATATTCATGCAGTGTTGTATTCCCTTGTACGGAAAATTTCCTTTGAAGGCATTCAAAGGATGGAATCCATATTCCCTAGAATCTCATTCGGCTTTTGGAATGTGTCCAAAACAGTCATCCGAGCAACATTAGTCTCGGTACGAATACTTAAGGAATATTCAATGAATGTGTCCTGAAAGGGTTTGTAACTGAAATTACGTAACCTGCGGTGAAAGCGACGTGAGTAAGCCTGTTGACAACGTTGAGTTCTGGAAAATAGCTGCGGTGGAGAATTTGAAGCTGTATTTGTCCTTAAAGTAAAGAATAAAAACTGACGTGGGCATTAAAGGAAAACTTATGCCATTCCAGAAGTAAACTTACAACACAACTTTGATTTATGATGATATTGAGTATATCTATTCGTTAATACATGCATTTATTAATTTAATTTTAACACTTGAAATAATGTTTAGCAAATTTGCAACTGATTGCTTTTTTCAATGACTGTAACATTAAATGTAAAACGAAGAAAAATGTGTTGGTTATGTTGTGCTGTAAAAACATAGATTTAAAACAAAAACGCAACAATAATACAGCAAACAAACAAAAATAAATACAAGTAAGCATTTCTCATTTATAATTATAGTCTAATATCTTAAGAGTTTGTAGCCACTAATAACGTATGAAATGTACATTAAAAATATTTTAAAAAACAAACACCAAATATGTTTGAAATCCAAATAATCCTTAACTCTGGAATTGTTTTTAACTCGTAGTCTGGTTATCTATAGAGTGAACTGAAATTTTCATATTTACATTTAGTAATTCTTTCAGATTTTGAACTATCATATCTATGTAACAGTGAAGCTTATAGTTAATTGAGCAACGCACAATCACTTGGAAACTTGAATAAACGCATGTAGTAAATATGGAGATAATTGCGTGAATAACAGACTAACATTGAAACCGTAAAAGACTAACAACGAAGCAATTGTTCCATTTACAATGCCTATTAATTTTTAATTTCAACCCACAACAGTGAAATAAAACAGCAATATCACGTGTACATGCAGCAATACGTAATCTGCGAGTCAAGGGCTGCATGCGGCCTGCGGAGTTTTTCCGATTTGTAACATTGACTTAAAATTTCTGAATACTTTAATAATCTTAAATTTTCACTAATATGTCTGAAAAAATATATTTTCTATTCAATTCTTGATTCGAGAACAAAAAGAATATCGGTGTAGTGATGGATAGCCAAGTCAAAGGCGAAATTACCAAATGAAATCCTTGTTTGCCTTTTAATTAATTTTGTTCAACAATTAAACACAAACACAACAACTAAATTAAAATTTAACTGAAAAATATTAATTCGAGCATTCTTGAAGGAGCGTGTCTGGAAAATGCTCCAACCTCGATGCATGAAATCTAAGTTCCAAGTAAGTCTTCTTCTGATTATGTCAGACCAAGGTTGACTGGTTCCATCAGACACGTGTTATGATATGACGTAAGTGAATCAAGTGAACAGATTCTCAACAATGTCAATTATATTTAGGCAACATTTGAATTAACAAAATTAGTAACGATCATTAATTGCAATGATTGCAGATATCAGACCGTACAAAAGCTGTAAAGAAAGAAAAAGTACGAATCCCGTGTCTCGTTTTATGATCGCTTCCTGGCATTGATAATATAAAAATTTAATATTATTCTACATTTATAAATCAACAAAGAAAGTTTCTAAACACACTTAACCTTATGCGAGAAGATATCGGCATTTACAATAAGGTCGTTTCTTCAAGGAACATATACAAATAACGCACTCTTTTGAAGTTTGCTTATTTCAGTTATTTATTACTTTTTTTTATATTTATGTGTTTTTTTATATTTGTGTGTATTAGTGTTTTTATATTTATGAACATTATACATTTTCTGAAATGGATGAATTCTCTTTTTATGCATGGTTTGTAAATACATCATGAACCAATCATTTTTTGTTTTTTCTCTATGTCGCTTTGCAAATTTTTTGTCGCAATGCACGTGCAATCGTTTATTATAAGTGTTAGCTAAATTTAACACTGAAAATTTTTTTTGCTCCTAATAGCCATTTAAATTTGTGATTTCAGCTTCCAAAATGTTACTTGAAGTGAATTTTTCTTCCGTGAAAAGAAAATTTTAAATCCCTAAAAGGCGCTAGAAAATATATTGCATTGACATATTACTAGTTTACAAAAGATCAGCTTTGGCTTCACAAGCTAAAAATGCATCAAATTATAATCCTTCTGCTGCATCAGAAAAATTGTTCTTGGAAAAAGAACGACGCTGTTTTTGGTAAGGAAAAAAAGCGAATTAAGTATTTCCTCCTGAAAATTTAAAAATACTTGCTTGCTGCTTCTTCTATTTCTTCATTTGGGATTAGTAGAAATGCTGTTGAGAATTTTAAACAAGAAAATAAAAGTTAAAAAATAAAAATGAGCCCTTGCTTTATGGTAGTAATTTTTCGCATCTAATCTTCTACGGTAAATTGAATTCTGAATATTTAGAAAGAAAAGTAGGAGCTCAATTTATGCTTTCATTTTTAACAAATGTTTTTTTTTTCTGCTAACTCCGGAATCATTACTTTGAGTAAATATACTGTTGCGTTTTTTTTTTAAATAATTTTAAATAAGAACATTACTTTTCAATTTTGTAAGTTGCAAGAAATGGGATTACAAATTATCTACGAATTTGAGCCTAATGCGTTGCTGATTGTCCTTTCAAAATAACGATCACTCTTTTCAGTGATAAAAAAACGGTTTTTTCAGTTTAAAGTAGCCAATTAGTTTTTGCAGTACTAGACAAAAAATACAATACCGGTATTCGGCATTTTTAACGGGATACCGGAATACTGGTATTATTACCGGTATTAGATCTTTTCAAAAAAAAAATGAAAAACATGACGTATTCAATACATATTTCGTAATTTCATACAAAAAATGTATTAACTAAAATAACGTAAACAATTTTGCTAGGAAAAATGTAAAACAAAGAATCAAATGTTATAATCAAATATTTGTAATGAAATATCAAATATTTATAATATTAATAAAAGCAGTAAAATAATATATTACCAGTACAAAACAAGCGGAAAAAATATAAATATTTTGAACGGTAACATTTAATGCAAAATGTACTTATTCCGTAAAAATAATTCACCAATTTAAAAAATATCTAAATGTTCAAACATTTAAAACAAAAACGCTGAATTTCTCTGCGAAACTCAGTTTGGTGAACAAAATCATTTTTACATATAGTACAAAAATCTAAATTGTATTTAATTTGATAAAAGAAACATCTACTATTATTATATGGGTAATATAAGCAAAATGATCAAAAGTTAATTGTAAACATATGACTTATAAAATTATTTCTTGATTCATACTTAAATAATGATAAAAACATTATGATAAAAACAAATGTACATGATTTATTTTTAATGATGTAATGTAGTAAATTTTAAAACAGAAGGGTATACGTTATTTTTTTCAAAGTTAAACGGCATTAAACTCGTGATATTTATTTAAACTTTTATTTTTTATTTTTAAGTGTATAAGTGATATTTTCCACAATACGAGTTTGAAGAAGTATTTTCGGCTAATGTAATTGAATATAGTTTTAAAGGAGTTGAAGAGATTTATTTTAATAACTATTTATATTTTTAAATAAAAAAAACGCATTCTAACAATGTAATAGCTCGCATGAAATAACGTTCAATGTTTACATTTAAATCGCCCATTCAATTTTCTTCTAAACCTATTCTTATTGCATTCGCGGGAAGATTACTTATATTTAATAAATTACCAATTTATAATAAATTTAAAGCATAGGAACATTTTGTAAACGGAAATATACTATGGACCAGCCAGTTAAATTATACCTAAAATATAAATTACATTTTTGGATAACTTGAGTGAAAATATCCAGTATTGCTGTCCTGAAGACGTTTTCTATAAGTTCAACAAGGGCATATCTATATAATGTTTAAAACAACGTATACAGTTTTTCAGATAACTTTTTTTTGCTAATATGTATTTGTATAAATTGATACCAAATGGAATATAAATCAGTTCCAGACCCTGTTTAGAAGTCTTTTGATATACTTATGTAGAAACAACTTATATAACATAATAATTTAGAAAGTACTGTCTCTCTAACCCAGGCATCAAAATATTGCTATTGGGTAAAACTACATACCACACGTTTTTGGAATTACTGCTCATTGAAATGTAATCTGAAAAACTTTTGACTACTGGCTTTAATGTTATTAAATAATTTCAATGACTTGTCATTAGCAATGATCTGTATTATGCCATTTTAATATAAAATTAATCAGAAGTGCCATTAGTATTTTCCCGAGATTTTCAGGTTTATATTTTCTTTAATTTAATAAAACATATTTAGTAACCATGACGGTTAGTTCTAATTCGGTTAAATAATTTGCGCTTCAGCTATTGTGTCACTAGATATTGATAATGGCAAGATATGTATTTGGGATTCATTCGCTCCAGCTGTAATGTTTTTCCCACATTAAACTTAAGCAATTCAAGATGCTAAGTTGCATAAACAATCTATAAAATAAATTTAAAAACATAACAAACACTTTAAATGTATCATATAATGGTGAAGATTCCTTAAACCTATTCTTATCCCATGAAATTGATGGTACACTTAGTACATAGAGAATGGCGTTCTAAGGATTAAACCACAAAACAACAAGTACCGTTTAAATGTCTAACCAATTTATAATAAATGTAGTCCATATGCATACTAAATTTAAATTTGAAACATTTCAAATATACGATTTAGCAACATAATATATCTTCTGAGATATTTTTTAAATTCCTACTATCCAGCTTCATTTACTAACCTTAAATGCATCAAGAAGTTTAGCCTCTTAACTCATTTGCCAGTGTCTGACACGGGCGATCTTGTATCTCGCGTTATGTTATTTCCAATGCCCGTCTCAGATCCGTTTATACTTTGTTTGTATAAAAAAATTTCTATATATTTTTTACCCCCCTCGCTTTCTAGTAACCCCCTACAACTGAAACTGCCAAAAACAAATTATACTATATACCTATATATTATTTTTCTGTCGAAAAAAACTCGATCATTTTTTATCAGTTTTTCCGGAAAATTTTCGTGCTGCAAAAGGTTAATACACTCAATTAAAAACGATATAAATATGGGCAGTGTAGTAACATTTATCTGCCTTGAAATGCAATATAATCTTAAAGAAAATACAAATCGAGCACTTGGAAAAGGGATTCAACTACTGCATTAAGTAATTAAAACTTAGAGAACAAGCAGAAAATATACACAATAAACTTAACAAGTCAATACATACATAATATTGCATTAGGAATGACTATATATATATATATACTAATATTATAAAGCTGAAGAGTTTGTTTGCTTGAACGCGCAAATCTCAGGAAGTAATGGTCCGATCTGAAAAATTCTTTCAGTGTTAGATAGCCCGTTTATCGAGGGAAGCTATAGGCTAGGTATCATCACGCTAAGGCCAATAGGAGCGGAGATCCGAAAATTGCATAAAATAGTCCTTTTCTATTGGGAGAAATTATCGCATCCTTTCGAGCTTAATACTATTGAAAAGCCCGTAAAAAATATCCTAGAAAAAGTTTTGTGCTTCGTGCTAAAATTGGAAGCCTCTAAATTAACTAGAAAAGAAGTTATACGCGTTTTTCTCTGTAGTTTGAAATTATTTTTAACCGACTTTACAAAGGAAGGAGGTTATACATTCATACTGTATGTATGTCGTTTTTTTTGTTGTTGTTTGTTTGACCACTCATAACTTCTCGCCGGATGAACCGATTTTCATGATTCTTTTTTTAGTCGATCGAGGGTGGTTTCCCATAGGTCCCGTACCTTCGTTTGACCATATTCGATAATTAGAAAAAAAGTTATGGGCAGAAATGTAGTTTTTTTTTTTCGTCCATAACTTTTGACTAAATGAACCGATTTTGATGATTTTTTCTTCAATCGATAGAGGGTCGTCTGAATAAAATATTGAAAATCAATTTGACTACATTTGTTTTCTAGAAAAACTTTACGGGTGAAAAATAAGTATTTTTTATTTTAATTGGAAAGGATTGGTTTGATTTTTCTTTGTTGGGAAATCTATTCATAAATATAAAAGTCATTGTTGAAAACATGTTCGTTGTCATGGGCTATAATATTAAAAGAAATTACAGCAAGAGTTTGGCTGAAGGCTTCTCTGGCAAAAATTAATCCAATCAGTTTATCTTACAAATGATTAGTTTTTAGTGCCATTAATTCAAAGAAGTTTTTCCCTTTGATATGGATTTTTTTAAAAATAGAGTATTTATATAAAAAATGTATTCACACTAAAAAGAATAAAATAAAATAATTTTTATTAAAAAACAAAACCGACTTCAAATTATAAATTGCGCTAAAAAGTGATAAATAAATTCATTCTTTAAGCAATATCGATGTGACTTTTAAATATAGTTTTAGAAATCGGTGCAACATTATGAGTCTAAATAGCATTATATTATTTGCTACTTCATATTGGAACTGTAATTCTGCGAAAATATATATATTTGTAATTGGGGATTCATCATTACAAAAGATTTTATCTATCCTAATTTTGCAACGACTCCTAAAACTATGTTTAAAAGTCACATCGATGTTGTTTAAAGAATGAATTTATTTATCACTTTTTAGCACAATTTATAATCTGAAGTCGGTTCTGTTTTT
Source organism: Octonoba sinensis (assembly GCA_038502835.1). Taxonomy (NCBI): domain Eukaryota; kingdom Metazoa; phylum Arthropoda; class Arachnida; order Araneae; family Uloboridae; genus Octonoba; species Octonoba sinensis. Next base: position 104,119,783 of record CM076602.1, on the reverse strand, counting down.
TTATAAAAAATATTTTTTTTCACGGTAATTTACTTTAATTTTATTTGCATTGTTGCATCATTTCAACAACTGTTACAGTTGCCGTGTGAACAAGCAACTCAATGCAGTTGCCATTGTTAAACAAATTAAGTATAATAATAGTTAACGGTTCTTGCATTTTGATGAGGCATCGCCGTATTTGCAGAATATAGTTTAAGGTAGACCGTGCAACGTCGGGCGTAGCAGCTAGTATATATATATATATATATATATATATAGAAAGAGAGAGAGAGAGATAAATTAAAAAATAAATTATAAAAAGAAAAAAAAAAACTGACTCATACCAAAAAACGTTATATACTACGTCAGATTCCTATCTGAGAGAAAGATATATCTAAAAAATCACGGAAGCATTCATTGATGTAAGGAAGAAGAAATATTATCAGAACTCATGATTATAGGTCAAAGATATATTCCGGATTCTTCTTTCTTTATTCTCTTGAGATTTCTCTCTTTTGTAGTTGTTTTTCTTTGGTAAGCAAAGATCTCTAACAAATAATAACTTCAATCTGATTCGTTATATTGGTTCTCAACTGATTGAGATTTATTTCGTGTGTGCATTACAATGCTTGAAAAAAATGCCTTACAACGTTCGTATTTCTCATTTTATTTTTAAAGAGGATCGAATAACGTTTTAAATTAAGTAGTTTAGGCGTACAATAGTGCTGTATTTTTGCTAAACTAGGCTACATTGTGAGTTTGCTGCACATTCTCTTGAGAGAGATTTTCACGAGCTTTTCGCCTTCTTTATATAAAATCCGTGGTTAACGAAAACAGAGATATTCTAAAAGTCATGTGAACTAGTATTTTTAATTCTATTATGCTAAATAAAAACTATGTACAGAAAGTTTATGGGCTCATATTTATTGTATTTGAAAGTAGCTTTTTAATAAATTTGTTATGCCTACAATTCAGTATGTTTAACTTACTATCAAAGAAAAAGACTGACACATAGAAGCATTTTAATAGGTACAGAAAAATGCACAGGAAAACACAGAAAAAAAACACTATCTTAGAATTGAAATGTAAAATGTTTTATCAAAAATATTATAGAAGCCTTTAAAACTTACGTAAACAAACATATTCCTAAGTATATCCCTTTGTACTCAACACATCTTATCAGTGAACAAATTTATGAGCAGTGTTCACCCTGTACATTTTATTTTGCAATTTTTTTTTCTGTAAGAAAGTAGTTCTGGAATGAACGCGACTATATTAATTAAATGCGGTATTTTATGTTCTAACGTAAAATTAACTAGGTTGTTTCGTAAAAAAACAGCTCAGATTAAGCAAACTATATAGCGCGTATTTCACACAAAAAAAGGAAAAAAAAAACGTAGCTAAAAACAGTTTGTTTAATAGTTTCCAAAAATTTTAACGAAGCTATTCAAAGCAGAAAATGATTCCGATAATTCCTCTTAATTGGTCCCACTGCAGTGTGCTACAAAAGTATGAGTAATAGTATATAACCATGAAAAATCATATTTTATAGCAATAAAAGTAAGATTTTACTAATGTACAACATAATAAGCTTAAATGAGTGGATTGAAACTAAATAATAAAATCGATAATACAGATTGTAACTTTGAATGTAAGTAATGGATTTCGAAAGAGATTAGATTCTCGACATTAATAAAGTTTTCCTCTGAAATGAAGACTGGAGTTTAACTTAAATTAATTATTTTGCTTTCATTTAATACTTTAAGCCTTTAGTTATTCCTTTGGGTTGGCACATAATCTCCTATGCTGAACTCCCAAATCTCAGATTCCAGTATCCACGTTCAATTAATGAACTAGATGTGGTACATTTATTAAATATTTGTGTTTAGTGCATTTAAGACAGATGCTTCTTCTTTCTTCTTATGCTCATTTTATGAAACGAAGAACGTTTTCTAGTAATAACCATACCAAACGTTACACAAGTGACTTCCTAATCAACACACGTAGAATCTAAATATTACGTCATCTACATTAAATTAAAAATCTAAAGCTCCCTTTCCCCCCTATTACTTTATAATACAGTGATCCTTCGTTTTTCACGGTTGCTGGGACCTTCCGCGAAAGCTGAAAAACCGCGAAGTAGGATTTGCCACTAGGAATTTTCGTGCATACGGGTACACGAATGTTTTAAATATGTAAACAGTATTTATACTTTACACAATTAAGACGAAAATTACAACAGTACACGTATTTACTTAAAAGCGTCAGTGCTGATTAATAAGGTTAATTACATAAGATGCATAGCTTCTGCCCTCTATCATCATATATAACAGTTTCACTTTTTCGCTGATGGTCATCATCTTCTTCCTCTTGGGCACCTCGGAAAAAGCTTTCGCATTGGCACAGGGCTTAGGCGGCATTATAAGGGCTTAATTAATAAAAAAAAGTTATCGCTTAAACAAAACAAGTGACGCGGCGATCATGCGACAATCAACTTTTACAGGGGATAAATCCATTTGTACTCTCATTAGTCTATGTCGCACCGGAAACCAATCACGTGCCTTTATGAGAGCCCGTTGTATGCACTCTGAGTCAACTCATCTTTATGTTTGACCCCATGCAAGGATCCTTCTCTCTCGCGTATCCACATGAAACAACACTCCGCAACTTTCCGCAATGTCGCTGCCGACATGGTTGTATTTTTTTCATTTTTATTTTTTTAAAGAATATTTTAGAATAACCCGCGAAGCACTGAAGCCGCAAAACATGAAGCGCGAAGTGGCGAGGGAACACTGTAGTTTCAAAATTAAATATTTCCTCCCTATGAAGACTATTCTCAAAAAATATATAGCTCGTAGGAAACTGGTCGTTTTTATATAATTATTTTATTCAAAAAATTTTAACATTAGCGCGTGTGTGCAAAACTGAAGCAAATTACGTAAACTCTGGGCATAAGATCCAAGTTCCTGTGAAAACGTTTATTGGAAAAAGCTCTCGGCGTAAAATATCTTTTGATTTGAGCAAAAAAAAATTGCTCCTTTCGGGTACATTTCAATCTTATATAAATCCTGATCTAACAGACGGATTTTCGTGAGACACACTTTATTGGAAAGATATGATGACATAGAACGGGTACAGATCCGCAGTTCAACCAGAACTGAACAAGCCTATTTTACTATGAAATTTCTTGATCTGGATTTTTAAGGATATGAATAAATGAAGAAGTTAATGAGTGAAAGAATGAAGGAATAAATCATTGAATAAGTGAAAAAATAAATAAATGATGGAATAAATACAAGAATGAGTAAATGAATTTATGAAGGAAGGAATGAATAAGTACTAACCGTTGGTAAAAGGTATATTTTAAGTAATTAAGAACTAAAGCTTAATGAGAAAGAGATAGATATAGCTAGATTATACGTTTGAATTTATACGGGAAAGTAGGCTTGTATAGTTCTAGACGGAACTTCTTTTTTTATATTTAAAAAAAAAATCGCATTCAGAACAGTTTAAAACTAAGGATATGTATTGTTTTACTTGATGCATCACAAAATGTATTAATGCAATCTCTGTAGAGTTTTGTTTTAATTTGCCTTCGCCACAACGATAATGTCATTTGTGATAAAATAATAACATGTTCTAATGAATGAAAACTTAAAACATTTTCCAAATAAAAAGGATAAGCATTCGGAATAAAAAGGTTAAGCTAAAGAAAAATATAAAAATGTCCAGCTTCTTCTGGATTTTTAAAATTCTGTTATAAATTTTCTGTCTTTGTTTAACTCAATATGAATATAAATAGGTCCTCCTCTCATTACATCTTAATTTTTCTTGAGTTTCTCTATTCCATCATCAATTTTCAATCTTTTTAGATTCAACCTGGGAAAAAAATAAACTACTGCTTTTTATATTATTTTAAAACAGAGTTTTATAACTAATTTCCCATCGACACGTTTTTTTTTTTCAATTAAAAAATATCTAGGTGCGTTTTTTAAACATTAATCGACTTCTGTTTTAGGCACGTGAAAGAATCTCGAGGGTAAAAGATTCTGTAAAGAAATGTACATTGGTTTAAAATCTTTGGAAATGTCTAAAACGTGTTAAATATATCTCTTATCTTGTGTAGTCTTTAATATAAGGTTAATCTTTTTTCATGAAATCCCTTGACTAGTATATTAATGTTTATCTTAAAAGGAGCACAGTACCTCAAAATTGCTCAAATTGTAGCTTATTTTTATTACTTACTAGATAAAATGCCCGGCTTTGAGCGAGATAATATTGCATCATTCGCAGGCCAAGTGACGCATGTCCAAAATTCTGTTGTAAATATAAAAGGGAAAAATTTCTTAAAAAATCCAAGTCGGAGATGGGCAACTCATTAAAAATCCGATTTAAACAATAAAATTCACTAAAAATCACGATTACATTAAAAACAGCAGCCACTAAAAATTCCTTTTAGACCAATAATAACAGTCCTTAAAAATCCACATAAAGTGCTAACAACAGTTCATAAAAAATGCCATTAGAGTAAGGGCAACAGTAAATAAAATGCACATATGCAGCGGGATAATTGTGCCAAAATTATATCAAGAGTCCGTAAAAATCCCAAATCAGAACAAGAGCAGTATTCTCTTTAAAAATGGCCATTAGACGAAGAACAACGGTCCCTGAATATATCTGCTAGAATAAAAAGAATATTCCTTAAAGCCCCATATTTGAGAAAAGACAACTATTCCTAAGCATTCCGTAATAGAATAAGGACATTAGTCTCAAAAAATCTCCATTAAAATAAAGACGTCAGTGACTAAAAATACCCATTAGACTAAACAGACCTTTAAGAGTTGCTGTTCCTAAAAAATACCAACAGTCCATCTTAAAATCACTATCAGAAAAATAACACCAGTTCTTAAAAATTCCGCTTACAAAATCGTCAACACATTTCCTGAAAATTAAACTAAAATAGAAAAGTCGACGAAAAGCGGATGAAAAGCATTATTTCCAAAGGCAAATTAACATGCACATTTAAGTGAGAAAATGACTAGTATTGAACCAGTGCTGACGTGTGTAATTTAAGTTGATACAAAGAAATAACTAAATTCTGTCCAAATGGCGCCAAATAGATAGTAAAAAGATTAAATAAATGTTTGAAAATAAATCACTTGAGTAAAATATGGAATCAATCAAAACCGCTGCGTAAAAAAGTCAAAATAAAGTAGAAGATCGCAGAACTGCAGTATAGTAATAGATGCATAACGCAAATGCGCCAAGATCTTACAGTGTAGATCACGTATGGAATTAAATGAGAACAATATTACTGATAAGGATTTTTGGCAAGGTTCGAAAAAGTTACAAAGGACAAAGTAATATAGATCGAAAACAATGAATAGCGCAGAGGGGAAAAAGGTTATCGCCTCTTAGCGAAGTTTTAAATTTCATCAAAAATCAGCTATATTACCGCTGACAAAAATTGAAAAACTTAAAACTGATACAAATTGCGCCAACTAATTAAACTATAATGCTATGTATAAAGTAAAATTGTATTTGTCGCCAAGTTTCAACGACTTAAGGCAACACCACCGAAATACAAGGCCTGAGGTCTCAAGCATAATCTCCTGGTGACGTCATCACAAGTAGGTGAACGATAACCGCCAATAACAGCTATTTGAAATATTTTATTATTTTATTTAGACGAAAATTATTTTAATCGCCAAATATTTATTGTCAATATCAGAAATGGCAACAATTCTTTTTTCTTAATTCCTTGAAACTGTATATAATGAAGCGGCTGCGTCAATATTATAATTTCTGAAGTTTTCCAAGAAATTGTTTCATACAGCATATGTGTTTCGTTAAAGCTTCATGTACAGTATTTGCTTTCTGATTCAATCTACAGAAGTATTATTTCATGTTGTTGCTATTCTGTACTAAATTCTAATTATGCGTCAAAGCATAGGCTCTCTGTATTTAAGTGTCCAAGTACCATCACGGTTGGATAGATATTCGAAATGGATTCCAAGAAAAGACTTTAAACAATAAAAATATTCTAAAGTAAGTTCAGGTTTAATTTATTTTAAAACTGTTAAATTCATTTTATGTATAGAATTTTGTTTTATATCTCATCTGCGAACATTTCTGTATGCCGCCAACACGAACATTGGCAATACCATAAATTCGCTACATAGCGTTGCAATAAAAATTTGGCGACTGTTTTTCAGTTCGTCTCCAACGAAAACTTTAACGATATACTAAGTAGATTTCTCAAATTCGCTACAAAACATAGCAATAAAAATTTATAACACAAACTTACCTAAAATATTACCAATAGCTCTAAGATAAAATTTGGAGTTGTTTCATTGTGTTTAAACATTTTTTACACCTTGAAGTATGCAACAAACTTGGCACATATGTGTAACTTTCTTTAAAAGTTTAAAAAAAGGTGACTGCTTCTTTTAAAATCACTATAATTTAAGTGGTATACGAAATGCCAAATTTAAAATTCCGTTATCGTATTGTATATTATCAAACCATCAATAGTTTCCCTTCATTTTTAGTTTTTTTCTCAATCATTTAAATTGTATCTTTTTACATAGAGAAAGTTCAGTCTGGATTTTGTGTAATTAATATGGTAGGGGGGAATGAATGACAACTCCAGCCTCAAAAATGTTCAATTAGACTTTTTGTAAACATAAAAACAACAGTCAGATAAAGCAAAGTTATTCACAAGTCTGAGAATTGCATTTTTCTTCTAACTATGAGCTCAGAATTCCTTAAATGTTTGATCCTAAATTACACCTTATTAAACTCTAAAACTAGTGCACTCTTTGTTTTTTAAATGCAGCACTTTTAATTTCTTCTTACTTTAACTACAGAACTACATTGCATTTTGATTTTCTAGTAGTTTTTATATTGTCTTCGTCCTATTATGTTTGTTTCATATTTTCAAAGTTTTTCTAATTTTTTTAATGGTTTGAAGTACATTTATATTTCAACATCTTTGAAGATTTTTCAAAGATGTTGAAATATAAATGTATTTCGTTTTTCTCATGAAAATGTTTCAGAAAATTAAATAAACAAAAGAATTTGTTTTTTGTTTACACTCATATTTTTTTCCCTTAAAAAGTTTCAAGTATTAATCGATTCATGAATGTTTACTTGTGCAAAAGTTTGGCTTAAAAAAGAAACAACATCAAAAACGTTGTATTCTGTGATTTGAATAAAATATTTTTCTTTTGTATTCATGATTTATATTTCAACATGAACTTAAAGTGTAAAATCAATCAGTAATTAATATCCCCCACACAAATTAGTCCGAAGGACATGAAATGTTTTGAAGCGCTTAATGAGACCTATTGTTAAAGTTCACCTACTTGTGATGACGTCATCGACGGAGATAGTTGGCCTTGTTTTTCGGTGGTGTTGCTTAAGGACCTTGTGTGTTATAGTTCAAAGGTACTGTAATCGAAAAATTTCCGTTTATTCTTCAAACTTTAATAAAATACATCACCGCGAGAAATTTGGATTGATTTTTATTTTGGTTCAAAGGCACTGTTATCGAAAAATTTCCAAGGAATATTACATCAATGGCGAACAAAATGTAGTTAGAACCGCTAATGTGTCATAAATATGTATGTCTTTTTACTTAGGATAATCCAACTGAATATCGGAGTTTGGATTAAGTGCCGTAAGTACCTTAAGAACATAAACGCACAAAACATTATGTCCAGATTCTTGAAGTTTAATTCATGAATGATGCGCAATCATTTCAGCATGAACTTTCCTTTTTGGCGACAAAAGTAGTATTTATTTTGGCGAAAACATGCAAATTGAGCAGATAAATTCAGAGGTAATTCGTTTTAAAATTCGAAAACTACTTCAAATGAATATTGCGCGTGTTCTATTTGTCTTACGAACTGCAAAAAAAAAACAACTTGTGCTGTTTTTACGGACATGATTATGCCGCAAAAATAAAAAACGTGCAACGTTTCTTCAATGCGATAATCCCAAAATTAACATTTTTGCTTAAAATGGAAATTAAAAAAGAACAAAATCGAATTTTAGGAAAAACTCTTCGAGATGCACGAGGATCTGACCCAAGGTACCTGTAACCAAAATTTCGTACTTCTGGACCTGATACACAAACTGATAAACAAAATCTCTGTTTTATTTATATAGATATCGACACACAAAACTGTTTCAAAGCCCATTTGAGCAAAAATTTAAAGGACATTCCGATTTTTGTAAATGATTTTAGCTGTTTTCATTCCGCATTTAAAATCTTTGAACGCATTTTTCTCTGCTTTGTGTTTTTGACCAATAACGTGTAGTAAAATCCCTAAGGCTTTTTTTCGTTTAATGATACAGCTTTGAAACTTTGCATGTGCATTCCACGCAGTATGTTTAACAAAAATTAGCATGAGTTTGACTCTGAAGTTTGCAGTTTGTTTTTATTTAATCGTTGAGTTTGAATTTTTGAATTTTTTGTCGTTTTTTCTGAGTTTTTAACAAAAAAAATTTGTTAAAATTCAACTTAGTTTCAGAGAGTTAGTTCCCTGCTAACTTTTATTCTATAATGTTTGGGAAGTATTACAAAGAAAAAACCTTTTGAATAAAAATATAATTGAGAAAGTTATAAGGAGTTTTAAAAAATTGAAAAAAGTTAATTTTTTAAAATTTTTTAATTAATGGCTGATCACAATGAGGCTCTACTTTCAAATATCATTTCTAATCATAATTGAAATTAAATGCATGTAATATGTTTTATTTAAATTTTAAACGAAAAAAAATTGGAAGTAGGTACCGTGTCCCCGTAATAAAGAGCTTCAACTTTGCTTATGAATTCAAGATATACAAACTTTCTATCTCATAAATATCCTGCCTACTGTCATTTTAGCCCATTTTCCCGTGAAAGTAATATATATATATATATATATATATATATATATATATATATGTGTGTGTGAGTGTGTTTTTGTACATGGAAGAATAAGACTGGATGCATTATAAAAATATCGTTAAAAACAAAACAAAGTCAAAAATAAGCTATCATGACTTCATAAATAATGTTTTTCAAGATTTGTAGATATATAATTTGTGCTACAAAATTCCCATTTCATATTCGGATCTCAGGAGGATATTCTTTTCTGAAAACATCAATATTGCGTTTAAGGATACTATGCCTCTGATTTCGAGACCTCAATGCAGCATTTATTATGAATACTGAATGTAGGGGAGGGGGGAACTGTTTTAAAGCAGAAAATATATGTGTAAAAATACCTTGAAAAGTCCCACCGTTACTTATCTTTCTCATATAAAACTGCAGAATATGCTAAGAAATTTCTCCTATTCATAAATCTTGAAAATAGATAGTAATTCACATTTAAATATAACGGTGATGACACCTTTATTTGGCACCATTTATTTTGCTGACAATATAAATGCATCAAATGCGAAAATTCAAGCATATTTCTCTTCCATAATCAACTACAAAAAGATCGAGGAAGAAAGGCATAAAATCCTCTGCTTGGCGGCAAGCTACATATATATGTATATTTTTTTTTCCTATCTGAGCATTTGGAAATGGAACTAGACGAAGACATAAATCATTCTAAAATATTCTATTTGAATTATTTCAAAGCTTATAACTATAAAAGTAAAAATACGAACCTTAAATGTAGCCCAAATATGAAAATTATGCCAAACATTGAATAGAAAAGAAATACAGGTTGTGAATTTCAGTAGCAGCTGTGAATGATGGATAGCCTGTTGGAAAGCGAAGCGGGGAATAATTGAATCTGGGTGACTTTCCTAAATGTTTATGACGTGTACAGATTCCGCAACTCCAGAACGTAGCTTTTTTTGACCTCTAGAGCAATAACATAGTATTTCTTGCTTTTTCATTCTCTTTTATTGACAAGAATTGTATGGGTAATTTAAATACATCAAAATCAATTAATGTACTAATCAGTACAGTATCTTGTACAAATGATTTTTTTTTTTTTTTTGTAAAAACATATGTGACACATTACATGTGCATGCAAATTACATTATATTGCATTTCCTACTAAACTGAAGTGAAGAGTACTTGGATGTCGATGACGTTCCTATGTCCTTACAACGTGTAACGATACTGCAACACCAGAAGGTAGCTATTTTTTTTCTTCCCTATATGTATTTTACATTATGGATTCTTGCAAATTTCTTTATTTAGCAGCAATTATATGGGTGATTTAAATGCAAAAATATCAGCTGAAAGTGTTACAATACTTTACACAAATTATTTTTTTTCTTTACTAATAATAAAGCATAAAATGTGTGTGTGTAACTTGCATAGGGTCAAGACCATTCGCACGTTAGGTACGAAGCAGGGTTGCTTTTCTTTTTTTCTTTCTTTCTATCCTTTTTATGTTAATGGAAAAATTAGAGTGTTGTAGTAAAAAAAGTTCAAGTACTTCAGTTTAAAACTTACTAATACATTTAAGAACTAAAAAACAATTACTTTATTCATAACAATTTACTTACACCAGTATTAATTCCTTTACGAGTAAGCTATTCTTTCTTTTGCTCGTTTTACTTAGAAAATCATTGTGGTGTTAAAAGATGTATTCTTTTTCTCTTTCTTTTTAATTTTATACCGTATTCAAGACTTTATTTTTCTCTGGAGTCTCATTCGAAACCTTTATTTTTTCTTAATGGTACCATGCTGCATTTTAACATGTATTTGTTTCTCGGAGAAAGAAATAAATGTCATTCACTGGAAATCAGATCGCCCCTCATGGGAGATCTAAAGCTAGCAATCAGGCTTTAACACTCTTTCAGACTCTTTATAGCTTTCGTTTTACTGTCCCTGACTATTTTCGTATTCCTTAATAAGTTTCTCCTTTTGAGGTGCAATAAATTTGAATGTAGGTAGGCGCAGACAAATGATTTGATTCATTTTGCTGTATCATAAAATATACGTTTTGGTGTATGTTTTACATTTTGCATTGTGTGGAAATAAAGCTTGATTATTACAGAAAAGTTTCAAATATTAGTGTATGATTACAGATAATTGCTTAAAAGGACCCAAAGATAAATAGATGACACTGTAGAACAGCAGCAAAAACCTAGTGCACAGAGCCATACGACACCCTTGCTACATTATTTTGTTTGTAAAACATTGAATACTGTTAAACACTCAATAATAATTATGAATATTTTATTAAATAAAAGAATGAATCCCGTATCGGACTATTTTTATGAACAGATTGTGATGCCCCCTTTTTACCTGAACATAACCCTCAGGTAGAGGAATGATGTAGTAAAATACTTAGTTTTTTTAAAGAATATGAATAAAAAAAGATGAATATTTTGATTTATAAAGTCTTTTACTATACCAAAACCAATTAAATAATAATGCTATTTGCACTCTCTGTAAGATGAAAGGCAGAAGGAACTGACTGCAGCAACAGAGGGATGTAAGGGACAAAAGAAAAATGTTGATTGAAACTAGTGCAAAGTTCATATCATTTGGATGCTTTTAATGAAATTATCCATTTTCTAATTACACTGCATAATAAAACTTTTCAGGGTTACCATTTGCATCTCCTTGTTATAAAATAGAATATTGCTGCTATCATTTACACTAGTTGTCTTCAAGCTTCTTTTTCTTTCCTTATTTAACTGGGGAAATACTAGACTGTCAGTCAGTGCTTCTTACAGCAGATTCGTCTTACACCAGATTATATCAGACGACATTCACATCAGTGATGTACCTGTGTTTATTAGGCCGGCCAAAAAGTCCTTGGTGAAGTACTAGAGTCACAAGACCTGCATATAACGACACAGTGGCTACTCGATCTTATTGTTGTTGTCATTTCTGATGCAGCAAAAGTAAATTTTTCAATACTGTTTAAAAAATTATCAACAGCAAAATGGTTGCTAACTAATTGCAGTAACACTGTGTAAAGAAATACTTCAAAACTATTATTAGGGTTAACTTCGGGAGTAAGGGATTCTCATTCACATATCATTAAGTCTCATGCCTTATTTCTACACAAAAATTTTAACCAACAATCCGCGCTGTATACGCACGGTGCTCCTATTATGTACGGGATTGGTTGGAGTGCTGAATTATGCAGATGAAGTTTTGAAGCAGGAAGCAACAAACATCGCTTGGCCACGTACCGGATGCTAAAGGTCCTCTGCTTGACCAAGCACAATTTTATTTCAGGAATATATTTCGATCTCCTCCAACTACTTGCAAAGACTGTCAAAAGCGCCCACATCACAGAACTTTGTATAAAGCCATGCAATTACCTAGTAGTTAGAGCTAAGTTTTTTTTTTTTTTTGAGGAATTATTGGAACTAGTATCTATATTTGGTACTAGTACAGGACAAGATATATTATCTTCTATGCTTTAACTTCCACAAAAATGCAATTAGTCAATGTAAAAATACAATTATGGTGCTCCAACTGGAAATTAGTTATTCAGAACAATAACTCTCAAAACAGTAGGAAAGATGGTAAAAGGTCGAAACGGCCGAAAAGAAATGAAGAAGTACCCAGTGCCGGGTAGAAAATATCAAATTGTCATTGTTTTACTTTGTTTCTGTACTTGTCAAAACAAACTACTTTTATATAAATAATGTGTTTTTTAATTTTACTTTTGCGTGCACATTTAACTCCTTCCTTTTCTTGAACGTCTCGAAGCCTTTGAGTTTGACACCCTTGCAATAAAACAGCCTATTGCACATATTAACCCAAGTATCAACTAACTCCATATTCCAGAATCCTCCATTGTTCTTACAACCGCGATTGACTTCATACATGTTTATTCGGTTTCCTGGAAACATCCCTTTCAGTAATTGTTTAGACTGAGGTTGGATAGTTTAGTTTCACACAACTTATTAGTATTTTTCTTTCACAAAGAAGCATTTACAGATACATAAAACTAAGGAAAAAATTTCAGAAGTCTATTGAGATAAAATATAAGTTAAACCCAAAAAGGAACCAAGTTATAAATTTGTATATATAATCAAAAGCATGCTTTTTTCAGGTATATGTTCCTGTGTAATTACCACATAATGCGTTACTTAAAAAACTTTTACATGATATTTATGTACATATGTTCGACTTCTGTATAAAAAAACTTATTCTTCAATGTTGCATTTTATAGAATTTGTATTTTATCTAACATTCGTTCATCAATACCAAAATTAACATTAATGACATTTTTTTCGAAATAAGCAGAATATTACTATAGTTTAATACGCATAAGCTTAAATACATTAAATACTAAAATATACAATTTTCGTAAGCAGTTAAATTAATTATTCACTGAGTTTATATTAAAGTAACCTAATGAAATTGAAAGCATGGAATAATTGACCTACAACAAAATCGAGCAATATCTTAATCTGATAGCCTTTGTTGTTAAGCAAATACATTACAAAGTAGTGTAGCTCAAATATTCAGCATCTTGGTTTGGATTCATTATAACATTAAATATTTATTACCAAAGCAAGTATTAAAGAATAATTTACTTCAAAATACATTTCCAGCAATTTAAACATAATATTTGCACTGAAGCTTTTCAAATGTTTAATAAATATTATTTTAGATAAGGGATGCAGTTTCTGATTATTAAGTGTAAGATTTATTTAAATTCGATCATTGAGCTAAGGTAAATAAAATCTTTGCATAATATTTTTAGAAAAACAATATTTGAAAATAGGACATGTTTATATATGAAAAGTCCACTGGAAAAACGACCTAACTCACATACTAGTTTTTGAACTTTGCTTTATGTTTTATTATAGATTATGTATTATAAATTTGAATTTGGGTGTTACGTAAAAGTAGGCTCGTATAGTTAAACTTAACATTTATGTTATAAAATAATTGAATAAAACGTAAAGCAAATTTCAAAAAGTAGTATGTGACTTACGTTTTTCTTTCGCTTCTTGCAAAGATTTGCGTTCGTCTGTCCACCCCCCCCCCCCCCACCCACATCCCTAGTGAGAAGTGAAGATGAAAGGGGCGGGATTATTGGAGCTTACCATTTCGGTCATTCCAATTGAGACCTTTCATGGAGCTCGTTCTAGACCCCGCGTTCTGCACTTAGTGACGTCATACGTGAAGCAATACGAAAAGTTCGACCCGAGAAGCAATGCTACTGTCTGAAAAGAGCCAATGTATTAAACGTTCTGCAAAAACCAACCGACAAACGTCGTTCTGCATAGCATCCCATCCGAAGATCATCTGGGAGTGATAGCATTAGCTGTCGTCAGTGCATGGAATTTGATGACCCCTCAAATTGCATCCCAAAATCTGTGCGTCACTAAGTTTACGGGTGTTCCCAAAATCAGTTATTTTAAATCAGCGCGCAATTCTTAAATGGTACTTTTCTTACTCTGATATGAAGTGTGATGTCATAGTACCGCTCTTAGACACTTGTACGAATTTGCTGCAGTTAGGTGTGTCTGCAATATGTCAAACATTTCAGGTGTAGTGGTGCGATGTTTTCGTTAGACCAACTTAACCCAAAATGTTCAATACGGTTTACATCAGCAACTTCGGGTTACCAGTTTAGCTCTTTATGTCCAATCTTCTTGAAAAACAGCAGTATATTTTACTGCGCTTTATGGGCTCAAAAAAAAAAAAAAAACACACACACACACACACACACCAAGACTCCTCAAGTTTCACATTTGCACCGTGAAACTAGTACACATCAGACGCTCTTCGTAAAAGTTAGACACGTCCATCTGACTTACAGAACATGTACCGTGATTAAAGTTACCATCAGACTGTTAAAAATGTTATCTAATACAGTAAAGAATTTTCAAAAGTTAGTAAAAGAATAATTTCTTTTATCATTTTCCAAACTTAGTATTGATTTGTTTTATCAGATTTCATGATGGTAAAAGAAACAGTAAATAATACAACTTAAAAATATACTTTTATTTTAATCGTTTAATTTTTAAAAAATTAATAAAATAAACGAACCTATTACCATATTTATTGCGCAGTGCTGAAGGTAAATACTTATATAATATTCGCAAACATAGAGCTGATAATATTTTTAGGAAAATATTCTAAAACTTAGTTATATTTTTTTTCTTACCTAACTTTAAGTTTTCAAACTATACACTCATTATTATTAATGGCAATTATGTAGATAAGCAAGCATAAAATATAAAACAAGCTATTCAGAGTGTTTTTAAATTTGAACGCAAAGATAATAAAAATGTATAAAAATAAAATATATGCAAAGATATATAAAAATATATATCAATTCAGGCTGCAAAGAATATATATGTGTCTCCTTTTCTTTATTTCAGCCGCCCCTCTCATAAGCCCTTTCAGTTTCTCAGAGAGTCTGGAGGAAGGTATGAGAAGCTCCATCATTTGTTCCGTAATTGCTGGAGATCCTCCCATATCCTTAACTTGGTACCGTAACGGACGGCTTCTGAAAGAAACATCTCCTGATATCCAAATTGTACCCATCACCGACTTCGTGTCCTCGCTCATCATCAATCACGTGTCTCGACACCACAGCGGCAACTACACATGTTTTGCCTCAAATAGTGCAGCTGCTACCAATTACACTGCGACCATGATCGTTAAAGGTAAGTCTTTATTTTTCTTCCCAGACTTTTCCGGAAACGTCTGAGTGGATGGATCTTTACAAAGATGACAAGAACTATGCGTTCTTGTTACTTGTTAAGAATACTTGTTAAAGGATTATTCTAACCTTTAATTAAACCAATCAGAGCTGTGTCTTTTTGGTTATGGACATTTTAAAATTTTGTTTCATTGTTTTTGTGTTCATTCGCAGTCAATATGGAATCAATTTATTCCATACGATTAATAGAAAGGAACAGACTCATCCCTACACACGTAAATTTAAAAATTTAGCTGTTTTATAATAGCTTATATTACATACAGCCAAACTATTTTCGATTAAAATAAAGGATAAGAATAAACAGTTATATATTAACGCAGAAATGCTTGACACCATGTGTGAACAGCCAAATGATTCTGTAAGACTTATAAGAAATTCAAAAAAAAAAACGTAACTAAACTAAACTTAGTGGCTGACGCTGAATCCCTAGTATTTAGTTCCCAAGCATGTCTGCTGGTCCTCATTTTATCAACGCACTGTAAATAGAAGACTGAGACACAATAAAAGACTGAGTCGAAACTGCGCAGCCCGGAGATTAAGGAGTAACAAGAAGTTCCATCTAGAACTATACGAGCCTACTTTCCCGTATACACCGAATTCAAATTTATAATCTAGCTCTCTAGCACAAATATATAATCTCTCTCTCTGTCTTTCTCGTTTAGCTTTAGTTCTTAATTGCTTCAAATATACCTTTTTCAACGGTTAATACATATTCATTCAATCATTATTTATTAAGTCATTCATGTATTTATTCACTCATTTATTCATTCATTCTTTTGCTTATTTATTTAATCATTCATTAATTAAAAAATATTTTTGAAAATCCCGATCAAAAATTTTCATGTTAAAATAGGCTCGTTAGTTCTGGATGAACTTTCTATTTGTACATGTACTCATTCATGTATTTATTCCCTCATTTATTCATTCTTTTCCTCATTCATTTATTCATTGATTCATTCTTTCACTCTTTCATGTATGCATTCATTCATACTTTCACTCATTCATTTATTCATTGAGAAATATCCTCAAAAATCCCGATAAAAAAATTTCATAGGAAAATAGGCTCGTTAGTTCTGGATGAACTTTCTATTTGTACATGTTCTACGTCATAAGAGCTTTCCGATGAAGTTTGTGCTAAGCAAATCGGTCCGTTAGATCAGAAATTATATAGGATTGAAATTTCCCCGTATGCGGTATGTTATTTTTTTTGAACTGTTCAAAATGAACAAAAATTGTTCAAATCATTATTTCACGCCAAGAACTTCTTCCAGTGAGCTTGTTCATGGGAACTTATATCTTGTACCCAGAGTTTACATAATTTGCTTCATTTTCACCCATAGGCACTAACGTTAAAATTTTTTGAACTGTTCAAAATTGAACAAAAAATCGTTCAAATCAAAAAGTAAAATATGGAAATGAGATGTCCTCGCCGAGATCTTTCGAATGCAAAAAAAATTTTTACAATCGTACAATTCGTTCAAAAGTTATTAGAGGGGGACAGACCGACAGACAGACAGACCGACAGACAGACAGACAGACCGACAGACAGACAGACCGACAGACCGATCGACACACTTTTTCCCCATCTCAAAACCCTGCTTTCAAATTTTTTATTTTTC
Source organism: Octonoba sinensis (assembly GCA_038502835.1). Classification (NCBI taxonomy): domain Eukaryota; kingdom Metazoa; phylum Arthropoda; class Arachnida; order Araneae; family Uloboridae; genus Octonoba; species Octonoba sinensis. The sequence goes on along the minus strand of CM076602.1, from coordinate 104,102,520 downwards.
AATCTTTATTTAATTACTTAACTTATTTTTGACTTTTCTTGATTTCTAACGATATTTTCAAGATACATTAAGCCTTCTTTCATGCTTTATTATTATTTTTTTTTACTTTTACGGGAAAGTAGGCTAAAAAAGCATTTCTAAAGTAATCCTTACTGTTATCAAGCGTTTTCTTCCGGGCCTTAATGCAATTTTGAAAGCTTAGACAAAAAACGATGAATAACATAAAAAAATATCTCAACATTTATGCATATTATTCTAAGAAAGTTGCCCCAAAGTCGTACTATGATATTTTTTAACAATTTTAATTGATTTATTTTAATTTAAGAATTATAATTAATTTTTACAAGATCTTATCACAAACTTTAAAAAAATTATCTTTGATTTTTCATTTTACTGTTTCGCAAAAACTAAGAAAATTACTTATCTAGACTAAATTGTCTCAATTAATGCCAAAAGCATTTTTACGTGTAGTATTTTTTATTTCGTAGATGGAGGCAAAAAAAATCATTTGAATGAATAGCTTAGAGTGGGGGATTTTACAACAAGTTTTTCCTTTATGTCTTAGAGTTTCCACATCGCAATTCCTTTCCTCGAACTATTATTATTTAAACGACTTTAAATATAAGAAGGAAAATTTTATTTAGCTTTATAGAAAGCAGTTTTTCATAGAATTTTTATTGTAAATCACAAACTTGTGCTCTTCATTAGAAAGCTAATACTTATTTATTTACAAAAATGCTGAATGAAGAAGTTTTTTAATGCTAGTTCAATTTATTCGGCAAATACTTCGCCGTTGACACAAAGTTTGGGAATACAGTATTTATGTTTTAAAAAAATATCGGCAAACATGTAATATATCGCGAACTATCTGGCAATACCTCCCATCCCATTTTAATGAAATGTAGAGGAGACACACAAAACTTTTTGAATCTGTAATAGCAAATCATTACAATAGGAGATTGCAACATGCTGTTTTCACGTGATATACATTTTTTACGGTCACGAAAATTTTAGCGTACATCAAGCGAACTAAATAAAGTTAATAAAATGGAAAATCTGAAAATTTGAAAAATTTATAGGAAGGACGCGTGGCCAGATCGGCCAAGATATGTTAAGAAAAAAATGAACTACTGAAATTTTGATATTAGAATTTTAAAAAGTGCTTTACTCGAAGCTAGTTTTAATTTATCATAGTACAGTGGTATGAAGAGCAAATAATGTTACAAAAGATTTACTTTAGAAAAAAAGAGGGGGGACTTTGCTTTTTTTTTCTTTCCAAATTGTTCTTATTTTATGAGCAAAGGGAACGTTTTTGCAATTGAAGAACAACATGCAATGCTTTGTCTTGATCTATCCCTTTTATAAGTCACATTATATTTTTACGTATGACTCCCTGTTTAGGCATCCCTAATCTGAAGGTATTTATGAATTCGTCATCTCCTTGAACTTACTTATTACCCTGTTTTAGGACACAGAAAGGCTGGATTAATATTTATAAAGCACTTAAACAGAAAACTTTCGTAGCAAAACTGAAGCTCTTCCGTTGATAAGAAAAACACGAACTTAGATAGTTTCTACCGTCATCTAAAACTGAGTGATTGTTGCAATATTTTCTCTCTTTTATCTTACCTTCAAGTGATTTATAAATGATATCTATTTTTTCCCACTTCATTTGTCATCATGGCTTTTGGTAAAGTCTTAAACACTTGCTTCGGCTAATAGTGCTGCAACGTTTTGCAATTCATCAAAAGTAATTTATGTTCTTTACAATCTTTACATACAGCTGATACAGAAAAGTTCATATTGCCCACATTAAAACGGTTTAATTATACGGACTTTTTTAATGATAACCGTGCAATTTTAAAGAAGTAATTTTTACATTCAAGTGATATTCCAGGTTTTGATACGTAACTGATCCTGGCAACTAATTTCGAATCACAAATTGCATCTAAATTGCGATGTGTTCTAAGTAAATGCGCTGTGTATTTACGGAGTCCTTATGTTGTGACTACGAGAATATTAACCGAGGTTTTTTTTTCTTTCAACTGATCCACAACTAGCACCGGAGCCCTATTTGTTGATCAATCGCCCTTTTTTACATTTGCAGGAAACATGTACACTAAATTAAAGTTGCTGTAGCAGTAAGTGACCTTATAAATAAGTCAAGAGGAAAATTAACATGTTGGAGGTAAAATGGTTATTTAACTTCATTTCCGACCTCCGCAATCAAACAACAAACCTTAAAAATATTCATTGTCTTAAAATTTAATTGAGTTAGAAGTAAATAGAGTTAGAAGTATATTTTTAAAAGCATCGGTTAAAATGAAAGGCTGTATACAAATTGTGTTTTGAATAATGTATGATTATACTTACGTACAAAAGCAAACACGCGATATGCCATACAAGCACATTATGTCTTCAAACCACCCTATTTCACACTCAGTTGTAATACATTGGGATCAAAATAGGCACAGTATTTATATTTCAGGATATTTCCTCAACAAATAAACGGATAGGTGTGTCTGAGATTGTAAGCACCAAACAATTTGCATTTGAGTTTACCAACAAGTTCCAAGAAATGAGTGTAATTACGAAACTAATATTCAAGACGGTAAAAATTGCGAGACAAATATTTAGCCACTTTCATTATGCAAAATATTTTCAGAATTTGATAGAAATAACTGCTTCAAGTTCGGCATCTGAGGAGATATCTCTACATTCTCATTAAACACCGGTTTCTGTCAACTGGTGTTGCCAATAACTAGCACAAACTAAGGAACAAATTATAGGTAATCGAACGTATTCCAAGTAGTGCTAACGCTGCATTTTCGTCCGTGTTTCGCAGCTCATTATTCATGTTAGACGCAGCCCTCAAATACCAAGATAAAATATTCATTTGTTAAGCATTTATGTGGTGGGCTTCTCAGATGCATAATAATTTCTAAATGCAACAGGACGCTGTAGCGTGGTCGCAGAGCTAATGACACTGAATGCAACATAGTGTAGCTTAAAAAAACATTATTCTTGTGTTTTCAATTGTTAAATTTTCTTGTGTTTTAAATTTTAAATATGCGTATGCATTAAACAATCGGATAATTTTACAACTTTCATTCACAGTACATATTTTTTCCTAAAATATTTAGGAATAAAATTACTTTTATTAGTATTTAAAGTAATTCTTAATTTTCTGTAATAGCAAAGTAAGAAAATAATAATAGACTCGTAAACAAACACGTAATGTATTTTTGTAAATATTGATACAAGCAAAAATAAAGTATTTTTTTTGAAATGGAGTAATGTGTATCGATGTGTCTGTCTGTATTGCTATATGTTATCTCCATAATAAACGTTTAGCAAATAATTATTTTCAAACAAAATTCTTTTGTTTAAAAAGCATTCTCTTTCCTTCTATCTTAAATTAATTCATATGAAAAAATTTTGTTGAGTTTTAAAGCAACTCAAAAGACTATTCTACATCAGATTTTTTTTTCATTCTTTCAGCAATTACCTACGACATACTAATTACATGTGTACGCATTTATTTATGAAAGTAATCGGTCAGTTTCTCAAACAAAACACTTTGTCTGTGAAAGCTTTTTTTTTTTTTTTTCGTAAATTTAACACCTTCGAATTAGTAATTTATTGAAATGCTTTCAGACAGAACAAGGAAGGTAAAAGAAGAAAATGGGCATTTTTCCTAAACTGTAGTTTTTGTACTACTTAAAATAAAATCGAAAACAATGATTAAGGTGCTTATATATATATCACGCCCTACGTTTTTATGTAACTTCAATTGACGTACCACAAAAAAGAGTGAGAGAAAACTCACGGAATACAAGTCTGCCAAGGTAAATATATCACGCAATTAAAAGGTTATTTTTAAAATTACTCAAAAATGACTAGAGTTTATCAGTGCAGCTAGAGAGTCTGCATTTATATTTAGAGATATTAAAATAAGAGAGAGAGAGAGAGAGTAAAATCGAACTTGTAAGACAAATGGAAGGACTCATTAATGGCTTCAATTTCTTGTATATTTCCAAACGCATGGATTGTTATTCTTTGTATAACAATTCACTGTTGACGATCACTGTTAATATATTTTTAAAAAATACTTTACTCGGATAATCATAAGCATATGAAGAAGTGCTACATATTTTATAGTAACAGTTTTTTTTTCTCGTCCAGCTTGTCATTGTAAATATTAAACTACATTTTTATGCAAGAATCAAGTATAAAGAAATGTAATATGGGAATTGCGCAAATAAACATATTGCATGAAAACAAACTGTTTGTGACTTGGTAGCATTTTCTTGCGCTTATGTGAAAAAATAAGAAATATCGCCGCCACGCTCTTAGCCTCACTTGCTTGTTAGTTTTATAAAACGTTTGTTTTTCTGTACATTTGTGCCTGTGTAATAATCCTATCCAGCTTCTGCTTTTTTATGCTGCAAAGTAGATAGAATGTACTTATATCAGCATCATATTTATCAGAAACAAAAACTCATATACACACACAATTACACATTCACAAAATAAGCTTAAAGATATAGTTTTCAAAAGTTAGAAGTTAAAACTGAAATTTCATAAAATATTTTGAACAGCACCTAAAATGAACGAGTAGTTAATCACACGAAATATAAGGTAGTACAGTGGTTTCATATACATTTACTTAAGCTTCGTGAGCTTCATTCCAATATGGAGTCCGAATATGACACTACAAATATCTTTATGGATATCGTTATTAATTATGGAGTGACGTTCGTATAAAATGGTTATTACCAAGCCTGCACAAATGGATGCATTTGTATTGACTTTAGCAAGAGAATGTAGGCAAAAAAGAAAAAAAAATCATTACTTTAAAGGCCATTGCTTATTGTTTCTGGCGAATTTAAAAAACTGCATCGGAAATGAAAGAGCATATATATATTATATATATAGGAAGAAATAACCTACGCATGTATTTTTTTCTCTATTTCTCTAAGTAATGGATATTGATCTTAAGTTCAATATATTTAACAGTCTGATAAATTTCATGCATTGATGAGTGCTGTGCTGCCAAATTTCACACAATAAACTTTTCCACGAAGAATATAAATCAGGCTAAAAAAGTTCCATTACTAGGTGGCAGTTAACACTCCATTTGCTTTACTGAAAATTGCATTAATATTCATGAAGAACGCTATGATTAGATTGGGAACTCTACCGTATTCCGCGTTTTTATTCTGCTCCCACCTGAAGATTTTAACCTGTTTTTCCCTTTTTTTTTAAGCACCTCCAGTCTGGGTAATTAAGCCTAGCGACCAGTCTGCTCTTGAAGGAATGTCGGTCACATTTGATTGCCAAGCAGAGGGCCAACCACGTCCAGTTGTCAGATGGAAGTTCGGAAAAGGTATTTCGATTCATTTGCATACAATAATCACTTTCCTTTCTTCCTTTTTTTTTTCTGCAGATATAAGGGAAGGTAGCTCAATGTGTAGCTCAACAGCCCAAGTTGGATTGATTGTATATACGTAAGACAGTAGCGCCAGAAATAAATTTACTACCTATTTTTAAAAACGTATGAGAGATAACTAACTCTAAAAAGGCAGGAAACTGACATTGTATTAACAACAACACCGTTACGAAGTTTGCTTTTATTCCTAATCTTTCTGTAGTTTTCTGACTCCGCCTTAAATGTTTTAAAACAGCATATTTCACTTCATTCTCAAATTTTAAACTAAAGCAATTTTAAACTATAACATTCAAAATTAATATACTATTTACAGAACTTATTCATGCTCGTTTTTTTTTATGATGTTATACTAACTGCTGCTAATGCATGAATTAGAGATTAATAGCTTGTCAGTTTTATTATTTAAAATTATATGAAATATTTTTGTCAATAAATATAAGCGATAAATAGATCACGCGCACGTTTATAGTGTACTGATTATTTTCAGTTATATTCATTAAATAATAAAATAATAATTAAAGAGTACATATAAATTAATGTACTACGAGAGAAAATAGTACAAGAAGGGGAAAACAAATGTAGTTTCCTGATACGAAAACGTCTGCAGCAGACAAACATCATTGTTAATTACAACAGCAAAGCTTATGATTATACTTTTCATTCACTGCCTACTAGCGTTCATTACGTAGGATTCATTCTAACTTACATAACATTAATAAGATATATTCTGATGAAGCATATTAGCTCTTAGAAATAAACAGCTCCAACCAAAGAACAATGGCACATATAATACAATCATTTCTTTCTTTTCATTTTAATAATTGTTCAGCAAAATCAACTTCAAATATTAATAACTAAGAGAAAAATGAAAGGAACTGACTTATTATCGCGAATCTCTGGTTAGATAAAAATGAATTCTATGAGATTCATAACCTTGCATTTCAAGAGAAATTAAATTCAGAGGCATTTTGCAACAAAATGAATTTTGTGCAAATATGTATTCATAATATCATAATAAAGAAAAGACGAATTGTTGTTAATGCGCTTTTATGTCTCCGAAATTAAAATATTCGTTCTTATCTTGTCACTAGATTACTGTTCTCATTTTGCAATGCTTTGGATATGAAATGTTGCTAAGGTGAAAATTGTTTCACTAATATCTAATAAAATTATATTTAATGGAAAATACTAATACACGTATAACAAAGAGGGAAAACTCAAAATGTATACAAAATGTGAATGTGCGTTGATTTAACAAGAAACACATTGTTCATATTATGTTATTAGATCCGTGAGCCTTTTTGCAAGTATCTAAAATAATTAACGTAACCCTGGTATTAATAGGTTTTTAAAGATATTTTTTTCTACTGCTAAATTTTCTAAAATTCACCAAACGGATAAAAATACCGACATGTCAATAGCCAAACATGGAAATAACACATGGACCAAATTCGCTGCAGGGAGAACAATTTTTGCGGAATTAAATTTGTACCTAATTTGCAATTTACAACAAAGTATTTGCATTTATTTTAATTTTTTTTTTGCTACCTTAAATGGCTCAGTGTCATTGAGAAACATGCAAATGGAAATTATGAAAATACAAAAATATGCAACATGTTCTTCAAAACTAAACTTTCTAGATTACAATAGTGTTGAGTGTTTTATATAGAATGCGGCTGAATCGAGCTTAGATCGTGACGAAATCCAAATGCAATTGCTTGCTGTGGTGTGTAGTGGGCGGGAGTCATCTAGTTTTATTAAAAAATATTGACTTGTTTCAATATATTTTACATGGTGCACATTGCAACAGCATCCTACTGTACGTAGCATCGTTAACAGCCTTCACAGATTACCCTGAAGGGCAAGGACACAGCTCTCCTCCAGTATTCCTCCCACAAACTCTCAGCTTAACAACCAGAACCGGCCATAGGGACCGGACGGCCGAGCGTTGCTTATCTTCTTTACCGTCCCGGTGCCGCAGCTTTACTACAAAGTGAGCCTACCATCCGGAGGGAGCGGATAGGTTTGGATTTAGCATGACCCAGGCTGCACTACGCGAAGGCCTCCACCATTACGGCCCATCTTTTACGTAGTAATGTACATTCTGATGACTGTGTAAAAATGTAAAAATCATTATTGTTAGAACAACTGTTTAAGTCAAGAATGTGTGTTAAGGTCAAAACCCTTATATATCTATCTGATTTACTCACAACAGTATATATATATATATATATATATATATATATATATATTATAATTGCCTGAAAAGTATTTTTCCAGGGGATCCCGCAACAACATGCTTGTAGCTATTTTTATCTACATTTTATTTTATTTCAAAGGAGTAGTGAGTCTCATTTAAGTTTGCCTGATATTTTCTTTTACAATTATCCTGAACTTTTAACAATTTTAATGTTAGAAGCACAAGCAAAAGAAAAACAGAACGCGTTTAAACACAAAAAATGAATTTGTTTTTATTGCAATAAAAATTGTTTCACAAAGTAATATATCTTTGTCCTCTTTACGTAAAAGACAAAGTTTGCTCAGTAACATAGATTTTATTTTATAGTAGCAAAAATATTTGTTCGAACTAAGCTGTTAAATTAAAAATAATCTATGTCAAACTAATGCATCTGTCTCACACATCATCATTTCCTTTTCATAAAAGTATCGATCTCAATGGGTATTAAAGCAATTTGCTCCCTGATAACTTTTCCGTAACTGTACACTGACTCATTCAAGCAAAACAAAGAGAAGATTCAAAATAAAAAGAAAACGAAAATAATGATGAAACTGTAATTTATGAAAAAAGAAACTTTATTCACGAATATTCATGATAATTTGGAAAAAAAGAAGTTTTTTTTTCCTTTTCCGTATCAAAAGCGAAAGATAAAAATGGAAAAGTCAGCTCAGGAAAAGGGAAAAAACGCTAAGCTTGGGGGGGGGGGGGGGAAACATTCTGCTTCGCTATTGGAGGCTACTTACACATTTCAAAGACTTAGATTCAGAGTGCGAAACATACTTTGCGTTTCAACGTTTTATTTTATTTCGGAAGTAGCAATGTTCTGTTGGATAAAAAAGTAAAAAGTGTTTTTTTAATCAAATGTATTTCGTTTCAAGATTTTTTAAAATCTAGATATAAAATTTGCAGCCATTTTCCCAGCAGTTGTCGCTTATCAAAACCTTGTACAACCAGCGTACAATGTATTTATTTACATAATAGGTGTTCAATGTTAATGATGAATGAATTTTCACTTTACGTCATCAAGGTATGAATTTAATAATTTAAAATAATTGGAAACATATATTTTACGAATATAAATTAGTTTTACAAATTCTCACATGAAAAATTTAAAACATCAAATTGGAAGGTATTTTTTTATCTATTTGTCTTATTATTGTTTCACTTTAGATGCTTTACCTCAGTTTACTTTATTTGGATTAGAAAATTATTTTACTATTCATTTTATGTCACTTTACTGTCAAATTTTATCCTTGTTGTTAATAGCATCGGTGTAAAATTGTAGGTAAGACTCTTTGGAGAATATTTTCGCAAATATTTCCAAGAATATTTTCATAGAGTATTCGAGAATATTTTCTTAAAAGTCAGTCTCAACATTACACATTTCAGATATTAATGAGTAACTTCAGAATAATAATACAAATTACTATATACAATTAGCAAAACGATCGTTAATTTAATAGCATTATCAATAAGGAAATCCATTCAACCGATAAAAAAAACGTTTACATTATTTGTTCTAGAATATGCTGAAACTCATTTGAGTGTCCAAAATTGTTCAAAAAAATGTTTCCCCCAGTTCTAAAGCTCAAATACTAGAGAAATTTGAAAATAAAGAACAGTTAATATGTCCTTCCCACTGTGTAGATCTTAACTTGAATTATGTTCATTTTGTGGATGATTTTTAATTTTAGAAACTTTCGGAAACCATTTTCGGAAACCTGCTTACCATACTCCACTGAACCGAAGAATGCTACAACGATCAGCATTGATTCGTATACATCCCCACATTTATTAAACTCGGATAAACTTATTATCATTGCACTAGTATTTTATTCAACAGTTTCTAACACTCTTAACATTTTCGAATTTTTTTTAATAGTACATATTTTTCCAAAAAAATAAAAATATGAGGGAGAGAGAGAACTGTGAAATCAAAATATAACGGCTAGCAATGGCCTTTTGAATTTCTTAAACGATATTAGAGAACTAAAGGTACCTACTTCGTTTAGAATATTTAAACGCATTTATTTAACCACTTTCAGCTGCATTGTTCTCAACCCTAAGATCTGGATTTGTGTTCCTAGAACTTTTTTTTGTACCTCTTTCATCAGTGTACTTTTCATCTTTTATTAGTGAATGAGAAAAAATGTAAATAAAAACATAATAAGAAAGTAAAACAGGGAAAAGCGATGAAAGCGGAAAGTTTACTTTATAAAATTAAAATATTTTTTTATATAATGTTTTGCAATCTGCAGTTACCAAACTTTAATTAAACATTTCATTTTGTTCAATAAACATTTTATTTTGGTATTAAAAAAATGGAAAATTTCTGTAACGTTCAGAACTTAGATACCGATGTTCGTTATAAGCCTAAGAAAAAATTTTAAGTGATTCACAGCGTTATAACCTCGATTTAATAAACAAATTGAAGAATGAGCGAAACACGCACTTGAAAAAATGTAAAACAAAAAAAAAGTGTAGTAAAGGCAAAATGCTCATAAATCACGAGTGGGCCTCTTGTTGCTAGCAAAAATATAAAATAACAAAATTCGAAGATTTTTAAGCTATAGAAACGATTGATTATAATACATTCATATTTATTTAAGAATAATATCAAAACTTGTGTTAACACAAGATGCCTTGTCTGATTAAAAAATGTTGATAAGTAATTGATAAAAGAGGTAAATAATTAACATATGATTGCATGTCCACGTCGTATTGCAGTACATGCTGAACAATAAAATAGTGGAGTAGGAGGATAATAAAATAGGAGTGGAGCGGGGAGTAGGAGTACAGAGCAGTGGATCCACGTGATTTTGCTCGAAGCTGCAACGGAGCCGGAGCAAAGAAAAATGTTGAACTCCACTGCTCCGACTTTTTAACTTTTTTAATTTATTAGACATAGAAAAAAATATTATTTAAAAAAATAAAAGAAATAATTTAATCTATTAAAAGTTGTCGGAGCACGAAACACAACTGGAGCGGAGGAACTGAAAAAAGGGGCTCTGCTCCAGACCCCTAAAAATGATAACAAGATAAGAAAGATAAGAAATTTGTAACGATCATGGCGTTTAAGGCTGCTAATGGTTAATCCTTTAAATTACATAAAGACGAAATATACATTTGCGAAAATAGTTTCACTTGTTTCTACTCTCGTTTAAGAAACAAATCTATGTAGTAATTAAACAACGAACTGCAGTAGCTATTCCAATCTGCTGTAACATTATATTAAAAGAAAATAATACAGTACTAGCTTTTCAAGAGAGGCTCTTATTTCCTTTGCTCCTAAAACAATCTGGAATCAATGAAATTGTGCTACAGAAAAAAAAAACACCCAAACAAGCAAAATTCTGGAATTCCGGGCATATTTTGTCTGACTTACTTGATGAAGATCATCAAAGCACCGGTCGTTGCTCATTACTCTAAGTAAACATGGGTAGAGAAAACTATTTCCACGGACTGCCATTAATTAAGGCAGAGGTTATCGTTTTAAAAGGAATCGGCTGTGGCATTCCTTGCGCAAAGCTATCACCGACAGTGCTGAGTTTTAATGAAAGATTTTTGAACTGGAAAGTTTTGACATACTCGAAGAACTGGGGAAAAAAACTTTCTTCGGAACGACCCGAAAATCGATAATGGGGTTAGGGCTTTTGGAAAGTTTCTGTTTTTAGTAACGTAAGTTTTAGTATTTTTATTAGGAACGCTATTTAACCACATTCTTTATAACTTTTTTTTCGTCGTATTGATCAATCCAGTCGAGAACGGCTGTGGAATTTCGGTTTGATATTTAATAAATTCTGACTCCGACCTCCGGAATGCTAAGAAAAATTTATCTAAAAGTATTTACAGATTTTTGTTACATGTTATTACAGTTTTTGTTTTACCTGTGAGGAGCTGTGATCTAATATAAGGGAAGTGTTGTACAAAGTAGTTTTAGTTTTATGCTGGTTGCAAATGATTTGTGAAAAGTAATCTACGTCAGTAGGAAATTGTTCATAATATCATTCCTGATTATTTCGTATAATTCCAAAAATTATGTATTTATTGAGAAAATTTTTATTACTGAGTAGCAGAAAAACAAATCATGACTATAAGGCTCTGGTTTTTTTTTGGCATTTGGCATTTTTAGCAGCTTAAAATTCAAATATATTTCTGCTAAGCGAAGGATAAATAAATCAGACAAATACAAAGGAAAAAAAGAAAAGAAAAGAAATATTATTTCTTAAGTTCTCTCATCTAAAAGTACACAATTCAACCCTTATTTGGGTTTTCAATATTGAATTCCAGTGCAGAAAACGTGTTAAAGAATAATAACAATAATAATAATAATAAATTATTATTGTTGTTGTACTCTACAAGTGTTATACATAATATTTGTGGATGATCTTTTTTTAATGCAAACTTGTTGACATAAAAATAGTGTTCTTTAAAAAGCAATTTAGTATTTAAAAATTTAAAAAATATAATGCACTATTTTTTGCATTTTTCCATATAACCGAAAAAGTGGGAAATAATGAAATTAATTAACGAAACCAATCAATGAAATTATTAGAATATCGCAGCTCAGAATGAAATTGTTAGATATTAAAACTACCTAATAATGTTCCATTTTACCTCCAGATCATGGTGATATGGTTGCAGTCAAACCTATCATCACGTTCAAAAAAACAAAAAAAATGTTGCAAGTCAAACACGTACCTATATATTAAAAGGAATTGGAAAGTTGAAAATACTGCTTTTTTCCTTTTTTGATGTGGATTTCTGAGTAATCTCCTTTAAAAAACAAAGTTTTGAAAATTCGTAGGCTGTATGCACCACATGTATAAAATGGTATGGTAAAATGTGGTACAAAACTATAACAAAATGACTTTAGATTGCCATCGCTGTTGGGTTTAGTTAACTAACAAATAAAAAAAAAATCCATAAAATTACAATTTTTCTACCTCAAGGATGTATTTTTCTTTATCAATAAATCCACACAGATTTTTGCCGATGGTGCGTTTCTGCGGCATTACTTTAAAGATTTATAGGTGCAAGAGAAAATTAAGCCTATCTCTTGACGAAAGATGCCATTAATTTCTCGAAGAACATAATTTATTATGTCATTTTCCTTATGGGTGGCACCACTTATTATAAGCCTTCATGATCTAACTGAAATCAGCTTTCTTTGAAATTTATTAAAAAATCATATACGATAATATTTAATATTTAACAATATTTCGGGAAGTTAAAAGGTTTTAATTACGTAAAAGCAATCTAACTATAAATGTTTCATATCTTGGGGCCTGTAAAAAATTCCTTGAAAAAAGAAGTGAGTACATAATAGTATACAAGTACAAAATTATACGTTAGTATTGATATAATATTAATAAAACTCAAAAAAAAAATCTCTTTTTTTCACGTTCAGATGAAGTACATAAAACCATTTCTAATAGATACGTAACTTAATAATCAAACCAATGAAATTCTTTATAAAAAATTCATTATATTTTACTGTGTTTGCAAATTTTATATTTTTGTTTCAAAAAACAAAGAATAATAAGGTCTCATTATAAGGTCTCATCATGTCATGATTATTATCTCACTATAAACTAAATGCAAATAAAATTTTCTATTTCATTATACTACTTTTAAGTAAACTTTTGATTTTTATTCTCTGTAAAAATGCTGGAAACATTTTTAAACGGTTATCAGAATTTAACCTCCCCCCCCCCCTCTCAATCCCTCCTCCTTCATAAATTCATTTGATGCTTTTCACGATTGTTAAATGCATTTTTCTGCAGTAAAAAGGAAAAACATTTTTACTTCCAAAACAGAACTTATTTCCAAAAAAAAAAAATTATTTTAGGGAAATTTTATAAATTAGTTTATCAAAACAATTGAGATACCCTATCTCTAGCTCTAACGCAGTTAGAAATATTCTTTTAAAAATATTTTTTATTGAAGGGGAAACTCAGATTTAAAATAAAACTCAGTTTGTTTTTGTCTTGCCGATGAGTGCTACTTAATACCAAGATATTCTTACGAATGTCTAAAAAAGCTTTGAACAGAATCTCTGCTCATCTTTTTATCTAGTGTTTTTGTACTTTCTAATTATTCGTTCAGTTAAATTTTAATTACTTGAAACATACGTCGGTAAGGATGTTTTTTCATCGTTTTAAATTGTTATTCGAATTTACTTTTCTTATTCTAGATAAAGCTTGTAATAAGAGATTAACAGGGCCGCTCTAAGAAGAGAAAAAAACGATAATGAAACTTTTTGCTTCGATGTATTTGGAAAGTGGTCATAAAAACTCTTTCCAACACAGTCGAGTAATTCCTTTCCTATTCCAGCCATTAATTGAACTCATTAAGCAGAAAATTTGCTTCAGTAATAAGAGCAGAAGTATTTTTCGTGGTAGAAAATGTTCTTTCAACCTTGAAGGAGTTATTCCAGATTTTTTTTCTGACTTAAAATTTATTAAGTACCTCTTAAAATCGGAAATTAAACTTGGGGTTTCTTTTGAATGTTTTAATCTTTGAGTAAGCGTGCTCATTCAGGCATCCTTAAAAGGGTTTTCAGAGATTTCTTTCAAGATAAATCTTATTCAAAAATTTTCTGCGACACGAGCTTTATCGTGAGATTTAACATTCATTGTGAGAGAAATTATTCGTAAAAACAATTCAAAATCACTAATTAAAGTTTTATGAGCAAGTGTCGGTACGATTTTTGGTCAATATTAAGTAAAGTAAATAATATTAAACTTGTTTATGAATATGATCTTGCTCGCTTTGTAAAGGTTCTTTGTTGAAAAAGGAAAGAACCCTCATCATTTTATTATCAATTATCGTTTTCAAGGCGTAAAGCGAACTTTCGTTTTTTTTCACAGCTATTAATCGTAGATATATACTTCCAAAGCAAACATATTGTAAACCAAATAACAAATTGAGATTTTCAAAGTTAAACAAAAAATCGAGGTTTAAGGATTTATTTTTTTACCACCCTTTTCCTACACATATATTTAGTAAAAGTACATTTTAACAGATATCATAGAAAAAATGACGGAAATATTTAATCTCGAAATTCTCTGATCACGATTGTGAATACGCATTAAAAAGCATAATAGGCAATGTGTTCTTTATTGCAAAACAGAAATTTAACGTGTGGAAATATATATATGTATATATATAAGTTTGAAATGGAATTATTTGCCCAATATAATTAGTAACAGCCTTTATACTTGTCAACTTGAAAATCGCCGTGAGGTATTTTTCTGTTTGTCGCATGTCTGCTGTCTTTACCGCATGTGCAGTGAAAAATTAATTCCTCCAAATGATCATAATTTATTAAATATTCAGTACTTTAATTTTAACTAATAAAATTGTTTTTTTCCCAATGTGGAGGCACTTGCGTAGTCAGCATTCGCCCCTTTTCCACGGAAAATACTGGCCATTTGTGAACGGTCACCTGATAGGTGACCAGCATTGACCCTAACAGACTGTAGTCGGATGACACCAGATGGCGCCACCACAACCACGCCACCTTCCTTTTTAACCTAAGGGTGAAGGGAAGGGAACATCTCCACCCCACAATTAATAAAATTTTACTCTTGTGTTCAGTTAAGTTTTCTGAAAGTTTGATAAAGTTTAATGGAAAATTCTACGTGTTATAAGCAAGAAACATGAGAAGGAAATAGGCGTTTTTGTAGGTTTATATCTTCCTGAATATACGCAATTTTCTTCACTGAAGCTTCATAGAAGAATTGTACATAGTGGGTAAGCTATTTTATGAAATTAAAAACTTAGTTCCAGCTTTTACGATGCAGGATAACCAATTTTTAAATTTAAAATCAATCAATTTTTAGTTTACTATAGGTCCTATAAATGCATGCGTGTCTGAAGTTTTACTAAAAATGTACACACGGTACAAACGTTTTATTTACGTTCTATATTCAATGCTTACAAAGTTTTCTAAGCGGTTTACTCTCGGTTATTCTAACCATTCTTCTCGTTTTAGAAATATTTCGTTCATAGAACCAATTCACATTTTCGAAGGATAATTGCATATCAAATATTTAATCATATACGTTTTCCCTCCCGAATTGATTCATTTGGTTTCGTCGTTACTGACCACTTAACAATTTTCCATGCAAAATATTGTCGAACAGTTCAGACCGGTAGGTGATTTGATGTCCATTGTATTTTTCCTTTTAAATAAATACAATCTCAAAAAGAATATTTTTTTACTTAAATATAATGCGTTCTTTTTTCTTAAGAATAAAAATATAATGCAATACTCTCATTTTTAAAACAGGAAATTTTGATGGCGTAATAAAAACTGCTAACAGTTGCTAGACATTGTTTTTTTTTCACTACTGTATATTCGCTAAGTGCAGGATATAAAAGAAATAAGGATAATCATTGGTTAAATGCTTGAAATCTTTTTACAACTGTGCAAAAAAAAAGTAATAATAATAATAAAATAGACTGGTTTTTTTTTCTTTTTCAAAAAATATTTATCTGCTTAGAATTTTAGAAGTTAACTTTTTTCGAGAATAATTTATTTTGTTGTGTGTTTCTGTTTTTTTTTTTTTTTTTTTTTCAATATTTAGCAGAACAAACAGTACTCTAATGTATGAAAAAAATATCCGTATTAAAACAGTAGGAAAAACATAATTCCTCTCGAAAACATCCTCTAATGATAATGGCTAAACGTTTTTATGAGTGGCTGAAGAAATTCGCTATCTCAAGAATTAATTTAAGTAAGGAAAAATAACATCAACACATTTTTTTTAATTTTTTTTTATAAGTGCTTAACGATTTTTTTTTTTTTTTTTTTTTTTTTTTGTTTTTGAGTAGCTGGAAAAAAGATGGTAAAACAAAACAATATTATCATTCAAGCGCAATAAAGTTCTTTCAGTTGGGATAATTTTACTAAATGTAGATCTAGAGTTCTGCAAGCAGCAACCAAGTAATATTCAACTTGAAACTTGCATGCTTTTTTTAAAAGCATAAAAAGTATTTTTGATGACGATGATCTTTTGATAATCGATAAAGGTTACAAAAATTGTCGTCTGGTTTCACTGTGCAAAATGCAGTTAGAAAATGTATTTATATTTCAAAGCTTTATTTCCGACGCTTTTGACACTTCTGAAAATACAAATGTGCAATATCTTACCAATTTTAATGGATTAATTAATACGTGAGTTTATCGTCGGGAGTTATGATAAAAATTTCCGCGTCTGCATATATATTTGATACACTACTGCACTGGTTTTGTGAGATGGACTGCTGCAGTATAATTTTTAAATAGTTACTGTATAAACAAACTAATTACAAAATTTAGACGTTGCATACGTTTCCTACTGTAGAAGTTAGCTGTCTATACATTGTTTACTTTTTCACAAAGACTTAAAAGTATAACTAGACTATCTCACAAATGGAGGTATGGACTTAGGTGACGTTACCAAAACGCCGACAATGCATTCAAATATTATTCGTTCCATCGTATGGATGAGCACAATCAACCAAGACGCGTGATTTACAGATTCTGATTCGTCCACAACATTTTGACAGTGGACAAATCAGAGAATATGTAATTGACTGCGTAAGTTCTGACTGGGGAAATTATGCTGTTGAAACACTAGAAATGTGTAAGGATATCTTATGATTTCAGCTACTTTTTTTCCGCTCAGAGTCACAATTTTTCACACTGATCTCATTTTCAAAAGGTAGTTAACATCGTACAGCATGATCCCGTACTTCTTAAGAACTTTGTTTTGCTTTTAAGGTTTATTTAATTCCCTGACACGATGGTTTCTACACATATAACCAATGGAACAGTTTTGCATACAGTAACTCATCATCTCCTCTAAATAACCCACACCAAAAATTTACGCAAATCAGATTAACTTATTCTGCATGCAGCATATGCTGCATCTCGAGTAAAATAGAGTTCATGCTGTATTTTTTTATTGACTTATTTGTTTATTTATTAATTTTAAGAACTAAGCATTCAAATTATGTGAAGGAAAGAAATGTTGAGAAAAAGTTCGCAAAACAAATAACAGTGCACAAAATATTTAAGTTTTAATTGCTTTAGCAGATATAATACTTTTCACATTTATGTAACCCCGACGACCAGCGCAAGTTATTACTTCGGTTAGCAAAAGTTTAAGCAAACATACCAAAAACTAAGGACCAGCGCTGATTTTATTACTTGGGTTAACAAAAATTTGAGGAAGCATGCGAAAAACTGAGGAGATATATTTAGCTTAGAAAGTAGTTTGAGTAACTCAAATTAAAAATATTTCTACAAAAAACGGAGGAAAAACAAAAGAATAAGAAGACAAAATAAAGATATGATAAATTTTAGTCTGGGAAATGGGGAAATAAAAACTTAATTTATTAAAACACTTTTTAGGAACGGAAATCCATTAAAATTCTTACTCTTCTGTAACATTAAAGATGCAAAATTTTCTTAATGATTATCTTTTTTTTCTTCTGTTACATATGAAAATCCACTTACACGAACGAATGAATAAATCTTGTGAAATCAATTATTTTAACTGCACAAATGCTTAACGTCTCTTTTAATATCAAACCTTTTATTCGGTCGTAATTGGAATTCGGTTCTCAGACGCTAAGCCCCACCTCACTTAATAGCCTCAACAGCGAGATAATAGTCATTCAAAATTCAAAGACAATGAGGCACGATTGAGTCTTCGTTTTGAGATGATAAATCATTCAGCAATTTTCTTCCTATTCTTTTTCTCTTCAATGAGATAGAAAACTAGATTCGTCCTTTCACCTGCCGTCTAAAGAGTTTCGTTTTGATTTTTCATGCGGTGTTTCGAATGTTTTTATCTTTAAGTTTTAATTGTGACTATATATATATATACAGTCAGACCTCGATATAAGGTCACCTCTCGGGACTTCACGAAAATGACCCTACAAGCGGGGTGGCCTTATAAGCAAGTATAAGGTCACCCCGAGTTACCTTATATATATAAGGTAACTCGGGAGAAGAAGCCAGTTGGGGGAAGACACCACTTTATTATTAGTATTTTTATTTTTCGCCATAACTGAGGCGAAAAATATTAACATTGAGCTGTTAAGACATAAGTAGTAAAATTTGCGCCTTTAGACGTCCAGTTTCCCTACTATTGGAGGCACCTAGACTCTAACAATGAGAAACTGCACTTGGGATTGAATTGAGACACTTGAATCAGGTTTGAGACCACGAACTTGGACGTACACGGCTAGCACTTTACCACTTCGCCACTATACCAGAGATGGCGAAAAAATAGAACGCGTATCAAAATGAGCATTGAGCTGTTAAGACAAAAGAAGTAAAATTTGCGCCTTTAGATGCCCAGTTTCCCCACTATTGGAGGCAACTGAGTGTAAAGAGTCTGGTCCGACGTGAGGTGTGGCTTGTGAATTTATCTGAATAACGCGTCTTTAATCGGCGTTATTTTTGGATCTCGTGAGCATTTAACGTGATGATAACCCTTTTATAATATTCCGTTAATCATATTTAAAGTTTATAAACGTACTCGTTATTTTAAATAAGATATTAGCAATATAAGTGAGTTACGCCTACGGTGCATGTAGAAGCGGACATAACACTGAAGCAATAAAGAAATAAGCGTAAGTGGCATCTTTCCCAAACTAGACAATCGGAAAGAAGTGGGAAATCTAGTCCCCCATAAAAAGAGTGACCGCGAGTAAAATCGTTTTTATTCTTTGAAAGAGTATTGGAAAACGTACCAGACTTGAAAGTAAAGTCTTACAACAGTCACCATTGTCAAGTAAAAACACGTTTACAAAGACTAGTGACTAAATATGCGACTTCCAAAGACCTGAAATGTGTTTCTTTCTAAGCTTAAGTTTTAGGTACAATAAGCGCATTGGGTTTACTATATGTAAAAAGAAGTGCTGCAGAAAAAGTTATTAGTTCACTTCACATGTAAAAATAATTTAAATACAATAGTGTATAACTGTTATAAATGGTGAAAAAAAGAAGAAGTGGTGTTGTCGGGTCATTTCAAAAGTTATTTAGTGTTGCAATTTATTTCTTTGCTTAATATCCAATATTTTCTTATACTCATGTGACAATAAAACGGGAAATTTCTCAGAAACATTTGCAGCAGGAAAGATAAAAATACATATACAGTATTGATTTTCAGTAAGGAATCATGGTTCCTTCACTGTGGCAGTGGATATTTAATTATCTTCAAACACTTGACTGGGTTTTAATGAAAATTTCAAAATTTTCCCTCGCTGAATTTACTGGAAAAGGGATTTAAGCTCAAACAATTCCGTTTTGAGTAAAAGCAAAGGACTGGGGAAAAGTTTAATACAATAAGAACGATTTCCTCTAACGGATCTGTTTTGTATCAAAAGACCGTTTCTTCGTTTCTTTTTTAACTTCCGTTTTCAATTTTGTGACAAACAGTGTCTGAAGTAATACTGAGTTCCGTTTCTCTTTTTCCAATATTATTTTTTACTTCTGATGTTTTCTTTTTCCCGCGTCTCCATCCGCGTATTCCAATATATACATTTCCCTTCTGTTGCTTGTGCAGAAAAGCAATAACTGTTCGAGCCGAAAAAAAAGGGGGGGGGGTTGGAAATGAAAGACAAGACTGCATTTGCGCATAGGTTTCCTCCAAATCATATCTGCATTTCCAAAACAGGAAATAAAAAAAAAAGGCTTAAGGGTATAAAGTTTAATCTAATAAAATATTTTTAAAAATGCAAGTGGAAGCGAATCGAAATTGAATGAAACTAAAGTAGCAGGTATCAGAAACTCATTATTAAATATTTGTTTACGGATTTTTTTTTATTTCGTTTGCTTTGTGATTTTTATTTTCTTCTTGGATTTGAAATAATTTTGATTGCTGTCGTTTTCTACGTATTACAACAGAAGTATCCTCTTGCCCTCCGCCTTTCTCGGCTTTTAATACAGATGCTTAGTGCTCGTATGTTTTTGTTTTGTTTGTTTCAGTCTTTACTTTATGTCTAAAATAAAACTAAAAGGTCAAAACTAATGAAATGTTACTACTTAAGTGTTAGTTTTCTTTTTTTTTTTTTTTTTTTGAAGAATTATCTTTTTATAGTTTACAGTATGCGTGAATTAATAAGCTGCTTATGCACACTAATTTGAAAATCATAAGCAGTCTGCTATTCAGATTTTCCCAATTTTGTATTTATTTTCGACAATCTCGATCTTTTTTTTTTCCTTCAGTTGCATTTTCAAAAAAAAAAAGTAAAAACATCCTGCAAAAAGTATTAATGTTTTACGTGTTTTTCAATATGACCATTTTTAAGTTGGTTTTAGACGTTATTAATGTAATTTAGTTCGGTGCAGCAATGTGTTTGTTGGTTCATATACGTTTACTTTCAGTTAAAGGTACACTTAACTGTGGTGCAAAACAGTTGATAAAGCCTAAATAATGTACCACGTATATAACAGTTATGTTCCTCTCCAAGCATTCTTACTCTTCTTATAAAATCATCTTTTAAGACAAAACATGCCCAACAAAGCATTTTTATTCAGGGTAACTAACGATTTGTCACTTTGATTAACCTATGAGTAGTCTTCTTCAGATAAAATAGATGCAAAGAGTTTAAAATGCACTCTCGTGATAATTACGATCTTTAAATTTTTTTAAAGAAAATAGCGAAGCATGAACTTTTTTCTTTTAAATAAAAATTAGTTTGAATTGCTGGGGTATAAAGTATTTTTTCCTGTTTCTTAACCAACTTACATTTCTAAATCTTTGAAATATTCATAAAAGCAGATAAAGTTAAAGTAGAAACGTTTTAGAAACAGATGCTCACTTAACTCATTAACTCCCGATGCACATTTACACATATACAATACTACATAAAAGTACCATCAAATGTACCATTATATTGAATACTATATTGCTTCAATTCGATGTGTGTGTAAGTGTGAATTTCTGTTGCATGTATAAAATATTTTAATAGAAAACAAAATAAATAAATTACCATTAAATAAATGCCAATACATCTCACATGTTTTAATTCAGATATATTTATACTCGCAACACAATATTTAAATAAATAAATATGTATATATCTTAGCATTAATTTGGTATGTATATGAACTTTTGTATTTACAGTTAATATTCGAAACAAACTCATAATACGTTCAGTTTAAAAGCCAAACAAAATTAGGAAAAAAATGTATTCTTTGAAAAATCGCCGAAACATATCAAAACATTCTTTATTACAAAATCGTTAATGGTCTGGAGCTCGATCACGCATCGAATCTTTAGAAATCAATTAGTAGCAGGAGAGCATACTTCACAAACCTCGCGAAATTAACGAATATCGATGCTTTGCACAAGTAGCCAGAAGCTTGAACCACACTCTCGAATGCTATCTTATTTGCCCAGCTTCAGTGATCGGTTACGGCACTCAAAACGTCTTCTAAGAGCCGATATGTTACCCAGCTCTTTTCAATTTTGCTCCGAAATTAATTTTACCGGGCCTGGGCTTGACATGAATGGGGGGATTTGTTTTCAGTTTTCATCTAATGAGCTCAATTTTACGCTTGAAGATTTGATACCAAGGGATTTGTTTTTCGCTATTTAGTTTTTTTTTTTCGATAGGTTTTAGCTAGGTAATTCTTGCTCCGGTTTTGGAGTCTACTTCAGATTTATGCACTTGACTGAATTGCTAAGCGATTATAAAGGGACGGTCATGGTAATATATGTGAGGTATGAAATAATTTCCATAGCAGCAATTTCATTAGATACAAAGAGGGAAAATTAATTATTTTTCCTATCAACGATGCACTCTGGTTTTAGAAATTGTTATTGTTTTAAAGGCACTTGAAATTAATAGAAGTATTGGATTTAAATTACTTTAGACTGTGTTAAAATATTTCAATTAGGGAAAACCAATGCATAAAAACTAAAAATTTGGGCATGGTAATGAATGTGTTTTATCTGTGTGTCATATGGAATAAAATTAAGTTATAAAACTAAAGTATAAATATAAATATTGAAAATGAATAATAAAATAATATTTACCGGGATCTATATTCACAGGGAAAATTATCGAACTCATGGAAGAATGTCCAACAAGATTTAAGTAAAGTGTAATTTTAACATTGAAATGTTCTACTGTTCTTGTCTCTTTCTATTATATCTACTTAGTACCTACAATATATATCTTCGATTGCTTAAATGTTCTCAAATTAAATATTTTCTCTGTTGCAGAACTATATTATTGAAATTTAATTGTCTGACAGATTTGAACGTCCATTCTGAGTATATTTATTTTGTAAACTTAACAATTTTCCTTTTTGTCGGTTTCAGGAAAATATGTTAGTAATAATTTAATACAGTGCACAGGAAAAAAAATATTTTTTTTAATTGTGTGTATATTTTTTAACTTAAATTCTTTTAAAATAGTTTCGGAAGTTTCGTGCTACCAATATAGTTAAGTATAAAGAGAAAGTAAAAGAAACACAACTTTCTCAAAAGATTCCATATGCTTATTTCGAGGTTACGAAGAACCTCTTTTTCAATGCCAATAGATAGAAAACATCCGTCGTAAGAATTTTTTTTTTTTTTTTTTCATTTTTTTGCTGTATTCAATTTTTTTTTTCTATTTAGATTCACTTTTTATTAAAAATACATTAGTCACGTTTCGGATTTAAATTATTGCCACTAAATTCACAGTAGAAGCGGTTTATATTTTAAGTGTTCTAATATTTCGTCAAATGTTATGAAATGGTTCTGATCATATCTTGCTATTTTCTAGGTGTTTTAAGAGTTCGCACACGGATGTTTTTTCTTCAGAATATTGACTTGCCTGCGTATTCAACAACTTAAAAACTATTTTTAAAATTATTTATTAACAGTTTGTATAGAAAGTGTGTTACTCAAAAATGATTGAATTGGCTCAAATATTCAAAAACGTTTTTTCCTGATCATTTTATTGTAACACTTAAAAGAGATTACTTGAAAAATATGTATTTACATTTCTTAGAAGTAAACAGAGCAAAAAAAGAAAGAAAAGAAATACCAGAAGTCGAATATCAACGTTTACAAGCATAACTATTAGTGAGTAATTGAAAGTTAAAACAGTATTGCTGTTCAATCTTTTTACGCTGCATTTTTTACCGACAGTGCTCATTCGAAATAAATGAAAGATCTAATGTAAAAAATCATAATCGATCTTTATTCGTTTTAAAATCTTTTGTAAGCCACTACAACAAAAGAAGTACTGCGATAGCATGTATTATCTTTTGCTTCGTTTTAGATGACGGAACATTCCAAAGTATCCTGAGCAGCTCCCATATTCATGTATTAGAAAATGGATCGTTGACGATAACAGTGGCTCAGAAATCAGACGCAGGATACTACATGTGCGAGACGAGCAATGACGTGGGCGAAGCACTACGATACTCTGTCCGATTAGCTGTGCATTGTAAGTATCTGTTAGTAAATTCAAAATCGAAATCAAAGTAGGGCAACCAATAAACTTTAAGATCTAGTCATGTAATGTCCCTTTAAAGAATATATTGTATGAAAAAAGTTATTCAAACTGAGTTTTATATTATCGCATGCATTTTAAAAACAAACGCAGAATATTATTTAGTTTGTCTCTAATATTTCCTTCTGAAACATTTATTTATACGTATAATATAGAGTTCATTCAAGAGCGCAGTTGTCATATTTCTCAAGGGGATCCCGCCCTCCTTGACCCCAAAACCTACGGCGGGAAGTTCCGCCCTCTTGTGCCCTTTTTCACTTTTCATCTTTACCTTTCCCATAAGTAGTGTTACTCGCTTCTGCTTTTTCTTTCTAATTTCTCCATGTAGCATATTCTTAGCAGTGATTATATTAACACCAGGAAAGTAAAAAGAGAAGGAAATCAAAAAGCAAAATTTTAATATTATTCTTCTTTGTACGTTTCAACGCTCTGTCTTTCTGAAAGTCTAAAATGAACTCTGTCACTCATATGTTTTATATACATATATAGCTTTCAAAAAAACTAGAATACCTTTATACTCTATAAGCTTTTTCTATAGTTGTTTAATAATAGTATGTAAACACCATTGATGTAATATGATAAAATAGTTAGGTGAAGAGAAAATAAAACTATGATCAATGCAACTTAATGTAATAAACGTGAAAAGTGGACAGTTTGTTTTCATCAGTTCCTTATATTCATTTCTCCCTTTCCTCAGTTTTGTTTTTTTGGAAAATTTTAACTATAGTTCACCGTAGTTTATCAGCATCATACGGCGTTAAAAGATAATAAAATATAAATTCCACAAGAGACAAAGTTACGCATTGCTCTTCTGCCGGATGCCCACTAGAACGGCCATTCTCGTGACAGCCAGCGTGCTCCCTTCTCGGGATTCTCTTGTCTATGAAGATTTCTAGAAGAATTGTAACATCCTAAGCTTCCTCTTTTCTTTGTTCATGTCAGTCTTTATGTCCTGAAATTTGCAAATACCCGGGGATGTAATTTCGACAATTTTTGGTCTCAGGAATTCATTCATATATGTTTTACATTGTTGGCTTATATTTCTAAGCAAATAGCAAACGGTAAAAATTGCAAAACACTAGAAAAAAGCATGCATTTTTAGTTGTATATTTAAACTATTTTCGAAAGCAGCAAAGTACATCGTTTTGTACATTATTTTTGCTTCATAACTTTTTACGTAAAGGCGTCTATATATAGTCAGCAGTTCAAAAGATAAAATTTTGAAATATGCTTACGTACTCGTACATATCATACAAAGACGTACAAAGCTATCATCTAGCTTTTGCTCCACTAGAACATTAATTTTCTTAGCTTAATCCCTTAAATGCTTCTCAGTTTCTCGTACCTTAGAATTTCCTTCGCTCTTACATTTACTTGCATATATAAATATAACCTTAAACTTAACGAAAACCCGCCCTTTTCCTCCGTCCATACAAATAATTTATTACCACTCCTAGTATGTACTGAAAAGAGTTTTATCAACGCAAGTCAGTTAATATAATGCGTTTCTAATGTCGAGTTCAGCAACTGTTTTAAGAAAATAATACATCTGATAACAGTTGTTACCGAAAAGTATTTTAATGTAAATTCACTTAATTTGCCAACAAGGAGTTGTTAAGAAGCATTTCTTTCATATCTGTAGCAATCCTAATAGTTCCTGAAAGTCCAACGAACGTCAACTTACTCCGTCTGCACATTAAATAAATTAATTCTCGAATTCCAGACCATTATTAATGCTCTAAACGCAAATCCCATTACCCGTAATATCTCAAAAATTAAGCTCTTTTAAACTCTAAGCGTTTGTACAATTATAAATATACTAAACAACTTCCACTGCTTCATACTTTCGACAACGCTGGGGAAAAGAAGGGAGGCCATAGCTCGCACAAATCTAATTAAAATGTCAAATGAGCTTTTTAATTTCTCTTTTCTCTCTATGCAGCTGCTCCCCAGATCCAAACTTCTACCCAGGTGGTGCACGTGAGAAAATCTGAAGAAGCGAAATTTTCTTGCTCGGCTACAGGAGATCCACCGTTAACTATAATTTGGAGTAGGGAAGGATTTCCTTTAAGTCTTTACCCTGAAAATAGGTAACTTAAATTTCTGAAGAATTTCTTTTTGATATTTTATGAAAAATAATATTTTTCTTTTGTACTAAACTCTGAAACTTAGTTCCTGGTTTTAAAGCAAGGCATTTTTTAAGATTCAAAATTTTATTGCTTACAATTCACAGTATATGTATTTAAATTTAAACAACGTGACTTTAAAGGAACATTAGAAACCCATATTTAATATATAAGAATACAATAATAAAATGAAATAATTAATGTCTTGCTATAAATATCTATTTATATTTTATTTCATTGTAACCATAGCGTTCAATTGTTACTAGGTATAAAGTTTCTAAAAGACAGATCCGGAAAAATGCGTTTTTATTACCTAAGTAAATAAATATTGTAAATAATGCAGCTTATATGAAACAAACGAGGCAAACCGAAGTTAAATAAAGTTTTAAAAGTGCATTTATTTCTTAAAACTGCTTTGAAGTCAAATAAATGTATATGTACAATATAAATATATATTACGCTATAAAAATAGAAATGATAATAAAAATAGTTAAACAAAAAAAAAAGAAGAAAAAGAAAAGAAAAGAAATGCACTTTTTTCACATTTAGCGAACATTTTTTTAATCTTTGTAAAAATTACTGTGTCAAATGGAAAACATTTTAAACTTCAGCAGTAGTTATTATTTAATTATTATAGTTATTCTTTTAAAATAATATATAAATTGTCGTTTTTTGAAATAAACAACAAATGCTGTAATAATTATTTTTTCCTGTTCTATATAATCTCAAACGATTTGCAAGAAAACTTGTAAAGTTTAATATTTCAAAAATACTGAAAGTGATTCAGTTTTAATCATATTTTTACTTTAAAAAAAAAGTTAATTTCGGATCTATTTCAGTTAATCAAAACTGTTCTATGTTTTTTTTCCACATTTTACTTATACTAATTAAATGACATGTAACGCTATCATTGACCTAGTTTCGTCATGTACGTAATTAAAAATTTATATTCTTTCAATATTCGTTAAAGCTTCATTAGCCCATACGCGACTACCTAATACGCGTATTCAATCTGACCCCGAAAATTTTACAAGATTCATATTTCTTTACTATCGACGATACAGCATATGCATTTGGAGAAAAAAATATCGCGGGTGCATGCAAAATGAGCATTGAATTTTAAAGTGATTTTTTTATTAGAATATTCAAAAATACAATATTTATAAATATGATTTTTTTGTTTTTTCACTGATTTCATTTATTCCGTAAAACATCAAAAAATGTTCGGAAAATTCCTATGCTACTCAAAGCAACACGCATATTATTTTTTTGGAGTGTTACATTTCATTTACTGCAGAAGTTTGAAATTTCTATGATTGATGTGGTCTCTGTATCTGTCAGTCTGGCATATAAATAACTTTTTCTTTCTGAAACCCCAAATTATTCAATCCAAATGTAAGAGTATAATTTAAATTTTTGATGTATTTATGCAAATACATTCACATAACTTTTCACGATAGTATATTTTAAAAAAAAACCTTGTTTATATAAAAAGTGTATCTTTAAGTAAATCCATGCTCTAAAGAAGGCATTTTAAACATATATTTGGAGATTTTTTTTCATCCAAAGATATGCCACAAGAGAAAGTGAAGGAAGAGGGACAAAAATGTCGGAAGTTGTCATTAAGTCGTCTCAGAGAAAAGATTCTGATACGTACACATGTTCTGCATCAAATCCGTTTGGAGAAGATAAAACAACAGTCAGATTAATTGTCCAAGGTAACGTATGCTTTATTCTTTTGCATATCTTATATTAAATAAATTAATGATTTAAAAAAATTTTTAGCAGTATGAAAACTGCGGTAATTTTATGTATATATGTTAACCTACACATACTTTAAAATGCACATGTTCTTCTTTTCTTTTTAACCGACTTCACAAAGGAAGGAGGTTATACATTCATATTGTATGTATGTCGTTTTTTTTTTTTTTTGTTTGTTTGTTTGTCTACTCATAACTTCTTACCGGATGAACCAATTTTCATGATTTTTTTTTAAATCCATCGAGGGTAGTTTCCCATAGGTCCCATATCTTAGTTTGACCATATTCGATAATTAGAAAAAAAGTAATGGGCAGAAATGTGGTCATTTTTTTTTTTTTTTTTTT
This sequence comes from Octonoba sinensis, assembly GCA_038502835.1. Lineage (NCBI taxonomy): Eukaryota > Metazoa > Arthropoda > Arachnida > Araneae > Uloboridae > Octonoba > Octonoba sinensis. The sequence continues at coordinate 104,074,080 of CM076602.1, read as the reverse complement.
TTTTTTGCTTTTTCATCCATAACTTTTGACTAAATGAACCGATTTTGATGATTTTTTTTTAATCGATAGAGGATCGTCTAACTCAAATATCGCACATCAATTTGACTACATTTGTTGTTTAGAAAAAACGTTATGGGTGAAAAATAAGTATTTTTTCATTTTAATTGAAAAGACTGGGCTTGATTTTTCTTTGTTGGGAAAATTTTTAATAAGCATGAAACTGATTGTTAAAAAATAGTTTGTTGCCATTAAGATGGTAATATTAAAAGCAATTATAACAAGAAATAGACTGAAGGCTTCTCTGAAGAAGAAATTAAATCCAATCACTTTGTTGGTTCTAGTGACCCTTTAAAATCGATTTCAAAACGAAATTTATCATACAAACGTTTTTAGTGTCTGGCCCTCAAAGAAGGTTTCCCCTTTGATATGTACTTTTTTTTTGAAATAGAGTATTTATATAAAAATGTATTTACACTAAAAGGAATAAAATAAAATAATTTTTGGGAAAAAATAGAACCGACTTCAAACTATAAATTGCGCTGAAAAGTAAAAAATAAAATAATTCTATAAACAACTTCGATACGACTTTTAAATATAATTTTTGAACTCGATGCAAAATTATGATGGATTTTTATGCTTGATTCCTTTTGTAGCTATGAATCAAGTACAAATATAAATGGCGTAAAATTTGCAACAGCTTGAATGTAAAATAACGCATGGCGTAATGATAATTAGACTCGTAATTTTGCACCGACTTCAAAAATTATGTTTATAAGTCGTATCGAAGTTGTTTAAAGAATTATTTTATTTTTTACTTTTCAGCGCAATTTATAGTTTGAAGTCGGCTCTATTTTTTCCCAAAAATGATTTTATTATAATATATATATTTAGTAAACAAATTTTTAACTGCGACATTAACACTAGTACGTTAAGTAAGAGTTTTTACCTTGTTTTAAAGTTTACATATATAATACGGTATCATCGCTTACGCAAAATAAAGCCTTTCATAGAGGACAAACTGCCGTATCTCACCCTTTTTGTTTAAAAAAGAGCGTTGGATTCACTATTAGTAAATAAAATTGATATATTATTACATGGTTTTATTTAACTTGACTTGTGGCGGAATTTTGTAAGGCGGTTTTCGACAACTATTACTGCATAAATTATCTTCAAATTTTGCACACAAGCTTATCTTTGATGACAATACAATAATCCATCCATTTTATAATTTATTATAACGTTAATTAGGAAAAATAATTAATAATTTTGGCTCTGAGGAAATTATCAGCATTATCATTTGTCGTTTGGCAACAATAGTTTTGTTTGGATAATGCAACTATGTTTTGAATTTAAATAAAACCATGTAACTTAAAACATTTTTGGCGATTTAATATTTATTATTATACTAGCTTGGGGATTTACATCTGTGGTGCAGATGAATTTAAAAAAAATAAATAAATCAATAAATAAATGAGGTTTTAAAAATGGAATAAATGATCTAAATTTTCACATTGCAAATTGCAGTTGTGAGCCGCAATAACCCAGATAAGACTGCAACCACGTTTCGCGATTAAAAAAAAATTAGTTTAGGAAGATGTTGGAGTAGGTATGAATGGCACTATTGTTTTTCATCAAAAATAACAATAATTATAATCAACTACCTGGGAACCATTCCCTGAAAAATTGTATAGGTGAATCTTGTGTACAAATTTGTTGAAATCCAGCGTTGACTTGTTTGAATTTATATTCTCATTGAATAAAGATAAGTATTAGAGTCATATTTTTTTATGCATTCAAATGAATTAATTCATCTGTAAGAAAATGTGTTTGCCAAAATACAAAATTGAAGACAGACATTTGTTTTTGTAAATCATGTATTCTTTTATTTTGTCACCACAAAAGAACATTTTATCCAGTCAATAACGAGCCTTTTTTGTAAGTGCATAATTATTAAACATGTGCAAGCATAGCAAAATAATAATGTGTGGCACATTTGAACAAACAGTATAAAATGTAGAAGTTCAATATAATTGGCAAAACACCCAACATACTGATGTCAATAATAATAATTTAACTTTGTGCGTGTAAATAGTAATAGAAATAAAATTTCACGTTAATTTAAAGCACAAATGAGCATTAAAACGCAGACATATGTTTCGGGATTGCTTGGAATCCCTTTTTCAATGCGACAGGGAGCTTCTAGATGCAAAACATCCAAATGAAGCAGACAAAACAACAAAAACAAAGCTTATATAGCCAAGGAATTAACTGTAAAACAATGAGAATAAAGGCAGTGTGAAGTGAAAGTAGAAGTAGCAGGGAAGGTACCAATAAGAGAGCAACAAACGAAACCATTAAAAGTACAGGAAGTAAAAAGGAATATTAATAAAAACAAAGCAAAAAAGACGACAGCATGCATAAAAATGTGAAAATACATGAAAATTGCAAAAATAATAAAATAAAATACAAAGAAAAAAATGGAAAAAAATAAGTACAGAAAATACCAAAACAAAAAGCAAAACAAATTACACATGTAAAGGAGGGGGGGGGGGAAGAGGAAAAAATAGACACAAAAAAAGGAAAACTAACAAGAAAACCAAGAAAGAACAACAAATTAAAGGAACTTATGCCAGACCTGTGAAAAATAAGGAGTTGAGGAAGAATCATTAACCAACTTAGAACTATTCCTGTTTATATGATAAGCTTCCCAAAAGTCAAGCTCTAAAGGGGAAGAACATTTTTTAATAATTTTCCCAGAATTGAAATCAAAAGAGTGGTTGGAATTCCAACAATGTTGAGCAATACTAGACTTATTTAACTCTTGCTTTCGTATATATCCTTTATGCTCATTTAACCGAATTTTAGAGCACGTTTTGTCTGTCCAATGTAAGAAAGGCCGCAACATCAACTAATTTGGTAAATACCCCAAGTGTTAATTTGATTGACAGGATTTTTAAGAGAAGAGAAGGAAAGTTTGTTGCTAGGAGCAAAAACGACTTGAAATTGAAACCTTTTTAGGATTTTAGCAATACGAAAACTGACAGAATGAAAGAATGGTAACACAACCAAATTCTTTCTAGGAACCACATGATTGGGACCAGAAGTTTTTTTGGAAAGTTTGTTATGAATAGAATCAATTAAAGAGTGAGAAAATCCTCTATCAACAGCTACAGCTTTCAGATAGTTGAGTTCAATCTTGAGAAGCTCAGGAGAAGAGCAAATATTAATCGCACGATGGACAAGAGCATTAAAAGCCGAATATTTTTGGTTGGGAGGATGAGACGACAGTGTGTGAGGAGGTAAAGAAACAGCGAAAGGTTTACGATAGACAGAAGTAGTGAAACCAGACTCACTCCTAGAAATCAAAACATCAAGAAACGCGAGGCTACTATTAAATTCTTTCTCACAAGAAAACTGGATATTAGGATCAATGGAGCTCATAACAGAAAGAGCATCATGAATACCTAACAAGTTACTGTCCGTTAGAACAAAACAATCATCCACATAACGAACATAAAATTGAAATTGTAATTTCTGGAATAGTTTTTCCTCAAAATAATGCATATAGAAATCATTTAAAATAGGACTAAGAGGACTTCCCATAGCCAGGCCATCTACCATAGCATAGAATTTACCATTAAATACAAAAGTGCTCTGTTGCAAGCACACACGAGTAAGAAAAACTAATTCCTCAATTTCCACAGAAGTAAAATGGAATTCAGAAAGCCTATTCCTGAGGCAAGTCAAAGCGCCATCAACAGGAACATTAGTAAACAAGGAATTAACATCAAAAGAGGCCATAACCGAATTATTCGGAACGAAGTTATGAAGTTTCTTAACAAAATCGGTGGAATTTTTAACAGTGAAAACATTCCGACTCCTAAGTGGAGAAAATACAGAAACTAAATATTTGGAAAGTTTATATGAAGCAGTGCCAATATTGGAAACAAATGGTCTAAAAGGAATACCTGCCTTGTGTACCTTCGGTAAAGCATAGAAACGCGCACAATGAGCAACAGAAGGAATCACAGATCGTTTAGCAATCAAAGGAATAGAATGAACAGACTCAACAGCAGAAGAAATAGCTTTTAACTCCTTGTCGCTAGGATCTTTATAAATTTCAGAATAAGGACCAGAAGCAATTAAGTCATCAGTTTTGTCAACATAAGATGATTTATTAAGAACAACAATCTGACCACCCTTGTCAGCTTTGGTAATGACCAAATCAGAATTTGAGACTAAATTATTGACACAGCGTTTCACAGAATGGGTAAAACCAATATTAGGAACTTTTGAATTGAAATCAACATTGGAAGCAATAAGATGCCGAACTGACTCTTTTTGAGTGGAAGTTAAGGCACTAAATTTGAAAGCTTTTTCAACCGGAGCAATAAGTTCAGAAAAGGAAGGCTTTTTAGCCAAAGCAAAATTGTTATTACATTTCAAAGCATTAATTTCAATACTATTCAAAGGAAATTTCGAAAGATTTACAACCGCATTCCTATTAACAAGAGGAAAATCAGCCGGAACAGGAACATTTGAATCGTTACACAACTTGGTAAATTTCTTATTTAAAGTAATTTTGTGACTGTCAGATTAATGAAGAGCTCTTGCCCATGACATTCTATCAATAGAATCAAAATCGAAATTAGAATTAGATACAGAAAGATGTAAATCATAAAGTTCACGTTCTATGAACGAAAGTTTTTTCCGCAATCCCGAAACATATGTCTGCGTTTTAATGCTCATTTGTGCTTTAAATTAACGTGAAATTTTATTTCTATTACTATTAATACTGGTGTCAGTTTAGTTGCACTTAAATACATGATGAGATAGGAGTTAGAGCAACCATGATATTAATTATGGTCTCGAGAATAGTAAGAAGTAGCACTCCCGACTGATCTTCATAATGCATGACACTTGATTTCCAGTACATAACTAACGGCAAAACAGAAACTCACTTTTTTTTAAATTTGAAGGGGAGAAAGTAAAAGTCCCCTGGACGCCAAATAGTTTACCGCTTCAAATAACTAGTAAAATCAAGTCATACATTAACAAGTTTTCTTTTCTTTTTTTAATGCGCTATCGCACTAATTAAGACAGCAATTTGACATACTAATTATGCCACAGGAAATATACATATGGCACTTTCGGAATATAAATGCTCATTAATCTGATCGAGTTAATGAATCTCTTCCTGAATGACCATGTATACAATATGCATCAATTCCAACATTTCAGTTCATTGAGAAATATAAGGCTACGAAAATGATTTTACTGTATTTGGCCGTTGGGGTCAGAACAATGGAAAATATATTACAATCAAAACCAAATACTCTATTTCATAAATAAAGGACTTGTCAGTAAGTAAAATACTGAGTGGAAGGCACTTTTAAATGTTTAGTCAAAAATTATTTTCTTAAAACTGTAAGAACAGCTTACTGATGCAAAGGCGGCACACCAAGCACCGACCCAAATTTTAGCACAGTAAAATTTAAAAGAAGACATGGGCATTACACAATTTAATTTAAAAGCACAAAATTTGGTATTAAAACGAATACTTAGCACATGATGTTTTTGGCAGGCCAACACAATACGGGGAATCCTCCTTCCATTGTTTCGGGAAAAAGGCACCTATTTTTTTCACGTCCTTCACATTTTTTACAAAAAGACGCTAACTTTTTCGAATATTTTCGAATATTTTCAGCTGCGTTGCTGAATTGCATGCTGGGGTGAGTCAACTTGTTGACCAATGAGAGTGCGATCACATTCAAACGAGGCACAACGTCACACACAGTGCAACGGTAAACGAACATTCTAGAAAGATTGGAGACGGAACAAGAAAGCTTAATCAAGACTTTGAATGACCTTGGATGCACACCAGGTGTGAATCGTCACGCTTGAAAAGAGAAGAATAGAATTACGAAAATTTTTCCTACGTTCTGCAAATTTTCGTACAGTCGGCGACTCATTCCTTCCTTAAAGCAGAAGGGGGGGGGGGGGTTATGTGGTGCGTTTGCGATGGAGCAAAGCGCAAGACAAAAGAAGTTTAAATGTGAGGTGGCACACTCTCACAACATCGTAATAAGTTAAATAGATCTGGAATAAAACGCAATTGTGAGCAAGTCTGGGGAGATAATTCGACTTCGTAATACAATAATTGTTGATCGGAAAATGTTTCCTAAAAAAAATTCCACAGAAAGCAGTGACATTTGAAATCTCCCTTCTCTTAAACCTCAATTAATGAAACGTTCCGTTCTGATATTCTGAAAAGACATAAGCAAACATCGCATAAGCAAAGATAGTTTTTCTCCGACGCTTTTTGTTGCAGATATTAATGGTTCCACGTAGTAATGGCATCAAAATGTCAGATGGATCGGTTCTCCTAATAACTTGCATTCCCTAAAAGTAGCCCGGAATCATTTACAAAAACTCATTTTCATATCTGACATTTTCAATAAGAATAAAAACTAACAGGTGAGCGAAATGCAGTTAAAATATCATATACTTGTTTTTAATTATGAACGTATTAACCTTTTCACAGTAATATTCAATAACTAGTTTACATTTAGGTTTTAATGTTTTTAAAAGACCTATTTTTTCACCGAATAAAGGGTACCTAGCGCTCAATAATCAATATATTAATAAAGACTTTAATACAATGCCTGAAAAGGAACTTTTACAAAATTAAACAAGCTATAAATCTTGCGAGAAAGTTACGATAAAGTGCGTGATCACAAAAGAGCATTCTAATCCTATGTAATCGTCTAGATAACTGTCCCTAATTCATTGAACAGAGTAAAAGATAAGAGTGTCTGCATCAGTTCAAGAAATTCAAGTGACACCAAATTTAAAAGACTACTGTTTCTTATCTCTCTTTCTAGCAACATCAGGAAGGAGGTAAAGGACATCCTTTTTATTTTAAACACTTGAATGATTACAGAAACTAATTATTTCTGCCCGAAGTGCTCTGAGATACTATCTCTCGGATGAAAAGTAGCAAATTTTTCTCCTGTAATTAAAAATATAGTTTCAGATCTTGAGTATTGCTTGTAAAGCTACTAATTAGAAGAGGAAACACTTTTTTTATATAATACGCATACGTGCTAAAGGAACTTAATGCGTTTGCTCTTGTTTCCACCCTTTTCAAGAAAGTTCGATTTCTTAATCGGCTTTTCCAAGAGTAAAAATTGAAGTTTAAAGACTGGTAAAATGCATAATTGCTAATTAATAATGAAAATGTTCTTTGCAACTTCATTTGAATTTGCTAAAATGCCGATAACTCTTTGATTGCACTTTGCAGTGGAAAAATATAAATGTAGTAATTCTTTGCCTGTACACACGCAAACACATGTGTATCTCTCTCTCTCTCTCTGTGTATATAAATCTATATAATTTAGACGTCAGTGTTCACAAAAATTTATAGTGATGAAACCGTTATGAAAAAATAGTTTATGAATCAAAATCAAGTACGCAAAATCAAAACAGGCACATTAATAAGCTTCAGAATGAATGCATTTACATGTAGAAGAAATATTAAGGGGTCATATAAGAGTATCCAAACAAAAATTTAACAAGAAAAAATAAGACATGTGACGTCTGTCAGGATAGACAAAAACAGTAGGGGAGAATTTTCTTTTGAAGCAAATAAAATCCTTGGTTCATTGTCAGAAAGAATTCAATTGAAATGTAAAGAGGAAAATTACGTCAAACTTTTTTATTTTAAGTTAGATTTAAATGTTTTACTTATTATATTAAAAGTATTCAGAAACAAAACGGAGGCAGAATCTCCAGGAATTTTAGACAATAAATTTTTGAGACAACTAACTTCTTTCTCATAATTTCTTAAAATTTGCAATTTATGTCAGAAATTTCAATTAGGTATCACTTGAGTTATAACTATTCTTTTTTTCCTTAAGATACATTAATTTTCGTTTTCTAACATTAATAGATTATATACTACGAGAAAATGAGCAAAACATTTCATAAAAAGTGATGAAATGATTTGTAAAATATTGTTTCCTTTTTTTTTTCTAAAAATTAGCGTTCAAAGTGCGTAAAACAACATTTAGGACTACTTCAGAGTCAAAATTTATGGCTGTATGTGCGATAAATTATTTTGAATGAAACTAGCTACACACTACTTTAAGCAGCTTATTATTATTATTTACTTTTTTTTATGACTGTTAATGCGGAAAACGTGCCTATAGTAGTAAAATGTGCACACAAAAACTTGAAGTCTGCAGAACATTTTTTTAATCAGCCGCAAATGCGCTGAAATTTCTGCTAAGTGCTCTTTTTTAAACAAAATTTATTTTTTAAAACTCTGTTTTCAGTAACGGATGGTGCGGAAAAAGTGCCATTGGTATCATGTGAATATAGTAACACCAAACATTCCGTTTCCTCACTACTCACCTTCGGAAATGCGAAAAAATATTTTTGCCTACATTAGTACACACACTTGGGCACACTCCAGCATGATTGTTCAAGCAAGCTTTAGCCTGAGTAGAATAATTTTGCACAAGCACGATGCTTGAGGCATCTGAAGCGAGGAGTCCCCACGCTTCAAGAGGGCAATTTTCGAGCCGACGCGCAGGAATACAGTGCTCGAGCCATCAAGGCAAAATACCGCTGACTTCCTATTGTGGAAGCATTGACTCGTATGTGGTGTATTGTTACAAATTTTGTTTTCATTTATGATTATTTATCAACATTTTTCATTTTCGTCATTTAGAAACATTGTTGCCTCCTGTTTTGCATATGGGTGTAAAAATAAATTCGCTAAACTCAAAAGAAAATGGTGTGAAAGTTAATTTCAATGGGGAGTTGGCTATTTAAATTTTAAATGCCTTGTTCTCGTATTCCATCGTTGAATGACCCTATTTCATAGAAATTTAACTTCTATACCCATAATGTACACATTTTTCCAGTGGAATTTCGGATGAATAAAGTTTACCTTATATTACTAATCAATTACATTGCTGAGCAACTTTTAAACGTGATGTTTCCTTTCAGCATGAATTTTATATATCTATTAGTGTTCCATAGTCAACATTATTGCGTAATATTTTATCATAAGTAAAAACATCATTTTTGTACAAATTGTTTAAAATTTTCAAAAAAATTGACTTACACCAGTATGTTTCTCACCATCTAATATATATGTTACCGTTAAAGTATGAAATCCGTTATTTTATAGAATACCTAGTTATTCCATGAAATAACTGATCGTGTCCGTTAAAGTGTTAAACTCTCTTGTATTTCATGGTTTAACTAGTTATTTCATAGAATAACGATCTGCTGCCCGTTAAAGTGTAAAATAATCTATATCATATATCTCGCACGACAAAAACATTTACTTTCCACCCCTACTATATTTATGCACTTTAACGGTATCATCATAAAAATAACCGAAGAAGGATTTTGCCAATTGGGCACAAGACGGCCGCATAAGACAATTATATTCCCGATCCCAGTTTAGTGTCTGCGAACAAAAATTAATTAAAATCGACGAAGTACCGGATGTAGAAATATCGCTCCGGTCGGTTGCTACAGCTCAAAGTTTAGGTACTGGTCAGGGATTTAAAAAATATATTCGTGTAAAACCCAGTGTGTCAACAAAAAATGTTTTTGTTTTAGGAATAATGTTCTTTGTAATCCAAGTGTCATTTTAGTAATCTTTGTTGTAACAAATGATTTTCTGGTACGTTTCCATAAATACCATTTATACGCTGCATAAATTAGATAAGTTGCTTCTTTTTCATTTTAATTGTCTATCATTATTTATAGAATACCTAGTTATTTCATTTTAGATAAATTGTTTATTTTACACTTTAACTGTCTCTCATTAGTTAATTTATAGAATACCTAGTTATTTCATAGAATAACTGGTTAAAGTGTCTAATTAATGACATATTACACACTTTAACGGACGCGATCAGTTATTTCATGGAATAGCTAGGTATTCTATGAAATAACTGCATTATATACAGGGTGAGCCAGTCAAACCTGCATTTTTGAAATGACTGTAAAAAATAAACCGATGGATATTTCAAAATTTTATTGTTACTATCTTAATCTACATTAAAAAGCATTTAAGAAACAACATTCACTGTTTAAAAATAACGCCAGTAAGATGGTGTCCTTCCCGATTGAGACATTCTTGTAGGCGATTTCTGAAACTGCTCATCACATTACGGATCATACGCTGAGGAATTCTCTCGATTTCCAACCGGATTCTCCTCTTGAGTTTCCCAAGCGTTGGAGGTCGTTGTTCAAAGACTTTACTCTTCAGGTTCCCCCACAAGAAAAAATCTCACGCCGTGAGGTCGGGCGATAGGGGAAGCCAAGAAATTGCTCCATTTCGGGATATCACCCGATTTGGAAAAACGTTGTTGAGAACATTCATGCTCACACGGTTTAGTCCACTGCTCCATGGCGACTGAAATGCTTAGTTGTGGTGGACACAATGCAAACCTTGGTAACTCACTCCGCCCACTTTCACGGCTCTCCCGCCCTTTTCAAAAATGCAGGTTTGACTGGCTCACCCTGTACTTCAACGGTAACATATATATATTTTCATAATGATATTAATTTATATTTTATAGAGCCACCAGATCCTCCAGAAGATTTAAAGACATTAGAAGTTACCAGCAATTCTATAAGTATATCATGGACTCCAGGGCATCAAGGGAATAATCCAATCATATCCTACATTATAAGCTATCGTCCAGATTCAGGTACACATAATATTTAACCATCCTAATAAAAACATTAATAATCTAATAATGCCCCAATACAAAATCCCTCCAAACAGAATTCGTACAGTTGCAATTCTTTTTTCATCAATAATGGATTTTTATCATAAATAGTAAACTTCTTATTAAATTTGCCTCTTACAAAATATGTTACCTTAATATTGAAATTAAACATGTTCTTGACTTATCATATATAATATTTAATATCGTTTGAATATAAATTTATCTCGAGAGAGTGAATTATTAAGTATTAAATTATTAGTATGAATTTAATTTCTTTGAAAAGCAGTACCAATTTCAAAAGAAATTCTTTTATTTTGCATCATGAAATAACAATGCAAAATTCTTAGAAAACATAATATTGAAATGTCTCATCAATTTCACAGAGTGATTTCTGTATGTTTAAAATAGTAAAATTAAAATTTAAAAAAATAGCTATAATGAATATTAAGTTTTTTACATCAGCTGTTTAAATTGTATTTTATTAAAAAATCTGTGTGCATTTTTTTTTATTTTTCCCTATTTTACTTACAATAAAGTAAAAGATAATATTAGCATATCACGATTTCTTTTACTCTCTTTTGTTAAGAAAGTGTGTAATTAAATACCATTAACAGTTTTAAAAATTGATGCTTAGAAAGGAAAGTGTCACGCGGCGATAGCCACTAGGGCGATTCGACATGAATCTTGCACCCGATTCCCCCGGCCTAGGAACAGCCGGCAACCCCGAACCCAGAAGGGGCGAGAAAAGCACGGAGCCACAGACCTTGACGGACCAGCGATGCACGCTGGTGTGGTGTGACCCTCTCTCCCCCGGCTGGACTGCGGGTAAGTTTCTCTGGCGTTTTGAAATCCCATTTGATGAATCAATTGTGTAATGTTAGATATCTGTAGGATAACAGCCTAGATTGTAGAATTTAAATGATCATATAAAAATGAATAAATAATCTCATATAATTAACTTTTAGTTGCTCTTCTCTAAAGATGTACCGATGCTTGAATTCAGTATTCAATAGCACCGGACATAATTAGAGAAGAGCAACTAAAAGTTAATTATATGAGATTATTTATTCATTTTTATATGATCATTTAAATTCTACAATCTAGGCTGTTATCCTACAGATATCTAACATTACACAATTGATTCATCAAATGGGATTTCAAAACGCCAGAGAAACTTACCCGCAGTCCAGCCGGGGGAGAGAGGGTCACACCACACCAGCGTGCATCGCTGGTCCGTCAAGGTCTGGCGTTTTGAAATCCCATTTGATGAATCAATTGTGTAATGTTAGATATCTGTAGGATAAGAGCCTAGATTGTAGAATTTAAATGATCATATAAAAATGAATAAATAATCTCATATAATTAACTTTTAGTTGCTCTTCTCTAATTATGTCCGGTGCTATTGAATACTGAATTCAAGCATCGGTACAAAAGGAACAATTCGTGTTATTACAAAACGTATTATTATCGGGGCAATTAATACAGTTCGACGTACTAATTCAACGTAAATTAGTGTGTTTCCAACACATACTCATATTGATTTATCAGTACTAACTTTGATGGCCATTATTTTTCGATAAAATTTTCTGATATACTTTCAGCACTATCTTTATAGAAATTTTCTAACTCATTTTTCTCCGTTCCTCAACAAGTAAACTAATGGTTAATGTAGATTCAAACTATAACACGCAACTCAATGGGGCAAGCTTTCCGACACATGTGAAAGCAACTGAAATTAAATTCATTGTAGACATTTAAAACTCGTTTCCTTTATTTTTGGAAAGTTTGCTTACCAGAAACTATCACGAAGCATAACTGGATCCAACACTTTGTCATACAACTTTATCATCTTTTCTAGTGCAATTTTATTTATGTGAGGCTACCGCCCATTGAAGCTTCACTTTTGTTTCTGGTGCCGTGAACACACTGAAAAGATTTTGGACATGTCAGTAGAAAGAGAAATATATTAGCCTTAGTACTAAGCTTTGTACATATAAGCCAGATCTGGGGATATCAAGGCTTCGGAGTCAAAAAGAATTTCTAGATTTCTTTCAGGCTCAGATATTTGCAATGAACTTCGTGATTTTAATGCGAGTTACAGCGAAAGACAGGCGTAGAAATATTGTATTATAGAATGCAACGTTCTAGTTTCAACATAAGAGGAAATTTTTAAAGGGGGGGGGGAATAACTAATTTCAACTATTTAAAGAATTTAATTATTCTATTTCTAGACTTATATTTTTAGGTAGAGACATTTTGATTCAGTAACTTCTACTTTATGAGTCTCTCTGAGTTGTACATTGATTTTCATATCTGTCGACAGAAAGAGGCTCCTTTCAGTTATGTGTCAATAACTTTCAACATCGGCAATTTTTTTCGCATTATTTTGAAAACTTCTTTTTTAAAAATTATCTTACTCAAAATGCTGATGTACCTGCTTCATTTTTGTGAACATTTGAATGATGTTGAAAGAGGTTTACTTTAGATAACGTTTAAAAACACTTACACATTTTACTTTTGAAGTACTTTTAAAACTGTATAAAGCACGATAGTTTTGTAAATGCTGTTTTTTAACTATATTTATATCGTTATGTACTGGTAAAAAATTAATTAAAACGAAGTTACTATTATTATTTTTTTTACATATTTTCTTTCCACTTATTTATCATCAAACAAAATTTGATCCAAACTAAAAATTAAAAAATGAAAAATTTTATTTGTGCGTCTCTTTTTCTCCTTAATTCGTCTTTTTCTTTTTTTTTTTTTTTTTTGTCCGTTCCTTGCGCCGTCGTATACGAGAAAAGTTATTGTATTTTTTTACGATGTATCAACCGTTCTTTCATGTTTTCATTTCGGTAAAAGTTAACTTACTCGACAGAATGTAATTTTAATACAAGACCTACATTTATAATGGAAGTGAAGGAGTCAAATTTCTTCAAATATATTTTTTAATTAAAACTGACTATTTTAAAATTAAATTTGAAAAAAAAATAGAAGGCTTTCAGAACAATTAAAAATAGTTTTCGCGTAAAAATAAATGGTTTTCAGGAAGAAGTAATATGCACATATATATATATATATATGAAAACTGAAATACTAAATGCTAATTTCTCCCTGAAAATATATTAACACAAAAATAAAATAAACGTGCACATTTTTGTTCATTCATGTTTCTTCAAGAACGGTTTTAAGATTAATCGAATCGATAATTAGGGAAAATTTGTAACAAAAGATTAATTACTTAATCTGCCTCGTATATTTTAAGGTCAGAAGTTAAGTGGTGAATTTATCAGATAAGGTTGTAAATTTTTATGCTTGATTGATTCAAAAGCTTGATAATCAATTTTGCTTTTTAAAGATTCAATTATTATTAATTGGAATATTTTCATGGTGTTTTATGGCCTGTAAAAGGAATTAATTTCAGCAAATAATGTTTAGGAAGACGATATCCAAGCTCTCATTTGAGTTTTCAACATAATATAAGTAAGCAGAATTATTACAAATTGCTTTATGAGTTTTAAGCTCTAGAATTTACTACTATTTACAACGTTATGCTTCGTTTCTCAATACTAATTTTATTGATACTTTAGAGATCGTTTCTCGGTTTCAAATTACTATATAACACATACGTAATTTAAAATTATTGAGATTAAAACTGTTTAGGGGAAAATGTTATGTCTTGAGTATCTTCTTAACTTCCCATTTTTAATTTGATGATTGCAATGAAGTAATATCTCTCAAATTATTTAAATCATTGCTTGCATTACTTTTTAGACTTGTGTAGAAAGTATTTCGGCTCTTTTTCCTGAAATTACAGAAATTATACATGACAATAATAGAATTTTGTACCTCTTCGGCTTTCATCACAAATACCAAAAAAAAAAGGAGGAATGGTGATTTAGTTGTAATACAGAAACTTTACGTTTGATACAAGCCATTCACTACTGAACATTATTTCCTCTTACAAGCTAACATTAGAAACTTTTTTTAATGGATCAGTAGTAAATTGAATATTTTCATGGGACTAATTCTCATAAATCCTCTACAAATACACTTAAGTACTGCTATTTATTTGACATCCTAGATTGTAAAATAATGTGTATGTTTCATGTAGAATAAAACACACACCAATATTTATATTTTACTTTCTAGTAGAAAATTTAGCAGAACAAACAAATACGCTTTTAAAATACTTTCTTAAGTATTCTATTCTAAATTTTTCCAATTCTCAAAAATAAAATATTTTAAAAGGATTCATTGTCTCACGAAGATAATTACTTTGAAGAGAATCTTGGTCGTTTCTGAAGCAGAGATGCATATTTTTTCCTTCCTTGCAATTAGGAATTATCTACAATTTACTCATTTTCGTAAACTGTTGTTAATTATGTGAGAAAAGACTACTTCAAGTAAATAAAAGTTTCGTCTCTCTTCATGTACATTTTGCTGCGCTTTTCAACATGATTAATGATACGCTTTGAGTGCGGTCATGAAACTAGCAAGTTTGAACATAACACAACTGTCAACGTTTCGTTGTAGTGAAGACGGTATTAAAGCTTAAGTAAAATGCTGTTTCAGGGCCGTGGTAGCCTAGTGGTTAGGATGCCAGATTTCCACTCGGATCGTTGGGGGTTCGATACCCGGCCGACTGAAGACCCATCATGTATACTTGGGGATAAGTGCACTTAAAATCCTTAAATTCTAAAGTCCCGATACAGTTCCGAGAGTACCGGAAGGTGAAGATTTTAAACTTCCCCTCACCCTTAGGACAAAAAAGGAAGGTGGCGTACTTGTGGTGGCACCACCTGGTGTCGTACGAATACGTAGTCTGATCCAAGTCGTACTTCCACCTCCGTGGTGCTCATTAGAAATCGAAGGCACTCATAGTCAGCCTTAATTCCTGGTCGCTCTGCGAGGGGAGCTTAGATACCTAAGTGGAATTAACAACAACAACAGTTGCCTCACACTAGACTACATGTAGCACAATTCTGCTTTTAGAAGTACAGGACTATTTGCATGTAACGATTTGCTTTTTGCAATTTGATAAAGAAGATCTGAGCTTAATTTCCATACCTACATTTTCATGCTAGTCAAAATAAATGTTGAATTTGCCAGCATATTTGCAGTAACACATTTTTCAAATCATGAAAATTTAGTGCTTTCATCTCAATTTGAAACAATAAATAAATCGAATAAATTCTAAATGACGATCAAATAAAGTTTCGTAAGTGTTCATGGCTGAGTTGCAGAATAAGGCAAATACCAAATTTGATATCTATTTTGAGACATCAGGGGGATACATTTGTAATGAGATGCACGAAAGTTTGTAATTGAAGCTGGGTGTGGTTAGTTCAGCTCTGTCCAGAAAAATAATTTTAAACAAAGGAAGATAACATTATTGATTTATTTATGAACTTCAATCCTTTTCAGGTGGTAAGGTTTCAATAGCTTCGAATACTTACACTTTCACTAAAAATAAAAAATGCATTTTTAATAAAAGCATATTTTTAATGTATCGCTATTTCTTAAGCTATAAAAGAAGAACAATCTAAACGTGCAAGAAGAACAATCGCAACGTGGACAGACTATTAACTAACAATATGCTATTAGTATAATGATTTATTCATTCATTAATTTATTTTGCTTTCTTTTATTTCGTGTGATATCGGGTGTTACTCTCAGAGCAGAAAAAATACTTTGCCTTTAATTTTCTCCAATTGAGTTTCCAGTATTAAAACTAATGTTGAACAATGTACTGGTGCAACACTGATAAGAAACAACTGATAATGTATTTACTGCTGTTAAATCTACTAAAAACGTTCCGGCAATGAACCCAAGTATAAAATATATTTCGCATAAAATTTTGTCTTAAATGAATTAATACAGTTCTGCTAAGTAAGCAACATCAAAATATATTTGTTATGCCTGTAGAATTTATTTTAGTTTTGGACGATATTGTGTCTGTTTATAGGAGTTTTTGTAAATAATGAAATGGAAAATGGGTACACTTATAAATTTGTTTTTCCATTCAAATATTTAGCATTAAACTGACTTGATAACCTAAAATAAGGCAATTTTACAAATGATTAATTTAAGGTAAAACAGTTTTCAAATGCAGAACAATGTTTTTTATTTATTTATTTATTTATTTATTAAGTTATTTCATACTAACAAGCAGTCGTATGTACTTCTTGAATTTCCTGAATTTTATTTAAAAAATTATAAAAATTTAGCCTATCACATTCTCTATTTCTAAATTAAAGAAAATGTTAATTTATCTAATCTTCAACATGTTTGCGTAGTTGATTTTAAATACACCAATCAATAACGAATGAATTGTTAATATTTTCCACGTTGCTGATTTCTTGGAATTAAGGAGTAGAACATTTAATAGGGGGAGGTAATAATTAAGAAACATTTAATCTAGTACGTAAATAGAAGTACTAGATTAATTGCTCGATAATAGTTTGCCCAGAATTGAATACTTCCTCGCCGGTCGTATTGCTTGAAAATTTAAGTACTCTTCAGCATCCATACTCTAAATTTGATACTAAATAATTGTTTTAACGTTCACCCAAATTGTTCATCCATTAATAAAACCAATCATGCTAGAGGGTAAACTAATTAAGGGTTAGATATTTCTGCGTTTACCAATGATGCTGAGAAAAATAAGTACATTGCAGGGGAAAGTAATAGATTTTAAACTCATTAATATAACGATATATTTATGTAAAACGCTGCATTTGGAGTAAAATATTGACATACTTTCAAGTAACTTAACTTTTAAAAAATGCCTTAACGGAAGCCGACGGAACGACTTTCATTCACTTTATGCTCTTTTTAAAATACTGTTTTCAAGAACAATATTGTGAAATCCAGAAATTTTAATGAAAGTAAAGGTTAAAAACTTAAAGTATGTAATATCTTAAAAATTATATATCCCTATTAAAAATATGATTTACCATGTTTAATTCAATTTAAGGTTGGAAATAAAAATCACACAGGAGAGAAACGGAGTAGAGGGGAAAATAATGATTAAATCTTTCAGCAGAATTACCTAACGCCAGTTCTAATTTATCTTGTAGCATTTTCTGTATGCAAAATAACGTATGATAATGTTTCTTTCTTTTCTTACCTAATAATTAAGAGGTTTACTTATGTAATCAATGGATAATTTGAAGCTTAAAAAGAGCTTAGTGGATTGTATATGTGCAAATGTCAATGTGTACATTCGGTTCAATAACGTAAACGATTAGTAATTAACGTAAATTTAATGTAATTCCCAAAAACATATTCAGTGAGATTCAGTTTCAATAATCCATTCCTAGTATATTGTATTTTAACACTGAAAAGACGGAAAATTCCCGTATAACTAGAAAGACTGAAGGGGCCAGTGTCTTTCGAGACTTGCCCCTTGAAGAAAATTTTGCGGATAATTCTTTCTAAAGCTCTTCTTGAGTACGTCCACGTGCCCCGTGCATGTTCTCTAATCCCTATACAACAGCTTAGTGCATTATTATAGTGTACGATGGCGTTTTCTTTTTGACCTTAAAATGTAAAACGTATTTCTCTTTCAAGCAGCAATCGTCATTGTCCGGCTAGCCAGCTGTCGCATTTGTTTGGTATTTTGAATAGAAACCGGTTGTAAAAAGAGCAAGGTCAAGGTCAAACCAGACTAAATGACACTTTGTCCTACTACATACATTAATATAAACGAAGAACTTAACTGTTTTCAATGTAAAATACATTAGGGGCCATATTGGCCCCTCCTGTCATTCTAGGTATAAGGTTCAATATCTATCCTTCTATGAGGATAACACTAAAATGATTAAACAAGCACTTAAATGGAATTATATTGAGAGAAGTCAGAAAGTTACAATTCATTCAGTCAATTATTATTGGAATTACTGAACAGTTAATATCGAGAAGTGCCACGCAAGCCCCCCTCCGTCTAGTGTTAACACATTTATGAGGTACGAATGCTGAGACACAATTAACCAAAAACACAGTAAAAAGTAGAAACTTGTAACTTGTCTAGAATGTATTTAGTTTTCTTTTTTTTTCTTGCTGAAACAAACGTCACCAGTTTTTTAATCCTTACACATCATTACTGCTATTTTTATCGCAATGTTACACGGTGTTGTGTTTTATTAATCTTTTTAGAAAAATGGCCCGACGAAAGAACTAAAAGAATTGTTGTTTCAAGCGCCGATACAACAGCAACTATAGTTGGATTGCGACCTGTCACAACTTATCACTTATATGTCACAGCAAGAAATGCAATTGGACAAAGCTTATCTAGTGCGGAACTGACAGTAACAACAAGTGCCGAGGGTAAGTGAAAGAATAAAATTTATTTTTGAAACATTTTTTCTCTATGAGAAAACGATTAAAGGGAATTTTAAAAAAGAGATCCGTTCTGGTCCGAAAATGCAAAACTCTAAAGCCAGCCAGAAACTACATCATCCCGTTAAGTGGTTCTACTTGAAACGTCTCAGAAATTTAACTGGTCTGTTCAGCACGACACCCGAAAAATTGAAAAATTCCAACCCCAACTGGCCTGTTTAGTTTTTAAACGTTGAAAAATAGTTTTTAATCATAAAACATGAATTGGTTATTTTATTGATACTTGTTTATACAGTGTAAAATGTTTAGCACTTTTTACACATTCCAATAACGAAAATTTTACCACGATTGATACAAGTATAGAGTTGAATATTTTTCATTAGCATAAAAAACTAATGATTAATAGGATATACTCGAAGTAAGGTGTTTATGTGAGACCAATTAACATAAGTTAAGACCATCAAGTACCTGGAGATTCAGTTCTGTTATTCTCTATTTTTTCTCATTTCAATAACTTGCGATTTACATTATCAAATTTCAATAACTTGCTATTTACATTATGTTTTAGCTAGTTTTTAAACTTTTTTAAAAATTATAATATTCATATAAATCACAGTTTATTTTTAACAACATAAATGGTATGCCGTATATTTTCATGCTATGTTGAAGTTTCTTTAAATCACCGAACATATTGAAAATTTCTTTTACTTTCTCTATTTCATAAATTAAGCGAAATGTAATTTCCAGCAGAACTACTATACTAAAATTAAGTTACAAATTTCCATTCACCATAGGCATATTTTGTTGAAATCATTGCACGCTTTTTATTGAACATATTTGATAGTGGCTATTAGAAGCTTTATATGAACTAAGTTTACCTGAAAAACGTCGATACACTCTTGTTGGACAAAACGTATACTTTACATCAGTTACGACAACCAGCCATTTCTTGACTAACAAAAAAAAACCCCTAAAATATGCTTCAATTTTGTCTTTTGATTATGAAATTAATTTGCATTCTTACAGGTAATTAATATATTGAAACTCAAAAATACTCAACTTTTTATTTCATCAATTGTATATATAATTTGCATATTAACAAGAAGTTCCGTCTAGAACTATACGAGCCTACTTTCCCGTATACAACAAATTCAAATTTATAATCTAGCTATCTCTTTCTCTCTCTTTATTATTTATCTTTAGTTCTAATTATTGAAAATATACCTTTTTCAACGGATAATACATATTCATTCACTCACTCATTCATTCTTTCATTTATTCAGCCATGCATTTATTCATTCATTCGTTACCTCATTCAAGTGTTTATTCATTCATTTACGCATTCATGTATTTATTCACTCATTTATTTATATTTTCATTTATTCAATAATTTATTCATTCATTCTTTTCCTCATTCATTTATTCATTGATTTATTCTTTCACTCTTTCATTTATTCATTCATTCATTATTTCACTCATTGAGTCACTGAGAAATATCCTTGAAAATCCCGATCAAAAAATTTCATAGCAAAATAGGCTCGTACGTTCTGGATAAACTTTCTATTTCTACATGTTCTACGTTATAAGAGCTTTCCGATAAAGTTTGTTCCAAGCAAATCGGTCCGTTAGATCAGGATTTATATAGGGTTGAAATTTCCCCGTAAGCTCTGTGTTAATTTTTTGAACTGTTCAAAAATGAACAAAAACTGTTCAAATCAATATTTCACGCCGAGAACTCCTTTCAATAAGCTTTCAATAGGAACTTGGCTCTTGTGCCCAGAGTTTACAGAATTTGCTTCAATTTTGTCCATAGGCGCTAATGTTAAAATTTTTTGAACTGTTCAAAATTGAACAAAAAATTGTTCAAATCAAAAAGTGAAATATAGAAATGAGATGTCCTCGCCGAGATCTTTCGAATGCAAAAAGAATTTTTCCAATCGGACAATTCGTTCAAAAGTTATTAGGGGGGGACAGACCGACAGACCGACAGACAGACAGACCGACAGACAGACCGACAGACAGACCGACAGACCGACCGACAGACAGACCGACAGACAGACCGACAGACAGACAGACCGACAGACCGACAGACACACTTTTTCCCCATCTCAATACCCTACTTTCAAATTTTTTATTTTTCAATCTTTATTTAATTACTTCACTTATTTTTGACTTTTCTTGATTTTTAACGATATTTTCACGATACATTAAGCCTTCTTTCATGCTTTATTATTATTTTTTTTTACTTTTACGGGAAAGTAGGCTAAAAACTACCTTAAAAGTGTTTCGCAAGATCAAAAATACAAAATGCATTTATTTTTCTCTTTGTGCATCGTTTTCGGATACAACTGTTGGCTTACATAACTGTACTTTTACTCCAAAAACGACTTACAGTAATTTCATGTGTTATTATGATGAGGTTTTATGTGTTTAATCATTTATTTCAGAAAAATAATTTTCATTGCTAGAAATCTTTTAAATGAATTGTATTTTATATGATATAGCTTATCATATGAACAGTACACCATATTACATTAATAAAAGTTTTATGTTCATACAAAGATTTTGTTGTTATTATTATTTTGCAATGAAAGAAGAAGAAAAAAAGAAATCGTTACATCATTTTAGCATTTTAAAATGCCTAATCGTAAAACCTCATAAAGTTAGAAATAAATAAAATAATTGATTTCAAGAAGTTACAGGTACTTTTGAAAAGATAAATGTTTAATTCTTCTCTCAAGTAATTCCTAAGAGGATATGCGAAAGTACTTAAAATTTTACAAAACAACTTACGCATTCAATTAAACTAATTGCTAAATAAAGCTAAGAACATTTTGTAGAATACTGATTGCAAGTTGCATTGAACAAGTGCATTTAATGAAAAAAAGTCGAAATAGAATCTTCTAGTAGAATGGCTGATTGCAACTTTTCGTTTTAAAGAAACAAAAACAGAGATGCATACTAATTTTAAACGATAAAATAAAAATAAAAACTTTTCCTTCTTGTGTAAATTCTGAAAAATAAGTTCAATGGTAAATAAAATAGAAGGGAAGAAAATTTTCAATTTCTTTCCGCCAAGTATTGCTCAACATGCGAATGGAGTTGCCATAGAAACGGCACGCACCCTATCCTTTGCTACTGAGATGAAACTTTAGTCATGGATTAGGAAACGTAACGAAAATATTTGCTATGAAAAAAAATGTGGGTAGTATACACTTTAAGGTTTTATGCGCGCGATAAATATTGAATTTTATATGACCCTGTCGATATCAATAAATTGTATGGCCTTACATCGAAAATGGAAAATGTGGCCATTTTTCTTTTTAAGATGAATGTAATTTACCGTTATTGTCGTGCGCAGAATGCTTCTAGTGTTATTTTATGCGTCATATGGCCTCTTTAAATAGTTTTTATAAATTTCATGCCCATTTGGTCCGTTTATAAAAGATATATACGGAACGAATTCCATATTTTATAGGCATATCTTTTTAAGTTTATATTACATGGAGTGCGTTTAGGAGGGATGTTTTATACGAACGGAATAAAGGTACGGGACAAAAATCTTTGGTTACATACGGGACAAAAATCTTTGGTTTCCGCAAAAAAATATATATTAAAGGGGGGGGGGTTAAATTTTAACGATATAAATTGAAATACGAAGCACATAAAACAAACAAAAGAAAAAATATTATTTGTTTCGCCACATGCTTAACCCCCTGTCTATTCCTCCCATTTTGGTACAACCATGTGGTCATTTCTAATCCCAAGGGTTTCTTTAATTACTTTATCATGATATTGCACGTACTTTTTAAACATACACACTATTCAATGATAAAAAGAAAGACATGCACAAGCAAAATAAAATTTAGTTTAAGTATTAAAAGCATGTTAATTTTAGAGAAACATGAGTTTTATTTACTATTGTTACAGACCTGAAACGAATGATTTTTTCAAGTGTATTTAAAACACTTATAACATTTTTCATTACATTTTCTCTTTAGTTATCTTGAGAAAAAGTTCCAAGGTCCTATTTTTTTCTATGACCCCAAAAGTTCTCGTGGGCAAAAAAAAAGTAACATAATTATAATTTATTTTATAGAAATAAAATAAAATAAAAACAAATTCATAGCATTATTTTATATAGAAAAGCAAAAGAACAAAATTCACAAAATGCCATTCAAAATAAATGGTTAATTAACAAGATATATTAAATAGAAATCGCATTGTGTCATATATGATCCCCAGGAACCCATGAGGGTAAATGCTTTTGTGGCTATTTGAATGAAAGCTTTTTGATTCTCATTACTAAAACCTTTCAGTTTGAAAGCAAAAAAGATGTGAAAATGTTGCGCGGTAGTTACGATCATAAAATTACATTGTATATATATATATATATACACGAAATTACATATGGCCACAAGACTTGCTCAATGTATTTCTTTTAGTTTGTTTTCTGAAAAATAAAAGTACCAATCAAGTTTTTTATCGCTCTTGGTTGAATGAACATAGCTCATACTACATTTAAATAAAAAAGTGCCCGAAAGTTGAATTATTTTTTCACACCAGAGTATCCTGCAGCTTGATACATTCTATGAAGATTTTAAAGTACAAAATAACACTAAATAGGCATTGCAGAACATTAATTAATGAAATCTATGATACCAGCCGGAAAAAAAATTGACTTAAGTGAAAACAAAAACCGCATTTTAAAAAAGAGGCTTCATAATAAATAAAATGCTTTACTCATTTTTTTCTATCTGCTTTTGAAAATATAACTTAGAAACGATGGTTTGTGGACCAGCAAATAAGATAAAAAAACAGAGTATTATTCCGTAAAACCATCACCTAATTGCAAATTATATCACCAATATCTAAAATTTTTATTTATCAACCTGCGTCCACTCCCAAACCTGCCACAAACATGTCTCCGTAAATACTCTCGACGTATCTTACGAAAGCATATATCAAGAAAGATTACTCCAGAAATTGAATTAGAGGTATGCTGTTTATTATGACATATGGAACTATATGCAACTTTTATCGCAAGCTCCCAATCCAAAAATAGTTCATAAAAAGGTGAAATCAATTCGCAAGCTTGTGGGAAACAGTATTAAGAACTTTCTTGCTCTTAATAAATATAATACCAAAACTAAAGGACGGATTTTGATGATCTAAAATCCTCCAAAAAATACGCCAAAACATTTATAATGCTAAAAATAGCGAAGAAATATCTTAGAATAAAAAAGTTCATATAAATAAACAAGAATAATAAACTAAAACACTAGTCGTCAACAAATGTGTTAACGCTAAAATTTAAAAAAAATGAAGAAGATAGGGAGTAAGGAAATATGTTAATGTCTTTACAGGTTCTTTATTTTTCCTACAAAGAATCCGAATTTCATTTTATTATAAAATGGTTTTTGATATTTCAAAATATAAGAGAATGTCTTTTGCTTGAGAAAAATATTGTTTGTGGAGATACTTCTTCCGATATTTTAGATTTTATTCATGCACATTTAAAAATTGACTGCCTTAATGACATTTTTTCTATTCCAAAAGTTACTTTATAAGTCCCAAAACAAAATTTCATTATTATTCAAATGAAAAATGGTATACAAGTATACCTTCCCAGGAACAGGTGCTGATTAGGTTTAGTCACTGATCGCGCCAAGAAAGAATCGTTTTTTGATAAATTTGAGTATTTATATAAAAGATGTCAAAAACAATTTCGTGATGCCTTCAATATACTAGTTAAAACTAGTTTATCTTTAAATGCTAAAAGGCTAGTTGGGGATAATTAAAGTAGAAATTAAGTCTGCTTATCAAAAACGTCCCCAGCATAGATAGAGCTACTCTGATTTTCCTCTTCCTTTGAAGCGCGATCTTAAATGTATCTTGTAATGTTTGGAAGCTTGTGTACTTACTTGTATCCTCTCTTTGAAAACGCATGGTAATTTTAAAAGCAATGTCAGAGTTAACTTAAAATATCTGGGTCTAATGTAAAAGTTAGAACCGGTAGAGTTGTTGCACAGTCAGAAAACATGATTAAAAAAAATTAAAATATTAATTTGTTGCCAAACTTTTGGTAAATACTATACACCACAATCCTTATGTATGCATTTCAATCATTATTTTGTCGTTACGACAAAAATTAAAGCGACAGTTAGAATGAAACTTAGACGCCTATTTTTTGCTTCTCTTCTTACAGGGTGGGTGAGATTGTGCACACATGGGTTGTTTACACGCATGGAAATGGCTTTCAATAAGTAGATTATATTACTAATAACTGCAAGTAAATTGTCAAAATAGTTGAAAAAGAGCTTGCTTGTAAAGTATCTTGCAGTACTCACATCGCAAGGAAAATCAGAGGAACAGTAATGAAAATTCAATCCTTAAAATTCGGAAAACGAACAATAAAAACGACGTGTCATGCATTTTCAGAGGGAAAACTTAGGAATTCCAGTAGACACTGTGCTATTGTGGCTGTACCACTAACAGAAATCGCGGTGTACTCCCACTTCCCCTTCCCATCCAAAAAGTTAAGTGCGCCATCTCTCCGACCGCGCAATCTCACTAGGTTTTACTTTATGAAATATTTCACTTTGAAATCAAGCCTAAATAATTATATTTCCTCTCTTATAAATTATTAGTTCAGATGTTGTATAAATTAAAATGATTTATCAACACCATAAAAACATAAAAATAAAACTTTGTTTGAAGTTATATTTTTCCTCACGTCCATCGCCTCAACATAAAACAATTTTCTAGGACGAAAGCTGTTCATTATTTCAAAAACAACGCCTTCGAAACAGTGCCTTATTATAACTTTTTTTTAGTTAGCGCCAAAATCTATATCCCAGTTATTGGCTTCGTTAAAATTTTCAAAATTCTTTCTACTCCGTGCTGTAGCCTTCAGCAGCCACTGAAGAATTTCTGTTGCTCTTTTTTCACAACCATTTTCAATGCATTTATAACGTTCCCTTAAGTCGTTAGCAGTGTTGGAAGTCGTTAGAGAACGTCATAAACAAAATTTTGACGAGATTTGTAATGGCTTTAACGCAGAAAAAAGTGGCAATTGGGGTAAAAACTATTCAGCCTCTAGCTATGTGAATTGTTATATATTGGCATTTCTTCGCAAAAAGATAGAAATAAATTTAAAATTTTCTAGTAGATTCAATGTTACGTGATTATTTTGGGGACGGGTTTATTAAATATTGTCGGCAAGAGATCAATTATAAACATGTTTTTCTTGAGAATTTAACCAGCCCACACAGAGGGAAAAATTACATACTTATTGCATTCGTTAAAATAAACGAAGAAAAAGCAATCAGAGAGCAAAATAATAATTAAAAATACTGTCTAGATTGATGTAGCCATTTCTTCTGAAAAATAAGTAATTATTAGGGAAAGTTAAAATAAACACTAATACTTTTTATGCCTCAGATATTTTTCGGCAATTTAAACCAAGCTAATGATTTATTTTTATCCTGAAAAGATGAGTTCACTTATAATATCACTGTTATTTCTAAGAATAATTAAAGTAAGATTATGTTGCTCTTTTTAATAAGTCTTCTCTCGCTTTTTTCATACTGCGAGCTGTTTACTCATTTTTCTTATATGTATCTGTTTACTTATTATTCTTTATTAAGCTGTTCACTTATTTTTCTCAAAAATATACTAAATGTATGAAGTCATACTACCACTGACTTCAATAGTTAAAAGAAAGTTATTTTTCTACAGTGCATAAATACGCCCGCTGCAGTTAACGCATCGAATTATAGAAGTATACAAATGCGCGGCGGTTAATTGCAGCCATTGGAAATTCAAATAACAAAAATTTAATTTCAACAAATTAGATTTTTACTCCTATATTATAAAATAGACAATATTTCCGAACATTTTTTGATTATTTTGTGTTTTTTTTCAGTCATTTTTATATTTTGATTAGATAATTTTTTGTCAGATATAATCTAAACTTTGTTGTCTCTTACCGCACCATTGCATTGCAATTTATGTGGTTGTGTTTAGCACGAAATAGTTCAAAGTGATGTTTAAGAAAAAGTATAGAATTCTTCTATTTAAATAATAAAGACTCTTGAAATTACAAAATACTCTATTTCTTATGATTATTGCTATTATTATTCTCATTATTGTTATTATTTTAAATGTTCTCTAACTTTATCCATTACTAAGTTTGAAACTTTACAAGTACATTTTGCGTAAAACAGCCATAACAAAAATACGACCAAACAATCCAAATTTCGAACAGCTTTTTATTTAGTAGGAACAAACTGCACTTTAAAAATCTCATTTATTAAACGATGGGTTTTTGATCTCAGGCTTTTACTGGTACATTTGTTTTCCGCTTTTAATTACTACTCCTAGTCTTTTTGAAAATATACAAAAAGGTCACCAAGGAAAAAATTACCCATTTCTATACCATAAAAAGCTTGCTGACAAGTATAAAATAATATATTGATGCGGTAATTTCAGACATCAGTTTTAAAAGTTTGTTTTTTTTTAACCGACTTCACAAATTAAAGAGGTTATACATTCATATTGTATGTATGTCGTTTTTTTTTTTTTTTTTTTTTTTTGTCCACTCATAACTTCTCACCGGATGAACCGATTTTCATGATTTTTTAAAAAATCGATCGAGGGTGGCTTCCCATAGGTCCCGTACATTCGTTTGACCATATTCGATAATTAGAACAAAAGTTATGGGCAGAAATAGGGTCAGTTTTTTAGTTTTTCATCCATAACTTTTGACTAAATGAACCGATTTTGATGACTTTTTCTTTAATAGATAAAGGGCCATCTAACTCAAATATTGCACATCCATTTGACTGCATTTGTTTTTTAGGAAACACGTTACGGGTGAAAAATAAGTATTTTTATTTTAATTGGAAAGGCTTTACTTGATTTTTCTTTGTTGGGAAAACTACTAATAAATATAAAACTCATTGTTGAAAAAGTTTTTGTTGCCATTGTGCTATAATAATAAATGCAATTACAGTAAGATTTTGACTGAAGGCTTCTCTGAGGCAAAAATTAAATCCAATCAGTTTGTTTGCTAAAATCGACTTAAAAACGGAATGTTTCATACAAATGATTAGTTTTTAGTGTCATTTATTCAAAGAAGGTTTGCCCTTTGATATGTTTTTTTTTTAAATAGAGTATTTATATAAAAAATGTATTTACACTAAAAGGAATAAAATAAAATAATTTTTGGGAAAAAATAGAACCGACTTCAGATTATAAATTGCGCTGAAAAGTGTAAAATAAATTAATTCTTTAAACAACATCGATGTGACTTCTAAACATAGTTTTAGAAGTCGGTGCAAAATTATCAGCTTAATCATCATTACACCATGTGCTACTTCATATTGGAACTGTTGCTAATTCTGGGCCATTTATATTTGTAATTGATTCATCATTACAAAAGATTTTATCTATCCTAGTTTTGCACCGACTTCCAAAACTATGTTTAAAAGTCACATCGATGTTGTTTAAAGAATTAATTTATTTCACACTTTTCAGCGCAATTTATAATCTGAAGTCGGTTCTATTTTTTTCCAAAAATTATTTTATTTAAGTTTATTAAACTAAAGCCAAACGTGAGAACTGTTCCTGAATAAATCGCTAATTGGTAATGCAAAAGTAGTTTTTAATTTTTTACCTATCACAACTTTTTGCTTATTTCCCTCCATTTTTTCACAATTCTGTCAACGTCATATTTTATAACTTTTTTGCTTTAAATTATATTAACGTCATGATCCACGTTATTAATGCCATGATCCTAAAAATCGAATTTTTAAAAAATCATTGAATCATTTTATATGCAATTCATATCAAATTTTTGTTAAAAATGTAACAGCTATATTTCAATTCATCAATATTACGCATTAGTTAAATGTCATAGGTTGTTGCGATTTTTTTATTTATTTATTTACTATATTTATCTCCATTTAAGATTTATGAACTTATTGTTTTATAAATACGTCCAACGTGGCTTTACGATGTAGAAAATAGCCATCCGAAATTTATAATAATAATGAAATTTAAAAATTTTCAGTGCTGCTGTCTCTCCAAGTCAGTGCAGTTTTCTACAGTGTATTATACTGTATGTTTCATAAAACAGACATGTCATTTGAAAAAAGAAAAATATCATAAGTATGAATAATACCACAGGATCATAAAAAGGTCTTTGGTTTCTGAAATTCTGATAAGCTAGATAAATTAATAAACAAAATTTTTATTAGAAACTGAGGTAACAAATTCTAGCCTTTACTTACTAGTACACAAGTGTTAATTTAGTAACAAATTCTTGGATTTTAACTTTGTAGCTTAAATAGTTACAAATCTATCTGATATCTAAGTCATGACAGTTTTATTTAATTGGTAAATTACGTTCTAATAAACATTTTTCGAACAGAATTTAGAGAGCATTTCAAAGTTGTAAAATATGTCAGAACATTCATTTTGGGCTTGAAAACTGATCCTGAAAAACATATTTAAGATTTTCATCTTTTACATCTGTTCCTCTCTACTTATTCCTTTAAAAAATCACTATTAGTATTTTTTAAATTATATTCTTCAAAGAATATATCTTCACAGTACAAAAATAAATTAATAGATAGATAAATAAATAAAATACTTGAAAAAAAAAGGGTGCTGACCCTTTTGGGTAAAAAAAATGGACGTCAAAATTATCATGCGGCGATGGCACCACACTCATTGTGGTGCCTCTGACAGAGTTGGTACCAATCTTTGAAGACGCACGACGACTGCAATGGTTAAGAACCAGTATATATACGCGCGCAGGAAATTAGAAAAAAAAATACATCTAGAATTTCGCGTTTTTTCCGCTATCTCTTATGACTCCGAAAAAAAATACGACCAAAAAAACTGCTTTTTCTTTCCAGATTGGTTTAAACCTGCTTTTCACTTAATTCACTTTGCTGTGTTTTGAATAAAAATGACTTTATATTCAACAAACTTGAACAAAAAAGTTTTAAAATCGTATTTTAAACCGTGTCCTTATGAGTTGGAAAAAACTAAATTTTATAGGTTTTACTTTTACGAGGAGGAAAATATTTTTTCATCCCTTTCTCTTTTTATGCTAAAATATTTTATAACTGCTGATGTATTTTTTTTAAACTTTCAAAAAGAGAAGAATATGCATGTTTTTTTTTTCATTAAAGTTTAGACAAGGAAGAAAGCTAACGCCTTTAGTATTTACATTTTTAGAAACAAAACTTACTTTCGGAAAGGAGATTCTTGAAAGGCTCTTTTCTTAATAAAAATCACTTTTTAATTTAATATTACTGTAGAAAGAATATTTTTATCTCCAAAAAACACATCAAAATACATGTGAGTAATAAACGTAATGGCAAAATATGAGAACGCTTTCTTCGTTTTGATGGAGGGTTCCTGCTCGCCGTGCTGCATAATGTCCAATATAATAGTACACACATTTTACTTAAGGTGAATTCCGTGAAAAAGGGGATATGACACTTAAATTTTAAAAAGTAGAATTGGACTACTTGTAATACATCATTTTCTTTAGAAATAAGTAAACGTTTGGAAAATAGAAACATTTCTTGATTTTGACATAATTTAAGTTTTAAAAACTGTGCTCAAAACTACTCTTTTATGTCACGCCTTTGTTGAGCCAAAAAACTTAAAGTTTAAATTAACCTAAAAATTTTATTAATTATTTTATAAAAGTTTAATAAACAGATTAACTTTTATACTTTGGGTGTTCTATTAAGCTTTTCATTCATTTAATAAATTAAAAAATATAGTCTTGCCAGACAAGTAGTGTATTAATTAGTCATTTTGAACATGTTCTTCCGTTACCGAAAAACAGGATATCAACTATCTCACCCGGAACACAGTGGCTCAAGAATTGCAAGTTTTTCAGTACACTGCAGGTTTAACCCATTACCCGCTGGTGTTGCGTTGACGCAACGGCTACTACGAAAAATCATAAAAAATTCACTAATGAAGTTATTTTTGTATCAATTGCAGTTTTAGATTTAGTACTATCAATAGAAGTGCCGCAACAAAAAGAAATGCTTCAAAATTTTTTTTTGCTTCTAAAAACAAGCGCTATTTTTGTTGATTTTTTTTTGTCCAAATTTGAGATCTCGGATTTTTTTAGAAAGATTGTAAAAAAACAAAAAATAGGGCTTGAAAGTAAAATATTTTTCTTCAAGGTCACATCTTATCAGTATATTTTGCAAATCAACTGTTTGTATGGGGGAGGAGGGGGATGCAAAGACAGGTGTTGCGCTCGCGCAACGTCAGCGGAAAAGGGGTAAAATATTTCTACTCATTTCTGGGTGAAGACATTTATTGTTCACCAGCATTATGACGGATTTTAGATGAAAACTCCGATGAGGATGCAAATGCGAAGGAGGATTTTGGAAATATTGAGCCTGCAAAAAATATTTCTCGCTATTCCAAAATCCAGAAGAGAAAGATTTTAGTTCCCCAGACTCGTGTCATTGAGCAATATATCCTGAAAATGGGGGGAGGGGGTGTTCATTTGTGTGACAGTTTCAAATTACAGAATTAGAGTTTGAGGTAAAAAATAGTGATGGCCAATATTTGCAAAATATATCTATGTTGCACTGACAAATGCTTGGAAACTTTCAAGATTATTTGAAGAAGGAAATAAGTCACTGCTAAGAACTTAGATGGGTAGTTGCACTTCATCTTATACATCCCCTGATAGTGATGTAAATCAGAAAAAAAAATCAGCGATGGGATTGCCAAGCAAATTCAGCTTTCCAAAGCCAGTAACTGGAAAACATTTCATTATAAAGTCAACCGACAAGAAAAGACTACACTGCAAGCATTGCCACAGCCAAACAATTTATTGCTGCAGTGCAATGCTGCTTTACAACATGAATGCAGCATATCATGGTGTGAAAAATAGTTACTGTATATTTTCCTAAATGTATAATTTCTCAAGTGCGCTTATACCCTTATATTTAATAAACGTTAGTATCCTATAAGATGTAATGCATGTTTTAAAACTATAATAATGCTCATAAAATTTTCCAATCTTTAAAACACATTGAAATAGCAGCAGAGTTTTTGACGAGAATTCTTTGCATCCGTACTCCTTTTCCGCTGACGTTGCGTCAACGCAACACCCCATATTTCTAAAAATAATTACAATTTTCTTCTTTTTGCAGCATATTACTATTGTACGTGACCTAAATAACAACTTTTGTTAATTGTATCGAAAACAAATAACGATTTCGACTTTTGGCGGTTAATGGGTTAAGGCTTGCATTAATTTGGCAGAGTCAAAAATTTTCAAAAATGCAGTTTTAGGAGTTTTTTCATGATAACGGAAGGACAAAAATATGGTAACGGAAGGACAAAAATCATGGTAACGGAAGGACAGTCATAGTTAAACTCATTTCTACTTAATTTAAAAAATACTCTATTAATATAAGCAACATGTATTCACTGCATAACACTTATCTTCATTGCATTTATTTGATTTGATGTGGGAAAAGGTCAAGGATATGTACTGGTTAAACTAATAAAGGTCAAGGATATGTAATGATGAACTAAACCACAGAAAAGTGAGTTTCTGGTTTTATCGATATAGACAATGTGTTTCTATAATTTTGATTGATTTTTTTTTCAGTTACGGGGCTTAATAGGCCTGTTCAAACATCAGTATCTATTCATAAATTTAATTTTCATTGAAAAACAGTTTAAAAATCAAGGCATCAAAGAATTTCGACACCAGTCGCAGAAAACGGTATGTCGACAGCGCTGGTGTGAGCAACGTTTTATCCAAGAAACTCATTACTGAAAAAGACTTTGCAGACATTGGACACCCAACTAAAGTGTTATAGCTGGACATCTTCCCTCACAGGATATCTATCAAAATTCAATGAATACCTCACTGAAAGATGGGGATTCAGATCCATTCTCTGCCAGAAACACAAAGCACCCATTAAGTAGTAATTAACGCTTTCTAGCCAATGGACATCAATAGGAATATTTGTTTCTAGTGGAAAGAAGATTTTTAATCTTACTACATAATGCTTAGCAAAGTATCCCTAAAGTGTTATAGTAGAGCTGCAATTGTGAGTCAGCAATTTTTTATTAGTTGAACGGAGAGGAAAACATTTAACTAGGCGAGGCAAGAGACGAAGGTAAGGGGCAATATTTTTTGAAGGGTTGCATTTGAAAAACTAACTAAATTCATGAATGTTTGACATATTTATCCTGTAAAAGGGGACAAATGTTGGATGAACAAATAACAAAAAAAAAATCAAACTTAAGATAATTATAGGAACTGCTCCAGCACTTGACTGAGATGCAGTTTCAAGTATAAATCTCATATACCTACAGAGAATGAAGATGAATAAGTCTAAGAAAAGGTTTTACACATTTACACATGATTTTCACACATATTTGAAAGAAATTCAGCCTTTTTAATGTGTATCTTGTACTTTGGCACTTTTGTCCTTCCGTTACCGTCCTTCCTTTACCATGACAAAATATTTATTTTTTGTGAAAAATATAATTATTTTCAAAAAAACTCTCCTAATATGCATTGAATGAGCCCTCTTTAAGATGCCCAATTTTTTTCAAGAAATTTCTGCATATAGTTTAACTGAACTTTAAAGTTGATAGTGCAACCAAAGTTATCATGGCAGAAAAATTTCCTTCCGTTACCGAATTTAAAATTTCAATTTAAAAAAAAAAGTTATTAATTGTAAAATTCCAAGTTTACTAATTTTCATACAACTTAATAGAAAGTATAAAGGTTTGACTGTAAGTTTCTGTAAAACAGTTTTTTTTTTTAATTGAGAGACTCACAAAGTCCTATTTTGTTGTAAAAAACGTCCTTCCGTTACCCACGGAATTCACCTTAAGGTAAAAAATCTTAACAATTTTAGTAAAAAAAAAATATTGCTTTAAAAATCAAAACCTTAATTAAATTGTAACGGAAAACGAAGAACATTTAAGATAAAAAATGAACGAAGAAATAACTGAACATATCCGCAACATCCCAATATTATTTTTCGTCGCCAGTGATTCCTTTCAGATTAAAGTTTCTAATTATTTTTTGCTTCTGTTAGTAGTTTTATTTGCTTTTATAGCCAACATGTTCTTTCTTTTTAAGCAAAATGTGTTTCACATGGAATTATCTTTATTTAGAAGTTTAAGTTTTTGTGTTTTTTTATATTTTCAGTTAGACAGTGCTCAACACATCAGTGCGTAAATATATATATATATATATATATATATATATATATATATATGTGTGTGTGTGTGTGTGTGTATAATTATTATTAATCACTACTATTTCAAATAATATTAAAAGCAAACCATACAATTACTTAGCAATATAAACTTTTTGCCATTTCCATCGACAATGATAAATATGTCATAGCGTAGTAGAATCAATTTCAAGAAATTATCTTACATTATATAAATATATTCGAAAAATATACTTGCAGATATATTGTCGAAGTCAACCCCTTCATGGTAACCTTAATATTCATTCCTTCATAAGAAAGAAATCCCATTCCAATGTAGATCTTTGGATGTAAGAATGTTAGTACAATCATCCTGAAGAATTACACATAACATATGTCATTTAAAGTTTAATTGGAAATTTTATTTAAGTCAAGCATCAGTAAAGCAAAAATGTAATTTGTGAAGCAGTTACTTGTGAATTAATTACATTTTAACAAAGTGCGAAACACAGCACGAAAACGTATTTTGAAATTTTCTGCTCTTTTAAATTCATATTATTACAGTCAAAACAGCATTTTCATTTGGTGAATGATTCCACCATTTTCTTTCTTCATCTGCGTAATATAGTTGCATCATAAGTTATTTTCTGCATTGAAGCAAACACAGCAAAACACATATTTCATCAATTAATAAATACCGTAATTATCGGTATATAGCCCGCATCGTTGTATAACCCGCACCCAGAAAATAATCATAGGATGTACCCCTAGAAAACAATACATTCGCCTGTAGCGCCCGAGCCCCAATCTGCTTTGCGCCATTGTTTCGAAAGCTACGATTTATTTCTGTGCATTTTGTTTTGCAGGAAAAGATATTTCGATATTTTTAAACGGTAGTTGTCTTTTTAATAATCTTTTTTTTTTTTTTTTTTTGAATTTCATGTGTTGCCCGCATCGTTATATTGCCTGCATGTAGTAAAAAAAGAAGTTTTTTCATAGATAACCCGCGGGCTATACACAGATAATTACGGTAATTGATTTGCCTATAAGCAGAAAAAAATATAAAAAATAAAAAACATTAACAATATGTTTCGTAAGCTTTATCTACGAATTATGCGTGTGATAATAAGAATTGAACTGAAATAACAATTAAGGGCTTTTTTACATATTTACTTAAAAATTCAAAAATTATAAGTCTAAGAAAATAAAGTAATGCGTTATTGTTTGGTTTTTTTTTTCTCAAGAAAGAAACACTATTTTTTCATTGATATGAAAGACATTTTTCTGAATAAATGTTTTCATTAAAACTAGTTTGTAAAGAAACATCTACGACATAATTTATTTTTTAAAAAATATTAGCTAATAAAATTAAACATTTTACTTTCAAACGCTCAACGTAAGAATGAGTTATTTAATTAAAATATATGTCTTTTTTATTTCGCCTTCCGTAAAAACACTGGCTTCTGTAATTTATTTTAATTTTGTCCAAAAGGGATGTCAATGATAATTAATTCTGCGAAATAACGGATCTCTAATGTTGTTAATTAATCAAATTAGGAGAGAGAGTGTTCTTTTTAGGATTTATACGGAATAAAAATTTACACACGCATAAAAAATGTAATTGACGTTTCAGCAAGTTTGAATATATAATTTCTTCTCTTAGAAAAAAGTGTCTTTTTTAAATGACAGTTTGCATCCAGTTTAGAAAGCATTTTCTATTTTACTTAAAGTGTTCGTGCCCATTTTTAATATATATATATATATATATATATGTGCGTGTGTGTGTAAGTACACTTTATTTTAATAAATTTATATTTCGAAGTCAAAATAGTTTAGGAAGGCAATTAATAATAATTTTGTGAGTTAAAAATGAATGATTTATTTTTTGCAAAAGCTAAATATGTTTCCCTCCCATAAAAGTTGCAGAAAAGGAAATAAATAAATGCATAAATAAAAAAATTTAAAAAAAGGAAAGGAGAAAAGGGAACGAAGTAAAAGGAGTGGAAAAAACAACAACTTTTTATAATTGCAGCTTATTGTTATACACTAAAGTCTTTATTTTTCAAGCTGCTGCAAAAAAAAAAAAAAATGTACAATAAAAATTTCAATGTAGTTCAAATTTTATTTTTGAAAAAATGAGTCCAGTAAGTTAAGAAACTTATTCGTATTTTCCTTCTTATCTGCAAAAGCAAATGTTTTGTGATATCAAGTTATTCGTTGGATCCTTATGCGCTTACATCGTAGCCTAAAGCAGCTTGCAAAAATCTTCCATTTTCCCTTTACTGACAATTTTTCGACATTTTTTTTTCCTCTCTGTCAAAAGTCGTTAAAGAAACTGAAGTTGTTAAAAAAATTATAAACAAAATCCAAAAGACATTTCTCTTACCGAGTTAGAATAAAGTTTCCGGAGAAAGTTTTATTGCTTAAGGTTATGCGAGATTCTATATATCTTGAGTGATTTATGCTTCGAGTAAAGCTAAACATAATTTTACTGTGAATTTCAGTTGTTATGAATGCAAAACCTACATCCAGAATAAGAATTCAGGTTCTTATCAAGTAAATGTACAGATAGTCTGGTGTCTTAAAAGAATATTACATTAAAATACGATTTCATAGAATTCAAATTAAAAATAAATAAACCAAAGTAAAACTAACGCTATATGCTTAGTTTATGTAAAAGGCTCTTAGTTATTTTAGAAGTGCACATATCGGCAATAAAGTATCCGCAGAGGAGTTTTAGTGTATAGTTTTAAACACACGCATATATATATCTATGTACAATCCTATGAGTATTACTAAATCTACTATAGCACCATCGGGCGAAAAAACGAAGCAGTTGAGGAGATTGTCTGGAGATTTGATTCTGAGTGGACGTGGGTGGCACTGTGCGTGTCGTAGCTTTTGGAATAATCAACCGTTTGAAGTGGTGTAATTGGATGATTACCATAAATAGTCTCCTCTGTAAACATAGTTAATTTTATTCTTTTCACTGTCTGTTATTCGGAAATACCCCTAGACGCCGATTTTGACACCCCATAAATATATATAATGTATTGCATTATACATATATTTGTGTTAATTAATTTTAATGTTTCCTACAAGCATGCAGTAAAAGAATGCACGGACATAGAAGAAGTATGCCTGAATTATAGGATTGTATTATGAAAATTAAGGAACACAGATTACCATAAATTTAGTTCTAAAATATAAGAAAAATACTAAAATATAAACCTATTTCAATCCGTTTCGATGCATGCACCACTAAGCCATACTAAGACATTCTACGACAGTTACTCTACGTCCCGGTCTTCTGCAGCATCCCTGGAGTTGCGGTTCTGTTACGGTTATGATTTAACATTTTAGGTGGCTGATATTAGTATTTTTTTTCCACCCGTAATCAATGTTTGTAATGAAAAAAATCCAGAAGTATAAGGGTGCTTTCGCATCAAAGGCGAAGTCTTTTCTCATCTGCGGAAACGCAGAGCCTATCTTTGAAGGCGAAACTATGCTTTGCGCTTGCGCAGATGTGGAAAAGGCATGTTTTTTGTCTTTGCCGCCTTTGGTGTAAAAGCTCTCTAAAATCGGGTCGTCGTGGATGTCACGGAATTTTTTTTTTTCCCCAATCTATAAGTTACAGAATTTCCTCACGCCGTATAAAGCATTATTATTAGTTATTATTAAATATGCTTAACTATGTTGAAGACTTTTTTTTTAACTTTATTTGTACTTTATTTATTTTTTTTTTCTTTGTTTTCCATGTGCAATGTGTGTCAATTCTTATCTTATTTAAAGAAATGGTCTTGAACTAGTGCTATATGATTTAACACAGCTCAAAAATTAGCTACAGGAAACTGACAACAATTAATGAACATTCGAAGAATTCTTACTTTCGTTTAAAATTGTTGACCTTTAAAGAGAAAATAATTTATTGCTATATAAAATGAAACTGGATAAAAAATAAATATTTAAGTCGGTCTTATGCATTGTGTTATTATGCCCTTAGAGAATAATTGTACATTTAGGTAACATCTGAAGCGTATCTCTTAAAATGATCCTAATTTTCAACTTCATTTTTTCCATTGACTGTTTAACGCATTAATGCAATTATTTATGCACGCATGTATTCGTACATGTTACATTTCCTATTTTAATTATATCTTGCTCTGCTTACTTAAGCACGTATCGCTGTTTTTTCTTCCACTTTTTAATCTAAGATTGTTCTATGTAATTAATGATTAATTTGCTACTAAATGATATTGAGGTTAATCAAAATTCCCTCTGTCTCTCAATTTTTTTTTCATTATTAAAATGCATTCACGTGCTTGTATTGCCGTGAATTTCAAAAGATAAATTAATTACATATTGCCGTTTTTTCCCGTGAATGAAAAACATACTAAAAGGAATATCTCTCGATATCAAACATAGAGCACGTAATTAATTTATTCTGATTTGAATTACATTATTTCTTTCGAGTTGAATTGATTATACACTTTCCACTTTTGCAAGTCTCCACTAAGAGTTTTTGATTTATTTTTCCCTCACACAATTATGCTGACACTATTTCTCTGAATACTTGAAATTTTCAGCGGGGAGAAAATATAACTCTTATTTATACTTTAAATAAACTTTTAATTACAGAAGAACCAGTTTAAAAAAACTTTTTTTTATTATTTTATTATTTTTGTTTCTTACAAAATAAGCAAATTTTCTTTCGATAAGATTATATGTCTAACACTAAAAATAACCCATTTAAACATGATAGGTTACGAGAAACACAGCAGTATATACCCACTATGTTTTCCACGCCATGTATTGATATTTACAATCCCTGATCACTTTGCTCATTGTCAAAACACTTTGGTTCGATAGCGTATTTCGATTACATTGCTCGCTCTTTATAACCTTCCTTTTCTATTTTAATGCTCTATTCCAAACTTTTAATAAGCACCTGAAATATAGTTAGCCTACTTTTCTGTGAAAGTTAAAGTTTTTAAAAAATATGAAGGCGTCTTAATGTATCATGAAAATATTGCTAAAAGTAAAAAAAGTTTAATAGAAAATTACAAAAAAAGAACTGCGCAAGTGTGTGAGAGAATAAATTTTATAACGCTTACATAACAGATTCCTTTCATTTCCCTTTTTATTATCAAAAGACATTTATTATGTTTCGTTATGTATATTAATGGTTCAAAAGGTATATTTGAAATAAATTAGGGCTTCAGGTAAATGGAAGAAAGAAACCAAGGTTGATAGGATGATTTACAAATTTGTTGTTGGTGCACGGCTCGTTTGCTGGCTCGTTTAATTACGCATGAACTTCTTATGTCTTTTGATTGCCTAGCAAGATAACAAACATAAGAACATGAAAACACGAAAATTGAAGGAAATTAAAATTGAAAAGGTAAAATCTGTCCCAGGGATGCCCCCCCCCCCAGAGCGATGACGCACTCCTCCTAAAAAATTACGCCCCCCCCCCCAAAAAAAAAAAACGACGACCCCCAAATCAGTCAAACACTCGACCAAGTCACCCCGGAAGTCCCTGAAATGAACACCTCCAACCCCAAACAATATCAATGGCGCAGTCTGCACCATGACCTCTCCCTGCCTATCCCTACTTTGCTGAGATTCTGAGGCATGTTTTGCATATTTTGGAGGGTGAGATTAACAAATTCTGTCGATGTTGAAAAATAACTTTTCCTGTTTTAATATTTAAAATTAGTTTTTTTTTTCTAGTAAAAACATTATGAAATATGCCAGAAAGAAAAGCTTAAAAGTAATAAATGGCAATCAATTAAATACATCGTACATAGTTAACAAAAATGCCTTTGTAGGGAAAATAAATACTTGATTCCTTAGGGGAATTTACTTTAGTTTTGTATTAATTGAAGTTAATGTTTTCATGATATCAAAAAATGTTTTGCGGTGAAATTTAAAGTCGAAAAAATAGCGAAAAAAAGTTAGTCAAACACGCCGACTTCATTTACAGAGCCATAAAACATTCATTTCATTTTTTCTCATAAACGGCAATCTTCGCGGCCATTGAATTCCTTCATTCTTTGTATATTATTTAAATAAAAAAAGTTACGTGTATGTTTCTCCTTTTCACTTTTGAAATAGAATTTAATTTCCTTCTCGCTATTATATGGAAGAAAAAATCACGTTTATAGTTAATTTATTTTTAAAAGGTTACTTATTACATTTCAGAAGTCAATTATCTATAGTTTAAAAGACGCATTGCAAATTTCTATCAATTGTAAAAGTCCAAATACCAGTAAATAACGTATTTCTGTTAAAATTTAAAAACCGGTAAGTAATTTAACTATGCTATTATGGCTGAAATTATTTTCAAATGCGTCCATTACGTTCTATGGGACGTGAAAGTTTGTTTTTAAATCTGATTGAAAGTGACTTGAATAGTTATTGATAATTTTTAAGGCTTAAAGTATAATACATTTTCTAAGCATTTTTATTAAACTAATATTTCATTCCCTTTATCCCCCTCCCCCTAGTGGAAATAAATTAAAATTAATATGTTTTGAAATGAAAAAAAACAATTTAGTTTGCTATTAAATGGAACTATTTTACGAGCTCAATCAACTTATTGATTCATTCAGATAAGTGACATACAGTGTGTTTTTCCGTTTTGGAAGAGCACGTAAAAGTTATAACAATTTGGATAATTTAGTTTCATTATTTAATGGTTTGTGTCTAGGGTGTAGGTGTGAAAACACAATAACAGATTTGCATTCAAAATTTTGTATTTTTACAATATTTTCCCCCGTTGGATATATTTCGTTGGTCTGTACGTGTGGTACTTCCAACAAAGCGTGACTCAAAGCTTTCACAAAGCAGTGTTTCGATTTTTTATGAGTATAATCACAATTTGACCGATGCTCGAAACCTAATTTTGAAGCATTAACCATCGATACATTATTTTATATAGACAAGTACTTCAGTCTAAAAATAATAGCCTATCCCTATTTAGCTCTTTTCGAACTGAGAGAAAGGATTTTTTTTCCCTATTAGGTCAGTATTGAATGTTAGCTTTCATTTGAACTAGAACACCAACCCGCACTGCAAAAAAAATCTCGTACTAGATGAAATGACCCAGCACCTGAGGAATAATATTTCAAATATTAAAAATTGAAGATTATGTTACCTGATAAACATATTCTTTATTTATAAAACATGGGAATTAGTGTGCATTCAACTCCAACGGTGACGGAATCATTCTGTACCTGCCGCAATAGATTGCTGTTGTTGTTACCAAACCAAAAATGTGGAACACAAATGTTAGATTAAAATATTCCGAAAGAGACGTGCATTTCAACGACCATATCTCTTTTTTAAAAATAATAATTATTATAATAATTAATCATAACAATAAAAAAACTAGAGTTCACCCAGCAATCGAAATTCGACCGTAATTCATTTAATTTTTCAGGTTCAGAACTAAGAAATTTGATAACTAAATCTAGATTTTCTCTCCGTCAATCTTATCTTTGTGTTTATTTATTTATTATTTTAATTTAATTTTATAAATTAATTTTTTTGTTGTTCTAAAATCAGGCTGTTATATATTCGTGACAGATCTTTTAAGTGTTCACCGCTTACTTTGTAACTTTTTAAACTATTAATGTAATAGTATTTTTTTTATTTTTTACTTACACTTTTGTAGGAAATTTAGTTGCTTTCTTGATACTTGTTATTTCTATATCTTTACTCTTTTATATCTGATACTTCTTTTTCTGGCAATCTCGGCATGTACTGCTGTAAGATAAAATAAGGCGAAATTAAATGCACTTTAGTTAACCTATTTTGGTTTTTATACCCACCACTCAAAAAGTAGCTTTATTTAAATTGAAAATTACAAAGTTTGGAATACATTATATGTATTTATTCATTACAGGTTTTATTGGGCTTTTATTTATCTTTAGAGTAACGTACTTTATATTTCTTTCTGTTTTTTCCTCCTACTTAGTTTAAATGTAAACAAAGTATATTATTGAAGTAGACTAAGTACATTTATTAATTGTCGAATAAGAAACCACCACCACCAAAGATTTTCAAATTAGATTATTACATATATTTCCTAACTTACATTAATATGTTTTTATACTCATCAAAAAATCTACTTTTTCACTTACGCTATTTTTTAATCAAAGTGATATTTATTTTAGTTGAAATAGAATATAAATCTTTACTGCTGATTTAAAATTTTATTTTCATTGCAGCGCCAAGGACTCCTCCTCGCCATGTCAAAGCTATACCACTGGATTCATCATCTATACGAGTATCTTGGCAGGTACGTGCGTTTTCAGAGAGATACATATGTATGTCGAATTGAAAGACAAGATTCAGGGAAAAAATCCATGAATACGAATGAAACGCCCTTCATTTTTTGTTCTTCAAAGCATAAATATACAATTCTGAATGAATACAGATCAAAGTATAGACGTAAAAAAATCAAAGGTTCTCCTTTTTTTTTATTCTCCTTCTTTCTTTTTTTTCTTTAGTTAACATATTGAACCATATTTTTCTGTGACGAAATATCAGAATAATCTTCTGATTTTAGAAATATTTTTCAGCACGTAAGTATGACATATAAAGAGCAAAATCTGAACACTTGTGCATAGTTCAATTTTTATGTCATTATTTGTTTTATACACGGAAAGTTGTAATAATTATCAGTGATGAATAATATCAACCCAAAAATATAGGTTTACTAACATTATGTTCAAAATTTTCAATATTTAAGCTACAGTCAAGCCCGTTTAATGGAATAGGCAATTTGCCACGAGAAAATATTGTAATAAGCGGGATATTCCATTATCTGAAATCACAAAAAACAATATAATATGGTTTGGTACATTAAACAGTTATTACATTAAGCGGGATATTCTTTCAGCCTATATTCCATTAAGCTGGTTCGACTGTGTATTATGAATTCCAAAAGTAAAATTAAATCAATCATGCCCACAGAAATAGGTTTCTGGAAAGATTCACATACGCACACTTGTTTGTTAACGGCGCTATTTTTGTAAAATAGTTTGCTCCCCAATTTTTAAAATATTTATTTGTATTCTCATTTGAATCAGCAATGTAGTGAAAGGGTATATTATACCCTTTCACTACATCACCCCATTCACTACATATTTCCATAATATACCCGGTATAATATGGAAAAACGTGTTCAATTATTTTTGCTCTCAATCCTTCACTTTCCTTACTGATAATGTATTTCATGCATGCACACTAAAGATCATGATTTATAAAACAAAAGTATCGTAACTGGCAAAAATTTACAAATTATTATTCCTTACCATACATGGAAATCTCCTGGAAATCATTTATCCGGAGTCTGATGTAAAATTACGGAGAATTAAAAACGGGAAACTAAGAAGTCTAAAACAAGGAAATTACAAAAAATATAACGACAGGAAAAAATGTAAATTGAAGGCAATCGATATTGTTCCACAGTCTGTGTGTACGCTGTGTTTCTATTTCTGGTACACGAAGTCGAAGGTGAGTTCAGAACTTGGGCCCATGTAGCTGTGCTATTGAGATTCTTGTGCTTTACTCCGCTCAGCCAAAGGTGTCTCAGGACTTTTCTCCTCCAACCTCCTTCCCTGTTAGCGCTAGGCCTCAGGGATGCCCTGCCCTGGGGGAGAGGCAGTGTGAGTAGTAGGGTCCACGGATTTTACATGCACGTATCACCAAATGTACATAGTGGGTCTTCAGTGAGTATCGAACAGGCGATATTTCGATTGGAAGTCCGACATTCTAACCAGTACGGTACCACGGCCTGGAATTGGAAGGACTGGCTGTCGAGAGCTAGGCCGCTCACTGAAGCTGAAAATAAAACGTACGCCAACAATATATAATGTATTTGTTTACACTTTTTTTAACAGGTAAGACATCTTAATGAATGACGTTTAAACCCAGGAAAAGATGAAACAGGGCAAAGGCTTTCTTGTCATCACTATAAGCTCCAGTGTAAGGAAATGAAAACAAAGAAAATAATAACTAGAAGTTCCGTCTAGAACTATACGAGCCTACTTTCCCGTATACACCAGCTTCAAATTTATAATCTAGCTATCTCTCTATCTGTCTTTCTCGTTTAGCTTTAGTTCTTAATTGCTTCAAATATACCTTTTTCAACGGATAATACATATTCATTCAATCATTCATTTATTCAGTCATTCATGTATTTATACACTCATTTATTCATTCATTCTTTCGCTTATTCATTTAATCATTCATTAGTTCAAAAATATTCTTAAAAATCCCGATCAAAAAATTTCATAGGAAAATAGGCTCGTTAGTTCTGGATGAACTTTCTATTTGTACGTGTTCTACGTCATAGGAGCTTTCCGATAAAGTTTGTTCCAAAGAAATCGGTCCGTTAGATCAGGATTTATATAGGATTGAAATTTCCCCGTAGGGTAGGCGGTATGTTAAATTTTTTTGAACTGTTCAAAAATGAACAAAAACTGTTCATATCAATATTTCACGCCAAGAACTTCTTCCAGTGAG
Organism: Octonoba sinensis; assembly: GCA_038502835.1. Lineage (NCBI taxonomy): Eukaryota > Metazoa > Arthropoda > Arachnida > Araneae > Uloboridae > Octonoba > Octonoba sinensis. The sequence goes on along the minus strand of CM076602.1, from coordinate 104,029,199 downwards.
CTTGTTCATTGGAACTTGGATCTTGTACCCAGAGTTTACATAATTTGCTTCATTTTCGCCTATAGGCGCTAATGTTAAAATTTTTTGAACTGCTCAAAATTGAAAAAAAAATTATTCAAATCAAAAAGTAAGATATGGAAATAAGATGTCCTCGCCGAGATCTTTCGAATGCAAAAAGAATTTTTCGAATCGGACAATTCGTTCAAAAGTTATTAGGGGGGGGACAGACAGACAGACAGACCGACAGACACACTTTTTCCCCATCTCAAAACCCTACTTTCAAATTTTTATTTAATTACTTAACTTATTTTTGACTTTTCTTGATTTCTAACGATATTTTCACGATACATTCACGATGCCTTCTTTCATGCTTTATTATTATTTTTTTTTTTACTTTTACGGGAAAGTAGGCTAAAAAACATAAAAGAATGAAAAGTATAGTTAAAGTTCCGTAAGAAATACACCGCTGTGTAAGAAAAGTGACAAAAAAATTAACATTGTCATCAGTGAAGAAGAAAACGTAGCGTATACTATATTCCTGAAATATTTTAATTTTTTAATATATTTAAAGATACGCTTTTTACGGTAAAAAAAATAATTTAGTATTTGCGTCTACAGACGAAATTCATAGCTTTTATTCTAAATAACTAATTATGATTTTTTTCAAACTCTTAAAGTTTGAGAGAGTTAGACATAATCACAACATAATCTTCATTTCTTACTCCATGGAGTAGAAAAAAAGTACAACAAATGTAATCTTAATGGGAAAATTGTCAGATTTAATTCACAGAATTATGAATATTTAACTTGTTTCTGAAAAAAACTAGGCGCAATAAATTTTATTTCCTATGAATCTGATGATTGAGATGTAAATCTTTCACAATTATTTTGATATGTATGTGTGCATGTGAGTTTTGTTTTGCCACGATTAAAAAGACAAAAAAATTTTTTTGACAAATTAAATGAATTATATTCAGTTCATTATTATTGCAGTTCGGTTATTATTGCAGATCTTTAAAAATCTTAAAAGCCCTTAAAAATAAAAATTATAATTTGTTAAGATATTTTTATAACTCTCTTCTCTTTTTTTTTTTTTGAAAAGTGTTTATTTTTTTAATTTTGTTTTTGTGCATAACTGGAGGTTTTTTCCCCCTTCTTTTCTTTTGTGTGTGTGTGTGCGAGTATCTCTGTGAGTGTTTTCCAACTGCAAAATGTCTTAAGCATTCAAAAGAGAAACATATTGCACAAGCACACTTGAAAACTAAATGCTACTTCAAATTATGGAAGAAAAAAGTCTACAGACTGAAATTTCATGTTCAAATAACTTGCTGACACTTCAAGACTTCAGATTTGACTTTTAAACTAAAATGTATCCTCAGATTCGCAAAATTTTCAGGCTTTAACTGTCAATAAGTAATGGAACTATAAAAAAAATCAGTCGGTAAAATCAGTCGGAACGCAGTTGGCTACATTAAAAAGAAGATTAAAAAAATGAATTATCCCCAATTCAAACCAACCTTGAAAAATTATGTCACATTTAGGCAATGTACGCTTAATAATCAAATATTTACGCAACACTTTTAAACGGAAGCTCTGACAAACTACATAAAAGTTTATAGTAAGGGACACTACTCGTGTCTCGCATAACATCTTATGATTCTCAAAGTATTATATTCAACACACGTCCAGATTAGTTTTGTGAGAACAATATGTGCACTTAAAAGTTTCCTGAAATTAAAAGAGCGAGCTCTTGTAATGGTATTTTTATTGCACAAGGTAGTTGTAAATGCGTGAGTAAAATATTCATCACGAGCAGGTGCGCACTTTTGGAAGCATTCCAATAAAAAATGTAATGTTTTGTGGACCTTTGGCAAGAATTTTCTTATAGAATTGTAACGCTTTACATGCAGCCTATGAGTCGAGTTAGTGCTACATTTTAAACTTCAAAATTCTTACACAAAATTCCAGTATTTATGAAAAATTTACTGACATTATGCAGACTGCTAATAAGAAAGAGATAAGTTCTGCTATTAACATGTTGCTTTAAACATATATTTTATAATTATTTTCCACATTTACTCAAACTTAACATTTGCAAGGTCATTTATGTTTTATTAATATAATTAGTCCATACTGCTTTGCAGCCGTAGATTAAAACAATCAATTTCCTCCATACTTTAAAAATTATAAATATAAATTGCCTTTGTGTCTAGAAAGGGCATATATAATTTATAATAACCATGTGTTTCCTTAAAATAACAACGGTACAATTGCTAGGTATCAATAGAACATTTTTATTTTCTTATCGTTTAAAAATATCAGTCAAATTTTCAAAAAAAATTAAATTCAAAAAAAAATTGCAAGAGCATGTGTTGTTGACTGAACTTTGGTGATTCGATTTAAAAAATGCATACAGTCGTGCCCGCTTAATGGAATAGCCAATTAATCACGAAAATTATTCTAATAAGCGTGATATTCTATTATCCAGGATCACAGAAACAACATACTACAGTTTGGTACTTTGAAAATTTATTACATTAAGCGGGATATTCTTTGACACGATACTCCATTAAGCGAGTTTGACTGCATATTTTTTCTATCAAAGTGCAAGGATGTGTATAACTTCTCCATTTACAGCTTTACACCTATTAAACAACCAAGGTATTACACCAAGAAAATGCATTTTGCTTCATGCACTGTTTGTATATACCTGTAAAGCTTGTCAGACTTTAATTGTGAAACTGATTTGTGAGTTATAGAAAATATAGTGCATGTTTCGAAAATTTTCAAATTTAGTGGCAAAAAATAATTTAAGATAAGCTGCGCATTAAGTTTACGGCTTTTCTTATCATTTCTTCTGGTGGAACTTTTAGATGTCTCTATACAAATAAAATCTTCCAAAGTCCTTTTGCTAACAACAAGTGATAACGGAAGAAAGATACTGTCAGCTCATGAATAACATGGGCTCGTGCTCAATTTGCATTTGAAACCCATTCCGTCAGCTGATTCTTACGTACGTGCTTGAAAGAGGAGCCAGAGGAAGGTATCTTGAATTTCACTAACGATTAAGAATGGAATGAGAGTCTTCAACATTTAAGTGGACTTTGGATTTATATCATTTTCTTCTTCTGTCATATTATATTCTTTTTTTTTTCTGAAACCGGATGAATTTTGGCGGAAAGGTCACATTTATTTAAATTTTAAACGTTTATCTGTAGCAACTGACATAAAAATTACACCATAACTTCCCAGCAATAAAACTAGCTTATGTCCTAACTCTTTATTAAGTACAAAACGTCACTTTTCATTTTTATAATAAATCTCTGAATTTATTTTATTTTATTAATTTATTTCTTCTATTTATGTTCTCTTTTATTTTTTTATTTCCTTTTATTGTTTCGGCTTTCGTGATGTATGACTGCCTATTAAAACTTTTCGGAAGAGAAAACAACAAATTATTGTCACAGAAACACTCCTGGTTATTTTTAGCAACACTGAAATCAACCAACATACAAATATCGAATTATTCAAATTACATATTTATTTTACTCAGTACATATGCTCTTTTCTATTAAATAATAATTATTAATCGTGTCTCCAAAAAAGTGTCATGTTCATGGACGGTAATTTTAATTTTTTCTCTCCAGTTGTAATTTGATGAAACATAATACTGCATGACCTTGTCGGATGACATGGTTTCATTATAGTACATAAAAATTTCAAGAAAAAATTAAATATATTTTATTAGAAATCTAACTTCCTTAAACTATCATTTGTATTTACTCTGCCAGCCTGCTTTTTTCGGTTGATGGTAGAACTGTAGTTTGAAATTTTACGGTACTCATGTCATTTTGATGTAATAATTTAACCATGCAATTGGCATTCTACGATCCAAAACGAACACCGTTAACTATTTTGCAGTCACATCTCGTATCTTATATGTAGATTATTGTGATCACTCGCACCGTGTTGTTGCGTGTTGCGCTCTTTGTGTTGTTGTACTTTAGACCCTTTTATATGATTTACGTGGAACTTAAAACGATTTTTTTTTCTTTAACTTGCCCACAAGTGGACCAAACGCCAAGTTTGGTTCAAATGTAAATGTGGACCAAACGCCACGCGTCTTCAGTTTGCAAAATATATGTATATATATATGCACTACGTTTAAGTTGCTATAATAGTGAGTGACCTTAAAAATAATTCAACAGATGTATCATTAAATCGAAGGTAAAATAACTTACTAACTTTAATTCTCACTTCCATAATCAACCAACAAATATAAGTTGATCCATAACCCATAGGTTGTATACGGAAACGTAGGCTTGTAAAGTTCTAGATGGAACTTCTTTATTTTTCAATCTTTATTCAACTATTTAAGTTATTTTTGACTTCTTTCTTTTCAACGATATTTTTACGATACATTAAGATTTCTTTCATACTTTTTTTTTAAATTTTTACTTTTAAGAGAAAGTAGGCAAAAAATGGCTGCAGACGACGACTGTGTTTTCTTCTGACGGTAGAAAGGCCATTCGCTTCCGATGAAAATAAAAACCACGTATATTATATATGTATACCACTTGCGTAACCGAACAAAAAGCGACGTGCACTTTTATCAAGTTTAACTTTAGAAAAAAAAGAGCAGTTTATGTATAATGTGTAAAAAAATTACAAATTTTAAATTTTTGAAAAATTAATCGATTACGCAGAAGAACAAAAATAAATGAAGAAAGTAAGGCATGCACGTTATTTGCAAGCAATTCTGGTATTCATAAAATATAACTTATGTTAATTTAACATTTCGTGAATTGTTTTATTTTTATTTTAATGAAAGTAAAAAAATCAAAATATTCCCAAGTTAAACTCTTCTTTTAATCATGCAAGTGCTCGCAAAACGATTGATAAAAACAGTACAAAATAAAAATAAACTCATTTACATTAGAAATAGTTCAACCTTTTTTCTTTTCTTTTTTCCGGGAAAAAAAATGCATTTCACAGTGTGCACAATTCTGTTTTATCAGGATCCTTCCTTCTAATGATAGATTCTGTTATTGCTATGAAAAATACCTTCTTCAACGTACTCGCCGATGTGCGACATCTTTTTTCACTCTTGATTCGTTTTTGATGGTGTGTTAAAAGTGCTCGTAGTGGAAGCAAGCATCTAGGAAGTTACGCTTTAAGTATGTCCCGAGAATGTTTCGTTCGATACTTGCAAATCGATTTCGACGCTCCATCAGTTTGATGTTTTGTTGGTAATGTCTGGAAGTATATAACAGATGAAGGGAATATAAAATCGATCTTTTATTTTTGCAGAAAGTAAAAGGAAATGCTGTGATAAAATGCAGCAAATATATTGAATTCTTATAAAGGCTATACATCAAAAAGAATCATGGGTAGATGGGATAAAGCAGTTCGAAGGCCTTCGAAGCCTCTGGAATTACAAAAATTCCTGCATAAGCAACATAAGAGCAAGTTTAGATTTATAATCATTTTGCAGTGCACGGTTTTTATTTATTTATTTAGCAGATAATTAATTTTTCTCTCTTTGATGCCAACGTTGTAAAAATATTCTTTTTTTCTATTCAGAAAACTTATACGGTACAGTGAAACAGCTAAATTTATTGCAGCATTGCAAATTGAATGATTGCTTAGATTAGGCTTTGATCAGTGATTCTTCATTAATGATTACTGAATTAAAATAGTTATGTATTACATCCCTTATAAATAGAAAGCCGCATTTTGCTATGAAAATATGATTTTAATAACCACCAAACAAGTTCAAAAATGTTCAAGGAAAAAACCTAATTCTACTTGTCTTAAACGTGTTTTCAACATTTTTAACAACGAAGAGAAACTTTGATTGTGACAGTATAATGATTTGGATATTCTAATACTCTACAAATAATATCAATAATTAAAAGTTTTAATTGGCAACACTTTACTGTTTTCTTAAAACAGGAAATGACGGTTTACCATCAACATTTTTACCCGATGTAAAGTCTGAAGCAACACTTGGAAAAAAAAAATATAATTAGCTGTTTTTAATCTAAAAGCAATATTTAATTTTCTTAATGGAAATTCAACTTTAAGTGTCTCAGAAACTCAAGACAGTTTTTTAATTTTTACTTAGCAATGGAAATGTGTTCAAACAAGAACAAGCTCATGCATCTGTAATTAGATGCAGTCTAATCTGATCATCATTAACAAATTCAAATACAAGTGGCAATTTACTAACATATTCCTTTCCTTCAAAAAGCTCAAAACTTTATTTCTTTCTTATTTGTCAGAGCAGTTTAGAATATTCCTCCCTTCATTATATGCCCCCTCTTCTGTAGAAACGGTCTTGTTCTATAATAGAAAAAAAATCGCAAAAGAAGAAACTCCAGATTTCGAAGATAGCTCCGCTGACAAGACTTGCTAACGAGCATCAGTTCTTGGGAAAGCTTGCGTTGGAGACTCGTGCTCAATTTGCATTTCAGCTCCATTGCGTCAGCTGATTTCTACGTGCTCAGAAAAGAAATCGAAAGTGATATGGGAATTCTTTTGAAATGACAGGAAGAAGTGAAATATTTTTTTAATATATATATTTTTTTCTTTATTTCTTCGTCTGGGATGTTTTGCATTTTCTTCCAAATTTAATTCTTTCGGAGAGTTGCACAATTATTATCTTATTCCCCTTAAACGAGTTTAAGTTTTGTATTTTTGAAGAAATGTTTTATTAAATTTTGAGCTGGTTCATGATTACTTAAACTTTGCTGCTGAGGAAAATGAATTTTTGTTTTCTTTTTCAAAAAAAACAGAAACGGTTTTTTTAAATAAAGTCTGAATAAATGATCATTAAAATACATCAAGTCGTTTGATCATTTTGATAAAAATCAGGAAACAAGTGAACGCTTATTAATTTTCAGAGTTTGGTTTTTCTTACTGAAAAGAAATAAAACCCTTTTTTTAATGAAACTTCTCACGCTTTCGTAACTAAAACAAAAATAGAAATCCAATCATTATACAAAGAAATATCATTGATCCGATAAATTTACAGTATTTTTGGATTTGTTCATTTGTTGTGGATAATTCATTTCTGAATTACAACTGTCATATTTACTTCTCCTTATGTTCTGCTTCATTAATATTTGCTCTAAGGGGACCCATCTGTCTTTCTCCCCAAACGGTAAGAACATTGGTTCCTTTAGTTATCGTTATTGTCCCTTGCGCTAATCTATCCTTAGAGAGTTAAACCAACTTAATAAAGCCACGGATTACGCACAACGTACAGTGCCAAAACCAACTTCAACTACCTATTTACTTATATTACAAGGTCCCTGCTTTTTACTGCTGTCAAATTTTAAAAAAAATCACATAAATACAATCAAGTTTTGAAATCCAAATAACTAAATAACTTATACCCCTAATCTAACGCATTGATAAATGAGTTAGTGATTGATAGCTTCCATACTGTCTTTTTGATTTTCTTTCTTTCTTTTTTTTCAATCTCTAAGTAAAGAACTAGATACATAGATTTGAAAGGTTTTAATATTTCATTTTAAAATTAAAACTGTGTCGGTTACTAAGAGATTTGTGTTAGATCTACTTACATAAACGTTGGTTAAAAAGGCACATGCGATAACGAATGGTGACACGATATCACACTGTTAAAAATTTCCGTAAGAAAATAGTAAAATACCCATTTATTTGATTGTTATTTTACCATATTTAATTACAACAGTTGAATAACCATTAAAAAGATGGTACTCAAACAGCTGCTTGCGAAAAAAATCGTTTATTCTCTGTTTATCCTAAAGAACTTTTAACTAACCGTAATTTTCAAGCGCTCAATAAGAATCGGGCGTCCATCTTGGTTGAGAAACCTTACCGGTCGTACGTTGTTTTAAAATATGAATAAAGATTTATCAGTTCAAATCTGCATCGGTATATAAAAAAAAAGAAGAAAAAAAAGTGTCTTAAGCAGTGGTTACTAAATAGAAACACATACACACGTAAATCAAAAATTGGAGACATCGGATTCCCGAACTGCTTGCGAATGAGCGAACCCATCATTTGAGATGTTGAAACTTGTTTGCATTTTAATTTTTGCAGCAAATAAAATGATTTGCGTCAATATACAGTAAATTTAGACTAAAAATGACTTTAGATCCAATCAAAAACTGAAATCTCAATTTTAAGGCAGTTTGCCTGTTGGAAAAGAAGATTTATTGATAAATAAACGGCCGCTTTACGTGGTGTAGATGGCCAAATGGCTAGAGCGTAAGGTTGGTATGCCATACTCCCGGGTTCGATTCCCGCAAGCTTCGTTTACGGTTTCTACGCCTCGAAGATTCAATGCCTCGAAATGGTTATAAAACCGTAAACTTTTGTATTTACGGCTTTTTAACCAAGCTGATTGGAAATGGTTAGGTACCCTAAAGATAGAAAAATGTTCCAAACCGTAAATTTAACGGTGAATTAGATGGACAGACTGCTGCCCGTCATTTAACCGTAATTTCATGATGAAATTTCTAACAGTGCATGTGAACAATTAATTATTCAGTAAAAAATTTTCCAGAAAACAGTATCATTTATAATACGAGCTATAGTGAAAGCAAGATGACCCTACCAAAATGATTTTTTCCTGTAGGCAAGGCTTTGTTTTGTTTAAACATTCTTTTACTTTTCTTTTTTCCAATTGCAATATTTTTGCAATTTTTCTCAACAAGATACTTGTAAAGTTTTGTCGGATTAAGTTCTACAAAGAATTTAAATTTGTTTGACTTACCACTGTTCGTAATCGCTTTCTAGAGGCCATGTTAATGACTGAGATTCACTAACCTCGAAAATTAAGGCAGAATTGTTATTAATCAAAAAATACTTGAAGAATGCAAAACTGCAACTTTAGACTTAATGTAGTTTAAATTGCCTCTTTTCCAGAAGGGTTGTCACTTTTTGAAGCAAATCTCCCAAGGGTAAAAAAATCTTTTATTTATGGAATGACAGGTAGTCTATGGGTCAATATTTTGAGATAGGCGAGGCAAGATGGGGAAGCTAACTTTACCCTTTTCAAAATAGGTAAAAATTAACAAGTCAGAACCTTTTTAATGACATCTTGTTTGTTCAGACATTAAACTTGAACATTTGCTAAATTTAATTACATATATAACAAATTGAAAAAAAAAAAAAAAACTACATTTCCCCCCATCTTGCCCTACACGCCGGGTAAGACGGGGGAAGGAACATTAATACACCTTCAAAGCCACTTATCACTTTATCAATAAAAATTTGAAAAACTTTCGCATTGCACACATGTGTGAACTTCCTCGTCATGTTCACTTTCTGGCTAAAAATGCACAGAAATTTGTGGGTCCAATGCTCACATACAGTGCATCGTACCCAATTTTCTTCGAAGAAATCGTGGCAGTTCGTCATCTTCTTTTCTGTCACTATCGATTTCATTTTATGATGTTCTGAGAGTAAGGGTATGTTTAAGAAATCAGAACTTCCTACTTTTACCTTGACATTACTATTTTTTTTTCTTTTTTTTTTCTTGTTGTGGGGGTCTTAGTTTCATTAGAACTGTTTGAAAACTTTCTCGTTTTGATTAAGAAGTTTTGGGCGATATTTTTCTTTGAATGTCTTCAACCAATTTGTTCCTAAAAGCTGATTCAGCTAAAACAAGTTTTTCCCACGTCTATTGTAGGGTTTTCTTTTGCTTTCTTTGTCCACTTTTGAAACAGCTGAAATGAATTTAGAGCTGATAACTTGAAAGATGAAGTGGCCAGTTGCTCTTCATCTGGTGACCTTTCTGGTGGTTTACACCTTGTTATAACTTTTCTAGTGCACCTTGATACAAATTTTCTAGTGTTTTAAACCGTGACGGGTGGAGAGGCAAGACGTAGAAGTTCCCCATCTTGCCTCTCTCCGTCATGTCCCGAAGCATGCTTTCGGGATACGCAAGGCCATAAATGAAAATTGTTCACCGAAAATGGAAACTATATTCGTAACCATTTTGTAGCTAAAAAGAGACTTACTTTTCAATTATATAGATACTATTTAAACAATTAACATCATACAACATATAATATAACCTTAAAACTGAAAAAAAAATTGTACATCAGTACAAAAGTTATACACATCTTGCAAACCTCACAGAATTCGGCCTCGGAATGAAGTCAGAAGAGGTAAATGCTTTGCTACCTGCTGATGAAGCTGACATAGTTTCCATTCTACCAGATAGCATTACTTTAACTATAATTTGCAGCATGGGGGACAAAGAATGTGGACGACAAATCATTGAAAAAGAAATTAGTGGAATGCAAATTTAATTTTTGGCAAAGTTAAGCATGATAAATGCGGTGCTAAACGAATGTAAAAGGATCGAAATAAAACAAAACAAAAATACCAGTATAGAACATACATTTTCCCACTTTTGTTAACTCTCCCATATATTTTGTTATCAGATTTTCTTTTAAGTTAGAGTTGTATTTGAAATAATTTCGATCGTATGATAAATAAGATACATTCTAAGTTACAAAATACATTCGAGTAAACTATGTTGGTATTCGGGGAAGAATGCTCATTTAGTTCTAGACGAACTTCTCGTTTAAAGTTCTTTTAAGGATAAATTGCGTTTCCTATCTTGATGACACAGTAAAACCCCGCTAAAACGCGGGTGTCGGGGGACATATTTGGCACCCGCGTTATCACATAACTGCGCTATAGTGAAACTATACCGCAGAACCATATTCACGAAATAATACTCGTTTTTTGTTGCATCATTTTTAACTTTATCAATTACTCGTAACTATTCTTCCCCCTATAGTATAATATTTTCTTTTCTTCTTTGCTGCCATTTTATTCACTGTAATTTCTGTGCAAGAAGCACACATCTGAGATGCGCAATCTGTCTATCGAGCGGTAGGTTATAAACCAACTGTGTTCTGAGAAAAAAGGTGCTTAAAAATCTCTTTATGTTATCAACATGGGATTGTGAGAAGGGGAGGAACGCACTTCTCACTGGGGAATATGTTTACTTTTCAGGAATTGTAAAGAATCTGGAATACAAAAGTTGATAGCGCTATAAAAGAAGTTGCTCACGCATAACTAGACTTCTGAAAATGGAAAGTTAAGCATTGAACTGAACAGTCCCTGACAGATTGAGCTCCGCCCATGTCAAAAGAAAAAAGTCAGGGCTATTGCACCCGTTTTTGAAATCAAGCTATATTCTTGGTAAAAAGACAGTAAAGTATGTAAAAGGTATACGTCACGCCTATCACAATAATGCTTTATCTGTTTTAGTGTGTCTGGTGGGGGAATGGGTGCTCTTTGTGTGCTCGGGATGGATTTATTTACAATGGTAAATAATGAATCACCTTTAAATGGCAATGATAAAGGGTCGTTGAAACGTCGAGGGACATGATAGTCACCGCGGTATATCCGATTCCGTGGTGTACTGAGGCGCGGTATAACTGGGTTTTACTGTATTCGTTTTAAGGTTTATGTTCCATAAACTTTACTTACTCTCGGCATTTAAGAGATCCACAAAATTGAATTTTTAATTTTTGCTGTTAAGAAGGTATTTGATTTGGCGTTTATTTTATTTTTGTTACTTTTTAGCCTACTTTCCCGTAAAAGTAAAAAAAATAATAATAAAGCATGAAAGGAGGCTTAATGTATCGTGAAAATATCGTTAGAAATCAAGAAAAGTCAAAAATAAGTTAAGTGTTAAGTATTTAGCGCCAAATGCGCCACTCCCGCTCCGCTCGGCGCGTCGCCAAGCAGCGACCCCCCTTTGGGTTGCCGATCACTCGCCCCCGGAGTGGGGCATTCGCAGCCAGAACTCCGCAGAGTGTAGTTATCAATGTCCATTCGTCTTATGTTAATTCAATAAATGTTGTGAGTTACTAGTATGAGTTATCTAATGTTCACAAGGACCAGCACGCCTCCCTAATACAGTCCACTCGCGCATCACGCATTTTACATTGGTCCGTCGAGCCGGAGATTAATAACTCTACTTCGCAGCCTCGCAGCAATCCGCATTATGGCAAAAACAACAGCCTTAAACAGACAAAAAGGTGCGTTGAAAGCGCAAATGACCAAACTTGGACAATTGCTCAACGAAAAGGATGAATCGCAATTTACAAAAATTGAACTGGATATAAAACTTAAATCCTTAAAAAAAATCCAAGAAAGCATCGCAGTGCTTCGATCGCATTATTATGAAACTGTTGAAAAAGACGAAGATCTGCCAGAAATTGAAAAAGATCTAGAGGAGATAGAGTCAAAATCTGAAGAGTTTGAAGTTAGACTTTCAGTTTATCTCTCAGCATATGAAGAAAGAAAATCTAGTGGTGAAATTAAAAATAATATCGCAATAAGACTGCCAGAACTCTCTATTTCAAAATTCACAGGTAAAATAGAAGACTGGAACAATTTCAAAACGCAATTCAACAGCATCATTAATAGCAATGAACAATTGTCACCAGAACAGAAACTCCAATATTTACAGTCATGCCTAATAGGAGACGCAAGACACTTAATGTCTATGGAGGACACTTTCGATTCTTTATTCAAAGCCTTAGAAGAAAGATACGAAAACAAAAGATTACTTATTGAAACGCATGTGAAATCAATTTTAAATTATTCCAAAATACATCAAGAATCTTCTAAAGAACTGAGACATCTAATTGATAATATCAACAAAAATATTCGCGCTCTAAAAGTTCTCAAGTACCAAAGAAACGAATTAAGTGACGTCCTTCTGCTAAACATAATCTTAGAAAAATTAGACAGAGAAACTCGCAAGCAGTTCGAACTAAACGCAAGTTCCAAAGAAGTTCCAAAATTTGAAGATCTAATATCCTTTTTAGAAAAAAGATGTCTAGTCTTAGACAATATATCGAGAAATTTATATCACAAACCACTTAAAAGTGTACCGGAAGTGAGATGTCACTCAAAGTCATTGGTTGTGAAGAGTAATAAGAAAATGTGTAATTTATGTTCATCTCCCGATCATGCAATTTTTAAATGCACTAGTTTTTTGCAATTAAATGTTCAAGGAAGATGGGACTTAGCAAAGAATCATAATCTATGCACGAATTGTTTAAGCAATCTGCATCAACTTCCCGCATGCAAGTCTACACATTTTTGTTCGCTGTGTGGAAAACGACACAACTCCTTACTACACAAAGATGCAGCTGGTTCCAATCTCGCGCCGTGGGATTTACGACCTCAAGGACCCCCCGCAGAGAGTGCGACTGATGGCTCTCCCATTGTTCAAGAAGTTCGGACTTTCGCTGGCTACTCTCCCTCTCCTTCAAGAGAGCAGGGTAATGTTATCCTATCTACTGCCCTCGTTTCCGTACTGAACGCCTCCGGACATCCAGTTATCGGACGGTGTCTTCTAGATTGCGGGAGCCAGAGTAGTTTTATCACAGCGGAATTTGCCAATTTATTGCAGCTAAAAAAGGAAAAATTCCACGCATCCGTTTCCGGAATCAGTGGAAAATCTGTGACTCTTTTTTCGAAAATAAGCACAGTAATTTCGAATGAGAGTAGATCTTTTAGCAGAGAGTTGGACCTTTTGATTCTTCCCAAAATAACAGATGCCATCCCCTGCTCAGATATTAATATAAAAGATCTTCATTTGCCATCAGGCATAAGACTGGCAGACCCGGAGTTCGGCACTCCTAATAGGATCGACCTTCTGGTTGGAGCCGAGTTATTCTGGGATATCATAAGAACAGGACAGTTTAGGACATGCACCCCAGAGTTAAGATTTCAGGAAACAGTGTTTGGCTACATTGCCACCGGAGTGACTGACAGCTCCTCCAATTACAGATTCTGCGGGATGTCGCTCCATAAATGGAGCTCCAATATTGACAACGAAATTGAAGAACAAGAAGATCATAATTTTAATGAGAAATCTCAGGACAGTAAAAAGGCCACCATAGCCCTTGCATGGATTAAAACGCCCTCTCATCTCCTGAAAACATTTGTGGGTACTAGAGTCTCCAAAATTCAGCAGCTAACAGAAGCCTGCCAATGGAGACACGTATCATCTGAACAGAATCCTGCAGACTTGATCTCCCGCGGAACAAGCAGTAAACAGCTCTCCACCTTGTGGTTCAACGGCCCAGGATTTTTAACTCAAGATTGTTCTGCAATAAGTGAGATAACACCTTCACCTATCTGTCTAGACTCTAACATCTTTGAAGTCGAGCTCAAAAAGGACATTTGTCTAGCATTAACTCAGAACACTTCTTTTATACAAAGGATTTTAAATATTTCCCACAGTTTTTCGAAAATTATTCGCATTTTAAGTTTTGTTTTTAGGTTTGCTAAAAATCAATGCCGCAGAAAGGGTCCGTTAACCATCCAGGAATTGGATCAATCTACTAAATTCTTAATTAAATCTGTCCAAGAAGTAGAATTTTCTGAAGAGATACAGATGTTGAAGAGCGACAAATCAGTGAGTCAGAAAAGTAAACTCAAATTTTTAAATCCCTTTCTTGATGAGGATTCACTTCTCAGAGTCGGAGGTAGGTTAAGTAATTCAAATTTAACGTTTAATCATAAACATCCAATAATTTTGCCTAAGAGTCATAAACTCACTTCAATGATTTTCGAATATTTTCATAAAAAGTATCTACATTTAGGCCCGCAATCATTATTGCACCATGTTCGTATGCAATATTGGCCACTAAATGGTAAAAGTACTGCGCGGAAAATAGTTCACAAATGTGTCATATGTTTTAAAAACAAACCTACTACAGCAGAGCAAATTATGGGAAATCTTCCTTCAGAAAGGACAAATCCTAATCTTACTTTTAATGTGACGGGAGTAGACTTTTGTGGTCCCTTTGAAATTAAGTATAAAAATCAGAGAAAGGGAAAATATTCCAAAATTTATTTAGCTATATTTATTTGTTTGGCTACAAAAGCTATTCATATCGAGTTAGTCACTGACCTGACTTCAGAAACCTTTATAGCTACTTTAAAGCGCTTTTTTGCTCGTAGAGGAAAAAGTTCAGTTATCATGTCAGACAACGCAACCAATTTCAGAGGTGCGCATTCAGAATTAAAACGAATGTTATCCCTTCTTAATAATCAAGATAATAGTCTTTCAAACTATTTAACTTCAGAATCAATAACTTGGAAATTCATTCCCCCCAAGTCACCAAATTTCGGAGGCTTATGGGAAGCAGGTGTCAAGTCGGTTAAATATCATTTGAAAAGAGTTTTAAATAATGTTAGACTTACATTTGAAGAATTTTTGACACTTGTCGCTCAAATAGAGGGCACGTTAAATTCGCGCCCCCTAACTCCTCTGCCTTCAGATGTTAATGACTATGAAGTTCTCACCCCTGGCCACTTCTTAATTGGCCGCCCAATTAACTCAATTCCAGAACCGCAATTAATTGATGTTAATGAAAATCGTCTTTCAAGATGGCAGAAAATGACAAGATACTCGCAACTAATTTTGAAAAACTGGCAGAGAGATTACCTAAATCATCTCCAAAATCGCACTAAATGGCAATTTAAGCAAGATAATATTCCTATTGGTACTATGGTGTTACTTAAAGATGAAAATCTACCTCCAGGTAAATGGGCTTTGGGTAGAATTCTGGAAACAATTCCAGGTCCTGATGGGAGCATAAGAGTTGCCAAAGTAAAAACTTCTGCAAATACCTTTCTCAGGGGCATCTCAAAAATATGTATTCTTCCAGGACAAGAAAATTGTTAAAATTTTTAATTGTGATTATTGTCCTTCATAGTGCACAATTCATTTTAATTATTCATCGGGTTTGGTAACTAACTTCTTATTAATTGTATGTGTATTGCATTTGTATCTTGTATTTCTATGTCTTTTTTATATTCAGTATTGTTTATCATAATGTATAATTATTGAAAATTCTTTCAATGCCGGGCGGAATGTTAAGTATTTAGCGCCAAATGCGCCACTCCCGCTCCGCTCGGCGCGTCGCCAAGCAGCGACCCCCCTTTGGGTTGCCGATCACTCGCTCCCGGAGTGGGGCATTCGCAGCCAGAACTCCGCAGAGTGTAGTTATCAATGTCCATTCGTCTTATGTTAATTCAATAAATGTTGTGAGTTACTAGTATGAGTTATCTAATGTTCACAAGGACCAGCACGCCTCCCTAATACAGTCCACTCGCGCATCACGCATTTTACATTAAGTAATTAAATAAAGATTGAAAAATAAAAAATTTGAAAGTAGGGTTTTGAGATGGGGAAAAAGTGTGTCGGTCGGTCTGTCTGTCTGTCGGTCTGTCTGTCTGTCTGTCTGTCTGTCTGTCGGTCTGTCCCCCCCTAATAACTTTTGAACGAATTGTCCGATTCGAAAAGTTCTTTTTGCATTCGAAAGATCTCGGTGAGGACATCTCCTTTCCATATCTTACTTTTTGATTTGAACAATTTTTTGTTCAAGTTTGAACAGTTCAAAAAATTTTAACATTAGCGCCTATGGACAAAATTGAAGCAAATTATGTAAACTCTGGGCACAAGACCCAAGTTCCTATTGCAAGCTTATTGGAAGAAGTTATCGGTGTGAAATATTGATTTGAACAGGTTTTTGTTCATTTTTGAACAGTTCAAAAAAAAAATTGCGGCATTTTTCCATTATTCCGGTGCAGGCGATAAAGTCGCCAAAAATGAAGCAACTAACGCCAAACGGAATATCGTCGCTGTTATCCTTTTGCGTGTTCCGTCGCCAAAAATTTTGCTCTGCGAGATTTGCGCCTTGGTAATGAAAAGGTACCAAATTAACAGTAGCGCCTACGGGAAATTTCAATCTCATGTAAATCCTGATCTAAACGACGGATTGGCTCGCAACAAACTTTATCGGAAAGATATTACGCTGTAGAACATGTACTGATACGAAGTTCAACAAGAACTGAACAAGCCTGTTTTCTTATGAAATTTTTGATCGGGATTTTTAAGGGCATTTCTCAAAAAATAAAAAAATGAATGAATGAATGAATGAATGAGTGAAAGAATGAATGATTGAATCGATGAAAGAATTAATGAATGAATAAATTAATGAGTGAAAGAACGATTGAATGAATAAATGAGTGAATACATGATAAAGTAATTAAATGAGTGAATGAATGAAAAAATAAATTAAAGAGTGATAACTACATGAATGAGTAAATGAATGACTGAATAAATGAGTAAATGAATGACTGATTGAATGAATATGTATTATCCGTTGAAAAAAGTATATTTGAAGTAATTAAGAACTAAAGCTAAATGTGAAAGAGAGAGAAAGTGTTATAAATTTGAAGTTGGGTGTATACGGGAAAGTAGGCTCTTATAGTTCTAGACGGAACTTCTTGTTGTTTACTCATTACACGCAGCATGCCTTTGGTTTAAGGGAATCGATAAAAAAAAAGTGCATTGAATAAAACACCTTTAAAATACAAAGTGCAGCATACTTTTCCCTTTAACTTAAGCTTAGATGGAACGTGGTAAAATTTAAGCAAAAAGCATACCGATCGTGACTAGAACTACTTCGCACTCAATTTGCACTTCAGCTCCATTTCTTCAACTGATTTTGCAGAACGTGGCTTTAAAACCGAAGTAGCAGAAAAATATCCTAGTATCTCCTTGGGTGATAGTCACAGAATTGACATGGAGGCATATATCTTCCCAGCATAGTCGGTGTATTTTACTTTGGTTTCCCTTTCGTTTCCTTTTGCGCTGCTGAAGTGACAACGAGTGAAAAATATGAGTTGAAAAGCATATTTATTTTCTAAGCATTTTTAAAAACCTTTTGTCGAGCTCATTTTCTTTGGGATATTACCGCCTTCGGCGATCAGATAGTTTGCCATTTTAATTTTTTAACTGTTAGTGATAACTTACGTTATTCATTGACCTTTTGCGGGTATGTCAAAAATTAAAGAAATAGGAAAAGAATGAATTACACGTTAAAATTGAGCGCATCACTTTGAAATGTAATACTCACTGGAATTTTTAATCCAAAGAAGGAAAAAAGTTTGATTCCCACACAGGACAAAACGTGCAAAAAACTAGTCACTTGACAAAAAAAGATTTTCAAAACAAGGAAAAATGATTGAAAAAAAAACAATAAACCATAGAAACTTTATTATAAAGAGAACAGTTAATAATTTTTTATAGTTAAGCAAATTGAAGGTTAAGATAAGACACAAAAACAGCGTAGTAGAAGCTCTCTTAAGCGGCTCCGGATTAACCGGCCTTCGCTTTATCCGGCCCCTATTTTAAAAATACAGAAACAGCTTTTAAAGCACTACTTATATGAAAGAAACAGGTGCTGCGATACTCGGGGAAATTTTTTCGTGGAATCCTTATCTCCCCGGACAAAAATGACATTCCGATGTCGGAGAGAGGGAGGGGGAGGGTGCGTTCTGTGAATCCGCTTACGGGTCCAATGAAATCAAATGTGGCTATTGGCTTATCTCAGGTTCAGAGGGTCAAGCGCTTGATAACTGGTATGTAAATCTCAAAGTAACTACTAAAGCGCAATAAATCATCACACCACCACTCTCTTTTATATTGCATAATATATCTCCCATTTTTTGCTATCCCCCGGCATAACCCTATTTTTACGTAACCGGTTTACCATCGGTCCCAATTAAGCAGGTTAACAGAGGTTCTACTGTACAGTTTATTCCGGTGGATTCAGTGGCGGATTTACCAGTAGGCTGAGTAGTCTTGAGCCTAGGGCGGCAGATTTTTGGGGCGGCAAATTTGGGGACCGAATTTTTTTTTTTTTTTTTTTTTTTTTTTTGTTTTGCTACCTCGTAAGAATCAAAAAGGTTTTTGCATAACGGTTTTCTGATGTCTTACAGATAATGTCTAATTTTGCCGATGACTTTCCTCTCTCACTTGTCATTGCACATTCCGAGAATAGAAAACTTCCATATTCTAGAGTGAAAGTGTAAAACATCTAGTTCGCCGCCCCCCAACTAATAATCGGCCTCTGCACCCACACTTTATATGAGTGAAATGAGCGAAATTGTAGAAAGTGTATTTCCCTCTTCCCACTATCAACCCATACATCGGCCAGTCCTACTACTGGTTGGAGGCTGCGAACTGGATGGTTTTTATATAATTTTGTGATTTTTATTCGAATATAGTAAATAATTTAGTGAACAATTTTACCGATTTCAATCTTATGTATCGACTATTATGTGCTGAACATGCACTGATGCTCTAGACACTCTCTGTTCTATGTTGTGGGGAGTCAGTAAATGCGAACCCACACGAGTGCTCCAAAATTGAGCATGCCTCTCAGACCGAGTCGTTAAATGATGATCGAATGCAAACAACTGTAGATCAAAACAAAGATCCAGCTTTATGGGAAATTATCGCGAGATATGGCTTCGATCAAAACAAGTCTTCTGACTTCTCTAAAAGTGAAAAACTAATATGCTGATCAACGTCGTTTCTTGCCAGTGAGTATCTTCCAAAGAAAACTGCTTGTACGTGTAATAAAGATTATTTATTCACGTTTACCAAATGTACATTATTGTGTAAGTAGCATACATTACCCCGCTCGTACATGATTGAGCTATGATTAGCTCAAAAATATACCCAAAAATTATTTTACGTGAAGTTTTCACGAAAGTTTTGAATTGTGAAAATAATGTTCGACATGACAACCATAGAGGCAAGGGCGGCAAAAACTGTACAGCCTATACCTTGAAAATTTGTAAATCCGCCACTGGGTGGGTTATGTCTCAAACGACTGTTAGCCCAGAAAAAGTCATATTTTAGACATCCTTTCAGCTGATGTGAAAAATAACACGTGATTCGTATAATCCCTTTTGTGCTTCTCAACCTTTCTACTACAGTCGACAGGGTGGCGTAGTGGTAAGACGCAGACCTCGTACGCCCAAGATCGCAGGTTCAAACCTGGCCCAAATCGGTGGATTTTCAAGATGCAGAAAATCGTCTGCGCCCATGTCGTATGATTATACGGCATGTTAAAGATCCGTTGAGTATCCGTTTGGCATGGATATTCACGGCTAAATTAAATTCCTAGTGCCGTTTGCATCAACGAGAGCTCAAGTGCCGCCATCTAGGGAGAATCTGAGCGTCCAAAAATTGCAGCAATGGTACCTGACTCATTGCGGTGCCGTTGAAAGAGTTAGTACCAATCTCTGGGGACGCACTAGGTCTGTAATCGTTGAGGACCAATACTGCAGCCTTATTAGAAACAAAAAAAAAAAGAAACCTTTCTACTACTTATACGCGGTGTTTATAAAACAATTTGGTTCATAACGAACAATGACACTGACTTAAGAGGGACATTTATCTATTTACTAAACTAAAGATATGTCACATAAAAACTTTGAAGTTGAAAATTTTAAAGTTTCGTGTCATTAACTTTTATTTATTAAAACATTTTTTGTATTATGTTTTTCTTTCAGCTGCAACCATCGTTTGTGGAACAGGTTAGCTTTGTCGAAGGATACTACGTTGGATACAGAGAACTTCCAAGTGGTGGACCATACGTTTACAAAACAGTAAAAATAGGACAGTCACAAACGGATGCAAATTACACTCTTGTTGGGCTCAAACGAGGAACACAATATAGCATAGTTGTTCAAGCTTTCAACAGTCAAGGTGCAGGTCCTCCTTCGGACGAAATAATTATCCAAACTGCTACAATAGGTAAAAATTGTACAGATACTTAAAAAAAAATTTTATGTATGCAGAAGATCGGTATTATTACTATTATTTTTCATATATTATGCATTTCCTTTGCCTTTTCAATATGCAACTAACATTTATAATTACTATTTATTGCTTCAGTTTATTTCTTTGACTCATTCTTCTTAGAAATTAATAAGAGTTCTTATATATTAGAAATTAGAGAAAGGGCTTAACAAGTTTCAAAAACAAGCGGGGGTCTGAAATGAAATTATGTTTTTCAATCGTCATAATAAATCTCTTTTCGTAAACTAATTTCAACCTAACAGAGTTTTTTTAAAAATCACTGCAGTGTCAAAATAGTATTATTCACATCACAGTAGTTTTAAGTGTTTACTTTTTTCAAAGGCAAGTGTGTGTGATTCCTCATTCCTCAAACGATCCCTAGCTGACTAATGTGGCTCCATCTATCGAAAACTTTTTGCCCAATTTCTATTCTTTAAAAAAATTACAAAGACATGTTTACGTACACTAAAACTAAAACTACTGCTTTCTATTCCCGCCATGTAGGAGTGTCAGGGCGGGAATAGAAAGCCCTCTCCCTCGGCTTGGGAAATATAATGTATTTATATGCATGTACATGTGTTGTTTTTATTAATGCAATGAGTTTTCATGGGTAGAGCAGGGCATAGAAGGCTCATTGATCACAGTTTGCCCCCCCCCCCCCAAAATTTTGAAATAATGCGCCTGTGTTCAGGTCCACTAAAGGCTTCTATTCGGGTTGTTTTGGACAGCAGTATATGCGTAGATTATCTTCAATAATTTTCATTCGCAAGCCCAGAAATAGGCTGGGAATGGAAAACCATTTCTTGCGAATTCGCAAGTAACCTCAAAATTTTAGTACTACTGTTTTTATAATGAATTATTTTCCATGTTATCATTTTGCTTGAGTAAAAAAATAGTATTTCTTAATGTGAATTAACATTTATTTTTAGAAAAGCCACTATACAGATGCAAAATAAAAACAGCTGGGAACTGCATATGCGTACAATCCATCAAAATATTATTCTTTTTAATTCTGTTATTTTTACCATGTATTGTTAACTTACAAGGCTTGTTAAAAGAATTCTGAAACACAGCCAAGGTTATAATAGCTGCACTCTGAGAAACGCATGCTCCAATCTCACGAAACTTTCGTCGTATTTGACGAAATGGCTTCGTGAAAAATGCTCAGAGTAAACCTTTCGTCAAATTGTCGAAATTTGTGTAGTAACTTTTTTGAGTCACGTGATCGCGGGAGAAAAGAATTGTTATAAATGACGAAATTTTCTTGATGATTGGAGAATCGTCGAAAATGAGGCTTCTATTTTTGAGAGTGTGATTTTTAGTGGAAGAAGGTGCATGATATTCTTAGTGGCATTGGTTATTTCAGGTGCTTTATAGATGGTAGTAAATTCAATGCAATCGGCCAGTTAATGTGGCTGCTTTGCATAGCAAACAAATAAACACACAAACGAGTTCTATACATAGACCTAAATAAACACTAAAACCTAATACCATCAGCTGTTGATTTAATTAACGTTGTTAAGACGAATGATATAACTCTTTTGTTAAGTTAAACATTTCGTTTATTTATTTGATTTTAAAATTTCGCGTAACTACACTTAGTACCCACGTTTAGTTTTGCGTAAAGAAAAGAATATTTAATTATATGATTTTTTTAAAGTATAGAAACTGAGTAACTGATTATAAGTAGTCATTTGGAGGGCTGCAATTCCCCACGCCAATGTTTTTTTAAATAGTGATAGGCTTGCCTAAGAAGTAGCAAAAGAGTGTAACCATATATTTTACGGTAAAATTAGCTGCGCAAAAACGTATAAATTTATAACTTTCGCATAAATGCCGTACCCAGCAGAAAAGATTTTCGGAAGACGTCACGTTAAGGCCACCCGAAGAACATGTTTTCCCCGGGGGAGGGGTATATCATGAGTGCTCACCCCCAAAGCACGACCCTTCATGATGAGCACTCCTGTGCGCGTATATACAGTAAAACCCGTTTAAGAAGTTCCCGCTTAAGAAGTTTTCCCGTTTAAGAAGTTTTTAATTTCAATACCAGTTTCATTCCCATCTCCCCAATGTTAAAATAACCCTTTTAAAACGTTTTGATTTTATTTTTTTCCCGCTTAATAAGTTTTCATATCGGTCTTTTTTTTCTTTCAAGTGACACTTTAGTCTTCTAAAGTTTCTTTTTTTTAAAAGTTTTTTTCAAACTACGTAGTTCTTTTTCTTTCGAATGGAAAAAAGACAGAAGTAGGTTCAGAAAAGCTGCTTTGGTCAGCTTTTTCTCAAGGGCACCCTTTTCTCAACACCAAAGTTCCAGGAAAACAGGTGGCAGAGAGGTCAGTTGTCAGGAGAACAATAATGACTGATAAGGGGAGAAAGAAATGTTTGTAGCTTCTCCTATATGGGTGTTGCTCTTCAACAGTAATAAAGCAGGGAGCAGGGGTGAGTAGGTATTGTATCAATAAGTTAACTGAACCATGAGTTGCTGTTAACTCGCAATGCATTCTCTCACCTTGTTTTAAAATGGAATGAACCACAGACTACAGTTGTGGTTGGTGCTCAGCTCTTTCCACTGAAATTATTTTTCTACGTGATTCTTAGCTTCCTACGTCAGTGAAAAAATTTGTGAACAAACTCCGCTTCTTTTTCAAAATGTCTGGAAAAGGAATTAAAAGAAAAGCATTGTCGATTGAGGAAAAAGTCAAAATATTGAAAGATGTGGATAACAACTCACATTTATCTAGGGTTGAAATTTCTAAAAAATTAAATCTTCCAGTGACGACATTGAATGGAATTGTTGCCAAACGAGAGGTCATTTTGAATTCTTGTAACCAATCTCGGAAAATAAAGAAAGTTAAGAGGGGAAAGTATGAACACATAGAAGAGAAGTTGTTAATTTGGTTCAAGCAAGCAAGATCGGCGAACATTCCCGTAAGCGGAACTATTTTAAAAGAAAAAGCCGAAGAAATTGCTAAAAAGATGGACGTTGATTTTGTTTCTTCAAATGGATGGATTGACCGCATGAAAAGAAGAGCTGGGTTAGTGTACAAATCGGTAAAAGGCGAGAGCAAGAGCGTCGACCTTCATGAAACGGATGCATGGAAGAGCACCTTACCTGAATTGATATCTGGCTATCAACCAAAAGACATATTTAATATGGACGAGTGTGGACTTTTTTATAACCTTTTTCCGGACAAAACTTATGCCTTTAAAGGTGAAAACTGTCATGGAGGGAAAAGAAGCAAAGAAAGATTAACAGTATTAGTAGGTGCTAATATGGACGGAACCGAAAAATTACCAATTTTGGTAGTTGGCAAATCTAAAAAGCCAAGATGTTTCCAAAACGTTAAGTCACTTCCTTGTGAGTATGAAAGCAATAAATCGGCGTGGATGACGATTCCAATCTATGAATCATATTTAAAGAACTTAAACAACAAAATGAGGAAAGCCAAAAGAAACATTCTCATCTTTGTGGACAATTGCGCCGCACACTCGAAAAACGCTCAATATTCAAACATAAAAGTGCATTTTCTACCCCCGAACTCTACCTCCGTTTTGCAGCCGATGGATCAAGGGGTCATCAAAGTGTTTAAGCAACACTATAGAAAAAGGCTCGTGAAATGGATACTGGAAAAGCTTGAGAGCAGTGATGAATTTAAAAAAGTGAACATCTTGGAAGCAATCCATTTTCTCGTATCTTCTTGGGACTTAGTTACACCATCTGTAATTTCAAATTGTTTCCAAAAAGCTGGATTCCTGGATGGAGAATCAACAGAAGAGTACGATTTTGACATTGACAACAGTGATGATGATGATGATTGGATGACGTTGCAACGAAAAATGAAATTAAGTACATCCTTTGAGGAGTATGTTGCGATCGATGACGAAGTACTACCATGTGAAGTGCTTACCGTGAATGATATTTGTGAGGCAACAGAAGGCAGTGAAGAAATAAGTGAAGAAATAAGTGAAGATGAAGAAGATGGCATGGAAATTCCCAGCTTTACAGAAGCCATAAAAGGACTGGAAACATTTCGCCGGTTTGTCGAAACAATTGAAAATGTGCCTGAAGAGGTCTTTAAAAGCTTGCGGCAATTGGACTGTTTCCAGTTACAGATTTCTGAGCGAAAGAGAAAACAAAAAACTATGCTGGATTTTTTTCAGAAAAGCAGTGAGTAAATGTAATATCTTCAAATGGCTGATGTTTCGGTAAAGAATTTTTTCCTTATTGATGTTGTTTTAATTATGAAAAATTAATTAATAAATGCATGAATTTTAAAGCAAAACTTAAAATTATGGAAATGTATTCCATGTCTAATTTAAATATTGACAAATGATATCATTCCTAAATATCATTAAGTAAATTCATTTTCAAAAATAGAGCCTACCCGTTTAAGAAGTTTTCCCGCATAAGAAGTTTTTTTCTCTTGGTCCCTTGGAAAACTTCTTAAGCGGGTTTTACTGTATATGTATATATGGGGGGAGGGATCGCCGAATCTTGGTCCGCCTCGGATCTCAGAGAAGAAAAATCCATCACGGCTTTCACCAAGTGGCAAAATAAATGTTATAAATGGTTTCTGTGTTACTAAATATGTGTTTTTGCTAGTTTTATTGTTAAACAATATAAAAAAATGTCAGGAAATAAAATAATAATAAAAAAGAAAGACTTAAATAAAATGAAATATCTCGTGCAAATCCGTCGGTGCTCGCTTTTCATATAATCAGGCTAAAAGAAAAAAACCCTCAAAGTATTAATATGGGAGAGGTCCAGACCCCTGGATCCCCCCTCAGGGTATGCCTTGCTACAAACATTTAAGAAACAATTGCTCTCACTTGAGGTTCTCTTTACGCCTTGAATACACAGGCAAATTTAAATTCCATCCGAAACTGATTCTTTAATGAAGCTAAGTTTTGTATTTAGGCGCTCTTAGAACACGAATTATTATTTGTTTATTGATTTTTTGAATTATGCGAGAAAGCCGAGGCTAAAATATTTCACTTCAATAATCAGAAACAGAATACGTTCCTCGAGCTAAAACAAACAACAGAATGTTTAGGAAGAGAAAGTGATTGATGCATAAAATAATTATAACGTAATTAAACAGTTTCTGCATATTAAATTTCTCTATGCCAATGTTATTTAGAGACTGAGCTTTGAGCAACGTGACTTTATTTTGACAGCGGCGTGTTACATTTAAAAGCAGGTTTCCAATGACTGCCAATTACTTCGCTTTTATGAGAAAAATGCTTTTTTTTTTCTTCTTTGCAGCAACATCAATGTCAGCTAATTGCTTTGGATCACATTTTGGAAAGATTTTATGACTTTTTTAACATTAAATCTGGAACATAGTATTACTTATTAAAAATTTATATCTCTATTAAGGATTTAGTTCATTTTAACGGTTTAAAAGGATATTATAAAGTTGCAGTTTATTTACAACTTCAGAGTTTTATTAATAGCCAATTTTAATAATCCTCAATATCTGCCCAATAATGATTAACCATATATGGCAAAATGAAAAAAAAAAGTGCTTTTGATGTTTTGGAGGAACTAAGAATCATAAATATTAACTGCTTTTATGTACGTACTTTTTTCTTTGATATATATATATATATATATATATATATATACACACACATATATATATTACATTTTTATAAAACCATAACATTTTATTATATTTGTTTATTTTCCTTTTGAACTTTATTATTATTGTTATTTGAGCAACATACAACGCTGTTTACTAAATGGAACTAAACATTTGACCTTAAAAAAAATGTTTTAGGCACCAATTATTAACAATGATATGTATGTTTTTTTTTTTTTTTTTGTCATTTCTTTATTTATTTTATTTTTTTACAGAGCGAAGTCTCTCAAAAAAGTTTAATGCATTATGTTTAAAATTATACCAATTATTTGACATCTTGTCAAATATATCAGGACAGCAGGCTTGCTTTTTGAAGCTATAGTTCACTTAGTAGTTTTCTGATAATAGAACGGAAAATATGTCAGGATACTTGCTAAGCACGGTAGACCTTTAAATGTATATTTGTTTGCGGGCCCGCATTTAAGGTGCTGTGCGCCCCTGCGTTTTTAATGATTACCCAACTTCGTCCCACGTACTAAACCCCAACAGCACAAACAAGGAAGCAAACCTTGATTACACGGACAAAGGTCACCGTTAGTACTGACAGGTCTAAGAGAGAATACATTTACACAGCCCTAGTTTAATTGCATTTTAAATGTCACTTTGTTCTGAATCTTTAAAAAAATATACGATTTTTTCCGCTCCCCTCCCCTCCTTTACATATTTCCGTCCTTTGTATGAGTACATAATAACCCTTACCAAAATACGGATTTGGGTGAGGTTGATTCTAATAAAATACTACAAGGTACAGTCACTGCCTTAGAAATCTTATTATACAATAAAATGATTTTTTGTCTTTAAATTTTATCAACTGGATTGCTATTAACATTTTAAATTGATTTGATACTAGTGCTACCAATTTATTATATTTTTTTAATGAACTTAAATTTCAAAATGTTATTTTGGCGGCCTATCACCAAAATTTGTAATTTGCTCCAGATCCCACTTATATAACTTTCTATGCTTATTTTTTGTATCTTAAACGATGAAAGTACTTCTAGTGCAACATAACAAAATAATAAAAGACGTGGCATGAAGTAGATTAAATCTGCAGATTTGCGTGAAGAATGGGAGCGAAGTGAATCATTAATTAAATGGAAAAAATTCTTCAAAATGTGTGTAAAATCTTAAAAGATGAAGATCCAAAGGAGATGAGTATTTTTGTGAAAAGTTTTACCTGCACTCAAGTCGCACGTGCTGATCAGTGCTTGAAGTTTTGAATTCCAACCAGGCATTTAAGTTTAATGCAGTTAGAATTATGCAGAAATGTTCATTTCCAAGGGCCTCAATTTTGCGAAAATATCTGCAGTGTTATATTCTACCGAAATTAGTTAATGATTCAGCTATTATTAATTTGTTTGTCTCGGTCCCCCTTATAAAACCTACAAGTGTGAAATATTTTCTGAAAACTTCACTGTAATTTTACCAAAAATAAGGGATAGTGACAATGATGTTTTTATAAAGTTTTCATTTTCAAGTTTGGATATTAAATTTTTGATATTCATTTGAATGGTTACATTTACGTACGTAGCATATACACTAGCGTCACTATGGGGGGTGGAGAAAGGCGGTCCACACACCCCACCCCCTTTGGGGGATGTTGAGGGGTGACACCCGAATTCAGCTAAAGAGTTTTTGAAAAATTAAATACTTAAGTTATAGAATTTTACTGATATTACTTCAACGTATCAAAACTGGAAAGAAATGTCGTTTACTGAAAATTACACCAAGTAAATAAAATGGAATTTCTAAGGGGTTTTTTTTCCTTCTTTTTTTTTTGGCAATACTGAAAATAAAGCAGGGATCTGGAGCGGAGCGGAGTATAGAACATAACTTTGGAGCAAGGGAGAAACGAGATTTTGCTCGAAACTGGAGCAGAGGCGGAGCAAAGAAATTTTAGATCAACAATATAATCTATTAAAATTATTCGGAGGATGAAGAGGAGCTGGAGCAGAGGCGGAGCAAAGAAATTTGAGATCAACAACATAATCTATTAAAACTATGCGGAGGAGAGGAACTGAAACGGATCAAAGCACGTATTTAGAAGTCGGAGTGGAGAAACTCAAGAACGTAGCTGCTCCAGATCCCTGACATAAATTACAAATCTATAAGTTTATATTTACAACACAACAACGCTTTTTGGGGGGAGGGGGAGGGGGGACACACATGTTAGGAACGACCATTTTTACTATTGTGTTTTATTTCTACACGGAAAACGATGAATATTATGAATAATTATTAATACTATTTCGTTATTATAATACAGTTTCATACTTTAAAAAAATGAATATGGAATTTTAAACTAGTTTTCTTCTTTTTCTTTTCAGATCCTCCTTCATCCCCCCTATTAAAAGTTATCGACACATCCGCCACGTCGATAAGTATTAATTGGGAAGCAAAGTCTTCAAATGAGAGACCTATTACTGGTAAAATGATATTTTATTTTAAAGTTTACTTTGGTTATGAAAATACATTATGTTCTCACATTCAAACTGCATTTACCAAGCAATTAAAATATAAGTGTTCCTAAGACAAGAGGTGTTCATAATAAAAACCGTTAAAATCATGTGATGCATAGGAGTCACATAAGAAATTCAGAAAATCAGCTCTAAAAGGAATAATGTGCTAAAAGCTAAATAAAAGAATGATATGCACATTTCAAAGTAGGTGCACTTTCAATTTCCAAGCACTAAAAGCATCGCATTTTAATATAAAACCAGGAAACCTTCTCCAATTTCGGTATAATAGAATTTTATAAGTTATTGGAATAAGAAAATGTCTCTATTGCTAAAAAAGATTGTCTACTAATCAATGTATCTATATATAAATAGGCAAGGACAAAACAGTTAAGTACTATTTTCTTCTTTGTTTGCAACCGATTTTCTTACTTTGCTATTTAGTAGCTATTAGTGAGTTTTTGTGTTATCGATAAATTAAAAACATTTAATTATTTTTTTCCTCCTACTTTCGGCGTAGATTCGAAGCTAATTTTTAGAAGTCTTCATTCGTCATACTTTCATACTACTTCTTACAGCTACAATCTACAATATTTGGACTATACTCAATAAATTTCTTACTGTTTATGATTCAAAGAAGAAATGGGAAGAACAAAACAAGAGCGAAAATGTAATCCATTAAATCAATGCCAAAGCAAAAATAATACTTATCTTAGGGTTTCAGTTAATCCTATAGATATGTATACGGTAAGCCAGTCTGCCCATTACAATGTCAACCAAAATAAAATGCAATTTGCAACTAGCAATATCTTATATATAAAATGAGATAATATGTGCGGTGACGCGTTATTTTGCTTCGAATCAACGTTTCGTAAGTTTGTTGTTTGCATTAGCGCTCTGAACTCTTGATTAAATTAAAGGTGAGTGTTTGTTTCTAATTTATTCAAGAATAATAGGGTGGCATAAAATTTTTTTATATATATTTTCTTTACAGGAGAAGCAGTGCAGAAAGATAAAATTTATGCATGTAATATGAGTCACAAATGCATTAAATTAAGCAACTAAGAGTGGCCAATCAGTTGCACTGAGGAGAGATTAATTGAAATAAATAATTTGTTTTGTTTAAATTGAAATATTTAAACAAAACAAACTGATTTCAAACAGAGCAACTGAAATGTCTAAAAGTTGTTTAAACGTTCGAGGCTGAATTTGAACAATATAACAAATTACGGTCGAATTCCCACTGCTGGGTGAACTCTATTCGCTATAAAAGTATCAATATATTGATGTATAAGTTGGGATTAATGTCTGTTTATACTCACTGAAGATTTATTTTTATGTGTGTATGTAGCACTCTGAAACTAAAAGTTTTGATTAAAATGATGTTAGTGATAAGTATTTTATTTTTGCGCTGGTTAAAGCACGAAATGGAACAACGTAATAGAAAATCAAATTCAATGAAAAATGCGTATGATTCTTCTGGTTATACGAGTATCTAGTAAGTACAAACAAAGTTATATTAAGCAATGTAAAGTTATAATAAGTAATGAAAAATTAAATGTTTCCATGCTCTGAAACCATTTCATCAGTTTTACAAACTTTCTTATGATTTCAGCCCTTGTTTGCAGTTTTTATTATAATTTCTGACTCATTGGGCTGTCTTACGTCAAACAACGTTGCACTTATTTCTACTTTAAAAAAAAGAAAAAAGGCAATTCTACAAAAAAACATTTTCAAAGTTTTTTTTTAATACAACATACTAATTAAAGAGCTGAAATCCTTTAAATGCATACTAGGTTCTAAGGAAATAACCCTTGTACGATTGTTTTCAGATAGACAGCATGTCGTACACGTTTCTGTTATGTAATTAGAAACAGAAAAAAATGATCTCATGTTTAAAAACTATTCTTAATTTGTTAAAATAAATCATATTTATAAAAACTATTACACTTACACTGATTCTACGGACTGCCATCTTCATGACATTTAAATTTTGAAATTTTGAGCGCTTCCGCTCATCTTTCCCATTTTGCATTTGAGCACCTCTCAGTTTTTCACCAAAACCGAAGCCAGTGGTATTATCATTAATGTTACTATTATTTTCTTATTCATTATATTTTGAATTATCAAGATCATATTAGGTAGAATTTATTCACGTTTGATGACCAACAGAGAAAAGGTTTGAGAAAGATTTTAAAAATTTTTTGTTCAATAATTTTTTTAAAAATATTTGTCGATAGATGGCAGCACAGCTTACGAAAGAATTTGTTATCCCTCAAAAAACAATTTAAAAATGCCGACTGTTTCTCAACCTTTTCGGTATTGCGACGCCATTTAAATCGAAAACAAAAATAAATAAATAAATAAATAAAAAGGCTTGCGACCCCCCTGATGCAATATTTTATTTTTATAATAATCAATTTCATACCATTTGATTAAAATTTAAGATATTTTATTTCATAAAAGATTTTTTTTCTACTGTTTTTAGTGTATCAGATTACGATAAGTTTTATATTTAAACGCGACTGCTACAGGTCTCGCGACCTCAATTTGAGAAACAATGCACTATCGCGATCCCCAAGGGGGTAGCGCTTACCACTTAGGTATAAAAGGCATCGTAATCTGAGCAAAAATGTAAAAAATATCATTATTTTGAGCAAATTATCTCAAATTATAATCAAATGTTACAAAATGCAGCGTTGTACAAAAAAAGAAAAAAAGAATATTGCAGCAAGGGGGACGCAAAACATTTTATGAGATTGAGAAAGGTTGCACTATAGAAATAAATTGGTCTGCGTGTTTTAATTAAAAATAATAAATAACTAAGTACGAAATAAAACGAAAGTTACTAGGATACTTTTTATTTACTTAATAATTTTATTTCGAACAACTGTGTGTGCGTATATATCAACATTTTTAGGTTATATTATTTTAATTGCGAAGTAATATGTAAACAAAAACGTAACTTTGGAAAAGATATCAAAACCTCTGTTTCAGTCATCAGAAATCCTTCCCGTTGACTGAAGCGTATGGCTATGTACTGATGTGAGATCATGCGATATTCGTTATTGTGGGACTGAGGCTGCATGTACCCAAAGTTTGCAGTTTCCTAAAATAGCAGCAGGTTGGATCATGGTTCGGTCTTTCGTCCCCAAAACACGGCCGGCTTGGAAAATGCAATGCTGCCTGGTGGCTGTATCCGCCAATGTTCAGTGCAAATCAAATTTCTAAAAATATTTTACAAAAACAACGTGATATCGGATTATAATCTTGTTTATTGTTATACATTTAATTTATATTTATTTTATTTCATATTTATTAATTATCGTCTGTATTTCTTAATATTTAAAACAATTACTTTAACTTAAAATATTTTTAATACTGCTACTTTAACTTAATCGATTGTCATTACTTTCCGTTCTCCTTAGAAGTAAAGCGGCCTTTACACACACGTTCTTAACCGCGGTCCGGACGACGAGCCATTCAGATCCGCGGTCAAGAGCGTGCGTGTAAATGCAATTTTAGGACGCTCAAGAACGCGGTTAAGAATGACACTCAGATGCGCGCTCATGATCGCGCTCCAAGAAATGATGCATTTTACTTACACGTTCTTAACCGCGCATCAAAGCGGGAGGATTGGACAATTCTGCAGGCTGTGGCTTCTGTAGGGGACTTCAATGGAACGCCCCGCATCTGAACGCGATCTTGCGCGCGGTTAAGAATGTGGTGCATTTTTCGACACATTCTTGAACGCTACGGTTTTACTCGCGTTCTTCAGCGTGGCTAGATGCGCCACGTTCAGTCGCGCGGTTAAGAACGTATGTGTAAAGGGCGCTTAAGAATGCAACTGCACTGCATGTGTATAGTATATATAATGTGTATATTAATGTATTGTAAATAAAAGTATGTGTTCGTCAGGATTTTATCAAAGTATTATTCCAAGAATTTCTACAGCATTTAACCAATTTAACAGTAAAATTTCACGCAACTACACGAAATTTATTGTCTTCAGAATGTCTTACCAATACAATTAACTAATGTTGTGAGAATTTGTAGTTAGTTTATGATGCATTCCATTATTATAGCCAGTCTGAATTATTGAGTGAATATGAGGTAGGGACAATTTTGCCCATCATATTATATTTTCGGTCCGGTGGTCGAAACTCATGCAATAGTATGTGCTTGATTTTCAATACTAAAACAACAGTATTAATATTTACATTTATCCCTAGGTTACATCTTGACGTATAAAGGAACTTCCGGACAATGGCATGAAATTCGTCTTCCAGCATCACGCCAAAGTTTTGTCCTAGAAAATCTGCAATGTGGCACATCATATCAAATAGTTCTGACTGCATTCAATGGTGTTGGCCATGGAGAGCCTAGTGAAATGTTACAAATTACTACGAATGGAAGAGGTAATAGCAAACAAATCTTAAATTATAAATTTTTCCTTATAATTATGATTTTTTTGAAAATCATAATTATTTTGCCTATATTTACTAAGCCGTAAACATGCCCTTTTATTCACAGTCGTATACATAAAAGTACATATGTACCTTATGTTTTTATATTTTTCATGCCTAATTTTGAATCATTTGCTTTTATTAATGCTCAAAATTTAAAAAATGGCACTGTGAATGTCATGAAAGATCAACTTATCTTTATAAACAAAATCGACTCATTTAAAAATGCATCGGTACGTGCGAACCAAGTTTACTACATCAGTTCTTCCCAAAGTGGTATTATGGTTCCCTGGTGATCTCTTCCGTCCTGCAAGGTTCTCATGTCAAAAATAAAAAGATAAATAAATAATCAGGGGCGCATGCGTGTACGAGCCAGATCTCCCTTTAGCAAATTAACACCAAATTTAAGCCTTAATAAATTGATTGCACAGTTTTCCAGATAACTTACATGATACCAATTTGTGTAATAAGGGACTAACACACAAATTAAATTAACACCAAATTTAAGCCTTAATAAATTGATTGCACAGTTTTCCAGATAACTTACATGATACCAATTTGTGTAATAAGGGACTGTTCATAAATGATGTCACGCTTTTTCCGATACATTTGAGCCCCCTCCCCCTTTGTGACAAAATGTCACACTTCAACGGACCCACCTCCCCTCCTTTGCCACATGTCGCGCTATGTTGTATAAGCTTTGATCTCACACTTGTTACCCCTCCCCTTGTCAGGCTTTGTCACAATTTCAGGAACCTCCCCTCCCCCCTCGAAGCGTGACATCATTTATGAATGACCCCTACGCTGACTTCAGCACTTGTTGGATGCCTGTTTGTATAAGAATTCTACAATTCATAACACCTTGCTATTTTTCTTGTTATTTACTTCGTTTTGCAAAGATGTCAAAAACTGCAAGATAAAGGTCTGATTTCCAAGTTTAAAAGCAAAAACCAAGCGCAAGTAAGTAATTTATTGCTGATCATTTTTCTGCCATTCTGAAAAAAATAAATAAAAAAGGTAAATAAATACATAAAATAAAATAAATTATATAAATAAATAATAACTAAAAAAACAGAGATGATTTTGTTGGAGGAAGGACATGCATACTCCGTATTAGGGATGTAACGAATTCGGTCCACTATTCGGTATTCGGCCTATTCGGCCCTTTGGCCGAATATTCGGCCTGGTCGAATAGTCATTTCATCACTCAGCCGAATATTCGGCCTGGCCGAATACTGGGTAATGTCAAATTCGGCCTGGACGAATACTGATGATCTATTTGGCCGAATAGTTCCGCTGCAGTAAAAAAGTAAAAAAATTAAGAAATTAGTAGATTTTAAACATTTAAAATTGTATTATAATTATTGCAAAAGAATACATTAGTCCACTATAGTTTTAAGAAATAAAAATAATTTAGAATAAACTACTTTTTTTAACCTTGTTTTAGGCTCGACTGAGCAAAAACATTTTAAAATTGTAATATTGTATTTTATATTTATCATTTTCCCACAATAGCTGCCAATAGTTAATTATAATAGAGAATATGATAAATTCATTTTGTTATTATTAACAAATTGGAAGCCGGTGTCTGCTTTACGCTGATGACCTTGTTATCTGGACTACTTCTCCTAAGAACAAAGCAATCGAGAATATAGGGAGTATTTTGGAAAGGGCTTTGTTGGTAATCCAGGAATGGACTGATTTCAATAAAATGAAGGTCAATCTTGATAAGACATTCGTAGTATCTTTTTCTCTCACGCACCAACCTTTCCACCCAAAGATTTATTACAAGGGTCGTCCGATACCACCATCTGAAAATTTTACATATTTGGGTGTGGTCTTTGACAGAAAACTTACATGGAAATCTCACGCAGAGGACATCATACAACGCGCTCTAAAAAGACTAAATCTTTTAAAAATATTAGCTGGATCCAAATGGGGCTGCTCAAGAACTACGTTGAATTATACTTATAAAACGTATATATTACCCATTCTTGTCTACTGTTGTGAGCCATTGATTACTGGATCAGAGCAAGTTCTTAACCTCTTTGAGATTTTTCAAAATCAGGCTTTACGTTTGATTACGGGGGCTGTGAAGACAACACCCATTGACTGTATGCTGCTCAGCACAGACAACAGACCTTTCAAGATGATCGGTTCAGGAAAGAGCCATTCTCCTTTGGGAGAGAATACTCAGAACTGGGTGTCTCCCTGTGGAGCCATACTCTCCCCGTTTCTGAGAGAAATTTGAAAACACAAAATGGATTCCTGCAGGGAGTTGCTGAACTGGTATTTAAATTAGAATTGAATTTCGAAGTCGAACAATTCCCTCCTCCCATTAACCCCATTGACATTAAGGGATTTTTTACCAGCCTTGAGCTTATCAAGGACGTCTCAAAAGCGGATACCAGTGAAGAAGTTTTGAGAGCACTAGCCCTCGAAACAATGGATTCCTTTTACCCCGAGAAGGACTGGTTGAGAGTATATACTGACGGCTCCAGAGTGAGCCGGTTGTGTCAACGCCGGTGCTGGCGTTTACTGTGAACTTTTTTGCCTTTACGCTCCCATCGGTATCTACGGATCGGCTTTTGATGGTGAGATCTGCTACAGCCACGGCTAGACTCTTTTTCAAAAGTTGTGTTGCTGACTGGCTCAAGGGCAGCAATACAGGCAATCAACGCACCCAGTCACTATCGAACTTTAACTATCGATAATTGCCTAAATCTGCTCAACTGCCTTGCCAGTAAAAATAAAAGAGTAGTTCTTCAATGGATTCCGGCCCACTGTGGAATCCAGGGAAACGAGGCGGCTGATTTCTTGGCAAAAAAAGGAGCCTCTGTTTTACAGACATCAAATCCCAGACTTCCTTTTAAAAATATTAAATGTCTAGTAAAGAACATCTTTAAGGACTCTTTCCTCGAGGAACTTAGACATCGTATTTCCAATAAACCGTGGCTAAACCAAATTCTAGATGTCCCTCAATGGCCTAGAATGAAATCTGTTGCCATGTTTCGTCTTCTATCTGGCCATGACTGCCTAAACAAACATCTGTATCGCATCAAGGTGGTCACTGAGCCTTTTTGCACCTTGTGTGACCTTCTCGAAGAGATGGACATGTCTCACCTGTTTCGTTGCCCCGCCCTTCCTCGTACATCAATCTGGGAGCGATACTGGACTGCTCGCTATCATTTATAGATTTATTGTTATCGTTCGATTTCCAATTGTCTTTTAATGTGCCATTTGAATTAAAAAAAAAAAAAAACAAATTGGAAGCCAGACTTTGTTTGAGTAGACTGATTTATTGTGAATATTGGGTTAGAGAGAAATGTGAAAAGCGCAGAATATATCATGAATATTTAGATAGCATAAGTTATTGGGGTTTTTGAAAATAAAAACATATTCCAGTGAAGTGCATTAAGTTTTAATAGATCTTTTAAAAATAGGTGCGTAAAAAACCCTATAAAATAAAAACATTAACTTTTATAACTTTAAAAATGTTTTCATAAAACAGTTTTTAGCAAGGTAAAAGTTCACTAAGCACTAGTATTTCTTTCATTGCGATTAAATAATTAGTAAAATAATGCTAATGCTGACTACCGTAAAACCTGTCATTTCTATTTTGCTTGTGGGTGAAATTCTTAGTTTTATTACATTCAAAACAATAGTGAAAATAGATTAATTTTAAATAGTTCTAAATTCTTAACAAACAGAATGAAATCATACATCATAGATTGTGTGTATTTGGTGTTTTACTTTGTGAATAATTTTAAATTTGACAAATACTTTCTATTACAACGATTTTCTAGAAATTTTAATATTCGGCTGCCGAATATTCGGTATTCGGTCTAGCCGATTATTCGGCTTCGGCCTATTCGGCCTAGAAGAAAGGACCGAATATTCGGCTTCGGCCTGGAAGAAATGGCCGAATATTCGGTATTCGGCTATTCGGCCAAATCACTATTCGTTGCATCCCTACTCCGTATTAGTGCAGTTCAGAGCTCAGAGTAATCTTTCGACCACCCTGATTTAAAACGAGAGTGGGAGGAAACAGGTTGAGGGGGGTAGGGTTCAAAGAAGGGCAGAGCCAAGAAAATCTTAAAGGGGGTGCGAAAACCTAAGTTTACACAAATTAATCTCTGGCTAAAAATTTGCAGAAAACTTCTTTGGTTCTCTTTGGCTACTTGGTATGGTAGGAGGGAAAAGAGGGCGGGGCATGAATGGCATAGGTCAGAGAGGGAAGAGATATATTTGAAATTGGACAGCCTGGTGGCGCCTACTCACTTCTGACCAATCAGCGGTAGGAACATGTGACATATCCGCGATTTTGTTATTGTTTGGTGTTTGGTGGGCTATGAACTCTTTGGTCTTATCTTTCAAGATGTTTGAACAAAGAGTGATCAACAAGATGTTTGATAAAGTGGGTCGAGCTTCGGCCGAAAAGGAATGGTGGTTGGCAAATAGCGGGGTGGTGGATTAGTGCGAGAATTTGCATTATATATTTCTAAAGAGCACGTTTTTTTTCATCGCTTTTCTTGGCGGAACGAGAGTGGCGATTTGTCGAGTAGCGGTTTAACGAGGTTAGTTATATATTAATTAAATACTATACTGTTCATACATTGTATAAATACCTACTCATTTTCTGCTTGTAACTTGTAACATGCCTTTTTTTTATACCAGTAGCGAGTCTGTTAGCCAACTGTTTTCATACAAGGTTCCAAATTAGCGGCCGTTAGTCGTATTTTGCAACTAAAAATTTGACGCCTAACCTTTCATAAAACTTTTAGTTTGACAACCAAAATTCGTACCAACTCGTCATTTTTATTTATTTTAATCTAGCATAACTTTACAGTTATATTTTTATGTACATATTTCATCTAATTTTCTGCATTTCGTAACTTTTTGACCTTCAAATTTTGAATTGTGAATTTTTACTTACAAATGAAGAAACACAAGACTGTAAGTAACACTTGAAAAAGTACCTAGTTAAAAAAATTAACTCATATATTTTTTATTAGGCACTGATTAAAATCAACGTTTATATTGGTTCACACATTTAGGTAAAATCAACAACTTTCTTAAAAGTTACTAATATTGAACATTTTTCTCTTACTTATCAATAATTTTCTCAATAAGGTTGTGACGTTCTGCAATATTTTTAACAATTGTACAACTTTCTTCAGTTACCAGTTGTTATCTCTCCCCAAACAATTTGAATTATTTAAAAATTACGCATAGCAGATCATTTTTGGCAACTAAAACAAAAAAAGCTGGGGCCTATGACGCTTTTACTTGCTTTTACATCCTAATTTCGAACCCTGGTTTTCAAGAGAAGTGTTAACGTATGAAGCGAACTTTTAAGTAATGAAAATAAATAAATAAGTAAATAATAATAATACAAAAAATAATGTATGCTAAATATTACTTAAAATTTTGTTTTCATGTTAAACTTCGCAACTTCATGACACATTGTGCATTCTCCCCGGCCGTTTCAGAACGGTTTGAGAGAAACTTACCCTCATTTCCCTCTGTTTAGAATACTCAGAAATGAATGTTGCACTAAATCACTTCTTTAAGAAATCCTTGGATAAGGTCTGCGGAAACCAGAAAAAAAAAAAAAAAAAAAAAAATATCAGCTTATGTGCGGGAGAAAAGAAAATGGGAACGTCTGAACTAGATGAAAATGATTTGTGCTAATATTGATATATTTAATTCATGAATCATAACCACATATATTCTCTAAACATAAAAGAAAGTTCTACATTTTGTTACAATAAGTGTAAAAGACTTGAATAATACTAATTAGCATGGCGGCCTTAGTTTGTAAACACAGTGGAGCATCGTTCATACGACGTTTTAGTGAAGACTCAATTCTTGGACCCAGGCAGATATTCCAGTCCCCACAATGTAGTCCCGTAAAAATGTCTATGTCCAGAGATTTTCTCTTTAGAATCGGGATCTGTAGAGGTTCTAATACGAAACTATCTTGGGTAGACATGTTGATTCCTGGGCGAAATAATTTTACAGGCCATCTAACATGGCGGCCATTTTGGTTCCTTTTCTCATTAGGCATTCAGAAACCAATCAACATATAAACTTAATTTTGGTTTTAAACTTTGGTTTCGGGGGTCTAAGAATTCAAAAAACATATTATTTAAGTCATTAAAACCATCTTCCTATCTTTTTCAGTATTTTGCAAGGACATGTATCCGATAACTGTTGTTTAATTTTCTGGTTGCGAAAATTGAAACTAGAATCGAAGAATTCTCAATAATATTAAGTTTCAACTCGTGTTTGATAGAATTCTACTTTCCTTTTATTGGTAGAATTACATAATAAAAGCAAAATGTAAACTTAAGCAATAAAAAAATGAATATAAAAAATGCTATTTGATTTTGCATTCTGTAACAAAAGATCAATTAATTCTCTTTTGATACATTTAGTTATCAAAATAATAATTTCTCATTTATTCAAGGTTTATTTTATTCAAGCCTCGAATAATATGTATTTTTTTAAACGCTTAACTGTTGCTTGACTGTTACTCCGTGACGGAAACTTGTCACGCACTTTTAATGTAGGTTTGCGCAGCATGCCATTTTTTTCACAGATATTTAGAATTATAATTTCCATTAAATTTCGCGATTAAGTTTTGCATGAACTATACTTTAAAACACCTACAATTTTTATTTACACTTTTTTCTAAATCTTTTGGCCAGATAAATTCAAATCATAACCATTTTTACTTATGCACTATATCCTGTGGCGTAGGCTTCCTGTTCCGGTGCCTCGCCATGTGCATTTTTTTTCCGTCAGTTGGAAACTTGATATCATACACAAGTGACGCTTTTTCGCTAGCTCCCCAGCAGAGGAATTCCTTTGTGTTTCCTTCTGACTGGGGATGCCTCTTATAACTGCCTTTTGAAAGGCTACTGGAAGTGAAAATTATCCTTGAAAAAATGCATTGATTGAAGTACTCAAGGTGCTGTAAATTTTTAGGACAGCATAGCGAATGCGTTCATCGACCGATCAAAGGAAACAAGTCTTTTTTTATATCTAGTAATTGTATAATATGATTCACGATCCATGTGCTGAACCTGAAATATGTAAATGACTTCATCTACATTGAAGGACACTCATTAATTGAGGAGGACATTTCATAAAGAAACATGCTATGCCAATAAACGACTGCATCACGGACATTATGTATTTTGAAACGAATATGGAAGTATAACATAAGACCGTTGAATTGCCAATGGAGAGCATTATACAGCAAAGGCGCGCTTTCTGGTGATCAAGTTTATTTTCATGCATCAATCAGCGAAGGTGTCGATAAGAGTGCTAATTCATGCCGTGGATCCGCAGGTCATTAACATTTTTATGATTGATCAATCATTACTTTATATTTTTTGTTGGCCAATTCAGTTTTCTTTATTTATATTAATGCCTAAGATGTAAAATTTTTGATTTTTAAGGTATTTAAATATAATCAAGAAATTTTTATGAAGTTAATGAAGCAACTATTATGAATAAATAATTGATTGTTTTAATTATGAATATAGATTTATTCACAACAACAACTGATCTTCTATTTCAGCATATGAATAATGATATATTTAATTCATTTTTTTATAACACAACGCAATATACTTTGAATTAAGTATTTAAATCTAAAATATTTATTAATCAATGTGTTTTAATATGTTTTATACACGGTACATGGTATTTAATATTAATAATTAAACCACACAATGTTAACACATTCCTTGTTGGTACATTTGACAAAAGTAGTGCACTTTACAACAGCCGCTTTGCAAGCACATCTTTTGGAGACAGAGACCTAACATTTGCTCACACACAGGAGTTCCAATGGCAGGAAATTCAAGATTTTTTTGGGCTTCCACACCCCGTTAATTTTTCCCAACATAAAACGACTTGAATCATTTATTAATTGTTTATTTTCAAGAAGACGAATGTTCCGTCTTGTATGCTAAAAAGCTCTTAGTATGGGCCTTTAAACTGAAAGTGATGTCGGTAGAAGTCCACTCATTGGCACTGACTTCTTCTATTCATTAAATCGTAGATTATCAAATGTTTAACGGTGTTGAATGAGCTTTCCAAACTCGCACTAGGTACTTCTCCACGTTTTCATAACCGCACACTGTTAGAAATTTCATCATGAAATTACGGTTAAATAACCGGCAGCAGTCTGTCCTTCTAATTCACCGTTAAATTTAAGGTTTGGAGCATTTTTCTATCTTTACGGGGCCTGAACCATTTCCAATTAGCTTGGTTTAAATGCCCTCATACAATACACTGTTAAAAATGGATACTTAAAAATAAGTAAAATGTACTCATTTTTGAGTACTTCGCGTTCTTATAATAGCTCCGAGTACTTAACTCTTAAATTTGAGAAATGCACGTTCTCATTTTTTTGAGTACGCTCAGGGGCTCGAATATGAGTATGTATCAAAACACACATACTCATTTTTGAGTACATACAGGACTCGAATAGGAGTATGTATCAAAACACACACACTCATTTTTGAGTACATACAGGACTCGAATAGGAGTATGTATCAAAACACACATACTCATTTTTGAGTACATACAGGACTCGAATAGGAGTATGTATCAAAACACACATACTCATTTTTGAGTACATACAGGACTCAAATAGGAGTATGTATCAACACACACATACTCATTTTTGAGTACATACAGGATTCGAATAGGAGTATGTATCAAAACATACATACTCACATTTTTGAGTACATACCAGACTCAAATATTGGTATATAAACTTTTCAAATTTAAGTAAACTGAGTTTCAATTTTTTAATGCATGAACTTTAGACTAAAAAAAAAACCCTGTAAAATTTACGGTTTTAAACCGGAAGCTGAGTTGGTTGTGGAAAACCGTAAAAATTACGGAGTAAATCCGTAATTATAACGGTTTTTTACCGTATGAGAAGTTTTTTCCCGTTAAAGTTGCGGAGTAAATCCGTAATCATAACGGTTTTTTCCCGTAAAAGTAACTCCGTAGTTATAACGGATTTTGACCACACAAAAATTTTTTTGCCGTAACATTTACGGAGTGAATCCGTAGTAACAACGTTTTTATACTGTACTAAAATATTTTCCACGTTAAAGCTACAGTGTAAATCCGTAATTGCAACGCTTTTTTTCCACAGGAGAATTTCCCCCGTAAAAGTTACGGGGTAAAGACGTAGTCACAGTTTTTTGCCATCAAAGAAGTTTTTCCCGTAAAAATTACAAAGTAAATTCGTAGTCAGAAAGAAATTTTACCATACATGTTAAAATTTTTCCCATAAAAGGTAAAGTAAATTGAAAATCACGACTTTTCTTTCCATAAAAGAAAAAGTGCTCCCCGTAAAAGTTATGAAATAAATCTTCATGCTTTTTTTCTCCGTAAGAGATTAGATTTTCCCCATAAAAGTTGCATACTAAATCCGTAGTCAATGTTATTTTATTTACCATATATAAACGAATTTTCTCCAATAAAGTTTAAAAAAAAAAAATCAATTTTTTAACCACATGTCAAACAAAAGTACAATACCTAAGTTAGACGACCCTCTATAGATTTTTAAAAAATCGTTAACCAGCTCATTTAGTCAAAAGTTAATGATGAACAAATGAAAAACAAAATTCCTAATTTCCATCCTCTTTTTCAAATCAGCATTATCAAAGTTAAAGTGCTGGCACTTCTGCACTAACCTTTTATTAATAACAAATGTTTAAGTTTCAGTGAAATGTATAGCATATAATAATTGATTATCTTCATGAGTGAGAAATACAATACTTTCAACATTCATTGCAAGTATGTTATCCATCATTTAAATTAAGTATAAAAGTTGAATACTGCCCATATAAACAATACTTATATTTGATCCTTTATTTTGAATTTTTTTCCATAGACAGTGAAAACAAATTTTTTCAACTCTTAATGATAAAATATCCATATGATTTTAACAAAGTAGTTATAAAATATATATTGGCTATTGTTGTATCATATAGAATATGTTAAATCCCACTTAGTTTCAGCAAGTGTTGATATAATACACAGCATGATGTCATTTATTTCATATTTTCAAAAGTAAAAAAGTTCACTAATTAAAATTACTTTTCACATTAGTATTAAATTTTGTATATAATATTTTCAAATTAAATTTCCTAAATTAAAAATCTTAATTTTTTAGGAAGAGTTATTCTACTTTAATATATGCAGTTTTAAAACTTTGTGAACTTACAAAATTAGAATCATCCAAATTACTGCAAAAAAAAAATCAAACCATGATTACAAAGCAATAACAAATGAAAAACTAGGACACTATTAAAAAAATAAAGTTGTTTATTTTCATAATATAATTTTCAAAAACAAAACATGTTTAACACCATTTAAAGTCCATAATTTATTTAACAAAGTCAAAACTTTGGGTTCATGGCAGTCTTTTTTTTTTTTCTCAGTCTTTGATGCTTTGAAGTCTTTATCGTGGTTCATCTTTAGAAAACACCTGTAAAATAAGATTGGACAGAGATTTCTACATTGATTTTTATATTTTGAAAGTTTAACAATATTTATAGCTCATTTTTAATAAAATGTATGTACAATCAAACACTATGCCAGAGTTGTATTTTTGCCAAAACTGAGGAAAAAAAAAGGGCAAAAATGATTCAGAACAATAAGTAAAATTATTCATTGTTCTGAAATAATGTATAATAAGGTAATATGGGTCTAAATATTTAAATTAATTTTTGGTGCATTAAGCAAAAAAAAAAAAAAAAAAATTGCTTTTAATTTTTGACAAACAGCAGTTTACAAAATTTAAATTTTTCTAGGCTTTATTAAAAAGTAAAAATCCAGAAAAAAACAATTTGAGTATTTAGGATATAATAGAGGATAATAGGCTATTATTATTTATTTTCCCTTTGTTTTTTTTCAAGTTTGTTTTAACCCTTTAGCTGTCCCATTGAGTCATATTGACATAGGTACAATTTTAATTTCTTTACTTTTCTATGCTTTTTATGTGTTGCATATTCTTACATTATATTAAAATTAAGACACAATGTTTTACTTTTATTATACCCAATTTACTAAATTTTTAATTCGGGTCTATATGACACAACGTGACCACTTATGTGATGTCTTGATAGATGACAACTCAAGGGTTAATTCTTATCCTAACGGTGTTATAAGTTGAGTACTATCACTCAATAATAAAAATTGCTTTATAACTTTATACAAAAATTTGAGGGGAAAATAAAAGGTTACAACTTTATCATCTCATCAG
Organism: Octonoba sinensis; assembly: GCA_038502835.1. Classification (NCBI taxonomy): domain Eukaryota; kingdom Metazoa; phylum Arthropoda; class Arachnida; order Araneae; family Uloboridae; genus Octonoba; species Octonoba sinensis. The sequence goes on along the minus strand of CM076602.1, from coordinate 103,984,620 downwards.
AAAATTAAGTTTAAAACAGGATAAAATTTATATATATATTTTTTTATTTTGGCTAAGCTGTAGTATAATCCGCCCCCCCCCCCCCTTGTAACAAAAACCATGAACAGCCCATCATCAAAGCTTTTAACCTCTTTCATTGATAACTTTTTATCAACGGCCACCATGTATGATGTCACAGCAGAGTCGGGATCATTCATAAATGATATCACACTTTATGAGGAAAGTGGGGTTCAGGAAATTGTGATAAAGTGTGACAAGGGAGAGGGTAACAAGAAGTGTGACATCCAGCTTATGCAACATAGCATGACACATAACAAAGGGGAGAGGGGAGTCAAATATGTGGGGAAAAAAGCGTGACATTTTTTATGAACGGTCCCTCACCTGAAAGTTGGCCAAAATCTAACAAAAATACATAATAATACATAACCAAGGATGATAGGCAAAGATTAAAATTAAGCTGTGCTCAGTGAGAAATTTGTAATGTCCTGCCCCCAGTAGCAGAAATCTTGCAGCATGGCAGGCAGTGAGCACTGCAGATTTATCTTGAAGCTTGCAGATTAATTAGCCATCTCACAAAAATTAAAAAAAAAAAAAAAAGCGAGAAGGGAAAAAAGTTTCCGTTTTTCAAATGATTATATTTTCCCCCCAGGATAGACTTTTCCTTCCTTTCAAACATTAAACTGTGTTGTATTGTCTTTACTTCATTTTCTCTCAGCTTGCATTAATTGCATGTTCAATTTTAAATTTTATTAATTTATTTATAAATTGAATAATTATAACATTTATTTATTGTCTGCATGTATTATTGTTATATGTCGACTATTTTAAAATGCATAGCTTGCTATTTTTTATGATTGTAAATTTGGTTCCACTTCATTTGGTGACGCAGATAAATTTCGACTTCTGAAACTCATGCTACAGATTGATACAGAAAATTCTGCACCGGGGTCCTGCTTTGTGACCATAAAACTATAACTAGCCTTTTTCTGTAATGCTACTAAAATTGAATGCAGCTGGAGAAAGAGTTTTAGTTCTTTAGATTTAACTTTTCTCAGATGTTAGTAAATATTGCATTTTTAAAATTTGTGCTACAAAAGATTAATTTTAAATTAAAATAATAATAAATGTAGATTTAAAAAAAAATCTGTGAAAGCACATTGCATGCTTTAAGATGTAGCCAGATATGAAAATTAACAATATATTTTGGATATGCTGCCAAAAGGAACTAAACCCAAATTAAAAATAAAAATTCGAAATTTTGTCATTTATGAGAGGAAATTCTATTTGCCATACAAAAAAACACTTAGTTTTATTTAAAACAAGAACACTTACACTTTAATCTTAATTAACTAAAGTATAACTAAGTCAGATAAAAGCATGCCATAAAACTTTCACTTACCAGAAAAAATCAAACATGGTGTAATTGGTATTATGGCCATGTTTTCCACCTCCTTAGCAGTTACCGCACTCTGAAAATGAGGAAAAAAAAATTACAAAGCTATATATATAAATATAGCTTTATATATTATAATAGGGTATTACTGTTATTTATTTTGCTTGATGAAAGCAACAAAGGAAAAGATTTTCTGCACTTTGTAGATGAAAGTAAACCGATTTTAAAAGACAAGTTTAAAAAAAAAAAAAGCATTTTCAAAAAATGTTACTATTGCACGTGTTGATTTATATTTTCCTCCCAATAGTAATTAGATTAATATTAGCAATAACAATATTTAATAATTAAGGTGGGAACTCAAATCAAACATTTAAAATCATTCAAATAAGTATTTTAACAAAAACTACTGAATTTATTTATAACTAGCAACACCCTCATATTCTGGTATCAAATGATGCAGTATCGAAAATCATGCTTATGTTATAAATATTTTAGTTCCCACTACTGTCCTTTCTCGCCTAACGATTAATAAAAAAAGGACCGTTAAAATTTCACTTAAAATTAACAATAAAAAGTGCAGTTCTACACCGTTGAAGAGTAGTCGTGACTATTGATTTGTTTTAAAGCATCAACATATTTTTTTTTCTTGATCATTGATATATAATTTGCTTTAACATTCGGGACTTGTACGTAATTTGTTTACTCTTCTAAACAATTCCTAGTCTTTCTAAGTGCGAAAAAATCATGTTGACAGCATTTTAATATTAAATATCCACAAAAATACATTTTATCAACAGTCCTAATAAACAAGTACAAACTTTTAAGTATGTATTAGTACACAAATTCTGTAATTAGCAGGTCATTTGTCCTCGCCCAAATAGATTATTTTTCTACTAAGTTAACTTTTTGCTTTGAGGGGTACTTCACAATCCAGTGATCAAGAACTGAATAATTTTAAAGTAAAGTATTAGGGATCATTCATAAATGATGTCACGCTTTGAGGGGGAGGGGGTGTTAGTGCAATTGTGACAAGGGGAGGGGGTAACAAGTGTGACATCATGCTTATGCAACATAACGTGAATGTGACAAAGGAAAGGGGGGAGGGAGTCAAATATATGAAAAAAGCGTGACATCATTTATGAACAGTCCCTTAAATCTAATCATAACAAATTTACTTTTTCCAAATTCACTTAAAAATTTTGCAGATATGAACAGACAATTTTCCTTTGCTATTTCCACCACAATGACCTGTTGATCTACTCCTATAATAATAATGGAAAAATGGTCATGCACAGAAGATAATCAGACTGCACTTTGAAATGTCCCAGGGCGGAAGAGCTCTGAGCATGACAAAATATTTTTTATTAATACAAAAAGATTTTAAAATATTGAAGTGTTTTTTCGGTTTTAAATAGCACATTTTCCCCTTTCCAACTCTACCAAATTTTCAAAATTTCAGTTTACAACCTTGAGCCACATGTTTGTGTATTTTAGATAATTTTATTGCAAAACGTTTGCTCATATCAATGAAACCTTTTAGAATTGCTACCAAGAGTTGGACGCACGCTGGAAAGAAAAATGATGAAATTTGGTTTGTTTATATTTGCAAAACAGATTTTTTTTGCTCATAAATAACATTGTTTTAAAATAGCACTATTATGAGCTTTAATTTTGCATGGATTTAAATTAATCATGTGTAAACCATCTAAACATTTAACTAGAAAAAGCAACATAACACACCTGACCACATGAAAATATTGAGCTGCTTATGTCTACTACAGAAGTATCTAAAATTAAACCTTAGCTCTTATGAATTGTTTAAGTATACCTGCCTGTTTAAACCAGAAATCTGTTTTTTCACTTGAAATATCTTTTTTTCTCTCATTCATTGGAAAGGGGAAAATGTGCTATTTACAACCGAAAAAAGTCTGGTTTGCAATTGTAAACAAACCCACACAAACACATTTAATACATTAAAATGGTAATGATTGTGATCAATTAATATACACGTAAATAACTAAGCAGTAATAATAGTAATGCAATAAAAATAGTAAAAGGAGAATTTTGTTGACGCTGAATTTAGTAAACATTATTTCATGCTTTGAAAATTTTCCCGTCGCAAAGCGTGGATATTTCAGGAAATAAAATTTTTAAAATTTGAGTGTAAAAAATGAAAACCTAGGACTACCACAATGTAGTGGTGAAAGAGAGCTTTCATTTAATACTAAAATTTGTAATTGAGAGTTGCAATGTTGAAGAAGAGCTGGAAAATTACTTAGTTTGTGGTATTCGCATCCTAAATCAATCTTAAAAAACAACTCCAAAAAGTTAAATAGTTAAAAAATTTCAAATGCTGGAAAGTTTACGTGTGTTGGCACCAATGGGATTCCACTGTAGCAAAAAATTTCATGATGAACTTAGAATTCTTAAGAGAAGTGCAAAAGGGGTACCAAAAGTGCCGTCGATAATGTAAATGAATTGCAATCTATCAAAACAGCTTATATTTGTAAATTAATGGGAGAACTATATAATTATTGATTTAGAGAGGAACTGTATCCCAGATGGAGTTCCAGAATTGCAAAAATTTATTTGACATTATAGAAATTAGTGAGAAAACTGAAAAAAGGGCTCAAAAAAGCCTTTGAGAATGGAAAAAGCGACTATCTGAAAATCTGACATCAAAAGCTTAACTAGTGAAATTAATACTTAAACCGTGGTATAAATAGGAACCCTGACACTTACTAAACATGACTGAAGCATAAGAACATGAAAAATTTTAGCAGAAATTAAGAAATTTTGAAAAAGCAAAATTGCATCAACGCTAGAACAGCTGCGGCAAAGTTAGATAATATGACTAAGATACTAATAATCTTTCAGAGAATGATTAAAATGATATTAATTAGAAGGAGGAGAGATGAGCACTGCTTAATGAAGGCTTAAAATCCATTTTTGAGTGCCTGTGGCCTAGTTAAGTGCTAAAGAACCTCTATAAAAGACAAATTTTACGAAGGTTGAAAAAGGCTGAAACTGAATTAAAATATGGGAATTCTGGAGCTAAGTAACTACTCATTGTTGTGCAGGGCTTGAATAGCTAATAGAATAACTGAAGAATATTTAATAATTAGTAAAACTGTACACTAAAAGACGAGAATTTAGATAGACTCTAGGGGAGGAAGGGGGCCAAAAATTAAGAGAAAAACTGGAAATTGCACTGAATTTGCAGTAATTTTAAGTGAACTTGGCAGATTGAGTGAAATAAAATAACATTTTATCGTTCGAAAAGTAGTCATGATAAAAATTTCATAAAATAAACAGTGATTTTGAATGCAGCGTGCAAAAGGGCACTTTTTGAAGTTAATTCTTAAGCATTAAATTACTAGTTGGGTAAATAAATTCTATTTCTTTTGATTGTACAGGGTAAAATAAGTAATTAAATACCTTTAATTATTATAAATGGATGGGAGTTAACACGAAACAATTTATACCTATGGAGATATCAGTGAGTTAGAAAACTTAAAGGCAGTTCTTAGGGTTAAGATAAATTTAATACTTAATAATAGTCAATACTTCTCATTTTTAATACAATACTTAATAAAAAAGTTTGTTAGTTTATTATTGTTAATGGATTCAAGTTTTTCAAATCACTCCTACTTACATTATACACAAAAAGAAAATTATAAAGTATAGAAGAAATGATGAAAAACTGTTTCTGAAATTCAGGAGCAAAACACGTGCAAAAGACATTAGCTAAGAATTAGGCAATGGAATTTGATTAAATAACGATTATTTGCTATATAAGAAGTAAAATAATATGTCTTACTTTCAAAGTTAGCGTAGAATTCCATCATTTTCAATTCTTCCAGCTTTTCCTTAAAGAACTCCATTGTTGTTTTCCACCAGCCGGCAGTTGAGAACGCACATGGAGCTGAGTGAGTACGCATGTGTTCAAAATCCCCGGCGTATTCTTGCGCGCTACGTAACACATTTGCTCAAGATATAGTTCGTAATTTCGAAGAGTGAAAACTTGTATGTTCTGCACGTTAAAAGGTTCATAATAGTACACGCATTCACTAAATGATTTCTTTTGCCATTTTTAATATACGATCAGAATGACAAGTGATTATATTTATATCTACCCAGAAGCTCATTTTTAAATCAGAATCATCACTTGTATTTGAGCGCTTAATGTTCTCGTTTTTGAGTTTATTTTACTTAAAGAAGAACAAGTACATGGAAGTACTCATTTTTAAGTAGATTTTTTTTAACAGTGTAGTTTACGATTTTATAACCATTTAAAAATGGTTTCAAAACAAAATCTTGACCGTTTTTGAACCATTTCGAGGCGTAGAAACCGTAAACGAAGTGCTTGGGACTCAAACCCCGAGTGTGTGGTGTACAAAGCCTCGCTCTCTATCCACGCGGCCATCTTCACCACGTACAGCTTGCGTTTATGTATCAATAAATCTTTTTTTCCAACAAGTAATGTGCATTAAAACTGAAATTTTATTTTGTAATTTTATCCAAACTCATCTTAAGCTAAATTTATTGTATATTGGCGAAAATCATTTTACTTGCCGCAAAAATTAAAATACAAAAAAGCTTCAGCAGCTCAAATGACGGGTTCGCTCATTCGCAAACAGTTCGGGAATCCGATGTCTCCCATTTTTGATTTACGTGTGTATGTGTTTCTATTTAGTAACCACTTCTCAAACCACTGTTTTTTCCTTCTTTTTTTATATACACATGCAGATTTGAAGTGATAAATCTTTATTCATATTTTACAGACAACGTACGACCGGTAAGGTTTCCCAACCAAGATGGATGCAGGATCCTTATTGAGCACTTGAAAATTGCGGTTAGTTAAACGTTCTTAAGGATAAACAGAGAATAATCGATTTTTTTCACAATCAGCGGTTTGAGTATAATCTTTTTAATGGTTATTCAACTGTTGTAATTAAATATGATCAAATAAATGGTTATTTTACTATTTTCTTACGGAAATTTTTAACAGTGCACTCGTCCCTGCAAAACTTAACAAATATGAAGTAGGATTTGAATCTATAGATGAAAATTTTGTCCCAATTTTGCTAATTTGGTCATTACCTTTAAGAATGTGAGCTTTCGAGTGTACTTTGGCTTGCAATTGATTTAGTTTTCTGATAGGAATGTTTGTTGAGAATAAACGAGTCTATTTCACAATGCTAACAACAGGGTTGGCCGGGTTTTTTCGCCCCGGAAAAAACCGGCCCGTACTAAATATCATTTTGTCGATTTCGTCCACTTTTTCCAGTAAATTGGAAATTAAAAATTAAAAAAGCAGAATCAATCTAAAATAAATATGATGAGCATTCCTATTCAAGGAATAAATTCTATGCCATAATATCAGACATGAAATATTTTATGGAGGAAAATAATAAAGTAATAATAGAGTAATAAAATAGCAATAAAATTAAAGAATTCAGTTCCTCCAGAAGTTCTTTTAAGGAAACATGCTTATGAAGCAAGTATATGAAAGGCCGGTTTTTTCCGGACCGAAAAAACCGGGCCAACCCTGTTATTAGCTGGAGAAATATCTGTTGTCCAGAAATTTTCTATTCAGCAAAATATCTTCATTGAAAACTGCCCTTGTTGTTGATTTCATAACACAATTTCGAATGATAAAGTTAAGGAAAGTGAAAAATTTTGGAGAAGTCGTCAACGATGCTCTGCACGGCTCGATGTCGGTATTCTCTTTGCAGGAACTCCATGTTGTGTTCAAAAGTTATGTATAACAGGCTATATTTTCCTTAGTTTCTAGTCGCTTATTAGTTAATAATAAGTTGCAACGTGCTATTATGTTCTTTGCAGAAGTAAGGCAGGACATTAAAGAGCTTAATAACACGTTAGAGGAGGCAGTTTACGAATTGCTCCACACATAAACCGGGCTGTTTAATATGGTGCAAAATAAGTGGTTGTGCTTTCGAACGATACACACGCGTAGTATTGTTAATTCTATTTGTATCAACATGGATGTGCCAAGGAATATCTGAGTTCAGGATACTTTTCGAAATAGGAGAAAATAGACCCGTTTTATTCCCAACAAACATTCTTATCAGAAAACTAAATCAATTGCAAGCCAAAGTACACTCGAAGGCTCACATTCTTAAAGGTAATGATCAAATTAGCAAAGTTGGACAAAAATTTCAGCTATAGATTCAAATTCTACTTCATATTTGTTAAGTTTTGCAGGGACAGAGGACGAGTGCGATTATGAAAACATGGAGAAATACCTAGTGTGAGTCGGGAACTCATTCAACACCGTGAAACATAACATAATCTACGATTTAAAAAATAGAAGAAGTCAGTGCCACTGAGTGGATTTCCACCGACATCACTTTCAGTTCAAAAGCACATACTAAGAGCTTTTTAGCATACACGGCGGAATATTCGTCTTCTTGAAAATAAACAATTAATAAATGATTCAAGTCGTTTTATGTTGGGAAAAATTAACGGGGTGTGGAAGCCCAAAAAAATCTTGAATTTCCTGCCATTGGAACTCCTGTGTGTGAGCAAATGCTAGGTCTCTGTCTCCAAAAGATGTGCTTGCAAAGCGGCTGTTGTAAAGTGCACTACTTTTGTCAAATGTACCAACAAGGAATGCAAAATCAAATAGCATTTTTTATTCATTCATTTTTTTATTGCTTAAGTTTAAATTTTGCTTTTATTATATAATTCTACCAATAAAAGGAAAGTAGAATTCTATCAAACACGAGTTGAAACTTAATATTATTGAGAATTCTTTGATTCTAGTTTCAATTTTCGCAACCAGAAAATTAAACAACGGTTATCGGATACATTCCCACGCAAACTACTGAAAAAGATAGAAAGATGGTTTTAATGACTTAAATAATATGTTTTTTGAATTCTTAGACCCCCAAAACCAAGGTTTAAAACCAAAATTAAGTTTATATGTTGATTGGTTGCTGAATGCCTAATGAGAAAAGGAACCAAAATGGCCGCCATGTTGGATGGCCTGTAAAATTATTTCGCCCATGAATCAACATGTCTACCCAAGATAGTTTTGTATTAGAACCTCAACAGATCCCGATTCTAAAGTCAAAATCTCTGGACATAAAATTTTTTACGGGACTATATAGTGGGGACAGGACTAAGAAGGGCAAATCGATTCTACGGCATTATCGTTTATATGTCGTTTTTCGGTAGTCCCTTCGGCGTCGTATAAACTATTTTCTATGTAAAAATAACTGCAATAAATCGATATTACATGCAAAATAGGCGTATTATAATTAATTCACAACATAGTTAATTATTATATGTGTTATTATTATTATTTTAGGTTTCAAGAATTTGCTTATTGAGAGATTAATACCATGAGCGTCTTTTGTTCAAGTACTAAACGAAACTGTATCTTTGAATTTTAATAAAGATATGCAATGAAGTATAATTCGCAGGCTCACTTGTATCAGTATGTGTGCTTTAATTGCAAGTATTTGTCTATTTTCTATTTTAGCCCCCGTAGCTCCGGAGAAATCGGAATTCCTGCGAAGCAACACAACCTCCGTTCAGCTGAATCTCCGAAATTGGCTCGATGATGGATGCCCGATCTCCCATCTCGTTATCCAGTATAAGCCTCAGGGCCAGAAAGAGTGGATACTCGTGTCAAACCATATCCTAACGGATCAGGAGATTCTCATGATCGCCGACTTGAGCCCTGGTACTTGGCACGACCTCATGGTTACGGCACACAGCGATGCTGGCTCCACAGATGCAGAGTATCGATTCGCTACTCTCACGTTAACTGGAGGTAATTCTATGCTCCGTGCTCTCAAAATACTTGTGAGCTTACACTCTCAGAAATAGAATCGTCACTTTTGAGGACTTTACTATCGTCAAGCAAATTTCGTCATTTATAACGAAACTTTCCTCGCGAGATCACGTGACTTTAAAAAATGACTATAGAAATTTCGGCAATGTGACGAAAGGTTTACTCGAAGCATTTTTCACGAAGCCATTTCTTCAAATATGACGAAAGTTTCGTGAGATTTGAGCATGCGTTTCTGAGAGTGTACTGATGAATTAAGGAATTCATCGCAATTTAGATGTAGATTTAATCTAGTGTCTGTGAAATGCCAAACTGGCGCTTGATTTCCAAGAGAAAAATAGAGACTAAGTTAGCTTTAATATTGTTTACAATATTTCCCGACAATAATATGAATATTGAAAAAAAATCTCCGCTTCTTTCCCCGTAAAACAAATAAATTAAAAAAATGAATAAACTTTAGTGTGAAACGTGACTTTTTCCCTACTTTATTTTTCCTACGACTTTCCTTTATTTTCCTTCTCTACTCCGCCTACATTTTTATGATAATAAACTCATATTTGTTGCGAAATAAATAATTAAATAATAAAAAAGAGTAATAAAATAAATAATTGAATAACTAACAAATGAATGTTTTTTTAAAAATATATATATTTATTATAATAAATAAATAAATAATAAAATAATAATTTTAATTAAATCATTATAGTTGTCGGGGTTCCATTGTTATGACACGTAAAACGTCCCTATTCCAGCAGCTGACAAAAATATTTTTGAAAATTTCTTTGTCACATTGAGTGATTTTGTAAGAAGTTTTACTACTATAGAGAGAAGTACCTGAGGTAGATAGCATTATTTGGAAATACATATCCCTCAACAGCAATGAATTAATCATCAGAATATTCCTAGATTGCCCCCTAATGAGATGCATACAAGGTCTGATGCATATAAGTACAAATTTTGTTCCTTTTAAAATTAGCTGTTGAAAGTATCGCTGGTACTTGTTCTTCATTCATCTGCACTTGACGTTAGTTTCCTGCTAAACAATGTTACCTTATGCATTTCGTAATGTGTGTACTTATATATTCATATATCACGCACTTATTCTTCAGATGATGTGCTCTCTACTATATTGTTCCAATCACGCATCGTGCAGAATATTCGCTATAGTTTTTAAAAATCTATTAATAATCATGCATGGCTTTATCTCTATTTACTATATTTATAAAATTATTTTATGCAGGGTGGATCGGGGAGGAAAAAAAACACAAGGAAAATTGCAACGTAACTAAAATTAAAAAAAGAAAAAGTTGATTCACACAAAAATTTAATTTAATTTATTTATTTTTTAAATAAGAGGAAAACAAAAAGACGGGAGATTTTTTTTTTAATGTTAATATTAAAGAAAGAAAAAGAAATAAAAAAAAACTAAGGAAATCAGGAGAAATAGCATTAGAAGGTGAGTGTTTTATTTTATTTAGAATAAAATAACAGAGTAATGGAGGGAAAATGAGTAAAAACGCATGCTAAGAAAAAATATTTTTTTCAAAAATGAAGTACTTACGTACTTTAATTGCTTTTCCAGCAAAATACTTTTTTTATCTTTCATTTTTCGAAAGGAATTTCCAGTGGCAAACGTTTCCAAACTTTCATTTCTTTCATTTCAATCTAAAATTTTCAATAAGAAGTTAAGCCTTAATCGGGAGACCAGCTGTCAGCCGAAAACTTAAGTTTTGACTTGTTTTTCCGTAAAGTAAATGAAAAAAAAAAGATTAAAATGTATTTCTAGTTATTGTACGGTTTGTTTCAATATTTTAAAACTTAAGTACATTCTGAAATTTTGATTTACACATGGTTCTTCTCAAAAAAAAAAAAAAAAATAAAATAAAATAAAATGAAATAAATAAATAAATAATAATAAAAAATATATATTTGTGCAAAAAATATTTTGTCTTTACATTTTATGGATTCCCACTTGAATAAAAAAAAAACTTTTGCATGAATTTTATGTATGTATCCATACTCATAAAAATAAATAAATAAACCGTACCTTTTTAGTTTCTGCTTCCGTTTTGGAAGAGAAATTTACCATGTACATAAATTGCCTAAAGGTTTGCATAAATGTCAAGTACTTACTTAAGCTTATAATTAATTTAAAAAAAAAACTCATTACAACAATTAACGAGAAAATCTTAAGTTCCAATGAACAGCTAGCACTTTCTGAATTTGATTCTATCAAACGAAGAATGCATAAGACAACTTTGTAAGAGAGGAAAAAATAGTGCATCTCCAATTACATCCGGAGATTCATCAATAACATAGCACTAACTAATGATGCTTGCTTTAGCAGTAAGAAAACTAAGTATGGACATCTTATTACGACAAAGCGAAAAAGCTTAATCCCAAGTGCATCTGCGAGAGACGTGAGCTTCATTAAACATGTTGAGGTTTGTATGGGAAATAACTTTCAAAACGTGTTTGCAAGATTTATCTGTATTATATGGTTACAAAAACAATATTAACCCTCTCATGCATGCATTTATTTATTTGTGTTATAAGCAAAAACTTCATATGCCGTAATGTAATTTAGCATCTCAGGATCGTTGTGCAATAATTTATTTTTTGAAATTTTGTTCTGTATAGTCAAAAATTCGTGTTCTTGTATAAAACCTTTTATGCTTTTTTGCCATATTTATTCAATATAATAATAAACATGGCAAAATTGAATATTCAAACTTCATTTATAAGGAATAAGAAGCTGTAAAATAGTAAAAAACTTCCCAGTAATGTAAAACACGCTTCAAAATAACTAAACAGAATTTGTTTCGAAATTAAGATATTCTCTTCTTTCTTGAATCCTCCATGGACTCCCAAAGATCTTTAACAATCTACCCATGTAACATTACCCTATGAAACATTTTGTGATTTCCAAGAACTGTTTGATGTGTCTAGATAAGGACGACATGCCAATTGCAGCACAAAAACGAATCTACATAAAAATTTGAAGCAAAAATGTATGTCACCTCATATGAGGCTTTCATGCATGAGAGGGTTAAAATGATCGCTTCCATAAAGATAAGATACAGTAGAATATCGTTTATACGACGTTTACATTTATAAGACGTTTTAGTGTGGTCCCTATTCCTTGGATTTAGCCAGAAGGGTAAATCGTTTATACGACGTTTTTCGGCGTCCTATCAACGATACCCCACTATATTTTATAATAAATACAAGATAAAGTAGCTTGGAAAAAATTGTGAAGAAAATAGTGCGTGTGAATGTATAAATATTGAATGCATAAGCATAATATTTAAGGAAAGAGGCATGGTAAGAAAAAAATAATTATATTTGCCTAAAACATTATTTAACAATCTTCGCAATGAACCCCCCCCCCCCCCTTTGTCTGTCTATCTATGTACTCATAAAATCCGGATTCAAGTAAGTTTCATTTTTAAAATTGTGTTTTTTTTTTCTTTCGCGTAAAAATATGCAATGCTACTTGAAAATCTTCAGGAGCAAAAATGACACTTCAAACGTTTAATGCATAAGACAGCCATATACAAGATATTTCTTTACTAATATCTGAGAAACTGGTGTTAACGAGAGATTTTGGTCTCTATGAGCGACAGTAAGAATACGAGACTTAATAATTTTCCATTGCACTGTGCAGATATTGCATGGAATAAAACGCAGTGACTGATGTAGAAATAAAATCTTTTTTTTTTTTCCCCAAGCAGATACAAGTGGAGGAAAAGGGTCAGACCTTTTCAGTAACAAACTAGACTTAAAAATCCAACAATAAATGAGCAAAAATAAATACATGAAAATTAAGAAAGATATTTTATTCCCGTCCTACTCAAATAAAAAAAAAAAAAAAAAGGAAAAGAGAAAATTGTGCAACGACGATGACGGTTGTGCAAGTTCTACAAAATAAACATGAATGTACACTAACAAGCGACAGCAAGAAAGTATACACTCAACACTTTTTTTTGAAGTGATTTTTTTTTTTTAAATTGCGAAGAACGATTTTAAATCTAAAGTGAATTCAAGAATTATTCTTTATCAATCTTTGTCACCTTTTCCAGAAATCGTTTACTACCTTTCATTATTAGGAAAGCTTTTGATTTTATTCCTTCGGAAAGTATTTATCTTTCAGTTATGAAAGATTCGAGTTGTGCTGCCATCTACTAGGGAAACAAGAAACTGCGTATACGAGCAAAAGTTAAAACGTTTGTTTTATTTATTTATTTATTTAAAAGGGTTGGATTGAAAATAATCTTTTTATTTCATTTCTCACTTTTTTTGTATTTCTCACTGACTATTAATTCTAAAGATACGTTATTTTAAGTATTGGAAAGGATTAACATGATTATATTGATAAACAAGTTAGCTGTTTTTACTCACAACAGTAATCTACTGCTGCCACCTATATGCAAGTATACTAAATATAAAGTTAAAACTACACAATGTGTTGGTAAGATTTAAAGTTTTAGATTTTTCTTTATAAGCGTAGAAGAAGAAAAAAAAAAAAAACAATAAAAAAACTCATCATAAAATTAACAAGATAAGTATTCTAGTGGAACAGAAAGGTTAAAATTTAACTTAATATGATGCATGATTTAACCAAATCATTAAACATTTAAAGACGCATTCTTACATTTATGATTCCAAGATGATAAACATTGTTTTTTTGTTCTCCCTAGTGGTATTTCCTCACTTTTGTTTACAATGCCATACGAGATAGGAAGAAAATTGATAACATCTATTGACTTTCTATTAAAATATTTTCAGACGTGTAATTTTTACATAAAGTATTTTTTATGGGACAAACCACGATAACTGTATCTTGTGTGCCCTCCGAAATGAATTGTTACTATTTTTTTGGTACTTTCATTTTATCCTTGGTTACATTTTCATGTAGGAATGTTTTTAGCATTCCTTATGCTCTCATTAAAAAAAAAAATAATAATAATAACAACTTGGAGAATAATTTGTGATTTGATCTATTTAAGTGAAAAAGACAAAATATTTATTGCGGAAGACATTACATTGTCGTGGTTTGACCCTTATAGGAGTACCCTAATTTGTACCCACTTAAAAACGAAGTATTTTTATTTCGCTTCTTAGCTACAGTACCACCGTTGAGTGTAATACGACCGCCACCGTTCTTCGAGGATCCTACGATTCTGGTTCCCATCGTATGCGCCATTGTGGTTCTCGTCGTCATCATAAGTGTGACTGCTTTTGTGGTGGTTTGGAAAAGAAGAGATCCTGCAGGAGAAGCTCCGTCCGACATTTGTAAGTCCAAAGTGCGTTCTTCGGCCACTCATCTTTCGTTCTGCCGTTAATATCTTATCTCATTAATTTTTAATGGTATTATTATTTTTTTTTGCAAGTATATATAATAATCTTTGCAATGAATAAATATTATTAATACATTTCTTCATTCTTGTAGATAGTTTCGCAAATTAATGATGATTTAATATACCTTTGTAATATTTCGTCAAAAATTAGATAAAATGTCGTTAGTTAAATTGCCTGTTATTACTATCTGATGGGCATGAAACGTTTTGCCAAAATATGGGGGACGCGAGGAACTTAGAGCTAAAAGGAAAATTTTATGTGTTTCTCAAACAGAATGTCATCGCCAATGGAAATTTTTGCTTTATGCTTTTGTAAACAAAAGCATAATAAGATTGTGTTTCTATGACAACCGCAATAATAATTTGAATATTATCTTTACTTTGATTCCATAATCAAAATTATATTTTAAAAAAAGTGGTAAGAGAGAGAAAAAGAAAAATTCAGTATCGTATTGTCTTCGATCTTGAAGAAGTAGGTTTGAGGTATGTGCAATCAAGATTAACAAGCATTTATTTATATTCACCTGCTTTATAATGTTTTGTTTAGTTTATTACAGCAAGTTTTAACTGTACGCAGAACTAATTGCTCACATTCTTTTCTCACAATAGACGACATTTATACGACCTTTTAAAATTGAAACGAATAAAATAACATATTTGGTAAATGTAAAAACAAAATAATAAATGAACTTTGTGCACAAGTAAAAAACAATTGCATGGAATTAAAGCACAAATGAGCATTAAAATGCAGACATATGTTTCGGGATTGCTTGAAATCCCTTTTTCAATGCAATGGCGGAGCTTCTAAAGGCAAAAACATAGAATCTAGGAGCTCTACTATTGCATGAAAAAGGAATTCCAAGCAATCCCGAAACATATGTCTGCATTTTAATGCTCATTTGTGCTGTAATTATGTGCAATTATTTTGTTTTACAGTTTAAATGTTAAAACACTTTACACGGCATTGTTAGAGGGAAGCTCATTATATGAAAACAACACCATGCGTTGAATCCAACTTTTGATACCGTCTTTTATCAGTTTAAATTGCATACAAGCCATCATCTTATGCAGACTTAAAATTTGAACAAACGAATAGCACAAACATAAATCTTTTCTCTTTTGTTTTTGTAAAAAATTAAGACCAACAAAATATGGTGTAAATTGTATCTGTAGTCGTACAAAATTTCTAACAAAGTAGTAGCTGGAACTTCTAGATGAGGAAGATTGTTTCCAATGTTCTTTCGTGCCAGATTATTTTACTGTTTAACACACTAAATAATGTAGACACTTCATTCTTTAGCTATTCTTTTGTACATTTTTCAGCGTTACAAAAAAAAAAAAAAAAAAGGAGTTTAAAACTATTAATGTAAATTTATTTTATGCTTTTTGTCTTTGATATTCAAGGGGAATTTCGTCATTTGTCCACTGAAATATTGTTCTAGTTTATACAAACAATATAGAATTCAAAAGTTTTCTTTTTTGCGCGATTTTGATGAATACAGGTTAAGTAAAAAGCACCTGTTTTAGAACTGAACCTAATCGTGTCCAATATTTACTTAATTTGAAACACTGGATTACTTTAATTTGGTTTAAGGTAAAACCTGTCGAGAATACGCACTTGGAGAGATGGCGCACTTAAATGTTTCGGGAGAAAGCGAGGGATGAGTGCAACGCGATTCCAGGTAGTTGTACAGTCACAACATCACAGTGTCTACTTGAATTCATAAGTTTTGATTTCTGAAAATGTATGACATAACGTCGTTTTTATTTTTTGCTTTCCAAATGTTTTTATTGTTTGCTTGAATTTTCGTTACTGTTTCTGTGATTTTCATTGTGATATGAGTCCTGCTAGATAGTTTTTAGTCATTTTTCATGCGTGTAAACCACCCATATGCGCACCCGCCCTATAAGAAGAGGAGCAAAAAAATTGGTGTCTTAGTTTTTTTTTATTATTATTATTCAAGTTGTCGCTTATATAATAGCGTAACAACAAAATGATAGAAATGCATTCAGAAATAATCTAGTTTATAATATTCACCAAAAGTTTGAAAAAATTGATCGCATTCAAAAAGGAACTACTACCAAAAATGAGAAGTCTGAGAAACTTGCTCATATTTATTAGTATTTCATAACTATTATAGTATTTATAAGTATTTATTGCATTAGAAAATCACCATTATTTTAATGCGGTTTTTAAACAAGTAGTTCAGATCAAATGGCTAAAAAAAAATTTTACGCTTATAACTTTGTAATATGTTTAAAAGTATAGAAATGACTATAAATTCTATTTTTTCAGATATTCGGAATGTGCCGTTTATGAACTTTATTTACATTTTTACTGAAGAAGAATAAATAAATAAATAAATTTATCCAGTGAAATAAAATTAGCTGTGTGCATTTAAAACTTTTCTAAAACATTTCCAGTTTCTCAGAATAAATCTCGACAAAAATTATTCAAAATTATGCATAGTTTCAATCAGTAATGATGAAAACTATCTTTGAATCTCAAATATGTAAGAAACTTTGGGTGTCAACATCCGTCAGCCTCGTATTGGAGAAAAAAAAAAGAAAATAAAATGAGATCCTAAATTACAAAATCAATAAAGGGAAGTTGCGTTTTGCACGACAGCGGTGGAGATTTTTTTTTTTTTTTTACCTTCTACTTTCATAGCATTTTTTTCCTCTAATGATACGGAACTTAACTTTATGGAAAATGTCATCTTTCTGGAGGATTTCAGCTCATTTGCAATACATTTAAGCATGTAATTTCCTGATCATCTTTACGCGAAAGATAACGTTTAGTTAAAAAATTCACATATTTTATATAACGGATGTGAATGGCTCGTTGATGTGTTTTTTTAAAGGTCTTTCCTATTAAAGATATTTTATGTATGACGCAGTGTCTTGCTTGCAACGCAACTACACTTAAATTTAGTCAAAAAACCTTACGCTTATAGATAAAAATCGAGCCATTTTAATAAAAAAAATCTATAATTAATTTTATTCACAATAAAAAAATTAAAAAATGAAAGAAATTAACATAGTATAGACTATTACTTCAAATATACAATTCTGAGTAGTGTTTTTATTTTTACGATTTATTTTGAAGCAGTTGAGTAATTTTAGGGGATTATTTGTCATGTCACATGCAAAAAAAAAAAAAAAAAGCTGAACAGGACCGGCAAAATGACGTCCATTCTCAACCTCATTTAAAATTAATTGCTTTTTCTGCAGAAGTTATAGAATAGGTACTTCTCTACATCTTTGTTTTTTGTTCTTTCTATCCAGCACAATAGAACCTACACAATTGAACAACAATAAGATAGATAACCGATGCCCGGTTGATCATTTAAGTGATGAAACGAGTTCCGTGCCGGTATACCTCCCTTCTGAGAAAAAGAATTGATACTCGAAGGTGTCAAACAGTAGGACAGTTAGGAAGAGAAGGAAGGGAGAAACTAGGAAGAGTGAAAGAAAAAACATTTTTACGAGAAACCCAAAAGGTCTTCGTTTAAAACAAAGGACCTCCTACATCTGTCTGTCAATATATATAAATATAATATAAAAAGGGCAAAAAAGAATACAAGTAAAATACCACCCAACCATAATAAAATATTATTTCCTTATAAATATATATATATATATATATATATATATAGGCAGGGCCGTATTTCAAATGTGCCATTTTGTGCTTGAGCACAGAGCGGCTAAAATTTTGGGCGGCGGCAATTTCTTACTTCTAAAATGATTTAAAATGCATTTAAACCATTATTAGAGATCCTTGGCCTGCCTAAAACGATCTTATTTCAGCCATAACAGTCAACAAGTAACGCTGAGACAAATTTCAAGGTACCTATTTAGGTGGAAAATGACGCTGAAAGCTAATGGCTTCATTGCTATCATAGGAATACAACTGTTACTAAAGCTCCCTCTTGATTCAAAAATGTCCTCCGCTCTTGAGGTCAACGTTGCAGTCGATTTCTGGGGATCAATTTCTTCGCCGTTCATCTTCAACTAGTCGGCTTATAGACGGAGCGAACGCGATTTCATTTTCGTTTTTCAAGTGACCAGATCACATGTCAAGGACCTTTCTTTCTTCAACCAGTTGACTATACAAAAAAAGAGGTAGCAGAACGTTTACCTCTTGTTCTAACACCTCTTTGATTCCGTAAGATTTGTTCTCGTCTAGTTCACGAGAAAAGTGATAGTCGAGGGGTTTTTAACCTTCTATAAACAACTTGGGCACACGGTGAAAGGCCAGCAGACACTGTTTTGACGATTTGAAAAGGTATGAAGTTAAATTAATCTGATTTAGAGATTTGACGTGCAGCTTAGGTCGTCTTACAGACTAATATTAAGAATAGCACCGGAATCAATGCTTTTCAAATGAGAAAATTTGCCTGTTTCAATGTAACCCCGGATTCCTTGGTAAAGCTAAGGCAATGAAAATCCTGCGCCTCTTCATTCTGATTAAAAATATCTAAAGAATAGGTGCCTTGTAAGCTAACTGTAAGGTATAGTTTCCATTTCCCCAAGGAGAAAAATTAAAAACTTCTTTCATCAGATTTCTAAAAGAAAGTATTTGCAAAATCTATCCTACTGTTATTCCGTTTAGGTAAAGTGAGGCATGTTAGACTGCACGGGAAGAGGGATGACAGCGTCTAAATTTGTCTTGTGTAATTTTTTTTTTAAAGATGAAACACACAAATGTTGGAACTGAAACAAAACTAAAGGTTTACTTAAAAAGTAAATTAAATCGACACTATTTTTGTCTATCCTTTTAGGGTGCCCAGTTTCTAAAGTCTGAAAAAATGCAAGCAAATGATATGGATGAAGGAATCTCGACTGGCAATAAATTTTATGAATGGCGCATTGGTCATCTTGAAGAACTTGAAAGTGTTATGAAAAAAAATATCTAAATCTCGAAAAAAAAAAAAAAATCTGGGGAAAAAATCCCGCATCCCCTATTAGAATGTACTCGACTTGAATTGATTTGTCAGGAAAATCAAGGCATGTTTCCTTGTTTTTTGTTGATGTTGTATGTACATGGGGGGGGGGGGGGGTAGATGTAGATACAGGGTCGGATTTACATGTTTTACACCTATGGGCAAGATGAAAGTTAGTGCCCCAGTTGTTATAGCAGTGGCGCCGGGATCTGAAAATTTGAGTGTACGTGCACAAGTATAAATTCAGGTGTTTTTCAATGAGAATTATTTCATGAATAGTTATACTAATTGCGTTTTTGAGCTATAATGATCAAGTGCAAAAAAACTCAAAATGATAATTATTTATTAATGATAACTATTTTAACCAGGAAAATAAATGCTAATTCTGGGTGTGCTGGGAGTCGCCACCTCTGTAGAAGATTCCAATCCTCAATTTTAAAAGTAAAATTTCGATGTAGCTCGATATATATTTTACTATTCTTTGGGTATTTGTACAAAATTATATAAAGTAACTTGTTAAAATTATTTTAAAATAAATTTCGAAATCAATAACTTTTAGCAACATATTTCAGTGAATGATTTGGGAAACACAATATATATATTACAGTGACAAATCTCTTACAATAGAGACGCAGTGATATCTAAATAAATTTCGATATTGATGAAGACTGTATTTAGGAAATTTCACTTTATTTTGAAGTCGTAGAAATTAATTATTTTCCTGCGGAACATTTTTTCCTTCAAATTTAATGAAAAAAAGGTAATAGAAACATGATTCTAATCTTACTAAAGAAGAAATTTAACTCCTTTTCTTAGAAGTACTTTAATTAAAAGTAAACTCTTTTGTAATGAAAAAGTTTATTATGTTTTGAAAACAGCTGCTGCGTAGTCACAAAAAAGAGCGTTTTAATCTAGCTTAACGCAAATTTTTCTAATTAAGAAAAATTCCGCGCTGATTAACATTAAAGGAATGCAGCTTTTTTACAACTATTTTAATTTCATTTCCATGCTTGGATAATCTCAAAATTTATAATATTTTTTAACAAATAGGACAAAATAATATAAAATGTTTTAAATAGACATGAAGTCCGTTTCATCACAGTAAAAAAAAATCATGGGTTTTTATTTATCATAAATTGAATATTCATTCGAAAAGTGAAAGTATATTCCTAAAAGAGATCTACCATTTTTTAAAAATATGTGAAATCAGCATAGCAGTAATCCTAGCTATTGTAATAGTTTATAGAATTATTTGAAATCGGAAAAGAGTAGGTTTGTTAGTGAGAAAAAAACAGTTCGACTGTAGCAGATAACCCTTTAAAAAATTAATTAAGTACAAATGAATGGAGAAGATTTCAGAATCATTTTTTTAAAGATTGGACAACTTGTGGTTGTTGATGTCTTCAATTTTCCTAAAACTTTCAGGATATGTGAGTGGTAATAAAATAAGAAAAAGTAAAGTATTTCCTTTGAAATGTGACTAATTTGTCTTTGAAGAGGGGTCAAACAAGCTCTCTTATATGTGGCGCAAATTATGTGATCGTGTTGCTTCTAAAGCCGTGACTGATACATGACAATTTTTTAAACTAACGATACTTTTTAATACTATGTACATGTGAGCACAAAATAATTTAATGGGTCCCTTATGGCTTTGAAGGCAAAGGTCATACGAAATTGCCGTTTTCGTTGCTTTGTGTCCCGTTTTTCTCCGTGAATAGCTGCTAAAGCCAGGAATAAACCACACAAATAACTATTAGTTTAAATGCAAACCATAGTATAAATAACCAGAAAATTTCAAAATAGCATGGTTCAATCTCAGCTCTTGTAGTTAAACGGTCTCCAAGTTGGTAATTTTTTAAAAAAAAGTCATGTTTGGAGATCAGTAACTCTGTAAGCCAAGAGTCAATCACTATGAGACACATATGTACTTATACTCCCAATGGTGTAATTTTAGACCCAATTTAAAAACCTATGGTGCATGAAGAATTTTTTTAAAACACAGGCTTGCTTACATCCTCCAGCATGCGCTTGACATAATGCGGTATTATGTACGTTTCAACTATTTGTTAGGATAGTTTTAGATTTATAATGATCAAAAATCAACCAACTAAGCTAACTTTTTCTGTGGATGTACAGCGTGCAGAAAAACAAGAATTTTACTGAGAATCTGTTATCAAGGAACTTGATTTTTTGATTTCAAAAAGTGCTTCTTAAATTCACAAAAACATTCAGTTATCTTTCTCTGTATTTACAGAAATTATTTTAAAGTGTAGCCGGCTTGATAAATTTTTAATTTTCAATTTTGTTATACCGCCGTTGTTCTACGATAAAAAAAAGAAAATATTCGTTTTATTTTGCAGATTCACGAGGTTCCGGAGGTCGAGCTGACGATATTTCCATGAGTTCCTACGGTAAGGCAAAGGGTAATTCCGTTTATGACTCCCAGCGAGAGCCTTTGTATTATCCTCTGCCTTACGCCACCACACACATTCCAAATCATGCTCTTCAGGACCCCACATCCGCATCACCAGATCAAAGCCTTCAAAGGACCAGAGTTGGAGGACGATTATCAGAACACACCTATGACGTGCCCCAACGAGTCCAGGTAACGAAGGGTCAGTGTGAGTCTCATAGTAGTCCGATTTTATTTTAATTAAGTAAAACCACAAATGCAATATTTCTTTCATTTTAACTTGCATGCAGTCATGTCCGACTGAAACGGAAAGCACATCGGAGTAAATACAAGCTTATTACCTTACTGCCTTCTTTTTTATTCTTTATCAAACTTCCCCTTCCTCCTCCTCCTTCTCTTGTGTTACAATTTTAATTCACACAAAAGAAGAACTTTTGAAATACGTAATTGCTTGTCATTTAGTTTTCACAAATATCTTCCAAAAAAGAAAAAAAAATCTCAATTAACCATTA
Organism: Octonoba sinensis; assembly: GCA_038502835.1. NCBI lineage: Eukaryota > Metazoa > Arthropoda > Arachnida > Araneae > Uloboridae > Octonoba > Octonoba sinensis. The sequence continues at coordinate 103,962,174 of CM076602.1, read as the reverse complement.
TCTAGGGACGTGGGAGCGTCCCGCTCGCCAAGATAAACGAAAAAAAAAAGAGAGAAAGAAGTGACCAAGGACAGTTTACAAGACATAATAAGTTTGGTTTATCACCCTACTTTATCTAAGGCTCATAAAGGTCTCTGGGGTTAATTATTTTATATATTCAATCTCGAGTGGCCCCATCAAGGGCCGGTGTAATAAAAGTTGGAAAATCGCTATTTTTCAGGTTTTTTGTGTTGTTCTTCTCGTTGTTTGACCGGGCCACAGCCCAGACGGGAAAAACGGATCGAGCTGAAATTTTGTGCACACATTTATTATGCACCAAGGGTGTGCCTTTTGTACCATTTGCCCCCCTCAACTTCCCCCAAATGGTCGACAGGGTGGCGTAGTGGTAAGACGCAGGTCTCGTATGCCCAAGATCGCAGGTTCAAACCTGGCCCAAGTCGGTGGATTTTCAAAATGCAGAAAATCGTCTGCGTCCATGTCGTATGATTATGCGGCATGTTAAAGATCCCTTGAGTATCCGTTTGGCTTGGATACTCTCGGCTAAATTAAATTTCTAGTGCAGATTGCATCAACGAGAGCTCAGGTGCCCCATCTAGGGGAAACTAAGCGTCAAAAAAAAAAAAATAAATAAATAAATAAATAAAATAAATAAATAAATAAAAATAAAAAAAAATGCGGCAATGGTACCACACTCATTGCGGTGCCACTGAAAGAGTTGGTAGCAATATCTGGGATGCACTAGGTCTGCAATGGTTGATGTCCAATACTGCAGCCCCATTAGAAAGAAAAAACTTCCCCCAAATGTGATATTTATTCCCCGTATCTCAGCCCTATGGAGGTATGTGGTGTTGATTTTTTGTATAGATATTCTCGAGGGGGGAGCTGAGAACGTATACCAAAATCTCAACCCCCGGGGCTTTACAGGGGCCGAAATAACTTAAGTGTGAAAACTACTACTTTTCAGATTTTTTGGTATTATTCCTGCTCACCTCTTGCCTGGGATATATAGCCCAGACGAAGAAACGGATCGAGATGAAATTACGCCCACATATTCCTTATGCATCTAGGATATGCCACCCTTTTTTTTTTATGCTCGCAAACATTCTTTTAAAGGTAAACAGCCAGCAATACCAAAAAAAAAAAAAACAGTTAAATAAACAAACAAATAATAAAAAGTAATTACTATAAATAAATAAAAAGTAAAAATAAATCAATGGAAAATATGCGATATCTCCTCAAAAACAACCTTATTGTAAAAATCTGCACGCCAAGAAAACCTTACTCTCTTACCCGCAAAAAATTACCCCCTCAAGCTCCAAAACCCTCGGCCGTAAAAAGTTATGATATCTAGTTTTCCCACCAAGTACCTTTCTCTCCATCTGCAAACAAAGAAAACATAATATACGTATTGATATCTATTTGGCTATTGATGCTAATTTGTCAGAACATATAGGTATCACTACTCTTTGCGGACGAAGATTTTCTTTCTTTCTTTCTCTCTTTTTTTTTTTGAAGGGGGATTGAATGATATTTGGCGGACAAACTAGATATCAAAACTAACTACACTGTTAGAAATTTCATCATGAAATTACGGTTAAATAACTGGCAGCAAACTGTCCATAAACCGTTAAATTTACACTGTAAAAAATTCTGGTTCAACCTTTCACTAAAAATTGGTGAAATGCAGCTGCAACCAACGGTTGGTACTAATTTGAATTATTATGATGGTTCATTAGTTTCACCATGAATGTGGTTCAGCACTGAACCATGATTACGGAATTTTTTTCGAACCAGTATTACGGTTCAACTTTGAACCATGATTACGGATTTTTTTCTGACCAGTACTGCGGTTCAACTTTGAACCATGATTACGGATATTTTTCTAACTAGTATTACGGTTCAACTTTGAACAATGATATCGATTTTTTTCTAACCAGTTTTATGGTTAAACTTTGAACCATAACCATAGATTTTATTTTAACTGCTATCTTGGTTCAACCCGGAACCATAATGATGGACTTTCTACTAACTACTGTCATGGCTCAGAGTTGTACCATGTAAGTGAAGTTTGAGCTGCGCCATTTCATGTTGCAATGATGAATTAACATAAATAATTTTAATTTTTAATGTTCAAGCGTAAAACAGGAAATAAGTTTATTACCAATTTTAATTTGCAAAGCGAATTTTCTATTTTTTCCGAATTTTCTAACTTACGTTTTTGCTAATTATTAAATTTAATTATAAGAACAGATTCGGGCGTTTCAATAATTGATTCAGTGTTCCTTATAGATAAATATATTTGTTTATGTATTTATTTATTTATTTATATATGTCAATATCCCAATGCACTGTATCAGAAACTTATAGCATTGTTAAGTAACTATGTTACTTAGTTATATTCTGCAAAATTGCAATATTAGTCCCTGTTAAAATTTTTAAGGCCAACCCCCCTCCCCAACCCCACACACAAGGAAGCGGCTTTTGCAATATATGTACACTTTTTTTTTGTTCTTCAACAGGCAGTTTTAACAAAAATGGCATTTGAATTTTTGTTTATAAATGTAATTGATTTTATTTAGTATAAAAAATATTAAATTTATTTATATGCATACAAAGACTGAAAACATATGCCTAGAAGCGAAATAGAAAAACCATGATATGCACAAATAATAATAATAACGATAGTTGAACATTATTAGGGGGTTCCGGCACAGATGTTACTCCAAGGCTAAAACGAGCAGTAGTTCGAGGTACTTCAGACTAGAACCGCCCCAGATGAGTCTAAGACTTCACCCTGCAAATATATAAAAGAACTGACAGTACAACGTAACTGATTTGTATGCCATTTTTCAATCTTCTGTTGACATTAACCGTTTAGTGCAATGCACCATCTTTGTTGATAAAGCATCTATTTTGCATTTGGAGATCTGAAATCTCTGAAAGCAACTTTTTCCCTAATTTCTGAAACTCTATTATTGAAATAGATGTTTGTTAGAATGAGTGGGACGAAATTTCAGAAGGAATTATAGGTGAAAATTCTGCAAAATGTCAATCGTGGTAGAAAACTGAAAGTTTAATTATTTTAAAAACACAGCAGTAGTCAGGGTCGGATCCAGAAATAATTTCTTGAGGGAGCACCTGAAAGTAAAAAGTAGTTCTCCCTCGTCAATATTTTTTATAATAAAGTTCATTAAAGGATTTTAATGTTTTTTTGGGATACCTTAAAACTAAGTAATGTAGTTAAAAGCGTAGAAAATGCGTAAAAAATATTTAATGGAATAATTACAAATTTCTTTCTTTTTGGATGAGACACATGCTCCTTGTGCCCTTCCTGAAATCCGCCACTGGTGGTAGTTAATTTAAAAAATAGATGAAAAGAGCAGAAAAGAAAAAGGTAGCTGCTTGGAAAAGTGATTTGGTATTAACGAGGGAAAAAAATAACGATTTAGAGTAAAAATCCTGAGAAAACATGCAATTTTCAGTACCTAAACAAACCAGTGTTACAACTGTAAGCGTAGTGCAAAATGTAAAATACAAGGGGGAAAGTATTACATCTGGTAAGAAGCAAGCATATATCGAAGAAAGATAAAGTAAACATGCACAGGTTGAAAATTTTGAAAAAAATTTAATTTAACGTTAAAGGCAACAAAACTGCTATTTTGAAAATCACGCAAAATTAACCCAATTTCTCGAAGAATTCCAATAGTAGACACATTTTGAATACAAAACTGTTTTTATCTGCTCTTGATAGAATAGCTAATTTGAGTGATTGGGAAGTAGTAATCATTACAAATAAAAGCCATAGCCAGGATTGTTTTTCGAAGGGGGGGGGTGGGGGGGGGCGGAGGTCAAGTTGAAGACAGTTTCTTTTTCTATCAGAATATTTTTAGTTTTTAAATTATCATTCAGATCGTATCGCAATATCATGTAAAACTTCAAAAAATTACAGGGCGGGAGGAATTTTACCCCCCCCCCCTCTTCACCTTCCTGGTATGGCATTGGAATCAAACCACAACTAACTAAATTTAAACAAATGAGTGTTTTCTTATCAGACTATTTTTTACTCTCTAATTTTCATTTTTATTTATAGCATGTAAAATTTTAAAAATTTTCACCCCTTCGGCTACAGGTTTGGAATTCAACAGAAGAACTGAATTTTAAACCAAATGAGTTTTTCTTATCAGATTTCTTTTTTTTTAATTTTCAAATTTTTATTTATAGCATGTGAAACTTTCGGGAGTGGAGGTAGTTTTGAACCATCGCCCCCCTCCCCCCCCCCCACCGGCTACGGCCTTGATAAAAACTACGGGTAAAAATTGTGCAAAATCGGTTGCACAACGAATAAGTTTAATCAATATCAAAAAGACAGCAACAGCCAATTAAAGAAAAAATAATAGGTGGAGCTAGAAAGGTAACGCCTTGGGGGAAAAACAGTCTTGGTAATAAAGATGGAAAAAATAAATGATTTAGAGTAAAAATCCCGAGAATAGGTGCAATTTTAAAAATGTAAACAAGTCAGCGTTACAACTTTAAATGCAGATCAGGGGAGCCAAAAGTAAATTGAATGGGGGTGAATGATAAATCAAGTTAAAAAAATGATTAAATATTGAAGAAAAATTAAATAAATATGAACAGGTTTAAAATTTTGAATAAAGTTAATTAGTCAATTTAACGTTAAAATGTGACAAGATCGGTATATGATAATAAAATTTTGAAATAAGCTTTACAACCCATTTTGTGAGTATTATGACTAAAAAACACAGAAAACAAGAAATATAAAACAAAAAATTATACATATACATCGAAGTTTACTTACCTTTTACTGTTGTGAAAAATAAATGATTCAAGTCACAGCTTGACAAGATGTCGGCTCTGTGTTTTCAACCGGGTGTTTCCCAAGGAATTCCATTCCAAGGTTCGTCTTCTTGGTTCAAGGTTGAACCAAAATTATGATTAAAGGTGTAACTTTAGATTTCGCATTTCTGCTTGTACCATAATTTTGGTTCATTCATCAGCAGCCCTTCAGGTTTCACCATATTTATGGTGCAAAGTTGAACTGTTTTTTTTTACAGTGTACAGTTTGGAACATTTCTCTATCTTTACAAGACCTAAACCATTTCCAATCAGCTTGGCTAAAAAGCCGTAAGTACAAAAGTTTACGGTTTTATAACCCCTTAAAAATTGTTTCAAAACTAGATTTTTACTGTTTTTGAACCATTTCGAGGTGTAGATACCCTAAACGAAGCGTGCGGGAATCGAACCCGGGTGTATGGCATACCAGCCTTGCGCTTTAGTCATTCGGCCATCTACACCACTTAAAGCGGCCGTTTATTTTTCAATAAATCTTCTTTTCCAACAGGCAAACTGCCTTAAAATTGAGATTTTAGTTTTTGATTGGATCTAAAGTCACTTTTGTTCTAAATTTACTGTATATTGACGAAAATCATTTTATTTGCTGCAAAAATTAAAATACAAACAAGCTTCAGAAGCTCAAATCATGGGTTCGCTCATTTGCAAACAGTTCGGTAATCCGATGTCTGTCAATTTTAGATTTACGTGTGTATGTGTTTTTATTTAGTAACCACTGCTTAAGCCATTTTTTTGTTCTTCTTTTTTATATACACATACAGATTTGAACTGATAAATCTTTATTCATATTTTAACAACAACGTACGATCGGTAAGGCTCCACAACCAAGATGGACGCCAGATTCTTATTGATTACGAGACCTAGTTGCGCTTGTAAATTACGGTTAGTTAGAAGTTGTTTAGGAGAAACAGAGAAAGAACGATTTTTTTTTCTCAATCAGCGGTTTGAATATCATCTTTTTAATGGTTATTGAACTGTTGTAATTAAATATGGTAAACTAACAATCAAATAAATGGTTATATGACTATTATCTTACGGACATTTTTAACAGTGTTCGGCCGAGGGTGTGTTGGTTTAGCCTGAAGGGTTTCTTTTTTTTTGCGGATAAGGGTATAAGGTTTTCTTGGCGGGCAAGTTTTTAAAGCAAGGTTGTTTTCTGAGGAGATATTATTTTTGTACCAGTGCCTCATCTAAAATTAGTATATTTTCTACAGTAAAATGTAATGCAGCAAACAATTATATGTTTTAAATGTTTGTTACAACGTATTTTAATATATATTTTCATTCAGAAAAAAACATATGCGTATTTAAGCTACAGCCACTTGGAAAACTTCTAATAAATATTAAAAAAGCAATTTTGATCTTAATAGCATTTTTTTTTTAGTGTTTCTTAAACAATTTAAGTCCACATGATATGTCTTTTATTTATGTAGGTCACAGAAAATGTTCCTCAAAATAATTAAAAACCTATAATTAGTTCTCTAAAATCTTCTTTCCGAACTTTCCAACTATTTCCCATAAAATACTGCTCAAACAGAAACATTGTAACTAGGTGTCACTGAGAAACTTCCGCGTCAATTGGCGTGGAATGCAATAAACGTATCGTGACCGTTGTGTTATGCCCAAGGCTACGATCTAAGTGGGATCTTTCATTTGGACATTTAATTACGAGCCATCGTAAATCACCAGGAGATCTTAGATAATCAGATTTCCAACATACCAGAACGCTTACCGGAGCGGGGGTGAATCTGTCTAATTTCGGGTAGTTTAAAACAATGCACAAGTCGAGACTGGGAAATTGCATCAATGCATCTAGTTCTAAGTGAATGTCGTGAGTATTTTAATTCTCAGGAGAAGAAACTGCTGTATTCGTATTCGTTACATTATTTTAAATACAAATGTTAAATGATAAAGTATGATTTTGCAGACGATAGAAATAACCAGAATAAATTAAATGAAAATTTCAAAACAATGCTCAAAACATTTTGCTATAAAATAAGAATATTAAAAAGTCAAATAAAAGGAAAATAAGAATAATTTAAATTGATATGAGTAATTTTAAAGTAAACTACTTGCTGTTTTGCAACGATATATTTTTCGTTGTTGATGTTGATATAACAAATAAAATTTGAAATAATATATTCCCCACAAAACCTTTTATGCTACGTGCAGTTTCATGTTTGAACTTCTAATAGTTCTTTTTTCATTTGTTTATCATAAAGTTAAATATATATATTTATTATAAAGTTATCTATACATTTCAAATAAAATTTAAATTCTCTCTTTTCTTCACTTTAAATTTATTTATTTTATCAGTGAGCTTATTTTTTTTGCTCAAGTGATGAAATAATGTTTAATGCTTTTAATGAATTTATTTTTAAATAATATTTTATAAAAATCAAATAAATAAATTTGTAGCAATGCAAGTTTTAAGAATATATTTATCTACATTATAAAATGTAAATCTTCTGAAACGTCTCAAATGTGTTTGTATTTCGATCTAGACCACTTATTTTCAAGTTAAAATAAATGAGAAAAAGTTTGCTAATTAAGTTGGAAAGGACTGATTTAAAATAATCGTATTTGAGCTTATGATGTTATCAATCAATAAATACACTAAAATGACTTTATTTTTACAAATGAAGTATGCAAAAATAGTACATTTAAATAGCTTTTAAAACTGAGAGAAGTTTTTTCATAAAATACTATATGGCTTTATAAATAGCTAAAAATAAAATGCAAGTCGAAAATTGGCAAAAAAAAAAAAAAAAAAAAAAAAAAAAAAAAAAAAGCAAATTGCATAAACTCTACTCGGACTTAGTACGTTCTTAAAGTTCCATAATGAATGAAGAAATTCATTTCAATCTGATTCGGGTGTTTGCAACATTCATTGTTTTATTTATAGTAAAAATAATTATTATTCTGTATTTAGAGTATTCCAACAGTAAATATCATTTTTAATGTAATTTTAATCAATGAAGGCACAAAATTCTTCATTATAACAATGTTTCCGCATTTAAAATTTATCTGGTCATTCCCCTAAGATCTTATCTGTGTTTCATTTCCAAAAATTCCTAAACGTTGAGCAAAACGAAAAAACACTTTGCAACTCACGTATTACACAGAACTATCAAGTGACTTTTCAAAAAGTCAAAATATTTTTCTTATTGCAATTATTAAAAGTAGAATATTCGGCAGAAAAAAAGCGAACGGGGAACTGAAAAATGAAATCTACATTTTTGATGTTTCTTTTATTTCAGCATCGTCACAACGTGCCTCATCATCAATACTCCCAACTCTGGGCTAATAATAGAGGATTTTGTGAAAAACCCTCGTTGATGAGCTCCAGAGGTATGATTCATGTCACCTAACAGCGACAAATGTAAATGTTCTTATGAAAAATGAAACATAAGCAAATAATTTAGTTATTCTGTATTTTTCAATGCTTTTTTTCTTTTTAAGGACAAAAAGGAAAGTCCGGAATTTATACATATACAGTAAAATTCCAGTGTAGCGGGCACCAGCGGGAAAAAAAAATATTTGTCCGTAATAGAGAGGTGTTTGCTAAAGATATTTTTTTTTTAGATACAATGTTTTACTGGTGGAGTATAAAAAAACTGTCCGCCTAAGAGGGGTGTTCATTGGGAGGAATTTTACAATCTATGTATATAATTTAAAACACATACTTTTATAAAGAGTGTAATTGCGCTATAAATTGACTAATTTTTGGAATGCTGTATAATATTCCAGAATTAAGTATTTTAACTGCGTTTCCGAAACAGTAAAGTGTGTGACACACTATCTCATTTTAAAGTTTCCACATTTTCACTTTAAATTCATAATTTGTTTTAACTGAAGAAAACTAACTTTACATTATGTTATATTATATTGCCTTTTCCTTGAAATATTACATTCTTGTATTTAAAACATTTAATTAAGTTCAAATCTCAAAACAAAAATAAAAGTTATTGAATTTTTTGATAAATTAATCATTTAGTTTTAATTCTATGGTATCAATCTTAGATTGTATTTGATTCAAAAAGTAACGCATTTGATTAATACGTTTTACCTGGTTTTAAAAGTTCAAGAACGAAACTTGTTTAAAAGTAAACTTATCCATAAGTTTCAGTATTGATTTATAAATAAATTGAAAAGTCCATGAAAATTTTCTGGATTTCATACAAACCTAATTTTGTTTTAGGGGACATTGAAGATTTCGATGTAGCAATAGCAATGGCGGAAAAGTATGCTGCATTCAGATTATCACAAACAAGGTAATATTTTTGAATATGATATAAAAACAATACACGTCATTGGTGCTCTGGTAAAATTCCATAACTCCAGTTTTGAGATAATGTGAATTTGAACTTGCAAAATGTTATAAACAACGATGAAAAAATATTTTATAACCCCCTAACTCAATGATTTTCAACTCTTTTTTTTTTCTTGTCGCGCCACACTTTTAACTATTGCAAAATCTGGCGGCACACAAAGAAAAAGATAAGTTTAAAAAATGTTTACTTACCTATAATACACTGTGTAAAATAGTTTATGATAATTTTGAATGTAAAATATAATATATACTATGAAAATTAATTACAAGGTGTGGTAAATTCATGCGGGCAAATATTTCACTTCATGAAATGTCAGTTATCGAAGTTAAAAACTGTAAAATGTGGTATTTAGTTGTAAAAACAAGTTTTCTTTTAGTGTACTTCTCTTTAATTTAAACAAACAAAACTCGTAATTAAAAAAAAAAAAGTATTATATAATTTTTCCTGTATGCATTTCTAAAATTTGGCGGCACACAAAAGTGCCGAGGCACAGTGGTTGAGAATCACTGCCCTAACTCATAGGGTAAGTTTATTCACGTGCGTGCCGGCATAATGGCGTCGTCGTAAGGCGCGGAGCTCTGAGGCGCAGGTCTAAGGATCGAACCAGGCAGTATCGTTAGATTTTCAAGATGCATAAAATCGTCTGAGCCCATGTCGTATGACTGTGCGACGTGGAAACGATTCCTTAAGTAGGTATTTCGCTTGGATGCTCTCGGCTAAATTAAATTCCTAGTGCAATTTTTCATCAACAGAGTTCGGGTGCTCCCCGTTTCAGTGGAGGAACCGGAAGTCAAAATTCTCATGCGGCAGTGGTACCACACTCATTGTGGTGCCGCTGAAAGAGGGCGCCAATCCTCGGGAACGAACTAAGTCTGCAATTGGCAGAAGCCAACTGCAGCCCATTAGAAAAAAAAAGTTCATTTGAGTAACTTTCAAATTTTATTCTCGTTTTGTAAGATTATATCAAGAAATAACAAATTGCAAAGTCTAAATCACTGAAGTTTAACGTTTTTTTTTTTTTTTTGGTGGGCTTTGTGACTTTTACCAGAACGCTGACGATACGTGGATACAAAAAAGGAAAAAAAAAAAAAAAGGAGGGGGGACCAACATTAAGTCCCCATAATAAGACTGCTTTGAATATGAAAATAAAAATGTAAGAAAAACCGAGACTTGAATAAAAATTGAAGTGTTGTTTTTCAAATAAATGATATTAGAAATTATTTACACACAAATATCCATATCGGACAGAACAACGTAAAGTCTAAAATATGAATTCCGTCATTTGCTACACTGACGTATTCCGTTAAACAAATAACAATATTCATTATCCCAAAGCATATACTCAGTGAAAGAGTCATATCCCCAGAGGCTTCCTCTCCAAATAGCCCTATCGTTCTATACACTAAACTCCAAAATCCATTGCATTGAATGGATAGTGATTTGCAATAACTAGTCGTAAATTCTACTATCGTTGTTACACTTTCTGCTATAAATCATCAAAGAAAACCCATTTTCGTGAGTTATAAGCTGCGCTTTGTCACTTTATATTCAATACGAGATTTCTCATAGATGCTTTATTCATAGATGGTAGATTGAATAGCTAAGCTTCGACTTAGGTATTTATTTAGAACATCTAACAAAACAGAACATTTTGCTTTGTAAAATTTATACTGAAAATATCTCAAAAATGCAAATGGGGAACTCGTGTTATAATATGATTTCTGTATGTTTGTTTATAATGAATCTATTTTTAACAGTTCAGGCCCAAAGGAAAAATGTATCTACATCAGGCTGAATTTGTTACTTATGTACAGATATCACCTTTTCTGAAAGAGGGAATATTTGTTACTATTCCCCCTTTCAGAAAAGGTGTCATTAAAATTTAGAAACGCTCATTGTATCCAGCATCATTATTTAAATGTTTAGTTATAATGAAATCTATTTGAAAGGGAAAATGTTTCAAAAATGATTTGTACTATAACGTTTTAAGCGTTTGAATATTGGAAATAACATTACTTTAATAGGTATAAAATGCAGTTTATTTCATATGAAAATAACATTGTGCTTTTTGCGTGTTAATGTTAAAAACAGATTTTAATTAACAGTATGTTTCTAACATGAAATTATTTAATTAATTTAATGTTGGTAGTATAAAAGCTTGACGATGCTTATAAAGTGTAACTTAAAGGATAAGACTGCATGTATATTACAGCTACAAAGTCAAATCTTCCTTTAAAAAAATAATAAATAAAGCAATACAAAATTGCATTAAGATTTTGTAGTGATTTCTTTAGACTAATAAAATAATAAACAAGAAATTGCAAGGAAGCATTTCAGATGAAATATTTCAATAAGCGATATGTTACTTGCTATTTGTGCTACGTATGGAAAATCAAGGAAAATAAAAATCGTATGACGTCGTTGGGGGGGAAACATGACTAGACGATATTAGACACCGGGTCGATATTCCGGTCTGCTCTGTTATTACTTCAACTATTACATTGAATAGATATCTGGCAAATAGCAGTGTAAAAATATGCAAACTTCAATACTGTAATGCCCTACATACGGAGTGTTTTTTTTTTTTTCTGAAATATTTTATGTATGCATCCTATTACTTTATATTTTCAAAATAATTTCACTTTACAATAAAAGAAAACAGTCACCCAGCTTTCCTATTTTGTTTATTTATTAAGTTAAAATGCATTTTTAACGCACAAATGCATATATTTTTCAAAATAATGATACTAAAAGTATAACTTTATCCTTCGCTCAGGGCCAATCAGGCCGTGCTGATGGAATCATCAGGGTGGAGTTTCGTTGTAACTCAACTCGCTCCAAAACAAGTCGTTCCCAGCTGGTTGTTTGTTAAGTGAGTGCTTTTCACATTTTTCCGCAAAGTTAATGTAGATAGACTTAAGACAACTCAATATCTGAATCAAAATACATACGTACGTATGAAAAATCATGTTACATACGTACGCACCAGTCACAGTGAAAGATGGTTTTATATTTAAATTAAGCCAAAAACATTAGGTTTCTATAACTTTTTTGAACATTTCTTAAAAAACTTATTAAAAAAAAAAATAGTGCTGGAACCGTGATAAAATGTACACTTCACTAGAGAAAGTTAAATTAAAATTTCGGAAAACTACGCAAAATTTAATTCTTGGACATTAGTACCAACGAAATTAAAGAAATATATGATAAATATTGACTTTTGATCCGACTATATATTTGAAAAAACCTAATATAAGTGATGAAATCTGTTCCTCACTTGTGCTACATTTAATTAACTGTATAAATACAAGCAAGCAAAACGGTTTGCTTTTTAGTAAACTTGTGTGTTTATATTTTCCCTCCAAATTTCTAGAGGTTTTGAATTTCAAATATGAAATACAAATGATGCCAATTTTTTTGTTGGAGAGAAAACAAAAAAATAAATGAAAATAAATAAATAAATAAATCCGCTTTTAAAAGTTTCATTAAGGAAAATACATAAGGATAATAATATAGGGTCCATATTGAACCTTTAGAAACGTTGCATGTTCGTAAACAGACATTCACGTGCCTAGTACGTATTAGAAAGTTTTGTAGAGGGTGTGAATAACAAAACATTTCTGTGAACCATTTTCAAAATTTAATTCAAAGTATTTAAATTAAATAAGTGAAAAGTACTCATTTAATAATATGTATAACCAGGGATCTGGAGTTGCGACGTTTTTGAGTTGCTCCGTTTCGACTTCCAAATATTTCCTCCCGCTCATCTCCTGCTCCGCTTCGTGTTCCAAATAATTTAAATGTATTATATTATTTATCTCTATTTTTAGTTAATTAATTTTTTTACAAAAAAAAATAAAAATTAAAAAACAAATAGGCGCTGTGGAGCCCAACACATTTTTTTGCTCCATCTCCGCCAAAGTTTCGATAAAAATCTCGTTGCTCCACTGCTCCGAGCTCGTGCTCCGCTCTCCGCTCCAGCTCCATGATTATAGCAGTATTATATAGCTGAAAATTTATGAATCCGATTTTTCATAGCATTGTTTATCTCTTTTTAGTTGATTTATTATTTTGTTTACCAAAAAAAAAAAATAGTTGTTTTTTTTTTACCAAAAAAAAAAAAAAAAAATAAAAAAAATAAAAATAAATAAATAAATAAAAATAAACAAAAAGAAAAGAATAGGAGCAGTGCAACACAACACATTTTTTGCTCCATGTTCGTTCCAGTTTAGATCCAAATCTTGTAGCTCTGATGCTCCTGAGTTCCTGCTCCAAGCTCCGCTCATTATCCCTGTTTATAGTACTGTTATCTAGTTGAAAATTTATGAACCCTGTTTGCCATTTTTCTCTTAACAATGTGTATTTAAAATATACTTCATTTATTATTTTTATAACATTTTAAATTAAACAAAATTTTCTTTGTTATTTACTAATTTTAATTACAGTCTATACCTTAAGATTCTAGTAAATGGCATTGTATTAAAAAAAAAAATTCTCTCTTGATTTTTTGAATAAGGGACAATTTTGTAGCAAATAAAGATCGTTCTTACTGTTCTATTTGCGTTGCTTTGCTTCATATATATATATATATATAACATTAAAAACAAATAACTCTTTCCAATCCCTTTTTAAATTCAGTTTCGATTTTAAAACACAAAAACTAAAGTGACCTACAGACAATTGTAGGCACTTTATAGATTTCCCCTTTCCCTTCCCCTTTTTTAATGGCGCGCAAGAAATTATACGACTTGAGACCCAGGTAATTTTTGCAGAACCGACGAATCAAAAGCGACTTGCGGTATCACGTGACGGAGAGTTCAAAATATTATATAAGGAGGGCAGAAACCAATTTTTAGGGGATTTTGCGGGATTTGGTGCGATTCGTAAGATGTACTTGATGTAAAAAGTGTAGATAGATTTTATGTTTTGTGCTGTCATCATCATATTGTGAGTTGGAATGCGTTCATTTACAATGTAGTAGCTGCAAATAAACGAAGTATTAATTGAATTCGGCTACGACTGACTTTACAAATGGACAGCAATCGCCAAATGATGTTGTGGCATAGCCTGATGTTATATATATATTTCAGGTGCTTATATTTCTTTGCAGGAAATATTGATTTTCAGTTCAAAAATGTCTCCGTGAAAAGTGTGAGGATGACTTTGGCTATGTTTCTAATATAACTAATGTCGTCTCAAAATTAAATTTGTGTTTGTATTTTAATAATTAATTTGTTTTAGAATTCTTAAAATGAACGAAGTAAAAATTTGGCTAATTAATAAGTACCTTATTGCCCAGCTAGGTGTGCTTGTTTTATTTGAATGAACTTTTTGCTATTCAGATAAAAACAGACACAGGAAAAAATAATTTCTACAACATTTTCAAAAGCTGGAAATTAAGATAATTTATTAATTTTGAGCTTCGGGCTGCAGCAAAAATATTATTGATGTCAGAAAAGGAAATTGCGTGTCATCTTGATATTTTTTTAAAAAAATAGAATGCACGTAATTCCCTTTTCTCACATTATTTAATTTCAAATTATTAATTATTTGAAATGAACGTTTTAATTAACTGAGCTTGTGTCTTAAGAACAATTCAATGTACATAAATTTATTCAAATCAAACTGGTGATTATTTAAAAAAAAATGACCTTTTCAGACATGGAAGGAAAATTAGAATTTAATAGAAAACGAAGATAAGAATTGTTTATTTGTAATCAATTACATTTAACAAATAATTATAAACAATTTACTTTTCAGCACTGCACAAGTAGGAAAATCTGGATTACAATGGTTAAACACAATAATGAGCTCTAAATATTATTAAAAACATTGAGAAGTCATTGCAATCAACACCTGAAATACTAGTCTAAAGAAATTTACTTTGTAAATTGAAATAAATAAATGAAAAACATTTTTTGAAAAGCAAAAAAAGAACAACAAAAAAAAAAACATGTGAACATGTGAAAACACAATGAAATGTAATGTAATTATTTTCTTGATAACGGATATTCCCAATTTTGTCTGTAGCAAAAGACTGATTGCCAGGCATGCTTTTAATATTTAAAACAAACTTTTATAAATTGAATTGTTTCTCTAATGCTTGAGATATAAGACAACTATACTTACTTCTAAATTTTAAACTTCCCATTTTTACACTATTTATCTGTGTGGTTTTAAAAATGAATATGCACTGTTAGACATCATAAATCAATATTTTCAAACATAAAACAGTATTATATTACACTTTAAAGAAATGAAATAATGTACCCTTTTCAGTAAAAATGTCTGGTAAGTAAATGTGGAGGGATGTACGTGACAAAAGGAAGATTTTACGTAAATTCAGTGCACATTTCGAATCATGCATGAACTTTAATGTAATTGCATTTCTAAATCATGCATCAGGCAGGACACCAGCACCTGTTTGATCCCACCGTTAGTGTCTATTACTACAATATAGATTGGTGTTTATCATCACTTTTGCTAAATGTCTGCCAGCTTTCATTTTGATGTTTTGTTGCAAGATCCCTTTTTCTCCCTCGGTAATAAAATATAGTACAATATAGCATAGGTTCCTAAACTTTTTATCCAGTGGACCCTATGTCATTCCTTTCTGTTTTTCGTGGACTCCCTTCCTATGGGATCTTTCCAATAGAAGTTCTCATATAGAGAAAAAATATAGAAGGAGAAAAAAGTCCTGAACTATCACTTTACAGTTATAGAATATAATTTAACATAAAATGTTAAGAATTATTTTTTTCTATCATGTCCAATTTTACTTTAATACATCAACATTTAATGGCAAGGTCCCCCTGGCTACGGCCTTTCTACTACTAACATTAAAAATGCAAGATTTTACAAGTTACAAGCACAAAGAGAATGTGAACCTACTTGCACAATTTATGAAGCATATTTTGTGAATAAATAATTAGTAAATTTATATGCTTATTATCTAAATAAGTAAGTGACATTGGCAAAATTTCTGCTCGTGAATCATGTCTAAAATTTGGTGGTAACTTACTAAATCTAACTTACGAGATCCAGTTTCATAGATTCCTATTTTCCTCTCCATGCACTCTCGCTTTTTTCTTTCGTTGACGTGGACCCTTTGTATCTCCTAATAGAACCCTGGACCATTTTGTTATGGACCACTTTGGGAACCCCTGCTTTATTTGTAATATTGTCAGGTATGCATAAAAAAATGTAGTCCTACCTAATATTTGCTTTTGTGTTGCAACATTACACTGAAATGATACTGTAAAGATAATAGTTTTTATGTTGCAGCTGAAACGGTCTTTGCAAACACTGCACGAAATACAATAATGTTCCGTAAGTGTAATGAAGCCAATTCTGCATCTACTTGTTAAGAACTTAACTCCAGAATGTTATTGTATATTATACGGTTTTTCTTAGCTGTTTCAGTTGCTAATTTGAAAATTTAATAATTTGATATTACTTCATATATTGTGTGAAAACAATTGAACTGCGCTATTTAAAAAACGTTTGCTTTAAGTGTGTGCTAAAAAAATTTTATTGCTATTATAGTGATCCCGAAGATTTGCCAGCATTCCAGGATGATATGTGTCCCAATATTGAAGAATACGATGAACAGTCTTTGGATCAGGAAGAAGAAATGTCGGAGACGGAGTGTGATCGAGACTGCATTGGAGTCGAAAGACAAAGAAAATGTAATAAACCCATTACTAATTCTAAATTTGGTACCCCCCCCCCATACTAGTCAATATGTATCTCAATAAAAATTGAATGACGCACAAAGCGTTACTGAAGCAAAAAATCGGGATAAAAGTGATCCAAGGGTGGACTCTGATGCCTTTTCGTTAGGAAACTCACATTTTTTGCGTCATTAAAAGGGTTCCATTAAAGGTCCAAGAAACATATACGCAATGAATTTACAAAATTGGACTCTAATTACACTAAATTTGTAATTTTAAATTTGTTTCTACACAAATACTAAAGCGTTTACTTCTTACATATTCAGGATAACGATAATATTCGCAGGCAATACAATAACAGTAAATTAACAGTACCAGCTTCTATATTTGAATCTTTTATTGCAAGATATTTTTCATTTTTTATTAGCATGGCTAAATTAAGTAGTAATTATGCTCTTAGTAAACCATGCACTGATTAGTTTTGGGAATAAATAAGCAATTCAAGAGATGGTAATAATTTAAGATTCATCAACGAGGAATTTAATTTTTTGGAAGGAATTTCATTTAAACATGACAAGCTGACAGAAAATACATTATTTAGTTCCTATAATTATTTTCTCATTCCCAGTACATTTAGAATGTCACAATGATATTTTTCACTTACATACCGTGATAAAATGGTCAGCATAGTTTACGGAACAAATGTTTTAGTATTACATGGGACCCATTAGTTAATGACTGGAAAAGAATCTGTAGGATAGAAATACGTTTTCCTTATGTCATAAAACTCAGATTCTGAACGCGAAAGCAAATTTCTTTTTTGTTACGAAGAACGTTTTGATTGTATTTTTTTCTTCCAAGGTTTCTCCTAGAACTGGAGGACAGTTGCATTAAACAAAAAAACTTTGATTTTATGTCAAGTACATTATTGAGAAATATTATTTATAAAAATATATAGTAATAATAAAAAATCAGAAAGCAATGAGCTTCACAAAATGATAGGTTTTTGTAACAGCACTACTATAGAAAATGCCTTCCGTTTTACGCTGAAACTAGTGCTGGTAATATTTTGGAATGCAAATATAGTTAAAATTAAGTGCCATTAAGTAATGCTTATCTGTTTTTACAATGTGATAAACATTTGATTTATTTGCATAACCTTGCATAATTATTGTTTTTCAAAACTGAATTCGTATTAATGTTTTTCAAGTGTTGTTTAGTGATTAACACTCGTATTTATTGCTGACGGTGGAAAATTCGAAGTGCAATAAAAATGTAGAAAGGAAATTTTGAATATTCTTGATGTTGTACAGACCCTACATATGAAATTTCAACTTTCTACAGCTGACTCTTTTTGAGTTTTGCGAGTTACCCACCTAAACAGACTCGGGGATGGTTAAAACCAATATTTCAGTGATCCATAGGCACTTGCGCATGCACATGCATACGAACATCATGAAAAACTAGTCAAAATTGATAATTTTGAGATAAAAAAGCAAATTTAGGGTGAAAATTTGAGCGGGAAATTTTTCGCGATTGCAATACTTTCTGTACTTGGTACACGGAAGTAAAAATAATTCATTGACTACGAACTTTTGAGGATTTGTTTCAGAAATCACATTATCGGTCCACAGTTATTCGGAATTACCTTGCAAAACTGGTAATAAAATACAAATATATTCTTCTTCGTCTTTAAAGCAGCCTATATATTTTGTAGAAATAAAATCTTCTTGATTACGTTTTTAGTTGCAGATCTGTCATTTTTTTAAATATTATTTTGGTATTTCTATATTTTCAGATATCACCGGAAGTTACAGTCGTGTAGGCGCAGTTATTGTTTGTTAATTTTGAGGGCGCTGAATTGGAAAACAGCATCATTACTAAATTTGATAAAGAACATTGGCATTATGTAAGAAAATATACTGATGCAATGTACCATTGCTATTGCTACATGTAAGGATAATGACTGCACTTGTGTGATACCAACAAAATATCGAAATTTTTCACCTAAAAATATAGTGTCATATATTTTCGATTTTTTAAAGGAAACGAATGACTTAAAGCATAACACTTTATTATGAAACAAATCAACAAATACAGAGCACACAAAATAGAGCTTGAAAGGAAACAGCTGCGTCAAGGCAGAGTGAGCTCCTTCGTCTGTGCTGGAAAAGATCTCATTAGTCGTGGGAAGTAAGAAAAAAAAATATGACTCTCAGCTAGTTATTTGAAACCGGTGATTGCATTTAGGTTTTGAAATGCTAGTAATTTCGTTTTAAATTGCGTTGTTTCTCTTATATTCTTCTCTACACAAAATATTTAGTAGTTTTTTTTTTTAAGATTTGAAAATTTGTTTAAATTGTTTCCAAGTTATTGCATTCCATTAAATTTAAGACGATAAAAACGTACTAACGTAACTGCGTGTAGTAAAAAAACTTTCTACTAGGAGGCTAATCGAATTTTAGTATGAAAATGTCATTAAATTACTAAAAATATATATTTTAAGTACGAGGGGAAATTTCATTGAACTTTAAGTATTGTTGATAAATATAAGAAAAATGATATTCATAACTACAAATAATAAGTACATTTTCAATATTTATGAGGAAATAGAGGAGTAATTTGAATTCGTAATTCAGTACTGTATTTCGAACATGAAAATTATGAAGAAAAAAATTCAATAAATTGGCTTTAGTGATTGGTGGAATAGAAACTTTATTTATTTGTCTGAACTGAAGAATACAAAATATAAACAATAATAATATAAACAATAATTAAACCTTAAAAAACGGGAGTGGGACAGATATTTTTCCTCTATCATGTAGCAAAGTATAAGTTTTGATTCTGCCATACTTTAAGAGAAAAAGTTATCACAAAATGCAGTCATTTTCCCGATTGAAATTACATCGTCCAGTTACTTGAAGTATTTTTACGTCTTTCAGAAATCAGAGGTAAATCCTCAAATCTTCCAGACTTTTGTGAACAGAATTATCTCTGAATGAGCTTTAAACTATTGTCTAATATGTTGTTTTGTAATGTAAAAATTCTGAACATTCCTACTCCTTAAATGTATATAACATCTGCACTTATATTTTGTATTTAGTTTGACATTTTTTGCGTTTGTGTACATTGTTACAAATCAATGAAACATTTATTATAGAATGAATTAAATCATTTTCTGAATGAAATCATGTTTTGCGTTTTTATATTAGTTAAACATTTCAGATGCGTGATAGTTATTTTTCAATTTTCATTCTGGTAAATAGAACATTTTCATCATACACTTACGTTTATAAAACACGTTTTCAAACGCATAGTTTTTTTTTGAAATCCAGCTTATTAAAATATGGTTGAAACAAAATGCTTGCAATTTAAATATCTCAATCATAATGCAATAGAACAGAGAATGCGATAAAATATCATTTTTGATGAGCACCACTACAAATAATGAATAGTAGAGGGGAGTGTAATGAATACCACGTGATCGATCGACAAAAGCAATATTTCTGCTGTTTAAATAGCATAATCATTCTGATACTTCCAACTCATTGGACGGGTACCCTCATTTTTTTTCATACTACCGTGGAATATCGTTTATATGACGTCAAAGAGACTATCGAAAACGTCGTATAAACAATAACGTCGTATAATTGATTTACCGTCTGGCTAAATATAAGAATTAGGACCACACGTCGTATAAATGTAAACGTTGTATTAACGATCGTCGTATAAACGATACTCTTCTGTATACGAACTAAAGGAATAACCTAAGACGTGAAATTCTTAACGAAATATTCAAGGCAGTCGAAAAAGTTTCATTGCACTTTCCAATTCTTCCTTTGGTTTTACTTGTTCCAGTAACCAAAATTCCTAGCTCTAATTTTCTTAGAATCAGGTCAATGACTTGTGGATCAAATTACAAGCAACAATTTCGTTTAATTTTTACAAGTGCATTTTCTTTCACATTGGCCTAGAACATCGGAAGATTTTAACTGTTTCGAAATTGCTATCCAGGCATTTAAAAATTATGTATATATATATATATTATATATTACATTTTTAATGTATGCCAGATCATACGCTTTCCAAGCAATCATGCAGTAGTCACAAAGCGAGATTCTTTAAACAGAATTTTTTTCGAGGAGCCGGAAGATCAAAACTTTCTTGATGAAAATTGGGGTTGGTGCAACATTAAAACTTCGTTTGAAATATTCTTGCCATTTTTGTGCTTGAATAACGTAAATTTTATCCTTTACTTGTTACCAACGTTGATTTCCAAGTTTGTTTTCCCGTTCTGAATTTCTATATAAGAAATCTAAGTAAAATTTACGATTATTGATTTATTTATTTTGCACCATTTATATGATATCAAGCAGCATAAACTTGAATGACAATCAAGTTTATGCTGCTTTCATCATAATAAATGTATCTTGGAAAATTTAAAAAACAAATCTAAAATACTATTAAAAATGTACGATGTTATAAAAATATATTATATTATAAAAGTTTGAGTAATGCCAATAAAAATAATTTTCTAAAAATATTTGACTCCAAATTAGTCAATTTTTAGCTTTCTTTCTTTAACACCAACATTATTTACTCTTGCCTCTTTATTCAATTATAAAAATGTGTATCACTGACTAAATTCATTCATGCAAGAAACCATTTAAAAGTTATTGAGTACTAGATGACGTGCCCGGTCTTGCACGTGTTACCCCGAATACTGCATAAGTCACTGGCAGAGAAAATAAATGAAATCACGTGCCAGTTAAACAACATTCTCTCCCAAAAAATTGAAAAATATATTTTAAACTCGCAAATTAGGATAATCCATTTGAATCGACAACGTTTTCTAAAGAACGTCAGCAATCTTTAAAAATTATCATTAGAATACGGTTAGCAGTACCCCTAAAAATTCAATTTGTTCAAAAGCACTTAAAAAATACTTACAGTTAGTACTTAAAAATTGCCGTTTTTTTTTATCGTACAGTTCTTATATAACGTCAACAGTCCCATATAATCGAGTTTTGAATAACGCAACAGTCTCTAAAAATAAAATTGAAAATTAAAATTAGGAATTACTCTAGAAATACCCCTTGGGAGAAAGGACAACAGATTTGGTAAATCTCATTATAACATGAATGTTCTAAAAATCAAAGTAAAGTAACAATTTTATCGAAAAAATAAATATTAAACCACCAAAAAAAGTATGAAGAATCAAACTCAAGATAAAGTAATTGAAAATCGTCTGCAGTTAATAAAATAGTATACAAAATATGCATCAAAATGAAATGAATTTTTAGAATTTGTTCCTCTAATAAAACGGCATGAATAAAGATAAAACAGGTTTTTTTCAATCGTCTGCGCTGTTCTAAACCAGTTATAACTTCTGCCCGAATAAACTTAGAAGCATGGAATAAAGTTCATAAAATGCAAAAAGTTCCACTCTTTCGAATGACATAAACCATGTAAATTTTCATGCATTTCTTCGTCTTAAAATCAGCAAATTCATGTAGTTGCTTAAAACCGGAATAAAAAAGAACAAAATCAAATTTTGGGAAAAACTCTTCATGGTGGACGAGGACCGTACCTGTAAAAAAAGATTCGTATTTCTGGATCTTTCCATCTCGCCAGTAGGCGAGCGACACACACACAAACTTTCAGTTTTATTTATATAGATGAATGAATGTTTTTAAGAGTACTTGATGAACGTATTGAGTCGGAAGTTTTTTCAATAATAATCCTAAGAGATCTCTAAATATACAATAACAAATTCTGTCTAGTTGCAGTGATTTTATTACACTTTAAGATACTTATTTGCCTCTAAATGTATTGTATTACACGGAAAATTCAGGAAATGTTGTAATTATTTACAATTTTAATGAAATATTAAAAGCAAAATCTTACATGCACTTATTAGCCCAACATTTTTAAAAGTTTACTGAATATCAATAAATGAAACTAAAAGTAATTAAAAACAAATCGCCTCTAGGAAGTTTGCAGAAGAAGCAGTCTAATTGGAAGTTCCTATGGAAACATCTTAGCAACATAATATTTTCCTAAACTATGCAATCGTAGTCTTATACTAGGCTCATAATCTTCTGAGGTTGATTGAGCAATGGTTAGATACAGTCAATAATGCAAGCTTTAATACTATACTTGGAAATTATCCGAGCATATATTGGGGTAAAATTAGCAGTATGGAAGGATAAATTAATTGGAATTATTGTATAATTAAGATGAAAATGAGACAAAGAAAGAAGAAATCTGATTACTTGTTTGTACTCTTATGAAACAATATAAACTTACTTTTTAACAACTGAAAAAATGGTGCGTGATATCAGCGTGCTAGAAGTTATTCTGGTTAAAATCTTATTATTATTCTTTACTGAATTGTGACAGCTTTTTATGAAATCTTTTACACTTACAGCGAATATAGAGAATGGAACTTTCAAACTGAAAATTTATTGTTTTCTTTTTCCTCTAAAATCTAAAATTTTAATAATAACTAAATGGAATTCGTAAAAGGATCAAGCTACGTCAGGGTAATAATAAGAACATTTTAAATACTTACACCCCCTAATTTTGCTACGAACAGATGTAGAAAAGAGTTTTAAAATATAGAATTCTCGCAAGTGCTTCAACATGGGAGTTAGCTCACTGACGTAGAAGCTACAATTTTACAGGGTGCGGTATGGAAATCTCACTAATGTCATAATATAGATTTTTATGGGAAATTCGCTGCTTGTTAACCACTTTTTTACTGGTAAAAATAGAATACTTGCTGCTTTAATGAAGAAAAAAAATAACCTAAACTAAAATGAGAACACTATCGAAAGAAAATAAATGATTTAATTAATGATTAAGGTACGATTTTTTTTAATAATAATGTTCCTTACAGAGAATTTAGTTAAATTTATTCCGAAATATTTAAATATATCTTTTTTCCTTTTAACTTTAACAACAGTGACAATTTTTCGCTCTTTGTTGTCGGTGAAAATAATTCAGTACTTTTTACTTAAACATCTTACTTAGTGAGTAAGTCATATAGATCACTTTTTTGGGCAAGCACTGAGAGTATTAGAGTTTAGCTAAGAGGGTGGGAAAAGAGAGAGAAAGGGGAGGTAAAATAAAAGGAACGAAAACAGACAGGGGACTTTTTAATATCTGGCATTAATGTGACCCATAGAATGTAAAAACATGCATACATACATATATATGCACGTACGTACATACATTCACACATACGTACGTACGCACATATATTCACACATACGTAAGCATATACTTTCACAAATTTAACAATTAGCTCTTACGGATGCTTGTACATTCGTACAGAAAACTAATTTGATTCGACAAAAGGGTTCCAGGTGTGAAAAGGATCAAACAATTACATTTGATAAAACGTGGGTAAGGATAACATATTTTCCAAGGTATTAAAAACAATCTATTAGTCCTGTGCTAATACAAGAATTCCCCCAATAAAAATAACCTCTCACAAACTAAGCGTCTTTTTGTCCGAACTAAACTGAACAGACGTCATGAAAAAACTCAACTAAACGAACTCGCGCTAATAAATATACTGTTTCAATTTAAAATGATAAATATTAAATGTTATTTGAACAATGCGTTTCCTTTATATGGGAATAAACGAAAAGTTCTCCAAAACTTTTTTTAAAGCATTGATAAATAACTATTCTAACTAGTCAGACAGTCGAGTATTTATCAACAATTAAGGCTTACATTCGGAATAATTTTGGTTGCCTGAAGTAAGTATAGAGTAATCAAAATGTGAAATGACAAAATTGCAACTGTATTCATTTCCTAGATAATGAGCGATAATTGCATGTTTCAAAATAATGTTCTAAAGAGCATAGCTACAAATATAATTGTGTAAGTTTTAGCCAGCTAGGGCTTGAAAAGTGAAAGTAATTATACTCAACGGCACCTTAGGGCATATAGTAGGGAATATTTCTCGAAATTATCTTACTCAGAGAAAGTATCTGTATTTATCAGAAATCGAAGAGCTCCTTTGAGAGCCAGCGGCAAAGAGTTAATATAATTAGTACCTCTAATTATCTGGATAGGGCTTGTAAATAGTTCTAATTGGTTTGAAAGTAACATAGTTATTTTTTTTAGCATTAACATTAATTTGTTAATTAAATAATTTAACTTAGAGACGTTGCTAGATTACTATAATTTGTTCTTGAACGATATTGGTAAAAAGCAAATTCTTCAAATAATTACTTTAAAAAACTTAAACGATGATATTTCTTTTATTCTTTAAAATGATTTTAAGTAAGAAGCATAACTTATTTTAAAAATAATATGAGGAAGACAAGAACGATGTAATAAAGCGATAAAAAATTGTGAAACTTGATGGTAAATACGAATGCAGAAATTTTACCATACAATTTAAAACAACTATCTAATACTAAAGGTTTTCCGAATGCATATGATTTCTATTCAAAATTACATGCAAAATAATAGCCTAGGGTTGATCACTAGACTGAATAAAGTTATGTAAATATAAATATACATATATATAGTGTAAATAAATATAAACACACACACATGATATTTGTATATACCTAGATATATGGTGTAAAAGAATTGTCACACCTCTTCACACAGTATAATGTACAGCTTAACGTTATCTTTAAGAGTTGTTTGGAGACTTGCGAAAAGTACGTTAATTTAGACACTCTGCAATTTTGACACCCTTAATATATATGTCTTTTTACATTAGTTTCATTCACAACTATATTCCATTTAGAATAGCTGAATAGTCTATTATATCTAAAACGCAGGATTGTCCAATATCAAATATTAATCCTTCCAATCATTACAAAAATAAAGATGCGTAGTATATAAAATTTTCAAAAACTGATATATTTTTTTAATTCAAGGGTTTCTTTTTTTCCAATGATTAAACCGTTTTACCTATAAAAATATCCTGTCAGCAAATGATAACCGATTGTTACTTTTTTCCGAAATTGTTGATAAAAATGGAGGAACTCAGGATAGTTTTTAATAACCCAAATAGTATACTTTCTTTTTTTAAAGGATAAGATGGACTGTTATTTTTTTTTTATCTATCAATTTCAATTTTTTTAGCCATTATATTTCATTCTAAAAAATATTGATGTGTTATTGCGCCCTTTTAAGCTTTCACCAATAAGCTGAAAACCAAATAATACTATTCAATATTCTACAGAGGGTTTTCTATTCTTAAAACTGAAGTTTCTCTAGATTTCCACAAATACAGTGTCAGAATATAGCGATTAAAGTATATTTAATTCATAAAGATACATCCTTCTCATCATTAAAAAAAATGAAATAACAGTTAAATTGCTTTTTATTACACATTAACATATTTCATTCAAAAAATAAAGACAAATATTTTATGTAGTACAACATTTGGGAGCAAAAAAAAAAAAAAAAAAAAAAAAAAAGAAAAAAAAAACGTTATTTGCTTACAATAAGAATTAAAATACTATCCTAAGCAAAACTAATGTTGTACTCAACATAAGAAAGATAAAGTTATACTTGCTCAAAAGGGTTATCTGATTAATGTAACTAAGTAATATGAAGCAAAAGCCCGAGTTAATTTAAACTTTAAAGAAATTCCTTCCTTTTTTTCGCAGTGCTTTCAGTTGAATGAAAATAACACCCCCGCATTAAAATTGATAGCAATCTCAATGCATTGAGAAATGATAATGCAAGCTCTATCGCTCTAGTTCGTTTATTTTTGTAACTCTGAATTTTTTTTTTTTTTTGTTCTTCAAAGTGATAAATCTAGTAGAAGGAAGGGCCCGAATCACCTACAAAAAAATTTTTTTGACACTTTTATTTGCTTTCATCTTTACGTTTGAGATATATTTGCCGCAGTTGCAGTGGTGGCAATTATAAAAAAGTGCTTTGTTTTCTTTCTTTTGTTTATTGTGTAATATTTTTACTCATGTTTTGATATTTAAAAGGAAGAAAACTACTTTAAATTCAGACGTATGTTTAACAATCGTTACGACATTTGCTTGTAAAGGGTCAAGTAAGGGCCTGATTATACATTTTGAGTTTGCATTACAAATTGTAAATACTTAAGTGAGTTTCTTATAAATTTGTATATGTTTCAGCAAAATACTTTCTTTTAATCAACAAAATATTTCCTTTCAAATGCTACAAGTCAATATTTGAAGAGAATGCTTGAAGTTATCTCATTGCAGTTTTTTATACATTATGTTAAAAAATTTTCGTTACAACTACAGATTTTGAAAATTCTAGAAACCTATTTGGACTACTATGTAGATGTGAACAGAAGTAAATATATTAATAGGTAGTTAGAAATAAAACGGGAAAACTAATATTGAAATTCACCCTTTTGCCATATACATCTTCAATAAAAGTTTTAAAATGAGTAAATTTAGGAGAAAAATTGTTCGAGTAAAGTGAATTGAAGTGCAACTCATCATGCTCCTTCTTTGGGCGTCTCTTTCACTTTCTTTTCCGTTTAACCCCTTAAAGTACGATTTTTTTCCCGAAAAACTAGTATAGTGTAAGTTATTCTTTGCAATTTCAGGTTGCGGGAGGGACTACGGAAAGAGGGGTGGATTAAAAGTTAGATAGAAAAAATATATTATACAAGCAAAGTGTAAACGGATCTCAGACGGGCATTAGAAATAAAATACACTGCTAAAAATTTCCGTAAGAAAATGGTAAAATAACCATTTATTTGATTGTTATTTTACCATATTTAATTACAACAGTTGAACAACCATTAAAAAGATGGTACTCAAACCGCTGAATGCGAAAAAAATCGTTTATTCTCTGTTTATGCTAAAGAACGTTTAACTAACCGTAATTTTCAAGCGCAATTTTCAACCGTAATTTTTAAGTACGCCTTAATTTTCAAAGCGCTCAATAAGAATCGGGCGTCCATCTTGGTTGCGAAACCTTACCGGTCGTACGTTGTCTTTAAAATATGAATAAAGATTTATCACTTCAAATCTGCATGTGTATATAAAAAATGAAGAAAAAAAAGTGACTTAAGCAGTGGTTACTAAATAGAAACACATACACACGTAAATCAAAAATTGGAGGCATCGGATTCCCGAACTGTTTGCGAATGAGCGAACCCATAATTTGAGCTGCTGAAGCTTGTTTGTATTTTAATTTTTGCAGCAAATAAAATCACTATCGCCAATATACAATAAATTTAGGCCAAAAATGAGTTTAGATTCAATTAAAAAGTAAAATTTCAATTTTAATGCACATTACTTGTTGGAAAAGAAGATTTATTGATACAGAAACGTCACCTGTACGTGGTGAAGATGGCCGAGTGGATAGAGAGCAAGGCTTTTTTTTCACCACACACCCTGGGTTCGAGTACCAAGCACTTCGTTTACGGTTTTTACGCCTCGAAATGGTTCAAAAACGGTCAAAATTTTGTTCTGAAACCATTTTTAAATGGTTGTAAAACCGTAAACTTTTGTATTTACGAATATTTAACTAAGTTGATTGGAAATGGTTTAGGTCCCGTAAAGGTAGAAAAATGTTCCAAACCGTAAATTCAACGGTGAATTAGATGGACAGACTGCTGCCGGTTATTTAACGGTAATTTCATGATGAAATTTCCAGCAGTGTAACGCACGGGCATGAGCAAACTTTCCGGTAACATTCGCCCGTGCAGACACGGGCAAATGCTTTAAGGGGTTAAAGTTAAGAATATTTTTTATGCATTGCCGGAAAAAAAAAATGGTGCGTATTACAAGTTTTTATATGCAATACTTGTTTGTTTAGAAAATTACTACTTTGTATTATGTTTGTTGAATACTGGTTTGAATATTTCTTGATAGTGCATTGTTTATAGTCAGTTTAAATTTTTCTCAGAAAATGTGCAGTAAATTACTTCTTAAAATTTATTTGTTTTGCAAAAAACTGGGTAATTACACAAATGCTTTGAATTAGAACAATTCTGGTTACAATATATTAGAGTTATTAATAGATCTGTGTGGTATAAAGTAATATTTAAGGTAAATCTTTAGCATATTTATTGACAAATAGTGTGGTAAATACAGATCAATAATTAATCTTAAGATTCCACTCATGCTGTCAGCCCAATTGCTAATTTAATATGGTCATTGAAAGAAAATGTTTCTTAGCTCTGGTATACGAGTATATTCTGCAAATATTATGTCATAATTTATTCCCATAAAGAGCAATAAATGTGTTACAAAGTAGACTAATGTTGCGCAGTAAAATTTGAACGATATTGTAAAGAGTATTGTTTGGAGAAAAATGCATTAGTTTAGAGAAACGCTGCAGTTAATATATAACTGCAAATACATCTTATTAACAACATGATGACTTTAAAGCAATTATGTTGTCCACGAAACTAACAGATAAAATCAAACTAGTTGCCCCTGCTGGGAATATTTGTCACTGCACGCAATGGATTAATTACGTGTTTGCTTCCAAGCAGGAAATTCGAACTAAACTAACGAAATAGTTTACTGTTGCAATTGTGAACGTAAGATAAGAGCACGCTATACAGCAATAGGGCATTATTTTTTACTACAATTAAATTTCTAATGGAGAGCGTCGTTGAAAATAATCTATATTAAAGAAATAACTAAAATGTATAGTAAAGTTTAAATAACTAATAATCATTAGTTATATTTGATTAATATTTAAAAGTTAAAATGTTTGGTTCCATACTCTGATTGTAAAACTTTGCACTGTTTTGGGGCTATCAGCATTTTAAATAATAACATGATTATTTTGAAAAATAAAGTACGTCTCACAGAGTTTAAATCTTTTATTTCGTAAATAATATTAGCTTATGTCCTTGTGGCTGTGTAATGTAAAATATTTAAATTACTTGGGCAAAAATGCATTAAAAATAAATTGAATTTCTTCAGTGTGCTGTGCAGCTAAATAAAATATGGTTTACGATGCGTTTTGAGCCTAAATAATCATGTAATATATAATGCTTTTCACAGAAGCTTATTTTTTCGGAAAAACTTTCCTTTTACGTTGTGCAAACTTTTAAACAGTGAATTACTTAACTGTTTTTAATGGGCTTTTTAAAACAAAAATACATTACAATATAACACTTTAAACTGGTTCTTAACTAGCATTCTTTTAATTAATTAAACGCATATTATACCAGCAATATAAGCAAGGCGTTGCTCATACACTATTTTAATAATATAATTTTTACCAGTTTGTTGTAAAACAACAAGTTTAAAAAGCAGCAGTATTTGTGAGGATCTATTGGAAGCTGAAGCATTTTAACGTGTAATGCCTGTCTGTTTCTGCAAAAAATGACTTTATTTTTAATTTGGGTAAGTGGGCCCTCTTAATATAATGGGAATGCTAGAATGAAGAAAATTCTGCCATTGATGTTGAGTAACTTACCAGTGATATTTCCTACTGTTGTGGACCAGCCATTAATTTACATAGGTAAAACACAATAAGTTTTTTTCAGTGAATTAGGTTTCATTAAAAAAAAAAAAAAATGTGCTCAAATTACGCAGAAAAATTATATACACATAAATCATTCATGTCAAGATCAGAGTTTCTTTCCCAAAATTCTAAAACCTGATTAGGTCTTTAAATAATTCAACTACTTCTAACGAAACTAAATTTATCGAGAAAAGAAACGTCTCTTACATTATATCTAACAAATAATTCAATTCCAAACCAAAGAATTTTTTGACAGCGCTTCAAAACAATATTCTTTTCCAAGAATAATAGCAAATTACTTGTATGTTATTTTTCGGTTTAAAAGAGGAATTAATTAAGAACTTCATGTGCATCGTAAAGAGGAGAAATGGAATCTATTTTTCGCTCCGCTGGCTTGGAAAAACGTGTATCATAACAACGCTCTATTTTTACAGCTTTTAATTCTGAAATTGGTTTCCCTTTACAAATCTTCAACGCTAAAATGATTATGAAAGCTCCCATGCATTAAAGTAATTTCACTTTCACAAAAATTACTTTTGACTCGAGGTGAAGGGTAAAACATTATTATTGATATGAAAATAAGTATAAAATGATACAAAAGTGATATTTTTCACTTATTAGTCTTGACAATGAAACGCACACTGTTAATTAACGTTTTCGTAACGTGATATTTGCTTCGAAATTCTTCTTAAATGAGCTGTAATTATATTTCAGCTAACGGTTAATGCGTATTTGAACTTCACAATTTTTGGGATACAATCAAATATGATTGCATGCATAATTTTATTTTAGCAGTTTTATAAAAACGAAAGCTTTCAAAAAGTATTTTCTCGCTAAAACAAATATAGTTTGTTTCTTTGAATACAATAGAATACAATAGCTTTGTTCCTGAACAATTTGAAAACAATTACAATTGAAATAATAATAACAAATAAATAACATTTCGATCGAATTGGAATTAACACGCCTAAAAAAATGTAGAAATGAGAAAAATAATAAAGCTACTGTGTCATTTTTCTTAACAAATAACTTATTCGTTTAAAATAATATAATAATAAAGGATAGAAATGGAAGTCAAATTTAATACAATTAATAAACAAGAAGTTCCGTCTGGATCTATACGAGCCTACTTTCCCGTATATTCCAAAGTCAAGTTTAAAATCTAGCTTATGTTTTTCTCTCTCTCTTTCTCATTTAGCCTTTAGTTCTTATTTACTTCAAATATACCCTTTTCAACGTTTATACACACTTATTTATTCATTATTTTTATTAGTCATTCACGTATTTATGCACTCATTTATTTTTTCATTTATTCATTCATTCATTCTTTCACTCATTCATTCCTTCATTTTTTCACTCATTCATTCAGAAATATCATAAAAATCCCGCCCAAAAAAATTCGTAGGAAAATAGGCGCGTTTAGTTCTGATTGAATTTCGTATCTGTACGTGTTCTACGGCCTAACATCTTTCCGATCAAGTTTGTTCCAAACAAATCCGTCTGCTAGATCAGGTTTTATATAGGATTGAAATTCCCCCGTCGTGATAATATATTTTTTTTGAACTGTTAAAAAGTGAACAAAAAGTGTTCAAATCAAAAACTATTTCACTCCAACAGCTTCTCCCAATAACCTTCTTCATAGAAATTTGGATCTTATGCCCAGAGTTTACATAATTTACTTAATTTTTGGCCACATGCGCTAATGTTAAGAGTTTTTGAACTGCTCAAAACTAAACGCAAAATTGTGCAAATCAAAAAGTAAAATATGGAAATGAGATGTCCTTGCCGAGATCTTTAGAATGGAAAAAAAATCTTTCTAATTGGATAATTCGTTCAAAAGTTAGTGGGGGGAGAGCGCAGATAGACACGTAGAGCCACTTTTTCCCCATCTCAAAACCCTAGTTTCAATTTTTTTCTTTTTCAAATTTTTATTTAATTATTTTACATATTTTTGACTTTACTTTATTTTTAACGATATTTTCACAAAACATTAAGCTTTCTTTCACACTTCATTATTTTTTTTTAAACTTTTTACTTGAAAGTAGGCTAAAAAATAACGAAGAAAAAATGGATGAAAAAAAAAAAAAAAACAATAAAAAAATTAAAAAACAGGCTTTTGAAACGGACACTATCCTTGTCGGTTCGTTGATTACTCGTCTGGTTAAATATATGTTGGTTGGTATATCTGAAACATAGTTCTTTTGAAATAACGCAATTGTTTGCCTAAGAAAAAAGGTCTGAAATGTATTCCTCAATATTTTCGAATAATTGTTTAAACATTAAGGTAAAATTAATATGCTTGACTATTTTGACATTTCTGTGAAAGTTTTTCCCTCATTCATACTGCTAAATGTTCAAATTTATCCTACAATATTACTTATTTCCGTTAAACATGACTTTTCGGTCAGTTTCCAATAAATTGTTCTCGAGCAACAATTGCATATGATCATTGTTATTGAACAAATCTTCAAACTTGTTGTTAAGGGGAAATTATTTAGCTTAAAGGCAATTTAAATAAAGCTTATGTTATATAACTAAGTTGTTCGATTTGTTGAATGAATATAACATAAACAAGTTGTGCCTTTTCGACTATGTGTTTCATAATTTGGGACTCAGGAGAATATTTCAAAATTTTAGCTAATCGTGCGCTTCTCAAATAAACTAAATTGCATTTTACAGCATGTGCTAGGTTTCTCAAGCTTAAAGTTCAGAGTGCAAATAATTATTTTAGTTTTAATAATACAGTCATCACTCATTTTCCTGCAGATTTAAACTTGAGAATTGCCGTTACTTTTAAAATTTTCTTCTAAATACCTAACAAGTTTTATTTAAAAAAGATTTGTTTCTACTAGTTAACTTATGAAAAAAAAGCTTTTTACAAAATTTTTTAGTTACATGAATCTCAAATTTATATCAGTAAAATTTTAGACTGAACAAGTAAATTAAATAAGTACTAAGTACTATCATCTCAATTATTTGTACTTTGTAGTTCATAGCACACAAAACGATTGGTTATTTTGAGTTAAGTGTTCAAAGGGAAACTAGAAAAAAATACTTTGACCTTTTGATGAATCGTTGCTGAAACTATTTTGAAATATTTTCCATAGCTTAATGCTCACTCACTCACATGCAAAAACGCACACGCAGAGGTATACATACATATATATACGAGTATATAGTAAATATTGTCAAACACAATGAAGGTGACTAGAAAGCGGTGCCTCGTGCCACACGGGGTTGGGTGCCCAGTATGGTGTTATATAAACCAGTAAAATGACAATGCAACATGCTCTTATTTCCATTATCAACAATTGAAGTTTCTTATGTAATAAAAAAATTTCACGTTAAGAAAGCACAAATAAGCATTAAAATGCAGACATATGTTTCGGGATTGCTTAGAATCCCTTTTTCAATGCGACAGGGAGCTTCTAGAAAAGGGATTCCTAGCAATCCCAAAACATATGTCTGCATTTTAATGCTTATTTGGGCTTTCTTAAAGTGAAATTATTTTTATTACAGTTCACTTGCACAAAGTTAAATTATTATTATCAGTTTCTTACACTGTTAGAAATTTTATCATGAAATTACGGTTAAATGACCGGCAGCAGTCTGTCCATCTAATTCACCGTTAAATTTATGGTTTGGAACATTTTTCTATCTTAACGGGACTTAACCATTTCCAATCAACTTGGTTAAAAAGCCGTAAATACAAAATTTTCACCGTTTTTGAACCATTTCGAGGCGTAGAATCTTCGAGTCGAAGAAACCGTAAACGAAGCTTGCAGCAATCGAACCCGGGTGTACGGTGTACCAACCTTGCTCTTTAGCCATTCGGAGACCTACACCACGTGAAGCGGTCGTTTATTTATCAATAAATCTTCTTTTACAACAAGCAAACTGCCTTAAAATTGAGATTTCAGTTTTTGATTGAATCCGAAGTCATTTTTAGTCTAAATTTACTGTGTATTGAAGAAAATCATTTTATTTTCTGCAAAAATGAAAATACAAATAAACTTCAGCAGCTCAAATTATGTGTTCGCTCATTCGCAAACAGTTCGGGAATCCGATGTCTCCAATTTTTGATTTACGTGTGTATGTGTTTCTATTTAGTAACCACTGCTTAAGCCACTTTTTTCTTCTTCTTTTTTTGTATACACATGCAGATTTTAACTAATAAATCCGTATTCCTATTTTAAAACAACGTACGACCGGTAAGGTTTCGCAACCAAGATGGACGCCCGATTCTTATTGAGCGCTTGAAAATTACGGTTAGTTAAACGTTCTTTAGGATAAGCAGAGAATAAACGATTTTTTTCGCAATCAGCGGTTTTAGTACCATCTTTCTATTGGTTTTTCAACTGTTGTAATTAAATATAGTAAAATAACAATCAAATAAATTGTTATTTTACTATTTTCTTACGGAAATTTTTAACAGTGTATGTTTAGTAGGAAAACTGTGTCATTCAGCACCGCACATGCGTAGAAAGGGATGCCGAACTTTACGTAATTAATTACATATTTGTATACTAAATGTAGGCAGCAAAAGCAGTAGCAGATGTGAATCATGCTTTTACAAATGCAGTCATTCCATGTCCATTTAGCCCAGTGCCAAAATATCACCATCTCTTATTTTTTTGGAAACCAATCGCAGTTGTACTACTGGTATAGACTTGAGAAAATTATTTTATGGAGATATGTGTATTCGTTTTTTGAATTACTGTGACGTAAAATTCAACTAAAGACAGACGATGGCAGATTGGGAAAAAATATTTCTAATCTAGAAGCTTTCCTTTTGAGCTAGAGACTTTTGTTAGAGTTCATTTTCGGCATTTTTCTTGTTCTTTATCATTATATGCAATGTTGTATAACGTAAAATTTAAATAAAGGCATAAAAATCTAGGTAAACTTAAGAAATTAATTTTTTGTCTAAGAGCATGATCAAAAATGTTCAAATTAATTCCATGAATAATTATTATTGTTCTAAATCACAGGATAAAATATATTTATAGCATTAACATCAGCGGTGAAAAAACATTTTTGATTTTTACCCAAAGAAGACAGTCTTATTTCCTTATGATATTTTATCCTATGACTTAGAACATTATGGAGTTTTATAGAATTAATTTGAAAATTTTTAATTATGTATTTCGACACAAAGTTAATTTCCTAAATTTACTTAGACTTCGATACGTTCCGTAAACTTAAACTTATACAATGTTAAATATCAGCAAAAATTCCAAGAAAAAAAGCCTTAAAACGAGTCCTTGCACATGTCCCTAACTCAACTAGGAAAGCTTCCACAGTAGTTAACAATTTCCCATCTTCAGTTTTTGTTGAATATTACATCTCTGTAAAACCAAAGCAGGTAAACATGTTTCGATAAAATTTCATATTTTCCCCAGTAGTACCTAAATTTCAAGAAAACCTGAGATGGTGAGATTTTGGCCGTGTGTTGAACTGGCATAGAATACAACATTGGTGCAGTTCGACCACGGATTTTTGACATTTGAACGCTTCTGCGCATGGCAGAAAAGAGCGAATCCATTCAAGTTTTAGGGAAGCTCGTTTTGCAGGCGCTTTTATTCAGTACGCGAATCTTCTGAAAACTCTTCCAGGCAGATCGCTTTGGTTGATGGCAGAACTGTGCAGAAGACAAATCATATGATGTGATGACGTAATCCAACTGATAAAAATGAAAGGGATAATGGAAACAATTTATCATTAATATTTATTTTTTTACATTTGTATTTTTAAATGCATAAGCAAACAAATGCTCTTAGCTCTAGATTAACTTAATTTATTGCTATAGAAGCTGTACAGAAATTTCTAAATGATCTTGAAAATAATACTATTCTATTTATCATGAAGAAAAATATAGTTTAGAACACCCCGTAAAACCTTATTCACAAACAATAATTTAAAAACAGTACAAACTAAAGTGAGAAGGAATAGCATATACGTTTCAAGAAGTGTGATTAAAGAAAATAAACATTCAGCAGTTTATTTCTACTCTGAATTTACGCAAGTTGTTTCTCCAGAATTTATAACTAACAAAAGCTGAATTCGGAAAATTAAGAATGCATAAACAAGCGGGAAAATAACTAAAATCATCAGTCTCGGGAGCATTAAAGTTGTTAAGTTCATTATGACTTAAATAGTAGTACATTTAAATAATTTAAATAAAAGTTGTGTTTTACTTTCTTCCATCCGTGCTTAAAAGTTTGTCCTTATGAAGCATAATTTTGCTGTAAATGAAGTTTGTCATGAAACAAATGACTTCCTAAAATATTTTAAGGAGAATTGCATTTTGGTGCTGTAAAATTTTAAAATTTTTAATACATTTTACAAATTACTTTTTTTAACTTTAGTTTTTATGAGAAAATTAGACGCACCGCATAAGATTTCTTTCCCTATTTCGATGTACATAATTCATCTGGAAATAAAAAAACATTGGAAAGCAAATAACGAGATGCCAATGATACAATATATAAAAAAGAATAATCTGTATGATGACGCTGAATTTAAAAAAACATTCATTTCGCAATAGACCTAGTTTTTCTTTAACTAAGAAATATACCAATGTTTTAATACATTAATAGTTTCCTCATTGTTCAATTAACAAAAGCTAGGAAGTGAAAGTGCAAAAAAAGGAATTTAACCGAAAAGTGCACCATGAATAATGCACTTTGTTACAAAACCATAATAAATACGCTCATAGCTGTTACAAGAGGGATGACAAAAATGGAGTTTGTAATTGCATGAAGCATTACTGTTAAGACTTTCTTGTGGCTCTGAAAGCTTTCTGGTGGCCACGGTACAAAAAAACTTTTCTTCAAGATTTTGCCTATTGAATTTTAATGGAGTTACCAAAATTAGAATGAATTCGACCAGTATACAGAACTTTATTTTTACAAAAACAAGTTAATTTCCTACAATATAAATTAGTAAAGTGGGATTTAAAATGGCACAGAACATTGAGTGTAAGATAAGTACATTTTTGATGACCCACTGGTGTCCACACGATTATAGTAGTTTAAATCTTAGATTGATATACACGCTTTGAATAACTGAAACGGCATAGAATGACAAAATTTCTCGACAATGTTTGAAGCACATTATGTAATAATTTCAAGCACACATCGCACCCGAACAAGAATGGTGACACAAATATTAAAAAAAACTACACACAGATTTTTCAGAAGAGTTAAATTTGACTTTCGCTTTGGAATCAATTTTCTAGCAGAGTGTCAGTTCCAGTGCACTGTAGTGCGCCCAGAAACCCCCCGCACCTGCCATTTTCTGGCCTATCGTATTTTTAGATGCCCCCGAGTGCAAGCCCTCGGGAGCAAATGGGGTTCCGGGAGAGCTCGACCAACCGCAAATTTATGAAAACCATTAAAAAAATAAAAATAAAAAAAAACATAAAACATAAAAAATACAGGTTATTGTAAAACACTAAATCACAGTAGAATGCAAAACTTTAAGAGTATGCACTAAGCGCTATATGACATGAGACAACAATGAGAAACCGTGCAACACTATAAAAAAGTACCAAAATCAATCATACAATATCAAAACAATGTGAAATGGTACACTCAAAAATATACACAAAAACAAAGGAAGATAAAACAAAACTTAGACAAACACTAAGTTCCCTGAAATAGATACCCCTCGCTTGATAAATGCAAAAACAAACAAGCAAGGAGGGAGCGTGCATGGGGATGCTGGAACGCGTTACGAATAGCTTGAATGGGTGAAATTTGGCTGCTAGCCCGAATATGATACTTACTGGTTAAAGGGCAATGAAAAACATAGTGGTCAGGCGTACCCATCGCTTCACAGGAGCAATAAGGAGAATCAGAAAGAGCAAAGCGATGAAGATAGCTCGGGAAAGGGCCATGGCCAGAAACCAGGATTGTTTCAAAACGTTGGCTGACCCTTGGAGAAAAACGAACGATTGGAAAGAATTCAAAAACCCGGCGACCAGTATCCGCCTCGTTCCAGCGGTACTGCCAATCCTCTCTAGTTTTGGCTCTAATTTGTTGTATGAAATTGGATTTAGGAAGGGGAAGGGCCGTGTAGGGTAAAAATGCGGGATCCTCAGCTGCCGTACGAGCTAATTGGTCAGCTTTGTCATTTCCCACATTCCCTGAATGACCCTTGACCCAGTGAATTGAAATTCTAGGATTCGAAATTAGCATGCTTTGTACTGAATTTACTAGAGGACTGCGCTGAAGTGGGTCTTTGATAGAAAGGATAGCAGCCTGACTGTCTGAAAAAATTTGAACGTTAGAGGATGGAATTGTGAGCGACAGGTTCGCCGCTGACTTAATAGCAAAAAGTCCGCCTGAAAAATTGAATTACCAACAGCATGCCTCATTGCACACTCCCCCACTGCACGGTGTCCCTTGTACTGAATCACCGCCGAAGCCACGCCGACGGGCGTTTTGGATCCGTCGGTATAAAAACGATTAAATGATAAAGATGGGGGGTCACGGTCAACACTGCAAGGATAGTCAGAAATTTGCACCCACGAACGCTGAAACCATTTTGGTGCCGCGTGTTCATACAAAGAGGGATCGAATGTTACCCCATCTAAAACGATGGTCCTCCTCTCTACATAGAACTGGGTGAGCCAGATCTTCTCCCTTATCGTCAGGTCTATAGGGGCACTCCCGCCTGAATGTATAGTGCTGAGTGGGGGCACGTTGCGTACGCCCCGGTTACTGAGAGCAGTGCTCTGCGTTGGAGAGTGAGAACCTTTTTAGTCTGGCGGACTGTTAGAGTGCGTCCCCACAGTCCCGACGCATAAAGGAGAGACGTCTCAAAGACCTGTTTATAGATGAGAACCCGTTGGCGAATTTTCAAGCTCCAGTTACCCCCCGCGAGACGCTGGAGACCACTTTGAATGAAAATTGCTTTATTCCTTATGTAATCAATGTGTGCATCCCAAGTCAAAAATTGGTTAAATACCACGCCCAAATATTTTAAAGTAGGGCTTCGTTTAATTGATAAATCACCGATGCGTAAGTATGGTGGTCGCACCAGGTCCCGCGGTACCTTGAAAACCAATACCCTTGACTTGCTGCCCGAGGCCTCGAGGTCGTGCTCCCTCAACCAAGCATCCAGTAAAGAAAGAGAAAAGCGACCATTAGCCTCCAGCAGTTGGTTCGTGCGGCCATGAATTAGTAGAAGAAAGTCGTCCGCGAAGGCCCGTATTTTAGTGTGACCGGGCCAGTCAATGGAAAGGAGCGATGCTGCCACGAAGTTCCATAGCTCCGGACCGCTACAGGAACCCTGCGGGCAACCCTTCCACTGTAATGTCCAAACGCAGCCGGAGGAGGTTTGAGCATAAACTGTGCGTTCGGATAAGAAACTGGCAAAAAGGTTCAAGACAGCCGGGTCGAAATTACACGAAGACATATACTGTAGAATTTTTACCCAAGGGAGATTGTCGAAAGCCGACACAATGTCAACCGACACTGCCGCCATTAGGGATTCAGAGCTGATACCTTGCAATAGGTTATTGTAGAAGTGAAGAAGGGCGTGCTCGGTCGAGCGCCGAGGTACGAAGCCAAACTGCAGTGGATGATGTAGGTTATTAAGGGATAAGCGGCTCTGAAGACGAAAAAGCATTAGTTTTTCAAGAATCTTTGAGATTGTGGGGAGAAGGACTATAGGCCTGTAGGAGGCAAAGCTCGAAGGGTCCTTACCATTCTTTTAAAATAAAATGAGAACACCGTCCTTAAATGCTGGAGGGAAATAGGCAAGCTGTAAACATAAATTGAATAAGGTACAAAGGAAATCAGGGAAAGTTGAATGGAAAGTTGACCAAATAACTCCGTCCAAGCCGTCACGACCCGGGGCCTTCTTGCGTGGGAGGAGGCAGACCGCCCTGTCAACCTCGGGCTGCGTAAAAGGTGCGGATACCCTCGCTGTGCTGATTTCTGGTTGAAGTGACTTAGGGTTAACAGTAGGAGCAGGATAAAAATGATTTAGAACATATTTACAAAAAGTCTCCTCTGGGGTTGAGGAAGGAAAACGCTCCCTGATTGCTGCGGGAGTAAAGACTTTGCCAAAAGATACGCGATACGGTTTGCCAAAGGACTCCGAGCAGTTTGTGCAGAAACGTTGCCAGGCCGCTCTCTTTGTTGATCTCACTAGTTTTTTGAAGATGACCAGGGCATTGCTGTACGCCGTTTTGTAGGCTGGCTTAAGTAGAGGGTCCGCACATCGTTGAAATCTTTTACGAGCAGCGTAGACCCTCTTCTTATGAATAGTTAGAGAGTCATTCCACCAGGCTGACGGGGAATGTGGTGCAAAAAATTTTTTCTTAAAAGTTTGATCCGCGCAGCCCTGTAAATTTTCAGTGAGGCCGGTGTACAGCCTGTCCAGGCCTTCCCTAGTTTTAACAGAATTTAACAATGCAACAAAAGGATAAATCTTATTTGATATTAACTTTTTAAATTTATCTGCATTATAATTTGTCTTATATCTTAAGAAACGCGAATGTGAAAACGGAGCGTCTAAAGCAATTTTAATGAACTTGTGATCACTGAGTGAGATCTCTTCAGAGACCGACCAAGACACCGGCACAGGCCCTTAGCATGTGTCGTCTCGAAAGTCGGGGGAAAATTTTGTGAATTTAAAACCATTAGGTTATGTAAAGCAATAAAATCAAGAAGACTCTCTCCCCTTTTCTCATTTTTCCTGTATCCCCAACTGCGGGAATGATCATTAAAGTCGCCCGCGAGGATCACAGGCGCAGAGGAAAGAGCCAGAAGGAAAGTGTTCAGGTCCGACAAAAGAGGTTCCAGGGGCTCAAGGGGGGAAGCGTATGCCGAAATTAATACGAGAGGGCCGTCCTTGACCATGATTTTTGCTGCGACGAAGTCATGTGCCTGGTACGTTGAATAAGGACAAATCACACCAGAGGGAAAAAACAGAGCTGCACGACCACTGCCCGACAGAAAACGGCCCCAGCCAGAAGGAATACAAGAGACCTGACCGTGCATCAGGTATGGCTCCTGAGCCAAGATTACATGTACTTTGTCCCTGTTAGCAACTACAGAAACATGTGAAGTTGGTGCTCTACCGCGCTGCAAATTAATTTGGAGAAGACTAAGTGCCGGGGCCGTCGACTTACAGTAAGTGGGTGGAGCAGCAGTATTAAAATCGGAAATACACAAATTTACATTACATATATTGTCAGAGGATGAACGCAAAACAAAAGAATCAACAGAATTTAAATCGATTATATCCATATTATTAGCCATAATTGATATTACGTTTCAAAGTATTAACAAGTTGCTGATAACAAATACACTTAGAGGCAAAGGAGGGGTGATCCACAGGGAAGTTAGAACCATATTTGGAATTATGAGTCAAACAATTAGTACAGGTTGGAGACTCGGCCTTGCATTTTTGGCCGTGGTGAGATTCGGTACAGAATGCGCAATAGTGAGTTTTTTCTGTGCAGTTCGCCTCTGTGTGCCCGAACATTTGGCACTTGTAGCAGCGACGGACTCCCATGAACTCCTTGACCGTATGAACATCCCAAAGGAAGTTCACACGCGGAGAGGACATAATTTTATGAAAGGCGGGAGGGGAACATTCAATCACCAGGCTGACATTTGAGGCCTTGCCACTCAGTTTAAATTTGAAACTGAAGTCCTTCTCCTCTACCATGCCAAATTGGGTCTCAAAGGCAGTGACTACAGTCGACCATTGTACATTCGGGTCGGCATTATGGACAATGATACGAGGCAATTTTTTCCTTGCCACCCTGGTGCGGATCATGGCCCCCAACTTGGGATGATCTTCCAGGTGGCCTCTGAGAGACTCTGAATCCTCAAACGAGGGGACGTCCACGGCCAGGCCTCCCTTTCCTACATAGCGAACTCTAGAAACCTTAATACCGTCCCGCGTTGGGTCGTAATTATGTTTGAGTACCTTTTTGAGATCCCCGGTGGTTACGTTTGGTGTATCCTTGCGAGGGTAAATTAGTACTGTGCTTTCACTGCGCAAAGCTTGAGCAAATGTAGGAACAGCGGGGAGACGGTTACCATGCTCCAACTCCGTTTCCTGGATCAACTCTTGTGAAACCCGGCCTGTGCCGACGAGAGGTGGGAAATCCCGTTCCAGGAAGTCGGCCTGGACACCAACATCGCAGGTGACTCTCGGAGGAAGATGAGGGGAGTCCCCCGCCTCCATCTGAGTACTCTGATCTTGGCTGGAGGCCCTTAAAACTGGAGCCTGAGTGTTAGCAGAGTGGGGTGAAGACGACGTGCGAGAAAATTTATCCTGTAGGATATCCAACACCTTGATTAACTCGCTAATCATCCTCGACTTAAAAAAAACGCGCTGATTAGGATCCTTAGATTCAACGAGTGTTCTTAGGAACCCAAAGATCTCCTCTGTTGTGTTGACTACGGACACGTAGTCCAGGGCAGGCTGACTGGAGCTATGAAAGAAGCGTTTTAGCGGGCCAACAGTTTTGACGCTGGACTCCCCACTACTTGAAATCAAGTCCACATTTGACGGATGGGACTGAGAAGTAAAAGTATTTAGCGCAGTGGGAGAGGGAGAGTCTCTACGTACGAGAAATTTTCCCGCGAGAGTCTGCGGAGTAGAAGTTATCCTGTTTAAAACAATTTTATGAGTGTTCCTACCGCTCTTCGACTTTTTCGCACTCATGTTTGCTCGGGAACACAGTAAATAAACATTTAAAACAAAATGAACAAATAATTTATGGGCCCTAATGGCCCGCTACTCAAAATTCACCAGTGCACTGTAGCAAAATTCTGCAAAAATACAAAAAAGGAACAAAATATTTCTGTAACGTTACGTAAGAACTTTTGTTTAAGAACAATCGATCAAGATTCTTGATAAAGTTTCTCAGTAAAATTCTGCTCTTACCACACTCTGTAAAATTACTGAGCAAGAAGCATATCTGAGCACATTACGTAAGCTCTTTTTCAAAAGCTACGAATCAAGTTTCTCGGGAACGGCTCCACGATAAAAGCTTTTTTTTTTCTCATTGTAATTGATTTAGATAAAAATTTAGAGAAAAAGTATTGCAGGAGTGCTGTACGTTCAACATATAAAAACCCGGCGTCCCGTCTC
This sequence comes from Octonoba sinensis, assembly GCA_038502835.1. Classification (NCBI taxonomy): domain Eukaryota; kingdom Metazoa; phylum Arthropoda; class Arachnida; order Araneae; family Uloboridae; genus Octonoba; species Octonoba sinensis. The sequence goes on along the minus strand of CM076602.1, from coordinate 103,918,709 downwards.
CAAACTCGGAGACTTCTTTGACCGAGCGGTGTAAGGAAACGAAATCACAATAGTGGGCTCAAGTTTTAAAGTCACCGATTGGAGTTCACATACCCCCATCTTAGACTAGATATAACAAATATAGGTAATCTGGGAACGCATAGATGGCTCCATTACTGCGGCATTTTTTGAGTTTGATGAGTTTTACAACCGCGAAATCGCACTATTTCAGTGTTATAGGAACAAAACTTGTTTTAATTAAGTGATTAGGTGAAATTCATGAGTTTGTGGATTGTGTTGCCATTCTTGTGTGCCTGGGTGTGACATGCTTAATACGTTTAGACATAACGCTAAATGAAACGCGTGCATGTTTCTCATTAATCAGTGGTTCAATATCACTTAAAGTATCGGTGTTTTAGATCCCTTTTAAAAACCTTTGCAGAGCACAAATGAAATGCAGAACCATAAATTTCTTACATTTCTGAAGGTCAAATATTTTTCACAGCAAAAAAAAAAAAAGTGATTCATCCCTGTTTTTTTCATTATATATATATATTTGCATTACGAGGAATAACGTTGTCTAGATAAATCAACAAGAATACGCAAAAGCAGGCGAATAAAAAATGTTCCCCATGAATTTTGATTTTTAAAATAACACTTTTATGTAAATGTTGATTGCATTTCTCAGCTTAACTTTACATACTAATGATTGTGATTCAAAAAATACAGTTGCATTGCCCAACAACTGTTTTTTACTCCATAAAAAGTCCCAAATACAGTTTAAGATTTATTTTAGGGATTTATTGGAAATTAATTCACTTTCAAACACGCGTACAAGCCAAGTATAGAATTAAATATCCGATAATGCTCTTAATCTTACCAATTTCCTGTTTATCAAGTCATGTTTTTTGAGCAGGGGTATCAGAGAAATAATCCCAAGGATTTTCGGAAAACCCTCTGCGATCGTTATCCGATGTAAGTTGTACCATTAATCACTTCTAGTACGAAGAACTCGTACTATTTCTCTTTCCCTAATGACAGTGACACTTTTCTCGATTTTTCTCCGCAAAGTATTCTTTGATGCTCTAATGCTGACTATTCATTAGCTGAAGATACATCATTCTCTCTCTCTTTTATCACTCATATTTTAAATGACCACGCTTGAGCACGTTGAAGTATTACAAAATATTTAGTCTTTCAATAACATGAACAACAACACATTGAAAATTATTTTTATTTATTTATTAATTTTTTTCATACGTCTTTATTTATCTGAACATTGAATATTTGCCAAAGTGTAGAGAAAAATGATGAATTGTAAGATTAATGCTCAGATTATGCACATAAACTAAAAAATGTAGGAATAAGACCATTTACTTTTCTTTAAAATACATATACTTCATAAAAGCACTGTATCTGAAAATTTCAACGATTCAAAAAGATTTGATGAATCTTGTGGATGAACTTTAAAACTTTTGACACAGTGTAACTAGTGATTTTTAAGTGTTATTCTTGGTGCTAATTTTTTTCATAATAAATCATGCACACATATGTAGTGGAAACCGGAAAGGACAAGCTTCATGCCCAATATTTGAATGAAAATCGTCTTTAAATGATGTATTTCACAAACTTCATAAAACCTGGATAGTGGAATAGACACAATAAACAGCTTTTGATTGAGACCATTGCTGTTTTCAAAAATCCGCATAGGTTTGACTGTTTTCACATTCTATGAAAATGATGCAACATAAAATGTATAATTAGCCGGAACACCTTTGTACTTCCTCTAGAAATGATATACATTTCAATGTCCTGTGAAAAGGGATACAAGTTAAGAGACACTTTCAGGCTTTCTGGTATGTCCTAAACTTTGCAAACTGGAAGGGATTCTCCTAACCAAAGGATACCTTTTCCAACTGTTTTCCGTGAACTGGGGTGAGCTCTCAAGTTGCGTTTACTTTATTACTTTTATATTTGGGCAAATCTTAGACAATTGCCTGGATTGCATGAATGATCATTAGCAAAAAATTCCACTTTTCAAAGATCACCTCACATTTGCGTGGAGACTCACTCGTAGTTCAAGTACAGCTCTACCAGAAGAAAACCATTCATGTTCAAGGCAGGAACTGCTGGTATAAGGAATGTGCCGTTTCTTTCGTCTAACATACTTGATTTTTTCCGAACGGATGCAATATGCTAGTTTATAAATCTAGTTGCTGTCAAAATACGTTGTCCTCTTGTCCCTCTTGTAGTGTTCCAAACTTTGCACATATTTTGTAACAATTCGAAATTACACCACCTACACAAAATATGCGCTTATCAGCAGCAAATATTTCTAGTAATCTCTCTGTCTTGTGTTTCTCCACTTCTTGTAGAACTTTCACATGACGTCTGCGTTCATGGACTGCTGTGCGATTCTGAATGCTTCTGATAAGCGCTTTCTTCAATTAAATATTGCCGTTCTATTTAGGAAACACCCTGCATATGTATATTTTTAAATATGTCTCTCGAATGAAGGTCAAGGGTAAAAAATGCAATGGAACAGAACAATGTATAGCAGACATAGGGTACTTGGTTCGAAAGTCTTTTTTTAAAAATGAGATGAAACACTGGACCACACTAAACAAAGGTTAGAGGAACACATATGCTGCACGATTTGTTCTGTAATAAAAATATGCTGGGATTTTTCTGACAGTAATCGGTGAGTTAAATAAAAAGAGAGAACCCGAAATTACATCTGATAGCAAAAATTTTCCCTTATGTTAAGTAAACATAGGAATCCCACACCGCAATTGAATAATTAATTTTTATAGAGCATTATTTATCCCTAAAAAGCATTGTTTTTGACAGGCATGAAAAATTGAGAGCATTAATCTTCAAATTTCGGCGAAGCGAGAAGAAAAGAATGAGGAGTACTGATCTAGAACTAACTTAATCTGCTCGTTTGTTGTTAACTGAAAAAACTTCCAAATTAAGTGATCTTTATTTGTTTTGAGATTCATTTGTAATAAGAAAATCACAATTGAATTTATGAATATCTTGGAACGTTATTAGAATTTTTTTTAAATAATAAATCAGTAGTTATATCCAGATTTTTATATTTGTACTTAAAATAATTATATTATACATGCTTTCAGAGCCAAAAAACAATATCTCGTTTTATTTTTAAAAAGAAGTAAAACAACATACACAAAATTTAGGAAGCGAGGAAAATAGAATTTGTTTGACTCGTGTTAGAATTTAAATACATGAATTTCCAATTTCCCCCAATCTGCATAAATCTAGAATTAGCTATTACCAGAAAGTCAGAAAAGCAACAATACACACCTATATACAAGTCAAGTCCGCACCGTAGCTTCTTTAGTTACAAATGTCAACATTACAGAATTATTTTCTTTTCTTACTATAAAAAGGCATATGTGTTGCTTCGATTATCTAGAGCCTACGTTGCTCTGTACAATATTATTACAGTCGAATTCGCATAATGGAATACTGGTTATAGGGATATCCTGCTTAACGTAATACATTTTTATTGTACCAAACCATTGCATGCTGTTTCTGTCATCGATGGTAGTGGAATATCCTCCTTATTATATTATTTTTTCTTGGAAATTTTTTTATTCTATTAAGAGGACTCGACTGTATTATACAAAGATTTTTTATTGATTTGGCCAACACATATATAACAACAACAACTGAAGTAATCATATTTCAAGGTATGTCCGGCACTCGTTCTCGTCTGCTTAAATAGCCTAGTTTTGCTTTTAAAGCAAATCGGAATCTGGTAAAACCTTGAGGAAGTTTTTTTTTTAGTGGTGAAAAGAAAACTGGTGTTGTTTCTTACTTATATATTTTTTAGTAAAGTGCTAAATCTTCTTCCAATTTTTTTTATAACGAATAGCATAGCACTTTTTCTTCCCAAACACTCACATTTTCTTAATGCTGAATTTTTGAATGTTGGAATTTAAAAAACTGACAATGGTAGGATATTTCTATAATCAGCAAATATAATGAAATGTTTCTTTTGAAAAACAACTTAAGGTAACTTCAAAACAGAAAAAAAAAAAAAAAAAAATGCATATTTGTACCTTTTTGTAACCTTCTGTTTTTCAAAGTGCTGGTTTTGGTTAAACAAAGGAAAGTTAAAAATCGTAGAATCAAGTTTGAATGGGAAACAGAAACAGTAGCATTCTGCTTACCGGGAGATAAATATCCTTTTTTTTTCTCCCCAAAAATGCTGAAAATCTTAAAGAAAAGATTTTTCCCTTTCCATTTTAGTTTTTCAGTGAGCACAACGTTGTTTAAAAAAGAAGGAAAAGTCACCTGCATATTTTGAGCGGCAAAAACTCTTTGGCGAAACTTTTCTTTTATTTATATTTATTTAAAACTGTTCAAATTGTCGTTACTGTAGAAAACTTTACATCTATGATACTTCAGAGCTAATGTTTAAAACAGCAGAAAATAATGAAATTGTGTCCCGTTTAGCAAGTTTGCATAATTATATTGAAAGTCAACTGTAAAAATTTAAAAAAATAAAAGGTGACAGAGAGAAAGAGAGAGAGATAAATATACGGCGATATACGAGTATTATAGCAAATTAGTGTTGAGGTTTCTAAAATATGAAATTATTTTTGTCTTGATTCCTTTTTTTAAATTCCTTCTTTTTCTGTCAAACAGAAGCTTATTGATTACATTTATAGTTCCAAAATTCTCACTCTGCAATCGGAAAAATAACTAATTTCACTAATGAGACATTCCAAGCCAAATCATCCAGGGGTCGACACCCGAGGTCAGCCGATTTTGATGAAACTTGGTGAGATTGTTCTACCTATAGATATAAGAACAATTGCAAAGTTTTATCTCAATATTTTGATTAGGTTTTGAAATAGAACACTTTAAAGTTTTGCCAGAAATTTGCAATTCGACGCTGATCGCAATTCAAGCAATTACGCATATTTCTATATTTTTTTATCGTAAAACAGTTATTTTTAAAGATAGGAAGTTATTTTTTTTTTTTTTTTTTTGCATGGTGTTCAGTATTCTTTTGTGAATTGAAATATAGCATTAGACTTGGGATTTAAAGGTATTAAGGCAACAAAAAAATTTTGAAGAGCAAAATTGAGTTGTATTTAGTACAATGACTGGCGCTCATTAGAAACTAGATTAAAAATGCGTCAAAGTGGTACATTAAAATTGATGGGGTTTAGACTTTTCATTGCCTTTGAAAAGTACCAAAATCTACTGCTCTTAATAACTTGAATTTTCAGAAAAAAATATTGACCGCTCTTATAATGTTGTTATATAGTGTATTTAATTTATATTCATATATAAACATTGTACAAAGTGCTTTATGTCTATAGTGGAACAATCTCACCAAGTTTCATCAAAATCGTCTGACCTCGGGTGTCACACTATGTCTCCGCTGGATGATTCGACTGGGAATGGCCCTAATCTTAAGAACTAATTAGCAAAAAACAATTTTAGTTGCTAAACATTTATTAATGGTTAATGGTATAAAAAAGTACTGAAGATCCTACCTGGAAATGTTCTAGTTAGAAGGATATTTTTTTTCTTTTATGTTTTCAGAACTTAACTTAATATTACAAGCTACATATTCCGAAAAGTAATTTCAAAATATCTTACGAGAGTATTCAATGATATTTTCATCTGAGGTTTAAAAAAAAATAGCTTGCTACGTATACATTAAAAAATTATAATATTGTTCAATAGTCTCAAAATTTTTGAGGACACTGCGCAACAGTACTTTTTCAAATTTTCCCTTGACCACTCCCCCTCTCCGGCTCCAATGAAAAATGGGAAAAAAACGGAACAAAGATAGTAAGAAACTCAATTTTCAGGGAAGAGTTATCTCACAGTTCTTATATTATGCGTCAAAAATACAAGTGGACTACTGCGCAGTTACATTTATCACACTTTCCTACATTTTACATTAGTGCCAAAAAATACAAAGTTCTACCATCAACCAATCTGCTTGGTAGAGTGCCAAGAAGAATTCAACAAACAGTGAAGCAAACATTCTTATTCACGTGCTAAAAACGCCGAACTTCCCAAAAACGGAAATGGATTCGTTCTTTTCTGCCATGCGCAGAAGCGTCCAAATGTCAAAATTTCCCTATCGAACTGTACTTCAGCTTCTTTCTGAACTACTCGCACTATTCAATGAGAATTTTTGCGAAATTTTGAAAACCAACTAACATTCGTTGGTGTAATAATGTTAAGATTAACGAAATGAGCGGCGACCGCGATCTACCGAACATTACCCCGGGAGCTACTAAGAGCTCGCGATCGACAGTTTGGCGCCCACTGAACAAAATATGATGGGATTCATGAATTACCAATATATATTTAGTTAGTTATATACATTAAAAAAAGTAAAGTTTTTAAGTTAATTTCCCCCATTATGTTAAATAAATCGACCCATTGGTAGGATTGTGAAATATATCTATAAATATATTTTTGTCATAAAAGACACTTTTCTTTTAGTTATGTATCGCCACAGTAAACTAGTTCATTAGTTATTTGGAATTTCCTGCGATGGAGTCAACACGCAATTAATCCTTTTGCGTGCAGTGACAAATACTCCCGCAAGGCTTGACTACTTTGATCTTATCTCTTAGTTTCGTGGCGAACATAATTACTTTAGAACAACCATGTTCTTAGTAAGATGTGTTTATCGTTCTGTTAACCGCAGTATTTGTCTCAATTAAAGTGAAGCGTACTATTATGCCTGCATTATTACGTTTCGAACATAACTACATTATATAATACAAAATTTTTTTTTTTTTTTTTTCCATTTTAAAGCGTTAGATAATAACGATATATTTGCACTAGATTACATTATTTTCGTATCATAAAAATATCAATCATACATTATAACGGACGTGATCAGCGTCTTGATCAAAACATTATTGTTATATAAGTCTGCTTAGTCGTGATTAACTACTGAAAATCTTTGCTAACACGTTCCCTGCCGACCACGTGCCAGCGCGTGATGTCAATCTCTTGTCACGTGCGAGAGTTGACAGCGCTATGTTCAGTGATGTCTCAGTTAGCCAGTCACAAGGCTCGCGCGATAAAAGCTGAGCATCTTCAATTGTTCTATGTTACAGTGGGCATTTCAGGTGTGTTTACTGCGTAAAGGCTTATCCCTAAGTGACCATCAGCGAGCGTTAGAGGCTTAAGCGTGGTGTGAGTGATGTCTCAATAGCCAGCCACATGTCTCAATAGCCCTTTCACGGGAAAGAAGGCTTTGCCTTTGTTTCAATCTGCTTCAATCCGCATTGTATGTTAGGTGTGTCTCCTGATACAACGTAATGTAAAGGTTCGTCCTTAAAGTGACCGGCAGCGAACGTGTTAATACTTTTGATAGGGAAAGAATAATTCAAAATGTAAATAGAAATAAATAAAAAAGCAAGTAGAATATGACAGAATATGCATGCTAATATATCTGAACTTGTGAGAATGCATATTCGATTAATTTTTGGAAGTGGATTAATTTTTACACAGCCATCTAATATTTTGTTATGTTTCGTAGATTACAATCTTTGAAAAAATGTACTTAGGAAAACTTTATGGAAAAAAAGTCATATTTTTTCATACCATAATAAAATACAAAAACATTAAACAAAAAGCATTGTTTGATAAAAGATAAATTTACTACTATCATTAAAATACTTTGCCTTACTTTTACGCTCAGAAAAATGAGTAGAATATATTAAACCGGCATAGAACCACTTTTCTTTAATTGCCTCGGCAACTGTAGTAAATATATTTCAAACGTAAAGATTAAAGGAAATAAAACTGTCAACATTTTTTATACGAGATTTACGGAGTTGTTTCTACAGAATTTATTGCAAATGAAAACAAGAGTAAAAATTCAGTTAGATAAAAATAAAGGAAAGTACGGGAGGCTGCCTAAATTATCATTTTTCAGAGAGTTGAGATTGCTATCGCTTTTCTTTTTCATTTGAATGCAAGCATAATATATGCATCTTTTTCTAATTAATATTAACTGTTCCTTTGTTACAGATTAAATTGTTGAGTTCAACGGATAATCCATTTATGCATTTCTGAGAACTAAGGATATTAAAGTTTTTTCTGTCTAATTAATTAGCCTTATTTAACAGTTATTTATAATCATTATATCGTGAAACAAACGGATACATTTCTAATGTGCAATTGTGGCCCTGATCGTAAGAGTTGCATACGCATTTCTCTATTGTAGTACTATCTTAAAAGATAAACTCTTTGATTTATTTTCTTTCGTCTTTTTGATCTGTATCTTAATGAAAATACATTTTTAAGATTGAAAATTGATTATATGCTTACATTTTTCCTACAATGAAGACTTCCTTTTGAAAAATGAAACTTTTTTTAGCTACTAAGAAAATTAAGTGCGCATTTTGTAGTAAACTATTTTAAGTTTACTACGAAATACGTGCTTAACTTTCTTAGAACTATTAGCGCACAGTTCTACCGTCAACCAGAGCAATCTGCTTGGCAGAGTGCCAAGAAGAATCCTTCATGTTCAAGAAATGAACTGCTGGTATATGAAAACTCCCGTTTTTGTTCCCGTTCTAGTTCGTTTAGAATTCTTGATTTTTTCCGAACTGATGCTATATGCCAGTTTATGAACCTCGCTAAAACTCGTATGGATTATTTCTGCTATTTTATGAGTGGAACTCACTGTGGATAGATACATCACAGTAAGTTGCTTTCTTTGCGCAGACTTCGCTCCAACTTTTCAGAATAAAGAAAGGAAGTATATACGAATAATAGAGAAAAAAAATGAATCAGAATGCAACCGGAAGTGACGTCAAATTTAGAAACCATTTAACTATAAATCGTCAAGTTCGCGACTAATTTAGCACCGAAATAAGATGGCAAAGTTCAGTTTTTCAATAATTGGAGAGATTCTCATAAAACCCATTCATAAATTTTTATCGCAATTATAGGTTTTAAATGTCAACAATGTTGTATATATTCTTTAAGCCAGTTAAAAATAAGTATCATCATTATGCTAGATTTTTAAATTAAGGAATGTAGGCACTCTAGTTGTCACCATAAATATTTTGAAGCGAGATTTTATACTTTACTTCTGTTTGAATAAGGCACTTACTTACAAGTGCCAAAAGTCCCATTTTTTTGAAAATCAAAATTTTATATTTGATCCCTAAACATAAAATCGAAGAAGCAAATACCTAACTGAACGCCTTGACTGCGGATTATTAAAAACAAATACGTGTTTTTCCCTTTTTGCATAAGAGACTCTCTATAGTTAAACTATCGTATCGTATTATACTATATAATTGACATTAATAAGAAGTATTAACTTATACAGTTGAAATTAATTTTTAACGAACAAAAGAATTAACTTCAACTGACGCACTAAGCATGCGATGTCTTTTTTTGATGCTTTCCGCTCTTCCTTCGCCAGATAGTCCACTTTATACCACCCCAACAGAACATGTTTGAAGAAAAATGGAAAACAGATTGACACTGTCTTAGACTATTTCAAATTTTCGGACCATTAGAAATTATTTGAATAGAAATCTCACAAGATAATATATATCTAAACTGTTTTAAATTGAATCGATGTCGAATCAGTTTGCATCCAAGCTTGAGGCCAACGTCTCTATTCAATAGGTAATAACCAAACTCTAGCGCAAATGATTGTTGATTGGAATGCTTTATAAAGTAGTTCTTTGTACGTATGTATTAAGTTAAATCACTTTTTAGAATCAGAGAACTCAGTTTTGTATATACATTTTTTTATCTTCTAGGAACAAATTTTACTGAGATCAGAATTACTGACTTAGAAAGGCACCCAATGATGCCTCAAATCAAAGTTCATTAAAAATAATACGGATACGCTTTAATTTTGGGATTTTTGAACCATGTATAATAATTACATAAAGAGTTCTAAATGTATCTGCACATTTTAATGCACATTCATGTTCTGCAAACATAATTAATATAACCACCTGCACGTAGAAGAGGCAAAATAAAATAAAACATGGAAGATAAGTACTACTTGCACTTCTTCTCGAACTTCCTCCGAAACAGTCCAAACCACTCAAATTCTGCGGAGCTTTAAAAATTTTTTGCTTCAACTGCCACCTCCGTCGAAAGAGGATGCAATCTGTCGCTGCTTCCACAATTTAGGAATATGAGTGGTTACTTATTTTGGCAATTTAGGCAAACGGAGAGAAAATCTCTAATACCCTGCACTCAAAATAACTGTATGTGACTGACGGACTAACTTTCAAACCTAAGGATAAGTACTTCGATGTACTCCGTGGGTATTTTACTGTATCGGGCCTCGAATTTTAAAACCTAAAAGCCCGAGTCCAATGCTCAGACCCAAGGATACCCCCGGCTTATTGATAAGAACTAATGAATCTAGCTATGAGAGTTATTATACAGAAAATTGAAAATGATTAGCTTAATAGTACATTAAAACCGAAACGTTCTCAAAATAGCTTTGAAAAGATAAAAACACATTTTTTCAAGCATAATAGTTTTTACTACATAAAAAGCTAGAGAAACTATCTCCTTAGAAAAACTTAGCTCTATCCATTAAAATAACGCTTCAATCTTGAAAACTCTTCTTAGTTGTGGAAAGTTGCATTGCGAAACTGGAAAATAAGTGAAGAGGAAATAAAAGTTTTGCCTTATAGAATCAACTGAAGGCGAAAAATGAATGCGTTCATTTTAATGAGCCATTTCAGCAGAAAATGATTTTTCTTTTTTTTATGTCCACCATTTTCATAATGAAGAATCTGAAATCTGCGCTCTCTGTTAGCGAGAAAATTGTTTCCTCTTCCATCCGCATCTTTCAAAATGAATCTTTCTTTTTCCGGAAGAACATTAGGCATAAAAATTTGAGCGGAATTTGTTGTTGCGTACTTGTTTTATGTGCGTATACAATTTTGCCACCAGAAAATTGGCGTTTTAAGTTATATATTGAATATATTTTCAATATTTTATTTTATTCAAAAGAATACACATTATCCTAAGATTCCATTTTAGTTTTGGTTTGTTTTATCTCTTTGATTAATTCATATTTAAATTATTCAAAATTTTTACTTTGCTCTAGAACATTTTTTTTTGCAATAAATTAACGGAATCCTTCCGATTAATTACGGTAAAAGCTAATGTTATTTATTTATTTTTTTTGAAGGGAGGGAAGGGAGAGCTAATTTTAGTAAATAGTTAAATGAATATCTGCTTTGAGCAATGAAAATTGTGATTATGAGTTAAAAGATGCAGTCATGTATGCTTTACATTATTCTTTTCTCATACAATTATTTTGTAAAAATAAAATATGCAAGACATAAGCCTAAGTTGTTATTAGTGTGAATTTGATGTGAGAGTTACTGAAATAAAACTAAGTATAAGTAACTTACAGATGCGTACCAGTGTGATTACATTCGCCACCAGCTCCGTGCGAAAGCAATCCTAAGGCCTCGGCTAACAGGTTGGGGTCTGGTGGAGAAAAGTGTGATTACATTGCGAAACATCACTAATTAATTTATTCATTTGTTTTAAAAAAGCCACATCAGTTTACGTTCACCAGTCGGGATAAATTTGTTTAAGTGAATTCAAGCTAACTCTGAGCTTTTTATTATTTTTTATTTCCAATGGCAGATATAAGACCATTACAGCAGAAATGTATAAAAGTATAAAAGTAAAATCACAATAAAAGCACAAAATCACACAGCTGCAACAGATAGTCTATGTATCTAAAAGGGCCCTTGTCTCCCAGTATCAGTCCCCGAGGGAACTCTTTGACAGAGCACTGCAGTGGGAAGATAGCCATTATCCATGTCCTGTCCCAGACTACAGAGCCTGCAGGTAGCGCTAGGGACAATTTGGAAGAGTGACAAATGTTTTAACTGACAGTCATGTCCAATGGCCAGTTTAAACTCGGCCACCATTTTATGTCTAGGCCACTTTGAGACAGCAAAAAGCATGTCTTTCCAAGGATTTTGTGAGGTCCTAAGTTCAAGGTCTGAGCTTATTATTAATTAATAAAAATTTAACTTTGTGCAAGTAAACAGTAATAGAAATCAAATTTCACGTTAATTTAAAGCACAAATGAGCAATAAAACGCAGACATATGTTTCGGGATTGCTTGGAGTCCCTTTTTTCAATGCGACAGGGAGCTTCTAGATGCAAAACATCCAAATAAAGCAGACAAAACAACAAAAACAGAGCTTATATAGCCAAGGAATTAACTGTAAACCAATGAGAATAAAGGCAGTGTGAAGTGGAAGTAGAAGTAGCAGGGAAGGTACCAATAAGAGAGCCACAAACGAATCCATTGAAAGTACAGGAAGTAAAAGGAATATCAACAAAAACGAAGAGAAAAAGACGACAGCATGCATAAAAATGTGAAAATACATGAAAATTGCAAAAATAATAAAATAAAATACAAAGAAAAAAATGGAAATAAAATAAGTACAGAAAATACCAAAAACAAAAAACAAAACAAATTACAGATGTAAAGGAGAGGGGGGGGGGAGGAGAAAAAATAGACACACAAAAAAAGGAAAACTAACAAGAAAACCATAGTTGAGTTCAATCTTGAGAAGCTCAGGAGAAGAGCAAATATTAATCGCACGATGGACAAGAGCATTAAAAGCCGAATATTTTTGGTTGGGAGGATGAGACGACAGTTTGTGAGGAGGTAAAGAAACAGCGAAAGGTTTACGATATGCAGAAGTAGTGAAACCAGACTCACTCCTAGAAATCAAAACATCAAGAAACGCGAGGCTATTATTAAGTTCTTTCTCACAAGAAAACTGGATATTAGGATCAATGGAGTTCATAATAGAAAGAGCATCATCAATACCTAACAAGTTACTGTCCGTTAGGACAAAACAATCATCCACATAACGAACATAAAATTGAAATTACAATTTCTGGAATAGTTTTTCCTCAAAATAATGCATATAGAAATCACTTAAAATAGGACTAAGAGGACTTCCCATAGCCAGGCCATCTACCATAGCATAGAATTTACCATTAAATACAAAAGTGCTCATTGCAAGCACACACGAGTAAGAAAAACTAATTCCTCAATTTCCACAGAAGTAAAATGGAATTCAGAAAGCCTTTTCCTGAGGCAAGTCAAAGCGCCATCAACAGGAACATTAATAAACAAAGAATTAACATCAAAAGAGGCCATAACCGAATTATTCGGAACGAAGTTATGAAGTTTCTTAACAAAATCGATGGAATTTTTAACAGTGAAAACATTCCGACTCCTAAGTGGAGAAAACACAGAAACTAAATACTTGGAAAGTTTATAAGAAGCAGTGCCAATATTGGAAGCAATTGGTCTAAAAGGAATACCTGCCTTGTGTACCTTCGGTAAAGCATAGAAACGCGCACAATTAGCAACAGAAGGAATCTCAGAACGTTTATCAATCAAAGGAATAGAATGAACAGACTTAACAGCAGAAGAAATAGCTTTTAACTTCTTGTCGCTAGGATCTTTATAAATTTCAGAATAAGGACCAGAAGCAATTAGGTCATCAGTTTTTTCAACATAAGATGATTTATTAAGAACAACAATCTGACCACCCTTGTCAGCTTTGGTAATGACCAAATCAGAATTTGAGACTAAATTTCTCTTATTGGTACCTTCCCTGCTACTTCTACTTCCACTTCACACTGCCTTTATTCTCATTGGTTTACAGTTAATTCCTTGGCTATATAAGCTCTGTTTTTGTTGTTTTGTCTGCTTCATTTGGATGTTTTGCATCTAGAAGCTCCCTGTCGCATTGAAAAAGGGATTCCAAGCAATCCCGAAACATATGTCTGCGTTTTAATGCTCATTTGTGCTTTAAATTAACGTGAAATTTTATTTCTATTACTGCTTATTATTAATTACCAGAAAAATGCAGTAGGATTACAGGAAATTGCAACACAGTATTTGTAGGGTAATAGGGTTTCCACTCGTGCAACAGATTTATAAAATTGGAACATAATGGCTAAATCTGTTGAAACAATGCTTGGCGGGTTAGTGGCAAATAAACAGAAGGTTGTAAAAAAGCAAGTATAACTAATGTTAATACATTGAATACATTGAGAACACATTTTGTTTTGGATTTATAAGTTTCTACATGAGTACATTGATTATTCTGCATAAACGAAGATAGTAGTCAATCTCTACGTAAAACCAATGGAACATGCCCGGTATCGCAACGGCAGTGACAAGTCGTTCCAGTAAATATGCGTGGACCAGTAATATTTTGGTGTAAAATGATGCTTGGACCACTCTTAAATTAGAAGTCTAATGGTGCTAAATCAGAACCTCTGGAGGACATAGAACAAGTTCATCCCTCTCGATTGACATTTCTCTTTTCTTTAGACTGCCCAGTCGTTTTCCGCTATCGACAAAAGTTGCATTTATTCCATGAACACGGCGGAAATCTCTATGAACAATTTTTACAGATTATAATCTTTTAACCTCAAAGCATTCTGCACTTTCTTCTGAACAGTCGACCTGACACTGAACGAATATCAGAAAGAATGTCTGCTTCACTTTTCACCGTTTGAAGGTTACAGGAATAAAACTAAATAAATAAATAATAAAAGACATTAACAATCCCTTAACTAATTCAGAAAATTAGATAATTTCTAATTCTTCATTGCTTTTTCGAAATCCTGTCTTCGCCTGATATACTCTTTCTACACCTAAGAGTCATTTGAGGGTGGAGCTTCTAAAACTTTAAAAACAAAAACAAAAACAAAAAATATTACGTTTTTTTAGTTACCAAGCTCAACAAAAATTATGTTAGATTTTAAGTATAATTCATGAATTATATATTCTTCGTTATTAAATTTTCTTTGAATCACTTGGCACATGACCGAACATTAACATACTTTGTTAAAACTAATTTTGCTCACAATGAGTGAATTACACACACATAGTCTCTAATATAATAACAATAATAATAAACTCACGCATTCGCTTTACAAAAATTAAATTATAGTTGTGCGTATAGTGAAATGATATTCGCACAAAAAAGACGTCATTATACTCGTATGTAGCATTTTTATGATATAAATATTATTGGAACTTAAAAATCGCTTTTAAAGTATGAAACAGTAATGACTTTATCTTAAAAATCTACTGCATTACATAATAAAACGAAAGGCACTGGATTTTAAATTACTTTTTCGGATGAAAGATATTTCAAAGAAGATGTTATATGGATAAACATACTCGCTTATTTATTTGTTATTTTTTACAGCTTGTTAAAATAAGAAGAGATGTTTCCAGAAATAAAGTGAGGAAACAATTTACTGTTCAGTTCCAAGGATGGCATGGACATCAGTTTATTCATTAAAGAAGTCAATTCGTAGGACAAACTGGTACACTTCGCAAGAAATTGCTCATTAAAATAAAAATATTCGCTTTTCGTTATTAGTTTACTTTCCATTGCAAGCATTTCATTTCCGTTCTTGTTTTTTTTTTTTTTTTTTTTTTGTTTATTTATTTATTCTTACTTTTGCAATTCCAGTAAGCAATCTGACATGTAATTTTATACCTGAAGGGGATATTTTAGCAGAATATTTATTTTGGAAGAGTTTTCTAACGTTTGATAGCAGCTGAGAAATAAAAAAAAGTAAGAACATATGAAACATCGAAACAATTCTTCTATTGGAAATGTTTTATGTCACTCAAAACTCCATTACTTATAATTTTCCTTATCGAAAAATTTTTCCTTTTTGTAATGCAATAAAACTTCTGCGCTGTTATTTTTCAAAAACAAAATTTTATAGGAATTAAAATTAGGTAATTATCCGATTTGTATTGGATTTTAAAACGTAGCTACTTATGAAGTACTATAAATGTTAAGGATTTTTGGCATGTTTAAATAATACACAACAGTGGCAGGGAAATTATAAGCATGATAGTATTTTTTAACATACTATTCATTTACTATTTTGAAATGGTATGACGTTTCGTTACAAATAATTTTTTTATGCAACTTAACCAACGAATTTCTGTGAACATTTCTATATGAATTTCGCATTCTATTCCTACTAGAAAAGCTCAAATTTGAGGTAGATGTAAATGGCCAGTAAACATAACTTTGAACAAATGTCCTCGAATTTTTTCCTTTAAGATGTGTATTTTTAACCGAAATGGTCTATCTTGCTGAAGAGGGTTCTCAAAATAGTGCATTAATAAAACAAGGTTTTCAGTGGAACTCAAGCTAATATTGTGTTCCTTAGAACTAAATTTTGATTGCTTGAATGCTATTATTCATAGAGCAAGTCAACACCTTTACTAAATACCTCATTTTCTACGAGACTGAATAGGAAATTGCTTACCAAACTAATCTCTGCACAATTTCCTCTGTTCATCTGCTATTCACTTGGTAAATAATCTGGTATAGTTAAATATCACAAAGCCAACTCCAACTATCTAAAGCTCTGAATAGTTCAGTATGAATGTTTAACAGCATCTCGTAATGGGGTCCACCGTACCGGTTTGATGGAAAGCGCTGAAATAAACGATGACATGTACCGAAACACGAATGTTTAATCAACAATGCCTGCTTAAGATGGCAATATTGTGAAATTGCTTTAACTTTTGGATTATTTTTCGCATTATATTTTATAATTTGATTTAACATTGTTGCAGCATCCAGAAAACTAAAATTAACTATTTTGTATTTGAAACATTAATTTAAATATCTTTACGCGAAATTAAATATATTAATGAACACATTTAAAAGATAGGAATGCTAAAATATTCCTTTAGTTAAGTTCATGTATATATCCTCCTGAGACCTGGCATCTAATAAAATGGATGTTTTGCTTTTTCTCTCTGTTGTGACAGATTTTATTTTAGCAAGAAAGACTTGGACTGGAATTATAAAGGAGGAATAGGAAATCACTTTTTAACTTTGAGAATTCGGAAACGGTAGTTTATTTGTTACAATATGGCAAAGAATACGAGTCAAGTTGGAATTCGGCTTTCTTGCGGTTGTTTTGACTTTCACATATTTTTTTTTCTTTTTAATATTGTTCTAGGATTTTTATGCAAGTTTGATCTCTCTTCTTATGTTATAAGTAATGAATAAAATTTTTTGTTTATCTATTTTTGTGTAAGAGTATCGCATAGTTCTACTGTAGTTATGACCTGAACATACATTTAAATGGATGTGATCCTCAGCAAAATTTAAACATTCAAGTTTATTAATTTTTTGAAAAACATTACTTTTAATGCCCAATTGTTCAGAAAAACTAATAGTTGAGAGAATATGTGTATTTTATTTTGTTCGGGTCTCATTAGGATATATAATAAATGTTTAGTTAGGGTGAATTTTTAGTTGAAATAATGATAAACTGTAAGAGAACTTTTGCACGCAATGCACGGCTTGACTAAAGAAACTTCAAAATGTCATTTTTCATCGCGTCTTCCGTTTCAATTCCGTTCCTAAGGTCCAATAATTAATATTATATTTCAGTGAAGATTTAATAAATAACTTATACAAGCTCCCATATTATGGTGGTTAGATGGCAATGAAATGTGCAAAACCCTGAGCACTGTCGTTTCATATCATTGATTTTTCCATTACGTTACAAATTCCCGTTTGTTAAATTTTCATGGTGTTCAAGGACAGCTGATGATTGTTAACGCGTTGACGGCCAACCTACGAGATAACTCGTAGTAGGTTAACTTAGTGAGAGACCAAATTACAAGTTGTCTTGTTGTTGCTGACTTTTTTTCATTTTTCAATACATTTATAGAAACTTAGTAATTTTTTACATAATAAAATGCTTTGTACAATATGTTTTAATTAAATTAAACTATCGTCTGGAGATCCACAAACTACAAACAGCGCTAGCAGTCAGCGTGTCGGTAGTCAACGTGTTAAAAGCTTACGTCAACATATAGAGTGAGTCACATGAGACGAACGTGATTGGAAAGTTCCATAGTCGGAGAGGGAATGGGGAAGTCGAGTTGCCATTTAGTACCCGTAATGCTGTTGAGTCAGTGATAGCTAACCAAAGTAGTTCTTTGGCAACTACCAAACAAAGGAAAATTTCTGCATCGGTCAGTAAGGGGATGTCCACATCTGCAATACCAGGCACTGCAACGAGCTGTTCTTTAATGAAAAGGAAATCATCCCGCCCTGAGGAAAACGTCAGAACACCAGAGAATGTGAATACTTCATTGACTCACCATTTTTCACCTACGTGTCATAAGCAAATACGCAGAATTCGAGTCCACAACGACATGATGGATACTAAATGGAAACTCAAGAGGAATTGAAGGCCACCTTACGTACAAAAAATGTACAGGTTAGCAGATATCGGCCTCCTTATTAAAATGAAATAAAGAAACAAATTCAAGTTTTTCTGAACAGAAAAGATAATAAATAAGTGCAATTGAACCGTATAGCATTTAATATGTTGTTGAGCCACCTCTAAGAACATTCTTTAAGGAACGGAATCCTCAAGGTTTTTCAACACGTCCTTCTGTATTTCATAATGCCAAACATTAATTACTTTTTTTGAAGCTCTCGTTTTTTTTCTGGGAGAATCTTTAGACAGTTTCCTCCCCAATATACTTCCTAAATTCTCACTAAAATTTAAGCCTGGTGAGTTTAATAGCGATGGAAAAACTTAAAACTATTAGATTTCTGTAACTTTTGTCAACTTTTGCAATAATTTTGTCCAGTAGAGTATTTGTGTCTCACTTATGAAATTCAAGTAGTGTGTAATGAGATGTGTAGTTAACGATCAAAAACGAATGTTCGTAATTGCCCTTAAATAAAACTATCTTTACATTTAACTGATTCTCATTATGCATTATACTTCCGAGACGCGAACAATAATCACTAGCACTTCATCGGATTCCTACATCAAGAGTTCCATGCAAAAATCTCTACTCAGTAAAGGAAATCGAACCTCAAATCATGAAAGAAAGTTTCCGAGGCACATCTCTAGTATCATTGATTTCGCATTAATCACCTAATCTTTTGAAAGAAGGTATTTTTCATTTCGACAGGAGTAAAATGACATTTTCTTCACTTTCTAAAACTCATGTGCGGAATCTTAATTAACAAGAATTTGTTTCCAATCATCTGTTGTATTCATCATTCTTTATCTCCATCATTAATAAGAGGATCTTTGCACAGTTTTGAAGAATAATTAATGTAATATTACCCAATAGTTGAATCAATGTGAACGTAAACGTAAGAATGTAACTATTCTTAGAGGTAACTTCCCTAGCATGTAATTGTGTTATGACATCATAAATGTGCCCATAACATGAGTAACATAATTATTGATAAATTTCAATGTGACAAAAACCCATCATAGAAAATAAAGTTAATCTTCAGCCTTTTTGAGATATTAAAAAAAAAAAAAACTTTTAAAAGCTTATCAAATAAAAAAATAAATACAAATATTAATGATACAAAATTAAAACTCGAAAAATACCAAGCGAAAGCGAAAGGTTTTGTTGAACAAAAAAAAACTTTAACTAGTCAAAAGTTTTAACTTAAATTTAAAACTTAAGTTTTAAGTTAAAACTTAAGTTTTTTGTTAAAACTTAAAAAAGTTTTAACTAGTCAAAAAACTTATCTAGTAAAACTTTAACTTTAACTATTTATGAGCAAAATATATGCATATGTATAAGCGAAAAAAAGTCCTGCAATTCATCATACGTGTGCGCTTCAATCCTGGAATTCAGTGTTTTATATTAATTGCAAATGTTTTTATCTGTTTTAGATAATACAAAGTCATTTATAGACATTAAAATAAAACGTAATTTTATTTAATCGATATTTTTAATTTACAGGAAACCATACATTAATTTAGACAGAAGAAAGAAAATATCTTTCGCTGTCTTTTCTACAAATTCATAACACTTCTTTTTTTTTTTATTTTTTTTTTTTTTATTTTTTTTTATCTCCACATTTTTAGAACTCTTCTGAGAAATTCTGATTCGGCTATCGTTTAATTATTTGGGATATATCTCTCGATATCGTAGATCCAGCAAAAAAGGGGGCATGCTGCTTTAAAATTAGTTTAACCTATATATTGAGTTGTAAAAAAGTATTTTTTGACAAATAAATAAACAATTTAGCAATAGGCAAAAATCTTTACGTCCATATAAATTGATGTCTGTGGATTGTCCTTATTTTGAAAAGCAAATGTATAGTTCTGATGTTGCATTGCGACCGTTAATCCACAACGTACCTGCAAAAATCTACATATTCACTTATTAGCAATGAGCCACATTTTAAATATAAAGCACGATTCCAAAGATAAACAAAATTTATTTAAATCGAAAACTTTTAAATATATTCATGACTGAATCCTAAATTTGTTTATATTTCAATAATAAGATAATTATTATAATAAATAAATACAAAGCAATGAATAGAGTAGAAGAAAGGAAAAGTTGAATGACATTTCTTTTAGTTCTAACCTAACCTAATAACTCATCATTGATGCAGGTCTGTGTATTTCAGAGGTTTAGAATTCCAAACTATTCTTTGGCTACGTGAGTGGCATCAGAATTCCATAATGTATTTTCTATGAGCCAGAAAAATAGTGATCATTTATTTTTATTCAACTGAAAATAATAAATGCGTTTCGAATTCTCGTAGTTTTTCTCAAATTCTAGAGTAGCAATTACTTTAGCATCACTGGAACTTAGAAAGGAATTCATAACAAAGAGGTGTTTCAGAAAACATGCATTAAAAAAAAGGCTCTTTCTTAACCAACTCTTTCAGCAGCACCACTATCAGTGTGTTACCATCACCACAAAGGTGTTTTAAGTTTTAAAGCCCAATCTTCCAGCCAGGGACGGATACCCTGGCATTTGTTGATGGGAAATTTCATTTAGGAAGTTTTTCTTCCTAGAGCATCCAAATCAGGGAAATACTCAACGGACAATTAATATAAAGCGTAACCATGCGACATAAAAGCTGGCGATATACTGCATCTTGAAAAAATTCCAACTTGGTGTTTAGAAGTAAACGTGGTTTGAAGCAGCAATCCCCAGATTATTACATGGGGGTCAGAACCCAAGACCTATCGACTACGGCATTAATCCAACCAGTTGAAATCTTATGAAGTGACCAATTTATTTGGAAGTTACCAACGACCGTGGTTGGTTGTATGTTCCGTAACAACATACATTAATAAAGGTTTCAGAAGTCGTGTTTCCTGATTTCTTCAAAAATTGTTTGCAATGTTCTACTAATTTAACATCACGTAATATTTATAATAGTCATCCCCTCATCTCTTCAGAAATGTATTATTCAAGGGAGTGAAAAAATTAACTGAGGTGATGCAGAAAGTGTTTTAATAAGTAAACTCAATATCAAGTACATAGAAATTTCAGTGGCAGATTGTATCTGGCCTTTCTGGAAATATAACTATAATTGCTTGGTAATGTGCCAGATGCCGTGTGGCATTCATGTAGTTTTAACGCAATGGCATTCCAGTGCATTTAACATTAATGTGCGTAGTTGGTGTTTCGATGCCACGTCTAGCCATTGGTGGCTTGGAGTGTAAAACGTTTTTTGGACAGTACCTTCACCTGAGTAAACAAGTTTCAATTTTAATTATAAGGAGCAAGGAGCAAACCAAGGAGCTCGTTTAAAAGACCAGGTGTGATGAGTACCTCACTGCAAACGCTCGATCGCTGCAGCAAAAGACAGGCATACTGATCGCGAAACACATGGAATTATTTAAAAAATAAAATAAAAGAATGCGTGAATCACTTTTAGAGACGACGCCAGGGAGTGTATCATTGCCGACAGTCGATCAGATGAGCGCTTGCTGCTACAGTTAATGTAAATGGAAATAATTAAATTTAATATGCACTTATTTTCTACGATCTTTCTGCTTTTTCAATTTCGCATTTCTGCTAAAAAAATATGAGTAATTACCCCTATCTTTAAAATTTTGCCCACAAGTTTAGGAAACCCCCTTGCTCTCTCTCTGTATATATGTAGTTTTAAATTATACAAAATACAAATAAGAGTCAAATTTCTAGCGCTTAACCTCTTTCTTTAGCGAATTTTTAAAAAAATATACCGTAAAATCTACAACGCGTTATTCTTGAGCTAGAATGTTTTTCAAGTTTGAGGACAAAAAAAGTAAGAAAAACTTTTAATAAGAAAAATTCTCAACATTTCTTTCAATTGAAATACCTTTTAACCTTAGTAAAGAAAAAAAATATCTTTAAAAAATATGACGAATCGATAGCTGATGGCATTTTTGATTTTCAATTTATAACAGCTCTATAAGAGCAATCTCAAGTGTTTCAAATGCCGAAAATATTTCTTTCTATATAGAAAATATGAAATTTGATGATTTTCTAACGGTTGGTCCAGTCAGTTATTGATTCTGTCCTGAACTGTAGCACAGAATTCTTCTTCATATTTTGTATATGAAAGTGATTAAATTTTGATTTATTTTAGGATATCTGTTTTCGTGACTTTTCAAACTTTTGTTGAATAGTAAAACGATATCTTTCGTTTCTAGTCACTCCTATGCTGCCGTTGATTGCTGAAAATACAATTTCTTTAACGATACAATTTCTTCCTGAAAAAAAGAGGATACTAAAATCATAGAAAGGCTATTATAATTATTTTTTCGTTATGCATTCAAAGCCTTTATGCACAGCTATTGGTATGGTACACATGGGCCACCGGAGCAAGAAATAAGTTCCACTCGCTGTTGCAAGAATCTTCATACTTGTAAGAAGAAAAATTTTCAACATTTCTTTCAATTAATACCTTCTATATTTAGCAAAAACGGGAAAAAATGTAATCAATCGATAGCTGATGGTATTTTGGATTTTTCAATTTATAACAATTCTATAAGATCAATCTCATGTTTTTCAAATGTGGAAATTATTTATTTCTACCAATCTAGAAAACATTAAATTTAAAAGTTTTCTTACGGTTGATCGAGTTTTTAATTTTTAGTTTTATTGTTTGTGTTATATTTTTATTTATTGATGCTACTCTGAACTGTGGCATAAAATTCTTCTTCTTATTCTGCATTATGAAAGTGATTAAAATTTCATTTTAATCATTATTTTTAAATGAATCTGTGAAAAAAATGCATGGTTTTTCATGCCTCAAAAATAAAAATTATAATAAAATAACACTAAAATAAACACCAAGATTTGTTTCCTTTGGTTTTTTAATTGCCTGGCATCAATTACTAATAAAATGTCTGGTTTATTGATATAAAATTACTCAATTATTAATGATACAAAAGCGAAAAGACATCAGTGAACTAACCAAACGTCGAACATCGAGTTCCATGCCTGTGAATGAACTCATCGTAAATGTGGGACAAATTTCCCATGAATATTTGGAAATTGCAAAAGCAATTGTGCATTAATTTTGTGGGAAGTATAGGTCTGCCTGCGATGGTTCAGTGTCCTCTTCACCCACCAATGGGGACGAAACATGTTAACTATTTTCAATTTTATGCCATGTGTAGGAGTTTCTTTGAACCTACAAATTTCCAAGCTCCGTTTCCACTTGTTATTTTCCTTCTGTCTTTAAAGCTTTAATATGTTCCTGGGCAAAAAGAAGGATCTAAACTTGAAATCAGTCGTTAAAAACTTGCTGAAGGAGCTCAAAAATTTAGACCATTATAAGCTTGAATGTTCATTTTTTAAATTTCAGATTTGGGCTATTTTCTAGATAATGTGGGTGCCCTTACCGAAGAGATGAGGAAGAAATTTCCCGACATTAAAAATTAACAAGAAGTTCCGTCTAGAACTATACGAGCCTACGTTTCCGTATACACCAAATTCAAATTTATAATCTAGCTTTTCTCATTTAGCTTTAGTTCTTAATTTTTTCAAATATACCCTTTTCAACGGATAATACATTTTCATTCACTCAGTCATTCATTCTTTCATTTATTCAGCCACTCATTTATTCATTCATTCGTTTACTTATTCTTGTGTTTATTCATTCATTTACTCATTCATCTATTTATTCACCCATTTATTTATTTTTTCATTTATTCATTATTTTCCTCATTCATTTATCCATTCTTTCACTCTGTCATTTATTCATTCTCTCACTCCTTCATTTATTCATTGAGAAATATCCTTAAAAATCCCAATAAAAACATTTCATAGGAAAATAGGCTCGTTAGTTCTTGATGAACTTTCTATTTGTTCATGTTCCACATTATAAGAGCTTTCCGGTAAAGTTTGTTAAAAGCAAATCGGTCCATTAGATCAGGATTAATATAGCATTGAAATTTCCCCGTAAGCGCTATGTTAATTTTTTGAACGGTTCAAAAATGAACAAAACCTGTTCAAATTAATATTTCACGCCAAAAGGTTCCTCCAGTAAGCTTGTTCATTGGAACGTGGATCTTGCACCCAGGGTTTACAACATTTCCTTTATTTTCGCCCATAGGCGCTAATGTTAACTTTTTTTGAACTGTTCAAAATTGAACGAAAAAATGTTCAAATCAAAAAGTAAAATATTGAAATGAGATGTCCTCGCCGAGATCTTTCGAATGCAAAAAGAATTTTTCGAATCGGACGATTCGTTCAAAAGTTATTAGGGGGGGGGGGGGACAGACCGACAGACAGACAGACAGACAGACCGACCGACACACATTTTCCCCATCTCAAAACCCTACTTTGAAATTTTTTATTTTTCAATCTTTATTTAATTACTTCACTTTTTCTTGACTTTTCTTTATTTTTAACGATATTTTCACGATACATTAAGCCTTCTTTCATGCTTTATTCTTATTATTTTTACTTTTACGGGAAAATAGGCTAAAAAAAGAAAATGAGGTATCGAGGAAAATGTTTCATCACGATGGTGAGTCAATATTGCTGGATTTTACACCGAAAAACCAAGACATTTGAACGTGATTTAAGATATTTTTGTAATTAAAATTACATTCCAATCTATAACCGTTCAGAAATTAGTTATTGGGCGACAAAACGTATTATTACTAACTTATATGAACAAATAAATTATTACTTTATTTTTGATTGATAAATACATTTAAACTAAGCTTAGGACTTAATTACTGCTTTATAAATCGGCGTCAATATTTTTGCTTTTCAAGCATTTACTAGAACTAAAAATTACAAACAATTGGGAATGACACAGCTCTATGAACATTCAATAATTATTTTTAAATGTAGTGCATATATTTATACTTACATTAATATGCACATTAATTATTAACCTCTTAACACGTTATTTTCTTATTTACGAACAACAAGCGAATACTGCAAACACTTATTGCAAGATATTTTTTACAGTCACGGAAAACTTAAGAATTAATATTGCAAGAATACAAGGTAAGAAACATTAAATAAGTTTGCATCTTGAACGTTAAGAACAATTAATTTCCTTAGTATATCCCTAGGCATCAATGCAGCCTGCAGAAAATTTAATGAGATTTTAAAATAGTGCTGCGAGTTCCCTATCCAATTGGACTAGTACGTAATCTCAAGGAAATATATTGCTTCTCTATAGGAAACGCTAAATTGCTCAGCTCCACCGAGACTATTAGTAGAATACGGAATTGGAATTCCAGAAAGGCTGATAACTATTCGCACCAAAGTCTTGTTATAGGGAGGGGTAATGTGTGTAGAAACAAGTGTTCTGTGATGGTTGAGGAATGTAATAATAACACCGATGGATCGATGAAACTCAGAGGTTACGAGTAACAGTTCGTTTTAAAACGAGGCGTTTTAATTAAATGTAGTGTGCCTGTAATTTTTTCCGGATAGGGTATAATATAGTGTTAAATAATTTGATTCATTGCATTAAAAGAAAAACTTTTTGGGTCTGAATACGTGCTTCTTTTTTGTTCAATAAGCCCTTTTGACAATTATAGTGATTTTTTTCCTTATAATTATAGTTTTTTTTTTTTCAAACAAAGTGTTTTACAATATAATGAGGTGCTGAGTAATAGTTTGATTTTTTCATACTGCACAAAATAGGTGTTTGTTATTTTTTTAAGCCTTAGAACAAATCCTTTTAAAGAATAATAGTGTCAACTTTATCAGATCAGAAACTTGCAAATTTATTACCACACACACGTTCAAAAATCATTTTCAATTTTCGAAGTTGAGCAAGGAATACCAAAAAACATAAAACCGAAACGTTCAAATGGTAATTTTGCAATTTTGAGTTTCAATCTTTACCAGATAAAAGATTTAAGATATATTTTTGTCTTTATAATTTTAATTCATACCTTTGAGCAAATGGAGTTAACAGTTTGTGGCAAATTTCAAACAATTTGTTTTATGCTACTGCAGGGGCTACGCACTGACTCATTTTTGGGTCAATGGAAGAATATACTGTCTAAAATAGTGATATATACTTTTATAATATAGCTAATAAGTTTGACTTTATCAGATTTTTCTGATTAAGTCAAAACTTTTTTTCCCAATAATTCATAATATACAACACTATCTATGCAAGATTTACAAACTGTAGAAATTAACACACATGTTATTTGAAATGATCTGCACTTTTATTGATATAAAACGAGTAAAATATTAAAGCAATATATCAACATTGACAAAGATTCGGTAACGATTGCTTTCGCAAATTTGCGTTAAAAGTCAAACATTTGTTTTGAGGTAAAGTGGAAACTCTTCTTCGGTACATAAAAATAATAACGTAAGAAAGTAAAGGAGGAATCGAATTCGTTTTTGGTATATTATAAAACTTACAAGTAAGGATAACTCAAAAAACTTGTTTGTTTTCCCATGTGACAGTTAAACAAACATTAAATGAGAGGATGTTTAAGCTCATCAATGTTTCAAAGCCTAACGCACGGTGATCAAGACGGCGATTCAAACAGGTCTGTTTTCTGCATAAGGTGCACTAGGACTCTTGGTAGGCTCAAATACAGCATGTCTGCTGTTGATGAGATTTCTTTATGAGCATCCTATTTTAGAGAAAACGCTTGTTCATAAATTATATTAAAACGCGGATAAAATAAGGAAAAACTCTTGTATAAGAAAGAACAAGACCTATGGCAGAAATTAAAGGATATCAGACTTTTGATTTCAAACTCTGTCAGAGGGATGCAATAAAATGCAAGATGCAGATCATACAATGTCAAAAATGGTACATGGAAAGTGACAAACTGAGCCAAAGAAAAAAAGAAATATATAGCTGTGATGTCTATACCCACATATAGTTGGTCCGTAATGGGGGGTGTCTAGTCTTGGTGCGGGCTGGATAACGCTAAATCTCCACCAGTATGCTTACGGCGAGGGCCGTGGTAGCCTAGTGGTTAGCACGTCGAACTTCCACCTGGAAGGTCGCGCGTTCGATACCCACTGAAGACCACCATGTATACTTGGGGATATGTGCATGTAAAATCCGTAGACCACTACCTCTCCCCGTGCGTAAGCAATCCTAAGGCCTCGGCTGACAGGTAGGGGTCTGGTGGAGAAAAGTATGCTTACGGCGGATGTTAGGCTCTCGTTGTAAAGAGACTGTGGCACCAGGACAATAAAGCAGGTAGGCAACTCTCGCTAGTCCGCTACCTCGTGATGTTTTTAGTTAGCAAGAAACCATACATTAATTTAGATATAAGAAAGAAAATATCTTTGCTGTCTTTTTCTACAAATTCATAACACTTCTTTTTTTTCCTTTACTTTTTTATCTCCCCATCTTTAGAACACTTCTGCGAAATTCTGATTCGTCTATCGTTTAATTATTTGTTATATATCTCTCGATACCGTAGAGCAAAAAAGGAGCATGCTGCTTTAAAATTAGTTTAACCGTTACATTGAGTTGTAGAAAAGTATTTTTTGCTAAATAAATAAACAATTAAACAATATGCAAAAACCTTTACGTCCATATAAATTGATATCTGTGGATTGCCCTTATTTTGAAAAGCAAATGCATGGTTCTGATATTGCATTGCGAACGTTAATCCTCAGGTACCTACAAAAATCTACGTATTCACTTATTAGCAATGAGCCATATTTTAAGTATAAAGCAGGATTCCAACGAGAAACAGAACTTATTTAAATCGAAAACTTTTAAATATATTCATGTCTGAATTCTGAATTTGTTTATCTTTCAATAATAAGATGAGGCAACTCTCGACAGCCCGGTACCTATGGCTAGTTCTGATTGGTAAGTGTCTGAGAGTTTTTGGAAGGTCCGAAAGAGGATCTATGCGATCTACAGCAGGACGTAGTTAGCAATAATTACCCATATATAGTTTTATTACTTTTTTATCATTTAAAATGGTGATCTAATTTAAGAAGCTCACATAGCCCAGAATAGAGACATATATTCTAATCTGGACTTCTGCAAAAGTATTAAAAATAATGTGTTTAAAGATTATTTTCTTATTTAGAGAATATGTGCCTACCGAATTTTGTTTCTTGTTTCCGTTTGCGTTGGTTGTCCTGATATCCTGGTTCTGTAATTTGTCTTAATTCACATTTTGCCACACCGGTCTTCTGTTCTTTGAGAGTGCAATATAGGCCGGTCCTCCACTATGTATTTCATGTAGTTTTTTCTAGTGCACACCAGTAAATGATATTGCAAATTTTAGTCCTTATTAAACATTTGTACTCACAAAATTTTAAACACATCAATATCACGGGAAAAAAAGGAGAAGAAGAAAGTGACTTAATCTTTCTACTAGGATCTTGGTATGGGTCTTTCTTGCTGTTACAAATTACGTGCTTCAAAATACATTTTTAATCTTATTAATGCATTAATTTTCTCCTTTCTCCTGAAGAAAGTATACCTCTGCCGATTTTAATTAGTCATGCATAATTTTATTTGTACGCATGATAAAATGATAAAGATAAGTAAAGCACTAAATCAGTTTTCAACCCTTGATTTTCATTCCTCCACATTATAAATAATTCTCTTCCAATTGTTGTATCCTCGAAGCTTTACTTAATTAGTTAGATACCAACAACCGTCTAGGGATTTATTCATTAATTTTCTGCAATCACTTTAGACACTTCATCGTCATTATTTCTCAAAATAATTTAAGCTCCTTTCTATAAGTCTCCTCCGTGCATCTTTTTTACAGCTTAGCATAACTCATTAAAGTATTGAATTTATTAATTTTCAAAACAAAAGTTCGAGTAAATTCAAGAATTTCTAGACAAAATCTGCAAATTTAATTCAGAACGTAACCTTTCCCTTTATTTCAATTGTTAAAGTCATGGTGGTAGGGCTTGCTTTTCATACCATAACTTTTGATTTAAATTATTTGTAACTTATAAAACGTGGGGAACAAATTTTCCTAAGTAGTTTGTTATCAGTGATAATTAAAAAAGATCATGTGAAACATTTTGTAAGTTTATTGTTAATCAGAAAAAAATGTGTATTTTCATTTATTTAAGCTGACAATAATTAATAGTAAAATAAAATGAAATTTCCATAAATAACTAAAATGACAATAAAAGTCCATTACATACTGTCCGTCAACCATGAGAAAACTAACTCCGAAATGTCTGTCAATATAGCAATGAGGTGTGGCTCATTTTTCCAAGGGAAGTTCAAAAGACAATGCTCTAGTCTTCGAAACTTCCCTTGGAAAAATGAGACACACTTCATTGTCATAATGACAGACAGGCACAAACATTTCGACATGAGATTTTCTCGTGGCAGACAGACAGTACATGAATAACGGAATTATGGAATGTTATTTAACAAGAGCAATTGCAGGAAAAATATAATGTACTAAACTTATTTTCAGCAGCTAAGTTGAAAGTAGCAAGTGAACAAGCAAAATGTAGAACACAAACTGTTTTATACTTTTAACACACAACACACAAACTTTGTGTTTATACTTTTAAACATATATTAGATATCAATATTAAACATTTAATTTAATGTATATATATATATATGTAGGGTAAACGAATAAGTTAATATGTTTAATGTAATCTAAGGAAATATTTCATCAGTCAGATACGTAGTGTTCGCAGTAGCTTCATTCGTTTGTGTGTATGTTTGTTATTAAAGGAACCGGCATTTTCCCTCTATGGCAAAATATTTTCTTAACGGTAAGTTACTACTTTAGTATATCTCGTAAAAACAATTACAATATGGTTACAATTTAATGGAACAAAAACGCCTAATAAACAGATATCTTGCCTACTACTGACCCAATCAATCCAAGCCTTTGTCGATGTTGACGGTGCATTCGCATCAAGCGCAACAGAGACTAGCACCAACTCAGGAAGCTTCATTATTCTACTTAATTAGAGAACCATGCCCTCGTTCTCATTGATTGCCTTTTTCATTGCGTCATTGAAAGTGACTTTCACTCAGACTGCCGTGATTCGTTGATTGCGCTAATCATACATTATTGATGTTATCTTAATAACTATAACAATAATCTATTACGACGGATGTAAAATTTCTTCATCGTTATCGACTGCTGCTCTGGCCGTCGTGATAGATTCTCGCTTATTTAACTTTTGATTTTTTTCTCCTTCCATTTTTTACGGAAAAGTAGGCTAAAAAGGTAGGAACATACAACGTAAATCTTCTTGCAATAACTTTTAAAGATGGGACTCGAGTCTAATTTATGTATTACTGAATTGATTTCAATTCCATATTTCGCTGCTTTTTGCATACTTCTTTACATAAACAGTAGCGAATAAAATTTTAAAAATACTTAAAGTTTGAGGTACTCTCTTTCTCTCAAGCAATTCTGTAGAAGATTATACATGTTATTATTATTATTTACAGAAAAATTTTTAAATTTAGATTTGACCATAATTTATTGTATTTTTATCATGAAAATTTATTTTATCTAAATTTCTAAATTCAAGCAGATAATTGAATTTTAATAGGCACGATATTATTATTGTTATTGATATTATTACGTGAACAAAGCTTTCTTACGCGTGCTATTTGTGACAAATTTGTTTCCCAAATGGCAAAAGTTTTCAATAAATATTTTTCGCAGTATATTTTCTACAAGTGCTACGACTATAAAGTCCAAATATATGATTTTTAGAAGATAGTAGATGGATCCCTTTAGTTATTCTTTCAATTCACAAGCACCTTGTGTATGAAAAAACTTTAAATTACGAGAACCTTAAGTAGCAAAATCGTCTTATATTTTTTCCTTCCAATTCTTCAAAATTTTATCTCTCTCCCTCTTCATATATAGATTGCAAAAGCGGCTATCATTTTTTTCATAGAAACATTTCTCTTTTCAATATTTTTCGATTATGCCTTAAATCTTCGGGGATTTCTGTGCAAGAAAAAAATATATTTTTCTATGAAATATCTTATTTCTTCTGACATGTTTCCTTTTCGTAGCTTCCCGTTTAGGTCACCGTAAAGAATGGAAAATATTGATCTATTTTGTATAAAATGAAGAAAAAAAAGAATGGTTGAAACTATACTGTAGACCAAGTAACGTTTCGGAATGAGTTGCAATAGTTTAAAAATCATTGAAATGAGCAATGTAAAGTATATATATATATATATATATATATATATATATATACACAACTGTTTTAGTAAGCTTTTCGAACGTCTATTTTGTCGTAAAGTAACTAAAAATAAAATTTCCAACTTCAACTGGATATTTTGGTTGCGGTCTTTTTCTGGTAAGAAACAATCATAATTTAATTTTCTCATGGAAATTTAAATGTTGTTGAAGATGGTTGATATTTATTTTCTGTCTTGAACGTTAAAGATATTTTTTCCGATAATTTATCTTCATTCTAAAACTTTGAACCTTAATTGCAGCGTTGGCCATTGTAAAATACGTAAGCATTTTTCATGGGGGTCTGTTAAATATTTGTGCACCTTGAGTTAACTAAAACAACAAACGAGTGCAGAGCATAAGAGATGGTTATAATTTAGGAGTTATGAATTTTTCTGTGCGCGTTCTTTTTCCTTGTATCAATGTTTCTTTTTGTTACTAGATAATGTTCAAGGCAGTGCACGGGTTTTAAATGCAACGGGTCAATCCAGAAAAATCCAAATGCTACAGAAAAAGACCTAATCAATACCACCAATATGTATTATCAGCAATAAGGCAACTGATTTTAAAATTTCCAACGTAATGGCATTATGAATGATTTTAGATGACTACACAATACGTAAAAATACAGATCGTTTTTTCATGCAACGAAATTTCAGTTACACTCAAAATTAAGAATTAGAAAATTCTAGGTAGACCTACCCTCTAGAAAAGAAAGCTGAGATTTTTTTTATGCTTTAAATGAATGAATACTTAAAATTACTATATAGGTTAAATATTCAATTAATATATATATTTTTTCTTTTTTGCGTTTAAATAAAAAGTACTAGATTTTTAATGCCTTGATCCATTTCTCTTCAGTCATTTTTTGAATACATGTCATAATTAACTTCAACAGACATGTTTCTTCATTTCAAGCAACGGAATCACGATACATGTTATTAATTTTGTCATGCTAAGTAGGTTCCCTAGTTTAGATTATCTAAAACGAAACTTTTCTAATGAATGTTGTAAGAAAATTACGTTAATGTCAAATGATGTCCCATGTGATTAATCTGGCTCCGTGTTTGGTAATTAAAAATGTTTTATGGCTGTATCTTGGGAAATCTTGCTCTAGAGATTAGCGTAGACATGAAATAACCTGATTTCGATTACGATGAAGCAAGTATTTTTCTCCTTATCGGTAAAACTAACAGTTTATCTTTTGAAGTGTTTTTTTTTTAATCATGGAAAGTTTCAAAGTGATATTTTGGTAGTAATGTACGTCAGCAAGGCTTATTAAACCTTAAAACTATCAATTTTTTCCTACAAAAAATTATCTTTTAGATCCATTGATATTTACAAAATTCTGAAATCTGCGTAATGCACTGCTGATTCCCCCTCCCCCCCCCTTTTTCTTCGAAATGGTCACATTTTGGATTAACCCTCTATCCCTCGACAATTTGGTTTTACTTGAAATTTTGGATTTGAGATATTAATTAAAAATAATAAAATAAACACATATTTCAGTATTTTTAATTTAAAAATCCTAACTTTTTATTATTTTTGAATTTTTTAACCCTTCTATCACTCATACACTCGGATTTTTTTATGTCTTGGGTTCTAGAGAGTAACAAAAATTAAAATACGCACATTTCAGAAAATTTTACGATTATTTGCAAAGAAAACTACAAAAACAAAATCAAACAGTATGTTGCTTAGATTCTACATTATAATACTAAGGATAAATCTTAGAATAATTCATTTTATGCTATTATTTTTATTAATTACTTGTATAAATGTAATTAACTTCTTGTTAATTACCGAAAAAACGTTCACATTTTGAGAGCATAAAACTGACAACCTCTTAAAATTCAATTTTGAGTAATCAGTGAAAAAATAAATAAAATAAGGAGAAAAAAAAGAAAATAAAACATTTACTGCATTATATTCAGAAAAATACGTAAAAGAACCATTCGTGGAGTAACTGAATATAATTCAAAGACTAGGCAGGGGGGAGGGAAGTACTACCGCTTAGACGTCCCACCCTTGAAGGATCAGCCCCCAGAGAGATTATCACTCTTGATTTTTCTAGGAGGACCTGTTCCTGTGGGATGCACAAATTCATAGAGTAAGATAAAATATTAAACTCAGTTCCGAGAAGTGGGGCGTTCCAAAGTTGAATTCCACTTGAAAATTGAAAATATTTATTAAAAAACGTATTTTGTAAAATGTAAGCCGAAATATAATAAAAATTCGATATTTGGTCTGGTAATAATTAAAAAAATATATCCTGTTACGGATGCACCGGATAATCAGCAGGAATCGGTAAACAGCCACAATCTGCCACTTTGCAGATAATTTATAATCAGATAATTTATGGCGATTAATAGGCTAAGAATTATCGTTTCATTAAAATTATTTTAGTATGCCAAGAGCAAGAAACCATGCTGAATGTTTTTTGTAACAATAAGCAGGAGCGCCTTCGCTCCTAGAGCGATGGTGCTTACCCCCCTAACCTCCAAAAATGGAAAAGTGTCATAGTAGCATTTATAAATAGATGATTGTATAAAAATATATATAATCTATGAAAAAGGAAACGGAAATTTACATCAACACTGATTTGTCAACACCAGCCCCGTCTTAAAATTTTCAATGGGTGTAATATACATCATCACCCTCTCCCCTGTGGCACCACCTCAATAAGTCAATGTAATTTTCCGCAGCGTAAGATGTCATGTAAATGCATACATTATATTTCTCAAGCTGGGGAGAGGTATTTGTCCCCTTCAGACCTCCCAATGCAAGAGATCAGGATGCCACACATGAAGACAAAATGTCCTACTTCGTAAGCAGAAATTCGTGGATGCAAATCACGACTAACTACCAATAGTTTCAAATTGTAGCTCTGCTTGCCTCTATTTCATTCAATGCATTTATTACTCGCTAGTAATGTTCAAAAGTACTCATAATATTCCAAATTCACAAAGTATCATCGTAAAGGTGGAAAAACACATTTTCTTAGAAAAACATTCTTCAAACCAGCAGACGCCCATTTAAATCGGCCATTTTTCCGGAAACGAGAAAAAAAAATATATCTTAAAATATATCTAAATCATAAAAATATATCTAAATCGAAAGTAAACAAAAATAATAAAAGTAAAGAATACATAATAACCATAAAGCCAAATTATTTTAAAAAGATTATGCGTTGATTAAAAAAAATATTGCATCGTACTAAAAAACAAATGTTAGGGGTTATGAGAGGATGATATGCATGTCTATGGGTCGCTTCTTTCCCTGAAACCTTTGAGAAACTATTCCAATTCAAACAATTTTTTTTTCACTGCTTATGCATACAATTCAACATACCTTTTACAATTTACTTTTAAAATAGCTACTTTTTATTCAACAAGAGACTAATTATTATTTACTACCTTTTGATTATTTAAAATTTATATGTACATGCATATAATTTCTTGCACAAGAATGGATGTTTGGTGCATTTTTAAAAATTTCCTCCTTTCTTTTTTACATAAAAATGTATGCTATATTGTAACCCTTTTCGTGTATCAATACTTTTTTCCGTAGTCTAGCTTTAGCATAGTGCTTAAGATTAGTTTACAAATATCATAAAGAATAAAAATCCTGGATAAAGGGGCTTCTAACAGCAAAAATAGTTCTACTGAATTAAAACTGTCCACTAGCCAACGGCAAGTACCTAAATATTTGAATTTTCAGGTCTAGTTAACAGAATGGGATTTATTGACAATGAATGAGAAAATTGGTTCACAGAATTTGAATAAAATATGAAAATATTACTTTTTGAAATATGAAAGTCAACTGTCAGCTAATTATGTTAAGTTGAAAATTGTAAACAAAAAGAATAGTGATGGAGAAATTGGTTGTATCGAAAATAACTCTCATTATAATTAATTGGCTGCTGATTAATCGGTATCGGCCAATTTTCTACGGCTGATTAATCGGTATCGGCCAATTTTCTTCGGCTGATTAATCGGTATCGGCCGATTTTCTTAGGCTGATTAATCTGTAATCGACCAATTTGCTTATCGATCCATGCCCTTGTTCCTGTTCCTTGTCACATTCTTTTCAAATTGGAAAACATGGATAAGCAAACTGCCTGATAAACGATTCGGTTTTTTTATAGTTTTCAGAGTGAGTAAACACTAATGAAAAATTAAATTGCTATGTTTGTTTCGAAGAGAATAATCTCAAATTAGTAATCTATTTAAGGTATTTTTATTTGTGTGTGTATATTTATAGGTTTTTGTTTTGCAATTTCGAATTTTCACACAGAAAATGAAAACGGGGAAGTTCACATCAGTGTGCCATGCGAAAGTGACAAAGTGATAAGTGGCTTTAAAGTTGTATTAATGTTCTTCCCCGTCTACCCGGCATATGGGGCAAGATGGAGGAAAATGGAATTTTTTTTCCAATTTGTTATATATAAATTAAAGGTAGCAAAGTTTTTATTTTCTTTGTGTAAAATGGAAATTTAATGGTTAAATAAATAAAAGGAATTATTATCATCATTATTATTTTGATTTGGTTATTTTAAACTATTTTCTAAGGTGTTAAAGTTAGCAACCCCATCTTGCCCCACCTGCACCTACTTAAGTAACATACAATTTAAGTTCAAAGCATTTCTGAATTTTGTAAAAATTCCCCCCCCCCCCCCAACTGCAATTCATACCATCTTTATTATTCAAAAAATGTTTAGTTTTACGTTGTATAAATGCCCTATTTTGTTCTTCTATATAAATGACATTACAAATGCTCGCGTACTCAGCAGTAACGAGTTTAAGAAAATAAGAAGAAACTAATTATCAGAGAATTACAGACGAAAAGGATCTTAAGATTGAGAAACTTTCGGGAAACCTTAATCCGAGAAGAGAAATCAAATCTACACTCCTTTCTCTGGTGTTTCTAAAGCAATTATGCCTTCAAATTGTATTCGGAAGTTTTATGATCACAGACACGAAGATACAAACAATCTTGTCTTCGGGGAGCATTTGCTGGCATAAAATAAGTGTTAATTCTGTAATTGTTGTGTACAGAATAAGAGATTATAGGAACAATGAAATATTTTTATTAAGTGGAATGATTTAATAAGAACATAACTTTGTTTTGTATCAAAAATGATACAAATGAATTATCTTATGCTTAACTCTGCATTACCGTATATATATATATACTCAAATGGATGTGTGCATTGCTGTACTTTGGTTTAGAATGTCTTTTTTCTTTAATCCTATATTAGGCCAGGCTGATATTTAAGCCAGTATTTATGCAAAATAAGTGAATAACGTTTAGAACAAAAGTTCCCAATTTGCCCTATTTGGGGATTTATCGCCAATAGCAGCAAAGTATTGTGCTTCCTTAATTTCAGCAAAGAGTACATAAGATCGAGGGGTACATAAGATCTGTATTATATTTGTTAATCTTAAAAACATTCAAAGTTTGTTGTACATGTGAGCCGAGTACCTTTTAACCCTTCAGAACTCACGCCGTGAGCAAAATATTCACACTACGAAGAAAAAAAGTGTATCTTCTATTCTAGTTCATAGGCGAAGGTGCTGCTGTTTAGTTTCTCCATGTAACCTTATCTTACTGTCCCAATGTGTTTCGCAATCATAAAGCCTTTGTCTGCCTGTCGTCGGGGTTGTTTACTAGTCGGAGTATTCAAGTGTCAGTGTTTTTTCTCAGTTGGCGAGTTCTGATGAAATTATTTTTTTTTTTTTTGAATGTGAGTGTTTTTCTCATCAAGCAAGTAATTGTGTGATTTATCGAAAACTTTTTTTTAAACATTTTGTTTCATCAAATATTAAAACCAGGTATGTACATTAATGAACTAAAATAAATGGTTAAATAAATTACATAGTATAGTTATCGAATCACTTAAGTTTCTTCGCACTGAAAAATTGATTTTCGAGGTGACTTCACAAGGAAGGTTGTTGGTTCAAATGGATAAAAATGAATCTTATAAAATTTAATAGTTTGCAAAAGCAACTTTTCCTTAGTTTTCATAAGGGACATTTTATATTTCACAAACAAAAATCACCTAAGTTGAGTGACATAATATTTCATTAAAACTATACCTGTACGGTATATTTTAAATTTTTGAATATTATTTTTATTTTGGTAACAGTTTGTGTCTATAACAATTAAAAATGCTTTTTAGCATAAATTATTGTACTGAAAATATTTCATTTACTATCATTTTTTGAGAGAAATAGGTGGTATGAGTAAAATTCTCACGCGCGAGCTCTCAAGTTCTGAAGGATTAAAGCCATATATTTTAAAATAATACACATAGGATTCGATTCCTTCAAAAAAAAAACAAAAAAAACGCAAGTTTGGACAAAAGACAATACAGACGTATAAGTAGAAGGAGAAAAGACCGAACCATAAAAATTAACATGACTTATTTTAAGATATAAGACGATTGTATTTATCGAAGATGAGCCGTAAAAGAATGCAATGTACATATTTTGATTAATTTGTTTGATTAATTATTTTTTCATTACGATTTTGCTATTCGTTTTGAATTTTCATTGGTTGTTTACATACATAGACACCAATGCCACTCATATCCTCGTATCGTTAAACTTTGGGCATAAACATGAACGAAAAAATTGCCATTTGTTTACAAAGAAAAAATGATGTCTAGTGTATAATAGTTTCTGTTGAAATGATTGAAGAACAATCGGTAACTTATTTTTAAAATGCAGTAAATAATTTTTAGAACATACTGGGAACTATTGAAGCTTTATTTATTTATTATTTTCTGAAAAAGAAACGATATTGACGTAATGTGTGACGGATGAAAAACAAGGCTCTCCATCTGTCCAATTTTCTTGTAACTAGTCTTCAGAAAAATCTATCAAGGAAGAAAATGACTTTTTATCAATATTTTGGTATGTCAAAATGCAATTTTGTTTTTTTCCTTCCTGGTTTTATATTTATTTCCAAAGAAAATAACTTGGTTGAAAATCGAGCTAGGATTTATTTCCGCTTAGTAATGACAACAACAAACCAGGATCTCAGTTTGCTGTGAGAGATGCTGTCTTTCTTTAGGCTCTGATTTTTTATTTGCTGTCGGGTTTTTGCGTACCTGACCAAGTATCAGGAATTTCATACGAGAGATCATTCATAAATGATGTCACGCTTTGAGGGGGAGGGGATGTTTGTGAAATTGTGACAAAGTGTGACAAGGGGAGGGGTAACAAGAAGTGTGACATCAAGCTTATAGACCGGATGAATCGACTTTGATGATTCCTTTTTCAATCGATGAAAAAAAAAATATTGCGAATCAAACAATTCCTTCAAAAGTTATTGGGTGAGTGGAGGGGGAGACAGACAGACCGACATACATACATTTTCCCCATCTCAAAACCCTATTTTAATTATTTTATATTTCTTTAATTACTTTACTTATTTTTGAAATTTCATTATTTTTAACGATATTTTCACGACACATTGAGCCTTTTTTTAGCCTACTTTCCAGTAAAAGTAAAAAAATTAATAATAAAGCATGAAAGAAGGGTTAATGGTATCGTGAAAATATCGTTAGAAATCAAGAAAAGTCAAAAATAAGTTAAGTAATTAAATAAAGATTGAAAAATAAAAAAATTGAAAGTAGGGTTTTGAGATGGGGAAAAAGTGTGTCTGTCGGTCTGTCGGTCTGCCTGTCTGTCGGTCTGTCCCTCCCTGATAACTTTTGAACGAATTGTCCGATTCGAAAAATTCTTTTTGAATTCGAAAGATCTCGGCGAGGACATCTCATTTCCATATTTTACTTTTTGATTTGAACAATTTTTTGTTCAATTTTGAACAGTTCAAAAAATTTTAACATTAGCGCTTATGGGTGAAAATGAAGCAAATGATGCAAACTCTGGGTACAAGATCCAAGTTCCCATGAACAAGCTCACTGGAAGAAGTTCTTGGCGTGAAATATTGATTTGAACAATTTTTGTTCATTTTTGAACAGTTCAAAAAAAAAATTAACATACCGCCTACGGGGAAATTTCAATTCTATATAATTCCTGATCTAACGGACCGATTTTCTTGGAACAAACTTTATCGGAAAGCTCTTATGACGTAGAATATGTATAAATAGAAAGTTCATGAAGAACTAACGAGCCTATTTTCCTATGAAAGTTTTTGATCGGGATTTTCAAGAATATATTTGAATTAATGAATGATTAAATGAATAAGCAAAATAATGAATGAATAAATGAGTGAACAAATACATGAATGACTGAATAAATGAATGATTAAATGAATATGTATTAACCGTTGAAAAAATTATATTTGAAGCAATTAAGAACTAAAGCTAAACGAGAAAGACGGAGAGAGAGAAAGCTAGATTATAAATTTGAATTCGGTGTATACGGAAAGTAGGCTCGTATAGTTCTAGACGGAACTTCTTGTCAAACTTTATTTGTTTATTATTTTTTTACGTTTTTGCAAAAGTAGGCTAAAACAATTACGAGGGCTATCCAGAAAGTCGGTTACGTTTTGCTCTGTAGACGCTAGGGGCGGGGCTATCGCGACCATCTTGGTATCAGAGCGTTCGTCTGTTCAGAGGCTATCAAGCCGTGCTAGTACGAGGTTGCTGCTCATAATTCCGTACAATACTAGCTCGAAATGTGCGCCGCTATTGAAAATCCCACGACCTATGAAGTGCTGTCGGTGATACGGATTTTGTTGGCTAGCAACAATAAACCAATGGAGTTTATCGCCAACCCAGTGAAGTTTATGGGAGCGATGTAATCACTGAAGGCGGAGTGCG
Organism: Octonoba sinensis; assembly: GCA_038502835.1. NCBI lineage: Eukaryota > Metazoa > Arthropoda > Arachnida > Araneae > Uloboridae > Octonoba > Octonoba sinensis. Next base: position 103,878,406 of record CM076602.1, on the reverse strand, counting down.
CAAATGGTGCATTAGGTTTAAAAGTGGAAGAACTAATGTGCACGACGAAGAACGAAATGGACGGCCAAGCATTGTGACCGATGAAATTGTCTCTAAAGTCGATGAGAAAATTAAAGAAGACCGTCGACTCACAATAACAGAGCTGTCACTTAGTTTTCACGAAGCTTGTTGCATGAAATTATTACACAAAAATTAGTCGTTTTACGTCTCAGGTGGCAGAATTCTACAACACTGAAATTTCAAACCTGGTTCATCGCTATGAAAAGTGTCAAAATTTAAGTGGCGACTATGTAGAAAAATAGTATTTTAGTGCCCCTTTCAAATGTATATAATAAAAAAAAATTTCCTGTACTTAATTTTTTTATATACCAAAACGTAACCGACTTTTTGGATAGCCCTCGTATAATAAGGGGTTCAGTTAAGGCTTCTCTGAAACAAAAATTAAATTCTTGCAGTCTGTTTGCTCTAGGGACTTTTTAAAATCAACTGCAAAACTAAATTATCCTACAAATGATTAGTTTTAAAATACAGCGCCCACAAAAAAACTAATGAAAAGTTCGGTTGTTCCATTCCACTTCGAGCAAATTTCGCCAAAATATAATAAGAATATATATATAAGAATAATTTTAAAAACATTTATGAGCATAACCTATCTTCAAACCTGACATCCCTTTCAGGAACTGTTTAGCCAAATTAGTTTACAAGAAAAGATTTAATAAATCTAATAGCAGTTTCTTTTTTGTGCTTAAAATATTACTGCAGGGTATATTTATAAGGCAGTATAAATGAACCCTGGTATATAGTGCATTTCTGAACATAATACCTTTCCAGAGCATTTTAAAGTATCATGCATTCGTTGGCACTGAAGTGTGGGTTTCTTAAATGCATACAAATAATTTAATGGGTGATAGGAGGTGTTTACATAAACTAAGAAACATTTGGAATGAACGTCACAAAATATGTTCGAGAATAGTTACATGTACTCATTAATTTAAATTAAATAAAAATTAAAGAATGCTTAAAAACCACTTTTAAATCGTAAAATAGGATTCAATAAACAAATTATTAAGTAAATAAATGAGTACACAAGTAAACAAAAAAAAATAAGTGAAAACAAATATATAAACAAGAGAAGTCTAGTTTTCCTGGACCACAACAAAATTTTGCGCCTATTCTGTTTCAATGCCTAAATGCAATGCCTAAAATAAAAAAGGATTGTAGTGCAAATAATAACGTTGAACGTACATTTTTTGAGGAGATTTTAAAACTGTACATTCTCAGTGCTTTACAAATGCATGAAATTATTTAGGTTTTCTTACAGGTGTCATAGCATTAATATAGATTTTTCAAGAGAAATCATGTATTTTATTCAGGAAATGATTACCCTCTAACGTATCCATTCAACAATTTTCAGCAATTTTGATTTATGCAGTTGATATGATGCAGAAACTTTACGCAAGAAGCAATAACTACAAATACAAAAAAGTGAATGAGATAGTAGTATATAAAATAATATAAACACGATTTTTCTATACACTGAAAAATATCCAATATTTGAGATGTAGCACTAAATTCCAAAAAAAGTAAAATAAATAAATAAAATAAAAGCCTACATACTTGAACGTTTGGTTTCAACATTTTATGTGTGGCTGACTACAAATACTTTTCATTTTAATGATCTTTTCTGTTTCAATTCCCTTTCAATTTATTTCGCAGCATTTTACGCTTACTCTATCTCTTTTTTGGGATTTTGAGTAAAAGCGAAAAATCCTGCATCACAATAAAATATTTTGTCTCCAGCTGACAATTTTTCTTTCTAAAACCAATTGTTTTGGGCAGGAATGAGAAATGGAAAATATTGATTTTAAGTTTCAATGCCAGCATTTTTTTTCCACGAAGAAAGGATCTGAAAGATTTTTAAAAGATAATATGTTCTGCTTTTGTAATTACAATTTATGTCATGTGAATTTTATTAAAGGAAATACGGCTCTGTTTTAGAATATCGGTAGCATGCAAATACATGGCATTACGTTTACACTTCCTACATGATTTTGGTTTTCCGCGGCTACTCCCCGATTTGAGCTGCAAATGTGATGAAGGCAAAATGATATGATCAAAGTTACCTGCAGTCTCGTTGTATAAACACATTTCATTTTCTCGCATGAGTATAGATTCCTTTCAGGTTAAGCATATCCTATTTATTCTATAGGAGGAAATACATGCTTTAAACTTTTTCAAACATTCTGGTTACCACTGAGTACATTTATTTTTACCGTATCTTAAATGTAGCAGAAATATTTTTTTGTGATGTTGCAGTGCACGAAGGAAGTGGGCGATATGCTTCAGTGTATATCTAGGAGAACTAATGCTTTAAGTGGATTCGGAACCACAAGAACATAATTGGATGGACGTGCTATACCGAAAGCAACATTCAACTAACTGCCAAAACAAGAGTAAAAACAAGTAATTTTAGTAATAAAATTAATTTAGTAATAAATCACTATTTGAATTTTGGGCAGGACAGAGGATGCTTTTTCTGCACTAAAAACAAAGGCATTTCGCATTTCAACATCCTCAACAACTTCTGTGAAACTGGATTTTCTGATGTGGCTTTTTTGAAGATAAACTATAGATCTCGGCTAAATAAAGAAACAACTGAGGGTGGCTATTTCTAATATTAAGCCTTCCTTCGAAAAACTTTGCTTTGAAAGACAGGCCCAAGGAAGTTATGAATAATTATTAAATTCGTTTTTAATTTAGTATGTTTTGATTAAGAAAGTTTTAATTTAGTAATTTGTTTTACTTTAATAAGTTAGTAAATATGTCAAAATGTAATTTGTTTTCTATGTGCATAAGTGCTTTCTTTTCAGTGAGTTAATCAATTTTTTAAAGTAATGTTTTCTCTTGGATATTCTCGCGCCCCACTTCTCGTGTGCTCGCGCTCCACTAGGGGGGCGAGCCCCACAGGTTGAGAATCGCTGGTGTAATGACTATTTGTTAGCAAATGAGCTCGTGTTTACAATTACCCCAGAGATCTGGGGTAATTGTAAACAGTGATTTATTTTCGAATAAACTTGATGCAAATGGAAAATTGCTTCATACACAGTCGGCTTGAAGGCTTAAGACGTTCCTCAGCAATGGTTCTCAATCTGCGACCCACAGGCCGCATGTGGTCCGCTGAGTTATGTTATGAGTCGTATGAGATCATATAACGAGAAATATCTTGCAAAAAATCAAGTAATGCGACAAATTTATGTAAAATTTGTCCCGAAGTGGATAAGTTGGTTAATCTTGGATCCCACAGAGCACCGAAAGTGAAGCACAACTGACCGTGGTCAACGCTTGGGAGGGAGACCACCTCCCGCGACTGATTACTCGGAGACCGAGTGCGCCAAAGGGCGCTGTGCACGTAAAATACATCGTCGCTTCAAATGTCCACCAAGTTAGAAATAATACCAGCTAGGGGGCCAACCTAGGTGACGATCTCTCATCTGAGAACTGGTTTAAAATCATTAAGCCCCTCTGAGCCAAGTGTACTTCATTTTAGCGGATCTTATTAATAATCAGTAGGAGCTTCCTTAATTCTCTGTCGCCCTGCAAGGGGGCTTGGATTTCCAAGTGGCATTAGCAACAATAACAACAGTTATGTAAAATAGACTCAAAAGTGTAATTTACATCAAAATATAATACATATTGTCCCCCCAAAATATTGGAAATAGGATAAATTTAAGTGTTTACAATTACCCCAGAGTACAAAATATATGGGGTAATTGTAAACACCTAACTTGCACATGAAAAATAACAGGGAGGATTAAATTCATAACTAAATGTTTTTAGCAGCATTCCATATGACAAATAAAAATGGTTGAAACCGCTTAAATCGCTTTTGTAGATGAGCTGGAGAGGAAAATGTAAGATCACTAAATTTTGTTCAACAGCTTTTTTCACTGTACCATTTCCAAACAATAATGACGCCTCCATAGTTGTTTCGAAACTTACGAAACTGTTTCAATGTCTTCCCTATGCTGCTAGTTTATCACTCACAAGCAGTTATGTTTTCAAAACCACCACATGTGTAGTTATGAAGTTTGTTTACAATTACCCCAACTGACCCTACCAATCATAACTTACTCTTTTCAGATATTATACTTACGTATGCATTGACTGAAATCTTTGCTTCTGGGGTTCACAGTTGGCACAAGAAGATTTCGACGGTCAAAGTAGCATATGAAAAACCTTTTTTAAACAGTTTTGAATGACGTCTGACCTTTGAGCTAAGAGTCAATCATGATTATTTATGTCCTGAGAGTTACTGTGGATGTAGTAGAACAGGAAATAATTGTTAGTTCCATGGCTCACTCTTGGTGCAAAAAAAAAAAAAAATTAGCCCGTGTAAATTTGTATGGTTTTCTTAGAAAAACGAACTAACTTCAACTTTGACCTCCCAAAACTTGAGGAAAAAAAGTTTGAAAAAAAAAAACACGTGTCTAATAATTTTACACAAACAACATTTCAGCCAAAAAAATAAAAATAATAAATAACTTTCCTTAGTCCGGCCGATATATGACAAAATTTGGCCGAATTGTGCCTTTAATGATAGAAGCATAAAACTTGGGGCACATGTACTACACATATTAAGATTTAATTTTAGATAGGAGGACATCGCAGATTTCGCCTATTTCATTAATGGCGGGCATTCAAAATGGCGGCCTATTGATTCGTTATGTGCGCTCGTTTGAAGTTTCTTTGATGATATTAAATGATCAGTTTTGAAAAAAATGTCAGGTAATAATTGTTTCATACATGTAGTGTGCAATTTATATTAATATACCATATTTAATTTATGATATTCATACTTTTATTCTACTTAGGACCTGATTATTTAATGAAATTACTAATACTACGTTGCCTGAATTGCATTGCATAAATACACTAATCGATAAATGCGTAATATATTATAAATAGATAAATGCATAATATATGTAATACACTGAAAATATTTACCCGAAAATACATCTCTTTGAAATCATGTATCTAGAAATAAACGTATAATTAATTACAGAGAACTATGAACAGGAAACTGCAAACTCCTTAAAATATTAATTTACAGAGAACATTATGAACAAAATGATGGTAATGAGCCGCAGTAGTGGCACCATCTAAGAGTAATTTGAGTTAGTATTTCTTTTACACAAAGTCAAAGGTGAGTTCAGTTGACCTCAAACTAACTTATGCCCTTCGGCCAAGATTGGCTGCCGAGGGAGCTGCTTCTTACTAGAGTTGGGAATAAACAGCACGGAATATAATATACTTAAAATATATAATGTATTTCTTGACAATTTATAAAATGGTAGTCGCAGATCTCAAGTGTTCAGCTTTACATAACTTAACAGATCTCTCTCAGTAATTGTACAGAGTGCGGAGAAAACAAGAATTTTACAAAGAAACTGTTATCAAGAAATTTAATTATTTCATTTGAAACAAGTTCTTAAAGTGTAGGAAATAAGTTAGATTACAAGTATATCACTGATTACAAAAAGCACCACAAGCATACAGAGCAGTCTTAAAGCATTGACACTTGTGCGTGCAGCCACATAGAACCCGTTCTCTGCATGCTTGTGAAGCCTCTGGTGAGCTTGTCCAGAATATTTCCCAGGGACATTCAACTTTATTCTTCCAATCCCAGTCACCTGGTGATTGAAGCACTGGGGTTTAGGTCACCCTTTCGGAGCAGCAGTAACCAACCTAACCTGTGAAGAATTCACAAAAGAAAAATTTCTCACAAAAATCAAGAAGTGGAATTCTTTGCTATTGCTATTTATCAGTCTCTCGAACAAAACAACGCATCAGTCAAAGGTGATGAGTAGCTGTAGGTCTAACAGGAAACTCAAAGGCTCTACATTGTTGGATGATATCTGGACCTGAAACTGACCGTTTAGTTGAATAATTTAAGTGCACCGCGGCAGAAAAGAAGGGAAAAGATCGTCGCCGTCACGAAGCTACCAAGCAATCACAGATGGCGTTTGCAAAACATGTCAAGTGTCACACTCGTGTCATGCAAGATCTGAGAAACCCACCCAGTGATAAGAGCACTGATCTTCTTGCTCTTGAGAGCAGAAAAATTGTTGATATAGCACTTGCAGACATATTGTTACGCATTGAAAGAACTTTAGTTGAATAATATGAGTTAATATGTCAGCAGAAGAAATATTAATAAAGCGAAACTGATATTGGATGCTGTAAAGTGGAATATCTTACACCTCAACATTCAGTCGTTCATCCGACCTCCAGTTCGAGAAAAGTCTAACAGTTACAGTTAACATCATTGAAGAATGACTGTTCGTAGTTTAATAAATTGTATATTGTATCGCAGATGCGTAATGGCAATGCTTCAGTTGTTATGTTTCACAGATGCGTAATGGATGCATTTTTTTGACACGAAAACCAAGCTTATCCTCTGTCAAAGTCAGGGAGTCTAAGAACCGGCGATTTGTCTTGAATAGCGTCTACTAATACTTTCAAGTCAACAGCAAAAATTATATTCATTGATGGTGCTGCAATTGTCAACATGCTGCAACCAGGATTAGCAAAATCATTTGAAGATTATGCTAATAACTATATTAATACCCTATGTCAAACCTCATCTTAATGTGTAAGAAAGTTACACATCATCTGAGATGTGTATCCGCATGACAGCTGGAAGAGTGACCCACCCAGCAAAAGAGGAAAAAGGGCTCGAATGGTGTTGAAGGAAATAGTCCACTTCCTACAAACTGGGAGAAATTTCTCCGAGTTGATGAAAACAAGTCTGAAATGTTATCTTCCCTGGCTAAAGCTTTAGTAACTATTTCTGCAGACAAGCAAGTAATTATCCCAATTTGCAGTGATGTGCTCGTTATAAATCGTCAAGATGTCGCATGGTTGACTCCATGCACCTCCGAAAAAGATGAAACTCGAATTACACATCATTTATGAGATTCTTTGCAGCGTGAGGATACCAAACCGAAATATGAACCATGGATACACATATGGCAAGAACTATAACCACCTGAGGTTATAGTTCTTGCCATCTCATCCGCAGAACGCCTAAACATTGAGGAACTCTGGGTGGCACTTGAAGTAGGGAAGAAATATCGAGTTGTCACAGCGCATGACTTAGAAAGATATTTGGGTGCTGGTGGATGCGTTGCATTACCATTGTTCAATGCAATAACTGGGTGTGACACTGAATCCTTCTTTGGCGGAAGACGAAAAAAGACTACTAGGAACATCTAGAATACATATCAACACATCATTGGTACTTTTTGTACTTTGGCTGATAGACCTACTCAACAGAAAGTACAAGATATGATAAAACCGTTTCAAAGATTTTTAATCCAGCATTGTGACGAAACCAATAGTGATAAATGTGAATGATGCAAGAAAACACCTATTCACTCGTCAATGCAGAGCTATTGACAGTCGTCCTCTTCCAGTTTTCCTCCTTCACAAGGTGCGCTCATTCAAAGCTTAAAAAGAGCCGTCTACAGCTGGTTACTCCTCGGTCCAAAGGATGGTCTCAACCCCAGTGATTCCCTCACCAGGTGACTGGAGTTGGAAGAATAAAGTTGAAGGTCCCTGGGAAATATTCTGGACAACCTCACCAGAGGCTTCACAAGCATGCAGAAAACGGGTTCTATGTGGCTGCACGCACACGTGTCAATGCTTTAAGACTGCTCTGTATGCTTGTGGTGCTTTTTGTAATTAGTGATATATTTGTAATCTAACTTATTGCCTACACTTAAAGAACTTGTTTCAAATGAAATAATTAAATTTCTTGATAACAGTTTCTCAGTAAAATTCTTGTTTTTCCGCAGTGTGTACAATTACTGAGAAAGATCTGTTATGTAAAGCTGAACACTTAAGATCTGCGACTACCATTTTATACATTGTCAAGAAATACATTATATACTGTAGGCATATTATATACCGTGATGCTTATTCCCAGCTCTACAAAGCAGCAGCGCCCTCGGTGGCCAGTCTTGGCCGAAAGGCCTAAGTTAGTGTGGGGTCAACTGAACTCACCTTTGACTTTGTGTACCAGAAATATTAACTCAAATCACTCTTAGATGGTGCCACTACTGCGGCTCATTACCATCTATTTGTACATAATGTTCTCTGTAAATTCTTATTTTAAGAAGTTTGCAGTTTCCTGTTTATAGTTCTCTGTAATTAATTATACGTTTATTTCTAGATACATGATTTCAAAGAGATTTTCGGGCAAATATTTTCAGTGTATTATATATATTATGCATTCATCTGTTTATATTATATTACGCATTCTTCGATTAGTGTATTTATGCAATGCAATTCAGGCAACGCAGTATTAGTAATTTCATTAAATAATCAGGTCCTAAGTAGAAAAAAGTATGTATATCATATATAAAATATGGTATATTATTATAAATTGCACACTACATGTATGAAACAATTATTACCTGTCATTGTTTTCATAACTGATCATTTAATATCATCAAAGAAACTTCAAGCGAGCGCACATAGCGATTCAATAGGCCGCCATTTTGAATGCCCGCCATTAATGAAATAGGCGAAATCTGCGATGTCCTCCTATCTAAAATTAAATCTTAATATGTGTAGTACTTGTACCCCAAGTTTTATGCTTCTATCATTAAAGGCGCAATTATGTCATATATCTGCCGGACTACCTGCCCTTCCTGATTCTTAAAAATCTAGCTCTTGAATTTCCGGGCTTGCGTAGCTCAAGGTCAGGTTATATATGACACTGTAGAACAAATATATGTACGCAATTTATTCTCAAATTTTGCAGGTCAAAACGTTACTTCTTTCACATTAAATTACTTTAATGGTTAAAATGTTTTTTCCAAGTTATCGCAGGTGCAAACTTTGCCTACGCGATTCGACTACAATTAAGGACTTCAAATTTTAAAATCAGAAATAGATAATGGAAATAAGTTCAGTAATTAGCAAGAAACCAATATATGCTCTTATACATAGGAAACGCAAAAATAACACTATGCGATGTTCCTTTAAGCGAAATGAATGCTTTGTTTGTTCTCGTGACAGTTTAAGTGATTAAGATTAATGAAAAATCAATTGTTTGAGTTTTAGAAAGGAAATTTTGAAACGTTAGAATTTAGAATATGAAGTATTCTATATTGGAAGACAATTTCGTGCTATTCTTTTAGTGATTAAATTCCAAAAAGGTTTGAAAAATTGTAAATTGTTTTAAAGACTAGAAAAAAAAAATATCAAGTTGTTTTTTCAAGCCTGATACGTTAAATTTTATGGGATGTTACATCTTAGCAAAACATTTTAAAGACCGATTATTAACTCAATCACATAAACAGCAAAGTTAGAATAAGAACATTTAAAATCTAATGAACTTAAACCGTAATGACGATAAAAATAGTATTTAGATTGTTGAATGTCATTTACCACAACAAGGTGGGCTTCGATCTTTTTGTCTGGCACATATCTTTGTCGAACAAACTCATCATATATTTTAGTAAATATAATGACTTATTTAGTTTTTCTTTGCTTATTTTTCCCAATGTAAATATTTTTACAATGCAACTAAATTATACATTCACTTATTGTAACATAACTACAATGACTGCATTGTAAATTAGCACCTTAAGCATGACAAAAGCTGCATCATTTCAAAGTCCTGGTTAATATCAGATGTAAAAAAGACTGATATATTAAACTTTTTATAAATGCTTATTTTGCTCAAGGTACAGTAATAATATTTAATTTGAAAAACAGTACAAAAACCTGCAAAGAAAAAAAACTCGGTATGGAAAATAATTCATATACTTTAAAAGCAGGTAAAATATTCATATCGTAAAAATTAAAGCTCAAAAAGAAATCTACCAGAAGGTGAATTTGTGCAAAGTTCTCGAATTTAATTTGAAGGAGGCTAAATACTTTCTCAACGGAAAATGAATTTTGATTGCACTAGTTCAGAAATTCTTATTTTTGTTTCAAATTAAAAAAAAAAAAAAAAAATAATTACATTCAGTCTTGTCATGGGATGTCTACAATATATATCTTCACATAACAAGACGTAGTTTTAAAACAAAATTAATTAAGTTGCTATAAAAGTAAATGTGTGTTTGCAGCATATTTCCAATTACTCGTTTACTTCAAAATTTGAAAAAAATAGACTTGGTTAAAGAGATGTTCGGTTATATTAAAATGAACACTTAATTTGTTAAGAAGGATAATCAATGTGTAGTTTTTTCAGATCTTTAAATAATGTAATGCATTAATTTTTAGTCAAGCACACGGGGATACGAGTTTATCAAAATAAGTTCTTTTTTTTTCAGTTACAAAATTCATTAAAAATTATACTTTCAACTGTGTAACATATTTCACAATTACATACCAGTAACCATAGTACAGTAGTAAATGAACTTTTGCTCAATCCACAACAATCTTAATTTAAAATATGCTAGCGCTTCGATCATGTTATTCAGTAACTAATATACAGAGTCTGACTTTAGTTCGGCATCAACATCTCATCCCAATATTTTACCAGCTTCTTGTTCTAAGTGCAAGTGGGGATCAGAAAGTTTATCAAATAATTTGTCAGCATTAAAAAAATACACTCTGCACCCGATGCCTAATTACCTTCACAATCTTACAAAATAAGGCAAAAAATTATGACAATGATGCGTTTTCCGTTAGAAAATGAGCAATGTTTTTTAAAGGCAAAACAAAACTAACGCAAGAGACTCAAATATTACTAAAACAAAGAATAAACTTAATCTGTAATGCATCTTACCCTATTTTATTTGCCTATCTATTTTTCTAATTAAAAATATCTAGAGAATGCTCACTAGGAGCACTCCAAGTGTAAAGTTTCATGTCTTAACCCTTAAAAAAAACTTATATTATCAGTAGGAAAGGCATTTAGTAGTGTCCTGCCACTAAAAGTATTTAAACTTTAACTTGGGTATTTATTTCCTTTTTGTGCGCATATTTTAACATGTGGAGTACTGAGAACTTATCACACGAATAACGGACGGTTAATATAAGACCAATGGAGCTGACTAAGTTATCAAACAAAGAATTTCTAAAACTTAATCGGGAAACCCTTTGGGCAGAAGTGTTTTTTGGCGTTTAAGATATACGTTGCTCAGAAAGAAGGTAACGATGCATTTATTATTATTGTTATTATTTCCATAATTTTGTTTAAGCAATAATATATAGAGGCTTAACTGATTTGCGAGGTTTTTCAGCAGAACCAAAAATACTTGTTTTAGGCCCTTGTCAGAAGAAAAAATTTAATGGTAGACTTTCTATTTTTGATAATTCACGAACGCATTTTATTTTACCCATATTGTACTTTTCCCAGTGCACTAAAAACATTACATGTAAAAGAGAAAAAAACAACAATAATAATAAGTATTGAAAGATATATACCATTCCGTATATTCAAAAAAAAAAAAAATATTAAAACTTATACAAGTAAGACAACTTTGAGTTTCAAAAGACACTTTGAATTTTTTCGAAATTTTTTCCCGAGTACGACAATAGGGGAGATTTCATACAAAAACGCAAACAGATATACGACAAAAAACATCCGTTGAAATTTATAGTTAGATACATGTAACACATTATATATACATTAGATCATTAGATTCTGGAAATATATGTGACAGTCTGTAAATTGACTACTTGATCATAAATCTGCGTACATAGAAAATGCTGAATGAGTTTGAATTATCTAGGTCATTGATTTCGACATCGGAATTTCGTCAAATCCCATAAATCATAAGAAAGGAATATCGAAATTGAATTTCATAGCACTGGAGTCATGGAAATTTCCGACTTCTATCTACCAGTCGGCTGAAATAAGAATCAGCTCGCCTTAAAATTCTGCACGCCTCCAAAATTTCGATTCTTACTTCTTGTCTATCTTTATCATATTTCTTGTAAGGACATGCAAGAAGAAAATTTATCATTTTTCTCGTTTTATAAAGATATGCAGATTTCGTTTTCGGAATTTCGGATTATTTCAGCATTCATTCTAGTATTTAAATAGATATTAAATCGAATATTATATCTTCAAGTAATTTTATTGTCATTGCTCTTCAAATTAAAGATATCAAGTGAAATTAATTGTCATGCAGGGCCGTGCGGTAGATTTCTCAGTATGATACAAATATTTGAAATGCCGTCCCTTTAACGTTTTTATTTTTCTTTATTTTTCAATAACCCTTAATTTTGTAATTAAAAAAAGCACAAACAGTTAAAAACTTTTTTTTTGCAGTTACAAATTACAGTAAGCTAATGATATCAGTTACAATCGCTTAAATGACCCTACACTAAAGTTGTATCCAACACAGGTACACGCATATGTACTTCTTTCTCAGATTGTTCACCATAAAAGATTTTAGCTTTAGTCTTTATCATGTTATTACTTGGACTTGTTGCAATGAATCTTACATCGTGTCTCAGACCTTCTGATTCATGCAACAATTACATGTAAAATTAACTTTTGTTGCAGTGATCACAAAGTTTTATAGAATAATATACGTTGACCTAATCAGTAGGAGAAGACAAGAAATTAAAACAATTCCGTACACAGCATTTTTTCATTACGTTTTGATTATAGATGAGCCTAATCGCGTTGAAACTACGCACAGTACCCGTAAACACATCGAGGAGAGTTCGTTGATCAGCTATGTAATGCGTGTGTGGGTGCAATTGAAGAATTCTGAATTTTCAAAATTTTGTTAAATACGAAATCAGGTTTAAATTTTAGCCTTGCTCTTTAAATGTTAAGCCTTTGATTCATTTTCCGTAAGATAATACATATATTATATTTGTCTTATAAAGAAAAAAAAGACCGCAGAATGGCTCGCTAAAGTTCAGATAAAGAATAGTGAATTCATGCCCATCAAATCGGATTATGTGATAAAATAAGGATATAAATGTATGGTAGGAAGCTGAAATGAGGATTATATTGATCTTTAGGGAACTTCCGTTCCTCTTTTATTCCATGTAGCATATTTCGTAGCAAGAAATAAATACATATATATGTATGAGTTAACATTTGTACATAGGAAAAGATCATCCCCCAAATCCCTAAAACAAAAGTTAATCCTCTTATGCTTCTCTGATTTTCATTTTTAATGAGTTTGAATTTAAGCGAAATCTAAGATATTTTTAAATATCTTGCGCCTTTCTTACTAAACTTACATCTTAAAACTTTACGTGAAAAGCAATGTTTTATCATACATGTTTACAGAGTGGTAAAAGCTCAAAAATAAAAATATGTCATTTCTTTATTGCATAATTTGTATATGTTTGTCTTATTAAGGAAAATAGGAAAAAACGATGGTACAAAAATGTTCATTGAACTTTATATTCTGCATTTTTCTTGATTGCAATCAGCAGTTGTTTTAACATTTCATTTTAATAAACACCGAGAATATAATATAATCATTTTCTAATACAATCTCTAATTCTTTACAAAACTGAAAAACGTGCATTAGCAAAAAATCTTTTCAGGTATCACAAATTTTCAAGGTATCAAATTAAAACGCCCCTTCAATAATGCTTGTGCCTATTGTGCGCTAGTTGTGCCTATAAATTGTCCCATTTACCAGTTAATCGTGTCTGTACTCTATTTGAAAAGGGATTGTTGGAAGAACCTTCTAGTGATGCAGTGTAGAAAGAATTAGGTGATTGAGTTTTGGAGGCGGACATATCACTATTATTTGCTCTTTAGCGTTTTAATAGTTATACAATTTTAAGAAATGCTTTATATGTTATTGTTCTCTTAATTAGTGTTTTCAAAGTTCACTTAGTTTTAGGTTTGGTACTTAGTTTGGCAGTTGTAACAGGGGTCTGCACAACTGTTGTTTTCCCTTGTTAATAGAAGCAATATGCTTTTTAACTTTCTTAATATCTCCATCTGAATCTTACATTTGTAGCTGCTATTGAAAAGTCCTCCACATTTGCTAAATTTTTAACTCATTTATTGCTATTATTTTGTAAACGAACAATTTTATGTCGAATGAAATTCCTTCACTAGCAAGGGATGTCGTTTTGAAGAAGTACGTTAGAAATAATCTTGGAACATGAAACAGCATGCATATTTGCACCATGCTAATTATAATTTTCCGGATAGCAGCGGACCGGTAGTGTTATCAACTCTAACAGTACGTGTCATAATGTAGGTCAACAGAAAAGGCAGATAACATTGTGCAACACGAAAAATGTCCTTTAGATGAAAATGTGAGTTTCTTATGTATTTTTGGCTAAAAATTACGACTCTGTAATTACTTTTTGCTTATCACGTACCCTTTTCCCAAAATTCCATATTTTGTTTTCTACGTATTTTCTGGATAAATGTGCATATTTTCGTAATTTATTGACTATATTTTCTATAAATTATATCTTTCTCGTTGACAGTGAGAACGTGGCCATTCTAGAGACCATTTTTGTGAACTTGGTTACTTTAGCGACATTTTTGGCAACAAAAGCTTTACCTACTTTCTCGAAGTTTACAAGACGACAAAGACATTTTGTAGACTATTTTGCGGACAAAGAATAAATCGCATAATGCATAAGAATGTACTATTTCAAGCGTTAGGACATGAACACAATTCAGCAGAATGGCGCTTGTTTATCAATCTACGAATTTTTTTTCCGCAATTGCACATTAAACTTGGTTTAATGAAGTATTTGTGAAAGTCCGGACAGAGAAGGAGTGGCTTTCTTGCATCTGAGGAACAAATTCCAAAAATTAAGTGAGGCAAAAATAAAAGGAAGGGTTTTTATTGGCCCACAGCTTAAGGAAGTCTTTCATGATGAAGACTGTGGAAACAAACTGTCAAAAGCCGAAAAATAGGCCTGGCTGGCCTTCAAATCAGGGTGCTCATGTTTCCTTGGAAATGAGAAAGCTGAAAACTACGAAGATCTTGTTGCTGACATGATAAAATATCTTTTAATTATAGGCGGCATATGTCATTAAAACTACACTTTTTGCACTCCCATCTGCTCTTCTTTCTTTAAAATTTTGGCACAATTAGTGATGAGCATGGGGAGAGCTTTCATCAGGACATCTCTATGTTTGAAAAGCGTTCCAACGATTTGGAATGGAAGTATGCGTGCTGAATATGGCTGGTCTGTTATCAGGGCACACCAACTGATGCCTACAAGAAAAAACAGCCCCAAAAAATTCATTTTAGTGTTTCTGTTTTAATAAGTAAGCCTCGGCTGCATTCTTTTATAACCAATTTGTACAAAGATGAGAAGGTGGTCCGTAGTTTCATCTAAAGGACAAAAAAAAGTTCAAATTTGTTGCACAGTGTAATGCTCAACAAGCAACAAACGCTTTCGAGGTATGTACTTTGCTGAAAATTAAAAAAAAGTAGTTATGTATCCTATTGTTCTATATATATTTATATATATATACATATACATATATATGTTGAAATTTAGATATAAATGAAAAGAAATGAAATGAAAAGAAATGAAATGAAAAGAAATGAAATGAAAAGAAATGAATAAATATATATATGTACGTATATATATATATATATTCATTATTAAAGTAGAAAAAAGAATGAAAAGAACTAAACGCGTTTGGGGAGGAAGTGAAACACATGTCCATGGTAATAAACCACACTGGATTTTGAAACAAAATAGAATCCTAACAAAAACATTTTAGAAGTCTACAAGTACTTAGGTAGTTGTTTTCTACTCTTAGGAAGTCAATTTAAAAATACCATTTAATTTTAGGATATTTGAGTATTCATATTACTTTTTTGTGTTATAAAAGTATTCCGTCCTTCCCCGACCGACATTCCTATAGTTTTACTGCCTATTTGTGCTTCTTCCATTGGTTTATACTTTTCAAATGATACAAGTATTTGTACATAGAAATTTAAAATACATGGCGATTCGTTCTGTAAAGATCTTTTGTCCTAATTCAAACATTTCAATTTTCCTTACCTTATCCACTTTAAATTTTCACCATTACCGTCAAATTTCCTATATGTATTCAATTTTTCACATGCTTAAAAATATTGATAGCGATATTAAGTTTAAATATGACATCATTTAGGTGTGCTGCTATTCAAAAACTTTTCTGACAATACTCTTCCATTATTTCGAACATTCCAGAAATTCTGAATTTTGATGTAGACTCAAGATCTGGATTTGATTGCATAAAGAAAAAACAATGCTAACTTTAAAAGTTATCAAATTTCATATGTCTTCGAGTTAGAGGCATAGGTAAGAGATAAGGAATTCTTTACTATCAATTGTAACTTTTACTGTTACGTGTAAAAATGTACAATTTGTACACACCCAGAAGCATCATTATGAAGATTCATCAACTGGGCAGAAAGTATAGATACGTCTGGAGACAGACCACGTATTACCCAAATTGAAACTATTACGTAACTATCAAATAAAATAATTCTTGTGTTTGTTTGCGCACTGAAAACGTTCACTATTTTAATTTTTCGCTCGTCGTTAATTAGTTCTGAAACGTACTTTTGGAAGCGTAAAATTCTTAAATGCTTCAAAAATATTTGTTTATAGAAAGAAATTTTGTCCGGGAAAATTTATTTTACTCCAGGAAATTGTGCCATTAAAAAAGAGACAAAAAACGGGAATCAGCCGCATCAATCATTCAAACCCCTACACTTAGCAAATGCGATCGCTGATATTTTATTAAATGTAAAGATAGTTTAACGTTACCCAAGAGACTCGTAAAATATCACTTTTAACGGCTTTGTATAAAGTATCACTATTTCAATTGCAAATGTTCTTAAGTGGATGATATCGAAGGAGACATTTGGAATAAAAGGTTCTATTTCAGTTAACTCAAGTGGTCAATGAGAGAAGCAAAATGAAGAGGTGTAGAAAAGGTTTTTGCAATTTTTCTTGAAGGTAATTTTTGCGTATTCTAATTCTATTTTCTCCAATTTAACATTTATTTTAAAAGGCATTTTAAGAGCCGTGAGCTCAAAAAATCCAGCTGATAAAGCATAACTATAAAATATAAGTAAATAAATAGCGAAAAAGTAGGAAAAAATAGCAATTTTGAATTAATATGCATATTGTATTGTACTTTGCGATTTCCTTAATATTTTAGGAATTATTAGGATATATTTCCTTAATATATTAGGATGCATAAGATTTTTTAAATTATTGCGTTTTAAAGATATGAATTTGTAATTTTTTATGATGAAATGTATTCATATCTATAAATAAATTACATAATATACACTTTCTCATTAGTCTAACTATTTGTAGTATTAATTTTTAAAATTAATACTTTGTGCGAGAAGGTAAAAATAAAAGTATCAAACCATTCCTCAAAGTAAAAATTGAAAATTAACATAAAATTAGGCAAAACTTTGCAAAAATTGCAGACACATGTTTCTAGGTTGCAAGGAACCACCTTTTTCAATGCAAAAAAATAAGGTTAAAAACATCCAACTGAAGCTTCAGTTGGATTCAGAAATTCATGTGTTGGATTTTCTTTTACTTTATAGAACAAGGATTTACATTTTATTTCACTTTTTTCAATGTTTAAATACATATTCATTTTGATGTGAAAGAAAGGTAGATACAAGTAAAAACGGGTAGCATAATTAGTGCAGGGGCAGTCTTGTAGCAGTTAGGAACAATACAATGTCATTCAGACAACAATGTCCTTCAGACAGACTGAATATAGACTATGGTCGTGTGACAGCTGAAGTGATTAATGAAAAATCAATTGCTTGATTTCTTTGAAGGATAATTAGAAATGCTAGAATTTAGGATGAACATTCTAAATTTTTCTTCGAATACATACTGTTGGTTCTTGACACAGGTGAATGAACATGTTTTTAATGACTCCAGGAAGAAAAATGAAACTAGAAGTTCATACTTCAATAGTGACACAGGCAGTTTTGTTTAAGAGGGTGAGAATTATTTCATTTATTATCAGAATGACGTTTGAACAATCAGCAACATTGATTATGAAAAATTACATAATAACAGCTACATTTTTTAGCAAACTAATGCACATTTTAAGTTGCCTTATGAAATCAGATACATTTATTTAAAGAAAAGATTCGAATAAAATCGTTGCCTTGCATTCAAAAATAGATAAATAATAATGAGCATTATGTTTTTTACTATATAAAGCACGAAGTAGTAAGGTTCAGTGATAAATATCATGAAGAGTAAATTTCTAAAATGAGCTAGCAAAAAAAAAATATATAATGATTATTCAGCTTATTAGTATTTCAATATATTGTATTGAATTATTAAGACAAATTTATCAATATAGCATAAACATATAAATAAATAACGTGTATTAGTTTTTAAGAACATCATTTCCTTTTAAAAATAAATAAAACCTGTAGTGGGAGATGTTGAGCTAAAAAAACGTATTGCTTATGCCTAGCTTGCAAGATGGTAAGACGGAAGATTTAAAAAAAGTTGAGACTAAGAAAATTGAAGTTGAGAAGGAAAGCAGATTCTAAGCGAATGTCAAAACTCTGTAAATGTTTTACTACAAAACTGAAAATGATATTTGATGGCGAAACCATCTTTTATAATTCAAAGCCAGTTTTTCTTCAATGCTTTTAAGTATCAAGAAGTTCTTTAAGCCTTGTGATACCTATTTAAGGCTATGTAACAAAAGCTTTTGAGATTCTCTTACTTTTGCTACATTCATTTTTATTTAAATAAACCACATTTTTCGGTCATTTTCAAATTGCTCTATTCGAGCCTTGACCAAAAATAAACAGTTAATCTGCTTAACTGTTTACTCTGGGTGGGAAACTTGTTGCACACTTTTTGTGTAACTCTACGCCGTGAGCCATTTTTTTTATCCAATATGTTTTTATATAGTTTATTCTAAATTAGGGAATTAATTTTCACATTGAATAACTTCCTATTTAACTACATTATTATTTGAATTTAATACAAATATTTTGGTCAGTTAAATTTAAATTTGAACATTTTTATGCCCCTCACTATATGTTGCGCGGATGCAGAAGTTTTCGAAGTGCCCTTCGAAGCGCATTTTTTTCAAATATTCTATAACTCGATACCAAAGCTGAAGGACGTGCGGCTAGATTCCCCAGGAAGCGGTACTTTTGTCCTTCCTTCTGTGGGGAAATCTCTTCAATTTTGATCTCTCACAATAATCCTTTTTATTTGTTTTATGAGTGTGTGATGTCCAAATGATCTATCAACATTGTGATTTATCATATTTTTTCTGTGAGTCAATTACATAATATGGAAATCTGAATGAAATTTAGTATCCGTTAACATGAAGAGCCTTTGACATTGATTCAAATCACCACGGATCAGAAATTGGACTCTAAATCAGACACGTTGATTCATCACCCCACCCGGAATGTCATACAACTTTGAATGACAAGTCTTGTCATAGAACTCGATGAAAGGCAAGTTTTTATTCAGCGAAATCTACAGAATTTTAAACATTGGCTGATTATAATCGGAACGTTCCCGCAAAAGCAATAACTTTCAACAGTAAATAATGAAAGACAAGTTTTTATTCAGCGAAATCTACAGAATTTTGAACATCGGCTGATCATAATCGGAACATTCCCACAAAAGCAATAACCAAGAAGACGAAAAATCATGAGGCCTAATAAATGATGTCACATGTATTCTTTCCCATAGTAAATGAGCTCAATTAATGTATTTCATGTAATATGTTTTTTTTTCTTTTTATGATTGAAGTCAAATGGTGCACTATTATTTATTTAAATTTTTAATCTAGAATGAATCTGAATGAGCAGAGCAAATTATAAATAAATGAGATTCATTTAAAATAATTGTTTTGTTGATTTTCCACAGAATTTGCTATGAATATTTTTATCTCAAGAAATTTTACCTAATTTCAGGCAAGTGAATACAATTTCATGATAATAATGTTTTAATTAATACAACGCATGTACTATCACTATACAATCATGGGCTATGTTACATTTTACCGTAACAGGCTAATAGAACGGGTCCTGCTGAAGACAACATATTTTGCTTCTAAATATTAAACGACAGAACATTCAAGATTTTTTTCTTACAATTACTTTATATGTTGCCTAAAATTCAGAGGAGATAGTTCTGAAAAAATTTCTTTTAACGTAAGTTGAAATTACAATTAATCTTCTGACCTTTTATCGTATTTTTAATAATTTCACCTAAAAAAATCCTTACTAGCATGTTCTTAGGAATATTATATATTTTTAATTATTAAAGATGCCTTTCTTAGATACAGTAGACCTATATTCTGAAAATTCTTGCTAATATTACACAAGATTTGATTTCCATTATTATAAACATGGACAAAAGCTTAAAAATGCATTCGACTCTTAAATAACAAGAAGTTCCATCTCGAACTATACGAGCCTACTTTCCCGTATACACCGAATTCAAATTTATAATTTAGCTATCTCTCTCTCTGTCTTTCTCGTTTAGCTTTAGTTCTTAATTGCTTCAAATATACCTTTTTCAACGGTTAATATATATTCATTCAATCATTCATTTACTAAGTCATTCATGTATTTATTCACTCATTTATTCATTCATTCTTTTGCTTATTCATTTAATCATTCATTAATTCAAAAATATTCTTGAAAATCTCGATCAAAAAATTTCATAGGAAAATAGGCTCGTTAGTTCTGGATGAACTTTCTATTTGTACATGTTCTACGTCATAAGAGCTTTCTGATAAAATTTGTTCCAAGCAAATCGGTCCGTTAGATAAGGAATTATATAGAATTGAAATTTCCCCGTACGCGGTATGTTAATTTTTTTTGAACTGTTCAAAATTGAACAAAAATTGTTCAAATCAATAACTCACGCCAAATGAGCTTGTTCATGGGAACTTGGATCTTGTACCCGCGTTTGCATAATTTGCTTCATTTTCACCCATAGGCGATAATGTTAAAATTTTTTGAACTGTTCAAAATTGAACAAAAAATTGTTCAAATCAAAAAGTAAAAAGTCGAAATGAGATGTTCTCGCCGAGATCTTTCGAATGCAAAAATAATTTTTCGAATCGGACAATTCGTTCAAAAGTTATTAGGGGGGGGGGGGGACAGACCGACAGACAGACAGACGGACAGACCGACAGACAGACAGACAGACAGACCGACAGACAGACAGACCGACAGACCGACAGACACACTTTTTCCCCATCTCAAAACCCTACTTTCAAATTTTTTATTTTTCAATCTTTATTTAATTACTTAACTTATTTTTATTTTTGACTTTTCTTGATTTCTAACGATATTTTCACGATTCATTAAGACTTCTTTCATGCTTTATTATTATTTTTTTTACTCTTACGGGAAAGTAGGCTAAAAAAGGGCAATAAAACCAAGTTTTTAAAACGTAAACCGAGCCTGCGATTCTTTAATGAAATACAGCTGAATCTGAATCGGGTTTAAGGCCTCTGGGAGGGCTTGACACCTTCAAAAAATCGATTTTTGAATTTTTGTGCTACTGCGAAGCCACAACATTTCTACACATTTTAAAGCAAACTGCATTAAAAAATTCAAATTATTAAGGGAGTTATGCCTATTTTTATCAAATACTATTTGTTTCGGTTTCGGTATCGTCTGCTACAGTCTTTTTAGTTACACTTTATTTTTAATATTTTGCCTTAATTCCATAATTATTTTAAACTGGAAGGAGTAAGAGAACAACTGAACATTTCGCTGTTGTTGTTTACGCTTCGATCTGCATTAGCACGAGGAAGGCGATCACGTTTTTTGAATTTGAAAGTTTGTTTCTCTTTTGCGATTTTTCAGCGTCATATTTTTTGATAAGCAAATTTGATTCTCATTATACAGTTGAAGTATATTATTTCAATGGATACTTCAGCAAAAAAGAAGAGAAAATCAGGTGCGAGACCGAAAAAATATAAATTCAAAGGCAATCGATACACAAATTCTAAAAATGCATCGGATACATCTGCTTGTGCATCAGCAAGAAAAATATCGTCTGCTAATGAATATGAAAAAATTGAAACATCAACATCGTTTGAAGGATATAGAATTGTTGACATTTCTTCATTTATTAAGGAAATCAGTAATTATGTGTGCTGCAAAATATGTGGTGGTGAAATAAGTATCAGTGAAGTTTTGACTATTGGGTTGTCCTCAAAGTTTGAAATTTCTTGCCACAACTGCGACAATCTGTCATCATTTAGAAGTTGTCCTCTGATTGCTGAACACAAGAATGTGGCAGAAATCAACAGAAGAGCAGTGTATGCTATGCGCTGCATTGGTCAGGGATATGCTGGCCTTTGTACATTCTGCGGCATAATGGATTTGCCTCATCCAATGTCTCGCAAAACTTACGACTTGATTTTGCAGCGCATATATAATGCGACAAGTGCTGCTGCTGAGAATTCAATGAAAACCGCTGCCGTCGAAGAATTGGCTGCAACTCGAACGCAGGATTTAGAAAACAATTCGGTTGATTCCAATGCTGGTTGTACAAAGATAACCATAAGCGGAGATGGTACTTGGAAAACTAGGGGGCATCTGTCTAAAATTGGTGTTTGTACTGTTATTGGGGATTTAACAGGAAAAGTAATTGACACTGAAGTGCTGTCGAAATATTGCAAAGGCTGTGACTTTTGGAAAGGAAAAACACACAGCAGTGAATACCAGTTGTGGTACAAGTCGCATGCTCCAAACTGCTCCAAAAATCACAGTGGATCTTCCGGGATGATGGAAGTAGAAGGAATGAAGAGAATATTTTCAAGATCAGTATCAAAACGAAATGTTATGTACTCCAAATATATTGGTGATGGAGACTGCAAAACATTTCTTGTTCTCCAAGAGGCCAAACCCTATGGCGATGGAATTAATATAGAAAAAATTGAATGTGTCGCCCACATAAAGAAAAGAATGGGGACTCAACTCCGGAAATTAAGAAGCTCAATGACATCAAAAAAGCTGTCAGATGGCAAAGGACTTTCTGGGCGCGGTCGATTGACTGACAAAGTAATTGAGGACATTACCACCTTCTATGGAATAGCCATTATGGTAAACAGACTCAACTTAAAAAACATGAGAATGGCTATATGGGCTATTTTTCACCATAAGCGCGCTTCGGATGAAAATCCATCCCACGATTTTTGCCCGAAAGGATCATCTTCTTGGTGCCAATATCAAAAAGCGATTGCACATGGAAGTGTTGCCAGTTTCAAGCATTCCAAGAAAAACTTACCTGAAGCTGTGATGGACTGTGTAAAACCGGTGTTCCTCAACTTGTCAAGTCCAGCATTACTGAGACGCTGCCTAGGAGGCAAGACGCAGAATTCTAATGAATGTTTGAATTCATTGATCTGGAAATTCTGCCCGAAAACTTCCGGTTGTAGCAAAACAACTGTTGCAATTGCTACAAATGAAGCTGTTTTGGCTTTTAATGATGGAAATTTTGGTCATCTGGATGTTATGAGAAGACTAGAATTGTCAGTTGGAAGATTTAGCATAGCCGCTGCAAAAGCTGCCAACGAACGACGCTTGACAGACTGTGAGCGACAAAACACAGCGAGTACATTAGAAGCTCGAAGGGCTAAAAGAAGAAAAATTTTAGCTCAAAATTCCAAAGAAAAAGCTGTAGAGGGACCCACCTATGCTGCAGGAGCATTTTAAACCCATACTGATTATACTGATATGTAATTTGTTTTATTTTTCTTAAATCTTACTTTGTTTACGTTTTTCTGAAAATGAGATTTTTCAACATTGCGCGCAAGATAAATCAAAAACCGTAGTACCGAATGACACAAAATTTGGCAGGTAGCCCAAGCACACAGTAGTGCTTTTTTTGTACTACTTTCATAGTGATACAGTAATAATTTTTCGAGATAATGATTTTAATGTGCCGCAATTTTCTCGAAAAACCTTATCACCAAATGATCTTCTACCAAAAAATCCATTGCAAAGAGTAAAGTAATGATAATAGTACATTTATATCTTTAATACTTGTAAATTAAAAAAAAAGTTAAATGGCATTCCTAAGATAATTTGAAATTAATCTACACTGCGCGCAATGTATGCATGTATTTCTCGACGAAAAAAGCCAGTGACCTAAAATAATGCTCCAATAATATTTTATAGGTCATTTTATGACTTGTTAGTTGTATGTAATAAATGTGTATATTGTGTTCTATGAATGAGCCAAAAATCTAGCAGAAATTTACAGTAGCATATTAGATATACACTTTTAAAAAATGCTTCCGAAATGTGCATTTCGATCCATTTAAGCCCTCCTAGAGGCCTTAAAAGAAAACCCTTCATCTGTTTAATTGCTTCAAAATTCTGTAGCTTGCGTTTTTCTTCGAAAAATGCATATAGAACCACGAAAAGCAAAATCTCCTCTTGACATGAAGAGTAGAGCAGTCAATACATCGGTAGGAAATCGGATTACACGAAGAAACGTATGGTAGAAAGGTAGAATAAGAATTATATCGATCTTTCTGAATCGTTTCCGAAAATTTTACATCATTTGTGTTTGACGTGGTATATTTCTTAGCCCTTTCAGAACTTGCGTCAAAATAAGTAACCTGAGAAATCGCGCATGAACATTTTCTCACACCACGTATTTCCCTCAAAAAACAAAAAAATTATGGTAGACATATACAGCTAAAATTTCTTTAAATTTATTCTAAACACCAAATGCTACTCAAAATAATTATCTTATTAAAATCTATCGTATAGGTGTACTGTTTTTATGAAATATTATGTCAAGTAACTTACGTCCTTTTCTTGTGGGGCGCAAAATATTCTTTATGAAAACTAAGAAAAAATTGTTTTTGCAAACTTTGTATGTAGATTTAATAAGTTTCATAAGGGGCCGTTTATAAATGATGTCACGCTTTTTCTCCATATATTTGACCCCCCTCCCCCTTTGTCACAATATGTCACACTTCAGAGGACCCCTCTCCCCCCCTTTGTTACATGTCACGCTATGTTGCATAATGCATGATGTCACACCTCTTTTAACCCTCTCCCCTCCCCTTGTCACACTTTGTCACAATTTCACGAACCCCATTCCCCCCTCGAAGCGTGACATCATTTATGAATGATCCCCAAGACGCATTTTGAACCATTTAAACCAACAACCTTCCTCGTGAAGCCAAACTCGAAAATAGAAACAATTGTTCAGTACAAAGAAATTTACATATGCTATAATTATACTATGTAATTGATTTATTCATTAATTTTAGTACTTTTAAATCCATACCTCATTCAATATTTAACGAAACAAATATTAAAAAAAAACAGTTTTTGGTAAATTACACAAGCACTCGCTTAAGAAAAACTAGCCCTTCAAAAGAAAAGAGTCCACCAAAACTCGCGTGATGAGAAAAACATTCACATTGGGACAGCATGATAAGGTTATAAAGAGAAGCTAGATTGATGAGTAGCACTTTCGCGTCTGAAGTAGAATACGAGATGTACTTTCTTTTTACTTGGTGTGAGTATTTTGCTCACGGCGCGACTTCTGAAAATTTATTAAGGAATTTAGATATGGGCATGGGCATGAGTCCTCACTTGTTCCGTTTTGAAGATGTACCATAACGAGCTTCTTAGAAATAGAGTTTGATTTTCCATACTTTAACTAGTTTTTCTTTATTTATGAATACCTTTGTGTTTCAGAGCAATAAATGTTCTGAAAAGTTTATTTTCAGTTACTTAGATCATAAATGTCTACTTTTCTTGTTTTGTAAATAATAATGTTTTTATTTAAGAGTTACATACTAAATTCTTTAAGTATAAACAAAATATAAAATGTAGAATAAGCATAGGAAAGAAAATTAGCATTTACATTTTAATATTTAATTCAAAATTTAAACCTATGTCTGCCTAAAAGTTACTTATGTGTTTTAGCTTCTCTGGAAAAATCTTTCGACCGTAGATTCGCTTTAACAAGTCAAGATAGATTTTATTTTAGACATTTTGCCAGTATTGGATCAAATATAGGTAGTTCTTCCAGAACTACGTTTGCATCTTTCAGGATTGATTTTCTTATATCAGGTATTGACCATTCTTAATTGGCTATTGCTACGGATTATTTCGAATCAATGGCTTCACCAGTTGAAACACATTTCTGAAATAAAAAAAATAAATGTTTTTTTATATGCATTATTTTTTATGCTTATGTGGTACCTATAATGTTAGTGTTTAATTTTAAAAATGTTGATTGAATTATTCAGCACGAAGTATTCTTTTGGCAACAAAATAGCTATTTTTTATCGAAAACCGCAATTTATGAACAGTTTAACACTTGTAGGTAAGCTGCGTTCAACAATTTAAAAAATATTTAAAATTAATGTTAGACCTGTTTCAATTGTTCTTTGTGAAAAATATATCTAGTGCTATTTTCTAAGGGCGAATCGTAAATGAATATGCATCGAAATCTGTAAAAATCGAAAAGGTGTAACATTTCATCGATGATGTAGCCTCATATTTATAAATTTGAATAAAAACAAAACTGATTCAAATTAGGAATTTCTTACGTCTCATGGTATGTTTGAATTTAGTGTCAAAGTTCATTCCAATCCGTCAGTTAATGGGGCTTTGTGCAACAAACATAGAAAGATACAAACATTCAAACAAGCATAAAAAAATATACAGACAAACATATAAATCCACAAAAGATATATTTTGTATAGATAAACAAAATAGGCAAACAAAAAGTTACTGGAGCATTCCATATTGTCGGCACTTCTTCCATAAATGCATTATTCTAGTGTTTAAATTAATTTGTAACTATATTTTCATTAAAAAAAAAGTTTTGGGTTTTGATGAAACATTTCACTTTTTAGATAAATTTGTTGCGTCTATAATAAAAATATATAAACCTCCAGGCAAAAGTTTCGGGCCATCCTATTTTTCATACACATTGCACAGAAATACGATGGTGAAAGAAATATGAACGATCAATTATAGCAGATATTCACTTATATTTGAAAAGAATAAGTTATATACATTGATATTAGTTTCAAATATTTATTTATTCAATATTTTTTTATTTATGACTGTGCAAAAGTATCGGGATACATACTAATTTTTTTAAAAAATGGAAAAAAATAAAGGAGAATTGGGGTTAAATGTCTTGTACTGCTTCACTCGACTCGATTCTTTGTTGCCATGCCCTTAGCAGTAATGACTGCAGCACACCAACGAGGCATTGAGTCGATTAACCGCGAGATTCGCTCTTTCGGCAATTTCTCCCACTCTTGTCGCAAATGGTTCCACAATTCCGGCTTGTTGGAGTGATTTTTCGTTCCAACACGAAGCTTTAGGTCTTGCCACGAGTTTTCAATGGGATTTAAGTCCGGTGACTGCGATGGCCAGGCTAGGAGGCGGACTTTTCGGCTCGGAATTTTTTTCACAAGACGCGAAGTTTGTTTTGAATGGTTATCTTGTTAAAAAATCCAACCACGAGGCAAATTTTTCGTTGCAAATGGAAGCATATGGTCTAGCAGAATGTTCTTGTACATTGCAGCGTCCATATTGCCGTGAATTTCCAACAGCGGACGACGCCATCAGCAAAAAATGCTCCCCAAACTTTGATGTTCCCACCGCCATGTTTAAAGTATTAGTTTGATACCTTACTTTACATATGGCACTTGCTGGAAGTCTTACGTATTTCCCACCATCACTTCCAAACAATTGAAATTTCAATTCATCAGAAAATAGCACTTTCCACCAATCCGATGCCGTCCAGTGCTCATATTTTTTCGCAAAGTCCAACCTAGCCTTCTTATTCTTTTTGCTAATTAATGGTTTCTTGACGCTAATCCTTCCAATCATCCCTACAGCATTCAGACATCGATACACTGTACTCTGGCTAACATCGGGTAGATTTTCACTTCGTAATTCTCCTGAAATATCGGCTGCGTTTTTTCGAGGATCGACAACACACTTTATCACACGGTTAGTTATTTGTTTTATACTTAGAAATAATACGATTAACAGTACTTTTACCGACAAATAAAGCCCTTGCAATGAAACGTGAACTTTTTCCTTCTGAAGAAAGTTTCTCCACGATTCCTCGAACCTGAATATTCGTGTGTTTCTGCATCGTCGCCACAAGAAGATTAATTTTCCTTTGTGTAGCATGTTTGAAACCAGCGAGCCTAAAATGTAAACAAACCGGAAGTACAGAGCCGCGGCGAGTAGTGGCCCAATATTTTTGCACACCGACGAAAGTCATTTTACGTAGCACACGTAGAATATGCTATGAACCAATGTAATATTTTATGTTTCTGTGCATATTTCAACTCTCTCATATATTTCGGACAATGATAGAGTGGAGGAATAACATTTTTTAGAAATCATATGTAAAAATCAGAGTGGCCCGAAACTTTTGCACGCCACTGTATAACACGTCCACATGACTTCCAATATTGAAAAACACAGTCAATTTTTAATAATTCTGCTATTTTGTACTATCAACAGACATACAAAGTCAAATCTTTATTCTTAAAAAAATAATTAATGAAAAAAAGGGATTTGTATGACGCTGACATGGGGGAGGGGGGAGTTATAAATGTATATTTGGGTTCCAAAGGATAAGTCTAAGCTTCCTTGTTTAAAAGGAATACAAAGGATATATGCTTTTAAATCTAAAACAAAATAGCTATCCAATTTGTTAAAATAATCTGGCATATATTTTCTGACAGAAATCTTGTGGTTTCTTGCGGAAACTTGCATAAAATAAGGAAAATATGCTGTTGATATATATCAAGCAGCGGTCGGCTTTGGATTATAATAAAGTAAAGACAATTTTTTTTCTATTTTTTTAGGAAATGTAAGTTTTAGGAAGAGTATGATTCATTCAATGCATTTGTTTGTTATCAAATACGGAAAGAAAAGACAAAACATGTATTCTTTATTCTAATATGAATTGCATGCGAATTTTTCAGTTATTTTTTCTTTTAGTGTTTTAAAATAGGACTGGAAAATTTCGAGTATATCCCAGTAGATGTCAACTAAAACTTTCTTCATGGGAAAAAAATTCAAGAACAGTCTAATAAATATTTCTTCAGTAGAA
The DNA here is from genome assembly GCA_038502835.1 of Octonoba sinensis. Classification (NCBI taxonomy): domain Eukaryota; kingdom Metazoa; phylum Arthropoda; class Arachnida; order Araneae; family Uloboridae; genus Octonoba; species Octonoba sinensis. The sequence goes on along the minus strand of CM076602.1, from coordinate 103,849,309 downwards.
ATTGAATTTGGGCCAGCTAATAGACATCTTCATAAACGTGACCTGGCCTTCAGTTCTGGAGACTATATTTTCATTTAGGCTAGTGTAAATAACACCAATATTGCTTGCAATAATATCAACTGTCAGCATGCTCTTTCATCATCAAGATCAGTTATGGGTGTCAACTGATAAAAATGGTACTTATATTTCGATTTCAAAATCAAATAAATTCGCCTAAATATACGTTTATGGTGGTTAAAAAACAGTTGAAATTGGAGTAATTTGGCATTTCTAAAAAGATTAGCCTTACAATGCAATTTCTTCTAATTTTGGACAAATATAAATGTATGCTGGTTCAAAAATAAGTTAAGAGGATAAATATTTTCCATTTCTGAAAACACTTAACATCAGAAACATGAATGAAACAGAAATCGAGTATAAAAAATCTGCATAAATACAAAAAGGAAACTGAATATTTCTGCATAGCTGCGTAAGAATTTGTTTAAAATCAAATAATCAAGCTTCTTGATGACATTTTTGCTTTCCCGTGCTCCATACAAATACAGAGAAAGAAGCAAACGTATGTGTTAATTAATGTAAGTACTTGTTCAAAAGACCCTAATAAATACTTTCTACCACGAGCAATACAGATAAAATGTATTTCAGGTGTGGCCCAAGTGGTCAGACATGGATTCAGGATAGAGTGAGCTTGAGATCTTGAACCCATAGAATGGAAAATGCTTGCCCCAATCCTTGTATGCAAGAAATACCGATTCAATGAAAGCAGAAATAACGCTACTATTGTGGAAAAGCTTTTTTTTTTCTTACTTTTGTAACTTTGGAGAGTATTAGGTTCTGACAATTTAATGAGTCTTTGGTACTTGATTTCTGTAAAATTACAAAGTGCGTTCTTTGTAAGTCACATGTTTTTTCTTCTATGTAATTTCCTTTCTATAAGTGTCTATAGTTTCGAGTTATTTAATTCTTTGTAATTTTAAGTCAGACTCCAGCTAAATTATTTTCTAGGAGATTATCGTGTTTTTTTGAAGAACGTTTTTACGTTAGGGGTATCTAAAACACCAATGCAACCGAATTCTACCAGTACATTTTTTTCAACTGAAACAGAGTTTATATTACAATATATAATAAACTACAAGCTTTCTACAAAACTCATTAACATTATTTTTTATCAACAGAATAATTGCTTATATTGTTCATCAAATTTTGATTTGAAGATCGTTTTAACAAGCAAATGAAAAGGAAGCAACGTTCAAACTTGCCGATCAAAATTGCGTTTAACAAAGGTATAAAAATACAATTAGCAACTGATAGTAAGCATTTATCTTCAAAACATTACTAATCGTAAAAATTTACTATCAGTACATAAATTTGAGTTAAGAAAATTGTTTTTTAACACTCTAGCATTATTATTGGAAAATTGTCAATTAGTTATATCTAACTCCTGCTTTAGTTGCTAAAAATATAACCACTTACAAACTTTCAATATACATCTATAATAAATATACATCCATAATAACTTCTGAAAGATACGTTAGTGCAAGAATCTGCATGTCGGAAAAAAATCCTTTCATTTCCGTTTAAATCATATTCCTAATCGTAAAAGTAATTTCAAAACGAACGACAAAAAGCGACAATGATAGAAACGTTTCCAATACCGAAAATAAAAGTTCTATCGCTTTTCCATTTCCGTTATCAGCGTCAGGTAACTAGCTTTTAGTGTCATTATTATTGTGTTTTTACCACAGAGCACATGAAAGAGATTGGAATACTTTGAAAAGATATTCTTTCAATGCCTTTCATTTCACTTCAATTCAGAAATTCATGGATATATTGAAGTTGGTTTTGCTGAAAGATGCATTCAAAACATTTCTGACAAACTTTTAAAAAGTCTTTCAAATTTAATACCAATAAATGATACGTTTCGTTGATTGTGTGATTTTTAATACGAGCAATAAATCTGTAACAAATTTTCAATTTATGAAGGAAAAGAAATGGTTTTCTGAAGTCTTTAAAATATATTCATAAATGAAGCTTCAGCATTACTTTTAATTTATATTTCAAAAGATTATTGCAATTTTTGTGCAAGTTTCAAGTCGCAGATATTTGAAAATGTAGAGACAGACGCTGGCATTTGCAATGCTAATTTTCAGATTAAAACTTAAGTAATTACTTTTATTTAATACCTAAATCGCTAAAGAAAAGGAAATAATCAAAATGGAGAAATGATAGCCATTGAGTGCACTAGTTAACACGATGAATGTATATAGTCACATAGCTAGTAACAAAATAACGTGATGTGTTCAGGCACAGGACAAAATGCAACAAAATTTGTTGCACATGTGCATTAAAGTATAAAATTTCTTTTTAAAGGGCAAATATCAGAAGTCGCCGCTAGGAAAAGTGCCCTTGAAGTTGCAAGTGTAACATGTGTCGTTAAGTGAACACCTGGTTACCAATTGCATCAGTAAATATTAGCTTTCATAATAATAATCAACAACATATCTCGTTGCATACAAAAACAACATGATTGCTAAAGCTGCATTAATTGCATGACATTTTCAACATTAGATTCCATAATTTTGGCATTCATTTATCTGATATATAACGTTTGCCGTGTCTTAAAGGTCTAGGTGTCAGAAGCATCTCCTTGATACATTTTTAATTACGTACTTTCAGCAAGTAGCGTAGCATTTTCTTCTCAAAAATAATATTTGGAAACACATTTTCCTGCAGCGTTTATCCATTTCTATTTAAGTATTTTTTTCAATGAAAATTTTGTTCCATTTTAACCCATTTAACTGAAAACATTTTTAAAGCCACAGAATGATAAACAATGGATGCATTTGTGGCATTGACAATTAATCATATGGACTTCATTATATATTTTTTTTATGCATATTAGTTTTACTTTTGGTATGGACACCCCATGAACAAAAGTTTTGTTTTGATATTTTACCCTGAGGAAAGTATGTAGGAAAAGTATGGTTAGTTGGCCCGATTTTTCTTCTACACATATATTTTTGTAAATGATTGAACATTACAAAGCACTATTACGCAACCAATCTCAGCACGCCTTTAAGATTTATTTTATACTAGCTGACATGCCTCGCTTTGCGCGGGATAACATTGCATTATTCCTAGGCCAAGTGACACATGTCCAAAATGCCGTTGTAAATATATAAAGAAATAGTTAAAAAATCCCAGTTGAAAATGGTCAACCGTCCTTAAAAATCCCATTTAAACGGCAAAACTCCTCAACAATCACAATTACATTAAAAGCAGCGCAGCCTATAAAAACGCCTTTGAGACTAAAAATAACAGTCCAAAATAATCCTCATTAAAATGAAAACAACAGTTCATAAAAATCGTCATAAGAGTCAGGTAAACAGTAACTAAAACACACCCCCATCTGCATCAGGACAATAATTTCAAAATAACATCAAGAGTCCGTTAAAATCCTAATTCCAATATAGAGAACATTACATCTAAAAATTCCCATCAGAATAAGAGCAGTATTCTCTTTAAAAATACCCATCCGATGAAGAACAACGGTCCCTGAATATCCCTGCTAGAGTAGAGAAACATTCCTTAACGCCCACCATTTGAATAAAGAAAATGATTCCTAAACATCCCTAATAGAATTAGGACCATTAGTCAAAAAAATTCTCCATTAGAAAAGAGACGTCACTGACTAAAAATATTCGTTAGACTGCAGACTTTAACAGCTGCTTTTCCTAAAATTACCAACAGTCCATCTTAAAATCTCACTCGGAATAAGGACACCAGTTTCTAAAAATCTCGCTTTGTAAAATCGTCAAAACATTTTCTGAAAATTCAACAAAATATAACTTGTATAAAATTCGGCTAAAAAGGTAGAAAGAAGAACATTGTTTCCAAAGGCAAATAAACATGCACATTTAACCTCTTCAGACCCCAGAACTAAGCACAAACAATTTTGACGCAATTTTTTGGTTCTCGGATTTAAAAAAATGATTACAAAACAAAATAACAATTTTTTTTTAAATTTTAATTAATAATTAGTTTAAATAATAATTAATGCCCAATTTCCATGTTTTGAACGAAGTAAATTATCTGTTGATTAATTTCAAAAACAATTGGGTGTTTAAGCTTTCGAATTGCACAAACAGTAGTTAATAAAAGTATTTTAAAATGTACCCAACTGAGTACACTTGGAATGAAGAGGTTAAATTGGAAAATGTTGAATTCTGAACCCATACTTTCATGTGAAATTTAAGTTGATAGAAAGAAATAACTAAATGCTGTCCAAACGGTGCCAAATAGACAGTACAAAAATTAAATAAATGTTATAAAATAAATCACTTGAGTAAAATAAGGAATCAATCAAAACCGCTATGTAAAAAAGTTAAAATAAAGCAGAAGATCGCCAAATTACGCTATAGTAATGGAAGCATAACGCAAATGCGCCATGATTCTTTAGTGTAAATCACATATTGAATTAAATGAGTACAATATTACTAATAAGGATTTGTGGCGCGGTTTGGAAAAGTAACGAAACACAAAGTAATATATTGAGAACAATTGACTGAATGTTTAAGTTTCATAAAAAAGCAGCGATATCGAAAACCTTCCAACCTAGTAAATGTATGCGACTTACTACAAAATAATTTTCATTAGTTTTACGTTAACAAAAATAATCTGTTTGGCCACAAAAGTACCATTTATTTTACCGAAAACGCACAAATTGAGCAGATAAATTCCGAGGTAAGCCTCGTTTGAAAATGCGCGAAAACTACTTTAAATGAATATTGTGCGCGTTCTATTTGTCTTACGAACTGCAAAAAAAAAAAAAAAACCATCTTGTGCAGTTTTTTACGGGCTGGCAAAATTTTTTAATATGCTGCAAAAATCATCTAAAACGTGAGATGTTTCTTCGATGAGATAAATCCAAAATTAACAGTTTTGCTTAAAATAGGAATAAAAAAAGTAAAAATTCGAATTTTAGGAAAAACGCTTCGAGGTGCACGAGAACCTGACCCAAGGTACGTGTAACCAAAATTTCGTACTTCTGGACCATTCCAACTTGCCAGGAGGTAAGCGACAGATACATACGCACAAACACACAAACTGATACACAAACTTTTGGTTTTATTTATATAGATTGAAAAAAAAAATGGAAGTATAATTCAAGTGGCAAATATTAACACCTAGTCGCTTGGACTAATTACAGGGCTATTGCCCCTATTGCAGGGTAAGTAGGATTATGTCATTTATTTAATGGTCTGATATTATGTAATTTATAGAAGAAGAAATGTCCAAAATCTATCAATTCCTATTTTTCATTTACGAAGAAAGAAAACATAAGCTATCTTAAGAAAACTCGTCCTACACACACCGTTCTTTCATATGAAGTGTCATACTACACGTTAGAAAATTACACAATTTGGTGAATACAAAAACCACGAAGACGCGACTAAAACGTATTACGATTTTTTCAAATTTAGTTTTTCCACATCTCATAGTCCTTAAACAATTCCATTCATATTTGCATGTAACGTATTTACACAGATTTCCACAGATTCCAAAATTTTATAATTGAAAAACCTTTTATTTGTAAAGTATTTATCAGTAAAGCTATAAATACGTAACTTCTTTCCAACAATTTTAATTACTAAAGTTGCTTGAACTTCTGATATTTTCAACACTTAGAAATCAGAATCAAGTACGGTGTTCAGGAGTTGAACACCGCACAAAGGACGGCTTTAATTAAAGAGGATGGCGGCCATTGTGTTTTCTTAAGCGTTGCCCAATTCCTTTTAGAGCCTATCCCGTTGTTTACGTTATCGAACTCTAACTTCCCTTCATTGATGAATTTCTATTGTAAGTTTCCAAGGTTTAGAGACTCACATAGGTAATGCAATAAAATAAGTTAGCCTACTTGACGCTTCCTTTAAACTGGGAATTAAAATCGATTCTGCGAGATTTGGTATTTACAGACAACTGAATGTAAATAATATATGAAGCCTTCAGCGCGAGAATGGCCTATCAAACAAAAATGTATCAAAAATCTCTTGTTTGAAAACATATATAAGGTAAAACCTGGTGAGATTTCGCGGTCGGAGAGATGGCGCACTTGATATTTTTAGGGGGGGGGGGAGGTCTGAGTGCACCGCGATTTCAGGTAGTTGTACAGCCACAACAGCACGTTGTCTACTTGAATTCATAACTTTTTTTCTCTGCAAATGTATGGCACAACGTCGTTTTTATAGTTTGCTTCCCAAATGTAAGGGCTTGACTTTTCATTACAGTTCCTCTGATTTTCATTGTGATGTGAGTACAACAATATACTTTTTAAGGAAAAGTATTTTCAACTATTTTGACGATTTACTTAATATCTACTAATTATCGAAAGCCATTTTCCATACGTGTAAACCACCCATATTTGCAATCTCACCCACCCTATAAGGAGAAGAGCGAAAAATACGTCCCTTAGTTTTATTCCTGCTGTCGTTATAAATTATAACATAACAAGGAAATAGTGATGGAAATACATAAAAAAGGAATTTAGTCTATAATATTCTTCGAAAGTTTTGAAAAAAATAACTGTTTTTGTTATTTTAAATAAAGTTTTCCAATTGTGCGCCATCGACACCGGCTTTATCTTATATAAATATACAGTATGCATTAAATACAAAGATTTTTTTTCAAAGTTTCGATAAATTTTCAACTTTCATTCCGAGCCAAAATTTTTTTCAGTTAGGACACTTTGGTCAAACCTCATACATGGGAGTTTTTTAAAATTCTCCGCCATTTTTAAGTGGATTTCTTCATAAAAGCATAACAGTTGACACTTGTAATCCTTATTCTGATCTTTAAAATGTCATTGCATATTTTTATTTAAAATGTACAAAAAAACTTTTAATTTGATTTCAACAGAAAATACCTCAATGTTCTTGAGTTAAAAAAATATTTTGCTTCAATGAGAAAAATTACTTTCTGTAAGGAAAATCTCTTTGTTGTAATCAATGTATAATACTAATAATAACAATAAACCATTTGCTCAAAAATTTGAAAATTTGGTATAGCTTGTGGGATAGTAACCAATTCGTTTCTTTGTACCGTTTTATAAAAGATAGTAAATGGTATATTGTTCATATATTTCATCCAGTCGCAGGATTTGGATTTTATCTATCGGGAAACAAAAATTCCCTTTTTTAAAGAACTGCTTAATCCCACGAAGAGTATTACATCCAGCAGATGTTTCTTAGACGATAGAGGAAAACATGAGAGCAAAATATTTCCCTCATCCAGCATGGCTATCTGAAATTTTTCGTTAATCCTCTTATGAGATGCGCTCTGATACAGGAAATTTGGTATACTTTTTCATAAAACATATTTTTCTTGTATTCGTTTAGATTGGAAATATAGGTGAAAACTTTTAGTCATAACACTTGCTATTGTTAAATTGTGAGGAAATATAATAGCCATTAGAATCCTCGTAATAAGTAAAACTCTAAAGTTGGATTTTAATACAGAGAATATCATATTTCGTTTCAAAGTTCAAAATTTCCTTCATTCGTATAATGATATTTTTTGAAAAAATTATTATTAAGATTTATAATTTAAAATTTTTTTTTATATTTTGCTTTTACGGTCAGAAATGCTTCGTTTTCGATAGTTATAAGCAATTTTCTGTCTTTATCCTATGCCCTCTTTATCTTACGTATCTCCCCTTTTGTATAGGGTATACGTTTTTGTATAGTCAAAAGGTAAGACCTTTCGACTCGATTTCATCAATTCTACATTATTTATTATCAATGTATAGTTCTATGAATATGGAGCAATTTGTTGATTTTTTACTTTGAAAAAAAACTCAGAATAATTTTGTGTTGTGATATATCCTAGCGCATTTTTATCATACCTTTAAAAAGTCCTTTAAAACTGCACAAGATGCCCTTCATTCGAAGATCGCACCACGATTAAATTATGCGACGAAATTTTAAAAGGGAAAGCTACCTCATGTTATGTACGAGCGTCTACAATTATACATAAAAACAAAATTGATAATTGGACCATTTCAGAAAATAATCCAAAAGATAGCTGCATGAAATCGTGTTTTTTTTCTTACATTTTAAAACTATTCTACATTAGAAAAAAATTAGAAACATAAAATGTAAAACAACTAATGTCAAACAGCCCACACTTTTTCTTAACATTAAAGTTAATATTTTGCTTGCAATGCTTTTATTCTGATCATTTTCAATTCGTTCAAGGAAAAAAAGACTGTATTTAGTCGTGGGTCACCACCTATCAACATTGTGTGCTTCTTTGTAATTAATAGCTTCACTTTCATTCAATCTTCTGTTATTTATAACTTAGCGTTTTCAAAACACATAACATATTTATACTGCAGCGATTTTAAAGAGCTATTTTTTTTAAACACAAATGCTTGAAATGTACGCATGCAACATAAAGTCAAAGCAAAGCTGCATTTAATTAATTAAAAAATTGAAATGCTAACACAGCTTTATAGCTTTAATGCACAGCGGAAAGAAACTTTATTGTCAACTTTTTAGGGATCTTTACTAATTAATCTCTCATTAATCTTCTTTTGTGCTAAAAACATCTGCCTTTCAAAAACTGTAGCTTTAATTTGTAACTTTTACAGCGACAAAAGTTTTCAAATAAAAAATGTGTTAATTTATACTGTGTTTATTTTTTAGAAAAGGGGGGTAGTCTTAAATATCGATAAAAAAGAAACACTATTTTAGTTAAAAGCAATTAAATTAATATTTTCTCAATTCCCAGAATTACAGCGAATTTAAATTACGATTGCTGCTCTTTTTAACCTACTTTCACGTAAAAGTAAAAAAAAAAAAAAAAGTATGAAAGTAGGCTTATTGCATCATAAAAATTTCGTTAAAAATAAAGGTCAAAAATAAGTGAAGTAATTAAATAAAGAATTTTTTAAAAAAAGTTATTTTTTGAGATGAGGAAAATGTATGCATGTCTGTCTGACAGTATGTTTGCTGCCCTCCTCCCTAATAACCTATGAGTCTGATTATATATATATATATATATATATATATATATATATATATATATATATGCATTCGATATCGTCAATAACATTAAATTTCCATATTTTATTATTTGATTTGAACAATTTTCCGCTCAATTTTGAACAGTTCAAAAAGTCTTAACATTATTAACATTATGCCTAAGAGAAAATATGAAGTATTTTTGAAGTAATTGGGAACAAAGCTAAATGTGAAAGGATGATAGATTACGAAATTATAAATTTTATCTTGGTGTATACAGTAAAGTAGGCTTGTATTGTCTAGATGGAACTTCTTGTCTATAAAATGGAATGTTACTTTTATTTACTAAAACTATTGAACATAGTTAGAAGCATGTTTTAGGACTTGAAAAACTTCTTAAACAAAATAATGTAATGAGAAGAATAATTAAAACCTGATCCCAATTAGTTGCATTTTACCATTACTTAAAATATCCGATACATCTGTTCATTCATGTATTGTATGCTTGGAGCGAATACATTTAGTAAAGTATGGCTAGTTTCTGAGCTGTTCATTTAAACAAAATTGCATGTGTAACGACAACAAACTTCGATAAAATCACACTAATTCTTCCATCTGATATTTTTTAACCTATGTTTAGAATGGGTGTCTGTGCGGTTTATCGTTTTCTTGATTTAGCGCCAGACAAATGCCTTGACAGATTCTGGTAAGTTTTGAAGCAAAACAAAGCCATTCCATGCAAGGAAAAATTTTGTTATTTCTTATTAGGATTTTTTAAAAGTCTCCCAATGCTTGTATGGTTTTGAAACTGAGAAAAAGTCAAAATGTAATTTTTTTTATATATCATGACGATTACCCCTTCAGAATTTGCGCCGCGAAAAAAATACTCACACCGAGAAGAAAAAAGTCTCTTGTGTTCTACTTCATGGGCGAAGTTGCTGCTCTTTCCATCTTCTCCTTGTTACTTTCCCTTGCTGCACTGATGTGCTTTGCAATTCTTAAGCCTTTGTCTGACGCCAAGGGCGTTTGTTAGTCAGAGTGGTCAAGTGCAAATGTTTTTCTCATCGTGCGAGTTCTGTTTTTTTTTCTTTCTTTTTTAGCAAGCGAGTGCTCGTGTGGTTTCGAGAAAATGATTTTTTTAAATTTTGTTTCATCAAATATTGAACCAGCTATGTACCTACATGGACTAAAATAAATGAATATATCAATTACATAGTATAATTGTTTAATTATTTAAATTTATGGGTAGTTTAAAATTGTTTTTATTATATATGTTATATAATTCGATATATTTTAAATAATATTATTATTTTGGGTACCATTTGGAGTTTTGAAGAAATAAAAATGCTTTTTAGTTAAAAATATTTCATTTTTCTGTCATTTTTCGAGGGAAATAGGTTGTGTGAGAAAAGCGTTAAATCGCGAGCTCTCAGATTTCTTATTTTGATGCGAATTCTGAAGAGTTAAAACTTCTATTATAACAACTAAAACTAGTTTTAGCAACTAAAACTCAAACAATCATTTAGATCTGAACGCAATAGTCAAGAAAAAAAGTTTGGGAGCACAACGCTTTTTTTTTTTGGTTTTGTTTATTTTTCTCCCCGTTACAAAATTGCAGAATTGTTTTCTTTAGTTGATCTGATTGCGAACATAAATAATTGGAACCTTTTGAAATTTGCTATAGACTGCACGTCACCAAATTTTGGGACTTTTAAGAAAACGAACTAAAAGCGAAGCATTCACTAGACATTGTTTCCCATTGCAAAATGACTTTTTAAAGAATTAGTATAGTAAACAGTGTAATGAAAAATTTGTGGTTTTTTTCTTTCAATTCTAGCTTTTAAATGTAAAACTGTAAATTTTTCTTTTATTATTTTTTTCTTTTTTTGTAGAACTCTTATAGTCAAAATTTCGTATTACGATCATATTTTTAATCCCTGAATTTCATTTAGTCAATGTATTTAAAATCCGAAGTTAAAAAGTGTAGAAACCATTATAATGAAAACAAAATACAAAAAGGCTTCATTTCTTGTCACTCACCATGAAAAAAAAAAAAAAAAAGCACGCCTCATTACTGCTGCAAATTTTCCTCTTTTTAACATTTTCTTTTTCTGGCCGTAAATAGTTGAGACCAAAGTTTATACTAGTTTGTTTCAAGGAAACATTTCAACATCCAGGTATCCAGAGGTTACTGTTTTAAGCTTTTCAAATATCAGGGCAATCTTGAAATTAGGTAAATGTTCTACTTTAATAGGGTTATAAGCAGTTTGAAGCAACTGTTGATTGTAATCGGAAAACGCTTTAAGAGGGCTCTTGATATTCATTGGGGAGTGATAATTTAATTGGGATCTGCCTTGTTGGGCCCTGAGTACATTGCTGGTTGTAACTTTTGCACTTGCATTTGTTGTATTTGCATAAACTCAATTTAGCACTGAAAACCATGAAATCAATTTTCTAAGTTTAAGGGTATTACTGGCAAACCGTATAACCCACTGAAATCGTATCCGCGGAAAGAAAACTTCATACACGTATGCTTTATACAAGAGCTAAAATGAATAGTAACATCCCTGGAGAACATATATATATATATACACATGTTTCTTTTTTCACAAAATGGTGTGTTTTAAGACATTCTAATAAGAAATTTCACGGTCAAATGTTGGAACTATTCACATCTAGATACGCACGGAAAGAAAACCTCTCAAATGATTTTCTCCGATCACATATATGCCTGTAAAATATTGAAAAATCAAGAACCTAGCTTGCCTTAATGAAATCAACAATAAAAGGCAAATCCTAATGAAATAACAAAATTAGCCACAGTTCCGAAAAAAAATCAGTTAACTGAAATGCTAGACGGGCAGTGCCACAGCTCTTGCATATCATAACAAATATCATTGCAAAATATCGAAAAACTTTATGAAATCAAAGCGTTGCAAATGTTTATTACAACCTGACGAATGTTTATTACTAACTGCCAGAAAAAGTTTAATATATGTTTTCAAGTGTAAAAACTTAATAAGTATAAGCAAAATTTAAAAAAAAATTACACGACTTTGAAATTATGTATGAAGGTTCTTTTTTATGTTTTACATTTTCAATAAATGAGAATCGAAGCATATTTGAAAATGCAGCGTACTTAAAGAAGAATTAATAAATGCAGGTGTACATCATCAATCTATTTTAAATTGAGAAATTATGCAGCAACAGAATTAATCTAGTAACTCAGAACAAAACAAAAGTGTGGAGCTCTGAAAATCAAACTAATACATACACAATAAGAATAATCATTTTCCAAACTCTTTCGCGACAACCGAGGATCTATATTTAACAAAAAGTCTTTAAATTTCGGAGAAAAATTGAAAAGAAATAAATGAGATAATATTGAAAGGAATGACTCTGAAAAGAGAGAAAGAGAGATAATATCAAGCTACATCGTTTTTCGATTTAGTCTTCTTAGATTTAAAAAAAAAAAAAAAAAAAAAAAAAAAAAGTCATTATCATTGTGCGTTTTTACACTGCAAATGTGAAGAAATATCGATGATTTAAGATATTTTTTATTCAAAATCATTTATTTCTATTTGTCATAAAGTATTCCTATATCGCATACACGTTATAAAGACGAATTGCAAAGATAGATATTTTTTGTTGTAATCTATATAATTAAACAAGAAGTTCCGTCTAGAACTATACGAGCCTAGTTTCCCGTATACACCAACATAATGTTATCTAGCTAAATCTCTCTCTTTATTATTTGGTGTTAGTTCTTAATTAGTTTAAATGTACCCTTTTCAACGGTTGATACACATTCATTCAGTCATTCATTCATTCATTCATTCATCCATTACTCATGCATGTATTCATTTATTCATTCACTCATCCGTTTACTTTTTTTGCAGGGGAAAAACTTCTCTTCATTATTCTAAGGGAGAGTTTTCTGGAGTATTACAGTTTTTTTTTCTTTTTAATTGGGATATTCCTGATGACAATTTTTAGAACGACTGCCGTTCATGCTATTTAACAATTTATATTCCAAAAATGATTTTAAAGGACAGTTGTTGGTGTCCTAACAAGGACTGTAACAGGGACTATTCACTTTGTCTAAGAACTGATACTCTTTTTATATTAGGGACTGTTGTCTTTATTCTTGTGGGTTTTTTTTTTTTTTTGTGACTAATGTTGTGGGTGTGAAGGGGATTTTCAGGGACTGCTGTTCTTACTCAAACGGCATTTCAAAAGGCTTTGTCCTTATTGTAATGAAAGTCTTTTCAGTAAAAATCCCCTTATTTATATAGAACAGTGCTGAACATGTGTCAACATGACATCGATCTTCTTCCACCAGGGAATGACGAAATATTCGAATCTTCACATGCAAAACCGGGAAATTCAGTTAGTAAAGAATAATAAAGATTCCGCCCACGAAAATCAATTAGCTATACATTCCGTTTGAGGCCTAGAAGGTTTCTTAAGCAATAATAAATGAAGCGTTTTTTGTGTAAAATTCAAACTTTGATCTGTGAGCTCATGTATACAAGTTCGATAATTCCTGTCATTTTTAGCTTAGTTTCCCAAAAAAGTATTAAAATAAAAGACACTATAGAAAGTTTAATGTATTGTAAAAAATAAATAAAAAATTTAATACAGGGTTTTGAAATGGATATAAGCGTGTCTGTGTGTCCCTGGAATCCAATTCGAACAAACAATTTTCATTTGGAAGACCTCGGAAAGGATAACTCCTTCCCACATTTAAAAAAAATAATTTAAACAATTTCTTTTTCCATTTTGAACAGTTCAAAAAGCTTAACGCAAGCGCTTGCGAGAAAATTTAAATCCTGTACGAGTCCTTTTGCTTCTTAAAATATCATCTACGCGCTAAATAAATATTAAGACAATATGCAGTTAGTGAAACAGTGACTTATTACCCTTTATCTTAAGTATTGGTAAATTACAGAAACTTACGTTAAGCTATTTTAAACGAAAACCGCGAAAGATAAAACGCTAAAGAAGATTTTATATTCATAATTTGAAAGTACACATATGCATATTTTTCGATTACAACGCATGATCCTATGGCGGGGGGGGGGGGGAGATTTCTCCCTAATAGGACTGTACAAAACTTCAAACCTAAAAAAATTGTTCAGTGGCATTTCAAAATATGTTCCTAATATTAAATGCTAGCTAATATCCAAAGCGATAATCATGACTTTGATCTCTTCTAAATTTAAATTTTTATTGATAGATTATTAGCAGAGAGATAACTTCATCTAGGATTGGCGTAAGATAAACAAGCAGAACGTGATTTCGTGCTCCACAGAATAGAGCAGTGATTTAAATAGAGGGACTTTGCTTTCGCTAACAGCTTTGAATTTTAATAATGCAAATTAGAGTAATGGTAGAATTGACTCTACTCAGAGTTTGAGTATACGTAATTTATTCCATGTGATCTAAATTACTGAACACTATGTTAGTTATCTGTATATGGCTTTTATTGCTTTAAAGATTGTTGTTTGAATTACTATATGCTCATAATTAAATAATAATGATGATAGTATTTTTTATTTGTTCATAAAAGATTAACATCAGCAATAATATTAATGATAATAATAATAAATGAAAGTTCATTTTCAAAAGTTATTTATTAAAAAAATCACTGTTTAAAGAAAATAGTAAATGAAATGTTTTTAATCAAGCCAAAATTGAATTATCAATGCTGAAATATTTTATTCTTCCATCTAATGCAATCCTTAGGTATAAAAAAACACTTAACTGTATGAACACTATGCATATCACTTTTTTATATATATATCTATATAAGCAAAAAAGTTTTACAGGCTTTTATTAAAAAAAAAAAAAAAAAAAAACAAGAACTTCTGTCTAGAGCCGTATACACCAACCTCACAATTTAATCTAGCTATATATATATCTCCTGTTTATTTAGCTTTAGTTCTTAACTACTTCAACCATACCTTTTTCAAAGATTAATAAACTTTGCTTCACTCATTTAATCATTTATTTACTCACTCATTTATTTACTCATACTTTCAAACATTGATTCATTTATTTATTTTTTTCATTTTATTCACTCATTCGCTTATTTATTCATTCACTCATTTAGAAATATCCCTAAAAATTCAGATCAACAAATTTCATAGGAGAATAGGCTCGTTTAGTTCTGGTTTAGCTTCGTATCTGTAAATGTTCTACACCATAAGATTTTTCCGATAAAGTTTGTTTCAAGCAAATCCCTCTGCTAGATGATGATTTTTAGTCTGATTAAAATTTCCCCGTAGGTGCTAATGTTACATTTTTCTGAACAAAAATTGTTCAAATCAAGAAATATTTCACATCCAAAGCTCCTTCTATTAATCTTGTTCAATGGAACTTGGATTTTATGTCCCAAGGTTTATTTATATATATTTTTTCATATTGCCTCAAAACCGCAAATTTTAAGATTTTTTGAACTGTTCAAAATTGAACGAAAAATTATTGTAATAAAAAAATAAAATATGGAAACGAGATGTTCTCGCCAAGATCTTTCGAATTCAGAAAAAAAAATATCATCCGAATCTGGCAATTCCCTCAAAAGTTGTTAAGGCAGTCGAACCATACAAAAGTTGGTAAGGCAGACACACATTTTACCCATCTCAAAACCCAACTTTCAATTTTTCTTTTATTTTTCAATCTATATTTTTTTTTCTTACTTTTATGGGAAAGTAGGCTAAAAAACGCGGAAAATATCCAAAGAGACTAAAGGACTATCACTAATGACTGGAATTACCTGGAGGGTTTGCCTTTAAACTATTTGGGTGTCACACTGTACCTTTTTATGCAAGAGATAAATACATGGCACATGGGACAAATAAGAGACTCAATTTAATTTCAGTACTAGATTTTACCACACGTTCTCTAGCTATTGTTAGAATTTTGTAACAACGGCGTTTCTTAATGTATTAATACGATGTTACTCAAGGGAATATTTTCGCTTTTTTTATATTCCGGAATTTATTACAGAATGTTGAATAGCAAAAAGAGCGATGAAAGTCTTTGTCTTTAATCTACATGGTTAGTGAAATATTGATAGTGTTTCAATCTATAAAATGAGTTTTTTGTGTAATTTGTCCATATAACTTGAAGAAAAACGGTGATGCGTATTATACAATATTCTTTGCAATGGAAGCGTGGATAAGAAAATTGAAAAATAAAAGTAGGACATTCAGTTACTATTTTTTATTTTATTTTATTTATTTATTTTTTTACTGAAATTAATATTCAAGAAATATGGAGTAGAATAAAGATAATGTGTTGCTCTTTAAAAACAAATGTCGCTTAATTTAATGAGAATAGTTTAGGAAGGAAAGACATAATACATATATTCTGGATATCTATCTATCTACCTGCCTATCTGTCTATCTGGCTCGATGTTTTTAATATGACTTTTCTTTTAATTACAAATTTGATTAAGAGAAATGTAGCAAAAAAAGTTGTTTAATATGCAATTAAACAATAAGTGTTTCTAGCATAGCAGTCGTTTTTTTTTAAGAGAGAAAAAAATGGAGACAGTAGTATGAATTTTAGAATGCATATTAACATTTTATTACATATGAAATTTCAATAGTGCAACAAGTCTAATACAAATCCTAGTTGTTAGTTACTTAACTTTAGATTTTGTAAAATAATGTTTAATTTTCATTTTCTTGGAATTAGAAAAATAATGCTTTTAAAGCAATAGAATAAGATACAGCTTTTTATTTTTGGAAAAAACTGATTGTTCTAAATAAGTTTTATCACTGAACTATTCAATTTACACAACTTTCAAGCTCTAAGAGATACCACAAAAGTACACTTTACAAGTATAAATATTTTTTAGTGTTGTATAATATATATATATATAGTTTTTAATAATTTCTGTAAAAAAAATACTCTACAGTCCGATTTAAAAAAATAGAATAATGAAAGAAAATATGGTCAATTGAATTGAAAATCTAATTTATCAAATAAATAATCAATAATATCAAATATAAATTGTTATACTATCAATCTGCATATTTTGCAGATTATAAAAATGTAAACACATTACAATGAAATAGAAAATATATTTAAATCTGCAAACGACAAAAAATTCAAAATAGTAGAATACTTCATAACATGGTTCAAAAAATTAGAATAATGTAAATATATTTTACATAATTTAAACTCTGAGTGTTCTTACTTGCTAATCAGTACTTTGTTACATCACTCTTAGCTTTAAGGACAGCTCTTAAACGGTTTTTCATATTATTAACTAATGGTTCACAAATATTTTTATCCAAAATCGCCCATATGCTCTTTATACTAGAAATAAGATCTTTTTTTATCTCTAGGCGCAACTTCTTGCAGTTGATTTTTCATCATAATTCCCCACAAATTCTCGATGGGATTTAGATCGGGTGAGTTCGCAGGTCAAGGGAGTACATTTATTTCCTTCTCTTTGAGCCATTTAGTTGTTGATTTGGAAGTGTGGGAAGAAGCTGAATCTTGCTGGAACAAGAAACCGTCATCACATAAATCATCAGATGAAGAAATCATGGAATGTTCAAGAATCTCCTGATGGACTTTTGAATTGGCTGTTGTAGAAACAATACACAACCTACCTGGGCCTTGAGCAGTTATGCAGCCCCAAACCATGACAGAGGTCGAAAATTTAACCGAATGTTTTAAAAACTCTTTATTATAAGCTTCTTGTTTAAGTCTCCAAACACGCATATCTTGATTCCCATGAGACACACGAAACATACTTTCATCGCTGAAGAGTACCTTTTCCCAATCATCTTGATAACAAAATAGCCTTTGTTTACACCATTTAACTCTAGCAGCCATTTGCTTAGATGATAAGAATGGCTTTATCTTAGGCACACGTGATGTAAAACCTAATTTGTGAAGTCGTCGTAATATTGTAGATTTAGAAACATTTATAATCACTTATTTCCATTTTCTTTGCACATATCTCCCACTTCGAAAGCGATGTTTCTTCACAATCTTTTTCAATTGCCTTTCGTCTCTTGTTGAAGTTACTGGCTTTCGACCACTTTTAAAGTGTTTATTTTGAAAACACTTATTATTAGAATATTCTCCCAAAACTCTACTCACACTTGCCTGAGAGCATTTCCCTTCTTTTGCTATAAAAAGTTGTGTTTTTCCTTCTTTGTGCAAGTACACAATACGAAATTTCACAGCCTCAGATAAGTCGCTCTTTCTTCCCATATTAAGTAAATAATAAGCTAAAATCAAATGCCAAACTACTTTTTATTTTCCACGGAACACATTTTATAGTCCCGCAGATGGTAATCCCGCAGCTGTTCTCTAAACCAATAGGAAAAAGTTAATTATTCTAATTTTTTGAACCATGTTGTCCAGATATTCTAATATTTTTTAAATAGTTAATTATTAATATAGCAGATAAAATAAATATTTATGTTATATTTATAAATGCTGTGAAGATAATTAGATATTTTTAATACATATTTTTCTGAACACAATATGCACATTGACGCTTTAGCAACATTCAACCCATTCTTTTTTACATTATTCTAAGTTTTTGAATCGGACTGTAGAAATCTAGAAAGAAAGAAAATGGATGCGTTTTTTCAAACTACTATATGCGTGCTTTAAGAACACACGAAGATCGAAGATATTTCATTTATCCATTGGTACCTGGTATAAACTTCCTAGTAACATTTTTAGAATGCCCCAATGATATAAAGATTTACCCAATTTCTCTAACATTTCTCACTTCAACTTTTTTTTCCATCTTCAGCAACTACGACTTTTTATAAGAATTTTATTATTTTTTTTTTGTACAAAAAAAAAAAAAAAAGTAAGGACAAAGCCTGCGGTGATTGTTGATGTCTCTGCAGCTTCTAACTAAGTTTAGATTGTTAGGAAGTTTAAACTTCCTCTCATTGGATCTGTTTTTCGGGTGTAATTCATTTTCACATTTATAAAAAAAGTTTTTCAGGATGTTAAAGAAAATTCCTGATTTCTTTCTGGTGTGTAGTTGCTAAAATGTATTTGGAAAATTCAGATATATATGTTCTAATTGTCAGTAATAATATATCCAAATTGCAATAATTTGAGAAAAAGACCAAGGAAACGTTAAAATTACATTTTATATACAATTTTCTTTGAAGTAATTTCCAAGATTAATAGTTAGACGTGTTACACGGAAACATGGAAGTGTTCTTTTCTTTTGGTTATACTTTTTTTTGAGATAGTGTAACTATAACACACATAAACACCAAATGTGGAAAAATGTTTTCTACGATGAAATTACGTATTTTAAATAAGTTTTAGCCTTTGAATGTAGTACGAGATGCAAAAAGAGTTTTCTGCGCACGTACCTCGTCGTCATGTAACTGCATCCTCACTAAATGATAACAAAGTAATTTACAGACAGTAAGCAGTGCGTCAAAAGTTACAGCTTCAGGTTTGCCAAAAAATATTTCGCAATAAATAAAAGTGGAGAAGTTAAAAAAAAAACAAAAAAAACGTGTTTTATGTCTTTCATTTTGGAATATTGGACTCGGTTAAAATAAGAAAAAATCATTTGAATCTCTTGTTTCATATTTTATTGACCTCATACTTATCTTTTATCCCTGAAAACGAAATAATTTTAAATTAACAATGAAGTAATTATGAAATGGAAGCAAATACAACAGTGGAACATGTTGGGTGAAGTCAGATGATATTCAAATAAACCCCGCCTCATTTTTTTGCGGAAGGAATTTTAAAAAATTAATTAAAAAGTACTGATTGATTTTATGAGTTTGATGTTGACAAGTTTTAGAGTTAATAAATTAAAATTGTAACAGCAATTATGCTTAGCAATGTTTAACAATCAAAATTTGAATATTTAGTAGATAGAAACTTCCGTATACGTCTAAAAAGAAACCAAAAAAAAAAAAAAAAAAAGCATTTCGTTATACTATGGGAATAAAACAGTCATTCCGTTTAGTTAACAATATAGATTCAAGATGCTTATAGACAAGATATTTTGATTAGATACAAGATGATACACGATAATATTTAGTTCGTGTATCATCTTGTATCTTTCCTACATACTATTTTATGGCAATCTAAACAATTTCAACTCGATTATAAAATACATTAAACATTAATAAAGTAGTGAAATAATTTTGTTTTCCGGTTTCTTCAAAACTTAAATCAGCATTTTCCTTTCTTTTTGCTGGAATAAAAGTCCTGAATAAGACAAAGTAGAAATTTTATCTACCGTATACTGTCAGTTCCTAACTAATGAAGCTTTCCTACACACTAGGCATTCAATTCCAAATCACCTTATATTTTTTTCCCTTTTCCATTTATTTTGTTGCGTCTTTGTCTCGAAAGAGAAAATAGGTGTTGGAAAATGCGGCCACTAGTTTGATGAATATCATTTTTCACACAAAGCAATTGTTCTGTACAGGATTCTTCATCAAGGCTTCCTTAACATTTAGAGATGCAACAGTTTCTTTGATAACTGATTTCCAATCCTTTAAAGAAAACGTCAAGTGGAAAATGCATTTTAAAAATATGTTACAAACATTTAGGCTTCATTACTTTCTTTAAAATAATAAGGCATCATAACAGTCCTAGCAAATTAAGCCATGAAAAAATAAATAAATATATAAATAAAACTTTCAATTTTTGTTGTTTATTTGTGCTACATTTTTAAGTACATATCTTCAAAATAATAATAATTATTATTATTAATGAATAAATGGAATATTTATATTTTTTTTCTTCATTTTTCAAATTCTATAACTAAAAATGCATCCAAGTGTTAATACAGCATTATAATAATTATAATGTTGTATTAACATTATTCATTCTGTTATGCAATTATTGTACACCAAAACTTCATCAGTTTCTTTTAAAACATAGGGGACTTCCTGGAGAGGTTTCCATTTAGCATAGAGTATAACATTTTAATTATAAAAAATGTTATTTCTAAGACGCGAGAAAAGACGTGATGTCCTCTTCAGGTCTTAGCCTCTGCACCATAGAGTGTTGTCAGTCTCTGTTAACTAATTTGCATGTTTTTCGTTCTTTTCCCTTTGAAACAGGCAAATGGCCTATAGGAGGCGCAGTCAGCAATTGTATAAAACCGATGAAGTTAAGCATTTGTTTGGATGCTCGAACTTGAATTTCGACCTGAATTACGTCTCGACTACTCCCTGATAGTAGATTTAATTTGTAATGATAATTTGATTTTGAAAGTTGTAAATAGTGTAGGGGAGAGTGTTATACCTTGGGACGCTTGTACCTTGGGACATTGGCAATTTCTAAAAACTTATTGACAACATTAACATTTTTTTTATTTCTAATTGTGACCTTAACCAGCAGATAGCATCACAGTAAAAGGCAGCATTAGAAGCACTGAATTGATGACTTGGTGAGAGAAAGAAAATTTCATCACTCAAAAGTAAATATCTTTCTCATTCTAATTTCATTTACTGAAATAGTATTTGTAAAACTATTCTACAGAATTTTAATTGGATATTGAACAGAAGATTTTTAAATGTTTTGGTTATGAGAAACTGATGATACTGCATTTTGATTGACCACCATTTTTATTTTATTTAAACCATGTGATGATTGTACCTTGTGACAGTAAACCGTGTTGTACCAAGGTACAACATACACATGGTTCTTAATAATGTGGATATATTTTAGTATAAAGAGAGATATTCTAATCAAATGCAGTCTTTCAAATACAATAATTGTTAGAATATGATGCTATATTTTAGTCCAATAATGTTACGAATTTGTCAATGTAATAATGTGTAAGTTACACATTACAGTAATGTATCTTCTTAATTTAGTGCTTTAAAAAAATAAAGTTTTTGATTTTTCGTATAAAATTGGTTATGTATATGACTGTTGCATGAATGACGAAGTATGTCCCAAGGTACAACAGGGTGTTGTACCTTGGGACAGTTTTCAGTTACTAATTAAAATGGCTGGCATTTTTTTATTTTTAAACTGTTTGAATTTGAAAAAATATATTATAGAGGAGAATGTTGGTGTATTTAAATAGTGTCTTCAGACTTTGAATCTAATTTTAATTTTTGAAGTTAAAAATTAAAATGTGAAAAGTGTCCCAAGGTACAACACTCTCCCCTAAATAAAATTTTAATTTAAATTTAAATTTAACTTCAAATTAACGTTTCGTTTGGAAATACTTAAAGTCATGAGGGAAATGCTTGAACAGTAAATATTTATCAGTCTCTGATGAAAACCACGTTAAAAGTTGTTCTTTATATTCATACGACGGGAGCACTTCCCAGCCCCAAATCAAGGGCACAAAATTGTTTAAAGAAATAAAGATGGCTATAATTTAATCATATGTTTTGCTCTAGTTATTGTTCGACGCAAAATTATGTCGTTGTTTGCGCTACTTTTTAAATTGTTGGAAATAATTCAAATCATTATGGAATTTACGGCAGCAAAGTCAAGACGGTCGGTGTGTTTTTATCCAGTGTCCACCACGCTGCTAATCCACAGCCTTAGGCCGCTCGGCCGAATAATGCCTCTTGGCCAGAAGCCAAGATCTGATATACGTATATATGTTGCACGTACGCCATAAGTTAAATTGTAAATTGCCCGAAATTGTATACATGCCTCTCTTGAGAAATTTGTCGATTTCGAGTTGTTGACCTCTCGCACTGGAGGTAGTCTTTAATGTGAAACAAAAAAAAATAAACTTTTAAAAAGGAATCTTAAATATTAGATTTATTAAAGTGTGGTAAAAATTATTTAAAATATTACTGTTGTTTACCTTCTTTTAAGTCAATTAAAATAAAATTTAATAAAACTTTTGTAAAATTTTGTAAGTTTTACAAGTTGGAAACAACATAACAGATTTATTAATATTAATTTAAAACGCAGTAGACTAATTAAAATGTAATTATTTAAACTAAGGGCGGTTATGAGCACCGAACCCATTCGTTAGTTCACAAAGCATACATAATTTAAAATACATAACATACAGGAGTTTCAAAAATCCTTGGAAAAAATATTATCTTTGGGGTTTATTATTGGGTAAAATTTCAACGTTAAGTTTTTACAGCAAAATATTTTCCGTAAAAAGTGAAAGTCACATTCATATTGCAAAACACCACGTTAAATTATATTTTTTGTTCCGGAAATTTCTTGTTAACAATTGGTGCAATTTTGACAATGAGAATTTTTTAATAGGCATAACAGAAAAAAAAAATAATAAAAAGTTAGCTACCAAACATTTAGATACGCATACGGCCCGAAATTACGTTTTTCTTTATATATATTTTCTAAATATCTAAAAATATATTTAAAAATGCTTTTCAAAAATATATCGCTTTTATTGTAAGCTCTTTTCAAAAGTTTTATTATTTGCAGGATTTGAACACGAATTTAAATATGAGAAACATTTATATTTTCAAGAATATCTGCATAGCTATTTTGTATCTTGGTACCGAAAATATTGCTGATTCAGGCCAGAAAGCAAAATTTATTTTATAGTATTTTGTCTCATAAAAATATTATAGATCTGAAGCATTTTCATTTTTATTTCCTGACCTGCAATTCCAATTTTTACTCCGACAGCCAGTCCTCAGGCTTCACTACTAACCCCGTTACTTTGAGTTTTCACGTTTGGTGGCTTCCCGCTCTCGGTATATCAAGATTTTCGCCGAATCCCTGCAAAGATATTGCGAAAAAAGTTTTAAAATATCAAAAATGTATCGTTATTTTCCTTGCCACCGAGTTTCATTTTTAAGTTTCAGGTAAGGGATATTGGCTGAAAAATGTGTCTCATGGGCTTAGAAGCGAAGGCTAGCATATCGATCTTTGAAAACGGGAGATTTCCCAAGAGATTTCGACGCCATGACAACTTTATTCCGGATCGTAATACTGAATAGAAACTTGATAAAAAGAAAAAGAAAGTGAAAAATCTCAAGTTTTCTTGGAAAATATTTTTATGGAAAAAACTTCCTTATTTTTGAATATATTAAACAATAATAATAATAATAATATATGCAGTTTATAACTCAGTGGCAAAATATAAAGCTATATCAAATATATACAAAACAAAGGTATAAGGCAACTAGATATTCTTTGACTGGTTGAATGCGAGATGTATTGAAATAATATTACAGTTATTTTAAAGAAGAATCTTGTAGCACTACAATTAGTATAAAACAGAAAATAAAAATTAACCGCTCATATGTCTTATGATAATTAAAATTAGCATGCGCAATAGATCAGTCGAACTTTTATGCAGTCCGTGCATTCAAAACGGTATTCTAGTAACTTCGAAACACGTGTCTATAAATTTTATTGCTATTTCGTGCTACTTACTTTTTGTGTGAGTGAGTTTCGTGCTATAATTGTATTGGGACCAACTTTTATTTCGTCATATAAGAAAATCAAGTTAGACATAAGATGTGCAGGATACTTCGTAAGAATTCAATTCAAAAAGAGAATTACTTAACAATGCGTGTTTGGGAGAAGAAAATAATTTGGATTCGAGAAGGAATGACAAAATTACACATGAATCAATTTGTTAATGCAAAATACGCTTACATAAATGACACAATTTATTGATATGAAAAGACATAATAAAGTTTCAAATAAGAATGAAAAATTTAAAGTAAGAATGAAAGGTAATCCTAGGATTAACCGGTTAAACGACAAAAGTATTGCTTTGTAGTACTTGTAAGTAGATAATTTATTTAAACACTAAAAATTAGCAAAATCTCTCCGCAGAATACTACAAGGAACAATTTAAGTGCCCGTATTCCATAATTTAACCCTTTATCTACTGCATTATGATCCGCAGTAAGTTTTTTTACAGAAATAGTTTCTTTAGGTATTTACACTGAAAATTCAGGGAATTACATAAATAAAATGCTCAGTCTATAAGTATTTATTTCTTTACAGCTAATAAGAGCCACAGAGTATTCACCCTGTAAAATTAATTATATACACTTTCTAATCAAAATATTTCGTCAAATAGTTTTCTAAGTTCTGAACTAACACATTAAAAAAAATCGGTGACTGGATTCTTGAATTTTACTGCTTTTCTGGAGCAAAACTCTAAGGGAGCAATCTGAACAAAATGGAAGTTCCAAACGCAGCCTCGGTTTCAAAACTATCGATATTCATTTACTCGCTAAAATACCCTTTATAGAACCCTTGCTGATATGTATCCTGAAAAAGGGGAATTTAAAGACTGTTCCGGCAAAGTACCGTCAGAATATTGGTAAAAATGGTTGCTGGGATGGAATTTATAGAGAATGGTACTTATAAGTACCGTCGGTAGATAAAGGGTTAAAACTATAGAATTCATTTTAAGACGTTTATTTGTATTTTTTATTTGTTCATTTAATTATTTTTTTAGTTTGTTGTTATCTGAGATTGTAACAACGATGGCAATAGAAATGTCAAAAATATTTACCTTTGGGTTCTCTGGAAATTTAGTGAAAATTCGGCAAACAGACACTGGATTTGAAGTCTCATTTTGACGCCAAATGTGTCTTCAACCCAACGGGACATTGCCAAATAATTGCCAGTTTATGACGTCACTTTCGGTTGCATTTTGTTTCATATTATTTTCGCTCCGTTATTCAAGTATATTTTTCCCCTTTATTCTGAAAAACCCGAGGAATCTCAGTCTATGTTCAAGAAAAACAATAAGTAATATCCTTGATTGCTTAAAACGATGTGTTTTACAGCTTGAATAAAAAGGAGAGAAAGAAAGAAAAACACAACACAATACGATGGAAAAAGAGGTTTCATACTAATAATCCTATTTAAAACAAATTGTTCTTAATAGAGATAAGCACTTACATGTTTTTTTATGATTACTCCACATATATATGGTTCTTCATGAATAAAAACATTTGCTTAAGTAAAAACTGCAACTTTCAGAATAAGCGAATTTATCAGTTTGTTTTAGTTAATATATTAACTGTGTTGAAAAATATTCCGGCAACAGCTTCAATTCAATTAACTTATTTTATGTTTTCACTGTGCTTTGCCGTATGACTACGTTAGATGGAGAAAATTAGTTTACTGTCTTGGTGATACTTTATTTACCTTCTTTTATTTAAGGCTAAAATGACTGGAAAAAACCGAAAGTTGTTAATTTTTTCTTTCTTACTAGTTTTTCCTCATGTATTTTTATCGTTTATCGTCTCTAAACTTCCTCTCGACACACATACGGATGTACACTTACACTAGTAGATAAAAGTTGGTAAAAATATTTCACTTTTCTTCTTCTTTAAGGTGCCTGAATAAATACGGAGGGCTTTTTTCCTTATGATTAAAAATGTGTTATTTAATTTTTATTTTTTAGTGAAATGTTTTCCAAATATGGAATATTGCATGAACAAACACAATTTTTTTTTTCTTACATAAAAAACGCAGCATTAAAAAAATATATAACGTTTCTGCAGAACATGATGTCTCGTTATGATATGGATGAATTATAATTTCATTAATTTTAAGCTCGTAAAAATAACCTACGCCAGGGAATAGGCTGTTCTTATCGTTACATCCTTAAACGACCATATTTAAATTACATCCAGATCTCTTAAAGATAACCTACAAGCAAAGCGAAAAATGTGCTCAAAATCCGCACTAATATAAATTTCAACTGATGAGAAAAAATGTTCAAAAAGTAGGTATAATCATGAAAGAGATCAGTTCCCTGGGTAAGGTTATTTTTATTACAATAAGATTCAAAAAAATAAATTGTATTAATTTAATATCGATTTATCATGTTTATCAAAAACGTTTTATATTTTTGAATTTCTACATTTTTTAAAAAAATCTGTTCTTTCATGTAAAAAAATAATAAATAAAGGTAGTAATAAAAACCTGTTTTTTTCATGCATTATTCTGTGTTTCAACCCCATTTCACTACAAAATATGAATCGAACAACATTTTAAATATGCTCAAAAAAAAAAAAAAGCCTCCGAAAGTTTTCAGACACCTTAAATAATATAACTCGAAAAGCAAGACTTCTGCAGAAATAAACTGCACAAAAATAATTAAAAACAATTTTTGATTTGATTGAGAGAAAAAAAACATAATTAATAAAATATTAAATTGAGTTACATGTATGTTTTCTTAAGTTAATAAATTGCATGAATTGCTTCGACTCTTAGCCAAACTTATTTCATTTTTTGTTCAGACCCGCAAACTTTTGAAAAGACTAAAATTTTTACTTTTAAAATCATGCTTTATCTGCTTTTCCATATTTGCGCTCTCTCGCAACTAAAAGTTTGTTTACTTTAAGGCTAAGCTAATAAAGAACATTTCGCCATAAAAAATAATACTTCCACGCAGTCGCTTCTTGATTAGAAGAAAGTCAACGTTCCTTATTAAAGGGAAGAGAACAACTAAACTCTTCAAGAAGCGATGACAGCAATAAAGCCTTCTCCTTCTGCTAATTAAAGTACGGATTTGGCCGCCAATCTTCCTCTTATCAAAGAACAGCCCAGGGAAACTCATCTCAAATGCGGACGAGGGTTGCGTGGCGACGCTTGAACGATGCTCTGCAACATCTGCTAGTAATTGCTCCAGTATAATCAACCTCTTTCAGCACTTGAGGCGGGCGTGAGGTTACCTCAATCATTAAACGCATTGAACGAAAGGATACAAGAAAAACTTTTCTGACGAATAGTTTCCGTCGTTAAGAGGTGGCATTAAAATATTTTCTGAAATATGTTATATTCATTCTTATGATAGTAAAGCTTCTTTTTAAACACAGTTCTGTAATTTTCTAAAATGGTATTCCGGTCATTATAAGTGTTGATTAACTTAATATACATTTGCATAGCATAATGCTTAATTAGATTGCTTGTTTACTTTTGCATAGATACAATGGTATTAGTTATCAAACTAACTAAACTTGAACAATCAGAAAATTTTAATTTTATGTTTAAGTTAGGTAAAAATAAAATCTATTGTAGGTTAATTATTTTCGATGAAAGTGAACGCAATCTATTGCTGCATCTTTTAAACATGGGTCGATCCATCCGAGTTAAAAGACATATCTATGAAAAAATAAAATTTGATGGGCAATTAATAAACAATATTAATTATTATCAAATTCCTGAAAAGGTAATGAAAAATGGATCTATTAAAAAAATAACGTTTTTTGTACTCAATAAAGTTGTTAGTGTTCATAACACGCACACACATTGTGTTACTACAAATAAGTATGGGACAGCTCAACATTATATCGCAAATCTTAATCTTTCTCATTAAAAAAATCAAAATATCTAGGTTTTATTACTTTTTACGATTGGAGAAAGCAATAATCTGATCCATTACCTAAGCTATGTGCATGAAATATTTTCTTAAAATTATTTTTTTTTGAGTAACACAACAGTTCCCCAAGAAGTCCGCAAATTTTAATAATTTCTCCCTTGTCTGTTTTTCTTTTTAATACATTTCGTAAAAAATATGGAGTGTTAAAAATAATTGTAATTTGCATTATTTTGACATTGGCGTACTTTTTTTCATTGTGAATGTCCAGTGAGAAAAATTTAGCATTAAACTCAAGGTTGTAAATGCTCTGTTTTCGGACTTGATCCTATTTATCTTACATGTAAAACATAGCTTTGAAAAATTTCGTTTTTTTTTTGTTTTAAATTTCAATTATTAAATTTTATTTTTTAATCCGAAGTTATTTCTTAAATTCTAGTTACAAGTTTCTAGAAAGCTCGATTTTAGCTCTTATTTTATAACTGAAAATCTGGCCTTAGAAATATTTAGAAACGATTTATTTTTGTTTTTGTTTTTCAGGATATGAAAGTATGTTCTTTTCTATTAAGCAACGATCAGAGTTCAATGTGCTTTCCGTCTGACGAAAGAAGTCTACGTTTCACAACTTTAAAGGCATGGAATATATGGTTTGAACATAATAATAGGGAGATTTATTTTTCTCAAAAGAAACACTGTTTTTTTTCAAATTACAAGTACTTGTTTACCAAAGTTTTATTGTTTTCTTTTATGTAGTACATACAATTAAAAACTGGATAAAAATAAGATTCTGTGTTGTGTCTAGAAGTTATTTTAAGCATCAAGAAATACTTCAGTTATGAAGAAACTAAAATATCTCTCTTGCTGCTGCAAAGGCAAAATTATGTTTCTTTTCTCTAATCTTATTTACCAGCACTCAAAAAAATCGTATCTTTAAACGAGACATACTTTCCATCCGCAAAACCCATTTCCGAATTTATTAAATTATTCCCACTTGAAGAGTCTTCAGTCGAAAGTTAGTGATCCGTTTTTGCTGAGCCAATTCCTTTAAATATCATCCCCTACCCCCCGTCCTTTTAAACCTGTATCCTTCCCCTGGCCTAGAGTTTGCCAATGTAGTGAGTGACATGTGTTAATAATCGCCCAGGAGGCAAGTCGACAGTCCTTTGCCGCTAGGGGCGTAACTATGGTGACTGCTAATATTGATGCAGCGCCGGAGAGAGAGAGAAGGGAAGAGAGAGAGACCAGCGGTGCTCTGCTTTATTCCGTTAGTTTGGAACAAGCCGCAGTTGCTGAAACAAGTACTATTGCAGGGCTTAAATACGGATCATTCGACCATGCTTATTTCGGTTAAGTGCGTGGTAAAGGTGCTCTTGAGCTTTGGACCGCTTCTCTGTTGATCTCCAAGATTGCAGCTTCCAGAAGCGAAGTTGCGAAGTTGAGTGCTTCCTGAAAAGCACGTGCGTTTATCTAGTTTTCAAACTTTCGTGAAGTCATGGAAAAGAGGATTTTTCTTAAGAGTTGTTGGAAAAGTTTGCGTTTGAGAGATTGATACGTTTTAATTTAATTGGTAAAAACTTAAAACGTTCTGAGCACACATATTACATTGCATTTATGACCATAGTTTATGATTACTATGCTCTGAGGGTTTTCAAACTTTATCGTCACGTGTTTAAAAGTTTGCAAGTCGACCATAGGTATAAAACTTCTACCGTTTTGTGTTTGGTAGAGAAACAAGAAACTGTGTTCAATGATAATGACTGGATTACTCTTCAAAAGTGATTTTTCGTAGAGGGAAAGAAAAAAAAAATCATATCAGTTTTATTTTTTGTAGGTTTATGACTTTGGTGATTTAAAAAGAATTTTTCTATTTAAAAATAATGGATTAAAACATCTTTGACTTCCACGTTTTTATGAATTTTACCCAATGGTTATATTTGACGACTTGATATAGAAAAATGTATAGACATACAGAAAAGCTGGCACTTTTTTTTGTACTATGCTACAGTGCAACAGGTAAGTCTTTTTGCATCACATATAAAATAAACAATATGTAGTGGGACAATATAAATTAAATATACAATACTTATTATTTCAACAAATAAAGAATTTATGTAGAAATACGTTTAGAAATGTCAGTAATATTTGTTACTATGAAACAGATTAGAAGAAGTTGTGTTTTGCCATTTATGAGGAAAGAAATACAGATGCTGGAAGTTGTAGTACAAAATTTATTTAATATGAATATGTTTCATAAACTTCGAATTTTATTTCACAAAATAACATAATTTTCGTGAAGAATGTACTTTCTAAAAGATTTTTTTATTTAAAAGTATAGTATTTGTGCTGTTTTTTTTTTTTTTTTTTTGTTTGTTTTAGTCGGTAATATTTCTATTCGTATAAGAAATAATCCCTACCATAAAAAGAAGTTTTTGGGGATAAAAAAAATATTTTCTTCTTGAACTGAATTATATTTTCTCCCAGAAAATAATTAATACTTGATGCTTTCTTACAAATTTTTAACTGGCACAATTATTAAAAAATAACATAAAATAAAAATACCTTTAAAAATAAATAACATACATATAGCGCCCTCGAGAAACGAGAATAAAATAATTTATTTCTTCAGAAAACTTAGTGAACGAAAAATATGTTTTGTTTTCACTCTCATCTTACACTCTTAAGGATCAGATAAATTCAGAAACAACTAATGATATTCTAATCATATATGATATTAATTCCTTAAAAAATGATTTTATTGCTTTTATTGATTTATTTTATTAGAAACTTTGTTGTTGGCTATTTCTAAGAAAGTGTTTTTTATTTACAATAATACTTTTATATACTGCTCGAAACTCCCATTGTATGCGCCGCTTAGTTGCAAGTAGAAAACAAAATCAATTTTACTTTCAAGGACTTCTAAGAAATGCATAATATTTGTTCTTGAATTAATTTTCAGAGAGGCGCTTAAGTATCTGCATTTCAGGTCAGCAAAGACGATTTTCATGTACCTTGACGATCCTCAACATGTGTCGTGTCTAGTTATCTCGTTTCCTCTACTATCTGTAGACAGGTATTCGAATCACGGACTAAATTTCATTGCTTGCACAATTTGACTATTTGAATAAGGTGTCGTTAAATATATTTTTTTATAGAACTAGCCGACTTTTGCGAGCAACTGCTCCGCCATTTCGTTCCTAAACTATAAGTTGCATAAATCGAGAGTTAAGAGGAGCGGGTACCATGATACCATTTTTTTTTTTTGTATGGTGTTTTTATTTACAATTTTTGTCTCATGTCATGTCATATCACCTCATAAAAAACTTTATATTGAAAAAAACTGGATTTCTTAAATATAATATGAAAATTTTACTTTTTAAAACGAAATTTGGAAATTTTTAAAAATACTACTTCTTTTTCAAAAATTGGCGTAAAGTCTCAAATTTTTTTTCATTAATTCATTACTCATAAAGGAAAACTTTTATGCTTTAAATCTTTTATAAGTAAAATACTTTTTGAAAAAAAAAAAAAAACTGAAGTAACGCAGAAAAAACAACGAAAAATTCAAAAAACTTACAAAAGGATTTTTTTTAAAGAAGTACTTAAGTTATCATAAAAGTAGAGCATGAATTTGTTATGTATAGTTTCGTTAACATGTTGGAAAAAATCCACATTATAGATCCAAATTTAAAAATAAAAGCCATTGCATTTTAATTAAGATGAAATGCGAAACAAACAAAGTGAGTGAAAACAGCATTTAAGTTTTCGGCTTGCAAAAACTTAAATCAATTCTTTATCAAAATTTATCAAGTACGGAACTTTTTTTATTCAGTTACAGTCACGATGAAAGTGCTTATTCTTGCTTATTTTATTTAAAAAATAAATATGTGGCTTATATTTAGCACAGTTACTGTTTCGGAATGAAAAGGTGGCACCTCACACCGTAATAAAATCAATGATAAATCAATAAATATTGCTTCAATTTTTCTGAGACTTTCAGGAGACATTTTTAAAGATTTATTTTACTACTTAAGCCAATAAAAAAAATGTTGATGTTTTTCAACATTTTTGGGTGCTGGCTCCCCTAAATAAATAGATGTAATAAAATTTTCAAACTGAGTTTATCATTTTATAATGCAACTCAAACACTGATTTTACACCATACAAGTCTCAAAATATGCTGAATACATCACTGGTGCGGACTGCTGCCATAGATTTACACCACGCGCCTCAAGTTTTCCGATTATTTTTACGTCTCAGTGCAATGACTAAATCCCCTAAGAGGATGTAAATTTAATAGAATAAATTAAAGCCATTAATTGAATGATCGTAAAAACCAGAAAGCGCTAACTAGTTTGGGAGAGCCAATGACATGGGGGGGGGGGGAGGCAGAAGGGCACCAACACTTTTTTCGGCGTTGCGGCACGTGTGGCATCAGCATGAGGAATATAATTAAGAATGATTGACTTTTCTATTTTTCCGATATAGAACTAAGGCGCAGGAGTTCGCAGTTGGTGAAACAAATGATGGCAGTTGAGACTAAAACTGAGGTGAAAAATAAATGCTTTTAAGAAGGAAGGGGGGGGGGGTGGACCGCGTGATCTTTTGTTTCCAAAAGGTATTCAATAACGTGTTGCAAGTAGATTTAGCTAAGCATGACAAGATGTATTCAAACAAAATTTTAGGACAGGCAAGTTGTTTTCTAAAAATTGGTTTAAAAATTCTAGAAATTTATCTTGCTTAACTTAGTTCCTGGTGATAATTTTGGAACCAACTAAATACAAAAACACGCAAGACTGAAAAAATACTGAAATTTTATGTGTTTCTTGGAATATATCACGTCAAGACCAAAACGTTATCGATGTTAAAATGTTTTATTTAAACGCTTAAAGGTAAAATTTAAAAATACTTACTTTACATGGGACCAAAAAGTTATCTTTAAAAAAAAAGTACCCGTCTATACTGTTTAACAACACCAGTTACAACTGATTTTCTCTATCTCTTAAAATGTGTTGCAAACGATTTATTACCTATATTTTAAAATTATTTATTGTATCTCAACTATTTACAAAATTACTCAATTTTCATTTGTATTTATTTATGTATGTCTTTACAGCTCGAAACCGTGATATCTAGGCAATTATTTTTAACAGAAAATAAGGGGGGGGGGGTAATTTAATGCATGCGTTTTTTTTCTAAATAATATTTAAAATAATTTCAAGCATTATCTCTTTTGTTTAAATACAGCTAAACCTTGGATTTCAAATGCTAAAACATAGGTTTTCGTTGGTATTCTTCGGAAATAGGATTTCGTTTGTTTTTCTTGCAATGAAAGGGATTCTGAACCATAACGTAAAACACAGTTCGTCTTGTGAAGTGTTTCGTCCATGAAATGAGCGATTCCTAATATTTTTAGTTGCGCGGAACATCAACTTTGCAAAAAAAAAAAAAAAAAAATTGGAGCCCACTAACAACCAACTATACAAGTAAGAAGTGCAATAACAAATATACATACACGTATGCCGAATAGATATATAATGAGCACATATGTCAGTAATTAGTAAAAAATACTGTAAAAGAAAAATTAATTTTTTTAATAAGGAAAATTACTTTATTATGTATCTACTTAGCTGTCACAGCGGTACGAAAACTCAGAAACAAGAAATTAAAGTTAATACTTTAACAGGATTTTTGACACTTTTTATCCTCCACGAGAAAGTCAACATCTGGATTGAAACTTCATAGTTTTAGCCTCAAATCACTCTCTACATTCAATTTATTCCTAGATTTTTTTTTCTTGAAGTGCAGTTGAAAAGGCTTGTTCGTATAGATAGGTCGTCTAAAAGCCCATCAAGTATATCAGAGCAACATTTGCAGTAGTTGAATAATCTTGCTGAACATTTATCCAGAATGGGGCCAATAGTGTTGTTTAAAAAAACGAGCTTAAGAGTCTGGTCATTCGATAATCTACTATCGAGTCTTCTTCCACAGAGAGCTCCTGAGTGGCGTCACATGATTAGTGAATCGCCCAGAAAAAGCGATACATTATAACTTCGACTTCCAATATGTATTTTCGCTTAGACTTTCGACCAGCGTCGACGGCCCTGCACTGCGCTGCCCATGGGTTGAGCACCGCTGCACTAAAGGATATTTTGAAAGCATTAGATGTCTTATTTTTGTCGGAGTCTTTTTCAGGAGATTTATTATATTTTCAGGAGCTCTAAGAACTGGTATAGAAAAAGCCATGCTTCAATTTTCGAATAACGCCTTAAGTGATGTAATTTGCATGTCGTCGAAACAACTAAACACACAAACATACGTAATTTATGAATAATATAAGTACGTAAATACGCTAGTGTTAATTTTATCATTTTCCATTAAAAATAAATACAAAAACCAAAAATAATTTTTAAAAAATCACGAAAGAAAGAAGACATTTTAATGAATTGTAAAAATATCACTCAAAATAAAATTTTCAAAAAATAAATTATACAGCTAAATACATACCGAAAATAAATGAAAGGGTTTTGAGATCGAATGAAAGCACATTTATGTCTAGGACACCTCATTTCCACGTTTAATTATTTTATTTGAAAAATTTGTTATTTTTTTGACGGGAATTTTTTTTTACAGTTAAAAACGTTTACAATCCAATTAACGGTAAAAAATTGGTTTGTAAACGTTTCAATTTTACTTTTACAATGACCAAAATTGAATGGTCATTGTAAATGAGCTTCTAAAAATGAGTGCTATCATGTTAAGTTCTTTGTTCGAAAAGAAGGAATTTGCTTTCACGGTCCAGTCAAATAGTGGTCAAAAGTAAAGGGGTTTTACAGTTGGGAGAGAAACTTTCAAGCAAATCAGATGCATTGATTGCATTGATGTCGTAGAAAAATACCTTTCTTCGATTGAAGAAGCTAAACAGGAAGCCTTTTTGTAAAAAATGCACAAAAAAATTTCATATTGTGAATCAAGAATCGTATTGTGAATCAAGCAAACCTTTATTGGAGAATATTTTAGTGCGAAATGAAAAGTAAGTTATCTTTTCCTAATGGTTTTGCCTTGGCTTATTAAATAATACAAAATGATGGTAATTGAATCTAATTTAAAAAGGCAAATTAATAATATACTAGTCGTGAAATGCGTTATTACATTATATGTTCTTTAAATTATGCGTTTTGAAGCAATTCCGGTTAAGACGTTGCTCCGCTTATGACGACACTTTATAGAAAGTCCGCAGGGTGTCGTGATAACGAGGTTCGACTGTATTAAATTTTTTATCTTTAGTCATGAAATATGATGGTTGCATCTGGTTGCAATTACGTACGTGGGTACAATTGCATTTAAGAAGTTGAGATAATAAGTTCGGTTTCTGACAAAATATGCTTGTAATGATACTCCCTTCGTTGCAGGAAAGAAAATGAAGTGAATGAGAAAACTTAGATCACCCATCTCCCCATGTTTTAGATTTTTTTGTTTCTCTCTCTCTCTTTTCTGTCTTTTTTTTTTTGTTTAATTAAGACATTTTGTTAAATTAATGACAACATTTCTTTAATTCAGTAGAACTGTATTGCGCTTTATATCTTTATCACATCACGGAAACACATTTTGCTGTTCAACTTTAAAAGTATATATTTACAAGAAAGAAAAAAAAAACAGCAAGAAAGAAAATCATTTATGTGTATGCCCCACAATGAGTCACATTGTAGGAGTGGAATGAAACATTCGCTGCACAAATATCAAGGATTTTATTAGTATCATTATTTTTTTATTTACTTAATGTTTATATTTTTTTTGTATGAAATATAACGCACGGATATTTATTTTGTTTTTAATTTATTTGTGACCAACAATTTAAAAAAAAAAAAAAACCTTTATTTTATATATAAAAAAAGAAAACGAATGAAAGAAAATAGGAAACTTTTTTAATTTAGTGAAAAGGTAAGATTTTTGGAATCTTTGGAAATGCTTGATTATGCTTTGTGTAGGTGACAGAAAAGCCGCACTTCGCACAAGTCTTTATAATCATTTTATGATTTTTTTTACAAGCGCTTATGTGTTTTCATATAATTTTTAATTCTCATAACACAAAATAATAGATCTTACAGTTTATACAAAATCTCCTCACTTATTTACAATACCTCCTTTATTACTTAATATTTGTTATGACCTCTACTCTAGGTACGTTTACGTAACAGACTTTAAATCTGCGTCAAAGCTGCATTAAATGAATGACAAAACGTTTATTTAAACTTATTTTATAATCTTCTTCTCTTTTAAAAATGGGTTGAACAGAGCCAATTAAATATTTCTAGCGTTCGGCATTTTCTTTTCTACATGCAGTTAATAACGCATACAGTTCATCAAGTAACAAGCCACTCGGAAAAATTAATTAATATTTCATTTATGCATTCGTTCTGTTTGTCAAAATTAAATCTACAAATTAGTCACAGTAATTACGACTCTAGAAGCGCACACCGTTAAGCCTTTCGTGATTTAATCACTTTAATGAACTTTGTGTTTGCACAACTAAGTAAAAATGTATGATGCATTGCGGTAAAAGTCCAACTAGTATAAATGGCGAGGTTTAAACTGAAATTTATCTTTTACATTTTTAATGAACAGTACGCTGTAGTATTTATTTTAAGGAAGCTCATTAACATTGATTTTCATCAAGCTTTGGAAAAAACTTTAGGGCAAGTATTGAAATTTAATTATTTTTACCGACCAACATTACATGAAACATTCATTCAAACTCTAAAACAAGATAACATTCTTTTTTCTGTGTTTTTCTCGACTGCAGTTTTTTTATTTTTGAAAAGCACTTACCTAAATTTAAAAGCCTCTTGACGGGTTTGAACGAAATTCGGTGCAAAATTTGATCCCCCCTTGAAATAATTTTCGTCTGGTTCGTATTTTAAAACGTTTTATATATTTTTTTCGATATCATATAATAAAATAAATAAGCATGCACGGTGGCGTCGTGGTAAGGCGCGGGACTCGTACGCTCCAGTTCATAGGATTGAGCCTGGCAAGGCCGGTAGGATTTCAAGATTCAGAAAGTCGTCAGCGCTTACGTCTTTGATTATAAGGCGTGTAAAAGATACCTTGAGTAGACAGTTGGTTTGGTTACTCCTCGGCTAAATTATATTCCTGGTGCAATTTCGCATCAACAGAGTCCGGGTGCTTACCCTTTCAGGTGAAGACCTGGACGTCAAAATTATCATGCGGCAATGGTATCACATTGTGGGGCTGCTGAAAGAGTTTGTAGCAATATCTGGGAACGCACTAGGTCTGCAATGGTTAAGAACCAATGTCTATAAGCAGGCCATGAGAAATAAAAAATAATATAATAAATAATCGCATTCTGAAGTCGATCACTCCAAAAATGAAATAAAAATACACA
This sequence comes from Octonoba sinensis, assembly GCA_038502835.1. Taxonomy (NCBI): domain Eukaryota; kingdom Metazoa; phylum Arthropoda; class Arachnida; order Araneae; family Uloboridae; genus Octonoba; species Octonoba sinensis. The sequence continues at coordinate 103,811,595 of CM076602.1, read as the reverse complement.
ATTTTGAATTAGTTTTTTTGTTCCTTAGATTTTACAAATTTTTGACATTCCTACCCCCACATTAACTAATTATGGTCCCTATCTATCAACCCTAGAAAATATTTTTGAAAATTTTAATTAGTTTTATTTGTTTCGAATATCATCTTATCAAATGTTACTAAAATTGAAACTGCGAAAGTTTTCATTGAACTAAGCTTGTGCAATAAGTTTTTAATAATCAGTACAGAACGACACATATCAGCTAATTTATATTTCTAGAGCAGGTGGGAAAGGTTTTGTATAGTTCTGTCAGACTATACAAAATATGACTTTTCAGGTATTATTTGCATTCCTCATTGTTTTATGCTGAGAGTGGGCATAATCAGACACGCGTGTATGATTTATTGAATACTATCAATAATATCTTCGCGTCTCCCGCTACAGGTTATTAACAGATCATGAATGAAAATGAAAATAAATTTTACAAGTTAAAAGGCGTGAAATCACCTGTCAAAAAATGATCTCAAATTAATTTATTATTATATTTTGAGAAGCTTCTTAAGGTTGCTGTTTTTTTCAATTTAATCATATACTCTGAATTTGGATTACGAAAACGAAATTAAATCAAATCATGGCAAGAGTGAACAAAATAAAATAACTTATGATAAGCAAAAAACGCATAGTAATGTAAAAAAACCAAAAAGAGTCAAAATGAGAATATTTCTCTTATTTTTTATTTTTTTATTGTTTGATCTAAATTAAAATGAGCTTAGAACAAAATTTTAAAAGTAAACTATAAAAACAGCGGGTATTTTTTAAAGAAATATGAGACAACACTGGAACTACCTTGGTTGAAGATCATAAATTGTTTTCAAAACGTGTGTAATAATTAAGTGTTAGATAAATAGATCTGCCCTGGTTTATTTTGATTTCCATGAACAAAATACATTACAGTTTTTTTTCTACTTATGATTAGTATATTTCGTGGAATAGTCGATTAAGCTCGGTTTGCACAGAACACCGAAAGTGATGCAGCCCTGCCCTGGCTGTGGTAAGTGCTCGAGAAGGTGAGCACCTCTCGCGATGGTTACTCTGGGACCGTGTACGCTAATTGGAGCTGGATGCACGTAAAATTTGCCATGGCTTCAATTTTCTCCAAAGAAACAATACATCTGTGGCTGCCACATCTGGGAACTGGTTCAAAATTAGGAGACTTCTGAGGCTCTGAGGGCGGAAGTTGGACTTCCACCCAATGGAGTCGAATTTAAAAAGGAAACCCTTCGCCTGTCTTGGTCTTCGCTTGTCTTGGTATTTTGTTCCGAATTCTACTCAAACAAGAGAAACCCTGTTATTGGACACAACAATAACTAGTAGATGCCAAAAGGTCCGTGGTAGCCCAGTGGTTAGCACGTCGGACTTCCACCTGGAAGGTCGCGCGTTCGATACCCATTGAAGACCACCATGTATACTTGGGGATATGTGCATGCAAAATCCGTAGACCCCACTACCTCTCCCCGTGCGTAAGCAGTCCTAAGGCCTCGGCTAACAGGTAAGGGTGTGGTGGAGAAAAGTAGATGCAAAAAAAAACGAAACATACGTTATCATAAACGAGGCGATGACAGATTGAAACGTAACTGTTGTTTTAACGCTGACATTGACCAAGTACTATGAGTTACACTGAACATTATTTAAACTTTTAGAAAGAGCAAAAAGTAGCAACAAACCAATTTAAAAGAAAATTACTCTTAGGCATATTCACTTTAAGTAACCCCAATTTTGCGTCAAAATTTAAAAAAAAAAAAAAAAAAAAAAAAAAAACAGAACAAAATGTTCAATAATATTTAAAACGAAGCATACTGAAAAATAGAATATAACATAATTATATAACGAAACACAAAATTAGAGTTAAATAAAATGCCCCAAAATAGAGAAATCTATTTTGTCATCCCCCTCCCCCCCCAAAAAAAAACATTGGCTTAAAATCAAATAAGAACCTTCCCGACAATATAGTTCACTATACGCTTCTAAGAGAATTCCCGTGGATGGCTCTTGATTGTGATACCCTGAACAAATGATTGGGGCAACGAGCCGTTAAAGGTAGAATATCTGCGCAAGAATCGGAAACTATCTGTCCGATTCAATCGTAAAGATTCCTGTATCTTTCTTTACGTCCTCTTTCGCTTGACACTTGATGTTTATTTGCTCTTTTGTTTTGCTTAAGGAGCCATCTAAAGCAGTTTCATGTCAAAAAAGAAGTTTTGGCTTGAAGTCAAAATACTTTTAAGAATTTTATTACATTCCGTTACAGCTAAAATATTCATCCAGAATTTTTATGATCGGCAAATAGGTTATAATATAATAGGTTTATTCCACATAGAAATTCTACGAATAAGTTAAAATTTAAAAAAAAAAAAAAAAAAAAAAACACAAATAAAACTGCCTTATATTTGGTTATTTGGGTATTTAAAATATTTAATTACTCTAAAAGAGTTCTTATGGATATTATTGTAGCAGCACAAGTGAAGTAACAAAAATGTTATTTTCGAAAACTATTTCTTATGGTGGTGCGCCTAAATTATACTATGGGTATAATTTCGATGCACTTAGAGAATTTTGAAACTTTCATGAATGTGAAAGTTGCCTTGGGTAAAATAATGCCTTACAAATAAATTAATAATGTCATTTCTCAAGGTCTAATTTACCAAACACTTATTGTCCAGAGTGGGGGAAGTTTATTTGAATTAGTGACTTGTTTTCAACAAATTATGCGGGAGCTCAAACGGGAGATAATTGATTTATCTTTATTTAAAACATAATTTTTCAATTTAATATACATACTAATTCAAAAATAATGAAAACAATGTTTAAAAAACGAAATAGGAACAAAGCGACGTTTTAATTGCCTAAGATTTCTCATTTATTAAACATAGACCATGTTGACTATGGTAAATTTGTTTAGTTTTAAAATGGTTATTACTAGATTAAGAATCTAAGAAGTCTGTATTTATCAAAGACAAGCTACAAAAGTATGCAGTGTGTTTTGATTCATTTATATGATATGTAAATAGCCTTTGTTTAATTATATTTTTTCCTGAAGCTTTGAGTCTTTATTGAATGCCCCCATATCTTCACAAATCAGCACATCATTGCAGACTACAAGAGCACATTACTGTAGACCAGCTGGATTGCAAGATAGTGGTAACTGGCGAGCGAACACAATTCGCTTGTCGCGAAGCAATCCAAATGGAACTTCTTGCAGTTGTGGGGGGTTGGCGAGCGACAGTGAGTATGGGTGAGCCTCCTAGTGCTTCTAAATGTAGCTAACTATCTTAATTATTATTACATTAAAACTGGTATCATCATATAAATATTAAGTATTACTTATCAAGACCTTGCGGATGATGCCTTTGTCTTTTTATTCGTTTTGTTCTTTTGATTATTGTATATTAATTCGATTGTTTTATGATATGACACCTTTTTGATAGTTAATACAATATGCCAAATTATATCGATTTTTCTTGGATAAAATTAATAGAAAAATGTCCTTTTACATGACTAAATATTTGCGCCTTAAACGTCAAACTTCTTGATTTACTTACAGTACAAAATATGCTAACTGTATTTACATGAAAATGTAGGCAGTAAGTAGGCAGTCTTGAAAAATGCATACTTATTGCTAAGTTTAGGACTTATGCAAAGTTAGTACAAATTTAATCGTCTATTACAGAAAGGGCACAAGTGACTTTTCAAATGGCGACTTGTGCCGTTTTTGTACTGTGAACGTTTTTTTGTATTCTGTATCTATTCCAGACATGAAAAAATTGGAATTTCGATGCAGTTACACAAAGTGCAACAGGTGCCGGAGACAAAGAAATATCTCACCACGTATCATTGGTTCTACAAGATTTAATAACCACACCCTCGTAACGACCTGATTGGCATCTTTCATTACGTCATTTAAGGGACTTTTATCTAGAAGACCGTGTTTTGTTGATTCTTCCATGAAACAGATAACATTTCGCTGTTAGTTTGATTACCCTAACATAGTATATAACGATGGATGCAAAATGTATGCGTTGTCCTTGGTGTAAATGTATCGTTAGAAAGGGGCCGATTTGCACCAAAACACAGATAAGGCAATAGAATAAGTTGTTATCAGAATATCAAATTCCAAAAAAAAAAAAATCTGATTTGTACCCTTTATGAAATAAAAGATTCAATCGGCTAGCGTTTTACATTATTAATTTTACCAAAAAATTGAATATGTATTCTGATGTACATCAGTTTATAAAAGACATGACTACTAAAAGTGAAAAACTTAAAATAAATGGATTTTAAATATTTATCAAAAGCTTACTCTAAAATTCACTTGGAGAGGAGGAAAATTGCGCAAATTTAATTTAGTTTCTAAACTTACCTCTGCTATGCATATGAGTATGCCTGTATGCTTCATCTTTTTGAAAATTAATTTTGTACCAAATATATACGAACTCACTCAGTTAATTTAAAGCTGTGTCGTATATCAAGGAAAATTAAAGTCATCAATTTAAATTACAAATAATGTTTATAACCAGCAAATGGTATCAAACTTTACATTAGTGGATTTCTGAATATTAAGGTGTGAAATGCATTACGACATGGAATTCATCAAGGGCCCATCTGTATGCAGATTTTCAAGATATCCTGTTTAATAATATACGACTCTGATTGGGTACTATTTAAATTAAATCGCACAGCTTTATTAAATTTTGTGACTTGATTGGAGTATGTTAATGTTACGTAATAATTATAATATATTGATTTGACTAGCTGGGCTAGCTGGATAGTCGTTTTCAACGGTTTATAAATGAGAATTTCCAATAAATTGAGGGTCGAATTGAAAAGCAGTGCAAAACGCATTATTTGCATGACTTATGCGTCGTATTTATGTAACAACAATTCAGTATATGTTGAGTAAACAAACATGGCGTTAATGTGCAGTGCAGTCCTTCCAGATCACGTCTTTCACTCGCACAAAAGCCTTTCATTTCTTCTTCGCCTCCAAAAAATTTCTTTAAAGAATAATCAAACATAAGAATAAAATAAACTCTATCAATCCTTTTAATTTCTGTCTTTTAAATTTTTCTTTGAAAAAAGTACAAAAAAAAAAAAAAAAAAAAAAAAAAAAAAAAGCTTACAAAGCCCTCCTTGGAATAGTTAGTGCAAAACGAAATTCCTGCGCCGAAGACGTAGGTTCGAACCCCGTCACGGGCATGGATGATCGTTTTAGCGCTTTTTTCTGAGCATGGTCTTGTATCTCGGATTCCTTAGCTGAAAAAACCCTTAAAATCTAATACCAAACATAGTCGCTTTGAATGTGATGACAGCTTCTATGTTTTGTTGACTAGAAAACTAGTGTAATGGTCAGACGAGGCTACTGAGAACAAAATTTATTCTTCTGACTGTGTATCCTTCCGTTTCTCTTCGATGAATAGAGAGATTGTTGTGCATCGTAGTCACAATATTATGCTCCACGTGAGTAACTGTGTACAAAAATTTCGACTTCATGTATGTTTGTTAGATAATGAATTACCGCTTGCAAATACCGCAGCGAGTTTTGCTGTACTTGGGGGCAAATGGAAAAGGGGATTTTATTTAACACAAAGTTGATGTAAACGGAAAACCGCGGAAAACAGTCTTTTTTAAAGCTTAAGAAGTTATTGTATAGACCAATAATACTCAAACTGTCTCCCACGGGTTACACGTGGTCCGCTGAGTTTTCTTTTTTTTTTTGCTTTGGTGTAACCGAGAAAGGCACATGGCAAGCCGAGATATAAAACTAAGTTTTGTGTCGCCACCTCATTAGAAAGCTTCCTTTCTTTTCTCTTTTTTCTTTGTTTAACTGTTCGCAAACATTGCAGTTGGTTTTTCCCTGAAACGATCCGTTTGTGAGGATTTCAACAACATTATCAAAAAAGCTTACATTTATTAAATATCATTTTTATATTGGTCCTTCGTGCCAATTATTTATCCTGTCAATGAGACAAAATAAAATCTCGTTTATTACAGCTGTTTTAAAATGATTATGTAATCATAGTTGTGTAGCGATTATATTGTTTCGTTTTTAAACAAATCACCAAGCAAAAATTCACTTAAAATAGCAGTTCGTTCAAATAACAATAACAGTAATTTTGAAGTCTTAATGCATTTAGGTGATTACAATCACCATCTGAGTTGATTATTATTTTGATATAGTATTTGTTCGTTGGTATTCCTTATCCTATTTCATTTCCTTTGTTTGTTCATTTCTTCTGCACTGCACCTCTTCCTTCGTTTAACGCCTATTTAGATTCATAAAAAATTCCTATAAATCCTATAAAATATCCTATATAATTATAATATTAATTTAACTTTGGGCAAGTAAGCTGTAAAAAAATATTTTCACGTTAAGAAAGCACAAATAAGCATTAAAATGCAGACATATGTTTCGGGATTGCTTGGAATCCCTTTCTCATTGCGACAGGGAGCTTCTAGATGCAAAACATAAAAATATATTATATTGTTCAATTTCCTAGATAAAACGATCTTTACGAACAGGTTTGTGTGAAGAAAGTTCGCTAATCTAATCAGGATTATATATTATTTAACTTTAATCGTAAGGCTAGTGCTAAGTTTTCGAAACTATTTAATATTAAACGAGAAAAAATGTTCAAATCAAAAATAAAACATATGGATGATGTGTTCTGGCCAAGATTTTTTGAAGAAGAAATGTCTTGTTCGAATCAAAGTATTCTCTCAAAGGTTATTAGGGGGACATGTAACTGACATTTAAAAAGAATATAGATAGACCTAACGACATAACTTCCTGATTTGAATTAATTTTGCTTTCAGATGCCACACGGATAAAATTATATTGTACTTTCTGACTTCCTTTTTTGTTATGGTAATATTCTTGAAAGACATTAATTACTACATGCTCACATTGCTTCAATTAATAGATTATTACTTACTCATTGTTTTTGAATTTATTTATTACCTTTTCAATAAAGTTCACTAGAAAGCTGATTAAATTGCATGGAAAAAGCAAAAAGGCGTCGTAATCAATCTTTTTTTACGGAAACAACCACATCAGAGGACGAAAATTTGGAAAAACGACACAGTCGGATCATTAAAAAACATAATCACCGCGATGGGAAATTAAATCAAGGCGAACCCTCAATCGAGTGCTCGATAGATACGGGAACGATAGATCGAGGTTCATATAATATACCACCATGCAAGAACAAAAATCTTTACATTATTTTAAATAAGACTTAGGTTTTAGCTACGGCGTAGAAAAATACTGATAAATTATTTCTGTTTCACTGGAATGTAAATCTTGCCTCACGTAAAACACATCTTTTTTTTCCTACTACTTTCTTCCTTTCTGACATATAAGGCTCATTTATTGCGAAAATCTGGCAATGGTACAGTGCAGCCAAGATATAAAAGAGGAAAAAATAGAAAATAGAGAAAATGCAAAAAATACGCTCAAATGCTGGGGTAGAATACTGGAAGAAATGTCGAGTTTAACGTCAGTTGTGTCTTTGTTCTTCGTTCTCTTCGTACAAAATCAAACTTTAATAATGTTCGTTTCATTGTATGAGGTTTTTTTTAGAGTTAAGTTTAATTGCTATTAATATCATGTATAAAACATCTCATAGTTTTACCATAAGTTTCATAATTTTTAACTTGAATAATATATAAGTAGCGTTATTAGAAAGCTGCGTATTATAATTTATGCCAGAAAATCTAAGTTTCAAATTGCAAGTTAAAAAATGTAAACTTTTTAATTTATTAAGAAGATAAGATTGTGATAGTTACATTTATCTAGTAAATTTATTTCTAGAAAACATGAAACACTAAATTAATTAATACAAGAAAATGTATTTATTTAATTGATCATCGATTCTAACAGGCATCCTAGTCTATTAACTAAATATTTCTTCAAAAAAAAACTTCCTTTTTTTTCATTCCAAATACAGGGTTTGGCGGAAGAAATGACCCGGTTTTGAGAGGGTATAAAAAAACTAATACAATTTGAGGCTTAAAACATTTCATATTTTGATCTGTAAATAATCCCATTTTTTTACATTAAGTTTTGATTACCACTTCAGGAAGGTGGCGGCCTTTAGCAGCAATACACCGGATATAGATTATTCTTCTACGCAAATAGCTCTTCGTGTGCATTTCAATATTCCGTGTTATGTTACGGTCTCTAGCGGTAGCCTTGTTCCGTGTGTTTATTTGAAGGCGAAAGTTTGAACACATCGCCCTTATACTTTAGAAGAGCTGAAAGATGAGGAAATATCCGCACTACCTCTTGAAATGTGCAGAAAAGTTTCCCAAAACTTCAGAAACAGACTGAATCGGTGTATTGCTGCTAAAGTAATAGTAGTACCGCCACCTTGCGGAAATGGTAATGAAAACTTAATGTAAAAAATGAGATTATATACAAATCAAAATAAAAGCAGTTATATGTCTCAAAGTGCATTTTTTATAACCTCTCAAAAGCGGGTCATTACTTCCACCCCACCCTGTATATGAATAAACGAGTAAATAAAATGTAAAGCACCATTTTTTGAAAATCTCACTAAAAAGAGATTAAGAAAATTACAAAATTTTAAAATCAGTCATGTCCTCGAGTAGTAGTTGTATATTGTACGCAAATTGAAATCTAAACTAAAATGCGTTTATCATTTATCAACAAGACGTTTGTGCAACAAAAGTAGTAACCACATTAAATTCTTTAACGCCGTGAACTAAAAGGGAAATAACGTTGCAACCATATTTTTATTTATCTGAAATAGTTTTTTTTCTAAATTTCTGACAATACTCACATCAGCAACAATACAAGAATAAAAAATGCTTACCATATGCTATATCTTTCGTTTTGAAACAATATGTATGTTTAATCACAGTTTAGTAATGACGATCATGTTTTACGTTTCATTGCACTGCTTTACTTATTATTGATTTACTTAAAATTTAATGATTCCAATTTGTAACAACAGAACTGAATCTTAAAAAAATGATTAGCAAGGGGAAAAGTACAATAAATTCTTACTTTAAAATTTGGGACAAAACATGGGAAGCACACAATATTCTCCAATTTTGTCAATATATCTTCTTAATCATTTAGACGAAAATTTATTTTTAAATTAGTATATTTTGAACGATATTCACAAAAAAAATAAGCAACATACTAACACAATTGCAACTAACCGGAGTTATGTAAAACATTTAATAATTAAACAAAAATAATAATTTAGTAATATAATTTTTCAAAAAGGACCTCCCTTTTGTATAAAATACGATGAGTATTAAAAATTCAATTAAATCCCCGTAGTAAGCCAGATGACATCCTTCAAAGTGTTTTTCCTATAGGATAATTTCTAGGTCGTTAACAATGAGATGCAACAAATACAATCTTAAATTTATCAAGATCACATCCATGAATAAAACTGTATCTTGATCATAGCTTACATATTAATAACTAACATATTCAGAGTTAAGAGCAGCGAAATAACAGATATCAGGGAAAGGAAAAACGTTTACATGCACAAAAATGTAGGGTTTATTTATTTATGTTTTTTTAAATAATGCATGCTTAGGAGTTGGAGACATCTGAAAGTGCAGCAATGCGTCTGTAACAGTAGCCTGTTTGACAAGCTTATTTGACGTTTTGAGCCTAAGACAAATTATACATTTAATTTTTCATTATTAGAATACTTAAACATTTTCGTTGTAATTTTTATATATATTTGTATTTCATAATGTTTTAATGCATAAGTAAATAGAACTATTTTTCCCGTGATGAACTATATATATCTGAAATCAATCACTGATACTACATCTTCTTCAAATTGCATCCATCTTTTTCTACTCAGAATACTCAGAATAATTCTTTTCTCATCTTTCCAACCTGTCGTCGTATCGAAAGAGAAAATCTTCGGATTCCCGGGCATAAAAAGATCAAACTGATTGCTGTAATCCGAGCAATAATGATAATAAGGAAAAATACGAAATGCAGGAGCGGTGGTAGGGTGGATCAATTCGTCACACCTCAACACACACGACAGAATTTAGCCATATCGAGCAGATTTGCTTTCTCAACCATAAACGACATCCCTTCATTTAATCGACGCCTAGCGGAACTGAAAGCTAAGTTTAACGTGTGACATATAGTTTATGATAAAGCAAGTAGCGACAATGGCTGACACTAAGTCATTTCAGTTGTATTTTGGGGTAATCAATACACGAAAGTGGATTTCTTCTTTTTTTGTTTGAGTTCTATAATTATGCTATTGGTTTTCTCAAGAGTTAGATTTCAAAGTATGAATATTTCTGACTTGAGAACTGTAAAAAGTTAGGATTACAGCATGAAGGACTTACAACATTAACGGATTAATGTTTGTTAAATTTCTGAAAGTAAAATGAGGTACTTGAAAACACAAATACATAAATCACTAAAAATTTAATGTAATTAAATTTTAGGCTATTATCTCTTTTTCTTTCGGAACTGTAATATAGGTAGTAAAAGTAAACTGACTGTTTCGTAGTCTATTTAATATTTTTTAGGAAGCATCTTAATGTGAAATACTAACTATGGTGCATTAATAATTTATCTGCGATACTGTTAACATCATATTTTGGATAGCATTTTTTAAGAGGGAAAGATTGACCTTTTGTCTTATTAGCACACACTCACACACTCATCGGTAAATTATTTTTAACTTTAAAGCATAAGAACGTTCAATAAATAAAAGCTACCTAAGGGGAGATTTCAATGACACCAATTAAATAACTAACATGAAAAGAGAAGTTACCTAGCAAAGCGGAAATTAAACGCGGTTTTGAACTGATTTTGAAAAAGATTAAAACTCGAAAAAAATATTTTAAAATGTTGGAAAGATGAAGAAAAAAAATATACCAATTCCGTACTTCAACATCCAAAAGACGCCTTCATTTGTATGATTCTGCATGTAGAAGCTTCCTATCGCATTGAAAAAGGGATTTCAAGCAATCCCGAAATATATGTCTGCATTTTAATGCTTATTAGAGCTTTTTTAACGTGAAATGTTTTTAAAATACATTTTTGCAATGTTTATTTACAGAACCATTTTTATTGCATTTTCTCAACCACAGTTCCAAAATTTCTACTAGTGGTGACTTTAATTTTTTTAATTTTTTTCTTTTGGAAATAAAAACTATATAATGCATATGCACCGAATTTTGTTGCATGTACTCCAAGTATTGCGTTATTTTATGTTCTCCTTATATACTATATATAGAAAGAGAGGGAGATAGAGTTTCGTTTGTGCCTATTGTAGATTTTTACAGATTTTTCTTCAAATAAAATATATTGCTGTTTTCTTTTCAGCACATTGTTAACTTCTACTTTATTAAATTTAAAGTTAAAAAAATATTTCTTTTTCAATTTATTTAAAGTTTCAGAAAGTTTTATTAAAAAGATAGGGAATATAATCGTAAATGTTTTTCCACAAATAAAAATACAACTTATAATTTTAATTAACACACACCTACAACTAGTAGAACATCAAAAATATTTTCTTTCTAAAAGTTAAGAAAGTGTTAAAGGAAATTTAGCTGGACATGTCAAAAATATTTCCAGTAGAAACTTTGCTTAGAAGCTTTTAATTTGCGACTTTTTGCTGATTAAATTTTACTCTACACTTGAATAAGCTAAATGCCAATAAATAGCTGCCACTTAGCTGCAGCATTCATTTTTTAATTTCTAGAATAGGTTAGTGCCTCAGTTCAATTTCGCGCTGAAAGAACTCGTGTCGCTTGCCTTAACTGAATAAAACTACTTAATTTTGAAGCGATTTATTTCCTCTTTTTAAGGGAAAATGAAGGTGGAAAAATAAAGTTCTGTTTCACGTCTAATTTTGTTCACAGCTGCTTACTCTGCATTTCTAATTCGTGCAAAGGGCTGATTTCATGAAAATGCTCTTGTTGACTGCAGTTTCATTTTATTTATAGTGGTTTGCATGTACAACTTTAATGAAATCACAGAGAGTATAGCTTAGAATTATGCTCATTTGACTATGTTGATAGATGAAAATATGTGTTTTAGGAATCGAAATTCGTTTATATGAAAACATTTCGGAAGAAGAAATAAAACATTTTATACGAAAAGGTATTTGTAAGAAGTAAAACGTTTTCTTTCATGCAAAACAATAGATGATAAATGCGCCGTTATAATGAAAAGACAAATTTACAAACATATTTCATACTCGAGTTTGTGCCTTTGGGGCTAGGAGGACTCATTTTGCCTTAGAAATTACGACGGGACATATTAAAATTATTGACGCTTCTAGTGACCTAGGTCACTAGAAGCGTCACGTGACCTCGGTCATAACTTTTTCCCTGCTGACTTATGTTTAACCTTCTGAAACTTCTAACATGTCCTGTATTGAAAAAGGAGTTCCTTATAAAACCAATGCTAATGCTGTTCTTTCATTTTTTTTTTTTTACAGTTTAAAAGCTTTAATTTTATGCACAGTATAGTGTTTCTTTTTTTTCTGAAAAATGAAACCCTTTTAAAGCTGAATTTTTCGATGGAACAACTGATCTTCTTTGATTGTATGGCTCAAATACAATAAGTTTACACACGCGCGCGTGTATGTATATATATATATATATATATTAGAACGTCAATGGGAAGCGTTCATTAAATAGTTTCACACTAGTCAATGAATGTTGCTTCATGTAAGAAATATTTGACTAAAGAATTATTTGATATAAAAATGGGTGATTGATTCAGATAGTGTTCATGGGCTTTAAAAAATTAATTTCAAAAGCCAACAGTTAAGACAAAAGCACTTTTAATTAGTTCAAATAACATGCTCAAGCAATATTTTAATAGAAATTTTTTAATGAGATGAGCGGTACTGATTTATACCGCTCATATCACCATGTCATCTCTCTCCCCGCAAAAAACCTTGGTTCTTATTCAGATTGTTAATTCTATAACTTTAATATACAGTGTCGCCTGGAAAGTCCAACTTTTGCAAATTATATCTAGTCTCAAGTGAGCACTTTTGCAAAAAAAAAAATTGTGCCTTTAAAAATGTTCTATAACCTTACCACCTGTTTAACGTGAAAAGTTCTGTAGGCACCGAAAGTGATCATATTAGGCAATTTTCCCTGTACATTGCATGTAAGGATTAGTAAGAATCTATCCTCCCCCCTCCCCGTGGGAAGAAAATCTTGTTGCTCCACAGTTGTTCGAGTAACGTTGTTATAAAAAGCATAAACAAGCTATCATTCCTTTTTTAGTCTTCTTTCCGGTAAAAGTATAAAAAAAGAAGTTATAATCTAGCTATAATGTCCAAACCAATAAACTCGCGACGTCAAACTGTTACATTTACATTGAATATCTAAATTACTAAGTGTTGGCGAAAGCACTTTGTTATAATCAGTTTTTAACTTTGAAGAGTTAACTTTGTTCTAAATTTGAAGTTCTATGTTTGAAGATGCATAACGCATCTTCAAAATATTATTCCTTTTTTTAATGTCTTTCTTATATATTTATGGTACTCTTGAGTGATCTCCGTGTAGCCCCTGGGGTTGCGCAGAACGCATTTTAAGAAATGCTGCGTCTAGAAGCTACTCAAGACGATCAACGGCAAGAAAGCAGTCAAAATTTGGAAGAAATTGAAGTATTGCTCGTCGACCAAAACCCATACCGTTCGTATTCAATTAAGTTCGATTTTTCACTTAATTTCTTCACGAATGACGGTTTAAACAAGAAGTTCCGTCTAGAACTATATGAGCCTACTTTCCCGTATACACCCAACTTCAAATTTATAACACTTTCTCTCTCTTTCATATTTAGCTTTAGTTCTTAATTACTTCAAATATACTTTTTTCAACGGATAATACATATTCATTCAATCAGTCATTCATTCTTTCATTTATTCAGTCATTCATTTACTCATTAATGTAGTTATCACTCGTTAATTTATTTTTTCATTCATTCACTCATTTAATTACTTTATCATGTATTCACTCATTTATTCATTCATTCGTTCTTTCACTCATTCATTTATTCATTCATTAATTCTTTCACTCTTTCATCGATTCAATCATTCATTCTTTCACTCATTCATTCATTCATTCATTTTTTTTTTTTTTTGAGAAATGCCCTTAAAAATCCCGATCAAAAATTTCATAAGAAACAGGCTTGTTCAGTTCTTGTTGAACTTCGTATCAGTACATGTTCTACAGCGTAATATCTTTCCGATAAAGTTTGTTGCGAGCCAATCCGTCGTTTAGATCAGGATTTATATGAGATTGAAATTTTCCGTAGGCGCTACTGTTAATTTGGTACCTTTTCATTACCAAGGCGCAAATCTCGCAGAGCAAAATTTTTGGCGACGGAACACGCAAAAGGATAAAAGCGACGATATTCCGTTTGACGTTAGTTGCATCATTTTTGGCGACTTTATCGCCTGCACCGGAATAATGGAAAAATGCCGCAATTTTTATTTTTTTTTTGAACTGTTCAAAAATGAACAAAAACCTGTTCAAATCAATATTTCACACCGAGAACTTCTTCCAATAAGCTTGCAATAGGAACTTGGGTCTTGTGCCCAGAGTTTACATAATTTGCTTCAATTTTGTCCATAAGTGCTACTGTTAAAAAATTTTGAACTGTTCAAAATTGAACAAAAAATTGTTCAAATCAAAAAGTAAAATATGGAAATGAGATGTCCTCGCCGAGATCTTTCGAATGCAAAAAGAATTTTTCGAATCGGACAATTCGTTCAAAAGTTATTAGGGGGGGGGGGGACAAACCGACAGCCAGACAGACACACTTTTTCCCCATCTCAAAACCCTACTTTCAAATTTTTTATTTTTCAATCTTTATTTAATTACTTAACTTAATTTTGACTTTTCTTGAATTCTAACGATATTTTCACGATACATTAAGCCTTCTTTCATGCTTTATTGTTATTTTTTTTACTTTTACGGGAAAGTAGGCTAAAAAATATGCGTATTTATCAAGAGTAGGAGGTAGAAATTAATAAGATCCAAATTGCCTAAAAATAGTGTGAATATAAGATTCATGTCCCAAAGAAACGGGGGGATGGATATATCACGACTACACTCATTTCGATGAATAAGATCTTACTTTTCGTATTTCGTATTGTGCATTTCTTTACAGACAGAAATGCAATGCACATTTTTATCCAACCTAGTATATGCGAATGCGTGTTATGTACGCTTGATTGTACTTTTTAAAATTTTAGACGCGTCAGCAACACAGATTAGTTTTCACACTGAAAGAATCTTTGTCTTCTATTTAGTGTAAGCGCAACTTCACTTTATTTTGAACCAATATATTCCCCCCTTTGTTAAGAGAGAATGGCGGGTGGGAACTAATGGTTTGCTTACCCCACATTTCGCTCGGTATGACCTGCTTTGCATTTCTAATTCAAGAAAAGGCGCCTTTCATGGCCCGGCTGGTGTTGATTGCAATTTATTTTATTTATGGGCATCTTGATGTTACAGTTTTAATGAGTTCCGGAGAGATTTGCCTGAATATTTTAAAAAGGCCTTTCCTTTGTCTGTCTCAGCAGATAAATATTCGGTATTCGGGGCCGGATTCTGTTAGTTCAGGCATGTAAATCAACCTAAACGATACAAAGTAAGTGACAGAAAGAAACTAATCACCGTAAAAGCATTAGGAATTATTCTATTCAGTTATTTTGCGTTTCATTCTCGCCCGGATATGATGGCGGTGGAAATGACACCATTTTAGATTTTGTTTTACTGAATTTAATTGATTTAATAAAGGAGATGGTTCAAGATTTATCGTTAGATGTATTATAAAGCTAAACTGTAGGTGATTGCAAAGCAAAAATGAACGCATTCATTTGTTTCGTAGCATTTTGTTTCGTAGCATTTGTTAAATTATAAAAAGGTCTTATATAAAAACAGGGCCTAGCTTTGTTGTTTTAGTCTCTGTTTCAGTTCTATAGTCTTTTTTATCAGCAAAAAGAGAAAAAGAGTTCGTATTTTGAAATTGAGAGGGGAGCAATTGTGGAACAGCATTGTATCTACAAAGCAGATACGTTTAAAAAAAATAAAAAATATATATGAAGGGATTTTAAACGTAATGTAATTGCAAAAATTGTACATAGAGTTTTGGAAATCTGAGTCATTTAGAAAGCTTAAAGCAGAAGAACTTGCACAAACTTATAATTTTTAAGAGGCAGGAAAATAGGATACATACACACGCACACGTGTGTATGTATATACACACATATGAATTTTCTGACCTGCTTTTAGTTAGTGGATCAACTTTTCATAAAAGGTGTTTAATTTTATCTAAAACAGATCTACTAAACGTATCTTTTAGAGTTAATTGTTTTACTATATAATTTTGACTTTTTTACTTTTTATTTATTTATTGTTATTATAAAACTCGAGATTTAAAATTCATCTTTGTATGTTTAGGCTAAACTTCAAAATATTTAATTACGAACTTTAAACGAATTTGCGAATTCAAATGTCAAAAATTAAGTTACTTTAACTGATTTCCATAGTTTTTGTTCTTTACTAGCAAATAAACAAGATAGGTGGCAAATCGTATGTTAACAAATGTATATTGCTCATTCGTGAGATTAGTAATTACTATGATTTTTTCGGAATCTTTATTAATGCATCAAGTGAAGAAATTAG
Source organism: Octonoba sinensis (assembly GCA_038502835.1). Taxonomy (NCBI): domain Eukaryota; kingdom Metazoa; phylum Arthropoda; class Arachnida; order Araneae; family Uloboridae; genus Octonoba; species Octonoba sinensis. The sequence goes on along the minus strand of CM076602.1, from coordinate 103,794,882 downwards.
AATTTTAAATGGAATAAGTGTAAACGATAAATAAGATAATTTAACTTTCCAAAACAAAGATGGGCAGCACTTTAAACAAGTTTTAACTCCTTTTTTTTATTCGATAGCGCTCTTTCTAATGATATTAAAATTCAAAATTACTAGCAGTTTAATTTCTTTTTATTGTTCAGTTATGTGTTCAAGTGCATAGAAAGACCTGGAAACAAAAAAGTGTAAATTATTATTGTGTTTCTGGAAACTAACTCGTATTGGTGAAATAAGAAGAAAAAAATGCATAGAACCAAAACAGCTAAGCTTTAGGAATAATTCTTTTACAAGTAAAAAAAAAAAGGATATATGTTCAGCGAGCCATTGGTATTTAGGGTTACAAATAATTCTCGAACAAAACATATTCCATTTACTACATGTTGAATAAATGTAGTCCGTGTTTTCATGAGTGTTTACTAAACCTCGGGAACATAAGAAAATAAATTGTAGGAGGACCAGTGTTTTATCAATCCGTTCTTTAATAGCGTCATTAAAGTTAATTAAACACACGGCGTTCCATTCTTTTGTATTTTGTCTCTGTACCCAGGGACGGTTTCTCGTAAAACTAAAATTTATGTCTCTGCGTCCATCAGAGACAGGCGCTGTAAATAAATTAAAAGCAACAAAAGTTAGTTTTGCAAGCCGGATGTGAGAGTAAATTAATGGCTGCAGCAAAACACGGGATCGGTTGAAGAATTCTCTTCATTTAAGTGAATGCGAATCGAAATTTGAAACTGGAAGTTGTATTTTTGTTCCAGTCCATTTACAGTATTTCAGAAAGTAAGGACTTCTTGTAGGCACTTTTTATGGATACAAATTGAACATCCAGTTCTCAGGCATGAGCTTAAACGTGAAATTCTGAGGACATTTATTACTCGTGCTGGCAAAAGAAATTTTATATTTTTGGTATGTAGATTTAGTTATCGGACCGCAGTTCAGAGTTAAAACAACTTAATGCTCTCATATAGCCATAACTCGATTAAACGTTATATATTATTACACTGATATTAACCCTTTAAGCGTTTGCGACGTAAAATACTGTTGTCCAATTATGTATCTAAAAGCGCGCGCAAGGCAATATTCTGCCACCAAACTCCAAAAGCATGAAGAAAAGACCTTGCACTTTTCGAACAGATGCCTTCAGCAAAAGCTGCTCAAGAATGTAGCGATTCTTGCGCTCTTAGATACATCACTGGGCAACAGAATTCTACGTCGCAAACGCTTAAAGGATTTTAGTCACAGACATTTTAACAACATATATGTATAAAAATAAAATCTTGCATTTTATTGCTCATTTGTGCTTTAAATTAACGTGTAATTTTATTATTATTGTTAACATATATGTATATTTGTTTACATATTTCAATATTTTATCCCCTGATAATTAATACTATACTATATAACATTTTATTATTCGCTTGTTGATTTTTTTAGAATTTTTGGTCATTTTTTACTGTCACTTGTAAAAATATGTCATTGTAATCAGTTTATCAGAAACAAGTATTGCCTTTAGTCAATTTTTTTTTTTAAAAATTTAGTGTTATTGTTATTATTTTTTGTATTTTAAAAGTATTTAAATCTAAATTTGCAACGGGGAAAATCATGAACTAACTATTGTGTGACAACTGTGTTTCTTAACGTAGGAAAATAATTTTATTCATTGAATGCTTAGCAGTCAACTGCCAGAACGAAAAAAAAATTACATATCATAAGTAGTAAATATCCCGTTACATACGACATCTTATAAGAGCACGGAAAAGTGAACCTATGGTTTCTGGAGAACTGCAAGTTTTCTAAAGCCCAAAGTATAAAACTACTTTTACAGTGCAATGATGGTGTAATAATAAAAAGCAAAATAGTGTGTTAATGCATATATTAATACAAAATATTTTAGTTATACATCTCCAGTCTATCAAACTAAACTGTGATAAATAACAAGCAGCTCCGTCCAGAACTATACAAGCATACTTTCCCGTATGCACCAACATCAACTTTATATTTATATTTCCCATCCCTTCCTCCCAGCGTTAGTCCAAATATTCCTTTTTCAATGGTTAATGCGTATTCATTCACTTACTCAGTTATGTATTTATACAGTCACTCATTCATGTATTCATTTATTCATTGAGAAACATTCAAAAAATGCAGTTCCAAAAAATCGTGAGAAAATAGGCTCCTTTAGGTCTGGAGGAACTTGGTATCTGTACCCCCCTGTTCTACACATAAGATCTTTCCAATAAAACTTGTTCCAAGCAAATCCGTCAGTTAGATCAGGAGTTGTATAGGATGGAAATTTCCCCGTAGGTGATAATGTCGAAAATTTTTGAACAGTGCAAAATTGTACGAAAACTGTTTTAAAAAAGCTATTTGCAAGCTTGTTCAAAAGAACTTGGATCTTATGTCTACGATCCATGGTTTATATAATTTGCTTCATATTTCCCCTTAAGCGCTATCGTTAAAATTTTTTGAACTGTTTAGAATTAAACAAAAAATTGTTCAAATAAAAAAAATAGAATATGGAAATGATACAGGGGTTGGACAAAAATATGGAAACACCTTAAAAAAAAAACACGTTTCCTTGCCTAATATGGTGTAGGAAACCCGTTGGCATTCAAAACACCTTGCAGTCTTCTCGGAATGGATAAATACAGTTCCTGTATTTTTGCCAAGGGAGTATTGTACCATTCTTCCTGCAAAACGGTGGCAAGTTCAGATAACGATGTTGGCGGTGGATAGCGAGAACGCAGTTTCCGCTCTAATGTGGACCACAAAGGTTCGATAATATTCAGGTCTGGTAACTGTGCTGGCCAGGGGAGATGCGACAAATCATCCTCGTGCTCAGAAAACCAGTCCTGGACAATGTAGGCTGTGTGAACAGGGGCTTTGTCGTCTTGGAAGACACCGTCACCATTGGGGAACAAAGTTTGTACCATGGGATGGACTTGATCGGCCAAAATGTTCACATAAGTCTTAGCAGTAATATGCCCTGTCAGAGTTATCATGGGGCCAGCAGAGAACCACGATATGGCTGCCCAAACCATCACCGAACCCCCGCCATGTTTCACTCTTGGCCACAAGCAGTCTGTATTATAGGCTTGAGATGGCGTTCTCCACACGTAAACTCGGCCACAAGTGGAAAAAAATGTGAAAGAAAACTCATCAGACCATATTACTCTCTTCCACTGCTCTATAGTCCAGTCTTTATGACTTAAACACCACTTTTTCCTGTTACAGGCATTAGCATCATTGATGAATGGCTTTTCAATTGCAGCACGACCAGCAATTCCCTGTTTATGAAGCTCCCTTCTAATTGTTTTTGTACTCACAGGGTTTGGTAACACGACATTCATTTCAGCAGTAACTTTTGCAGCTGTGGTCTTCTTTTTTTTCGAGATAATCCTTCTTAATGATCGTCTATCACGATCACTCAGCAAACTTTCGTCCGCGCTGTGATTTATCGGATGATGTTTTTCCGCATTTCAAATATGCGGAATAAATCTTCGATACAGTACCACTTGAAACACTAAAAACCTCGGCTACCTTGCTTATGGAAGCACCCACCATACACGCGCCAACAATTTGGCCACGTTCGAAGTCTGTTAACTCTGACATAATGCAATGACAACCTCACATAACACTGCTCCGACAACGACTGAACGGTTCAGCGCATTTACGAAGTTGTATAGGTGGCGTCAGTAGGCGAAAACGCCAGCGCCATCTACATAGTTCATTAAAATCAATCTTTCTTTTCAAACATGCATTTCAAGAGGTGTTTCCATATTTTTGTCCAACCCCTGTATGTTCTCGTCAAGATCTTTCGAATGCAAAAAAAAAAACTTGAATCGGGTATTTCTCTCGAAAATTATTAGGGGAGGGGGACATAGACACATCGACCGACACACATAATCCCCATCTCAAAACCCCACTTTCAACTTTTTTTAAAAATCTTTATTTACTTCATTTTTTGACTTTTCTTTATTTTTAACAAAATTTTTACGATACCTTAAGCCAGGGGTCCCCAACCTTTTTGTACCTGAGAGCACATACCAGAATATCGGTCGAATGGCGGGCACCATTAGTTTTTTCAAGATAAATTTATAGTTAATCGACATAGTTAATAATACACACTACATATAATGCACAAAAAAACAATTTTAAAAATTTAACCTATGAATATGATTAGTATTAATAGTTTTGTGTAAAATAAATGATTACTAAATTGATTGCAAAACATACGAAGCATAAAAATTATTTATAAAACATAAAATACAGTCAATGTGATATTTGGCATTACATTTCACTTTGCTTACATCTGTGGGGATAGAGGTCGTTTTCCTGGCGATATCTATTTTGGTTGTGCTTATCATTATAGGGTTATTCATAGTTATATGGCCTGTTACTCATATACTCTTGATTCTAAATGTTCTCTAGTTAGAAATGGAAAACTGAAATATGTTATCGCTGGGCATTAAGTCTGCTACGATTTAATAACATAGAGCTAAATAGCAGTTTAATTTAGTTAGTGTTATTAAGATATTAATTCTAAAGTATTAAAGAATATAAATTGTGCTCTTGAAATATCAACGAAGAATTATAATAATTCGCTGTTTTTACAAACATTAATTGTAAATAAATAAATAATTAACACTATATAAATACATACATGCATGCATGTGTAGTCATAATAATTGTAACGACAGTTCAAGCGAGATTATCTACGCAAAAACCAAATTTCTTTTTGTTTTTAATTTTTTTTCCGAAAACCGAAAAACCGAAATAAAACCCAGAATTGTAGTAAAAAAACCAAGATATTTCTGTCCTAAGTAAAATCAATACAGAAGCTATAAAAACGAGGGAACTTCATTCTTTAAGCAGATCGCTCATGACGTCACATCCCCAGGCCACCGGATCAAGATATCTCTTTTTCAATCATTTAGACGAAGACATCTGAAAATGAATCTCATCGTAAAACGAAATATCTTGAACGTGATGCATTAGACACTGCGATCAAATCCTTAAACTTCTCATCTGTTCCAGCCATCCCTCCATCGTCACTTGATGGGAGAACAAATACCGAGATCAATATCGAACGGAAATTATTATTTCTTCAAAGATAGGGATTCATTTATAAAGCCATGTATGTATTATATAAAACAAATTTTGGAATTATTTTTAAGCTTTATGTTACACCCTTCGGTATTTTATGTTTATACATTAATATTATTTTAGGCAATAGTCCAAGCTAGAAGAAGGAGACCCTATACCCCCTTTTTTTTACATGTACAACATTTTTTGTCGGTTTCTATATGATTACGAGGTGCTGATTCCGAATAAGTTTAGTACCAGACTGTAAACCTTGAGAAGTTATGTCAATATGGCAAATCCAAGATAGCAGCTATAAATTGTGTGAAGCAACATAAGTAAATTAAACATATTATATACATATTTACAAATGACAGTATTTTAGTCAGAAAAACATTTTTGTAAATTAATATTTAAGGAAGATACACAAATAAAAACAATATGTATGTAAACGTAGAACAGTAGAACTATTTGGGACGGAAATGACGAAGTCACCCTCAGTTATACAAATCACTCAGTCCTACAAATCATTAATACAAAAACTTGTCACATATCGCGGGATATCTTGCAATAACTTCTATCTACAAATTTTTCAGATTTTCCTTTTTATTAACTATTAATTATTTCTCTTGATGTACGTTAGAATTCTCGTAAATGTAAAAAAAAAATATGTCACATGAAATAAGCATGAGAAATATCGGCTGTTGTAATTGCCAGTTATTAGGGTTACTCTAGTTTTTTTGTGGATCCTGCAAATTTCCTTAAAATCAGATAGGAAGCATAGCCAGATCTCTAGCGATATGTTCTATTAATTAAGATATTTTCATTCACCACTGCTCACACATTTTTAACAGAGAAAATATACGGAAGTTTATATAAAAAACGGATATATATAACGAAAGTTTATATAAAAAGTCAGAGCGTAGAAAGTTTTTTTGTATTTTGTATTTGTTCCATTGAATCTGACCTTTTGAAGTTGATTGCAAAGGGAGTGCGTGTAAGATTAACATAGGTGCGATTGAATTTTCATATGCCGAAGATTTTCGCGTGAACGTTCGGTGTGTCGACGGTAATGCGGCCAGTTTGAAAATGCCCTAAGTCGGTAGTAGTGAGACGCGGCATTATTAATAGCGCTTAACTTGAGTCTTAATGTTACACCGGCTCCTTTTTTATGTTTGTTCATGCGCCATGCAAGACGTTTGACTTCTGAAGCACGACACAACGACAGCAAAATTTAAGCAGGGCCAATAGAAAATACTATTTTAATTTCATCAAAAACAGGTGTGGAAACTGAAAAATCGCGTTATAAAAGACATCCTTATCAGCTGAATTTAAACGAACTAGAGGTCACCTAGTTGCCAAAGTTCGACCATTAGTCATTAAATTTTCAAGTTTTAACGTTTGAGAGGTTCTTTTGCCGAAGAGTATACTTCTACAATCATTCAATCATTGTAAGTATATATATATATATATATATATATATATATATATAATATTATTGCTAAAGAGTTGAACTTTCTATCCTTTATAATATATATAAAAGTTAAGTTAAAAACTTAATTCAAAAATGAAAATATAAAAATAAAAAAACGCCGATAACGAATACTAATATTTTTTCTATCCAATAATAAAATATAATATGCAATTTTATATGAGATCACTTGGGATTGAGGCAATTGGTATATTTGAAATATTAATTAGGAACATTATTATTTGAGCGCAATTAGAATAAATTAGTGAGAACAAGATAAATTAAGTATAACGTGTAATCTCTGACTTTATTGGTATTTTTAAGCGGAAAACTCTGTCTGAAAAGCAAGTTATAGAACAGAATTCTGACCATATTTATAAGTCAAAATTTCCTGCGATATTTTATGGTCATTTTTATCGACTTGAGTGGATATCAGTTCATATATGTGCAGCCAAATCTTATGAGGTGTTCTTGGATAACTGTTTTACGAGGTCAAATAGCAGGCAAAGAATTCCGTGATATCTTGAAAATTGGAAAAGTTCCAAACAAGTTCTAGAAAGTTTGGCATTAAGTAGTTTTTATACAGTTGTCCGTCGTGACATTTTAGCTCTGATTACTAATTCACAATAAGCAATTGGAAGCATTTGTTCAATTATATATATATATATTATATATATATATATATGTATGTATTTGCATAAACCATCAATGACAATGTTTTCAAAATTCAATTCATTAAACAAAAATAAAGAAATGTATTCTTTTAGTTTTCTCATGCTTTGAGTTAGGTATAATATATGCATGATTAAAAATATTTTTGATTAAAAGTCATGATGAACTTTAGTCTACATTTCAAAAAAGCTGTGAGTTATGAAAAGATTGCATTTTTATTATTTATCTATTTGGTAATTAATATTCCGGCATTTATGGACTTTTTCTTCAACATGAGTAAAAAATCAACACGAGGAAAAAATATGCTTCAAAGAAACGACAATGATGCTACATGTAAAAACTTAGAAAAGAGAAAAAACAAAAAAATTACCACTTGTTCATATAAGTCTTAGTTACACACTTTCTCTAAGCATTAGCCAAATTGACGGAGTTACTAACTTTGAAAAATGCCACCCCAACTTACCAAATAAATTGTTTACTTTCTAGAACATGGCTGATACACAGTTTTGAGGCCGGTAGCCGTATCTTGACTTTATTTGCTAGTGTATCACATTTTATTTTTTTTAAAGTGTCACTGCTTAGAACTTGGATCAAGTTCACCTTATTGTCCCTGAATATGATGATGTATATGGAAGGGACAAGTACTTGGTTACGCTGGTGAAATTGGTTTGAGTGGGTTTACAAGCACATAGTCAAAATTGATTCATGCGTGAGGGAAATTTAAGTTGAAATGTATGCCAGAATTTTTTCATTAACACAATAATTTTGTTTAACTTCATTCACTGAAGTGATAAATAAAAATGCAATAGCAACATTACAGCTCCATGAGAAACTACCATCATCTATACATTATGTAACCTTCAGTTCAGCTGCACTGTGGCTCTCTTTAAAAGAAATTTTTTTTGTTTACAAAGGGTGGAACAAAACCCATACGATTTGGTTAGAATGCAAATTGTAATTTTAATGCAAAAGAGCCACAACACAAAGCTAACTCGTTCTATAAGATACAGAAAGTGTGAATAATATATTTTAAAATCTAAATTGCACTTTAGTTCACATTTAACTGAGGTTGACCCATTTTAGTATGTGTACATTGATATGGAAGCAGGGGCGTATCGACGGGGATGACAAACGAGATCAGTCAACCCTCCCCCGAGAAGGCTTCGAATATCCAGTATGCTAACGATTTTTAGATATTCGGAATCCGATCAGAACATTGCACTAAAGATACGGTTATCCGGCACATCAAAACTGATTTCTGAATTTATATTATTCAGCAGAATTTTAAAGAATATCTAAATTAAAAACTTACACTGTATTTGAGAGCCTTGGAATATTTACATATGTGTATATAATGTATGAGTTTAAAGCATCAGAGCCATTTGGCAAGGATCCGTCAGACACGGTACACTGGATTTGACAAAATCAATATGGTGCATTCCTGATTCTCCTGAAATTCAGTTTTATCTTTTGAAGCTATACCGATTAATATCTTCTTGAGCACCTCATATTATATGTTTATTTCGAATGACGTGAGTTTTACATGATTGTGCTTACAATAGTGCTCAGTGGAACACTACACGTACTCTAGATTAAACGGGTGCTCAATATTACGCCAACTGAATAAAAAAATTAATAAATGTATAAAATTAAATTGAAGTGAAACTTTGCGAAATGACCTACCTTGGCTTTCTGTTGAAAATTGAAATGATGCACGAACTCCAAAATCTTGAGCGTTAGCATACTGTTAAATAATTTGTTATTATACTCGTTCATACACTGAAACATGGCTCATTTATCGTAATACACAACATAGTTGAACGTAAGTATTCATACATTTTCGCACATTTTCCGAAGCAATTGTTTGTTGTTTGTTTGTTTTACGACCATTTCAGGTCACATAAATATTCGAGTTTATTTGCTATTCTCAAGGATATGCTTCAAACTTTCGTCTAATACAGGGGTCTCCAAACTACGGCCCGAGGGCCACATCCGGCCCGCGGACAGATTTTGTCCGGCCCGCGGAGAGCTAGCATACTTGAAAGAAAACTCCTTCTAGAGAAATATTTATTTTTTATAGCAAATTAAATTAAGTTTACTGAAGTAATCTATTTTTATGTTGAATAATTATGTTGTAGGGTAATCAATATGGCCCTAAGGCTGGAAAGTTTGGAGACCCCTGGTCTAATATGACAGATAGAACAAGACAGCACAACAGATTTTAATATACAAAGAAGGAAATACACCCAGGGCAAAGGTGGGAATCGAACCCCCGCCTCTTTCTCTCCGCGCAGGGAGGCACCGGAGCCAGTCGATTTGACCGCTCAGCCACTGAGGCCCCTTCCGAAACAATTTTCGTCTTACACGCAAGACACATTCCATCAAACTCCAATTCATTTTCCGCCCTTACGTGACTTCACTTCTTTCTAGATTCCTTGGAAAAGTAGTGAGGATCGCTCGACAACGACACTCGAAACGTTTCCAAGAGATTTTTCTAGAATGTCCATTATAAACGTAGTTAAAATTTATTCCAGATCAAAAAGAAGAATGTTCCACCATGTTATCAAGATGAATTTAAAAAATGTGTACCCTCACCTATCCTGATGAAAATTTTTTTTCGTGATGATGTGTCGACCGCTCCCTTTAATTAATGAATCGCATTTCAACCTGCGCCTTTTTATCTTCCTTAATCTTAAATAAATAACTTGGGGACTCAGTGGTCGAGAGGTCTTAGTGCGAGTTTCCGCTGCCTGCTTGCGCGCAGTGAAGAGGTGATTGGTTCGATTCCCGTCCTGTGCCCTGGGTGTATCTTGTAATTTGCCCCCTTTATATTGCAGTATTTTATCGTATAGTCTTGTTCTATTTGTCATATTGGACGAGAGTTTGAGGCATATCCATTGAGAAAAGCAAATAAACTCCAAAATGTATGTGACCTGAAATGGTATGTATAGCAAATAGTAAATAAATAACTTCTACAAATATTATGATACAAACCAAGTTATATTTATCAAAAATTTAGCCCTATTTTTTGACATAAAAAAACTTTAAATTCTGTCATAAACTTCAAATACGTAAAAATTATACATATCTAACTGTTTTGAAGAATTGGAATGTTTCGTAAATATTCTATAGTAGATGTTTCCAGCATCATAAAAAGAGGTCTGCGTGACGCCTTGCCGTTTCGTAAATATTCTATTCTAGATGTTTCCATCATCATATAAAGAGATCTGCTTGGCGCCTTGCCGTTTTGTAAATAGGCGATATTTCTCTGTGATTGCCAAAAATAATACTCTATCGCGTTGGACGGTAAATAATTGAGAAATGGAAAATTAAACTTTCTGCTTTAATTTTTCCGTGTAAGGGCTCGAGTTTAGACTCGCGCAAGATACAACTACTAGACAATCACCATTCCAGAGATTATGTAAAGTAATTTGGGGCATGAGTGCCCGAGTGGTCTAAACCAGGGGTCTCCAAACTTTCCAGCCTTAGGGCCATATTGATTACTCCAGTAAATTCCAAGGGCCAAAACCATATTATCATTAATTGTTGCCGGTGGTAAAAAGTTGAATCAGTCCACTAGTGGTGTAAAATATGATTACTTTTTTGCCAGATGCCATTAGCGACGGGGAAGCTGATGTATTTTCTGTATCGTATGGGTATCCGTTATAATGGGGTACCCGCATCGTATCGCCATAGTAATCATTGATTACAAAAGTAATGAAATACACAAGTAATCATTGATTACTTTTTTCTTCAGTAATCGTTACTTCGGTTCCTAACGAGTACTCAAGTAACGAATGAGTATTTTTTTACATGAAAAAAAAAGTCCGAAAAAGTACGCCACGTTTAGAAAAGGCTGCAAATCGAACTAAAGTCCGCAAAACGGCAACACTGCATATTATTAATTTTCCTGTCATTATCTGTAATTTCTAGATTAGTCGTAGAGTACGAGCGAGCCATGAGGAGTAACGTGACAGGACATCTGGTGGACACAAGCAGAAAAAGGTAGTACCTTCTATCCCTAACAGATGGCGTTAATAGCACTTACAGAATAATCTCGTTGGTTCGATAAAGTTCTGGTGTCTTCCACTCACTTCTAGATGGCAGTAAGTGAAATATATAAGAAGGCTAGTGGCGCAACCACAAGTCAGTTCCTATGACACTGCTGTGAAATAAAATAGTGCGTACCTCCTTAAAACGTGTTTGTGCGTGTTTAAGTTTAAGACATCTTTGTAACAATATTTTTATTTGAATTGTTGCTTTTGTGTGTGATTTAGTAGAATGAAAAAGAAGCGAAAAATTGATAGTGAATGCAGAAAATTCAAAGATCAGTGGAACATTCAGTATTTCGTAATTGAGTCCAGTAACAAGGCGCTATGTTTGATTTGCAATGAAAGCATAGCCGTTCTCAAAGAATATAACATTAAACGTCATTATGAAGCAAAACATTTTCAAAATTACTCAAAATATACAGGAAGTTTGCGGACAGAAAAATTCGAAGCTATGAAGCGCGGATTGAAATCGCAGAAATCTTTATTTACAAAACTCAAAACTGAACAAGAGGCTGCAACTCGTGCCAGCTTTCGTGTGGCTCTTGAAATTGCAAAACGTGGAAAACCATTCACCGATGGAGAAATGGTCAAAGAATGCATAATCGCAGTAGCCGAAGAAATGTGCCCTGAAAAGGTAAATTTATTAAAAACTGTCAGTATGTCAGCAAACACTGTGGCTCGAAGGGTAGAAGACATCGCTGAAAATATATCCTCTCAACTGTTCAACAAAAATGGACATGTTGAGTGGTTTTCTTTGGCCTTGGATGAGTCAACGGATGTGTCAAATACTGCTCAGGTGTTGATTTATATTCGAGGAGTAGATAAAAGCTATGAAGTGCATGAAGAACTTCTTGATATGTATAGTATTCATGGCACAACTACTGGTTCAGATATTTTTAAAGGAGTTGAAATGGCCATTAAGCAAAAGAACATTCGATGGAAAAACTTGAAATGTATTACAACTGATGGAGGCAAAAACATGAGTGGGAAAGATAAAGGAGTGGTCGCTCTTGTGTCAAAGGCTGTAGAAAATGACGGTGGTTCAAAACCAATAGTCTTACATTGTATCATTCATCAACAGTCTTTGTGCGGAAAATGTTTGGATATGTCTGAAGTTCTGAAACCAGTCATATCAACTGTTAATTTTATCAGATCTTTTGGGCTGAATCACCGACAATTCGTACAATTTATTAAAGAGATTGGAGAAAATGACTTACCTTATCATACTGCCGTACGTTGGCTTAGTTGTGGGAAAGTCCTTCAGCGCTTTTTTGAACTTCGAGCAGTGATCGAATTTTTTTTTGAATGAAAAGCATCGCCCTCTTACTGAATTGCAAAACAACGCAAGGCTGTGGAAGTTAGCATTCTATGTTGATTTGACAAAACATGTGAACGAACTGAATTTGAGATTGCAAGGAGAAAACCAGCATCTTCCTGATTTATACAATAATATCAAATCATTCCGGAAGAAATTGATACTGTTTCAATCACAACTACGAAGTTAATGTTTTTCACATTTTAAAACATGTGAAATATTTAGCCACACCACTGAGACCGAGTTTCCTATCGATTTTGCAATCGAAACTTTGAGTGCTTTGAAAATAAATTTTGATACTCGTTTCTCGGACTTTGATGCCATTGCGAATCAAATTAAGATTTTTCAGAATCCTTTTGATACTGACATTGAAACCCTAGCCCTGGAACTTCAAATGGAAATGATTGATCTACAGTGCAGTGATATAATTAAGAACAAATATCAAAACTTATCTTTGTTGGAATTTTATAAGTGTCTTCCACTGACACAATTTGATAATTTGCATAAATTTGCTCGTGGGCTGTTTTCTGTTTTTGGTACTACTTATTTGTGTGAGAAGACCTTTTCCAAAATGAAGTACACAAAAAATGTTTACAGATCTAAATTAACTGATGAGCATCTTAAATACTCTTTTAATAATTGGTACAAGTAAAATTAGTCCACAACTACAAACTATTGTCAGTGGAAAATCTCAATTACATAAATCTCATTAGTATTTCATATGTCGTTATGCTTGTTATAAGTTATCTTTTCATTTAAAATGTATAAAATGTTAGTTGGATTCATTTCAATAATCTGTTAGTTAGTAAATAATAACCTACAACAATGTTATGAGTAGTTAGCCCATGACCATATCAATGTAGATGTCATATTAATAATTATTCAACATAAAAATAGATTACTTCAGTAAACTTAATTTAATTTGCTATAAAAAATAAATATGTTCTCTAGAAGGAGTTTTCTTTCAAGTATGCTAGCTCTCCGCGGGCCGGACAAAATCTGTCCGCGGGCCGGATGTGGCCCTCGGGCCGTAGTTTGGAGACCCCTGGTCTAAACGATAGTTTCCGGCACACCAGCCCCCTGGGTTAAGTTGGGGGGACTGGCTGACTTGAGCTAGGCTCTCCAGAGCTGAAATTACTTTGTGCGCCAACAATATATAATGAATTTTTTGACAGTTTTAAAACTATAGTATATTCAAAAACTTGATTCGTGTTCTTTAAATCAGTAAGATTGTAACTATAGTGGTACATATAACTGGAAAACAGGAATTTTAATGAGATGCTGCTATCAGGAAACTTGATTATATGATTTTAAACAAGCTCTTCGTAAAAATACAGAAATACCCAGCTTCCCATCTGTATTTTTACAGCGTGTAAAATCAAGGTCACATCCTTCAACGACATTCCTACTCACTCTGTTGTTGGATTTTCTCGTTTTTGGATTCTTGTAAAGCGCATTATTCAGAATTCGACCTGCATCCTTTATCCAGGGGATCGCCGGAAAGTTTTGCTCAAAAAAATTATAAAAAACTGTAATCTAAAAACTCTAAAAACTGTAAATCTAACGAATCACATTTATTCTTTAGTGTGAAAAGCCCCATGTTAAAACAAATGTACTTTTAATGTATAAAAATAGAATATAGGTTCTGAAAAAAAATTAAAAAACTAAACTAATTTCTAACATTTCCTTTTCAACAAGATCATATTATATTTTTCAACAAGATCATAACTACAGCTCGTTAAACATATTCAGATTTATTATTTTTCGGGGATTTTTGAGGGAAACGAATCTCATATCCTCTCAAGGAAATGACCGTTGCATAAAAATTAATCTGGCTTTATCGTTTGTCTTGTTTTATCACAACACAAGTTTCATCAAAAATTTCAATTTCTTTTGCAGTCGTAAAATATTCGTTAATTTCTAAACTGGCATACACAATTTTCTTTCTGATCTTCTACATTATATGACCGAGTACGAAACATGCTTGAAGGAAACTATGGAAGAAAATATTATACAAATTCCATACGATTAAGAAAACTTTTTCGAACTACTTTTTTTTAATGATTTTTTCTTTCATTTTCATTCATTTCTTCTTTTCTTTAAACATGGATTTGCATTACATATTACACATTAAACAAAAGTCATTACATTTAATTATTTCGCATGAGGGGCTTTGTAAAATATTTTAATGTTTAACTTGTAAGTGCCTTATGGGAAAAATATAATGATCAATTTTGTAATATGATTCTTGACAAAATACATGTAACAGTATCATTAAAAACACAATAACTATTGTTTAAACATTTTTCGTTCTTCGTTCTATGTCTCTAAAAATTTTAAGATTCATAATTTTTTTATAATTTCCAAGAACAAAAATTAAAGCATTAAGAATAAACTTGCAAGAACACACTTATATCATATAATAAACTGATAAGATGCATATAGCTATCTTAATTCTATATTAATCTTAATTGTATATTTACGCATCTTATATTTGTTTACAAGAAAATACTGATATTTTTAAATATATTTTATCTATTTATAAAAATCTTTTATAAAACTAAATTATCGAAAATTGTTTAATTTTTTTTGACTTGTATCACTACTATTTTCTGCCTTGTTGGAACTAATATTATAAACAGCATTAGGCATAAATTACCTGAAACCAAAAGTAAGGAAATGCAGTTTTGTTAAGTAAACCAAGGAAAATCATGCACTGTAAAAAAATTCTGTAAAAATACAGAAAAGGAAACTGAGTGTTTCTGTAAAGTTGAGTGAGATATTGTGTAAATCAAACTGCCGAGTTTTTTGATAACAGATTCTTCTTTAAATTGCAGTTTTCCAGCATTCTGTACCACTACAGAGTTACGTAAGTACTCGTTAAAAAGCTATAAATCTAGTTTATCGATAGGAACAGCTCTGCCTAAAACTGAATATTTGAGATAAGTGGCTACCAGTTTAATAATTGGTAGCAAATGCATTATATATTGTTGGAATTCGATTAGTTTTTAGCTCTAGTGAGCAGCCTAGCTCTCCGCAGCCAGGCCTCTTACCTCCAGAGGTATATTTGGCCGAATGTCTTAGGCACAGGAATTAGACTTGGGCGGATGTGAGTTCTAATCTAACCTTCGATTATCAGAAATAGCAATTCAGCGTACTCACTGATGGTGTTGATACTGCGTCACAGTATCTGTTGCTGTCAATTTATGGAATGCTCTCTGTTTTTTTATTCTCTTTTAAAGACTTTGTAAGTTCCTTTTTTAAATTATATGTACTTTTACATTGCATAAATGATTACTTTTTAAAATAGTTTGATTTGTCACAGAGCCAGAATCAGCGCTAAAAGATGATCTGATGCAGTTTGCACTGTGAAAAATCGAAAATATGCTCATTTCTGATATATTCGTTTATCTCCTAACACGAATGTAATAGCGAGTATTTACCGCCTTCTTACAATCATCTCATGTTTACTGCCTCAAACATCGTCTGGATGCATACTGTGCGAAATCAACCAGGATAAGTAAGCTATATTTTTGACCTGTAATTTTCTGATCATATAAATTCATACGCATAGCAAAAACTAATCATTTGCCACTTAAATATTTACGACATTACACACATTATTTACTCCTATTAACACAATAAAATACCTAAAATTATTGTAATAGTTGACGAACCCTTTTTCCGGATTCATTTATACTATGCATTTCACATGTTATGAGTTCTGCCAGCTTCGTAGTACAGTGAAACCTCTCTAAAGAGACCACCCACCAGACTGTAGAAAATCGGTTTTATAGAGAGGTGGTCTTTGAATAGAGGTAAGGGCTAAAACAAACTCTCTTGCAATAATACAACAAAACACTATTCTGAAACCTATTTTTATTACTATTTTATGTCTGAACAGCTTTAAAAAAAGAATTAATCGAAGTTTGCTTTGATTATAGTAATTTCTCACTAACAATCTTTATCTTTGAACTTTGATTTCCTGAAACAAATTATTCATTTTAGAGTCATCTCTAGTAGGAATTGAATTTTCTATTAATCTATTCATTGTATTTAGTGTTTCTTGATACGAAATTGATGGCTGTTTTACTGGAGGAAGCTCGTCATCTGAATCAGACTGAGCTCTTAAAAATTTTTTTTAACTATTGAGTGTAGTATTGTTTACTAGTTTACAAGTATTGTAAGAGGGAAATGCCCTGTGAACTCTACAAATGTCCTTAGCTCTCCAAGAAAGGTAACAGGTTTAATTTGGACCAATCATTCCCATAAATGAGTCTACTTCACACTTCACAGGGATCTTCAAGGACCAAATAAACAATCAAGCTCATTAGTCCAATTCCCCTACCTTGGTGTTTATCACCCACCCAATTCCAGGAACAGGGACAATAGCTTTCTCCACATCTGGGTCATGTCTTTCTCAGAGATAAGGTTGTTTCAAATTTCCCAAAACTAAATAATCCTACCTGTTATTCTGAAAAAGTGGTCTTACTGGGAGGGAGGCAGAAAATAGGTGGTCTTTTAATGGAGGGAAAGTTAATATTGAGTCTATAGCTGGAAGTTTTAGACCTAAAAAAATGGTCTTTACGAGAGGTGGTCTCTTTATAGAGGTGGTCTTTATGAGAGGTTTCACTGCATTATATTAATGTTGTTTGAATTTTCTTATTACAACGGATAGAATTAAATCAAAAAGCCAAATTTTTGATATTTAAGCCTACTTTCCTGTAAAAGTAAAAAAAAAGAAAGAATGATAGAGTGAAAGAAAGCTTGTGTATTATGAAAGTAAACCATTTTGTAAGCAATTAATATTTTAATTACTTATTTAAAAAAAAACTATAAATGATTTTATTTTTTTATTTAATTAGAGGATTATTTTGCAGCTCAGTATAATTTCTAAATTTATTTTTGAGAAGAAATATCACATCGAGGCATTTAAATTTATAATTTTACTTTTAAAACTGTATAATGAGTTTCATTATTTTATTTTGTTGAATGCACTTAAGTCTCATAAAATGAATACCGACAGTGGCGCTTAATTTGCATAGCAGCTTACAGGAGCTCAGATCCTGTACTCCTCAAGCTCTGGTCAGTAGAACGAATTTTTTTGTATTCAAAAAAAATTAATGCACTAAAATTCGACTAATTTTTAACTACATTTTTGGAAAGCTAAAATGCAGTGCTGGGTCTGGAGATATTTTGTGAGCGGTCTGATTCTTGAGGGAGCCTCGACTCTTAATATCACTTAATGTTGTCAAATAAAGTCAAAAATTGCGTTTTTAGGGCGTTAATTTTTGAAAATTTCTTTGGGGAGAACTCGCTTTCCCTTGTTCCTCTATAGTCAGCAAAGGTAGCCTAAAAACACGTTCTTAGGACTACAGTTTTAAAAAAATTTCGGAATAGGGTTATCTTCTCCCAACAGCCTCTAAATTGATGAAAATTGAGTTTTTAGCATAGAAGTTTCAAAACATTTTCGGGGGAAAGCCCCCAAAATCCCCTTTCCATCCCCAAAGTGAAACTAAAATCATGATTTTAGGAATATTAAATAAAGTCAAAAAATTGCACGTAAAGAATTTCTCAGTATTACGTTAGATAAATCCACCACTCTTCTTGTTCTTAAAATAATTATTATTGTTATTATTGAACTTCAAGAAAATGGATGTTATTTCCAGCTGCTTAAAAATAGAATATCCGGCGTTGAATTTAAATGGTGTTTTTAGAGTCAAAAGGTGTCAAGCGAAGTTGAAACTGAATGAAAATTTCAAACGAAAAAACATTTTTCACTTTTTTTTTTTTTGG
Source organism: Octonoba sinensis (assembly GCA_038502835.1). NCBI lineage: Eukaryota > Metazoa > Arthropoda > Arachnida > Araneae > Uloboridae > Octonoba > Octonoba sinensis. Next base: position 103,776,467 of record CM076602.1, on the reverse strand, counting down.
GGGGGGGGGGGGGGTTGACACGCATACTAGGAACGACATTGATAGAAAATATATATATATCAATTTCCTTTTTCTTTTCAGTCGGCAAAATCACCCCGCCCCCCTCCGACGGAATTTATCTCGTGACGGCTCTGGCTCACTCACATTAAGGATTGTAATGGGAAATGTAACGAAAATTAGCCTTAGATTCGGTAGATTTATATGCATTTTACATACCACAGTACCTCGAACACCAAGATCCAAGTAATTATAGTTGACTTTTTGGTTGACAGGGGTAGATTAATACTGGTAGATCTTCCGCATCTAAAAGCTGATGGAATTAACGCGATTTCGTCGATGTTCATTTAATGAAGTATCCGGACGTGATGATGAGGCGGTGCTAATTAGTCCCAAAGATGATAGTTTTTAAGCAGCATAGAAGCGAAGATGTCTAATAAATTTTCATATTTTGATATATGAAAATGTATAATGTTTGAATATATGAGTGGTTTTATGTAAAAAGTTTTAAAATTTTTGATATAATTCCGAATTCTTCTCTAGACATGATAAAAGGAGCTGTGTACAAATATAACTAATGTAATTGAAAGATATCCTTTAAAAAAAAAGTTTTTTAAAATTCTCAAATTTTATTTTTTTTTCCAGAATATGTATGTATTAAATCATATAATTCAATTTTGTTCATTTTAATAACATATTTTGAAGTACCACTAGAAAAAAAATAAGATTTTTATACATTTATGCATTTTTTACGTACATATTTATAGTGTTTCATTAAATTAATTTTCCACATTATCTTAACACATTACTTTTAGCACTATTTACACCGTTAAATAAATTAACTCTCTTTAACTTTTGGGAAATAAGCAAAAGGCGCAAAACTGTTCTTTTTTTAGCCTACTTTCCCGTAAAAGTAAAAAAATAATAATAATAAAGCATGAAAGAAGGCTTAATGTATCGAGAAAATATCGTTAGAAATCAAGAAAAGTCAAAAATAAGTTAAGTAATTAAATAACGATTGAAAAATGAAAAATTTGAAAGTAGGGTTTTGGGATGGGGAAAAAGTGTGTCTGTCGGTCTGTCTGTCTGTCTGTCTGTCGGTCTGTCCCCCCCTAATAACATTTGAACGAATTGTGCGATCCGAAAAATTCTTTTTGCATTCGAAAGATCTCGACGAGGACATCTCATTTACATATTTTACTTTTTGGTTTGAACAATTTTTTGTTCAATTTTAAACAGTTCAAAAAATTTTAACATTAGCGCGTATGAGCGAAAATGAAGCAAATTATGTAAACTCTGGGTACAAGATCCAAGTTCCAATGAATAAGCTTACTGGAGGAAGCTCTTGGCGTGAAATATTGATTTGAACAATTTTTGTTCATTTTTGAACAGTTCAAAAAAAGTTAACATACCGCCTACGGGGAAATTTCAATCCTATATAATTCTTGATCTAACGTCCCGATTTGCTTGAAACAAACTTTATCGGAAAGCTATTATGACGTAGAACATGTACGAGTAGAAAGTTCATCAAGAACTAATGAGCCTATTTTCCTATGAAATTTTTTGATCGGGATTTTCAAGAATATTTTTGAATTAATGAATGATTAAATGAATAAGCAAAAGAATGAATGAATAAATAAGTGAATGAATACATGAATGACTTAATAAATGAATGATTGAATGAATATGTATTAACCGTTGAAAAAGGTATATTTGAAGCAAATACGGGAAAGTAGGCTCGTATAGTTCTAGACGGAACTTCTTGTTTATTTATATAAAAGGATGCCAGATTAGAGTAAATATTTTCAAGACATGAAACATCTTAAATTTTCAAATTTTAATTAAGAAGAACACATTGAAGTAAGCACAGGGAACACAAAATGCCATACTTTTCGATTATGTGTATACTTTGTAATATAAGCTAATCATCTTTAAGAAATATCCCCAAAAGCGTTTGTGTCAACATGTCAATGCTCCAAAATATTTATTTGTGACAATGCAATGCGCTGTATTGAATTTCGTATGGAAATATATACCAACAGTAAAGAATATACTTAACACAGAGTATTGCATGTGTATATTTGTGCCTTTCCCCCTACAGCTACTCTTTAGAAGGCAGATAAAGAGAGTTCGAATAAATGCCCATAAAAGTATTGACTTAAAAATAATTTAAGTTCGCAAGAAAAAAACAGGGTATGTAAACATTTTCAAAAGTGATATTTCGGGACATTTTCTTTAGATCTTCATAATTTTTCTGGACAGTTTAATAATACATCGGACATTGATTTTGCTGGATATCTGATATCCCCTTGTACACTGTAAGAGATTTCTCATGAAAAAAACGTGAGAATATCCTGGAAATCATTTATCTAGAGGCGAACCTAAAATTACAGTAACTTAAAAACAAGAAATTACAAAGTCGTTAAAAAAGGAAATTATAGAAAATAAAAAACAGTGAACATTCTGCACATTAATTGCAACAGATAATGAGCCGCAGTAGTACACAAGAGCTAACGTTAATATATACGCCAACAACATATAATGCATTTTTGACTATTTTAAAACTGGCGAACACAGATGTTCATCGTTTGGTTATGCATCTGTTGTTCCGGATATTTAAAAACATGTCAGTTACCCGATATTCGATGTTTTCTGGGGGGGGGGGGATAATTTTCGTGACCGATTTACAAATTCGTGATTTGTTGGGGGGAGTTTCGTGACCTGTAGACGCCCTGAAAAACTTCTTCACTTAATTAGCAGGTTATTTGATTTTCTTAATCTATAGCAAACAATCTGCAGCACGAACAGAGCAATTATTTAAATTACCATGCCCTTGTGTTACATTATTCCCTTTGAAATATCAATCAAATTAGATAAAATTTTTACTCAACGATTTAGCAAACCCAACGTAATCTCCTCCTAAACGAAGGGACAAACACAAACCATGAATGAGCTATCCTCCTATGATTTTCCCCATACATTAAATATAGCTCAATCTCTTTTTAGATCAAGATAAGGTTTCACTTTCTAAGACCTCTACACTTACATCATCCAAAAGGAGCTTAAAAATTAATCTCCAGCTAAAAGGGACGCTTAACCTCCGCCTTAATAGGAAGAGGGATTCCCGTTCTCTTTATCAATGCGAAACTTTAATTACTGCTATGAAAGCCTGCGCGTTTATTATAATTGGCAGGCTATTTCGACGAAAGGAATGCCTTTCTGAGAAGCTATTTAGTATGCTCCTGTCTTCAGCATCCCCAAGACTTAGTCCACTTAATGAGATAACAGAGGACGTAACTTGTAACCATGCACAAAGGGACTTTTATAAAGGAATGGCTTCTGCCGGGGTGAGATGATTAACGGAAATTCAATTTTAGAGTATTAAATTGGTAGCATTGAATCGATTTTAAGGTCAGAGTTAAGCTCTTCTTGGTTTGAAATTTCCAATGAAAGTCATATGACACGTTAAGGAAAATAAAAAGAGACGTAAGCAGGTACTTTTAGAAGAATTAAAGTTCAGAGTTTTATTTGTTTAATAATGATTCTAACCATTCTTTTTTCCCAACAAAATTCTTGAATTTGAAACATATTATGCAATATACAAACTTCAATGAATGATGTTACAATGTGCATGTATGTGTCCGTAGCCTAATATTTGTACTCTATGAATTGTGAATTGTATTGTTTGTTTTGGTTTGTGAACGTTAAAAAAAAAAAAAAAGAAACACTAGGGATTATGCAAAACAATAATATAAGATGCTAATTTCAAGACAAAATAGTTATTTATGTGCCTAAATTAAATACGCAGCTTGTATTCTCACTCTGCATTACACTTATTATATCAATTAAAAAAAAAAGAAAAATAAATAAAGCCTAATTATGAACCGAATTATCAACAGCAATGAACCAGTTTAGCTTAGTAATACATCGGTACGGATCGGATGTAATTGAACAAGAATTATCAAATTGCGTCTCTCCTTGACTTTTTATCTTTACACTTAAGAAACATTTATAGCATAGTGCGCAATGACCCACAATTTACTCAAAGAAAATAATTCACGTACATAGTTCATGCTTACGTTACCCGAGGTAAAAATTCAATACTATTTCCCAAATTGTAAACCTTAATCTACAAGTTTTTCTCAACGCCAAACAACAAGTTTTCTTCAACGCCAAACAACAAGTTTTCTCAACGCCAAACAACAAGTTTTCTCAACGCTGAGCCAAATGATCTTGTTTTCTGTTTTTTGAAGCATCCAGAAGTTTACTTACCGCAGTTAAGTACCCATTCTCCAATTAACAGCTAATTACTCACTCACCATCCCTCTGTTTTTAAAATCTCTTCTTTTAACTAGTGTAAGATACACATCAGCAAGTTGGAAGCGAATACATATCTGACACAAACGTGTCAAGTGCGAAAAAGAGGGGAAAAAAAAACATTTACCCAGCTGAGAATTATAATTTCTTCAACACATCCAGTACGTTCTCTTTTTGTTCATTTTGATGACTTTTTATATCGAACTCTTACTTAGATATCAGAGAATGCAATGGAGCTCGAAAATTATAAATAAACAACTGAAAAGGGTATTTTATGGAAAACCTTCTAAAATCTTCTCTTGAAAAACGTAACTAGCTTTCATTAATTATTTTTTATTTATTGGTTTTAAAAATCACATATTGTTTGTACATCACATTTTGTAGGATTAATACACAGTAGTAACATAATAGATAAACATTTTTGCAAAGCTTAAATTCAATCGAATCAATGCGTTTCTTATACTGGAGCGTTTAGCGTGAATAAAAACTCCTTTCGTAGTTGGTGAGAAAATCTAGAAATAAGAAATGAATTCCATACTTAAACAGCACATTTATCCTTCATTAAATTTCATGTAGTTTTTATGTATAAATTGAAAAAAAAAACGACAGAGAAAGACTATCTAAATTTATCAAAGTCTCAAAAACGACTTTTACAAAAATTAGGGTGTTCACCTACCTTCCTGCAGTCGTGCTCAGTGGGCCAGCATTCGAAAAGGTTTTTGTGAAATCTAACATAGAACAACTGTTGCAATGGCAAACTGCCAGAACATTTAGAATTCTATTCTGTTCTGTTTACTTAAGATTCCACTTACGGGAACACAGTTTGAGAGAACAATTAATCAACATTATTTCTTTTTAGTTAGAGATTAAACAGGAAATACCTTATAGGTTTGAATTTGTTACGCAGCTCCTTTTCCCAAGCCAAAAGTGCAGGAAGGGGGAGGCCGGTACAAAAGAAAAGTTTGCCATAATATCAATTTGAGGCGAAGAATTTATCTAAATCTAAAAGTTGCAATGCTACTACATAATCTCAAAACCGATATCACAGAAATTACTTTGGTAAGATATTTAAACAAATCCTAGGAATCCTATGGTTAATTTTGAGGGTATTGGACATAACAGTTTTTTGTAATTTTTCACACTTACTACAGATTTTTTTTTTCAATCTAATTGCGAGTATTGAAGTTAACAACCTTTAATTTCATTTCATTCATTATACGCCTTTTTTTAACTCGTAAAGATCTGCATACAATCATATGCTCTCGATTTTTGTTAATTTAAATTCAAGAGATTTTATGTTTTTAATTTTAATCCATGCAGACATACATATACTTCCCACATACATGTTATCAATAAATAAATAAATAAACAAACGTCTCTTGATACTATTTTACGACTCTTTATTGAGAATATTATGCATCTTGCTCTTGTTAACTCAGAAATAAGAGCATAAATCCTTTAAAAACATTTTCATTATTTTTTATGCACTAAATTATATACTACTTTGATTTTATCTTATGCGCCTATCTAAACTTACATGCTTTTTTTAAAATTTAGAATAGTTATATATATATATATATATATATATATATAAAGTTTTCTAAATATTTTTGAAGTTATTAAAATACATCAAATCCACTTGGTAGCAAAGAAATGAGAGAACCGTTCATCCGTTCCTTTCTTAATTAATCCGAAAGAGGATTTTTATTTTAAACACGAAATAATTAAGATACAACAATTGGGCTTGAGAGCCCTTTTAATAATATATTTTTTTGTTAGAACTAGAATCGAAATGCAATGTAAAACAGCAAATTATTCTTTTTTGGTTGCTGGATATATGCTTTCACTTTCCTTATCGCTACAGTAACATACGACTTGTACAATTTTTTAAATAAGTTTTCTTGCGGGAGCTCATTGATTGAATGAAAACCTTGGTTGAATTCGCACACAGACAAACACGGAATTGGACATTTTTTAGCATTGCTTTGCAAGTCTTCTTGTGCACTAAACGATAACATCAGAAGAACCACTAATTGAATATGAAACCATTTTATCACAAGAAAATATATTAAATCATATTGATTACGTGGAGTTGGAAGACTTAGCTAAATAGCTAATGAAATATTATACAACTCGTAGATTTATTTTAAGTATTTCAAGGACTTATTAAAAACGCTTACTTCTGTGAGAAATATATATTTATATACATGGAGTTAGCAAAGTTACATTCTATTTGCATGCCATTAAAATAATATTATTATTAATAATAGTAATAATGAAAATACTGTTTTTAACTCTTTTAGATACTTAAGAGTTATTTCTACGGAAAACTGGATGAAGGAAATATAACAATTCGGAGTTAAGCTTTAGCTGCCCAGTCTTATACAGAGACATGTATAGAAAAACCAAACTTAAGAAATGCCTGTCAATGCTTTTGAGCTTTGTAAAACGGCTATTCGCTTTGCCTATTTCGATATTATATAAAGTATAATACTGTATTGTGCCGACAGGGTGGCGTAGTGGCAAGACGCAGGTCTCGTATGCCCAAGATCGCAGGTTCAAACCTGGCCCAAGTATTCTCATGCGGCGAAGGTACCACACTCATTGTGGTGCCGCTGAAAGAGATGGTACCAATTACTGGGGAACGCACTAGGTCTGCAATGGTTGAGGACCAATACCGCAGCCCCATTGGAAAAAAATAATAATACTGTATTGTTGTGATCTGTGCCTGTAGTTTTCAGCTCAGTTTTAAATGTGTTCAGGAAAATGTGAAACCGCAAGCAGCTTCTTTTACATTTTCTGCAGTATTCTGCATATAACCATTCAAAATCTGTCACGTCTCTGATTTCTTTCACTCGGATGTATCAGTAAATTTATTCTCCATTCAAATGAAACATATAGTTTGAGGAAGTTTCGCACATTTCTTATGGAGGCTTGTTTGAATATACTGAAGAGGCGAGAATCAGTTGGAAAAATATTTCAAAGTAGAGCCTTACCACTACTTTGCACACTCGAGCGATTTTGAATAAATTCCTCCCCGCATCTGCAACAGTGAAACACCTCCAATTTCAAAGTCTCAGTTGTTGCTAAGCTTATATGCAACACAGATTCGGAGCCTCGATCCCCAGTGGAACTGAAACTTCCGTTTGCCCGTGAAAATTGTGAAAGAGTACGGAGTTCCTTTCAATCCTTCTTTTTCCCCTTCTTGTCATCGCCGGATCTTTTTTCTGGGCGAAACGATGCATTATTCAGTGTTCCCTCGATCTCTTGATTCTTATTCGACCAACACTTTCAGTTATTGATGCCAAGTTGGTTGAGAATCTTTGTATTTCCTTGAGGTGAATTTTTCTTGTTTCTTTTAACCCTACTTCTCTTTTAGCTTTATGTTTCTTATTCTGTGGCATCTAGTTAAGTCGTCTCAACTATAATATATGATATATTTTTGTTATTCACCAATAAAGAAAACATATTTTCTTAATTATGGGTAAATTTGTACAAGTAGGTATAGTTTTCATTTGAATCGTATCGCATGTTTTACGAATAAGATGCACTATATATTTAGATGCAAAATTATTTTATTTTAGCTCTTATTATTGTGTTAACACAAAAACGGTTTTTCTAGTCTTAATACCGTGGAAAAGTTGCTAGTTGGAGAAACTAAAATCTGGTAAATTAATAAAATCAGTTTAACCTTTCCACTCATTCGTGTATTCTAAAGTTAGCCATAATTTTGAAAATTCTGATACAAGTTTGCCTATAAATATTACTAATGGCTTAAAATAAATTATTTTCAAACCTTTAAACTTGTATTCAGTAAAGGAGGAAAAAAACAGGCAAGAGATAACTAATTTTATCTCCTCGAAGTGTCCTCTACTGTTATTTGTAATATTTTTTCAAGATGAATTAAAATCGTATTTGATTTTACTTTCTGTAGCTTAATCCATAAATATTTAAGATAATGCATTCAAGAAAAGGCTTATTTAAAAATATTAAAAATTGCTGCAAAAATGGGAATTGTTCCTTACATTGCAAACATTAGAACACATGCGTGGTAAAAAGATGTAAACCAATTGTCTTTCTTCGTTTTTAATCTCTTTTTAGTCCCCCCATTCGCAACTTCTCCCAGGTGTTGCGCCATATTTTTTTTGCATTATTTTCGGCCCATCTTACTTGACATATCCACCATCTCGTAAGACTGAAAGGGTTTTTTTTTTGTTGGTTTCCTTGATAATTATTCCATAATTTATTTGTTTACTTTTTTTAAGTTGCTTTTATTTTGAACGATATTTTTTCGAGATAGTTAGACCCCTGTCATTCTTTCCTTCATTTATATCTTTTGAAATTATTTTACCGGGGTAGCGGATAATAAATGCTGAAATATGTCGTATCTATGGTGAATTACACCATTTTCCATCATTATTGAGTTGATGGATAGTCTGCCTTTTTTCTCTAAGGATGACCGATGTCTGTTCATTTTTCCGGCACAAAGAGTTTAATTTTGAAAGAGCTTGTTATATCTCAAACATTTGTTCATCAGTTATACTCTTAGTTTTGATAGTGGAACGTTTTTGGTACTTTTAATCAAACACTTTTAAAAATAGGTTCTTTTTGGGTATAATATTCAGAACGGTAAGTTAAACTTGCCACTTTTGGAACTATGTACGGCTCGTTCTGTAGCGTACATGTGATTGAAACTTGGTGCGTAAACGTTATAATGGGCTATGGGGGGGGGGGGGAGTATGCAGTTGTGACAGGTAAGAAGGAAACTCATGAAGAACAAAAACAAATTAGAAAGAAACTAAACTTTTATTCTATCACAGAGTTTGTTGAACGTGCGTTCCATATACGCCAATTACATGTTAAAATTGTACTACAGCGTGTTTAACGCGCAAAGGAATTTTTTTCATGTGCAAATACTTAACAATGATAATTGCAATTCATGAAAAAATAAGAAGTTCTCACCAGGTGGTAAAAGTTGGAACGATTATTTTATTACTGCAGATTATTATTCTACTTGTTCTATGTAACCCATTTACTTAATTTCAACAACGTACGTCTATTAGAACAAGTTCCACGTAGGGGAGACGGGGGCTAGTGCATTCATATAACAGTCAACTGAAAGTAATTATGATAAAATTTCAGTAAAGGCTATTTCGAAGACACTATGCAGCACTTTATTCGAGAATCATGGGGGAATGTATTTTTAAAATGAGAGTAGATCAGTTTTAACTTGAGAAATATATTACTTGTTTCTTTATGCTATACTTATGCTTCTTATTACTTGTCTCTTGTTGCTATATACATGGTGGTTATAATTAAACTTCCCCTATTCAGGGCCATCCTACAGCTAAAACCGTTCAACGGATTGACACCAAAATTGGTATATGGACTAAACACGAGATGCGCTCAAGGGATCATGAAAAAAAAAAGGAATAAAAACGGTCGCTAGGGGTGCTGTTTAGCCGTATAACAGGGTTTTAACGTAGGAAATGACCAGTACAGCATAAAAAATATTGATAATATTTATGAGAGAAGAAAAATTCATTTCATGATAACCTAAACTTGCTTTTTATGTTTTTATTTACCACCTAAATGAACTGGTTTAGATGTCTTTACTTTCATTCTAAATGGCAAGATGATAGATATGGACGGAAAAGTGTACATCAAATGTTTATATTATTATTTTTATTCCTTATTGGTCATTTCCTACGTTAAAACCCTGTTATAAGACTAAACAGCGCCAATTGCGGCTATTTTTAGAACTGTTTTTTCTGATTCCTTGAGCGCATCTCGGGTTTAATCCACATACCAATTTTGTTGTCAATCCGTCGAACGGTTTTAGCAGTAGGATGCGCTGAATAGGTGAAGTTTAATTATAACCACCCTGTATTTTTTATTGAATTACGATTAGAAAGTATTTTATGATATTAATACTTTTTAATGAAATTGAAATTATATCGAGGGTTTAGCAAAAAGAGATGCGCTCTTTTACATTCACCTTAATTTAAGTTCATTACGGTTTTTTTCTCCTAATGCAATTTTGAAAAAATGGAGTCGTCATTTAATTCGATTATTCCCTTGTGATAAAAAGTCGGAACAAAAAGCAGAAATACAAAACAGTTGCAATTTTCATTATTTTCAATTGTGGTAGTCTTTTCTTTTCCTGAACTCCCCAGATTGCAAAATAATCCTCAAATCAATACACGAGAAATACTTTGAAATATTATTTAAAGGGGGGGGGGAGAAGGAAAGGGAAAATTTCTTGACAATAATGATGAGAACAAATAAATAAATAAACATTCCATAAAAGGCTGCTCGATTGTGTAATCTGACATTATTTCCTTTGCGGCGAAAGCTACAAGAAAAATAAAATTAAATAAACATACCACGATTGGAAAGCTTTTACACTCAAAGTAATTTTCTCTAGTTTTAATCCCAATGCTCAGTTGCGAAAAGTAAAAGTTCAGTTTTATTTTTCTATAATTGATTATTTTTATCTTATATGTTGAATTCTTATTCTTGTAACAGAAAAATCGTAAGAGTTCTTTTTTTCTTCTTCTCATTTTAATCAAGATAATGTATCTACATTTTATAAAATTATTTGTCTCAATTCATTTTTGTGTCATTTATTCTGACAGGGTGTATTTTAATTAAAATATAGTGTAATAATTTTACCGCACTCATATGAATCTCTATTAATTTATCGAATTATTATAAAAGTAAAGTAATCTTTCAGTAAGCGATAACAATTTATTCTGTAAAGAAAATCAAATTAAAAATTGCCCCATCCCTTCCTCAAAAAAAAAAGTTAATTTTTGTTATTTTGGTATTATAAATTTGTGCATTTTTTACTCAATAACATTGCTGCAAATGCAGCTGGTAATAAATTATAAACATAAAAGCAGCTCTGAAAACAGCACTGCCACGATAGGAGGTGAAGCAAGGCACACTTTAATTTCTTTTCCTGCCGTCTCAAACAAAAGCATGGAGAGAATAGAACTCAAGGTTTTGAAAAAGACCTTGTCAGCTGTTTATCTCGTGAATTCTGAATCGGACATAAAATTACACCAAGAATTTGGTAACTTGACAAAATCAGATACTGAAGAATTAAATAAATTCAAACGAATCGTTTCGGATTAACGAAAGCTCAAAAATACACTATTGATATAGTTTTTTTTCTTGTATTTGGGGGGGGGGGGCAGCGAACTTGCTTTGAGAGAAAATATCCCCCGCGAGCGAATGTTGAGTGGGCTCTCGCCACTGTACACATGAATTAAAAAGAATAGGAAATCTGCGAATAAAAGTAACTAAAGTTGAAGTTGATACCAAAACTTTAATGAAGAAAAATAAGAAACAAATACATCTTTCCCATTCAAATAACTTTCTTAAAAAGCCCTTGCAGGTGTAGGTATTTAAGTAACAAAAAAAATATCATTTAATTATGTTTCTTATTACAACAGTCCTTCATTCATATTGGTAACACTAAATTTTTTTTTTAAATTAAAATTAGAATAAGGCACCATTAAATAGTTCCACAATTCGCTACTAGGGGATCTGAGCATTACCAATATTTATGCCCTCTTCTCTCTAACACAGCTAAGAGATGGGTCCCAAGATTGTTAATTTTTGCTTGGTCAGAGCCCAGTCAACTTTGGGAACCACTGGTCTAGGTTCTAAAATGCGACGTGGCATATTTGTGGTGGCGCCGTCTGGTGTCATCCGACTACATTATGACTGTGTGAACCAAGTCATACCTCAATCATTGTGGTGGTTAAAAACGATGACCTTGATTGATGGTCACTCTGTGAGGGGAGCTGGGATCTCCAAGTGGCGTTTTCAACAACAAACATAATTTTGTTTTGGCCAAAAAGTAGAAATAACTTTAATAATCCAAAGATAAAGATATAAATTTAATATTGAGCACTGTGGAATAATTAATACAACATTTTAGAAGCCAGAACAGAGATTTTAACTGCTGACCACGAAATAGCAGGCCTAAAAATGTGACGATCTACAACGAATAATTGCGTATGGGAAAAAATAAACATAATCGTGAGTGACTGTTTTTTTTTTTTCAATTGAAGCTATGCAATAGAATCAAGGTTTTTCTATAAAAAGCAAAATTCCTTTTCAGTCATATGCTGCATACGTTCAGTAATATGTTGCTTCCTTACTCTCTTGGATTCCTTTTTACATTCTAGTTTCTAAGGTTACAGTATATATATACATATATTATAAAAGTACCACCAAGAGTACGTTAACACGTTTATCACAGCTGAATCAAATTAAATAGTTTCATGACTGCACACAGAAATGCACACTTCATTAAAGTTGGAATGCATATAATTTATTTACCATATGTTACGGGTTATCGGTCAAAATTATGATTCGTTTCACTAATTAGGTTAGAACAATTTACAGTCCAACAATCGTTAAAAGCTATTCATTCAGTTTCAATATTGACTCAGTAAATAGTTATATATTATCTTTAAGGTTATAGCATTTGGAACTACGAAGTGAAATTTAAGTGAGTTATGCAGCGATGTAAAGTGTTTACTGCTGCCGTAACATCTGCTCTTTATGAGTAACAGAGCTGTTGCCAGATAATGTTGTGCACATAAAGGGTAGAAAACGACTTTGACTTGGGCTCTATCTATCATTAGATGTTTAGTTAATTTTCTAGTACGGTGATAAAGCAAAGTTCTAGTAAACTTTTGCTAAAACGCATAATGTCTTATCGCATAGCTCTTCTACAGAGGAATTTTAAGTATTATAGAATGATGTTTTCCTTTGACGATTTTTCTTAACATACAGTTGGTTTAGAAATTTAAATGAAAATTAATATGAAATGCTACTCGCTTTATTTGTGCTTGATCGAAAGTATTTATTGTAGTTAGAACTTTTTCGACTCAAAAAAAGTTTTTTAACAAATAAATAAGTAAAGTCATTTGTAGAATAGTACTACTACGTGTTCCTCCTATAAGACAGAAGGAATACATGTACTAAAAATTATCGGTAGTTCATTTTTTTGAATGATTCACTAGTGTGACTTAGTGTGATACTAGCTGATTGCAAAAATAATAATTCATTCTGAGTTTCTATATATAAAAGTTCTTATTCTCAATAATTGTTCATTTATGCTAGTTCAAACAGAGTTGTCGGTACCTTATCGTTTATTAGAAAGAAATGTCCGCTTGAGGATCGCGCATAAGGGTAAAAAAAAAAAAACGTATACGTTTAAAGAACGCTCTTGATTTTCATTGGTGGTTGATAAATTGACTAGGAGCAGTCCAGCTGGGCTCATAGCCGGTTGCTGGTCCTCAATTTTTTTTATTTGTGTGCGTATATATTAAATTTAAATTATTTACAGAAAACAGCAAAAAAACCCCATAAATTACTTACCATATGAAATCACTGCTACTTCAAATTGTTATCGTGGGATCATCGTTGTCTTTTCGATTGCACGATTTGAAGGTTAATTAGCTTTGTCTTTTATTGAATATAACTAATACATAGCTTTGATTTGAGATCTTCAGAAACTGAAAAGTCTAGATTTAGTGCTCAGTTGGGCTTAAAACTTCATAATTTCAACGATTATAATTTAACAGAGAATAGCTTAAGTGAGATGATTTCAAACGCATGCATAACTTCTAGGAATATGCCTCACATGCCATATGGAATTAGCAACGTCAAGCTAATCCACCCGCTAACATCACTATGATGATTCCAATCATGTAACGCTCTCCCGGATGTTATCCAAGGATTAAGATAAGACCACTGAAAGCTGCTTTCTGTAATCGAAATAGTTTTGCAGGACTCAGCATGGAACTTTAATTAGCCGCTGAACATGCAGGCAACTATGGACATGAGATTCAATTAGTGCTTAGGATTTAATGTAATAAGCTTACACGTGTATTATTTTGAAACGTATATGCAAATATTCGTGATTAAAATGTTTCACCAGTTTAACACTCGTACTTTTGCTTATTGTTAAGCATTCACGCTTGTCAAAAATCTCAATAAAATGCTACTAATCAGTGTACTCAAGATGTGTAGTATTTTATGCTGCTCTTTTTATTTATTTATGTATTTATTTTTTCCTCTTCCAACGTTTCAAATATTCGATCGAATAGTATTATTAACTAAGTAAATAAGTAGTTAGAGTCATCTTTTATGTAGTGTTTATTCAAATCAGGAATATTTAATAGTATGAATTATTTGTAACTGTACTATCATTTTTTGATCTCCAAAGCTTTAGTCAAACGTACCTTCCTCTGAATTAGGAACAATAGTGCAATTAAATGAATTTAAGTGTTTATAATAAACAATAGTGCAATGGAATGAACTTAAGATTTTATTATTAAGCGTTTGAACTGCATTATTTTAGGTTCAAGAAAAAGGAAAAAATAGCTATGAGTTTATGTATCGAATTCCTGCCCTTATGTTCCAGCTCTTCTCTTAAAGTATCCGATTTGATATATGCTAACAAAAAACTTAAAAATAAATCAGTTCTTCAAATAAATAAATAAATAAATAAAATTAAATAAATAAAGTAAAATAACAATAAATAAATGAGCAAATAAATAAAATAAACAAGCCAGTTCGAAACAAGGGGCTGATGTTCTATGGGAGTTGAAAAATACGTTCTCTTCCGAGATAAATCAGGTCATCAATTTTTATACAGAAGATTACAGTAAGGAAGGTCATAGGTTTAGATAAGGATTAATATGCGCGATAATAAATTAATGCAGCGATTCTCAACCTGTGGGGCGCACCCCCTAGGAGGGCGCGAGAATATCCAGCAGAAAATAGTATTTTTAAAAAGTGATCACCTGACTGAAAGGACAGCACATATACACGTAGGAAACAAAATGTATTTCGACATACTTATTAACTTCTTAAAGTAAAACAACTTACTTAATCAAATTATACTAAATTTTAAAAAAACTTAATTGTTATTAGTGACTTCCTCGGGCCTGTCTTGCAAAGTAAAGTTTTTCGAAGGAAGGCTTAATATTAGAAATAGCCACTCTCAGTTCTGTTTCTATATTTAGCCGAGATGTATAGTTTGTCTTCAAAGAGGCAACAGCAGAAAATCCAGTTACACAAAAGTAGGATGTTGAAAATTGTAATAGAATGCGAAATGTCCTTGTGTTTAGTGCAGAAAAATCATCCTCTACTCCTGCCCAAAATTCAAATAGTGATTTATTACTAAATTAGTTGTATTACTCAATTAATCGGTTTTACTCTTGTTTTGCAGTTAGTTCAAAATAATTCAGAAACATAATCCAAAATACTCAATATACATTATTGTTGTGTATCTTTTATTGCATGGGGGGGGGGGGGCGCAATGAAAATTATGATTAAAAACTGGGCCACGAATACTGAAAGGTTGAGAAACACTGAATTAATGCTTTCCTCGAGCAACGTCAAGAGTACCTTATTGTGGGCTGAAAGTCTGATGCAGTGTTATAAATTTCGTCATGAAATTACGATTAAATAGCCGGCAGCAGTTTGTCCATTTAATTCACCGTCAAATTTACGGTTTGGAACATTTTTCCATCTTTGCGGGACCTTAACCATTTTTAATCAACTTGGTTAAAATACAAAAGTTTGCGGTTTTATAACCATTTAAAAATGGTTTCAAAACTAAATGTTTACAGTTTTTGAATCATGTAGAATCTTCGAAGCGTAGAAACCGTAAACAAAGCGTACGGGAATCGAACCCCGGGTGTATGGTATACTAACCTTGTGCTCTAATCACTCGGCCATCTACACCAATCAAAGCAGCCATTTATTTATCAATAAATCTTCTTTTCCAACAGGCAAACTGCATTAAAATTGAGATTTCAGTTTTTGATTGGATTCAGTCATTTTTGGTCTAAATTTACTGTATATTGACGAAAATCATTTTATTTGCTGCAAAAATTAAAATACTGTGGCGGTCGACGTGTGAGGACACGGAGGTGATGGTGGAGGAGGTTGTCTGCAGGAGGCAGGGATAGAACCTCGGACCTTCTTGATGGAAAGCCAGTGCGTCCGTGCTTTGCCAAAAGGTACCTAATGGCCAGGACAGAAGATAGCTTTTGAAGGTGTCAAATCGTACCGCCACAATACAAACAAGCTTCAACATTTCAAATTAGGGGTTCGCTCATTCGCAAACAGTTCGGGAATCCGCTGTCTCTAATTTTTTATTTACGTGTGTATGTGTTTCTATTTAGTAACCACTGCTTAAGTCATTTTTTTTCTTCTGTTTTATATACACATGCAGATTTGGAGAGCTAAATCTTTATTCATATTTTAACAACAACGTAAAGCCGGTAAGGTTCCACAACCAAGATGGACGTCCGACTCTAATTGTCTGCGAGACCTGTTGGCATTTTTAAATTACGGTTAGTTAAACGTTCTTTAAGAGAAACAGAGAATAAACGATTTGTTTCACAATCAGTGGTTTGAGTTCCATCTTTTTAATGGTTGTTCAACTGTTGTCATTAAATATGGGAAAATAACAATCAAATAAATGGTTATATTACTATTTTCTTACGGAAGTTTTTAACAGTGTGTGTCTATTTAGTCCCAAAACGTTGAACTTATTGCCAATTATATGAGAAGATAGGGTGCCTTATAACCACGTAATTCTGGAGCTCCAAGTACTTGCTTAGTTGGTTCCAGAGCAGTGAATAGTTGTAATATTCCGAATAGAAGGAGAGTGTTACTTGACGCAGAATACTTTTAAAAAAAGGCTATACGGGAGTTATAGTGGTGGTGGGGGGGACTATTGCTACATGATTCTCTGTTTATAAAAGTTCATAAGCAGAGAAACGAGAAAAAACGTATGAGGGACAGTGCTTTAAATGCAAATGTAATTAAGGGATGTAATTTCAAAATTAATAAATAATGTTATTATGCGTTGTATTTCACACATTTATGCTGTGTAACGAAAAACGTAAACATTTGGTATGTATATATGACAAAATATAGTGAATACAGTAACAGACTTAAGTTGCCATTCTTCACGACATTTTCTTAGTTGCATGACAGGGGAACCTGTCCCAAAATTAGTAAACTGTGTTTCTTGTGATCACATCAGAAAAAGCTTGTCCAAGCATGTTGTATATATATATATATATATATATATATATAAATAAAGATAGAAATGGAGGCGGGGTATATGAAAAAGGAAGACATGTCGTACGCTTTACTGAAATTAATTTCATGACTTACAAGAATAATTACTTTAGTTCTAGACAAATAAGTAAACGAATCTTAGTTGCGACATTTTTTTTTTTTATGTTTATTCTTTTTTTGTTCAGCCTTAAGTTTTATTATTGTGTTTTCCATTTTTAAAAACCTATGTAATTTGATATTTTAACAAGTATTTTTAGTATTATAGTTTTAAAGAAAACGACATCGAATATTTTTTTACATTTGCATACACTAGGGAAATGATAATATTTGATTTTCCTGGAATTTGAATCCGTGTTCAATTTGTAAGAACGAATAATGTATCTGTGTTTTTCTAAGAATATTTTACATTTCTCGTAGATGAAACATAAATCCTGATATAAATTCGCAGTAAACATTACTTAAAGTATCAGGTATTATGCGTTCATTGCCTTTCCTAGATATCAAAACTCTTATTACTGGGATGCGCCCAACCTCACAAGAAGGAGTATACGCCTTGTTGCATACTATGATCTTTACAAATCGGAATTTGAAGTTTTGCTTCTTGCTCTTTTTTCTCTCCTAAATTTTATTTCGAATTTAGAACCACATTTTCTTTTATAATAGATATTACAAGCTTTTTTGCATAAAGTTATCGCACTGAATTGACGCAATGATTAATTTTTGTGACACATCAGATATATGTAACTTTATTGAGCACCAAAGTTTTTTCATTTAGTTTGTTCGATCTTCATTAAAATACTTTTTTTTCATGAGCTTTACTATTGCATTGATGAAATAATTGCTGCTTAAGTTAAACTGAGTTTGTATATGTTTTGAATGGAGAGTCCAGTTACAAATCTTTCAAAATAATGTTCCGACGTAATTAATTTATTTAATAGTACATTTAACAGCCAAAATTGCTTTTGTAGTAGCAGTTGTGTTTGGGATGCGTAATCGCAATAGAAAAAGAAATTAAAGACCCAATTGCCGTAGTATCACATATACAGTCTAAACATTAATATAGTATTACCACTATTATTATTATTATTATTATGCTTTTAATTGTTATTATTATTATTACTATTATTTTGTTCTAATCACTTAATATATTTCCTTAAGATAGTCACCATAAAAAGGGAGCAAACAGAAATGTGAAAATTTGTAGTGTCAAGTAACAATATTTTTTGAAACATTATATCTTACACGAGAACTCTCCTAGTAATGTAAATGTACAATATTTAGATATTTTGACTTCATGAATTTTCGACCGAATGCAACTGCCTTATAATGCCAAAGACAGTAAGTAATTTCCTGACAATTTCGATTTAATTTTGCGTTTAATATGCGGCAGCAAAAGGTGACATGAGCAATAATTTCATTATGATAATGTACTAAGCTCTGGTTGCATAATGCGAAATCCATTATAATGCTATGAGGATGGTGTGCACGTTACGGTCATTATATGCGGTGAATTATATATTCCCTGTTGGAACCAGACCACATCAGATATGCGAAGTTCAGCCACTAACTATGAACTATCAACGTCGTCCGGCTTATCCATCCTTCAACATACTAATTGAAACAAGATACAACCACAGTACTTGTGTATTAGTTGAATGGTATTGACTAAGCAACATTAGAGTGTTCAGAGTATAAATAATCACAGGATTTTTTTTCTTACTCCAAATCATAATCTTTTTGATAAAACAAAACTTATTTATTGTTTGATACCCCTCTCTTCGTTGGACATGAGCATGGCACCTTGTTCTTCAGTTTTATTTAGAAGCGTAAGGTGCAGGAAAGGTGATCATGTGAATCCGATGATAAAATTGTACAGCGCTTTATGACGGAACTTTTTCTCTTGAGGCTGTTGAACAGCAACTTGGTAAATCTTTCTTTCACATTTAAAGACCCGCATGGAAAAAAGGGAACTGTTAACGCTCTCACTGCGTAATTCTATGTATCAAAGTAGGTCAATGTTGGATAATCCCCCTAGAAGGAATCGTTTATCCAATATTCGATCATTTTTAAAATATCGACAAAATGATCCGACCATTGTACGAAAAAAATGCTGACATCCGGTGTGTCAAATTTGATTAATTAGCATGTTTTGAAAAATATGTAAATTATAAGATTACTGCGTATTCGGAAGTTGTGGGATGCATAAAAATATGTACAGAATTTACAGGTTTCTAACATCATGACTGGTACAGGTCCGTTAGACAAAGGGCTCCGGATACTCGGGACGGCACCGGTTATTGCTTTTGCCGGATACCCCCCCCCCCCGGGTATCCGGCCAAAGCAATAACCGGTGCGTAACGAATCCTGACCTTGGCCTCTCCCGCAATTAAAGCAAAATGTTGGGTATGTCACTGCAGCTGTTATTACTGTAAGTTGTAAACAATTGGAAAGGACCATCTATATCTAGTTTTTGATTTATTTTGAATAAAGTTTTATTTAAACGGCTAAAATAATTTAAGGAGTTTTGACTAGTTTAGAAAATGGGACTTTTCTGAAATAAAATATCACTGAAATTCCTGCACTTTCGGTTATTGTTTTAGTAAACATTGTAACGAGTTATAAATGCAGGTTTAAAACACGAAAAAAAAGGTTTTACCTTTCTAAAAAGCTATTTTTAGGTATAAAACTTATAACAAACGGAATTACATCAAGTGTATGTAGAATGCTTTTTATGAAAAGAAATTTGTATAAGAGCTTTTCACAAAAAATGACTAATCTAGTAATTCATTATTGAGATGAAATTTAAGATCAATTTCTAGAATCCAATGAAACACATGGAACTGCATCAATGTTTGGTGCTCTAAAAATGCAATTATGAGTTCAAAAATATAACGTAGTCAAAACGAAACTTGCAAACGTTAGATGAAAAAATACCAGTTAAATGAAAGAAAAAGGAAAGAGAGAAAGAAAAAAAAAAGAACATAAAGAGCTAGTTTTTTTTTTTTTTTTAAAGGAAACTTCTGACTTATTATAAACATCTTGAACTGACAGGGAAAAAATGATCGTTTGATTTTGAAGAAAAGTACTCTATTTTCAATAGTACGGAGTTGCTTAAAGATGAACAAAATAGTTTCTCTCAGTTTCTGTGAAAAGTGGGTTTCCTAGTTCTATACGTATATATATTGGAGAAAGAGGGAAGTGCGCTGCTTTTGGGAGGGGAATGTTTCATCGTTTTTTGGAGGGGCTGTGCCGTTACAGTAGTTAGTCTAAGCACCCCTGCAAATGTACCGCCGCAAAACAAAATGCCTGCAAAGGGCCTTAGTCTGTTGCAATACTCTCAAAGTCGGCACTGTTAAAAAGGGTTCATGGACCGAAATGTAATTATGTACCCATATTGAAGAAAATGAAATAAAACTGGAGGGCGGATATTTAGAAATTTAAAAGTTGAAAAATAAGGAACACGATATTATATATACATATGAGCACGTACAAGCTTTTGTATTTATATTTATAGACGTATCACTGCAATTAAGAAATATATTTTTAAATTTAGAAATATTTTGGCGAATTTTTAAGAAATTTTAAATTAATAGTTGATGTATTGATTAAGTGAACTAATACACATTTTCTCTCCAAAACAAACAACTTAAGTCTGTAGTATTTTTTCAATTTTACATACTTAATCATATTGATAAAATAATAATAATTATTTTTAAATGCATACATATATCTGCATAACTGGTGAATTACACAATATGTTCAAAACATCATTTCATAAATAAAATACTTGTAATTTTCATAACTTCATTTAACGAAAAAGATCCATTTCCCAAATAATAATAATAATAATAATGATGTACTTGACCACATTATACATTTTTGGCTCTATAATAAAATACTTTTATAACCGATACGGAAGTAAAAATGACATCTTTCAAATCATTATACATTTACTTTGCTGGTGCTCTGAGTGAACTGTTAGTATATAGGCCTAGTATTACACTTTAAATGATTCTTTAGGGGACAGGGACAGCTAAAAACCACAATTTATTATTATTATTTTATTTCTATTTTTTACAAGCAATGCATATATATTTTTTCTTATGATATATATAAGTGTTAAGAATTCCGTACATAAAAGAACATAACAATAATTGAATAATAAATTAAATTTAAATCTGAAAATAGTGGTTGAAAAATGAAAGAAATCGCGAAAAAACCCATCTTTTGATTGTATGGCGCTCACCAACTTTCAGCAACTATTCCCTCTTGGAATGAGAAAAACAGAGTAAATGAAATGTAGTAAATGAAAGAATGCAACAATGGATGCTCTGTGTGGGAATTTTAATCTTGTACATCAATCAAGCAAGAAGAAAAATTTTCGCCTTTTCTTTCTTATCAATATCCTTCTTTATATTTTACTGAAAGTCATTTCTTTGATACATTTTATCGATATTTTCGTCAAAGGAGTATTAAAATGGCAGTTTTTTTTTCTTTTTGAAAATTTTTCTGTTTAGTTTTGGAAATTCTCAAATCGCTTTCCTTTATGGAACATTGTGGAACGATCGTCGATATTTATTAAACGACTTTTAAAACTGATTTATCACTGCATGACAACGAATGGCCTGAATTTAATTACAAAATGTTTCAAAATTGTTAATGCTTTTCTTTGAAAGACATTTAATTAACTAATTGTATTTGGTTTGGTGCACGGAATTTTCTGAGCATTGTATTCGTTTATGACATATAGTAGCTTATATTTTTTCCTTTCATTTCTCTGAAAATGTTTATTCGTTGCTAGTGCAATCAAATTAATTGCATTTGCTTAAGTACTATGGCATAGTGTGAATTTCTAGTAAAATTTTACGAGTGCTTATAAATAAATAGGAAATTTTTGTTAAAAGTTAAACTAGTATGCATTACTTTCTTTTTTTAGAAAAACTAGAAAATGTTAATTACGATTAAAAATTACACTTTAAAACAAATTGCCTTAAACGTATCTTTTCAGGCGTACTCTTGAATTTCTTAACAAATCAAATATTAATCAACAAAAAGCTATGGATTTTATCAATGCATTCCTTCCACGTGAAACAGAAAATTTTCAAATTTTAAGATCATTTAATTTTTTGCCGCATGAAATAAAAAATACTTTTTAGTGACATTACGAAAGCGACATTTATTTTTTAAGAATAACATGTGTTACGTTAACGACGTTATCATTTGAAATTTTAAACATAAACATAGTACTATGCAAGAAAATAACTGCAAACTACAATGTC
The DNA here is from genome assembly GCA_038502835.1 of Octonoba sinensis. Classification (NCBI taxonomy): domain Eukaryota; kingdom Metazoa; phylum Arthropoda; class Arachnida; order Araneae; family Uloboridae; genus Octonoba; species Octonoba sinensis. Next base: position 103,753,746 of record CM076602.1, on the reverse strand, counting down.
AAATTATTGGGAAATGCATGCAAACTTTTAGAGCCACACATTTTACCATATGAATTCTATTATCAATATAAGTAGTAGCAATCACTATAATAACTACATAATAAAAATGCACGGAGTGACATTTGTTAAACAAATTGTAGTGCAAATGGCAATAGTTTTTCTTTCAAGAAAGTGCTTGTCACAAAAAAAAAAAAAAAAAAAAACAATACATAAATAAAGAAAATAAAAAACTACGCAAAGCTAACTGCATTAATTTTTCTTGCATAAAATATTACTATAATTTTCAGGTGATTATCAGATTGAGTAATGTTTATTCATTATTAACTGCCTGCATTATAAGCCCATGTGAAAAACACAATTGTTTCTCATTTTCAGACCCGTTTGTCTGAAAATTTACACATAGTTCCAGCTGCCACCAACAAGTTGTGAAAATGTTTTGCAATTAATGTTTACAATAATTTTCACTATTAGTCTTTAGGTAGCAAAAGTATTGGCCGCTGACTATATAACAAAATCCCGTATTAGCATCATGGCATTGAAAGTAGTTGTGTCCTAAAAGTATAAAATGTACCTTTTTTACCCAATGTTGCGTTTATTTCTAGAAAAGAAAAGAAAGTGGGGTTCAATAAAAGACAAGAATTTCCGTCTAGAACTATACGAGCCTACTTTCCCGTATACACCAGCTTCAAATGTATAATCTAGCTATCTCTCTCTCTCTGTCTTTCTCGTTTAGCTTTAGTTCTTAATTGCATCAAATATACCTTTTTCAACGGTTAATACATATTCATTCAATCATTCATTTATTCAGTGATTCATGTATTTATTCACTCATTTATTCATTCATTCTTTCGCTAATTCATTTAATCATTCATTAATACAAAAATATTCTAGAAAATCCCGATCAAAAAATTTCGTAGGAAAATAGGCTATTTAGTTCTGGATGAACTTTCTATTTGCACATGTTCTACGTCATAAGAGCTTTCCGACAAAGTTTGTTCCAAGCAAATCGGTCCGTTAGATCATTATTTATATAGGATTGAAATTTCCCCGTAGGCGGTATGTTAATTTTTTCTGAACTGTTCAAAAATGAACAAAAATTGTTCATATCAATATTTCACACCAAGAACTTCTTCCAGTGAGCTTGTTCATTGTAACTTGGATCTTGCACCCAGAGTTTACATAATGTACTTCATTTTCGCCCATAGGCGCTAATGTTAAAATTTTTTGAACTGTTCAAAATTGAACAAAAAATCGTTCAAATCAAAAAGTAAGATATGGAAAGGAGATGTCCTCACCGAGATCTTTCGAATGCAAAAAGAACTTTTCGAATTGGACAATTCGTTCAAAAGTTATTGGGGGGGGGGGGGACAGACCGACAGACACACTTTTTCCCCATCTCAAAACCCTACTTTCAAATTTTTTATTTTTCAATCTTTATTTAATTACTTAACTTATACTAACTTACTTATACTTAACTTTTGACTTTTCTTGATTTCTAACGATATTTTCAAGATACATTAAGCCTTCTTTCGTGCTTTATTAATATTTTTTTTTTTACTTTTACGGGAAAGTAGGCTGAAAAAAGGGCCTATTACCGGTTTTCTTCTTAGTGGTACCCAAACATGACCAAAATATCTTCGTATAACATTTTGTGTCACATTTAGGGACGTATAACCGAAAATTACTTCATTGAAAGTGTTCCCAACTATACATAATGACCTTCAATATACGGTTACGCTGCTATCCCATAATCATGAATTTAATTATCAATTTTGTTTATAATATTATACAACAAAGTGGAGTGATTTTTTTCTCAAGCCAATTAATAGACTTTTAAATAACGGACTTATAATATTTTCTATCTGAGTCATATGTTTTACTTACGAAATTTGAAATCCGCCTGTCTCCATTTTAAAGAACAGTTTGCAAAATTTATGTATAATTATAGTTATTAACAACTCAAAAGGAGCAGCGCTGCCAATTTTTGTTGTAGTTAATATAAGAACAATATTTTTATATGGACAACAATCTCTTCTCCATATGAGCACTATTTCAACCGCCCTATTTGGATCTCTTGATAACTCTAATTTTAAATCACATCATCAGAAAATAATAATGAGTGTCGATACAAAAAGAATATAGATAAAATCGTTTATTAATTGCTTGGCTAAAAATTACGCTTTAATTTTTTTAATTTTTTGTTGCATGCAAAGTCCCTTAGCTTTGATTTATAATTGATGTTTAGTAAATATTGAACTATGAAGCTTTATTTTAAAAAAGTTTAACAGTTTTTTAGTCTTAGTATATATCTGATAACTTGTCCATTTTTGTTTTTCTGCAGCTGTACTTTCAAGTCTTGACAGACGAGGACCATCTTTCATCTTAGAGCCTGAGCCACGTGTTGAGTTTATGAACTCAACGGGAGCAACAGTAGCATGTTCCAGCCAAGGCATTCCTTCACCACATATCAAATGGATAAAAAAAGATGGTACTTCAGTGACAGATATCACAGGACTTAGACACGTCCGTCCTGACGGTACATTAGTCTTCCCGCCTTTTCGAGCTGAGGAATATCGACAGGATGTCCACTCAGCTGTGTACCGGTGCGTCGCCAGTAATGTAGTTGGAGCTATTGTAAGCAGGGATGTCATTATTAGAGCAGGTAAGATCAAGTTCTATGAAATATAACAGGTCTTGATAAATGCCTTACATAAAGGCAGCCTAATAATTAAGGAAAACATGAATAAGAAATCCCAAGACGGATGGTGGGGTAAAATTGGGGACTTCGTAATTCATTCAATGTAAATCCAAATAAAATTGAATTTTAAAAACCTTAAACTTTTTATAACATTCCACGGCTTATTTCTAATGATAAAAATAATAAATATATGTAGAATACTGCAACATAAGACCCAAGAATGATTGGAAAATTTTCCATAAAAGGAGTTTATTACATTAGTTGAAAGCCATCAAAAAGAAAAAAATATTGATTTTTTTTGTTGTTGGAGGGTCTGAGTTAGGGTTAGCTTGCGGAACAATGGTTCTGCACTGCTTTATAAGTGCAGCTGATCACGCCTATTACAAAAAAAAAATCATGTTGAGGTACTAAAAGTACTTTACTCTGACTGTAAAGGATTGCTTTTCCTGAAATTTAAATTGAAAGACATCTAGCAAGTACATTACGTAGAACTAGTAACCTTATGGTCACTAATTTAATAGAAAACTGTTCTCACCTTATGGAAACTTCAGGAATAAATATCACAATCGTTTACTGGCGGCTATCGACTTTCTTGCACGTTTTCCCTTAGAATGTGCTATCTTGGACATATTTTCTGTTAGATGAAAAGAGTAAAATGTCACAGCATTTGAAAGATAACTTAGGCGTTATTCAACTTTTTAATACTGTACTGAAAATAACTAACAATTTATAGCTCTAATATTTTTATGCAAAATTCAACGACTGTTGTTCTATACTTCCACAGCTTATTTTTTATTTTAATGCCATGCATTGCCCCCTTCAAATCCTATTCTAGCATTTTAGAAACTAATTATGTACAATTGAAAAGAGGCAAAAGGGGTTTCGCATTTTTTTAAATGTAGTGTGCAACGTACTGGATATTTAGCTTAATTTTGTCATTGTAAAATTCAATATTTAAAAATATTCCTCCTTAATTTTCATCTTTCCTTACTTTGAATTACACTACGCAATTGCTCGCTGCGTATTTTTTCATCATAAAGAACTAAAATGCTTCATTATAAATATTTCTCTGCTTTATCAAACTGTTTTGGAAATTCATGCGTAGGACGTATAAATATTATCAAATAATTAAGGGTTCGCTTTGAATTCACATGATGTTTTACAATTTTTTGAAAATAATGATCTATCACCTTACCTAGAAAGGAGCTACTTAAAGATAATGATTTTTCCTGAGCAGCTAATTTATGCAGCAGAAACATATTTCAAAAAACGTATTCTACGCACTTATACCTCCAACGAAAAGCGATGAGTAAAAGTATCCGAAAAGAGCGAAGCAATTTAATTTGCTTAGAAAAATGGGGATGCACAAAATTTAAAATATTAATGATGTCTCAAATTATACTAAAAAGGATTGTTATCGCTGTTTATGACATGTGATGAGGCTACGAAGGTTGGCATTAATTTTAATTATATTTTCGGCCGGAGTCATATGTCAGCCATTCATCAACTATAAATATGCAATTACGCCAGGGAACTCTGAAAGGATTTCTAGACCATTATGTGATAAATTAAAATTTTTACACTAAATTTTAGTGTTTATAGAAGAAAATAAAAATAGCTAATTGTATTGTATATATTATGCTAAAAAGTAAAGCATATTTGTATAAACATTAAAACTAAAAAGAAAGGCGAAATGTGTAATAAAAAAATAGGGAAAAGGATTTTTAATCAAAGGAAGATTTTCAATCGAGAAGACAAAACTTAAATTTATTTTCATCTATTAGGTGCAACGATAAAGTTTAAAATAATGTTTAGTCAGTATAAATTGAAATGGACAAGCATTCACACCTTTCACTTCCTCTGTCTGTGATTCGTCTAATGATCTCACGTGGGATTGTTTTTCCTAGGGTAGTTGTTTTTATAAAAGTTATACTTTTCTTTTTTGTAAAAAAAAGCTGAAGAATGCGCTTCTCTTAGCTTTATTTAGAAGTAACGTCATTATAAGTTACGAATTTCGGTGTAAATTTGACTCAGCACTCAGCCTGAAAGTGAATTTCCACGGTCCATCCATTGCATTATTATATACATCATATTACTTTTAACAAAATTCATTTTTTCAAGAACAAACTATTATTATTAGTTAAAAACTATTATAATTAATTATATTACAAACATATAAGTGGTATTTTTCAGAACGTAAGCTACATTACGAATAACAAAAAACAAAATAACTATTTTTATTGTAAATAGTCTTTTAATTTAAAGATTAATGCAAAATTTACTTAGTTGAAAACAGCAATGATAATTTAATATATTTTTTTCAATGTGACGTTTGTGCACGAGGTTTTTTTTTTTTTTTTTGGGCCAAGCTAAGGAATTCTAGGACTTTTTATCTATTCTGATCAAACTGAAAAAGATTTATCAGAACCATGACGTAAATCTCCAATGTATTCCGTCACGTGTTAATATTAGGAGCAATGAGGTCTCAGATAGATTGGCCAAAAAGGGTAGTGAGGAAGATATGCCCACGGGTTCATCACTTACTCATCAGGAGCTTTACTACAATGAAAAATCTCGACAAAAGTCAATCTGGAAAACTGCACCTACGCATCAATGGTACACCGGAACATCTCCTGGCACTCTTCTGGAACTGTAATGTAAATATAATTTCACGTTAATTTAAAGCACAAATGAGCATTAAAACGAAGAATTTAAATTAACGTGAAATTATATTTCCATTACAGTTTACTTGCACAAAGTTAAATTATTATTAACTCTTCTGGAAATCAAATGCCCGATTGAAGCTCCCAGACTACCTTCGACAGACTTTCAACTGGTCACCTAAAATGTCTATCCCTCGAACGTACCACAAAAAGTTACCCCACTTGTAAAAAATGCTGTGTCCATCTAGCCTCACCGAAACATATACTAAATTGCGTCGTTCTATCCCGGGCGGATTTAACATCAGATCCCTTTCTTGCCATCGACTTTCTGACTGTCAACAACTTTATGGAGTTGATCTCACTAATGTCACATCAATGAGGATAAGCAACAACAACAACAGGACTTCTTGCCTTAGTGCTGTGTTCAGTCACGTGATCACTGACTACAAACGATCTATGCGACCCCCACGGACTTAGGTATGGAGCGTTCACATGTTATACTCTTGTTGAAAGCTCGTTTTCCACCTGGAACAAAAATTAATATGATTGTGTTTGCGGTACGTATTAATAATTATTTTACTAAACAAAATTTAATAAATATTTGATACTCATTAGAACGAATGTATTTACTTAATATTGTTCAGCGAAAATTGTAAATTAGATTTAATCACGGGAAAATCTTACTTTTTATCAACGGACTCTTCCGCGGACTCCCTCGGTGGCTCTCACGGGCCACCTTTGGTCAACGGACCACCGGTTTGGAAACATTAATGTAACTCAATTTCAATGCTATTTTGTCTTGGATTTCACTGATTTTAACTTAGTGAAGCTATTTGATACTGCTATCTTAAAAAAGTACCTTTTTTTAATATTTAGGGTACTTTTAAGTATCATATTTTAATCTTGAACGCGCGAATCTAGTCGAAATTTTTGAGCATGCATTATAAGAACAATCACATTTTTAAAAAGGCTATCACATACAATAATTGATTTGCATGAACATTTCAACCTATATTTCATTTCAAAAATGCTTATACCTTTATTGCATCAATTTCCATTTCGTAATGCTTGACATCGATGTTATGTTCTTTTTACTTAAATTTCCCTTATGCTTTTTAAAAATAAATTCGTATGTCCTCAAAAGTACACAAAAAGAAGAGAAAACACTAGATGTCTGCTGGGGCTGAAAAAAGGGAAAAAATAAGCTGTCTCTCACAGTACGGTTGTACTCACAGTACTATATCTGTTACTTTTTTTACATTTCTTGTCATTAATTAGAAATATTAAACTCTTTTAAAGTAAAAATAGCAGTAAATGGCAGTAAACAAAACCCTTGTATCATATTTCTGCTCACATTCTTGCATTTTACCGTTTCTGCAATCATGGGTATTCCACTTTGTTTTAAATTTGATATTTATTTTTCATAAATTTCATCATAAACGTTCAGATTTATTTTTTTACAAGAACTGTTTTAACGATACTTATTTTTCCTACTTTTTTATCCATATTTTTTTGTATTAAAAACATTTATTACATTGATGTTACAATAGTGCTGAAATTGCTTAATGGCAAACATCTGACAGATGTTCTAGGCAAATATTTTTTTTTTTTTGCTAATGGGTCGCGTGTTGGTTCTCAACCATTGCAGAGATTGGTATCAACTCTTTCAGCGGCACCACAATGAGAGATGTATTATTGCCACAACTTTTAACGCTCAGTTCCCCCTTAGATGGTGGCACCTGAGCTCTACTGCACTAGAAATTTAATTTAGCCTAGAGTATCAAAGCCGAACAGATACTCAAGGGATTTTTAACATGCCGCATAATCATAAGACATAGGCGCTGTCGATTTTCTGCATCTTGAAAATCCACCGACTTGGGCCAGGTTTATCCTGCAAACTTGGGCGCTCGAGGCCTGCGCTTTTCCACTACGCCCCCCTGTCGGCGTTCCGCACAAATATAATGACAGAAAAACGGAGATTTACATCTAATAATTTTAGAATTATAACTCAATATCTATCCTCTTAATTTTCGTTATTTATAGTAAGAATGCATATTTCAAAAAGTATAAAGTATAAAAATATAAGAAAAGCTAAACCATATCATAATTGCATAAAAAATATAAATTATTTATATCTTACTGTGACACGATAGTATTGTTCTTATTATTTATTTGACGGAAATTAAAAAATCCAGAGCAATTGTGAGAACAAGTTTTGTCACTCTTATGCACTGATGTAAAAAATAATATGTTAAATAGATAAGGCTGTGTTTAATCTTTGGTACACTTAAGTTATTCCTTGCAATTAATCAAAGTTAAATACGGAATTCATTTTCTCAGAAAAGTAATTAATGTTATGCAAAAGGATCATTATTGGAATAAATGATTCTCGGCACATTATACTACGGAGCCATTTCAATATTTGAAGAAATTTCGATAAAAATGATTGGTATATGAATATATTTAAAAAGACATTCCGGAAGTTTGGATAGTTCATTAGTTTAATTATTTACTGGAGCTTTTATTAATTAACATTGGCTTGCTAACAGTATTGCGCCAGGGCTATACATGAAGATTATTTTATAGAAACACGAGTCGAAAGAAAAAAATGTATTGTCTTGCGCCGTTTTTTGGCGAGAGCAGACTAGCTGCTCCGTATTTGTCTTGAGTCACGGTTCATTTTAACAACAGTTCTAAAAGAGAAACAAAAAATCATGAAGCTAATGCAACGTTTTTCATTAGTTACATTAGTCACTTGTTTCATGTATTTTACATTAGTTATTTTGTTTAATTTATTTTACATTAGTCACATTAGTCATTTGTTTAAATATTTTATATGTTTAAATAATGTATCATAGGATAAAACGTGGCATAATATTATGTACAAGAACATTATAGGCAATGTTACTTATAAGCCCTAAAATATAAATTAATTTGTGGTATATTGAATACAGCTAAGTTTAAAATATTATTTACTATATTGGGAATATTTCTTCTAGATTTTTTTGCCGAACGAGAGAAAGAGTTTAATTTACAAGTTTGCCTTTTGTGAACGGGAAAGTTGGCTCGCATAGTTCTATGGTTAACTTCTCGTTAATTATTATAGAGTAAAAGGAGGGTTTGTAAATGTACATGCATTCTGCTGTAATCCTGGTTTAGGGGCTAGTTATTTTAGTAAATATTAAAAATCCAACGAAAGACTTTTGTTAAACTTTTGTCGTAAAATCACTTCCTTATTAAAACTAGAAAGTTCTTTCACTTTGTAACCAAACAAAAAACTAATCTCGGAGAAACTCAAACTTCACTTTCGGTGCAGTCAAAAGCAAATAAAAATTTCCCGTTTTTCTATTCTCCTCAACTTTTAAGCGAAAGGTAAATTCATTTTAAAGAAAAAAAAAGCATAAAAAAGTGATATCTTCAGAAAAAAACATAAAAGATAGTTGCATTAACTTTATGATTTTTTTAAAAACTTTTGTTTCTCTTTTAGAACAGTTGTTGAAATGAAACTTTATTTTAATTCAACTAATCGATAGTCCTAAAAATTTAATAATCATTCTATATCTATTGGAGTTCAAGTGTACTTGTAAATAACAATTGTAAATACTCAACGTTTTGCACACACTTGTATTATGTATTTATAATGTGTTACGGTTTGTTCTTCCGTAAGTAGAAAAATACGTGGAAGCTATGACAATTGTTTTTCCACCATGTAAAGTTTCTTATGATCCTAATCTGATGTGTAAGGAAGAAAAACCTGAAGCAAAAAGTTTACTTCGGATTTAATTTAATATATATATGACTAAAAGATATTATAAGTCAAAAACTTTTCAAACAACTTTGACTTCGCAACTAACATATTTTTTTTTCCAAAACAGTTTTCATAAGGTTCTAGTTACACAGTTAAAAGTTTAGGTTGTCATGTAATCTAGTTAGTTTTTTTTATTGTTATCTCACGGAGCATTGAGGCTTTTAAATAACTGAAAATGAAGAAGGAATATCCACATACAGAGTTGGAGATGGATTTTACTTCTCCCCCTGACGAATAGAAGAGATGATGGAATACTTTTTTGACAAGAAGCAGGACTAGATCTTGTACCAATTAGTAGACTTTTTTATATCTTCTATGTCACGGAAGAAAGGGATTTAGAAAGGATTAGTTAATTGCAAATTTACTTTCTTTGGTGCGTAATTTCTGCGAAAAATTTAACATTAACGAAACTTTGAATGTTGGACCTAACCCCTAGTTTGTTTCACATGAAATATCTATTTTTACTACAATATATTATTAATTGAGAAACGAGATTAAAATGTGACTTTATTAGTTATTATGTGTGCTTCTAGGCTTGATACAAGTCTTAAATTTTAATTAGCTACGTAGCATGCCCTGCAATTATTCTATCCAATAAATAATCAAAGTTTTTTTAAATAAATTCTATAACATTCCTTGGATATATTTCCTTTCGATGATGCTTCAAATAGCGATTGATCGCATTTAAACCCAAGCTATCGCTGTTAGCAACGAACTGTAAAATATTACCTTATCAACTAAAATGACTTTTTTTTCCATTTATATTTTTAAAATTCTGATGGAAGGTTTTAGATTCAAGATGTTCTTCAGTCCAAGACTCGTTATCATAACCCAAGGCTCGTTGAACATATCACCATATCACGTCTTTGCTGCAACAACGTCATAACTAAAAAATTATGATTTTTAAATGATTCCTACAGAAAAATTGGAATAATCACTGCAGTTTTCCTGATACTGTTAAATCAAAAGCATATTTTTGTTGAGTTATAACGTTGTTGAAGCAACTGAGCGATACATCACATCAAAGCTGTGGCACCACATATATATGGCACAATGAGATAATTAAATAACGCAAAAAACATCATAATGACTAATACAACACATTTTAAACAAGACAAAATAAAGCTATGTGTATGAATGCTCAGTATTTTAACAAGAAATAAAAATGTAACAAGAAATAGATATCAGTTTCTTGAGAAAATTTTATTGAAAGCAGTAATTCACTCATTTTAACGGCATCAGGTTTTAGGGGAAAATATCTAAGTTATAAACACATTCATTTTCAAAGACTAATCATCATACATTTTGTGTACGGAAACTACAATAAAAATATATTGCGTATGCAAGTGAGAAATTGTTATGTATTGACGACAAGGAAGATACTTGTATAAAATATGTAAAGAAAAATAGCACGTATCTTTTCTCTAAAACTGCTCGGCTTGCAGTAAATAGTAGTAAGTCATAAAAATATTTCAGTGCTATTAATAGGTCACACCGTAGCGTTTCCAAGTGTAAAAACAATATTTCATGTTGCTATTTACTTTCGAAAACGCAGAATGTATTGGCAAATCTACCTCAATTCCTATCACTATAAAGAGGAAAGGACATAAAATAAATTTGTTAAGCGTAAAATTGAGTTTCCAAGATTTTTGGTGATGGTGGTAATACCAACATGTTATTCCATTTTCGCCGCCTCCTAAAGAACGTGAGAGCCATTCAAATGACATATTCGGCCTCGTGCCTGGAAGTTTATAGTTGATCAGATAGCCAAAGGGACAAATAGCTCGTGATGTTTTCGTGCTATGGTAGTGAAACTTTTTTTATTGGTTAGTGATATGACTTATGCACTTTCATAAATATCTTTTTAAGTCACCCATTTATTATTTTAAATTGATTTATCATTTTTTTTTCTTTCATCTCAATGAATTGAATTGAATTCTGAAAATTAATAGATGTTTCCCTGACTATATAAATGTACACTGCTTATTTTTTTGACAAATAAATAAAGCTGAAAGGGCATCTAAAAATGTGGCATTTTTAATCTTGTAGAGCAATACACATACATTAGTAATGCTTAACCTTTTTTATCGAATAAAGAAGAAAAGAAAATACACTATTTTGTTGAATCAATATAAAAATATTATATATCGTTTATACAACAAAATTATGTTTGGTTAATAATGCATGATCAAACGTTTCCATGCACAATAAACAAATGAAACTAAAAGAAAACTCAAAAAAAAGTGGGGGCTTTAAATTTCATGCAACAATACAAATGCAAAAATTGCGGAAAACTAATTCTTCGAAAAAAAATAAACGTTGAAGAAATCCAAAATACAAAAATCTAATATATCTGTAGTAATAACACTCAGACAAGGAAAAAAAATTAAGAGTAATATTTTTTCTCTTAATTTAATATTACAACTTGATAAATTTTACCTTAGAATTATCACTTGTTATTGCACGGTCAAGCCAATGTTTAACTTTGAATTTAGAAAATTGGTGCATTGATGAGCAAATGCATTTCGGAGAAATCGAAGGAATAAATATTTTAAACTTCATTTCAGTTACTTAGTTACAGATTTATCTTCTAGAATATCCTTAATTATCAACATTTTGAACATTACTCTTTTATCAATATCTTACCTTTAAAAGAAATAAGATTTTTTTAAGATCGAAGAAACTATTGGACAAATTTGCATTTTATAATAAAAGAAAACACCGGTAAAAATTAATACGGCTGCCCCGTTGATTGAAATTAGTTTTATCAATACTGCTCAAATCCACATGTATGAACTACTGCAGTTGAAGAAAGTTTACTCATAATTTTTGAGCCTTCTTCATAATGCGCGATATTTATGCAAACATCTTAGCAAGAAGCAACGTTCATTGCTTCAACTTTACTAGAGCATTAATCTAGCTTTTGAAAACTTATGAATTATTCAAAGCACAACTTGTACGTTTCAAAAAGTTTGTGACTTGATGTATTATTTACGTATTCAGTTTTTCTAAAATTTACATTGCACAACAAAATGTTATCTCATATATGAATGAGATTGAAAGCTAATATGTTTGTTTGTTTATTTATTTAAATTTGTTTTATTCTAAAGAGTAGTTGCAAATAATATTAATGCTTTGCAAGAGAGTACGAGTTTAAATTAAAGTATGAAGTTTTATTAAAGTTCACATTACAATACGCTTTTTAGTCCACTTTAAACAGACATTATAGCTTTGGATGTATCACTACATTAAAAAATAAATAGTAAATAAATAATAAAAAATAAACTTTCTTTATAGTGTTTAGCAGTAGCAATTAAAAACAAGAGATGGATTTGATGTATGAAAATGTATATCTACACGCACACACACACTATATATATATATATATATATATATATATATATATATCATTGTAGTACTCCAGCAATGTTAACAAAAAAAAATCACTACTTTTATTAGTAAAAAAATCTCTTAAAAACACGACTTTTATTGGTAGTAAAAATGTATTTTAAATATAGAAACCAATTCAACTAACTTTATCGCACAATCTGTTAATAAGAAAATGTCTTTTTATAAATTTTGAGTTATCTGGTCACATGATGAAGCACCGAGTTTTTGATTGGTCCAATTCTCTGCAAAAACTCTTTTTAGCTCACATTCCATAATTCTTTCTCGGTTTAGAAGAAAGTAACCAGCAAGGTAACGTAAAAAGTTTTTATGTTTCAAAAGGGAAACTGAATTTAAAAAGGGGTTTGAAAATGTTATTTATTTTTAATGTTATATATTTATACATTGCATCCAATTTTGTATCTAAAGCGGAGTGAAATTTACAAGTTAGTTAGTATTGTAATGCAATTACTTCATAGGTATCAAAACTAAAATAGCTGCATATTGACGCTTAAAACACATGTCCTTGAAAGGTAATGTAAGCTTAAATATGTACTTTCAATTTTCAAAATTGTCAAAATGTTGCATACGTGTACGTTTTAAAGATGGAAAAAGAACTTTTTTTTGGAGCTGAGTTTTAATTTTTTTCTCGCAAAACCTTTGTCACAAAACCTAGTCATTTGATTCTGCCGGCCTTCAGAACGTGACTTCCATAGTGAAAATGGTTAAATGAAACGTGACTTGAAGTTTATCAAAGGATTTGAAGACAAGAAGAACAAATATCTTGTGATTTACGTCTCATACATGGAAATATGATGGAATCGTCAAAACTTTAATAATCCATTTGTTTCTTGTTACAGTTTATTTTCCATAGAGTTTGTAGCACAGTAAATTTTACAGTTAAAAGGCAAAGTACATTTGCGCATGTTAAAATGTTTGCATTTTTTTCCCGAAAATACATGAGAATCCCCTGGAAATCATTTATCCGGTGTATGACGTAAAATTACAGATGCTTAATATCTGGAAACTCCAAAATCTTTAAAAAAGTGAATTAGAGAGGAAAAAACAGAGAACATTCTGTAAATTGATTGCAACATATAATGTGCCGCAGTAGTCGGTTGCGCTAGTTGCAAAAACGGCAACAAATGAACAGAAATCTTTTTGTGTTCTTCAGTTTGCAAGGACCAAATCTGAAGTTACTGTGGAACGTGCATTACGGATTAAATTCAGATGTGTTAATCCAAGTCATAATAATATCTTAGATGGTATCATCAGTTTGCAAATACCGATTGGTTGAACAACACTATACTCGAGCGCTGGACTGGCCGAAAAGAGCCCAGCTTGTTTTGCATGGTCTCCACGCTCACCCGATCCCACACCATGTAATTTATACCTGTGAGGGTTCATGAAGAATCGTGTGTACGTGCATCTACTACCAGCTGTCCCACCTGAGCTAAGAAACAGGATTAAGGCAGCTCTTGCAACAATTACACCACAAACACTGAACAACGTTTGGAAAGAACTGGGCTATCAACTTGATGTGGGCCGTGTGACGAAAAATGATTACATTAAACACTTATAAGCTTGTACGTAAAACTGAGTTGCTCTTTCATTTCATGTATTAATTATAATTTTACGTTTTAAGTTGAAAATACTACAAAGCGATAAAACCCCGATATTCATTTAGAAACACCCTGCATTTCCTAGTCTGATTTTAGAAGAACTACTTGCTAATTTTCTGCGTTATCTCGAGCAAACGTGTTTAACGAAATATACATATTCTTGAATAACAAGGAAAGCATAAAGGGAAAGCCTCACAACGTTTCCTTTTGTTCCATAGAAGTAAATGAAAAAGCTTGCTCTATTGTCTCGGAACGTCTATAGAACAGAATACCAAGGGATTAAACTGGAATTTTATCGCCTCGGAAACTTGTTTTCAATTTCAAACAGCTCGTTGAAAAAAAAGCTGAGAAAATGAAGATTTCTTTTATACATGAGTCTTTTCATTCCCAAGCAAACAAAATTGTTTCAAGTTCTTTTTTTTTACGTTTTGCTCTTTGTTCTTTGTTTAAGAATACAATACTATCTTTCTCTTATGATTTTCACTGGAACGAACTTTTGCAATCATATATATATTTATATATATATCTTTATATATATTATGCGTATGGGCCAAACCATAACTGGCCCCATTGTACAAAAATAAATAAAAACAAAAATAGTTCAAGCATATCAAAGTTTATATATTTGGAAACTCTCTGAAGCTACTCAAAAGTGTGGAGAAATATTACTTTATTCTGAAAGAAAAATAATAAACATATAAAGCTAAATTTTGAGAAGAAATCTATTGCAGAAGGACAAACTGAAAAATACCATTTAAAAGGAGAAAGTTAGTACATACATCTTTAATCAACATAGTCAAACATTTTGAATGTTAAATTTATAAATTAAATAAATACATTGACACTTTAAACAACTTGAAATTTTAACTGACATCTCCAAAAGATTTTTCAAAATTATTTTTAATTTTTTCAGTGGGATTGCAACTTGAAAAATCATTTAACCCTACATTTGTAAAATACATGCAGTGCCAAATAACAACATTTACAGGAAATTCAATAATTTAAAGCTATAAAAACGCGAAAAGAAAATTTAGTTGGAGAGAACAGCGATTTCCTTTTTAGCCTACTTTCCCGTAAAAGTAAACAAAATAAATAATGAAGCAAAAAAGAAGGCTTAATGTATCGTAAAAATACCGTGAAAAATAAAGAAAAGTAAAAAAAGTGAAGAAATTGAATAGAAATTGAAAAATAAAAATTTGAAAGTAGGGTTTTCAGATGGAGAAAATGTGTGTCTCTCGGTCTGCCGCTCTTTCTGTCGGTCTGTTGGTCTGTCTGTCTATCTTCCCTAATAACTTTCGAACGAATTGTCCAATTCGAAAAATCCTTTTTGCGCTCGAAAGATCTCGGCGAGGACTTCTCATTTCTAGATGTTAATTTTTGACGAATTGAACAATATTTCGTTTCAATTTTGAAGAGTTAAAAAAATTTAACATTAGGGGCTACGGGGAAAAATGAAGCAAATTATGTAAACTCTGGGCACAAGATCCAAGTTCCAATGAGCAAGCTTATTGTAAGAAGCTCTTGGCGTGAAATATTGATTTGATCAATTTTTGTTCATTTTTGAACAGTTCAAAAAAAAATAACATTAACGACTACGAGGAAATTTCAATCCCATATAAATAATGAGCTAACCGACGGATTTGTTCGCAACAAACTTTATCGGAAAGATGAACAACATGTACAGATACAAAGTTCAGCAAGAACTGAACGAGCATATTTTCCTAAAAAATTTTTTGATCGGGATTCTTAAAGATATTTTTCAATGAACAAATGAATAAATAAATGAGTGAAAGAATGAAGGAATGAGTAAATGAAAGAATGAAAGAATGATTAAATGAAAATATGAAAGAATGAATAAATGAATGAGTGAAAGAATAAATGAATGAGTGGATAAATGGTAAAAAAAATAAATGAGTTAATGAATTAAAAATAAATAACTCAGTGAATAAATACATGAATGAGTAAATAAATGGATGAATGAAAAAATGAAGGAATTAATAAACGAAAGAATCAATGAGTGAGTAAAATAATATGTGTTACCCGTTGAAAAAGGTATATTTGAAGTAATTAAGAACTAAAGCTAAATGAGAAAGATAGAGAAAGAGATAGCTAGATTATTAATTTAAATTTGGTGTATACGGGAAAGTAGGCTCGTACAGTTCTAGACGGAACCTCTTGTTTTTTTTTACATTTAGTATTCGTCGTTCACAATATAAAAAATAAAAAATAAATTGAAAAATAATAAATCGCAATTTGTCGCAAGTATTAGCTGATAACATTGTCACTAATAAAATGTAAATTCTCCCTTCGTTTTACATTAAGAGGCCCTGTGTGTTACACTGTGTGACAATATATCGACCAATTGTTTCGCGATTTGCTGTCACTCTCAATGCAGTGTACCTGCACAATTTTAACTTTCATTTTAAAGTGTCTAAATTTCGTGTATTTGTTTTATTTGATTTAAAATATTAAACACTTAAGCTGAATTTGTTGTGTTATGCGCTGAAAACTGCTAGATTGCAACTTGAGTTCTTATGTAACATTAATGAAACACTTTAAGAATGTGATTTAACTCTCCCGATGTACGGCATGTTTGAGAAGAGGGATAAATTTTAATTTCAGTTAAAAATTTAAGAATTTGATTAAAATTTTTAATTTAAGGATTTGAGTTTGCTGACTTTAAGTATTGGCACCACTATAAAATGCTTCTAATGGAAGCTATTGAAAGAGCAAAAATAAGTGGGTAGTAATAGTTTATAAACAAACAATGCATATAATGCAATTTTGCAATTTGATTCTCAAAGCGATTCTGGTAAAATATTTCAATTTATGCTTTAATGACGGAGTCGAATATTCGTAATAAAATTATTAATTATGTTATCATTTAATTAATATTTTAAACGGTACTAAAGGTTTTAAGTACGGCTTTTTACTAATTTAACCAAAAGACAATTACTACGTAGCATTCAAAGAAAAAAACATCAAATGAAGGCGTTTTTCCCCTCGATGCACGCTAGAAGTCAAATCGTTGTGTTTCCTTCCTCCTTTTCCCCATATTAATCAATATATATATAGATATATATATATTTAAAAACCTTCCTTTATGAAAAAACATAAATTGGTGCAATAACGTTTGGAATGCTAGAAAGCTATTTATCAAACCTGTTAATTAATAAAACATTTTAGGTTGTTTCTTTTTTTGCTACCCTAATATGCAAAACATTTCTTGGAAACATTGTCTTTGTAAAACATAGACAATCCAGATATAGGAGGAATAAAATTAAAAACGCCATAACTAATAAATTACTTGAAGAAAGAAAATTTTTTGACAAACTCTCATTCTTTTATTCTACATATTCGTTATGCGCATTTTTATTATTAAGCTAATTTCAATAAATAAAACATGCGAGTAGACGTACTTTTGCTGCTTGTGAAAAACGGTGAAATGTAAGTGGCAATGTTAGTCGCAACTTACGACAACATCGTACACTTCGTTAACCAGAGATTTAAATATACTTTTATTTTCAAACGCCTTTATTTGATAGTACTTGTAACTTTCTGAAGTTACTTAAAATATTATATCCTCATGCAAACTTACACAATATAAACATTATGGAATTTTGATTTTCTCACTGGAAAATTTCAGCACTATTACGCATTAGTTGAAAAACATTTAAGAAATCAACGTTTTAAAGAGATGAGCAAAAATATGTAATTTTTGAGAGGAATTCAAGGTTTCATATTTCTAAAACTACATTATATCAATAGTGTCTGTTTTGCTCATATTTATAAGAAGTTATCCCCAGAAAATCTTTACGCAATCTCACTCAATTCCTTTTTAGAAAAAAAATTAAGAAGTGCAGTTTAAGTAGAAAAGGAAAACAATACAAATGGGCATTCGGTTGACATTGGCACCATCTTCTGTCATGTATGTTTTCACTTCTAATGAAATATGAAGAATTTATATGAGTTCATCAAGAGATGTAGTAATTTAAATTACATTTAAAAAATAAAGAAAGATAGCACAACACCTAATTGCTATAAATTCTGGAAAAACGTGAAAATGTTAAAGTAAATGAACTGAAGTGAAAAGAGAGAGATAGAGATAAAAATCAAAAGTTCAAAAGTCCACTAAAATATTTCTTCTGCTATTTCGGTTCCCTTAACTGATGTCTAAGAAAATACGTGATCCACTGTTGTAATATGTTTTACGGGAAACATTTTCTGTCAGCTGAGCTGTGCTTAACACCAATCACGTACGCCGTACGATTCTTGGGAGCACTACACACCATTGAGCTCTCTAGTATGTGTTATGGCCCCTAATATTGGTTTGCTTCGTGCGAAGGTATAAAACACTGACTGTTCCAACAGATGAAAGTGAAAGTTGTACATCTTGCAAAGAAAGATGTAAGATAAGGAAGGATTCATTCGTTTAAGAGAAAATGCATCACCTGTTTGTTTGTTTTTTGACAGTCAAAAAAATACAAACAGGAATTAAGTGATGGACATACCTTTCGACCTTTTCTTCATGATCGCCAAAACTATTTAGACATTAATGAACGCAGGACCTACTTGTTTAACCCGGGTTGCAGAAAGCACGTCTGTGCCCAATGAACCTGTTTTTCGAACTTCCCACTTGCAGTTTTACATTTTGAACCAATTCCTTAGTTTAGAGAAGTAGTTAAGCCCTCATACGGTCCAGGTTGGTCACTCAGTGATTTAATCTCTTTTCTAAAATTGAAGGAATTCAAAGTTATCTATAAATGCTAATGGGGAAAACAGCTACCGATTCCGAGAACGGCCTCAATGGTCAAGGATGTGACCCAAGCTGCTCGAACAAGCTGGTCATGTGTTCGGGTAGATAAGTAATTTATTTGGGGATAGTTGAAAACTGCTAGTTAAGTATGTTATCTCTTAGTTTCTATATTTTATTTTTTGTCTATTCCTAGCAATTTTTTAAAATTAATTTTGTATTTTTTAGTCATTATTCGTATGAAAAAAAAAAGAGTCCAAAGACTGTATTTTGTATACCAAAGCAAAGATTTAGCATTCAAAAATCTAAACAATGAATTAACTATTGCGTTGCTAAAACAGGACATCTTAAAACTGAACTAATTCACTACATGAGCTAGTTCAGAACATGTAGCCTGAGAAAATTACTACCTTTTTATTTTTGACACATAATAAGAACATTTTTAGGTGACACTAAGGGCAACATGATGTAAGTTAGTAGTCTACAGATCAACCATTAACGTTCAATCGTAATTTAATTAACGTAATCAAACCAATAACGTTAGAAATGAAATTTCTAAACTAAGAATTCGAAAACGTTTCGAAATATTAGAAAAAGAAGTTAAGCATATTTTTCGCTCGATTTCGCAGAAAAAAGGAAAACAAATTACAAGTGACCAAATTAATAAATATATATATACATAAATTTAAATCACGTAGAATTAGTTTAGTTGAGAAAAATGCCAGATACTTTACAATGTTTTAACAGACACAAATTATTACACGCACGATAGTATGTATATATATATATATCGCAAGAAATACATTTTTAAAAAAAATTGATAGCTTCAGTTTTCTTTTATTTGTTTCAATATATTCCTCTACATGATAAGTTGATAGGTTTCATCTCTAGCACTTCTTAAAAATATTCATCTCCTAAATTTAATTTACTCAAAAGTTTCTCAGAATTTAATAAGAAACTTTTGTTCAAGTAAATTGCCATATAAACCTCTCAAATCTCAGATCTGCATAAAAAATCGAATACTTTTGTATTGAAACAACTCCTGTCAATTCCTTTTCCTCTCATTAATATTTATGATTTTTAGGAAGAAGAGAAAACCCTTCAATCTTTTTAATATGCAGTGTTATTTCTTTCTTATGTTAACGAGAGCAGAAATTGGAAAGTATAAGTAATTTCGAGCTCACTTTTTATACTTGCACTTTTGATTATTAACAAGGAGGAAAGCAATAAAACTTTCAATTGCGAAAATTTATTTAAAAAATGTTTCAGATTTTGAAATGTGCTTTCTCTTTCTTGAAGCGCAGAATGCATTTTGTTTTCTAAAGTTCTGAAATATTTTAAACAATCTTGAAATACTCTATATGTACCGGAACAAAAATAAAATTTCTGGGACTTAAGAAAGAATGCTGCTAAGAGTCAGCTGCTAAGAGTCGTTTTGCCACCTCTCCTGCTTAGTAGGTAGGCTATATGTTGTTCTATTCTTCTTACGGTAAAATACCTGATAATATGTATACATACGTGTCTACATACATACATTACTTATGTATCTTAAGTATATGTATATACATTGCCGGAGAGGAACCGTTTCCTCATTTTTTAGGTATTCTGCGAATATGCTATGAAATAATTCCTATACTCACTAACACGTATATTAGGATTCAGTGCGAAATCAAAATGTGGATAACAGAGTGCGGTGTACAATACTTATCTTTTGAAGATACTGGCATGCATCCACAGCTTTTCTGACTGCAATTAATTTATTCCTGTCCTACAAGGCCTTTAAATAAGTGCTAAAAATGGATTTTTATGCAAATTCCAGTTCTTTCGATAATTTGATTTTACAACAAATAATATGATTTAAAAATCTTTAAAATGTATAAACATTAGAAATTACTTTATAATTCTAACACGTTTATATAAATACTAGTAAGCCCGGCGGTCATAGGAAATGATCGCTGTTCTAGATATTATAAATATACAATTCTCCCAGTAACCGGAAATGCACATCAAACCAAAGATATATTTATCAGGGAGAATTGTAAAGTAATGAATAAATAATAAACATATAATAATTTCGAAAAAAATATTCTTACTAAAAAAAAACAAAAACATCTAAGTTATAATAATCTGTAAAATAAAAATATTAGTTACTATATTATCAACTTGTTTGTGAAAAATATTAATTTTTATCCAACATAATCATCGTCAAAACAATAGTTTTAACGAAACTGAAAAAAAGAGCGCTGCCACTTTAATGATATAAAAAGCGCAGACGAGAAATAAATTACAACAAAGAAAGAAGGATTAATTTAAATTCGCGTTTACATTAATTTTTAACGGAGACTGCCAATCTACCGATGCCTCACTCAAAATGCTAGAGACATCTTTTGATTATTAGTCATTTTCATTATAGAAACTATTGTGTAGATGGCAGCACGATGCAGTTTTCTCGGAGTAAGAAATTCGGAATAAGCTATCGGCGACAAACAGACACTAAAGTTTTATACAGACATATAAGATTTTAATCTTTTACGTGTTTTGGGGTGCTTGGGATAGATATGAATGGACACCGGAAGATATGAATGGATTTCAAAAAGGGCGGTTTCTTACACTGTTAGAAATTTCAACATGAAATTACGGTTAAATAGCCGGCAGCAGTCTGTCCATCTAATTAACCGTTAAATTTACGGTTTGAAACATTTTTGTATCTTTACGGGTTTTAAACCATTTCCAATCAGCTTGGTTAAAAAGCTGTAATTACAAAAACTTACGGTTTCATAACTAGTATGGTGGAGCAGGAGGTCTGCCGGAGACGGGGATAGAACCCCGAACTCCACGGAGGAAAGCCAGTACTTCCAGGCTTTGCCAAGAGTAACCTAATAGCGATGATATGAAGATCGTCGGTTGATGAAGAGCGTCGAATCGTACCTCCACAATATGTAAAAAAGAATACTTTTGAATTTATTAGATTGAACCATTGCACCCGGGCTATAGTTGATGTCCAAGATTTTAAGAAGTTTTTTTTATTCTGAGCGAGATAAAAATACTATATCAAAATCTAATTAAATGGGCTCTGTTTCCACCTTCAATTTTATGACTATTACTAACTTGATCTTCTCTTCATCCCACCCCCTTCAGATAAAAAGGGAACCATGCAATATTATGCGATGGAAATCTAATCTTCACACTTCTTCTTTCCACAACCAAGATGGGCGCACGATTCTTATAGACTACGAGGCCTAGGTGGTGCTCGTAAATTGCGGTTAGTTAAACGTTCTTTAGGAGAACGGGGAATACACGATTTTTTTCACAATCAGCGGTTTAAGTACCATCTTTTTAATGGTTATTCGACTGTTGTAACTAAATATGGTAAAGTAACAATCAAATAAATTGTTATATTCCTATTTTTTACGGAAATTGTTATCAGTGTACAGTAGGCGAACACATTAAAATGTAATATATGTAATAAATATCATTAAAAATAATTACTTTATTATTCATTATATATTTATAAACTTTAACACGTTTCAGAAAAATAACTTAAGTCATACTCTTTGAGTAATGCTTTTGCTTGTATTTATTTATTTTCTATAGTGTGTGGATAAAACCCATTTTTACAGACACAAACTCTAATTTTCAGAACACTTCCATTGTACTGCGTCCACTTTTTCTTCATTTTGATAACTTTTTATGCCTAACTCTTCCCCTTAGATACCACATAATAGCACAGTACCTCCAAAAGACAACTTAAAAAATATATAACGCAAAATTTTTGAATTTTTTTTCCCTTCAAAAAATTTTTTAAACTTAATTTTTATTTATTATAATTGTTAAAAAAAACTGTATTGTTATGGAGAGACATTGAAGTATTAAAAGTTTTAATTCACAGTGATACCTAATAGATAAAAATTTTTCAATGATTTTTTATCGTGAATAGAAACTTTAAAAATAATGTTTTTTGAAAATACCCACAAATAAAGTAATTAATCCCGATCAAAACGGAGCACTAAACATTCTATAAATTTCTTGTAGTTTTCTTAATAATTTGTCAAATTAAAGACCTCTTTGCAGAATGTTTAGGAGGAAATATGTTGAAGCCATCAAAATCTCAAAAATGATGTTTTTCAAAACTAGGGTTTGGCCGATTTAATTTTACTATATTTAGATGTAAGGTAAAAGTACCCATTATCCTTTTCAGGTAGTAAGTTTGTAGTAAGTCAGTAAGTTTTGTGTCTGTGTATGAGTGTAGCATACTATCAAAATTATCTTTAGTGTAGCCTTAATACGGGAGCCAAGGAGCAGGATACACCTGTTCTACCGTCTGAGGCACTAATACAGGTAAAAAAAAATCCAGTACTGCAGTGAAAATACAGGTGTTACTAGTTACACCATGTTTAGAATTATACATAATTTTAATAACGTGATTAAAATACCATTATGCTATACATTTTTATCAAATAACATATTTTTACAATGTGATATATTTTGCATCAAAATTTGCGAGTTTCAGCAACAAAACATTTATGGTGAAAGCAGCATGAATTTGAATTTTCAGTTATCAAAACTTGGGTATAACTAGAAACTTTATCTCATATATTGCTGTAGAATTTACTCAGATTTTTAGTGTAGTCTTATTGGACTACACTAAAAATCTGAGTTTCTTACACAACATAGAGCGTTTTTTTTTCTGGTATTCATAGTCAGAATTTTTTAACTTATATAAGAGGAGCCGTAAAGACTTTAATAATCTTTAACATGATATTTTTACTTTTGACAGAACGTTGAACACTTCGTCTGGAAATCTAATTAAACTCGAAGTTTAAAAGGAAATGAGAGCTTGTCAGAATATTTTTTTCCTCTTGTCATCGCTGCTTTTGAAAAGCCTCTACTTACTGAAACACAAAAAAGAGCTGCCAACAAAAAATAAGTACAAAAAGTAGCTGCAAGAATATTACTAGCGCTATGTATTACTTACTATTTTTAGCAAAAATACAAACCTTTTTTTAACATGCATATATGTATATATACCAGAAAAAAATGCACTGTGAGTGCACTGTGATACACTGTGAGGAAGAAACAAATGTTGCGTCTAAGTCTTAAGTGTATATCATACTCTTAGCATTAGTAAAATATGCTAGCAAATGAATACGACACATAATTTTTCGTGTATGTCAATAGCATACGCACAAAGTGTGTTCTGATGCTTTTCAACTGTTTGCCATGACAATAAGTATAATTTTTAAAATTAACATTAATATGCGTTCTACAACATTGGAAAGAAAAAAGTGCTTCCTTAAAAAAGAAAAGAAGAAACAATGCTATTAATGATATGCGTAAACCCGTTATAGCTTTCGAATTTCGCAAATTTAGAACTGCTTATACCTCCTATTATAAATTACTTATAAACTAGGAACAAACTACATTTTACGCAGAAAAAAGAGCGTCTTCTTAGGATACATAGTGCAAATTTGTGCAAGAGTTTCTTTGCTCCCTATTAAGCAATTTACGTGAAAATGTATCTTAAAATTTAAAGTAAAAAAAATTAAAAATTTGAAAATATCGCTTAGAGGTGTGGAACTACTGGGACTAAAGTAATTATGAATAAAATTTTAAGAACGTAGATGCCGTAGGGCTTTCTTGGAATCACGCACAGACCAGTCAGAGAAAAAAGGAAACAGAAAAACTGTGCTTTATATACAAATAAGAATTTATTCCGCAATAAACTGCCGACTTTCATATTTCGAGGATCTTAACTAAAATAAATAATAATAACAACGATAACAATATAATAATAATAATAATTATTATTATTATAATAAAATAAAATGTAAAAAAATACGTAAACGCCTGCAAAATAAGTTTTAGTTTTTGGTAACAATTCTTTTAGTTGTTCATTGAAAACTGAAGTCTGAAATCAAAATCTTAAAATTGGAACAAAATTGCGTTTTTATGGTGAACATTTTGTGGTACATGTTTTTCTTCAATTGCAATTCACAGACTAATATACCAATACACCATACTAGTAAGATATATACTTTTGCGTCTCTTTGAAATATTACGTTAAATAAAACTATACGAGCAAAATGATCATTTTAAAAACTATCACGATTCAAGTAAAGGGAAACCAAAACTTGATAACTCTTGAAGACTTCTGAGGAATTCCAATAAAGAAACGTGTAGTTTATTGCTCAAAAATAAATTGAATGAGTGACAAGCACAAGCTCAAAAGATGTCGGGATCTAAACTGCGGGAAATCGTGTTTGAAATAAAGTAAAATTGTCATCACTTGGGTTGAAAATAAAAAAAGAACACTTAGCTGAAACTCTATCAAAGATTCGGAAAGTGTCTCCCTTTTGATAGCTATGGCAATTTCAAACGTCGAATTAGATTGATGAGAAGAACGCTCTTTTCCCTTTTCTATCAGAATCATTTTTAGTTCACAATTTTAAAATTCGGTTAGGGTATTTTCCTTATAATATCTTTACGGAAACGTTAAGATTTTATAATGTATATTAGAATGGCAGGAAATGTAATGGAGGATTAAAAAAGGTGGGAGGTCTTGGTATAAGAAATTATGTTTTGAATCCTTCATATTTTGAAAATTAATTCATGCAAACAGTGTGTTATTTTAATCTTTATAATGAACTATAGCAGTACTTTTAATGAAACTACATCAGTACAATATCACATTTTAACGGGCTTGATCATTTTTCACATAGATATATAAATTTACTGTTATCGATGGAAAATAATAGCATACGTTTAGACATGTCCTTGCCGAAATTTTGAAAAATAGTAATGTTAAAGTTTGAGAGTGATGTCTGTATATTTTAAAATAGTATGTTAAATGCGCCTATAACATGTCGTAAACTGAAATAGTATTTAGCAGTGGATTTGTGTTTGCCTATTCATTGGGTCTACCAAAATAATGTTTCGCAAAACTTATGTTTATACGTTTAAGGGGACATGGGACGTTCAAAGTGAAATTTGGCAAATAAATACTTATTTACAAGAAATTTCAACTGATGTTGATTGTGTATTTTTGAAGACATGTAACAAGTTTGGAGGGAAAATATACAATATTATTATTTTTCTTTTTAGAATTATGAAAAGTAACACAATTTAACAAGTTTTTTGCGTAAGTTGATGTATTGCTCTAAAAAAAATGTCAACTAAGTTTAGATAGATATAAATCAGAATACTTGCACATAAAAAGAATAATATTTCAAAAATCCGTGAAAGATCCATGATCGTTGGTCCATGATCGATCCTGAACGTTGTCGTTCAGTTTCTTTAATGAAGAATACATATGTAGTCATACAAAAAATATATATATTTTTTTCTTAACTGATACGCAAGGAATTTAGGCAAACACTCGGAAAAGTACGTAGAAAAAAATGCATTTTTATGAATATGGTTGATTACATTTTGAAGTATGTAAGATTTCAACTATATTTGGCATATTGCAAAAGAAAACCACCAATTAATGATTTTGGAAGTTTTACAACATTTTCTATAAATCATTAAAAACTAAAAATCAACGCAAAATTAAGCACAAAATTTGCCAAAATTGCGGACACGTGTTTCGAGGTAGCAAGGAACCCCTTTGTCAATGCAAAAGAGTATGCTTCTAAGTTAAAAGGATCCAACTGAAGCAAAGAGACCAACATAAACGCAGCTTAAATAGCAAAGGACTGAGGCTTAACAAATTGTGTGCTTAATTTTACTTTGTTTTTTTATTTTTTACTTTGTAGCACATATGATAGAAATTAAAATCACAAAAACAACAGAAAAAACCTTATTTAGAAGCGCGTTTAACAGTAATATTTCAAACTCTTTTTTTTTTCTCTCAGCAAAGTTTAGGTGGATATAGATCAAATTAACTATAAGTTGCATTTACGAATTTTTTTTGAGGTCTTTTTTCAAAAAATATCCTAAAAATTCAGAAATTATGAAACGTTAACAATTTTTTAAACATTACGAGAGTAAGAAATAAATGTAGTACTTTTATGCGACAGATCAAAAGTTTGAATACATCGTAACTGAAACCCAAAGTCATCCTTGTTAACGAGTCAGTTACTGCAGCTCTGTCGTAAAGAGATATGTGCCGTCTCTTCTGCCAGGGTCCATTGTGTGACAGGGCCATCAAGAGCATCACTTGGATTTAGCTTGTCGTTCAATGCTAAGTGAGCTTTTCTCGTTGCTTCTCGAGAGCGATTAAAAAGCTTTTGTTTTTTTATTTCTTTTCGCTGATTTTGTAAAATCACTTGCTAAAGGTTTCACTATCCACACCTTCTATGACAAGATTGATAGCAAAATATTCTAAGGCTGAATGTCCCTTTCCAGTAATTACAAAAGTGTTTACAAGCTGGGTATTTACATCAAATTAACGACTAAAGGGCAGTCTGCAACTGGAAAAGCTGTCACCAAAACCTTTTTTACAGTCCATAGAGTAAAGTTACAGTTTTACAGGGAAAACCCAAACGAATCGCCATACAAAACATCAAGGACAAATTTTCCACATTCATCACAAGCAACATTCGGTAAGAAAGGAAAAAATAAATTATGGCGTATTATTACGTAGCCAAACTTTAAAAAGGCCAAATTGCTATCCAAACTTCCACCCAAATTGCTTACATTCGAATCCTTATCTTAATTCCCTATTGAAATTGGTTCTGTTTGGTTTTTAGTATTTAGTGAGTGTAACTGAGAATCGATAGTGGCATTCTCGTCGGTTGAGACATAACTTACCTGTGACTTAGATTTTTGAGCATCTGCTGCAGATATTGCTCTACTACACTTGCTCAGAATTTACTTTTCCTTATTCAACGAAAGGATGTGCTGTCCATAGCAAAAAAATAAAAACTGAACACTAAAAGAAATTAATTAAATAAATATTCTAAATATAAACAAAATAATATAGGAAAATAACTACTTCTATAGGAATCCCAAGAAAGCGCTAAACAAACAAGAGATGCGACTAGCAAGCGAAGCACATGTTTAAAAACATGTAAACAGACTAAAATTGGAAGTTGAAGTTGTAGTATTAATTGCCTGTTGCCACTCGAACATCATTATTGTGAAAAAACGTTAAATAAACATTAAGCTAAGGTTGTAGAAGAAGTCTTCTTCTAAATTTGTCACGCACTTTAAGGTAACGTGCCTGCATGCACGTTGACATTCTACAAATCTTCCCATTCATTGTGTTAATTTAAATAACCGGCAATTAATGTCTATATAAAACACTAAAAAAATATGTCACAGTTTAGAACCTGTAACAAAACGGGTATTTTCGAAGTATTTAAGAGTGCATTTAATAATTTAAATAAATATAACGTTTATTTAAATGTATGTTATACAAAAAACAAAAAAAATGTAGAAAAGGAATAAAACACTTATTCAAGAGTGAAGTAAAACATTCTTTTAATTAGCATTTTAAGTACTTCCTTTTCAGATAATTATATAAGGTCTTAGCTGCTTATGCGAACTCATTATAAATCTAACGCTCAAATTTAATCTAATTTGAAAAAGAAATACTGTCCTTTTTACTCTAATTTCCAATTTAAAAGATTTAGATCTTTCGTTATAGTTGGAATTCATTTAGAAAGCTTCTTTTTTAAACAATTTCTTGATTACGAAAAAAATGAATACTCAAATGAGCATTGACTTTGCATAAATTTAAGTATATAGGTATATGTATTTCCAACCTCATTAAAAGAAAATCCTTACGTGAAGATTTGAATCACAAAGTTTTAAAAAGTACAGCCGTCTTCTTATCAGCCAAGAGCTGAAACGACCATTTTATCTTTTCATTTGTTATTCATGTCGTTTCTGAGCATATCGTCTTATCTCGGATCATGCGATGGAAATTTTAATTTTGGTTAATATTCAGAGAGAGAGAGAGAGAGAGCAGAAGAAGACTAGAGATAAACTTTTATCTCCGGCTAAAGATTATTCCAGTGATTAATGTACTTCCCGCTCTGAGACTTTTTGGTTCAATAAAGAGTAAGCAAGAAGGGAAAGCGAACTAATTTATTTCCTGTGATAAAATGTAACTGACAGATTGACGAATCGAACTATTAAAGAAACAAGAGTTTTCTAAGCAATAGATGAAAATTAAATGTTTAAAAGTGTCACAATTTGTTTGGGTGAATAAGAAACTTGTTTTCACTATTACTATCCTTTTTTTAATTTTATGTTTTTTCTTCCAAAGACGATGAAGTAAAGTGTTTGAAATTGAATTGAAAAACAAATTATTTCATTCTGATGTCTGATTCCACTAATACATACAGATACTAATTCATTGATTAATAAAACGATAACCGTTTTGCCCCTTTTATGATCCAGCTGATAGCTTTGACGCAGCCTTTAAAGCAGGTTCGATTCCTGGGTGACCAATCCAGTACGTCCGCTCTCAATTATAATTTAAATTATTTTTTCGGATTTTTGTTACTGTTATTTTTAAAAAGAATAATTAAATACATTATTTATTTGTTTTTCTACCTACTAGTCATTGGTGACACACTTTTTTTTTTGCTTCTTACAAGTTAGAAAATAATATATAATTCCACTATTACGGAAGAAAGATTTTCAACCATGCAATGAAAATAAATAAAACAAACAGAAAGAGTTCAAAATATGAGTTTGTTATACACTTTGCTTAGCAGTCATATGCTTGAAAGTACTGCAAACTTTTATCAGAAATAGCTTCCCCACCCCCTCTTATGTCTATTTTCTTGTACTGACAAAAGCATTCCTTTAACCTCCTAAATATTTATACCCAATTTTCATTGCACATACGAGCGTTATTTACTTTTCATTTAACTAAATGTTTAATCGATGCAAATTCAAATACATTCCATTTACCTCACTGGATTAAGACGTCAATGAAAGGAGATCAATTAGTGTATGCTTGTACAAACGGAAACGATTTCTAATTATAAAAATATCTCACTATGAATAATATGTCATCAATATTCGACTCGTGATCTGAAATGTGTTCGAAAACGTCAAACTTTTAATTTCGAAAGATTTCGTGAATAGTTAAAGTTCTCTACTCCATCCCTCTCCCCTGTTAGCACGAGGCCTTAGGCTTGCCCTCCCCCGGGCAAGTGAAGTTCGACGAATGCTCAGTACCGCTCTGAGATAGGCTTGCTGGGCACCAGCCCAGCCTAACTAACTATTGCTGTGTGAATCTAGCCCTACTTGGTACCCCTATACTTAAAGAGTATCATTATTGAGTTGTTCCTAAAAAAATGGGGTACATACAT
This sequence comes from Octonoba sinensis, assembly GCA_038502835.1. Taxonomy (NCBI): domain Eukaryota; kingdom Metazoa; phylum Arthropoda; class Arachnida; order Araneae; family Uloboridae; genus Octonoba; species Octonoba sinensis. The sequence goes on along the minus strand of CM076602.1, from coordinate 103,723,545 downwards.
ACATTAATTAACTAAACTACTGAATATATGAACTACGGCATGAAAAATGAGCTACATAAATTTAACTGCGGCATAACCATGAACTAGGCTACCCCTCCATGTTCGGTATAGGCCTATCCCGATTTATTGGGTAGCTTCTCTGAAAAGAAGAAAGAACGTGATTAAGTTTGCCGCTGTCTTGGGTGGGACTCGCCAGTGCCTTGTGGGTTACGGTTTAAAAGGATCTCCCACCCTGCTACCTGCAATTAAAAAGAGGTTGACATGAGTTAGTAAGGAAAAAAAGAGATAAATTTTTTCCGGTTAGGGAAAAAAAACAAGAAATATCTAATTTTACCCAAAATGTTTTATTTAAAATTTGCAACCTCAAAATATTCTATCTGAGAAAAGTGGAGGAAGGTCCTGCTATAATTCAGTTTAAGACTTGAATTTTTTCCCTGGTTGCTGTGTCATAATTCGGTATTAGAAGCACAAGGAAACAATTAGGGTACAACATGCTTTTTAAGAAATAGATATTCTTTTTAAGAAGAAAAACCAGTAATAAATTCATATGGTGGGAAAAGGGGAATTTAGTTGAATCTTATTTCTGTCGTTATAAGGATACAAAAAAAAAAAAAAAAAAACTCTTGTGTGAATTCAATATTTATGTATTTTTATATATTTTATTTTAATTGAAGTTATTTATATATATATTTTTTCCTTTTTTCTTTTTCTTCTCTCTCTCTCTCTCTCTCACACACTGTCTTGTTCTATTTATTTATTTATTTATTATTTTTTTTATTTTATATTGCATATATTTATTTTTTCTTCTCAAAAATATTTTGAAAGATGTTGAATAACTGGAATGTTAATCTTAGAAATACATTATTTTCATAATTGTTAAAGGTTCAAACTTCAACTTTTTGAAAAAAAAATCTCGCATATACTGAACATGTTACTGTAAAAAGCACAGAAAAGTATTATGAAAGATCTGCATTCTGCAACTATCAAAAGGAAAAAAAATGTATGATTTTTTCAATACTGTAGGTGGGTCCTATAATGATGATGGTCCTATAATACTACAAAAATTCTGCTAATATTGAAGACCAATTTAACAAATTTTAAAACTTAAAAATGCGCAAAAATAATAAAGAAAATGTAGAAAAGAATATGAACAATAAAATCCTTTCAAGGAGAAACAAAATGTCTTAGTTTTAATCTTGAAAAGTCATCCTAACTAAGGTAATGTTCCGAATAACAAGCATAAAAGAAAATTATCTACTCATCCAAATTTTCCGCCACTGTTTATTTTAATTTAGAACTTTTCAATTTGATTAATATTTAGTATCGTATTCCCAATCCATGAATTTGTATTTTCATCAAAGCTAGGTTTTGATACTCTTAATGTATATTCACTTTCAATCTCGTTTAATTACGAAATTGTAGGACACTTCTAAGCGCAATCATATATGATAAAATGAGATACATTATAGAATCATGTATGATAAACATTATTTTTGGTTGTTCATATTTATATGCGTACAAGGACATTTCTACTTACAATTTTAACAATTTGTAGATCAGAAAGCGAACGTGTAGACGTTTAAAAATTGCCTCACTAAGACGAAAATGACGATTCTTTTTCATTCCAAAAGCTTTCCTTGTTTTATTTTTTCCTCTTTTCTTTGCATGACTAAATAATCTGATGTGGATAACAAGATTTCGTTGAATGTCAATTTAAATTACTTACATTTTTAACAAGAATTTCTTTTTCTTGAAATCTGAAATACGAAATATTTTGCAATTATATAGCAATGTCGTTAACTTTGACTATTGGATGTGGATTGAGAGTGTCGAAAATAAGTTGCCAAACCCAAATTCATACGAATTTCAACTGTTCTTCCTCAACAAACGATACAGAGTTTAAGGCATTTATTTATATTTTTAAAAGGTAATAGCAATAAAGATAACTAAAAACCTTAATTATCAAAATTACTTTATCCGAATAGTGGTTTTTTTTTGGCCCCAAAATTGCGTGGATTAGAAGATCGAGTTTTATACTAAAAGCTAAAAAGCCAAAAAGCCACATTTTTCAAACTTTTTTTTTTTTTTCCAGTGTGATTTTTCTTTCAACCCAAAGCCCGTATTATCTGTAATATTTTTTTCATATGCTCGTGCATGTGCTTATGTATACGTATGATTGAATAATTTTCATTTTTTCTTAAATCAAATTTTTTTGAAGGATTTATCTTCCATGATACAGAGTTAACGAACGACATTAGCTGTAAATCCGCGAATATACAGCATATAGGTTTATAGGTTTAAGACATATTTTGACTTTTTGATTGTGTTTTGCATTTATTTAACGTACTAAAGAATAAAATCCCGCTCATATTATAAAACAAAGTGTATGATTTACCAAATTAGCGCTTTTTGCCCCGCAGTGGACCAGTCGGTTCCCGCAGAACACCGAAAGTGAAGCAACATCGACTGAGGTCACTGTTTGGGAGGGTGACAACTCTCGCGGCTGGTTGGTGTGCTGTCCGTGTATGCTAAAGGGAGCTGGTGCACGTTAAATAGGTGGTGGCTGTGAGAGTGTGCCACCTTACATTTCAACTTTTTCTATCTTGCGCTTTTCTCCATCGCAAATGCACCACATACCCCCCCCCCCCCCGCTTCTGTTTTAAGAAAGGAATGAGTCGCCGGCTGTACGAAGATTTGCAGAACATAGGAAAAATGTTCGTAATTCTTTCCTTCTCTTTTCAAGCGTGACGATTCACACCTGGTGTGCATCCAAGGTCATTCAAAGCCTTCTTGTTCCGTCTCCAATCTTTCTAGAATGTTCTTTTACCGTTGCACTGTGTGTGACGTAGTGCCTCGTTTGAATGTGATCGCACTCTCATTGGTCAACACGTTGATTCGCCCCAGCATGCAATTCAGCAACGCTGCTGAAAATATTCGAAAAAGTTAGTAGCGTCTTTTTTTTAAAATGTGAAGGACGTGAAAAAAAGAGGTGCCTTTTTCCCGAAACAATGGAAGGAGGATTCCCCGTATTGTGTTGGCCTGCAAAAATATCATATGCTAAGTATTCGTTTTAGTACCGAAATTTCTGCTTTTAAATTAAATTGTGTAATGCCCATGTCTTCTTTTAAATTTTACTGTGCTAAAACTTGGGTCGGTGCATGGTGTGCCGCCATTGCATCAGTAAGCTGTTCTTACAGTTTTAAGAAAACGAATCTTTGACTAAACATTTAAAAGTGCCTTCCACTCAGTATTTTACTTACTGACAAGTTCTTTATTTATGAAATAGAGTATTTGGCTTTGATTGAAATAAGTTTTCCATTGTTCTGACCCCAACGGCCAAATACAGTAAAATCATTTTCGTAACCTTGTATTTCTCAATGAACTGAAATGTTGGAATTGATACATATTGCATACATGGTTATTCAGGAAGAGATTCATTAACTCGATCAGATTAATGCATTTATATTCCAAAAGTGCCATATGTATTTCCTGTGCCATAATTAGTATGTCAATATGCTGTCTTGATTAGTGCGATAGCGCATTAAAAAAAAAGAAAGGAAACTTGTTAATGTATGACTTGATTTTACTAGTTATTTGAAGCGGTAAAATATTTGGCGTCCAGGGGACTTTCACTTTCTCCCCTCCAAATTAAAAAAAAAAGTGAGTTTCTGTTTTACCATTAGTTATGTACTGGAAATCAAGTGTCATACATTATGAAAATCAGTCGTGAGTGCTACTTCTTACTATTCTTGAAACCATAATTAATATGATGGTTTCTCTAATGCCTATTTCATCATGTATTTAAGTGCAACTAAACTTACATCAGTATGTTGGGTGCTTTGCCAATTATATTGAACTTCTACATTTTATACTGTTTGTTCAAATGTGCCACGCAGTATTATTTTGATATGCTTGCACATGTTTAATAATTATGCACTTACAAAAAAAGGCTCGTTATTGACTGGATATAATGTTCTTTTGTGGTGACAAAATAAAAAGAATATATGATTTACAAAAACAAATGTTTGTCTTCAATTTTGTATTTTGGCAAACACATTTTCTTACAGATGAATTAATTCATTTCAATGCATAAAAAATATGACTCTAATACTTATCTTTATTCAATTCCTATGAGAATATAAATTCAAACAAGTCAACGCTGAATTTCAACAAGCTTGTACACATGATTCACCCCTACAAATTTTCAGGGAATGGTTCCCAGGTATGTGATTCTAATTATTGTTATTTTTGATGAAAAACAATAGTGAAATTCATACCTACTCCAACATCTACCTAAACTAATTTTTTTTTTAATCGCGAAACGTGGTTGCAGTCTTATCTGGGTTATTGCGGCTCACGACCACAATTTGCAATGTAAAAATTTAGATTATTTATTTCATTATTAAAACCTCTTTAAATTATTTTTTTTATTATTTTTTTTTTCATTACTCATCTGCACCACAGTGGCTCCAATGCCCACCAAGTGAAACGATACCACTGTGGGTGCCAATTCCAGGTGACGGTCTCTCATCTGGGAGCTGGTTCAAAAATTGAGAGACCTGTCCAAGGGGCGGAAATCGAACTCCTGCCTATAAGGGTCCCGTTGGAATCAGGAGCAGCGTACCCATTCTTCCTCGCCACGCACGAGGACTCGAAAACAACAACAACATGAGCGCTTTTTGCTTTTGGTATTGTTTCTCATAAACATTTTTACTATGTCTCTGCAAAGTAATACAGAGCAAACACATTAAAATGTAATTCATTATTTCATGAACAAACTGATAGATAATTTGCTTGGCAGCTTTATTTATGTAATTTCAGAATTTTATGCATATGAACGATCTTTAAATGAAAATCAATCAGTTCTTGTATATTTTCCTTGGTTTAAACGTAATATTTAAATTTAACCAAAAATATTCTTTTTTGCAGAATATTATAAAAGTGTCTCTAAAGAATAAATGCATTCTTCTACTTTACTTTTACTCCAGCTCTAATCTTTTGCTCTAGGGCACAAACTAAATCCAAACCTTTCCTTTTACTGCAGAAGTTGAATTACCTTCTTCTCCGGTGATTGCTTCAAGTCATGTTCTCTTAGACAGGAAGCATTTGTCATGGCGTAAAATCTCTTATGTCGCACATCCTTTCTCTTCACTCTCACTTTATGCTAAATTTACTTTCACATCTGAAGATAGTTTCCAATCTATTGACTTTCTTTACCTGCTCCTTTTTTTGTATAGATTAAGAAAAAAAGAAAAAGAATTTGAACTGCTGAATTTAAGTCGGTTATTGAAACAGTTAAAAAATTTAATAATAAATTGTATATACGGAATTTAAGACAATATCTAAACATCAAGTCCTTCCTGAACTAAAAGAGCCTAGTTTCCTTTATACCAATATCGATTTTTTATACCCGCTTATATTTTTCGCAAGTAGCTTAAGCTCTAAAACAAATGTACGTTTCTGACAGTTGAAACATATTTCTGAAGCCAACATGTTGCTTAATTACGCGAACGAGAATAATTTGATGTAAAAACCATACCAATTTGATTTTCACAAATTGTTAGACTTCATGTTTCAGTAAATCAATCACTGCAATGTTATTAAAAATATTTAAAATTAACACTTGTTTTCAATACGCAAGTCTACAAATATTACAGTAGTAAAACGCAAGCCACAAATATAAAGAGATAAAGAAAAGAAGAAAAAAAACAATATAAAATTTCGAAGCAGTTCAAAAATGAATAAAAAGTAAGAGTTCTTCAAACAATTAAATCAAAATATATTTTGCACAGATTCTACGTCACTAGTTCTTTTGATAAATATAAAGGCTAAGGCTTTCAATGCCAGCGTCAATATTGGACGGTATATTCATAAATGATAGGTCTTGCTAACGTCTTGTCGCGAGAAGTCTATTTTTTCATATCACAATTACTCTTAAATGAAAACTTTTAAATTTTATATTGAAGCCAATAAGGATTAAGATCCAGGCTCACATAATACTTTATTATAAGTCTTATCTTATGAATTCATACGTGCTCTGAAGAACATGAGAGACGAAACGTTTGCAAGAATCATCCTTGATGAATTGTATGTATATTTCTGATGAAATTTTTTCGAAGCAAATCTTCTTATTATTTTTGATGAATTGTATGTATATTTCTGATGAAATTTTTTCGAAGCAAATCTTCTTATTATATTTTATTGTACGTAGAAATAAAAAATTTTGGAGAGTCCAACGATAAATTTTATTTAATTATTCAAAATTGCACGAAATTGGCTAAAATCATGAAATGAACCATGAAAAATTAAGTTTCTTAGATTTTTTTAAATAAATTGAGACAGTAAAAAAGAAAAAAAAGGATTTTGTTATAATAATTTTATTACTTTAAACGTTATTAGACAGAACTGGCAGAGCGATAGATCATAGATTACCGCCTCTCTTATTTTTATACTTTAATGTATTATTTATTTTCAAATATTTATTGAGTTATTTTATTTCTTTGAGTTGTGTCTTCATTACTGAATTGATGCACTTTAGAACCTCGATCCATCTTTCCGGCATATCTTAATTTAATTGTCCCGTCACGACAATTATGGTTTACGTTTACCCGCATGCGTCGTTTTTTCTGTATTTATCCTTGGAAGAAATGGTCCCGTGAAAAGCCGATCGATCGGAGGTCAATTGACCAACATCTTTATCGATCGTCTATTTCTGTCGGTTGAGGTTTGTAATTATAACTAGTATAAATGCATTATTAGTTATATATTTATATATTGATGAAAAAAAATAAAGATATTTACCATAGATACATATAAATAATGACACATTTTTATACCACTAGAGTTTAAAAAATTCACCGAAATGCAGGAATATTGCAAGCATTGGAATGTTTAGTTTTTTTTTTTTTTTAAATTTGGCACCATGCTTTCATTTATAAGCTCATTTACTGTAAGTTACTTTAGAAAAATCGAAAAATCAATACAGTAGAACCTCTCTTAACCGAATCCGGATTAACCGGCCTTCGCTTTATCCGGCCCATATTTTCAAAAAACAAAAATAGCTTTTAAAGCGCTAGTTATATGGAAGAAACAGATGCTGTGGTACTCGAGTGAATTTTTTCGTGGAATTCGTATAATATGAATTATATTGAGCATCATTATACTTTACAGTTAAAAGTTATTTGGAGGTGTTGAAAGATCTTATCTCTCCGGACAAAAGGAAAAACCGATGTCTGAGAGAGCGCGTACAATTCTTATGAAATCAAGAGTGGCTATTGGTTAATTTCAGGTTCAGTGGGTCAGTTAACTACCCTTGCCAGGCGCTTGATAACTGGTATGTAAGTCTCAAAGTAACTCTACTAAAACGAAATAAATCATCACTCCTCCACTCTCTCTTTCAAATTGCATAATCTATCTCCCATTTTTTGTTATCCCCCGTTTTAACCGTATTTTTACTTAACCGGTTTACCATCGGTCCCAATTAAGCCGGTTAACAGAGGTTCTACTGTACTAAACATTTTCATGTTAGACTGAAAAAAATGGCTAAATATATAACATGTTATGTCTTTAATTATGATTTTGCATCAATATAATACTAAATTTTAATTATTCGTTTAAGCTTATGGGTTAATACAGATGCCGATGATGAAATTTATATTTGTATAACGTAAATGTATCCATTAATTAAAAAAATACCCATTTGTTAGCTTTTTTTAGGCTTTTCCTGTGCTGTGACTAATAGTTATTACAAACCCCACACACAAAAATATAAATATCTTTTCTTGTTTCTGAATATCGTTTCTGTGCAATGAGTCACTCTAAATGTGTTACATTTCTTGATAAATTATAAAAAGGAAAACATAGGTTAAACAATTTAGCGATGTACACATGTCCATATTGTAGACATCAGTTTAATAAATAATTTTTAAATTAAAAGGAAGGGTCAGTTATAATAAAGTTAACTATTAAATTAATCTGTTTCATTATGCGTTATTAAGTGTTTAGAAGCAAAATTTAATACTTTTCCATTGCGTTCAGCTCTTTAAAAAACATCAGTAACTTTTACTCTCTGATTTAGTCCTGTGAAGTATTTTTAACAGCTAATTAAATTTAGTGGTGTGCACATGTTCATATTGTAGACTTTAATTTACGAAATAATTTTAAAATTAAACGAAAGGGGCGAGTTTTAATAAAGTTAACTAATAAATAAAATGTGTTTCATTATGTGTTATTAAGTGTTTCGAAGCAAGATTTAATACTTTTCGATAGCGTTCAGCTTTTTGAAAAAGGTCACTAATATTTTGCTCTCTACTTTAATCCTGTAAAGTATCTTTTTACAGGAAATTTCTGAAAAGTATTGTTTATTAGGAGACTGAAAAAAAAGGAATATTTTCACATTACATCGCAAACTGTAGTCTTATCAGAAGACATATTCTCATACTATGTCTAAATTTAGTGCTTTGCTTCTTTTTCAATACCATAGCATATTTGCATTTTAAAAACCTGAACAGATTTTATCTAAGATCAAATCCATACTTTATGAAAAACATCCTTTTTCCAAAAGAAACCAGCTTAAAATAAACTAGCATAACACTAAAACAATGCTGGAAGAATGCTGAAAATAAATCCAGAGAAAGACTTTTGTAAAATTACTTCTCCGTGGCTCATACTTAAAAATGCTCTTTTTATCTCGCACAAATTCAGTCGAACAAACAATAAAGAGGGGAAACATCCTTTTCTCTGCAATATCATGTGACATAATATTTTCTCCCGGTTCAAATAGGAGTGTTCCAAGGTTCATTTTGGTGCATTTTTCCTCCATCATGCGTAAAATTTCAAAAGAATCCAGCAATATCACCGAAAATATATTCTTCTATTTCCAAGGAGAAAAAACACATTACGCTTCAGTAACGTACAGTCAGAGATATCTTTGTTCCCTCGTAAACTCGCGATAAAAAAGAAATCTCCGCAGGAATAAAATGAAGAAAAACATATGAATGAACTTCATGCTATTGGAACAAAGAACGCGTTTTCACTAACAGTTCTAGCTCAGATGAAAAAGAACATTTCGGCTGCAAACATGAGGAACTGTAAATAAACAAGCGATACGTCGTAAATAAATGTCTGAACTCCATTGTGCGCCTGTAAAAAGTCTTGTGAAAGAACGACATTAAAAAATATGTTTGATTTTCCAGAGCAAAGAGAGCAAATACGTTGAAAGGTTGAAACTAATATTAAATGTGATAAAAATAATTTAACTTTGTGCAAGTAAACAATAATAATAATATAATTACACGTTAATTTAAAGCACAAATGAGCAATAAAATGCAGACATATGTTTCGGGATTGAGCTTGATTAGAGCTTGCCTTTTGGGAAGCTTATCATATTAACAGGAATAGTTCTAATTTGGTTAATGATTCTTCCTCAACTCCTTATTTTTCACAGGTCTGGCATAAATTTCTTTAATTTGTTGTTCTTTCTAGGCTTTCTTGCTGTTTTCCATTTTTGTGTCTATTTTTCTCCTTCCCCCCTCCCCTCCCCCTCTACATGTGTACTTTGTTTTGCATTTTGTTTTGGTAGTTTCTGTACTTATTTTTATTTCAATTTTATTCTTTGTATTTTATTTCATTATTTTTGCAATATTTATGCATGCTGTCGTCTTTTTTGCTTTATTTTTTATTAATATTCCTTTTTACTTCCTGTACTTTCAACTGGATTCGTTTGTTGCTTTCTTATTGGTGTCTTCCTGCTACTTCTACTTCCACTTCACGCTGCCTTTATTCTCATTGGTTTACAGATAATTCTTAGGCTATATAAGCTTTGTTTTTATTGTTCTGTCTGCTTTATTTGGATGTTTTGCATCTAGAAGCTCCCTGTCGCATTGAAAAAGGGATTCCAAGCAATCCCGAAACATATGTCTGCATTTTATTGCTCATTTGTGCTTTAAATTAACATGTAATTATATTATTATTATTAAATGTGATATTTGTAAAATGCTAAAATATATTATCAGGCATTTTTATTACCGTACGCCATAGCCTGAAACAACGTGATTTTAAATGTCTTAATAGAAACGTAGAAATGGTTTTCTCTATTTCATTAAAATGGAAGGTGTTGTTGGACTAAGATTTTGCATAGAAGGTAGAACAAGGTGTCTTGCTTTAAACTCTTCAAATATCAGGCTGATATTTGTTACGTTCTGTAAAGCTGAACACTTTTGATCTGTGAATGCCAGTTTAAAAATTGCCAAAAATTAATTATATATTGTAGGCGTAGAATCTAGCTTTAGTTTTAGTGAGCCACCTGACGGCTGTCGGTGGACAGCCTTTCAGACTCCGGAGGCATCAGAGCAGCGCGAGCTGAACTGAACTCCCCCTGGAATTTACAGTAAGGGGACTTAAACCGTAATTAAAAGTGACCATAGATGGCCTCACTATATCTGCGACACATTATATATTGCAATCAACTTACAAAATGTTCGCGGTGTTTTATTATATGTAATTTAGTTTCTAGAATACATCGAAGTTCCTTGTTTTTAAGTATCTGTAATGTTACGTCAAATTCCGCCATAAATGATTTCCAGGAGATTCTCATCTATTTTCAGGCAAACAATATTTACAGTGTACTACTTCAACAGGTTTGTAGGCTTTTGGAAGGTTCAGGTCAACAGTTACTATCATATGCAGGTTTCACATTATTCATCACTAGAGAAGATGCATAGAGCACGTAGATTCACTGAACGATAAATTTAAAAATAATTACTTAAAAAAAGTAAAACGGGAAGGGGAGCGGGGAAACAAGACTGGACAAACTGTCCTCCTTCAAAGATTTTCAGTACAGAGCAATGTTCAGTATTTCTGTTAATGTACTTTTTTGATATAGAAATAGATGTGGGTATAGTACTGGGAGAAGCATTTTGTGTACAGAATGATTACTGAGATGAATTTTTTGTTAGCATTTCATTTTTTGTTTGTAATGGTTAAAAAATGTATAATAATTAATTTGATATAAACTTATAAACTGGGTTTTTAACTTAAACTCTGCATAAATTAAATGCATTAAAACAATTAAGGGGCACAGCACCTTCTTCCAAGCTGTTTTCGTTTAAAATTCAGACAAAAATAATGCATTTATTTAATTCCGATTATGACTTTTTAAAAAAAGTTGAATTTTCAAGTAAAACCTTATTGTAACCAACTATTAATTCAAAATTTAACAAAAAATAACTTTTTTTTTCTAAATTTTAAAAATGTCTTATAACTTGACTGTAACCTTCATTAATTTTATTATAACTGTCAATTCTTTCTTTTTTTAAAGATTTTTTTTGAGTAATACTTCAAAAAGTTCTAGACTAAAAGTTAGCATAGAATTAATTAACTGAAACTTTTATCATCTATACATTTTCGTTAAAAACTAAAATGACAACAAAATTTAAAGCTTGAAATTTAACAATTAAATATAAGCAAACTACTAACTTCGGAATTAAACCCTTTCTAGTTTTTGTTAAACATTAGCCGTAGATTGCACATACAAAGTTTCACAGCTGTTTTTGTAACTGAAAAATAACATTAGGAATTTTAACACACGTAATTGTTCAAAAATACTTAGCAGCGAAAAATACATTTCAAGATTTAAAATGCAGAATGACATCAGCCAAAATCAGGAATAGATTTTAAAGTATCCCTCACAATAAGTTTGAAATTTTGCATGAAGATTTAAACCAGTTTTCACTATCGAAATACATAATTAAAACAAAAAAAAAATAAATATTTTGAAAAATTGTAAGGTGTTGGGCCCTTTAGATTAACTTTTGTATTCCATAAAAAATGTCATGGAATAATTTATAGCAGAAATATGATGATTAATCTAACAAAATCAGTTACACTGTGCAAAAAAGTAAGCTCCTTCAGTTCTGAAAGAACTTTTATTATAATTATTTCGTACGTACAACGGGACCAGTATAGCTAAGTAGATGGCCACCAAGCTCCCGTTTCAACAAACTCAGACGCCATAACCATTCGGCTAAGTAGTTATGGCGTCTGGTGGAGAAAAGTATAGCCAAGTACATGTAAAGAAATAAATAAAGAAAGGTAAATATTTGAAGCAGTTACTGGTAGAAAAGAGGAAGAAATACAACATAGCTCAAAGAGTTCAAGTTTTTTTTCCCAACATGTTTCAAGTAGGATCAGCAAACACCACTTTAAAAAAATGAGTAAATAAAATTATACGTCCGATTAATAATTTTAGAACATTGGTCGTAGGAAACATTTACTTATTTTTTCTATACATTTGCCCCGAAATATTATGAAAACAACTCATACCAGCATTGGATTGTCAAAATTTTATTTAGTAACATTTTATTCACTGCTTCGAACACCAATTGAACATAATAAGAAGTTTCCCTGAAACTTCTACACTCCAATACTTGATAGATTGCGTCAACACTTTACTGAATGAACTGAACTTCATTATGGAATAACCGCAGAAGGTTCCCCTTCCATATTTCACAATGTCATTTACAACTCCATCTCTGTAGTTGAGAGTAATTAAAACTTCACTTAATTTATTAAGTCCCTTAGAATCGATGGTTTGTAAACAATTAATTATTGAGAGACAGGAATGTTTGAGGCAATTATGAGTAGAATATTTAATAATGACCAAGTAATATTAAGTATCTGTTTTCTAAACAATAGCAGTTAACTGCACTTTTATAGGTTTTAGGACTTTTGTTTCAGAACTTTTCTTCAGGATCCAGGCTTAAGGTTTAAGCTAAAAACAGATTAGCTCAATGCAAGGACAAGCTTATTACTTTTTTTTTCTTGAGTATTTTAATGATTTTGCAGATTTAAAACAAGCATTTAAATCGTGAAAAATGTCGACGATAAATACGGAGTTGAACGCCAAAATAGTCTTTGCAAAAATAATTAAACGTTTTTATTTCTTTTTTAACGTGAAATATATGCACAATCATGTTGTTTAAATACTGGAATAACCTTAACCAGTTTCATAAATTTAAAGCACCCCCAAAAATATTCACTTACAATTTAATAAGACTATCGGAAACATTTTTCCAGTTTCATTTAATACAATACTATCCCCAAGATAATACCTGTTAACATTGTAATATTTGAGATGCTATAATTTCACGGAAACACATTAACACACTGCAATAAAAAAGATAACAATGAGTCATCACGATTTTTTACAAAACTATGTTCTTTGTGGGAAAGAAACAATGGTTTTTATGGAGTCTTGAACAATTTAAATGGAATTAAATAACTTATTGAAAGTTGTGAAGTTTTACGATATAAATGTTTTCTAATTAAAATAATTTCAATATGTAATAATAATATTTACTCAAAACGTTCAAAAAAATCTGCAACGCTCTCTAAGTCATTGAACGTTTTGATGTGTTTAACGAAATTGTATGTTGGTATTTATGTTGTATTTACATTAACTCTAATTTCGTTAAGAAGATCCTAAACTTTTCATTACAAACTTTCATTCATTGAAGATCATTCTTTCATAAACTTTTCATTCATTGAAGTTATTACACATAATTTTAATGTGTAATAATAATATTTACTCAAAACGTTCAAAAAAATTTGCAACGCTCTCTAAGTCATTGAACGTTTTGATGTGCTTAACGAAATTGTATGTCGGTATTTATGTTGCATTTACATTAACTCTAATTTCATTAAAAAAAGCCTAAACTTTTTATTAAAAAAAAATCTAATAGCAAAATAAAAAAATAATCTTGGTAAAAAGGAAAAAGTACATATAGTGTAACGGTTTTTGAAATTTTTTTCAAAATATTTAACTACATTTTAAAGAAAAGAGTGATTATGGAATTCTGCATCCCAAATGTACTTCAAATTCTTAATTTTGAATAGAGATAGGGGCACAGGAGGGTTGGGAGTGAATCCGCCGTACTTGATTTTAGCCAAAACCATCTATGGCGAAATATATGCGCACTTCCCCCTCCACCAGATGCAAAGTCCTGACTGTGTGCGATAGTGGAGATCTATGACTACTACATGATTCCTTCTCATCCTCAAAACACTATTACCAATTTACTTGGACATTTATTTGCAAACGTTATTATTTTAAATTTCAAGTTAGTTATAAATTTACATAACTATAATATCTAAAACAAATTTTTCTCAAAATGCAATAGCACATAAAAAATATCGAACCACGTGTTAAATTACCATTAAGAAGTTTAAATTTTTTGTTTCCCGTTAATTTCGCTTTTTTGACGATTTTTGTTATGTCTTAATAAAAAAACAGGAAATGCTTTTGTGAATCAAGAGAAATTCAAAAGTATGGAAATACAAAATCTGAAAATCTGAAAATCACATATACACTTAATGTAATGAATTCCTTGCATTTATTACTTTCTACGTCATTAGTTATCTTTTACATTTTACTAAAAATAATAAGTCGAAAAACGTCATGATCGTTATTTTTAATGCCAGTTACGTCATCTCATAACAGATTGTCGAATGAGACGATTAATTATCCTCGCTGTGTAAAGCTCTTTTTTCCTCAATAATTCCCAAATGCCTGACACTAATGTTATTGATATTCGAAATGCATGTATAAATAAAACATATTTTTTCTTTTACAAAAAATAAATAAAACGGATGGGCTTAAATGTTAAAGGCGTTAGCTAATGAAACTTACGTTTCAAAATCAATAGACTACTTTTGTGGAAGTTTTTGAATAAAACAGTGAAATTGTGCAAAAACGTTTCTGATATGCCTATTTTTAGAGCATTATTACCTGCTGCATATATGTGTGATTTTTATTTAGATGTTAGACGGATTAAATGAGAAATTAACATTGTTACAGTACGCAGTTCGAAAATGTTTTAGATGCGAGTACTACTCTTAAACTATGAATTTACTATTCGAAATTATGCATATTGAAAGCGTAGATTATTTTAACTTTGTTTTTACTGAACCTGTTTCCTATTATTAAATACTTGTAAGGTTATGCGAAATGACCGCTGTTCTAGATGTTATGAATTGTAATTAAAATGATTTGTGTAAAGGTGTCTGCTAATTCAAACTGAATTACCAGGTCAGGCGGCGAGGACGTTTATATTTATTTATTATATAATCAAATTGTTTGTGAAAAATATATATTTATCATCGAAATAACTTTTCGAAAATTTTATTATGCTTTTCAAAACAAAAGTTTTAACGAAACTGGGCAAAAAGAGCGCTGCCACTCTAATAAGAAAAATAAAAAAAGCGCAGACGATAAATAAATAAATTAAAAAGATAGAAAGGTTTAAATTAAATTCGCGTATACATTAATTTCTAACGGAGATTGAAAATACAGTGAAGCCTCACTCAATATGCTGGAGAAACGTTTCGATTATTATTAGTATATTTGTTACAACAATGGGAACTGCATTGATTTGTTTGTTCACATGGCAACTGTAATTATATGGTTGGAAACGACGGCAACAATGCAAAACTAAAATAAAACAGGTCAAAAAAAATCATTAAATTTTTTTTTAAATTAATTAAAAAAAAAACTAATTGAGTCACAACTTTCATTTTTGCAGCCATGAGTTTCTCGGGTCGTAAACATTAGCCGTGCCGAATATCGTCCCGATCGGTAAAACAGCCTGGGATTCTATAGCGGACAAATAGACATAATAAGCCGCTTATTTATATGAAGATTTCTTCGTCATTAAAAAGACTTACCTGTTATAAAAACGTTTCTATGATTGTGCGCTAAAGTAAAAACATATCTTTAATAATAAATGAAAATAATAATAATGATTAAAATGCAGCAGGGTTTTTTTCCTTTCTATTCTTTCAAAATCAATTTTGTTTGCTCTTCTTTTCCTTTATTAGTTAATGTATTTATATTCTTTCTCTTTTTGAATTTTTTAGAGACACTGTTAGTATTACTAAAGCAACCGCGTAAATTATTTCCGCTGTATCATTCATTCAGTTTTATACTATTTTTAGGTTTAATGCTCTAAACCAGCGACTCCCAAACTATGGTACGTGGGCCACTAGGGGTACGCGAAACCGCTCGAGGTGGTAAGCTTGCAGGCCCCAAAAAAAAGAGGAGATAGACTATTCTGAGTATTATTCGATAAGAAATCCATTCGTGTCAGTCTTTTTTCAATACAATATTTAGTAAAAATATAAGTGTACGCGGAAAATTAATGTCGGCCCAAATTTGAGGTTAAAATTAACTTTTCCTGAATCAGATAACACTTCGCTTGTATCTGCCATGCACCAGCAACCTTCTCATTAATTTAATTTTTTCATTTTCTTTCAACGTGTATTTTGTACTTAAAGATTATTATATCTAAAACACATTATTTCTAATGTGTTTTGGAAGTGCGTCTTAAAAATATATTTTATATATTTCATATATTTCATTTTATATATACAACTTTATTTTAATAAGCGAAAAATATTTTATTTTATAAACAAAACTGTATTGCCTGAATTAGTGGTTTTAAGTGAACATGCATTCTTCTTCCTTTTCCAAGGGAAAAGAAAAAAAACTTTACAGTAATTTAAAAAAAAAAGGTTTGTTCTTCCACCCAAAAACATATCTTAGAATCTTTTCAGAGTAAACAACGTTTTAAAACGTAAACATCTTTGTTTCTCAACAAGTAATTGATTTACTTGTTTGTTTTTACTTTTTTGTTTAAAATTTAATGACTCCAACATTTGCTTAAAATGTTTCAATATTGTAAATCATTTTAAAGGTGTTATTCCCTTTTTGTTGGAGGGAACATATCTTTTTTTTTACTTTTCTTGTTGTTTTTGTTTTTGATAATTCAACAAATGAAAGCATTAACTACGTTCGGAATTAATACTTTTATTACAAATGCTTTTATAATGAGAAAAACATTTTTTTTTTCATTTCACAGGAAAATAAATAATAGTAATCCAAATTAAAATTACGATGGATTTTTTTCTGCACCTCTTACAGTTTTAGGAGATGAGAAAAATGCTGTATTGCTTCGTAAACACATAAAACGGAACTAGTACAGCTATAAATTTTCCGAGTAATATAGCAATTATTCTTTGAAAAGTTTATGAAGCAATAATAAGCCCACGCTTATAAAGGAATAGATCATATTTGATCTAGAAAAGTTGAATGTAGAAATCTTTCGTAAAATCTAAAAGTCACTTTCGCCCTAAAATTTATGCATCAAATTTAATTAAAAATTGCTGCGTTTTTTATCTTTCTTAAATAACCCTTATTTTTAAAACAAATACTCTATTTAGTTGAAAAATATATATTCTCTTAGTTCATAAAAATATACAGTAAAAAATACTCAATGTAATGATTTTCTGAAGAATGATATACTAAATTAATTCATGAAATGTTTCCCTATTTTAGTTCTTAAAAGAAATGGTATAATAATAACAGACTCGTGATGATTTTATTCAACAAATTAAATTTAATCATGTAATTTAACGCCATGTTTGTGACAACAGTTTTTTTTTTTTTGAGCTTATCGTCGATGTGGTTTTCAAGTCCCGTATCAGAAGTGAAGTCAAAGATCAAAAATGATGGAAACATTATATGTAATGTATACAGAATATAGCAGTGTTTGAATATCTTATATTCATCCAACTTTTCCTTTAGTAGATTTGGCTGGGAGTGATGACGCATTGACGTGCTACAGAATGCAGACACTTTTTGTGGACATAATTTTCAATATGGAGATTGAGCAGGTGCATGAAAACGGGTTCACCCGTTAGAAATGGTTGTACGTATAGGTCAGCATTCTCCGTACTGTCTTGTGAAATGAATTCAAAGTGTAGAACTTTATTCAAATTCCACTACAATATTCGGTTAAATGATTGCTAACGAATTTTAAGAGGTCTGCAGATTATATCCACCGTTTCTGATTTCCTGTATTTCGAAAAAAATAGCAACTATCACTCGACCTCAAATTTGAAGATATTCTTGTGAACTTTCATTTTCTATTGATACTGATACCCTGTCAGTTTGTGGAGTGTAGATTGAGGGTTGGTTAAGACGAACAAAGATCTGCGAGTAATACTCCGGATCTGAATCGTCTCTATTAATTGAGATAGCTGATGCTCAGACAGAATTATATGATGTGGAAAGTATGATGTAGTACATATTGGTTTATGTTCAAGGATGGTATTATTTTTCTTGAAACACTTCCGAGTAAACACAGAGCCGAGACCCTCCATATTGACTATTAACTCCATTAGTCACCAGTCTCGCCTTTTTTATGCAGGCAAGCAGCATAAAAGTACTTACTGTTTTAGCAAGCTATAAGAACACTACAGTCGTGAGAAAAATTAATCTAACTGACAATAAGTATAAGCATGGACGTAGATGTTTCTGCATATTAAGGTTTCTGAGCAGTAGCTAGACTTCGCATGTTTGACACATTATTATTAAGCCAACCACAACAAAAACTTGGAAAAAATTTTAACTCAATCTTATAAAAATCAATTAATAAATATATCTGCTGTATTTAGATTTATAAATTAAAATAACTTGCATTTACGTGCGGCTATTCTGAAGTAGACTCATGAGTATTTTTATTTCGGAAGAATATTTGAAGCAGAACCTTATTGTTCTGTATAAAAAATTATTTGAAAGAGTATTATATAATAATTTCGATGAAATTGAAACATGTGAAATGCTATTAATCATATGAGCGTTATATAATTATTTTCATCCTCCAAAAAATATATGAAATGTTCATAAAAATTGATTTTGCATAAACTTAAACCCCAAAGTTACAATACCAGAAATCAGTGTTGCATCTTCTAACAAATACTGTGCAAGTATTCTAATCAGAAATAAGTGCTAAGTACTTTAATCAAATTTGGTGTGTATGTCTATTAAAGAAATGTACTTTAACATTTTGTCTGTTATAAATCTATTAAAGAAATGTACTTTAACATTTTGTCTGTTATAAATCTGTTATATCAGTGCTCCTCCCCCTTCATCTACCTTTATAAATTAGTAGATGATGAATAAGTGTGCAGTTCACATATCGCAGAAAAAGCTAAAAGCTTCTCAGAAAAAAAGAGAGAGTAAGAATAGGTAAATTGAGGCGGGGTCTAAATATAATTTTGATTGCATATTAATTAGTCACGGTGTTGCATATTAATTTAGTCAAAAAAATATATCTTGATTTCCACAAATTTAATTGCATAACACATCTTAGATGCAAATATAATTAACTTACTTTTTTAATTCAAACTAAATGCTTTTTACATGCTATACTTCTTTTAAATTTTCTTATGCTAACCTAGGTGTGCCTTTTAAATTTTAACAAAAACAATTTAAACATTTTTTCCAAAATATTTTTCATGCACAGTTTATGTGCTTAAACCCCTTATAGTAGTTTTTATTGCTCAAAATGGGTGGATACGAAGATTGATGGACATTGGTGAAGGAAAATAGGAAATTTTATCTTTACTGGGTGCATTTGTGAGCTACGAAGTTTAGCTGCTTTCCGCGTAAACGACAGAACTGAAGCAATAAATTTCCTGAGTTATATAGCATTTACACAGCTAAAAGTTTAATGCTGTTGTATAATAAAGCATCCGTTCATGCAGAAATAAATCATCTTAAATAAAAGAGCATTGTATAAATATTTTTTGGAAGTTTTTTTTCACATAAAGAGTAAACTAAGAGAAGTTTATTCTTCTTTAAATACAGGCATACAATTAATTTGTGTTGTTATTTTCTTCCTTCAGTTTCTTTTTGACATCATCTGCGCGTAATAGTGTGATAATTTATATCGTCTGATTCTTCTTTAAATCCTACAGAAATAATTTTAAATCGCTTAAAAGTAGGAATACAATATGTGTTTTCCACAAAATTAAAGAAAGTGCTTTTACAGTATGTCTGCAACTCTAATTGCTGTTTATGTAATTAACGTAGAAAACAACGTTAATTTGATTACGTTAACGTTGATCGTATACTTACATTGCTTCTACCACACTTATCCTAATGTTTTCCTGTTATAATATCCTGTGTTTTTTAAAATTAGTAATATAACTTAACATTATATAATAAAACTTCACGAGAGTTAATTGTTTGAGATTAGCTATTAATGCTAATAAAATACTGGGCGGTGAGTAGTCTAGTGGTCAACACATCGGCAAATTCCAAGTGGTTTTTAAGTTATAGTTATACTTCAAAAAGTAATTTAAGACATTATAAATAATATAAATAAAAGCAGCTTCCTCTCTGTTTTACGTAATCGTAAGGCCAGTTGTGTGAACAAAAATGAACTGTAGATGACGTTTGTAGACACAGTGACGAAAAACTTGTTTCTCCAATACCTAAAAAGAAGCATACGATTATTAACGTTATGTATAGCAAAAAATAAATAGGTGCGTGAATATGTAGGACAGCTATGTATAACATTTGATGTCATATTAAAAGTTCTTTCTTATTAACAATTTACACTGTAATTAACAGCTAGGTATGATATTACAATTTGCAACAGTGAATTTTAACTCACATTGTATTATTTTATTCAACAGTGTTTCATTAGACTGAAAAATGAGTTTTTCATCTTGATATTCTAATAATATTTTATGACATCTATGTTTTTGAGTTTCTTTAATACTGTATATTTTACTAAAACTATGATGTTCTCATTATGGCGATCCCGAAACTGGTTCAGCGATCTTTATAAAGTTTTGATCTTAAATACATCTATTATTAAGTTTTTATCTATTTTTATTCATTTATTTTTGCTTTTATGCCTAGTGATTGACAATAATGCTTTTATTAACCAGTAATCAAGAATATTTGAACAATAAATGCATTACTTTATCCACCTTTTCAAATTTTGAAACTTAAATCTAAACTCACAATCCCTATTTCGTAGAACAAAAATAAGGTTTTTTTTACAAAAAAAAACTTTATACGTCACACTTGAGCAGCTTCTTTGGAAGCAATGTAGAATTTAAAATACCTCAAGCCTTCCGTTCTTTAGGACATAAACCCTTCTTCGACAAAGATAGATTTAGGAAAACCTTCTAAGAAGCCGAACTCGAAGGAAAAGAAGAAATAAAACTTGGTGTAATAAAAATGGCACAGCTGTCAGAGCCATTTAGGAAATATTTGGGATCTTAGCACCGTGGTCTCGAATATTGTATTGTACTTTTCCGATATAGGGTTGATGCCATAAAGAAAACTTATATTTTCATTATTAAGACCGCTTTCTTTTACCGGAAATGACGTGATACAAGTATTCTTTCAATGCTTATTATTTTAGGGCATTGGCTAAAGTAAAGCGTTTTTTCAGTAGTTTTAAGATTAATACAGTTATAAACAATTCATTGGAAAATGTCAACGGTACTTATTTTTTCAATAATTACGAAACAGGTATGATGGTAAATCGACACAATATATTGGCTTTAATATTCAACCAACCTTGAACGAGCGAAAATGCAACTTTCAATACATTTTTTTGGTTTGAGAAATTTCGGATTAATTTGTACACAAGGAACCAATCAACAAAAATATGAATATACATTTTTTTCATTTTATTATATTTATTGAATTTGCAAAAGCTATCTTTAAATTCAAACGACAGAAATTTAAATTAAATTTACACACTTCAAATTTAATTTTTAAAAAGTCAGTAAATTGATTTTCTGTGAACTAGTTTTAGATTGTAAACAGACACGCTTACAAACATTATCTAGTATTTTTCATGCTACAAGTATGTGCCATTAACGTAAAATTTAAAAGTAGAAGTTCATCACTTAATTTAAAATAACAAAAACAAAAAACTTATTCTTCAGAAGGTATTGTGCATGACAATAATTCAAAATATACTAAGCATGAGCTTGATACGTTTTTCAAAACTTAACATGTCTAATCCATTGATTTAATTCGTTATCAGATTTCAAAGCTTCATATATATCTAAAATTTGTTTTTGTTTTTAAAGAATTGCTCTGGCTGTAATTTTTACTTTAATTTCTTCTAAAACATTTTTATGGTATAATGATTTTATGATTTAACATAAACAAGGTGAAAACCGCTGTAATTTTCATGGACATTCGTTCATAACGGTTTTCTAAATTTCAATCATGAAGATTTTAAAAACAAGAAGTTCCGTCTAGAACTATATACGAACACACTTTCCCTAGTGCGTATAGTTTGTAAATAAAACCATCTTCCTCTCTTTTACTGGCTTAAATTTCTCACTTTTAAATTTTTCAAATACATTCCCACATATCTTGTTTATTGCGTTTTTTGAACCAGTTTCTTTTTAACATTACGATATAATTAGAAAAAATTATCTATATATCTTTGAATCTATAAATTATATTTTTCATTTGGTTGTACTGGTAACTTTTTTTTAAATCTTAGTTGCAAGAGAGAAAAAAACAATATATTTCCCAATAGAAGTTTTAATAGCGTAGCCTTTGAGAAAGGAAACATTTGAAAAAGAAGAATTATAACTTCTTAGACTCGTAAACATTATAAGCAATAGTCAGAAAACCAACTTGAGGAAAAGAGTTGAACAAAAGCTGAGTAACATAAAAACAGCACAGCTGGCAATGGCATTTAGGAAAAACAGAGTAAAACTGAGCAGTGCTTAGAATAAAAATTAGGCAGCTTTTCTTATTGACTTCGTGTTCTTCCAGGCATGGAAAGGAAAACATAACATTTTCTCTAATCTTTTTGTTCTGATGGTAAAAATATTTGTGCACATATAATAAGAGATGATGAGCCAAAACGAGATGAATTTTATTCTTTCTTATTTTATTTTTTTTGCTTTATTTTTTGAAATTTACATTTAGTAAAATATTTTTGGTCAGCAGACAAAACAATTGTAGGTCGGTTAAAACTAATGTGAAATTTTTGTACATCAGCACAATTTTTCTGTCAAATATTCACCATTGTATTGATTAATAAGATTAGCATACCTCTAAAGTTGTAGGAATAATGTTGTGTTATATATATTCGATTTTTTAAAAATTCTAGTCGTGTAATTACTCCTAAACACGTTTATAAAACAATCTTGTGGTTATTGAGATATCTCGCCCATTTGACCCGTAACTCTTGGTGTGTACTACAGGATTGGTTAAGTACTTCATCAAAACAGCAGATTTTCAATAAACTTCCTTATAATTTACGTTTTTCAATCCTTAAACCCTTCAGCCGTAAACTCGCTCCGTGAGACAAATACTCACACCAAGAAGTAAAAATTATATCTGGTATTCTACCTAATATTCTAAGATCCTGCTCGCTATAGCTTCTCCTTGTAACCTTCTCTTGCAGTTCCGATGTGTTTCGCAATCATTAAGTCTGTGTCTGACTGTCGTCAAGGGCGTTTGCTAGTCGAAGTAGTCAAGCGTGAGTGATTTTCTTATCGTGCGAATTCTGGTGAAACTTTTTCTTATGTGAGTGTTTTCCTCATCAAGCAAATGCTCGCGTGATGTACCGAAAACTATTTTTTGCTTTTTTAATCAAACCATGTATGTACATAAATGGACTGTAATAAACAAATAAATAAATTACATAGTATAGTTATTAAATTATTTAAATTTCTTTGAACTAAAAATTGTGTTTATTTTTGAGAATGATTTAACGGGGCAGGTTGTTGCGAAATGGCTCTGGCTAAAAATGCTTCTTGTAAAACTAATAAAACACACGTACATAGTTTGCAAAAACAGTTCTTTCTTGGTTTTCATGAGCAAAATTTTGTACTCCACAAATAAGAAGTACCTAATTTGGGTCCTATAATATTTCATGAAAACATTGCTCCTGTACGATGCATTTTGAATAATATTACTACTTTGGATAACATTTGGTGCTTAAAATAAAGAAATGCCTTTTATTGTTGATAATGTTTTATTTACTATCATTTTTTGAGGGAAAAAAGTGGTGTGAGAAAAATGCACACGCAATTAATAGAAACAATCATTATTTTGTGACTCATAATAAACTTATAAAGAATTTCTTCGTACGCTAAAACGAATTTGTCAAGCATTATTTTATCAATATTTTGCTTATTTCAACTAGAGTTTAATACGTGTACCTTCAAACAAGATTTTGGAGATTTTTTGTATTTACGTATTTTAAATTTACTACAGTGGTCTTGTTCAGATATTTCTATTTTTCAAAAAAAAAAGAAAATCTAATTCTTGTTCTTACACTAAACTATAAAGAACTTATTTAAAAAGTTGTATTCAATCTATGATTACAAAAAAGAATAGAAACAATCTAAGAGAACATGGAAAAAGATAATTTTGTCCCCAAATATAACACTGCACTTATGTTTATTTAACCATCAGTTCTTATTGTAAACATTTGACAGCAAATCTGAATTGGTTTTCAGAAATGAAATGGACTCAAAGAACTTTAAAATATGCAAGTAGAAGAACATAGATAAAAGTCAGAGTAGAAGAACATAGAAATTTATGTCACAAAAAAATTCATTTTTTCTTACATTTCTGAGAAATATTTAGTGTAATTTTCGAAAAGCAATCATGTTTATTATTTCTTTTTTAGCCTACTTTCCCGTAAAAGTAAAAAAAAAAAATAATAAAGCATGAAAGAAGGCTTAATGTATCGTGAAAATATCGTTAAAAATCAAGAAAAGTCAAAAATAAGTGAAGTAATTAAATAAAGATTGAAAAATAAAAAATTTGAAAGTAGGGTATTGAGATGGGGAAAAAGTGTGTCTGTCGGCCTGTCTGTCTGTCTGTCTGTCGGTCTGTCGGTCTGTCTGTCTGTCGGTGTGTCTGTCTGTCTGTCGGTCTGTCTGTCGGTCTGTCGGTCTGTCCCCCCCTAATAACTTTTGAACGAATTGTCCGATTGGAAAAATTCTTTTTGCATTCGAAAGACCTCGGCGAGGACATCTCATTTCTATATTTTACTTTTTGATTTGAACAATTTTTTGTTCAATTTTGAACAGTTCAAAAAATTTTAACATTAGCGCCTATGGACAAAATTGAAGCAAATTCTGTAAACTCTGGGCACAAGAGCCAAGTTCCTATTGCAAGCTTATTGAAAGGAGTTCTCGGCGTGAAATATTGATTTGAACAGTTTTTGTTCATTTTTGAACAGTTCAAAAAATTAACACAGAGCTTACGGGGAAATTTCAACCTTATATAAATCCTGATCTAACGGACCGATTTGCTTGGAACAAACTTTATCGGAAAGCTCTTATAACGTAGAACATGTAGAAATAGAAAGTTTATCCAGAACTTACGAGCCTATTTTGCTATGAAATTTTTTGATCGGGATTTTCAAGGATATTTCTCAGTGACTCAATGAGTGAAATAATGAATGAATGAATAAATGAAAGAATGAAAGAATAAATCAATGAATAAATGAATGAGGAAAAGAATGAATGAATAAATTATTGAATAAATGAAAATATAAATAAATGAGTGAATAAATACATGAATGCGTAAATGAATGAATAAACACTTGAATGAGGTAACGAATGAATGAATAAATGCATTGCTAAATAAATGAAAGAATGAATGAGTGAGTGAATGAATATGTATTATCCGTTGAAAAAGGTATATTTTCAATAATTAGAACTAAAGATAAATAAGAAAGAGAGAGAAAGAGATAGCTAGATTATAAATTTGAATTTGGTGTATACGGGAAAGTAGGCTCGTATAGTTCTAGACGGAACTTCTTGTTTATAACTGACCTTTACTCCTGCCAAATTCTAGGTATTTTACGAGTAAGAACGATATATTCAAAAAAATTCCTCCAATGCACACTATTAGTTTGTCAAACACAGATTGGCAATGTCTCAAGCACAATAGCTAACTCAGACAGATAGCAGTGATATACATGCTTCCAGAAGGTCAATAATTTATTTTCATACACATTAGTATATACATATAAAAATTTTCATATAGGGATACAATCATTCCAACAGCTATTTGACTAAAAAAAGTAAGAATGTTCATGGTTTTTGTAAATTAGTACGGCAGTTTGAGTAAAACATTGGAATACATTTATTATGCATTCCTTCTGCAGGAACTGTAAAAAATGCGTAAAAAGAGTTTCAGTTGGAAAAAAAAAACAATTTAAAAAGTTCTGCTATTAAGTTATTCACTTATAATAAATGTAATTTATACCTTCTTTCCAAAGTACGCTTTAAAACCAGCTTTTTTTCTATGAAATTAAACCCGTTTAATACCAATTATGTGTTACACCGGACCATTTGTAGTGTGTTTTCCGGATATTTCTAGCATGTAAAGGTATTTAAGAATAACTATTACGTGGTCTTTTAATAATCTGCAATTAGTTTCTGAATTTATTCAATTCACCTTTTTTTTAATGATCCATCAGTTTACAGAAATTTCAAAAGAAATCTTTAATTCAAAATCTGAGCAGCGAAAACCTTAAACGACAGAAATAAAGGGCAAAAAAGAAGAACAAAACTTTCAAAGGAACTCAAGAAGGCTCTAAAGAAAAGATTTCAAAAAAGTGGATACAAAGAACAATCTTATACTTGAGAAGTTTGACGCATCTTAGAAAGTGTACACGATGAAGCTCATTAAACACGAGATGTCTTTGAAATGTTCTCTTTAGTGCCTTTTGGATGTTTCTTAAATTATTTTCTTCACACTTGAAAATTCTTAAGCGTTGCTATCTTTAGATGGCTTTATTTCCGCTGTGCATCAAATCTTATCATTATTCTTCTTTGAATTTGTTTCAGCCAATTCAATATGTTTTATATTCTTGTAATGATTGCATTGGTATTTCTCATATAATAGTGTAGATTTTAGTAAAATTAATACTGTGAATTCAGTTACCTTTTGTGATAGACGTATTTTGTACTAATACTTACGCTTATAATATTTTAGTTCATTAATATATTTTTTTAATGGGCTGCGTAGATGGTCCTTAACCATTGCAGATCTAGTGCGCTCCCAAAGATTGGTACCAACTTTTTCAGCGGCACCACGATGAGTGTGGCACGCTCAGTTTCCCCCTAGATGGCGGCACTTGAGCTCTAACTGATGCAGACTGCATTGCGAATTTAATTCCTTGAGTATCCAAGCCAAATGGGTACTCAAGGGATCGTTAACATACTCATAACATGGGCGCTGTCGATTTTCTGAATCTTGAAAATCCGTCGACTAGGGCAAGGGTTGATCCTGCGAACTTGGACGTACGAGGTCTGCGCCTCACCACTATGCTACCCTGCCGGCAGTTCATTAATATTGATGTTAGTTTATAGCAAAAAATTCTAAACAGGCTTCTGTACGTACAAAGGTATGTTTTAAGTTGATTATCTACATTTTAAAGAATCACACCTAATGCAGTGGAAATATATAGGAATGTAAGAGAAAAGAACGATTTTGAGTAAAACTCGTGCAAAGTTAAAATGATATAGAAGCATCAAGATATTTTTTCTAAATTACATTGCGTATCAATGTTGAAAGTGATATCCGTAACAGTTGCTATTAGGGTTATCGCTAACAACTCTTGCCACAAAATATCGTACGAAATAATTCATAGCCCGTGAATGAATAAATAAATACAATGAATAATATTTTAAATGTTCAAAAAATGTTTTAAGTTACACGGTTTTATTTTAAAAACCTAAATTGCAGTAATAATGGTCGAAAACAGCGCAACCAATCAAGTTAAATGGAATGGGTGAGACCGGGAACTGGTTTAGAACTGACGACGCATGGTGCCGTAGTCCAACGTTATAACCACTGCGCCACATTCTCAGCTGCAATTTGAGTTACATAGCATCGTTACATTATCCAAACAAAGCTATGGTTGCTATTTGACAAATAATAATTCTGATAATTTCCTCAGAGCCAAAATTATTTTTTTTTCCAAATTAACGTTATAATAAATTATAGAATGGATGGAATATTGTATTGGCTTCGAAGATAAGCTGGTGTTTGAGGTTAATTTATGCAGCAATAGTGGTCGAAAACCGCGTAACAAACCTCCGTGACGATTCAAGTTAAATAAAACCACGTAAAAACACAACAATTAAGCAGGAAAGTAAAAACCCTAAATAATGTAAAAAAAAATGATGGAACGAAATATCTTTTAACCCCTTTATTTATTAGCTGTTGAAAATCTATAGTATACTTTTAGTTTAAAACAAGAAGTACCGTCTAGAACTATACGAGCCTACTTTCCCGTATACACCAAATTCAAATTTATAATCTAGCTATCTCTTTCTCTCTCTTTCTTATTTATCTTTAGTTCTAATTATTGAAAATATACCTTTTTCAACGAATAATACATATTCATTCACTCACTCATTCATTCTTTCATTTATTCAGCCATGCATTTATTCATTCATTCGTTACCTCATTCAAGTGTTTATTCATTCATTTACGCATTCATGTATTTATTCACTCATTTATTTATATTTTCATTTATTCACTCATTTATTTATATTTTCATTTATTCAATAATTTATTCATTCATTCTTTTCCTCATTCATTTATTCATTGATTTATTCTTTCACTCTTTCATTTATTCATTCATTCATTATTTCACTCATTGAGTCACTGAGAAATATCCTTGAAAATCCCGATCAAAAAATTTCATAGCAAAATAGGCTCGTAAGTTCTGTATAAACTTTCTATTTCTATATGTTCTACGTTATAAGAGCTTTCCGATAAAGTTTGTTCCAAGCAAATCGGTCCGTTAGATCAGGATTTATATAAGGTTGAAATTTCCCCGTAAGCTCTGTGTTAATTTTTTGAACTGTTCAAAAATGAACAAAAACTGTTCAAATCAATATTTCACGCCGAGAACTCCTTTCAATAAGCTTGCAATAGGAACTTGGCTCTTGTGCCCAGAGTTTACAGAATTTGCTTCAATTTTGTCCATAGGCACTAATGTTAAAATTTTTTGAACTGTTCAAATCAAAAAGTAAAATATAGAAATGAGATGTCCTCGCCGAGATCTTTCGAATGCAAAAAGAATTTTTCCAATCGGACAATTCGTTCAAAAGTTATTAGGGGGGGACAGACCGACAGACCGACAGACACACTTTTTCCCCATCTAAATACCCTACTTTCAAATTTTATATTTTTCAATCTTTATTTAATTACTTCACTTATTTTTGAGTTTTCTTGATTTTTAACGATATTTTCACGATACATTAAGCCTTCTTTCATGCTTTATTATTATTTTTTTTTACTTTTACGGGAAAGTAGGCTAAAAAAAGGAACCTTTAATTTTCATACAACATTTTTGCACGTCCAAAGAGAGGGATGGGTTTTAGAATGGGGCGATATTTAGGCTTATTTTGTTGATATATTGGAGATATATTCTATCCTGATTGCAGCTTTTATTCTATGTAGTAGATTTTGTGGTAAGTCAAACAGTTATTTCAACTGCAAATTTATTACAAAAGAAAATAGAAACATTTACATTATTTTGCTTAGGTATATGATATTTAATGCAATAGATGTAGCCACTAAAATAATTTTGTTCAAATTTAAACATAAGTTACGTTGTGGTTCAGTAGTCTCTTACAAGCTTCCTATTTTAACTCTGAGTACACTAATTAACACAAAATGTAAATGAATTTAAAAGGGGAAAATTACTTACATAAAATCAGTAAAACATTAAAATTTGTAAAGTTTAATTAACATTGAAATCTGCCAAGCAAAATTATAAGTAGATCCATCGAATACAACCGTTGCATGAGTGCGTGTAATTCGTTTAAATTCACTGAAAATTACAATTACATATTTCACTACATACTTGGAGTATTTGAATAAAATATCTAAGCTATATTTTATTCAAAAAACAAATAAAACGAATAGATTTTCAAATAGTTTATTTTGTGTTCATGTGCTATTTAGATAATTCACTGCTTATAGATTTATTCACTGATTTGCCATGAAAACTGCAAGCATGATTCTACCTATCAAAGGCAAAAGACTAAGCAAAAGAGTTTTTTGAAAAACAAAATATGAAATTCAAAAGCTACTAAACAGACTTCAAATCTTAAGAAACGTTCTTCAAAGCGGAAGTTTGCATAAAGGAATTCCAAAAAATCATTCAATATTTCACAGAATCTCTTTTCAAGGTACTTTTTCCAAGAATCTTTTGTGTCGCCAATTCATGTTTCTTTTCCTAAATAAAAAATAAAGTGGAGATTAACGAGGAGCTTTTGAAAGAGAACGCCGGCAAAATGTTTTCTTTTGGGCTAATCTTCTGGAAATAAGAACTTCAAAAGAAAAAAATTACTTTGATATTTGGAACCGCAAGCGCACTGCTGTACAGTTTCATATTTCGAAAATTCAGTAGCAAAACACATCGATTATCTTCAAAAAACTGCTTTAAACTAGTAAGCGTATTTGCAGTACTTTTCGAATGCATTTTAAGATGTTTTTAATAAGTGTGCATGTTTTTCCTTCTCAATGCTTTTAATTAAACTTCCCTTTGAATAAATTAATTTTTGACAATAATTTTAAAACTATGTGTACGTTTAATTGCAGTTTTTTTAAAAATTTATTTAAAAATTAAAGAAGGTGATGATAAATTACTATTTAAACTATTTATTTACTTACTTATTTTATGAAACTGCAAGCAGTGAATGTCTTGTCAAGTTATAAAAAAACAATTCTTATTAAAGCAATTTTTGAAATTTTTGAACGGAATACGTATATAGAAAATTTTAAAAATAGTTATATTTCTAACTCAGAGAGTTAAGATAAAATTAAGAAGTATTACAATATATATATATATATATATATATATTATATATTGTGTGTGTGTGTGTGTGTGTGTGTGTGTAGGTCTAAAAAATGAGTTGATGTGGTTACTACAAAAAAAAAAAAAACTTATAGGGCTCTGCATTTACGAGTGCAATAACAAGTTGTGAATTGTAAGATGTTACAACTCTTATTCTTGCGTCAAGCTCGGAACATCAGACGGTATCATAGACATCCGTGAAGACTTCCGGCAATAAATAATATGATACTTATTTTACGCCACAAAATAGGTCATTTCTTAAAACTTAAACAAAAAAATATTTTATCTAATAAATAAGATAAAATACCGCTCCAGGACTTAAAAGTTCTTCATTTTCAGAAAATCACCCTTATGCGAAAAAAAAACTTACATGCGGTTTATTTCACGACTATTTATGTAAAGGCCAACAACGTTTTTTTCCCTCCTACAAACATTTTTTTCTTTAATTTTATTTGTTTTAAAAATGATTTACGTCATGCTTAAAACAGAAACATTTTATTACTATTTATTAAAAATCACTCATGTTCCTTTAATTAAAATTAACGAACATAACTTTGAAATATATATACACAAATAAAAATAAAAATATTTCTTAAAATAATTGGAAAAGGAGACAAATGGTACTTTTAACCTGATTAATCAAGTCAAAAGAAAAATAGAACTTATTTTAATTATGAAAAGCCAAGAAGAACGTACTTACTTTAACAATATTTGTGATTAGAAAAACGATCATACGGAAGAAATGCTTTAAGTTCTTTCCGCTGAACTCTAGGAAGCTATTTTATGAAAACATGTGATATTAATTTTAAAACTAATTGGATTTTCTCTGAATAACAAAAAATTCACCAGTCATTCATTTTAATATTCGGTGCCTTTAAAAATAAGTTTCAATAACTTATTACGTTTAAGGACTACGTGAAAAAAGTGGAATATTAAAAAGTTGATTAATATACGAGATTTTTATATTTAAAATATATTTCAAAGGCACGTCTGTTAATCTTAATTTTTAATTAAAATTGCTTTTACGAATAATGTTTCAATATCCTGCATTAAAAAAATGTAGCTGCAAAATGAAACTTTTGTACAATTAATATAACACTATTAATGCTCTTTGGCAGTATTAAACATTGTAACTCGTCCTCCCAATCACTCGTACATAGTTAACATCTAATAAATTGGCTTGTATGAAAGCTATTGCCTTTAATGTTATTATTTGATATTATTAAACGTGGGTTAAATTCCAGGAGTTAAATCGAGCGAAAAAAAACGAGACGTTATGTAAATTATCTTATGCGTAATTTATTATTACGAATTTACCAGTTCGTTTTGGATTTTTTTTAAGACTGCATGCAACATTTTTTAAATAACATTCGAATCGATTTTGATGTGTTTAAAAAATATTTTTCTCGACACTTTTTCAATTATCCAGTGTTTTTTTCGTTATGCTTGATTTGCGTTAATGATTTCGAAATTTGTAAGTACACTAAGAGCATATCCATCTTCTCATGCTCAGTAATTCCCAGCTTGTTATGAGCATGTCTTGATATACTTTTCCTTTCATTTGTCATATTTTTTCAAACCCTCGCCAGTGTAGGTGATGTAGTGGTTAGTGAGGCATAAATAAATAAATGATAAAATATTATTAGTTACTTAAATTATACTATAATGTGAATAAAAATTTCCGCACATGCATCATGTTAGTGCTCAAGAATTTCAAAAGAAGTGTCCAATAACTGACCTATACCCGTGCAACTCCTAGGCAATTTTTTAATATAGTTATTAAATTATAGTGTCTTAGTCAGAAAGTAAAAATGTTTGCTGAAAGCGAGCAGGTTATGATTACCCCATGCCAAAATTGGTAAGTCTAACTTTGATAGATTTTGTAATGTTTGGCTATTTTGGTTTCTTTCTCCGAATGACACTGTTTCGATATTATCATTCGGATTATCGTTTTGTAAAGACATTTCAAAGCGTTTTAATAAAACTACTTAAATCAGTAAATTTCGATGTGGTCAACCTTAATAGCTCGAAGAATGTCAAAGCGATAGTCTAATCGTCGCCTTATAATGTTCAATTTTTTGTCTGCCTCGCAAGACTCACCGATACTTCATCTCTATAGGTTTTTGTTCTCTTAAGAGAACAGGACAGAATGTTCGCAACACTAGCTGACGATTAATCGTTTTTACTTTGTTAATAAATATCCTTTTATTAAAGCTCAATGATGAAACTTGAGTTAATGTTTGTTTTTCCTCTAGATAACCTTAATTTATGTTCAAAATATCTGCCGCATTATCAACTTCCGATTAATCTTTTTTCCTGTGTAGTCTTTCAATATTCCTTCAGTAAAAATTTAATACTGTTTGAGTGATGCATTATGATACATTATGACTGAAATACGTGTACTAAATTCTTCAGTTTTGGAGACATTGCGAACATAATTTGAACTAATATAATGAACTTAATTTGTTAAACAGTCTCGTATATTTGTTTAGCAAAAACACACCCTAATAAATGAGTCAATATGATATAAATCCAAACAAGTGGGGCTGCACCTATAGTTTTACGCGTAGTTTTCTCGAAATACATCGAACGAACATATTCTAAATGCGTGTACAATAAATTGTCTTCGAGTAAAACTTCTTTTCAAGAAAAATAACCATTTAAAAAAACATTAAGACTTACGAATGTTTACTTATAATACAAATGTGCAATTTTTTTTATGAATTATAGTTTAGATATTTAAATATATTTTCAATCTTTCAAAAATTACTTAGTTCACTAATTCCTATTTTTATGTAAGCTATCCAATGAACTACATAAACAAAAGTATATGCCTCAATTAAAGTTTGCATTATATCGATTTTTTATAAGGAGATGAAATAAGCAAGAGTAAAACCTGATTTAATAGTAATGCACTTATTTTACCAACAGATAATGTACTTGAAACATTTTATTATTTATTTTTTCTTTTAAATTCGTTCGATGGTTACTGCTATTCCTTGACAAATATTTTTTTAAATATATTTTTTCAATAACAATAAAAAAAAAACACCAATTGATATCCTTTTTGTTCAGTCATCATTGCAATGCTTTGAAAATTCAAAGGGGTACTTTTTAGTAATTAACAGTATTTAGCAACTATATACAACAAATTAAACACAGGCACTTTTTAAGGAAACATGTTACTTTAGCAAAGTTTTGTATTTATCTGCAGTAATAAAAAGTACATTATTTCGTTTCTTTTTCTCTAATATTTATAATATGTATATCTGCATGGTCTTTCAATAAAAGTTACTTTTTAATGAGAAATATTTTAATTATATTTTATAGTGTTCATTTTTATTTCAAAAAACTCATTCAAAAGGCTGTAAGCTTGCTCATTAATCATTCTGACAGATTCAGGACATAGTTAACTAATAAGTTAGGGGGCGAAAGCTTTATAAAAAATGAAAGTTTTATCGCATCAGAGCTTAATTTTATCGGATATGTTTTAAAACAGGAGTTCACAGAAAAATAAGGTAGTACAATGTAAAACCTTGAGGTGACTTTAAAAAATAATCTTGTATTATTGTTGACATTACTTTAATTTTAGTTTGCTTATAAGCGAATTTATTTTGTTACTGCTCTATCTAATACGTTTTTAATACAACAATTAAAATGAAATTATATATATATGGAGAGAGAGAGATAATTATTAATTATCTACTTTGAATACTAAACTGCAAATTTGTTCGGAATAAATAAAACAGGATAACAAATTAGAATTTTATAAATTGTTCTCCAAAATTGGAATCACAGTACCTCGTACTTAACCCCACTTCTCATATACATCATGCTCTTTAAAACTTAGGGTAAAATTTAACTGTTATACTTTTGCAAGTACTTTATTTGTTAAAACCCTCAGTCCTACATTTAATAATTGATACTCATTTGATGGTCTTTATTTTGAAAAGAGAGGGGAAAAATAACTTATTTACATTGATATCCCTTTTTTTTTGAAGATGGAAGATCAATCAGAAAATATTAAGTAACTAGTTACCAATAACATAAAAGTTCCGATAAAGTCCTGAGAGAGTTCTTTTGCGATCAGCAGTAATCTTTTTCATCCCATTAAATATAGAAAAAATGAAAGACTTTGATCAATAATGGAGCCTTAGAGCTGCACATAAACCATTTCCTTCTGTACCAAAGTCAACATATTTATCCTATTATAGCTACATTCATTTGCATCTAAAAATCGATGAAATTAAAGATGCTATTGATAAAATAGCCACGTTTTAAAACACCAACGTCTCCTTTAGTTTTCAAGAAAAAATTTATCTTATTTTATTCTTTTTATAATATGAAAAACATGTCCCGCATGTAAGTCTACAGTAAGATCTACGGAAACCTACAATATAGTGATATTTGTTGCATGTATATATATATATATATATTTATATGTATGTACCTTGAAATGCTGTTATAGTGTCATTCAATGGAGCGGGACATTTTTGACAATATATCCGGTTGACACTATAAGCAAGCATTACCATGAATGGAAGGCACTGGAATTTCTTGACGCTATAACAGAGCTGTCATTATAAACGATGTCACTATAACCAGGTTTGACCGTATGTATATGTATAATATAATTATCAAGAGCGATCGAGGACAAGATACAAAACATCAGTTTGTTGGTATTAAGTTTTATTATGAAACTTTTCATGTGGCAAAAAAACGTTGATCAAATAGGGCGCAGATGCTTGCCCCTTATAGTAATTCTTTTGCTTTTTATACCAAAAATAATCTTCTAACATCACGAAAATATTTTAAATCTTCTCAAGTTGTTCACTTTTATATTTCTGAAACTCTGACAGTTTTATATTTTTAAGTCCTGCCCCACGAATCTGAGATGATTTAATAAATGAAATTGCATAAATGACCATATGCTTAACTTTACTCTTAATTTCTAATTTTTTCAAGTTTCAATAGGATGATTTAAACTTTATTCATATCAATCGTAATTTCGAATCTACGGAGCCACCTTAAATTCTTCTCTAAATCACCAACTACTACCGGTATTTATTTTTGAATACTGTCTCGAAAAATTCTTTTTCGATGAGGATATCTTCCAAAATCTTTCTTGCATCGCTTTTGATCCTTCCAAAATAATAAAATCTTCCTTTGTTCCTCCAACATTCTTTTCTCTGGCTCCTATATACGGATCAGCTCTTATTCCGGTTGAGACGTTTCTAAATCTCCATGCTGAGGCATTAGCCTAACGCGAAGTTTCAGAACCACAAGATAATGTCGTCATTTTGAAATATTCGGGAGGGAGATTTGGACTGGAGATCAAATGCATTTAGGTAATGAAGCAGAAAATCCTTTTATTAAAACGGCGTTTTTCCTTTTGAAAGAGTTGATATCTCTATGCTCAAATTCTGATTACTCACTAGAAAGTGCTCAGTCGAGCATTGCGTTTTATATAGTGCATTTACAATTCCTAAGGAAGAGCACAGAAAAAATGATATATCATTATTATATTGGAGGGGGGTGATCTTCTATTCCTACTAGCAAGTTCTATTAATTGAAATTGATTTTGAATTTTAACTTCTTTAAAAATTAAAATAATAAAATTTCTTTGTCAGCGGAAAAACCCTATTTTCTACTTCATTTACTAAGTACCTGTCAAATAGCAGAAGATGCATTTTTAAAGTTAAGTTATGTATTTATTTTTAAAGATCAGTTTCATAAAGCCCAAAAATAAGTGACTTTAGTGTATCTTTAACTCAGGTCACTCAGTGATTATATATATACAGTAAAACCTGCCACATCCGGATCAATGTGGCGACCGACCGTTCCGGATATGAAAAAATCTGGATATCAAGACCATTTCAAAATGTGTAGCTGTAAACAGGACTGAGATTATGCTGAACCACATAGACGTTAAAAATAATTAATTTTGATGTGATTCTTTTGTATACTTCATGTAGGCAACAGGCAATAAATAAATTCTAATTCTAATTCTTTTGCCCGTCGCACAGTTCGAAAGAAATAGTTCTTTCACTTTTGCTTACTCAAAAATATTTGTTCCGCGAGCCTTCCGGATATGGGGAGGTCCGGATGTGACAGGTCCGGATGTGGCAGGTTTTACTGTATATATATATATATATATATATATATATATATATATGTGTGTGTGTGCAGGATTGTTATCGGTGTCTAGGGGCCTTTTTCAAATAATACACATTGGAAAAGATAAAATTGAATCTAGTTACACCTATTGTACAGTATTTACAGATAATTATTAACAAAGCTTCAACCAGAATTATCATAACAGCTTTGGCACACACAGTGTGAACACGTAAACACAGGACCAGATCTGCAGCTCAACTGTCGACTTGCGTTGCTTTTCGCCTGATGGCGCTACAGTCGATCTTGCATCACACACTGGTTCCTACTTCTATATCTATCTATATATATATATATATATATATGTGTGTGTGACTGTGTGTGTACGTAGGCGAGAGTTGGGCGGAATTTAACAGTTGCATTTATCTCTAAATAAAACATTCGAATTGATTTCCAGTTCCTATACTCTGTCACAATTGTATTTTTTTCTATGAATAATTTATTCTAACCGTTAATTGCAGCATTTCTTAATATTATTTTTTTTAAACCGTTGTACCAACAATATTAGGTTTCTACAACAAAAAAAAATCCGTTAGTATAACAAATGGTATTTGTCGCCAGCATTCCTTTGGTGTCCTACTCTGTCTATGTATACTCAGACATCATAATATCAGATAAAGCTTTGTTTCTTTTTTTTTACACCTTTGTATTCTTCAAAACAAGACATCAGATTTTGTATACTGTTTCTCTACTGTGTTTTACTCTCTTAATGCGCATCCAGACATCAAATTGTAGTATTGTGGACATCTGTAGCATGGTTTAAACTGTGTGTACTTCATTTCTCATCTGTGTATTACCCTATCAATTTATATCCAGTTATATTGAGTTATATTGTTATAGTGTGGTGCTGCTTTGGTTGTGCGCAATTGCTCAATGATACTAATGCTTGTAGTGTAACAATTTTTGTTATCTGATGTTGATATACAGACACTATGCAATCCTTCGTATTACGCACCACGCGCATTATGACTTATAGAGTTTTGCAATGACCTGTAATTTTTTTTTAATGGTTTTCATAAATTTGCGGTTGGTCGAGCTCTCCCGGAACCCCATTTGCTCCCGAGGGCTTGCACTCGGTGGCATCTAGAAATACGATAGGCCAGAAAATGGCAGGTGCGTGGGGTTTCTGAGCACACTTGTATCCCTCCTATTTAGTGTAATACTTGGCCTACTTTTAGTGTAATACCAGAATTCAGAACCACTATCCACCCAAATTACACTCTTTATGTTCAGAAAATGACAATTTCAGACAATGAAAAGAACGCAACACTTGATTACTGTAGAATAGTTATCTCCGTGTTGTGGTTAAGTAGCTTTTCTGCCAAAGGCGAGAAAGAAGACTCATCTCCGCAAGCGCAAGGCATATTTATGACATGAAGAACAGGCTCTGCGGTTTAGCAGACGAGAAAATATAAGTTTTTATTTTTTGTCAACTTTGCTGTGTAAGTACCCTTAAAGAGAAACGTACTTCAAGTAACAGGGATACACTGTTACAGTTCCTAAAGTATACGATTTTGGAAAAAAATGTTCGTTCAAAAGCACCAAATGAATATTTAATAAACATTCCTTGTTTTCTTTCTTACCTTATACTTTTCTTCAGCTTGTAGTTATATTTTCTAAAGACCACTGTGGCCTTAAATGTATCACCGTTTGCAAGAAAGTTTAATTCAAAAAATTGCAATTTCTGGTAATTGTTTCAACATCTACAATAATTATTTTAAGGAATACTGATTATAGGAGTTTTCTGTAATTTCTCTAGAAATTTTATAATATGACACACACACACACATGCAAGTATATATATATATATATATATATATAGTATAACCCCGCCTTGCTAATCGTCCAACTTGTTCAAGTAAAATTCAACTCGCCATTTGTACTTGTCGTGCTATTCGTACGGCGCCAGGAGCCAGCTGGGTTGCCAGTTTGGCTTTTTTTAAGAAAAAAATAAAAAATTCTTCTCATTTTTAACACGTCTGAAAATAATTTGTTTAGCGTTTTGGATCTTTTTTAAATTTTAATACTTTTTGAGATTTTACTGACAATTTTAACTCCTTAAGGGGGCAGCAAGAGGAAGTGGTTGAAGAACTTTCTTCTTCAGAAGAGGAAAGTAGTAAGGAAAGAGGTC
The DNA here is from genome assembly GCA_038502835.1 of Octonoba sinensis. Taxonomy (NCBI): domain Eukaryota; kingdom Metazoa; phylum Arthropoda; class Arachnida; order Araneae; family Uloboridae; genus Octonoba; species Octonoba sinensis. The sequence continues at coordinate 103,684,503 of CM076602.1, read as the reverse complement.
CCTTTGCAGAAATTAAAAAGCTCTGTTACCCTTGCTAAAAAACACAGAGAGTGGTGGAAAAATGGCATTCCAACGCTGCTGTGGTCAACAGCACTAACTTGTTCAACGACAATGTTATTGACCATTTTAGAAAAATTCTGAACAATCGCCAAAGGCAGAAAACATTGGACAGGTTTTTGAGAAAGAAGCCCAAGATTCTTCTGGTGCAAAAAGACAGGAAAAAGAAAGAACAGCAGAAAGGAAGAAAACAACTGAAGGGATGTTACTTGATGTTTTTGGTCTCCCAACCATTTCTCTATCTCCTCTCAACATTCCACTTATGCCATCAGCTCACCTCAGTACAAGCAAAGTGCAGTTAAATTTTTATTTATCTATAATTTCATGTTCAGTACTGTACATTTGTTTTTCATTGGTTTAAATAAGCAACCTTTTTTTTTTTTTTTTTTTTTTTTTTTTTTTTTTGTCTGGAACACGGATTAATCCAACTTACATTGTATCTTATGTGATAAAATAATTCGCCATTCGTACAATAGTAGCCATTCGTATCTGCCTCCTGGAACGAATTGTGTACGAATAGCAAGGTTCCACTGTGTGTATATATATATATATATATATATATATATTATAGGTGTAGCAAGTTGTTAAGTATATGAAATTGTCAAAGTTAGTGCCAGGCGCAAATGCAGCACTATGCAGCGAACTTTAATATATTGAAATATAGATGTAAATGAAAAGAAAATGAAAGTTCCGGGACATGTAAACTAACATTAACGAAACGTATAAAATGCCAATACAAAATTTAAAAGTCATAAAATAAGAAACAAAAACAAATAACTCTCCTCATCAGTGGGCGGGGAGCATAACGTATTCAAAAGAAACCAAGAAAATAGTCCTACAGGTTTCGGAATGCGTCGCAGAAATGGCATGTAAAAGGAAGTATTGTAAATAAATTAAAGCGACGAAGTTGCAAAATGTGGTGAATAACATAAAAAGGAAACTTTGACGGAAATAACGCAAAAGGCTTTGACACAAAAATTACAAAATTTGACGGACGTGAAACATGCCACCAATACGACGCACCCGCCCATACCTGCAGGACGTTGGCACGTAGCAACGATTATACTCACCTACACCCAGAGATGAGAGGTCCAAAGCTGCGACGACAAAAGCAGAAAACACAAAATATTTTCATTGTTGTTCCGTGTCCGCAAACTCCTGATCAAACGTTCGTGTCGGACATCATCCGCTGCAACACATCCAGGTTGAGGCCTTCCATAGATTTTTAGAGGAATTTAGCCACGACCCTTCATAACATCCACAGCGAACAGCGTCACCAGTACGTCAGCTTGTGTTATTCACCACATTTTGCAACTTCGTCGCTTTAATTTATTTACAATACTTCCTTTTACATGCCATTTCTGCGACGCATTCCGAAACCTGTAGGACTATTTTCTTGGTTTCTTTTGAATACGTTATGCTCCCCGCCCACTGATGAGGAGAGTTATTTGTTTTTGTTTCTTATTTTATGACTTTTAAATTTTGTATTGGCATTTTATACGTTTCGTTAATGTTAGTTTACATGTCCCGGAACTTTCATTTTCTTTTCATTTACATCTATATTTCAATATATATATATATATATATATATATATATATATTAGGGTGGCCCTTATTTTTCAACTTTCGAAAAGCTTAGCTCCCAACCCCCTATCTTGTTCCAATCAACAAAAAAATGATATGTGCAAAATTTTAGCTTAATCGGACTTCATTCTGACGGCCCTCATCGACCATGAGTTTTTGAAATTGTCATCTGTATAGTTATTTTTCCAAGATATTACTGTTATTTAATATTTACTGAAGAAATTTGTGTGAAGTTTTTGATAGGTTCAAGATTACTGATAGAAATGAATTTTTTATATTAATGGCTGCTGCAGAAGCTTTCAGGCGTGATACTGAACAGCTAGTAATAAATGGTACTTTTCAAAATCTCAGAAAAAAGTTAAAGCAAGATACACAGAAATCCAGAACAAATTTTAATTAGACAACTGCCAAGAATTAGTGTTACACTGGGATGGAAAGCTGTTCCCAGCACTAACAGTAGAAAAGGTTGATAGACTGGCAATAACAGTCACCTTTCAAGGCAAAGAGCAACCGCTGGGAGTGCCTGAAATCCCAACATCTTCAGGAGAAGAGCAAGCGTTGGCTGTTTACCGTGCAGTCGAGAAATGGAGTATAACTAACAAAATTCAGGCACTTTGCTGTGATACTACAGCAAGCAACACAGGCCGAATTAATGGTGCCTGTATAAATCTAGAAAAGTTGTTCAATCGTGACCCGTTGTACTTCCCTTGTCATCATCACATTTTTGAGTTAGTTTTGAGAAGCTGTTTCGGCTTGCTGATGGATGCTACTACTGGGCCAGACATGCCACTTTTCAAAAGATTTAGAGAAACTTGGGTTCATATTGACAAAAATGTTTACCTAACTGATAAAAGTGAATTGCCTTATGATGTCCGCTCTACCATTATTCATTTTATTGAATATCAGCTTGCTACTCATAAACAACTGCGGGATGATTATCGAGAACTGTTGGAGTTAACAATGATCTTTCTTGGAGGCATTCCAAAGAATGGCATATCTTTTCATATACCAGGAGCTTTAAGTCATGCTAGATGGATGTCAAAAGCAATCTCTGCATTTAAAATATTTTTATTTCAAGATCAATTTAAATTATCTCATAGGGAAAAGAATTCCTTAAGAAGAATATTTATTTTTCTAGATCGAGTGTTCGAGCATGGTTCTTGTCACCAGATGCAATTAAAGCACCCTATCATGATTTTCTTTTCATGTATTAATTGCTAAATTATCAGGCTATTGATCCAGAAATCAGTAAGGCTACTGCAAAAAAAATTTCAAAACATCTCTGGTACTTAGTTCCCGAAACTGTGGCTCTTACCTTTTTTTAAGTGTTCCAATAGATGTTAAGACAAGTATGGCTCAAGTAATGCTGGAGGTTGAAGGAAGTGAAAAACAGGAAGAAGATACAAATCAATTTAAGTGATACATTCTCACCCAAACGATTTTTCATCATTTTCAAAAATCAAGTTTCCGTCTTTTGTAACTTCTAGTGCAAAAAATTTCTTCACGTGGTTTTCTATCAGCTCCGACTTTTTGTACAAAGACCCTTCAATATGGAAAGATGATATTGGTTATAAGAGTGGAATTGAAAAACTTCAGACCATTGTTGTGAATGACGTTGCAGAAAAAGGTATCAAACTCATTCAAGATTATAATTACATTCCTACAAAAGATGAAGCTGAGAAACAATTTATATTACAAATTATTGCCGGAGAGCATAAAAAAACCCAACTGCTACTAAATCCTCACTTATGAAAAAAATATTTATTGTTATTTCTCTTACATTATCTTGTAATTCTATCTAAAGTATTATAGCAAACAAAAACGCTTTGCTCTTATAGAAGTTATGTGATTTATTTTTAAAAATCAAATGTGTCTTAATTTTTCATGCTGTTTTGAAATTTTTTTTATAATTTACTTTGAGGAAATTTGATTTGAAATGCTTTTAAACAATTGCTGGGAAGACCAGACAATTCCACAAACATTTCTCAAAGAAGTAACGGACAAGCTAGGAGCTAGGTAAGAATATACATGTTTGTAATAGAATTAATCAATATGCATTACTTCAAGCTCTTTGAGGGTCGCCTAAACATTAAATGATTAAGCTGAAATTTTGCATAGCCCTTTTTTTTCATCATTTGAACAGGCTCAGGGGTTGGGAGCAGCAAAATTTTAACCTTCAAAAAATTACATATGGTTAAAAGCCACCCTAATATATATATATATATATATATATATATATACATATAATTATTGTTAATTGTATACATTTTCAACCAGGAGGATCTAAAAACGAGCTATGATCGCTGCTATGCTAAAAAAAATTAAATTTTTCTTTGATTTTTAAAGTAGGAACGTCCTTTACACCGTGTTCAAGCTCTACTAACCCACAACTCCTATTTTAAATAGCTTCAAATAAAATCAATTTAATTAATGAATTCATATTTTACTGATTTCGGGCAAGACTTTTTCTCAATATAATTCTAAACTTTCTTGACAGTTTATGGATTGCCTATTTATTAATTCTACCTTAAATTTATTCCGCCAGATGTTGCTCACCTTAATCAATACTACTTTTCCCTAAACTAAGAAATGAAAAAAAATGAAACTCCTCAGAGAAACGTTTTCTTGAAAGACGTCCAAATTTATGATTTAAATAAGAAAGATACTGTTCATATTTTTTAAAATTTGACCAAACGATATTTAAAAATAATAATTATATCGAAACTTCAAAAATATCTAACCGTGGTTAAATGGACTTGGCACCTTTCAAATGTAGAAAATTGATGAAAATACCGATTTTTCAATTTTTTGCTTAAAATGTGGTATGACTCTCCTAGTATATCTGAGCGAAGTTTGTAAGCGATACAACCAATAGAAATGTAGTTAAGAAGTAAGTGAATTCAAATATTTATGATAGTTTAGTAGGGTTTTGAATTCTTTACACTGCGTTTGCTCGGTTTGTGTTTTTTCGCAATATTGTAGTACTTAAAATACTAAAACTTCTACATATATTCATGTAGCAACTTGAAATTTTTTGTGTGTATTCAATACGATGTGCTTGATAAAATTAAGGATGAATTTTGCTATATATTTGTAAACAAAAATGAAAATGTAACAAAAGTCGCTTTTTTTCTGTGTTCTATCATCGATGTAACTTTAAAATCTTTTTTCTCAAAAACTAATTAATTAATGAAAAAAACCATCCCTAAAATTGTAAACCATACTATAATAAGTACTTTTAAAAAATTGGTAAAAATAAATCAAGAAATGAGGAAGAAGAAGGAAATTTGAAAACGTTAAATTATTTTTAAAAAATTAAATTTTAAAATTTTTTGTTAGTTGAATTTTGATGTTTCACGTGAAAATCATTTTGTTGAACAATAGCACTTCATAATATACAAGTAAAAGGGATAAAAGTTATTAAATAATAAAAAAAAAATGTCAAAAGGTGCCAAGTCCCCTTAAACTTTTCAATTTTTCAGAAGCATTCATTGCAAAGTGAAATGCAAAATACATTGTTACAGTTGGAAGAAATAATTATAAAATGTGTAATTTTGAATGTTTTGAAGCACTTCCGTATTTAACATAAAGTACAGTAGAGCCGCGGTTATCTGAGCCCCGACTAACCGAGTTCCGGGTTAACTAAGGTACATTAGTCTATGAAAACAACGTATTTGGAGTGGGCCAAATTATTATTATTATTTTTTTTTTTTTTTTTTGACGCTGTAGCCGCTGGCAGTCACTGACGTTAGTTGCTCTTTCACTTTGCTAGTGAACAGTTTGTTTATTTTCGTTTGTACTCTACTGTATTTGCAATGTAATGAGTACTAAACGCAAACGAACTGTTGTGCCTTTGGAGACTAAATTACAAGCCATCAACAAACTCGAAAAAGGAGAGACAATTAAAAAAGTAGCTTTAGATTAGGTGTGAGAGAATCACCCCTTCATAATATGCATAGTAAAAGCCTTTTTTCACGTCTTTTTTCAATTTTCATTAATTCCATCCACGTTTCCTTGTCGATTTGGACAGAATCCGTGTTATCCGAGTTTTCGATTATCCGAGGTAACCTCGGTCCACATTACATCGAATAACCGAGGCTCTACTGTATGATTCCTCATAATTGGTTTTAATGTATTTGCTAAAAAAGAATATAGATTTTTTGTAGCGTATTGTCGTGTGGTATGTTTTGTGTAACGTACGAGGTGTAATTGGAAAGTTTTAAGAATGGGCTTGTAATTTCACAATGGCGGTACTTACATGCTACTGTGATGCATCTCTTTCAAATTAGTCCCCTGAACACACTGACTCCAACGGTGTTTCCAGTTTTGGAAACATTCCTGGATTTTTTTTTCTCGAGTGTGTTAAGGACGCTCGCCGGATATGCCTGTATGTCTTCAATCGAGTCAAATCGCTTCCCTTTCAGTGAAAATTTATGTTTAGGAGACAGGTAGAAGAATTTTTGGCAAAATTTAACATTCCTGTGCTTCCACAAACGCCCTATTCCCCTGATATAGCCCCTGCGGACTCCTACCTGTTTCCTAAACTGAAATTTTCACTGTCAAGTCAAATCGCTTCCCTTTCAGTGAAATTGAAAATTTATTTTTAGCTATCATAGTCTTATTGCATATAAATTGTATAGATAGTTAACTGGATTACTTTTGGGATTCAGATTATCTTTTTTTTCTTTCATTTGACTATTATCAAAATTTTAACATCCATTCAAGTCAAGATTTACTTTCATTACTATATATATATATATATATATATATATATTATATATGTATTATAAGATACGAAAACCTAGTTTGTATATCTTACGGTGAATTTCCGTAATCAGAGAATGTTGACAATCACTGGTATATGTCTACATTCACCATCTATCAGACCGGTGATTGTCGACATTCTCCAATTTCCGACATACGCCGTAACATATAAGTATATGTATAATAATAAACTAATCCCGTGACATAGTTCTCTGAAGATTAGGCTATTGCATTAAGTTCATGTCTTCTTATTAATGTATGTATTTATAAATATGTCTATCCTTTTTTCTAAATTTGTTTTTTTTTTTTTAAATTTCAGTTCAGTCATAACATTGTTTTATTATATTTTTTAGTTATTTTTTAAAGTGTTGTCTTTTAAATTTGCGAATAACGTTTTGAGAGCATAAAAATAAATCCTGCTTTACCTTTTATCTTCAAGTTTCATTTATGGATTTTTTTTTGTTCTAAATATATTTTGTTTTATGTTGAATTTATTTATGAAGTGTTGTATAAAAGTCGATTTTACTTCTTTTTTTTTTAGTATCTACCTATTCAAGTTTGAAATTAAAAACCGTTGTATGTTCAAATCTGAAATATTCACGCAACGGAAAAAAAAAAAAAAATACTGAAATATAATGAATTACAATTTGGAAAGAGGTTTTTGTTTCTTTTCTTGGATTAGTTTTTCAAAGATTCTTTTTTTACATGTTCAAAAGAAATTTTTAGATAATTTGAATCATAAGACAATCGAGGTAAGAGTTACGACTGATATTTTTGTTGACTTCATAAAACTACAGGCTGTTTTAGTTCGCTATGAATTTTTTGTCTTATGCTCATTTTGCTATCCGTTAGGGACAATGAATCATTTAAGATTTCTGCCTGGTGGATAATTTTAGACTATAACAGTTCTGAGTTTGAATATTTTACTTTAAGAGTAGTGCCAAAATCAACATTTAAGGAAAATACTGATGAAAATATCAAGTACAAGATGATTTCAAAGCTATTTTTTGAATAATAGTTATTATTTCCTTATAATTTATTGTTTAAAAACTTACAACTGTAATGTTATAAAAATGACGTGCTGCATGAACTAGTATATTTTATAAAGTAAAGCTTTGAGAAAAAGTTTCATTAATTACTTTGAAATGCACTTTTATCTCAAATGTAATTTGTGCTATTGTGCATTATTGTTTCCTTAACTACTCCTATAATGTGGTTAAATACGTGAAAAAAAATGATTATTTTTTGACTCGTAATATTAAAAAAATATGAAAAAGTGTACCAGTCCTGCTAACAACACATTTATATCCAAAATTATACAAAAACAAGAATTACTAAATCGTCCAAGATTGATATCTTTACAATTACATAAAATTATCACAAGAATATTAACTATTTTTTGCATAAATGCGAAATATTAAAAATAAATAAGATTTCCTTTTTTTAGCCTACTTTCCCGTAAAAGTAAAAAAAAATAATAATAAAGCATGAAAGAAGGCTTAATTTATCGTGAAAATATCGTTAGAAATCAAGAAATGTCAAAAATAAGTTAAGTAATTAAATAAAGATTGAAAAATAAAAAATTTGAAAGTAGGGTTTTGAGATGGGGAAAAAGTGTGTCGGTCTGTCTGTCGGTCTGTCTGTCTGTCGGTCTGTCCCCCCCCCCTAATAACTTTTGAACGAATTGTCCGATTGGAAAAATTCTTTTTGCAATCGAAAGATCTCGGTGAGGACATCTCATTTCCATATTTTACTTTTTGGTTTGAACAATTTTTTGTTCAATTTTGAACAGTTCAAAAAATTTTAACATTAGCGCCTATGGGTGAAAATGAAGCAAATTATGTAAACTCTGGGTACAAGATATGAGTTCCCATGAACAAGCTCACTGGAAGAAGTTCTTGGCGTGAAATAATGATTTGAACAATTTTTGTTCATTTTTGAACAGTTCAAAAAAAAATTAACACACCGCCTACGGAGAAATTTCAATCCTATATAATTCCTGATCTAACGGACCGATTTGCTTGGAACAAACTTTATCGGAAAGCTCTTATGACGTAGAACATGTACAAATAGAAAGTTCATCCAGAACTAACGAGCCTATTTTCCTATGAAATTTTTTGATCGGGATTTTCAAGAATATTTTTTAATTAATGAATGATTAAATGAATAAGCAAAAGAATGAATGAATAAATGAGTGAATAAATACAGGAATGAATTAATAAATAATGATTGAATAAAATATGTATTAACCGTTGAAAAAGGTATATTTGAAGCAATTAAGAACTAAAGCTAAACGAGAAAGACAGAGAGAGATATAGCTAGATCATAAATTTGAATTCGGTGTATACGGGAAAGTAGGCTCGTATAGTTCTAGACGGAACTTCTTGTTTAATAATCAAAAAGTTATCCAATTATCTACATGAGCATTTTTACAGAAAATAAACGCTCATTTTCCTTAAACATTCCAGTTAAGCATATTAGTGCTATGATTAAAATAAGAGATAAATTTCATTCTCTTGATAAGATTAACCTGATGATAATATTCTCGAGTACAGAAAAGCTCATAAAATTAATTAAGACTTCCAAGAAGGTAATCAATGAATCGTTAATCATCTTTATTAATTTTCCTCCCTCTTATAAGATTATTGGCGAAATAACTTCTTGCATCTTAGATAAAAAGATCTTTTATAAGAAAACATGCATGAATTCTTACAAATAAGCTATTTTTTACACAAACGGATTCAGACATTTTTAAAACTCGTTCAAGTAAAGAAGTTTTTCAATTATTATTTATTTTTAATTTGTTCATGCATGAATGATAAAAACAAAATAATGAAGCTATTCCGAAAACATAGTTTACACTGTGCGAAACGAAAGATGAAAATGTGCGTTTCTTATGTATTTTCGGTTGAAAATTACGCAAAAGCAATCATTTCCTTTCTACAACGCACCATTTTCCCAAAAATACCCATTTTTGGTTTTTACGTATTTTCTCAATAAAATTGTATACTTTTGTAGTTTATTGACTTAATCTTATATATAAGTGGCTTATTCTGTATGTCTGCCCGCTAAGAATCCCAGGCAGTTTTACCGATCGGGACCACATTCGGCACGGTTAATGTTTACGACTAAAGAAATTCATCGCTGCGAAAATGAAAGTTGTGACTCAATTATTTTTTTCTTTTAAATTATTTCTTTTAATTTTTTCAATAATTTTTTTACACCCGTTTTATTTTATTTTTGCATTGTTGCCCTCCTTTCCAACCAAAAATGACAGTTGCCGTGTGAACAAACAAATCAATGCAGTTGCCATTGTTATTGTAACAAATGTAACAAATATACTAATAATAATCGAAACGTTTATCTAGCCTATTGAGTGAGGCTTCGCTGTATTTGCAATTTCCGTTAAAAAATAATGTATACTCGAATTTAATTTAATCCTTTCTTTCTTTTTAATTTATTTATTTATCGTTCGCGCTTTTTTTATTTTTCTTATTAGAGTGGCAGCGCTTTTTTTGCCCAGTTTCGTTAAAACTTTTGTTTTGAAAAGCATAATAAAATTTTCAATAAGTTATTTCGATGATAAATATATATTTTTCACAAACAATTTGGTTATGTAGTAAATAAATATATAGTAGTGTGGGGCAGTAAGAAAAGGGGCGTTCTCGCCCCCTGACATGGGTAATTCAGTTTGAATTCGCCGATACCTTTGCACAAATCATTTTAATTACAATTTAGAATATCTAGAACAGCGGTCATTTCGCATGACCGCCGGGCTTACTAGTTTATTATAAATTAGCTGACATGCCCGACTGTGCGCGGGATAATATTGCATCATTCGCAGACCAAGTGCCACATGTCCAAAATTAAGTAAATAGACAGTACAAAAATTAAATAAATGTTAGGAAATAAATCATTTGAGTAAAATATGGAATCAATCAAAACCGATACGTAACAAAGTTAAAATGAAGCAGAAGATCGCCAAATTGCACTGCAGTAATGGAAGCATTTCGCAAATACTCCATGATCCTATAGTGTAAATCACGTGTTGAATAAAATGTGAACAATATTACAGATACGGATCATTGGGCGCTGTTTGGAAAAGTTACGAAGCGCAAAATAATATATTGAGAACAATTAACGGGATAAGGGCGAGGAAAAAAATTATCACCACCTGGCAAAATTTAAAATTTTATCAAAAATAAGCGATATCGAAAACCGTCCAACCTAGTTTTTATCGAAGGAATAAATATTAAATCGTAAGAACAGAAAGAAAAATCAACCTTAAGATAAAGTAGTTAAAAATCGTATGCAATTAACAATCCATAAAATCTGCATAAAAAAGAAATGAATTTTTAGAATTTGTTTTTCTCATAAAACAGCATGAATAAAGACAAAACAGCATTTTTCCAATCTTACGTTAACATAAATCATCTAGTTGGCGACAAAAGTGATATTTATTTTGGCGAAAACACGGAAATTGAGCAGATAAATTCAGAGATAAGCCTTGTTTTAAAATTCGAATATTACTTTAAATGAATATTGCGCATGTTCTATTTGTCCTACGAACTGCAAAAAAAAAAAAAAAAAAAAAAAATTGCATAGTTTTTACGGGAATTCATATGCTGCAAAAATCTAAAGCGTGGGACGTTTCTTCGATGAGATAAACCCAAAATAAAGTCTTGCTTAAAATTGGAATAAAAAAAGAGCAAATTCGAATTTTCGGAAAAACGCTTCGAGGTGCACGAGGACCTGACCCAAGGTACCTGTAAGGAAAATTTCTTACTTCTGGACCGTTCCATCTCGCCAGGAGGTGAATGACAGACACACAATCACTTTCGGTTTTATTTATATAGATATATTTTTCATTGAGAGTGAGATCTTTGCCATTCTGGCGACCTTTTTAGCGAACTTGGCTACTTTAGCGGCAGTTTTGGCAAGAAAAGCTTTACCTACTTTCCCGAAGTTTGGAGACATTCAGAAGACGACTTTCTTGTAGACTATTTTGCGGCGAAAGAATAAATCGTATACTCCCATTTTTTCCCCATTTATTCCTGTAGCATGTTCTACAAACACAGAGAAAACTTACGAAGTTATGAGTTCTATACTGAAGTTTATTGAGTACACTACAATCAATTGGCACATTTTTTTACAGATTTGAAAGTCATTAGAAAACAACAGATTAACAGAGATTCACCACATTCTACGAATGGAGTCGGGAGAGGAACAATCGTTATATCCATAAACCGTGGTCTCCTAGAAATAAAATCATCCCTGACACCAGAAACACATCATTCAAATTCTTGTGTGAAAACAAACTCTCAGAAATAGAAAAGCTAGCCAGGCTGGCCTTAAAATCAGGTGGTCATGTTTCCTCGAAGATGAGAAAGCTGGAAACTACGTAGATCTTGTTGGTAACATGATAAAATGTTTTTATATTATATATTGCCAATATTCATTAAAACTACTCTTTTTGCGCTTCTATATGAGCCTCTTAGAACTCTCTTGTATGAACCGAGGCACAATTAGTGATGAGCATGGGGAAAGGTTACATCAGGACATCTTAGTGTTAGAAAAGCGTTTCAGCGGTCGATAGAATGGAAGTATGCGAACTGAATATTGCTGGTCTGTTAACAGGGCACACCAACAGATGCTTACCAGTAAGAAACAGCCAAAAAATTCATTTTAGTGTTTGTGTTTTCAATAAGTAAGAATCAAGCACATTCTTCTATACCAAATTCTAAAAATATGAGAAATGGTTCTCCAACAAAAACGGTGCGGGATGAACCATTTTGGTTTTGATAATTACATTAAGTTCCCTTTTTTTTATACAAAATTTCATAGTTTCATGTAAAGGACAGAAAAAAAGTTCAAATTCGTTGCACAGTGTTATTCATGTCTGAGAAATAATCTTAGTTGAAACCTACATTAATTATATTGGATCGTGCAGTTTATGTACGTAATTTTACAAAATGATCTTGAAAAGTGTACACGTGAAACAAGTGACGTAAAATTTTATGAAATAAATGTTGTATGACATAAGCAGACCTGGAGGTTTTTGCAACACAGAAATTGATTTAACCTAATACATGACGCCAAAAAAAAAAAAAAACAGTAAGCTTTAAAAAAGTTTTGAAACAACAAAGCACACATTATTATGTTTGTTCTACTGCCTGCACTAAAAAAAATCTGTAAAAGTACAGAAGGAAAGCTGAGAGTTTCTTTAAATTAACAAAGAACTTGTTTGAAATCAAATAATCAAGTTTGTTGATAATCGTTTCTCAATAAAATTCTTGATTTTCCGCACTCTATAAAACTACAGATATTTATTAAGTTACGCAAAACTTAACACTTGAGATCTGTGACTACCAGTTTAAGATTGTAAACAAGAGAATAAAGAAACGCTTGAGGTCTGAGGCCTACCAACCCTTCAACGCGGCCTCAGCACCGGACGAGGAGAACGACTCCTACGCCACCTGTGCATTTGGAAGAAAACTGGTTGATACCAAGTTACATGATTGGCCTTGTCTGCAAAGTCGAATCGAAAAAGAGAGTAGTGATACAGCCTTATTGATGCTCAAAGCGGTAATCACAGTCAAGTTAGCTTGGTTCCGAGACTACGCACATGAAGGGATTGAAACCAACCTGTACGATTTCCAAATCTACTGCAGCCTCGCTAACGCCCTGGTCAAAGTCAGCACCAAGCTTGCTACCTATGAAGCGGAAGACGATTATAAGGATCAAATCTCCCACCTTAAAGACCAACTTGAAAAGAATGAAAAGGAATGCGTTAAGCTACGTTCCGAGGTACGCAGACTCACCGAAGCACTCAACGAAAAGGATAAGAAGCCTCCCACAAAAAATTTGAAGAGAAGACCAGTAGTCATCATAAACGAAGGTAATCCAGCTCTCGCATTAACTAAGATAAAGGAAAAACACAATGAAAACTATGAAATTAAGCTTGTTAAAGACGAAGTAAAAGTGCACCCCTCTACTGAAGACGGACACCTAGCGGTCATCCGCTATGCCGAAGAGTGCAATAAGGAGTACTACGCCCCAAGGTTCGATCAATGCCCGCCCATCAAAGTTATTTTTAAAGCGACTCCCAACCAACTTTGATCCCAAAACCCTGGAAAAAGAATTAACAGCACAAGACAGGAAGTCTCTCCAGATGAAGCAATTCCGCGGGAAAAATGGACCTTTGCCCATATTCTGCGTGCACTTGCCGCACACTGAAGAAAACTTGAAAATATTCAGAGAACCCCTCACTATAGACGGTTTCGTCGTCAAGACGGAAAAAATGAGACGCAGAAATGGCCCCACCCAATGCTTCAGGTGTCAGCGGTGGGGTCACAACTCCTACGCATGCAACATCAGAGAGCGATGCAAATACTGCGCAGGCAGCCACCGATCCAAGGACTGTCAGCAAAAAGAAGGCCCATCGCAGTGCGCAAATTGCCACGCAACGCACCCGGCGACAAGTTTAGACTGCCCAAGACACCCCCAGAACCGAGCTGCCAAGAAAACGGCGCCAGCCAGAAAATGCCCCACTCAGATGCAAGCCCCCAACCACAAACGATCAAATGACTTACTGACTCTCCTGAAGAAAGCCCTTCAAGAGTACGAAAACGAGAGGAATTGACGATCTTTGTTTCACCGAGCCCCGGCTCATCTTTTTTCTCCTACCTTTCCCTTCTCTGCCCTTCGGGGACCAAGAAGTATGCCTTCGGGCACTTGATGACCATACCATTGACTCCTCCCAAAGGATATCCGGGTAAAAGGCCCCTTCAGGGCCTGATCGCCCATCTGCAAATCTAGGTGATAATGATGATGATGATGAGGCCTACCAATACCTCTGGATGCTTCATTGGCCGGGAGGCGTGGGCTCAACTGAACACACCTTCCACTTTGTGTACCAGAAATAGTAATTCAGCGTACTCGCAGATGAGACCACGTTTGCGGCACATTGTCTTTTGCACTCATTTTACAGAATGTTCTTTGTTTTTTATTCTCTCTAATTTTCTTTTCCAAAGACGTCTTTTTCAAAGTAGTTTCTTGTTTTAAATCCCTGTAGTTTTACAATAGACTCTCGATAAAAGATTTCCAGGAGGCTATCATGTATTTTCGTGCTAAAATGCTTTATAGTGTATTATTGCCAGAGAGACAGTGAGTTATATCAAAGGAAAATGTACAAAAGGTTTAACGAAGTCATGAATTCATAGGAATGACGAGTTTTTAACGTACTGAGATTGGAAGATCCCCGAAGATCACCGACCACGAAAAATCGTTTTCAACACAGATTAAGTGTTTAAGGTCCTCATCATCAAGTTAGTGTTGGTCACTCTATCGTGTTACCTATTAATGTGTAAACATTTATCAGTATCCGTACATCGATTTCAGTAAACTCACTTGATTAAACATGAAATTAAGCTTTATCCCTTACTCATGTCACGTCCTACTTTTACATGGTTAACATAGTGAATCCATTGTAATATTGAGTCGGTACTATAATTGTTAGGAACGCGTGTTTAAAAAATGTATTGCTTACAGTTAACTTTACGAAGAATATTTGTTTCCGCATTTTTTCCGAATCTGCGATAAATTCAATAGCTCGTCTGTTTGTGCTTCGATAAAAGTGATACTTCCTCAAAATTATGTCATGGGTGCATATATTTATATGAGCTGATATTTGCTGTGTCAAAATTAGTTTGATATATGGCTATTTGATATCAAAAAGTTTTGATATTGAATGTATTATATTTTAAAACGGAAACAACGTAATAAGTAAAATTATCTTTGTCGGGGCCTACTTACGGGTAAACAATTGCGAAACATTTATCAAATATACTGAAACGTTTTAAAGGCTATCATAAACAATATATTTTGGGCACTGATATTGCAGACAATGTAATTTTTTGATTATTATCATTTAAAGTATTCTAATAAAAAAATTAAAATGTAATGCTTGTGTTTTTATAATTTACGTAGTTGTAATTAATAGTAAAGTTGGTAAATCAGGAATCAAAATATTGATTTTTATATACTTGCATTTCCATCTTTTACAATTACGCATATAACGCGATCGCAACGCATTTTTTTTGTGACAAATCATTTATATCTTTCGTTTATTTCGCGATTAATCTGACAGGATATATGTTTAAGAGATCGATTCACTCAGTAGCAATAACCCTTAAAAATTGCCGTTAGAAATTAGAAAGTGAAACATTGCTGCTATTATAAAAACAAAGAAATTGATCGCTTGGTGGAATCTGATGGACTACCTTTCGAATGACCCAAAAATACACCACTTTAAGAGCGGGATTGCACTAACGTTATATTTATCTCAGTAAAAAGCATTGTGGGTAATGTGTCACACATGATGTAACCTTTTCATTATTCTCACATATAATTGAGTCATTTAGAGCTTCCAAAAATGTGAAAATAGATTACGTAGCAGGATCAATAAATATAATACGTTCTCCGTTTTGTTAAAATGGATACCCACTGTGAGAAATAATGGCCATTTGATGCGAAAAATCAATAAGTAATGAAGATTCAAGCAACATTTTATGGATATTAATATGGAATATTTTTAGCATAGATTTCACATAAAGTAATATGATAATAAAATTATGCGTAGATATTGGTTCTTTTTGTGTTCTTTTGACTATCTGCGGATTTCATACATTAATTCAAGGCATTAAAATTCATGTATTTATTGCACAATTTACATTGCTCAACTTTTTTCACGTCATGACAAATAAATATAAAAATAATAAATAAAAACGTAAAATAAGTAATTAAAGTTTATTTGAAATCGTTTCTTTAACATACTGGGTTGAAAGCTTCTCTCTTTACATCTGTACTCATCTGTAGCTTTAACGAACAGACGAAGAC
Organism: Octonoba sinensis; assembly: GCA_038502835.1. Lineage (NCBI taxonomy): Eukaryota > Metazoa > Arthropoda > Arachnida > Araneae > Uloboridae > Octonoba > Octonoba sinensis. The sequence goes on along the minus strand of CM076602.1, from coordinate 103,668,201 downwards.
AGACATAGCCTCAGTATCAGTTGACATAGATAATTACATGTTGACAGGTTAATTTTAGATAGCTTTAGGGCAAATGGCTGACTTTGATAATTATAGACAATTATATTAAAACAATGCGAAATGCAAATGGCATACATTTTTCTAAACTAAAATGGTTTTTTCTTTTTAACATCTTTACGTTTTTTTTTTCTTTTTCCATACTGGAATATAAAGAAATTAAAAGTAGAAATGCCAAAAAGAAAATATGTGTTATAAAAGAAAGTACTTGATTACCAGTTTAAAATGACTGAAAAATAAGTTAAGGATTAGTGGCCGAAAAATCAACTGAAATTTGCCACATGTATTCTTATTTATTTTAAGCTATGAGTTTTTCGGAGCTGAAAAACATTCAAAATGGATAGACTTATCAAAATATTTTATAGTATTTATCAAAAATAATGTTTTTTTTATACAACCATTAACATTTCAAAGGTAACTCTTAATAAAACCATAGAAACAACTTTAGATATTAAAATAATTGCTTTCCTGAAAAATTGCCTTTTTCATTTTACATGTTTTTTTATTTATCTATTTATTTTCGATATTTCCTGTTAATTGTAGTTGCAATTAGTTCCATATTCGGCTTCCAGAGTTATTTTATATTACATATAGACTAATCAGATCAAATTGACTATGCATAAATTGCAGTATTACAAACGGAAAATTGGTTACTGAGGTAGAAGCGAAAAGAGAAAAAAATAATAATAAAATAAAAAAAAAACACCATAAGGTAGAAAGTACTGCCAATATGATATAGGAAAACAAACAAACACAATCCTCAAATATTAAACCAACCTAGTTTCAAAATGATGTCGCTTATGGAAGCAATCTTCTAACAAATTTCAGAAAATTCTTCACTTGAATTTGGTACAATTATTGATGATTGGATGATTCCAATTATTCTTCGTAAGATGAATATACCCTGTGGCGTAACAATTTATCAAATATTAAACTACAACGACCACTAATATCTGCCGCTAAGGCCAGGGTTTCCCAAACCTATGTCGCGAGACAGTTCTGATGGGGTTAGACGTACTCCTAATTTTAAAGTACACACTTATCAACTTTTATAACAGTCACTATTAAAAAAATAATTAGTATCAATTTTCTTTTTCGTTTCTAAAGAGGTGAATTACCGCCATTATAATACCTCAACACAAACATGATTTCCGAGAAAAAAAAATATTTCTGCTACGGTCAAGATGAAAACAAAGTTGCGAAGTACAACGATTATCGTTAGGAGTACTTAATTTATCTAATACTTACGTTTGGATGGGCCCAAGAGTACGTGTTAAATCTTATCTTGTTTATAAAACTGGGTCCTAGCAGTCAATTTTAATTTTGAAATCGATAGGGTTGTCATCCGTCCATGGGTGATTCTCATTCGAAATTTACGAAAATTGCAGAGCACATGTTCAAAAAATCAAAAAACAGTCAGTTTCTTGGAGTGTTGACCTCCTATCATGTGTGTCCCACCGGTTTTTTGTTTGTTGATACGATCATAAGCACCGTGTAACATTTCACACTGGTAGTCCAGAAGTGAAATATTTTTGCACTAATTAAAACAATTCTTCTAGCCAACTATGGGTTTGTCGTATAAGTTACAATTTAAGTACCAACAATTTACTTTACATCTTTTTCTCTCTTGATGTAAATACGCTGTTCTCACTAATAAAGTGCCTATTAAAATCATAGCTCATTCGCCAAAAAAAAAAAAAAAAATGGGAGCAAAGCTTTTGAGGTTTTAAATCGGTTTGATTAATGTGATTTCTTTAATATATAAATCTTTACATCTACTTTAGATGTATCAGTTTTTGACAAGTAAACTAAATTTTTGCCAAATGCTTGTAAGAACCTCTTTGTAATCATTTTCTTTTAATGTAGTGAAAACTTTTCCGGTGTTATGAACAGCCAGGTTGACGTATTTCGGATTGAAATGGTGTTTCGTTAAAGAAATATTTCTCATCTATGATTTCGTGAAACACATGTAATTTATGAAACGGCGTTTTCAAATTATATAAAAAGAAACCAAAGTTAACTAGTATTATCCATTTATCTGTTCGAGTATTATGTGATTGTTCATTTATTGGAAGGATTGAACAGAATTGCTTTATTGGAACTACATAATTTGTTTTAGAGATCTGTGCACTTGAGCGTAACCATTTGATCCCTTCATTGAACCTAATATTTTAGAGCATCCATTACACTATTTGAATACGAATAAGGTAACATTAGTTAAAAGTAAAATATTTCGAGAGATAAGCTAGCCCATGAGTTAAATTGACCGTTTCCTCTCTTATTTCGAAATATGTTTCCGCATGCAGTTTAAATGGAGTGGACATTAGGGACAAGACGGAAGAAAAAAGTTTCTCCAAAGTTAGAAATACATGAACATTTTTGCTGTGAATAAATTGATTTATGCATTTTTGTTCTAGACATTTAACGTTTTTAAATCGTTCTAAAAGGTATTTTTCAAGGTTTAAATTAAGATCATATCGTTTCTTGTTAAGAAAACTTTAAATAAACATATATTAAAGTAAAATAGCAGTAAAAAACTATATTAATATTAATATAATTAAGGAAACTACCACAATACACGAAGAGTATTATTAAATACTGCTACTTACAAAAAAAGTTGAATAATAAATTTTTCGAAAAAACAAAAAAGAAAGAGAGAAAATAAATAAACAAATAGTTATTTCAAGATTTTTTTTTTGTTTGCTTATGATTTACTGATACGTTTTCTTATTTCCGCTTTCAGGTACAATCAAAATAAAAGTATGTCTTCTAAAACCAAATAATTTTCAGCTGTATTCTTATACTAAACACAAACTGATCTTTCTGCATTGGAAAATTGTTCGAAATTAAGACCTAACAAAGGAGAAAATTTAAACTTTAAACTTCTTCTATATGACATTTTAATTTCTAATCTAAACTTTACATTTTAGAACAAAGTTTGTTGCAAAATTTCTAATTGAAAATATTCTTTTTTTTTTTCCTGAATTTATATATCACTTATTTAAAATATATCTTGTTTATTTTTTCTCCAACGCATGGCTGTTAAAGTTCGCATAAAATATGGGAAGAAAGACCTCACGTTTTATTTATGAATAAAGTGCACTGGACAGTTCAGGATGATTTTAGGCTGTCCAACAGAGTATTTAATTTAGAAAATATTGACAATAATTTTAAAAATATAAATACATTGTTTAGACTAGCTAGTAGCTAAGGACAAAATCTGAATACTTCTTAAGTTGTTTTCATAGTTGCAAAATGTTAAAAGTTAACAGGGACGAGGGTGAAAAATTAACATCTCTAAGTAAATGAATGTTTTTGCTCGCTATCACACAACACTGAAGCAAATGTTTTACAAAATATATAGGACAAAGTTAGTTTTTCCTAAAATTAACATTGATCTGAAGAAAGCCAAAATATTTCATGCATTGCTTTCAGATTCATACATTGCTTTCAGATTAAAAATGTTCCTGGGTGTTCTTTGGATAGAAGAATCTTTTTCTAAATCCAATCTTCATTTATTCCAAAAACTATACCAGCTATAGTAATGATAGTAATGATTATTTTTAAAAAAATGGTTCTAAAAAAAGAAGACATTTTCAACGTTTGCGTTTCTACTAAAGATAAGTAAAAAGCATATCTTTTACCACATATACCCCTGGGAATAGCTTTAATAAAAGAAATTGCAAAATTAAAATAAGAATTATATCAAAATGAAACGTTGAGTTAAAATAATGATTTCATTATTTTTTAAAAATACGTTCACGCCTTCAAATCTTAAAGAGATTTATTTCAAATAAATAGCCTTCTTTCTTTTTTACGTTTCTCCCACAAAACGTTTTTTGCCGAAGATGACGCCTTTTCAGTTAGAAAAAATATTTATTTTCTTGATTAATTAACTTAAGTACGTAAAGGCAAAAAGCTAAGCTCCTGTCATCAAAAAACCACTATTAGAAAAAAAAAGCATTCTATATGAGAAACACTTAATTTTTTACCGACACTGAATTTATTTCTAACTTTTAGATAAAAAATTTTCATTTACTAATTTGAAGAAAGGTGCACACTATTTAGATTAAAATACGGGAAGTAAATATTTACAGAAATTGTATGTTTTTTCACAATCATAAAAAAGGTAACGTTACATTAATTTTTCACTCACAAATAGAAACAGGTATAATTTACTCTATCTTTTTTCCCGAATTTCGGCTGCAATTAAAAGGATTAACAAAACGTCGTCTTATTTGCATTCGTAGCATAAGGTTTGTGTATTTAAATAAAAAAATAGCATTAAGGCATATATAAAACGACTAATATTTTACATATTTACATCACCAGACTTAAGGAAACAAAACAGTTTATTAACTCTAGTAAAGAATTAAACAAACTTAAAATGTATGTCTCTATCATAATTTAAAAATTATAATATAAATATAGTTAAATCTCTATTTAACTATCTAAATTATTTATCTATCTCGCGAAATTATCTAGATAGATTAAAATCTCTGTTATAATTTTTAAAACTTATGTCATAAATAATATAATGTTATTTTGTAATACAAAAATGTGTAAGAAAAATAAATTTTTTATCACTTAAGGAATTATTTTCTATTTATAATCGGTTTCTCAGTGGGCTAAAAGAAACGTGATGGTAATCATTATTTCAAATCTTGCAATTATTCACTTAGTCATTGATTGCGAATTTGCTGCTAATGTATTTTTAAATACAGTAGGAAATCCATTAAGATCAACTCGGAAGTACGTAAATGATTATGTAATTACCTCGCTTCTCGAACAACTAGAAATGATGTAATACATTTATCAGCAGTCTCTGAAAAGTACGGAACATTTTTGAAGATAGTTAAAAAGAAAATACTTTTTATTTCTAAAGAAAATAAATTGTAATTTCATCAATGATACCAATGTCATATTCATGTATCTCCTCGTAGCTTAAATCTCCTTAAGTTATATGTTTGTCTCATGAACTGAAGATTCAGTAAACCTTTTTTTTTAACTTTTAGCGTTCTACGGTATTAATAATAGCTTTATTATCTCAAAAAAATATTTGCAAAGATCTCATGCATTGTCTCAATTTTTGCTTAATAATTGCTTTTTACTTTTGGCATTAACTTCCACGATTTGGATGTCCGTTAATACGTGGGAGGTAATAGGATAAATATGAAGGCAATATTCTTTATAATAATTACTTTCAGATGAGAGTAATGTTGCCTGAAGGAACAGATTAGTCTTTTTCAGAGTTTGGCCCGAAGTCACGGACTGCTTTGAATTTCAACTTTGATATGCACACACACACACATAGTATATATCTATACATATATATACATGTAATTCTAAAACAGCTAATGTACTTCTTCAGTCCACATTGTCTTCGTATATATATATATATATATATATATATATATATATACTTATTTCATTAGTAAGTTGCTCGATTTTGCAATTTATTTCTTTTTTATATTTTACTATAAAATCTTACTAACAAAAACCTTCGGAATTGACTGGACACATAAGCTACTGACTATTAAAATAATGCACAGCCTTATCAGCATTCGCAAAATTCGGCCCGGACAACATATGACTTAAGGCATCAATTAATAGAGACAAATCACTCCGTATAAGTCCATTACCTAGATAATAAAAGTCTCCCCCCATTTACTTCAAAGAATTCACATTACGTACTTGGTGATGGCAAATAAACCAGAAAGTGTAATGGCAGAATAATCTCTGCTCAACTTTGTTGGGCTTTAAAATGCTTTATGTTTCAACTTGTTTGTTATTAAATAGTTTTGGTGTTCTATAGTCGTTACCTTCTAAATTCTTTCCTGAAGTAAACGTTGGCGGTATTTGTGTCCCCTGAGACCATTAGCTTACAGCACGATTTTGCGCACCGGGAACTCATATAAAACATTTTATAAAACGTAGCTGTTAAGATATTTAAAAGGGATTTTAAGTTTTACGCATTAGATAAATCTGAAAATTACTCATATAGGTATAACGCACTGGATGAGTATTAGTCTTTTCATAAGTTTTCTTGTTAACAAGAAGTATCACAGATATATTTTCAAAATGTTGAAATCTGTATTTTGCCGTTTAGCATTAGGGTAGCGCATCTGATGGATTTGTTTGTTCACAAATATTATTAATGACCGCTTGCAAAGAAGTCACAATTCCATGAACTAGAAGGTTTGACAGTCATGTATATCGTGCTTGAGTTCGTATATGCTTGAGTTCGTAGCAAATCGCGTCTTTCAATTTTTCTAAAGAAGACGCAACGTAAATACCGAACTAAAAACTATTATTTCTGTTGTAATCTTATTGTGATTTGAGGTAGTGTTCTATCTTGCATGAATCTTAATGCGTCGACGACGCATTTTCTAATAGAACTGCAAATGTGATAGCATGTAGCAATAATAATTAGAAAGGAACTAATAAGCAAACAATAACTTTGTTTCAAACCGCATTTAAAAATGCCAATTCCTTCCAATAGTATAAATTTTCGTTGAAATATTTAAGCATTTGTGGGAAACCAAGTATCAAAGAACGAAGTTCCACGAAAACTCCTAATTTTCCTTCTTGCTATTTTTATTAAAACTTTTATCCTTGCAAATCATGATAAATACTAACAACTTCTTCAACAGCATAATATCAACTTAAGTATCATTTTATATGATAAATGTAGGAGTTTAATTTGTATTATCTAAACACACACACACACAATAAATGGTTTCGCAAATTCAAATAAGGATTTTAAATATTTTGCATTTGATCATTTGTACCCTTAACTTGAATTTGGTATTTACCGCAGTTAAAAAAAAAACCATAAAAATTATCGCCAATGAAACAAATTACTGTTGCGAATGTATAATTTTTTGTTGCTTTATTCCACTCCTTTCTTAAATATCATAATTGTTTGTCAGCCTATTAAACATTTTAATTTTGTTTTCTTGCTATATGGAAATCAAATGTAATGTTTTTATCTAAGTATTGCACCACTTTAGCGTTACTGTTTCCTTGCAAAGATGAACAATGTTAATTCTTCAAATAAATGAAATTAGTTTCTCAATTATTTTTAAAGTAGAGTGTTTTTTGGGTGAGGAAATCAATTGAAAGGAAAGAGAAAAAAATGTTATCAATTCTCACTTTAAATTAGCAACTTATTCGTCCCCAAAGCCGTTAGCAATAAGAAATTCTAAATTGAAAATGCATATTTTTTTTCCATTACCCAAAAAATATGCAAACCGGAAAATAAAAATAAGGCTTTCGAATGATAGTTTCTTCATGTCTAATTTAATGAATTTTTGAGACTCTCTGAAAGTGTATTTTACCCTTTCAGCCTTCTAAAACAAAATATATTATGCCGTCTGAAGATCAATTACGTACCGTTTTAAGTTTAAAAAATAAATTCCAGTAAATGTATATTAAAATATTTATTTATAGCAAAAAAGAATCCACTAACGCGATTACTTGGCCTCTGAGATCTCTCGTAATGATCATGAATTTCTTCTGGGAATCTGATTAGTAAATAATTGCACGAATTATCCTTATTTGCCATTAATAACACTTAACTTTTTTAATACTGAAATATTTCCTATTTCTTCAGTTTCTCGTTTACTTGTTATCTTAAAAACATTCGAGAAAATAAACAATTATCGAAAAGAAAAAAAAAATCACACGATAACAGCATTCTTGCTAGAGCTGAAATGAAGAAATCAGAGATTATCTAGATTATGTTCTCGAGAGTATCACTTACTTTTGAATGAGTGCTCTTATTAAAATTACCTAGTAATTTTTAATCAAATAAAAGTGCTTTGTTGATAATCAATCAGAATATTATTGCTTTTTTCTAAATAAAAAGGCTGCTTTCTCATCATATAGGGTGATTAGAATTAAAGTTGCCCTGTTTAGACCTACGTAGAACTTATTTGATGTACAGTAAAACCCCGTTAAAACGTGGTTGTCGGGGGACATATTTGGCACCTGCGTTATAACATAACCGCGGTGTAGTGAAACTACCGCGGAACCACATTCACGAAACAATACTCGCTTTTGTTGCATCATTTTAAAATATATATATTAGTCGTAACTTTTCTTCCAAAAAGCATTTTTTTTTCTTTTCTTCTTTGCTGCCCTTTTATTCACTGTAATTGATGTGCAAGAAGCACACATCGCAACTGTCTATCGAGGATAGGTTATAAACCAACTCTTAATGTTATCAAAATAGGATTGTGAAGGGGGAGAGGTCTTAAGAAACAATTAGATTTGGCAGGGGAGAAAGGCCCTTCTGAAAGAAATAATGTTTTAAGTTTGAATACACTGGAGAATATGTTTACTTTTCAGCAATGCTAAAAAATCTGAAATACAAAGGTTGATAGCGCTATAGAAGAAGTTTCACATGCATAACTAGACTTCTGACAATGGAATAGTTAAGCATTGAACTGAACAGTCCGTGATAGATTGAACTCTGCCCATGTAAAGAGAAACAAGTCAGGGCGATTGCACACGATTTTGAAATCAAGCTATATAGTGTCCTAGGCTTGAAAGGCAGAAAAAGCATGAAAAAGGTGTGCATCAGGCCTATTTCAATAGGGCTTTATCTGTAAGTGTGTGATGGGGGATGGGAGCTCTTTGGCTAGAATATTTGTGTACTCGGACTGGCTTTGTTTACAATGGTAAATAAGGAATGACCTTTAAATGGCAATGATAAAGGGTGGTTTAAGCGTCGGGGGACATGATAGTCTCCGCGGTATATCCGGTTAAGCGGTATACTGAGGCGCGGTATAACGGGGTTTTACTGCATTTGGAAATTGACATCTATGTTACCGCTATAGCTCGAAAGCAGTTAATGGAGATGTCACCCAGCTATATTATACAGATTAACTAGGATGATTCGTAAAAATGCGAAATCATGAATTTTCCGCGTTTTACGCAAGTAATGTGCACATATCTTTTGTATTGTTAATACTTAAAAAATGTGTTTCTCCAATTTTCTTAGCCTACTCCTTCCTACTATTCCTTTAGTATCAGTTTGGTTTCGCCGCAGTCTTAAACCACTTGGTTCTTTGTATTATATTTTTAAAATTGATTGTTGGTTGCTTCTATCATCTATTTTGTTGATTGTTTGACTGTATCAAACTGATTATTTAGTTGTCGAAAGAGAAAATAAATTAGATTATGTTAATTTCCATGTAATAATATTTTTAACTGTTTTTTTTAATTACAATTTTTAAATTGTCGGTAAAATAGTTAGGGCATTACCGCCCAATTGTCAGTTCCTTCCTGCCTTCTTGTTTTTTCCCACCTTGTTTTCTAAAACCCAACAAACATTCGGAGGTTTCGCAAGTTTTTACGTTGTAATTAAAGCAGTGTATCAGATTGTGTGCGTGATTTGTTTTCCTTCAAAAAAGGACTAGCTTTGATGCAAGTAATATAACAGCATGTTACAACGCTGTATATTTTTTCAGTAGTCTTATTTCTAAATCGCACCACGAGTTTTGTATTTAAAAAACATAAAAATAATAAGTAAATAAATATAATTAATATTTTATATTTTAAGCAAGTAAAAGAAAGAGTGTTCTGTGTTATGGTAGTAAAACTTGGTGATCGTTTGTGCAGTGATTTCATCTGCGTAAAATAACATTTAGAGTATTTGTTTTTTTTTTGTTTTTTTGGTTTCAGTTGTTAAAACTGAGATGCTTTTTATTACTATTATAAAATTTTTCAGCGAAAGATGAAAATTTATTTAGCTTCCCATATCAATTCCAAATGTTCTATTATTTTTCCTAACATCGCAATAATTCTCGTGTTCTTAATATATAATTTTCACCAGCAATCATTGTGTTATTTTCTTCTACGTAAAACGTAAAACGTTCGATAACTCAGAATATAACTGTGCAACGAATGAATTGAAGAAAAAATGATGTAATATGAAAATAAAAGCATAATAGCAAGCAATACTTTAAAGGTTCGTTTGAAATATTTTTATTTCACATTTATCTATTAAATTATTACATCTATTTTAAGGCGCTGATAGAAGGTCTCCTATTTATAATCTATGCATGTTATTATCATCATTCGTGCTTTCTATTCTTAGAATATTATGCATCAAATATTTGTCAAAATAACAGTATTTAGAGCGTAATTAAGATCATTCATGGAAAACAGTATTATATTTTTCTCTAATAGTCATCATATTAACTACACCTGACAAATATAAAGTATAATTTTAGGATTTATTTTGAAATTAAAACTTCTCTCAACTACCGAGTTATACATCATTTTTATAACTCGGTATATTATCTCACTGTCTAAAGGTGAACAAAAGAATGTTCTATACCATCACTTTTGAGACGAAACATTCTGGCATAATTTCCATACCAGACACTACTGAAAGGGCTAATAGTGATTTTAAAAAGTATCGAGCAAACGTGCTGTAAATCTCAAACTTTATTTATAAATTTTGTTTTAAGAAAACTAACCGAGACAGTAACCTAATGACAAAATGATTTTACAAATTTATTAAGAAAAGTGCACTCGGATTTTCTGAGAACGATTCTATTTTTACTCCATAAATCAATAACTTATTTTGCCCCCGTTATTCTATTTTTGAAATTTCTAAGAATTGCAAAACATTTTCTTCACCATTCCACTTTAACAAATTGCACATAGCATTGATAAGTGGGCTTTTTAACAATTAATATATTTTTATAACTAATATCTTCGGTAAAAATTTAAACCCTGACAAACATGTTTAAAAGTACACTGTGTGACCATATAAATAATAAAAGTAACTCTTTATAAATATAATAAACAGAACTACTGTAAGACATATTTGTAACGCGATTATTTTGCTAATTAACGATATTCAGAAGCATGTTTTGCTAAAATAATAATTATTTACTTCGTAGAAAAATAACTACCTTAACAATAAGTTCACTAAAAAATGTTGTAACAATCGCCATAACAGTGTAACAACAATTCAGTCGATTAATTTCGGTTAAAGTATTAACCCTCTGTATCATACTGTAGACTTTAGGAAAGCTACGGTTCGGTCGATGTTTTTATAATTTTATTTATGAAAAATTTAAAAATGTTCTGTAATACGTGTAATTTGTTTATTTATTTATATTTTGTTATTATCTCGAATCCAAAAAAATCAAAAATCCAAGTTTACGAGTGATAGATGATTTAAAAATATATATCTTTTGATAATTAAAAAAAAATCCTGATACACGTATTTATTTCTTTCTGGATATCTTGAATCCAAGAAATCAAATAAATCCGATTGTTGAGTGATACAGGGTTAAATTCAAATTTTTCAGAATACATTATTTCTTGTAAGTTAATTTGATTTGTCTATTTTAGAATATTTCTTCTTTTACAACTTTTCAGTCCTCTAATAACATATTGCTATTTTACATAATAATTTACGAGCATATAATTTACGACATACACTAAACTACGTATGAATGGATTATTTTCATTTAAAAAGCATATTTTCTATTTCAGTTTTGTTACATTAAACAAGTAATTTATTTTCGTTCCCAGTAGCGATGCATAGAAGTGCAATTATTTGGGCGTTGTCTTCAATGACTTAAACGTTTACTTCGAATTATGTCACTTTCGTTCGACTTTCAATTTATAATGAGGAGCAATTTACAGCTGAAATAATTTTCTAAACGAAAAAAGCAGTTTGGTTTTTAGAGATGCAGTATAAAGAATAGCGATTAGCCTTATGTAGCATTTCTTCGGATAAAAAAAATATTTCAGCAGAGTATTATTCCACGATAAGGATTTTAATGTGGATAGGACAACTTCTATCGTTTTCTTCTTACGAAAAGTTTTACGGATACTGCATTTTCTAAATTAAATTTAGCATGTATCTACAGGTTGACTGAAAAAAATTATCTAAAATAATATTTGCGTTAATCTTTTTATTAAAAAAAATCTCTGTGAGAGCTTAGGACTGCACTTTATACAATTAGATGAAAGCGAAAAAATTAAAACAGAAGAAGGATTTTTTAAATTGTAATTTTAACTAATTTATCGTAGTACATGTTTCATTTTGAAATTTTACCGAGTTTATAAAAATAGTGCGACAGAAAAAAGAAAAAAAAACCTGAGGTCTTTTGGTGAAACTAGCAATTACATTTGTACTGTTTAGAAAGGTAATGCTATAAGCCAAAATTTTTAGAATTTAATAAAGTAGAGCTATAAGCCAAAACATTTAGAAAATAGAGATTATTTCTATCAGCAGATAAAAGCTGGCTAAGTGTGGTTAAAATCCGCCACATTGGCACAACAGAGCTACTTTGGCAGCAAAATGTGAAAAATCTAAAATACACTAAGCTTTTGTTGTACTAGTAGGCTGTTATATCTAAAAAGCTTAGCAGGATCAAGTAGTTTCAGCCCGGTAGTCCTTTTAAGTCATGTATAAATTAATGCAATAATCTCTATTTTATGTAATCAGCAAAATTTTATACATTATTTTGAACTCCATTATCTGTATAAAACTGCTTTGTCTCCAAAATTCAAAAGACATTTCCTAATAAAAGAAAGTAAGCTCTCTTCATTGATATAAAGAAAAACCAAATTTGAGTTATCCCTTTTAAAGTATGGCTCTTTGAAAATCAGCCAAATTTGAGGCGTGACATTTTTAACTGAATTTTGAACCAGCATAACTCGGCAGTAAATGAGCAATCAAATGCCACTTGCACGCCTTTATGACATGCCAGCAGGGTGCAAATGATAAAAGAATCCAGTTCAGAAAATATTTCTGTCAACAGATACAAACTGGCAAAGTGTGGTTAAAATCAACCACATTGGCACAAATGAGCTACTTTGGCAGCAAAATGAGAAAAATCTAAAATACACTAAGCTTTCGTTGTACTAGTAGGCTGTTTTATCCAAAAAGCTTAGCAGGATGAAATGTTTCAGCCCGGTTGTCCTTTTAAGTCATGTATAAATTAATGCAATTATCTCTATTTTATGTAATCAGCGAAATTTTATACATTGTTTTGAACTCCATTATCTGTATAAAACTGCTTTGTTCCAAAATTCAAAAGACATTTCCTAATAAAAGAAAGTAAGCTCTCTTCATTGATATAAAGAAAAACCAAATTTGAGTTATCCCTTTTAAAGTATGGCTCTTTGAAAATCAGCCAAATTTGAGGCGTGACATTTTTAACTGAATTTTGAACCAGCATAACTCGGCAGTAAATTGAGCAATCAAATGCCACTTGCACACCTTTATGACATGCCAGCAGGTGCAAATGTAAAAGAATCCATTCAGAAAATATTTCTGTCAACAGATACAAACTGGCAAAATGTGGTAAAATCCCCATTTGGCACAAATGAGCTACTTTGGAGCAAAATGTGAAAAATCTAAAATACACTAAGCTGTCGTTGTACTAGGAGGCTGTTATATCTAAAAAGCTTAGCAGTATCACCTAGTTTCAGCCCGGTAGTCCTCTTAGGTCATGTATAAATAAATGAAATATTATCATTTTCTGTAATTAGAAAAATTTTATACATTGTTTTGAACCGTTATTGTATAAAACTGCTTTGTCTCCAAAATTCAAGACATTTCCTAATAAGGAAATAAGCTCTTTCATTGATATAAAGGAAAACCAAATTGACGATGTGAATCCCTTTGAGGTTTATGAAGCTCTTATGGAAAATGAGCCATTAAATTGAAGTGCAGTTGAAATTTTTAAAATGAATTTTAGCCAACATAACTTGCAATATGTTTGAGCAAAATTCATGAGTGATTTGCACCATTTATGACAGCGTATAGGCTCATTATGAAAAATGTGCCAAAATTCAGCCATGAAATATTTCTAACTGAACCTTTTGAGCCATACAAAGCTGGACAATTGTTTGAGCAAAATCCGCCAATGATGAGAGAAATTAAAAATCATTCAGTTTAAAAACGTTGTACACCTAGTAGCTGGAAATGATCTTAAACCGCTTTAGCAGGATACCAGTTTCAGCCCGGTAGTCCTTTAGGTCATGACAATAAGAATCACAAAGCTTGTTTTAAGATGTTAAGGTCATTCAGAATTCCGAAATTGAAAAAGGCGTCCTTTACAAATACCATTGGCAGTTTTTAACTAATGCTAACTAGTGGCTGTATATTTAGACCGCTTAGGCAGGATCCAAGTTTGTCAGCCCAGGTGATCCTTATAGGTCATAGCCACTAAGTAACAAAAGTTGCATCAATTTAGTCGGAGTTCAGGCGAATGAAAAAAGGCGAACTTTACGAAAACTGGTATCATTATGACATTATTTATGAAGCTTGTTAATTTGAGACATGATCCATGAAAATTATAGCTCTCCACTTATTGTTCATGCAAAATCGAAGGAGGTGGACTTTCCGAACTATTTGTACAATTTGACATTTTTTACTGAAATTGTTGAATAACTGAATTGCAAAAATGCTCAACTTTTGTCACTGCTATAAGGTTCATATGCACGAACATTTCAATAATTTTATCCAATACAAGCTCGTGAAAATAATAAAAGGGGGAAAAAAAAATTTTTTTTTCTTTTCAGTTGCCATTACAGAGCCAACTTTTATAATTTTCCGCTCCGCATACGTCCGTGGTTCATAGGCTAAGTATCGCTGCCAAAAAGGTTAAGAACAACATTTGGAAATTTTGATTTTAAATTACGTGTTATTGGTTCAAGTGCGAAACAAGTTGAATAATGACACCTTACTCTTAATAAGAATTGAAGTATTTTGCTTCATTTACTAAAATGAAAATCGCCTTTTAAAGTGCCGCATGCATTAAATATAATTTAAGATCACTTTTATTAATTTTTTTTTTGAATTTCGCAATGATATTGCAATCGAAAATTTTATATTTAATCAATGTTTCTTATTGCGGTAAACATGACAGCAGTAATCGATGTAGGTAGTTTAAAACGTTTATTGTTCTAATGTTAAAAAATAAATCGGAATAAGTCATATATATTATTTCAATATATTCCAAACAGTATAGCAGTACGCATAAATATTCTCATATACACATAGAACTAGTAAAGTAATAATACATCAAGGCCTAATGATGTTTTTTAATGTTCCATGTTATTTGCATTTTTTAAATTGCTGTAAAAACAATTCAAAGCAACTTGTGACGGAATTTGCACCGGCAGCGTTTCTTAGGTAAGGCTTTAAATACACATATGTGTTAGAGAAATAAGATGTCATGATTACTTTTAGTTCAATTTTTAAGTAATAATTGTAAAGCTTTTGTTACTGAAATCACAATAGAATAATTGTTTACCATAAAGAACCAAAAAGGATTCTTTTTTTTTCAAATGAAATTTATATTTTGTCACTATTTATATTATTAAATTATTAAACAGCACATTCGCAACCAGTTGTCAGTAGCAAATTTTCATGTACCATTTTTTATTAAAAAAAAAAAGGTTTCCTAGCACATAATTCGTAGCGTTTTTTCAGTATTAATACTCGGAAGTGAAAGTGTGACTTAAACATGAATATCTTTATTTTTATTTATTTTTTCAATTATTATTATAATTACAGAATTCTTAACCGAAAATTTAAGGAAAACGCCAGTTCAGTGTAAATCGTAAATCTTCAGTAAGTTAACACGATATACAGTTTGAGACATTTGAATCAATTTACTCAATATATTCTTATTTAGCTTTAGAAAAAGAAAGGAAGGAAAATCGATTTGTTTACCGAAATTGGATTTTAACCTCTAAAAGAAGAGAAAGTATTAATTTTATTAATTAAGTTAAGGATTAGATAAGCTGTGGGGATTGAATTAAGAAGAACATTTTTGAATCCCTTGAAAGAAATCATTCATCAGTAAACGCTCCTCTAAGGGAGAAGGGTATAAGAAATGTTCAGAAAGTTTGGAACATAAACAAAAAAATAATTTTCTTGGATTAAACGAAGGAAGCAAAAAGTACCGATAAATGCATTATGAGAAGGTTAAAGATAAGGAAATGGTAGTTAATTACAAACTCCAGCTATTCCACATTAAAAGGAAATGTTCATCTTTTTTATACTTTAATGTAAAATAATTAAATTTTGTTTGAGTAAGTGAAAAAATATTGAGAACATAAATGTCAACGACAGCTCACCTCTTTGGTTGTGATTCTTAGGTTCGGTAATTAATTCGTGTGTAATTTTACCCGAAACGCATGAACAGTCTTCATTTATTACCATCATGCCAAGATTTTTGGAAATTGTATATTTAAAATTTAAAAAAAAAAAATGGAAAACGAATATAGTATGATTGGGCACATGAAAATTAATGTAAATAAAATTTTAGCGTTCATTAAAAAGATTGGGTAAATAGAGACGTGACTCATGAAGGCATGACATAATACTACATCATAAATCTTAATTAAATTAATTAATTTAATTGTTACTAAAAAAATAGGTTTCCGGTAGTTTTGTCGTAGATTTGTATTGCAAATTATAAATGGAAAACATATTAATTAAAGTCGTAATTTTTAAAGTTGTTTTATTTGTTTAGAAGTGTTGAACTTTGCAATTTCGGAAAAATCTTGACATGATCGGAAAAAAATCCATTTTGAGAAAAGCCCTAAAAATACATAGGATTCAAAGATTCAGATGTAAAAACCTGATGATACCTAGGAACTTGAAACTTTCTCTTTGAGAAACAGCATTGATTCCTCTGAAGGATTACCGACAGTTATAGTCCACTCTGACTCCATGTCAAATAACAAAAATCACCTTGAAGTTCATCTTGAGCATATAGCTTTAGAAATTGCTGGAGGTGTTCCTGAAAATGCTTTTCAGGTCATCAATGACGGCGGTTGTGAACAGCCGGTTGTATAGTGAGTGGAATTTATATTCAGAGTCCTTTTCATGAAAACAACTTTTCAGCAGAGAAATTTATATATGCTCTGCATCCCTTAATGAATTGATAACAATTAATGAAGATATTTCTGCTGTTGCAACCTATGCAAGTAAGTTTTGCGAATTTTGTCAGATAGCCGTTGTTTGCACCATAGTGAATGTAACTCGATAGGTAATAATGCCAGCAGTTCCCCTTTGCTGAAATTGAAATTATTTTATTAATTTTACGACATATACCTCCAGTAGATTCTAACTCATGTGGGTATCAACGGCAATGAAGTCGCAGATAGATTAGTAGAAGATGGTTCTCAGTGTGCCTCATTCACCACTCACTACCACATCGCTTTCATATCAAGAACTTTGCTCTGACGAGAAAGAAAAACCTCAATGCATTATGGCGCTTCCCACCTGAGCACCAGCACAGTAGTAGAAGTCCTGGTACTCTACCGGGCATCAAGTGTAATAGAATCTCGCAAACTTCCATGGCCAGATGCAATTTATATCAAGTGTCTCTTGAACATGTCCCGAATTGTTTTGGGCTTACAAAGGATTAAATATCATTGGACACTAAGATAATTATAGACTTTTTGAGTGTAAACAACATGATGGATTTTGATATCTGTTGCGAGAGGATTAGAAGCAACAGCAACAGCACAACAAAAAACATTGTTTAACTCTACATTAAACGATTTAAAAACTGAAGTACTCCAAAGATCAGATTAAAAACCATATTTTTAGTGTTAAAAATAATTATACGTAGGTTAAAAATTTATTTACAAACGACAACAAAATACATACAATTGCTTCTAAAACTAAAAGTGCCATACTGAAAAATATTTTCCTAGATTTAGTTTCAGCTATATTTCTTCGTATTCTAACCAGAATGAAGTAGAGCTCTCCGAAATTCATAAATATGGTTTCCCAAGAATTCTACTCAACTTTAAATGAGAGTTAAAGTTCAAATTTTCTAATTTTTTTTCCTAAATTCCACCGGAAAATTTTTCTGGTGCATAAAAATTGTGAAGGTAAATTTGTCCACAGTATTTTTTTCATTTACGTATATATTTTCTTTAAATTGTCAAATTCGTAATCTCCAGATAAAATTAAATTGATCTTAATAAGTAAAATACTTTCCAACTACATTTTCTTTAAGAACTAAACTCAATTTACGAGACTTCATTTACTCTCCTTTGTACTGAAATTAAGTAGCACACTTTAAATTTCCTGTTTATCGCATGTGGTTTCGTAAATGTAGTTTAAAAGGAGTAAGTAATTTCATTAATTGCTTAACTTAAAGATTGGAGGCGTGAAATTAAAGGCACACCATAAAAGAAATTGCTATACCTTTAAAATTTAGCCGTTTTAAAAGAAAACTATGTTTTTAATGAAATTGTTAATTACTAATTCCACGTAATAGAATATCTCACCGCTTGATAAGCAGAAATAAAATCCAAAACAACATTCTTAAATGTTACGAATGAATCCCACACTATCTGGAAAATATGTCCGGAAAATTAACTCCTTCCAAATTAACCGCCATTTGGTGATTAACGTTTATGGTTGTTGCATCAAAGAAATATGCAAATATCTTCAAAAGAATTTAGTATACATTAATTTAAAAGCTGCTTTTCGTGTTGTTAACTGCGTTAAGTTGTCTAAAAGTTATTTTAAACATCATTTTAGATATTTTCGTTAAAAGAGCAAATTTTGAGCTGTAAAAACTACCATAAACATTTATATTTAGAATTCTTGCACTACTCATGGATAACAAAATAAAATGCATATTCAGTCAAAGATTATTCAAGATATATTTATGAATGTTTAGTAACCATATCAAGCTATGTGATTATGTTTGTTTTTATTCTCCTTTATAACAAATCTATAACGCAAACTGTAATAAAAATGTTAAATAATAAATGTTTTTTTCTAAGAAGTAAATTGTTTTAATTTTGATTGTTGCAAATTTATTCCACACAAAGTAATTAAATTAAGCATTACTGGCAAAATAAACAATACTACTTGTTCGCCATTTGAATCAGACATAAAATATTTTGGCGCAATTTATTTTGTGTGAAATAATTAAATAAATAAGTGAAAAACTTTTAAATTTCCAGATAAACCAGACTGCTCTAATATTTAACATTTTTTCGCTTTCAATGGCTCTATGGACAGTTTTTTTCTACTCAAAATTTTTTCTTTTTTTTTTACATTCATGGACCAAAAAAGTAAAAAGTATGTTCATACGCTCTGAGCTTTTAAGGAATTTTGGGGTGCAAAATATTGTTGTTGCAAGCCTTTATTTTTCATTCCTTCTTTAGACGGGCCCGTTATATTCACTGCACAAGTTAAAATAAGAAAATTTTTTAAATCTAAATAAATTTCTGAAGATTGAACTAAAATATTTAAATGGAGAGTTACGGAAAGAACAACCTAAATACAGTCGATTTTAATATTTATGCATTTTGAACTAATTATTATTTTTAAAGGAGTAGTTATTCATATAATTTAAATATAAAAAACAAAAATTTGATTGTTAAAGCAAAAACTATTAAAAAACCAAAATGCTGCATAAACCTATCAAAATCTCATTTAGTACTCTGACGCACTAATCGCCTTTACGATGGAAATTAAATTTTGTTAGAACCAATCTTGTTTCAGCCTGGTTAGTTGTTGCTTCACACACGGCTCTGAGATTAAATGCAAGTATTTCAATTAACCTTGGTACACGCTTATTACTTTAACTGCGAAACGAAATGAAATAGTGTTATGTTAAAACGGAATTAAAATCGCTAGTTATGTGCAGCGAAAAGTTTTAATTGGACTGGACAGTTAAGAGCCATAGTTTCCAAAGCATTTCTCAAAAACTACGCTTAAACGAGCATATTTTAACTCCGCGCATAAAGTTTAAGACTTTAAAATAATAAAAATACATTTAAGAGTTTATTCTTAGTATCTGATACGTTGCTGAAAAACGAAAGTGCTAAAAAAGTAAATGTTAATAAAAAAGGCACAGTCTCTATGAAATTGCACTTTAGCTACTGCTAGGTTACCATGTATATGCTATAGAAATGTACAAATTAAGTATGAAACTAGTTAATCGTACTCTGAATGCTCGTTGATGCTCATGTGCATATTTTTCTTTTAATTATTGATATTTTTTTCCAAACGATTCAACTCTGGGAATAGTATTCAATGCATTATTTAAACGAAAACTAATTAAATGCGTCACATGTGTTTTTGAGACGGGTGTGCTGACGAAACATGATATTTTAGGGAGCTATTAACACATTTCAGCGTAAATTTTGCTAACAAAATCGTTACACAAATTTCGAAGTTTCTGAATAAACGTACCTGCAGCTAGTAGACAGTTTGATAGTTAAAATTAGAACTGCTTGCAATAAGAAAATCGAGCTTATTATTATATTATTTTACATATCTATAATAAGCATTTCAAGATAGGTTTAATTACCATGCCTTAGGGACCGTTTGTAAATTATGTCACACTTATTTTTCAATATATTTGACCCCCCTCCCCTCCTTTATCACAAAATGTCCCACTTCAACATACCCCTACCCGCCCTTTGTCAGAAGTCACGCTATGTTACACAAGCATTTGTGCTTGCAGTTCATAGACAAAGCTCTACGTTATAGATCACACTTGGAATTTATTTTTGAACATAATGATATTCTTGGACATAACAATACTAATAATGGCTATATGTGTACTTAAATTTGCATAAAATGAGATTCAGGTTTACAACAAAAAATATGATATGTATTTAAAATAGTAAAAAAGATTAAATGTTCGAATTCTATAAAAATACCTGCACTAATTTTATCTTAAAAGCGTAAATCCCTAATAAGATATGTTTTTAAACTTTTAACTATTATAATAAAACGTTTAAATTAAAATATGATAATGAAGAAAACTTTAAAAATAAACTTCATTTGCTGATTTTAAATGTTTTTATAAAAACCTACTAGTGTAATAATCACAGTAAACAAAGCGGTAAAAAAATTAAAAGCAGTAAAAAAATAAAAATATATGTTTAAAAAACTTTCTTTTCATGCTACTAATGCAACTCCATTGATGAAAACGAAAAGTTGCTTTTCCAGACGAGAGCTATTTTGGTTTTAGCTCCAGGGAAAGGCCAGATAATACTTTTCAATGGAATCCATTGAACGTTTATACCCAAACTTTTACCTATGTTGAAACAAATCAAATAATGAGTCAGTTAAGTCACTCATAATAATATTGATAAAAGCCAAAAATATGTCAAATGAAAATTAATTCAATAATTGTATTGAAAACGGGTAGGGGTCTTGATGCG
Source organism: Octonoba sinensis (assembly GCA_038502835.1). Taxonomy (NCBI): domain Eukaryota; kingdom Metazoa; phylum Arthropoda; class Arachnida; order Araneae; family Uloboridae; genus Octonoba; species Octonoba sinensis. The sequence goes on along the minus strand of CM076602.1, from coordinate 103,646,940 downwards.
GAATAATGTGCCTGTTGGACTGTATGACCTTCTCTCCTTAATATTTTTAAGGGAACTGTGCAATTTAATAGATACTCGTGTATATATATATATATATATATATATATGTTCATTGTTATCTTAGCGTTTGATCCGTGTTGTGCAGGAATGAATTGTATGAAGAAAAAACATCTGCTGACTTGATTTGATCACAGAATTACCAGAATCAACTTATGTAAATCTTAATTTTACTTATTGTGAGCAAAATGACGTAACTATAATTGCCCTAAAATTATATAATAACGACAAAGAGCTGTCGTTTTGCACTTTTTTTATCGGACTGCGATCATATGCGAAACATTTGATGGGGGAGGAATACATGCTTCACTTAACGTAACCGATAATGATACAAATTCTCGGAATAGATAAGAGATTTTAAGTTTTAAATAAAAATGGTTTAGCGAGTTAGAATTTTTTTCTAATAAATACGATTTATATGCGTTTTAAGTACAGTAATAGCATTGAAATGCATTTTCAAATTTCGCCACCTACCTCTTTTTTTTCTGTACCAAGTATTCTAAACAATAAAACTAAAATTCGTAAAAATCATAATTTCATGAATTAATCATTTAATAATATATATATGGACATCTTCTTCACAAAATGCATTTTCTGTAAATATCTTAATACGTTTGTATTCTAAACTAACGTCCAAATAAATCTTGAATTTAACAACTATCACGCTATCAGCTTGATTCATGGATAACAATCATAATTTTTTTAAAAAGGAAAAAATGGTATTAAAAAATGAAGCTTAAAGCAACGAACAGTAATTGGAAGCTTTTTATCCACATCAAAAGAAACATTAGGAGTAAGTTAGTACAAAAAATTTTTAAAAAAAGAAAAGATAAAGGAAAATACAATATTTTCAGAAGTTAATCATCAAAAATTAAATTGAATGTTGGATGAGCTCAACTCAAAGCTCTGCTAGTAAAGTAATATATTTATGCGAAATTACATGGGCGTAGTCTGTCACTATGGGAACTAGAAACGTGGCGTGCACTTTTGTGACAATTCTTTTTCCCCTTCACGTGACATAAAGTAACACTCGTATATTTTAAAGATATGTCAAATTCTTGCACACGTATTTTTTTGTAGTTTGGCGTTTCTTATTTTATGTATATATATATATATATATATATATATATTGCTCCTAAAACATAAATTACACTGTTGAAGAGTATAAAACAGTTCTCCACATTGAAATATTATCATTATTTATGATTTTTTTTTTTGTACTTTCATTTAAGCAATATACAATTTCAAAGATTTTTCAGCGATTCAGAACCACCTTCAACTTTGCTTCGATTTGGTAGCTTACTATTGTAAACAGTTACACAAATACATTTGTTATCACGGACCAAAAGTTAACGAGATGTTTGCACTCGTACACTTTGTTTTGTTCGCTTTTGATACTAGTTTCGATATCAGTTTTTTAAAGCTACGAACGGACTTTTGGACAAGAATGCAAATCTTCGATGTTATCGCATTCTTAAATTTCTCATTCAAAGTAAAAAATATGCATTACATTTGAAATCTTGTCTTTTTAAGGAACAATTATGCATACATTATTGAAGCCTAAATGTAGGTATATATACATATACGAGTGAAAGTCACAAGATAAAGGGGCTTTTACGAAAAGACTTATTTATTCTAATGAGAGAAAAAGAAATACACATTACTTTTCTACATAACCTTGCTGCACTTCAACCCAAAGTTTCTCGGTTGCACCTTTAACCAATTTTGCTCGGCATCGAAAGCTTGTGCATGGGTTGCGTGAGCTGAGAGTTTCCTTCAATACTCCAAATACATGAAAAGCAGTCTCTTCGGTGCAGATAGACAATGGAGCTGTCATGTTTAACGGTCTGCTTCTCTAACGACTAACGCAGGAATAAAAGTGACGTGTTCCATAGAAGGTGTTGCAGACGACTCTAACTCAGCACTGGATACTAGCAGTGTTCCCAAAGCCAGTGCGAAAAATTGCATTTACCTTTTGACTTTCCCTCGTGCTTTTATATTTTATTTATTTATTAGAGAAAAATTTGCAATTGAGTATAAATGAAAACGTACCACATACAGGAGTAATACTGTGTTTTTGTACTGTTTAAAAATTCCTAATATCGATATTAATACCGGCATTCCTGTGTATGTAATAAAAAATATCGAATACCAGAACTGTATTTTTATACCGTTGTTGTAATCATTAACTAAGTCTACAACGTCATTTGTAAAATATTGTTTCATAAATTCGGTTAAGTAGTAGACACAACACCATAACATTCATCAAAATACTTGAATTAAATGTGACAACAAATAGGAAAACTCGAAGATGCAAATTCAACAAGATGAATTTAACAAATAGCCAAGAAATCCTCGAAAAAAATTACATACTTGGTAATTTTACTTGGTAAAAAAATTGCATATTCACGTAATTTTAAAATTTATTTTAGCAGATATCAGATACAGATATTAGGGGGGGGGGGAATAAAACTATATAGTCAATATATTATTTGTTTTTTTTTATTACTATCAATATATTTTTATGAACCCATAAAACGGATCTGAAAAAATGTTTTTCTTAATCAATTTTGATATTTTGTAATATGGGTAATTCGCTTTTGATAACTTTTAATATTACAACCAAAATTTATGCATTTTACGATACATTATTTTTTAAAAATATTCACTTATTTACTTTTATCATTAATTGTCTATTTATTTATTTATTTTTTGGGGGTTAGGGACTGACAGTGTTACCAAACCCTACTGAAAAATAGGCGCCTTGAAACAGTATGTTTACAATACACCTATAAAATAACAAGGAGCCGGAACCTACGTAATAAATTGTTCTGATTTTCAGGAATTTCAGTCCGTTAAATCTTAAGGAAACATTTTAAAAAAACAGATGGTAAACTAGTCGCAAAAGTCAATGAAACTTTACACAAAATATTGTAATGTGTTTAGATGTTTTTATGATATAAGTGTTCGTACACATGTTATGAATGCAATCCATCCTAAAAGACTATTAATTTCATTAAATGTTTGAAAATGGGTACTTACACAACATGAAAAATAAAATATAGAAAAACTTTGACAAGAACTTGAATTTCAAATAATTAACAAGTAAATAATAAAACTCAATCTTGGTTTCATTTTAGATTGAAATCCCATATAAATGCGTATTTTTTTTTCTATTAAAAATAATCTCATGACTTCAATAGTTTTTCGAAATAAAGTAATTTCAAATATCGTATCTTGAAGCGTGTATATACTTTAACATTTAATTATGACGTGCGTTTTCTACGATAAATGGCAAAGAAAAGAAAGTAGAAGAAAATATCCTTATTTCCTGATAAATCTATATGTTTCAGGTCATTCGTATCGCTCATCAAGAAAAATGTCTGAACTCAGTTACCGATAAAGACTACAATAAAAAGGAGTCCGCGCCATTATTGGAAATGTCATCACAAGATGTCTTTTTCTAATATATCTGCAAATCCTTAGCCATGTCATAATGCATCAGTTGTATTTGTAAGATCTCAATGTTTATTTGGTTAGAAATATCCTCCATTATTTCAACGATAAATAAAACTCTTGTAAAAATGATTCCCCAAATTCGAAACAATAGAATCTAATAAATTTTAGTGGAATAAACTAGAGCTTTGTGATTAAAATAGTTTTAACATTTTGTATGTGTGTTTCGACGTAGATAATAAGGATTTAAAATATGTAATCATTGCTTTCTGGCAAACAATAAATTTTCAGGTAACTCGAAATTATTCTTTAAAGACGTAAGCATATCGAACGATGAAATGATTTTTTTTCTGCAGTGGTTACAGCGCATATGCTGCATGTTTGCCACACACATATTTCGTGATCTGAAAAAAATCGAAAATTAAAGATGCATACAGAAAGTACTGAACCATTCTTCTAAAAATGGGGACCAGAATGCAAAAAACATTTTTCTCTTTAGTTATCAGTTTTTAATGATTGGATCATACCTCAGTTCAAGGTTTCATTCTGCAGTCTGTTGAAGAAGCAATTTTAATAATTAAGCCATGCGTAAACTTCGAGAAATAATAGTTCTTAGAAGCGGCCACAACAGTGGCAGTAGAAAGAAGGGATAAGAGTAAGGTAATATATGTTCAAATATAGCTATTTAATAATAAATATTAACCCTACACTGTTAAAAAATGACGTGCTTAAAAATGAGGAAAATACCTTTTCCTTTTTTTTTTAAGTAATTTTGACTTAAAAATGAACAAGCTCAATTTTAAGCCTTCTGATATGTTTCTGATGTATATATTAGTTATGTAAAATATATTAAGATCAGTCTTAATTTAATTTTTAAAATATCATCACGGCAATTGCGTAATATGGTTTTTTTTTTTTTTTTTTTGTCTTCTTTTTCAGCGGTAATGCAATACTATGAGACTCAGGTGTATGACGTGTTTGTAACAAAAGGCAACACAGCTGTTCTTAAATGTCACATACCGAGCTTTGTAAAAGAATATGTTTCTGTTATGTCCTGGATGCGTGATGATGGTCACATTATTCATCCGGAACCAGCTTCAGGTAAATTATTCCTTACTTCTCTTTTCGTAACTTCAGCAGTTAAAACAGTTGCTTTAAAATATTTTACTTACTTGCAGTCAACTTTTTTGTGGAGAAATATCAAATCCGTTAGTCAACTATTTTTAGTAATTTATGAATCTAGTTTTTCAAAATATTAATGACGGATATGTGCTAAATTTAAGATGATACACTTTTATATCTAGATGTAATGGTACGATACTGAAACTCTATTTTTGATTTAGAGGAACTGAAGTCACCTGTTTTGTTTTAACTTTCTATTTATTTATATTTATTTAATTATTTTTATTTATTTTATTTATTTATTTATTTATCATTTCGAATTATTTCAAAAAAAAATCATTTCATTTATGGAATTTTTTTGGAATAAATAACCAAATAGATCTTTAAAAATATTTTTCAAGATGTCGCTCCTAATTCCAGTGCATATTTTCCGTTCAGATGTACATGTAAAATCTGAAAATTCGGAAATGTAGTTTTCAAAATTACCACTAAGCTCTTGAAACTATTTTTGAGTAAGGTCTTGAAAAAAAATATTAGGCATAAGTCATTATAATTCTGACCAATAAAGTATTTAAATTAGTTTAAAATTTTGTTTGAATGTATATTTATTTATTTTTCAGAGTAAGTAAGTAGTCTTTAAACGTATATATGACAATAACTAAAATCTGGCATATAAAAACAAAACTACTACTTTTTCACCAAAGTTGCTTATTTCTCAGTTGACCTTGCCGGACAAAAATCATAGGTTCTTAAAGTTAACACATCTTGATGGGTAATCACGTGTTGGCATTACCCGTCAACATGTGATGAATTTCATCATATGTACCATTGGGCTCCAAAAGTGCAAACAAGGATTGAAACTTAAATATTTTTACAGGTGGCCGTTATAGTGTATTTCCTACTGGAGAATTGTACATCAGACATGCTGATCCCAGCAGTGATGGCTCAAGAAAATACTACTGCCAAACAAAGCATAGAATAAGTGGTGCTATAAAGCAAAGTAGTTCTTCAGGAAAACTTATTATTACAGGTAATTTCCATTGTTGCATTTATTCTTTTTATGAAATAAAAAAACAAGAATTAAGAATTGTTCCGACCTGACACATTACAACCAAAAGTGAAATACATTTATGAGTACGGAAGTTAGAGATGAAGAATAAATCTTAAAGAAACTCTCGAAACATCAATTCTGAATATACAAATGTTTTTAATGTATAATTTACTAAAAAATATATATTCATAGATCATTTTTCTTCATAAAACGGTAAGAAATACCTGTTCGGTTATTACTTCTACTTCGTTTTTAATTCTTATTATAGTTATTTTATTTATTTATTTATTTATTTTTTAAAACTGTACGAGTCAACATGCTGATTTCCATTTCCGACATGGGTTGCACTTTGTTGTACTTTTTAATTCAACCTCCTTCAAAGTAACCCCCTTCTGTTTGTATACAAGCATTTCTCACATTTCTGGGAATCATTTTCTGGAAGGTCCTCTGAGATTCTCGTCATAGCTTTTTGGACCGTATCTGTTATTTGAAAATGGTACCTCTTTACCACCATTTTGACTTTCAGACAGAAAATTCACTCGGAGTGATATCTGGAGAATATGGTGGCTGTGGTAATACTGAAAGGATTTTTAGGGGTTAAAAACTGCTGTACAGACTGGCGCATTTTCGCGCAAATTTTTATCAAGATCTTTGGTTACTATTTGAAAAAAAGCTCCCCGATCTATGTTTAGTTCCTCTGCCAACATTTTCACAATTCATCTTCGATCAGATCGCCCAAGCTCACTCACCATGGCCATGTTGACATCAGCTAGAGAGGCCGCTGGTCGTCTGTTGCAGTCTTCACTTCAACATTCGTTCTGCCTTCTGTAAACATTTTATAGCAACGGGAAGCTTGAGCTCTTGACAAAAACTGATTTTTAAAAGCCTTCTTAAGCTTTCCGTAAGCTGACGTTACATTCTTACCCAAGTTAACACACAAAAAAGGGAAAATACGGCATACCGCTGCTCGATATTTCGGATTCAGTTTCTGTAACGAGGGATCAAAACATGTGTTCACTTGACGCAGCACAAATCACGAATGATCGGTTGCATCAATATGCCGCTTAGAGTCAATGTAACTTAGACATCAAGGTCAAAGATAGTGTGCCTGCGCAAGCTGCAGGGTTACCACATATTGCAAAAAGAATCAGTACCATTATTTTATTATCGCACATTGCATCTCCCAATGTTTTTTTTTTTTTTTTTAATATACAATTTTTCACAAATGTAAAACATTAACAGGGTATCTTTAAATTTTTACCATAAATTCATTTCGTAATGTGTCACTAAAATATTACTTTAAATTACATTCTTATACCAGTCTGAGAAATTCGTATAGCTCTTATGGGGGCTGAGATTGCTCTGTCTGTTTTTTTCTGTAATTGTGCTTTATTCACTATTTTTAAAGTGCACAATATGTAAAATACTTCACTGCAAAACGTAACATATAGATTTTAGTCATCAAATGTTTTATTTAATGTCTACCTGCTGTATCTTAAGCTTTAATTAAAGGCATTTAAAATAAGATACAGCTAAAATTTGTTCAGGAAACATACTTATTGTTTCCAGCAAAGCATTCCTTCTATTTTACTTACATTTTCACAACATTTTATCAAATCTACACATTTCATGAATTATTGCGACTACATTATGGGCTGTTATCAACATGCCCTTGGGGGACAAGCTGATAACGTGATACGAGTTTAAATTCAAGATTTATTTCGACATAACTTTAAAATGCATACGTTATTTAAGATATTTGCCGAAAATGCAATTTGTGATGAAGATGTCCAATGAATTGCTAAGTGATAAATACATGAAATATTAAATAAAACAAAGTTTATTTTATTGATATTCATTAACAATTAAATCTTATAATTTTGTAAACATTTTAATAAACATAAGATGCTACGAATTTTTAGTAAGAAAATAAAATAAAATAACTTGCTAAAGATATGTGTCCAGCTTTGAGACGTGATTAGAAAGCTCTAAAAATAATGAAACTTGACTTTTTCTTCTTATGCACGAAAAAAACTTTTAATTCAGCTAAAATTGCTCATGGAAGGTGCAGACTAACACCTGATTAAAATACACTTGTCTCTATGGTACATAAAGAGTTTGAAAAATGTGTTTTGTTCCAAATAATACTCAGTTGCCAAAGTATATCACACATTATTTGCTTTAAATACTAAAAATGAAAACATCCTTGATGTTGTTTTAAGGGGACTTAAGAACATCAAAATTAAAAGGTATATTATTTGCTGTCTTAGCCAAATTATTACAAGTTAGTTATAACAAAATAAATTCCATGTCCAATATGTAATCTTTTGGGAAAAGTTATTTCTTTCGATTCAAAATTGCTTTTAGTAAACCAAATAAATTAATTACTTCCTTTATTAACACATTGACTGCCAACTATTAGAAAACTAATAGTAGGTAAACTTTTGCTGAAAGACTAAACTATTCCGTAGTGGCTGCACTATTTTCACTTTTCAATTCATTTATAGAATAAAGTTTGCAGTTTTATTATTTTATAGGATTAATTTAAACAATGTGATGGGATTAAACTAAGTTTTGTGTACGGAGATTCAGAAACTGTAAACAGCGCTGGCAGTCAACGAGTTAACTCACTTTCCAGAAAAAAAAAAGTACGAAAAGAAAATGTGCGCAATCTATTTAATAAATTTTAATCAGTATGACTATTAATAATTTTCAGCAAGAGAAAACTGCCTTCCTCCATTGACCAGTATTGATAATATTTTTTGAACAGTGGAAAAAAATCAAGTCTTGTTGAATGAAATTTCTTAACTTGGATGTGAGAGGGAAATAACTCATAATGAAGTGTTTATATATTATATTCACGTATTAACTTTAAAAAAAAATAATTATTTTAACTATCCTCAATTTTTTATGCATTTTGCTTATAAAATCATTTTATTAGCTAATAATTTGAGAAAAGTACAATTTATTGAACTGCTGTTGCTCATCGGGGCGTTCTGAAGATCATCTTTATTATTAATCGCTGCTGTTTTTTTCTTTTATATCACTTAATCTCATTTATTAGCTGAAGTCTTATATAAATGTCAAAACATTAAAATAGTAGCTCCTGACGTTTCCTATTGTTTGATAAAAAATATTTTGCAGCAAAAAGTATGCAAAAAAATTATTATATTTTTGTGCAACTGTTACGCGAGTCCACTGAAAAGCAATGTATAACATGCTTATTCCGTCAAAGAAGTGGATAATTGCATTTGCAGCTTTCTGATTCGAATTTTAGCAAATGACATGGAGCATTATTAGAGGAGAACTAAAATGCTCAAGTTTTTCATTAAAAGTTCCAGTTACACACAATACTGTAGTTTTATGATAAGCGAAAAAATATTGAGGCACCAATGCACTTAAAATAACGCATGCACGTGTTTGAGAGAGTAAAAGGGAAAATAAATGTTTTTCTTTCCCTTCCAATCAGAAGATGTATACAACACAGTCTAAAAACGTGCGGACAGTTTTTACTGAAAGAAACCAGTTAAATACAATAAGCTTGAAGAAAAATAATACAAGCATAATGTTTGAATCGAAGAACAAAAAAGCTTGAATTTAAGCCTAATTCATTTAAATATACATGCAGTTTTTAATCCCTAAGTTTTTCAGCCTTTATGCGTCTATAGGAAACAAACCATGCACAAATTATGTAATGTAAATTCAATAAATTGCATACATTAATTGAATGTTCATTGTTAAAACGTACCTTTCTCAAATTTTCAAAGTTAAAATTTTACCGCGAAGCACACGTAACACATTTCTGTTCCTAAGCCAGATATTATAGGGTGCCGCAAGAAAATTCTAAAGGGTTCCTCGACTTGGAAAAGATTGGAAAGCCCTAGTGTATCCTAATGTGTTTTTTTTTATTGTTTAATATGAAGTTACACATTTACTATGTTTTTTTAGCTTCAGCAGTAAGCGTTAACGTGTACAAAATAATTAAGAAACAGTTCACTTCCATGTTTACCTACTACTTGTGTCCTATCTATGTACATTCGCGCACAAGTGCAGCACGTCATTTCTCGTGCTATTAACTTTAAAAGTTTATTTTACTAATGCAAAAAAGTGGGGAGTATGTAACTTCAAAAAGATTGCGAACCTTCACGGGCAGGAAATTGTTGGCAACAAAACTCAAACCTGTCAGCGTTTTTTTATAACAAGCTGATTAAGGAAAATGTAGCAATACCTCAGAAGTAATACTCGTACACTTCTATAAAATGTTTGATCTAAGTTGTACTGATCATTATAAACAAGTACTTGGAATTTTGTGAGTAAAATATCTGACTTTTCCGTAGTGTGAACTAAAATTTCGATTCCGTGGTACGTAATGGGAACAAATATTCAACACTTATACCATGCATATATTAATACAGAGAGACACCCTTGTACCTGGCTGAAATGCAGATCTGTGTTTAAATCCCGGTATTTAAAGCAAATATTGAAAAGTAAAATCATCGGTATTATTATCATTATTATTATTTGAAGTATGAAAAAGACACACGAACTTGAAACTTTGTTTTCGTGCTGCATATAGCTGAAAATTATTTGCACGTGTACAAGGAACGACTATAACTTGTTTTGAAAGTTTCAGGGAAGCGAGGGGCATTTTTTCTAATAGTCTTGCTACTCGCAAGATTCCTAAGACCAATGCAATTTCCCAAATCCTTACTAAAAAATCATGAAGGGAAAAATCCTATTGTAATCTAATTACATTTGAAACGAAAGGGAACATTCAGACAGATAGATACATACTAAAACATATTTGTCAACCGTTTTTGCTTCAATTACTTTTCCTAAATTGTTTATCATATAATGTAATAAATTAAATGCACCAAGTTTTAAAAACACTTAAAAATGTCTTGTTTTCAGAAACATTTAACGAGAACAGTGTGTTTAAAACCCATTTCCATATGTTTGAACCTTACGCTATTTTCCTGATGAGGTTTAAAATCAGATGTCACTTTCCAGAATATATTCTCATTTGTCATATCAAGAGTACAGTCATTTACTATGTTGAAGTACAAACCTTTCCGCCCGTCTTATTTACTTCCACACCCTGACTTTCGATCTAATTCAATGCATCGGACTTCAATTAGTACTGATTGGAACGACCGAACGTCAGAAAAGTCAATACTGCTCTAGAAATTACATTGAATGTCAATCTGTCGACACCAGCTGCAGTTGTTACGCTTAAGAAGACAAGCGGTTCACGTCTGAATAATGAATTTCTACTATGTTAAAGGTTATCCGTTTAATACAGGATCCGTTCTCTTGTACGAAATTAGTTTTCAGAAGCAATATAACTTTGCTTAGCGATACGAATACTTAAACAAAATTCTTAATCATTAACATGGCAAGTTTGTTACTTTTCTCAAAATTATTTTAGGATTACCATGATCAAAACATCGATGCAAATGCATAAATCATCAGTGAAATAAGTTTAAATAAGAACAAAAAACGACATGAAAGTTGAAATTTTTTTTAAAGAATTAAAATCATATTATTTGTTGGTCTCATGTATGGCCAATTAGCTATGGCAGAATTTCCTAACTAATATGTTTAATGGCCTTAAGTTAGTTTTTCTGACACTTTACTCTCAAAATTGAGAATAACTTTTAGTTATGAAATTTACAGTCAAAGATAACTCACAAGAAGAAATATGCATCTGCCCAGCTGTTTATTTGTCAAAAAATAGCACTTACCAAAATTTAAGGGTCAAATCTTATAAAGAAGAATATTTGATGCTGCTTTGGTATTCATTAATTATTTTCATGTTTAAAAATTAAAAACCAAACGCATACACGCGATTCCAAACGCAAGTGCACAGCTAAATAACTTTGAGAATGAACAAATCAATTAAAGTTTTATTGAAATTGGGAAAATAATGGTATATTAATCGAGTTATAAATTATATGTGTCTCAATGTAGTTCAAACACACGGTTTTGGCTATTGTTGCAGATCGTTGTGTACACTGAAAAATTCTAGTTCAAAATTTCAAGAAAAAAATGGAAAAAAATTAGAATAGTTAGCTGCAACCAAGATTTGGTACTAAATTGAACCATTATAATGGTGTAGTTTCACCATGAATGTGAAACTAGAAACCTTTATACTGGTTTAACTTTAGTACCAAATGTTGGTTGCAACGGAATTTCACCATTTTCTTCATTACTTTGGTGAAACGTTGAACTAGAATTCTTTAGTGTAGGAAAAATTTTCTTAACTTTGAGAATTGGAATTATCCTTGAAAAGGGGACAAACTTTATACTGCAACAATTTCACGTTTTCTGCAAATAGCAAAAGCGAATGTCAATTTTACTTACCATTAAAGTATTCGAATGCATTTACTATATCATTTTTGGCTTCACTTTTTTGTTTTTCAATTTATTGGAAAATAACATATTTTGCTGTACAAAACATTTTTGGCCTAAGATAGCAGTGTATTTTACATCTGATTGTGCATAATATATACTAAGAACGTCACAAGTTTGAACTTAAGAAACGTATTTCAAGGGTGATTGTATTCCGGGTGTACCCCGGAAACCCTTGTTTTTCATATCCTACTTCCGTGTTTTAAAAATCGAAGTTTTTAGTCTTCAAAATTGAAAATTTAGCGGATGGGAACAAAAAATGCGCCGAAGAGCGATAAACATTCCCTTTGTAGCAATTATTTACGCAGCAAGGGTTGTAACGGCGCCAACCATCTTTGTTCCAAACACGAACGATGCCACGTCCCACAATACCATGTCCCACGTGCTTTCGTTGTTACGGAGAACTGGGTGTTGGCGCCATTTTGGAATTTTTTTTTCGGCGCCAATGTTTACATTCGCGATGTACACATCGCCAAAAGTGGTAATTTGTTTTCGGACTTCATTTTTATTTTTAAAAGAACGATAAAAAAAAACTTGGAGGTTTTTTTTTTTTTTGACTTAGTTATTTTTCCGAAACATCGCAATAAGTTGAACCAATGTCCCCTGCATCAGGAAGCCCGTTAACAGGCAAGTCACGGGATCAGCAGAAGGCCAGTCTCTCAGTCTCCGTTGCTAAACACGATGAGTGAGAAAGACCGCTTCGCTTCGCGCTTATTTCTTTTCAATTGACTGCTACTTAAAATAAATCAATACTTGTAAAGAAAAAAAAACAGAATAATTAGAAATAATAATTGCGAAATTAATGTAAAAAAAAAACAGACACCAAAAATTCAGTCATTCCAAAATATCTTTTACATTATTTGTTTCTTTTAACGCTCATCTTAAATTCATTAGTTGATAACTTTTCATCTTAACCCATTTTTAATTTAACCTTCAGCCTTTTTTTAATCTACGCTATGATGTTTTTCTTTAATAAGAAAAATAAAATCTTGTCTATTTTGAAAAGCAATCCAATATTGACATTCTCCCATATATTTTCATGAAGGAATTAACCTCTCAATTATTCTATATGAATTTGCAATTTATTTATGTATTTAGTTCATGTTAATACTTAACACTTGGAAAAAAGTTATAACCTAAAATTCGGTACTATTTCTATCAGAACACTTAAAAGTGTAGAATAAACTTAGACATTGTTTGTAAAAGTTTTACTACAAGATGTATGATTCTTTCTTTTTTTCTTGTGTTTTAAACAACCATTTGATATTTACTGTTAAATTTCAAAATAATATTAAACTGATTTCGAGCCAAAAGAATACACTTTATACAAATATAATCTACCTTGTGTAATAAAACTTGTGAAACGTTGGACTATGTATGAACTTGTGAGGGAGGGTTACGTAGAAAATTCCTATCATTAGAATAAATACCTCTTTTCTCAAAAGTCCCTTTAATTTTTTCGCAACCCCCCTCGTATTTGAGCTGTGGGTAAGGGATCATTCCTAAAAGATGTCAAGCTTCGAGGGGGGAGGGGGGGTTCGTGAACTTGTGACAAAGTGGGACAAGGGGAGGGGAGGGGTAACAAGAAGTGTGACATTCTGCATTATACAACATAGCGTGACGTGTGCCAAAGGGGGGGGGGTCCGCTGAAGTGTGACATATTGTGACAAGGGGGGGAGGGAGGGAGGTCAAATATATGGGGAAAAAGCGTGACATCATTTATGAACGGCCCCTAAAATCTTTGAAATATTGAAATCCCTTTAAAAATAAAACATAGAAGAGTCACCCCACAGCATTTTTATGTTACCTACTGGAAATGTTAGAACAAAATTTTGGTGTGTCTAATTTTGAAAATATTAATGAAAAGTTTTCAAAAAATTTTATTACAGTCCGTACATTTGGAGCCAACCAGTGGTACAAAATTTCTTTTCAATAGGATCAATAGTTTATTATTTAAAAAATATTACAATTTTGATAAGTACGGGACATTTGTGATGTCCCGTGCGAAACAAAATTTTAATATTCAAAATGTGTCTCCAGCTGTACAAAATGTTCTAAAAAATTTTGAAAACTTTGCATCAATATTTTCATAATTAAAAATAATTAAATAAATATAACAGAATTTTGCTCAAAAATGTTCCGCACGTAACACAAAAATAAGGTGGAATCACTCGGAAAGCAATATGGGACCGTTCATAAATGGTGTCAGGATTTTTTCCCCATGTATTTGACCCCCCCCCTTGTCACAAAGTGTCCCACTTCAACATACCCCCTCCCCCCTTTGTCACATGCCCCGCTATGTTGAGTAAGCAAGATGTCACACTTCTTGTTACCCCCTCCCCTTGTCGCTACATCACGACCCCCCCTCGAAGCGTGACATCATTTATGAATGATCCCTATGCTGTATTCACACAATATAATACAGTGAGTAACCTACCCCCTAAATTATAGATAAAACAGAGCACACTTATTATTGGTAACAGTACTCTTAAACAAAATTATGAACACTAAAGAAATGAATAAAGAGTATTACGTTAAAAGTAATTGTACATTAAAGCGTTCAAAAATAATTTTAGTTAATAAATAGTAATATTAAGAATAATAAAACAGATTAGTAATGAGTTTTAACTTAAATGTCATGTGTATGCAAAACGATCAAGAACCAAAATCGAGTTTTCTAACTTCATAAAATATGATAAGCATAGTATAACCTTGTCACACATAAATGACATACAAACTAATAAATGTATCAAGTCGGTATTCTTTCAAATTGTAGGATTAGGAAAGATGAAAGTCGTTCATGAAAATTAAAACTTGTTAACCATAAAACTTTAATTCCACAACATTAATGACGAATGATAATGCAACACATCACACACTGGCAAGAACAGTGACACAATTCAAAAACGAAACATCTTCCCAAAACATAATTTATATATTTCCAGTTTCTATATTCTTAAAGCGAACTATAAATTAACGAATTTAATTACTTACTCGGGATCTATTTGATGGTTTGAAGTTGTTGCTCCTCGTCTTTGATGTCCACACTTTTAAAAGAACTGAATGTTTCATAACTTTGAAATTGACACCTTCTGTCCGGAAGCATAATTGCATAATTGCCCTTGCAGCCGTAAACGGCACACTTGTAAGGCATTTTAAAACTTTGAAAATTGATTACAAGAAGATAAAGATAATAGAAACGATAACCAACAAACATACAACTGTACCGGTAGCGACACAACACACTGCAATGGCAGATTTGATGGCCTTCTCAAAACCACGTGATATTATTTAGACTGCTCCCGTGCAAAGGCTTCCTAGAAATATGCATAATAACGCATTTTTACGTCCTTTTCTTGAAATCGCCGCTGGACTTCAAGTTATTTTCTCAACTTTTATTTTAAAAGTTGCAGATGTTTGAAAAATAAATGAAAAAATTATAACTCTAAATAGAAAAAGTATTTCACTGCAAAAATTTGGCAAAAAATATATAGTCATTGGAAATTCCTATTCATTATGTTTTAATATAAATTACAATTTATAAATACAGGGTACTTCCTGGAAAACCTTGAAAGTCCTTGAACTACACAATTTTTTTTCAAAGCCTTGAAAGTCCTGGAAATTCGGAATAATGTACAAAAATGTCGTGAAAGTCCTTGATTTTCTCATTTTTACTATTTCTTTGTAACTTATCAACAGGAAAATTCACCTTTCTTCAAATTCCTACCTGCAGACATGTGATTTTTCCGTATTTTGACATAATTCCGTAGTTTTGGTAATTTTGGATATTAAAAATCTCTCTTCCGCAAAAATTCGTAATTTGGATTTCTTTTTCTCTATTTTTTTTTTTTTTTACCGTATGAACATTTTTGAAAGTAGCCTGCTTACATTCCTCCGAAGTTGCATCGGCTTCGGCAAAACTTCCTAGCTCTCGTTTAATATCGGATTCTTCCCCTTGGACATCAATAAATTTGAGTTTATTATTATTTTTAATCTTTCCTAAGTTTTAGCTTCTGTAAAGGACTTGAGGAAACGTCATTTTGCCACGCCCACTCTAAATGTCCCCGATAATCAAGGAATTTTTACTTTTTAAGTTTTAGTGATACATCTGTTGATTATAATTATTAAATATAAGAACCTTAATAAAAATCTGTTTTAAAATTTTTTTTGCCAAAAATGTTTCGTTTTTTAAATTGTTTTCTTTTTTTTTTCTTTTTTTTTTTTTTGCATGTAATTAAAAATGTGTTTAAATTTTAGATCGTCTTTAACATTAGGTCCCCCCTTTCAAGTATTCATTTTACATTGTTACAAAATAAATAAATAATATTTCTTTCTATTTTAATTCAATATATAAAAACATGTAAAAAATTCGTCACACCTAATTTTGAAGTTATTTCATTTCATTAAAATTTTTATAGTTATCAAGTATGAAATAGTTATTTCAGTTTAAGAAGTTATTGCTCAGAAACATGTTTATTTCTTTTAAAAATGCCATGCCACTTCCACGCCTTATTTTGGTTAGACATAATGCCCAAATCATTTTTTTATATTAAGGTAATGACTTGCTTAGTATTTAATAATTCTATTGCATAGTAATTTATGCTTGTAATATTAGACTTTGTAATAAGCTTTTACACAGCGTTATGTCATGTTTTTTCAGTATTTTTTTTCTCAGTGAGGCACATGTCTGACCTGACAAGCAATTAAGCTATGGCTTGTTACATACACAGCCGATACAACACATAAATCTAATTAATGTGCGATGTGACAAATTTTTATAGTATTGAATATGAAGTTATTTTATTACAGTTAGAGTGCTCTAAATTAAATAGTATTAAAGAAATCTTTCTGGCTTGTGATGTACTTTGTAAATATAAATTATCAATACAAAAAAATAAATAATTAAAGTTTTCTTATTAGTTAGAAGTAGGTAAGTAAAATATAAATTTTAATGTCAAAAGTTATTTTACACATGCCGTTGTAACTACTATATGTGTATAAAAGCTGTCGTATAATTTGTGGTGCATAAAACGTGATACCAACTTTTTGCATAATAATTTTTCAGGGTTTTTTACTTTGTGTCGCAATAACCCCTGGTATTTATTAAATTGGTTATTTAGGAAATTTTCCGCGGTCTCCCCCTGTTGGGGAGACCGCGGACAATTTCCCTCTGTGCACTAAAATTCATACTGTCCCTATACCAGTGTATCCTAGGTAATTTTATCAAATCTCACATAAATCTGAATCTTCAGGACACAAGAAAACGCTTTCTGAAGATTTCTAGCTGTAATGGCAACTTGGAAACAGATCGTGAAGAAAAATTGTCCGGACTCTCCACGTTCTCCCATGAGAAACATGAGGATGATCGCTTGGTATAAACGAAGTAAGGTTGTGGCCACTTAAAAGAATCTAAAATTAAAAAATGAGTTATGAATGGAAATATATCGTATCGTTCGGCAAAATTTATTCTTAACTGGTCCACGTTAATTGATATATATATATATATATATATATATAGTTTGGGGGGAATATGGGGGGTGGGAGGAAGAATGTATTGCTTCCTATTTTAAATTTTGCAAAATAATTATGCTGTTTATCCTTTATATTTTTCTCTCACAATATACGAGCTGCGCATAATATACATTGGGACTGCAACATAAAATTGCAGAACGTTCCCTGTTTTTTTAAAAGTTACTAACACGATTTTATCAGTGTAAAGTATAAATATTTGTTGCTGGAATGCGCAGTGCTTCTTAAACTATATACCTCACTAGTTAACAAAAATAAAACAATCAAAAACGAATTTCCGTAGAACAATCATTTCAGGGCAGCTGAAAAATAGCATTAAGGACAACTGTATCATAACGTTGAATAAACAATTAGTTAAATTTAATCCCTTTTGTTCAATTCCAGAACCGCATAGCACATTTCCTCCCCGCATCATTGACAGAAAGGCTAATCTGGTCACCAAACAAGGTAGTTCTGTTGAGCTTCCCTGCGCAGCGGAAGGATATCCAATCCCCCAAATTCACTGGTTGAAACAAGATAAGAGTCAAACGATGCGGACAGCCAAAAACCAGAGGTATCTTCAATTAGGAGGAACGCTTATCATCAGAAGGGCGGAGCCAGACGACAGTGGTAAATACGTCTGCTACGTCAACAATAGTGTCGCTGATGAACGGATTGATACCGAATTACTCGTAATAGGTAAGCATGAATAATAAAATATGGTATAATATCAAACTGCAATGGCCCTTTTGAGGAACTTATCGGTCCATTGCTTAAAATAGTCAAAAACTAAACCATGTATGAAAAAAAAAAGATTCATCAAACGAAAATAGATAATCTTGCATTAAAAAATATGTTTCATTTCAGTATAGCAAAATATATTTTATGTGCAACCAAAATTCTTTTTTCATGAAGAAGAAACCTTTCCAGTCGGCAAACAACATTTTTAAAAATATATATTCACATGTTGCAAAATATATTTTATGTCTAAAATTGTTTGCTTAAAAATAATAAAGTCTGACTTTTCATGTTGTTTTTAAGGAGTACTGGGAATTCAAAGGGATGCCTATTCTTGTTCGTAGGGAGTAAAAAAGTTCTGAGTTTCTTTCGAGAAGTTAAGCAACGCGCGTTAAGCAACGTACACGATGTTAGAGCGTAAAATTTTGCGGGAACGAAAGTTACATGTTTAGATAAACATTTGAACGTTAGCAATTAAATTATGTCTTTTCTTCTTATTTTTTTTTATTAAGGGTATAAGATATTGTGGTTCATTTATGTTTTGATAATGTACGTGTTTGTTTTAAAATAATAAATTTAATCAATATGTATAAATTATGTATTAAATAATTACTGGCTGTTATGACTATATGTGTTTCGGAATGTATATAGAAGTAAGTACCAGAAAAAAATTAAGGAAGAGAAATAAGCCGAAAAATTCAGTTTAGAACTTCTTGATGCAATCAAAAAGGAAAAGTATTATGTTGCTGCAAGTTCGTTTCTAAATCTACACACGTACATTGTCGTTTTTCAAAGACTTTTTTTTTTTTGCTGTATTTTTATGATAAAGCATATATTCGTAAGATCTGATTCTTTGACATTATTGAAAGAAAATTCTTCTAAGTGAAAGTATCTTAATAACGGGAAAATAAACCCAAATATATTTGTAATTTAATGCACAGAAGATGACAATTGATGATAAGTTAATAACATTGAGAATGTTAAAAAAAATTTACATTAATTTTGAGAAATAGAATGTTCTCGATTGTTCTACAGATTTCAACTTGAGCATTATAAGATTATATTTATTCTCCGAGAACTTTCTGGAGAAAATGTTCTCGACTGGCATTTCTTGTTTTGGCTGATCAAAAACTTGATGAACAACATACAGTAACTTTTAATTTTGAAATAAATTTGTTGAAAGAATACTGCCAAATGGAATAAAACTCTTGTTTTATTATAATACACTAAAAATTACTTTGAAAAAAATCTGAAGCATAAATTTATCTAATACCTAAACAGATGTTGAAAATAACATCAGTAGTAGAATGAACGCATAAAGGTTTTAACACGAAACCTACGCTTTCAAAATTACTTCCTGAGAACAAAATATTTTTTAAAAACATTGAATCATAATTTAAAATGACGAAGAAATTAAATATTTTGTTTTTCCAAAGCAGTCGAAACTTCCGTACGATAAAAAGCAAGCGGATAGTGGTTGCAAAATTGTGTGTGTATTTTGAACATCTGCTGCTGTCAGAGACATATTAAAGCTTTAAGAAAACTTTGAACATACCATTAAAAAGTATAAAAGGAATTGTATCTAAACAACAAAATTCAGCGCGTATCCAAATATTAAATTATTGCAATGAAAGTATTTAAGCCGAAGATATTAGAAACTTTAGAGCTACCGTCTAGTTATACACTGAAATACCCGAATTCTTTGAAGATAACCGGAACAATCATTTTCAGTTCATTAATCTTCTATACACTATAACGTCAAAAACTTCCTTTCGAAGCTTTTGATGCAAAGAAAGAAGCAGCGGGAGAGGTCACAAAAGTAATGAGACTTTTTCTATGGTGTAGAGACCACCTAATGGAGGTTTCGCCGAAGTTTCATTCAGAACTATATCATAGGAGGGGGTGACTTTCACATTACCCTTGCGCATTGAATCTCATGGGAATATTCAGTTTTTTTCCGAGTGATCGTTCATTTTTCAAAAACTGAGTATTTTTATTAGTGAACAGCGTGCTATTAAAGGTTTTTGTAAGCCTTCAGCAAGATATATATCAATGTAATGTAATAATCATCTACCTTAAACTATGTATCTACTGCATCGCAAAGAATAAACTTAGTTGTGGGACTATTATCATATATTCATTACATTACAAAGTATTATAATATATACATATCATAAAAATAGAGTATTGACTTTTGTAGAGCTTATAAATAGGGATGAAGCGAATATTCGGCCACTATTCGGTATTCGGCCTATTCGGCCGAATAGTTCTGCTGCAATAGAAATGTAAAAAAAAAAGAAGTTAGTAGATTTCAAACATTTAAAATTGTATTATAATTATTGCAAAATAATACATTAGTTTATAGTTTTAAAAAATCAAAATAATTTAGAAAAAAACTACTTTTTTTAAGCCTAGTTTTAGGCTTGACTGAGCAAAAACAGATTTTAAAGTTGTAATATTGCATTTTATATTTAGCATTTGCTCCCAAAGCTGGCAAGAGTTAATTATGATAAATGAAAAAGTAATTTTGCTATTATTAACAAAGTAAAGTGGAAGTCAGACTTTTTGGGTAGACAGATTAATTGTGAACATTGGGAAAGAGGGAAATGTGAAATCCCTAGAATATATCATGAATATTTAGATAGCATAAATTTATTGGGGTTTTTGAAAATAAAAATATATTCCACTTAAGTGTATTAAATTTTAATAGATCGTTTAAAGATGGGTATGTAAAAAACCCCATAAAATAAACTTTACATATTAACTTTTATAACTTCTAAAATATCTTCATAAAACAGTTTTTAGAAAGGTAAAAGTTCACTTAGGAATATGAGTTCTTTCATTTGAATTAAATAATTAGTAAAATAATGCTAAAGCTTACTACCATAAAACCTGTCACTTCTATTCCACCTGTGGGTGAAATTCTTAGTTTTATTACATTCAAAACAATAGAGAAAAAAAATTTATTTTAAATAGTTTTAAATTCTTAACAAACAGAATTAAATCATACATCATAGATTGTGCGTAATTGGTGTTTGACTTTGTCAATAATTTTAAATTTGTCAAATACTCTCTATTACAACGATTTTCTAGAAATTTTAATATTCTTCAGCCGAATATTCGGTATTCGGCCTAAGATATTGGCCGAATATTCGGCTTCGGCCCGGGAGAAGTGGCCGAATATTCGGTATTCGGCTATTCGGCCAAATCACTATTCGTTACATCCCTACTTATAAACATAAGCAAAAACAATCAAATAAGACTATTATTCTTACATTTTGATTATAACAAATCATGCTACTTATTAATATGAGTATAATTTGCATTTTAATCTTAATTACTACACTGTAAAAAATTTTAGTCAACCTTTTATCAAACAAAATAAAAAAATGTTGAAATTTAGTTGCAACCACCATTTGATACTAAAGTTGAACCCGTATAATGGTTCCTAGTTTCCCATTTATGGTGAAACAGCATCATTATAATGGCTCGACTTAGTATCGACTGTTGGTTGTAGCTAAATTTCAGCATTTTTTTTTTTTTTTTTTTGGTGATAGGTTGAACTAGAATTTTTTGCAGTGTACGGTAAGAAAAATAATTTACAACAGAAAATCTTGATAAGATACTTAACTTATAAAGTGAGTTTTAAGGAGATTGATCCAGATTTCAGTATATCTCTAGACTTTCTCATCCTGTTTACTGTATTTTTCCATATCACTCTTAATGGATTTTTTTTCCATCCACAGCTCCTTTAAAAGCCAGCATTAGTCCAAGACAAGTTACTGCAGAAGAAGGAGAATCTATTATTTTTAACTGTACTATCAAAGGGCACCCGGTACATTCTGTGACATGGATGAAGAATCTCCATCCGGTTGTTGCCAACAGCAGAATACGATATTTGTCAAGAGATCTTCTTCAGGTGGCCCCTATAATGAGGGAGGATAAGGGCATGTACCAGTGTTTCGTGAGTAACGATTTTGGGATGGCTCAAGGTACATCTGAGTTAAATCTTGGAGGTACGTATTTTCTAAATTACGCAATTAGATTGTTTATTGTTTATTTTTTCTCTTTGTATATCACTATCTGATATAAACTAAAATGCATTATCTGAAAAATCATATTTCTGTTCCCTCTGCGTTTTGTTTTGATTGTTTAAATCTAGGAATTATGCTAAAAAATTCAATATTAGTCTTTACAATTATTCGTTTTGTTACCTTCTTTTTAGGTTATGCATTGTCATACTCCTAGTCCATTTGTATGTTTCGAATTGATTTTGAAAAATCTTGGGAGAAAATCAATCCTATGATTTAAAATTATTTTTATAATTACATTTAAATTATCATCTTTATATTAAGATAATTGTTCAAAATATTGTAATGATTAAAATTTCGATGTAATTGAAACCATGGCAATTAAAGTAAGAGTGTAATTCGTAAAATCGAACTATTTTTCAAATTATTTTGTAAAAATTCATTATTGAGTGTTGTACATTAATGTTATGTAAGATGTCCAACATTTTTTCTTATCAAGTACGGTATTGTAGAGAAAAATCTGTTTTTCACCCCAATGCCGAATTTTGGCTCTCTCGTTATAAAATGCAGTGGTAATAAAATGATTTTTTTTAAAAAAAATGTTGGTTAAGAAGTAACATAGTAGCATTTACAATGACAGGAAAACAACAATTTTCAATTCCATAGATATAGCGTAAATAAGAAGAACATTGCAATTTCTTAATGATCCTTCCAAGCTTTAAATTTCTGGAATAAATTTTAAAGTAAATGATCAAATTAACATTTCAAATCAGCAAACGCGAATATTTTCAGAAAGAACATCTTCATGCTATTTCTGATTTTGCTTATTTGAAACTAACTTTATTCTAAGTGAACCGGTTTATTAAGGATTAAAATTAAACTGACTGGAAAAAGCAATGAATAAATTTCCAATTTCCCAATTTAAAGAATAGATAAAATATGTTGAAAATACAATGAAATTGAAATATAATATATATATATATATATATATATATATATATATATATATATAATAGAGAGAGATTATATATTTATTCAACGTATATGGAAACAATATTTCTTTAATTGCAGATGATCCTCCTGTCCTTGCATATACCTTTCCAGAACAAACACTGGAGCCCGGAGCTTTTCTCTCTCTAAAATGTACTGCTACTGGTACACCCCTCCCGCAAATTACTTGGAACTTGGATGGCTTGCCAGTGACAGAAGGGCTAAGGACACGTGTGGGAGATTTTGTGACAAGTGATGGTTTTGTAAATAGTTTCGTAAATATTACGCGCCTACAGCCAGAAGATGGAGGAACGTACGAATGCCTTGGATCTAATGACATAGCGACGGTCAGCCATGCATCAAGACTTAATGTGTATGGTCCCCCATTTGTCAAACCTATGAGGAACATTTCAGTCTTGGCAGGAAATACATTGACAATTCATTGTCCTGTGTCTGGGTACCCAATCGAAAGAATTATATGGGAAAAAGGTAATTCAACAAATAAAAATCATACCAATGATAATTAAAAACATTAACGATATATTAGAATGTACATACTTTTTCTCTCGTAATGTAGTACTAATATTTTCTTCTTCAAAGCGATAGTTTAAGAATTTTTTTTGCACTTTAGCTCTAGGTTTTTTTTTTTTTTTTTTTTTTTTTAAATTTCTGATCCAATATCATTCTTTACGAGATATATTTAGCTCAACGCGTAAAGTAAGACATCACGCCTCCTGATTTGAAATTTGCCCGTGCAGTTCATTTTGAAATACGGTTCATATCAAATGTATTACTTTATGCACCATTAAAAACATGTTGACTATTTAGGGAAATCTTGTTTACATTGAGTTGTTTGTTGTTTGCATTGAGAGCTGAATAGACTTGATGTTTTATCGTTGACATGCAAAAATTAACTTCCTTTTTTTAAAATCTGACATAACATGGTTAAAATGTTTTGGTAACTCTTATCATTACCTTCCAAAGTAAAAGCGTTGTTTAAACGCAAAAGTTTCTGTTATTAAAAATGGGTTACAAAGGTAATTCTGAAAGATAACCAATGGTTACCATTTTTGAACTTTTCAGTTGACTTCGAAATCCAGGGGAACTTGTTAGCATTTCTTTCAGGGGGTGGAGAGGCAAGGGGAAGCGAGATAAACATGAAGGGAGCTTTCCAAATTAGAATTTTACAATACTAAAAATTCAACTTAAGAAGTTTTAAATTTATTTCCGGGGGGGGGGGGGGAATTTAAATAAGCCTTGTTCAGATCGTTAAATTTGATTTTCAATATGAACACTAATGGGGGTTCCTCAAAGTTAAAGGAAACCGTTAAGGATTCCGTGGTCAAAAAAGTTTATTAACCGCTGCCGTAGATTGCACTCTTATTACTGTAGTAAATAACATTTGCATTATTTAAATTTTTTTAGCAGTAAAATAGTCATTAAATAGCTCATTTTTTAAATGAATCTATTTTAAAAATAATTAATGAGTGTTTATTTTACATAATTGTATTTTATGGGGGGGGGGGGGTGGATTCAATCTGTTTTTCTAATGCTCCCATATCAATCGATGCACAAAGCATGATGATAAAAAATAATAATTTAATTACTATATGCCGCACTCACTTCCGTCTTTCAAGAAAGAAGAAAACGTAGCACTATAGCACTGGTAATTATTTTTGAACTATGCTAAACAATGTAATTATTTTTAAAAATTGGAAATGCATTATATTTATTTGTTCCCCTTTGTAAAATATACGTAACACTTTATTGTTTACATGAACTTTCGTTGCACATAAAGAACATTGAAAATATATTTCAAAGCATGCTTCTAAATTTCATGCAAAAATTAATGCATCAAAATGTCCATAAATGTCAATTTTTCTACAAAAACCTTTTTTTAAATTTTTTTATAATTTTTTCCCACTAATACTTCAAGGTGTTTAGGCACAAATTACTTTTTATTTCAAGTTATGTAATTTATTTAGAGTTGAAGATTAAGAAAAAAGTGATTTCATTGCTTGCAGTAGATTAACAAGTTCTCAAAAGATACAAATACGAATGTATATAAACTCCAAACAGCTCCAAATTCAACAGAAACCTGCTAAAAAGAATTGAACAAAGCACATCGAGCGCGTCCTCGGCACCTACGGAGCAGTTCAGCTAAATCCGACTGTAAACATCTAACTCAAATAGATGTTGCGGTACGAAAAACCTCTTTCCTTAATCCGACATCTATTTCACCGCCAAACCGGTTGAAAACGACAGGAGAGCTCTATTCGAGGTGCACGAGAATTGCGCTGTAGGTCTCGAAGTCAATAAGAATCGTGCGTCCATCTTGGTTGTGGAACCTTACCGGTCGTTCATTGTTGTTAAAACATGAATAAAGATTTTTCAGTTCAAATCTGCATGTGTATATAAAAAAGAAAAAAAAAAGTGGCTTAAGCAGTGTTTACTATATAGAAACACATACACACGTAAATCAAAAATTGGAGACATCGGATTCCCGAACTGTTTGCGAATGAGCGAACCCCTAATTTGAGCTGTTAAAGCTTGTTAGTATTTTAATCTTTGCAGCAAATAAAATGATTTTCGTCAATATACCGTAAATTTAGACCAAAAATGACTTTGGATCCAATCAAAAACTGAAATCTCAATTTTAATGCAGTTTGCCTGTTGGAAAAGAAGATTTATTGATAAATAAATGGCCGCTTTGAGTGGAGCAGATGGCCAAATAGTTTGAGAGCAAGGTTGGTACACCATACACCCGGGGTTCGATTCCCGCACGCTTCGTTTACGGCTTCTACGCCTAATTTCATGATGAAATTTTGAACAGTGTACGCAATTAAACTTTGCTTGTTATATTCTATGACCTTTCAAAGTTGAAAAATTTAAAATACAAATGTGAAAGTAAATTTATAAAGGAAAAACCTTCAAACTATTAAAAATATAATTAATGTCAAAATCTGTTCCCTCAATAAAACTGAAATTCATGTCGTGCATTGATTTGCCATTTTATTTCTAATTTTGTTTAAAAAAAGAAAAAGTCCTTAGTTTAAAACAGTTTTCTTTAAAAGTTGTTCTAACCTTGAAGTATGTAGCAGTTCTGAAAACATAAAGTTGAAAAGTTGAAATAACGACTTCAAATTCTTAGAAAATATTGAGTTTTCTTTAAAACGGAGTTTCAAACTGCTAGAATCCATAACAACATAAAGTTACTATGAATAATACAACAATTACTGTGCAAAAGAACTGCAAAAAATAAAGTAAAGTTATTTATCTAAAGCATCAGAAGTTGAAGACGATATTTATTTCGACTCCCTTTGAAAATCCTGGACTTACAAAAGAACGCAGTTCAAATATTTGCATGCGTCTAACTCGGAGCTACTGCTTTAATAAGCAAAAGTTGAACACGAAGAGTAACGGCAAACGCAAACAAATGAAAGGCTCCACAACGCAGATAATAGTTCACTTAGGTAAATCTGCAAAAGCATAAGAAGGACGGTAGAGACGACGCTTATTTTGCTCTCCTTTTTTATCTTCCTCAGGCGAGAGCAAACTTCCACAGAACCGGAGACAGCAGGTTTTTCCAAACGGCACATTGATCATCAATAACGTGGATAGGAACAGCGATGAAGGCACCTACAGATGCATCGCGGAGAACAAAGAGGGCGAAAGTGCCTTCAGGGACGTCGGAGTTAAAGTCTTGGGTAAGTCGATTTTTCAATCAACATGCTGCCAAGAATCAATTTGCGGGTTGGTTGCAGCGAAAACGTACATGAGACTTTCAGGAAATCTTTAACTCAAGGCTTGTTATCTTAAATAGATAAACCTCTACAAGCTACTGGATTTATTCTTCAACTTTATACTTTTTTTAAAAATATTCTAACTACATAGTTTTTAAAAAAATATTTCAAACATTTCTGTGGATTTAAGATTACTTTTAATTTTCAAATTGACTTTGCTTATTTTCTCTGACACTTCCTGTTGCAAAGCTAAATTTCAACATTTGAATATTTTTTTCCAAGAGAGTAATATTTATGAGGCTACGGGATAATAGGAAGAACAAATTTATAAAAACAAAATTCTTGTCTCAACAGGTAAGATCTGCATGCCCTAGGCTATTTTTTACATTAAATGCGTTAGCAAACATTATTTGATGACTAGTTCAAAATATTGGTGATAAGCGGAGGTTAGAATGATTTGTTGACTGAGTTGTTCAACTTGAGAGAAGTCTTCTGCATGATATCTTGATAAAAATCTTATGTTCATTACATATATCTATCTACGAATTTATCAAAAGATGTGGATTTATATAGCGAGCATGCATACATACAAATAAACAAAATCTTTCATATCGATTTTATTAATAGATGTGATATGTTTTATTTCTCTTACATGTGAATATAAATATCACTTCTTGATGATTATATTTTATTACAGTTGCCCCTGTAATCAATCCATTCCACTTCCCACCAAATTTAAAAGAAGGCAACAGGGTGATTATTACCTGTTCCGTCATGGATGGTGATTCTCCAATTGCTCTAAGCTGGTACAAAGACAATCAACCTTTGATGGATAACAATAACATGGTGGTAGAAGCACCTAATGAGTTCATGTCTACATTGTACATGAAAAGAGTCACTTACGAAAACAATGGAAATTATACTTGTGTTGCTTCAAACAGGGCAGACATCGTCAACTACACAGCTCCCATGATTGTAAATGGTAAATGAATTTTTTTTTTTTTTTGCACTTATTTCTTAAGTTTTTTAAAAAAAATTATTTATGTATTTAAAATTAATATAGTTTAAAAGGAGTTGTAAAATTCTTTGTTTTTAATCGTTTTTTTGTAAAACAATAATTGTTTTTTTTTTTTTTTTTTTTTTTTTTTTTTTTTTTTTTTTTTTTTTTTTTTTTTTTTTTTTTTTTTTTTTTTTTTTTTTTTTTTTTTTTTTTTTTTTTTTTTTTTTTTTTTTTTTTTTTTTTTTTTTTTTTTTTTTTTTTTTTTTTTTTTTTTTTTTTTTTTTTTTTTTTTTTTTTTTTTTTTTTTTTTTTTTTTTTTTTTTTTTTTTTTTTTTTTTTTTTTTTTTTTTTTTTTTTTTTTTTTTTTTTTTTTTTTTTTTTTTTTTTTTTTTTTTTTTTTTTTTTTTTTTTTTTTTTTTTTTTTTTTTTTTTTTTTTTTTTTTTTTTTTTTTTTTTTTTTTTTTTTTTTTTTTTTTTTTTTTTTTTTTTTTTTTTTTTTTTTTTTTTTTTTTTTTTTTTTTTTTTTTTTTTTTTTTTTTTTTTTTTTTTTTTTTTTTTTTTTTTTTTTTTTTTGAAGCTTGTTGGATAGTTACTACCTAAAACTTTATATTATGTTGAACCATATTCGGTGTTTTTTTTTTAAACTTCTTTAACCATTCATCTAAATAATGTGTTAACTCAATTACCAACATGATAGAATACGTCTTCAAAAAAATTACCAGCAAATATTTTGAACATTTTCCTGAATGAAAGCAATAAGAAACGCAACCAGCACTTACGCAAATAAAAATAATTTTTAAATTCAACATTTATTTCGTGGATTGATAAATTAAAGCCGAATAAATCGCCTTATCGCAACTTTCCTTTCATAACGTTCGTAATTATGCATTAGAAATCTGTCGATCTATTGAAACTATTCTAAGACATTGATTCAACGTCAACGCTAGAGGAGGTTATCTATTTCTCCTTTGCAGAAGCGGGTCCTAGAGACTACAGGACAATCATCAGCAACTCCCACATTCACGCCTTGGAGAACGGATCGTTAATGATTCGGGAAGCAGAACAGAGTGACGCGGGATTCTACCTTTGCCAGGCAACTAACGGCATTGGATCCGGATTGAGCAAAGTCGTCGAACTAACCGTGCATGGTAAACTATTTAATGATAACTTAGTAAATATCTTATTATTTTTAATATTTCTGCCAAAATATACAAGGTTGTGATTTCTTAAAAGGCATGTAAAATGATGACAAGTTAATCATGGTTGTGATTATTATCTACTATGAATGAATCAATGAGCAAAATACAGCGAAACCTCGCTATTCGTACACAATTCGTTCCAGGAGGCAGTTTGAATGACGATTTGTACGAATGGCGAATTAGTTTTTTAGATAAGATACAATGCGAATTGGAGTAATCCGTTTCAGACCCACAGATGGTTGCTTATTTAAATGTATGAAAACAAATGTACAGTACTGTACATGAAAATATATACATAAATGAAAATTTAACTGCACTTTGTATGTACTGAGGTGAGCTGATGGTATAAGTGGAATGTTGAGAGGAGGAAATTGAAATGTTGATGTTACTATTTGGAAAAGGAGTCCCCTTCCATTGAAGCATCAGGTAACATCCCCTTCGGGTGTTTTCTCCCTTTCTGCTGTTCTTTCTTTCTTCTGTCTTTTCGCAATAGAATAATCTTGGGTTTCTTTCTCTAAAAACGTGTCCAATGTTGGAATTTTTCTAAAATTGTTTCAAAAACATTGTCGTGCAAGAAAAATGCTGTTTACCACAGCAGTGCAGGGATGCCATTTTCCCACCACTCTCTGTGTTTTCTCGCAGGGCTAATACATCTCTATTATTTCTGCAAAGGAAATGCCCTCCTTACTACTTTCCGCCTGTGAAGAAGAAAGTTCTAAAACCAGTTCTTCTTGCTGCCCATTTAGAAAGTTAAAATTGTTTCCAGACGAGTTCAAAATGAGCATAATTTCTCGATTTTCTTTCTTAAAAAAAGCCAAACTGGCAACCCTGGGCCCTGGCGCCGTCCGAATCGCGGGGCAAGTACGATTGGCGAGTTGAATTTTGTTTGAATAAGTTCGACGAATGGAGGGGTTCCACTGTATAGTCTTGTCGCCTTCGCCTTAAGTACAAAACATTGCCACTGCTATTAATTTTTACAGATAGGAACACACACAGATATGGCCATTATTTTTTTCTTCTGCTCTACTGTTTTTTTTTTTTTTTTTTTTAATTTATCATTCAATCAAACGCCAGCGCGTGGTATTTTACTTTTTTTAAAAAAAACGGAGATATTCATTCATTAATTGCAAATTTTCTGCTCACATTTATCAAACTAAATTCCAACTATTGAAAATGTTGTATACTTTAACCTATAACTGAACGATATTCATTAATTGATTCAAAATTTAGTACGTATATTTTTCATGCCCTTCTACAACTTTTTTTGCACTATCGGGAATATAATTCTTATAGCTAATTTTTGTGAATATATGTTTACTGCATTATTAATAATTAAAAAATGGCAAATAGTAAAATAGTAATTTTAGTTTTTATTTAAACATATGTTTTTCAATAGCATTTTCATTTCTTGTTCTGAACTACTGCGCAACATGGAAAATAAATGAACTAGGAAATTTTATAGTTTTGTTATCCGTTACTATCTACTACAGAAGGGGGATTCACCATTTCTTTTGCATCTTAGAAGGTGTTCGCTAGGAAAAATGTTTGTGAAGCACTGCTTTAGGCAGCTGGAGATCTTAGTACATCTTGATGTAATAACATATAATATTAAGGTACCATACTTTTGACAAGTATGTATCATAGCATATCCTAATATCCTAACAGGATAATATATAATACTGCAATGTGATAAAATAAATATCCTAATAATATTTTTGTACATTTTAACTACGAAAAATAAGAAAATATACCACTTTGATTATGTAAACGTTTATAACACTAACAGTTTCAAATTTAGTATTTTAAAAATCGAAACTCATTTTTTTTTAATGTTAATTTTTAAGTGTTGATATAAAAAGTTAAGTTGCAAAAATTCTGTAAAGTAATTGTACTTTCGTTAGCTTTTCAACAACAGTAAAATCAGTAACTGTAAATTTCGAAAGTATCATCAATATCATTTTAATTGTCTTTTTTAACTATTTTTCATGAAATTTTAATGGTTTCAAGGAAAAATGTGTACACATGATAAGAATTTTCTTGGATGCGTTCGTATCGCACGAATCGGGAATCGCTTCCTCGGTGCCCTAACCACGCGCGCTTATTTTGCTTATGCGTTAACCCGCCACTGAGTCTAAGCTACAAACACGCATTTTATGTAAGCATAGTGTCAGACTAATTTATTTACATTGATTTATATATGTTTCTTATTTATTTTTAACATAATCGTAAATATGAACATCTGGTGAGCTTTTGTCAACCAAAGAAAAAAATTACTAGTTTAGCCATGGGTAACAGTTCTAATTAGTTATTATACAATTTCTTACTTGTTCTTATTCATTTCAGATTAGATTTTCATAGTCCTGTTTTAAATTAACTGAAGGAAAGTTTTGTAAGTGATATTTATGATCGAAATATGTATCCTGTACTTGACGGAAAATCTTTCTGAATCGAACATGTAGCGCTATATTAATTTACCTCTTAGCTCGCATAATTTTATAATCAGAATAAATAATTCTACATTTATTCACATTTCTGTTCATGCAATTTCGGTTCACATTCCTTAATACATAACGGCGTACCAGCGGGATTAATTGAATGAAAACTCAGAATTTTCACCGGGAAGTACTTTCGCTAAGAAATTTATGCGAAGACGCTTCTGATAAAGATATTTCGGCTTGAATATGTATTGAAGTCAGGGCTGGATTAGCACCCTAAGATACCCTTAGCACAAAAAATGTTTGGTGCCCCTATACATTTAAGACAGACAATAAAACGTTTAAAAATTTGTTAGAAAATCCAATAGAAAATTGAAAATCAGACGTAGAACAAAACCAACATTTATTTCTTCAATTTTGACTACATTTGGAGTTGAATACCACTCTACTATTATTTTTCCTTGTACCAGTATCTGATTAAATCCTCCTTATCAATTCCGGCTGCAGATGTTCAACAAATTATGCACACCTGTAGCGTCATTTTTCTCATTGCGCTGTTTCAAACATGCAAATAAAACCGGATTAGGGTTTTTTTTTTGTAGAATAAACATGATAATATACAACATAATGTTTTATATAAGTAGAGCTTTTTCAATTTACCCTAAGATTGGAAAATTCCTACAAATTTAATTATTTTTTCTTATTTAAATGGACAATAAAATATTTTTGATGTCCGCCTTGTTTTCTTGTGGTTTCAAGCACATGCTTATTTTGCTTATGGGTTAATCCAGCACTGATTGAAGTGTATGAATTTTCTTTTAATTGGAATATATAGTGCAACGCATGTTCATATCGCAGCATAAATTTTCATTACACAAACTGTTAGAATATGCAACACATTCCAAATAAGTATTACTAGTTTACATATTGAGTAAATTGTAAATGTTTGCATAATTTATTCCCGATTTGAATATTGTGTAAAAGAATAATTGATGTGTGTTTGTTTACTTTTAAACCATAAATGCATTTATTCTCTTATTAGAGACATGCCTGGGGTTTGTTTCTAATTCTTTGATTTAGATTAAAAAAATTGGTTATACTAAAATCTGTCATGACCTTAAGTATTTTTTATTATTTATGAAAGGTTTTTTTTGTTGGATTTCTTTATTATTTATTTATTTTTTGTTATTATTATTATTATTACTTTGTAGGACCGAGTCTGCGTTGTTTTATCAGCATGAAATTCATTCAATATGATGCTAATAATGTCATATTTCTTAACCTTAGGATATATTTTTATATTGTTTAGTGGCTGCATACTTTAAAGGGAAATTTGTAGTTCAAACTTTGAAAAAAGGAGACAGTGCAAATCTGTTCTGTGAGTCATTTGGAGAGCTTCCTATTACCGTTTTATGGAGTAAAGACAGACAAGGATTTGATCCCGGTACTGACCCGAGGTAAAACAAGTATACTACAGTTTACACTAACACACGAGAACAGTACTTCCTTTTTCCAACTTATTATTATTATTATTTGTTTTTTTTTTTTGTTTTTTTTAAATCCAGAAATTCCTTTAAAAAGCCATTTGAGTTTCTGTTGATACGAATCTTTTGCACTCCCCTGAATTCAAATTCAACGTAAAATGTACTTCGCTTGATTGACTTAAATTATATACTGAGCTCAAAATGTTATGTTTATATATGAAACATGTCGTATATACGCAGCAAAAAACAGTGAAAGAGAAATTTAATCTCAATGTTTTTTTTTTTTTTTTTCTTACCAACACTGTCTTCCAAACTCAAAAAAAAATAATATTTTGTGAAAATTCTCTGAAATAGTTTGATACAAAAAAAAGTAAATACTGAAATAAAAAGATAAAATAAACCTTTAAAAGAAATGTCGAAAGATAAATGGATGCATTCATTGCTGACCACACATTTCGATTCTCGAATTCTAGGAATAACCTGTTCTTGTTGGCAGTTTGATTTGTCTTCCTATTACTCTTCTTGATTCGAGATAACAAAGAAAAGAATTCATACTTTTGGCACTGATTCAATGTTCGAAATAAGTTGGTCTCCAGCTTAAAACAAATGGCTACAATTCTTATAACTAAGAACCACAATTTTTCTCTTATCTATCTTCCATACTTCCCTTAACCCCCCCCCCCTCCCCCATTTACGCTTTCCGTACAAAAAACCTTTGAAGTGAAAATGTGTTTATTCTACTACGCGTTTGACCAAAATGAAAAAATAAGTCTTCTGCCATTATTTTCCGTATTTTTAAAACAGATTCAACTTTTATTTTTATAGTTCTTGTAGTAGGTGATGCTTTGGCGGCGCTTAATTTTTAGTGTACTTTTGAGAACGTTCGAATCAATCAGTAGAACCATTATAAAAATAAAAACATTTAAAGATGAATAAATTTTCAGTTTTTATCTTTTAGAAAATATCTCTTAACCCTGCTGGTCTGTTCGGGTCTATTTGACCCGAAACGTTTTTTAACAGTTCATAAAAAATGACTGTGTTGGGAAAATCGTTTGAAATATAGTGAATTCGTAAGTCAAGGTATTCTCTCATTCCTCAAAAAAGGATTTTATTTTATTTAATTATTTACTATGTGTTTTTTAATTTTGTATCAATGTACTGTTCGGGTCATAATGACCCGAACCTATTTTTTCAATAATTATATGTAAAAAGTGACTTGATCTATTACTAATTCAACAGGAAGTGATAATAGCAAATACTGTTAAGTGGTCAAACGAGTTTCACACAAGATCAAAGGCCAGTCAATGTTAAACGATGTGGTTTTTCAGATCAGTTTACTTGACACGTAAGTAGCTAGATCACGTGACTGAATTTAGGCAACGGTATGAGTCAACTGTCCACTTTTACTATTTTGTGTCTTGTTAGATGAGAGCATGATTCAGTGCTATTATGGAAATATTTAAACTGAGGAATAAAAATTTTAGCGAAGAAATGAACTTGTGGGAAAATCTGATAGCAACGACACTTCTGAGGATGGAAACCATTACTAGTGAGGAAAATTATTTTTTTTTCTTTTATACTGACGGTGATAATGTGGTTACTCATTCAATTTGTAGTTTGCAGTATGTTCACTCAAAATACCAAAAAAAAAACTGGTCCTTTGATTCACCTGCAACCGTTGGCTGCAAAAACTCTGAAAATGTAATAAAAATACCTCCAGAGTTTACTAGGCATTCAACATCATGTTAATAGAGAAATAATGACAAAACAGGGCATTTGAATGCATGTTCAATTCCACCATGCAGAATAAAGTCATTACAATGACAAATTATGAAAGAGCAATTTTTATAGAGAAGAAAGAAAAATTCTAAATCTTACAGCTATATTCAAACTTATTTTAGATAGTGATGCCAGCAAAGCCATTGGGGTTACTTTGGATCAAGATTTCAGTTCCTAATACACTTGTTAAAGAATCAGAAATTGCTGGCGAAGGGTTACATTTTATAACATGCTGGACTGTTGGGCTTGCAGCGCATTTATTGATCTGGGAATTTATAAACAACATATGGAAAGAAAAAAAAATTGACACAAAAAGTAAAATGCTCATTTTGCTAAAACTTGGCAAGTAATTATTTCCTCTACACTTTCAGGCAATGCAAAATCTCCATAGAAATGAGGAATCTGCAATATAGTAGAAAAAAATACAACGCAAAAAAAAAATATTGCTTCTAATTTACTGTTGAGTAATAAGTGAATCGCATGCAAGTTTAGCCAATCAAGTCAGAAAAATAAACAAATATATTGCGCTAAAATTGCAAAAACACATCTTCAAAGCACATATAATTACATTATTGCCCATACTGTAAATAAAAAAGAGGTACAATGTAGAAATTTTCGTTCATTTAATGTTTTACAAAGTAATTGTCATATAGACTACAATAGTACCACAGGATACTTATTTTTAGCTTTAAATCGAGGGAATTCTGTTAAAATATGTTTATTTTATATAGATATAGTGTATTATTAAAAAACAGGGAAAATATACCCCCCCCCCTGCAGTGAGTATTCAATCTTCGGGTCATGTTGACCCGAACGGTACGTAAGCGTAGTAACTGCGAACAGAACAGCAGGGTTAAGTCATTTGAGGAACATGTTTGCTTTTTTTTTTCCTGGGGCATTACTTATAGCTCAGGTGCCCCCCATCTCGGGGGAAACTGAGCTTCAAAGTTATCAACAGTGGTAATGGCATCCGCCGATAGTGGTGGTACTTGAAAGAATGGATAACGGTTTCCGGGAAATGCGCTAGGTCAGCAAAGGTTAGTGAACATACGCAGCCCACTTAGAAAAAAAAAATGTTACTCACCAAACGTGAAAAAACTTCTGTGTTTGGAATAAAATAGCACTGTTATAGATTTTGTTTTAAATATTTCAATTAGTTGTTCATATTCTTTTATCCATTTACCTCATTTCGTCTGCACTTAAAAGAAAAAAATTACCTTTGTATGTTTATTATATATATTTTTATTTCTGTTAAAGATACGAGTCATCCACGGAAAGCAGAACAGACAGCGTTCTTTCGAAAGTATCCATTCCTGCCATTGATAGAAGAGATTCAGCTCTATTTACTTGTGTCGCAACAAATGCTTATGGTCAAGACGACACAAATATACAGCTCATTGTCCAAGGTAATTCTCCCGTGTTAAGTGAATATTTACAAAGAACTCGCATCAAGTTTTCGATAAATTCCTCAAATTGATAGTTAGTTGCAACTAAAAAACATGTTTAGTTATAGTACTGCTAATTATCCCATGGAAGTTACTACCCAGTTCAATAACTTGCATAAAAAATAAAATTTAACATACAAACACAAAGTTCATTTAACCGTCAAATACTGAAATTAATGCATGTAGCGATGAAACATCACACCAGCTTATACTATTAACTATCACTCGGCATTAAACTATTTCACCTGTGTAATTAAATCTGAATACCGATTTCTTAACTTGTTTCTTCGTTTCGGCACTCTAAAAATCCACAACACTTTTGATGAATCGACATACAAGATTTAAAACAAATTAATATTCTTCCTTGAATAAATTATTGTCAAAACTCCAACACTTCATTTTAAAATTCGATTTTGTCTTCAATTCTAATGTTTATTGTGAAATTGCTAAGCATATAATATGAAAATTCTCTAATCTTGTAGAACATTTTTAAGGCTTAGAAACACCTGTGTGTGGTAGAATGTGTTTAAAGCTTCAAAAAATGCTTCGTACTTTGATTGGAAATTCAGGAAATGACTTATCTGTTTTTTTACATAACTCCCCCATCCCACACGCACATAAAAAGTAATTGAAAGATATCATGATATTTTTATTTATTTAGAAAATCCAAATTAGAACACATTGATTTTTTTATGCCTTTATTAATGAATGCTTTAATCGTGACCTAATTTGTTTTACACGATTTAGAGCAACCAGACAGCCCAAGTAACATTTTAGCCACAGAAATTGGGAGCCGCGACATCACCATAAGATGGACTCAGCCTTACACAGGAAACAGCCCAATAATATCCTACAAAATTCAGCATAAATTATCATCCGGTAAGTATCGTAATTCATACGTTGGAAAAACATGCAGAAAATTCATGATTTGTTTTTAACCTTAAAACACCTTTTGAATTTGTTTTTTTTTTTTTTTTTTTTTTTGACCGTAAGAAGTAGCTTTATGTGTATGCTGTGCTTCTAAAAAACATACGCAACGTGTATTTGAAAAAAATATTTAAAAAAAGGAAAAGAAAAAAAAACGCATTTTTTAAAAATAATATAATAGTTGCTGTTGACGTTTCTTGAATTATCTGGGGAAGCAGGAAAACATCAGTACTTTTTCTTGGAAACTTGAGTTGAAGAATATTTAGTTGTAATACATAATTATCAGATTTTTGGATTTAGTTTTCAATTATAACCTTTTAAATAAACTAGTTTCATACGTTTTATAGATCCAAATGCACAACGTACGTCTTTATGTATTATTTTATACGCGCTATACTTTGAAATATATGTTTCATTGCCTTTTGTATGTAATATTAGTTCATTTATAGAATCATGGGGAGATAATGATCGAACAACTACAATTTCTGGTCGAGATACTACTGCTGTCATAAGAGGACTAAAACCTGTCACCAGTTATCATGTGAGGGTATTAGCTGAGAACAGCATTGGATGGAGTGAGCCCAGCACGGCAGTACACATAACAACTGCGGAGGAAGGTGGGTGTTCTTGAATGATTGATTTGACATTTTGTTCTTCTTACATAATGAAGAACCTTATTTTTCTTATCTTGTCACTTTTTGGTTTCATTTCTCAAGCATTCCCTTATATAAAGAGCCAAAATGACAAAATAATTTCCAGTTTAATGTATAATTTTTATAAAATACTACTTTATTTTTATTCGATGTAATATCAGTGTTCAGGCAGCACCTAAATTTTATTTAGTGTAATTACTTATGTAGTGTTTTATTCTTCAAATTCAAATAGAACTTCTAATGAAATTTAATTGTATAAGGAATTAGTTTGTGTTAGCAATACTTTGAGTAACATTAAAACCAAAAGCAAATAATAATATAAAAGTAAATAAAATCGTTTAGCTATGTAAGCAATAGAAATGAAAGATGCAACCCACGGAATAAACAAAAATTCATGTCAGTATTATTTATTTTTCAAAAATCTATGACATTTTACTATCGAATACAATGTTCAGTCATATTTTTTTTGTTGATAGTCTGAACCTATTTAGATAAGAAGGTATGCATATATGCAAGTAGTTAGATACTGAAATACAATGTAGAGAAAAGGAAAGTTTCCTGTTAACAAAAAATATTAAATTAAAAAAAGCTCATTTTAGCTTTGAAAAAAGTTTATCATAATAAATTAAGCAACTGTATATAAAGTATCATTACGTTTGGTAAAATGTTCATCTGACTAATTTTACTTATGTCCTTACATAGCACCGGAAGGAGTTCCAACAGCCGTGCATGCTGTTGCCTCATCATCTAATACAATTCATGTGTCATGGCAAGTAAGTTTTATGTGATTTGTACATTAAACAATTATGTAAGAATTATTGGCGATTTTTTTGGCTAAAGTATTATGCAACGTTAATGCGCAGTATTCGATAACCTTTATCGTGAAAGCATACGAGTAGTGCAAATTTCAAGGGACACGCGTTACTTTCAAATGAAAGTTTCATTTGATTAATCAAACAGCTTTGGATACTGGATTGACAATGTAAAATTCTTTCATTTTTATTGTATACGAAATACAAAACAATGTACTAAACTACAACTACGATGCAAAATATAATACATTTTGAGCACATGTTCCTAAATATATACCGACATCTATAAATGCTGTATAGTAATAAAATAAAACTTTACTAATAATACTTTAAGCTATGTGCTGAAAGTAGAAGCAGAGGTCATTGTTTTAAGATTTCAAATCTCAGGCTAATCTTGAAATTAGGAAAATTTACTATTTCAATAGGGTTATAGGCCGTTGGAATAGTTTACCAGAAGCGACTGTTAATTGCAGTGGGGTAAAAACTTTTAAGAAAGCTCTGGATGTTCATTGGGGACTGCTGAATTGACTAGGACCAGCCTAGCTGGGCCCTGAGCCTGTTGCTGGTCGTCACTTTTGTTTTTTATTTGTATTTGTATTTTAAAAAAATATATTTTAAAGTATTGTTAATTTTTGTTCCTTTAAAAAAAAATAATTTAAGAATATTCATGAAATTTTAATTTCTATTTTGATTCAAAACTGAAAAAGAGAAGAGACATTTTTTTCTGAAACTAACAATAGAACGAACATATATGGGCAGTGTTATGCTCTATTATAGTCCTCAATGTTTAAAGTTAGTGATTTTTAAGGGCTACACGTGAAATGTGTATGTTAAGTTCTAATAACAGACGGTTTAAAATGAATTTAATATTCAGATATCAATAAAAATATTAATAACATGTTTTAATTAAAAACAATATATCTATTATATTTCGTGATCTCGGATACGACTTGAAGGACTTTGATCAAATTTTGTATTTGAATTTTGAATCCTTTATTTTTATCTATATAAGTGTTTTTCTTAAAAAACGTGATTTTACACAACACAATGTACGTTTACATGACAGACTCTGTCTATTTTCCTACAGCCTCCTAAAAAAGATTTAAGACACGGGAATATAAAAGGATATTACGTTGGGTACAAAACGTATGGTGGAACTGACAACTACGTGTACCAAACGGTGGAAGTTCAAGGTGATTTCAAGGAAGAGATTATTTTGACGAACTTGCGAAGAGCAACCAAATACAGTGTAATCGTCCAGGCTTTTAATTCCAAAGGTTCTGGTCCCCCATGTGAAGAAGTTATAGTCGATACGTTACAAAGTGGTAAGTAAGAATGGATTATGCAAGTCAACGATGAAAAACTTTTTTTTTTTTTGAGTTTTATAATGTAAAAAATAAAAAAGTTCTATGACGTAGTTTTGTCACGAATCTCAAAGTATTATATAGCTCCTGGTAATTTATTTTCTTTGTGTTAGAGAAGAGGAAATAGGTTCGTACCAGTTGTTCTGAAGAAAATGTTTCTTGGATATTGTCCAGATTTTAAGGTCTGATGCCGGAACTGAATAAGTATACTTTCGCACTTATTGGGCAATCCACCCAATAAAAGAATGCTATGAAAATCCAAATTGTATACAATACATAGTTTTGCTTTCAGCTCACAAATGTACAATTCGTAGGGATCGGAAAGTTGTTTATATGTTCCTGAGTCAACAGATTGGGTACGATACACAATATATACAAAAAACCTGATATTTGGAAGGAATGGTGATTCAGAAAAACATCAGTTCCAGTAGTTAAAAATCTGAAGAGGAAAGGTTTTGGTGGCCAAAAAGTTTTACTTCGACCGTTCCGTGTTTTTAGAAAAAAACTATCGGTCAACTTGCTGCAAAAAAAACGGCTTTACTGGAAACAAAAACAAAAACAGATATATGAGGACCAAAATTTAGGAAGTTGAAGAAATATGAGCGCGTTTTGAGACCAAAGTAAAATTAAAATACATAACTTGGAGTAAAATTTTACTGGGGGACTAAAAAAAAAAACGAAACAAAATTTTGGAATTTAAAAATACTTGTTTTGATGCATTCTGATGTTATACTCAGATTTTTTCTCTAGATAATGTTCTTATTTTTGATAATATTGTTCAAAAACAACTTTTCAGTTTTTTATGAATATGAACCAATTCTGTTAAGGTCAAACTTAATAATATTTATGAAGTACTTAGATTGCAACAGTTTTAAGCTAAAACTTGTTTCTTTTGGCAGATCCGCCAATATCTCCGAGCTTAAACATTATATCAGTTACAACTACATCTATTCATTTGAAATGGTCCTCACCAGAAAAAGAGAATACTCCTATAACAGGTGAGCCTTTTAATACTGTATGCACTTACAACACATTTTAACTTGTAACAGAGCCTACGTTTGCATAAATAAAGAACGAAAGTATGATTTTTGAAATAATTAACTATATATATTTTCACATAGAGTGAAACCTGTGTAAGCTGACCCCTTGCGGTGCAGCACTTTAGTGGTCAACTTACAAAGATGGTCAACTTTACAGGTTTTACCGTATATATATATGTAAGAACGGCTGTCCCGTTCTATCTTCTACAGCTGTGGCCGCTAAAACCCATGTAAGACGAGGCACAGGGTTTCGTTGCAATTCTTTATTGGTAAACTTTAACACACAAATATCATAACATTAATATTGTTGGAACGAAGGACATGAAGTCATCAGCACGTTTCAAGAAGCAAGAACCCCGATTTTCGTTCGGGCAGTCGTATTTATATGGGGGAAAATCTCTTAGACTGCAGACAACATTCCCTACACCACGTGATAGCACGTGGTTTAAATAGGAGGGCCATATGGAAAATAAAATATATTATTGGCTTTAATGCCGTAGACAGGGGCTGGCCTAAGTCTACGGGGAAAAAAATAGTCTGGAGGGAATTAATGAGGGAAACCAACTTGAGCTTAGGCATGACCATATATGGTAACGCGTAAGAGAAATTTATGAGTGAGACAACCCTGAGTTGTCAAGTTTAATATGGAAAAAGCCAGACAAAGGAGACAAAGGACTTCTCCATATCACAGCCTGACAAAGGATTTTTCCATATTACATCCCCCCTCCCCAAAAGTTCTATTACTTTAAATATTGAAGAAGTGAAATATCTGCAGCCTTTTTCCCCACATAAATTTATGTATTAAATTTTATATAAACATATCACATTTTGAATGAAATACTATACAGTTACAAAAATTACTGAACATTTTCATCACAGATTATTATACTCTTACTAAACGATATTTACAAAATTGTATTTACAGTTCAGTTTAATTACAGTTGGATTATTCTGTTGCAGTTCAAAAGTGAATGACTTATATCACATTATTCATGTGATAGTTTGAAATTTGTTGGTGGGTAATATTTCCTCAATCTTGACACATGTACTATGTCTGATTTTTCTTTGCTGTGTGCATTTGGTTTATTGATTTCATAAGTTACGTCCGTAACTTTTCGAAGAATTTTATATGGTCCACTGAACGGTTGCGAAAGTTTTCGTGAATTCGGATATTTGAATTCTTCATATATCGCAAAGTCATCTGCATTAAAAGATTTGTCGACAAATCTGGCATCGTAATATATTTTATTTTTTTCATGATACTCTTTAGTTCTTTCCACTGCCAGTTTTCTAGCTTCCTCAACAGGAGGATAAATGTCTTCATTTACTGGATTTTGAAAAGGCACTGTACCGTACATTAAATACGCAGGTGGGAACTTCGTAACTGAGTGTGGAGTTAGGTTGTATTCTTGAGTCACCTGCTCTAATAATTTAGGCCATGGCACGTTTCCAGAAGCTGCGTTCACTTTGCACTTTAGGCGAGTGACTATTGTTTGGTTCAGACGTTCCACCTTACCATTTGTCTCTGGTCTATGAGCTGTGGTTAAAAGCTGTTTAATTTTGTGGTGCTTTAGAAATTTCTTGAAATGAGATGAAGTAAATGATGGATTTCTATCACTTAATACACTTTTAGGTATTTGAACACTGAAAATTTGTTTAAGAAAGTTGACGTAAGTTTCGGTAGTGATTGATTTTGATGCAAAAGACCACATGTATCTAGTATGATGATCTATAAACAATGTTAAATATTTTTTCGTGGAATTGTAGTAGTTGAAACCACCCACACTATCTACTGCAACGAGATCAAATGGTTTATCAACTGGAGGCATAGACTGTAAAAGGCCAAATCTTTTTTGTCGAGGCTTTTTGTTTACCTGACAAATATGACAATGTTTGTTAAATCCAGTTATATCTAATGTTATATTTTGCCAATAATATACAGGCGTAAGTAAATTAATTGTTTTTTGAATTCCTGGGTGTCCAAACTTTTCATGGACAGTCTCAAGTAATTTACGGCGTAAAGAAAAAGGAACAACAATTTTAGTAAAACCCTTTTTACGCAGGCATAACACGTTATTAATTTCGACAAAATTACCAGTTAAATTGTCATTTTTTTGAGCCTCTTGAATTTCATCCAATTGCAGTAGATGCGAAACGTGGTTTCCTATATTTTTTTCAACACATTCATTATTTACAGGTATATCTCTTGAGAGCATGTCAGCCTCGAAGTTTGTGGTGCCTTTCGTATATTTAATATCATAGTCATACATACTTAATTGTAAGGACCAGCGGAACAAACGACCTTTTATGTTTTTTACATTTTTGAGCCAAACTAACGCCGCGTGATCGCTATGTATGACGAATTTATGGCCAAAGAGGTAGTGGTGGTACTTATTTAAAGCATCCACAACAGCTAGACATTCCAACTCAGTAATACTATAATTCTTCTCGTAATCTTTTAATGAGCGGGAATGGAAAGCTATGGGATGTAAGGCACCCGAACTGTCTGGCTGTTTTAATATTGCTCCCACACCAGTTTGACTTGCATCAACACAAATATGACATTCTTTTTTAGGATCAAATATTTTTAAAATTGGTTTACAAATTAAAGAGTTTTTCAAAACTTGAAATGCTTCTTGGCATTTGTCAGTCCATTGCCAAGTTGTATCTTTTTTTAGCAAGTGGTTTAATGGATTTCTAATAGTTGCATATTTATCTATAAATTTATGGTACACATTTATTGACCCCAGAAATCTTTGGAGAGATTTAACATTTTTAGGCGGTTGTAATTTTTTAATAGCCTCAATATTACTATTATCGGGCGTTACAATACCATTACAAATTTCATACCCTAAAAATTCAATTTTAGTCTGTAAGAAAGAACATTTTGATGCTTTTAACTTTAAATCTTCCTGTCTGCATATCTCAAACATTTGTTGAATATGATCTAAATGTTCTGAAAGGGTTTCAGAAAAAACTATTATGTCATCAAAGTAATTGGCTGCAAATTTTATTTTATGTTTTGTAAGTATTCGACGCAAAGTTCTTTGAAAAATACTTCCTGAATTTTTCCACCCGAAGGGTAATTTGTTCCACTCATATAAGCCACTATTAGTGACAAAAGCGAGCTTTTCAGTATCGTCGGGATGAATTGGTATATGCCAATATCCGGAAGCCATGTCTAATTTGGTAAAATATTTGCTTTTCCCTAATTTATCTACAAGTGTTTCTATCAGGGGTAATGGTTCTGCGTCGGACTTAGTAATTTGATTTAATTTTCTGTAGTCTATACATAATCGACTTTTTTTATTTTCGTCTCTTTTAAAAACTAGTGTAACAGGTGCAGAATACGGCGATGAGCTTTC
Organism: Octonoba sinensis; assembly: GCA_038502835.1. Lineage (NCBI taxonomy): Eukaryota > Metazoa > Arthropoda > Arachnida > Araneae > Uloboridae > Octonoba > Octonoba sinensis. The sequence continues at coordinate 103,602,330 of CM076602.1, read as the reverse complement.
TTTTATTATATTAGCCTTTAATAACTCTTGAATTTGATTTTCAATTTCTTCTTGTTGCTTTGGGAAAGTTTTATATGCCCTTAACGACACCGGTAAGTCGGATGTTAACCTTACCCGTTGAGGTTCAATTCTAATTGTTCCAACATCATATTTATTTTTGGAAAATATATCCTCGTAATTTCGCAATATTTCTTTTAACTTTGAATTTTCCTCAAATTCCGAATGTCCATCGACAGGATCGCGACATTGTAGGCCTCCAATGCCGCAACCAGTCCCAGAAACATCGGACGAAATACGAAAATGATTATTCTTTTCGCAACTCATTTTTTCATTTCTATCTTTCTCTTGACAAGTTTTCTTTTCCGTGCTACTCTTTTTCTTTTCATTTTCGTTATAATGTAATTCCGTCACCCTTTCCTTAGTTTTACTTTCTTTCGGATCTTTCACTCTTTTAATTTCCTTATCAATTTTCTTGCGTATTTTTCCCGTACTATTATTTTCGTTTTTATTTTCTTTTACTTTATTTCCACAGTTCCTAACTAGGATTTCAGGTAAAATATGCAAAGACAAGTCATTCGGTTCGGAATCAGAAAAGGTGATCAGTCTTCTCTGATCCTGCATAACGACATGTCCTACACAATCTATGACCAAACGAAATCCCCCGCAACTCTTTAAACCTAATATGGCATAAGGTAAATCGGTGTCTAGAACATAAAATTCCACCGGTTTAACTATATTGCCGACCTTAAGGTAAAGAATACACGTTTGGTTAAGCTGTAGCATTCCCTTCGTTTGTTTTATTTTTACAGCGATTTTTTCTTTAATCGAAACATTTAATGTTTTTGCAATTGCACTCGGGATGATATTTAATGTTGAACCGGTATCAACATTTAAATAAATAGTCTTTAAATTCGAATTTGTATTTTGAGTGTACGCGTCATTAGATAGTTGATAATCACTTTTAAATTTCGCCTCATTTTTAATAATATACCCGGGTATTATTAATTGTCATACTTCGTTAACTCTCTGATTTTCTTCTCTTAATTGATTATCTTTCTGCTGAGGTGGTAGTTTAAATCCAGCATTCGATGTATTTGGCTTATTCACACATGTTTGTCCCCAATGATATGCGTTGGAGATTCCTTGTTGTGCGCAAAATTTACAAGGATTAGGGGGTAACTCCTGCGAAAAATGTGCAGTCTGTCTTTTTACTGCATTTTGTCTTTCATTATGACCTACAAACCTAGGTTTATTCTGTTGGTAAAAATTAGGTTGGTATACATTGTTACTATCTTGACGAGAATAGTTATATTGTTGACGAAAATTACTTTGATCATGATTTTTTGGCATCCAATTTTGATAAAAGGGGGGCTTCACCCTAAAAATATTTTGTTGCTCCCCTTTATAAGCGGACTTGGGTGTTTCATGTGGAACTTCATTTATTAATCTTGAAACTACCTGAAGCCATTCGGTGGGAGTTTCTGGCTCTTTTATTACCAAAAATGCCCTAACTTGGGCAGGTAGCCCCACTGAAGAAAATGTTTCTTGGATATTGTCCAGATTTTAAGGTCTGATGCCGGAACTGAATAAGTATACTTTCGCACTTATTGGGCAATCCACCCAATAAAAGAATGCTATGAAAATCCAAATTGTATACAATACATAGTTTTGCTTTCAGCTCACAAATGTACAATTCGTAGGGATCGGAAAGTTGTTTATATGTTCCTGAGTCAACAGATTGGGTACGATACACAATATATACAAAAAACCTGATATTTGGAAGGAATGGTGATTCAAAAAAAACATCAGTTCCAGTAGTTAAAAATCTGAAGAGGAAAGGTTTTGGGGGCCCAAAAAAGTTTTACTTCGACCGTTCCGTGTTTTTAGAAAAAAACTATCGGTCAACTTGCTGAAAAAAAAAACGGCTTTACTGGAAACAAAAACAAAAACAGATATATGAGGACCAAAATTTAGGAAGTTGAAGAAATATGAGCGCGTTTTGAGACCAAAGTAAAATTAAAATACATAACTTGGAGTAAAATTTTACTGGGGGACTAAAAAAAAAAACGAAACAAAATTTTGGAATTTAAAAATACTTGTTTTGATGCATTCTGATGTTATACTCAGATTTTTTCTCTAGATAATGTTCTTATTTTTGATAATATTGTTCAAAAACAACTTTTCAGTTTTTTATGAATATGAACCAATTCTGTTAAGGTCAAACTTAATAATATTTATGAAGTACTTAGATTGCAACAGTTTTAAGCTAAAACTTGTTTCTTTTGGCAGATCCGCCAATATCTCCGAGCTTAAACATTATATCAGTTACAACTACATCTATTCATTTGAAATGGTCCTCACCAGAAAAAGAGAATACTCCTATAACAGGTGAGCCTTTTAATACTGTATGCACTTAAAAACACATTTTAACTTGTAACAGAGCCTACGTTTGCATAAATAAAGAACGAAAGTATGATTTTTGAAATAATTAACTATATATATTTTCACATAGAGTGAAACCTGTGTAAGCTGACCCCTTGCGGTGCAGCATTTTAAAGTGGTCAACTTACAAAGATGGTCAACTTTACAGGTTTTACCGTATATATATATGTAAGAACGGCTGTCCCGTTCTATCTTCTACAGCTGTGGCCGCAAAAACCCCATGTAAGACGAGGCACAGGGTTTCGTTGCAATTCTTTATTGGTAAACTTTAACACACAAATATCATAACATTAATATTGTTGGAACGAAGGACATGAAGTCATCAGCACGTTTCAAGAAGCAAGAACCCCGATTTTCGTTCGGGCAGTCGTATTTATATGGGGGAAAATCTCTTAGACTGCAGACAACATTCCCTACACCACGTGATAGCACGGGGTTTTTAAATAGGAGGGCCATATGGAAAATAAAATATATTATTGGCTTTAATGCCGTGGGACAGGGGCTGGCCTAAGTCTACGGGGAAAAAAATAGTCTGGAGGGAATTAATGAGGGAAACCAACTTGAGCTTAGGCATGACCATATATGGTAACGCGTAAGAGAAATTTATGAGTGAGACAACCCTGAGTTGTCAAGTTTAATATGGAAAAAGCCAGACAAAGGAGACAAAGGACTTCTCCATATCACAGCCTGACAAAGGATTTTTCCATATTACATCCCCCCCCCCCAAAAGTTCTATTACTTTAAATATTGAAGAAGTGAAATATCTGCAGCCTTTTTCCCCACATAAATTTATGTATTAAATTTTATATAAACATATCACATTTTTAATGAAATACTATACAGTTACAAAAATTACTGAACATTTTCATCACAGATTATTATACTCTTACTAAACGATATTTACAAAATTGTATTTACAGTTCAGTTTAATTACAGTTGGATTATTCTGTTGCAGTTCAAAAGTGAATGACTTATATCACATTATTCATGTGATAGTTTGAAATTTGTTGGTGGGTAATATTTCCTCAATCTTGACACATGTACTATGTCTGATTTTTCTTTGCTGTGTGCATTTGGTTTATTGATTTCATAAGTTACGTCCGTAACTTTTCGAAGAATTTTATATGGTCCACTGAACGGTTGCGAAAGTTTTCGTGAATTCGGATATTTGAATTCTTCATATATCGCAAAGTCATCTGCATTAAAAGATTTTTCGACAAATCTGGCATCGTAATATATTTTATTTTTTTTATGATACTCTTTAGTTCTTTCCACTGCCAGTTTTCTAGCTTCCTCAACAGGAGGATAAATGTCTTCATTTACTGGATTTTGAAAAGGCACTGTACCGTACATTAAATACGCAGGTGGGAACTTCGTAACTGAGTGTGGAGTTAGGTTGTATTCTTGAGTCACCTGCTCTAATAATTTAGGCCATGGCACGTTTCCAGAAGCTGCGTTCACTTTGCACTTTAGGCGAGTGACTATTGTTTGGTTCAGACGTTCCACCTTACCATTTGTCTCTGGTCTATGAGCTGTGGTTAAAAGCTGTTTAATTTTGTGGTGCTTTAGAAATTTCTTGAAATGAGATGAAGTAAATGATGGATTTCTATCACTTAATACACTTTTAGGTATTTGAACACTGAAAATTTGTTTAAGAAAGTTGACGTAAGTTTCGGTAGTGATTGATTTTGATGCAAAAGACCACATGTATCTAGTATGATGATCTATAAACAATGTTAAATATTTTTTCGTGGAATTGTAGTAGTTGAAACCACCCACACTATCTACTGCAACGAGATCAAATGGTTTATCAACTGGAGGCATAGACTGTAAAAGGCCAAATCTTTTTTGTCGAGGCTTTTTGTTTACCTGACAAATATGACAATGTTTGTTAAATCCAGTTATATCTAATGTTATATTTTGCCAATAATATACAGGCGTAAGTAAATTAATTGTTTTTTTAATTCCTGGGTGTCCAAACTTTTCATGGACAGTCTCAAGTAATTTACGGCGTAAAGAAAAAGGAACAACAATTTTAGTAAAACCCTTTTTACGCAGGCATAACACGTTATTAATTTCGACAAAATTACCAGTTAAATTGTCATTTTTTTGAGCCTCTTGAATTTCATCCAATTGCAGTAGATGCGAAACGTGGTTTCCTATATTTTTTTCAACACATTCATTATTTACAGGTATATCTCTTGAGAGCATGTCAGCCTCGAAGTTTGTGGTGCCTTTCGTATATTTAATATCATAGTCATACATACTTAATTGTAAGGACCAGCGGAACAAACGACCTTTTATGTTTTTTACATTTTTGAGCCAAACTAACGCCGCGTGATCGCTATGTATGACGAATTTATGGCCAAAGAGGTAGTGGTGGTACTTATTTAAAGCATCCACAACAGCTAGACATTCCAACTCAGTAATACTATAATTCTTCTCGTAATCTTTTAATGAGCGGGAATGGAAAGCTATGGGATGTAAGGCACCCGAACTGTCTGGCTGTTTTAATATTGCTCCCACACCAGTTTGACTTGCATCAACACAAATATGACATTCTTTTTTAGGATCAAATATTTTTAAAATTGGTTTACAAATTAAAGAGTTTTTCAAAACTTGAAATGCTTCTTGGCATTTGTCAGTCCATTGCCAAGTTGTATCTTTTTTTAGCAAGTGGTTTAATGGATTTCTAATAGTTGCATATTTATCTATAAATTTATGGTACACATTTATTGACCCCAGAAATCTTTGGAGAGATTTAACATTTTTAGGCGGTTGTAATTTTTTAATAGCCTCAATATTACTATTATCGGGCGTTACAATACCATTACAAATTTCATACCCTAAAAATTCAATTTTAGTCTGTAAGAAAGAACATTTTGATGCTTTTAACTTTAAATCTTCCTGTCTGCATATCTCAAACATTTGTTGAATATGATCTAAATGTTCTGAAAGGGTTTCAGAAAAAACTATTATGTCATCAAAGTAATTGGCTGCAAATTTTATTTTATGTTTTGTAAGTATTCGACGCAAAGTTCTTTGAAAAATACTTCCTGAATTTTTCCACCCGAAGGGTAATTTGTTCCACTCATATAAGCCACTATTAGTGACAAAAGCGAGCTTTTCAGTATCGTCGGGATGAATTGGTATATGCCAATATCCGGAAGCCATGTCTAATTTGGTAAAATATTTGCTTTTCCCTAATTTATCTACAAGTGTTTCTATCAGGGGTAATGGTTCTGCGTCGGACTTAGTAATTTGATTTAATTTTCTGTAGTCTATACATAATCGACTTTTTTTATTTTCGTCTCTTTTAAAAACTAGTGTAACAGGTGCAGAATACGGCGATGAGCTTTCTTTTATTATATTAGCCTTTAATAACTCTTGAATTTGATTTTCAATTTCTTCTTGTTGCTTTGGGAAAGTTTTATATGCCCTTAACGACACCGGTAAGTCGGATGTTAACCTTACCCGTTGAGGTTCAATTCTAATTGTTCCAACATCATATTTATTTTTGGAAAATATATCCTCGTAATTTCGCAATATTTCTTTTAACTTTGAATTTTCCTCAAATTCCGAATGTCCATCGACAGGATCGCGACATTGTAGGCCTCCAATGCCGCAACCAGTCCCAGAAACATCGGACGAAATACGAAAATGATTATTCTTTTCGCAACTCATTTTTTCATTTCTATCTTTCTCTTGACAAGTTTTCTTTTCCGTGCTACTCTTTTTCTTTTCATTTTCGTTATAATGTAATTCCGTCACCCTTTCCTTAGTTTTACTTTCTTTCGGATCTTTCACTCTTTTAATTTCCTTATCAATTTTCTTGCGTATTTTTCCCGTACTATTATTTTCGTTTTTATTTTCTTTTACTTTATTTCCACAGTTCCTAACTAGGATTTCAGGTAAAATATGCAAAGACAAGTCATTCGGTTCGGAATCAGAAAAGGTGATCAGTCTTCTCTGATCCTGCATAACGACATGTCCTACACAATCTATGACCAAACGAAATCCCCCGCAACTCTTTAAACCTAATATGGCATAAGGTAAATCGGTGTCTAGAACATAAAATTCCACCGGTTTAACTATATTGCCGACCTTAAGGTAAAGAATACACGTTTGGTTAAGCTGTAGCATTCCCTTCGTTTGTTTTATTTTTACAGCGATTTTTTCTTTAATCGAAACATTTAATGTTTTTGCAATTGCACTCGGGATGATATTTAATGTTGAACCGGTATCAACATTTAAATAAATAGTCTTTAAATTCGAATTTGTATTTTGAGTGTACGCGTCATTAGATAGTTGATAATCACTTTTAAATTTCGCCTCATTTTTAATAATATACCCGGGTATTATTAATTGTCATACTTCGTTAACTCTCTGATTTTCTTCTCTTAATTGATTATCTTTCTGCTGAGGTGGTAGTTTAAATCCAGCATTCGATGTATTTGGCTTATTCACACATGTTTGTCCCCAATGATATGCGTTGGAGATTCCTTGTTGTGCGCAAAATTTACAAGGATTAGGGGGTAACTCCTGCGAAAAATGTGCAGTCTGTCTTTTTACTGCATTTTGTCTTTCATTATGACCTACAAACCTAGGTTTATTCTGTTGGTAAAAATTAGGTTGGTATACATTGTTACTATCTTGACGAGAATAGTTATATTGTTGACGAAAATTACTTTGATCATGATTTTTTGGCATCCAATTTTGATAAAAGGGGGGCTTCACCCTAAAAATATTTTGTTGCTCCCCTTTATAAGCGGACTTGGGTGTTTCATGTGGAACTTCATTTATTAATCTTGAAACTACCTGAAGCCATTCGGTGGGAGTTTCTGGCTCTTTTATTACCAAAAATGCCCTAACTTGGGCAGGTAGCCCCACTGAAAGCCCCTCAAGGATATGTTGATTACTAAGTTTTATTTTTCTTCCCATTTCTACTTTTTCAGTAAAATAGGAGTACAACTCTTTTGGATTTCCAGAAAATTTTAAATTTTGAAAATCAAGAAAACTATTTGCTGGAGTAAAGTAATGTTCTTCAAAAATTTGAATGATTTCATGAAAGGAATTACAGCAAAGGCATTGATTGATGTAGAGCTTTAAGGCTGACCCGCGAATAAACTTCTGAAAATTTTTTAATTTCCAATTATCATTTAAATTGTTCTGAGCCGTTTGCTGGTTAAAGTGAGCTAACCATGCTGAAAAATTTATCCCTAACTCTGGTTCAAATAATAAAATTTCAGGTGAGCTACCCGAATTTTTGTCTTTTATTTCAATTTTTGAAGTAGAAGAGCCATCTGCCAAACTTATCTCTTTTATTTTATCACTAATCGTTTGACATTCTGAATCCATTTTTATTAAGCTTAAATCGGCAGTTGCCTCTGCTTGAGTTTCCGCATCCTTACGGTTTAAGTTATCTCCATCCATGTTTGAATTTTCTTTGTGGGAAGACTCTAAGTCAGAATTTTTTTCATTTTCAATGGTCTTGCTCATTTTACCACTACGTAATAACATAATTCTAATAACACACAAATTTTTGACAATTTTCCTTTTTTACCTTCCCACTTTAACAACAAAAATATTCCGCGTAAACAAATGCATAACATCTAAAATATATACAGAACTATTCATAATACTGCAAAAAATATACCATAATTTCAATTACACAGCACATTGATAAATTTACTATTTCAAACATCTTAATGTCAAAAAAAAAAAAACCCGTGCTGACAAGATCCCTTTTAAAAATTTAAACCGATAATTAATATATCATCAAATAAAGAACTTATTCTTCCAAAGCACATGATCAATTTATATCATAATAAATTCTAAAGCAATATCATGTAAAAAAAACCCAACGGGAGAAAAAGATATTCATATAACTATAAGATATTTATGAAGAAAATTCGAAATAATACCATTTTGGAATAACACATTAAAAATTACTCTATCCAAATTCCCTTTAGCACATGAAAATAATTTCAATTCTAAAGCACCACAACATAACGACCCTTTCGTTTAATCACTCCGCAGAACGCAAACATTCTTCGCTTCTAAAAGCCACAACGGGGGCGAGCTTCTCCCCACTCGGAAAAGGAGCGCACATCGGTTCATTGAACCGTCTAGAAAGATGATCCACGCTGCTACGACGTCGCGGCACATTTCAGATTTAGTATTGCTTTTCTTCGATTGTTTTTTTTTTCTGCAGGAGCCCGGATAGGAACATAAATCCTGCCGGCTTGTAAGAACGGCTGTCCCGTTCTATCTTCTACAGCTGTGGCCGCTAAAACCCATGTAAGACGAGGCACAGGGTTTCGTTGCAATTCTTTATTGGTAAACTTTAACACACAAATATCATAACATTAATATTGTTGGAACGAAGAACATGAAGTCATCAGCACGTTTCAAGAAGCAAGAACCCCGATTTTCGTTCGGGCAGTCGTATTTATATGGGGGAAAATCTCTTAGACTGCAGACAACATTCCCTACACCACGTGATAGCACGTGGTTTAAATAGGAGGGCCATATGGAAAATAAAATATATTATTGGCTTTAATGCCGTAGACAGGGGCTGGCCTAAGTCTACGGGGAAAAAAATAGTCTGGAGGGAATTAATGAGGGAAACCAACTTGAGCTTAGGCATGACCATATATGGTAACGCGTTAGAGAAATTTATGAGTGAGACAACCCTGAGTTGTCAAGTTTAATATGGAAAAAGCCAGACAAAGGAGACAAAGGACTTCTCCATATCACAGCCTGACAAAGGATTTTTCCATATTACATATATATACATATATATATATATATACATATATATATATATATACATATATATATATATATATATATATATATTATATATATATATATATATATATATATATATATATATATATATATATATCTTTTCATATATTATTTCTCAAAGCCTTTTTTTTGGTCGGTATGCCATAACTTACTTAATACTTCATCAAATTTCATGAATGAGGTATCATTGTAAAGCTTTCCTTAACCGCTACACCGGAAAAATATACAATGAACAATTATACGGAAATGTACAAAAAAGATATACCGAATTCCTCAAATTACATAAAGTAATCCTTTTCTATGGGAAGAAATTGTCGCAGCCTTCGAGAAAGAGTTTCCTGCTACGTGCTAAAATTCGAAGTCTCTAAATTAACTAGAAAAGAAGTTATGAGCGTTTTTCTCTGTAGTTCGAAATTATTTTTATTAACTTTAATTTTATTTGAATTGTTACCATACCGACTGGCTTATGATCCTCTTCTTTTTTAACGAATAAAAATCATTTTTCTTGGCGGTTTTTATCATTTTGAGGAGCAGCCGATTTTTAATTAATTTATTTATTTATATTTTTGGATTTTGATTATTTTTTAACGAATTAAAATTTATTTCTTGGCGGTTTTTATCATTTTGAGAAGCAGCCGATTTTTAATTAACTAATTTATTTATTTTTTTTTGAATTTTTATTCTTTTTTAACGAATTAAAATTTGTTTCTTGGTGGTTTTTATCATTTTGAGGAGCAACCGATTTTTAATTAATTAATTTCTTTTTTATTATTTTGATCATTCTTTTTAGCCTACTTTCCCGTAAAAGTAAAAAAAATAATAATAAAGCATGAAAGAAGGCTTAATGTATCGTGAAAATATCGTTAAAATCAAGAAAAGTCAAAAATAAGTTAAGTAATTAAATAAAGATTGAAAAATAAAAAATTTGAAAGTAGGGTTTTGAGATGGGGAAAAAGTGTGTCTGTCGGTCTGTCTGTCTGTCGGTCTGTCTGTCGGTCTGTCGGTCTGTCGGTCTGTCCCCCCCTAATAACTTTTGAACGAATTGTCCGATTCGAAAAATTCTTTTTGCATTCGAAAGATCTCGGCGAGGATATCTCATTTCCATATTTTACTTTTTGATTTGAACAATTTTTTGTTCAATTTTGAACAGTTCAAAAATTTTTAACATTATCGCCTATGGGTGAAAATGAAGCAAATTATGTAAACTTTGGGTACAAGATCCAAGTTCCCATGAACAAGCTCATTGGAAGAAGTTCTTGGCGTAAAATATTGATTTGAACAATTTTTGTTCATTTTTGAACAGTTCAAAAAAAATTAACATACGCCTACGGGGAAATTTCAATCCTATATTATTCCTGATCTAACGGACCGATTTGCTTGTAACAAACTTTATCGGAAAGCTCTTATGACGTAGAATATGTACAAATAGAAAGTACATCCAGAACTAAGGAGCCTATTTTCCTACAAAAATTTTTTGATCGGGATTTTCAAGAATATTTTTGAATCAATGAATGATTAAATGAATAAGCAAAAGAATGAATGAATAAATGAGTGACTAAATACATGAATGACTTAATAAATGAATGATTGAATGAATAGCTATTAACCGTTGAAAAAGATATATTTGAAGCAATTAAGAACTAAAACTAAACGAGAAAGACAGAGAGAGATAGCTATATTATAAATTTGAATTTGGTGTATACGGGAAAGTAGGCTCGTATAGTTCTAGACGGAACTTCTTGTTTTTTAAACGAATTAAAATACTGCACAGGGTTTTTTAAAGAAATGTTAGCCTTTATATCAAATTTCATGAATGAGACATCACTTTAAAGCTTTCCTTAACCGCTACACCGGAAAGAACAATATGCGGGCTAAAAATGTACCGACTTTCTAAATTTGAAGTTTAAAATCATTTAAGAAGAGGTCTTTCAATGGATGTCAAGTCTGTGTTGTGTTTGCTGGTTAGAGGCCGAGTGCCCGAGTGGTTAGGAGCGCAAGGCTGGTATACCCAACACCCATGGTTCGAGTCCCGCATTTCGTTTACGTTTTCTCCAATTAATTGTTCTGCTGGATCGTTAATTTTTATAAACAAAATTTAACAAGAGCTCTTTTATGTTTTTTAGTGTTTTTATTTTTAAGCATTAAATTAAAAAATAGTTGAAAATATACTATTAAAATTATTTAATAAATTAACTATTCATTGCATAAAATGCGGAATTCCGCACGGGTCGACTAGTATATATATATTGCTCATCTTTGAAAAAACTCTGTAAATTGTAACTCGTTATTTATTATTATTATATTTATTTATTTATTATTTTAAAAAAAAGAAAATAAAATGAAAACTTTATGTGTAATTTTATGGTTTCTACAACACTCAACTTTCAAAGAGCTATCAAATATACTAAATACGACCGAATTTATTTTCAATACTGGCGCTGCATACTAAGGAACTTAAGGAAATGAGTTAATAGTGTTATGCTCCTATACTTATAATTGATTATGATGCTATATTTGGAAATAAAACCAACCAAAAATTCCAAAATTCCAAATTTAACCAGAAATTATCATATATTGTTGTCCTTCTTCCGTGTTAAGGGAATTTTTTTCACGTTCATGTTAGTTACGATGTACATTTAAAATTGCGTTCATTATGCTTTAATTTTTTGCCAGACTGACGTATGATGAGGTGTAACAATACGTAAGAAATTCAAAAATATGCTAATGAAGGTAATTTTACTTTTTACAGGTTACTACTTATACTTCAAAAAGGAGTTTGAAACCTGGGAAGAAAGGCAAATTCCTGGACATCAAACCAGCTATACATTTCAAGATCTATATTGTGGATCCCACTATCAGTTTTACATTGTTGCATACAACGTTGTTGGCAAGGGAAAACCGAGTGAAGTTATAGCTGGAAAAACATCGGGATCTGGTAAGCGATAGGATCATGTTTTTTAACAGTTATTAAAAGAAGCTACGATAAATCCATTAAATACGAGATTATCAAGCAAGCTATCAGACACGTGCATGCTTTAATAAGTAGCAGTATTGCATCACGAATTTTAGATAGAATTATCTATATTTCTTCAACACTCAGTAAGGTGTTTAAGACAGTGTCAGCATTTTTACACACGTGCTGATTACTATTATATTGTCCACAGCTCCTATTGCACCAAAACGAGATGTGCTCCTCAGTGTGAATTCGACAGCAGTAGCCCTTCACCTGAACACGTGGCTGGGAAATGCATGCCCAGTAAATTTTTTCATCGTGCAGTATAAAGCCAATACGCAAAGAGAATGGGTGCTGGTCTCCAATAACATTGTTCCAGAACAAAAACTCCTAATCATATCAGATTTGACTCCTGGGACTTGGTATACAATTCTCATGACGGCACACAGCGAAGCTGGTCCAACAGAAGCAGAATATGTATTTGCAACACTAACAGCTTATGGTGGTAAGTAATGTTAAATAATTTGTTTTCACATTGCAGTTAGAGAAAAGTATGTCCCTGCTGTCGATGGGGAGTCATTTCTTTCTCCCCCCTTTAAAGGCAAAACGAGTTATGGGTTATGGTCGCACAAACTTTCTAGCAAACTAATTGTAGCTACTAATTTATCTTAGAACTGCATCCTGAAAAGAATGAATAGCATCTGTGCAACTACCTTTTCACACAGACATAAACAGACACAGCTAGTTCTGTAAGAGACACACAGTGACTATTCCAGAATGCACTCTAAATGAGAGAACTCTAAATGAACTTTGCCACGTTCTGAAGTACACCCCACTGTGCGAAGTATAGAAATTGCTTAAAAACACTTTAGAAAAAAATATTGAACTCTAAATTATTTTTCTTGCTACACACAAAAAAAAATTAAGATAAATAAAAAAAGACAATCTAAATAAGAATTAGAAAAAGAAAAAACTATTTTCTGCGGTAGATAGGTCTATCTACAGATCTTTTATAATTTTAAGTTACTAAAATATTTAATGCTGGGAATTTTAAAGGTGTGGTGGCTCTATGACTTTTGGACAGAATAATTGTTCGATATTATTTAATATATAACATTTTTATCTTCTATTAAAATGTAACACAGCTTTTTTTTCTAGCTTTCAAATTATATTTTTTTCACTTACTAATAACAATTTTGTGCACCTGGTATGTTATCCTTATTTATGTATTTGCAATACTGTTAAAATATTTAGATATCTGTGTTGAAAATATTGTTCCCAACACAAACAACTTTCTTATATATATATATATATATATATATATATATATATATATAAATGTATATATAAGAAACAAGGTAATAAATTATTAAACTTTTATACAGCGTATAACTTTTATTTATTTTGTTTTGAAGCAATACCTTATCTATGCCTAGGACCATTTATTTTAAATTACACACATGCCACTCACTTCTAGGCATTATGCAGTGATACCTAAGTTGTGGCAACTCCCAAGTAATACTTGATAACATTATGGATATGAATTCAGTTTATCACGGTAACACTGCCCTCCGCAGCTGAGTAAATACGTAGACGGAATATAAATGTGCGAAAAGTTTGATTAGCTACAAAAAAGAGATTTCTGAGATAATGAAAACAGTTAGGAAGACCAAACCAAAAATTATATTTCCGCGTCAGGTTTTGTTAACGTGCTTATTTTATTTTTTGTTATTTAATAAAAAGTTTGTTTTATTATTTCTTCTAGATAATGAGTTATGGTCAGTGAATTAAGTAGCAAATTGAACTATTCATAGATTCGATATTTTCCATTCCCTCATCTCTCCTACTAAGGTTCAATTCACACGGACGACCCGGTTGCGGTCAGGCGCCGACCGCTCGTGTGAGTCGGTCCATCTAACTCAATGTAAACTACTGAACTGGAACTGCGGCACCTGACCGCAAACGGATCTTCCGTGTACATCGGGCTTTATAGTTAGGATCCCAAAATAAAAAATATAAAGTGTACCAACAGCAAATACAAGACATAGTACTATAAGAAAAAACCTTTTAGTTTATGTTTGTTTTTATTCTCATTTTAAACACAGTGGCATTGCAATAATTTTTAAATTCATATTCCTCTTTCCTTTCAGAGTTTTTAATGTTTAAGAATGCATTTATCTTTTATATTTAAATGAGCAGTTTTTGTATACACGCACACACACATATGTATAGATCGTAATGGCATTCACGTATGTCTGACTTAAATAACTTTGTATGAAAAAATAGTCCGTTATTTCTAAACCGACCTAAATCATTTTGTGGTCTAGCTACAGTTCCACCTCCCCTTGGAATGGACGAAAGAAGACCATCATTCTACAGAAGCCTTAGTATTCTGGTGCCGAGTGCATGTGCTTTGGTTGTTCTTATTGTCATTGTTATTGTTGCTTGCGTGGTAATTAAAAAAAGACGACATGCTGACAATCCTCAAAGAAGAGGTAAGTACTTTTGAAGTGGGCTTCGTAATTTTTTTAAATAACTTTAAAAATAAAATGCATACTTAATTGGTATTAATAGTGACGATATTCCTGTTCTGAATGTTCTGAATATTGTATTGACCTGGAGAATTGAAAAAAAGTTAACATTTACTTTTTTTCAATAATGACTACCCTCCCCCCGCCCTCCGCCTTCAGAAATGACGTGTTCCTTTCACGATCCCCTTCAAAAAACAAAAACGTCGGCGAAAAAAGTTAGCGAGAAGTGCATATTCTTCCTAATGTATAAAATACGTTATAGATTGTAATATGAAACTTATAAAATTGTTGATATAGTTTTATTTAAATTCAGTTTATTTGAAATTCTAGTTATAAACACTTATTGTGTAATTTACATTGTCATATGAAATCATTACTCTGGATAAGATTAAAGAGGCATCTCATTAATTATTACTTTTGGTAAATTTAAATCCAGAACATTTATTTTTTGTTTCGAAAATATTATATTTTATATTTACAGTTTGAATTGAAAGTAATGTTTTAATGAAATTTCAAGTAAATGGAATTATTTGAATATTATTATGGATTCGTTAGATTCAGCGGTCATTTGATGTAACAAACTAAATGGAGAAAACCGAATGGGATAATACGATCGAGCGAGTTATCTTTATCATTAAAAAAATATTTTGACAAACAACTTCGTAAAATATTGTAATCGAATTTTTCTCATGCAGAATATAACTAATCACATAATTCCTCGAAATTTTACTCATAGCAAGACAAAACATCTTCTATGTGCAAAAAATTGCTGCTTTTGTTATTTATTGTAATTACTCCAGATTCACTGGAAAATAATTTATTATTACGTTTAGTTAATTATAATATGATAATAATTATAATTAAATAAGCAGATACAATCTTAAAAGAAATACATTTTTACACATGCTGAACATCATATAGCATTAAGTTCTACAGATAAGTGTTTAACAATTGTAAAATATCTCAATAAAAATATATATCATGCCTCGTGTTAAGTGAGGAGCAAGAAAGTTAGTTATACAGTTGCTGATTTATTTGCTTGAAGAAACCTATAATCAGAAGTTGATATTGATTGTGAAAAAAAAATATTTTTATAAATTGCATTTTATTTAAGCACTGAATTAATACATGCATTTCTTCGGGAATTTCTTTAATTTGCTTTATTCTTTCCAGAGTCAAAATTAAAGAATGAAGTGAAGATATTTTCAAATCATAAACAAGACAGTATCACTGCAATTGCAAAAATAGGTTACACAAATCATTTAAGTACAAATTACACTGCATATTGCTTTGGATCAATAATATTTTAAAGCAATGTTCCAGCGCAATCCTGCGGCAGATTGAAATGTCTTATTATCTCACCTTATAGTTGTCACTATTGGTGCAGGTTTAAAACCACTGAAATTCCTAACTACCACCTAAGAGCATAACATGATTTAGTTTTAATGGTGTAAATCGACAAATGCAAACTTTTTGGACTTAAAATACTCGCAATTGCTTTGTGGACGCAATGCTGAAGACAAAAATGATGCAGAAGTGAATCTTTTATTACAATCAAATTTAGATGTGCTATGGAAAAAAGAGATTTGTTTAATTCTGGAATGCACGCGTTGGATCTAACAAACATGATCTGTATAAAATAAAGTATGTTTGCCACGAAAAAACCCACACGAGAAATGTATGTTAAGGTCTGTCATTATGAAAATCAGATTTCTCATTTTTCCAAGGGAAGTTCAAGACTGGAACATTGTATTTTTAACTTCACACCTCATTGCGATAGTGACAGACATTTCGGCGCGAGCTTTTCTCGTGGCAGACATACTATATGTTCGCCGATGCGAATTCTTCCTAGATCCACTATAAAACTTTAAGAAGTGAATGTTAAATATTTTTTTAGAAATATACAAACCATGATCTGTAATCGAGTCGGCGTTTATGACTGCGCAAATGTTTCGTGCTTATACACTGGAAAACTATTTGCAACGTAGTTTCAAAATTTCACATTTAATCCATTTATAATAAATAACATTTAGTAAATAAAGGTTAGTTTTTTAAAAGAGCAGTGAAATTACTATACATACGTTTTAGACTAGAGACATTAGTACGTAATCATTTTTCAGTGAAACATTTTTTTAATTTAATTTCTTTGTCTAACAAAATGTATAGTCCATCAAATTAAATCGCACTAATTTCGTACCGCAGCAAAACACACAACATAAAATTATCAACTCTATCAAAAGCCTCAATTTCCTTTTGTCTTCCTAAACCAGATTCCCGGTTTAGGGAGGAGAAATCCGGGGAAGGTATGAGTATGTCTGTGATGGAACGGAAGCAGGGTAGTGCAGGAAGCGGAAGTCCCGTCAAAGACCAACTCTACTATCCCTCCCCTTACGCCATGAGCCATATTCAAATGTTCCAGAAGCAAGGATCGCCTGAATCAGATTGTAGTCAAAGTTTGAGAAGGGAGTTCGGAAGACACGAACATATATACGATGTTCCTTATCCTCCGAAATGGGTAAGAAAACTTTTTAGTTATATAGTTATATATATATATATATATATATATATATATATTACCTTGTTACTGCCTTAGTTCTGTTTTATTTTTTGCTATTGTCATATTGAACTATACAAAGTTTCTTAATAGATAGAAGAAAAGTCTAATATCGGTATGATGTTTTTGGAAGCGAAACTGACATTCGTAATTTGAACATCATTTACACGTACTCTGAAACATTAGTGTTTTTCCTGTTCCTTTTTACTTAAAATATAACCAATGTAATATTTTAATTAACAATTACATTTTCCTTTTAATGGAATTATTCCTTACAAAATTTAAAGCTTTTTCCCCTGATCAATGTGATTCAACAAACGATAATCTATCAGTCTTGAACATAAAGCTCCCCTGTTTTAAGACCCCTGCAGAGTTAAAATAACAAGTTTTAATCAACAGTTCTAAAACTTATGTCCTGTGTAGTGTGTATGGACATGCAGGCACAAGTGTTAGGGCTCACATCCCACCTGCGTGCAACAAAAGGGATAAAAAAACTTTGCAAAACTTAGTTATGTTTAAAGTTTTCTTGTTTTAATCATTTTATTCTTGCCAGATACGAAGGGCAAAACATTAAAATAAAATCTTTCCCTTAGCATGAAGATGAAGAAACATATTCACATATAATGGAAAATTCAAACATACCACTCCATCCAAGCAACAATATTTATCAAGCTCCTCGTAAGTAAATAAATTTTATTTAATTAAGTGTCATTAATCTTTTAACTGACAAAAATAATTGTTTTGTTTCCCGGAAAAGGTTGCATCTTTTACCAAAGTGTTTTAAAAATATTTAGCGCTACATAGGACGTCAAATTTATCACTTTCAATCTTTCTTTAGAATAACTATTTTCTTAAAAGAGATTGATGATCTTCGATGTAAAATTATGGTTTCAAATATCGCATTTATTGAATTATAAAACTATAAGAAAAAAATTAAAAAATTAATTTTATGTATATAAACCAGTCTGACATGGATGATAGTTTCGATATTTTTATCTTTCAATTTTGAAGCATAAGGAACAACCTTAATTATTAGAGACAACTGGAACGGTATCATAATGCGTGTAAAGTGTCAGGATAGATTACTTAGCCTTAGTTTATGCAATGAGTTAAACAGTTTGACAAAAACAAGTATTAGTAAAGTTAAGCATTAATTTTCCTGTACAGTCGTAAGATTAATCACATAGTATGGAGCGTTTTCAGAAAACCATGATGTACCAGTCTGTTACTAATAACAGTCTACCAACACTCTATAAACGTAAAGCATTAGCTAAATGGCATATTTCCGGATTATAGAGAAGTATTTGTATAGGATAATTGCAGAATACTTTGATAAAATAAAAATATTGCGTTTTATTTAAGCTAAATGTTCCCTATAAAATGTGTTGCTTTATTATAAGAAAGTGATTATTATAATAATCATGATATTTGTTTTATGTAAAACATACATTAAAACCAGCCAATAAATCCTCCAAATGCACTTAGTAATACAAAACTTAAGAATTTTCTTGACTAAAATAAGCAATAATAATAAAATTACACGTTATTAACGTGTAATTTTATTATTATTGTTTACTTGCACAAAGTTAAATTATTTTTAAAATAAGCAATTACATTCCTTTACATCTTTATAGTCTGTGTAATTAGAATATGCGCATTAAGGTCACGTTTCCTGCTTTGTCCCCATGGCAACTACGCGAAAGATAACAGAGGCAGACTTTTTTTTTGCACTGCAGTTAAGGCAATTGCATTACTACACCTAAGATTCAAAATATTAGAATAATTGAGAAAAAGTAATAAGAAAGAACGTATTTTCCATTTATTTGTTTTTGATATTAAATTTCTCATTAATGAAATCTGGGATGTTTAGATAAGATTTTAGCATTTACAAAACATAAAATACAATAAACTAGCTATCCAATAGCTTTCTAAAACACATCAAAATATTAGAATAAGATTTAGATTGGTTCAAAATATTAGAATATTTTATCTTACGCAATTTATTTTTGCCATTGAGAAATAAATCTGATTTTGATCCGTCTATTATTATTATAACTAAAACAACAAACTGACTTTTCATGTTCCCCAAACCAAGCGGGGAAAACGTTTCTAGCCCGGAAACCATGGCGACGAGAAGGGGAAAGGTAGAGTTGTGTGACCTTGACACGCCGATTCTAATTACACAGATTATAGTTTTTGGAAAACATGTTTTATTTCATAAATATTACACAATAAATTTTAAGACACAAAAACAGAACCTCCAAACAGAAGAAATCGCAACGTTGTTTTTAACCATATTTTTTCACACAGATCGGGAACTTTTCACGCACTTTTACAAGTGTTTTTATAATCAAAACTGACACTCCTAATGTTCAAAAAGAACATGAAAATAAGCAAAACATTTCTAAGAACTTATTTTTTAAGTCTGTGAAAGTAATTATGATGTGCTCATTACGGAACTTTCTTTCTATATACTCCCTGTAAATATGCATTTTAATGAAAAAATAATTTCCCATGTGAACATTCTTTTTAAAATTAATAAAAGGCGATATCCTCTTGAGCGGCATGTGTCAAAATCTAATTAGCATTAGAGCTGTCCAAGACCAGTTGGCTTTCATTAAACTTTGCACTAATTTTTGACTTATAAAAATCAAAAATAGATGAATTTTCGAAATTAAATAGCTTAATATTATTTAATTAAATAGCTTAAATAGATAAATTTTCGATTGAACCATCTCTCCGGGAGCACTCACGACAAAAACAAATCCATCCCAGTTCCAATGAGGTTAGGTCTGTAAATTACTTTTCCCTTGGCTAACTAGAATATTTTTTGAGATATTGTAGTCACGTATGGTGATTAAAATGATTAAAATATAAGATTGCGGCACCTCGCTTTGAGTGTTTTATGCGAAAAAGTAACCAGTCTCAGCTCCTATCAGGATTGGAATCCCACGATTTAATTGACTCCTTTTTTCATCGTTTCTAAAAATTCAGCAGCCACGTTTGAAGAGATAAACGTTCATGAAAGTGCCTTTCATAGAGCTCTTATATGGCGAAAAAGTGATTTGCGGACTATTTGTCCATATCATATTTGTTATAAAATGTAAAATTCCTTTTAGGCATTATTCCAATGCATCCTGTTCGAGCAAGTCCTACGTCTCACAGAGAAAGAAGATCCAGCAAGAGCAGAAATTCTCAAAGGTTGAGCTACAAAATATCAACAATGACTTCAGAAGGGTAACTTTTATTTCAATCATTTTCTTCGCAAAATTCTTCGTTCAAGAGAAGTATCGAGTGCATTGTACAGTGAAAGCCCTCAAATCCGAACTAATTGGGGCTGTCACCTGTTCGGATTTCAATTTGCTCGGATTAGCCGAAAAATATCCATAGCATAATAATGAACCCCTCAGTTCGACAATGAAAGATAACTGATTTTTCAAGTGAAAGATTAAGTGGTATTTTGCGCGTTTCTATTGTTATTTCATTGTTTTTGAAAAGTGATTAACCTAAAAAATGTCAATAGCCAACTTCTACTGTTTCGCAATTCTTCATGACATAAGTATGCAGACACATTTACAGTTTGTTAGGTATGCTAACTGAACTTCGTTGTTAATTTTTCAACAAATTATACAAAATAAGGTTATAGCAATTGTTTTATCAAAAAATAAATAAGTTTCTCTCCTTTTTTAAGGCGTTTTTCAAACTGAAATTTGTTAAGAAAACTCGTTCAGATTTCCAGAGATTTCGGATTTTCGGAGTTCAGCGTTGAGGGGTTACACTGTATAACTTTCTAAACGGTTTCAAGGAGTTATTCGGAAAACTTTTTTTTTACATTTAGTTCAAAATCATTAGTTATTTTACTCTACAAGTGCATAAATTTAATTTTCTTGAATGTTTTTCTCTACCTTTACAGAGCTTCACGCTTAATTTTGCCCTATATTTCTTCTTTCTTTGAATCAAAAAAAAAAGAGAATAATATCGTTTAAATAGTGATTTCAATTTAACTGCAGAAATCAATCAGAATGTACAATATATCTCAAAACTTTTATAAAAAAAGGTATCTGTATATTATGAAAAAACTGAAATTAATTTGGTTTGTCATTGGCGGGGAGCTGCATTGAAATTGCTTGAAATATTTTCTGTTGTATTATTTTTATGTTGTATTAAATCTTTATATTCCACTCGATTGTCACATTGCTTTGATTAATATGAATTTTCACAAGGAGATAGCATAAGTATTTAAAGGAATGTAAGCCTTTTTTTAAATTTTAGGCAGACCATTAAATTAATGGAAATTTTTCTTGTTTTGGGGAGCACAAATCTCAATAAAACTTATCAGCTATGATAACAATATGAAGAATAGATCCCGAAGTGACTGACTTCGCTAATTTAAAATTTGGGGCGGTTGTAAAATGTTTGCGGCAATCTGGAAGTTCTGAACATGGAGTTGACAGGCTTTCCCAACTTTTAGAATTCCAGATTTTATTCTTATTTATTATTAAGTGTTTTCTCTGACTTTACACAAGTTCATAATGCAACAAAAATTATCGTCTTGGTTTTGTTGTCAAAACATTTGGCAAAAGAAGTAGCAAATTTTTACTTTTTGAAATTTTCTTTATAAAGCGAAACTTAAACGCGAGCGAAAACGAGCAGGTACAGCGCCCAAATATCAGCAATTAAAGAATTTCAAATTCCCGGATTTTACTCGCTTTGTAAGTTTAAAATAATAATTCACTTGATTCATCTGCTCTTGCTTGCAATACTTTCTAAAAAAAATTTTTTCATCTTCATGAAATTAAATGCATCAAAAGATCTGTAAATGTCTATAACCAACTAATAAACAAGTAAAGTAAATGAAATAATCTCAGATTATAATTTGATGTGTTTTAGCTAAAAAATACTAAACAAATTGTGCTGCTTTAACACGTTTGGTTACTCTTATAACACGATTTCCATTTTAATTTACAGTCATTCCGGTGATGAAAGTGAAAATGAAACCACGTACATGTTTAACAGAGAAGTGCCGGCATCATATCTAGACAGTCACGAAATGTCCGAAGCAGAGTGTGATAGAGACTTACACGAGTTTTGTGAAAAAAGTAAGCAATACATCGTGTTTATAACCTAGTAGTGCTAATTATTAACCGTGTTTAGAAATGTAACAGATGTGAGTTATAAAGGGAATGTTGGTACAATAAAATTCACTTACCAGAGAAAAAATAACAATTATTTTTCTTAATTACTTCGTGTAACTCACGCTAAAATGTGAGTGTGATTGAGTATAATTCTACTTACTTATTTACACGAAGAAAAAAAGAATCATTCAGATATATATATATATATGATGGATTTACGCATTTAATTAACCCTTTATAAGGCGATGGTAAGTATATTTACTACCAAATCCATCAACTTATAAAGGTTTACATTAAGCTATTTTATCTCTACTGGTTTGCCTAAATTTTAGACTGTGGGAAGTGTATTTATCTCCAAATGCATCAATTTGAAACTCGTAAGGCAAAAAAAAAAAACCGAGGGATGAGACATGTTAATTTTTAAAAGGACATACATGAATTGACTTTTTGAAACCAATATAAATAAAAAATAAAAAATAGTGCAGTACTACTAGAAGAAAAACGCCTTATAAAGAGTAAAAATATTTCCATCAATAACTGGAAATATTTATAAGGCATCTAAACCGGTAACAAAAGAGTTAAATAATGTTAACTGTTGTAAACAGGTACGTTCTGCTATTTACTTATAACACATTGAAGAACACAGGGAAGAAAGGGGAAATGTCAACCTTTCAAGTTTTCGAGAAAATCACGTTTGAAAGTTCAAAAGTCAGGCCATTTTTCATTGTATACAGTAAACCTTTAGGCGGTTTTTCGCCTTGATTCTTCTCCTTTTGTTACCTGCTTAAATAGAGCCACGAATTCTACTCTACCAACACTCAGTGTTGCAGTAATTGTATTGAACTCGACTCGAAAATGAAATTTGTGATTTCGCCTTTCCTCCCTGTACTCTTCAATTGGTCAGCGAATACATGAAAGTAACATAGAGAAATAAATCTTGAAAGAATGATTGAAAATGCTTAAAAAATTAGATATTTTCACTGCTGATAAATATAACAGGGCACTCAAAAAGTGTGCTTTTGTTATTTAAAAAAAAACGTAAAAATTGAAAATGTTTTTTTTATCGGTTTTATTAATGTTTTTGTATTGTATTTATTTTTGACTTGTTTTCTGAAGCAATATTTTTATGATAAAATGTTTTCTAAAATTTTCTTTCGTGTTTTTATTTTTATTTTTCAGAAACTTTCAGTACTTTTCCAGAAAAGTACATTAACCCCAGACCAAAACATTTTTTTTTTTTTGGTGACACAAGGAAGTATCTTTTTTATACTTACCAAAAGGCTCATCAAATATATTTTCTATTGTTCCTGAAATAATGACTGTAAAGTGGTTAAAATGAAGAAATTAGTAATCAGTATTTTTTGTATTTATTTTTAGATGAAAAGTTCCAAATATTTGAACAATATGATGGACAAAGGATATGTATAACATAAGAAACGCTTCATCATGTAAATACATCCGATGTGATCTGATATGTACATATTGTAATGTAAATTGAATATTGAACTTAACCTATGTGTTTCAAAATGAAAATAAAGTTGATTTAGGTTACATATAACGTTTATTTTGTGTAAAAAACATTACGTTGGATATTGCAAGCTTTCTCTCAGCCATTAAAGGCACAAATACACACATACATACATACATACATATATATATATATATATATATATATATATATATTTATTTATGAAATAGAGAATATATATATATAAAATTAGCGGGTATGTGAAAAAACAACAATTAAATATAAAAGGCTGAACGTGGGAAATCACAAATATAAACATTCAAAAATGAAAAAGAGCCTGCCTCTTCATCAGTGGGAGGGAGCAGGAAGCATATATAACGAAATATTGGCATTGCAGGTTTCTGAGAAATCCCAGCATAGCATGTGAGAGAAAAAAAATTTTATAACTAAAAAAATATAAGGCTGGGAGTTACAAGCAAAGTGAATAATCAAAATAATTTGAATAATCAAAATAATTTATCCAGTTATAAAAAGAACAACAATTTTTTTATTATTAAAAGAAGTTTCGA
This sequence comes from Octonoba sinensis, assembly GCA_038502835.1. Lineage (NCBI taxonomy): Eukaryota > Metazoa > Arthropoda > Arachnida > Araneae > Uloboridae > Octonoba > Octonoba sinensis. The sequence continues at coordinate 103,577,865 of CM076602.1, read as the reverse complement.
GTTTACGTGATATTGACGGAGTCAAAATGTAAAAATAGAAAAAATAACATGCTATAGCCGAAATTTCCCCTCCCAGACCTGCAAAGCAATACGATTAAAATATAGCTTCTAAATCTACTCACCTCCCATGGCAGGACCAGAAAAGGAAGACATCAACATCTAGCCGAGAAAAAAATACGCCATGTGATGGCCGAGTCCGTCCGTGTCCATGTGGCTGACCTTGACTTTCCGATATGATAAATATATTTAGCAACTTTTTAAGTGTGCTGCCTCGTGCGCCTTTTCACAGTTTGATTCACTTTATTAACTTTTGATATATATATGAGTGTGATTGTGCAAAAATATAGTAACAAGGCCATCATTTCGCGAACTCACGTTCACAGTGATTAGCGCACATCACAGATACTTTGCAAAAGCCATACGGATATGCAGAGCAAAAACATCAATGATACAGGTATAAGTCATCTTAACTTCTATTAATTTCTTAAAAGTAAAAGATGATCTCCCTTTAATTATGTGAAAGTTCCAAGACGTTCGTCCACAGATTATACGGGCCTACGTCCGTGTGCACCAACATCAAATTTACAAACTTCTACATTTATGTCTCTGATCTCGTTCAGCTTAAATTCCAAACTGTTTCACATTTTCCTTTTCAGCGTTTAACCCATTTAATAGTGAAAAAGCAATACCTTTCATTAAAAATAGATCTATTACCTGTCGTGAACTTACTCCAACAAACTCATAGGTGCCATATTTTAGTAATTCTCAATTATTAATAATTTTAGAATGAACTAAAATTTGTTGGGAATTCTTTCAGATTTCAAAATTCACAACTGTATAGGTAAAATTTATGTTAATTCAAAATAGTGTATGCCTGTGCGTTTGGGTATACATGTTCCTTACCTGCGGATATGCACGAAATTTGGAGCTTTGGTACCCCGTAACTAAGAATGCAATTCTTATCTGAAATTAAATGTAACTCCCTTTAAACCTATAAAGCTTTATTAAGCGTGAATGTTAATGTTTAAAAAATAATGTGTTAAAAAACAAAAAAAGCATTTATAAAAACTAAGTAAAATAAAAAAAAATATAAAAAATACAAGACGATAACAAGGAAGAAAGAAAAAATGACGCATAATAAAATATGTAACCAAAAGCCGACTTCTCGAGCGCAACAAGGAACAAAAATCCGATTTATACTAAAAAAAAAAAACGTACTTACTCTAAGTGCGAAAAATTGGATTTACGCCAAGTTTAGCAATTATCTGTATGGCTCCAAGTAATATCATTGGAAATATCGCTCCTGACAAAATTAATGCTATTTTGACGGTTGGGAAGAGGGGGGTACGAAAGATCATTCAACTGGAAATATGTTATGCTAAATCTGAGGACCAAAATTACTTGTGTTCCTGACGCTTCTCAAACTTGATAGAAAAGTTCATTTTCAAGAGAAAGGAAAATAAGTGCTCTTCAATCTATATTTGTTCACAAAGCAGCAATTTTAATAAAAGACACGATTAAGTACAATGAAAATTTAAATAGACGTACTTTGTTTGAAAAATAGTCAGTGAACTTGTGACGCCTGAAGCATATACTTAAAATTGCAATTGTTCCAAAAATTTATGAATTAACTAAATATTTCTATATTTTCTAGAAGATACTTTTATACTGTCAAGAAAATAATATTCTTTCATAAAAAAATTAAACGAATAATAAATTAGTAATTCAGCAGGTTACATTTATCTTCGCCCACTTTGTCTGCCTAATTTTAAATGGAAAAAAGTGGTTTTTTTTTTGTTTTTTTTTCATACGTGTTGCGCCTAATTTTTCTACTAGATTTAATTTATAATTTCATATTTAAGGGTTTAATTTGAAGGGTTGTTCTGTGACAAATGAATTATGTAATGATATTCCTCATGCTCTTGGTCAAGCTACAACAAATATTTAATGTTTTTCTCTTTCTTATCGATATAATTTACTTATTTATTTTAAGAAAAATGTTTTGGCATTTACCACACGACTATATGTTGTTACTACGTATCTATAGCTAAAATTTGAAGGCATGCGAAATTTTTTGAAAGACGTACAAATTCACACCTACCCTAGAATATAAGAAGGTTCCTTTTGAGAAAACTTTTCCGTTAAAATATAAAAAAAAAAGTATGAACGAAGAGTTAGTGTATAGGAAAAATATCGTTAAATCAAAGAAAAGACAAAAATAAATGAAGTAATTAAATGAAGATCGAAAAAAAAAATTGAAAGAAGGATTTTTAAAAGGGTAAAATGTGTGTCTAACGGTGTGTCTGCCTGTCTGTCCTTCTGAATAATTTTGAAGGAATTGTCCGATTCAAAAGATTTTTTTCTGCATTCGAAAGATCTTGTCATGGACATATTGTTTCTTTATTTTACTTTTTGATGTAATCATTTTTTCGTTCAATTTTAAGCAGTTAAAAAAATTTTTAACATTATCGCTGATAGGGAAATAGGAATAAAACAATATAAACCCTAGACATAAAATTCAAGTTTCTTTGGAAAAAGCTTTTGCCTCTCGACGTGAAATATTTTTCGACTTTAACAAATTTTGCCCAATTTTAAACAATTCAAAAAAATTAGCATAAGCGCCTACCTGGAAATTTGAATCCTACATAAATCCTCTTCTAACAGATGTATTTGCTTAGATCAAACTTTATCGGAAGGATCTTATGACGTAGAACATGTACAGATACGAAGTTCTTCCAGAACTACACGAGCCTATTTTCCCTTCAAATTTTATGATCTGAATTTTTAAGGATATTACTCAATGAATGAATGACTGAGTCAGTGAATGAATGAATAAGTTAATGATTGAAAAAAATGAATGAATGTACCTGAATAAGGGAGTGAATAAATGAATGAATGTGTATTAACAGTTGAAAAAGGTATATTTGTAGTAGAAAGAGAGACAGATATTTACATAACAACTTTGATCTTGTTGTATGCGGGAAAGTAGACTCGTACAACGTAGCTAGACGCATAGTTTTTTTAAAGTTACAGCTGGACACCTTAAGTTTATCAATACAATAGTGGCCTGGCATTTTTATTCATTTAATATTAAAAAATAACAATAACCATTGGGAGACTTCTCAGTCAAAACTAGCATACTTTCACTAATCAATTATATATTATAACAAGAAGTTGGAGGTCCGAAACTCAAAACAACAGACTGATGCGCAACAACATCAATAATTTTGTACTAAAACATGAAAAGTGAAATTGATGAACATTTGAAAAAATAATAATAAAAGTAATTATGTTCATGTTTTTACTTTTCACAATAAATTCACGGTAAAGAGTTCTGCACATAATTTTTTTCCTCAACAAATCGTCATCATTAATAATAAAACAGCATAAATGCTTTTCTTTCAGCAAAAATGTTATCATCGCTAACAAAGATAGCTTATTTTAAGTGCCTTGAGGGTGTTGTTTTATACAAAGATTTAAAAAGATTCAAAGCGTTTTGATATTAAAGTACCAGTAAACGATACAATTGCATCGATTTATTCTATTTATTCCAAAACATAAATAAACATGTAACACAAATCAAAATATTTGTGTTGCATTGCTTTATGAAAGCTATTTGCATTTTCCATTATTTAAATATTATCTGTGTTGCGTACAGTTTTCTTCTCAAATGTACTAGGATGTACGCGTGCTCCAATAGTTTTCTTTTGCGGTTAGCTTGTTAATTTGTGTATTTAAAACAACAAGTTATTGTCTGATATTTTTAGCAGAAGCATTCGTTATTCCGTCAGATATACTTGGATTTCGAAGCCCAGTGGCTGAGTGGTAGCCATCCGTGCTACCATGCCACAGGTTCGGGGTTGGATTCCCGGGCTGGGTAGGGTCGACTCAACCTTTCATCCCTGCAATGGGGTCGATAAAATGAGGACCAAGCTTGCTTGGGAACTAAACAATAATGGTTCCGCGTCAGTCCAACCACTTGAACGGAACTTCTGCTTCTGTACCCCAGGGCCCTCGGTCTCGAAAACTGGGATGGGCACAGTAGGCCATGGCCCCCAAAAGAGCTGGTGCGCTACTGAGTTCAATTTTTTAGTTTAGTATACTTGGATTTCACTGAAATAGAAATAGAAAAAAATATAAAAATTTCCGGATGCTTGCTTTTCATGAAGCAACTGCGTAATTTTTAGTTTATTTTCTGCCTTAAAGATCCAAACCAGAAATAAAATATACTACCTTTCCGTAATGGACAGGACAGCAGGATACGATGATATAAGGAAATAGGTGGGTGAGCCACCTGTGCTGCATTTAATGTATTTGTTTTCGTTCTTGCGGCAAAAATGTTTCATTTAGCTGAAAATTTTGGACGTCCTTTATTGGTCCTTAAGCGTCGCCCAAAGTAATCTTCCAAGTGTTCCATGGAAATAGTCAAGAATCTGAGAAGGCCGGGAAAGATATTTTAGATACATATTTTGACACCACTGTCAGACAGAAGCTATGTCATTGTAGCATGACGCAGAGTGTGGTCACAGTGTTAAAGTACAGAAGGGAATCTGAGTGTTTCTTTAAATTTACGAAGAAGTTGTTTTAAATTAAATAACCAAGTTTCTTGATAACAGTTTCCCAATAAATTCCTGTTTTTCCGCGCCGTATAACTACAGAGAAAGATTTGTTAAGTTACGCAACACTGAACGCTTGAGATCTGTGACAAACAATTTAAAAATTGCCAAATATGCATTATTTAGCATCAGCTCAAGCGAGTCGCCTGCTAGCCTTCGACGGCCAGCCCTCTCGACTCCGGAGGCATCACTGGCAGTGCGTCCAAAAGGACAGGAAGCCGAACAGCGTGGGCCTAGTTGAACCCACCTTCGATTTTGTGTACCAGACCTATTAATTCAGCTTACTCACAGATGGCGTCATTAAAACGGCACATAGTGTGTTGCAATCAACTTACAGAAAGTTTATTTGTAGATTCTGTAATTTCCGTTTCTTTAAAACTTTGTAATTTATTGCTTTAAAGTATCTGTAATATTGCGTTGGACTCCGGATAAATAATTTCCAGTAGATTAGTTTGCACTTTTGGGCAAACATTTTTTTTCCGTGCATCCTGAAAATTACAATCACAATTCATTTTTAAAACATTGCCAAAGCGTAGGAAGAACGCGTTTATCCAAAATGTCTCTGTACGGGCAGGCTTCAGTTTACCATGATTTACACATAATCTTCCAAGGCCGTAACATGGTAAACACCTCAAAAAAAGTATTCTACTTCCACCAAACTGATGCAAATAAGCTGACGTCCATTATTTTAGGGTAGTGTATATCTACATCTGAAATACAACACATAATAATATGTGCCTAAAATATCACTTCGTAAAGTTAACATTTAACAGTATTACCGCTTTGAGGAATAGAATCATTCGCGACACATAGGATGTCTTTTAGTAAACGAAATAATTATATCGTACCGCAGCAATGTGTTATCTCATCGGATTGGTAACAGTGACGAGCAAAGTGGTATTATATTAATAGTGTCAGTTTCATAACGTAAACTTAATTACTATTAATGTAAAACTATTTACAATTTCAAGTATTTACTTAATTACTTTCTTACTAACTTAACGTCAATACAAAGTACTATTCTAGGCAACAACGCAACCAGAAGCAAAATCTCGTAGCAGAAAATCTTAGCGCACTTTAAAAACAAAATCACTTAGCACTTTATGCTTAGCTTAAAGCAAAATGACATTAATTTCTTTTACTTCACTTTTATTTTGAAAGGCAAGAAGCCCAAAAGACTTAAAAATGATATTTCGTGACTGGTTAATGCTAAGAACTTTGTAATTTCTGCCAATTTTGTCGCGAAACACATTGTATACAAATTCCCCCAAAAGTGTATAATAAATATTTCTCTGCCATCGTTTTAGGAAGGCATGGAAGGAAATGCAGAATCATCTCAGCTGCTATTTCCATGCTGTTTTATGAATTATAAAACGTCGTGCAATAAGAACACTTTAACTGTAAAACTTAAACTGAAACTTCTGATATTACTCATTTAATTATCCACTATTATGTGCGATGATTACTTCAGCTGTGAAATATTTGCTACAAAAAATTGACCCTTTGACCTAACGTTTCGAGAGGAAAAAAAAACAGGAAAGACATGATAATCGTATTTAATATTTTATAAAGCAAAATTGTTGGAGCAAATTTTTTCCTACCCCTCCCATACTGTTCCTTGGATACATTTATGCTTTTCCGACTATGCTAAATATATTATATAATTCATTTCCACGATACTTTCACACTCACAACGTTTACTCATTGAAAATTTATCAGCTCCAGCCTACATTTTGTATATTTAAGAAGTAAAAAAACAAAACCCGAATTATTGAATGTGTAACAATAACTTTTATTAAAATAAGTGGTGCAAATTTATCTCAGTCCAATTAGGTTAAGAAAAAAAAACAATTTTACTCTATAACAAAGACTTTCCTTCACGTGTTCCTATTTCGTTTGTAAATCTAGATAAGGTTACACTTTCTAAGACCTTTACAACATTCTTCAAATGGAGCTTAAAATTAATCTTCAGCTAACTGGGACGCTTAACCTTATCTTTGAGCAGAAAGACGGGCTCCCGTTCTCTTTATCAACACGAAGCTTTAATTATTGCTATGAATGCATGCCTGCCTATTATAATTTACAGAATGCTTCGATAAAAGCAAGGCTTTTCTGTGTACTAAAGTGGAATGTTTTTGACTCCACTGCGAGAGCTTTATTCCTTAATTATATAACGTAATTTAATTTTCAAGAGCACAGGAAGATAAAACCATAAAGTCGTGATTTCAACATTAGGGAATAAACAGCTGACATGAAATATAAGAAAATGTAATAATATTATATAAGTTGTTTCTAGATGAATATCGGGGTTTTAACACTTTGTAGTGCTTATACCGTAAAACTTAGAATTATATTTAATATATTAAATGAAAGAGTAACTCAAACAGTTATGGCGTACAAGCTTACAAGTGTTAACTGGGAGCACCCTTCCTCACACGGCACACATCAAAGCGATAGCCCAGTTCTTAACAAACGTTGTTTAGTGTTTGTGGTGTAAGTGTTGCAGCAGCTTCCTCAATTGTGTTTCTTAGGTCCAGTCATGTTATTAAGTAAACAGGTATTGGCAGTGAGGGCACATGCACACAATCCTTCATGAACGCCCATAGGCAGAAATCACATGAGATCGGGTGAGTGTGGATACCATCATGCGAAACAAGCTCTGTCATTGGGCCCTTCGCTGCCAATCCAGCGTTCGGGTACAGTGATCTTCAACCAATCGGTATTTTCAAAACCGTTAAGATCTACGGATATTATTATTACTTTGGGGGGTCACATCTGAAATTCATCCGGTATGCATAGTGCACAAAAACTACAGATCCCAAAGAGATTATATGTTCACTAGTTGTCATTTTGCTACTAGCGCTTACTAGCGCATGCGCAGAGGTGCAAGCGCACTTACTTTCTAGTGCATGCGCATACCAACAACCCTCCCCCCCCCCAAGAACTGTTTGAGTTCCTCTTTCATTTCATGTATTATTGTGAATTTAGGTTATACGCAGTAAATACTACAAAGCGTTAAAACCACGATATTCATTACATACACCCTGTATAAAAATATTTTTAGAATGCATATGTAGAGAGTTTAGCATGAGTTTTACGTTAATTAACTTTAGCCAATGGATATGTAAAAGTGAAAAAGACAACTAAACAAAAAAAGTCCAGATAAAGAACCTAGGGTCTTTTGTCAAATCGTAAGACACCTGCACACTGATCATGAGCATAAATGAAAAATATATTTAATATAGAAAAAACTAAATCAAACGGAATACATAATTATTGGAACACTTTGGGAAGGAATAATGTGAATACGCATTTAAAAATGCAACTTTTGCGGAATGTAGTTCATAAACTTCCATAAAACGATGTAATACTGTTTAAAAAGCTTATGAAAGTCACGTTTTCAATCGTTGAAACCATTAAAAAGGAGATAGGTCATTAATAATACCTGTATACATTTACACTCACAGACGATTCATAAGTACGTATCTGTACAAATGGCAAAGCTGATGTTTTAAAAATATCGTGCAAACTATAATTTTTATATTGTTTATACATAAATTGTCGCTGTAAAAACATACCTTAGTCCAGCTATTAACGTCTTAATTTTTAAGCATGCTGCACACATTTTTATTTTCAAAAATACTTTTGCAGCTTTAGAACCGTTTTCAAAACTGTACTTTACTTTAAAGATAAATCTAGGTGTTCCCGTATCTATTTTTCTGCTTCTCCTTATCTATATTTTTTGGTGGCAGTATGAAGTTCATTTTTATCTGCATATGTAACTGTATGAGCCTAAATCTACTGTTCTCTCTAGATTTTACCTACGCCTATCTACCTATATATATCCCTTGTGGTAACAGATAAAAAAGTATACAAAATATTTTACATTGGGCATGTTTAAAGCTTCTCGATAAATAAAATAATTTGCTTGCATGATGTAAAAAACAAAACAAAACAAGATGTTTTTTGGTAAATAGATTCCTTAAAATCAATTAATCAGATCTGACGCGTATCTCTTCAAGATGGGCACATTCTCACTATGTGTACAGGCAGCAGTCGACTTCAAAAATAACATTTCTTAATTTATGGTGGAAACAGATACCAGTTTTCTTAGTCGTTGATCCTGCCGTAGATCGGATAGCTACAAAGGTATTAACTTTGGTTTGTAACAACATGTGTATTAGTAACGGACATAAAATTACAATACGCAGCAGAAAAAAACAATGTTCATAATAATTTCAAGAGCGGCATTTGATGACATTGGCGATTACGTGTCGAAGTTCAATAACAAGTTTATAACTTATCTAGTAAAATCTCCATTTCGAATTAGAATTTTGAGTACTTTCAGAGCACATCGAAGCTCAACGGTAATATTATTTTTAACACTAAAGTAATTTAAAGATCATGAAAAATTTTACTTTTCTCCTAAATTAATATATAAAACTTAAAAATAGCACATCCTTAATAAAATATTTATGAGGTTAAACACAAAAGAAAATATTATGCTCGAAAAATTCATTTTCATTTTGACTTCCAGCAAGTATTGTGTATCTTTACAGAAAAATGCAAACTAAGCAATAATCAAAGTTCGTATTTTATTGCCCAATCAGCAAAACTCGTAAATATATAATTTATTTCCAATTGAGAAAGAATATGCTGAGATATTGTATTAAAAAATAAAATTAAACTGGGTATGATTTAGAAACATCATTTCCTTCGATATTAGACATTATATATCTTTTTTTTTGAACATTTTTTATAATGCAATTTTGCTTCCTCTAAAGATACAATTGAATGTCGAAGTTGACACATTTTATTTTAAAAGTTTAAATGCAACTATATAGAGAAACGGAAATATAGAACTTCTGTAATAGGTCTAAGGCCTGAATTATTTATATATATATATATATATATTGAAATATAGATGTAAATGAAAAGAAAATGAAAGTTCCGGGACATGTAAACTAACATTAACGAAACGTATAAATTGGTAATACGAAATTTAAAAGTCATAGAATAAGAAACAAAGACAAATAACTCTCCTCATCAGTGGGCGGGGAGTATAACGTAATCAAAAGAAACCAAGAAAATAGTCCTACAGGTTTCGGAATGCGTCGCAGAAATGGCATGTAAAAGGAAGTATTGTAAATAAATTAAAGCGACGAAGTTACAAAATGTGGTGAATAACATAAAATGGAAACTTTGACGGAAATAACGCAAAAGGCTTTGACACAAAAATTACAAAATTAGACGTACGTGAAACATGCCACCAATACGACGCACCCGCCCATACCTGCAGGACGTTGGCACGTAGCAACGATTATACTCACCTACACCCAGAGATGAGAGGTCCAAAGCTGCGACGACAAAAGCAGAAAACACAAAATATTTTCATTGTTGTTCCGTGTCCGCAAACTCCTGATCAAACGTTCGTGTTCAGGACGTTGATCAGACGTTTGATCAGGAGTTTGCGGACACGGAACAACAATGAAAGTATTTTGTGTTTTCTGCTTTTGTCGTCGCAGCTTTGGACCTCTCATCTCTGGGTGTAGGTGAGTATAATCGTTGCTACGTGCCAACGTCCTGCAGGTATGGGCGGGTGCGTCGTATTGGTGGCATGTTTCACGTACGTCTAATTTTGTAATTTTTGTGTCAAAGCCTTTTGCGTTATTTCCGTCAAAGTTTCCATTTTATGTTATTCACCACATTTTGTAACTTCGTCGCTTTAATTTATTTACAATACTTCCTTTTACATGCCATTTCTGCGACGCATTCCGAAACCTGTAGGACTATTTTCTTGGTTTCTTTTGATTACGTTATACTCCCCGCCCACTGATGAGGAGAGTTATTTGTCTTTGTTTCTTATTCTATGACTTTTAAATTTCGTATTACCAATTTATACGTTTCGTTAATGTTAGTTTACATGTCCCGGAACTTTCCTTTTCTTTTCATTTACATCTATATTTCAATATATTAAAGTTCGCTGCATAGTGCTGCATTTGCGCCTGGCACTAACTTTTACAATTTCATATACTTAACAACTTGCTACACCTATATATATATATATATATATATATATATATATATATACATGTGTGTGATTGTGTGTGTGTACTTTAGTGTCTCAGTACGAATTTAAAATTGCAATTTGCAGCATGAGTCCTCTTTTGAGTGTAGTGACAGTAATAGCGAAGTAGGGGCCCTCCTCTCTTCAAAGAAGTAGAATCCTCGCTCTCATTTTTGAAGAAACGATATAGAGTAAGGTCATTTGCTATGGAACGACTGATGCTTTTTATTGACAGAGGAGATGAAAATTAATATTATTTATTCTACCTATAACTCATTAATAAACCTCTAAGCATACTTTTGAGGTGACTAACTTTTACAGTAACATCACTTTAGGGTGATTTTTTTCATGCAAAAGTAAAAAGTGGTATTTGATCCACAACTTACTGACACCCCAGTGGTCGTAGCAGATCAGTCAAAGAAAACAAAATTGTTACAAAAATCGTCAGATTAACTATAAATGAAGTTGCAAAGAGATAATTAATATTGTTGACATCTAATTCATATTGGCATCTTAATTGCATCTACCCTAATTACATTATCCTATAAAACAAGTTAAACAAACAAACAAAAAAAGAACTCACAAAAAATAAATAAATGAACAAATAAATAAAATACCTTGATACAAAAAATTAAAGCAAAGAAAAGTGTAAATTATTTCCTATTTGATCATCTACTGTAGATATATATCTACATCAGATAAATTGGTACACATTCAAAAGAAACAAGGGTGATTTAAAAGCAGATAGTTAAATTTCTTCAGAGGAAATCAGACAAAAGTACGTAACTTGCTTTTTTCAAAAGTATTGAAACAAAATATCTGAAAAACACATAGAAGGCAATTTCGTCGATATATCTACTCATAAATTCATAATTGGAATAAAAAAAATAAAAAGAGAAACAAAAATATAAATGAATGTTTTTACAAGCCACACTTGTTTGTGAAAGTTTTAAATTCTTAAAGACGCTACTTCAAAATTCTTTTCTAATACAAAGTTTTTCTTCCGAGTCAGAATGAAATTCAAACGAAAAAATCATATTAATATGAAAAAGAAAAAAAAAAGAGGAAGAAGAAACTTGGTAGTGGTGTGTTTATTTAAGACAGAAAATATTTCGAAAAGTTATGCGCAGAGTTTTAAGGAAGGAAAACAAGATCTGTGGACATAGGTGGTTCGACATTTTTATTTTCTTTTCTTTCTCAAGCTAATTAAGACGCATCTATAAATACCCATAAGCAGTTGCACGCACACACTCACACACACACACAAAGTAGTACTACTACTAATAATAAATAAATTAGTAAGTAAAAGCAATATATATATATATATATACATATTGTAGAGGTGAATTATATGCTCCAAATGCTGATACATTACTTCTACAATAAATTTGCCTGTATATTTGGGATTTCTTCTGAGAGGAAAAGTGTAAAATCTAAAAGTTACATCAGCAAAATTAATTTTATAAAACTTTTTATAGGGAGATATCTGTACCTTGTTGGCGTGTACTAAGTATTAAATCTATCAGAATCTCCATTCGAGTGATTTTTCCATGATCTTATTTAGGCCAGCAAATACAAAAACTAAATCTAAGTAAAACGTAAATTTATTGTACGTAATATTTCTGACTGTATTGCACATGCCTTTTAATATAATTGTTATTTTTAGTTGATTCACTACATGACTGAAACCGGTCAGACATAACTAGACGAGGGAAACCAAATTATTTTGTGACAATACAATTTGTAAACACCCTATTAAATCGATGCCACTCAGCGAATTTCCTGTAAAAAGATAACGTTAAAATTATCTTTAAACATTATGTAATTTTATTGAAAGTTTGTTCCAAACGTTTAATTCTTCAGTGCATACTCCACAATCATCTTCTGTAAAACCACCTAAATAAACAAAATGAAGTAAATAATAAAATAATAGGAATAACAATTATATATTGTAATGCATTAATAGCTCCATCTGTGCGTTAGTGATTGGTGTATTATCGGATTCAAATGCGTTGAATGTGCGCCACAATAGTAATACTTTTTCTGGATGTATTTACAGGAATCAATAGCAGTGAGGAAAAAGTAGCAGTTTTCCACAATAGTTACAAATAATGTTGATTCTTGAATTTTGAACAACTACTTCCGTAATTTCACAGATATGCCTGTTTCTTTCAATGTATTGTGAAGAGTAGGCAAAACAAGAATTTTACTGAGAAACTGTTACATAGAGATTTAATAAGTGGATTTAACGCATCCAAATATATATTGTTTCATAGGCATTCACGGAAGTCATGCGGTACAGACATCAGATTTTTTTAACGGAAAAATACCATGGTCTTCATTTAAGATTCTCATGCAATCAACGTTAATATCTTTACAAAAAAATTAATTTTCTACTCTTTTCCTACTTCATTAAAACACTAGCTAATCAATATTTTCACTTCACATCAGATTCTTTTCATATTTACTTCTAAAAGCGAAAGTAAAAGATAAACATTTTGTCATTAAATTCAAAGTAAATTTTGAGGCCTCGGTTTTTATTTTTCTAAAATGCCTCTTCCATGGATTGACGGTTTGTTCAGTTTCTGGATGAGAACTCTGGCAGAAAAGTTTTATCAAGACTTCAACATGTGCCTGGGGGGAATTTATTCGACGAGAATTAGCTTTGTGATATTGTCGAATAAAATGAAAACGTACTTCCATTATCTTACTGGAACTTGTCATGTGTAATAAGATTCTTTGTTTCATAAGCAAAATACTTCTATACGAGTAATTGAAGAAATGAGTTCTAAAGAGAAGGATATTTAAAACATTGACCGTAAGAACATTTTCATGAAATAAGATTAAATAGCAAAATATTCATGTTTTACACATTAATTACATATATTTATATATTTATAGTTTCGGTATTTCTAGATTATTTAGGTTATAGATGCTTATTGAGAGATGATATTTAGATTTATAGATTTTTACAAGCTAGATTTTTATTTATTTATTTATTCTTGAAGAAAACGTCGAAAATATTGAAGACTAAAAAATTTAAAATATCAAACTTTTCATATTATTTTTCTCAAAGAATTTCGAAGAATGAAACTTATCAGGATCAGTTTTGGATATTATAACGATATACAAAAAAGTTATTGTTCATTAAAACATAGCAACGTTGTGTTTTTCATTAAGTGATCATGTAAATATTATTTCCATCTGTACAAACTTATTTGATCCTTTTATTGAGATTTTTATTTTAATATTTTCGATTATTTTCATAATATCTTCCCATTAGTATTAATCTTACCTATTAATACAAATGGGTAAGACTATCAATGAAAGGAATCTAAGGAGTATTAATAATGCTAATGTTGTTATTATTAATAATTATTATTCATAGGTTATTACCTATCATTTATTATAGATACGACTCCGAATAACAGGAGTTTTTAAAGCATAAAAATGCATTTAACAGATATGTCTGTTTCTTTAAACGTATTGTACAGAGTAGGCAAAACAAGATTGACTTTTTTTTTTAAATTTTAATTAGTAACATTAGTAAGTTTACGAATTGTCCCCATTCGGGGCCTAGCTTTACAGAAATGTGCCCGTAGTACCTATAAGAGTTTCGAAAAAAATTATAAAATTGTAAGATGAACGCTATTTATCCGAAAAAGATAGTTGTGAAATACCTGTTTTGAGAACATGGAAACCCGTATTCCTAATCCATTGGCATTAATTATACAGGAATGTAATTATGTAGTATGTGCTTGAATAACTCACATTTGAATCGAAAATCTTACTATGAATATCATTTTAGTTCACTGAGTAATTTTTTGTCACATTTATTTATAAAAAGGATGGCTTCTTGATTGTAGATCCATTCGTTCAATCAAGAAATATTTTGTTTTAATAAATATTTGGATGTTGTTCGTTTCAAAGACATTTTATGCTTATAAGTCTTAGACCGCATAGTGAAATTCACAGAATGTATCATGGATTCTTATTGGAATGCTTTTTGTTTTCCTCTGAATCGCCATAATCATCATCAGCAAGGATTTAAAGAAAAAACAAGAGATTTTCATACAGGCAGGTTGTACTTGAAATTATAACGATTGTTATAAATTCTTCCAATCCAGATTCCTAATGCTAAACTTCTCAATGTTTCTTTACATACCCCCTTGTAGTTCAGATAATCTCGGAGTCCGATTCACTTTCAATTTGAGCAGTTGCGGAAGCGTTGAAATCCAATAATGAGTGACGCAAAATTGATTTATTGTACACTGTTAGAAATTTCATCATGAAATTACGGTTAAATGACCGGCAGCAGAATGTCCATCTAATTCACCGTTAAATTTACGGTTTCGAACATTTTTCTATCTTTACGGGACCTAAGCATTTCCAATTAACTTGGTTAAAAAGCCGTAAATACAAAAGTTTACGGTTTTATAACCATTTAAAAGTGGTTTCAAAACAAAATTGTCACCGTTTTTGAACCATTTCGAGGCATAGAATCTTCGAAGCGTAGAAACCGTAAACGAAGCTTGCAAGACTCGAACCCCGAATGCGAGGTGTATAAGCCTTGCTCTCTATCCACTCGACCACCGTTATCACGTAAAGCGGACGTTTATTTATCAATAAATCTTCTTTTACAACAGGCAAACAGCCTTAAAATTGAGATTTCAGTTTTTGATTGGATCCAAATTTATTTTTGGTCTAAATTTACTGTATATTGACGAAAATCATTTTATTTGCTGCAAAAATTAAAATACAAACAAGCTTAAGCAGCTCAAATTATGGGTTCGCTCATTCGCAAAACAGTTTGGGAATGCGATGTCTCCAATTTTTGATTTACGTGTGTATGTGTTTCTATTTAGTATCCACTGCTTAAGCCACGTTTTTTTTCCTTCTTTTTTTATATACACATGCAAGATTTTAACTGATAAATCCGTATTCCTATTTTAAAACAACGTACGACCGGTAAGGTTTCGCATTCAAGATGGACACCCGATTCTTGTTGAGCGCTTGAAAATTACGGTTCGTTAAACGTTTTTTTAGGATAAACAGAGAATAAACGATTTTTTTCACAATCAGCTGTTTGTGTACCATCTTTTTAATGGTTATTCAACTGTTGTAATTAAATATGGTAAAATAACAATCAAATAAATGGTTATTTTACTATTTTCTTACGGAAATTTTTAACAGTGTACGCTATATTCAAACTATGTTTTCTTACATTGTTCATCGTCCGATAAGTATAAATACAAAGAAGAATGTAATTACATTTTTGAAAGTTATTCAAATAATTCATTTTGAAATTGTATATTTAATAGTGTTTGATAAATTGATATCCTATGTGTTTTATGTTAATATTTTAATTGTTTGCATTTTAATTTTGTTTTGGAAGATTTTTTACATTAGTTATTGCTACTATGTTAAATGTTATTATTATTATCATTTTGCTTTCATAAATTATACAAACACTCTTAGTTTTATTTTTTAAATACATGTAATATACAAGATATTTCACAAATATTTGAAATAACATATAATTGAAACTTATTCTTATGCCTGTGAAACTGAACTGTTCTTTTCAGAAACGGTAATTTATGTACATTTAATTTTAAGATAACTTAACGTTTTATGCACAATTCTCTGAATTAAACAAATATCACAACTTATTTTAAACTCTAACGATCGCAAGACTACATTTTGTAATAAAAATATAAAATGTGTTATTTGCCGTTCACCAACTAACATGTTATACACATATATTTGTCTTAAGTTTCAAATTTTTCATAGTTTATATCATTGCTCCATTGCAGTAATTTAACGCATAGACAAACAGAGAATAATTAAAAATCACGTTTTTGTCCATGTAATAAATAATATTGAACCATACCAATATGTCATAACGTAACACATAGTATTGCAAGAATAGACTGTTTGTCTAGTATCCGAACATTAATAATTGATGGAAGACCGGTCTCTAAGAATATGTCAAGTAGTATTAACATTGTACCTAAATCATCTTTCACATTAATATGACGTTTCCAATCATGTGACTCAGTCCTGGATTCTCGCCAAACATTGTTCCATGAAGTGTAGTTTTTAGTAATATATATCAATTTGTAGCATTCGATGTTCTTAGTTAAATGATTGGAATTCATATTGTTACACGCAGTTAGGGGAAAAAAGTAGTGTGAATGAGTTAGTAGAATAATAGAACTAGATAATTGTTTAAAATAATAATTTATAGCACAGTTTACTATTTAGAGCTAAATGTTATGAATGCGCACATGATAGAAACTTTTCTTACAATGTTTCCAAAATTGTCCCTACAAGCTATCTTCTTCCTTACAGACATTTATTTTTTCAAAAAATTACTTTTACCTAATTTTAATCTATTCCGGCCCATACTGTCCCAAAAATGAAACGGCTCTTAAAATCGCTGTATTTCCATAATTATGGACATAAATAATTTTCTTGGTTGATAATTCCTAATAGATTTTCCCTTAAATTTAAAATGACAAATGGAAGCATATTTAACATTATGCAACTTAGAAGAAGTGGGAAGTATTTGTTGTTTTAATTTTATGCTATTTCAGGATGTCCAGGAAGAAGAGGTAAGTCAAAAATTTTACTGTTTGCTATAGCTGACTCATTTTTGTTTTGTCTTTGAACTTAGACACTTAAAGAGACACATATTTTCCAAACGGGGTTCATTTTAGTACCATTTTTCCTCAGATTACCAGCGCCTCAAAATGTTTGGTTCGGTTTGATTTTTTGAAATATTTATTTTAAAAAATTGAGCTTAATTTTCTTTTCATTGTTTTAAAACTCTACTTCCCTTTGATTCATCATTGCTTCAAACAACTTTTAGTAGCAGATTCAAAGGAGCAGAAAATCGGGCATTTCTATGTTAAAATAGCGTAGTTTCCTTTTACTCAAATAACCATGGATCCTCAAAACAGTATAGTTATACGTAGTTCTGAGTTTAAGCACCTTTCCTAAGAGCTCCTTCCAAGTTAGTTCGTAAATTACTAAAGCGAGGTGTCTATGATGTGTTGCAGCAAATGCTGACATTACCGTCTATCTAATTCTAATAATTTACCAACTCTGCGACTGTTGCTGAATAACGTGGAATATATTATGTTACTCACCGGATTATCCGACATGTGGCTATGGGAAGATAATTATATATTCTATGTTGGAACAGGCTGCATCTGCTTTGAGAAATCACGTTTTATAATTAAGAATTACATCATGTCCCTTTGTACTAAATGCTATAAAAAATACTACATGCCTCTGCAATGTATAAATTTACTTACAAATCACGAACTAAAATTCTCAAAAATATCATACTGTCTACTTTATTTTGCTTTTAAACTAATAAAAAACCGCAATGACCTTATTTTTCACTTAATTTTATCTTTCAAAATGTTAAGGTTAACATTTATGTTAAATTTTTAAAGTATTTCGATACAAATAGATTTTGCTAAAATGAAAATGAATGTATACTGATGTACAGAAAATCTGAGCTTGAAACAAATTCACTTTTACCCGATTGATATTGTGGTCTACTCCTCGAAATTAAATTAAGGAAAAAATGTGCATGAAAAAAATGACGCTGTTAAAGAGCATCAAATACCCTTATGCCTGTGAAAACAAGTGTGCTATCAATTATTTTTTTCGAGGAAGGTTATATTTTTTGTTTATCACTTTATTTTATTAATTTTTTCTTTCTTGTTAGTGCAATCAAGAGAACTGACAAATGAATGAATATACTTTTGTCGCAGTTTTGATGCAGCAACACACACCATAAGTGAAAACATAATTTGTGAAAGGTATTTTTCACAGATAAAATTACGCACGTTATTGGGAAAAAATACTGATTGCTTGTCACGAGTTTACGTTATAAAGGTTTTTGGATAGTATTTCACAAAGAATATAACTTTTGAACAAACACAAAATTTTATACAAATAATAACATAACAAAATTTTTGAAAAAAAAATGACTTCAAATTTAAAACAGCGCTAAAATGTGAAAAAAAAAATTAAACAACATCGATACGATTTTCAAACATAATTTTTGAAGTCTGTTCAAAATTATGACATCTAATTATCATTACACCATGTGTTTCTTTACATTTCAAGTGTGCAAACTCTAGCCCATTTATAATTGTAATTGATTCATGATTACAAAAGTAATAAAATTTTTTTCCAAAAAAAAAAGAATGTAGTCAAATTTATGTGCAATATTTGAGTTAGACGACCCTCTACCGATAAAAGAAAAAAAATCATCGAAATCGGTTCATTTAGTCATAAGTTATGGATGAAAAACCAAAAATATGAGTAAAATTATTGCCATAACTTTTTTATAACTATCGAATATGGTCAAACAAAGATACTAGACCTATGGGAAACCCCCCCTCGAGCGATTTAAAAGAGAATCTTGAAAATCGGTTCATCCGGTGAGAAGGAATGGTGAGACAAACAAACAAAGAAAAAAAAAAGAAACGACATACATACGGTATGGAACCTCCTTCTTTGTGAAGTCGGTGAAAAAAATTGTTTTATAGCCTTTTGTTTTAATCTGCATTGTTGTCATTTCAACAAATCAATATAGTTGACATTTTAACAATTCAAATTCCAATCAACATTTCTTGTATTTTGAGGAATCATTGTATTTACCCTCCAATTAATGTGCATGAATTTTAAGGCATCGCTGAAATTATTAACGCTTGCGTGCAAAGAGGTTAAATATTTCCTGATAAATTTGAAGGGCAGACGATATTTTTCGAAACAATTCTTAAAGGTTTTTAGGAATTGTAATGAAGAAGGAAGGACAAATCTCCATCCGGAAAATGACACAACATTCCAGATAAGGGCCCTGCAACGGCGGGCGACGCAGGTAGTAACTACCAACGAACCATCTTTGTTACTACTATTATATCCTATGAGGAACTCTTTTGGCATTTTTTTATATTATCACTAAACTGTTTGACAGTAACATTTACGAAACATTTGCAAATTTTTTAAGCTCCAAGCCAACACAGAAAGTGCTATTATTGTGCCTGAATCAGATGCAATCTTCCATGTGCATTTGATTATATTTAAAGCAGAGGTTGGCAGAAAAGGAGGAAAATAATTAAATTTACTTACTTATTTTAATGCTAAGATGATTTTGTTTTGAAAAATATTTTTTTACCAATTTTGTTCACCTATTTATATTCGGAAAGTTTGATAAATTGATAATTTTTACTGCAACAAGAAGATCCCCGCAAAAAAATTAAAAATAAACAATTAAATTCTATGGAAGGTTTAGCGTGATCTTCCTAAGTTGCATTATGTTTCATTAGATTAACCTCACCTCTTTTTACTATCAATCTAAAAAATAAATAAAACTAAAATTACGCTTCGGAGGATTTTACGCAAAATAAACGATAAAATTTAAGAACAGAAATACCGAAGTTGCCTATCGGGGGATTTATCACCAACTGCACCCAAATATTGTGCTTCCGTAATTTCAGCAAAACGTTCATAAAATCAAAAAAGTCAGCTGCGTTACTGTGTACATTAACATTAAAAGAATTCAAAGCTTGTAGTATGCGTGGGCTGAGTGCTGTTTAAGGCCAGAAAGTTTAGGGTAATACATTTGGTATTTATTCCCTAGCAAAGATCGCACCAAAAGAGTACATGGGCAATTGCTTGAAAGCTTTTAAGATAGATGCGAAGCGTGATATAAAACGCCTCAGACAAATAGTAGATAGAAAAAGGAAGTAACGACGAAAATCAAATGTGACTGATTTTAAGGTATTAGACCACTGCATTTATCGATGGCAAGCTATCCAAGGATGCCAATGTGTTTTGCTTAATATGTATGATGTAAATAGCTCTTTAATTATAGTTGCAACTTTAAGCGTTGAATTTTATAAAACGTTTACATAAATAGACACCAACACCACTCATATCTTTATATATGAGCACATGACTACGAGACTGTAAGACTGCTAGACTACAAGAAAGTAATAATTGGTAAGCAAGCGCAACGAGCTTAGATCAAACAGCGATCCGAATGAAACTGCTTGCTGTTTCGGCCGGGGTTTGGCGAGTGATAGCAAGCAGGGAAGGGGCCCCCTATAATAATAATATTAACTACAAAGTGATAATAATAATAGCAATAACAATAATAATAAAGAAACTTTAAAGTAAAGCGAAGATATGAATTGAAAAAAGACGTGAAGGAAAGTTCGATATGTGGCAATTTTAATCTCAGGCATCAATCAAGAAAGAATTTTCCCTTTTTCCTTCTTATCACTTTCGTTCTTCATATTTTTCTCAAAGCCATTTCTTTGACGCATCTTATCGATATTTTTGTCACAAGAGTATTAAAATAGTCCAATATATTTCGTCTTCTTTCTATTCATAGTTTTGGATTTTTCAATTGTTTTTTCTCCCTACAGAAATCTAAAAGAAAGTTATTGCTTGTCAATTGTAGAACATATTGCTATTTCCCGATTTTTATTTTATTTCTTTTCTTCCGAATGACAACATAGTTAAGTGAGGATATCTATACTATATTTGATATATATATATACGATGTATGCGTATATAATACGAATGTATACTTTTTTAGGCGAGGGTTATCTTTTATACGTTACAAACTAAAGGTGGCAATAATAAAAATGAAATACAGTTTATTGTTACCCACCTCTATACATAGTTCTGCCAAAAAAATTACCTTGAAACATGAAACATTTGTATATAACCCCAATTTGCTGTAATGCAAACACCTACTTTGAAATTTTGAACTTTTTATTTTTAGCTTAAATGATAGTAATCACTGTAAATAATTTTTAGATGGTATTTTATAGTTGATTTTTTTCATTCACTTAATTGTCATTAATTTAGTAAGCAAGTGTGATTAAAGCGTTTTTCTGCATAGAATGAAATATTTCATTATGCAACAAGTTAATTAAATACTGTCAGAAAGTATAAAATAATAGAATTCTGTTTCTAAACAATAAAGAAGCCATCAAAATACACTTAATCGTGATGTATAGTATACGTATTACGCGATTTATCTATATTTTAGATGCAGATGTAATTAAAACTTCATTATGAAATAAATGATGAACAACTAATTATGCTGAAAAGATTTAAAAACATTTTTTTTCTTACAACACTACCGTATTTCATACAATCTACGACTATACTGCATTATTAAATGTCAATTGAGGATATAAAAATAAAGTATCAAGGACAAAGTATATGCCTATTGATTTAAATCACTGTCATTATACATCGATATTTTTGTTAAGTAATGATAATGAAACTTCTGCGTAAGCAAAAGGCGGAAGGAAAAACGTTTTAACAGAAATTATACCAAACATTGAAGATGATGAAGGGATTTATTTTTTAAATCGTTAAAAATCATGATTTTTTTGTTTTCTCCAGAGGAAAATGTTTTTTTTTTTTTAATTCTAATACGGGCAATGAATGCTTCTTGCTAAGAAAAACTGGTAATTGAAATTTTTAGTGGCTGAAATTATAATAAGATTCACTGCAGACATTAACGCTGCACTTTCAAGTTGATGTTATCGTTATTTCTCTAGAAAATAATTACAAAAAAATTTTTAACAGCGTATGGAAAAAAAAACTAAACTCTTATTTTTATTATGATTTAAAAATTTCTTATATATATTCAGTTTTTCTTCATAGAGCTACAACTTGAGATAAATAATATTTACGAGTTTACTTTAATTAATTACTAAAATATTACGGATAAATATGTTAATTAGTGACGAGTATGGTCTAGCATTATTCACGTATTAATTCATTTATTGTTGCAAGCCATACACCAATTAACATTAGTTATACAGTGGAATTTTCGCCCTGTAGATTAACATATTTTAACAAAAATTTTTGCAAAGTATAATTTAGATAATCATTTATATTCTTTTATCTCCAATGGTATACGAAAGGTTCAAAATTATCTTTATTAATTTATTTATTTTTCCAAATGACAATGATTTTTTGGTACTTTTCAGTTCATAAAAACTAACATTTACAATTGTATATATTGGTTAGTTCATAATACACTGACTAAATCTTTGCCTGCCAATACTTGAGAACCTACTCGTAAGTTACGATAATTAAAACGAAAATTATGTTATTTTTCTATGCCAATCACTAAGCAAATTTATAAATATCGTTTTGCCTAAATTTGTTTATTACTGGCCCGCGTTAAGTGAAATATATATATATATGCTTAACAGTTCATGTTTCGTTTTACAACAAAAAAAAAGGCATATATAATTTGGATGAAACTACTCCTGAATTTTAAATCTTTAAATTAGCAGCAAGCATAGAATAATCTATATGAATATGTCATAAGGCTATGAAATACAGCATTTGTTTTATTGCTTGATTTTCTTAACTAAATAGATATATCAATGACTTTTAATTAACATTTCCTCATTGAAATTGAAACAGATATTTAAATCAATTCATATTTCCTTACTCAACGTCTTCCAAAATGAATGGAGCATAAATATTTGTAATTAAAATTCCAATATACTTTGTTTTGCTAATTAATGCATTTTTCTTCGTATAAAGGCCGTCGTTACGTTTCAATCATTAAAATTCTAGAACAATTTTCATATGACATATTTTCGTTAAGAATGAAAGCTTTTGATTGTAAAGAGTTCGAAATTTTAAACCTTTATTTTTGTGTTATGCTAATGAAAACTTATTATAAAAAAAAATTCTATACAGTCATGCATTTTGTACCTGATTAGAAATCCACTGTAAATTACTACGGCTTTCTTTTTAAAGAAGTAAAAATTGTAAATATTCTGACATTTATTATAATTACTTGCTATTGCTTCCAAGTGTAAAGACGAAAACACATAATTAACTATTGCATAAGTTTTGATGTTAATCACGGAACATCAAACAGGGACTGATTAATAATTTAAAGATGTTCAGAAACTTTCGTACAAATTGTTCCACTGAAATATTTTCTTTTTGCTCTTGCTATACTACAACTTATTTAATTTAAAGCATAAACCTTCTACTTACTTTTGTATGGCAGCTTCAAGTTTCCTTGTTTTCTGTCTAAGTCTTTTATTTATTTTATATTTTACATGAAGGCAATAAAGCTCAGGCTTTTGATAGAAATTGAGATGAACCTTACAGATAAATTTCGCAAATGTATAACGCCTTTTTTACGGGGTTAATTTATTATTATTAATGCATTTTTGTTTTTTAAATATTGTTATGTGCCCTCAGATTGTGTTTAATTACGGTACCAGGCACAAAAAGTGTAAATAGAACCTATAAAATGCTCTGATAGGTAAGAAAATAAGCTCCAGGGAATAAAGAATACCTGACTCGAAAGAATTACAAAATTTAACACCTGAATCATTCTTGGTACTAATCGGTCACACGCCCTATATTTTTTGATCGCCATGCATCGCTAAATGTTTGTTAAAGCAATGCTATTATTAGATTCAAATATTATGTTGGCGATACTTCTAAAATTGTCGCCAATGTGGGACGTACAACCAATAAGTAACTCATTCGTTCTAGTGGCTGTGTGAAATTTTCATCTTTGAAGTTTAGCCGTGATTTAGTTAGCTCTAATATCACTTCCCTTAATTATCTCCCGAGAGATTCCAGGTTATTCAAAATGTTTAACTTTTCAAAATGCTATAATGCATTTAAAAAATGTGAACAACAAAAATAAAGGAATTTATAGGGTTTCACGTGTCAAGCCTAAATTTTTTTTATTAATTTTGCTGTAATTACTGCCATCTATACTTCTTCCTAATTCGGACAATGATCTATTTTTTTTGAAAATTTATTAATGAACTTTTGTGTTTAATAATTTTTCTGATACTGTCTTATGTTTATTTTGCCATTGTGGATTTTTATGAAAATAGTTTTAAAAATTCCTCATGAGTTTTAAACACATTTTCAAGTGCGGGGACAATGATTAAATTCTTAAGCATTGTAGCGGTGTGGTGCTCGAGCAAACGGTGGTGTTGTGGAGCCGAAGGTCTGCCGGAGAAGGGGATAGAACCCCGGATAAGCAGTACTTCCCTGCTTTGCCAAAAGGTACTTGATGGCTAGGGTAGAAGTCGGCTCTTGAAAGCGTCGACCGCTACAAGCATAAAATTTCCATTATTATTATTTTCATCGCTCATTATTTTTGATTTTTAAATGAATTGTCGAAAGTAAAACAAAACAATATTACCAAAATATGAGGATCTATATTTCATTCTTATCACTAACAAAATTTCAAATGGTGATAAAATTTCTCATGTAATTATTTCATTTGAATAATATTAGTAAACTAAAATATTAAGGTATCGTCTTCGTCGATGGAAATCTTGTACTTGCCCATCAATTAAACCTTACCCAAAAGCATAATTTCAAAATGAATTGACCACGTTGTTTAAGTTAAACTGCAATCATGTTCATGATTGAAATCCATGCCTCCCACCGCTCAAATTATTACGGGACACTTTTACCAAATCATGCTACTGATATTACTACTACTTCCATTAAAAACTCATACATAGGAAACATAATTTTCAAAACGTAAAATGTGCATATCCTGAAATGATTTGTTTTGGTGATAAGTAGAAATTAGGAGGAAAAATGAGTGGCAGTGCCCTTTTAATACACTCAGGTACTTATCGGTTATAGGGCTTATGATGCCAAGCCGCAGGAACATCGGCAAAGCAGATATAACGACTGACATTTTCTTGGGTGAATCGAAATATGGAACTTCTCCCCCTCTTCATTGCTCGATAGTATTTATTAGCGGGGTTGGTTCAAATCATGAACTTCAGTTGTATCTTTTTTAATTATTAGGATAATTAAACCTGTAACTAAGCAGACTTCTTTGTTTAATTTAATTTAATATTACGATTTTCTCATATTCAATAATATCAGCAACCCATGCTCCTTAGATATGAAAAGTTAGCGACAATTCGAAAAATGTCGACAACGTGATGGTCTATATCCGATAAACCTACATAAAACTCAATTGCTTACACAATATCATTTACTGTCAGACATTAGTAAAAAATATCTGAAATTTAAAAAGGTATGGAGGGACTGATGCATATTTAAAAAAATCTGAAAAGTAACTTTGACTCTATTCCCCATAAATTAAACAAACGTTCCAAAATGTAATTGATTCTACCGAAATGTTCTAGTATTAATTGGGTTCAGATTTAAATTAGCTTTATGGAAAAAGTAAAGTAGACCATTGAATTATAAATTATGTGTAAACGCGAGGGAGAAGAAATATTTGTAAAAATATGACGATGACGAGCCATTCCATTTCAGATCAGGCAGAGGGTGTCACATGACCCTCACCGATTTTTTTTGAAAAATTACAGTAGTTACAACTAAGGGACATATAAAATATCCCAAAAGGATTTTGCAATAAAAAATTTATTTCTCTAGTTACAGACGTTTAAAATTTAAGACAAAGTTGGCCGTTTTCAGAAAATCAGCAAAACACTCGCTTTTAAAATGGCCACTGTTTCAAAAGTTTTTAACCGATTCGAATGTTTTTTTTTTCTATAAATAATGAAGGGATGGTATTTTATTTAGACACTAATTTTAAAAATGTAGTTGGTTTCATTGATAAAGAAAAAGAAGTGTTTCTGAAGTGAAAAAATAGTGTTTGTTCCGACTTCATGATTTTTTTTTCTTATGAAAGAAATATATTTTTGACAAAACAGAGGTGGCGATCTAAAGTGCTGTTATGGAAGTTTTGCATCAAATTTTATTGTAAGCATGAGATGCATATCTTCTCAGAATTTAAATTTTGAAATTTGAAAATGTTCAAAAATTACGATTTTTTAAGTGTGATTACTCAAAAAAGCCATTTTTAAAAAATCTGAAAATCTGCTCATTTGTTGCCCTTAAAGTTCTCAATGAGCTGCTATCAATTATATTGTGTATTTTTGCCCCAGATATTTTATATGATTTTTCAAAAATGGCCTTTTGTGAGTTTCTCAAAAAAGTCAGAAATTCAAACTCGTTCTTATTTAATCATTTTAATATAATATTTAATCAATATTTATTAAGAAATATACTGTATTGTTACACAATTAGTACATATAAATTGTACTTAACCTTTTTAGAACTTAAATAGCTCCTAGCAAAAACGCGTAGCTACTGTGTTTTAATGCATGTTATTCTGATCAATTCAATTACTAGTTTTAAACTCGCCCGCTTTACATCAAATATGTTATAAGTAGAATCAAGTTCTTGAATCATCTTCTACTCGTTATTACCAAAATAATTCAAAGACTAAGAGGGTTCAGATGGTGTTATTTTTCTTGTGGTATTATTTTCTGGCTATTGAAATATTTGTTCTAGATTATCTGTGTACAAATTATTCGATAGTGTCCCTAAACCATCGGTGATACATTCTTAATTTGCCCCATTCAAAAATTTCCCTCATTCACACTTTCAATAAATTTCCCTATTGAGAAATCATGCATTGAGTTATATTTGTTTAAGAGGCTGTTAGTTTTCTAACTGTTTTCCACTTCTTGTTTGATCGTGCGTCCCATGTAAGCATTACTATTTTAGGGATTTTTACTATTTAGCAGTATTTTAGGATACCCTAATAATGTTTTGATTGTATTCCTACAATAAATTTTACATTTGCTGTTGATTGGTATTTGATATAAAGCGTGCGAGTTTGAAACTAGAAATTTTGGATTGAACAGAATAACATACATTAAATCACAGTAGCAACGCTTTGTGCTAGGAGCTATTTAAGTTCTAAAAAGGTTAATACAATTTATCTGTACTAATTGTGTAACAATACAGTATATTTCTTAATAAATATTGATTAAATATTATATTGAAGTGATTAAATAAGAACGAGTTTGAATTTCTGGCTTTTTTGAGAAACGCACAATAGGCCATTTTTGAAAAATCATATAACATATCTGGGGCAAAAATACACAATATAATTGATAGCAGCTCATTAAGCAATTTAAGGGCAACAAATGAGCAGATTTTCAGATTTTTTAAAAATGGCCTTTTTTGAGTAATCACACTTCAAAAATCGTAATTTTTGAACATTTTCAAATTTCAAAATTTAAATTCTGAGAGGATATGGATCTCAGGCTTACAATAAAATTTGATACAAAACTTCCATAACAGCACTTAAGATCGCCACCTCTGTTTTGTCAAAAATAAATTTCTTTCATAAGAAAAAAAAATCATGAAGTCGGAACAAACACTATTTTTTCACTTCAGAAACACTTTTTTTTCTTTATCAATGAAGCCAATTAAATTTTTAAAATTAGTGTCTAAATAAAATACCATCACCCTTTTTTTATTTATAGAAAAAAAATCATTCGAATCGGTTAAAAACTTTTGAAACAGTGGCCATTTTAAAAGTGAGTGCTTTGCTGATTTTCTGAAAACGGCCAACTTTGTCCCAAATTTTAAACGTCTGTAACTAGAGAAATAAATTATTTTTTGCAAAATCCTTTTGGGATATTTTACATGTCCCTTAGTTGTAACTACTGTTTTTTTTTTTTTTTTTTTCAAAAAAATCTGTGAGGGTCATGTGACAAGTTGCAGACTTGCCTGCCTGATTTGAAATGGAATGACTCTGACGTAATTTCATGAGTCAAAATTCCGAAAATTTATATTTTCCAAAATCTTTTGGTTCTTGACTTAATTTTAAACATTTTATATCGATAATTAGGATTAAATTTCCGATGAATTTTAACATATAATTTGGCTGTGTATTATAATATTTTCAGAGGTTTTTCAATTGAGATTAAAGTTCAGGAAAAGGCTCAGATTTATTTCTAACTGATTGACAGATTTATTGATGGGAGCAGTCGACACATCATCACAAAAAAAAAGGAAAAAAATAACACATTTTAGTAGGACAGATTACGAGTCGTTATAATATTTTATTGAGATTGACTAAAAATCATTTTTTCAAGCAAAACAAAGATTTTTTTATCTTTTTCATATTGTTGCGTACTCATGCAAAAATATTAATACAAATTGCAGGTTTCTTTTCAATGAACACACGAGACTTAATATCATAGCTACCATACTTTTATTTAATGTTACTGTTCCAAAAACCTTGTTTCGGTAACAAAATTGATTAACATTTTCCAAACCACAATACCTAAGAGCAAAGATTTTAAAGATCTTAACAATTAAAGGCATAAAGGTAAACTTAACACATATACTAACATCTCATTAATATACGTTATTAATATACTCATAAACGTTCATTTATTAAGAATAAATGAACGTTTTAAAATGCTAAATAGTATGACAACACTAGTCTGAATGCAAAACGATATATTTATTCTTGAGAAAGGAAAGAAGTAAAGCACAAAAAGTCAAAACAAGTTGTCTTGGATCCTAAATTCACTTTGATGACGGAATCCTGCAGAAGAGAGTAATCGTATCTACATTTGGGCTTCTAACGATTTCATGATTTTTTCCTCGTATTTGGGTAAGGGTAGTAGTACTTTAGGACTCCCCGCAAACGCTTTACTTTATTTATTTTCTTATGTAGTTCTTACATTACTAACCGTGAGCTTATTTTAAACGCAGTCATTTATTTACTTTTTAAAATTTAATTTTATTTATGATAGCTGCCTGTTGCGTTTTCAATATTTGTTTCTGAAATTATAAGAAAAATCAAATTTAATTTCTCTTAAACTAAAAATAGCAAAACTGATTTATAATTTCTTAACATTCAAAGTAATTGAGTAAAAATATATGGCATTATTAAATGCTCATTTTTTTCGAAAAATTAGATTAAATATTTTGTTGGGAATTTTCACGCAGTCATTGCAGATTGATTTTTTATTAATGTTAAATTTTTAAATAGTTTGTTGCTTATCTTCCTCTTTTTCACTGACTCGACAGCCCTAGGTGGCCATCGGCCTTTTCTAGAAGTTTTTCCAGTCATCTATACTTGTAAGCATATCTACGCGTAGCATATTCAATCTTTCTCTCTCTCTCTCTTTGTGTAACCATTTATTGGTGCAATTAATATGTATCATTATCATCGTTTGTTCGCTTCATTTTATAAAGTTCATATCACTGAATAACATCACATGTTTATTGTTATTTTTTACGTTTAACGTAAAGTGATATTTCCAACGTTACTCACAAGTCATAAATAAAGGTCTTATTTAGTACAAAAAAAAATCAATACATACAAGACACGCTTTATTATTCCATCATATTCAAGTAAATTGTGTCCTATATTCAGTTTTATTAAAAATGTAATCATTGATCCGTTTATCCAAAACAATACATCTTACTTCATAATATTGTTTTAGTTTTTAAAACTAAAACCTACCAAAATATTTTCTGGTGATTTTGGGTTTTAATTTTTAAATTGTTATCGTTACCAGCGTTTTAAATGAATGCAAAGGAATGCAATTAATAAAAACTACGCCTTTTTTTGAATGAAGAAAGCATATGTCGCCGAAATACTTCCAATAATATTTCTTAAGAGCATTTAAGGTATAGAAACTCAAATTTCCAACTGACGGTTTAAAGTTGCAATTCTTAAATCGATACTTTGTGTCATCGCATGGATTTTTACCAAAAAGAAATCGAGTATTTTAGGCTTTTACGAACCAGAAAAACAAAACGTACAACAGCAACATATTCAACAATTCGTCGTTGTGTGTATCGTTTCGAACCACCGCATGAAATACGTGACTGGTATTAAACGGAACTCAACTGTCAGTTAAGGTTTTGTAGCAAATACATCGTGACTTGAGAATTTTCTTCTTCGGACAGAGGTCAGAAGAATCGCTCCAAAAGGCAAAATCTTTTGGCACATGTTTTAAAATTTTAAAACCGTAATGGCTAAAATTTAATGATATGAAATTCAAATAAAGCCACATATATTGAAACAGAGGCTTCAAACTATGTTTCTTCACTATATTTGTTTTGTAATAAATAAGAGAAAGAAAAATATTTTTTTTCTTGACTAATTATTAATTGTATTGGGCACTAGCGATTTGGAATATTTAGGTAAGGTTTTGCTTCTGAAGTTTACCTATATAGGTGCCGTTCCTGGAAAATAAACGTGGTTTCACAAAAAACAAGAAAAAACAGTTTTTTATAACGCAATTGAGGTTCTTGTAGCAGCAAACAAACATCATGTGTTATGGATACTTCATCTTAATTGAAGTTGAAATATATTAATTGGAGGCATTTAATTTTGATTTCACCGTTTGCTGATTGGAATCCTATAAGCACTCCTGCTTAGCCTATAACGAACAATGATAGATCGTCATAGGCTAAGCGCATGATCCATTACATCGCCTAGCCTATGATTTTGCTTGCAGATGAGCTTAAAAAAGCTGGAAAAGCAGAAAAGCTTAACATCCATCATTACATCTGCTGATCTTCGACAATCACCTTGTAGTGATGCTCGTAATGATGTACCATAATCACTACAAGTGATTCTCGAAAAGGGTTACGAGAATCTTCATTGTCTAAGATGCCTATAGTAATGCGAAGCCTTTTAATACATATATTAACAGGTTCCAACACCCAAAGCAATTATGGGACTATTTAAAAACAATTCGGCAGAATGCCTTATACGTGCAGCCCAGAGAAGAGAACAGATTAATTGTAAACGCAATTAATCGCACCTACCGGATTATTTCTTTTATGAAGGCAAACATTCTCTACTGGGTACAATCCTTCGACTGTGATGACATATTGAGAATTTCCATGTTGAAGTTAATCAACATATACTCTAAACACGGGTAAATCAGCAGTCTTAAGGGAGTAAATGTATCAACTAGAAAGAGGAAGACAGATAGAAATTGTTAAAGCCATTCTACAAGCTATAAATGATGCTTACTAGAAAACTACGAAGTTAAATGTACGGCTTTTATCGGTTTGGCTTCTATATTTCGGCCTGATGGTCGTATTTTTCATAGAACATTTGGATATAAAGTGCCTCTAACGCAAGCTCAGTCTCATGTGTAAAAACCTAACTCTTCGAAAATCAGAAAATTACACTTAAAAAATTCTATAAAAATACAGAAGAGAAACTGAGTGTTTTTTTTTCTTACGAAGAACTTGTTTTAAATCAAATAATCACGTTTCTAAATAGCAGTTTCTCAATAAAATTCTTGTTTTTCCACACTTTGTAAAACTACAGAGAAAAAATTGTTATTACGTAAAACTGAACGTTGAGATGTGTGACTACCAGTTTAAAAATTGCATAAATACAAGCTTGAGATCTGTAACTACCAGCGTAAGAATTGTCAAAAGTGCGTTAATTATTGTTGGCGTTTAATCTCAGCATTGAGTTCTCGAGAGCAGCCTGCTAACCCTCGGCAGCGCACTTCGCCAATGATGCCCTTCGGAGGCATCATTGGCGAAGTGGACCAATTCATAGGACTCACCTTCGAATTTGTGTACTAGAATGAGTACTTCTACGTAGCCATAGATGGCACCACTACTGCTGTACAAGTCTGATGCAATCAATCTATAAAATGTTCTGTTTTTTTTTAACCTTTGGGATTTTCTATTTTGCAGACTTTGTTAACCCTTGCTAAGGCGGTGGGAAGGTATGCATCCCACTAAATTCATCAAATTATAGATGTTTATAGTAAGCTATTTTACCTTTTCTGATTGGCAGAATCTTGCAAAGATTCTGGGAAATATATTTACCACCACATGTATCAATATTCAGATATTATAACTATCCCCCCCCCTTAAAAGGGGGAGTGGAAAAAATTATGCTAATCTTATTTACTGTCCTATATGAATTTCTTTTTTGAATCAAAACAAAATCTGGAAATTATTTTAACATATTGATATTACAAAAAATGGCCCTTTAAAGGGTTAAACTAAAGTTTCTTGTTTTTAAGTTTCTGTATTTTCGGGCCAGATTCCTGATAAATGATTTCTTGGAGACTCTCATGCATTTTCGGGCAAAACGTTTTTACAGTGTAATAATAATAAAAAAACATTTTTCATTTTGAGTATCTGCCCATGATGGGCACAGCTGTCATATTTCTACATGAAGTCATAGAAATGTTTCAATGACGCATTATTGCATTTTTGGAATTTATTTGAGCTTTACTGCGTAATTTACTATATTGAACATAGAGAATAACCAACGACATTTATCTTCAAAAGTTTCTTTGTTATAGCATGAGATGTTTTTCCAGATATTGTTTTCCAAAATGACTCAATAAAATAAGTGGCAATTCAATAACATTGATCCTAATATCATTTACATTACTTATTTTTCAAACATAGCATGCTAAGTGTGATTTTGTTATTCTTAAAAAATATTAGGCGTTATTAGGCGAGCAAAAAAAGTGTTTAAAGCTTTGAGAGTGAAGGACGAAACAAAAGATATATCTCTTTGATGTCACCAAATCGTGTGACAAACTCCAAGTCACGTTGCTATATCAGTATTTTTGCTATGTTAGTCACGTTTTTAGTGGTGTTAGAGACAAATGAGAAAGTTTCTGTCGTCTTTTGTTTGGAAATATACAGAACTTGAATTGTCCATTCCAAGAACATATGAGTTGCGATTGCTTAACTAGAGGCTATTTTTATGACGCAGCGATGATTTTGATAGGGAAACCGAATTAGCAATATAGTATACTTTAATTGAAATATATTTATGTTGAATATGATAATATAACCTCTTATTTATTACTTTCAATTTGTAAAAAACTGATTGTAGAGAATTTTATGTTTGAATACTTGGATTTTAAGAAGATAATAGTGTATATTTAAATGTACTTGTTTAAAATTAGGTGCTTTTCTAAAACATTGTATAAACGATGTTCAATGTATTTAAATGTTTTTTCTAACAATTCTGACACGCAGTTATTATGATGGGAGAAATTTGTACTGCACTTTAGTTTTACATCTTGTTCTCCTTACATGTGAACATATTGAAAAAAAAATGTGGTTAAGTTAAGACTGATATTATTTTTTTAAAAAGGGGGAAAGTTGAGCTTTTTCAATAACATAACGCCCAATCATTTGAGAAAATGAGTTTGCTCTTTTCATTTACGTTGGTTAAAACTTTTCTATTCAAACAAATAATTCAAACTTTCTTTTTAGAAATTTATTTAAACTGTCAAAAAGGGAATATTTGAACTAATGTAAAACTTAAACCATATGGTAGCTTTTTGATGACACTACTGTACAGTTGACGTCAGAAATTGATGTTGGTATACTGGTCACTAGCGAAAGAACCATTATCGACGAAATTTTTTGCAAGTAATGTAGCATTATAAAACGAAGTAACTTCGAAAAACAAAAAAAAACAAAACAACTTATTTAATTCAGAACATAAAAAAATACCCCGTCCGTGGTCGGTCCTAAAGCTTAGTTTCACGAGTCGTCAAAACTCTGCTATCATATTACAGGTAAATTTACTTTAAACTACTTAAATAGAGGAAGGAATATTTCGAGAAAATACTGAAGCAATTGTTTTATTTATAATAAAACGCATTTTTGGTTAAATTTTAATTTTTATTTGGTGGTTTTGAAAATTTAAAATTTTATAATGACTCTCATGTATGAGGGACCATATTTAAAATTTTATAATAACTCTCAAGTGTGAGGGCCTATATTTTAAATTATTTCTTCATCACCCATAAGTTTTACGTGTTATTAATGAAACTTCGTACTAATTTTACACAAAATTCTATGTTTTGAAGTCTCAGCCGTAGGCAGGAACAAAAACTGGTAGTTAATTCAACAATCAAGAGCACCAAGCGTTGTCTCGGTAGCTTTAACACAAGGACTAGAAGAATACAAAAAAAAAAAATCATCATTTTCATATTCGTGGATATTTGATTTTTTAAATCAGAAAACCATCTAGAAGTTGAAGAAGACGGTCTACAGTTTTGCAGCATCCAAACACTACAGACAGAACATGCATTAAAAATATTTTTTATGTATTTATTTGTTTATTTATCTTAATTTTGGGGACGTAGTTTTTCAACTGTAAGCATAATAGCTCACTATCGTGCTAATGACCCACGCGAAAAAGTTCGCTCGTTCAAGAAGAACTTCTCGTTGTTACTGATTTTAGAATTGTATTTTACAATTTCTTCCACACCTTTGTTGCATTTTGAATTTTATTTTATTTTAATATACTTAAACGCTAACATTCTCTTTATTTTCTATTTCTCGCTTCTCTTTATTTTCTATTTCTCGCTTGAAATAAATATTGAACACTTGTACATTTATATTTGTTCGTTAGGAGTACAAAATTAAATGTTACCAATTTTATTACTCGGATTTAACCAGTTATGATACTTAATACTTTCATTTATTGTTCTAACTTTGATGACTATCATGTTTTCTTTTTTTTGTCAAAAAAATTAAAGTCACTCCCGATTTTTAAGAACACAAATCGATGTGCTATTTTCCCCCTTTCTTTCTTTCTACTACTGTTGTCATCTCTCTCTCTCTCTCTCTCTGAATTCAGAAGCATGTTCGTACATCCATAATGTATCTTCTAGAAAAAAAATCGCAATACAGTTTTCTGATTGAAATCAGAAGAAATTTTCATTTCGTACTTGAGAAGAACGTTTTCGCAACAGACAAGAAGTAATATTTCCTTCAAAGCAAAACTCTATAATGAATTCACGAATGGAAACTTGCATTTCATTTCCAAATACGAAGATGAAAGTGCAGATAGAAAAAGGAAAAACTCAAAGAATTGTTCTCCATTTTCAGTCTTGGCTCACAATGAAATATCAGAGTTACGTTATATTGCTCTCTAAAATTTCGTTACATAAAGGTTTAAACATTAAATATATCTAATACGATACAATATCAATAAAAATACACGCATTAATTGCCCGTATTATAATGTAAAATCAATAGCAAGTTTTTACCAAAAAATCACAGCTTAAATCGCTCGTTATCAAATATAATATGGTTAGATGTAAATTTTAAACAACTGAGAAATATTGCAAAAAATATATCATTTTTGTCATTCCCTGGGGTATTTTATAAAAGCACTCCTGAACTATGTTTTTCTGTATTTTATGTAGATTGAGAGAAATTTAAAAGGCAGAAGTGTGAGGGTCTGTATTTTTTATTATTTGTTCATCACCTTGCGTGGAGCATGTATAATATATATATATATTGAAATATAGATGTAAATGAAAAGAAAATGAAAGTTCCGGGACATGTAAACTAACCTTAACGAAACGTATAAATTGATAATACGAAATTTAAAAGTCATAAAATAAGAAACAAAAACAAATAACGAAACAAAAACAAATAACTCTCCTCATCAGTGGGCGGGGAGTATAACGTATTCAAAATAAACCAAGAAAATAGTCCTACAGGTTTCGGAATGCGTCGCAGAAATGGCATGTAAAAGGAAGTATTGTAAATAAATTAAAGCGACGAAGTTACAAAATGTGGTGAATAACATAAAATGGAAACTTTGACGGAAATAACGCAAAAGGCTTTGACACAAAACTTACAAAATTAGACGTACGTGAAACATGCCACCAATACGACGCACCCGCCCATACCTGCAGGACGTTGGCACGTAGCAACGATTATACTCACCTACACCCAGAGATGAGAGGTCCAAAGCTGCGACGACAAAAGCAGAAAACACAAAATATTTTCATTGTTGTTCCGTGTCCGCAAACTCCTGATCAAACGTTCGTGTCGGACATCATCCGCTGCAACACATCCAGGTTGAGGCCTTCCATAGATTATTAGAGGACTTTAGCCACGACCCTTCATAACATCCACAGCGAAAAGCGTCACCAGTACGTCAGCTAGCACGTGCGTCGTACATGCGCACAGCCCTCTTGAATATTTTAACGTAATGTTTAATAAATTCTAGTGTAAAAAGGTTATTATAATAAAGATTTGCTGTATTGCTGAAAATTTGTTTATTTAAAAAGATATTATTGTTACAGATTTTTGAAAATCTGTTTAATTGATTAATTATTACGTTAACAAAAATTCTTTTATTTAAATTACTGTGCCAATGCGGCATATGTATCGTAGAAAAATTAAAATCTTTACGTTTGTCGAAAAGATCGAGATTTAGTTTGTCAGTTTCAATATTTATATATATATCTAAGAAGTTAGCGCGGGTTGCAGTATTATTGGTTTTATTTAACGTAAGGCATTTTGGATATATTTTATAGTGGATGTTGCAAAAATCTGAATCGATTATTAGAATATCATCTATGTATCTGTAAATCTGCAATTTTTTGTTAGAATTGATCACATAGTTATATTCATAAAAAAACAAGAATAAGTTAGCAGCGGTACTGGAATAGTTAGTTCCCATGCCAATACCGTAAATTTGTTTGAAGATATTTTTTTGGAATAAAATGTAGTTATTATTAAAACAGAAATGACACAGATTTATGAAATAACTTCTGTCAATTTTCAGTTCAAGTTCTATGCAAAAGGTATCAAAAAGTCTTTCGATAACTTCATACAGATTATTAATTGGAATATTGCAAAACAGGTTTTCAAAGTCAAATGTTTGAAGCATAGTAGGCACAGAGTAACGTAATTTAGGAATAATTTCAAAGCACATCTAATAATTCTAGACTGCCTTTCTTATTCCTTACTCCCAAATTTCACAAAAAACCAATTAAATTCCGTTTCATCTGCAGTACAAGTAATAGTATTAGTAAACATCTCAACAAAAGACTTCAACAGTTTCTTAAAGATATTTATAATTTCATTAAAAATAAATTTAAACACACTAGCTATTTCTGGATTATTGATAACTGCTTTGAAATTATTCCTAAACTACGTTACTCTGTGCCTACTATGCTTCAAACATTTGACTTTGAAAACCTGTTTTGCAATATTCCAATTAATAATCTGTATGAAGTTATCGAAAGACTTTTTGATACCTTTTGATATTCTAATAATCGATTCAGATTTTGCAACATCCACTATAAAATATATCCAAAATGCCTTACGTTAAATAAAACCAATAATACTGCAACCCGCGCTAACTTCTTAGATATCTATATAAATATTGAAACTGACAAACTAAATCTCGATCTTTACGACAAACGTAAAGATTTTAATTTTTCTACGATACATATGCCGCATTGGCACGGTAATTTAAATAAAAGAATTTTTGTTAACGTAATAATTAATCAATTAAACAGATTTTCAAAAATCTGTAACAATAATATCTTTTAAAATAAACAAATTTTCAGCAATACAGCAAATCTTTATTATAATAACCTTTTTCCACTAGAATTTATTAAACATTACGTTAAAATATTCAAGAGGGCTGTGCGCATGTACGACGCACGTGCTAGCTGACGTACTGGTGACGCTGTTCGCTGTGGATGTTATGAAGGGTAGTGGCTAAAGTCCTCTAATAATCTATGGAAGGCCTCAACCTGGATGTGTTGCAGCGGATGATGTCCGACACGAACGTTTGATCAGGAGTTTGCGGACACGGAACAACAATGAAAATATTTTGTGTTTTCTGCTTTTGTCGTCGCAGCTTTGGACCTCTCATCTCTGGGTGTAGGTGAGTATAATCGTTGCTACGTGCCAACGTCCTGCAGGTATGGGCGGGTGCGTCGTATTGGTGGCATGTTTCACGTACGTCTAATTTTGTAATTTTTGTGTCAAAGCCTTTTGCGTTATTTCCGTCAAAGTTTCCATTTTATGTTATTCACCACATTTTGTAACTTCGTCGCTTTAATTTATTTACAATACTTCCTTTTACATGCCATTTCTGCGACGCATTCCGAAACCTGTAGGACTATTTTCTTGGTTTCTTTTGAATACGTTATACTCCCCGCCCACTGATGAGGAGAGTTATTTGTTTTTGTTTCTTATTTTATGACTTTTAAATTTCGTATTATCAATTTATACGTTTCGTTAATGTTAGTTTACATGTCCCGGAACTTTCATTTTCTTTTCATTTACATCTATATTTCAATATATTAAAGTTCGCTGCATAGTGCTGCATTTGCGCCTGGCACTCACTTTTACAATTTCATATACTTAACAACTTGCTACACCTATATATATATATATATATATATATATATTAAATATAGATATATCTGTATACATGTATTTTACAATGTACAGCTAAAGGTAATCCTAGTAAACATATTTAAGCATCCTATCAATAAAATATTTTCAATCAATTACATTGAGCCTTAAGTTAACTGTTGATATTTTTCTAACATATATATCACTGTGCACAATGCTGCCCTAAAAGGCGCAAAAATATCTTTTCCGTGATCGGCAATAAACATCAAGCAATAAAATAATAGCAATTGTAGTTGATCCTTTATCATTCATGATTTTAAGACATGACATTATTTAAAGGAAATACAGCAAAATTAAAACATATATGAAAAGAACATCTACAAATGTGTAGTGAAAATGAAGTGTGGGTAGAATAGAAAACAAGTAATGTTCTATTAGTGCCATTATTTTTAGCTAAGTGCATGTACTCTCTCTCTGATGTATGAGTTTATTTGACGCTATTACTGTCGTTCGCTACGATAGTAATGCGAGTCACTTGGTTAAACTATTTATCAAGGCTTAGCAGTATTTTCCTTTAAACATTTTTTTACAACTCTCCATCTGGAGAGTGGTATGAAAATATGCTAAGCTATTTTTATGATGTGTTTATCTTGATAAATCTAAGGCAATACATGATATAACACATGGATTTATATTTCAAAACCAAGAAAAAATAGTATATAGATAAAAAATAACATTTGTTTTATTCTGTTATGATATCTAGATATTCGGTCGGGTTACTTTTTTGTGTTTGCAGACTTTGAATAAGTCTGCAAACACAAAAATTATTCAACACAAATTATTCATTCAATTTATTATGCACTGAATGAATATTTTTCATTTTATCATTGAACTCAGTGAAAATTATTGAAATAAATGAGTTAAATAATTACATAGTTATTTTTTTAATGTTAAGCTAGCCTGAAACAGTTTTAAAATACATACATAATCATATTTTTAGTGTTAACGATCCAATTGCTTCATTTTGTTTTTAAATTTGAAACTATTGTTTTTTTTTAATACCGATTAATAATTTAAAGCTCTTTATTTAATGTACACAGGACATAGTTTTTTTTTTTTTTTGGAGGGAGCGGGACAGATTACGATCATCTTATAGGTAATCTCGATCATTTAGGTGTCGTGAACCCCTTATATATGTGCATGACTCACTTACGGGTTGCGTCCGTACAGCTGACGTCAAGAAGCGATGCACGAAAAAACACGTGAAAATAGTTATGAGAGTTGATAACACAAAAATGTTTCTAACGAAAGGTAATTTGCGTAAAATAGCCTTTTTTTGGTGATAAAATAAGCGTTTGATGATCCAACGA
Organism: Octonoba sinensis; assembly: GCA_038502835.1. Taxonomy (NCBI): domain Eukaryota; kingdom Metazoa; phylum Arthropoda; class Arachnida; order Araneae; family Uloboridae; genus Octonoba; species Octonoba sinensis. The sequence goes on along the minus strand of CM076602.1, from coordinate 103,537,756 downwards.
TACATTTTTGGAAAAATTGTTACCATGGTTACGTCAATTTAGACAATCATGAACCATAAACAAGCTAATCATTATCTAAATTGACGTAACGAAGTCATTGCGTCATTTGCTTAACTGTTAAATAAAGAAAAGTGCTTCATATTTTTTGTATATTACTTGCCTTATCTTATATTTTTAATAAATAAAAACAACAGTTGCACACTCTTTACCGTATTTTGTCTAATATTCTAGTTATTTTATTCTGTTACTCTGAAGTATTAAAAGTAATATAAAATCAGCATGTTATTCGTCAACTGCATGTTCATGTTCAATTAGTTTGCCAGAATCAAGAACTATTGGCGTCAGTGATTCAAGAAACTATGCTTTATAAAAAGCATCGAATTTGTGTCTGAAAAAAAAAACTATTCAAATTAAAGAAAAAATGATAATATCAACACAAATGTATAATTTTTAGAAGCATAAGCCAAAAAACGTGATTGATTGAGCTTCGGTTAAAATTTTTCAGTTTTCATATGCTCTCAAACAGCAACATTCTTTTTTTTACTTTTCTATTTTTTTTGTCTTTTCTGAAGGGAAAGGAATGTGTATTCTGATACAACAGAATACACATTCAGATTACGCATTGAAGTGCGTGGCTAGTCAAAAGGAAACTATTTTAACCCTACACTGCGCAGTGTTGTTTTTAAACGACACCTCGTTCACTAAGCTCTTGCTTTGCGTTATTTTTAACTAGAGGCGCATTCTTTAGTTTTATTTTCCATGCAAGATCATATTAGTGTAAATCCAATGAAAGACAGAGGCAGTATTTTGAACATTCAGAGTAAAATTTTATTATAACACGAAACAAACGAAGACTCGGACAAGACACATAGCAACACGACTTCACAGTAAGCACTTAGAGCTACTAGCTACTGAGGAGAGGGAGGAACAGATTACGTCATAGCAGCTCCGCACGTGGCTCCGAAGACGAAATGCTCTCTGGGATATAAGATTTCTGCAGGAGTGGGTTTACCATTACTGTCCAATAATTAGTTAATATGAGTCGTCAAGTTTCAAAACCAGATATATCCAGTTTTCTCTCCAAATATCCTCCAAGTAAATTATTTTTGTGTTAAAATTTCAGCAAGTTAAAAGCCTATCCCAATGCTCTTGACTAGAAAATCCTTGATTTTCGAACATTTCGAATTTTTTAAATATATTTTATATTAAGAGTTTTTTTTCCCCCTCCGTGAAAAATTTCATTTTTTGAATGTAGCTGGTTTTGAAACTAGACGACTCATATAGTTTCCCCTGAATCTTGAAAACTGGTCTCAGGCAGGGTTAATCTTTTTTTACAAAATCGTAAGACATGTTGATTTTTGAAAATCAATAACTTAATAATTTTTTTTACAAATTTTAAGTGGGAATATTACTTTAAAAATAGTTGTTAATTGCTTACCATAGTTTTAAATAAATATAAGTTTTCCGAAAAAATTCGTGGAAAATATATATTAGGACGCCTTTTTTTACTTGTAGTTTTAAAACAACATCGCGCATTCGGGAGTAATTTTTCCAGCATTATTTGCTGCGTAAACAAGAGCAAATGTCACTGGTTGTTGTATTTCACTTTATTTAGTCTCTTTTAGAAGATTGTTTTTATAAATATATAACAGATTAGTGTGAAGTGGTCTACTAAATTACTATTTAGAAATCTTGTTTAATTGTTTGTGAAAATGAATGAACGGAAAATATACATGATACATCCGGATCGAGCACGCATTTTACTTACAGAAAATGTGTGGTTTTCCAGTGTACAATGATGTACAGCAACGATGTAAATATGAGGGTAGTAAAAGCTACACAATGTTGCGTTGTCAGAAGTGTGAAGTATCGTTATGCTGTACCTCAAATATTTTATTCTTCTTCAGTTCCATTGCAGATAAATATGTTTTCTTAATTTAGGTTTATTGTTTAAAATCTTTTAGCGAACTATTTTATTAAAATTCTAGTGGTGATAATTATTAGTTACATGTGAAAATTGTTATTTTCATAAATTTTATAAATTTATAAATAATAATAAAATAACTTATTTTAATAAATTTTACTATTTTACTGCTATTTTATGATTATAATGCATACCTATTTATTATTGATTTTGTTTCATTTATTAAAATGATTATATAAAAATATATTATTGTTACCCCTAAATGCGCGGTGTTGTTTTAGACAACATGCCAAATCTTCCTGAATTCTATTTTTCCGAATTAAAAAAAAATAATAATAATTTTTCTACTTATAACTATCACAAACAATCACACAAAAAAAGAAAAGCTTTTACAAAAAAAAAAAAAAAAGCGCAATGTAGAGTTAATTATTCTAATAAAGTAAAATTAATGATTTTATATTTGAAGCAAAAGCTCCTTTCAATTTTATTTAAGCCAAAATAATAAAGAATAAAAATATTTTTATCCCTTCATGCGCAAAAATTAATCATCACTGTTTTCTTTTATGATCAAATGTTAAGTGAGTCTACTGTTAATTAATTATTAAAACTCCTAAGAATATTAATTTTACGGCAAAGTCTCAAAATCAAGATTAAAATGAACACTGAGGTAGAATGATTAATTGGCTTATTTTTATATTAGTGGCATAATAAAAAGTCTGTGAATGTTTTTTTTTTCCTTCTTTGAAATTCATATTTGGTTTATCAAGACAAATTAATAAAAGAGAAATCTAAGGAGGCCTTGTGCTAAAAAGAAATTGATTGAAAAATAATGAAACTCAATCATTTGAAAGAAATATTAATATTAAACTGTGTTTTCCATGTAGATATAATTGGAAAGTCCTAGTCGTTGTGCTAATAAACAGTGGGTTTCTAGCCCTGTTATAACACATACAGATCTCCAACTCTATAAGAGACTTACTTTCTCAAAGCATGAAAATACCCTGAAAATTGTATTGTTGAATATTTCCTGAACATATATGTATCGTCACAATACATATATCTGCATCATTACAACATCATTATTTGGTTTTTTCGAAATTCAAACTTATAACAATATACATTAAGTGCGGTACCTATTTATAACAATTTTCTATGTATACCTAGATGTATGTCTAATTTAAACATGAGAAATGTACGTATTCCCCGAGCAAGCTATTCGACCATTTCGAGCAAGCTATATTTTTAACCCTGTAGCTAACTATATACGTCCATAGAGGGAAACATAGAAGGAGCGTCCCCAAACTGTAAGACATTTTTGCCCGAAAATGCATGAGAATCTCCTGTAAACCATTTATCCGCAACATATATTGGGTTGCAGTAGTGAAGCCATCTGTGTATATGCTGCACTACAATTTCTTGCATACAAGGTCAAATGTAAGTGCAGAACTTGATCCCGCACTATTGTGATTCCTATGCCTTATGCACTTCGGCGAAGGACTGGTGGCCGAAGGTTAAGCTGACCCCAAGAGCCGGAAAAAAAAAAGCCGCACGCCAACAATATTTAATGAATCTGTTCAGTTTTTAAACTGGTAATCACATATATCAAGAGTTTTCTTTTCATCGAGAAATTTTATTCGCGGCTTTTCAACAAGTATTACTTTAGTAACTTAGCTAATGTTTCTCTGCAGCTATAAATAGTGCGGAAAACAATAATTTTATCGAGAAACTGCTGTCAAGAGACTTGATTATGCTATTTTAAAAAAGTTCTTTGCAAAATTTACAAAAGCACTCAGTTTCTTTTCTGTATTTTCATATTTTTTTGCAGTGCAAGACTGCTGACTGAAAGTTTAGCCGTTTGGGCAGTTTTATTATTATTATATGCTAAATGTAGTAACTGTTCTGTTTGAAACTCTAGTTTCATTCTTCACCACTGATGACGATTATGAATAAGAAACCACATAATTCCAAGAGTTCTCATTTCAAAAAAAAAAGTGTATTTGTGAATCAAATGATTTATGTTTTCTATTTTTCAAATTGAAAGCTTATGAGAAGTCAGCACGAACTGAAATGTCCAGCAATGAGGAACCTGCGCGCATGGTAACATTTCTTTAAAATGAAGATGTATGCCATTTTATGACAATAGCCACCAATTTCAGTTCAATAGGGTTAATAATTATTTTGCAATTACTATTTGAAATCACCGGATTACAGCACCCCCTTAAAGCAGCTGGTTCAACCAACTCTTTTTATGACGTCACGTTTCATGACCATTACGACTCGCCTTCTTTTAAAACACGTGCCGCACAAGTACAGCATCACTTAGTATGCTGGAAAATGTTTTTGCTTCCACTAACTTCATGTATTGTACCACATTGCAATAGCTCAACACTTATTACACCAAACAAAATATTTTCAGCATCCAAAACAAGAATAAAAAACAAGATTTGTGCAAGGCCATGAAAAGAAAAAATAAGAACCGCAAAACTGTCTACATCATTTTCAGTATTCTGCTCCGAAAACCATTTTAAAGTAAAATACATAATTTTAAATTTCAATATATGCTTTTGATGAGCTTTTCAAATAGGGATCCTTTATTATGATAAATTAAAATGTTGTTTGGATGACTCCTTTTTCTTTTCTTTAATTCTATATTAAATATTTTATTTTCTTAAGAGCAATGGTGTACATTTTTTTCAGGACACTTTTTAATTTTTTTATTTATTTATTTATTTCCCTTTGTTCTTTATCCAAGCTCTGTATCATGTGTAATCAAAATCCTAATGTTAAAAAGACATCATCTAGTTGTCCAACGGATTCAATTTTAGAATTCAAATAAAAATTAATCGCATCACCAGCTTTTGAAGAAGAAAAAAATAATAAATAAATAAGGTTCAGAAATTTACATTTAAAAAAAAAAAGAAAGAAAATGATCTTTTCCGGCAAAATGTAAAGTTTAAAATATTATTTCCATCTTCTGCAGGGTTCGCACGGTCTGAAGCCGCACCACATTTTGTCAGGACTTTACCGCCAGTATACCAGAAAGCTTTTTTAATGGATAATGAATTTCAGGATTCATTACCTATATTATAGAGAATTCGCATGCTTTTAAGGCACACCCCATTTTGTAAGGACTTTACCACCAGTATATTTAAATGCTTCTTTGACTCTTAAGGAATTTTAAGATTCGTTATGTATAAGAGAGTTTTATAAAATTACTGATGGAAGAGTCCTTACAAAATGGGGAGTGGCCTAAAAGTGTGCGAACCCTGTTGTAAAATTACTGGTGGAAGAGTCCTTACAAACTGGGGCGTGGTCTAAAAGTGTGGGAACCATGTTCTGTCCAGGATAAAAACATTAAATAAAAATTGGCAAAACAGTTGCTATTTCTATGTATGGACAAATATATTAATAAAAATAAACCAACATTAATAAGTAATAAAAAGCCTAATTAACTTCAAAATTTTTTGAAAAAAAAATTACATTTTTATGAATTAAATATTGTTCTGCTTCAACTTTTTCAGAGGTGACCACTAGAGGATGGGGGGGTCATGGCGCAGATTACTCCATTGTTTTTTTTTTACGGGGGGGGGGAGGCTCCGTATGGTTTTTGTGTGCGCGACATTGCTCTAAGAAGAAGATGCATGCATGACTTTTGCATCCAAAAGATCTACATTTGTTTTTCAATTAATTGATGTTGAAATTCTGGCAATATTATATTTGTACAGTTGGTTGAGAGAAAAAGAGTAACAATATAAAAAAAAAAAAGAAGTGGTTCAGAAATATTTGATTTATAAGATTAAAACTAGACTTCTAAAATTAACATTGTTTTAATAAAAACAACAACAAACGTTACATCCCTTGATCCCCTTCGTTTTTAGCTCCTTTCACAATACAGAGCCTGATTAGTGACGCTATAAGCAAACCCTGCCCTGGTTTGGGTCACGTAAATTTAGTTTCGTTTTAAACTGCTTTTAAGCTATTATTTTTTTAAAATGCAGGTAATTAAGAAACATAGAAGTTTTTTGAAAGTTTTAAGTAAAATAAAATAATATTTGTGCAAAACAATGCACTTTTTGCTATTAACCCTATGTCGACAGAATGCCTTATATTTTAAACTTATAGGTTTTCAACAGAAATAAAGACAAAGAAATAGCATCAAATATTTGCTGTATGTATTATCATTGTTTTCGTTAGACATTGTTTGATTTTACTTAATGTGAAAATAAAAAGGGAGAACAAATACACCCTGAAGTGAGTCCATATAACCGGCGAATCCAAATTAAAACTTCCTAAAGCAACTCACTATCACTTCATTATTGGCTAGTATAAAATGACCATAGAGATAATAAAACTAGAGAAAGAAAAAAAAAGTATTTTACTAAGCTATAAAAAATAGGGCAATGAATTCATTTATGGCCTTAACATTATTTTTATGTCTCTTTAGCTACGTTTTTCGATCACAACTAATGCGCTACAAAACGACTGTTCATTAATTTTGATTGCCGAAGACACATATCTGGGAGGTTTTTTCTTCAAATAAATTCCCGAGTAGTTAAAAGTGTTGGCCAATCTGAGTAAGTTTTTTGTACAGGAGGTGAAAGTAGAAGCGGAATGTATTTTGTTCTTATCATCTGGTATTAATTAGTCATTCTTAGCAACATTACACAAGTAAGTACTAAAACAGTTTACATGTGTTATGAAGAACGAAACTATTATTATATTATTATTTTTTTTGAAAATGCTATTGAACGCACAGTATGTACGCATTCTCTTTTCCATATAATTTACACACAAATATATGCTTAAAATAAAAGTGGTTAATTGATCAATACCGACATTTATTGTTTCACCAGTTGAAATTTATACCGAAACAATCATTAGCGTTCTGTATGAGAGAAACGTTTTTTTTATAATCGTGTCAATTTCTTTAATTTATGGAATTGTAAATTATATTCTTGTATCTTTTTAGCACTTGAAACAGAAGAACTATAAAAAAAATGTGGTAAATTATAAGAATTTCAAGTAACAGGAGAAGATATTTACTCAATAACAGTTGCAATTTGTTTTGTTTTTTTTTTCCTATCGGCAAAAGTATACCATTTTATCTACAATCAATATTGTGCTATATAATAGTTTAGTCTTCATCAATATCCCATTTCGTATGCCTGTAAGCGTTTTGTGACATTTAATTAGGATAAAATTAAAACAAAAACAGCTCAAAAAATTACGAAGAATTAAATTTTCATAATTTTTAATATAAAATACTGATATATATATAACAAGGTCTGTGATTTCACGAGTATTATTTAAGTTCGAAATTTAGGAGATGTATGCCAGTCGCACAAGCCGACTACTTCTATGCTCACTAACGTTGAATGAGTTGTTACTCTGTAATATGAAGCTTCTTTCGAATTTCGTGATTTGTCATCAGTTTCTAAGATCTGAATGTCAGGTCCTATAGGTCGGACTTTCCTACAGAACTCATCAAATAAAAAAGATTTCTACATTTAAATGACAATGATTCAGACAGTTTTTCCTTTCGGGTCCATTCAAAGGTGAAAGCCGAAAATTTCTTCAAAAAGAAAAAAAATTGCAAATGATAGACTAAATTAATCGCATTCGCCCAGACAATAGATATTTTAAAAATATTAATTGATTTAATCTTAGAAATTCGTACAAAATGGCACGGCACTATGTGTCACATATCAATCACATTTATATTATTTCGCATAAAAATTCATACAATTTTACTTTTGATTCATTCTTATTTATTTAACCTTTCTTGCCAATCAGACTTTATTTTTCTTGTTCACAATTTTTGTCTTAAATGCTTCGGGTTTATTTCAAACATCTACAATACATCATACAAATATCCAAACTTATCAAAAGTTTCAAATAGACAACACTAAAAATATTAAAATTAAACTCATCTATTTAAATGTTATGTTATAATAATCGCTTCTAGGTGGATCCATGCTTCAAAGATTTTTTTTATCAACTTTTTTGAAAACTTATCACTTAATCTTTGCCTACAAAAATAATAATAACAATGATTAATAATACAGACATAAGTATTTTAACTTCATTATCGCTCAATATTTGATGCTTCAGGAAATCGAACAAGACATTCACAATATAAAGTTAAAAATGAAAATTCCACCAAAAAAATCTGTACTCACTACACTTCTATAATATTTACACATACTAGGTCTGCAATGGCGGTAATTCAAATGCATCCCACTGAAAAAAAAAATTAATATTTAACCTTTCTCAAATGTTTAGCTTTCTTGATATTTCATTACACCTCAGATTTTGCTTCATAAAATTCTTCGTAGACAAAAATATGTAATTTTTAATATACCTCATAGAGTTTCATTATGCTTAAGGGAGGAAATACGCGTGAAGGTCTCAAAAAATTTAAAAAATGTTTTTCTTCATAAATCGATTCTACAACTATTCAATAATACATCCTGAAAATTTCAAAGCAAAATTCCAAGTCGTTTAAAAGTTATAAGCATTTGAGCGAGCGCCCCTTTTGGAGCAGTTGAGCAGGTAGTCCCTCATGAATGACCTGAAGGGTATTAGAGAACGTTAGCAGATGTCCTTTTATTTCTTTTAACATTTGAGACCTCGGATAGAAATTTCTATAAATATTAGTATCTATAAGTACAAAAAAAAATTTGATTCATTACTGCTTTAAATTTACCTTAAATACCACTCCTTTTTTTTCTTTCAAACGCGCTTTTCTCGAAACTATTTTTTTCGAATTTGCGTACACTCTAGCTCGCAGAGTTTTTGGTCAATCCTTATCAAATTTAGCACACATTTTCTTTATATATACACGCTTTAGTTGAACGAGGATCATAAACATATCTTTATTTTTACTTTTTTTATTGTAAAAAAAGAACGAAAAAAAACGGTTAAAAATCGTATTTAATTTTCCCATTCTAAAAAAAAATTAGAAATTTTCAATTTTTTGTGATAATTTTTGTTCAACTAGAAGAGACACTTATAAAAAAGGTAGATTTTAAAAAAAAATTGACTCCAGATAAAAATTGTGACCTCCAGGATGTACGCAAACTGCGGGTGGCGACTTACAGTGTGCAGCGGCCGATATCTCCGGGAGCTTTCAAGAGAAATGTTTTGAAATTTCAGTAAATATTCTTCAATATATTTGCAAAATAACCTCAAAATCTCAATAAAATATATTTATTCTTTATACGTTAAAAAAATTCACGAAAATAGCTCTTAATACGCCGTTTTACACGTATCCCCCCCCCCCTTAAATGTAGATTTTAACGTCAAAAAGCAAGCGGGTTTGATGAACAAAAGCAATCAATATATGCGACGTAAAGAAATAATAATGAAAAAACAAGCATTATTTTTTATAAAAAATCTATCAAATTGAAATTGTGATTTAAAATGAATTTGAGTAAATTAATTCTTGTTTTTGTCAATATAGTCTTATTTCTTTCTTTTAAACTTGGCTACGTTTTTAAATTTTATAATATGAAAATTCATTCAAACGCTGTATGATAACGGGTACATAAATAAGCAGAAGACAGTGCCACAGCAGGTATACCACGGAGAAAAATGATTTTTAATGCTTAGTTTTTAAGTGGTAAATATTAAACATGTTAAAGTGTTAGGGTTTTTAACGAATCGAAAACTTCAGAAACGGCACATACTTGAGCAGAAATATTTAACAATGTGTATTTTGATCTAAACAAAACATTAATTCGCTTACCCTAAGCAAAAAAAAATTGTGGTACATCTGCGACACAATTATCGCACACGATAATGTAATGTTTTTATTGTAAAATGAGCTAAAAAATGTAGAGTTGAATATAATTTTGCATTTATGCATGACAAAAAAAAAAAAAAAACACTTTACTTTGATTCATTTTGTTTCAGCACAAGTACTTATGTCATTGAACAATAAGTTTTCATTTATAATTAATTATAGTTTCCTATAGCTATGGTAGACATAATACTTAGTTTTCTTAATGTGCGTAGTCTGGGCCGTATTAAGTATTAAGTCTCTTAGAGCTGTCTAGAATGATATGTAGGAATTCTAAATTACAGATATGCAAATTTTCGATAAACCAGTGAATGTTCTGAGGTCGTTTAAGCCGGTCTCAAATCGCATTCCATTCCGCCGAAACCCTTTCACTTTCTGAAATTTAAAACCAAAGTGCTCGCAAAATTGTTTGTAGCTTTCGTCGAAACGAATACTGTTTAATGGCTTGGAAATTGAATCTAAAGTTGTTTACGAAGAAATAAAGCAAGAGATATGCAAGGGAGCAATTTAAGGGGAAAGAAGATCTTTTTTTCCTAAAAAATTTCAAGCCTTGATTTGATTCTAGTATTACCTTGTTTATTTTTATTTCTTTCTTTAAAATTCAAACATGAGATTTTATTAATTTTAAAAATCACTAAGCCTAAAAGTATATACACATATATACGTTACCTCTCACTCTCTTTCACTTTATGTATATATATATATATATAACTATTACTTGAAGTTATACACTCAACAAGAAACGACAATCGAATTGTTTACAATAGTGAGTTCCCCTGAAGACTAGGCTGTCGCATTCCGGCAATTTGTTCTTATTAATTTATATATATATATATGTATATATATTTCGCCCACAATATTTCTGAAATGAATACACTTTAATAGGGTTTCGTTTCACACGCAATATTCTTTAAAGTTTACGATTATTAACAACTTTATATAGCTTATAGCACAACTATATATCTGATGCTGTTGTTCTTGAGGTTTAATTATACTGTCTACTCTACTAAGTTCTTTATTTAAACAACTATTTATTTATTTTAATTTATAGGCCTAAATTAAATCGAATGCAATCTAATCAAACAGGTACAAAGAGATAAGCTTCGCATAAGTGCAGAAACTGAGGCTGATAGAAAAACCTTTTGAAGCACGAAAATGTATGTGTGTATTTCTTTTGTGGATCCAATGCATCCCTTCAGCAGACTTTAAAACATTTTCAACTTCAGGGGTATAAGAATGATTCTTCCCCAAGTTCAAATTTTTTCTTTTGCAGTTTTTGGGTTTCATTTTTACCCAAAGTACTTGCATGCATTTTTTGTGAGTTCCAATGTTTTTTTTTTACAATAGATACGGAAATCTTCATAATTAGTGTTCTTTATACGATCCCTTATAATAAGTCACTAATTAAAACTTAAAATAGTCACTATAGCTATTTCATCTAAATCAAACATTTTTTCTAATTAAAAAGACATGCATTATTCTTTAAGAATAGCAAAAATACAAACAGCATTCAAAGAGAAAATAAGTCACCAAATGGCTGCTGGAAGCTGTAATTTGAAAGTCGCAGTACCTTTCTTTTTTCCAAAAAAAAAAAAAAAAAACAATTCAAAGCCAACAATTTTCTTATCACAGTAGACGATTTCAAGCTTTAGATGTCAGCATTGTTTCTTTACTTTTGTTAACCAAAAAGCAACTGAATAAAAAAAATATCATAGTGTATTAAAGAACGTTTATTTAGTATTAACACAAATTTTAGTAAATTCCACAATAAACATTAAAGAAACTTTACATAATTGATGAAGCAGAAATATAGTTCATCATTTGTTGATTTTGAATTAGAGAATTTATAGTAATTTATTAAGTTGTCGATTTTCCATTAAATGCGTAAACAGTCTTTATGGTTAGAATTATTGCGTAAATAATGTTACAAACATATAATTGAAATATTCATTTAAAATGTGAGACCACCACAAGTAACGCTACTAGTCACCTTCTTATCCGGCCCTTCAAGCTGAGGGAACCGATACATCGAAAGAGGCAAATGACGATTGTCAGAGAATCAGTGGGCACGTGTTGCCACTGCGTGTGACAGAGAATGGTGGCCCGGGTTCTCGAGCATTGAACTTTATTATTGGTAGAGAAAGTGACAAAGAACCATCTGGTAGTAATAACTCAATTTCGCGAAAATGAAATAAGAAAAGAACGAAATCGCATTTTGAAAAAGCGGCTCTGAGGTGCACATTCTCAGCTTTCATAGAATAAATGTGCCAAATTTGATAGCTTTAGATTCAGTGGTCTGTTGTGTAGACCGCCAACAGACTCACACACACATCCGAACATTGTACTTGATTAGTAGTAGAGACAGATATAGATAACTATTTTTTTATTACTTGTTTATTCATGTATTTGATCTTAATTCTTTGTTTCCTTTTTAATTAGTTTAACATTTACTTCCTGACGCCCGTTTATTATCGACAGCTTTATTTTGATTTTCTTATTCTCACGAGGACTTCTGCAGGAGGGTTGCCCATAGTTGACTGGGACTTTAAAGAGCTGTTATCCTTTTTATTCTAATGGGGATTTTTCTGTACCAGTGTCCTTTTTCCAACTGGGATATTTCTGGTATATAATTTTAGAAGGATTGTATAAAGTTATTCAGTAACGTTTGCCTTTATTCTAGGAAAGTTTTTTACAGACAGTTGTCTTTACCCTATGTTTTCCGTGTTATAAAAATGCTATTAAAATAATTCTAATAACAAAACATATTTCCAACCAATATTACATTTTTGATCACTTTGTAACAATTTTACTATTTGCTTACGTGTAAAATTAGTTTTAAAATCTTTTTGCTTAAAAAAAGAGACATTATGTGACCATTGCAAGCAAAGATGAAAGGGAAAAAATAGTATTGAACAGATAAACATGAAATTCCAATCCTTGTTTAACACGTAACAATTTATGAGACTTACCATGCTTAAAAAATACAACAAAGCTGAAAATACTGAAGTATGGGGAAAACGGGGGGGGGGGGATCGAAAGTCCACTGAAGGACTTAAACTAGAAAAAATGAACTTGATGTTGCTATATGAGGATATTATTTTGTCATTAGCCTCTTTTTCAGCAAAAACTGAATGCCTTGCAGCATCTGTTGCCAGCAAATGAATTTATCAATAATTAAGCAGAGTTTTTCTATCGGTTTTCAATTTAAATAAACATTAAATTAGATGTAACTAGCGCATTTTAAGTAAATTAATGTAATTTTTGTACCCAACAATCGTTTTAAGTAATATAATTTTCTAAATAAATCTTGCAACTTGTCATATTAAATGTAAGAAAAAATCTGTCATTTAGGTACACTGATTTATTTGTTATTATTTCACTATATAAAAGTACAAATAAACTCCGATTCATTTAAAGATGTGCATTAATTTTCGTTGCAAAAAAAAAAGCAAAAAATTCATTGTTACGAATAAAAATGATTCATATTTCGGTTAACAAAAATAAAATACACAAATTTTTAACACTAGATTGCCCAGACCAGTCATTTTGACTGTTTCGAAGCTTCCATTTTGCAAAATTTGTTTCTAATTATAGTGCAACTTTCAATTACATTAGATTTTCCTAATACACGGTAAGTAGGACTACTTAATGTGATTAAAAGTTTTATATTAATTACTAGCAACTTAGTGTAAAATGAAAGTTTAGAAATGGTTCGAAATGGCTTGGTCTATCTGGTAAATACAAAAGTAAACTTCGTGATAAAAAAAAACAATAATTTTTCTATATTAGAAAAGTGCATTGATTGTAAACGTTTCTGCCACCAGTCATTTTCCGTTAAAAAGTATCTACACATTGTTTTACAACCAATAGTTTATGCCTCACATATTATCTCACTCAAAACTAATTAATTAAAGAACTGATTTCGTTTAGAATTGAAGCCGTATCTTCGAACGAGAATCCTGAACGAATAATCATTGGTATTTTTACTTGTACAGAAATAGTCATTGTGAAAAAACGAGAAAATTTGTCGGAGAGTTCTCATAGCACTATCCACCACATCAGCAATTCATTTGTTATGAGTTATACTTAAAATCGGTACATTTAATTAATGAATCACGATAGCAGAAAGTATCGGATTTTAGGCAAAATATTGGAAGGAAACAGCAGCTAATTATAACCGTCATACATAATACATCTGTCTATGTTTTAAAAAAATATATTTCATTGAAATAAAAAGTTAAGTTTTTTCAAGTTAGAATAAAATGAAAGGTTTTTCTGGAATTTCATGGAATTGGACACAAAAGTACTGTGAAACATTACTAATCGCCGTTTTGAAATTCGATTATTTTTTGAATTTTTTCCTCAAGTACAATTGCCATGCAAAATTGCTGACAAAAAAAATCAGAAAATATCAAAGCTCACTTCATTTTTACGCTACTTCAAAATCTGTAAAACGCTAAATAGAAGCACTTTTTCTTTGACAGTTAGAATGAATGCTTTATAGTATATCACTTCTAGTGCAAGCAGGTCACAATTCAAAATGCACTACTTTCTTAGGAGAAGCATTCCAAATTTAAACCATAATTTAAAATCTTGCTTCCTTTTTAATTCACATTTACCAGAATATAATATTAAGTAAAGAAATTACATTTGAAACGCTACTAACATAAATTATTATCACATTAATTGATTAATTAACATATAAACCACACAGAAAAAAATACCACCACACATACAACACTTTCAACCTGATCCTAAAAATATTGAATAAATTTGTATTTTTTTTTTCTTTTGAAACGCATCTAGATTTTCGTCATTTCAAATGCGGTAATTGTGTTCAGTTAGGAAGCACATAATATGGAAATGAACATCATTGATAAAAATAATAAGCTGGAAAACACAACTTCTATTGTTGTTGTTCAGTGTTTTTGCTGTTAAATGATGCATTTCACTTAATTCGGCTCGGTAACGCTGTTGAGGTGAATAATGATCCAATTATTGATAACGGCAAAATACCCAACTTGCATAATTGTTTAGCAATCAAAATACAACAGAAAAAAGGCGCCAAATATCAATCCCTCTTTGATTTGTCTTAAATTACATGAATACCCTAATATGCATATGAAGTTGTAATTCAAATCGTATTTTCTAAAGTACTTTTGGAAAAGGAATTTTAAAAAATTAAATTTTCTTCAAAAAAATAAAGAAAAAAAGCCAGAAATGCCTTTAAAAATTTCTAAATATAATTTTTTTTTTCAAATGCAATTGATTAAGCGTTTGTTTGTCATAAGTCAAAGCATTTTTATGCCTAAATTAATTTTTAAGTAAAAACTTTAACAAAATTTCAGGCAAATATTCTTTACTCGCATTGAAGTACAAATACGACAAAAATGTTTCTTGTAATGAGAAAAAGTACACCATACATTAGGACAAAATATTTTCTTCGCAATAAATATATAAAATGATATATCCTGGGGAAACATATTCTATTATGAAATATCTCATCATTTTGAGCATTTTCCTTTACCAGATAAGATATCGAATATGTTATACATTACGTTCACCCTTTGGTTCTTTATCAGCTATGGAATTCATCGGCTTATTCCAGGAAATTTGAAAGTAAGTACTAGTTTGGAAATTCGCATACATTTCACTTTCGAAACCATCAGTATTAGAAAAAGGTAAAATGTCTCTTTGGTTTGGTAAGAAGCCACATAGTGTTTTTTCCTGTCTTTTCTTTTTTTTTTCGTCTTTCATTTTTTTCTTTATTTAATTTATTATTCTTTCATGTCTGTTTATCCTTAATCTGTAAGAAAAGCAAAATTATTGATTTAAAATTGCTAGAGTAAATTTAAACTGACATGCTAGAAGTTCAATATTTTTAATAATTTTTTTCATAAAAGTATTTCTTTAATATTTGTTCCAAGCACCTACGCATCATTTTATATCATATAGTAATATTTTTATAGTAAGTGAAAAAATTAGCAGTGCATACAACTTGGACCGAGTAAAAATGGGAATTCAAGCTTAATAATTCTTGTACCTATTTGATATAAAATTATTCTAAAAACTAATCAACTCCAATGTTTAACATTTTCTTTAAAAAAACATGCATTTTCAGTCGAACTTATCATATCTTTAATTTTATTTTTACAAGTAGCAAGTTCCGTCTAGAACTATGCGAGTCTACTCCTATATACACTAACATGAAATTGATAATAACGCTATATCTCTCTTTCTAATTCAGTTTAATTTTTAATTACTTCAAATATATCTTCAACGGTTAATACACATTCGACCATGTATTAATTCATTCGTTCATCCATTACTTTCCTTATTCATTTATTCACTCTTTCACTTATTCATTCTTTCATTCAGAAATATCCTTAAGACCCAGATCAAAAGGTTTCGTAGGAAAATATGCTCTTTTAGTTCTGGATTAACTTCATATCTGTACATGCTCTACGCCTTAAGCCTTGAATATGTGATAAAAAAATATCTCGCAGAATTACGTATTTTTTTAGAAATCCTTCAGAACGTCTTTCACATAATGTTAGTAATAACATCTTGATGTAAACCGACATTGCTTGAAAAAACTCCCAAATACTCGCAAATAATCTTTATGTAAGGTAGAATTCCCAAAGCCAGCAAACAAACATACAATAGAAAATCGAGTGGTAACAAGAAAGTTTCGCTTCTAGCTACCTGGTAATGAGGATATTTCCTGTTTTCTCGCGTAAAGAATTTCTTTGATGTGTTCTTCCTTTGATACCATTTCTGTGCTTTGTGTCTTGATTTTTAACACGACACTTTTCTTAGTTGTCAAGCCTGTTTTTTTCCCTTTGGTAATTCACAAAAAAGACTATTGCTCCTACTAATGTGCTTCGTTTTTATGCACCATTATTTTTATCGCATTATTATTTGTTAACATAATATTTCAGAAGCTTTTACAGAAGTTAAAAGAGAACGGGAATTTATTAGAGAGGGAGAAAAAGAGTGATGATCATGATTCTAGGGATTTGTTTTCAAAACCGAGTACATCATTTCAGAAATACTTCTGAGCTTCTGCATCTCTGTCAGTGTAAATTGTGCAAATATCTGTGACACATGCATGATGCTTACTTTTATTATCGTTCCACTATATTCTTGGTCACCCAATTGTTTGAGAGAAAAAATAAATAAATTCATTGGGGAACACATAGCTGGAAAAGAACAGCTGTGTAAAAAAAAAGTTGCGTCTTTGTTGTCACAAGTTGTCAGCTGCGTAAAAAAAAAAAAAAAACTAACAACGTATCTTGTAAAAGTAGCATTGTACAAAAACTGTTAAACGATAAAAAAAATACCAGTTGCTCATTTTAACGTTTCAAAATTTTGATTGCTTTATGAACTTTTAAAGTTGACGCTCTTGTGCAATTTCTTTAGTAAGTAACAGATCAGTTTATATAATCTTTACATGCATTTTGTAAAAGCAATTTTTTTTTCAAAATTATGTAACTCTCCACATCTTTCATAAGCTGTGTTTGGCGTTAGAAAATGGTAAAGGTATGCCACAGTATTATTATCCCTCTACCACACCGGCATCTATCATTCCACTTCACTTGAAGAATTGTTTACCCGAAAATCCCTGAGAAATGGCTGGAAATCATCTATCCGGAGTCTGATGTAAAATAAGACGTTTAAAGAAAGGAAACTACACAGTTGTAAAAAAAAGAAATTAGGCAATATTAAGGGACATGATGTAAATAGTTGCCCACAGACAGTGTACCACATTAGTGGTTCCATCTGGCAGTACGTTGAATTACTATTCCGGGTATACAGGGTCGAATGTGGTTCCAGTGTCTCAGGTTGCTCGGCCAAAGATGCATCCGCAGTCGTGATGAACTATCCTTCAGGACTGAAGTTTCATCGTACGCCAAATAAATAATGCATTTCTTGACAATCTTTAAACTGGTAGCGACAGATCTCAAGTTTTTTTTTTTTCTGCGTTTATTTATAATTTTTAAATTGGTAGTCACGGGTCTTACGTGTTCAGTTTCATGTGACTTAAAATATATTTCTCTGTAATTGTACAGAGTGCGGAAAAACGAGAATTTTACTGTGATAACAGTTATCAAGAGACTTGATTATTTAATTGGAAGCAAGTTTTTCGTAAATTTACTGAAGCACCAAGTTATTACTTCGGTCCTTTTACAGAATTGTTTTTTACACTGTGCAGTTACTGTACAATTAGCTGCATTTTTTAACTGTTAGCTCTCTCAACCCTATAAAAATGCATGCGTTTGGATGTAATTATAGCAAGTTGTTAATTAATGGTAACGGCTAGCGCATGTAGCAATCTCTATTATAAAAAGAAAAAGAAACAGGAAACGAGAGAAGCAGATCGATAGCCTTATTAGTCATTCAACCTATTAAAAAAAACGTTAAAACGACCAAAAATGCGGCTGATTTTTCCTAATTTGTTGGAGAAATCTAAAGCTGTTCACTAGAAAATTAATGATGGGATAGGACAGAAATATTTTATGCCACTTTTCAACATTAAAATTAAAAGATAAGCTTTGTAGAAAAATAAGAAAGATTTCAGAGCTTCAAAACGTGTTGCTGAATCACTGTAATAAGCTATGAATTAAACCAATGAGTTGAATTTCTAAACTAAAAGTTTCATCAGAGATGTAATTCCAAAAGGAATCATGCATTCCAGTATAACTTAATTTACCCTTGAATACAAACTAATTTTAGCTCAGCTGGAACTTTATATGTTTTATTGTAAACCTTACTTTAAAATTGTGATGAATCTATCAAAACAGATGCAACATAATTTCATAAACACCAGAAGTTAACCCTTTATAAGGAGGTGGTAAGGATACTTAATACCAAATCCATCTACTTATAAACTTATAAAGCTTCATACCCCCCCCCCCCCTGTTAAAAGATGGTATGAGTAAAATCTTATTCAATGACACACATGAATTGCATCTTTGAAATCAATCTAATTCTAATAAATATTTTAATACGACACTGCTAGAAGAGGAGACCTAATAAAGGGTTTAATTAACCAAAAGCATTACTTCTGATAGACGCTAATGATTATTCAAGTCCAATGGATTCGTGTAGGTTCTAAAATCTGTTAACTATTGCAGAGTAGAAGTTTCAACCATAACCTATACGTTAGATTAAATTTCTGGTGCAATAGTATGTTGTGTTTTCTTAAGAGTTTCTTACTTTTGTAAACCTAATAATATTCCCTCAAAGCTATGGACAAAAAGTAATATTTCCTTTGCTTCTTTTGCGGAGTAACAAATAAAGTGGTATTGGACAGTGTGTTTGGCGCTCTTAAGCCAAGCGACATTTTGTGACCATTTTACCACCAGTAATCGCACAAAATTATTTAGCAGAAATGTAATAGAGAATTTATTAAAGAGGGAAAAAATCTTTCCGGTGTTCCGGTGCTACACTGTTTATTAAATGCGGCATGGCGTAGGAGCGCTACGCACCCTGTTAGAACCTATATTCAGATTATCTTATCCATAAAATAATAATAATTAATTTTAACAGCCCCTTTTATTTAAGGATTTCTCCACTGATTCCCACTGTATACTAAAAGACTTATTATCCCGCTGGTTTCATGATGCATCGCATGAAGCTGAGCAGAAAAGAAAAGTTTAGAAGAAACGCAATCATTTTCGATCATCGAAAACTGGCATTATCTATGAATATCTGCATATTATTTTTTAGGGAGGATGCTTTCAGAACTTAATTTTAACATCTAAACTGGAAGATAAATCGGCCGCTAAGTTTGAGAGAATTACATTGCTTCCTGCTAATGGGCATTTATACTTTTCTTTCGTTCTTACTTTTAATTATTTTTTCTTAATTTTTTTTCTACTATTGCCATTTATGTATATCTTTTCACACATATATACCCACATGCACTTCGTTTGTGTATTGTAGGTTCACTGTGCAAAGCAACAACAACTGACGGATTTTAATAAACATTAAAATGTGTTATAAAATTCAACTATCCTCTGAGTAAGAAAAAGATCTCATACAAAATAGGTTGTTTTTTTTTATTCCGATATCAAGATGTTTCGATAGAAAGAAAATAAACAAATCTCATTCTCTAAAATTTTATACCACTCTGAAGCTGATAAATATTGCGTCAGATAGAATTTGCTTGAAAACTCGAGAATAAATAGAATCATGAGTTAGTTCCCAAAATCTTATTTCTTCGCACTAGGGTTAAACTAAGACTCATTGTTAAGTGAAGACAATGAATTTCATCGTTGTAAAAATAAGCACATGAACTTATGTATAATATGTACATACAGAGGGAGAGAGAGAAAGAGATAGAGAGAGATAAGAAATTGATTGAATGGCTTTGAAGAAAAGTGTTTAATGTCTATCAACGATTTTTTTTCCACGATGAATACAACCGCCAAGCAAAAGTAAAAAAAGAAGCTTACTTTTCCTCAAAATACATTCGTTTGCACGCAACAACATTTTGATAAATACTATCATAATAATTAAAGAAATGATGGAAATGCGTCAAAAAGAAAACTGCGTTTTAAATTGCTGTAATTTTCTCTGCTTTAAAAAATAACAAGAAAACATCCCTCAGTCACTTTTCACCCCTCACTATGATAATGACAATCCTCGCGATGCTTTAAATGAAAAAAGAACTAATAGTGTTCATCTTAGCCATAATTATACGTATGCATTAGAGAAAATTTTGCGAAAAAAGTTCTGAAAATCATTAAAGTAGATGATTTTGAAAAGTGCGAATCATTTGTTTTTTTTCCGTCGATGTAGAGTTTTCTGCTTTAGAAGACTGAAAATTGACATTTTTAATGATTTAAATTTTAATGAGTGTTCAAATTAACAGCACTGTATAGAATGCGACATAGAAGATAAAATAAATAAAAAATTATACTTTCTGATTTGGTCAGTGATCGGAATTAACTCTAATAAAACCATACACGAACACTTTTTTTGCTTTGATGTGCATTGTGTGTATACGAAAATCAACTATAGAAGATGCAAACGAGATCGATCAATTTTAATGTGATTTATAGCTTTAAAAAGTATAATTAAAACGGTAAAATGTACCAAATATCAGCTTAAGTTTAAATTAAGTGTTTAATGTTTTTTTCGGAAGATTTATCCTAAACACGAATTTTCCAGTAATTATATGAATTCAAATTAAATGTCGGTTAAAGATCTATGAAACGTAAGTTGTGCCAAGTATTTGATTCCATTCAATGCTACAAAGAAGCTGTTTATGTATATCCAGGGGTGCCCACCGGAAAAGGGGTCACGGCGTAGACTGCGCCATTTAAATTTTTATGGAGTGTTTTCAGGGGCTTTTGGTTGGAGCTTGGCCGACTGTTTGGTTGATTTAAGGGTGTCATCGTTTCAGGGGTTCGTAGCTTTATAGCGGGTGAGCCATCGCTCTTAGGGGGATATCTGTTATATCGAGCAAAACATAGAAACGCCACAAAACGTTTCTTACTTTTTTACCCTGATCACAGTTAAAGATAAAGCTCTTTCTTGCAGTATGCACTACTTCATGGTATACATTTCCATAACAGCATACACGCTACGGTAAACCTTATTTACATTATACCAGAGAACTAATTGATCACGGGACACCTACAATCCGACGAATTGACCCAAGCGCGGTTTCTTTCCCGCTCCTTGAGATAGATAAAGTGCCTAGATCTCTTGTCCTTATATCCAGCCTTTTTCCTCTAGGATTTAATACCCTTTTTAAGATTTGTTGTCCGTCTAAGGAGCAATCAGAAGAAGTCATGAGTCATGTAAATATTTTGTATCCACCCTCCGTGATGATGCGACAGAACAAAGTGTGTTTGTCAAAATGGAAAGAAGTGAAGAAAACTTGCGCCTGACGTTTGTTGGCTTGTAGTGAGCTGCTGCAACACTTTCACAGGCTTCTGCTACCAAAAGTAGATTGCATCAGCCCTGAGAACTACATTTTCCGATACCTCACATCATTCACTCCATCTGTAGTGATCAAAAATACTAAGTGTTACAATTTCCATGCGTTTTACAATTGACTTCACTTTTGATTTCTATCGGAAAGTAAAAGGAAGAGAGGGAGAGTTGGAAAAAAATCTCCCCTGCTTCTTTTTTTTCCCTTTTTCTTTTTTTTTTTGGCGAGAAAACTAAAAACAATATATGGTAATCAGTAAATAATCGTTATGGGTTTTTGTTTATTGATTTAATTTAGGTAATTACTTTATTACTTTGACGTCCCCCCCCCACAGTGTTCTGATATTCATCAATAGATATTCCTTATCATTATAATACAGTTTTCCCTAAAAATAATTTCTAATTTTGTTATTCTTTAATTCATTGATGTGGTAAAATTTATTTGTTTTTTAATAAAAGTGAGCGAATTGTTAGTTTGAAATTAGGGATTTTTTAATAAATAATGATAAGAAAATAAATTAAAAATATACATCATTTTATAAAATAACCGCGAAGTAACAGTAAAATTAACAAATATCTAAAGTTATCTAAATTAATGAGGAGAAGCATGTAATTAAAAATAGCGAAACACACACAAAAAAAGTCAAAGTTACACAAACACAAGATTCGTCTGAAATTCTTATCTCCCGTAAAGCGTTAAAAATCATTTAGAAGTAGGGAAATGAATTGAAAGGCAATTTTCCGAAAGCAATGGATTAGCTTGTCAGTTTCATTTTATCAGATGAAGTAAGGCAATTTCCTTTCCTCTCTTTTTTTTATCATGAACGCAATGCGACGATCAGAGGAGATGTACAAATTACAGAAAATACGTAAATCACAAAATAAATTGTCTCCATAGAGATAACGTTGGCGTCCGTAATGCACGATTTCCTGTTACCAGCCTAAAAACAAGAGTTCCTAATCAATATAGTAGTAAAATTGATTCGGAGATTTATTTGTATGCTAGTAATTGGAAATCAACTAAAGCACCATAGGGAAAAAAATGTTATCTTATTTAAAAGGAATTTTCATAAATCATTCTTTAAAATGCGTATTCCATGACTCATTGCGTATTCTTAATATCTCAGCTTAAGTTTTCATCCCTCAAAAAAATATGGGCTCATTTTTGTTCCTGAACATTAGTTATGCGTTATATTTTTGTTAATTGTAGTAACCTTTTTAATTCACAAATTAATCACAAACTTCTGTCGAAATATAACTTGCATCATCATAATAAACAATAAAAATCTAACTGGTAATCATCATGTAATTTGTGTGCGTCTGTGTACATGCGTTTTCTTTTCTTCTTCTTCTTCTCTGTCTTTTTTTTTTTTTGCTTTGAACGTTTTCCGTGTTTGTGTCAAAAATTTCCTTTTGCATCTATAAAACTTCAAAAATCATCAAAAATAAATTTATAGAGAACAGAAGCGAATATACAGAATAAGCATAGAATAACGGGAGGTGTTTAAGATTTGTAGCGAGTACCGTACTGGACGAAATGTTATGTTTCGGGTACATGCCTACAGTAGAGTATGCGGTTCCGACTTCTAAAGAAAAAAAATTGATATCAAATGTTAAACATAGAGAAAGTATGACGTGTGGCAGTCATAATTTAAGCGATAAATAAATACTCTATTGTAAATTAAAACAATAAATAACAGGTTTAGCAGTAATACCACGGCGTTTGTGGTTATTTATGAATGTGACTAAAATCACGGAAATCATATATCCTTTTTTCCGCAATCTTGATATTGCTAATAAATTCTGCAGCATATCAGTATGCCCAGTACGAACGACGTGGTACGTCCCTGCTTTACACTGCAGATTCTACGTGTAGATTTAAATCGTTTTCTTTTTATTTTCCATATTTATTTATTTTAAGATTTGGCTATGTTCATCGATCCTTTTTGTATTGATTTTCAATGGTGGAAATTCTATAAAGACAGAAATGGCATTTTCTCTCTGATGACAAACTGTATGACTAATTAAGTAAGTAAAAGAGGTTACATACGCTAAAGCTGTGTAAGCAATCATGATTTCACTTCATATACACACGGTATATGAATAACTACTAAAGCATAGTGTCCAATTGGTGATTTTTCAATCATTTGTTTTTACAACAAGGCCAAAAATTTCCCTTGCTGCGACTTTTGGCATTAAAAGGTTTTCTTTGGAAATCAAAACTCATACTCTACTATGCACGACCACCAAACTTCGTTACTTTTCGCTCAGTACAGTACGCGCTACAGGCACCTGAGCACCTGAACACCTCAAATTATTTTATGCTAGCATTGGTATCAAAAAACTGATACATTTAAAATTGCTAGCATAAAAACGTTATAGCTAAGGAATTTATCGAAAATTTAAAAATAAATACATTTTAGACGGAATAGTAAACTAACAAACAAATAACAATTATAGTTCATGAACTAAAAAGTACAATATAAGTGTCAATAGTTGAGCTATTAAGCAGATTTTCTACAGAAATGAAGAAAATAAATGTGTTTTGAAATTTTAATTAGGTCAGAAGAAGATGAATTTATCTTTTTTTGACTTGCAGATTGAAATGTTTATTCCTGTTTCAAATTACAGATTTTACTGCATGCGTGAAGAAGAAATAAACTGCGAAAAAAATCGCAAGAATTTTACACCCGGAAATTTGAAATCCAGCTGAAAAATATATCTAATAAGAAAAATTTTTTCACGCTTACCGTCAACAGTAATTTATTTCTCCCATGATGGATGGAGCATGAAGGTGCTGGAGGCTTTTGTGTTTATTTTTATTTCGCTTTTTTAAATGCAAAAGAAATACGAGAAGCTGGAACGGTGCATTTATCAAAGGGGAATAAAACTTGCTTCTGACAAAATGAGATTTTTTTTTCTATCTTCACAGGAAGCTAAAGTGTAATTTGGACACTTTCCTCAGAAAGTTTTTCTGAAACACATCCAAAAAGTTAAAAACTGTGTATAAAACATAGCAAATATCAGAAAAAAGTAATAGCCGGCTCTTCATTAATACGTCTTCATTTCTGCATTTTCCACCCTGTACAATTAAAGAATCTTTTTTCATAGAGTTGAGGATTCAAGTTGCTTTTCTTATCCATTTTTCCGTGTTGTGCTATTTGGAATAAATAATTGCATAATAACCAACAACGGAATGATGCCTCTAATGTTAACTTCAAATGTCACACCTTATTTCGATTTTTTTGAAACTTGAATAATAAAGAATTTTTATTAAAACTATTAACGCATTTACTACTGAATCTTCATTAATTAAAAAATATATGTTTTGTAATTTTATTCTGATAGCTAAAAGATTTATCAAGTCAGATATTCACGATTCAGAATTTCTTTAATGTTACGTACTATCAATAATCATTAAAAGATTTTTCATGAAAATAATTCATAACATTTAAAAATAAAAACTCTTACTTTGAAAGTACATTATATGCTATATTAGGAAAGCTACATACATATCCAATCATGATAAATGCAAACGTTAATGTTGATACAACTGATGAAACTATGAATAAAGGAATATAAGAAATACTCATGTAGTTATGAAAAAAAAATAAAAAGAACACTACTCTTTAAAGAGCTTTTCTTATAAAATAAATCCAAAAAGGCACACAATAAATGATGGCGAAAGCAAATAACAAATTCATTAAAATGGAATTAAATAAATTCATTAAAATATGAAATGTTGATGGGCAACATTTATACACAGAAGGAAAACAGTAGGTCATTGTTTTAAGCTTTTCAAATCTCAGACCAGTCATGAAATTAGGAAAAATTACTACTTCAATAGGGTTTTAGTTTACCGAGAGTGACTCTTACTTGCAGCGGGGTAAAAACCTTTAAGAGCGCTGAGGGCGCTTGATGTTTATTGGGTATTGGTAAATTGACTAGGATCATCATAAATGGGATCAGAGCCTGTTGATGATTGTCTCTTTTGTATTTTTTTTTGGATTTATAATAAAATGATCAATGCTTATGTTTGATTATTTAATTTGTTTTAATAAAATAAATACGGAATTAACTAAATAAAATTTGCAGTCTAGACCTATTTAGTACTTACAGAAATAAGTTGAATCTAGAAAAACTTGAAAACCTTCAAGGTAGGAAAATTATTTTTAGCAGTTCGCAGCATAAAACCTGCACAATGTCCCTACTTTAGTATTTTTCATGTTCGTTTTTCCCCCGCTGTACACAACTAATACCATGCTACTACATATGAGACTTGATACGAGCTATAAGACTTAGATAGTACAGTAGAACCCCGGTTATCCGAATCCTGTTTATCCGAAAATCTGCTTAACCGAAAAGGCAAATGGGTCGGGCTTTCTTTTCATAACGGGCAAATGCCCCGTTATGAAAAATTAACTATCAAAAATATTGTCAGTACATGAAAAAATGTATAATACTAATGGAAATAAACAAACTTAAAATATTAATATTTTGCACAGAATTTATTGCAACAATTATGATGCATTCAAGTTCAGAACCAGTTAATCTGCGTGGCACTCCATTGTATTCTTCAGTTGGAAGAAGTTCTATGCGCAGAGGGGAACATGTTGGTTATAAACATGGCCTTTGCCTATAATTCTCGCTTATCCGAAAATTTCTATGCTACCTCGATTAACCGAAAACGTTACGGTCTCGTGCTTTTCGGATAACGGGGGTTCTACTGTAATATATTGAAATATGGGTGGGTCACTGTTCCCCTAAGTCCATTGTGCGTCATCTTTCCTGAAACGTAAAGCTGAGCGTTTTCTATGAAATTTAATATCAATTCCATAAAATATTGATTTTTTTTCACACAGGGAAATTAAAAAGAAAAACTAATATCTCGCACAAGACCGCAAATATAAAACGAGAAATAATAATGTCTTCCAAACAGAAGTTTCCTGCTGTACTTTTCCCCAATTTATTGATTCTTCCAACTGAAAATATCCAAGCATGATGCTTCGCTATGAGACGTTACAAAACAGATGCCCTAAGCAAAGCAAAAAAAAATATCATATTAAACTGCAGTTACAGTCATAGCGAATGCGTTTTGAATAAATCATTTTCTAAGATTTTTAATATTTACAGAATTCATATTTCAGTTTGATATAGAGCTGTAAGTTTACTCTCTTTCAAAGCAATTATTTTAGGTATTGTTCGTATTTTCTATTATAATTTATAAAGCTCCCCACGGTATATGCTGATTACTACTGTGCTTATGTAATTCAATAGCAAATAAATGCTGCTAAAATAAAAGTTTTAGAAAATTGGAAAACATTACCGCAAACTACTTTATAGCTAACTTGTATATTTTATTGATAAATATTTTCATGCATTCCAAGAGAGCATATGCCGTTTGTTTATTCGCAGAGCCTTTAAAATAAGTTCATTGAAAACAAGAGACCAATTTCCGACTTTGGAAGTAAGTTTTCGTAATTGTGTAAGAACTTCAGTTGAAAGCTTTGCTTATAATGTGGAAAACAGATTCCTTTAGACAGATCCCTTTAAAACAGACCTCATTTATTTGAGGATTCAGGTTATTTTTAACGCACATTAGAGAATGCAAAATAAAGTTTTAAAGCATCTTAATTTTAAAACTGGGAATCCTTACAACTCAAGTTTATTATCAGAATAGCTACGCATTATTTTAAAATGAAGCCGTTAAAAGGCAGAAACCGCTATTTCACAATTGCGTTGATTGTGATTTTGTTTCCACAATAAAATTAAAAATTCCCATCTGCTTTGCGCTTATGTATCGCAATTACAATATTACACAATTTAAACATATTTTGTTCGAAATATATACATATAAATTATGTAGATAATTATGCTGTGCATAAGATTAAAAAATATATAACAAGTATTCTGTAATATAAGGACGTTCAGAAATAACATAAAAAGTGTTCAAACTACTGAAACTTAAGTTTTTTTTTTTTTTTTTTTTGTGCATAATTTTGTTGCCTGGTTGAAAATTGAAAAAATAGTATTAGTTTTATCATTATTAAAATAGAAATTAAATACTTTGATACAGAATGTTTCACACAACATGACGTTTGATTCAGATTCAGATTTATGTATCATAACTGGATAATAAAACAGTGAAATAAAGGAAATATATTGTTCCTGAAAAGCTTCAATTTTTAAAAATAAACTTTAAGAAACTTTACTTCAATCATCACATTTCCTGTCGTTATCACAATACAAACTTAATATTCAATGTTTCTTCCTTTCAAAATATTATTGAATTAATGCTTAACTCAAATGGAACATAAATTTTGATAGTGACAAAAACTGCAGTACTACTATTGTGACTACAAATTCTAAAAAAACGATTTACCATTTTCCACTATAAAAACATCTCCATGGGATTTTTTTTTTTTTTTTGCTTCTTGATCATCAAATACTTTATAATATTCTACTACCGTTTACGAGAGGCACTTCAAAATGCGCCTCACGTTTAGGAAGACGCGATGAAAATGAAAAACATGGTTGGCATTAAGAGTAATGCCAGAAAATCAAGAAAACTCAATTTCACGCTTAACAAATTTATTTTATGTTCTTCGCTTGCTTCCAGTGATAGGAAATGAGGCAGAATTTTTCCGTATGCATTTCGTTTCGAAAAAAAAAAAGAGATTGGATTGCATCTTCGTGAATGTTCAATATAGTAGGGGTTTTGTGTGTGTGTGTGTGTGTGTGTGTGTGCGTGTGTGTTTGTCTTCGTAGTACGTTCTTGGAAAAGTAAATAAATAGAAAATAGTCGGTTTTTTTTCATAAATAGAAAGTAGATTTCCAAATTATAAACTATATGCTAAGCTATACACGGAGCAACAAATAAAAAAATAGCTAGTATAAAATTAGTAAATGGAAAGAAAGTTGAAATGCCTTTTAGAAGAAAAAAAATGGAATATTTTATGATACTTTGGTAATTAATTTAAGACTAAATGACGAACAATAATACTGAATCTACATTTTTAGTAATTCTAAATCATCAACTCCGGATAGTAAAAAAACAATACAGATGTTCATTTTAAAAATACGCGTGACAGAAATTAAAGTTAAAGTAGTTGTATAAAAATGTTTTCTCCCCTATTGTTTTCCTATTAGTTTTTTTCTTTGCAGTTACTTTGTATTAATCCGTTTTATATGTTTCTTACGCATCTTCTTTACCTTTTCTGCGTCAATTACAAGCTACTTACATTTCTTCCATCCGCCGCTCATAAAATAATTTATACCTTTAACAAGTTGAGGACGGCGCAGTGTTTTGCTAACTGTAAAAATAAGCTTTTCAAATTTTCAGTAAAATAGTTATTTTTAACCACATATAGTTTTTTTCATCAACCAAAACTGTGTTATATGACTAAAGCTGATATAAGCCACCAGTGGTACACGCCACCAGATAAACTATTCGCATGTGAGCCATCCTTGGTACACGCCGTCCTCAACGTGTTAACCCCAAATTGCACAGGTTTTACATATCTCTCACTTATGCAACATCTATTCTAAGCATATATCTCAGTTGTGCGTCTATTTTAAATTCAGCCCAGCTGTCAACACTGAATACTGATCTCTATTACATACTTTTCTTTTCTACTTCACCCCCCCCCCCCTACCCTGTCAGCACGTGGCCTTAAAGCTGCCCTCCCACGGGCACGAGTAAGTGAAGTTCTCTCTATTACATACTAGAGAATTTTCTTCACGACGATAAGTGTTGCCTGGATCAAAATAGTGCTGAAATAACCTTGTTCAAATTATGAACTCTATTCCTTTTTTAACTAATGAATGTAGTTTTTTTTTTTTTTTTGAAGTTATGCTTTTTTTTGTTCTATTGTTTTGTTCAAGAATTCCATTGACGTAGGCGATGGAGCTTAACAAGCTAGTTACAAGTTTAACATAAAGAAAAAAAGTTCTTGGAATTGGTATTCACAAAAGTTATATTTCTCCGTAATTAATGAAAGCGTTTGAAAAAAAGAAAAACATAAAACAAGGCGTTTACAATGAAAATATATACAGTACTACAAAATGGGAATTATAATAAGAACATAAACACTGAATATCGTACATTACAGTTACTATGACAGGGACTCTAAAAACAAATAATCAAAATTTTTTCATTATCATTCACTACGCTTTTCTGAAATATTTTGATAATAAGCAAAAAAAAATGATATAAATTTGTAGAAGAAAATTATATTTGAAATTGCTTTCTTTCTCTTCTGTATGATAATGGGAAGAAAACTTCCCTCAGGCATAATTTATCAATGGAATAGGATGACAATTTTTACAAAGATTAAAATGTAGAAAAAACGGAATTTTCGTCTTAGCTGTAATTATGTGTACGCATTTGAGAATATTTTGCGAAAAAGATTTTTTTAAACCCTAAAGATGGCTTTCTATTAGCCTTTTTCCCCTGACCATATATCATTCTTTTGGCTTTCGAAGTATAGTAATTTAAGTTTTACGTAACTAAAATATTATTAAGAGGCATTTCTTTAAAGTTAGTAATGTGATACCTTCGATTTTCCTAAAGCGTTCAAGACATGTTAGTAGAAGATAAAAAAACTGTTTTCTAAATTTCTTTGTCCTTGACAGAATTCAAGTTCAAGCTCCTGTAAATATGGTTTAAATCATGTGATCACTCTACTTCTAAAACCGTGAGTGACCCATAATATATATTTTTTAATTTTGTTTCTCTATTCTCATTTTTTATACGGGTACTAGTTGATAGGGTAAATGTGGGATAGTTGCCAAACTTTTTGAAATGGGCGATTATCATAGAGAAGATAATAATTTAAAAATCTTTAACTTTTGTGATGGTTGGTGTACTTATTAATGAACAAAATAATTTGCATAATTTAATGCTGTTTGTATTATTTATAGTTAATTACAAATAAAATAAATAACCTTATGAATGAGGATAGATGCCTACTATGTGGGTTAGACGCCGTTATGATATTTTGCCTTGTGGGATAGTTGCCCTAAGAAATTAATGAAAGAATATTATGATTTTCTTAACTTTATTTAAAATTTGCTAAATAATACAATCAACTGAACTTAAATATTTTGTATTAATTATAATAATCATAATATTTTGATAAAAAATGTCCTAACTTTACGCTAGATGGCACAATCATCTTTGGTGCTAAATTAAAAACAATTATCACAAATTCTTATTGAGCAGTGCCTTGCCCAAAATCTTAACTATATCTTTTTCTTTTACATGTATTTTTATTTATATTTTTTATGTCTTTTTTTTATTTATAAGTTTTTTTACGCAATTTATAATTTTCTTTTTTTTTTTTTTTTTTTGACGTAGTTTTAAACGTTTACCATTGATTACAATAATCACCATACATTGTGCAGGTTTCGTGCAGCCAATTTCTACACATGATGCACTGAATCCAGTCCACCTTCGATTTTGTCGTTTCAAAATCTTCGAAGCATTCCACACATTTTCGTTGTCTCACTCTGAGAAGAGTCTGACTCATTTGAAAGCGTTTCGTCGTTTACATTGGAAATTTTGCCAATTTTTGTTGTAGTCTGAATATTGCGAACAGGACGCTGAATGGTATTTTGAGTATTCACACTTTTATTTAGATTTCTTCCTGTAAACCACTGTTTCTTAGATATTTGTTATTTTGCCTTTTTCTTAACATTATGATTCATTTTCTATTAGTAGAGAATCATCAGAATCACGTCTCCTCTGAAGCTGATCTCGACCTTTTTTTAGCCAATTTTTGGCTTGTTTGCTGCTTTTACATGGTATGTTAGGACCTTTATTTTTCTTAGCAGCAATGCTCTCCTTGGAAGTCAGAACTGTAGCAGACTGTTTTCCTCTTTTGTAGAATGGTACCGGAATTTTCGGTACAGGAGAACATTCTTGCGAATACTTGCAAGCCGTCTCCTTCTGTATACCTGCACTAGAGGCTGCAAAGAAAGAAAAGATGGAGAATTGGGAAGATCTCGTTTCGCTGTGTTATTAGAGCTACCAGAAGACTAGGGAATTAGATCTGGATTTGGTGGTGAAGAACTTCGAGTTCGAAACAAAGTTGGCCTAACGCGAACCTCATTTTCGTCTAAACTTCGAAATGTCTGATTACTACATGAGGGACCAGGTCTCTCCTCTTCAAAAGCGCTTTTAAGAGCGTCTTCGGTCCACACGCGTCGGGGCCGTGCTCCTTCTTTGTGCACGTACTTGCGTGGCATATCTAGAAAGCAAGAAAATAATTATAATTCAGTTCATGATACGGTGTGGGATAGATGCCTCTAAGGGCATCTATACTCACAAAAACTGGGGCATCTATCCTTATTGCGTGGGATAGACGCCTTCTAATTTAACGAAAAAATCGTGTTGAAAAATACTGATATAGCATTTAAATGTTTGTTTTTGATACATAAGTAGATTATAAATACAAAAAAATAAACTCTTACTTTATAGCATCAAAAGTTCCAGGCGCACAAAGATTAAACGTAACCTAAATCCACCAATCTGTCATCATTTAATTCGTTTTTCGTTGTATAACTCACGACACGTTCGTTCCAACAAAGTGCGAGGCATCGACTGGCGGAAGTGAGGGGGCAAGCTTATATTGAAACAAAACACTGCGGGTGTAATTCTCATACAGATCGCTACGCGTTTACTTAGGCATCTATCCCCCTATGGCGCCTATCCCACATTTACCCTACTAGATACATATTACCATTCATAATTTGTTGGATTATTCAGAACCCTTAGGTCAATAGTCATTTTAAAATGTCCTTTTCGCTTTATTTATTAATTAATTATTTTTTGTCCTTTTTACCTACCTGAATATCTGCTAAAGTCATCAAACCGTGAGAAATTACAGTATTTGCCCGATACAGTTGCCGTTTTGAATTAAAATCAATGATGTTGCCATTGTTGTAAGGAATCAACAATGCTAATAATCAATGTTTCTCTAGCATTTTGAGTGAGGCTTCGCTGTATTTGCAATAATAAATTTAATCCTTCTTTCTTTTTAATTTATTTATCGTCTGCTATCTAATAAAGACTATTTTTCGTATTTTAACGGGGACTTTTAAATTAATTGCCCTTAGTCTAATCTGAATGCTTTGAATTTCTCTATTATTAATATCGGTCCGGGTCTGTATGTCTTTGTATGGATAGATAATTAAGAGTTTCAATGACGTGTTGTATTCAAGCTCGCGCAGCACCGGGCGTACAACGATTTCTGAACGAAAATTGAACGCCAAAAGAAAACTGCTTTTTGGGAGCATTGTACTTAATTAAACTGTAATTTTTGCAGCATGTCTATAATATCATACATTTTGCAGTTTAACTTTGCTTTTTTCTACTTATTATGTAAAACGTAACTAGACTTCTCTTTTTAAAACAAATATATGCTGATAATCTTTAAGAAATAAATTAAAATTCGTAAAACGACTTCTGTTTTTAGTTAATATCTATGTGAGGCCACAACGGTAGGATCTTTACATTTATGATGACGAAATAAAATTTCATTCATTTAGTTAAATGATTTATGAAAGAGAGCTGTTTCTTTTCAGCGATGTTTGATGGAGTCTACTGAAAAATATAAGGTTTGCATTTTTCTTCATTCAACGTATTAGAGATTTACTGTTTCGTGCATTCATTTGATCTATCATTTTAGGACTTAAATATTATGGCTAGGAAGTTAGGAACTTTTGCACATGCTCGTTTGTAGCCATATTTATAACTTTTTGTCTTGTCGCAGATCTCATGCATTCAATTTGCATAGCAGAACGCGTGGGTTTGCACGTAATGACGAATCGTTCAAAAGAATATGCATCGATGCCGGATTAATTTTTTTTGTGTTAGTAGTTCTATAAATGTCTGAGTATAATTAATACTGTTCAGAAGTACTTTCATTAACGAAGGGTTATTAAGCATTTCGTATAAATTAATGTGCTTAGATGAGAATTTACAATCATGTTTCAAAAATTATCCTTAATGCAAAATAATGAAACATTAATGCAAAATAATAAAATAGAAACTAAATGCGAGACTTTCCACTCTAAATGCGAGACTTAACCCATTAACCGCCAAAAGTCGAAATCGTTATTTGTTTTCGATACAATTTTCAATATTTGTTATTTAAGTCATATACAATAGTTGCAAAAAGAAGAAAATTGTAACTATCTTTAGAAATATAGGGTGTTGCGTTGACGCAACGTCAGCGGAAAAGGAGTATGGAAGCAAAGAAATTCTCGTCAAAAACTATGCTGAGATTTCAATGTGCTTTATAAATTGGAAAATTTTATGAGCATTATTATGGTTTTAAAACATGCTTTGCACCTTATAGGATACTAAAATTTATTAAACATAAGGGTATATGGGCACTTTAGAAACTATACATTTGCGAAAATAATCAGTAACTATTTTTCATACATGATATGCGTCATGTTGTAAAGCAACATTACAAATGCTACAGCGATAAATTGTTTGGCTGTGGTAAGGCTTGCAGTGTAGTCTTTTCTTGTCGGTTGACTTTACAATGAAATGTTTCCCAATTACTGTCTTTGGAAAGCTGAATTTACATGACCGTCCCAACGCTGATTTTTCTCTGATATACATCACTATCAAGGGGGAGGAGGGGTCTGATAAAGACGAAGCGCAACCCAACGTCTAAAATCCAGCAGTGCCTTCTTATTTCCTTCTTCAAATGTTCTTGAAAGTTTCCAAGCATTTCTCAAAGCAAAATAGATATAATTTGTAAATATTGGCCACCACCATTTTTTATCTCTAATTCTGTAATTTGAAATCAGTTGTCACACAAATCAACTCCCCCCCCCCCCCCTATTTTCAGGTCATATTGCTCAATGCGCCACGCTCTTGCGTGGTGGCTGGTGACCTAGCACCTTTCTCTTCCGGATTTTGGAGTAGCAAGAAACATTTTTTACAAGTTCAATACTCCCAAAATCTTCCTCCTCATTCGCATCGTCATCGGAGTTTTCATCTAAACACACATTCAAATTGCACAGAATAGAAACGAAATGTCTTTACGCGGAAATGAGTAGAAACATTTTACCCCTTTTCCGCTGACGTTGCGTGAGCGCAACGCCTGTCTTTGTTTCCCCTTCCTCCCCCATACAAACAGTTGATTTGCGTAATATGCTGATAAACTGTGACCTTGTACAAAAGTATTTTACTTTCAAGCCCTATTTTGTGTTTTTTAACAATCTTTCTAGAAAAATCCGAGATCTCAAATTTGGAACAAAAAAAAAAAATCATCAAAAATAGCACTTGTTTTTAGAAGTAAAAAAAAAAATTTTGAAGCTTTTTTTTTTTTTTTTTTTTGTGGCACTTCTATTGATAGAACTAAATCTAAAACTGCAATCGATATAAAAATAACTTTATTAGTGAAATTTTTATGATTTTTTATAGTAGCCGTTGCGTCAACGCAACAACAGCGGGTAATTGGTTAAGTGCTTTTATAGGGGAACTTAGCATTGCAAAAAATATCTACTCTCACAAAAATTCCCTATATGACTTAAATACTGTATATTGCAATTGCGTCAATGAAAAAAAAAATTAAAAAATGAATGCTAGTTATATTATTTGTTTAAAATGTACTATTATAAATATTTCAAAACCCGATAACTGTAAATTATTAAAACGAGTTTCACTGAGATGAATAAAATTCCCATTTAGGATCATCATTGCCGCAATCAGGAACATAATTTAGTTAAACTGCATTAATTGAGACAGAAATCACGTGAATGTGATGATGTCCATATACTTTTCAATTTCAGAGTTATTTTATTTATTTATTTATTTATTTTTCGAAAAAAGAATAAAAAATATTAATATTTAATATTTTTCCCCACATGCTAATATGTCCTAAAATTGGTGAAATACTTACTAAATGTCGTGCATTTAGAAAAATTGCGTCTTGTTTTGGCACAGTGATCTTAATAGTAAACACTAAGACATCATTAAATTTTAAATAAATAATGAAATCATAAAAACTTTTTTTCTACATATCGACCATACAAATGGAATAAATAAAGGTGTATGAAGAATGAAATATTTAACAGTTAAATGGAGGTTAAAAATATTTTTAAATAAATAGCAAATAAAAATATATAAAAATAAACGAGAGTAAAAAGGATAATTTTTAATTCCTGTAAACTTAAATAAATTTGTTGTGCTTATATGCTTACATACCCAATCCTGATTTCAAAATAAAACTATAAAATTATGCCCGATATGAACAAAACTTGAGCTCGTACGAAAAGGAGTTTTCCATTACTGGTTAAAAAAGAAAAAAAATATATACACGATTTTTTTTAATTTACTTTCTACTGTAAAAAAGCGACACATTTCGACTAAAACTTTAATAATACAGGGTATACATCACTTAATATCATAAATTAGAAAGAAAATTTAATTACGTGCTCTTGGGCGAAATCCAAAATTTCAGTAATTGCTGTAATTTTCTTGCCAAATACATAAATGATATGTTACGTAATAGCAAGATTGAAAGTGCCTAGTTTTTACTTCCTAATTAGGCGATATGAAATATGTTCAGTACTCTTTTATTCCGAGCTTCGCTTCAGCATTAATTATATTTTCATGTACTGTAACTAAATAAAAAATCGATTTTTGCGAGAAGAATGAAGATAAATTATTATTTAACCAGAACATTTTTCTTCGTTCGCAAATCATGTTATTGTGAAATGAAATTATTTATAATTAATAATTTTTCTAATGTTCTTGCTTTTTATTTAGTATAAGAACATTATATGAAAGAAAAAAAAAAATCAGTCGTTCAAAATTGGCAAGGTTCGTATGAAAAGATATAGGTTTAGTTGGGGTAATTGTAAACAAGCTTCATAACTACACTTGTGGTGGTTTTGAAAACTTAACTGCTGGTGTGTGATGAATTGGCAACATAGGGAAGACACTGAAAGAGTTTTGTAAGTTTCCAAACATTTGTGGAGGTGTCACCATTGTTTGAAAATGACGCAGTGAAAAAAGTTGTTTTACAAAATTTAGTGATCTTACATTTTCGTCTCCAGCTCATCTGCAAAAGTGATGTAAGTGGTTTCAAACATTTTTATTTGTCACATGGAATGTTGCTAAAAGGATTTATTTATGAATTTCATCCTCCCTGTTATTTTTCATGTGCAAGTCAGGTGTTTACAATTACCCCATATATTTCGTACTCTGGGGTAATTGTAAACACTTAAGTTTATCCTTTATCCAATATTCTGGAATGACAATAAGTATTATATTTTGATGTAAATTACATTTTTGTGTCTGTTTTACATAACTATTGTTGTTGTTGCTAATGCCACTTGGAAATCCAGAACCCCTTGCAAGGAGACCATGAATTAAGAAAACTCCTACTGATTATTAATGAGCTCCGCTAGAATAAAGTACACTTGGCTCAGAGGGGCTTAAATGATTTTGAACCATCTCCCAGATGAGAGATCGTCACCTAGGTTGGTCCCTCAGCGGAAATTATTTCTAACTTCTTGGACATTTGAAGCGATGATGTATTTTACGTGAACAGCTCTCTTTAGCGCACTCGGTCTCAGAATAATCAGTCGCGGGAGGTGGTCACCCTCCCAAATGTTGACC
This sequence comes from Octonoba sinensis, assembly GCA_038502835.1. NCBI lineage: Eukaryota > Metazoa > Arthropoda > Arachnida > Araneae > Uloboridae > Octonoba > Octonoba sinensis. The sequence goes on along the minus strand of CM076602.1, from coordinate 103,500,439 downwards.
ACGGCCAGTTGTGCTTCACTTTCGGTGTTCTGTGGAATCCAAGCTTAACCGATTGATCCACTGCGGGACAAATTTTACATAAATTTGTCGCATTACTTGATTTTTTGCAAGATATTTCTCCTTAATTGATCTCAGCCGACTCATTACATAACTCAGCGGACCACATGCGGCCCGTGGACCGCAGATTGAGAGCCATTGCTCTAGAACTTCTTAAGCCTTCAAGCAGACTGTGTGTGAAACAATTTTCCATTTTCATCAACCTTATTCGAAAATAAATCACTGTTTACAATTAACCCCAGATCTCTGGGGTAATTGTAAACACGATCTCATTCGCTAATAAATAGTCAAAAAGTCAAAAAGTCAAAATTTGTGCACACATTTACTCACAAGAAGTGCAGTAGGGGCTACAATGCTCACGATTTTATCTCTGAATTCATTCAAGAGGTAGGGAAGGACCAAAAGTTAAAACATTAAAAAAGCGTTTACAATTACCCCAACTGACCCTACTGGTTAAGGTTTTTCTTTATATTTTGGAATTTCTTTGGATCACCATATTACATTTAAAACCCGAGCAACGCCGAGTATATCAGCTAGTATACAGATTTTATTCTAAATAAGACTAATCTGGATCGATTGAGTTTCTTTCTAATGAAATTTGAGTTAAGCTTTTGCATTACTTGGTTTGCATTTTAAATAAGGAAATTGAAACAAGTCTCTAATTCTTAACTGCGTATGTTTATCGTTTTGGTATTGGCATGAGTATTTTTTTCTTTACATGCTATCTACATTTTTAGTAAAATCATGTATTTTAGTGATGAGTAAAGGACCAGTATTTCCTTTAGAATTACTCTATGTAGCGTTATCTTGATTGACAGGATTAAAAAAGCGTTTTATCCTAAAACAAGTCAAACGTTTGCCGTTTCAACGACAGATTGAGAAAGCATTTGAGTAGATTTCTTTATTTTTCCTGATGTGCAAAAGCTTAGTGCGCAACTTACTCTGAACTCTGCAAGTTAGTCTGAATGATCTGGAAAATGGTTCTTTTTCTGCTTCTTTAACTGAAAAAGTTCTAAATAATTTGTATACTAAAGCGTATAGTTACTAAATGTACAAAAATACTTACGAGACAAAATAAAAATCATTTAGGTAAGAAATTACGAAACACTGGTTCCGAAAAACGTATGAAGAAATATTATGTAAAACGACTAGTTTAAAAACATATTTACCCCCCGCGCTTTCATCCCCTTTTGATCATGATTGTGTGAAATCTCTATTGAGCAGAGCTTATTCTAATGCACATTATTTAACTGAGAAAATAAAGTATCTAGAAATAAAAATAGCTATTCTTATTTCATTTCCTAAGGTTTTGCATGAATTTGCACAAACAAGATGCTTAAACCATAATTTTATGAACTAACTTTTCTGATCAAATGAATTTATTCAATATTGAAGTATAATGAAAAATTGAACAAAATCTTGCAAACGACACACATTGTTTACCTTTTCTTAAGTAGTTGCAATCAGAATGTGAGATAATTATTTTTCGGTACTTAGTTAAGAGTTGCAAGTTAATTATAGCAACAACCAATTTAATGCTCTTAATTTTTAGCATAAAAGTGAAACTGATAATAGAGTAACATAAATTTACTTAAAATCATCATTGGTATGTAATTTTGATTACGTTTTTATGAAGGAGAAATTTAGTGTAAATTATTTCTTAAAAAGCTGAAGAACGACTTTCAAAATTATCATGATGTTGCTATCTCGTATAGAAACAATTCACTTTTATCATCAAAACTTAATTTTTGTATCAAGACTTATTTTTATTATCAAAAGTGATTTTGATACCAATTTTCAATTAATGACTTTTATCTCGTGTAGCTAAGTTTTTAACTTTTACTAAACATTAGTTATCTCTTTTTTAATCTTTACTTTTAGCTTCGTTTTATTTTTTAAACCAATGTTATCTGAAAATCTACCTTTTTTTAAAACTAAACAAATATGTTAATATGCATTCGGTTGCCCACTTTAATACAATTCTTTTACTTTGAAAACGACTGAGACATTTCATATACTCATTCAATTTTAATATATACATAAATATAGCACAAACTCCGAAATTCTTATTTTCAGTAATATTTACTTTTGAAAAGAGGTCCTGCAAATAGAAGCCACATAAATCATTTTCATCTAGTAGTACCAGTTTTTATTCTCATTCAGATATCATATTCACGTGCGAATTTCTTATAAATCTTGTTTGTATAAATGTGAACGTATTCAAAAATTTGTTTTTCCACTAAAAAGCTCAATTTCATTTTATCAAAAGATTTCTTTTATCTATAAAAGACAACTAAAAGGAATACATCATTTGCGACTATCAAAGAAAAAAAATAAAACAAGTATCTCGATGTTTTATGTACTACTGCAGCATAATAATTTTATTTGAATATTTACTTGCAGTATCTAATCAAACATTACAAAAAAATACCAGTATTGTTTTTTTTTTTATTTATTATTTTCTTATTAATTTAGTTCTTAAAGTCTAGATTAATGTGAAGAAAAAAAAACATTTTGGTTTAAAAACCATAAACATTTATACAGCATATTTGAATGTAATTGCGCTTAAAAGGCTGGTAGAGGCGTTAAATTTCCGTTAGTTTAATACCATTGAATTTGGTGATTGCCTTTAATAACTGCGTGATTTCTCATAAATTAAAAAGGATTCTTGATACAAAATTTTCCATAAAAATGTAATATATACGTCGGTTTTAAGAAAAATAGTTTTGTTCCAGTGCCCGATTTGCAGTAAACAGTATCTCCAGAAAACAGTATCTTTAGTTTCGGTTTTTATACAGCGTTTAGGTTTTCAGAACTTTGAAATCCGTTCGATTAAGGTCATAGGTACCATTTAGAGGCATCTGAATGCATTTATTTCATTTCCCCAAACTTTTGCGTGAAAACATTGTCTCCGCTGCAACTGACAAAAAATGTATGAGTGAAATTTTTCTTTGAAATGGAGGTTTTAGGAATATTTTAAAGAGTAATTATATGTATTCCAATATCCGTAGAGAGCTTAAATGTGGGGAATCCAAAGAACGTTTTAATTTATCAAATAATAATAACAAAATGAACGAAAATGTATTTTACACAAAACTATTAATACAAACTAATACTATTGATTGACGAAAATATTCGTTTTTGTTACATTGGTACCTTTTCAGAAATTGCATTAAGTTTCCTCTTCAAGAAAAAAAAAAACCACTGCATTTTTTTCACCATAAAATAACTGATCCGGAAACAACATTTTGAGTTAACATTTTAAAAAATGCAATGTGCGGTAGAGAAAAATCATTCACAATGTAGTGGCTCGGAGTGACTACAGTAACAGAGCAAAACTACGACTCTAGCATTTATGATGAGAGGATCGTTTACAGTATACAACACCATTCTTAAATTGTTAATGCTCTTGTTAGTGTAAATTGGTGCGTTCAAACTTACAGAAATGTATTGTTTTCCTCGGTGAGTAGAAAAATAAAAATTAGAATGGTGGAAAAATTCAAATGACATTTATAAAAAATATCTCCATTCAATAAAAATCAACTCTCAATTATTAAAATATTCCTAAAAGTGTTGCGACTCAAGGTATTAAACTGCAAAAGTAGTTGAGGCTGAGCAATATATATATATATATATATCTATATATGTATATATATAAAAGAAATGCATACAAATCATGTTGCCACTCAAGATAACTTAAAAATTAATTTAAGCATACAGGCTGAAGAAAAGCCTAACCAAAGCGTTTCCAAATCATATATCTAAATTAAGGCTGATTTTGGGAGTTATATAAGAAGTTAATAATATAAAATATATTGTTTTAGCAGTCCCCTGGCTTTATACCTTAAGTGCCGAAAAAATGATCGCATTGACGAATTTTGTGGGTATGCAGTAAATATTTTTTTGATTCAGTTTCCATAGATGTAATTTATTTAAGTCTTGTAATTCTTCACATTTTAGTTACAAAACTGATTTTTTTAATGAAAAAAGGGGCATCCGTGAATTTGTCCTATGGTTTACTTTTACAGAGACCTGTTTATATTGATGTAAATGTAATCAGTTCCTAGTTATTTTAGCAAAACACAATCGCAACACTACAAGATAAGTCCCAACACTGAATTCGATAGTCACCTTGTGTCATTGTTAGCTGCGTAGCGCATTCAATGCTCACTCCTCAGATTGACAGTTTAGCAGCTGGAACAAAAGTAGTCTCAAACTCGTTTTTTTTTTTATTCCGGAAAATCAGTAAACAAATGAACAAGTTACGGCACAGGAATAAAGTTTCAAAACTTTCAAATAATTTAATGATATCAATTTACCATTTATTTTATTTGGGTTTATGCAGCAGTGCAAATGAATCACCATGCCTATTTGGCGAACAATTGTATGTGTTTATTTTTATGATACAACAGTATAAATATTAATGATAATGATATTAATAATAATAATAACAACAACAACAAACATTTGAAAGCAAAATTTGTAAATCCTATTATTTGCATCCTAAGTAGGAAAAAGAAAAAATAAATTATCAAAATAAATAAATAAATAGAAATAAATAAAATGCTTTTTAAAAAGTTCATTAAAATCACATTTTATGTTAAAAAATGAATTACCTACCATTAAAAAGAAAACAGCAATTACGTCTAGCTTACACCAGAATCCATTAGAATTATCTTATTCCTAAATGGAGCACGTTCGTTTCTCATCAAATTGTTATCTGGTAATACAAATGAATATGCTACACTTAAACCTCTCAAGCGATTCCAATAGCCTTTCTAAGCAGTTTTTTTTTTTTTTTTTTTTGTTATTCATTTGTTATTTTCCTTCTATACTGCCGCAAGCGGTTTTCTTTTCTTAAATGTGTTTTCATGATAAACTAGTGAGAAAAAAATACAATTAATAAGTTTAACAAATTGTCCACTATTTCTATGATTTTTTGTATTACGCCAAAATTCGTATACAGTGTCACTATTTTTAGTTTATCATAATATTCTTCATTCATGCATTAATGAGAAAGCTATACACTAAAGATTGTAGATTGATATATATAAAATATTGGTATCTCACCTACATCACTATTTCACTAATTAATTTGACAATCCAAAAAAATAATACAAATGTAGCATTACTACGGATATTAACTTCATCACCACATTTAACGACACTCATTGTATAGCTCGTTAAACTTGAAGAAGTCAACTGCTGTTTTGATGTGATTTATTACAGATTGCATTTACAATCATGATTTTTCTCGTAATTTTTTGAAACTTTTTTTTTTTTAAAGAAATAAAACCAAGGTGTGGTAAGCGAGTAATATAACTAACTCTTCCTAAAGTTTTTCTTCAAAAGGTATAATAACATATTTAGTATAACGCTTTTAAAGAAGTCATAAAACGTAATTTGCTTATCAAAATGAAGAAAGAAAAACATATAATAAAATATGCCTTTAAGAAACTAATTTTAATAAGTTGATGCAATTTCTGATTACAGTTTAGAACTCTAGATGGAAATTTTTCAGCTCTAAAGGTATTCATAATTGAATAATTGAAATAAATGTTCACACGTGCTCCTATCAAGTGGCACTTTAGATGTTCCGATAGAATACGATTAAATCATTCACAATTATTATTATTAGAATTATTATTATCAAAAAATGGCAAAGTAACAACTCCATATGAAATTAAACATTCTTTTGGAACATACAGTGCGTGATATTTTGAATCTTTTTTAATCTAAATTTACAGTAACTCAAAATATTAAATAAAAAAGGTCAAAATTAATGAGCTTTTTTTTTTTTTTTTTTTTTTGCAGAAGTTGATGCTAGTTAAGAAACGTCTCTGTGTTAAGATTAATGATTTGCTCACGCTATCTCACCAACAAAAATGCTTCAATTAAGGAGAACAAATTGCTGTGTTGTAAAAAGCTTAACTTACATTCCTGATATTAGGAACCACCATCATATTAATGCGTATGGGATTAGCGAAAGAAAAAGCAACAGCTGTGTAATTTAAGCTACCGTATAAAGGCAATTTCTTCTACGAAAGCCATGCGAAATTATTTGCTAAAATTGATCTTTATTTTTTTACTGTGTTATTTATATGTAGTACGGTTATGTGAAAAACAAACTGCCTAATATATGTAGCACAAAGGATTTAAGGGCTTTTCTTCAATCTGTGTTTCTATCACCAGGAATTGTAAGACAATACAATTTACTGTTTTAAACTACTTATAAGTTAAAAACTACAGTGGAGAATGTTCAAGAATTGCTTTCAATTTTTTAAAATCACAATACGTTATACAAAGATTTTAAGAAATAGTGAAGATTGAATTCAGAATTTTTTTCGTTTAATTTCTGCTATGGCAAAGAATCTTTGATTAAGAATAAGAGTATGATTTTTGTTGATGTAAATATAATACCGATTGAACATTTGAAGTGTCTGGTGGTGTAATATAAAATCTGTTGAGTCTCTGCATAGCATCGTTCTTTATTTGACAATAACTTTTGAAAGAAATGAGCGCCCGAAGTCTTCTGCATTTTCTAAAGCACCATGACTGCAGGTCAAGAATATTGTAGATGTATGAGACTGCATTAGATTTATTATAATGCGTTTGGCTTCATAAATGTGGATAGCGCCAGAAAGAGGAAAACTGAAATTAATGAATTTTTGATAATAAAAATGGAATATTTAAAACAAATTAAAAAACAAATTTCCGTGAATTCATGACAGAATTTGATACATGTATGAAAAAGCAAAAACTATTAGTTTAAATGGGGAATGTGTATTATTCTTATGCTAGACCATAAAACTGACCAAATATCTTCTCTCACGTCATAAAACTACACTTTAGAACTCTTCTTCCCCCCCCCCCCCTCATTTTTATGCAATTATTGTCTAAGCAACTTTAGATTTGTATTGGATTTTTGTTTCTATATCGCATTCCATTTACTTATTGTCAATTGATTTTTAGATTTCCGATGTCAAAAAAACCTTAAAAGTGAAACTTTCATTCTTTATAATTGATACACTTTTCATGTTAAAGAATATACATATAATATATATATATATACATAAATACATATATTTATATTCTGAATGAATATTACGACATTTTTTGCCACTGGAAATTCTTTGTAATATTGGGAACTGAAAAGAGCATTCCGTTACTCAAAAGCACTGCAGAAAAAATAATTCGCTTTTTTGTCACTATATAAAAAAGGAAATGGAGAAATTTCGAGAAAGTTATTCGAGATTCAGAAGGTGTCTGGTCCTTTGAAAGCTCCCGCAATTTCTGTCTCGAAATAAGATTGATGTTCTAAATCTGCTTTTACGCTTACTTTCCTTTTTGAGCAATTTTTCTTTATCACCGCTTTACTTTTGTAGATTCAAATTGTTGATTCTTCTTTATTTCTTTTGCATTCAGATTATTTTCTCTTTTATTTTTCCCTTTTTTTAGATTTCGTCTAAAAGATGAATTTGATAAAGTCAGTAATACACTGATGGAAAAAAAAATCCCAACGCCAAGAAAAAATTATTGTAGAGTAATAAAATTTCAGAAATACATTTATATAGGTAACGTACGTAATTGATTACAATTTCAAGATCACAGGTTAATTTAAGCCCGAGAAGAGCCATTGCAGAAGTGAAATACAGGTACATTAATAACCGGTGTAACCGCCAGAATTTTGAATGCAAGCGTACAAACGTGCATTCATTGAATCATACAGGTGCTGGATGTCCGTTTGTGGGATGGAGTTCCATGCCTGTTGCACTTGGTCGATCAATACAGGTTCGGTTAATGCTGGTTGTGGATGACGCTGGAGTTGTCGTCCAATGATGTCCCATACATGCTCAATTGGAGACAGATCTGGTGATCTGGCAGGCCAAGGCAACATGTCGACACCCTGTAGAGCACGTTGGGTTACAACAGCAGTATGAGGTCGAGCGTTATCCTGTTGGAAAACACCTCCTGGAATGCTACTCATGAAAGGCAGAACAACAGGTTGAATCACCAGACTGACGTACACATTTGCTGTCAGGGTGCGCGGGATAACCACGAGAGTGCTTCTGCTGCCATAAGAAATTGCTCCCCAGACCATAACTCCAGGTGTAGATCCAGTGTGTCTAGGCCGCAGACAGGATGGCTGCAGCCGCTTACCTGGCCTCCTCCTAACCAACACACGGCCATCACTGGCACCAAGGCAGAACCGGCTTTCATCAGAAAACACAACAGATCTCCACTCCATCCTCCAATGAGCTCTAGCCAGACACCACTGACGTCGCAAACGGCAGTGGTTTGGCGTTAGGGGAATGCACGCTACAGGACGTCTGGCTTGGAGCTGTCCTTGAAGAAACCGATAGGTAACAGTTCCTTGTGTCACTGTGGTGCCAACTGCTGCTCGAATTTCTGCTGCAGATGCAGTACGACTCGCTACGGCCATACACCGAACACGGCGGTCTTCCCTCTCAGTAGTGCCACGTGGCCGCCCGGAACCCGGTCTTCTTGAAACAGTGCCTTACCTTGACCACTGCTGCCAACATTCATGCACAGTGGATGCATTCCTGCCATGCCTTTCTGCAATCTCGCGGAAAGAAAACCCACCTTCTTGTAGGCCTATTACACGACCTCTTTCAAACTCAGTAAGCTGTTGATAAAGGCTTCGTCGTCTTCTTAAAGGCATTATGGACTAACATCAACTCACTACATTAAATCTCGACACTAAACAACGCTCAGGAACGTTACAGCGCGTATTTAAAGCAAACCTGATTTGCATCTTTCGTGTGTCGCTACTAGCGTCACACTGATGCGCCGATAGCAAAATTTGAATCGACGTCATCTTTCAGATGTATAAACACGCCTGCCAAATTTCGTTTCGCTAGCACAACTCCTTCTTGGTGTTGGGATTTTTTTTTCCATTAGTGTATATGAATATTTTATCACCTATAGAGAGCAGATTATTTAAACTTATCAACAAAAAATATGAAGTAAACTTTCTTATAAAAGGTGTAAAAAATTGAGAAATGAAATAACAAAACAGAAATATGAGTTAGTGCATTTTTATGCTTAAAAGAATTAGTGATTAAGAGTTATTTAATGAGCGTTTTTAAGTGTGCAAAGCAAACGTAATACTATATACAGCATAAAAAATATTAAATAACTATGAAAAGTTTACGTACGTGAAGGACATGGTTCATTCTAAAAATATATTGCACGTTTCTCAAAACCAAAAAATAAAATAAATACAAAAAGCCAAATTTCTTGTTAAGAAATTCTTAGAAAAAGGATAGATATTTTATTGGTCCGATATACTTTCAATGTAATAACATGAGCAACGTGCTGTGCTTGAATTAATTTCCTTTCCGACAGTTTTGAAACGCTTATACATAAAAATTATTTACTTACACACCTAACACATTAAGGTAGAATGAAAAAAACTTTTATTTCCGTGTAATTAGTAGTTCCGTTTAATGAGTAGTGAGGAAAAGGTGTCATTGGTGTGAGAGTGTGCCACCTCACATTTAAACTTTTTTTGTCTTGCGCTTTGCTCCATCGCAAACGCGCCACATACCCCCCCCCCCCCCTTCTGCTTTAAGGAAGGAATGAGTCGCTGACTACGAAAATTTGCAGAACGTAGGGAAAATGTTCGTAGTTCTTTCCTTCTCTTTTCAAGCGTGACGATTCACACCTGGTGTGCATCCAAGGTCATTCAAAGCCTTGATTAAGCTTTCTTGTTCCGTCTCCAATCTTTCTAGAATGTTCGTTTACCGTTGCACTGTGTGTGACGGTTCGCCTCGTTTGAATGTGATCGCACTCTCATTGGTCAACAAGTTGACTCGCTCCAGCATGCAATTCAGCAACGCTGCTGAAAATATTCGAAAAAGTTAGTAGCGTCTTTTTTAAAAAATGCGAAGGACGTGAAAAATAAGAGGTGCCTTTTTCCCGAAACAATGGAAGAAGGATTCCTCGTATTGAGTTGGCCTGCCAAAAATATCATGTGCTAAGTATTCGTTTTAATACCAAATTTTCTGCTTTTAAATTAAATTGCCTATGTCTTCTTTTAAATTTTACTGTGCTGAAATTTGGGTCAATGCATGGTGTGTCCTTATCCCGCCATTGCATCAGTAAGCTGTTCTTTCAGTTTTAAGAAAACGAATCTTTGGCTAAACATTTAAGTGAGCCTTCCACTCAGTATTTTACTTACTGACAAGTTCTTTATTTAGGAAATAGATTGCTTGGCTTTGATTGTAATATGTTTTCCATTGTTCTGACCCCAACGGCCAAATGTGGTAAAATCATTTTCGTAGCCTTATATTTCTTAATGAACTGAAATGTTGGAATTAGTACATATTGTATACATGGTCATTCAGGAAGAGATTCATTAACTCGATCAGATTAATGAGCATTTATATTCCGAAAGTGCCATATGTATTTCCTGTGCCATAATTAGTATGTCAATATGCTGTCTTAATTAGTAAGATAGCGCATTAAAAAAAAGAAAAGAAAACTTGTTAATGTATGACTTGATTTACTAGTTATTTGAAGCGGTAAAATATTTGGCGTCCAGGGGACTTTTACTTTCTCCCCTCCAAATTTAAGAAAAAGTGAGTTTCTGTTTTGCCGTTAGTCAGGTACTGGAAATCAAGTGTCATGCATTATGAAAATCAGTCGGGAGTGCTACTTCTTACTATTCTCGAGACCATAATTAATATGATGGTTGCTCTAACGCCTATCTCATCATGTGTTTAAGTGCAACTAAACTGACATCAGTATGTTGGGTGTTTTGCCAATTATATTGAACTTCTACATTTTATACTGTTTGTTCAAATGTGCCACGCAGTATTATTTTGATATGCTTTCACATGTTTAATGATTATGCACTTACAAAAAAGGCTCGTTATTGACTCGATAAAATGTTCTTTTGTGGTGACAAAATAAAAAGAATACATGATTTACAAAAACAAATGTCTGTCTTCAATTTTGTATTTTGGCAAACACATTTTCTTACAGATGAATTAATTCATTTGAATGCATAAAAAAATATGACTCTAATACTTATCTTTATTCAATTCCTATGAGAATATAAATTCAAACAAGTCAACTCTGGATTTCAACAAACTTGTACACATGCTTCACCTATACAATTTTCAGGGAAATGGTTCCCAGGTATGTGATTCTAATTGTTATTTATGATGAAAAACAATAGTGCCATTCATACCTACTCCAACATCTTCCTAAATATTTTTTTTTATCGCGAAACGTGGTTGCAGTCTTATCTGGGTTATTGCGGCTCACAACTGCAATTTGCAATGTGAAAAATATAAATTATTTATTCCATTTTTAAAACCTCTTTAAATTTTTTTTTTATTTATTTTTTTTTTTCATTATGCATCTGCACCACAATTGGTAGCATGAAGTACACAAAAATATTTGGATTATCTAAGATAATACCTACATTCTCTACAAATGCTTAAAAATCCTGTTTCTTTCCAAAATGCTGAAAAACTGGATTTCGCTGCATATATTCAGCCATGGTGCATTTCTACGCTTTTCGGTAAATGAACATACTCCAAACTTTTATGTGCACTTTATGCCCCTAACGGCATTTTTTCGTCAATACTCATCATCAATTATGTATATATATATATATATATATATATATATATATACATATATATATATATGTATGTATGTATGTATATGTAACGTCACCGTTACAAGCAGCGGTTATTTTAATGTAATGTCCGTTGGACTTATTTATTCCATTTTTAAAACCTCTTTTTATTTTTATTTATTTATTTTTTTTCCATTATGCATCTGCACCACATTTGGTGCCGCGTCCAGTCACATTTTTTCATATGTGATTTTGATTTTCTTCTAAATTAAATTAAAAAAAAAAAAAAGAGAGAAAAAAAAATTGGCACAATCTCAAATTAAAATAATATTGTATTGTTATTTGTGTACATTCTTGTTTACATTTTACATGACTATTTGCTGACAGTATAGTTGAATACTATATTCTGTCGAATTTCATATGCTCAGTATTTTGACAAACTGAATTGTATTTTATGTGCACTCTTTTTACGCAAAGAAATACACATGTGTAGTACTTTCAGTTCTATATACTGGAGTATACACTCACTCTGATTGTGACATTTACACATTATTCTGTACATAAAATAATAACTTGAGCTGACAGTGAAAGTTATTGTTTACATTGATTTATTTACTTGACTAATATGCATATGTTATACGATACTTTGAAAAGTAACACAAACAACACCTGTTCACTACTGTGACAATATGCTACTCACTGTATAATGTGTAACATTTATACACAGATATTACTCTAATTTTCTATTTGAAAATTTTACTGATTTTGGGACACTATTGTATTTATTTACATGTCAAATATGCCCCTTGCTAAGAAAACTCGTGCTACAAAAACAGTTACTACTCGTGCTTCTGCACAAACACAAAGTGCTTCTGCACCTATTGTAAACATATCTAGTGCTTCTGCACTCACACAACCTGTAGCGACAATGGGTACTACTGTACCAAATCCAACACCAAATTTGACATCTGGCCCTAACTCGCCATTTATGATTAACATTACACCTTTCGATGGCAATTTCGAAGATTTACCATATTTTTCTGAATTGATCTCTGATGTGATAAAAACTAATCAATGGCCTGAATCTCGTGGCGTTTTATTCCTGAAAAGCAAACTTCAGGGCGCCGCTCTCAAATATGTACTTGAGACACCTACTCTACGCTATGCTGTTGATACTAAAACCATACTTGATGGTTTACATGCATTCTTCCAGAAAACCACGGTGCAGCATACTATGATAGACTTTCACTCAATTCAAATGGCACCTGATGAATCGATTTTTAATCTGGCTCATCGTCTTCGTAAAATCACCACTCATGCTTTTCGTGTCACTGACACGCAAGCTCTTGACAAAATTCTCTTTCAAAAATTTGTAGCCATCATTCCGTCTGACTTTCGTTTGAAAATTCTAGAGGCAAACATATCAAATTTTGAAGAAGCAGTCACAAAAGCTGTTCAAATTCAAAATCTTATACTAGATGCTGAGACTTATGAATCTCATAATTTTGAATCCGTACAAGTGAATTCTCTGAAAGCACAAATTGCTGAACTGCAATCACAACTACAAACAAATTCCATAGTTAGCACCGCACCTGAGGTTATCGCAGCACGCCAGTCTGCCATTCCTCCAAATTTTCTCCTGTACACAACACAGGTACTTCCCATTTGTCTAAACACAAACAAACAAAAAAAAGGTTACATTACCTTCCTCATCTGAGTCGAATATTACTACCGACTCTGATTCTGGCCAATCTTCACCCACTAATCGACCACTTTGTCGAAAATGTGGAAATCCTGGACATTCAAAACCTCACTGCCCAAATAACGTAGAAAAAAGGAGACACACGAAACTAAATTTTCTCCTCCTCCTCAAAGATATTCGAGGTATTCAAGGTATAAAAATACCAACCCTCATTTCAATTCTTTCAGCCGTAGAAGACAGCATTTTGATTCCAATGAGTGGAATTTTCAAAACAAAAATTTCCACAAATTTGACAATGCTCAGTCTCATGCTAGAAATTTTAGGAATTATACAAACAATAGGAGACCATACCCACGCAGAAATTTTAATTTTAGGGGTACTCGCGTCCAAAATCGTCAAAATCATTCAAATGGGGAAACTCTACATTTTCTTAATACTTCTTTCACAATTCGTGATTATGGATTTACCAAAAATCACAATCCTCTTGATACTAATAATGCACGGCATACATTTGGTACAAGAATGAACAAAAATATAAGTCACCCATGCACTTTCCCAAATTCTATGGCACTGGCACATTCTACCAAATTTGGCACACGGGCAAATTCTAATAATAATTGTGGCAAACAAAATTCGTTGTGGAACACTTCCATTCCACACAATTTTAACTTCGCTCAGGCAACTCATACTCACGATGTTCAGTCACAGAACTCTGACTGCATTTCTCTTTTGCAAGAAGCATTTGCTCACAACAATAAGAGTCAATTCTTCCATATATTTGGCAAATACCATAACTTCTTCACAAGTTGGTCCAAATTACTCTACAAATGGACAATTATTTTCATCTTTGCCTGCTGAAAATTTACAACAAACACTGTGTACTACCCGCCAGCCACATTATGGGCACCAAGTGCTTTTAAGAAGACCAATGATAAGAAAAAACACAATCATAGACTCCCCTTGTGTAAAAATGCTGATACGCAAACGACACCTACTAAAAAGAAAACTACTTTATCGTACAAGGCTAGAGAATTCATTCCTGCTAACAACATCTATTCTGAAAACACACAACTGTTAAATACTCACTCGTACTCACAGCAACTACCACTTATTGACATTACAATCAATAAGCAAAAACTTGTTTTCTTGCCTGATACAGGATCAAGTATTTCTATTTTTACTCTACTGTCTTTAACGAACTTAAATCATTTATAAAGTATAAAAATCTGTCACGTTCAGTGACCATCTCAACTGTCAATTCCGCAGTTTCATTCTCAGGCTGCATAGAATTTTCATTCAAAATACAAAGTAAATTCTTCCGCCACAATTTCTTTATTGTCAACATAAACAAGAAATCTCCATTTATTGGAATCCTCGGTTATGATTTCCTAAAAAAGAATAATATGTCAATTAATACCGCTGAAGCTTGTTTGACATTTGGAAACATAAATTTCCCTTTTATTGGAGCCAATATACCTGAGACACAAGTCATCACCACTGTTGAAGAAGAATTCAGTGAGGCGAACCATGAAACTTTAATCGAAAATTGTGTTGAATCCAATCAAATCTCGAATAATGTCTTTATGCAAAATTCACCCACTTGCACAAACAAACATTCTGCCATTCAAGGTGAAAATACTAATGAAACCTCACATTGTGAAAAAGTACAAATCTCGTCTTGAAGCAAAAATTCGGACTGTGAAGTTATTGTAAACACATCCAAAGCTGCAACAAAATCACAGGAATTCCTTGTATTTACTAAGACGAAATCCCAGATTCAACCTCAAGCAAAATCATATATTCAAGTCTTTGTCAAACACTCATCTAACTTACAGAATGACATGCTATTTCAACTAGGAAACACAAACACAAAAATTCATTCTGAAGATGCGATCGTCACTGTGCTTCCAAACAGCGAAAATGTTTCAGATAAATGTTCTGACTCTTCACCATTATTTTTCTACATTCTCGGGGAGAACCACTCTGCTGAAATCATTCATTTAAACAAAAATATGAAAATTGGAAACTTATATATTCTTGAGCACATACAGGAAGTCCCTGATGATACAGAAAAACATACAGTGAATTTTATTCAGGCATCACCTGAAATAATTGCTCTTCGACAAAGTGAATTTGACACCAAAAATTTCAATCTTGAACATTTAGATAAAGAACAAACACAAATTTTACACTACACTTTGAAGAATAATTTTGCTGCTTTCTCTTCCTCATTAAAAAGCTTAGGGCATACTGACAGAGTACCCGTCAATTTTACTTTTACACCCGAATTCCCCGTGAAAACACTACCATTTCCTGTACCTCATGCTCTTGAACAGGAACTTAAGAAACAAATCAATGCTATCAAAGAAGCTGGTCTCGTTCAAAGATGCTTATCGGACTGGTCTTCACCTGTCCTCTTCGTGAAAAAGAAAAGTGACTCTTCTGGCAAACAAAATTATCGCTTAGCAATTGATCTTCGGCTCGTCAATAGCTTAATTGCCCTGAACCCTTACCCTTTACCAAAAATTGACTCACTGATACATTCTTTGTCTCAGTATAAATATTTCACTACACTTGATCTCAAATCTGCATATCAACAAGTGCATTTTCCACAAAAACTTCAGGAAAGATTCGCATTTGCCGCATCTTTTGGGACTTTCAAATTCAACCGCGTATCTTTTGGCATTCGTGGAGCTTCAAATATATTTCAAAATCTCGTAGATACAATAGTTGAAGACACAAATTGTCCCGGAATCTACGCCTATCAACATGACTTTGTTGTTGCTGCCAACTCTTTCCCAGAAATGAATCACAAGTTACAAAAATTACTACACACATTGACAAAATTCAATTTAACACTTGCACCCGACAAGTGTGAATTCTTCAAAGACCAAATAAATTATTTGGGATTTAATATTAGCCAGCAGAAAATTATGCCCCATATCTGCAAATATCGAGAAAGTCGCATCTTTTCCAATTCCGAAGACAAAGAGGCAATTAAAAAAAATTTTAGGAATTTGCGCGTACTACCGGACACTTATTCCCAACTTCTCGAAGTTAACCTTTTCATTAAATGCTCTAACGCACCCAAAAGCTAAATTCCACTGGAATGACTACTATGAATCACTATTCCAAGAACTACAAAGTATTTTTTTCAATCACCCTTTTGTGGCTGTTCCAAACTGGAAAGAAGACTTCTACTTAAACACCGATGCATCCAATGTTGCTATTGCTGCAGTCCTACTTCAAAAAAGAGACGGAATCTTTATTCCGATCTCCTACTTCAGTCACACGCTTTCCAAAAGTGAATTTCGGTACCCAGCAATCAAGCTTGAACTAATGGCTAGCTACAAAGTCATTGAAGCTTTCAAAAATCATCTTTTTAACCGTCATTTCTATGTTCTGTCTGATGCCAAGCCACTCCAATTTTATAAGAAAACGTCTTCTCCAGCATCTCTTACCACCAGATGGCTTCTTGCACTTAGTGCGTATAATTTCACATTCTTACACATCCCTGGAATACAAAATTTACTCCCAGATTTCATATCGAGAACTCCAGTTGATCAAAAGAAACAAGACATTGTTTCAAATACAAACATCACGCAGGACACACTCACACCGGTTGTCGACATTACTCCAGAAGAAGAGGAAGTCTTCCCTGAAATAAAAATAACAAACGAATTTCCTGATTGTGACAGCTCTACCAAAACAACTGAAAATTTCGAAGCATCCATCAACACTCGCGTGTCACAGCAACAAGTCTTTGAAACAATTCTAAGTCTCACCACATGTGAAATTCAAGACCCTCTCTTAGAAATTTTAAACGCTTCATTTTTGAAAGAACAACTCAAAGATAGCAAATTATCCGTCATCTACAACAACATCTTGAATGGGAATATTGCTCACAAACACAGACATTATTTCATAGATCCACTAACTAAGGTCCTTCATTACCTCGAAGAAAATGAAAATGATCCTGACTCGTCCAGACCAAAAATTGTAGTTCCTGATAATCTGAAAATCAAAGTGCTATCCATTGCACACCTTGCACACCATGGGATCCAGAAAAGATTTCAACTTCTTTCCGCCAGATATATATATGGCAAAACTTCTATGTTGACACAGTCAACTACATATCGTCTTGTGCAGTATGCATCACATGCAAGCCACAAAGAATCCCTACTGCACCATTTCAGACAACTTATTCGCCAAAACATCCAGGAGCGCTCCTTACCATTGACATTGTCTCTTTAAACAATAACTCATACCATATTCTCACAGTTATTGATGCTTTTTCTAGACACATTGAACTGTATCCTTTACGAAATTTGAGATCTTCAACAGTTGTCGAATCCATATTCAAATACATTACAACCTTTGGTCGACCAGAACTTATTCTTTCCGATCTTGGCACCCAATTCACATCTGAGCTATTTGAAGAATTTACCAAACTCTTCCATATTAAACTCAAACACACAACTACTGGAAATCCTCAAGCAAACACTCTCATTGAAAGGATCAACACTTCCATAAAATCTTCTGTTAAAGCTCTCATGACACCAAATTTTTCTTTCGAACATGCTGTCGATATTCACAAAGCTATCTACAATTGCTCCAAACACCGCACTACTGAATATCCACCGAACTTGATCCATTTTGGCCGTCAATTATCTTTGTGCACTGATATTGTCAACTTCGACATCTCTCCATCATTAGATCAAGCATACAAATTACACCAACTTCTTGATGAAATGGAAATACTTTACAAGAAGGTATACTCAAACACTATTCAAGCCAAATTTCACCAGAATAGAAGACAAGCACAAGTCGCAAAAATACGAAAATTTGCCATTGGACAAACTGTTTATATAAAGTCCAAGAACCAATTCCGTCCTTCCTTCCATGGACCATATTCAATATTAGAAATTTTGTCACCTGTTTTAGTGAAAGTTCAACTCGCAGACAATTCAGCTGCGCCAAAATTTACCATTCATATAAATCGATTAAAAATAGTTCCTGCCAGGACTTCTAACCTGTGTAAACTATCTGACACTCCAGTTAACAACAACAATTCTGTTTTTCCTACCAAAATTTGTTCACCAAATACTCATGCCAGTTCTATTTCAGAGAGAGTCCCTAGATATAATCTTCGATCAAGACAGAAGCAAGTTCATCCTGCCACCAACTAGCCACAAAGGAGCATCCCGCAGTCCTGTCCTGAGCTGACAAGACACCCCCGCCTTGCTTGACGACCACCTGACTACTCATCACGTTTTCTGTTGTTATCTGATGATGTCCAATGCTTAGTCCTACTAGCAGTCAGCCTTCATTCCGTGTGCTGCTCTTGCATACTCCAGCTTCACTAGATACCGAATAGTGACATCCTTTCTTTAACCACTGACGGGGTAAATTCTACCAGGTACTTTTCCCACTAACTTTTGGTGACATTCAACGTTATTGCCTGTTCCGGAAATGTTTTAGAGCTTCTTTACATCTGTTTATTCCACTTTCACAGTTCCTCCCATATTCAAAAAAAAAAAAAAATAGGCATCATTTACAGGACACTACTACTCTTCACACAACAATTGTGATAACCTTCTGCATTCACTTTTCTTATGCACTAAGTGCATCATGTGACCAGTGCACTATCTTTTTCTTTTTTTTAATCTTTTTATGGCATTTTTTGGGGGGATTTGAATTTTTTTGAACTTTTACCGTCTTTGGGGCATATCACAGATCTTTGTGGTCAATACATATTACAAACACGTTTTTTTAATTTTTAGTACTAATGCACCTTTTGCTCCTATACCTTTTCCAACCCTCTCTGCCCCAGTCAATTTAATTCCCATGCTGAAAAGGGGTTGCTGAGGATTTTTTTTCATTGGTTTTTTCTGGCACAAGATCAGCCACGTGAAGCGTCTCGCAGTGGTGCCCTTGTAAATGACAGATTGTGTTCAGTCTGGATTTGTGGGAAACTTCTTTCAGCTGCTTAAGTAGGCAATGGTGACCCGTCGCGGCAGTGTAATTTTTTCCTTTTTCTTTTTTTGTCCCAAGCCAAGCATATGGAACCGGCACGTTAAGCCCCGGCTTCTGCTGATTGAGGAAAAGGATAGAAAATCTTTTTCACTTTAGGAGTAACTTGTGCATTAGCTTTTCATTGTATTTTATTGTATACTGTACTTATTATCACGACTCAAGAAAAAATTTTGTATTTTCATCATTTCGTATTTTCTTGTGTCACTAGTACCAAGGTATGTGTAAAATACACACTGTGTTATAACACATGTCTTAATTTTGCCAAAGAATGTGTCATGTGCACACATCTTATATGTGCAATGTTGACATATTTTAAAATGTATTTATATTTCTTTTTATATATAGCATAATCAAATCGAAAAAAGTGTTTAAACCATCCAAACACATGCTTTCATGCATTGCACAATGACATTCCATGAAATTTCGTATCCATGTGCATTTAGAACAAGGCAAACTTAAAAAAAAAAAAAAAAAAATTAGTACACCTTCATTTTACAGAACAAAATATATTTTGGCCACCAAATTTAATCTCGTTACCTGCTCAAATTTATTGCTAAACAATGTTACATATATCTATTAAGTTATTGTGATTCTAACTGCAATGCTACCCGAAAAAAATTTGTCGACATTCCCTTTTGGAATCTCTGTTCTTGCAACAGTCCTTAGTATTTAGTATGGACACAATTGCTGATCACTTGGGTGAATCCATTTAAATCTTTAAATAATTTAGCAGTAGTTATGACACATATCTGAGATATACTGTGATTAATATGTAATATTTTGGGCAGTCTCAATTTGTGATATTCATTAATTCAGTTATATGTGTTGCAACATTCTTTATCTGGCTGAAGTCGCCCATCCATTTGTGAATTAAAATTGCAGAATTTCTACAATAATCTTTAACTAACATTTATAAGCCTCTATTTCTCAGCTAACTTGTGATATCTCTTTATCACATTGAATATGCAACAAACCTCTAATTTATTTCATTTACACGAAAATGTGTATGCAAGAATCTTTTATCATATTAATATACTGCACTCCAATTTTGCCTACAATACTGTCATTTATCATTTACTCTTTACATGTAATGTGCAGTCGAATTTAAAACTTTTATGGCTGGCCACCATAGTACCAAGTCTTTAATATGCAATGACATTCCATTTGCTGCTGTTTGTGCAACAACACAAAAGTGATATCACCTACTTGAGCTCAACATACATCTGTCTAACATTGGTGATCACTTTGAACATGATACAAAGTTCAAATGTATGCATGGCATGTTGCAATTATATTGGGCACTTTTCGGGAACTGATGTGTTATTACTGTGCAACTATTTTTCAACTTATATATATATACACTTGCTTATTTTATGTATGTTCATTCTAATGTTCCTATTTTTACATTATATGACACTCATTAACTTAATATGTGATATCAATATGGCACTCATATGGCACAAATTGTCTTTTGAGAGAAATTCTTGGCACTCCTCACTCACCACTTATGACAACATCTGTCTAATCACATTATAATATTGTACTATACTTGGTACAATGAACTCTATGCATATATGATTACATCTCGTTTGTGAATATATTATCTGCACATGTGACAAAAAAATTTTTTTTTTCTCACCACTTACAAGCTGCAAAATACCAAGGAACTCTTGTACTACGGATTATGACAATGCAATTCACATGTATGTTTCCTACTGACATACACACCTTCGTAACACGTACATTTCATGTGTCATATCTGGGAAAGTTGTCCTAGTTTTCACCTATTCCTGGCAGTCGGTGGTTTTTTTCAAAACTGTGTCAATTAAGGGGAATGTGAGAGTGTGCCACCTCACATTTAAACTTTTTTTGTCTTGCGCTTTGCTCCATCGCAAACGCACCACATCTGCTTTAAGGAAGGAATGAGTAGATGACTACGAAAATTTGCAGAACGAAGGAAAAATGTTCGTAATTCTTTCCTTCTCTTTTCAAGCGTGACGATTCACACCTGGTGTGCATCCAAGGTCATTCAAAGCCTTGAATAAGCTTTCTTGTTCCGTCTCCAATCTTTCTAGAATGTTCGTTTACCGTTGCACTGTGTGTCACGGTTCGCCTCGTTTGAATGTGATTGGTCAACAAGTTGACTCGCCCCAGCATGCAATTCAGCAACGCTGCTGAAAATATTCGAAAAAGTTAGTAGCGTCTTTTTTAAAAAATGCGAAGGACGTGAAAAATAAGAGGTGCCTTTTTCCCGAAGCAATAGAAGGAGGATTCCTCGTATTGAGTTGGCCTGCCAAAAATATCATGTGCTAAGTATTCGTTTTAATACCGAATTTTCTGCTTTTAAATTAAATTGTGTAATGCCCATGTCTTCTTTTAAATTTTACTGTGCTGAAATTTGGGTCAATGCAAGGTGTGCCCTTATCCCGCCATTGCATCAGTAAGCTGTTCTTTCAGTTTCAAGAAAGCGAATCTTTGGCTAAACATTTAAGTGAGCCTACCACTCAGTATTTTACTTACTGACAAGTTCTTTATTTATGAAATAGAGTGTTTGGCTTTGATTGTAATATGTTTTCCATTGTTCTGACCCCAACGGCCAAATGTGGTAAAATCATTTTCGTAGCCTTATATTTCTTAATGAACTGAAATGTTGGAATTGATACATGTTGTATACATGGTCATTCAGGAAGAGATTCATTAACTCGATCAGATTAATGAGCATTTATATTCCGAAAGTGCCATATGTATTTCCTGTGCCATAATTAGTATGTCAATATGCTGTCTTAATTAGTAAGATAGCGCATTAAAAAAAAAAGAAAAGAAAACTTCTTAATGTATGACTTCATTTACTAGTTATTTGAAGCAGGGAAAATATTTGGCGTCCAGGGGACTTTTACTTTCTCCCCTCCAAATTTAAAAAAAAGTAAGTTTCTGTTTTGCCGTTAGTCATGTACTGGAAATCAAGTGTCATGCATTATGAAAATCAGTCGGGACTGCTACTTCTTACTATTCTCGAGACCATAATAATATGATGGTTGCTCTAACGCCTATCTCATCATGTATTTAAGTGCAACTAAACTGACATCAGTATGTTGGGTGTTTTGCCATATATTGAACTTCTACATTTTATACTGTTTGTTCAAATGTGCCACGCAGTATTATTTTGATATGTTTGCACATGTTTAATAATTATGCACTTACAAAAAAGGCTCGTTATTGACTAGATAAAATGTTCTTTTGTGGTGACAAAATAAAAAGAATACATGATTTACAAAAACAAATGTCTGTCTTCAATTTTGTATTTTGGCAAACACGTTTTCTTACAGATGAATTACTTCATTTGAATGCGTAAAAAAATATGACTCTAATACTTATCTTTATTCAATTCCTATGATTATAAATTCAAACAAGTCAACGCTGGATTTCAAAAAGCTTGTACACATGCTTCACCTATACAATTTTCAGGGAAATGGTTCCCCAGGTATGTGATTCTAATTGTTATTTTTGATGAAAAACAATAGTGCCATTCATACCTACTCCAACATCTTCCTAAACTTTTTTTTTTGTCGCGAAACGTGGTTGCAGTCTTATCTGGGTTATTGCGGCTCACAACTGCAATTTGCAATGAAAAATTTAGATTATTTATTTTTAAAACATCTTTAAATTTTTTTTATTTATTTTTTTTTCATTATGCATCTGCACCACAATTGGTAGCATGAAGTACACAAAAATATTTGGAGTATCTAAGATAATACCTACATTCTCTACAAATGCTTAAAAATCCTGTTTCTTTACCCAAAAAGCTGAAAAACTGGATTTCGCTGCAAAAAGCCATGGTGCATTTCTACGCTTTTCGGTAAATGAACATACTCCAAATCTTTTATTGCACTTTATGCCCCTAACGGCACTTTTTCGTCACTACTCATCATCAATTATATATATATATAAGAAGTATCCCGTTATATATTCTTTCATCTGTAGCCTAAAACCCATGTAAGACGAAGAACACAGGGGTTTTTTAATTTTTAATTGGGAATCCTTTAAACACAAAACGTCCAAAACATTTTAAACCTTGTTTAAGAAGTCACATAAATTTAATACACATTTCCCAAAATACAAGAACCCCCACTCTTCTTCTACACGTATTTAATAATTTCGGGGGGAAAAACTTCTTAGATCGACCAAATTCCCTTTCATCACGTGATAAACAAAGTGGTTTCTATTCGTTGTGCCTTTCAAAATAAAATTAAAAATTTTCCGCTTTAATGCCGTAGACAGGGGCTGGCCTAAGTCTACGGGGAAAAAAATAGTCTGGAGGGAATTAATGAGGGAAACCAACTTGAGCTTAGGCATGACCATATATGGTAACGCGTTAGAGAAATTTATGAGTGAGACAACCCTGAGTTGTCAAGTTTAATATGGAAAAAGCCAGACAAAGGAGACAAAGGACTTCTCCATATCACAGCCTGACAAAGGATACAAAGGATTTTTCCATATTACATCCCCCCTCCCCAAAAGTTCTATTACTTTAAATATTGAAGAAGTGAAATATCTGCAGCCTTTTTCCCCACATAAATTTATGTATTAAATTTTATATAAACATATCACATTTTGAATGAAATACTATACAGTTACAAAAATTACTGAACATTTTCATCACAGATTATTATACTCTTACTAAACGATATTTACAAAATTGTATTTACAGTTCAGTTTAATTACAGTTGGATTATTCTGTTGCAGTTCAAAAGTGAATGACTTATATCACATTATTCATGTGATAGTTTGAAATTTGTTGGTGGGTAATATTTCCTCAATCTTGACACATGTACTATGTCTGATTTTTCTTTGCTGTGTGCATTTGGTTTATTGATTTCATAAGTTACGTCCGTAACTTTTCGAAGAATTTTATATGGTCCACTGAACGGTTGCGAAAGTTTTCGTGAATTCGGATATTTGAATTCTTTATATATCACAAAGTCATCTGCATTAAAAGATTTGTCGACAAATCTGGCATCGTAATATATTTTATTTTTTTCATGATACTCTTTAGTTCTTTCCACTGCCAGTTTTCTAGCTTCCTCAACAGGAGGATAAATGTCTTCATTTACTGGATTTTGAAAAGGCACTGTACCGTACATTAAATACGCAGGTGGGAACTTCGTAACTGAGTGTGGAGTTAGGTTGTATTCTTGAGTCACCTGCTCTAATAATTTAGGCCATGGCACGTTTCCAGAAGCTGCGTTCACTTTGCACTTTAGGCGAGTGACTATTGTTTGGTTCAGACGTTCCACCTTACCATTTGTCTCTGGTCTATGAGCTGTGGTTAAAAGCTGTTTAATTTTGTGGTGCTTTAGAAATTTCTTGAAATGAGATGAAGTAAATGATGGATTTCTATCACTTAATACACTTTTAGGTATTTGAATACTGAAAATTTGTTTAAGAAAGTTGACGTAAGTTTCGGTAGTGATTGATTTTGATGCAAAAGACCACATGTATCTAGTATGATGATCTATAAACAATGTTAAATATTTTTTCGTGGAATTGTAGTAGTTGAAACCACCCACACTATCTACTGCAACGAGATCAAATGGTTTATCAACTGGAGGCATAGACTGTAAAAGGCCAAATCTTTTTTGTCGAGGCTTTTTGTTTACCTGACAAATATGACAATGTTTGTTAAATCCAGTTATATCTAATGTTATATTTTGCCAATAATATACAGGCGTAAGTAAATTAATTGTTTTTTGAATTCCTGGGTGTCCAAACTTTTCATGGACAGTCTCAAGTAATTTACGGCGTAAAGAAAAAGGAACAACAATTTTAGTAAAACCCTTTTTACGCAGGCATAACACGTTATTAATTTCGACAAAATTACCAGTTAAATTGTCATTTTTTTGAACTTCTTGAATTTCATCCAATTGCAGTAGATGCGAAACGTGGTTTCCTATATTTTTTTCAACACATTCATTATTTACAGGTATATCTCTTGAGAGCATGTCAGCCTCGAAGTTTGTGGTGCCTTTCGTATATTTAATATCATAGTCATACATACTTAATTGTAAGGACCAGCGGAACAAACGACCTTTTAAGTTTTTTACATTTTTGAGCCAAACTAACGCCGCGTGATCGCTATGTATGACGAATTTATGGCCAAAGAGGTAGTGGTGGTACTTATTTAAAGCATCCACAACAGCTAGACATTCCAACTCAGTAATACTATAATTCTTCTCGTAATCTTTTAATGAGCGGGAATGGAAAGCTATGGGATGTAAGGCACCCGAACTGTCTGGCTGTTTTAATATTGCTCCCACACCAGTTTGACTTGCATCAACACAAATATGACATTCTTTTTTAGGATCAAATATTTTTAAAATTGGTTTACAAATTAAAGAGTTTTTCAAAACTTGAAATGCTTCTTGGCATTTGTCAGTCCATTGCCAAGTTGTATCTTTTTTTAGCAAGTGGTTTAATGGATTTCTAATAGTTGCATATTTATCTATAAATTTATGGTACACATTTATTGACCCCAGAAATCTTTGGAGAGATTTAACATTTTTAGGCGGTTGTAATTTTTTAATAGCCTCAATATTACTATTATCGGGCGTTACAATACCATTACAAATTTCATACCCTAAAAATTCAATTTTAGTCTGTAAGAAAGAACATTTTGATGCTTTTAACTTTAAATCTTCCTGTCTGCATATCTCAAACATTTGTTGAATATGATCTAAATGTTCTGAAAGGGTTTCAGAAAAAACTATTATGTCATCAAAGTAATTGGCTGCAAATTTTATTTTATGTTTTGTAAGTATTCGACGCAAAGTTCTTTGAAAAATACTTCCTGAATTTTTCCACCCGAAGGGTAATTTGTTCCACTCATATAAGCCACTATTAGTGACAAAAGCGAGCTTTTCAGTATCGTCGGGATGAATTGGTATATGCCAATATCCGGAAGCCATGTCTAATTTGGTAAAATATTTGCTTTTCCCTAATTTATCTACAAGTGTTTCTATCAGGGGTAATGGTTCTGCGTCGGACTTAGTAATTTGATTTAATTTTCTGTAGTCTATACATAATCGACTTTTTTTATTTTCGTCTCTTTTAAAAACTAGTGTAACAGGTGCAGAATACGGCGATGAGCTTTCTTTTATTATATTAGCCTTTAATAACTCTTGAATTTGATTTTCAATTTCTTCTTGTTGCTTTGGGGAAGTTTTATATGCCCTTAACGACACCGGTAAGTCGGATGTTAACCTTACCCGTTGAGGTTCAATTCTAATTGTTCCAACATCATATTTATTTTTGGAAAATATATCCTCGTAATTTCGCAATATTTCTTTTAACTTTGAATTTTCCTCAAATTCCGAATGTCCATCGACAGGATCGCGACATTGTAGGCCTCCAATGCCGCAACCAGTCCCAGAAACATCGGACGAAATACGAAAATGATTATTCTTTTCGCAACTCATTTTTTCATTTCTATCTTTCTCTTGACAAGTTTTCTTTTCCGTGCTACTCTTTTTCTTTTCATTTTCGTTATAATGTAATTCCGTCACCCTTTCCTTAGTTTTACTTTCTTTCGGATCTTTCACTCTTTTAATTTCCTTATCAATTTTCTTGCGTATTTTTCCCGTACTATTATTTTCGTTTTTATTTTCTTTTACTTTATTTCCACAGTTCCTAATTAGGATTTCAGGTAAAATATGCAAAGACAAGTCATTCGGTTCGGAATCAGAAAAGGTGATCAGTCTTCTCTGATCCTGCATAACGACATGTCCTACACAATCTATGACCAAACGAAATCCCCCGCAACTCTTTAAACCTAATATGGCATAAGGTAAATCGGTGTCTAGAACATAAAATTCCACCGGTTTAACTATATTGCCGACCTTAAGGTAAAGAATACACGTTTGGTTAAGCTGTAGCATTCCCTTCGTTTGTTTTATTTTTACAGCGATTTTTTCTTTAATCGAAACATTTAATGTTTTTGCAATTGCACTCGGGATGATATTTAATGTTGAACCGGTATCAACATTTAAATAAATAGTCTTTAAATTCGAATTTGTATTTTGAGTGTACGCGTCATTAGATAGTTGATAATCATTTTTAAATTTCGCCTCATTTTTAATAATATACCCGGGTATTATTAATTGTCATACTTCGTTAACTCTCTGATTTTCTTCTCTTAATTGATTATCTTTCTGCTGAGGTGGTAGTTTAAATCCAGCATTCGATGTATTTGGCTTATTCACACATGTTTGTCCCCAATGATATGCGTTGGAGATTCCTTGTTGTGCGCAAAATTTACAAGGATTAGGGGGTAACTCCTGCGAAAAATGTGCAGTCTGTCTTTTTACTGCATTTTGTCTTTCATTATGACCTACAAACCTAGGTTTATTCTGTTGGTAAAAATTAGGTTGGTATACATTGTTACTATCTTGACGAGAATAGTTATATTGTTGACGAAAATTACTTTGATCATGATTTTTTGGCATCCAATTTTGATAAAAGGGGGGCTTCACCCTAAAAATATTTTGTTGCTCCCCTTTATAAGCGGACTTGGGGGTTTCATGTGGAACTTCATTTATTAATTTTGAAACTACCTGAAGCCATTCGGTGGGAGTTTCTGGCTCTTTTATTACCAAAAATGCCCTAACTTGGGCAGGTAGCCCCACTGAAAGCCCCTCAAGGATATGTTGATTACTAAGTTTTATTTTTCTTCCCATTTCTACTTTTTCAGTAAAATAGGAGTACAACTCTTTTGGATTTCCAGAAAATTTTAAATTTTGAAAATCAAGAAAACTATTTGCTGGAGTAAAGTAATGTTCTTCAAAAATTTGAATGATTTCATGAAAGGAATTACAGCAAAGGCATTGATTGATGTAGAGCTTTAAGGCTGACCCGCGAATAAACTTCTGAAAATTTTTTAATTTCCAATTATCATTTAAATTGTTCTGAGCCGTTTGCTGGTTAAAGTGAGCTAACCATGCTGAAAAATTTATCCCTAACTCTGGTTCAAATAATAAAATTTCAGGTGAGCTACCCGAATTTTTGTCTTTTATTTCAATTTTTGAAGTAGAAGAGCCATCTGCCAAACTTATCTCTTTTATTTTATCACTAATCGTTTGACATTCTGAATCCATTTTTATTAAGCTTAAATCGGCAGTTGCCTCTGCTTGAGTTTCCGCATCCTTACGGTTTAAGTTATCTCCATCCATGTTTGAATTTTCTTTGTGGGAAGACTCTAAGTCAGAATTTTTTTCATTTTCAATGGTCTTGCTCATTTTACCACTACGTAATAACATAATTCTAATAACACACAAATTTTTGACATTTTTCCTTTTTTACCTTCCCACTTTAACAACAAAAATATTCCGCGTAAACAAATGCATAACATCTAAAATATATACAGAACTATTCATAATACTGCAAAAAATATACCATAATTTCAATTACACAGCACATTGATAAATTTACTATTTCAAACATCTTAATGTCCAAAAAAAAAAAAACCCCGTGCTGACAAGATCCCTTTTAAAAATTTAAACCGATAATTAATATATCATCAAATAAAGAACTTATTCTTCCAAAGCACATGATCAATTTATATCATAATAAATTCTAAAGCAATATCATGTAAAAAAAACCCAACGGGAGAAAAAGATATTCATATAATTATAAGATATTTATGAAGAAAATTCGAAATAATACCATTTTGGAATAACACATTAAAAATTACTCTATCAACATTCACTTCAGCACATGAAAATAATTTCCATTCTAAAGCACCACAGATAACGACCCTTTCGTTTAATCACTCCGCAGAACGCAAACACTCTTCGCTTCTAAAAGCCACAACGGGGGCGAGCTTTTCCCCAGGTGGAAGAAGCGCACATCGGTTCATTGAACCGTCTGGAAAGATGATCCACGCTGCTACATCGGCGCGGCACATTGCAGATTTAGTATTGCTTTTCTTCGATGGTTCTTTTTTTCCTGCAGGAGTCCGGATAGGAACATAAATCCTACCGGCTTGTAAGAACGGCTGTCCCGTTCTATCTTCTACAGCTGTGGCCGCTAAAACCCATGTAAGACGAGGCACAGGGTTTCGTTGCAATTCTTTATTGGTAAACTTTAACACACAAATATCATAACATTAATATTGTTGGAACGAAGGACATGAAGTCATCAGCACGTTTCAAGAAGCAAGAACCCCCGATTTTCGTTCGGGCAGTCGTATTTATATGGGGGAAAATCTCTTAGACTGCAGACAACATTCCCTACACCACGTGATAGCACGTGGTTTAAATAGGAGGGCCATATGGAAAATAAAATATATTATTGGCTTTAATGCCGTAGACAGGGGCTGGCCTAAGTCTACGGGGAAAAAAATAGTCTGGAGGGAATTAATGAGGGAAACCAACTTGAGCTTAGGCATGACCATATATGGTAACGCGTTAGAGAAATTTATGAGTGAGACAACCCTGAGTTGTCAAGTTTAATATGGAAAAAGCCAGACAAAGGAGACAAAGGACTTCTCCATATCACAGCCTGACAAAGGATACAAAGGATTTTTCCATATTACATATATATATATAATTATATATATATATATATATATATATATATATATATATATATATATATATACATATATATATATGTATGTATGTATGTATATGTAACATCACCGTTACAAGCAGCCGTTATTTTAATCTTTTAATGTAATGTCCGTTGGTAAATCAATCGTGGCCGAAAATCTTTAATCCTTGATTTATTAGTAGCTTCACATATTAAATACACATATTCCAAAATACAAGAGGACACAAAACATCACACTCTTCTATCTACAATATTTACACCGTGAATTTCCGCGAAAAGCTTGCGAGATCGCCTTTTATAATGTCTCGAGCTATATATCACGTAATGAAGCAACGATTTTTCTATTCGTTTTGCTGCAAAACTATTTTTAGTTCACATTACATAATCTTTCCCGCGTTAGTTTCCCGGGCTAGGGGACATCTATAAAATATTTAGGTTCTAAAAAAGTTATTTAGTTTTTAATGTTATATATATATATATATATATATATATTATATTATATTAATTTTGATTACCTTGGCTGAAATATTTAATTTATTTCCTCCTGCCCACCATATTGTAGTCATAAAATACTGTCGAAAGTGAAATAAAATTCAACTGCATACGTTCTATTTTCTTGCGAAAGGTTAAAGAATGGTGCAAATAGGAGTTTCTTTTTATAAAGGATCAAAACATTCTTGCGTTTCGTGTTTGTAGTTGTAACTCAGTATAATCCGACATTGATTGAGAAAATTCCCTTCAGATAGCTCGCAAATAATGTCTCTGCAAGATAGCATTGCGACTGCAAGAAACATCCGCTTAAAACAATAATACGTCACTTGGTAAAGCGACGTATTTCCGAGTTTGTATCTGTTAATGTATTCTTTTTTTAAAGAAATTTTTTTTTTACTTACATTATTTAAATGACCTTCTATTTTTTCTTTAATAATAACATGTATGCAAAGCATATTTAGTTAGACTTTTCTTAAATTACTGATGTATAACAATTTAAAAAGTCAAGCAATTTAAAAGTATGTGCTTATGTATACATAATGACTGACGTGTAAGAATAATAGAAATATTTGTAAAATATTATATTTATTATCAGCATAAACTCAGAAAGAAAAGTGATTAAATAAAAAAAAACAATATGTAGTTTTTGGATTAAAACCATCGCTAAAATATAACGCATAAAATTCTGTTTTGTCTTCCTTTGTTGAAAAATAGCTGTATCAATATAATATAAAAATGTAACTTTACTTTAGTTCTTACAAATTAAAACTTTCATTATTGTAAAAATTTTAATTTTCTATTAATTTAAATAATGAAGTTTTAATGTCTTTGATTCTATGTTCATGAATTCTACTCAAAATTGTAGTTAGAGGGAAAATATTAACTTGTATTACTTGTAATTAATGGCCTTGTTAAAACAGAACAAAAATAATTAAAATTACTCGTATATCCCAAAAATATTGAAAGGAACAATTTGAGTGCCTACAATCCCTAAATTAAAAGCATAGCGTAATAGGTGTAAAGAATATCGTGTACCCTGTGTCAAACGTAAAGCGGTTTACTGATTTTGTTTGGAATGTGAAATTGTTACGACAATAGCTATGGGGATAGAGATATCGACAATGTTTAACATTCAGTTGTATCTGAAACTTACTAATATCGCCAATGTCGTCAAACTCACATTAACTTTGCCTTTTGTTTTAATTGTCAAATTTGTGGCCAACTTCTTGGCGATATATCGCCGAATGGTCCTCAATTCCTGAGACAGCATCACGTTATATTGTTTTATATTTTTTCTTTCCATAATTAATTTATATTAAATCTTTTTAACCTAAAAATTCAGAAGAATTCTCTTTTAAAAGCAGTTTGTTCTATTGCTAAAAAAAGAGAGATAAACGTTTAGTTTAATAAGTTTTAAAACCTTTTATGAACATTTCAGAACTGTAATTTAAAATTCAAATATGTGCCTTTAGTAGAGAGACCTAGACCATTTTGAAAACCCCTTTACATTTTCTGACAACAATCACGAAATTGAAGGATTTTAGAATTTTTCGACGACACATATTAATGCAAAAGCAATATTTATATCTTTAAGCGGAATTAACAAAGTTTCCTATCCATTTTAGCCAGTGATAAATATTCCGTTGCAGGTTTCTACATCTAAAGTACGTCTGGATAATATATTATATTTCTTAATTTATGCTTTCAAAATGTGTTAGGAAAATAAATCAAAGTGAGTACATGTTGTCAACGCTAAAAGTTATTCTCTGAATTTGAAGTTAACGAAGTTTTGGTGCTAAAATATAGTTATTAAATCTTGTTTAAGTAAATGCAGCGAAATACGATACAATATAACAGATTGTCTAGAAATGTATTAAGACTACCTTAATCCCCAAATTCACCACAGCCATACGTCTAATGTAAAAATAGCTAAATCAGTAAGCATGGCTGTAATTCAATTCGCTGCACATCATTTTCCACCTTTCCAAACTAAACCACCATAATAATGATAATAATGATTTAACTTTGTGCAAGTAAACTGTAACAGAAATATAATTTCACGTTAATTTAAAGCACAAATGAGCATTAAAATACAGGCATATGTTTCGGGATTGCTTAGAATACCTTTTTCAATGCGACCACCATATTTTTTCATAAACACAGAAAATATTTTTTTAAATATTATCTTGTAGTTTATTTCCTTCAGTTTGTTTATGTTCCCTCAGTTTGATTAATTATTTAGAAACCCAAAATTGAAAAGCTAAAAAGATTCTTTTACGTTCATGATTTTCCCTCGCAATTACATTCAAAATTGTATTTTAATAGGTTTTAAGAAAGTCTTTGAATATTCAATTCAAAAAAAGGTTTTAAAAACGCTTTGAAACATTAACATTGATAATCGTAAGTTATTAGTATTTTAATACTTTAAGCAAGCTAAAACCAAAGTATTCTTCGATTTCATATTAGTACTGATTTACTAAGCGGAATAGCTGAACAAGAAAGTATACAGAAATAGCAATGTGAAAAAACAATTCACATTTTTCTTTTTAGAGCAACGTGTGCGTTCAACATAGAACGCATCAAAGCTGATTAGTTTATGATATTCCAAGTGTTTTCGCTATTCAAGTTAACGTATTACTTTCCTATAAAGAATTATTAAGATTTTTACTGTGTTGTTCCGGTTAACATTTTGAAACTATGTTTTCTCACCTGAATATTTACCCGTCACAGCGCCGTTGTTTAAAAAACATTTTAACTATTGCTTTTATGTACCAAATAAACTCCACTGCTTCATTTAGGGTCATTCAAAACAATTGTTTCTTTTTACAACTTTTCAAGATCGTAATTTAAATTAGAATACATATAAGATTAAATAAAAGAAACTGCTATAACAAACCCAGAATGCAGTTTTGATTCATCCGGGGTTTAATGGTTCATTGAAATATTCAATAGATGCTTTCTA
The DNA here is from genome assembly GCA_038502835.1 of Octonoba sinensis. Classification (NCBI taxonomy): domain Eukaryota; kingdom Metazoa; phylum Arthropoda; class Arachnida; order Araneae; family Uloboridae; genus Octonoba; species Octonoba sinensis. The sequence goes on along the minus strand of CM076602.1, from coordinate 103,466,974 downwards.
TGATAAAACGGAATTCATAAATGTTCATGATAGCTGTCTCCGGAACGAACTATTAATACGTAGATTTTTTCACTTGAGAAAGGATTCCGAGAACATGAATGAATACATTACAATATTGAAAATCAATTTAAAGTTTTCTTTTGGTTTCCCTGCATTGAAGCGCTCATGTAAGAATTCTAGCAATTGAATTCATGTTTTAATAAATTATACGATTTCTTGTAGTTTTATATCAATAAAATATTCCATTTCTAGCGTGATTTACATAATCGTTAGACCTCAGCTTGAAACGCTTACTTACAAATTCTTCTAAGCATCAAAATTTCTTGTTTCGTTATTTTCCATAATGCGTTACAACCCAAAAAGGTTATTCTGCAAAAACTGCAAATTTTTAAGACAAAAATGGGAGTGGTTACGGACATGATTTTTCATGTCTATGGGTACCATTTTTTTTCCACAAAATTATTGCTAAATATATCAATTGACTTCGGTGTTAATTTTTTAAAAAAAAATGTTTTTAAACTAGTTTAAGGGGAGGGAGGGATGGGAAATGAGGAAAATAATTTAATGGGGCATGGTTTGTAACGGTTTTAGAGAATGATCCGATTTTTCCGCATTAAATGTAACCCTTTTTATTTACTTTTATGCATTTATAATTGTTTAAATTATTTTTATACATATTCAGCGATAAGTGATGCCAACATTATGTGTTCAATGAGTTTCTTGAGAGTCGACAGGGTGGCGTAGTGGTAAGACGCAGGTCTCGGACGCCCAATATCGCAGGTTCGAACCTGGCCCAAGTCGGTGGATTTTCAAGATGCAGAAAGTCGTCTGCGTCCACGTCGCTGATTGTGCGGAAAGTTAAAGATCCCTCGAGTATCCGTTTGGCTTGGATACTCTTGGCTAAATTAAATACCTAGTGCAATTCGCATCAAATGAGAGCTCAGGTGCCGCCATCTTGGTGAAACTGAGCGTCCAAATTCTTAGTGCCAATGGCATCCACCAACAGTGGTGTTACTTGAAAAAATGGATGCCGATTACCGGGGTACGCACTAGGTCTGCAAAGGTTAGGGGCCATAAGCAGCCCCATTAGAAAGAAGAAAGAAAGTTTCCTGAGAAAAACGAAAGGTATTGCGCCTGCAACCCAGCTGTAAACGTAGCAAGAATCACAGGGAGACAATCCATTTTGGCAATACAGCCTCCAAGAATCCCAAACTTATTCTAAGGGTTCAAAATTTGGCTAGTTTCACACGTTTAATTTATTATAATGATGGTCACAAACAATAAAAACCACAAACATTATAAAATGATAAAATTATTGTCACAATCATAAAAAACGCAACTCCAAATTATCTTTTCGCTTGTCTGTTCAGCAGCTTTTCCAGACAACTAAATATATAATGGGTTTTTAGTGCCTCAAGGACTTAAGCATATTATAGCCAAATACTTTTTTTTAATAATTTTTAACTTTTAATTTCAAAAATGACAGCTGCGTCTCTTTATGATTTTTTCGCATTCATTTCTCATAATTTTCAAATACTAATGAGCAAAACTTATATTTCCAACAAATATTTTTATTTGAATCATGATGAGAAAGTTTTCCCCCACAACATTTTTTATTATTATTTTATGAAATTAACGGAACAAATCATTGATTAAACTTTTTAGAAAATACATTTTCCTTAAATAAAATGGAATAAGCATGCAAATATATATATATATTCAATTTTATTTTCCTCTTTTTTAAAAAAAAAGGATTCACCAGAAAACTGAAAGTGCTTTCTGCGATAACACAAGAGTAGAAAACATCACATTGCCTGTACTCTTGTTAGTTTCATTGTCGAAATTTCTTTCTTTAAAAAAGAATTCTGTTTTTAACTTTAGATTTGATTTTCATTCCGCTCAAAAGTTAAACGATAAAACATATCATTAACTGTAAAAAAGGAGCTTTAAGGCGGATCAAAAAATCCCTAGAGAATTTGCAGGTAATGGAATGGAATGTTATCCGATATGTGGTGGTCGTAGAATGCTAAGTTCTACAGCAGTTCTTTAGAAGCTTTACTGTTACGACCATTTCATTTCGTGCGCTGTCTTCTTATAGAATCTTTAAGAAAAAGCCAAAGGAAAAAAGAGAAAGACATCAGCTTTTTCCTGTTAAACCCAAAATGTTTTGCAAAAATACAAGCGTATAACATTTGTTAGTAATAATAATACTAGAGTTACCATTATGTTAACGCAATCATATAGCAGCGAACAAACATTTTGAGTTTTTTTTTAATTGATTTCAGTGTGATGAACGTAAGTTTTAAGTGTGATAAACGTATATTATAAATATCAAGTCTTGCAGAAAACTAGTAAAACTGACACCTGTCAACTTGAGGACAACGTGTCATTCACATAACACGTGTACCTCCTCCATTATCTCTTAAGTAAACAATATAAACCACCGGATTAGATTTTAAGGAATTTTAATTTCCAGCCAGATATTTTGGTTGATGTTAACACTGGGACAAAGGAAGATGCACTTGAGAAACATAATGAAAGCTTACTTACAACGTACATTTTATATTTTAGGGAAGCTATCATTTTTCTACAGCAAGAAGTTTATCATAATTAGCATTACAACGAACAAAATGTAGAATATGTAGACCTTAACTTAAACAGATAAGCAATATAAATATCTAAATTAATAAATAAAATAAAGCAACATAAAACTAAAACTTAAATTTAAAAAAAGTGACGAATCGCTTACCTTCGTCTTTTGAAGTCAGCTAATGAAATATTCAACTAAAATGTAATTCTCACTATATCGTTCTTTATGTTAGATTTCAGTATTGTAAATTTTTAGCTAAAATAACTTTTATATTGTTTCATTTTATTTTTATAAGCTAGCGGCTTAGCTTAGGCTTTAGACAAAAGCTTTATGTTGTGTTTATATTACTTCGGAAGTAAAATACTAAAATTTCAGTTTGAAGAGCTGGTCATTTTTATGTTTCGTTAAAATCGGGTAAACATATTATAAATAATTAAAAATTCATCCTTAATTTTATAACCATAACAAACTTTTCTTTTCAAAATATGTTACGCTCTAAAAAATGCACATATAGTCTCTAAAAGGAGGGAGGCTGTACATTATAAAAAGCAGAAAATGCATATTTCGAGAAGATATCGGTGAATGAAAAAATGAGGTTCTACTGATATCGTATTTTTTGAATTACATTATTATACAATACCTTATTCGTATTCCATTCTTCATCACTTATTCTACAGCACTCTACACAAACTGTTCTTCTGGTCACTTTCATGGGAAGAAAGCTTTACTTTGTCGTTCCCAGAAAGTTTAACTTTTAGTAGATGATCGTAAATCTGTCTTCCATTTATGCTGTATTTGGCCCATAATAGAGCCTTTTAAGATTTAGCGATGCATTTATCATACGAAAAGAAAAATATGAAACGAGCTTTTATTGTGACCAGGTGCATTTAATGCGCATGCAATATTTAAAGCTTTTTTAAGGGAATGAAGAGTAACATTGCATTACACGTGAAAAAGAAGTAAGTTGAATTTATATGCCCAAGGTTCGAATAACATTTTTAAAGAATAAGCGGTGGTTGAATGACTTAACCATCAGTTTGTTATATGTACAGTTTATACTTACAACCTCTGTACTTTTTTACCAGTATTCCGTTTTTTTCTCTGTTTACAAAACTCAAACCTATTTTCTAACGTTATGAGTGCATTTTTGTCTTGCTCCCTAAATTCAGTCCACAGTTATTTATGCATGTAATATTTAGGGATTACAAAGCATAGCAAAATTTAATTGAAAAACGCATGTTAAAAAAAAAAAAAAAAAACTCACCAGCTCCGTGAGCAAGCAATCCTAAGGCCTCGCCTAACAAGTAGGATTCTGGTGGAGAAAAGTAAGGTTAAACGAAAATAATTTATATAAAATTTTGAAAAGTAAAATAGAAATGATTGAACAAAAAATGATTCATTTTTTACTGCAGTAAAAACAATTATTTCAGTTAAATTTAGAAGTTTATTCAAAATAATAACAATCGATACATATTGCTAAGCTTTCGTGAAAAGTTCTACATTTTTTACACAGTAAAATTTCTTGAAATTCGTAGTTCTTGAACTACCACATACGTTGTTGGTAAACAATAAGATTTACGCATGACCATTGGAAGGAACCATGGGTATATTTTAAGGCATCGGGCAAATGAGCCCCGTTTCCCTCTTGAAATTAGTTCAAAACTATCTATTTTTAATAAAATTTTGATGGTTTGAAGCTCCAATTTATAAAGCTATCTTAATGTTTGCCTCGTGCCGCTCTCAAAATAAATTCGTGCATAAGTTTCTGGCAAAATGGTACCCTACTATAACTATTTGCTTCCATTACTAGGCTGATGATGATGATACATTATAATCATTAATAAAGCCAAAAAAGCTTAAAAACTTGCTAAGCTTAAAAACTGCTTAATAACGCTTAAAAACTTGCAGTTTAACAAACTAAATATTGTAATAAAAAATAATTTCATTAATGCTTATTTGTGCTTTTTTTAACGTGAAATTATTTTTTATTACAGTTTACTTGCGCAAAGTTAAATTTTTATTATAAGCTAAATATTCTTCAGAAACCAAAAACCAAACTTCAACATGAAACTATTGCCAGTTTATTTCATCGCTATTTTTTATATTATTATTTCAAAACATACAGAGTACCCCGTACATGCAGAATCAAAAACAAAAATCTCCGTAGAATTAAAATTTAAGAAGATAAGAATCCGATTGATTGATTCAATAAATCCCGAAGCTCTTTATTTTTTCATGTAACTGAGATTGCTGGACACGATTTTATTTTTGATATAAAAGATCCTGGAATATTTTTTTTTCCGTTTCAAAATTTAATATTTCTTATTTATTTTTCTTTCGCGACGATTAAAAAAAGAACTTACTTATTTGCGAGGATCAAAAATACGAGGTCAACATTATCCGGTTAAAATTTTATTTAAGATTCTAATGTTATCTAATCATATAGTACGTAATTTTTATTTTAGCTCAAACATTTTCTATCTACGCTCTTTTCTTACTAAAGAGCATGTTTTTTCAAAACAAATCCATGAACACTAGACAAAACGCAAAATATTGGAGAGAAAAACCGCAAGTATAAAGTTGTAGCCATAAAAATGACGCAGCTGGTATTGTCATTTGGTCAGAAAAGACCAAGAATTTCGCAGTCGTGCTTGGAATATAAATAAACTATTTATTCGAGTGACTCCAATTTCTTTCAAACGAATAACTCTTGTCTTTTTAGCATAGGATCTCATAAAAAATGGAAAAGTACAGTTCAAACAAGAAACAATAACAGCGGCGTAAAATTAAATTTTAAATTGCGAATATGTAGTAAGTTTTTGATGCGATGAAGATTTGCCACATGCATTGACTTTCACGCCATATTAGTTTTTAAGGAATTCTCCTGTTTAGACTAAAAGCTCTCACACTTTACTCTCCTTCGTAAAATTCAAGTGTGCAATCTCATCAAGTTTTACCTTATTACGCATATCATTAACATTTTTTAAAATAATTATTACAGTACTTTATTTTATTTATTTATAGGTTTTAGCAATACGTTAAAAGAAAATTAAACTTATTAATGTTTGATAATGAAAACGTTCCTCACTGTACCAAACGCTGAAAACAAGAGAGTTGAAAAAAAAGTTTTGAAACTTTCCACTTTGTCAAGTCCAATTAAAAGGCCTTAAATAGTGCAGTTTTCATAAATTTAGAGTCAAAAAAATTAGGAATGATATGAACATACGGAAAAAAAAAAAACAGATGAGACTGCAACGAGTACAAGAAAAGAAGGTGATAAAACTTGATTCAAAGCCTCAAAGCTGGTGACATTCAATTGTAATAGATACGGTAGTAAGGATTGATCCAGACTGTAAGAAAATTGCAACTTATGTATCACCAAGTGGTGTGTTTTGAGGCAGTAAATAATGTTAATACTGACAGCTAGTTTATTTGTGTAAATAGTGTACGTAAGGTACTAAATAAAGTATTACTCTAGAGAAAAGCAGTATTTCTTTCTTCAAAATCCTTCTGAAAGATTCATTTTTGAGTCTTTCAGGTTCAGAACCTATGAGCCATAATTCAGGTACTTTAAAGTGTTAAAAAAAATTTTTTCTTAAAATGTGTGAAAATCAATAGTTTTCTTTTCGTATGAATAATTTAAAAGTAAAATATTATTCCAAGTATTTTATGATTCATAAATTTAAAAAATGAAAACTTTCCTTAATTACATTTCATATTCTGCGATAAGAAATACGTATTCTTTATTTTCATGTCATTTTGAAATCCGAACTATGCAAACTTATCTTCTGCAAATTTCTTTTCAAATAATTTAAATCCAGTGTCATATTTTTCCCCCTTCATTTCATTTTTGTGTCACTGATCGTGATGAAATTTCACTGTAACTAATGTTTATGGCATAAAAGCAAAATGAGGAAAGAAAAACATATTTTTTCTTGACATTCATTTGAAAATAAACGACACAAATTTTAGAATGAACTTGGAATGTATGATATTTCCTTTTCAGTTCTTGTAAAAACACTTCTAAATGAATGTTAATTAAAACTTTCCGTGTCTAAATTTATTTAATGTCAATAAATCATAAAGAATAAATAAAACCAATATCAAAACGGTGAAAGGAATTTTAATTTTTAAAAAGTTACATTTATAGTTTAAGAATGCAATATTAGGATTAAAATACATGTCAAACATATTTTTTAAGATTTTAGCCATGTAAATATTAAGTCAAGTAAGACATAGTCGTGATATTTCTTTCTTCTTTCTTGATGCAATATTTAAAACTATGATAGTAATCATAGATTAGCAGATAATTAGTTTTTTTACCGCACATTTAGTTAATTACATGCAATAGCTACTTCCAAAAAAAAAAAGAGATAAATATTTTAATTGCATAACATCATCTTACTGTGGTAGTGATTTCATTTGGAACCTTTTAAGTTTTAAAATATATTCTTTAATATATCAGAAACGATTTGCGTCTGAAACGAAAATAAGGAATTGAAATGTATAACAATTTCGTACCGTATCGAGAGAATATAAACACTTTTGCTCGCAGCACAACAAAAAAATTCGTAAAATAGTTTTTTTTTTTCATTTATTATCTCATCTTATTAGTAAGCATGACGCCATTCCATATTCGCAATTCACACACATTATAGCTACAAAAGAACAAACAAAAAGCAAAACACAAAAAAGAAAAGAAAGAAAGGAAAAAGAAGAAAAAGGGTTTTTTTTTCTTAATTATTATTTTAACAGATGTAACTTATATAAAAATTCAGATTTTGTATCTCCTATAGAAGTGCAATTGTTGACTCGAACAGAATAATTTATCATTCCTTACAGTTTAGAATTACGGTTAGAACTATTGGGTTACGACAAGGTTGGATCCCATATATGTGATCTTTTGAAATTTATCGTATCATGTAACCTTGTGTAACTAATTTCAGTTTCATTTTCGGACAATTATATTAAATATGTTCCAGAATTTTACACTAAATCAAAAATATGACTGAGAAGGGGTCATGGAAATCAAATTTGGCTGCTGTTGGCGGAAAGCAAAATATAAGCTCACTTGGTAGTGTTATTTTAATGAAAAAATTCTTCTTTCTTATTCATGTTTGGAGACGATCGGGTTTTGTATTGGACCAAACAATTAATATTTAACAATTAGTTACGAAATAAATAACAAATAATATTTATATCAAAAACAAAATAATTTTAAAAATATTATTGCGTTGGTATTTGCAACGTACTAAACGCTTAGTAGGGGAGACTGGGTACGTTTGAAACAGGGTTGATATCTCCTGCGCGACGTGCAGTATGGTGATGGGTGCAAGATGAACGAGCCCGAAAGCAAGTCTGAACACGAGGTTCATTGTTGCGTCGATCTCAGTCAGAAAAGTTGTTAATAAGAGGCCCTATTGTGGTTTGATAAGCAAAAGTAAGTATTTTTGCTCAAAGATTTTCGTAATTATTATGGCTTTTATTAAAGTAAGAGTATGGAGTACTTTTTTCCTTTTGAAATGAAGCTTTTGAATGCATTTGGGTCATTAGGTTTGATATAATATTATTGTAACCATTCATAGAAAGGGTTTTGTACTGAATGGTAGGGATGGAGACGGTTGAACCATTTTATGTTGGTACGGTTGAAACAATATATTTATTTAAATTTTTCGTTTTCTACATGCCAAAGGTTCGTATAAGAAAGACTTTGAGAGGGCAATTTAGTTTATGCTTGTTCAAAGCCGAAGGAAAGCAAACAGAGGGTGGAAAACCAGGAAGTCGACAATTTACACAGATACACCAGAGAAGGAAGAGATAAAAAAGATGCATAAGGACAAATTAGGTGTGCCAAAGCTAAGCAACTTAAAACAAGATTCTTTGGGGGTAAGGGTAAAAGGAAAACCAGAAATAGGAAAAGGACACAACAGGAACCATCATCAGAGGAAGAGGAGTGTTTTCACCTTGCTTATATGTCGCAGTATTCAGAGAGGAGACCTGGAGAAAAATGAATCCTGTGCTCAAATTGTAAACTGTGGGCTCATGAAGAGTGCACAGAAGGTGGTTCTAATTATTTTTGGCACAATTGTGACTCTGATTGATTCGAAAACTAAAATTTAAAATTAGATATTTAATTTTAGTTTATTTTCTGAATATTTTTCTAATCGAAGTGCCATGAGTTAAGTTCTTTTTGTTTTTGAAAATGTTCCTTCATTTGATTTTCATGATTGGTTAATAGTTTTAATGAGATTATTGTTCAACGTATTTAATCAAGATTAATGTTATTCAAAATAAATTATGCAGAGGAAAAGAGATGTTGTCACCTTATTAGTAAAAATACTTTTTATATATTCAATAATGTCATTTCAAAACATGTTGAGGGCATATTTATTTAAGACCCATAAGTGAAGGCTATAACATAAGATAAACAAGGTCCAAAATTGCGTTTGTCTATTTTTTTAAATCAAAATCTAAAACAATTACTGTGAAACTCTTTCCCTAGGATTTGTTCTTTGTAAGAACAAATGTATCGGTTTGTGAGCTATATTTTATTAGACGAAGTAAAATAATTCGTTTCCCGGTCGCACTACGTATGCTACTCTAATGTTCCCTGAATGAACAAAGTGCAGAGAAGATATTAATCACGAGACTTGTTGTTTCCATAGAAATGACGTTTGGCATCCCGCATCCTGTATTTAACAGCAGTATTTATTGATCTGTTGTTTTGTGTGTTTGTTTTTTCTTACGATACGATTTTTCTTTGGGGGGGGGAGGGGGGGTGTGTTTAACAAGAAACGTCCTCAGTCGTAATCTTTCAAGAGAAGTTTTAAAATAATTCCCTTACCCTAGAGTAATAACAATTACAGTCAAGGTCCCGCACTTGCGACAGTTCTGCACTTCCACTATTAATAGCATTATGCACTGTAAAGAAATATTTACCCGAAGATACATAAGAATCTCCAGGAATTCATTTACCTAGAGTCTGACGTAAAATTTCAGAAATTTAAAAACATTATAGCAACAGATCATATGCAGCAGTATGGTGCCACTTGTGAAAACATTGAATTACTTTTTCTAGTACAGAAGGTTAAAGGTGAGTTCAGTTTACAGGAAAAACTCAAGGGTTCAATTACACGTAACTTAACAAATATTTCTTTGTAGTTTTACATAGTGCGGAGCAATAAGAATTTTATTGAGAAACTGTTATTACGAAACTTGATTATTTCATTTAAAACAGGTTCTCTGTAAATTCAAAGAAATACTCAGTTTCTTTTCTAACTTCTTACAGATTTGTTTCACAGTGTGAGATTAGAATTTGAACACAATGTGCGAACAACAAGTCAGAATTTACTGGGTATGTCCTTGAAAAATGAAGTAAATAAAATATACGTTATCCTAAGTAAGGGGTCGCCCACCCTAACTTGAGACATTTAATCAGCATTTTGTAAATTTTATTTTTTATTTGGCTTTTAAGATTCGGTTTTTTGACGTATGTTTTTATCTGTTTGATCATAGATATTCCGCAAATAAATTAATACCAACATACTTTGAGGTATGTGTCTGAGCTTGCATGTGGAGCACCTGTTTTGAGCTTTGTGCAACGTGGTATATGTTCTATGAAGAACAGCATTATCATGTCAAATTATTAATAAATCAGGAAAGGGGGGAAGACAGTAACAGATATTGAGTGCTTTACATTCTAGTATGTAAAGCACTCAATATCTGTTACTCAATATGGTTTACTCTTTTTACTAGCACTCAATATGGTTTACTCTTTTTTTTTCTTGCACAAAAGAAGATAAAAAGCAAATTTTCTTTGAGAAGAACCTCTTTGTCGCCCAGTGAGATTTGATCTGGAGATCCTGCTGGCTGTGAATCTGCTGCCTTTAACAGCACGATGAAAAGACATTTTCCAGTCGACAGAGAAAATCGGTATGCCTTTCACCGCATGCTACGCCACGTAGTGCACTTCGTCATGACGTAAGATTACATTCGGTGCTGCAGTAGTAGCGCCATCTTGTGGCCTTGCTATTCATCAATTCTAGCGAAGTGAGAGGTGTCTTGTCGTTGTAAAAGAATCTAGATGTGCTGAGAATGCTTTGAAAGAAATCTATCGGCGGGTTGCAGAAGATTTGATAGCTTTATTTTAAAATAGACACTGCATTCAAATTACCGAATATAAGAACGTGAACAAATGATCGTTTTCCGACTACTTACCACTGGTGGTAAGTAGTTACAACATTGGTATTTGATCTTTTTAACTAAATTTATTGGCATTTTTTGTGTTCATTGTTGGTGTATGGCTCTTTTTCTCAGTTTTATCAACTTTGAATAGCATAAAAATCAACAACAATGTCAATAATAGAATTTGTAAAATTCTGCTTAATTTTTGCTTTGCTGAAGCATATCTCTTCTTGCAACATTAACACTAGATTTTATGAAGTTCAATCTCAATCTTTAATCTAATCTTGGTAAAATTTTCTTTAATGTTCTTTATTGTTCGTTTTTACATCTCATTTGTTATGTTGATCTCGCATTGCACATTAGGAAAGAAGCAATTACTTTTTGTATGTTATGTACAAGAACGATAAAAGAGCAAATTTTTTTTGTTTTTTTTTTAAATTAGTTAAACGCACTTTCAAGTAAGAATTAAATTCATTGAAGTTGCTTGAGAAGTGAAATAAATATTCAAGCTTAAATGCAAAGCTAAAATATACCACAAAAACATTTCGGCAAAAAAAGAGTACAATAAATGTTTTCTTTACTTGCAAAATTTTCTCTTAAGGGTTGGTGACAAAATTTGAATATTTATAAATAAACACGTATATTTTTCACTTTTTGTGGATGCGGTACTTTACAAAAAAACTTTATGATGCGGAAACAAGAAATGGATTTAAATTAAAATGAATTATTCATGACATTTTAAGTTAGATTAATGCTTGAATAAATTTAAAACAAAAAGTGTTGCCTCGTGATGAATATTTGCATAAATTTTGACTAGTACACAAAAGCCAGCAAATTATTATCATAAGCTCACACAAATCTTCCTTCATTTTTTTTGTAATAACTAACAGCAGCATTAAACACGATTCGCATTCCTTATTAATTTGGGAATGACAGCAAACATTAATTATTTTTCCCCTGCTAAAGTGTTTGACACCTAATTAAATGTTTTTAGTAATTTCTAAAGTATAAAAAAATAAATGAATAAAATATAAAGCAATAGTACTGAGTGTTAAAGGTTTTCATGCTTTATGTCTCACAATTTTGAAAGAATTAATGTTGAAAAACATATACATATTTTTCCCTTATTAAAGAACCGTTATTTATTGCACCATATTGAGCTTAACAAATGTAACATATTTATCTTACGCTACGTGACACAGCTTTTTTTTTTTTTTTTTTTTGAGGTTTTTGAAATATTTGGTGTTTGAATTTAAAATGACTAAGCAACATGATTCACAGATAAAAGCTTAAAATCTAGAAAATATTACTAAAGTTATACAATATACCGTCTCAAAGTTTAAAAAATGTACTTTTCCATAGCGCAGTTTAAAGAAAAGTAAAGAAAGAAAAAAATAGAATAAAACAAAGAAAGAACCCTCCACTTCAAGACGAACTGTATGCAACTCAAATGACCAATATTTAACAAAATATTTTCATTAGAAACTAAATGAAAGTGTTAATATATTCACAAAACAGTGAGTATCAAGGGCTTAGAAAAGTCTAAAATTTTAAGTGAATTCTAAATGCCGCATGATACAAAAGCTCACGGGACTGAGTCAATTGAACAAACATTTTACAGAATGCAGAACTTTATCGGATATTCATAATACAATGAAAAAATCGGCTTATTTATCAATAAAAGGAATTGTATCATCACGTTGGCTAATAATCAAAACAAAAACAATGAAAAAAATCCTTCTATAAGAGTATTTTTCAAGACATAACTGGAAATACAATGCAGCGTAAGATATGTCAAAAAACTAAAAGTTTTTCATATTGGCTTTTAATAGCTGCCAAAAATTGCCCTTTGCGAAACTTAGATAACGTACAAGTTTTGACAAATAACGGAAATACAAACAAAACGAATAAATTGCAGAATGTGAAATATTTGTTACTACGCTAATCCCGGATTTGCCTGGAATAACAAAGACCGGCATTTAGGCTAGAAAGGAAGTCATTACTTCTTGCAGTTAATATGTAATGCAGTTAATATGTAAATGCAGTTAGTATGCAATAAAGATTGCTCGTTGAAACGCGTGTGTAAGTGTCTGATGTGAGACACTATTTTCTAATGCCACGAAAATGTATATAAACATATTTTTAGAACTAGGTAAATTCTTCGTCAGTAAACCCCCAAAAAGTTTTTTTTAGTTCAATACATCAATATTTCTGTATTTAAAAACCTTTTGCAAAATTTCACTTAAGTGGTGGTGGCATAACGTCCTTAGAATCTACCCTTAAAATACAAAATTGCTAATAACCGAACAGTTTGCTCTAATGATTCGATTTTTAAAATCTCTGAAATATAATAAATTCATTCCACTTTTTTTTTTTTTGTGTGTGCGTGTGTTTTTCCTGAAATAAGGGAAAGAACGGTGAAAAATGTTTGCTTATATTTAAAAAGAATTTCAAGGGAAAAAATGAAAATGTATAACACCTATTTTTGGTTCTGATAACAAATCGTACGTTTCAAAGTAGCTGAAAACCAATATTTTCACTTAAAACCCCTGATAAAAATCTGGAAAAAAATGTTTTTCGTCTTGCGAAACTATATTTTGCTTTAGGAACTACATACAAAACGGTACTTCAGCGTAGAAAATACAATCATACATTCGAAAACGAATGCTTCATAATTTATTTTCGGATAAGAGATGAAAATACAGATTGGAGGAATGGAATTTCTCAAAATTACTTTCTATTTCAAGCATCATTTCTGGACGAAGCAAGCTTCAATCTGAAAAGTGTGAGACCATAGCTTTCTAAATATATCTAAGATTTTTTTTCATATACATGAGATCATGGAATTTAACTCAGAAGAAATAAAACTGCGTATTTATTCTAATTTATGCGTTTATACAATTCCAAGCATTGTAACAAAATTAGTGTATTTCCTTTCGAAATGCCATTTGAATGCTGTGAAAAATATTTCTATTTTAAAATTTACTGGTTTTTACAACTTGGATGGTAAAACCTTTTGTAACAATATTAAAATTTACCTACATCTTTTTTATGAATAAACTAAATAATGAAAGTGACATGCAGTGATAGCCACAAGAGTTTGATTTCATTAAATTTTTGAAAATTGCATTAAGAATTATTGCTGCACGTAATTAAATGTTTGTTAATGATGTTTCAAACAAATGAAACTTAAAATGAGGGATACATAAGAGGGGAATAATGCCTTAATAGCTTGTTTATTTTTAATGCGGTTAAGATTTTATAGATGTAATGCATGAAAGTAAACTCTTATACGTTATTTTCGAGCCTTGTGTTACCTTATTCGTGAAGAACAGTTGGAAATTCTTCAAAGCCTTCGCCAAATAAGTTCGTAATATGTTGTATTAGAAAAGGATGATGTAAAGAGCGTCAATATTCTAAATAAACGTGTGCTGTAAAAACATATCAGTTTCAAAGAACTGCTATCGAACGGTCATTAAGCTGATTTCTTGCATTACATAATGTTATACTTTTATATAAATGTATGATGAAAACAATAAATAATAAAAAGATCTTTAACATTGAAAGCAAATACTTTGATCACTGTAGCAATTTTTTATCTCAGAGCTATAGTTCAGCAAACTGAAACGAGAAATTCATCTAGAACTAAATTAGTCTACTTTCTAGCATAACAATAAAGATTTATTATAAAAATTGTACATCAGGCTAAAATAATGTGAAAAGGAATACTTCTAGCATGTGAAAATAACGCTGATTCCCAAATAACCCGAGTAAAGCTCATGTGTTATTTCCTGTAAATTACTAAATTGCATTTGGCAATGCTCTTTGACAAAGTTTTTTACCGTTCAAGGAATAGGCCATAATGGTGGAGAACTTCCTCGTGGTTCGGCCTGGGTAGCGCTAAATCTCCACCGACCCACTCCCGTTGTATTTTAGTTTTTTTATGTAGAAGGACTGCTACTATTCTATTCTTTTACTATATCGTTTTTGTACGATTTCTTTCTTTTCCCTGAGTTTCAGTTTATAATATATAACTAGTACAGTTATTAGCAAACAAATTTTAGTTCAATGCCCTAACAAATAATATGGCATATAAAATACTATTATTCACCGCAGTGTGCTGTATATGTAAATTATTTTAATTACTGAAAGTTTACATTTTAAAAATCTTCCCTTTCAGCAAAGTATTTTTGTTAAAGATGTACTAATGTAGCTAAATAAAGAAGGAGGTACTGTCGAATCTCAAAGCAATATATCTGAATATAGCGGACTGTTTCCAAGCTGTTGTTTGCTTCGCCTTTCAAGTATGACGTCGTCAGGTTGTCATAGAGACTATGTTACTATCCCCCAGTTAAGCATATGATATAAGCATCTGGCAAACCGAAGCTATAGTCTTTGCAGTTACGTATTCCTGAGTTCTGGTAAATACTTGTAAGCACTCAAACACTAATTTCAAACATCGTTGATATCATTTGAAAACGTCTTTATGCAATCCCGTCATTGTGTCAGAAAAGGACCTTTCAGAATGTAATGCATTTTGAAGAATCCCACATTTGGAAAAAATCGAAATGACAGGCCTATCTCCATGTGACGTTTAAAGAAAACCTTTATGAAAATGCTCGACATTTTTTTCCGGTTCTTTAAAATTATTGAGCTTTAAATACTGGGCTTTAAAAGTTATGCTTTTTATCGAGAAAATTTAATAGTAGATGAACTCAAAATATAGTTCTTCATCAAAAATTACAGTTTGTTATTCGCATAAAAAGAATCAAAGGCAAAAAATTAAACCATTTGTGTGTCACAGATAATAAAATGTTTCCTTCGCTATAGTATGTTCGCAATATGCACATTACTGGTGTAGAAAATATTTTAGATGCATCCCAACGCAAAATGTCAAATATTTTACTTTTAACTTTGTTCAAAGCGTTTGGAAATAAATTTTAAAATTAAAGAAAAGTATCTGATAGAAAATATAAAAGGCAAAGCGAAAATAGAGCAAAGACAACCCAAAGCAACTTCGACACACGGTAAAAATGATAAATAATAGAATCGAAACGGCTGAATCACCATAGGCTTATGACATCCTTATATTGGATTCCCAGTCATCATCATTGCAAGTTATCAAGCTACTAATTTATTTTTAAAAAAGGGGAAAAACTGTAAACGTTAATGGTTTTCAGCAGATTTCACGGTGTTTCTTGCACATTGAAAACATAATAAGAATTATGTCTGGAAATTAACCTGAATTTTATTTTCTCATACATCGCCATCTGTTGCAAGTCTTATTTTTTAAGTGTTACCTTTGAACTAATGTTTTAAGCTGATTTCTTTGAAAAGTCGGGCATAAGAGATCTTAATTTCAGTATTGCTCTTATATAGCTATCTGGTCGCCTTAAAATCCGCATGCTTTAAGCGAAGCCCTTTTCACTAATTTCACGTATTGTTCGAATGCCTTCGTATGGCAGGGGAATTTTTTCAAATCGAGTCTGATATTGCTCCTGATTCTATAAAAGATTTGATGTCCGGAGTTGTATAGTGTACAACTCCAGAAAGTGCTTAAGCAAAGACCAAAAATTGAAGTATTTTTTGATATATGTCAAGCAATTAAAACTGGCACATGTCCAAATGCATTGGCAAATCATGATTCCGGCCCTATCTGACATTGCAAGTGGCTCGCTTGTGCAAACAGAATTTTTAGACTGTATGTAAGTGAAGAGAAGCCACCTTGTGTGCGTTAAAATATATCGACACTTTCCTTTTGAAATATTACACGGCAGTCTGGTTTGAAATAAAGAACAACAAAAATTTAACAGACGGTGCCATTCATGCGTACAGAGCAATTGACGCATCTCAATACTGATAACCTGAAATAACAAGTTGATCCTGTCTTTGAAAAAAACTCGTTCTTTGCCCGTCCCGAAAACTTTTTAATGGCAATGGGTTTCGCTGAAAGGTGGTGCATAAGAGCACTAGGGATGAAAACGTTTTAAAAGCCATTAAAACTGTTTCAAAAGGTAACAAGAAGTTCCGTCTAGAACTATACGAGCCTACTTTCCCGTATACACCAAATTCAAATTTATAATCTAGCTATCTCTTTCTCTCTCTTTCTTATTTATCTTTAGTTCTAATTATTGAAAGTATACCTTTTTCAACGGATAATACATATTCATTCACTCACTCATTCATTCTTTCATTTATTCAGCCATGCATTTACTCATTCATTCGTTACCTCATTCAAGTGTTTATTCATTCATTTACGCATTCATGTATTTATTCACTCATTTATTTATATTTTCATTTATTCAATAATTTATTCATTCATTCTTTTCCTCATTCATTTATTCATTGATTTATACTTTCACCCTTTCGTTTATTCATTCATTCATTATTTCACTCATTGAGTCACTGAGAAATATCTTGAAAATCCCGATCAAAAAATTTCATAGCAAAATAGGCTCATAAGGTCTGGATAAACTTTCTATTTCTACATGTTCTACGTTATAAGAGCTTTCCGATAAAGTTTGTTCGAAGCAAATCGGTCCGTTAGATCAGGATTTATATAGGGTTGAAATTTCCCCGTAAGCTCTGTGTTAATTTTTTGAACTGTTCAAAAATGAACAAAAACTGTTCAAATCAATATTTCACGCCGAGAACTCCTTTCAATAAGCTTGCAATAGGAACGTGGCTCTTGTGCCCAGAGTTTACAGAATCTGCTTCAATTTTGTCCATAGGCGCTAATGTTAAAATTTTTTGAACTGTTCAAAATTGAACAAAAAATTGTTCAAATCAAAAAGTAAAATATAGAAATGAGATGTCCTCGCCGAGATCTTTCGAATGCAAAAAGAGTTTTTTGAATCGGACAATTCGTTCAAAAGTTATTAGGGGGGGGACAGACCGACAGACAGACAGACAGACCGACAGACCGACCGACAGACCGACAGACACACTTTTTCCCCATCTCAATACCCTACTTTCAAATTTTTTATTTTTCAATCTTTATTTAATTACTTCACTTATTTTTGACTTTTCTTGATTTTTAACGATATTTTCACGATACATTAAGCCTTCTTTCATGCTTTATTATTATTTTTTTTTACTTTTACGGGAAAGTAGGCTAAAAATGGCAGAAATTTTGTCGCTCCATCCCTACGTTTCGAAGCCTCAGATTACACAGAGGTTATTGCTTGGAGCCCAGCAAAGGTATCTTCTCCACCTCTTCTTCGGAAAGTTAGTAGTAAAGACATTAAATCTTGTATATAATCAGAAGCTACACCATACTCGGTTAAAAAAAAATCCCCTACATACACAAGTCGTCGAACGATGCGTGAAATTAGTGAAGAAGGCATCGCACTTTAAGTATGCCAAGCAATTTAAGCCGAGCGTTGGCTACATAAGAGCAACACTGATATCCACTATTACTCCCGAGTTTTCAAAGAAATCAGATTATAACCCTGGTTCAACATGTAACGCTTAAAACAATATGACGTGTTTAATTTTCAGACATTAGGCTAAACATATATTTTTATAATCTTAAAGACTTCATTTATGCTACCTGTTATGCGTGCTACGGACATTATCTGAAGAATGTCACGTATGTACAGAAGTGTTTTGCTCCAATAGCTGGAAGATATCTTTACAATAGAGAATAAATTATTTGTCATACATACTATAGTGAATTTTGCAAAATTCTGGTTCCATAGCAATGAAAAAAAAAAAAAAACACGAGAGCAACATTTTGAAAAATCACAACAAATTAGAAAAAATTCTCAATTTTACAAACATTTGGAAGCGTTGTGGGATCGTATAATATTATCCGATTTATTTATATATATATATTTTTTTTTTGTTATTTAAGTATTTTCACAAATCGCAACTTTTCCGCGCTATAGTGACACGATTTTTTTTTTTTTTTTTGCACTACCCTAGCATGCAATCTTGAAAAATTTGCATATTTTACACGGTTTTAATATACTTTTTATTGTGTATCACAAAAGTTTATCACTTTTTACTTCTCCTTACTCTAATATTATAAGACTTTCATACAGTTTTAGTAAAAGAGCTATTTTGTAGTACACATTGCTATATCTAGCTTTTAAAAACACAGAAAATACATTCAATTTCCAAGTTTGATTTTAAAAAAATGCACATTGAGTCAAAAAAATACAAATGCAATTTTCAAGAAAGAGTAATTACATGAGCTAGTTTATGCCTTGAGACTTGAATATTGAAAGATGAAAAACAAAAACAAGATTATCTTGTTTATGCATGGAAGAATATTTAATGCATACAGCATTCATTAGAGCCATTAAAATGCACTTTAAATTTTATAAACGAGTCATGCGTTTAAAACAAAATCATATTTCTTTTTAAACTGCACTTCATATACAATGTGCCATTTAAATCTACGAGTACAGTATCATTGTCTTTTGTTTATACTTAAGCAATCATTTACCATTGATTACTTATTCAGAATATAGTTCAAAAGACACCTACGTTGCGATTAATCTTATTTGAAAACAACAAAACGGAGAGATTTTAAGTAAATTAGACGACAATTCATACTTACATTATTTTATTTAAGGCAGTTGAAATTAGAATACTTATTAATATCAAACGCAGATTGTATTTAGTAAAATATATTAAATTACATAATTCTAATGCCCCTTTGTTTTAATTTAAATGCTTCAGAAGTCACATTAACAAAATGGAAAAACATTTTGTCCATAAAAGTAATTGAAGAAGGAAATGTATAGAAGAAAATAAAGAAAATATACACCTATTGCAGTATAAGTTCAATAAAATAATTTTTATAAAAAAACAGAACCGACTTCAAATTATAAATTGCCCTAAAAAGTGAAAAATAAATTCATTCTTTAAACAACATCGATGTGACTTTCAAACATAGTTTTAGAAACATAGTTCAAAATTAGGATAGATAAAATCTTTTGTAATCATGAATCCAATCACAAATATATATATATTTTCGCAGAATTAGCAACAGTTCCAATATCAAGTAGCAAATGGCATAATGGTAATTAGACTCATAATTTTGCACCGACTTCTAAAACTATGTTTAAAAGTCACATCGATGTTGTTTAAAGAATGAATTTATTTTTCACTTTTTAGGGCAATTTATAATTTGAAGTCGGTTCTGTTTTTTTATAAAAATTATTTTATTTTATTCTTTTTAGTGTAAATACATTTTGTAAATACTCTATTTTTAAAAAAATCCATATCAAAGTGCAAAACTTCTTTGATTTAATGGCACTAAAAACTAATCAATTGTATAATAAATTCCCTTTTTGAAGTTGATTTTAGCAAACAAACTGATTGGATTATTTTTTGCCACAGAGAAGCCTTCAGTCAAACTCTTGCTGTAATTTCCTTTAATATTATAGCCCATGACAACAGACATGTTTTTAACAATGACTTTTATATTTATTAATAGATTTCCCAACAAATAAAACTCAAGCGAAGCCTTTCCAATTAAAAGAAAAAAATACTTATTCTTCACCCGTAACGTTTTTTCTAAAAAACAAATGTAGTCAAATTGATTTGCAATATTTGAGTTAGACGACACTCTATCGGTTAAAGAAAAAATCATCAAAATCGGTTCATTTAGTCAAAAGTTATGGATGAAAAAACAAAAACAAAAAAAAACCTACATTTCTGCCCATAACTTTGTTTCTAATTATCGAATATGGTCAAACGAAAGTACGGGACCTATGGAAAACCACCCTCGATCGGTTACAAAAGAATCATGAAAATCGGCTCATCCAGTGAGAAGTTATGAGTGGACAAACAAACAAAAAAAAACGACATACATACAGTATGAATGTATAACCTCCTTCCTTTGTAAAGTCGGTTAATAAAAATTAATAATCGCGATTTAGTTATTTTTCCGCAAATGTTTAGTTGATAATAATAATTCTTTTTATTGAATAACAATGTCTAATGGATTGCTAATGATCAGGTGGTAACAAGGTAATATTTTTAATTAAAAGTGTATAAGGTTATATTTTATTCATCTCTCAAAGGTCAGCAATTCGGAAAATATTGCATTGCGTTTATAAAGTCATACTTAAGAAATAGTTACTTTCTTCAATCGAATGTAAAATTAGTAAATAGATATACGCTATTGCTAAGTAATGCGTATACCAAACTAATCTCACATAAATTTTGCTTAAACATATAATTTGCAAAAAAATGCCTGGAACACCATAAAACTCTCTTTGGGCTTTTATTTGCTATAGTTCTTGCTATAGTTGTTGCAAAAATAAATACAAAGTGGACTACCACATCCAAGGAAATGTAAATCTGAAAGGTTAAAAAAAAAGTTTTGCCAATGATGTGTGTAACTGTAATCTGTTTTTTTTTTTTTAATTTTTATAACAGGTTTGATGTGTGTTAAATATCTGGCAACACTTGCGATATAAAATGCAGATGACGGTTAAATCTTACAAGTTCTTAATAAAAGTCCATAGATAAGATTTATTTTTTGTGCAAGGGTTTACAGATGTATATTAATTTTAATCTTGCATTATTTTTAAATTCTCAATCGTAAGGTATAAGATGTAAAAAAAGTATCCACCAATAGATATCCCAATAGATATCCACCTATTATATGTTATTTCTTTTTTAATAAAATATATATCCAATTTATATTGTGAACATTAAAGTGTTTTAATATTTAATCTAAACATTTTAAGAGACTTTTATTTATCTGTAAATGAAAAAAATTCAAACATACCCACATGATCTGTCTAAAACTCAGGCTTTTGAATTACCATACATCTTTTCTAAAAATTGATGAAAACAAATAATAACTAAGGATAACAACAATAAATAAATGAAATAATTGCTTATAGTATTTTTTTAAAAACTCAATATGTGCCTTATCTACGCCTTTTCTTTATCTTTTATAGTAGCAAAGTCGTAATACATTTACTAAATGCATTTGAATTTACTTTTAAAAACATCCAGATGATCATTATTTGTCCTCAATCATTTTTTTTCTTACCCTTTCATCATTTAAACGAAAAACAAAGGATTTCTCTTAAGAAATCCGCGCAATACTTACTTCAAAAAAAGTAAAACACTTGGAAAAGCGAGAAACTTCACTTAAAAGGATATCTTCGAAGAAAAGATTTCAAAAAGTAACTACAAATAGCAATCTAGTACTTGAGAACTTGAGACTTCAGAAAAGCTTTGAAAAAAATGTACAAGATGGCGTTCATAAAGTATCAGATGTCTTTTAAATCTAATGTTATGTTTTTTTTTCTTTAATTTACGTTTTTATTTGTTTTGTTCCTTTTGCATCCCTTTTGAAGTCTTCCGAACATGATTTACAATTTCTTTTTTTATTGATTTAATTACATAAGTGCAATTTATTATAAACTAGCTCATTAGTATTTATTTCATATTTCTTACGCGTTCTTATTTGCATAAACTATAGATAGCTATGTGGTTTGTTATTAAATGATACTTATTTTACCATTTAAGCCAATAGGTTAAATAGGCAAACAATTTTATTCCCGGTAATTGCGAGGTTTAAAATTGATTTTATAGAGTAGGTAAAGGGGTGGTTCCGCAAAGGTGTTATTTCCACAAGAAGACAAGTCAAACAACTTTTACGTCATTTTGTGGCGTAACTTAGGCAATATTTTCCCCTTCTCAACTGATTCTTTTCTCTTTATATTTTCTAAATACAATATAGAAATCATGCATTTTGGCACAATCTAATTCAATTTTTTTTTTCAAATTGGATAAAGACATGAATGTAAACTCAGTGAAGTACAATGCGAAGCGTTTATTGAAACCTAATTCTACTCTGCTGTTATTTCTATTTAAGTAACATTATCACATATATTTGCAAGTAGTCATTGTTCCCGAAAATATATAATTGTGAATAGCAAGTTATCGCCGTTTTTCAAATCATGTAAACACAGTCGATGAAATTTAACTAAGTTTTCAGAATGATTTTGCTATCCATGTAATGACTGTTTTTAACATTTAAAAATGCTAGGTTTATTGAAGCACTTAGATTTGATTTTCGTCACAGACTACACTTTCGTCCCAGACTTCGTCAAAGAAAACCGTGAAAAATTACTTATAGAGAAATGTATATTTGATTGAAAATGATTTATTCATTAACAAAAAAGCCTGTATCTGCTTTTACAACAATGTTTTCTCTGTTACAAAACCTAAAAATCTAATCTAAGGTAAAAAAAAAAAAAAGATCCGCTCCCAAACTCTCTATGTATTTTGTTTACTAGCATTTTAATAAATTATCGTTTCTGTGCTGTTATACCAACTACTTAAAAATGAAGTGTCCTATAATACACTTATAGTTAATTTCGGTTTCACAGTTTTCGAAGAACCTTTTTATTCTCATATCATAATCTTAATGTAACTACTGTGTGCATATATGATACGGTAAATGTCCAAAATCGGAAAATGTCGACAATCACCGGTGAATGTCGACATTTACCATCTATCAGATTGGATAAAGTCGACATTCTCCAATTTCGGACATTCGGCGTAACCCATATATTGCATTTCTTTTTTTCATTTTCTTTTTTCAAGAATCTTTCTATTTTTCTTCGAACAAACTTTCAACTTTCTTCTCGAAATTTGAAACTTTTATAAGCTTTTTATTTATTCTCCTTTATTAGAAGTAAATGAAATGTTTCTGTGTTTATAGTTTCAGCCCTTACATTACACAGTCAGGAATGTCATTTACTTCATATTTTCCTATATCCCTGTAGTAATAGAAGTACGGGGGTTCCAAAGTGACGGACTGTTTTACAATTGACGACGACAGTCCGTTTAGATCGGCAATAGATAAAGCTGCTACGGATATAGTAGTTTATATGTGCAAGAAAAAGGGATATTTATTTTATGACCCTGCATTGCTGCGGAGTCAAAAAGACCGTGAGAAGACATTAGCAACGTGGACAAGTGAATTTCGCAATTCGAATTCAGCATTTCGTGAATCTTCGCAATGCCCTACTCATTAAATTGCCAGCCAATGGACGCTGAAAGATGTCATGGTTGGAGGAGACCACTGAATGTCTAGAGGGTAAATTGAGCCTGAATTGGCGAATGCCTCTCGACAAATCAAAGAAAGCCTTTGTTTAAACAAAACCAAATCCCTCTGAAAAAATGGATGGACTTTTCCTAAATTTTCTAGTGGAGAGGTGCAGAGACGCTCCTTAGAAATTGATTCAACTTTATCTGTAACATTGGAATTTAACTTCAATTTTTCTGCCGCTCCAACTTTACAGACGACACATCAAAACTATTAACTATCATTAAATGCTGTTGTTCTTGCCCACGTGAAAGAAAAAGCTGTCATTTGTACTCGTATGTGACCCGGAAAGAAATAATGTAAAGAAATAATGCGGCTAGTTGAGGTTTTTTTTTTTTCCTTTTTGTTGTAAACTTTTATGATATACATGCTACATTTAAAACTCGTGCAACATCAGCTATTATTTTGCAAGTTTAAAAAAAGTTATTTAAATGACGTATAAATTTGAATTCTCTTTATTTCTTTCTTCTTCTTCTTTTTTAAACAAAAACATAATTTTTCTTTCAATAATGCACTGATTTACTGAGCAAATGTTCGCGTTTCTAAAATTGATTTTTCAGTTCACTCCCTTAGTTTTAAAATTTATTCAGTAGTTAAATTGATAGCAAAAAGAAAGGTAAGTTTGTGTCATTGCAGAATGCATTATATATATTGATAAAAGTAATACATGTTCCGTATTCACAAAAATTAAAAAACTAAGTATCGGAATATTGATAGTTGGTTACTGACAGCTGGTTGAATTCTGTAATATACTGAGCCAGTTTATTTAGTTGTTAAACTTTAATACTGTGACGTTTCCTGGCATTGCTAATAACTGTGGCTGAAAAATTATAAATTAACGAAAATCGATATGTGTGTTGCTTTTATAATGCAATTAATTACAGAATTAATTATTTGAAATAAAATTGATACCCGAATGTATACCAAGTGTTATCTTTAACTGCTTACTTCACTTCTTACTTATTTTTAACTGCGTACTTAACTTCTTACTTATTTTTAACTGCTTACTTAGTGAATACAATGCATATAAGATTGTAAAACACCCTTAATGCACAGAGTTCCATCCTTATATTTTTAGAAAAAAAATAATATTATCCCCCTCCATTCTCTTCTTGGTACTAAAGCTAAAAGTACCTACGTACAAGTAAACCTATAAGCTAGCGGAAGCATGCAAATATTTTTAAATTGGTTCTGGCAAGTTGTTATACAATTTAAAATTTGTAAATTTTATGCATAAGTGAAATGAATTTTAACAAATAACAATTGCAAATGACTTTTACCGTCTAGTAAATATATCGATCTATTTGGTGGTAAATTCGATTATACAAACACATATATACATAAATATTTTTAATGTTTTCTTGTTAAAAATTGTTAATGGCATCATATTACTCATTTTTTCTTTATTTTTGTGTGGTTTAATGGTTAATAGATTTGAAAAGTAGATACGATAATTTTGCGTTCCTTAATCAAAAATTGAATACCAAAAGAAAATTTAGTCGTGTGTTCCGTCTCGGGGTGAGTTTAAGTTAAAAAGCTTGTTTTTTAAAACATATATTTTACGAATTACCCTCTAAATATCCATTTTACTAGCCAGTTTTCTTTGAACTGATATTGATGTGGTTCTTTCATTGGAAGCTCGATAAGTTGATAATACGGTTTTTCGCTTTTTCAACTTTGTAAGCATTAGTATGACACTTTAGAACTGATATTGATAAGGAGATTTTGAGAATGTTTGTTTGAAATGCGTAAAATATATGAAGCTTCTTTATTTTTCAATTATAAAAAAAGAAATCTCACAAATACCTTATTAACACACTACATATATTAACTAGAATTCATTGTACTGGAAGGTTAAATTAAAGCCACATTTCTTTTCTGATACATTATATTATCAAGCCACAAAACTAAAACGAGCGGAAATACATTTTTTAAAGAAGTACATTTCATGTTCTCTTATTAACTCAAGATACATTATTCTATTGTATTATTCTCAACTGCAGATCTTATAACAAGACCTAAACATAAATAAATGGCCTCAAATCAGACAGGAAGTATTACAAAGAAATATCGTCTAATATATGCTAAAACTAAAGCATGGGTACAAAGAAAAACAGAGGCGTCGTCCGATGCATTATTTTTGCTTAAGTGTATATGATTTTATTCTAGCGTATCAGTTTATTTGAAGTTATTACTGTGCCTGACGTGGTAAGGCGAGACACTTGGTTAAACTATTTATCAAAGCTTAGCACTGCTGGGTGTCATCCTTCATTCCTTCTTGGGAGTGGTATGGAAATAATCTAGGATCTTCTTATGTCGTGTTTATCTAGATAAATCTGAAGCATACATCAACCGGCAGAAGGATTATAATTTCAACTCCAGAAAATAAATGAAGTTTTAGGCTGACTGAGCAATAACTCTGCTTTATTTATTGCTGTGTGTGTGTGTGTGTGTGTGTGTGTGTATTTTTGAGTATGAAACGTTCAAAAGCATGAATTACGATTATATTTTAACTAATGTTACTGGAACGAATTCTGAACTTCTCTTAACTTTATTTTTTACGACATTTAATTTGGAATCGAAAACTGTGCGTTACCTAATTATATGTCTCCAGATTGAAATGTAATACGTGATAAAAGACATAATTTGTATTAGCTTTGCTAAAATTTTAACTTTTAAAAGTGTCTGAAATTCTTCCTCAATTTTACCTTTTTTTTTTCTCATAAGGGTAAAATGTTAATAACCGAAAAAATAACTGTACATGTAAATATATCCTTCAAATTAAATTCCAAGTGTATTATAACTGCAATGGGAACTCATTTATGTTAATTTTTTTTTACATTACAATACTCATAAGGAATAAAAAATGTATGTTTTGCATACCAAAGTTATACTTCTTTTTTTTTTCTTGTTTATTTTTTTTTTCTTTTCAGTTTACACAGACCTGAGCTGGTGGATGATTTTTCAAATAGCTTTCATGTATAAACTAACACATTTTTGCATTATAAAGATCACTTTTAACCTCGAAACTAGCTTTTTGGCTCTTGCATTACTTATTTGTGGTTAAAACTTTTGTTTTAAGTTGCCTTTTTTTTGTTTTTTTTTTTCCTTTTGGTAAAATACCATTATTTTAAAGATATCGCTACATAGAAAATGTTATCCATCATGCCAAATTTACCAGGTGTTTCTCTATAATTACACAAATGAAATGATGAAATTGTCTCTAAATCTAATAAAACAGTTAAAGTATTTTTCTCATTGTTTGACAACAAATAAAAGTGTATTTCAATTATCTTTCTGAAAAATTGTTGTGTTAATCACTCTAAGCTTTTATAATCCTGTTATTCAAATTTCCAAATATGTCAAGCACACAAAATGTGGTATCTCCAATTAAGATAACTGAAATCGCTACAATCCTATACGAGATTTAAAATGTCAAGCACAAGACATGACACTACTTGTTAATGATGTCAAAAGATTAAAGTGTCTTCCTTACGCTTCAAGATTTAGCCACACACGCTTAAAAGATAACAACTCCGAATCTTTAAGTAGTATGCGGTAGATAATATTATTTTACTTCTCACAAAGGTAAGAAAATAACTCCAGAACTTTGGAATATTTTATTTAGCCGAAGAGAGAATTACGAGAAAGAATAACTATTATGACAATAGTGACAGGAAGATTAAACGACTGTTTTGATTGGAAGTTTAAGAGGACTTGAAGAGGAGTGTTTTTAGTTTTTCTTATGCTGTAAAATGAAATATTCAAATCAAAATTTATGGTTCTTAACTTAAAGTTTTACAAATGGGAAGTAAATTATAATGTTTAATATTGCAGCTAAATATATAAAATAAGTTTTATACGCTGTTAAAGAACATATAGTTTCGTTTCCGTATGACACTTTTAATTATTAAGCACAAAAACACATACTCATATGTATATTTTTCTTTTTTAGTATTATTTTTAAAACCAGGCGGAATCCAAACATTAAAAATTAGTATATTTTAAACATATTTCTTTATAAATGATTGTTGTGGTTCAAATTATTACAAAGTGTAAATATTTTGATGTATTTATTTGTAAGTTGGAATTCATTGTCTTAGTTTCTCCTTTAGATTTCAGTTTTCCACAAAGTATGATCATGCTTGTTTTATGAATCTGATAAATGCCATCCAATAAAGGATTCTGATTAGGAGTTTTGAAAA
This sequence comes from Octonoba sinensis, assembly GCA_038502835.1. NCBI lineage: Eukaryota > Metazoa > Arthropoda > Arachnida > Araneae > Uloboridae > Octonoba > Octonoba sinensis. Next base: position 103,438,905 of record CM076602.1, on the reverse strand, counting down.
GTTTGTCTAAAGAAAGTTCGGTGTTAGTAAAACTATTCTGTTTATGAATTGTGCAGGAAAATGGACTACATCAATCATAGAAATAAAATTTCACGTTAAATTAAAGCACAAATGAGCATTAAAACGCAGACATATGTTTCGGGAACGCTTGGAATCCCTTTTTCAATGCGACAGGGAGCTTCTAGATGCAAAACATCCAAATGAAGCAGACAGAACAACAAAAACAAAGCTTATATAGCCTAAGAATTAACTGTAAACCAATGAGAATAAAGGCAGTGTGAAGTGGAAGTAGAAGTAGTATTAAAGGCACCAATAAGAGAGCAACAAACGAATGTAGTTGGAAGTACAGAAAGTAAAAAGGAATATCAATAAAAACAAAGAAAAAGACAACAGCGTGCATAAAAATGTGAAAATACATGAAAATTGCAAAAAAATAAAATAAAATACAAAGAATAAAATGGAAATAAAATAAGTACAGAAAATACCAAAACAAAAAGCAAAACAAAGTACACATGCAAAAGAGGGGGAGGGGGGGGGAGAGAGAGAAAAAAAAAAGGGAAAACTAACAAGAAAACCAAGAAAGAACAACAAATTAAAGGAACTTATGCCAGACCTGTGAAAAATAAGGAGTTGAGGAAGAATCGTTAACCAAATTAGAACTATTCCTGTTAATATGATAAGCTTCCCAAAAGTCAAGTTCTAAAGGGGAAGAACATTTTTGAATAATTTTCCCAGAATTGAAATCAAAAGAGTGGTTGGAATTCCAACAATGTTGAGCAATGCTAGACTTATTCAGCTCTTGCTTTCGTACATAACCTTTATGCTCATTTAACCGAATTTTCAGAGCACGTTTTGTCTGTCCAATGTAAGAAAGGCCGCAACGGCAACTAATTTGGTAAATACCCCAAGTATTAAGTTGATCAACAGGATCTTTAAGAGAAGAGAAGGAAAGTTTGTTGCTAGGAGCAAAAACAACTTGAAATTGGAACCTTTTTAGGATTTTAGCAATACGAAAACTTACAGAATGAAAGAATGGTAACACAACCAAATCCTTTCTAGAAACCACATGATTGGGACCAGAAGGTTTTTTAGAAAGTTTGTTATGAATAGAATCAATTAAAGAGTGAGAAAATCCTCTATCAACAGCTACAGCTTTCAGATAGTTGAGTTCAATCTTGAGAAGCTCAGGAGAAGAGCAAATATTAATAGCACGATGGACAAGAGCATTAAAAGCCGAATATTTTTGGTTTGGAGGATGAGACGATAGTCTGTGAGGAGGTAAAGAAACAGCGAAAGGTTTACGATAGACAGAAGTTGTGAAACCAGACTCACTCCTAGAAATCAAAACATCAAGAAACGCGAGGCAACTATTAAGTTCTTTCTCACAAGAAAACTGGATATTAGAATCAATGGAGTTCATAATCGAAAGAGCATCATCAATACCTAACAAGTTACTGTCCGTTAGGACAAAACAATCATCCACATAACGAACATAAAATTGAAATTGCAATTTTTGGAATAGTTTTTCCTCAAAATAATGCATATAGAAATCACTTAAAATAGGACTAAGAGGACTTCCCATGGCTAGGCCATCTACCATAGCATAGAATTTACCATTAAATACAAAAGTGCTCTGTTGCAAGCACACACGAGTAAGAAAAACTAATTCCTCGACTTCCACAGAAGTAAAATGGAATTCAGAAAGCCTTTTCCTGAGGCAAGTCAAAGCGCCATCAACAGGAACATTAGTAAACAAAGAATTAACATCAAAAGAGGCCATAACCGAATTATTCGGAACGAAGTTATGAAGTTTCTTAACAAAATCGGTGGAATTTTTAACAGTGAAAACATTCCGACTCCTAAGTGGAGAAAACACAGAAACTAAATACTTGGAAAGTTTATATGAAGCAGTGCCAATATTGGAAACAATTGGTCTGAAAGGAATACCTGCCTTGTGTACCTTCGGTAAAGCATAGAAACGCGCACAATTAGCAACAGAAGGAATCACAGACCGTTTAGCAATCAAAGGAATAGAATGAACAGACTTAACAGCAGAAGAAATAGCTTTTAACTCCTTGTCGCTAGGATCTTTATAAATTTCAGAATAAGGACCAGAAGCAATTAAATCATCAGTTTTTTCAACATAAGATGATTTATTAAGAACAACAATCTGACCACCCTTGTCAGCTTTGGTAATGACCAAATCAGAATTTGAAACTAAATTATTGACACAGCGTTTCACAGAATGGGTAAAACCAATATATTTATATTTAATGTTGTATTTAATGGTAAATTCTATGCTATGGTAGATGGCCTAGCCATGGGAAGTCCTCTTAGTCCTATTTTAAGTGATTTCTATATGCATTATTTTGAGGAAAAACTATTCCAAAAATTGCAATTTCAATTTTATGTTCGTTATGTGGATGATTGTTTTGTCCTAACGGACAGTAACTTGTTAGGTATTGATGATGCTCTTTCGATTATGAACTCCATTGATCCTAATATCCAGTTTTCTTGTGAGAAAGAACTTAATAGTTGCCTCGCGTTTCTTGATGTTTTGATTTCTAGGAGTGAGTCTGGTTTCACAACTTCTGTCTATCGTAAACCTTTCGCTGTTTCTTTACCTCCTCACAGACTATCGTCTCATCCTCCCAACCAAAAATATTCGGCTTTTAATGCTCTTGTCCATCGTGCTATTAATATTTGCTCTTCTCCTGAGCTTCTCAAGATTGAACTCAACTATCTGAAAGCTGTAGCTGTTGATAGAGGATTTTCTCACTCTTTAATTGATTCTATTCATAACAAACTTTCTAAAAAACCTTCTGGTCCCAATCATGTGGTTTCTAGAAAGGATTTGGTTGTGTTACCATTCTTTCATTCTGTAAGTTTTCGTATTGCTAAAATCCTAAAAAGGTTCCAATTTCAAGTTGTTTTTGCTCCTAGCAACAAACTTTCCTTCTCTTCTCTTAAAGATCCTGTTGATCAACTTAATACTTGGGGTATTTACCAAATTAGTTGCCGTTGCGGCCTTTCTTACATTGGACAGACAAAACGTGCTCTGAAAATTCGGTTAAATGAGCATAAAGGTTATGTACGAAAGCAAGAGCTGAATAAGTCTAGCATTGCTCAACATTGTTGGAATTCCAACCACTCTTTTGATTTCAATTCTGGGAAAATTATTCAAAAATGTTCTTCCCCTTTAGAACTTGACTTTTGGGAAGCTTATCATATTAACAGGAATAGTTCTAATTTGGTTAATGATTCTTCCTCAACTCCTTATTTTTCACAGGTCTGGCATAAGTTCCTTTAATTTGTTGTTCTTTCTTGGTTTTCTTGTTAGTTTTCCCTTTTTTTTTTTTTTCTCTCTCTCTCCCCCCCCCCCTCCCCCTCTTTTGCATGTGTACTTTGTTTTGCTTTTTGTTTTGGTATTTTCTGTACTTATTTTATTTCCATTTTATTCTTTGTATTTTATTTTATTTTTTTGCAATTTTCATGTATTTTCACATTTTTATGCACGCTGTTGTCTTTTTCTTTGTTTTTATTGATATTCCTTTTTACTTTCTGTACTTCCAACTACATTCGTTTGTTGCTCTCTTATTGGTGCCTTTAATACTACTTCTACTTCCACTTCACACTGCCTTTATTCTCATTGGTTTACAGTTAATTCTTAGGCTATATAAGCTTTGTTTTTGTTGTTCTGTCTGCTTCATTTGGATGTTTTGCATCTAGAAGCTCCCTGTCGCATTGAAAAAGGGATTCCAAGCGATCCCGAAACATATGTCTGCGTTTTAATGCTCATTTGTGCTTTAATTTAACGTGAAATTTTATTTCTATTACTTTGCACAAAGTTTAATCATTACTACATCAATCATGTTTCAATAAGATGTTTACTTAAAAGTAAAAGTACAAAACAAGATTTATGTTCTTAAGAACATTGTCATGTGCAAACCACTGACATAAAATCAAAGTTACAAAAACTTAACTGTGATCCATAATTACGAAAACTTCAATCAAAAAAAAAAAAGATAACGTATGGAAAAACAATCATTAACAGGCTTTAAATAAAAATATGTATTTCGTAACAAATTTTTTTATTTCTGTTTTTTTAGTCAATTTCTACTTTACTTACATATTTTTTACATTAATTTGGCATTACATCTTAGAAAAAAAAACAATTTGTTTAAACGTATTAATCAATTTCTTTAGCATATGTTACGGCGTATGTCCGAAAGTCGGGAATTTCGACAATCACCAGCCTGATAGATGGTGAATGTCGGCATCCACCGGTGATTGTCTCCGATTCAACCTTCCGACCGGTTCTCCGATTTCGGAGATTCACCGTAACACCTACATACTTACGCTAATGGTGGTTTAATTATATTCAAGATTTTTTTTTAAATTATTCCTATTTTCCCAAGAAAATAGCAATTACAAATGTATCAGGAAGCGACTGTTTATTGCAGAGGGCTAAAAACTTTTAAGAAAGCTCTTGGTGTTCATTGGGGACAGCTAAATTGATTAGGACCAGCCTAGCTGTACCCTAAGCCTGTTGCTGGTCGTCACTTTTGCATTTGTATCAGTATTTTGTGCCAAAATCTTCATCATGTCTATTCGATTCTTCCTTATTCAACCTTTTTCTTTTTTAACGAAACTAAATTATGCCTTTTAAACATTTTTAGAATTATTTTATGGCAAATATTATGCGTAAATTTACGGATATACTCCCGTGGGCCCCATTATTCCAATTTCTGGTAAGAAACGAACAGGATATTTTATTTTTCATTTCGTAAGATTTTTTTTTTCAATTCACATCAAGTTTTTTGTGAACTAGAGGTTTCTCTGTTTAGAGCTGCAGCGAAAAATGCTCAATTACTTTAAGCTTGATATTCCAGCTTTAATTTTACTTTACAAAAGAATCAGGGTACTTTAAGCTGTAGAGATGCATTTCTTGATTAAAACTAAATTTAATATTATTTGAAAGGAAAATGTCTTCCCTTTTTAATTACACATTCATTTAAAAATTCCTTGTAATGTGTAAATGAAGAATGATGAGCAAATACTGAATGGAAAAATTATGAGTTTAATTTTATTTTCACAATATGCCGATTATAGACCAAAATAGGTTTGCGAACTTAGTAATCGAAACAATTTTAGTTCGGATAGTTCTATGTTGTGTCATGTTTCATCTAGGAAATGTATTCAGTTCAAACAAACCAATCTTTTTGGTGCATTGCGTTTCTTACAAGTAAAAATAAACCTTTTACTAGGATAAATATTTGCAAACCTCTTTTAAATATAATGCTAGTAATGGTACATAAAAATGCTAAGAGAAATCAATATATTTTTAATGTGATCCTTATTTAGGGAGAAATGAAGCCCAATGAGAAATTCTTAGTAAATCACTTAAGTTTGGAAGAAATTCTTTTAACAAAAATAACGTATGAAAATACAATCATTAAGAGGCTTGAAATAAAAATATGTATTTCTTAACTTAAGAAAATTTTGGAAAGGGAATAAATAAAAATTGTATTTTACTTACTTAAGTAATTAATGTTAATTACTGAGTTTATCACTTAGATAAAATGCATTTTCGAAAAAAGGTAGTTAATATAATTTATTTTATCCTTAATATTTTCATCATATTAATTATACTCTAGAAACATTTTAACTTAATGAGCGCTGCAAGTAACATAATACTTACTGAGCCATTTTTTTTTATTTACCAAGTTTAGCATATTTCCTACTTTTCGTTTATCAACATTATTTTCTTTCTGTTAGATATGTATCTTCACAGAACATATGAAATGTCATTAAAATTTGGATAATTAATAAAATGTCATGAAATATAGCGAGAATTCAAACTGAAATATCTCCGTGTTCTCTGCGATTATTAAAAATGCTAATTACCTGAAATTTTAAGAGCTAAGTTATACGTATCTGGCTTTGGAAAACGTACTAGGGTGCACGATCAATTCATTAGATCGCATGAATACGGGTGTGAACTATAGCTTTAAATATGATAGTTTTCCTACTTATAGTTAGACATTGAAATATCTATTTTTATTCGTTAGTGCTTAAGACAGTAATCTTTACAATGAAGCAGTAAGAATTTTTAATGTTTAATTTTTAACTTATTTTAAATATTGTTTGCTATGAAACCTTTGTAAATGGTTAGTTCCTAAATAAATTTTAATAAATGAGGTTGACTAATTTGTTTTCATACATTTTTAATTCAAACGGTTATAGTTAGTTTTAGAAAATGTTTAACAAAAGTTGTTAGTGTTAGAAAGTGTTTAACAATTTTTTGCAGCACTCTTTGTTTTTTTCCCTTTTTTTCGTCTCTTTACTACATTTATATTCTTCTTTTTTAACTTCTGGCCTTAATCATTCTTCAGTTTAATGTTCTCTAGCTCCCTCGAAGCCTCGAAATAGTGTAATTTATATTTAAAAATACGTTACATGAAATATAGGGAAAATCATTAATCTAGAAATTGAATAATATAAAAGCATGAATGCAAAGAAATATGACGAGCATTCGTACCAATGATTATCTGACAAAGCTATATACTGCGCAATTTTTCATGATTTGGGGGCAAGGTGATTAATAATACATATATTAATATCACATATTTCAATTGGTGGTTTTGTTCTTTTAAACACATAATAATTTTATTAAAATAGTTAGTTCACTTTATTTAACAAAAAAACATTCAAGAAATGCAGCAGACAAATCAACACCTTCTTCTTAAGTGCACTCTGTCTGCCGTTGTCCTACACATTTTTAACATTCTGATAATTCAGATTTTACATTCAGTACAAACACAGTAATCAACTCAATATATTACTTTAATCAGTTAGTAGTGACCTTTACAAATTTTATCATAGGCATATTGTCCAGAAGAAAATATATTTGTATATATTTTTTATTTATTACTTGTTGTTACGCTTTTTGCTATCTTAGACATTGTGCTTGCTAAATACCTACAAAGAAATATATATACATATATATATGTATTTTATTAAATCATGCCGTTTTTACTTACTATTTACACATTCCACATTTATAAAACATTTGTTATATTTAAAATGTTTTTTGAAGTTAATGACGACCTTATCAATGTTCTAAATATTGCAACGAAGTAAACTGACACAACAGTTTAGTGTATGACATTTTGGAATTGGTTTACAAGTCAACGTGCTAAATTCTATACAAGTATTTTCATAGTTAATGATAGACTAATTTAACCTGCGTTTGATCCGGACAACAGAGCTAAACACATATGGTAGACAGACCTGGGGCAAGTTAGAGTGATACCATTGGATGACTGGTTAAGAGGTTCTATTGATTTGTTTTGATACATTGTTAGCATTAGATCAAGATTTAATACGAGATCGTTATGAACAGCAAATGTATAGAGTCCTCGTGATACAGCTCAAAAATTTGAGTTTGCGAGTTTCAATCTTTCAAAAAAACTTACTAAACAATTTAACATCGTTCTGAAAACACTAACGGATCAAACGAAGCTGAAATATTAGGAGCAATATTTATTAATCGGTTATAATAGGCATTACAAATTTATGAGATTTTTGTTTGTCAATTTGTTGTACGACAGATTGTTTTAATGAATTTGAGTTGTCACTTTACTTGCCGGGGTGTGACATTACTTTAACATTAGTAATGCCTTAATAAATAAGTTTAAAAACTCAGTTTATTCCTCACATTAAATCCCCTAAGTGGTATTTATTTACTTTTTAATTTTTTTAATGTTATTCAGTTTGTTCTTATAAAATATGAATGTTTATGGCATGAGTTACTATTGTAGAATAATCTATAATGAAGATTAGTGATGTTTAAAAATGTAAATTAATATATTCGCAGTGAAATAAAACATAGTTTATGTATTATTAATGTAAACAGTAAACGAGCGGTACCCACACGGCAGTTGGGAAGCGCATCTTTCTGCCACCATGGCGCTTCCCGTGCTAAACGCCAAAAAGCATATTTCCTAGGGTTCGCCAAAAAAACCTTTTTTTTAAATTTGGAAGTTGTAATATCACGGGAAACTTACGAATTATATAGAAAAGAAAAAAATAAGAAAAATTTTCAAAATCGGTTGACATCTTCCGGTCGCGCATAGGCACTAAAATTTGACAAAATATGAAAAAACCTCATTTTTGCAATATTTTTTTTAATTTTTGAATTAGATGTTTTCATAATGTAATAGTTTGTAACGTCTTCATATATATAGCTTAAAACTGTTGTGTTTTAATTTGGTTTAGATCAGTTGATATCTTCCGGTCGCGCATAAGCCCCAACATTTGTCAAAATATTGAAAATTTTACATTTTTACGCATTTTTAGTTACTTGATAAATAATTAGCATTTAAATGCAATAGCCGGAGAATTTTTCACACGAACTGATAATGAGGTAAAAAAAACTGTCAGATGTTTGTTACGATTAAATTGAAATAGGAATGTAAAGTATCGTAGAAAAACCATACAATGACCTGATATGAATAAATTTGAGTTATAGAACTGCTATGGAGCTCAAATGGAACAAAAATTAAAACATGGAAAATCATACAATATATTTTAACAACAAATAATACACAAGATATACGCATGAAGAAAAAATTAAACAACGAGACTTTTATTTTGAAAATGTAACAACTCTTAAAAACATTCTTTTTTTCAGGAGATAGCAAAAAATGGCTCATGAAAAGTAAGAAAACTTTACATGTCTGATATTTTACTATTTTATTTTGGTAGGTAATAGCTATGCAATATTGGTACATTAAAACGATTTTTGATTGATTATGCCATAAAAATTAATAAATTAATACTGAAGGTTTTTTTTTCAAAATGGAGATGTTACCTTTCAAAATAAACGATTCAACTATGCAAGTATGCTCGAAAAGTAAAAGTTACTTATTCATGACCTTAACTTTTTTTTTCTTTTTAATATTACTTTAGTTACAGCGAATGTCTCAAAAAATGGTCACCCATTAATGGTTGTATTGAGATTGCTTCAGGAAAATAGACGACTTTTTTTAACACCATACATAAAGCCTGCATGATAAAAGCAAAATGAGGCTAATAATACAAGTTCCGATTTTTTGAACATTAGAAAAAAGCCAAAGAAATTACTTTCATTAGGCTTTTAGCCCTCTACTTTTTCCCTGCAAAGTCAAAAAAAAAATTAATGAAGATTAAATATTTAGAATTTTAATAAAGAAATGCCTTTTGCTATACCAGATTTTACTTATGCTCAATACATTGCATACATGACAATAGTTTGATTGCTTCGGATTGTAACAAAATAAAATACAAACCTACAAGTTACTATAATATGAGACATATTCAAAATAGAGATCAAAATTTCTCAAAATATGTTTTGAATGTATATTAATTTACATTATCACACGAAAGTTTTCAATTATTATATACCAGGTGTATGCATATCAAATGAGACGATTGCTAACAGATGTCGACACACATATATGCAAACATCACGAAACCGTGACACGTGATTTTTTTATAGTTTGACCTTTGATACTCAAGTTTAGTTTACATTTGGATGAGTTTCACTGTGCATTATGTTTTCTTTACTGTGTTGAAAATGTCGAATTTTATGCCTTCCGACCACGATTTGCGGACAGCATTAATTTTTTGGTACCATCCGAAGAAAAATGCTGCCGAATCGCATCAAATGCTTGTAGAAGCATACGGTGGTAATGCTCTGAGCCGTACGCAGTGCTACAGGTGGTTTGAAAAGTTTCAAAATAGTGATTTCGATGTGAGAAACGAGGAGCGTGGCAGACCAGCAAAAGAATTTGAAGATGCTGAATTGCAAGCATTACTCAATCAAGATGATGGCCAAACACAAGAACATCTTGCAGAACAATTGAATGTTGACCAGAGCACTGTTTCCCGTCGTCTCAAAGCAATGAACAAGATAATAAAGGTCGGTAGATGGGTGCCACACGAGCCTACGCACCATCAACAGGAAAACCGAAAAATTGTGTGCGAAATGTTGCTTGCCCGCTACAAACGCAGGTCATATCTCCATGCTATTGTGACTGGCGATAAAAAATGGATATATTTTGAGAATCCCAAGTGTAATCGATCATATGTTGACCACGGACCACCGTCCAAATCGACCGCAAGACAATGCTGTGCTTTTTCTGGGATCAGGAGGAGCCAATATATTATGAGCTTCTCAAACCCGGCGAAACCGTTAATACTGATCGCTACAAGCAACAATTACTTGATTTGAGCGATGCAGAACTGGAAAAACGCGAGCAATACAAGAAACGGCAGCACAAAGTGATTTTCCTTGATTACAACGCACCTAGCCACCGTGCTAAACCGACAAGGACATCGTTAAGGTCCTCGGCTGGGAGCCCTTAGCGCATGCGGCTTATTCGCCAGACTTGGCTCCTTCCGATTACCACTTATTTGCATCATTGGAACACGCATTGGCCGACCAGCGTTTCACTTCTTACGAAAACGTCAAATCTTGGCTTGATGACTGGCTGGCCTCAAAAAACCGATAATTTTTTTGGCTTGGTATTCACAAATTGCCCGAAAGATGGGGAAAATGTGTAGCTAGCGATGGATATTATTTCGAATAAAGAAATATTAACAGTTTTCGTAAATTTATTGTGTTTTTTTTAAAAAACAATCGTCTCATTTCATATGCATACACCTGGTATGTTAGGTGTAGTCCCTTCCGTTATCCAAGAATCACTCAGTGTTTTAAGACGAATACAGGTTTATTGACGAAGACAGGACATTTAAAACATTTACATTAACACATAGAAACAAATAAACATTTTAGTCGCGTCAAGGTGGTTGAAAATAGTTCTTACTTCTAAGTGGAAAGCTGCACGTCTATATCGCTTTCTCGTCTCTAACCTTTTCTCCGGCGTTCTCTCTGTGAGGGCGCTCGTGGTCAGATTGTAGAGAAGGGTTGAGGTGTTTCCCTGCTCCACACTCGACCATCTTGACGACTCTTGGGCCTCCAAGACCCGTGGTAAATAAAACAATCGTCTAAATCTGTAAAGAAAAAAAAAAAGAAACAGGAAAAAAAACAATACAAAATTCTGGGTTAAAACTGTTCGTCAAAAAGTCAGTTCTAGCATGAGAGCGTCAACATGTAAATCAGGATCAAAAGCGAACTCCAAGTTCAGTCCAAGTCGTTATCGTTTATCAGTCATTAAGTCGGTTGTCGCAATCAGGCGGGGAAAAGTACTGAGGGATCAGCCCAAGGCTCCATATGGTCAGCAGCGGTCGATGTAGTGTTGGGTCCGGCATGTTGACCTAGTTTTTGCACATCATAGCGATCATTTGCTTTAACGCTGGTAACTTTGTAGGGACCATAAAATTTGGGGTACAATTTGGAACCTGGAGAGAATTGAGTCTTTTGAATAGCCACGATGTCGCCTTGTTTGTAAGTAATTGGTTTCTTGCGACTTTTGTTGTAAGAAATTTGAGGACACGTTTGGTTATCAAGAATATTTCTTTTGGCAGTTTCGCGGAGGTTATGTTTGTCTTGCATGATAATGTTTAAATTTTCTTCTGCGAGTAGCTGCTTAATTCGTAGATCTTATTTATTATGGATTAAAATTTTGAGTGTTTTGATCTAGTCGTCTTCGCTTTGCGCTTTAGAGAGTTGGAATTTTAGATCTGCGTCAAGACATGCCGTCAAATAAACGGGATTTCGACTCAAAGCAACAACATGTTGCAAACATTTACCGGGACGGTGGATGATTTCAAAATCAAATTCGCCTAGATACATTGCCCATCTAGATATTTTCGGAGTAAGGTCTCGCTTTTGCAATGTTTGTTGGAAAGCAGCGCAGTCAGTCACGATTCTAAATTTTGTTCCTACAGGGTTCATACAAGATTTGCTTAATAAAAAATAAGGACTTTATAAGGACTTTGTCAAGGTAGAAAATAAGCAGTGTTAGCGAACATATATATCGTGACATTTAAAAACTTATCATGATGTATTTTTACCAAGCTATGAACTCTGCATAGAATTCTTATTAAATGTATCTTAGACACTCCATTGACTCACTTCTAAAAAGCTTGTGGTAAATGCAAAATATTGAAAAATTTAAAACTGATAATTCCATAAAAAAAAAAAAAAAAATACGCATAAACCAGTTAAACAAATGGGAAAAAGAATTATGAAAGATGATAAAGAATTTAAAAACGAAAATAATGAGAAAATCTTCCTTCTCCTTAAAATCATATATTTCTTCTTTACATACAAATGGAAACAATATTACTTAAAATTTGTAAAATTAAGTATGATACCTATAAACAATACATTATTTTTCCATTACATGTTTTAATTTGTGGGATGTTAATATTGTCATTTTCTCATGATCATGAACAAATCAAAATTATGAAGAAATATAATATTTGATTCTCATTATACTATGAAAACTTTTTAGCTTGAGTGAAAAGAAAACTTTGGCCTTTGTGAAAAGATATTGTTACCATTGCTGTTATTAGTATAATTTTAGCAGAAGTAAATTTGCACTAGCAAAATAAAGGTTATGTAAATGCTTTAGTCATATTTATCATAAAAAGCAAATATTCATATAAACATCACATTTCCCAACATTAATTACAAGACAAAGTTACTATAATTTCAAAATAATTTTGTTACCATATTTACCAAACCAGTCCTTTTGAGTGTTTCGAAGCTTCCATTTAGCATGATTTGTTAATAATTATAGTGCAACTTTCAATTGCATTGGCCTTTCCTAATGTAGGACAAGTTAAGGTGACCGAAAGTTTTATTATAATGAGTAGCAACTTGATGTAAAATGAAAGTTTAGAAATGGTTGAAAACGGCCCGGTAAATAGTGTTAAAGGAAGTGAAATCAATAGCTAATTATTTCTATCCCATATGAAATATCACTAACTATAAGGAGTTTACAAATTGAAAAACTAAAAATGAAAATTAATGAAAGCATAAGAATTGAACAAAAACTTTTCAATTAAGAGTCAATCTTTTTCTTCTTTTCATCTATTTTCCTACATAAATTAAATTTCCTCGCTTTTTTCCTTTGATCTTTTTATTTAACTATTAGATTTTATAAACAATTGAACATCTTTTGCTGCTTCTGCTTTTTCGGCCAAATCCTCTGCCATATTTTCTAACGGATTTCTCCTTTTAAATACAGCTTTTCTTTTGCTTTAAAAAATATATGTCATCAATTATTCTTTTTGGTTTCATTTTCGCAGAGGCAGACTGTTACTACTGCCTTTGTTCTGTTAGATGCTGCTCATATTTTATTCTGGAGGACGCCACTGACCTTCTCCTTTCCTCAGTTATAACCACTTCATGTAGGAGATCAATGTTCTTCCAACTTTCAAATATGATTTATTACGTTGTAATTTACGAAAAATTTTGAATAAGACAGAAATGGATAAAAGTAGTTATTGCCTGCATCAGTTATGGCTTTTGTTACTTCAATAAATAGGATAATTCTTTGTTTTAATCCTGCCTGTAGTCTTTCTTCCTTCACCTATTATCACCTAACTATGCAGAAAGCGCAGAAAATTGTAACTGGATTAATGAACTTCTAAGATCAAGAAGAGGCACTATCAAAAACCTTAGTCTTATTTTTCCTCAAACTTAAAAAATATTTTATAATATTGGAAAAAAAATCTCCAAACAGAAGATTGCTGATTTTTTTTCATGCTTTTTAAATATGAATGAAAGCAGAAAGAATTGCCAATTTATTTTGCAACAATATTATAATGAGTACTTGAAAGGAAAAACCTCTAATGCTAAACACCGCCAAAAATTTAAAATAAACTAATAAAATTTCATACAAAGGGGGGGGGGGCATTTTAGACAAAAATATTTTGCTAACTAAATTATTCATAAGGTTGTAATATATAATAATTACAATTAACTAATATAATATCACTAAAACGTAAAATAACTTTTGAAAAATTTCTTATATTTTCGGGCAAATTTTCAAGTGGGCGTGGCAAAATTACGTCGGTGCAAGCTCTTTACTACAGAAACTAGAACTTAATAAAGATAAAAAATAATGGTCAGCTCAAAGTTATTGATACCCACGAAGCAGAATCGGGCAGTAAATGAGAACTAGGAAGTTTCACAGAAGCCGATGACATCGGATTTCGAAATGCATAAAAAAATCGGGATCGAAGCTTGAAAGTGCAAAAAACTGACAAAATGCGTAAATTTTACTCCTAATGTGTAAAAGTTGTTAGTAGGTATATATGTTAGCGCGTTACTTTCAAAGATTTGCATAGCAAAAAGGGGAAGATAGTTTTCCAAAATTATGGATTTTTCACGGAAACTAAATTCTTAATCTCCAAAATTATGGAAAATACGGAAAAATCACATGTCTAAAGAAGTTAAAGCGCAAAAACTTATTTTTATTATTTCAGAATAAAAGCAACCATTAACAAAAAACATAACTGAAAAACGGACCCTTTACGAAAATCGCGATGGCAAAAATCAAACTATACGTTTTCAATTGTAATTACATTTCATTTCCCTTCTTTTTAAAACATTTATAATATCTAAAAATCTGCGGCAGAAACGTTCCCGATTTTTCTTTGAAAGTAGGTTAGTCTACTTACACGCGGGTTTCCGTTTGTTTGTCTGAAAGTTAGGGGTTCGGTTTACATGCGAATGGATAATACGCAAGTATATACGGTAAGATTTTCGTAAAAATAAAAAATATATATATTTGTTTACTTCATAACTAAACTTAAAAAATAATTTAAAGGAAAACAATATGATTCTTGTAAAGGATGCAAAACGATTATGCAAAGAAAGGAACGCATGAGTTTCTTTGCTTGCACGTGGAAATTAGGAATACGTATTTTTTGCTGCAATGACGATGAACTTTTACGAAAAAAAAGGACTGTAAATGAAAAATAAGGACTATAAGGGTCCTTATTAAGGAGTACCAGAATGTAAGGAGTTTATAAGGACTTGTAAGGACCGTGCGAACCCTGCCTAGAAGATAATTTCGAAATTTCTTTACTGCTTCAATAACGGCAAGTGCTTCAAGTTCGTAGCTGGAATATTTAGATTGTTGAGGTGAAGTCTTTCTACTCATATACTGTATAGGATGCCATTGGTCGTCATCATCGGATTTTTGTAATAGGACTGCACCAAATCCAAAAGAACTTTGATTCGTGTGTAATTCGAGAGGGGAATTTTGATTAAAGATATGCAAAACTGGTTGATTCGAAAGGGAATTTTTGAGAGCAAGAAAAGCTTGATGTTGTTCAGGGCCAAAATGGAAAGATGAGTCTTTTTTGAGCTTCTGTCGCTTAAAGGTCGCGCAATCAGTGAGTAATTCTTTATGAATTTCCGAAAATATCCTGTTAAGCCCAAAAAACTTTGAACTTGTTTGAGCGTCTTCGGTAAAGGACAATTTTGAACTGCAAGGGTTTTTGACTGCGAAGGTTTGATAGTACTGTTTTCAATAACATATCCGAGAAATTCAATACGACGCTGTAAGAATTGGCATTTTTTGAGATTTAGAATTAAACCAAAGTCTGATGCAACTTGTAGTACGCGTTTCAATTTCTGAAGACCTTCTTCATCTTGGGACGGTATTATTAGATCGTCCATGTAAATAATAATGACATTTTCACGAATAAGATCGCGAAACCCTGTGGAAACAAATCTTTGGAAAATACTAGGGCTGTTGGAAAGACCAAAGGGGACTTTCAAAAACTCATATTGGCCTTCTGGTGTGACAAATAAAGTGTATGTCGTACTGTTGGGATTCATAGAAACTTGAAAAAAAAACATTCTTCAAATCAAGGGAGCTAAACACTTTGGCTTGTTGCAATCGATCTAAAGTGTCATCAATGAGCGGTATGGGGAATTTGTCTCTAATTATTTTTTTGTTGAGACGTCTATAATCTACGCAAAGTCTGTATGAGCCATTTTTCTTCTTGCATAACACAATGAGGGAAGCATAATCAGAACAACTGTTTTTAATTATTCCGTCGTCTAACCAATCTTGTATTTGTTTCTGCACTATTTTTTGCTCTGCAGCGGCAATCTTCGAGGTCGTTGAGCTACTGGGATCTCATCAGTCAGAATGAGAGTCCCATTGTCGAAAGTTTGTGGTCATCTGTGCGAGATATACTGCAATCTTGATCAGCGTTGTGGGTAGATGAACTTGTCACGATTAAAGTATTAGTCTTCGTCAACGATACTACACTATGGGAAATTTGCAAATCACCTTGTGAAAGTACATCAGCACCAACCAACATCGGAAATTGTAATGTATTATTCGAAACAACACAAATATCAGTATTAAATTCAAAACCATCAATAAGAATAGACGCTGAAAATGAACCCAACGGTGTTACCGTATTATGTCCTGAACCATGTAACTGAATATTTAACTCGTCTAAGAAACAGTTAGGAGCAATTTTACGGAAAAACTCCTTTTAAAAGTGTTTTGTTCGACGCAGTATCGATAACAGCAGAAATTGGAATATTGTTGACTGTTACAGACTTGGTAAACAAACGATTTGAATTTTGCGGATGTCCAATTGTAACATGAGATTGTACCTTTTTTGATGGACAATTAGCTGCTTTATGAGAACCAAATTGTTTACATGCAAAACATTTCATTTATCTTTATGAGGACAGAAACGAGATTCGTGATTATTTCGTTCACCACAGTTAAAACATAATTTTTCCGTTACTTTGGGGGAGCGAAAAGCATTAGTACTACTGGAATTGTGAAATTTTAGTTCAGTAAATTTATTCCCAACAGTTTTTTCCTCAGTAAAATTTTTACGATGATCTGTAGAAAAATTGCTATTTGGATGGCTATTAGGTTTGAAGGCACGATGAAAATTATTTTCTGGTTTAACATCCTTAGAATAAAGCTTCTCAAAAGAACGCAACTTCTGTTTAAATTCGGAAATATCGGTACATCCATACAAAACGAGTTTAGCTTGAGAGTTGGGCAAACCTTCAATACAATATTCAATTAACGATTCATCATCAATATGACTTTGACTAGCTAACGCACGCATAGCGATAAAGTATTCTGTAACAGTTTCATTTTGCCTAAGTTTTCGGGAATTAAGAAGCTTATGAACATCAATGGATGAAATTTTGTGCCAAATTCAGTAATTAGGAGCTCTTTAAGATTTTCAAAACAGGTAACATTTTCCAAAGATCATACAAAAATACGCGCTGGATCCACTAATAATTTTTTTGAAATCAAAATTTTATGTACGTCTGTAGTAAAACCATTAGTTGAAAATAATTCTTCTAAGTCAGAGATAAAATTGTGTATTGAATATGAACCTTTTCCTGAAAAGGTACGAGCTAAATCGCATATTTCTCTCAAAATGAACCAAATTGAATTAATGTTTCCTGGCGAAACGTTGTGAACGCTGGATAATTCACAAATTGTTTTCGTTTTCTCTCGAAGTTCGACAGCAGAATAAGAATTCTGAGTCACTAAATTTTTTTCTTCACTTACACTATGCTCGCCAAGAGGTGGGGAGGAAGCGAAATGTTGGCGCGGGGGAGACAGGTGTTGTGGTTTCGTGGTGTCGTTCAAGGTCACGTGTTCAGACGGAACGAAAGGATTGCTATGGGAAGTGGTTTTGGTTTCATTTGTATCGTCATCAGAAGAAAGAATTTCAATAGTACTTTGAAATGAATTTAAATCAGAAAGAGATTCAAAAATTATGTCACATAAAACTTCTTGCTAACCGGAACAGTCGATATACAATAAATTTCACACAGAGATAAAGTCAGCTAAGGAGCATGATTCTAACACTTTTTGTTTATGCTTTTCAACATCAAAATCATCGGGGAAGGAAGTAAATTGTCTTAGTCTTCTACGTGTTGATCGGTCAAATTGATGATCAGATACAATTTCACTTAACAACTTAACATTTTTGGCACTTCCACATTTGAGAGATTTTGCAATGGAAGGTATGTCATTGAGCGATATTTTCGCCATACTAAAAATATATAAAGGAACGGGCTAACCCGAGTTGAAGAGTCGTGGGGAGTACTAATTAATTCTGGGTAGACACACTTCTGCCACCATGTTAGGTGTAATCCCTTCCGTTATCCAAGAATCACTCAGTGTTTAAGACGAACACAGGTTTATTGACGAAGACAGGACATTTAAAACATTCACATTAACACATAGAAACAAATAAACATTTTAGTCGCGTCAAGGTGGTTGAAAATAGTTCTTACTTCTAAGTGGAAAGCTGCACGTCTATATCGCTTTCTCGTCTCTAACCTTTTCTCCGGCGTTCTCTCTGTGAGGGCGCTCGTGGTCAGATTGTAGAGAAGGGTTGAGGTGTTTCCCTGCTCCACGTATACAATGCATGATCAGTTGCATTAGTGGCGACCAGATATTTTTTCGTAACATCAGTTACCTGAAAAAGAACTAGAGAAAGCTTTTATTTATCAAAAACAACACATTTTTTATTCTCTCAATAAATGCTTTTCAGAGAACTGTTTCAATAGCTGTTTTATTTATACCCTTTTGTAGTATTTGTAAACTCTTTTAGATCTACTACTGCAGCGTCTGGCGAAAATTAAAAACATTAAGAGGGTGTGATTATAGAGAAGAGAAAATGAAAACAAATGGTACTTCAATTACTTATTTATATGGCATCTGGAGAAAAAAAATAAGCTATGAACAAAATACTTTTTGCTATAGTTTCATAGTTAGTGATTTCTAAAAAATAAACTCATATTGTTACTTTTATTTATTTATCTGCAGGAAGTGCAAACATAAACCATTTTGAACATTACAGGGACAGCTATTATCTAAACATTTACCATCATGTTTTGAGTTGGGGAAAATGAGTGTATGTCGGTCTGTCTCTCGGTCCGTCGTTCTGTTCCCCCCCCCCCCCCCTTAATAGCTTTTGATCTCGTTGTCCAATTTAAAAAAAAAAAACTTAAAGATCTCAGCGAGGGCCCTTCATTCCGCTATTTTCTTTTTCATTTGTACCATTTTTTGTTAAAATTTTCAGCAGCTAAAAAAACAATCGCTTACAGAGAAATAATTTGAATCCTGATTTAACAGATTGATTTGTTTGGAGAAAACTTTATCGGAAAGAGCTTATGACGTAGAGCGTGTACAGAGAAAAAATTCCACCAGAACAAAAAAAGCCAACGTTCTGATGAAACATTGATCTGAATTTTTTAAGGATAATTTTGAATGAACGAATTAATAATTGAATTAGTGAAAGAAAGAATTGCTAAATGAGTGAATGAATTAATGAATTAATGCAGGAAGAAATAAATGCACGAACGTGATAGTGAAAGGAAAAAATGGAAAAGAAGAAAGATTGGAATAAACAGAAAAGAGCATATGACGTAGAACATGTACAAACAGGTTCATCACGGGCTAAACGGGACTACTTTATCATGAACATTTTTTATTTAGGTTTTAAGGATATTTCTGAACAAATGAATGAATAAATTCTTGAGTGAATGTATGAAGAAAATAACGAATGACATAAATTATAAGTGAATGCATTGATAAATGAAGGAATGAGTGAGTAGAAGAAACATAAAAAATGAGTAAAATTCGAAATTGATTTTTCCGTCCACTTAACAAGTCGAAAGTTGTTAATTCACTGGGTTAACTAAATCAGAATAAAGGGAAATCAAAGCGCTTTAGTTTTCACAAAACGTAATGATCAGCAAACGATGTTTTAGGCAAATTATTATTAAGATTATTTTGTAAGGTTAATTTATAGTATTAACAATTTATTTTTCTTTTTGACATCGTAACAAAATATTTTTTTCTTTCGAATAGAACTATTGAAGACTGTAAGAGATAATTTAAGCTAAAGAGCAAAACTGGAATATGCTATATTTACAAATTATATGTTGGCACTGAGTAGGATCGTATACTTTTAGGCGGAAATTGTTGTGAATCATTCCCCTCCCCCCAAAAAAAACAGTTTTAGAAACTTTACCTATATTAAAAGAATTTACGGTGAAAATTTGAGATTTATATTTAAATAACATAAGCAGTAGCCTTCAGTACTACCGTGTCGCACGGTACATAATTGCAAATAAAACCTTAGAAAAAAATTGAGTTTTACATTCATTCCGAAAATTTGCCTTTTATCCTTACACTGTAGAATGTCTATTCGTAATTTACTTGACTTTCGTTTAAAGATCGAGAGCAAGAGAAGTAGTAGATAAAAATCGGAATCATAAAAGTAAAGCTTGTTAAGGACTACCCAACTATGTAGCCTTCCATGGCCATCTCAAAGATCGAATGGCATTCCATTCCATTACCTGCGAATTTCCTTTGGGATTTGTTGATCTACCTTGAAAGTTCTTTTTTAAGTGTTATTGACAGTTTTTTCTTCTTATTTATTTATTTATTTTTATTTCGACAGAAGAAAATTGGATCTTCAGTAAAGTTCTTCAGTACAATTGTTTAAAAAAAGAGAGAATTTGAGCTCCAGAACTGACAGTGATGTGGAGAAGAATGTTTTCTTTTTGTTGTCAGTAAATGAACATCAGGTCTTGAGCATTAAAATATGGGCTATTCTTTACAACAATACCGCTTTGAACGTTGGTTTCTTTGTCAATGGGAAATGTATTTGTAAACAAAATATAAAATCACAACTAAACAGTTTGCTCAAAAATTAAAAATATGATTATTTCGTACGAAACGCTTCTCGTGATTCTGACCCTAAATCATGTTCGATTATTAATATGTGACTTTGATTAATACAGCTTATTCTGAAATGCTAACTTCAGAATGTATGAAGTTTTTATACGTAAATTCATCATAATTTATATTTTAATCAATAAACAGAGCCGAACAAAATTCAGTAAGTGAGATCAAATAACAGTAAATGATGGCGGAGAAATTTAAAGAAACTTGCGAAAATGTACTTATGAGGTATATCATTACACATTAAGGATTTTAAAAAACAAAGAAAGGCAATGTATATTTCTTGGAAAGGACTTTAAGTCTTTTTATGTATCAAGTAATGTTTATAGATAAAAAAGAAGAAGCACATCCGAAAATCTGGTTACTAGCCAATTTATCCCGCCGTCTGATGATTCGACAAGCACATACCTAGCTACTTCAAAACATTGTTAAAATGAGTTTTTATCTACTGTATACATAAACTTCTACTTACTTTGTAATTTTAATTTCATGTGGTTGACTTTATTTCTTTCTTGTAAGCCAATCATGTGCAATATTGTGTATTTAAAAAGGGTACCCCAAATTTCACGCTAGAAGAAATTTGGATAAAAACCACATGCTTTTAAATAAAAATAACTGAATTTGTGTTTGATTAATAAAGTATACAATATAGGATTCTGTCTGAAAAATCATATCGGGTACATGTCGTCTACTTCTCTGTTGACACATACGTTGAAATTTTCCATGACCGTTTTTATAAGTGTAGCTGTATTTCGTTGAACAGATCTCATTTTTCTTCATCAAGGTGTGAGTGGCCTAGCCTTAGACTTCAAAAAAAAATTAAGGAAAAAGTCTAACAACGTTAAATTGCATGAAATGAGGGCCAATTACGAGCCCCATAATAGAAAATTATATGATCAGTAAATGATTTATGCGATACTTATTTTTTTCTCAAAGACTGTATGACCTGTTGCAAGGTCTTGATGAAACTACATGCCATCCACATCCCTATATTTCAATGCAATCACAAAGTCTGGAAAACTTTGTTTTTCATCAGAAAAAAGTTTGTAATGTAGATTCCGAAATACTGAAAACAAAGTGGACAGTATTGCAAATGCATACATCTAGTTCTTACGAACTGTTGTACGAACAGCTTCAAAAAGAAAATGAGTTTTATGTGAGACATTAATATGTTTCATTTATTCAATAGCTGTTTTTAAAATGAAACCACGTCTGCACCTCAGGGCCAGACTAACGTAAGTCACATAATCACTTCCGTAAAAACTGAAAAGAAGGAGTTCTTTCCTAGTAACAAAGCTGTTAAATGCATTTGGCTACAAAACATAATTATTAACATTAAAAAATATGTGTGCTTTATCCCTTGTTGGTTTCTTTTCATAGTTAAAAAATATCGTTAAATCGCAATTTTTGGACTTACGTTTCTCTGGTCCTGAGATAAACAACTTTGCTCATTTGAATAATATTGTGTAATGGTTTTAAAATACCTATTGATGTTTTCTATTTATTTTCTAAGTGTTAAAATAACAGATTATTTTTATGCTGTATATTTTATGATTCCTTTCGCAAGTATGATTTATATATATATATTTTTTTTTTTTGGTGAAGTTTGGTTTCAGGTTGTTTGAGGCAAAGAACTTTGCTCATTTAAATAATAGTGTGTATTTGTTTTAAAATAGCTATTGTTGTTTACTATTTCTTTTATAAATGTTAAAACAACAGATATAAAAGAAATAGTAAACAACTTATGATATATATTCATGTCGCAAGAAATGAATATATATCATAAGAGAAAGAAAGAAATATTAAACGACTTATGATATATATTCATGTCGCAAGTATGATTTATATTTTTAGGAGAAGTTTTGTTTAACCGTTTGTGGGAGAAAATAGTTCCATAATTTAAGAAATCAACTATAAAATGTTATTCACTCTTTAATTGAGATATATTTTAATTCATGGTTTTGCTATTTTAGAAATCGAAGCAATCATACTTTTGTTTGACAACTGCGAGAAAAAGGAAATTGCTGTTTAATTATGTCTTCCATGTAAACACAATTTTTCGTTTTTGCATATAAAACCGATAAAAAAAATCAAGCGAAAGGTTTTTTTCTACGCCATAAAACATGTTCTTTATTACGGATACATTATCTGACGCATCTTAAGAGAGAAAATGGGGAACTAAATATTCCATTCCATAAATAGCTCATTTGTTGGAAGTATTTCATTGAAAGATAAGACATGGACTATAAGCGTCGTAGCATTTTCTCATGACCTCTCTTATAGTTATGGCATTCAACGTTTTCTTCCAGTAAACGGGGAATTGGATTCGTTGTTAGGCATTATTTATGGCACATTCAAGTGTCTTGTTTATAACAACTCTTAATGCATAAAAGGTAATGAAGTTTTAAGATTATCTAGAGTTAGATTTTCTCGTTTACTGTCACAACAAGAATTCATTTTGAATGACTACAATTACTTAAAAATAACTTCGGGAAAGTTTATTTTTATTGCATGTGATGGTTTTTCCTTTCTGAATAAATCTAGTAAAGCCATGTATTTATTATGTTTTTATCGAATGATATGTGTTTATTAAAATAAAACTTCTATTGACATGATTAGAGAAAATTTTCAGCTTGTGACCAACTAATGAAAGAGCAGTCACGTCATAAATTAGTCCTTAGTCAAAGTATGCGCACTGTCATAGCTTTTTTGGCTTATACGCTACTGTTTTAAAGTCGTCTACCATCTGAAATAATAATCATCCATATTTGAAACTACGAGAATTATCAAATTTGAGCTAGAAAAGCATACTTTTAGAGTTTTAAAGCAAACATTTTTAACAAATCTACAAGTGACATATCATTTAAAATTCTAACGTAGAGACAATGCTTGTTGAGGCCTAGTACCTACTACTTAAAGTAGAGACAATGCCTTTTTGTCGGGAGGCCTAGTATCTACAATTTAACGTATAGACAATGCTTGTCAAGGCCTAGTATTTGCATTTAACATAAAGACAATGCTTGTGGATGCCATTAAAAGCAATATCTTCATTGATAGTTTATCCTATTTGTTTTACATTAATTTTGCCATTTTGTTTATCTTTGGATGTAGGGACTTAAAAGATGCTCCTCTCATTACTTTCAATCATTTTATACTGCATTTTGTTCCATTCTAACATTGCTTTTATATTTCGAACTCCCGATCGCAGTAGCCAAGAATGTCTTTTTTTCTGTAAATGTTTTTTTGTTGGTTTTAAAAAAATTAAAATGGTTTTTGGAAGTTTTTCCGGCAAATTTTTTCACCAAAAATTTCCAATGAAAAATTTCCCCAGGAACATAATCATTCTTTCATGCGGTACCATTATAGGTAAATGCTTCTTGAGAATGTTGACGCTAATTTTACCACCAGAGCAGGTATCCGGGCTCTGACGATGGAAATTGCACCAAGATTTAAAGATTTGGCAGCGAGCGTACAATCCAAATAGATACTCAAGGGAGCTTTTACATGTCACATAATCATACGTCATGGGCGCTGACGATTTTCTGCATCTCGAAAATTCTCCAACTTGTGTCAGAATTTGAATTCACAAATGTGGGCGTATGAAATGCCTTACGACTACGCCACATAACCAGTATTTTTCTGTAAATGTTTAAGGTCATTAATTCGTTATACCAAGTATGAAATGATTCTAAATTGGTACTCAAAACTTTTTCTCTCGTAATCTTTAGAGCAATTTTCTGCTTCACCATTGCTTCAATAATCATTTTTTACTTACATTTGCCACCAGTCAATGTTTGTGCTGTTAAAGTAAAATTTTATACTTAAACTATTAAAAAATATTCTTCATATACTTTAAAAATCGGCAGTGAGTACTGGTTGCCCTTTGTTACGCTTTCTATTTTGCTATGTAGCTGAAATTTTCTCTATCCTGAAACTGATTAAAAGGCAACCCCATAGTGTCTTAGATAGCGTACATATTTTCCCTTGCTTGTTAAAATTGCAATTTGATTTTCATTAAAATTTCATCCACATCAAAAATTCAGCAAAAATATTATTTGTTCCAACATAGTTTTTGATGATTTTTGGATACTATAATGTGTCTATATAAGTAGAAAATCAAAATACAAAACAATTTGTTTTAAACGAATGTGCGGAACAAAACGTAGAGAAGTATTCAAAGATTAAAAGAAGTAAACAATATAATGTTTCTCTTTACCGAGCATTTGTTCTTGCTTTGCCCTTAAGGGGAAATGGAAAAGGGAATTTTATATAGTAGTTTTAAAACTCCAGGAAATTATTTTTTTACTGTTTTAAGAAATCTAAAATCGCTCTATGACAAAACTTTACACCCAAAAAATTTTAAAGAGTTTCTGAAAGTATTTGAACCCATTTTATACTTCTAGTTTGTTTTTATACTTTCTTGTTGAGCGAACGTTAAGATGCATAAAACACCAACTGATTTACTTAGAACTTTGTTTCTTTACTACAATTAACATGGTTCATAAGATCTTCAAAGTTGCTGAATTGTAAAACATTATCGTAAAGGTATTTTGTGTTATGATTTTTGTTTTGTTTATTAATGTTATTGTTATAATTATTTTTTTCAAACAAGTAATTTTGCTGTTAAAATGTTATAAAAATGAGTAATTTAAATATAATAATTCCGTTTATACAAAGTGAAACAAACACGTCTATATTTTTTTCACTTTCGCTTAATTATTTTTGGTTAAAACAAAAATAAAATGAAAAAACTCTAATTAATTCGTATGACCCTTTTCTAATTAATCATCCTAAACCAATTTATTTTGGAACGTTGGCTCAGTATTTTTCAGATTTAAACTAGAGTTATGTAGTGCTAAATTATGTAGTTTAAGAAAAGCATTTTTAAAGTCCACGAAAAGCTGCAAATAATATGATCAAATCAACCTCACAGTAATGGCATTGAATAATAAAAAATAATAAACCTCATTTTTTATGTAGGAAACGGAGTGTATACATGTATATGTAGGTATATCCCCGGTACAAATCCCAGTTTACGTCAAATTTTGACCAAATTTGGCACTAATATATTTTGTTAGCCAGGAATGACCCCGGAGGTTCACAAAAATAATCAGAAGCTATGGGGGGGGGGGGGGTAATAAGTAAATTTATGATTTTTTTTTTTTTTTTTTTTTTGACTTAAAAATGAGCAAGTGATGTTCTCAGTTTTAAGTACCGATGCTTACTTCATTTTCACGGCAATAAATAAAAATTAATACAGCAAGTTTACATTCATAGTTTTCATAATTCATATTTTAGATGTTTACCTTGATCATCTGCTGTTAACTCTCTAATGCCCAAATCCGCCTCAAGGCGGACGACGATAAAAAAATGGGCATTACAGGGTTAACCCATCCTCGTGTCTACTGATTCGTCATTTTACTGACGCAGTAGAAACCGCCAATTCGTCAATACGAAGGCGGAGTTACTGAGTTATTAAGAGCCAATTAGGTTAACCACAGGTTTCGCCAATCCGCGGTCTCGCCCATACCTGTCATGATGCATGGAAGGTGTGGACGTAGGGGATTAACCCTTTAATTCCCAACTCCGCCTCAACGGGGGACGACGATAAAAAAAAATTGGGCATTAGAGGGCTAAGATTAACTTTTTCAAGACTTTTAGACTATTAGACTTTTTTCAACGATTACTTCTTCAGAACAATAGTATTTCTATCTAAATTAAGGAACCATTCTTTGCGTGAGACGTCAGAGCGATTCAAGAATGTGAGTAGTCCGACGAATCTGATCAGAGCAGGTATGAAAGAGGAATAACTCGTCTTGGATTAAGCGTTCGAGTTTAATATCGGTAATTTCGGACCGCAGGCAATAAAACAAGGAAACATAACGTACGAGTAGATGATCAAAGCTCTTCTGAATTGGGCTATGCAGAAATTTGACATGGAATTACCTTTAAAACACTCGCAGCTGGTACCGTTTGGAAGCCAGATAATCCAACTGTCCCATGCACACACTTGACGTTTTAAAAAACGATATTCAGTGCATCTTTCGAAAGGGTTTTTTCAAAATTGCCCCCTTTCTCCCTACTAAATAAAAGAAAATAATGTGTTTCAGCATAATTTAGAAAACTAATTAACATTTTATCTATTTTTTTGCATATATTTAACAATACAACATTACTTTTGCAGGTACGCATGGATTAAAAAGGCCTATATTATTTATGCACATGAGTTTGATGTTTTAATGATTAATAAGTAATTGAAAAAATATATTCCCAAAATTGTACACATCAGTTCATTTAAATATAGTTACGCTTATGGGTTTTAAAATTGCAGCTAATTTAACTTTAGTATATTATGTTCGTTTCGTTGTAAAACAAAATATTTCGTTTAGTCAAAATTATTTGTAGCTATGTTAATATTGTTTCCTTACGTAACGGAACTGCAAGCGTTTTTACCCTTTAAATTGAATAATACCCGTAAATATAAAAAACTCGTGAAATATGAATAAGAACATTACTGAACTTTGAATGCAGTCCTAAGTAAAGATTTCTTTGAAGATCCCATTTCTAAAAGATTAGTCAGAAAGAATTTTTCCAGCCTCCTCTTTCAGAAGTTTCTCGTTAATCTCTCATTCAATTTTTCCTTTATGGTGCAATAAAATAAGCTTGAATCTAGAATGATTGCTTTAAGAAAAAAGGAGGTATTTTCTGATAAAAGGAAATGCGAAACATTAATCGATTTTAGGAACCATTTGAAAGAAAATTAGAAGCAAAACCTAGATTTGATTTTTTTTTTTTTATAATTTATAATTTTGTTTTAGTTTTTAATAATGTGTGCAAGGACACCCAGTGTCTTTAATGTTGCTCTATATTACGATTCCAGTTTCTATTGAGTTGCTCATTTATTCGAAGCTCAATAAAAAAAAATGAAACACAATTTAAAAACACAGTTCAAACTCTTAACCCCTATAAACAAAACTGAACCAAAATTATTTTATGTATTACAAACAAAATAGTAAAATTATGAATATGAATGTAAAAGTATGAATATTCTGGAACTAACAAAAACAATTATACATTTTTTTAAAAGAAACTGACATTGGATAATACAAGACAGAATCTTAAAAAGAAAACAAAGCAACAAAATATTTCACATTTTATCCATATTTCTTAATAAAATTAAGAGAATGTTCACTGGTTCGAAAATCATGTTTTTATTTCATATTTGTTAAAAACTACTGAAGACGAGGCTGTCGTTCTTGTAAATATATCAAGGTATTTGCTGAAAGGAGATTCTGCTTGGAGTAAAATTTGGCTTGGAGGGAAATTTCTTTTCTTAAACATGAAAAATCTTATTTTTTTTGCTTTTTTTAGATTTTATGCGAGAATTTTTCTTAAGACGGGGGTTACTTGTTACGGAGTTTCGTCATATCATTAGCATTATTAACTTGATTCGTATGAAATTTTTGAAAAATTAAGGAAAAGTATTTGCTATGTAAATACAACTCTTTAGATTTCTTCTAGCAGTTTAGAATAACTTTTTGTTTATTTAACGAGATATTTTTTAAGAGTTTTAAATCTAGAATTTACATTAAAAAGGATTTGAGCCTTTTACGTCTAAACGTATGGGGACACAAACATTCTTAACAGTTGTCTAAACTTTTACATCATCTTTGTCATGAAATCAAAGTTTTATCCATACATGGTAACCAATTGAGAGCTTTGCTTGTTAGTAAGTGAAGGTGAAGCAGATTAGTCCTGTTTGCTTAAAGAACTTTAATAAGCCATGTTTTTTATAAAACCATTTATGTGTTTTTTTTTATGTTTTTTGAAAAAAAAAAGTGCACATTTAGTCCAAACGGCCCATGGTCGGGACTAGATATGGGGTAGGAAAGAAAAAAAGTTAGCTATTTCCAGAAAAAATATTGATAACACTAAACCTCATCAATAGCTACTTTTAAAAAAAAGAAAAATCGATTGAAAAACATAAGAGAAAACGTTAATTAACTGTTTTGTCTTTGCTTGTTTTTATACAGATAAATAAATCAACCGTTGATGAATATGAATAAATCTTTAAAATATTAAATGAATTAGATTATAATATGGACAGGTGTTGTATTGGTAATTGGGGCACTTTGGACAGCTTTTGGGGCAGATTGGACGTTGTCCAAAGTGCCCCAAGGTTTACTGTCTAAACTGCCCCAGAGGCATTAAATAGGGCAAAAGGTAAATATATTTGTATTAACCAAATTTGAGTAAATTAAAACATTCACACAGCAGCTCAAGATAGTACACGTTGGGACCAAACGAAGAAATCCTAAATAATGCGTTGAGAGCATGTAATAAAGCAAGAACTAGGGAATTAGAAAAACTTTCCGTATCAGGCTGTTTACAGCTATAGAAAAACTGAGCCAACGTACATAACCTGATGCAAGCTGCTTAGGGTCCCCAAAATTTTTTTATCAACTCATGTCATTTTCCAGCCAGCAAACCCGGGAAATTTTAAATAATACTGGTTTACAAAGGGACACATTGGAGAAACACAACATACACGTTGGAAAAAAAATTACCTTTAATGCGCAATAAACGCAGTTAAAGCAAGGTAGTGATCTTGACATCATCTATATAGCATTCGGTTAAATCTTAAGACATTACCATTAAATTTTGATAAACACGTTTGAACTTTTAATACAACTCTTAGCTCAGAAATTCAATCTGAGATCTGCAGCTTATATCTATTTCATTATTGTTTCCCCTTCAGTGATTTCACAGATGAGCAACAAATATCCACTATTTTATATTTAAGATAAGGCATCACAAACGTCAAAACGAGTTTCTTTTAAATTATCTCTTTAGCGTGAGCAGCATATACAGGATATTTTAGATTTAAAAAAATGAAATTAAATTAAGAAAAACCCTGGGGATGTGAACTCACGTGTATGTAAAAACTACATGTAATCATCTAACTTAAAACCTATGAACAAAAGTTTAATAAGCATAAAATAGTTCAATTTAGTCTAAACGCAATTTTAGTAGTAGCTTAAAACCAAATATCGAAATGGATATTAAAGTAATATATTTTCCCCCCTTAAGGCGTGAAGTGTAAAAACCGTAAAATACCGAATATGTTATTCTTTATTCAGTTTTAAAAATGCATTGATAATTATTAGCAAGTATTACTTACAAACTTTTCTTTGAAAGCGCAAGTAAACACTTGTTCAATTAATTCATATTACATTTCTCATCCTGAGATACATTTAAATATTAGAAAAAAAAAGCACTTTTCTTATAACAAAAGGAAAAACGCTTGAATGCCTTAAAGGGAGTGGATTCTTAGCTTTGGTTTAGAAGACGTGCGATGGATAATAAATTTAATATACTTTATTTAATTTCAGCTTTTGCAATTAAAAAACTATTTTATACAAAAATATTACAATTTTCTCAAGCTTAGATTTCAAAACTCTAATTATTTCAATGTTGTAAAAATGTTTCAACGTAATATAAATGGAGACTTTTAAACTTCTTTCTGAATGTAAATAATAATAATATTAATAACTATAACAAAAAGTGTTTGTTAATAGTTATAAGCTTTTTTTCATGCTATTTGTTGTTGCAAAACCTAGGTCTGCTCCAAAAAGAAAAAAAATCAAACAGAAATAAGAATTTGATGCATTTGACTGAGTTATAACGAGGAATCACTGAGACATTAGCTGAGGTGTAGCGGAAAACCCATATACAGCAGCAAAATAAATTTGCATTATTATTTTCCTAAATACATAATTTGCATCCATTTTCAGAAGCTCAATAGCACTTGCTTAACAAAAATAAACCAACACCATTTAAAAATTGTTTTTAGCGAGCTTATAACATTTTTAAACACTTTAGTTTTGAAACGCAAGATTTTTTTTTTTACAATTATCTGTGAGTTAGCAGTTGTTAACATTATAATTTTCTTTAAAAAAATATCAAGGAAATATTAAGTATTCTCATAATCAATTGTTGGTTTAATGTTTTCTTTCTATGTAAATATAAATACGTAAAACCTTATTGTTGCCGGAAATACGTGAAAGATGATCTGGGTTCTTTTTTCTTCTTTTTAATAAAGATTTTATTGCATTACAAATATATGTTTGAATGTTTGATACCATATAAATGGTTAAAGTTATAGTAGAAAATAACTACGGGAAATATTCAACGAGTACTTATTTTACAATTTAAGACAGCTCCTTCTAACTTTAATTCTTCTTTGTAACTGCTACAATTTAATTTTTATAAATAATTGCATTAGGATGATTGTTCTTCATATTAACTGAAGGCTACGTAGAAGTTGCATTGGTGTATTATTTAATGTACTTGCACAGATTTTCTATCCATCATACTTGATAAGAAGAGCGCATAAAGCTTAAAAAGCATTTATTTACCAAAAATATTTATTCAAGAAACTATTTTTATCTTGTTTTGTTTAAAGAAACATGTATAAAAACCAGTGTAAGGTTTCATTCTACATTTTCGTAAAATAAGGGACAACTTTTAGATAAAATCTGCAGAAACAATTTTAAAACATTCAAGTTTATCTCTTTTATTATGTTGGTTTTTCTTTTTTATCTTTTTTTCCACCTACGCACAGCGAATGCCCGTCATTGTAACTTTTTTGTATAGCTATGGAAAAAGTGATGCATTAAAGATTAATATGAACTATTCATTTATAACGTCAAATGCGTACCAGTACATATGCATGGATAATTAAAACGTTGCAGATTATAGAGATGCAAAAAAAAAAAAAAAAAAGAAATGACAAGACAGACAAGAAGAACATCTATAAAAAATGCCCGTTTCTTTCTTTCCTTTATCCCTTCTTATGCACTGTAAAAAAAAAAAAAAAAAAAAAACAGTTCAACGTTGCACCATAAATATGGTGAAAGCTGAAGGGCTGCTGATGATTGAACCAAAATAATGGTTCAAGCAGAAGTGTGAAATCTAAAGTTACACCTTTAACCATAATTTCGGTTCAACCTTGAACCAAGAAGACGAACCTGGCACCCGGACGGAAACAGAGAGCCGCCATCTTGTCAAGCTGTGACTTGAAGCATTTATTTTTCACAACAGTAAAAGGTAAGTAAACTTCAATCTATATATATAATTTTTTGTTTGATATTTCTTGTTTTCTGTGTTTGTATGTATTAATACGCACAAAATTGGTTGTAAAGCCTATTTGAAAAATTTTGTTATCATATACCGATCCAGTACCTTTTGTGTTAAATTGACTAATTAACTTTATTGAAAATTTTAAACCTGTGTATACTTATTTAATTTTGCTTCAATATTAAACTATTTTTTTTACCTGATTTATCATTCACCCCCATACATTTTACTTTTGGTTCTCCTGACCTACATTTAAAGTTGTAACGTTGACTTGTTTACATTTTAAAAATTGCATCTATTATCGGGATTTTTACTCTAAATCATTTATTTTTTTCATTTTTATTTCCAAGAATACTTTTCTACAACGTTACCTTTCTAGCTGCACCTTTAATTTTTATTTAATTGTCTGTGGCTGTCTTTTTAAAATTTATTGAACTTATTTGTTGTTCGACCCATTTTGCACAATTTTTACCCGTAGTTTTTATCAAATGCGTAGCCGGTGGAGGGGGGGGGGGCGGGCGAAGATTCGAACCCATCTTCACATGCTATAAATGACAATTTGAATATTCTGATAAGAAAACCTCATTTGTATAAAATTCAGTTCTTCTGTTTATTTCCGATCCCGTAGCTGAAGGGGTGAACATTTCTAAAATTTTGTATGCTATAAATGAAAATTTGAAAATTAGTGAGTAAAAGATAGTCTGATAAGAAAACACTCATTTATATAAATGTAGTTAGTTGAATTTTGATTCCAAGGCCACAGCCAGGAAGTTGGGGGGGGGGGGAGAATCCCTCCCGCCCTGAAATTTTTACATGCTCTGAAGGATAATTTGAAAATCAAAAATATTCTGATAAAAAAACAATTTCATCAACTTGACCTATGCCCCCCCCCCCCCTCGAAAACCGATCCAGGTTGTGGCTTTGATTTATAATGATTCATACTTCCTAATCATTCGAACTAACTATTACACCAAGAGCAGGTAAAACCAGTTTTGTATTCAAAACATGTCTACTATAGGAATTTTTTGTGAAATTGGGTCAATTTTGCGTGATTTTCGAAATAGCAGTTTCGTTGCCTTTATCGTCAAATTAACTTTTTTCCAAAATTTTCAACCTGTGCATGTTTACTTGATTTTTCTTCAATATTTGCTTGCTTCTTACGTGATTTAATACCCCCCCCCCCCCCACGTATTTTACATTT
Organism: Octonoba sinensis; assembly: GCA_038502835.1. Taxonomy (NCBI): domain Eukaryota; kingdom Metazoa; phylum Arthropoda; class Arachnida; order Araneae; family Uloboridae; genus Octonoba; species Octonoba sinensis. The sequence continues at coordinate 103,405,839 of CM076602.1, read as the reverse complement.
TGCTCTGGCTCTACACTTGCAGATGTAACAATGATTTGTTTACGTACTGAAAATTGCATGTTTTCTTATTACATTTATTGCAACATTATTTTTTCTCTCGTTACTACCAAAACGCTTTTCCGAACTGTTATCTTTCTCTTTTCTGCTCTTTACATCTATATTTTTTAACTAACTGCTACCAGTGGTGGATTTTAGACTACTTTTTACTTCCTGGCGTTCTCTCTGGAAGTTATTCCTGGATCCGACCCTGACTACTGTTGTATTTTCAAAATAATTAAACTTTCATTTTTCCACCACGACTGCCATTTTACAGAATTTTCACCCATAATTTCTTCTAAAATTTCGTTCCAATCATTCTAAAAAAATTAAACAAATGAACCTATTTCAATAATAGAGTTTTAGAAATTAGGGAAAAAGTTGCAATCGGAGATTTCAGATCTCCAAATGCAAAATAGATGTTTTATCAACAAAAACAGTGCACGGTCGATGTCAACAGAACATTGACTAGACGGCATACAAATCAGATACGCTTTACTGTCAGTTCTTTTATATCTTTACAGGGATCTTTACAGGGTCTTACTCATCTGGGCTGTCTTAGCCTGAAGTGCCACGAACTACTGCACGTTTTAGCCTTGGGGTAACATCTGTGCCGGAGCCCCCCAATAATTTTTAATTATTGTTATTTGTGCATTTCATGGTTTTTCAATTATGTTTTCAGTCATCTTTGTATGTAAATAAATAAATTTAATATTTTTGATGCTAAAGAGTGTTGAAATAAATTTTTGAAAAATGTTACATATTTCAGAAATTTAAAATGCTCGCTATCAATTAATTATTAACTATATTTATAAGCAAAATTTCAAACGCCCTTTTTGTTAAAACGATCTGTTTACGAACATAAAAAAGTGTACATATATTTTCAAAGGCCTTCCTTATGGGAGGTGGCTTAAAAATTTTAACAGTGACTTATATTGCAATTTTGAAAAATATAACTAAATAACATAGTTACTTAAAAAATACAATTAGTTTCTGATACAGTGCATTGGGATGTTCATATATATAAATATATGAATAAATACATTTATATATATGGAACATTGAATCAATTATTGAAACGATGGACTTCCTAATAGCAATGAATCTGTTCTTAGAATTAAATCAAATAATTAGCAAACACTCAAATTAAATTCACGTACTAAAAAACAGAAAATTCGCTTTGCAAATTAAAATTGGTAATAAGCTTGTTTTCTGTCTAACTCTTGAACATAAAAAAATAAAATTATTTATGTTAAAAGTCACCATTGCAACATAAAATGGTGCAGTTCAAACTTCACTTTCATGCTACAACTCTGAGCTATCCCTATTGGAAAAAAAATCCCGGTTTGTACTGGTTTTGTACTGGTTCCAGTATTGTTTGTACTGGTTCCAGTATAGTTTGTACTGGTTCCAGTATCATTTTGATACCGGTTTTGTGATTTTTTCCAATAGGGATGACAGTGGCTAGTAGGAAGTCCGTCGTTATGATTTAGAGTTGAACCAAGATACCAGTTAAAATAAAATCTATGGTTAAGGTTCAAGGTTGAACCATAATACTGGTTAGAAAAAAATTTGAAATCATGGTTCAAAGTTTAACCGTAATACTAGTTAGAAAAAATTCCGTAATCATGGTTCAAAGTTGAACCGCAGTACTGGGTAAAAAAAAAATCCGTAATCTTGGTTCCGTGCTGAACCACATTCATGGTGAAACTAGTAAACCATCATAATGGTTCAAATTAGTACCATCTGTTGGTTGCAGCTGCATTTCATCAACTTTTAGTGAAAGGTTGAACCAGAATTTTTTACAGTGTGCAATGTAACATTTGCGATTCAAAGCAAGACTTTTAACGCTAAAATGTGTCCAAAGTATACTACGCTTACATTCCTTTCATTGTTCTTTTTCTTCCAATGCATTAAAATAATCATTTATATAGGGATAAAAGAGCTTCTTCTAGAAATTTACAGTTCTACTTTTCAGTTTTTCTAAATGACACAAACAGCTGTGATTATTTTTAGGCAGCTGTAATAAATATATGTTCTCCAATGTTAGTTTTCAAGACTCTGGAGTCTTTATGAAGAATTTCTGCTTTCTTTCAGAAAAAAGGTGTTAAAAGTTTTTCATCAATTCAATAGGCCATTTTTGAAGCACTTGATAAACAAAGCAATAAACGGTGTGATTTCTAAAGTATGAAAAATATATGCAACGCATGAAAAACATTGTTTTTTATTATAATTAAATTACATCATCTCACTTGAAATGATTGATTTTAATTTGTATTTATATCATAACAGTAAATACAAACACCACAAGCGATTTTTTATTGGTTTATCGGTTATATGAGTAATAAACTTAAATAAGCATCATTAGAATTAGAGCATAATTTTCTCTCTACTTGTATTATTATTATTTTTTTATTTTAAAATTTACTTGATATTCAAAAAATTTGGGAAACTGAAACAAAAATATAAACGATAAACATCAAAAGAAAATATATGCTTAACTAACTACTATTTTAACAAACAAAGCAGAAATATTTTTTAAAAATATTTTTTCAAGTTAATAAATAGTGATAACACATTTTCCGAGGAAATATTACTTAGTGAAAATCGCATGCAACGAAATTTTTCATCAAGCAAAAACAGTATTAAGATTTCTGTTTCGGAAAAATTAAAACGGATTGCATTAAGAAAATATTTTCCATCTAATTAAAAGTTAAAATGTAAAATAAAGTTGCACTTTGGAAGCAACCAAAAACAGGCATTATCTCACATTTATGACACAGTGAATAAAGAATATAAAAATAAACATAAGCAGAATGAAAACGTAAAGTATCCAACAAGTACTTTTATAACGAAGACAAGAAACAATTTTAAAGCAATCGGTTGAAAATAGCTTATTATAAATAATACGAAAAAAACTTTTTAAGGACAGTAATATTAATTTCATAACACATTGTGATAGCTGGTTAAAATTAATGTATCTCAAATCAACACGTAAAATTATAACTAATACATCAAATGAAAGAGCAACTGAAACAGTTTTACGTACAAGATTACAAGTTTTTAATGTGAGGATTTTTCGTCCCACGGCACACATCAAGTCGATAGCCCAGTTCTTCACAAACTTTGTTTAGTGTTAGTAGTGTAATTTTTGCAACGGCTGCCTCAGTCCGTTTTCTTAGGTCGGGTAGGTCAGCTGGTAGAAGAGGCACACACACACACGATCCTTTTTGAACACCCATAGGTAGAAATCACATGGCATGAGATTGGGTGAGTATGGATACCATGCGAAACAAGCTGGGCCCTTTGCGGCCAATCCAGCGTTCGAGTACAGTGATGTTCAACTAATCGTTATTTGCAAACTTATGATACTATCTACAGATATTATTAAGATTTGGGTGATCACATCTGAAATCAATCTGTAATGCACGTTCTGCAATAACTTCATATTCGGTCTTTGCAAACTACAGAACACAAAAATATTCCTATTCGCGTTCTTTCATTTTTGCTACTAGCGCATGCGCAGAGGATATCTAGTGCATGCGCGTACCAACTAACAAAACTGTTTGAGTTGCTCTTTCATTTCATGCTATAATTATGATTTTAAGTTTTACGTCATAAATACTACAAAGAGTTAAAACCACGATATTCTTTTGGAAATACTCTGCACTTCAGTTTTAAAGGATTTCGAATGGAATGGAAAAGTGCATTATATATAATTGTAATGCCTTTATTATGAAAATTCTTGGCACTATAGAAGTTGAAACTACATGCTGCTAGTTTTTAAGCAATACATTACTAGTTTTTAAGCAATAAACTAGACTACATATTGAAACATATTCACCCCCTTTTACAGATATCTGCATTATTTACTATATCCCTGTAATTGGAAGCATAACAAAATTACCATATATTTTCCCCTTATTTTGGATAGTAATTTAAACAATAAGTACACAGTACTTAATTACGTAGGCATTTTTCTAAAACTTTATTCTTCTAATTCAATTTACGTAAATAACAGTCAATAACTTGGCTTAAGAGCTTCAAGCTCATTCATTTACTTCAAATGCAGAAACATAGTTTTACCGCTGACATCACTTACTCACTCTGATTAATTTATCTTGCAAATTTTGAAAACATAAATTAAGAAGTATAATATATTACCAATTCTAGAAGTGCCTTGGAAACATAAACTACTGCAGAGCATTTATCATTAGCTAACATGGATATGCAACTTCGTTAATTCCGTTTTAAGTTATAAATACCTTTCACCTCACAGTTTTAAATGGAAAACCTTAGCACAGCTTTCAGCTTCAATATGAATAAATTCAAATTATTATATTACTTTTTGTCAAAAGAAAGTTGTTGAATACTCCTTGCGAATTTCGAAATTCTATAAAAGCTCAACATTTCTCAAGCGTGAGTATTTTTGTTAGTTGTTCCATTATTCAAAATGCGAAGGTTCTTTTCTGTAAAATAATAAAAGGAATTAATGATTTGTAATTATTTTTTTCTCTCAAAGCAATATTGTAAAAAATTGTAATATTTCACATATTGTAACTCTTCACATATTGTAATTCTTTGCATACTTTCTTCTTTACTTATTGCTCACGCTTCATTACTTTTATTAAGTTATTCTATCAATTTAAAAGCAAAATGAATGTTCTGTAAAATATAAAGAAATAATCAAATGTATTGTAATTACTTATTTTTTCTTAATACTGGTTCTAATAATGTTATAGAATATTTGAGGAGTATTTTCAAATATTATATTGATTATTCTCCATTTTGTTGATTTACCATTTGTTAAAATAATGTTTTGATTTTCAAAACTAGTAACATAAGTTATTTTTTTTTTAAAAAAAAAAAGAAGAAATATAGTTTTATTAGTGCTAAAGATGCATAAAAAATCGTCTTTCTGATGCATGAAAGCCGGTACGCTCTCGTAATTGCAGGATTTTCATACTTGATTATATACGATTTTTGTGTCCAAAAGTGTGAAACAAGATATTTTCAAAGAAAAATAAGTTGGAATCGTTTTCCTCAATTTCTAAAACAATCCCTATTTTGTATAAGGCAAGTAAATGTTACTCTGTCTACGGCATGATTTTATTTTCTCTATCTGTAATATTTTTGGAAGAAAATTACATAAGTTCTTGGAAAATTAACTTCATTCTTGAAAAATTAACTTTCTGAAAAATCATTGATATAGTGTTTTAACAGAAAATGTTTCAATATATTAGTTACAAATTCTCTTAAAATCTCAAATTCCTTTTTAGGTGTTAGACAATCAAGTAATTATGAATACAATTTCTGCTCATGTGTGTTTTCTTAAGCTCTTTTAAACACAATATCAAAACTAAATAACACAGCCCCTTGTTCTTCATTTCCTCTCTCTCTCTCTATCTCTCTCTTTTGATTGCATATAATGTATCTTACTTTTAGACCTTCAACTGTAAACGTTCAATTATAACCAAAAATTCAATTTAATTGCTCGCATTTCATTCAACTGTAAAAAAAATCTCTAAATTGTCCTTTAGTGCTAAAATCCACAAATTTATGGGCGATAAAATTGTGAAACAAACATTATTTTAAATGTGCATTTCACAAAAAGTTACTTCGAATGTTCTTCGCTTTAATAAAACTATTTTTAACATGTGTACAATTAATTGACAGTAAGTTTTTCATCTTCACTTAGAGGTAAACACGAATAAGCATAGAAATAAACATAATTATATCAAGGCAATATTTCTTTCCATATAAATATATACATGAAAGTAAGAAAAGAAAAAAGCAAACGAATAATATTTGTAGTCGTAAGACTCATTAAGAAAGTTAAACTTTTTTTTTTCTTTCAATGCACATGATATATTACATTTAACAAATTAAAAAGAAACAAGTCTTTTTTTATGACGTTACTTAACTGTAGAAAACAAAGTAGAAACAATCATGAACTTTTCGTTTATTAACAAAGAGCCATTAGTTCCTCCATTGCACCGTTTTTGGTATTGGTTTTTAATAAAGGAGCTTCGAATTTGTTTGAACGAAATGTGGGTAAGCATAGTGAATTGCACATAAATAATCGAAAGCAATTAAAAACAAAAACTATGCACAGGGTTAATCATTTTTTTCCTAAAAAAATGTAAATAATAAAAATTGTGTCTATGATATATTAAAAAAGAAGTCGTGAAAAGAACGTATTACGAGTAAATAACGCATTTTATCGTTATAATTATTTTTATACGATTTGTATTTTATGTTTATTTAGTTTTATAATTTTTGTTATGTATGTCTTGGTATTTATGTTATGTATGTATCATCCTTTTGCTCCAAAACACAAATAATTTGTGATGTCCCTCTACTTAAAAAAGGAGAATGAAAGTCGAAATGGAAAATTTATTCCTAATTGCGTTGACAAGAGGGCAAAAAATACTGATTCGCATCTCGTTCATCCAAGTTCATTTTTGATGTTCAGAGATTTTATATGGAAATAAATACATCATAACGAACTTCAATGTCGTTATTGTTTAATCAAAACTTTTTTTCTTCATTCGTTTTCTTTCATGAAAATTTAAGGAGTAAATTTAAAAACTGAATTGAAATATAAACGTCATACTGCATAGACGTAAAAGTGTTTAAATAAGTTAGGCAGTAGATAGAAATAAAAATAATAATCAAATGAAATATTCATCTGACAAAGACGAAAAGAAAAAGCTATTTCTTCGAATTTTAAATGAAGCCTATGCAAAAAATTATTAGATAAGTGCGTGAATACTTTGATTTCTTTTGAGACAACATTTTTAATTTTTTTCAATTATGCATTTAGTACAGAAAACAAAAAAAATAACTTAAGTCTTTTTGAATGCAGTGAATTTTGTATCCAATAACTTATTATAAAATACGTCAAAAATAAAACAATAAAATATTATTTTAAACTGTTTTGATGCTTTTATGAACAATAATAGTTAGTTGAAACCAGTCAGTTTATAATTATTAACAAGAAGTTCCGTCCGACCCAAGCAGACCTGGCGCAGGATGGTAACAGCGGAGCGAAATTCCACGGGTTTTCCGACTGGGGGGGCCGCCAGAGCTGCAGCTGCAAACCACCGGGAATGGCGGACCAAGCTCGCGGCCCCATGCGCCACCTAAGCGTAATGAGTCTCAAGTCAAGTCAAGTCAATAACATGCTTTATTGTCATCTTACGCCGGCAAACAATCGAAGCACCAGCAAAAGCCACATCAAGAAATAATGTATGAAAATAAAATGAAAAATAGTTGTTAAAGCACAATAAAGAAAAATTCAGCAACAAGATACTTCATATCATTACATCACATATTTTTAAACACATCATACATTGATGCAAAATTGCGAAAAAGAATTCATTCTCAGCATACCAAACATTAACGATAACAACTACATACCAGATAGCAGCAATATGTTAACATTAGCTTAAATGGCTACGCCATTTTTTTTTCTAATATCGTTCATTTGTGCACTTTAAGTACATTTGTGCACATGCAATGCATTTAAGTTTTATTATAGTGTATGGTTTATGATGTCATATATCATTACATATAAATTTATCATTTTATGTGTAAATCGGGAAAATTCAGAAAAGGGTTGAATTTTACTATAAAAAACAATGCATAGTTAAGCTGATATGTGCATTTTGCTTTGTTTCCCATTCCCCCAAATTTTGGGAAAAAAATTTCCCTTAATTTTCCCAATTTTCTGTTTCATGAAATAATGCTAAATTTTGAAAAGCTACAATACATAATTAGTCAAAAAAATGCACAGATTTTTATTGAACTGCCTCACCCTACTTCGTTGGTCTTTTACGTTTCGCGTTAATGCATCACAATAATTTGTAACTCATTACTAATCAATTGCATTTTATGTTTTTTTATCATTTAAAAAGGGGGTTTTTTTTATATTGCACTGAATACAATGAATTTAAGTAATATATTCTTATAAATACAAGTTTTTTAATATTTACCTCATTTGTACGACTACAGTACACATTTATAAAATAAAACGTCTGCAATGCGATTCAAGTAAAATGCGCTTTGAAATAGATTCTTTGTTCTTTGAAAAGAGTCATAGCTTTTCTTGACTTGAATCATCTCATGAATCAAAATATCTGTTTTCAAATTCCTAGCGAGGGAAGTTTTTGAAGACAGTAGTTCATTATGCTTGTGCTGATTTCTTCAAGAATCCAGTGCTGCATTATTCACGATATGATGGAATATCTTTTTGTATTCTTGATCAATCTGTAGTCCTTTATTTTTCCCATAAAAACGTTCATTATAACTCCGGTCAACCTTCCTATATTCAAAATAAAAGACGGTAATAAATTTCAGACAAATAATACAGGTTTATAAATATTTTAATCATATTGCTTGTTTTTTTTTCACTTACTTAGGAATTGAGGGTACTACTTAGAAAGGACTTACAAGAGAATTTGAATGAATGTAAACTGCTACAGATATAAGTTAATTTTAGTCTGTATTAGCGTATCATTGCATGTGCACTGTGCAGGGCCAAAAAAATCCCTGACTTTACGTTGCCCAGAAAACCTCGGGAAATTTATCAGCTGAACACGTGAAGCTAACTACTAGCTTTTTGTCCAAAATTCCCTTCATTCATTGGTTTATTTATTTTGTCAATTTTACTTTATTATTTTTTTTCTATTTATTAATTTATCTTTTTTATTATTATTATTATTAAACGTTGAGTTTAAAGAAAATTAGTAAAATAATAACAGTATAATTTGATCATCATGCTCTCTATTAAATAGTTTCCAAATCATAAATTGCTTTCTTGCCCTATCAATTATTAAGTACTCTTTCTTTTTTACCCTTTATTTTTCCCTTCTTTCATTTTCTCTTATTTCCTTTTTCCTTTTCTATCTTTACCTATTTCTTCTGATCATGTTCTTTCAAAAACAGCATTTCCTGCTCAAAAAGACCAACAATTAGCTACCCTTTCAAAGATGTGTTTCTTTTAATTAATATAGATTTTATTTTGCGTTTAAAAAAATAATAAATATTCCATAAATATTGACCAAAGTATTCCTGATTGCCTTATTAATCAAATCAAAATTACATACATTTTTTGTTGATCAATTGTGAAAAAAATACCAATGCTATGCTGCTGCCACATACATTTTTAGAACAATATTTATTGAGGGAGGAAAACTTTACATATTTTACTTTTAGGTATCATTACATTATGAAATTCACATTAATTTTGCACACAATTTCGGGGGGAAAACCTATGAATTTACTTCAAACAATTTATACCAAACGAAATATCCGTATAATATACCTCCTTGAGTTTAAATTGTACATTAAAAATAAATTATGTTGATTTTTCATACAAAATAGATTTACCCGGAAATTCATAAAAAAAATATTTCGAGGAACACAGAGTAGTTTTAGATCACATTTTTTGTATTTCAAAATAAGGTTCGACTTTCAGAGATTTAAATTACATACATCTACAGAGTTTAAAAATTATTCTTAACCTAAGCAATCTAAATTCTTCCTTTCACATAAAACCGGATCCCTTCCTTCTCAAACTAAAAACCCTTTTAAATTTCGCATAATTGCCGCCAGTTTACTGTAATTGGTAGGCTGTTTGATAAATGGGAGAATGTTTCGAAAACTAAATAGCTGTACTTCACCTTCCTTGCATTCTTAAGAATAATTCCATATTAAAAAAAAAAAAACAAAAAAAGACTTATTTTATAATTTTGTAAGGTGATTTTCTGAAAACATATTCGTTTTAAAGAAATTATCTCTAATATATGTTCAGATATTAAAGAAGATGCATTTCAAAACAGTTGGTGAAAGTCCACCACGTTTGCGCTGCACTGATAAACGGGATGGTGCATCGCCACCATGGATGACGAAGACATTTTGTGTCGCGATTGACTATATATGGTCATCAAACTAACAGCGATGACACGTCTTCAATAGAGCAATCAACCAATAATTGTCTACTGGGTAAAAATCCATTTTAACAGTTTCCAATTTTTCCAATCCATTTTTTTTTAATTTGTAATCAATAAATACGAGGGCATGGATATTTAATTATGTGGAGCAAATGACACGAGCTGTAAAATTTTGACTCTGTCTCATGTCTCTGTTGCATTTGGTGTGAATTCATCATAAGGTATTGTGTTAAAAGTATGAGTATTGAATCAGGTTTTAACATAAAAAGTGAATGTTGTAAATCTGTAAATATTAATATTTATGAATCCCAGTCAAAGCATTGTAATTTGTAGGCTGTTTGTTACATGGAAGAAGTTTTAGTGAGTTAAATTGCACATGAAAATTACGCCAGTTGAAAATTAAAAGAAAAATCTGAGCTGTGATGTTTCTAGAAATGCAAATTTTGTCATCATTAATTTGATACAATTTTTAAGGATGTAACCTACTCTATTCCCATTATATGGCAAAAAAATAAAACACTTAGAGCAATGTGTTTATAAAATAGAATTTGTAAATTAGTGAAAAAGGTTGATTGTTTATTATTTTATTTTTATTCAATTTTTATTTTTCATTTTTATCCATTTTTTTGTTTATATTTTGTATTTCTTATATCGATGAAACTGCAGCCATGGTATTATGCAGAAATCCATATAGAATGGTTTTTTCGATAAAACGAAATTTATATAGCTTATTTCAATGCTTTTGAAGAATTACTGCTCAGTTTAACACTATTTTTTTTTAAGTTTAAAAGGAAGAAATGACATTATTATACAAAGAGCAGAAAATCCATAAAAAGTTAAAAGTCATATGAAAAATTGAAGGTTTGTTAGCGTCGATTATTACCTATTTTTTGACATTGCACAAAAAAGACGAATGAGTGTATCCAGGCCTCTGGCAGATTCTTTACCACTTTGCAACAGCCAGGAAATTTCAAACAGTCCATATTCAAATGTAACCATCCGCTGTACTTGCATAAAAACGGACTTGAAACCATTTATCTCGAAAATCTGGTTCTATATTTACGAACAGCAATTCAGATATTTTTCTTGTTCTCGAGTTTTTAATTGTTTTGAGGAATGGCTATTTTAGTTCCAACTTTGCGTAATTTTTCTAATAAATGTTAGTTAATTTTGTTTAAAATAAAATTGATTCTCCAAATTTCGTGTATGCAATTTTCATTGGTCAAGTTGATTCAAGCAAGATTGGTTTTGGTCATGGTGTTCAGCAAGGTTATGCAATAATTTTTTATTGTCTAGGCCAAAACAGCGTTACCGAAACAACTTTGAATCACAATGCCATCTGGCGCAGCGTTTGAAAGAAATCAAGATTTGGTTATAAGTACAAATTTACTTCCACTATGAAGATAGTCATAAATTATGTCACTTTTTTTGCAATATATTTGACTCTCTCCCACAGTTTGCCACACTTGAACACTCAAAGTGTGGACAAAGATTTTGTCACAAAATGCCACGCTTGAACATACCCTTCCTGCTGGAAACATACGCTTCCCGCTGGGTCACATTGATTCCATAGGCATATGTACTTGTAATTCAAAACCAAAGCACTACATTATATAGATCAAATTTCCAATCTGATTTTTGAACTTTTAATGACATTTTTAAGCATAACACAAAAAACGGGGGCCTATGTGTGTACAGAATTTCTATAAAATAAGATTCAGGTTCACAACAAAAAGCATAATTATTATAAAATAGTAAAACATATTAATTGTTCTAATTTTATTAAAACATATCAGTGTTATCTTGTATTAAAATTGTACTTTTAACTAGAAGTTAATTTAAACATTAATCAGTAACGATGTTTTCGGTACAAAATGAAATCAAGAAAAATACAAAACCAAAAAATATATATATAAACCATATACAAATGTTTGATCTACTGATTTTAGTGCTGTTTAGAGTACTTTGTAATCATTTTTGTTAAATTCGAAAACTACTACGTTTTCAGGGAACTGTTGAACTTGAATAAATCATTATATTTAAAATTAAAGCCAATCATATTACTAAGTTTTGTGCAGACAACTAGAACTTTGATTTTTGCTGTATCTTAAAACTATCAGAAAAAGACGTTTAACACAAATTGTACATCTGGTCACTTTGTCATTTTGTAAATAACAGAAACTAACGAAGACAATTCTGGTGTACATTTTGGCAAACCTTTAATTTTTCTTTATCTGTAGCCAAACTAAATATAAATAAATCACAGAAATAATAGATATCATTTATAGTAAATTATTTCTACCGGTATTCTGAAACGAAATTACCTTTATATGGTAGATCAAATTACACAGCTGTTGCTATTTCTTCCGTTAATCCCATACGCATTAATATAATAGTGGTTTCTCATTTGAGAGATGTAAGCTAAGCTCTGTACGATGTAGCAATTTGTTCTCCTTGATTGAGACATTTGTTATTGATCAGAAGGCATGAAGGAAATGAAATATATGCGTAATCAGAGAAAAAAACAATGTATTCAGAGAGGAAAACAGCATTCCATTTTCTCCTGCATAACTGATAGAACTAGGAAGCATGCACTATTCATAGACAAATATACCCTTTTAAATAAAGAAACATATAGCTAGGTTGTAATTAAAATTGCTTTGTTCAGACCTACGTAGAGCTCTTTCTAATGGACGCCTGTATATGCCTTATATCAACCACGCGTAAAAGAAATATGCAATGGGAAAACCATAGTTGACTACCACTTGAGACGGAGGCGTATGAAGAACAAATAGCACAAAGAAACATAATAACTTAATGACAGCATTTGTTCAGGGTCCGTTACTTTTGCGTTTATCATGTGTTCAAAACGTGTTACAGTATCTTCAATAGTAGCAAGAAAATATTTTTGGATCTCTTTCTTGCGAGTTTCATCGCCGTGTCGCTGAAACAATAGAAAAAGCCTTCGCACATCTGTTGAACATGCTTTGAACATGGGATTAACGCAAATGGAATGAACATTAAAGAAATAAAGTTTTTTCTGTCTAAATTAATGATTTTTATTCCAACGTTCTACCATCTAGTGGCAAAATGCGAATTTTTTTTTTCTTATGGTCGGGACCAACGAATATATCATGTTTCAATGGCATGTATCTATTATATTGAGATCTACGCAGGTATATAAAGTCCACTTTTTAGCACATAACATACATAAAATATTACGTAATGCGTTGAGTAAAAAGTTTTTTATTTCTAATTTATGTTTTTTATTCACCATGTGGAACCATCTTACCTAGTAGCAAAAATTTTCTTTTTGCAGATTTTTTAAAATTTTTTGATGGCTTTTTTAATGTAACTTATATAGGGTGTTAGGGTAATTGTAAACGCTTTTTCAATGTTTTAACTTTTGATCCTTCCCTACCTCTTGAATGAATTCAGAGATAAAACTGTGAGCATTGTGGCCACTATTGTACTTCTTGTGAGTAAATGTGTACATTCATTTTGACATTATGACTATTTGTTAGCGAGTAAGTTCGTGTTTACAATTATTCCAGTGTGCTTACAATTACCCCAGACATCTGGGATAATTGTAAACAGTGATTTATTTTCGAATAAGGTTGATGCAAATAGAAAATTGTTTCATACGCAGTCTGCTTGAAGGCTTAAGAAGTTCCGGAGCAATTTTTCTCAATCTGCAGCCAACAGGCCGCATGCGGTCCGCTGAGTTATGTTATGAGTCGGCTGAGATCATTTAACGAGAAATATCTTGAAAAAAAATCAAGTTATGCGACAAATTTATGCGAAATTTGTCCCGCAGTGGATCAGTCGGTTAAGCTTGGATCCCACAGAATACCGAAAGGGAAGTAGAACTGGCCGTGGTTAACGCTTGGGAGGGTGACCACCTCCCGCGACTGACTACTGTGAGACTGAGTACGCTAAAGGGAGCTGTGCCCGTAAAATACATCGTCGCTTCAAATGTCCACCAAGTTAGAAATAATTTCCGCTGAGTTACCATCCTAGGTGACAATCTCTCATCTGGCATTTGTTTCAAAATCAGCCCCTCTGAGCCAAATGTACTTCATTGTAGCAGAGCTCATTAATAATCAGTAGGATCTTCCTTAATTCATGGTCGCCCTGCAAGGGCTTGGATTTCCAAGTGGCATTAGCAGCAACAACAACTGTTATGTAAAATAGACCCAAAAGTGTAATTTACATAAAAATATAATACTTATTGTGCCCCCAAAATATTGTAAATAGGATAAATTTAAGTGTTTACAATTACACCAGAGTACGAAATATATGGGGTAATTGTAAATAAATAACTTGCACATGAAAAATAACAGGGAGGATTAAATTCATAACTAAATGTTTTTAGCAGCATTCCATATAACAAATAAAAATGGTTGAAACCGCTTACATCGCTTTTGTAGATGAGCTGGAGAGGAAAAGTAAGATCACTAAATTTTGTTAAACAACTTTTTTCACTATGCCATTTTCAAACAATTTGTTACGCCTCCACAGTTGTTTTTCCGTTTCAATGTCTTCCCTATGCTGCCAGTTTATCACTCACAAGCAGTTAAGTTTTCAAAAGCACCACAAGTGTAGTTATGAAGGCTTTGTTTACAATTACCCCAACTGACCCTACCAAATTTAGACTATCTATTGGAATGAGGGTCTACGTAGGTATAGAAAAGTTAACTTGATAATACGTTAAGTACATAAAATATCAGAGCATAAAGTTTAAAATGTTCATACACAAGAGTTTGTGTTATTTCCCATAGAATGTAATTATTCAGTTTTATTAAGAATAAAATTTAACTTCTTTTGCCAGAAAAAATATTCATTCAAATAGAAAAAAATTTTCTAATTTAAAAGAAAAGAAATAACGTCAAGTCAGTAGAATATCATTAAATTGGTTTCAATCTGCTAAGTCACGATCAATATATTAATTAAGATTTAAAATACATTTACAGTGCCCAGGCTGTAAAATTTTATTATCCCTTTCCGCATTTTTTCAAGAAGAAGCTGTTCATAAATCATAAAGAATTTCCCGTTATTACGGTATTAAATTATTTCCATCACATAGGGGATAGGGTAGCTTAAAGCTTTTCAACTATATTCGTGGAAAAGTTTTGCGTTTAAGAAGTTCATTTTGCTAGCATCCTGTTACTATCGTTATTTTTCATTTTCATTTTCAATTTAATATTTTGTAAATTATTTTTATATTTTCTTCCGAAAAATTCGTTTTATTTGATGGCAATAAAATGATGATTGTATTCGAAATCTTTCCCTTTTTCTAGTTTCTAACGCTCGTATTTAACATTTAGTGACAGAATTATTATTCAAAATATTTTCTTCTCATTACACGATTGCAAAGCATATTTTAAACCATTTAAAAGATAACCTAATGTACTGAAATCTAAAATAGGTTTTAACCTCATATTCTCGGTAAATTTTACATAAAAAATATGAACCGTTTCATATTTGTTTAGGAGTTTTATGAAAGATGAAATAATTTTCTGTACAAAGATTTTCAGTCAAAAATATTCTCTCTGATTTGAAAATTAAGATTTCTCTGCTTCGGATGCAGATAATTAACTGCAACTTAATTGGTCAACATTAAAATGGACTTCACGTCAGTTTCTATAATAGATATAGTAAATCCCACTGGCATGAGTGTCGGTGGCCCAAAAGAATCAAACTGTGAACTATAATTTAGTTTAATTTTAATTTATTGAAAAAAGACATAAAATTTAGTAGTACAAAATATACCGTAGAAAGCTGTTCAAATTAAAACCAAAGAGAGAGAGAGAGAAAATTGCTCACTTCACTACCTCTCCAGGAGGCTATAAGCGAGGAAAAATAAATATATTTGATTTGAAAGGCTTGTTATCTAGCACTGCTGGAAAGGAGATCATGGACCTAATAGGCGCCAACAATGAGGTTTTTCAAGTTCACCCCTTGACTGATGTGAAAGATTATTTTAACTTAATTTATTTCACTTTATTCTATGAAACAACCAAATATTCTATTAATTTACGTTTACAAGTCTAATCCCTCCCCCCCCCCTTCCCAAAAAACTTGAAAATTTGTTTTTAATTTTTACTGATGCAAACTATTTGTATGATCAACAGAGCATTTGCAAGTTTTTTGTGACATTTTTTTACAAAAAATGCGTTAGAATAACCGTTTATTTTTGCATTACCGTTTTCGTTACTGTTTTATCTTTACAGACATATTAGATTTTTACAGAAACATTGATTGTGATAGGAAATCATTCCTATTTTTTTTCAACAATTCGATCGTAAGAGCACACTTAAGAAAGAAAAACTATGATTGAGATATTACAGAGAGAACGCAAGAAAAAATACATATTAGGAAACGTTATTGGAATTGCTTTGGAGGCTTAGTACAGTAGAATCGTTTGCAATGAACATGGAACAGTTTGATGAGAAACGAACGTGTTCTATTTGCGAAAAAGATAGTTCTTACCGATTAGGGCTAAGATGTGTAATTCTTTCTGTTTTATTTTGCTTCTAATGCATATACTCTTCGGAGAAGAAATGTAATTTAAAATTTTTGATTTGTCACAGTTAGATTCTCTTATTCAAAAAATGGGCGAAACAAAGGTGACTATTACACAACTAATAATAATAATAATAATAATTTAGCAATTACAAATTAGCAATTGTCGAGCAATAACATGAGTACAAATCTAAATTGATCACAGCAGCATAAATAAACTAATTCAAAAACCCTCATATCTTTAAATATTTAAATTTTTATCACTTCTGGTTTCACGAAAAAGAAGGCCTCAAACAGATAAGCGAAAATTGTAATGGAATAACAGGGGCGAATCGGCCGAAACGTTTTGTTAAAAAATAAATTAATTAATTAAATAAATAAATAAATAAAAATTAAAAAAAAAAATTTGATTTTAAAAAGAAATTCTGTTATTTTTTTAAAATTTTCGAAAGATGGGAATTTACAAAATGTCCGCTTTCAATTTAAATTTCCTGAGAGAAAGAAAAACTAGGATTTTCAAATCTTTCTAAAGTTTTACTGCGATAGAATATTGTATAAAAGTGACCGAGATATTTATGTTATAAAAACCCTTTTACATATCTCACCACGAAACTTTAAATAAAGAAGGGCGGGAAATGCATAGCCATGTATCAAAATGACTTAATTCAACCTATTAATACCGCACATCGAATTTTTAAAAAACATTGAGCTAGCATTATCGGTTCGGACAGCAATAAAATATGTTTTTCTCTTACATGATAAAGAATGATTAATTAATCCTGACGTAAGAAGAATGCTGAGCATAAAACACACAGGTTTTACACCAAATGTTACCTTCTAATTACTTTTTAACTCCATATTTTGTTCAAAATAATTAAATTATACTGTAAAATTCATGACGCAGTAATAAAAAATCTTAACATTTCAGAAACCATCTTACTTATGTTTTTGAAATTCAATGTATTATGTTATTCAGTTTAAATCGGTTTAAGAAGTAAACCGAAGCTTAAAAATTTTGAAAAAAGAAACATATAGGGTTGTTCACGTTGGAGAATGACGAATTTGAGGAAAATGTTGTGCCTTATAATTCCTATTGTTAAAAGAAATAAGGATGATGTTTTATTTCTTTATATCAACAAGCAGACTCATATGTTTTTTCCGCCACAATTTTCAGAATTTCTTGATTGAGAGGGGTAAAAAACGTCAAATCACGCAATCTTTTTATTCTCAGAAATTTTCAATTCACGAGAAAAATATTCCCAATAAGATTTTTTTTCACAGTCAGCATTTATTTATTTTCCCTTTAGCGGATAGAGTGTGAGGTACCAGAGTCTTCTATTTTTAAAATGGAAAAAAATAGAAAAACTGGAATGGTTTATTTTACAAGAAAAAAAGGTCGTTCACAGAATAAGAGTTTTCTTCGATCTCTGTGACATAAAAAGTAGTCGATTCTATAATAAAGTTGTCTTATTAAGATGCTTCCAAAAATTAAAAGTCAATATAGAACAGAGTAAATCACAGACAAAACTCCAATAACGAAATTTTAATGAAAGAGAGTCATTCTTACCTGCAGTTAAAATAGCTGTTTTTTTTCTTTTTTAGTCACTTATTTATTTATCTATTTTACTTATCCCTAGCTGACATGCCCGGCGTTGCGTGGGATAATATTTCATCATTCGCAGGCCAAGTGGCACATGTCCAAAATTTTGTTGTAAATATATAAGGAAAAATTTTCTAATATCCAAGTAGAAGATAGGCAACAGTCCTTATAAATCACACTTAAACAGAAAAACTCCTTAAAAAATCACAATTGCCTTAAATACAACAGCCTCAAAAATTTCTTTTAGACCAAAAATCAACATAAAAATCCACATTAAAATGCAAACAACAGTTCATAAAAGTTACCGTTAGAGTAAGGGCAACAGTAACTAATGTGCACATATACATCAGGATAATTGTTTCAAAATGATATCAAGAGTTCGTAAAAATCGCAATTACAATATAGACAACTCCACATCTAAAAATTCCAATCAGAATAAGATCTGTATTCTCTTTAAAAATGCCCATCAGATGACGAACAACGGTCCCTGAATATCTCTGTTAGAATAAAGATGTCAACGATTAAAAATACCTATTAAACTACAGATTTTTAAGAACTGCTGTTCCTAAAATTACCCACAGTCCATCTTAATATCTTACCCATCAGAATAAGGACAGCCGTTCCTAAAAACCCCTCTTGCAAAATCGTCAAAACATTTCAATAAAACAGCACTTTTATCATAGTCGCCAAAAAACGAAAGAAAAGCATTATTTCCAAAGGCAAATAAACATGCGCATTTAAGTTAGAAAATGTTGAGTACTGAGCGAAAGAGACTAATGCGAGAAATACACTGCTGGCCACCCAAATTGCAACACCAAGAAAGACAAGAGATATCACAACAAAATTTATTTTGCAGATAACATGTTTCCCAAGTATCAAATGATTAAATTTATAGACTTCTGGGAAGTGTGTTTCCTGCCAAAATCAGTAGCCAGAGTAGTCGCCATTGTTGGAGATGACTGCTACCACACTCCTCGGCATTGATTCAAAGAAACTTTGGATGTGTTTTTGGAATACAGCAGGTCAAGCAGCTTCCACAAGTTGCCAGAATTGATCTGGTGTGGCAGCTGGGGATGTACTCTGGGTCAATCGTTGAGCAACCATGGACCACTTGTTTTCTATCGGCGAAAGATCCGGAGAGCGAGCCGGCCAGGGAAGCAATTCAACCTGGTGGTTGACGAAGAACACTTGGACAATGCGTGCCAGGTGTGGTCGCGCATTATCCTGTTAAAATATGGCTATGGGCAAGCCCTGAAGGTAAGGAAGGACAACTGGCTCCAACACCTCGGAGATGTAGCGCTGGCTGTTTAGAGTACCAGCAATGAGTACTAGAGGAGTGCGAGAGTGATATCCAATACCCCCCCCCCCATAGCATAATACCCGGTGCAGGACCAGTGTGGCGGTGCATAACGTAGCTATTCAGCATCCCCTCTCCACGGTGTCTCCAGACTCGAATCCGACCATCGTGGTGTTGCAGACAAAAGCGTGACTTGTCAGTAAAGACAATTTCATTCCATTCTGCCGTCCACATCCTTTTTCCATTGCACAATTGGCGGCGGTGACGTCTGTGGTTCTGCGTCAAGGGTAGACGAAGCAATGGACGTCTTGCGGTCAGACCACTCTGCTGCAAACGGCGTCGAATGGTACGCGCAGACACTGGATGATACGCTCCAGACTGAATCTGCTGTGCTATGGTTCGTGATGTGACTGAGCGATCCGTCACTGCCATGCTCACAATATGCCTGTCATCACGTGAAGTGGTGCACTGAGGTGGATACGATCGATCACGTCGGTCCGTCGTACCCTCCTGCATCCAGCGATCACATATCCACATTACAGTTGTTTGGTTTCGTCAAACCCAACAACCAAAATCCCTAAAAGATAATCCGCAATCTCGGTAGGCCACTATCCTTCCTCTGTAGAACTCGGATACTTGATCAAAAGATGATCATAGTTTACTACGAGGCATAATTGATTGTTTTTTAGAAAAACCCCAAGAAAAACACAATTTTCGTACTTACAATCGTCGAAATCGTCTCCAAACCTTAAAAAGCGCTTTCAGGTGGCGCCACAGGCGCACGTGATGTGCGTCTGCGCTGAAATTCTAATCATTTGCCTATCTCACCTCCACTAATGCATGTTGTAAATTTCATATTATTTGCACGCTTCCTTCAGGGTGTTGCATTTACGGTGGCCAGCAGTGTAGAAGTTCATAGAAGGAGATTAAATTCTGTCCAAATAGCACCAAATAAGTGGTAGGAAAAATAAATAAATGCTGTAAAATAAATCACGTGAGCAAAATATGGAATATATCAAAACCGCTACGTAAAAAAGTAAAAATAAAGTAGTACATCGCCTACAGTTATGGAAGTATAACGCAAATTCGCGAAGATCCTGCAGTGTAAACCGCGTATTGAATTAAATGATAACAACGTTACTAATAAGGGTTTTTGGAGCGGTTCGAAAAAGTTACGAAGGGTAAAATAAAAATTTGAGAACAATTAACTGCACGGGGGGGGGGGGAGAGTTATCATCTCATGGCGAAATTTTAAATTTCATCAAAAATCAGCAATATCGAAAGTCCTCCAACCCAGTAAAAGGATGCTACTTAAGCCAAAAATTTCATTCGTTTTACGTTAATCGAAATAATCTGTATGGGGACAAAAGTACTCTTTGTTTTGTCGAAAATACTCAAATTGAGCGAATAAATTCAGAGGTTATTTGAGCCTCGTTTTAAAATTAAAAAACCTCCCTTAAAATGAATATTGCTCGGGCTCTATTTGTTCAACGAATTTCAGAAAGACATCATCTCATGCAGTTATGCAGAAAAATTACTTTTGTGCATCTTATGCAATTACAAAAATTGCGAAACGTAAAATAAATAAAATAATTTTTATAAAAAAACAGAACCGACTTAAAATTTAAATAAATTGCGCTAAAAAGTAAAAAATAAATTCTTTCCCTTTAGACAACATCGATGTGACTTTTAAACATAGTTTTAGAAGTCGGTGCAAAATCAGGATAGATAAAATCTTTTGTAATCATGAATCAATTACAAATATATATATTTTCGCAGAATTAGCAACAGTTCCAATATCAAGTAGCAAATGGTATAATGGTAATTAAACTCATCATTTTGCCCCTGACTTCTAAAACTATGTTTAAAAGTCACATCGATGTTGTCTAAAGAATGAATTTATTTTTTACTTTTTAGCGCAATTTTTAATTTGAAGTCGGTTTTGCTTTTTTATAAAAATTATTATATTTTATTCTTTTTAGTGTAAATACATTTTTTATTTTAAATACTCTATTTAAAAAAAATCCATATCAAAGGGCAAAACTTATTTGAATTAATGGCACTAAAACTAATCATTTGCATGATAAATTACCCTTTGAAGTCGTTTTTAAAGCAAACAAACTGACTGGATTACTTTTCGCCTTCAGTCAAACTCTTGCTGTAATTTCTTTTAATATTATAGCCCATGACAACAAACATGTTTTCAACAATGACTTTTATATTTATTAATAGATTTCCCAACAAAGAAAAATCAACCCAAAAGCCTTTCCAATTATAATAAAAAATACTTATTTTTCCCCCCGTAACTTTTTTTCTAAAAAACAAATGCAGTCAAATTGATTTGCAATATTTGAGTTAGACGACCCTCTATCGATTAACAAAAAAATTCCTCAAAATCGGTTAAATTTTTTTTTTCAAAAAGTTATGGATGAAAAAACAAAAAAAGTACTACATTTCTCCCAAATTTAAACTTTTGTTCTATTTATCGAATATGGTCAAACGAAAGTACGGGACCTATGGGAAACCAGCCTCGATCGATTAAAAAAAAAATCATAAAAACTCGCTTCATCCGGTGCGAAGTTATGAGTGGACAAACAAACAAAAAAGAAACGACATGCATACACTATGAATGTATAATCTCCTTCCTTTGTGAAGTCGGTTAAAAAAATTAAAAAAAAGTTAGTAACTACACAAAAAAAAAAATTCCCTTCTTGGCGAGAAAAGTATATGTTTGCGATTTATCCAAACAGAATTTTCATTGGTTTGACTTAAGCAGAAATGATTTATTTGGCGACAAAATTAATATTTATTTTAGCGAAACTCGCAAATTGAGCAGATTAATTCAGAGGTAAACCTCGCTTTAAAGTTCGAAAACTACTTTAAATGAATATTGTGCGTGTTCTATTTGTTCTACGAACTTCAGAAGGAGATCATCTAGTGCAGTTTTTTACGGGCATCAATATGCTGTAGAAATCGAAAAGGTGTGACGTTTCTTCGATGAGATATTCCGAAAATTAACAGTTTTGCTTAAATTAAAATAAAAGAAAAAATTCGAATTTTCGGAAAAACTCTTCGAGGTGCACGAGGACCCGACCCAAGGTACCTGTAACCAAAATTTCGTACTTCTAGACCGTTCCATATTTGCAGGAAGGGAGCAATACACACACACACATACACAAACTTTTGGTTTTATTTATATATATTTAGTGTTTTTTCTAAATATATATTTTAACGTTATAGTCTTAAAGAAAATTGTCTACTTTTGATGATACACTTTGCTGTATTAATAATAGATTCTGTTTTAGACCTTAGTACCCTCCCAACTCAACAGTCCCCATCGAGAAAGTAATGTCGATTTATTTTCTTCAATAATTGTTCAAAAATCAGTTTATGATTTAAAACATAAACTTTTCTACTCGTTTTATGTAATCACAACCATTGCAATGTAGAACAAAAAGTTCCGTCTAGAACTATATGAGCCTACTTTCCAGTATACACCAAACTCAAATTTATAATCTAGCTATTTCCTTCTCTTTCCATTAGCTTTAGTTCTTTTACTTCAAATATAGCTTTTTCAAAGGATAATACTTATTCATTCACTCACTCATTCACTCTTTCATTTATTCAGTCCATTTATTCATTCATGTATTTATTCACTCATTCATTTATTCATTCATTCATTCATTTCTTCATTGAGAAATCTCCTTAAAAATTCCGAGCAAAAATTTTTATAGGAAAATAGGCTCGTTCAGTTCTTGTTGAACTTAGTATCTGTTGAACATGTTCTACAGCGTAATATCTTTCCAATATAGTTTGTTGCAAGCAAATCCGTCGGTTAGATCATGAACTATATACTGTTTAAAATTTCCGTAAGAAAATAGTAATATAACCATTTATTTGACTGCTATTTTACCACATTTAATTACAACAGTTGAATAACCATTAAAAGATGGTACTCAAACCGCTGATTGTGAAAAAAATCGTGTATTCTCTGTTTCTCCTACATAACGTTGAATTAACCGAAATTTACAAGCACCACTAGGTCTCGCAGTCAATAAGACTCGGGCGTCCATTTTGGTTGTGGAACCTTACCGGTCGTACGTTGTTGTTAAAATATGAATAAAGATTTATCAGTTCAAATCTGCAGGTGTATATAAAAAAGTGGCTTAAGCAATGGTTACTAAATAGAAACACATGCACACGTAAACCAAAAATTGTAGACATCTGATTCCCGAACTCTTTGCGAATGAGCGAACCCATAATTTGAGCTGTTGAAGCTTGATTCTAGTTTAATTTTTGCAGCAAATAAAATGATTTTCGTCAATATACAGTAAATTTAAACCAAAAATGACTTTAGATCCAATCAAAAACTGAAATCTCAATTTTAATTCAATTTACCTGATGGAAAAGAAGATTTATTGATAAATAAACGACCGCTTTGAGTGGTGTGATAATGAACGATTAGAGCGCAAGTTTCGTATACCATACACCCGGGGTTCGATTCCCGCACGCTTAGTTTACGGGTTCTACGCGTCGAAGATTCTGCACCTCGAAATGGTTCAAAAACCGTAAAAATTCAGTTTTTAAACCATTTTTAAATGGTTATAAAACAGTAAAATTTTGTATTTACGGCTTTTTAGTCAAGCTGATTGGAAATGGTTTAGGTCCCGTAAAGATAGAAAAATGCTCCAAACCATAAATGTAACGGTTAATTAGATGGACAGACTGATGCCAGCTATTTAACCGTAATTTAATGATGAAATTTCTAACTGTATGGCATTGAAATTTCCCCGCAGGCGCTAATATTAATTTTTTTGAACTGTTCAAAAATTAACAAAAATTGTTAAAATCAACATTTCACGCCGAGAGCTTCTTCCAATAAGTTTGCTGATAGGAACTTGGATCTTGTGCCCACAGTTTGTATAATTTGCTTCATTTTTGCCCATAGGCGCTAATGTTAAAGTTTTTTGAACTGTCAAAATTGAACGAAAAATTGTTCAAATCAAAAAGTAAAATATGGAAATGATATTTCCTAGCCGAGATCTTTCGATTGCAAAAAGAATGTTTCTTATCGAACAATTTGTTCAAAAGTTATTAGGGGAGTCAGACAGACAGACACCGACAGACAGACACAGACAGACCGACAGAAAAAGCGACAGACCCACAAATACACATTATCTCTCAAAACCCTACTTTCAATTTTTTTATTTTTCAATTTTTTTTAATTACTTCACTTTTTTTGACGTTTCTTTATTTTAACGGTATTTTTACGATATATAAAGCCTTGTTTCATGCTTTAGTATATATATATATATTTTTACTTTTACGGGAAATTGGGCTAAAAATGAAATGACTACAAAGGTATCATCAAATTTGAAGTTTGCTGTACTTTCTGGCTGAGAACAAAAATGCGAAGTTTCAGAAAAACTTTTTATTTATATCGTCATACCAATGTGAATAAAATAAACTATATAGGGTCAGTGGGGGTAATTGTAAACGCTTTTTCAATTTTTTAACTTTTGATCCTTCCCTACCACTTGAATAAATTCAGAGATTAAATTGTGAGCATTGTAGCCACTACTGCACTTCTTGTGAGTAAATGTGTACAAAAATTTTGACTTTATTACTATTTGTTAGCGAATGAGCTCGTGTTTACAACTACCCCAGTGTGTTTACAATTACCCCAGATCTCTGGGGTAATTGTAAACAGTGATTTATTTTCGAATAAGGTTGATGCAAATTGGTAAATTGTTTCATACACAGTCTGCTTGAAGGCTTAAGACGTTCCGGAGCAATGGCTCTCAATCTGCTGCCAACAGGCCGCCTGTGGTCCGCTGAGATATGTTATGAGTCGGCTGAGATCATTTCACGAGAAATATCTTGCGAAAAATCAAGTAATGCGACAAATTTTTGTAAAATTTGTCCCGCAGTGGATCAGTCGGTTAAGCGTAGATCCCACATAACACCGAAAGTGAAGCACAACTGGCCGTGATCAACGCTTGGGAGGGTGACCACCAACCGCAGCTGATTATTCTGAGACCGAGTGCGCTAAAGGGAGCTGTGCACGTAAAATACATCGTCGCTTCAACTGTAAACCAAGTTATAAATAATTTCCGCTGAGGGACCAAAATAGGTGACGATATCTCCTCTGGGAGCTGGTTCAAAATCATTAAGCCCCTCTGAGCCAAGTGTACTTCATTCTAGCGGAGTTCATTAATAATCAGTAGGAGTTTTCTTAATTCATGGTCTCCTTGCGGGGGGGGCCTGGATTTCCAAGTGGCATCAGCAACAACAACAACAGTTATGTGAAATAAAAATGTAATTTACATCAAAATATAATACTTATTGTCCCCCCAGAATATTGGAAATAGGATAAATTTAAATGTTTACATTTACCCCAGAGTACGAAATATATGGGGTAATTGTAAACACGTGACATGCACATGAAAAGTAACAGGGAGGATGAAATTCATAACTAAATGCTTTAAGCAACATTCCATATGACAAATAAAAATGGTTGAAACCACTTAGATCGCTTTTGCAGATGAGCTGGAGACGAAAATGTAAGATCACAAAATTTTGTTAAACAACTTTTTTCACTGTGTCATTTTCAAACAATGGTGACGCCTCCACAAATGTTTCGAAACTGACAAAACTCGTTCGGTGTCTTCCCTATGGTGCCAATTCATCACGCACCAGCAGTTAAGTTTTAAAAACCACCACAAGTGTAGTTATGAAGCTTGTTTACAATTACCCCATGTTCACAATTACCCCAACTGACCCTAACAATAAACACTGAACAGAGAGAAAACAAATTCAGTTAAATTAAATTTAAGCATTTGATCTGTTTTATCTAATAAAATTCCCGCTTCGATGTGCGACAACATTCTAAATCCATTACCCAGTTGTTCGCATTTGTTTTATGGCTTTTGTTTGATCTCTGAGATAATGTCTGTTTTAAAATTTCATTTTTTTGAAAATTCGTAACGTAAGAATGTATTTTTATGTTAAACGATGATCTTAATTTTATTTTTCCCAAAATTTATTTACGTTACTTATAGTAAGAGATCCACCACACGAAAAATTCTACTCATAGCTGTTTAATAGATATTTTTTAATTAATTAAAATCTTAATGTATATTTATTAAATAGTGACACTTTATGTTTAGGTAATGTTGAAAATATATGTTTGGAGTGACTGCATATGCCTTGGACAATTAAGTATTTAGCCCTTTTCCAGTCATTAGGAATGCTTATTTTCGGTTCTTAAAAAATGTACGTTCCTATAAATATGTAAACTGTTTTTAGAGGTGCCATTTCAGAAAGCGATAACTATTACTTATTTTTCTATTAATGTATGCGGTAGTTGTGTTATCAGACAGAACCATTTTGCCAGTTTGCCATATTTTACCGCTATTTTATCTTCAAAAGCAGAGATGCACAAAATATGCCTCATTGTAACTGCTGATATATTTATTCCTCGTCTTCCCATGTGATCCAATGGTTTGGATCTATGCAATTTACTTACGTAAGTCAAGATTGATCCTTGACGGGTAAAAAGCCCTTTCAGCCCGTGTCGTGCATCAAAGCATTATAATCCAAAGTTTTCATGTTAAAGTGTAGGGAATTGGGAAGCGGAATGAGTACATTTGTAGTTTTTTTTTAATCTTTTCTTAAGATATGTACTTTTCTCCTTTACAGAAAACTAGTAAAACAAACTTTTGAGGAAAAAAAATTTTAATATCTTCAACTGTATTTACTCTTTAAGCCAGTTCACCTTGTCCCTTTTTTTGTCAAGGAACTATTCTCTTAAAAATTGAACATAAATTGTTTAGAAAGAAATTTATTTTTATATATTGAACAACTTCAGGTAAATTTTGATTTTTGGTGTTATAAAATAATTTTGCAACCACTAGTTTTTATGGCTAATTACTTGGTGAGTTTTTCCCTAAGAATTAAATCAAGAAAGTAATTGAAATCGTTTTACTTTCATTGTGGATAAAGTGATCCATTTGCATACCAAGAAAAGTCGAACAATATAACAGTAATAAAATTAAGTGGATGGAGATCTAAGGGATTTGCAGTGTGCTTCGCACTCTTCCGAATTTTTCACCACGTTTTTCTACGTTAAATAATTTAGATAAATTAATAAGAATAATATTCGTTAAAAAGAAGTCCACACAATAAAAAACGAATCCCTGTTAAAATAATAAAAATATTTTCCTGAACGTTCTCTTTTTATCTCAAAACATCATAAGAGCTAATGTTTCAACAATGAGCAACAGACGAATTTTCTTTTCTTTGTAATTCAGTTCTTTACCGTCTGAAACAAAAGCAGCATAATAGGAAAATACTGTCTATATCCTATCTCTGCAAGCAAAAGAAGGGCATAAAATAAATTGTTAACCGTAAAATGATTTTTTTTTTCTTTCTAGGTGCTACTACTGACGGAAACCATGTTGTTCGTTTTCATCGCCTTTTCTGAAACGTGACCAGCATCTTGAAACACCTCTTTTGAACGTGACTAGTGCATTATAGGAATTAGATGACTTAAAAAATGAAAAGCTTATGATGTAAACCAACGAATGTTGGTCAAATTTTTCAAAGCAATTAGCTAGCTGTTCTCCAGGTTCGTTGGTGGGTGTTACAGTTATGCTCGGTTAAATACATGTTTCAATAATAATCAGAAAAGAAAATGAGCAGGGATTAAAATGAAAATGCCAGACATGACTGCGGTATTACAGTATGCAAAGTTGCCTGAGGTGAAATATTAAAACTTGGTAAGAATGAAAGAAAACTGAAGTCATTATTCTTCCTAACACCTTTATGAAATCTTACTGGTTAGTTTTTGCGCTTACTAGATCCGTTTTCAAATTTATTATTATTCGTCCTATATTTGATATTATTAACCATGTTTAAGCAGTCGTAGAAAGGTAGAAAGTGTAGCTTTGAAATTTAAGCAAGTTTATTTCAACTTCAAACAATTGCTTTGCTAAAAAAATACAATCATGACTTCGCATTGACTATTGTATCTGAACAGTAATTTTTTTTTCGAAAATGTTGGCATACCAAAAACAACGAAGCGACAGCGAAGCAAAACCAGTTATACGGATACGTCTTTCTTCTAGATACATAAGACATTGATAAAGGCATACTGTAGGAGAAAAATGTAATTCCTAAACATAGATTAACAACATTATTGCCTGCATTAAATTGCTTTGCGATATGTATTAGTTCGTCTATATATGACTATTTGCAAATAGTATAAACTGTTTTTTAAAAAGCAATTCCTTCTTTGTGTACTCTGTCACACATTAATTACTCAAGGCTATGATTTTATGACATATGCAGTGAGTTTAAATTGCACCCTCAGGTATGTGTTATGATGTCATGTATAATCTCATAAAAATTTATAAAACTATATATGTTATGGTTAATGAAATTCGCCAAACCCTTCTTCTGAATAATTTCCCTTTATGGGATTTTTTAATAAAAAATCACACTTAACTTCACCTGCAATGACACTTTACTTTGTCTCCCCATCCACAAATTAGGAGAAAATTGCTAAGTTGCACAATTTTCAATTTTCTATTTCAAGGAACAATGCTACATTTTGAAAATGTGTTATATATATGAAAAAATTCTGTGATTTGTTAATGAACCCAGTCCTTCACCTTCGTTTGTTTTTACGTTATAAACTATACACATTACACATCATAATATTGTGTAAATGATTCCTTCCATACAGCCATTGTACTTCATAATCAATTGCATTTTATGCTTTTGACTAGTGGGAAGGGTACATAACATTGAGTACAAAGTATTTAAATATATTTTGTGCATACTATTAAATGCAGTGAATTTAAATAATATATTACGACAAATAAATAGAATTTTGGGTTTTTTTATTTTCTTTAGTTGTACATTCCAAAAAAAACTCTGAAAGTAAAACAAATTGAGTTATGAAAGCCAAAAGTATCTTGATACCATATTTTCAATAGTGTACAGTAAAAGCAAAATGAAAATGAAAAAATACCCTCATTCATAAAAATTTAAAATGTAGGTTATAAATAAATTCAGGCATTCAGTTATCATGCAGACTCTATGAACGGTACGTTTTCTTTTCTTAGAACATTTCTGAAAAAAACAAACGTGTGTCTCTGAATGTGAATTTCTCAAAATAAATTGATGCTTATTTAAGATAAAAAATAATTATTTTCTGTTGCATACTTTGAAAAATAACGTATATACTTGATGGTTTTCTTAAAGGAGTTACTCAAAGAATTATATTAGATTTGAATAACAGAAAAGCGTTTTCTATTATTTTTTATCATTTTAAAACAACGGGGATAGTATTATGCTTCAACAGAAAGCAAAATGACAGCATGCATTTTTGCCATGTTTTTTCGAATTTTGAAGTAAAAACACCACGCAATACATATATTATATAATTAGGTTTACTATCTTGTTAATGGCAAATTAAAACATAAAAATTCAAGCGATGACACTTTAATAAAGCCACTGAATAGTAACCCCATAAAATGAACATAATCAATTATTTGACACTTTTCACGCATTTAGTCATTTTCATGCTGAAAATATTTTTTTGAACTACAATCTAAAAGTGCAAAAATGTAAATTTGTATATTGGTTTTACAAAACTTTCACATTAATTTCTTTAAATCTAAGTGATTTCAAAGTTTAAACAAAAAGAATAATAAGACAATATTATTGTTTAGTACGTAGAAATATATTAAAGTCACATAATTCATTAAATTTGCCAATTTTAAATCATGCATTTCTAAAGCAATAAATTCAAAATAAAATCCGTGAATTTTAGTCCCGTATGTAATAGCTACTCCGCCAAACCCTGTACTTGAAGTTCGCGTAGTATTTTATTTATATTATTTTTTGTTTTCATTACTTTTTTATTCATTTATTTATTTATTTTTTTTTTATGTGCTTTACTAATGCCCACTTTGATGGATTCAAGAAAACCGTTTAAAAAACTATTTTAAGGAAATTTTTTAACTTGGCTGTTAAAAAATATTCAGTTGGTGTTTAACTATTTGAATTTTATGAAATCCGCTTGTAAATCGGGTGTCACTTGACACATTGTCACCAAAACCGTCCCAACTGTAAATACTTAAGTTAAAGTAATTGCTAAGAGAAATAAATTTATGTTTCAATCCACTCGACTCGAAATACAATTATCTTATTGCAAGAAAACTTTTTTAATTGAAATTAAATTTTGAATTTTTGTTGATATTTTTAACTAAAATATTTTTCTTTCCTCTAGGACTATTTTTTCGTTTAGTACTTTATGTGCAGTTGAGTTTCAAGACGATATCTGTAACATAAAAATACATTTGCTTTTCTTAGAACATTTCGTTACATTGTTTGAAGATGTCATACATAGCAATAATGCTCAAATAAAACGTACAACACTTGAACAGTATGTGAGTAAGGTATAGTATGCAAAAACCATATTATTATAAAAAGAATAAGAAAATTACTCAGATATTTCTATTTAAAGCAAAAAGACTGAAAATAAATGTTGTTTGAAATAAAAGAAGACAGTTGTTTCTATGAGAAACATCCAGTAAAGATGAATTGTTGAATGCCCAAACGTCAAAACATTTAGCGAACGTGTTTCAGTCTTCTAAGTCCAGTTTTATAACCGCTGCCTGAGCAAATACGTATTCCACTCACCCAAATATATTTTCGAGAAAATATTTTGTGACAGCTGAGTTGCATTTATACTAGTCACGTATTTTATTCAGCGGTCGAAAATGATACATACAACGTTAAACTCAAGAATTCACTTTTGCGTCTGATCGTTGGTACATTGATTTTTTTTTATTTATTTATTCCAAAATGGATTTTTTGCACATATATGGTAACGATACTCGCACGGCGCTGCCCGTGTAAAACTTAAATGAAGTCGATCCCATAATTAAAAAAAAACAATCAATGAATTAAATAATAAAGACGACAAAATGATCGGGATTTTTCCATGCAGAACAAAAATTGTTTTTCTGATTCGGTTCCGTAGGAAATTATAATGTGTTGATCTTTTGTGGCGTGTAATTCAGTTCAAGCTTTTTATACCGATTATTTGTTCCATTAAAAAAACTACAATCTCGCTGTTTTAGGCTTAGGTTCCAGCTAGATAAAAAAATGTCAATCATCTTTTATGAAAACACTGTTTGCGCAGTTGGTCTGATATTTACGCCGGTTTGTTTGATGTTCCTCTCTCACGCTGGATTTCTTTTGCTTGCTTGCGGGCTTTCTCCACGTTTGCACATGCAATATGATGGACTTAAGAATTGAAGAAAAAATTGGAACGACTTAACAATTTTTCTGACCGAATTGAGAAAAAAAGCTTCGAAGCACATTATATGACATTTCAAACTGCCTATGTACCAAATTTAAAGTTTGTAATTACTATAGATTATCTTTCTCTCATTCTCTCTCATCTAGGGTATATCTCTTACACACACTCAGGCACTACTTCCTTCTACCGCATAAATTACTATTGATTTCCTTTAACTGTTCTTTAAAACTGACAATTTTTTTTTTCTGTTAATGATGAACAAACTGGTGAACAAGTGGAATGCTTAATTTGCGGCCAATAAAAAAACAGACGAAGCTAAAATCTTGATCCGTTATATTTTCTATTTTGAAAGTCCGTAATCTATTCCGTTTTAAGAAATGCCTAATAGCTTCTGGCAGTTCATCGTCCATCCATCATGACGCAAATAAATTGCTGTTGAAGTTAGGCGTGAAAACATTTTCTCATTAAATTTACTTATGTGCTGGATTTCAAATATCCTCTTGTGACATTTCTGCTTTTCTTATCTTTCTTTTATTTGATATTCAGGGAATGTTTAACAAAAAAGAAAAAGTGGACTAAAATAACAATCAAAGAAAAGAGCAATACCAAAAAAAGCCAAAGGCTTATTCAAACTAAAGCTCTGACTTAAAAAAATCAGAAGAAACATAAATTAAGTTTGCTGTCACGATGAGAGCTGTCATGCTCGTTGGACTAATTAAATTTTTACTTTATTAAATCATTTCCCTGACACACGAAAAATGAAGAATACATTTTCAAGCGTCTTTTCCAGTGGTTAGTTTTTAATATGGTTTTCGTGTATGTTTCGTTAGTATTTTTAATTTTAATTTTGATGAGGGAGATTTGCTGGAAAGAAAGAAAAAATGTGTTTAAAGTTGTCATTTATTTCTTCTTATTTACGCAATTCTAAAGGAGTTCACTATTTAATAGTGCTTGCCTTAGTATGACCTCACAAAATATTGCTCAGTTCAGTGCTCAAAAGGAACAATAGTTTTAAGTCATTATGTGTGTATGTGTGTATTTCATAAATAAATGTAGGGAATATATGCTGATTATTAATTTTTATTGATCTATGTAATTGAGAAGAGAAAACAATTTTGAAATTTTAATTTAATTAAGAATAAGACAGTCATTTGACATTGCTCCAGTTCATGTGTTCCCAACCGGTGTGGTCCGCGAGAGAATTCGGTACACCGAAAAACTTTTGCGCTCAGTTGCCACCATTTTGTTTAGTTGAAGTACATTTCATTAAGTTAGTTATAACTTAAAAATTAGTTATATTGCGTAGTTTCTGTCACTAAGGGGACTTCTCTTGCGAATTTTTGATAGTTAACATGATTCCTAATCGGGCTGCAAGTTAATAATTTTAAAGATAATCGCAAAAAAATAGCTTCTATATTATCTATTAAATACATAATTCTACAGTATGGTAAAATACCTATAAACTCGATACTGATAGTACGAGTAATACTCAAAAGTGCAAGTAATCAAATGGCTCAAGTACTTCAAATCAAAAGTATGAAACCCAAATAAGTATTTACTGTGAATAGTGCAAGATTGTTATTAAAGTACACTTTAAGTTAAAAAGTAAATTTTGCGTAACGGAATCACAAGGTAACGCAACAAACGATAAATGAGTGTATCTTCAATAAACGTTAAAAATTCAATGAATTAAACTAAGAAGAAAAATGAATAAAATTTAATAATCTCTCGATAAAGAACTTCTAAAAATGTCTTTCCCAAAGCGAGTGAATTTGAAAAGAAACAAAACCAGATGGTTTTAGCTTAAAACTTTTATTTCATGAATTTAGGAATATTGCGTGAGTATTTTGCCCACGTAAATTTCGAATAAGGAAGCCATATAAGCTCAGCGAAAGTCGAATATTAATGGCATAGACATAAATACGTAGTGTATTGCAAATTTACCATAACATATCCATATACATCAATGAGAATAGAATTCCCCAAATCCGTAGTACGAAAAAGGTGGAACACACTTAGAAATACAATATGTAGCCATCGCAATTCCTGGAATTTTACTTTGGCCTTGACTCGTCGTATTGGTGACTAGTTTATTCATTGGAAAGTTAAAACACAACATAAAATCTGTGTTGCAAATCTGCTACAGTATGAAATGGAGGATTAACATATATGAATCTAATTTAGCTTT
The DNA here is from genome assembly GCA_038502835.1 of Octonoba sinensis. NCBI lineage: Eukaryota > Metazoa > Arthropoda > Arachnida > Araneae > Uloboridae > Octonoba > Octonoba sinensis. Next base: position 103,371,900 of record CM076602.1, on the reverse strand, counting down.
GATTTTTAGGTCAAATTAAATTTAAGTCAATATAAAAGCTTCTGAATTTTGCTGTAAAATAATTTTTTTTCTTATGCAGCATTTTTCTCAGATTCAATACTTCAGAAACGTATGAAATATTTTTTCCAACTTCATGCTCTCGAAAAAGTTGTTGTAGAGTAAGTCACAAGAAACAAACAAAAGTTTGTGTTAAGTTTCTAAATAAAGTCAGATTTTCATAATCTTTTCAATTTTCCTTCTTGATCATGATGACTGTAAAAGTACAATTTTGAATTTTCAAACGATAAATATATGTATTGAATATTAAACTTTTTTGTACTGTAGATTAAGTCACATTTACACGCGTCATTAAAGTGATTTAGATTAAAAAAATTAAATGTTGTCTCATTTTTACTTTATATGGGAAAAACTGCATCTGAGAGAAAGAAATAACAAAGAGACATGTTAAAAGCAAATGTAAATTATGAAGCTTTTAAAGAAAAAGAATCTAAGAAAAAGAAAGACGAACTAAAAACAAAAATTCATGACTATTGAAGAGAACGAAGCTTTGGAAGTAAAGAAGCGGAAAGAAATGAGAAGATATAGTGAAAAGAAAGCACAGAAAGCGGTCATGGATGCACAGAATTCAAATTTGGATTCTCCACGTAAAGCATTTAAAAGTACTGATTTATTTGGAAAGGCCCTTGCTAAGGTGAAAAAAAAATTGCCACGAAGTCCTGACAAATCTAAAGCTTTGCTGGAAAAGTTAGCTTTATAATTGACACCAGATATTGTTCAACCAACATCTAGCAAACCAAAAGTTTGTCAGCTCTGTGAAGAAACAATAAAATTAGTACAAGAATTTTTGAAAAAGACAGCATCTCCCACCAGACACATGGAACTAAGGATTATGTTATTATAGAAGACGCAAATGGAGAAAAGTTAAAATTACAAAAGAAATTCTATGTATGACTCTTGGTGAAGCCTTTCAAAAGTCATATATCAATCAGATGGGGCAGGCCAACATTTGAAACAGATTTTCAATTTGTTTGACAGTGCTTGTAGAGTAGCCCTTTTCAGCCACAGGTCATGGCAAGGGACCTATTGATGTTATTGGTGGAATTGTGAAACGCAGAACAAGGGAATCCACACTTTCAAGAAAATAGATCCTTGTTCTGCTGAAAATTGTTTTCCTTCAGCAAAGAATCTGTGCAAAAATATTACCATTCTTATAATTACTGAGAGTAAAATCCTTGAGGAAAAAGCATTTATTGACGAACTATGTGCACCTTCAGGAAAACGAATAATCACATTTCTGGGACGAGAAAAATGCATTGCATCATTAAAATTAAAGATTATGAGCTAAAGGTAGCTAACGTTTCACCGAAACCACAAATTATTTTTTTAAATGAACCTTATCACAGGAAAAATAGAAAACTTGAAACCGGAAAATTTTAATGATAACATTACCAATGACACCACAGAAAATAAACTGCCTTTGTTGGTGGCAATTGGGTTTTAGTACCCTTTGAAAGGAAAAAAAATATTAAGTATTTTACTGAGCAAATCATAAGGTAGAGATAAGTTTTTTGCAAAGGTCAACTTTCTGAAATGAAAAATAAACCATTTTATTTGGCCATCGAAAGAAGACGATGAAGTTACCAGAACTTCAGATTGAAGAAGTAACTTAAAATTTACAAATTTCAACTTTAATAAATTTTTAATGGGATAGTTTAATGTGTTAGTCAATGTGTATAGTGTAAGTTACGATTTCACTGTAGTGTAAGTCACACAGAATAAATTAGATAAAAAAAATTTTTAAAGAACCTTCATTCTTGTTAATTACATTCTCTCAAACTTGAAGCTCTGTAGCACAAAATCTGCAAAAAAAAAAGTTTCAAGTATGCCTCGTTTGGAAGAAATATTAAAATGAAAATGCTGACAAATTGCAACTTCTTTTCATGTAGTGTAAGTCACATCATAACAAAACAAATTTTTTAAACTTACATTAAACGACTATTGAAAATTTAAGAGTTGTTAAAAATAATTTACATGTTTGTAATTAATTTGCCATACATCACATTTTTTTAACATGTAAATGTTTGTCCGAAATTTATCATGTAGAGCGTAAAATGTCTTCTGATGTAGTGTAAGTCACACATTGAATTAGCCAAGAGTAATACTTCGAATTATCTCAATTGTATTGATTTTGCTGTTTAGCGCATTTTAGATATAGAGGCAAGTTGAATTTCAAATGTAAATAAACTCGGACTTTACTGTAGTCTCGATTGAAGCTAAATATTACGTACTAAAATTTCCAAGACTACATGTATTTGTTGACTCGCTACGTAACTGTAAAATGTCCTTGGTAAACTAAGTTTGACCTTTTCAAAAAGTTCAGATAAACTTGCCATAGGAAATAAACAACTTGCATTCTACTTCCAGATTTCACTATCAGAAGTAGTAAAAATCTACCTTTCTGCGGATACTAAAAGAAAAAAATACGAAGTTGTAACGCCCAGTTATTGCAAACACGTCTTTTAGAGTTACATGAAACCCACTTTATCAATGCGGGAAAGGTTAGCTATTTGAAACAAAGCTTCATTGGGGCTGCTGATTCATACCAGAAGCTAACTTCGTCGCTTTAAGACATTCTCGTGTTTAATGTTGGTTAGTTATGTTGGAATTTTTGTATTTTTCCCCTCTGATTTATCAACTGTTCTTATCCAAACCCTTAATATCTTGAAGGAGAATAAGCTTTCGAGTTAGTGGCATTTAAAAGCTAGCTCAAAATTCATTCGATGAAAAAAATATCGTTCAAGCATGTAAAATGTTGCTTAAAATAAAGATTATCGAATATATTTCAATAGTACGTTCCACCTAGCAGCAAACGGTGCTCATAAATGTTCCTTTACTGATTTTCTTAAGTCAAATGGTACATTACTTGTGTTTCTTGTGCAAGTTATTAATTTAAATATTGTTCCTTCAGATACATTTTCTATTGTGCGGTAGAATTTCTAACGAGATTACTGAAAATTCTGGTCCGTTCGTTTACAGTCGGATGTATTTGTTAGACAGACATTAACTTAAAAAAGAAGGCATTCCCTAACAAATGAAATATGCATGCAATAAAAAATGCGTTGAAAGTTCGTTAAATGGAAGTAAACAATTTCAAATATGTTCGTTTGTAATATCGGTGTAGTTTACATAAATTCGAAAGTTAAGACACTAACTTCAAGTGTGTAGAAATATCTTTATTTTTTTCTTTTAAAGAAATTGGTGTTTTGTGTAAAGCCGCTTTAATTTGATACATTACTTACTTTATTCCATTTTCCGAAAAATTAACTTGCAACTATTCTTGCAACTCTTTAACATACACTACTTACCTTAGTGTTAAATTATAAAATTTTTAATATTAACTATTCAGTGAGAATACTTTATGCCTTTATTAAGCTTAGGAAAAGTTTTAAGAATGAACGTAAGTGAATCGACGCCGGTGTATCACAGCCGGTGTATCTGCCATCCTAAAGATATATTGCGCGAAAATTTCTGTATTGGACAGTGACGTGAAAATAAATGCAAATCATTCGGAAAGTTAAATTTAAATAAAGCTCAAGCTATCTTAATGTTTAAATAGATTTCAAATAGTTTTCCCTTTTATTCGACGTGGTTAGATCAGGATTCGTTTTTTCTTATTTTAAGCCGAAACTTTTAATCTTTTCTTTGTTTTTTTAAAATATCAAATATCAAATCTATAAAAGTGCTGCCATCTTAAATATTTAAAATAGAAGGCACATTTTAAGGGAGAAGATGACGAAAAATGTTAATTTGTATGTATTTCTCCGAAAAAGTAAAATGCAAGTTATTGTAATTTAAAGTTAAATTTTGGATTATTCTACATCATTCAGGAAAATGCTCTAATCGAGCTTGATAAAGTACTTATGCTGATGTCTTTTTTATTTATGCTAATATATTTTTGCTTTAAGTTTTCATGAATTCGTTTCTTGGTAACTTTTTAAAAAGTATTTCTTATGATAACTTTCAAAGGAAAAGAAGACGCCAGTTCGCGTTATTACGTCTTTCCTTACGCTCAGGGGAAAAAAACCGGACTTGTTTGAGAATATTTAGGGAAACTTAAATTTTCATACTAACTGCATTCAAATCTGTAATTTTAGTGCATTTTATTCAATTTCTGAGAAAAAATTCTCAGAATATAACGAAATTTGCAATATCAATGCAATAGATGGAAGAGTTTTTGATTTTGAACTGCTGATAAATTTGTCTTCTAAAATGTTCTTAAATATTCTGATTGCTTTCTAGAACTCTTGTGAATGCAGATTATATGAAATGCTTATATTTGAAAAGGAGTTGTACCTTCATTAATTTGATATTTTGTTTCTGAGGTCACATTAATGGCCAGTGAAATTTGTACTTATTAGAAATTTCCTTGTTAAACTGCTTTTTCAGTCACATTGATATTCTGTAAAATTTGCTCTTGTTAGAAATTTCATTGTTAAATTGCTTCTTCAGTCACATTGATATTCTGTAAAAGTTGCTCTTGTTAGAAATTGCATTGTTAATTTGCTTTTTCATTCACATTGATATTCTGTAAAAGTTTATCTTGTTAGAAATTGCATTGTTAAATTGCTTTTTCAGTCACATTGATATTCTGTAAAAGTTGCTCTTGTTAGAAATTGCATTGTTAAATTTCTTTTTCAGTCACATTGATATTCTGTAAAATTTGCTCTTTTTGGAAATGTCGTTGTTAAATTGCTATTTATGCTTTAGACAAAGACTTTTAAGATCTCTATTAGACTTTTTACTGCCCGAATGCGTATGTTGCGATTGAAGTATTTATTTATGTGGGTATTTTGAAACGAAACTATTCTAGTGACGAAATATTGTCTTTATCATTTTTAGATGTTCCTTCATAAGAAAAAAAAACGACATACATACAACATGAATGTATAACCTTCTTCCTTTGTGAAGTCGGTTAAAAATGTCAATGCATGGTAAACTTTTGCATGTTCATGCTTCATTGAATTTTAACATAACAAACTTATTGTGAATGTAACTGAAATTACTTTTGGGCTATGATGAATAGCATAGCTTTGTAAAAAGAGTGGATGTAAATTTAACGGAAATTTAACATTTACTAAATTCTGTTAATGTGATTAAAAGCATGTTTCTTTTTGTTCCTCAGTTGAAGAAGTTAAATATTCTACTCATTGATATTAGTTGAAGAATTTAGGATATGTTGGTTTTAGAGTTATTAAAATTGCAGAATCTTAATTTTAAAACTGACTCGTCGTTTATTAATTTTATTAATTTGTAAGGACAAAAAAAATGTCCTGTGACATTTTGAATTCTGGACAACTCTTACATTGAATTTTTTACTTTAACAAGCATAAATTTGCAAATGCTTTTTTTTTTCGCTACTTTTTTGTAACCGATTTCCCAAAAAAGGAGGTTGTACATTCATGCTGTATGTGTGTTGTTTTTACCTTTTAAATCAATGCCGCTAAATTTTGTTGAAAATTAAAAAGTTACATAACACTTTTTTTAAACTGGGCAAAACAATACTTTTCTTTTCTCCACCAGACCCCTACCTGTTAGCCGAGGCCTTAGGATTGCTTACGCACGGGATGAGGTAGTGGGGTCTACGGATTTTACATGCCCATATCCCCAAGTATACATGGTGGTCTTCAGTGGGTATCGAACGCGCGACCTTCCAGGTGGAAGTCCGACGTGCTAACCACTAGGCTACCACGGCCCGCGGGCAAAACAATACTGGGCATGACATTAGTGCTGGAGTTAAAGTACTCTTGTCAACAAGCAAAGCATTTAGGGGGAGGGGGTGCTTCGTAAATATAATGTATTTATAGTACATGTATTTTGTTTTTTAATGGAAATAATTGGAAATAATTCCAATATATTTCGAAAGCCGCATTTACAGTGTCACACATAAGCTAGTCACAAGACCCAATTATTTACAAAACGTTTAGCGACGAAAATTCTGAAGAAGTAGAGCATTTAAAGGTGTAAAACTGTATTAAATAAATTATGTAACATATATATATTTCTTTCCAGTTTTTCGTGAAATTTTAGTTTTGAAGCAGTGAGTTGTTATAGATTTTGTTATTTTGAGTTTGGTTTAATAATTTTCCAAGATACTGTGAAAAAATAAAAACTTGCTGCTACAAACTTTATTAAATTTTGAATTTTTATATGAATTTTATGTTGTAAATGGGAGTTGAATACTAATTATCTATTGTTATCCGTATTAGAACGCTAAAAGAAACTTTCAGCTTATCTAATTAAGATAAAAATAAAACTTTTCCAAAAAAGGATAAAGTTTGATAGATTTTCTTTAAAAATATTTATAATTAAATTTCTTTTATGGCAAACACGTAGCAGGTTCACATCTAAAATATTCTTTCAAGTCCTTTAAATATAACTTAAGTAGATAGGAAGGTAAATAGAGTTATGTAGGTGTGTGACATGAAATGTACTACGCAAAGTGTATAAACGTATAAAATACATTACCTAATACACATTTTCAAATTCAAGACGAATTTTTAAGGACTTCAGAATGCTATAAAAACAAAAGCTTGGTGCAAAAAAATGTATAAAGCATTTCATTGTGAAATTTAAATTTTGCTAATAGATTGTGAAATTTAAATCTTTCTAAGAAGCAGTACTTTACAAAGTAGATGTCCATTAACTCTATATGTCTCCCAAAGGGTTAAGTTACATTTTATTTCTTATTTAGTAAGATCACATCAGGAACCTCAATCACATTATAATCCGTCCTGTTTCTTCTTATCTGATACAATTAATTCATTTTCAAATGAAGAAGAGTAATATCAACAGCAAGACTTGAGTAATATTTCATTAAAAGTTGTTAAAGGCGTTATGTTTTTACAAGATATACTAGATAACGTCGATCTTTTTCTTTTTCAATTCACATCAAATACTTGAGCTGAAAGTAAATATCATAGCCACAAGATGAAACTTAAATCAATACACCCTGAATTTAAGGCACATTAGTTTCTGCGGGAACGACTTGTCCATTGATTAATGTATTTTCTGTCATTTGTACATCCGGTGAGATACATAATAACATACGAGGTAAAAGCGGCAAATAAAAAGCCTTACGTCCATCTGATCAGATAAAATGCTGTATTTGTGTTTACTAAACATGGCTAATGCCTTTAGCTCTAAATCGCAAACTTACTTCATTTTTGAGAATGTTGCAAGTTTTATTGGTTTAAACGAAAAGTAGGGGAATTTGTTAGAAAGTGTTTTGTAAATTTGATGAATCCTCAGTATAAACCATATCAAATGTTAAAATTCAAAATGCAGTAACTCATTGATATTCTTAATAAACCGCAAAGTATATAAATAAATCATTTCATTTTATAGCTACACCTGTTTTGTAACACGAAGTATTGTCATCACTGAAAAAATATAACTAACGAGAAAACCATCTGTTATCTAAAAGTTTTATGAACTTCAGCTTGTGAGTAAAGGACCAGCACATTATTAAAATTCCTTTCCACTCTACAATTATTGCTCAATTAGTTTTTGTAGCAATTTTTCTTCATATTTTATTTGTTATGTTTAGTCAGCTGATTATCAAAAGAAGTTTATTTAAAGAAAAACTATCTTTAATCATTAATATATTTTCCGAAGTTGTAATAAAGCAAATCCAATTTCACTAAATATTGTTTTATTAGTTACCAATCAATATGATTGCAAAGTAGAATTTCCATTAATAATTAAAGAAATTGTCGTCCTACCGGAACCAAGGATATTTTAAAAGCATTTTTTATTCATTTAAAAAGTTAAACGGATTTCAAAATTTATTGCAGTTCGCGTTTTGAATTTTCATATTAATTGTGTTTAAGGATGGAAGATATTTTCCTATACAACGACCGTCTGGACATTGCGTACACCAAAAGCAGAACAAAAGTTTGTTCCTCGCCTTCCCTTTGTAAGAAATAGCTCTGAAAAATTTCGGAAGAATTTGCTCACCTAGCTTGAAAAGAGTTTCATGCGTCACTGCTGCCTTCTTCGCGTCTTTGCATTTATCACTGCCATGATACTGAGGTTAAACATATGAAATAAGTAAAATTGTTGATTCCGCAGTTAAATTTAATATTTTTACTCAGAAATTCTATATGTTTTACAAAAAAATATATATTAAATCGCAAACTGCATTAGACAAAGTAATGAGTAGATACACAAAAGTCTCATGAAAATGTATTTGGTAACTATATACACTAAAATATTTTGCCTGAAATTACATAAGAATTTCATGGATATCATCTATCCGGGGGTCAGGCGTGAAAGTACAAACACTTAAAAACAAGAATCAACAAAATCATTTTTAAAGAACAATTACAGAGAATAAAAAACGGGGAAAATTATGTAAATTGATTGCAACTGGCAATGTACCACAGTAGTTGCACCATCTCTGGTACACAAAGTCAAATGCAAGTTCAATTGAGTGTAATACTATCCACGAAGGCCCCGCAGGGTTCTCACAGGAGCTGAAGTCAAATTTAACGCAACTAATATATAATTCGCTTTTGACATTTTTTAAATTGGTAGTAACATATTTCAAGTATTAATTTAGACATTTGTTTAGACTTTTTAAACTGGTAGCTTTCAAATATCAAGTGTTCATTTACACATTCTTCGAATTCTTCTCTGTTGTACAGTGAGGAAAAACAAGAGTTTTGTTGAGAAACTTCTCATAAAGGATGATTTTTTGCTTTTAAACAAGTTTTTCGTTGTTGTTGTGTCCTCGCACGTGGCGAGTAAGAATGGTTACGCTGCTCCTGAGTCTAACGAGGCCCTTGTAGGCAGGAGTCGGATTTCCACCCCTTTGAAAGGTCTTTTAGTTTTCTGAGCCAGCTCCCAGATGAGAGACCGTCACCTGGGATTGGCACTCCCAATGGTATAGTTTCACTTGGAGAACATTGGAGCCATAACCTATTTAACTTGAACCAGCTCCCTTTAGCGTACACGGACAGAAGCCGAGAGATTATGTCACCTTTCCAAACACTGACCTCAGTCAATGTTGCTTCACTTTCGTTGCTCTTCGGGAACCGAGCTTCTACCGACTGGTCCACTGCGGGACACGTTTTTCGTAAATGTAAAGAAAGACTCAGTTTCCCTTCTGTGTTTATGTAGTTTTTTTTTTGTATGTAACGTGTCTAACGACACCGTATTTTAGAGATAATATTTACCATACTTTTTTGTAGTAGTTTGCCCTATTTTGGAGTTGAATTCATAATTTTTCATCTCGAAAATTTTAGCAATTTCTTATTTATTTTAAAATGCTTAAATTAAGTGTTAAAGTACATTTTGGAAAGATTTGGTTATCTTTATGATTTCGGTATTGTATGAACAAGATACTGAAAAGGAAAACACACATGAAGAATATGTTCACAGTCACAAAGTTTAGATTTAGGACCATACTTAGTTTTAGAAAATGCTAATAATGCATAAGTTTCTCAAGAATTTATTTTACTAAAATTATCTGGCGTTTAGTATTCAAAACTGAAATAATACACTAACGCCATTTATAAATGTGTGAAGTTGCAACCAATGAGATTTATTGGATATTTATGCATAGCAATTAGAATAATGCCCCATTACTTTGAAACAAATTCCAAATAGCATCCCAAAAGTGAATTGCGGTTAAATTTGATTTAGGACAGATAATAGGTCAAATAGAGAAAGTATGTTCGTCCATCCGTCTGTCAGTCAAAGATTAAAGACATATAATCCTTGTTGTATTTACATATTGTATATGCAAATCTAACAAGGTTATATTTGCATATGCAATATGTACATTGATTTATTTTTTTCCTTTAAACAGTTGGTTGTTTCTTTTTTTTTTTTTTTTTTTATTATATTTTAGAGACTTTTGACGGGAGGAATTCAGCCTTCTTTCATGCTGTAAATAATTCCTGTTTTTCTGTTAATTATTATTATTTATGTATTTACACATGCGTTGTCTTTTATTATTATTATGCATTCATTTATTCTACTTTTAGTGCACTTATGCAAAGTTCAAAATTTAATACATAGAAGTGAGGTAAACTGATTAAATTCTTTAAAAGGTGTTTTATACACTTCTACTGTTTGCAATGTTACAACCTTTTCCCTTTAACTTCTAAGTAAAATAAACAGAAACTTCTTCCTCAATTCTTTACTTAAAACCATTTTTCTTCCGCTCCTTTGATCACTGTTAGTCACGTTTCTTCGACATGAACCATTTGTCATTATGAACATTTTTTATGCCTGAATCTTTATCCTTTTACTTCGATTTTACGCAAAATTTAGTCATCTTCCTTGAATGAAAATTTTTATTAGCTTGATATTTTTTAACGTTTTGCCTTTCGTGTATATTGTTATGGTATTCCTAGAAATTAGCTAAAACATTTCGACACTTAAAACTCTTGACCACAGAAGAGCTTTTATTTTCATTTTCCTTTTATTTATTTATTGTGTTTCATTGTGAAGTTTACAAGTCTTTCATGCATTGTGCTAAAGTGTTTCGTGCATTCGCTGTACATAATGAATGAAAACCTATTTGCAAATAAAAGTTGCTGCATTTTATTGGAAAATAGTTGTAGTGTATCTACACTATAAAAACATTTTGGCCGAAAGTACATGATAATCTCTTAGAAATCCTTTATCCGGAGTCTAACGAAAACTTACAAATACCCAAAAACAAGAAACTACGAAGTCTTTAACCTCTTCATTCCAAGTGTACCCAATTGTGTACATTTTAAAATACTGTTTATTAACTACTGTTTGTGCAATATGAAAGCTAAAACACCAAATTGTTTTTGAAATTAATCAACAGATAGTTTACTTCGTTTTAAACATGGAAAATATTTAAATTGAGCATTAAAGTTTATTTAAACTAATTATTAATTAAAATTTTAAACAAATATTTTTTAGTTATTTTGTTTTGTAATTATTTTTTAAATCAGAGAACCAAAAAAATTGCGTCAAAATTGTTTTTGCTTAGTTCTGGGGTCTGAAGAGGTTAAAAATAGAAATTACAGATAATAAACAAAGGAGATAACGTTTTGTTATTTCGAACGTTTTGTGCGGCATAACAAAAAAAATTAATCAGCATTTAATCAATTAATAACGGCAGTTATTATAATAAGCAGCGTTTAATCAATTTTAAAATGTAAGAAGACTTAGTATGTTTTTCCAGAGCAGTGGTCGCCAACCGTCAATCACTAGAGCAGTGGCCGCGTTCAGGTGGTCAGTCTGTTCATTATTTCACTAAGATTGTTACTTGATTTTCAAAATTTTTTTGTATTTTTAATTAAAATGCAAAATTTAATTTTATTTTTTCTAGACTGTCTATGGAAATGTCACTGAAATTTATTACTTTAGTAAAATGAATTTTAAAAAGACTTCTTAACACTTAATCTGTTTTTTCGCTAAAATAAATGGTATCATCATATTGTGCGAAGACCAAACTATGTACATATGTTTTCTTTACAATACGATTACCTTAGCAGTGAAAGATTTGCCGATAACTCGCATTATATAACAACTGAGAGGTGATTAATAACTCAAAATTGAGTTTCTTACTATCTTTGTCTTGGTTTTTCCCAATGGGGTTTCGACGATTGCATTTGACTTTAGTGGTCTGCATTACAGAATAAAATAAAACTATATTAATCGTTAGGTTTTTTATTTAGGCTGTCTACATCAAAATACTTTTGTCTACAACCATGCGACCATTTGGCAAGCTGAGCACATTACCTTTCAGCAAAGTGGGTTTTCAACACTGGTGTTTCTCGCAAATTTAGTGAAACATAAGTAATTTATTACATCACGATTGCGCATGGAACTAAGAGAAATTCGATAGACATATACATCCTGATGGGAAGTGGCATTGATAAAATTTTGTGGCCATTCGCTTCAACGGGGGTGGAGCAATCGAAAGTTTTTCTCGCTAAGCCGTATGTCCAAGGAATCCAACAAATCAAGAAAAATTGTAAGTGCATCTCAATGAGAAAAGGTGTTAATTATATTCTTGCACCAATGTTTCCAAAGAAGGAGGAATTTAGTTTTGTATTTTGTGTTGCCATATCACTCACACGTTAACAAAAAATTCTTATCAATATTTTTGGAATTTTGAATCTTTGCTAGTTGCACAAACCTTTTAATTAGTTTATATTGGTTTAAAATCTAGTAAAGATAAGTTTTTGTCTTAAATGCACATCAAGCTACCTAAAAATATGATTTTTTTCCTTAGACATTTTTTTAATAATGTTTTGGACGGAAGCTCGTGTATTTATATTTCAAATATGAATGTAAGAAACTAAAAAATAAACAAAGTAAAAGTAAGCGAGAATAATATCGATCACTCTACAGACACGTAAGTGAATATTGTTCATAAATTTTGTAATTTACTTGGATGGGCTATCATGACTGATTTTTGCGATATGATAAGGAGACATTGTTAATGTGTTACCATGAAATATAATAAATACTTACATTTAGTTTTTACTAGTAGTTTCTTTAAAGCATCATTCTCATAGTAGTTTCTTTAAAGCATCAAAAGTAATAATTCTTAATTCGTCAGTCTGAAATAAAATCAGTCACAACACATGCATTATGCTTGTTATTTTATACATGCAAACCAAAAAGTGTTCATGTCTTTGAAATTGAAATGTACTTCTAAAATGTGTCGAAACTTTTGCTTCTAGAGTCAGATAAAATTAAATGCAAATACCCTGAAAACAGACATAAGGTTTAACTTCGGTGAAATATAATAATATTATGTTCACAAAAATTTCAAAAAGTTTTAATTCAACTGTTCACTGAAAGAATTTCTTAGAAAAAAACTTGTTGGTCACATTTTATGCCTAAATTTAATCTTTTTCTGATACAAATATGATTTTTGGTGATATATTCGAAAATTTTAAAGCATTTTTGTTAGGAACAATATTTTGAAACTCATACTTGTTAAAGTTCTTTGCGAAAGGGTATGACGCAAGATTGGTCAATTCATTAAAGCACTTAACATAGTTCGGAGATTTCACGTTCACTTTAATTAAGTGTTCTAATCAGGTCTTGAATAACATCAAACATGTGTAAACTTTCGATATAGATGTCGTTCTCAAATACCATGAACAGTTTCCAGAATGCACTTAACTAAATTACTTACAAATTGAATTAAATCCTTTCTATTCATCCACATAACGTGATGCGCAACAGTATTCTAAAGTTTGAAAAACATCGAGCTGTTTTTAAGTTATTTGATGTCTTTAAATTGATTGACTTTGAAACTGAAATGATAAATCTGTTTGTAAGACTTTATGCTTACAATAGTCAAAAGGTTATACTTTAATTTTCTAATGTACAGTTTTAAAACCCACATTTAATAACAATTTAAAGCTTTTTTTCCTACATGGTTTCTACCACATTAGTTTAGAATATTTTGTATTCTACATTTGGTAAGATTCTGAAAAAAATTTTAAATGTTTCATTTACTCAACGCTTATTCAAATATTTACCAAGAAATTTCGGACATAGAATACTTGAATTCCTTTTACACATTCGAAAAAATAAAATTCATTTAAAAAAAGAATAATGGTATTACTCTTCCTCCTCTTTTTCAAACATAATATTTTGTAATTTGTATCGACATATGATACATATGATCACAATAAAGCTCGTGGTTTGTAGACATACATATATTGTGCGTTTGTATATATAATTGCTACAAGATGATAAACATTAATTTAGGGCATGTAAACAACAATAGGCCATAGCACTAAGCGATAGCCATAAATGAAGGACATTAGATGTCCTTAATTTAGGCCATGACAATAAAAATATATATAATGAACTAAGTGAATATAATAGAAAAATAGATAAATGAAAAAAATAAAATATAATAATAAGTAAGCAAGCAGCGTGCTCTCCTCATCAGTGGGCGGGAAGCAAAAATACATACTTAAAAACCCAAAAACGTAGTCCTACAGGTTTCGAAATGTGTCGCAGTGATGGCATGTAAATAGGAGCCATAAAAAAGAAAGAAAAAGCAAGAATATTCAAGAGCAGTAATAGCTGCAATTGTGAACACATTTGAAGCTATTACTTCTTTTCAAAACTGAAAAAGTTTTGAGGGGTTAAATAAATTAACAAATGATCGTTAAATTTGACTCAACACAAGTTTTTTTTAGTCGATTTCATTTGGAAGGACCTATATTCATTTAAAAAGTATACAAATATGTCAATATTTTGAAATTAAGCTTTTGAGCAATGTGTTTTAGCTAGTTCGTAACAAATTAATAACTCAGGTTTTAGAAATTTCGGGCCAAAAGAGTAACATGTTTGTCCCTCTCAGTTTTAGTTTTCCTCTAACACATTCTAAAAGGGGGGGGGCGGTAATTCCTCAATTTCGATTGCGAACATGTTTAGTATAAAAAGTGGTAATTATTAAACGGGGATTAAAAGTGGTGTTCATATTACTGTGGTGCTCAGATTATAGAATGTTCAGACTACAGAGAAGTCCTCCTATGCTAAGTCTATGAAGTGTCGCCGGACCATCGAAAAGTGTTCATAATATGGGAGCGTTGGGAGTATTCACATTCGAGAGTGCTCAGATGGAGAGTGCCATCGGTAGTTAATAAATACATTCAGTCTGTTTTCTTATTTTTGGCGTACTAAAAGTAGTCTTAATTTTGAAACACACTTCGCCGATTACATATAATTTTCCAAGTGGCCGTTTACCGATTACTGCCGATGAATTGGTGCAATCCGATATATATTTGTGTGTGTATATATGTATATATATATATATATATATATATATATAGGATCTTTTTTTCGGGTGTCTAGGGGTTTCTAAAATCATTACTCACCATAAGGATATAAAAAACTGACTATATTTACACTTTCCTATTTACAAAACTATCTACAGAACAGCTTCAATTACGAACAACAACATCATCCGAGCACCGCAGCGCTTACGTCCACACAGAACGGAGTCTTACTCAAAACTGACTGCTTACGCTCCCTATCGCCAGATGGCGCTGCTGTCAATGTCTCTTCGCACTCGCATCCTACATCTCGGTCATACTGACACTTTGGCTGTCCTCAGACAAACCTGGAAAGACATTTAAAAAAACAAAAACAAAACAACATAAAACAGTTACAGGAAAAATGAAAAAAGTCAATGTCTATTGGTTCAAAGTCTGTCTATTGGTCGATGCTCAGTCCAAGTTGCGGGACCAGGGCTTCATGAAGTCGGATTTTTGTTTTTCTTTTCCTGTCGTAGTATTTACGACCCTGAATCTTCAAGATATTACCTTTCCCTTCAATTTCGCAGCTTTCTTTGATAGAATCTTTAGGACAACCACTCATTTCTTTTTTGGGACTCTTTTCCTTATCTGCAGTGAACTCCTCATCACTTCCATCTTCAGATTTCCCTATCCCTTCATCCTCAGAATCTGAATCCTCAGTATACTTCAGAGCAGCTTTTCGTCGCCTTGATGAAGTTGATTTCTTTTTCTTTCGACTGCCATCACCATCAGCCACGCTCAGACTTTGCTTTTCGCCCTTTTTTCTCAGAGTCGGAATTTTCTGCATAGGCTGCTTGCTTTTTAGGGCGTTCTCGTCTCTCTGGTTTCTTCTTGTCATCACTTGTGGATTTTTTTGATGTGTGTTTTCTAGATTTCTTCTCTTTAACCTTAGCATCCGCATCATCCTCATTTTCAGATCTAACTTTCAGATCTAACAGCTTGATCTTTCTTTTTCTTTGATTCTGATTTATCATTGGAATCTTGCTTCCTTGATTTCTTCTTACCAGTGCTCTCTGCTTCAGCATCTTTACCTTCTGAGCTTACTTCTTGATTTTTTGTTTTCTTAGACTTTTTCTTGTCTTTAGTTTCCGTAGCAGAATCTTCATAAACCGATTTGGAAACGGCATTTTTCTTAAAGGTATCTTCTTCCGAATTTTCTACTTCGCTCTTGAAATCTTCCGCCTTGTTTTCTTCTTTGCCATTATTTCTTTCATCTCCAGATCCGACATCTTCCTCTGAATCGAAATCGTCATTTGGTTTAGGATCAGTTCCTCCAAGCTTTTTTTCCGAAGTTTCTTTGTGATTCTCTACGTCGCAGTGTACTGTATTTTCAGCTTTTTTAGTTTTAACCTCTTCCGCAATCTGTTTTTTAACTATTTTTTGTACGGCAAATGAAATTCTTTTGGTTTTCGAACATGTAGGTATTTTATCTGTTAATGTAATTTTCATTCTTAAGTTAGTGTCCTTTGTTTTAAGCAGTTTGTGAGATTTTATTAATTCCTTCACGTCATCACGAATCTGACATTGTGATAACTTGCTACGATCAAATTCCAGTTCTTCTTCAGCATTTGCTAATCAATGCAAAAAACTATCCGTGAAATTTATTTCTGATTTCGATTTTTGTTTTTCTTTCTCAATGAAAATAAGCGTATTTTTTTTCTCTAGTGGCGTCACCTCAGCTAAAAAATCTTCGCCAGCCGTTATTAGGGTGGGGGGGGGGAATATTCTCACAGCTGTCTTTTTCTTTTTTCATTGGCGCCTTGTTCTCGTCTGGGATGTTTCGCAAAACGTTTGAAGGGCTCGAATATTTCTGGCGACCCAATATTTTAATTCCGTTTTCATCTACCTTAATAATTAACTGCTCTAGTAAATCTGCACCAATAATCATATCTGTACACACATTTTTTAACACATAAAATTTTGCTGAAAGCACATAGTTATCAATGTTTACATTAGAATAAAAATAGCCCATAGGAAACACATTTTCTTCGCTTATACCACTTATTTTTGTTTCATCGAAGCACATTTTAGGTGAACCAATTTTTGCATAAAAATCATAAGAAATCAAACTAATTTCGCTTTCAGTGTCGACCAAAGATGAAGTGCTCTGTCCCTTTATATTTACATTAATTTCGTATTTTCTCTTGTTCTTCGAACGGGTAACTATTCTCAACTTTTCCCATTCAAATTCGCGTTTTTCTTTTTCAACTCGTTCCGCAACCTGTTCCGCATTTTTTTCAATCCGTTCCGCAATTATAGTATCAATTAAATTTTTAGTAAATTCTTCATCAAAATTTTCACGCTCTATGATTACTTCTTTAAGTTTTAATATCGTAGGATTTTCAGGAATATTTAAACCTAATTCCGAATATAGTTTCAATAAGTCTTCCTTACGAGCTTTGCCAAGAAAAGACATTATGCACAAAAATTAGAAACAAAGTACTCACAGTTTAAGTCCGATGTCAGCTTCAAATAATCAAAATTGAGTTTCTAAATTAATCCACCGGCAATCACTTTATCCCGGCCGAGCCCCCACATATAGGCTCTTTTTTTTGGGTGTCTAGGGGTTTCTAAAATCATTACTCACCATAAGGATATAAAAAACTGACTATATTTACACTTTGCTATTTACAAAACTATCTACAGAACAGCTTCAATTACGAACAACAACTTCATCCGAGCACCGCAGCGCTTACGTCCACACAGAACGGAGTCTTACTCAAAACTGACTGCTTACGCTCCCTATCTCCAGATGGCGCTGCTGTCAATGTCTCTTCGCACTCGCATCCTACATATATATGTAGGATGCGATGTGCGAGGCGACATCGACGGTAGCACCATCAGGCGAAAAAGGGAACGAAAGACGAGAGTTGAGCTGCGGACTCGGTCCTGTGCTGACGTATTAGCACTGTCTGTAATGCTAATTTCGGTCAGAATAGTGTAATTACCTGTACATATTGTAAATTAACGTCAATATATTCCGATTTTATATCTTTAATTAAGGATCATTATGGAGGAAGCCCCTAGACAACTCAAAAAGCCTACATATATGTATATATATGAATTGTTTTTACATATACTAAAAAAAAAATTAAAAGAATAATGGTATTCTACTTCCTCCTCGTTTTAAAACAGAAATATTTTCTGTTTTGTGTCCACATAAAATACACCGGATCACAACAAAGCTCGCGTCACTCTTTTCTTTTTATATGATAGATATTCCATTAAATATGAAAGTGCTCCGTTATGGAAAAATTGCAACGTAAATGGAAGACAGATTTATGATCATCTACTGGAGGTTGAACTTCATAGAAATGAAAAAGAAAAGCTTCCTTATAAAAGAGAATTCGAAAAAAGAGTAAAAATGTTTTGTGTAACGTTATAGAATAAGTATAAAATAAAAATTTTAAATGCGAATAAGGCATTGTCGAAACGTATTAGAATTGTCGAAGAAAAGACCACACTGTAAAAGATTTCTATAAAAGTACAGAAGGAAAACGGAGTGCTTCTTTAAATTTACGAAGATCTTGTTTCCAAACAAAAAATCAAGTGTTTTGACAACAGTTTTTCAATAAAATTCTTGTTTTTCCTCACTCTGTGAAACTATAGAGAGGGATTTGTTAAGTTACGTAAATTTGAACACTTGAGATCTGTGACTACCAGTTTAAAAGTTATAAACAAATTCATAAATAAACGCTTGAGATCTGCAACTACCCTTTTAAAAGCTGTAAACAAATGTATTAAAAAAATTTTGCTATCTGTGACTACCAGTTTAAAAATTGTCAGAAATGCATTATATATTGTTGGCATATACCTTTGCGGCACCTCTACGGAGTAGCCTGCTACCCTTCCTGAATTCGCAGACATCAGAGTCGCGAGGACTGAACTGAACTCACCTCCAACTTTGTGTACCAGAACTAGTAACTCAGCGTATTCACAGATCACGCTGCTATTGTGGTACATTGTCGACTGCAATCAGTTTACAGAATAGACTCTTTTTTTTTTCTTTGTAACTAGAAGTCTGTAATTTTTCGTCATACTCCGGATAAATGATTTCCAGGAGATTGCCATGCATTCTCAGGAAAGGTTTTTTTTTTACGATGAAGCGTTTCTTTTTGCTTGCTTTTGATAGCGAAGAGAATGGGGTTGTTGCTTTTTTTCTAAAAACAATTAACAATAATTTATGAAGAATATGTTCTGTATCTCTAAAGAGAATAAGAAGTTACACAAAGTAATTTAAGAATTAACTGTCAATCAATTTACAAAAACCACATAAAAATTTATTTTCACCCAACAAGAAAGAGAGAAGAATCTCTGCTTTAGGCAAATTATTTTACCTGAAGTTTTTACGTTATTATTTTTTTTTCTAAAAAGCAGACGATTCATTGTTGCCACAGGCCAAATTTGTATTTATGTTCTCTTTATATTTAGTTAACTGAAAGATTAATCTAACGATCTCATTTGTTTAAACCAAAAACCTCGAGGTTGAAATTATTATTCACTCAAATTTTACTAAAATTAATAATATTTAAAATAACATTTTAATACACCTGTCCAACTACCCAAAAATTTAAAAAGAACACAAAATATTGCATAAATTTTGTGCATAACTAGAAATTTTAAGATTGTAATTTACAGTAAAATGATTTAAATGTTTAAACATTAAATAGAAAGTTTCAACGTAACAGTAATAAACTTTTCTGATTAGTCATCCATGCACAGAAAAAGAAATGGATAAAAGTCTATTTAACGACCCCAAAGGTTAAATATGAATACGGAATATTATATAAGTTATGTACAATAAATGTAGAAATTTTAAGATTCTAATTTATCGTAAAATTATTTAAATGTTTAAAGTTTAAGTTTAAAATTTTAATGTAACAGTAATAAACTTATCCGATCAGTCAACCATTCACAGAAAAAGAATGAAGAAAAATAATAAAATCCAATGGAAGATTTAGTTTAAATTTAATTTCATTTAAAGAATTTTTAAATCATCGCATCAAAAATATTCGAAAGATTTCTTACAGAGTATAAAAATGCTGTTGAAAAATTGCCAATGCAATAGCAAGAATATGCCATTAAAAAAATGTCCATTCAGTAATTACAAACAATAGAATTTATAATAAATTCTGGCATGTAACGAAAACATTTTAACAAAACATTGTCAAGTCTGAAGTTCTGGAGAAATTTTTGATGAAATTGATTATTCATATCATTATTTTGTGCAACAATTGTGACTCAAAAATAAATTTGCAGGCACTACAATTCTAAAACTCCGTGGAATGATTACAATAACTTTTTCATTACGAAAGCAGCATAAAATGTAGAAAGTATATTTTCGTACACGACGGATATTACCACTGTAAATGAATGCATAATTTACCAGCGATAAAAAAATTAATTATTTTTATGCCTCATAAAATTCAGAAATTTTTTTTATTCCTTATAACGCAGTATACAATGTTATAGTTCCAAATAGTACTTGGTTACCAGTTTTAGTTTCTTATTTAAAAACAGAACTTTTATGTTCGCGTGAATGTCGCTTGCTCTCTTGGAATTGGTACATTAAACCATCCACAAATGTTCGAAAAAGTTCTCAAGTGACACAGAGCAGTATCTCTGATAAGCTGAATCATTTCAAAAGAAAATGGCGAAATGCTCTTAAAGAAATAAGCAGAAAAGTGCTTCGTGGATATTTTATTCACGCATGTACGGATGACTTTCGTATATCTGCATAACAACATGCATTAACTGGCATTAAAAGTGGTTTTCTATGGACAAAACATCTTTCTCAACATCTTTCAAGTGTTTTGTTTTAAAACTACTTAGTGGGGTAGTTTTTTTATTGCTATGATATCCTAATCTGAATTTCATGCCATTATTTAAATGAATTATCAATGTATTTGTATGTTTTCGTATGCGCGGGGAGCGAAATCCTGCAGAAGTAAAATATCTAAATGAAAAAGGAATAGAAGTAACATTTTTCCTTTGATAGGGGCGACCCGGGGACAGTCCGGACAGAGGTAGACTACGGACCGCGCGTTTTAACCTTACCTATTGGTTTTAATGGACAAAAATAATTATGTTAGGTTGGTAGTATTCTGCTATTATTATTGTCATATGCAAATCTCTGCCCATTAATTAAAATTAGGTGTAAAACGTGCTGTCCGTAGTCTCCCCCTGTTTGGACTCTCCCCGGTATCCCCTACTGTTTTTTTTCAATCATTTATCTATATATCAAATATCGTAATATGTCGTACCTTGGCAACTAAAGTGACACAACACAAAATTATCAAACAATCTATCGCACTACAAATCAACAAATAAACAACCCACGATTTTGTATTGTATATTGTATCCGATTAATAAGTATTGCTCCTAATACTTGAGGTTTCGTTTCATCGTTAATGTTTTCGGAACGATGTTACATTGTTTTGTGAATTCTTATTGATTGTTCTAAAGAGTGGCAGGTGTAGTAATTGAGGTAGTATCTCAGAAAAAGGAAAGACTAAGAACTACGACCATTCAGCCAACGAAGCAACAACTAACTATGTAACTAAAGAATATAGTAAAAATAACAGAAGAAATTTAAATTTTTCCAATTTATTTCAACTTTTTGCAAATATGTAAATTGCACAAACATATAAAACGCACTAGTTTCGACTGAATTCAGTAAGTCGTACGCCACAAGTGATGACTAATACTAAAAACTGGAGTTTCGGATATAGTTTTGCGTCTAAACCATTTTGATCTCAAAATCGAAAGAAAGAGCGAAAGAAAATAAAGAAAAAAAGAAAAGGAAAAGAAGGAGGAGAGGAACTTTTTTAAAATATTCTAAATTGAGAAAAAAAAATACATTCAATGTGAACCACGCGCACGTGCCATGTATATTAATCCCTAATCTATTACATACTCATAAATTAATTAGTTTTTTTTTTTAATATTGAAAAGTTAACGCTTTTTAAATCAATTAATCTTAAAACGATATTCAACCACTCACTTTTTAAAAGAAGAAAGGAAAAGAAACCGAAACATTTCGAAATTTGCATTATTTCAAACGACTTTCCTTTAAACCAATCCCTTTTCTTCCACATTCTTCTTTTGTCAAAGATAGCGGTTTTAAATTCGGTTTTCAAATCATTAAACGATATTCGAAGAATGGAATTTTGTGGAGAATTGGGGCTTGAAATCTAAGAACCTAAAAGGAATTTGTGCAAATGGAATAAGATTTCCCTCTTTGTTAAACGGCCTTGGAACATTCAAAAGCTTCCCAGACATTTGAATTCTTTGTCGTTAAAATTATAATGTATCGCTAAGAACACTTTAAGAGGCTTACTATCATTATTTAAAAGACAAAAGTTATTTATAGAAGACTGTCTTTGATTTATTTGATGCATAACTTTTTTGCGTTATCTCCCCATTTTAAAGTATAAAGTTTCTTATTTTGAAGTAATATGTAAAAGGATGTCTGATTTATAAGTGTATGTTGGCTTAGGTAGTGGTAGCCTAGTGGTCAGGATGTCGGACTTCAAACCCGAAAGTCGCGTGTTCGATACCCGCTGAGCACGACACCCCCCCCCCCCCCCTGTGCATTGGATATGGAGATACGTGCATGAAAAATCCGTGGACCCCACAATCCCTTCTACCTTGCCCCTGGGGCAGGGCACCAATAAGGTCTAGTGCTAACAGGGAAGGAGGTTTGGAGGATAAAAGTGTATGTTGACCTGAAACACTACAAAACGATGCAAATGCAAAACGAGGAATTTAATTGCACAAATGCAGGTCTCAAAGTCTAAAATAAATATTGCACAGTCTTATATACAATTAGAGTCACATAATAATGGAATAGTTGTTTCTTTATACTAGATTTAGTATTTATCTAGTTAATGAAGTGAGAATAAGGAATGATAAAAATTATCTAGTTAACCAATGCTACCCAAT
Source organism: Octonoba sinensis (assembly GCA_038502835.1). Taxonomy (NCBI): domain Eukaryota; kingdom Metazoa; phylum Arthropoda; class Arachnida; order Araneae; family Uloboridae; genus Octonoba; species Octonoba sinensis. Next base: position 103,349,116 of record CM076602.1, on the reverse strand, counting down.
TCTGGCGATGAAAATTCTCGAGTTGTAATTCACTATAGCGTACACTAGCCGCAAAATATGACTTTTCCCGTTAGGAAATTTTTTAAGTCGTAATTCATTTTGATGTTTTTTAATAATTGATGCAAAAAATATTTTAGACCCTCCTTTCAGCAATAGTGGGATAATATAAAAAATGCTTTCATATCCGGTGTCATAGCTCAGTTATTTTCCGGACTTGTTGGTAGTGGTTCATCCAGGGTATTTCTGGCTAACGTTTCATCTGACATATCTCAGACCTCTTCAGTGTACGAATAAATTGCAAGTAATAGTCTTGTCACCAAGGTTATATGGATCAGGAGCTTAAAGCTCATTATATAGAATAACTATTTCAAGTTCGATGGTGCTGCCTCTGATTGACTTATCATTTCTGGGCTTTAGAAGACTTCTGATTGCCGCATACGGAAACCTTAAAACCTAATCAGAATTTATTATTTCAATTTTTTTTCAAAGCTGGACTTGAAACAATCTGCTTTTTGTTTTGCTTGGAAGTACCACCTGCCAATCTCTTTTAAAACTACACGTTTAACTGATGCGAAAGAAAGTAGCATCTGTGTATGATCCCATTAGGTTTAGATACTACTGGTTTTGTTGTTTCCTTTTCATTGTAACTATTTTGCTTAAATTGTAACCAATTTTCAACAATGTTATATATACTGAGACCTGTGACATTAGGACTACCTGTTTTTACATTACCGAATCATCGTCAAGCAATTAGTTTAATATTACATGTTTATTCCTAAATACAGGCATACTTTGATCGTTTAAACTTTTTGAAACTTGCACACATTCTGCATGATAATAGAAAATAGTTCTTGTAAATGCATTTAGATTTCTTTATACATTTAGCACTTTAAATAAATGTTTACTTTTGTACATTTTTAGCTTTTCTGCTTGTGTTACTTGAAAGAAAACATAAAAACAGATACTTTGTAAAACAATTTATTTCAGCCAAACCATACTAAATAAATAGTATGTAACTCTACTGTCAAACACAAATATCTTTCTGCATTTCTTATCTCTTTATCTGCTTACCGAACTTTCGACGTAATTTCAGAGAAAGGTTCTGATATACTATGAAATTAAAATAGAGAAGCCGAATTGCCGCATTGCCTATTAAATGATTCAAATTTTAAATTCAAAATGATTGTCAGGCTGAACAAAACCTTTCAGATTATTTCTTTTCATTAATAAATAATCAGAATATGCTCAAATGATATCTCTAACAATTACTTAACATTGTTCTGTGATTTAAGTATACCAAAAAAAAATTCACGAACACGATTACTGACAGTATTCGAACTGAAAATCAAGATTTAGTACGTGCATTCTGAACATTATGTAAATTCACCTATTAACCTAGGTGGCGTTATTCTCAATATATAATGGACTGTGAAGAGCAATCAGTTCATCAGGACATCAGGTCATTCTGCTAGTCTGTAATTATGTCCTGTAAATTTTCGGCTCCGTATGTGAAATGTATAAGTTATTATTCTAACCAGCTCAGAGAGCTGATTTTTAGTTTAACCAAATAAATGGTTTTTAAAAATATTGACTCATTTATAACCACGCTCTGCTATCACCATCGGTCATGGGCCGGTGCTACGCAATGAGTCAGAATTGCTGCAGTGTAGTGAAGTAATTTTTTAAACTGCATTGCCGTTTTGTTAAAAGTTAAAATGGCAGACTATAGTGAAATTGTCCAAGATATTAAAGTTAATGTGTTTAAATTTGACGGCCTGGATTATAGACGTTGGGCAGCGAAGATGCGTGCCGCCTTGATGGGACTAGGTAGCTGGCAGATCGTTATTGGAGAAGTGGAAAAACCCGACGTGAAAACTGCAGACGCGAAGGAAGTATTAAAATATCAACGTCTAGACGAAAAAGCGTACTCCCTGATTTATAGTTGTCTTGAAGAACGCTATCAAGAACTCATTGATGACACTGTTAATTCAACGGAAGCCTGGACAGTTCTCAAGGACAATTTTGACATGCAATCCCGTGCAAAATTGGTGAGAAACTTAGACGAATTTTTTCGCATTAAATTTAGTTCAGAGACTGAAAACATTGGAATGTTTATTAGGCGTGTGAAACAAGCTGCCACTCGTTGTAATGAGAGTAACCATAAAATAGATGATTTGTATATATGTTTTCAGTTAATTCGAGATTTACCAGATCAATTTAATGGCATTGTTCAGAAATTGTATACTGTTGATGATAAAGATTTCACGGTTGAAAAAATTTCTGAAGCTTTACTTCTTGAAAATAGTAGGTTAAATTTAATTGATTATGATAAAAGTAAAAATGAAAACTCTGTATTTGTAACTAAGTTTGAGAATCGTAAAAATAACTCTCAAAAGTTAAATTTCGATAAAAACAATTTAAAATCGGATTGTCCTGTAAAAATAGGTCCATGTCATGAATGTGGCCGTTATGGACATCTGAAACGTAACTGTTTTAAAATTAAACCTAAAAATAAAATTAGTAAAAATTTAAAACCGAATTTTAAAGGTTGTGTTAGTGAATCTAATGTAAATAATGTAGATATTAGTCAAAGTTCAGAAACTTTAATGTATTCTGATTGTAATGTTAAAATAGTAAGTAGTTCAAATACTAGCTTTGTTCTGGATACTGGTGCGACAAATCATTTCATTAAAGATAAGACACATTTAATGAATTTTAAAGAAATTAAAGAGCGAAATATGTCTGTTGCTACTAGAAATTCTCATGCGCCAATTAAAGGTATTGGTACTTTAAAATTTCATGTAAAATGTGATGGGAAACTAGTAGAAGTGAATTTGAGAGATGTATTATATGCTCCAGATCTCAGACGTAATTTGTTTTCAGGTCTTATGTTAGACAAATATGGTTTTAAAACTGTTTGTGGAAATGGTAAAGCTATAGTTTATTCCTCAGACCGTAGCAAATGGTTTGAATTTACCTTAGCTGATCAGTTTTATGAAATTGAACCTATTTGGCCGGAAAGTAATTTAAAAAATCCTACTGCAAGCGTTATTACTAGTGATCATATTGAACTTTTGCATAGACGTTTTGCACATTGTAATTATTATAAATTGTATAAGATCTCAAAGAGTGGGGCCGTAAGGGATTTACCAGAAATACCCATTTACAAGCACATTTGTAGTGTATGTCAGGAGGCAAAATCTAAAAGGTCATCTTTTAAGAAATCGAGCGTAATAAGAGCTCAAAATCCATTACAGCGGATCCACATGGACGTATGGGGACCTTCGCCATGCGGAACAGAAAAAGGTTATAGGTACTATCTTTCAATAATTGATGAGTATACTGGCCGCGTTTGGATATATCCCTTAAAAGCAAAATCTGAAGTGTTTGAAAAATTTAAGTTGTTTCTATCATTCGCGGAAAATCAAACTGAATATAAATTAAAATGCGTTAGGACCGATAACGGACTAGAATTTTGTCATAAAGATTTTCATAAATTTTTTGAAGGTAGAGGGATTAAACATGAAAGAACTGTAATCATAACGCCAGAAATGAATCCATTTGCTGAAAGTTTTAATAGTTACGCTATGGATGCAGTTCGGGGAATGTTAATTGAATCTAAGCTACCAAAGAAATTTTGGCTTGAAGCACTTTTTAGTTATGTTCATGTGAGAAATCGAATTCCAGTAGGAAAACGAGTTAAAAGTCCACTTGAATTATGGTATGGTAATGTACCGTCAGTTAAACATTTTAGAGTATTCGGTAGTTTGGCTTATGCTCACATACCTAAACAGAAAAGGGACAAATTATCACCTAAAGGTAAACCAGGAGTTATGGTTGGGTATGCGATAAATACAAGAGGTTATCGAATTTATTTTCCTTCTAGTGGTAAAGTTATTGAAACTATTCATGTTAAATTTGACGAGACTAAAATTGCAATGGACGCGATACTGGGCTCTAAGAATTCATTACCGTTAGAAAAAAATAAAAATGTTAAAAGTGTAAAAATTAAAATTAATGATTATGAATCGGATTGTTCAATTGATAGTGAAAATGATTTTAAAAGACTTGAACTTAAACCTTCTCCTATGAAATTAAAGTCAGAAGATTTATCTAGTAGCGAAGAAACTTCTGAAGGGGAAAGTGAAACTTCTGTAGAATCGAAAAGTGAAAGTACTGAGGATACGGTAAATTTAAAAGAAACTGAATCTAAAAATCCTGTGAAAGGGAAATGGATTCGCTTAGAACAACCGAGAAAAAATAATTCGCGAATCGATGTGTTTTATAAATTGGAAAATGACAATCGTAAATTTAATTGTATCAAACGCGTTAGGAAATTTTGTAAAGCTAATAATATTTTATTTGAGAAAGAATTTTTTAATTTCAAACCAATGAGAAATAGTGACGAAGTAGAGGTCAATTTAGTTTTTGTTCCTAAAAATTTATTTGAAGCGAGAAATTGTCTCGAATCTACAGAGTGGGAACGAGCAATGAAACATGAAATTAAAATAATGGAACAACGTAAGGTATGGGATTTGATACCGCCACCTAATGAAAAGATAAAAGTAATTGGTTGTAGGTGGGTGTATACTAAAAAATTAAATCACAAAGGTGAAGTTAAAAGTTTCAAAAGTAGATTAGTAGCACAGGGGTATGCACAACGGAAAGAAACATACGATGAAGTATTTTCACCAGTAGTAGACATTTCTCTAATTCGTTTATTCTTCACTGTGTTTGTTGTAATTTTAAAGTGGAAAGATGTTCAATTAGATATTAAAAGTGCATATTTATATGCGGACTTAAAACATGAAATCTATATGAAACAACCGCCAGGTTTTGTAAATTTAGAAAGACCTAATTGGATTTATAAGTTCGAGAAAGCAATATATGGGCTTCACCAATCTGGTCGTGCATGGTTTCAAAAGTTTGACGAAGTAATTATTTCATTTGGTTTTGAGAAAATAAACTGGTGTAATTGTGTGTATCTATTAAAGGGTAAAAACATATTGTTACTTGTATATGTTGATGATATCCTTATTTTTGGAGAATGTAATTCTGATATAAACTTTGTTGTAAAAATTCTAAAAGAAAACTTTGATTTAAACTATTTAGGTAAAACTTCAAAACTCTTAGGAATAGAATTTGAAAGAAATGAAAGGTTAATTTTACATCAACGAAGTTATATTAAAAGTTTAAAAGAACGATTTAGTTGGATCGATAGAAATTTCGCAAGTTTGCCGATAGTGAAAAAAGAATTTTCTAGTAATCCGAAGCAGTCGGAAGAACAATACGAGTTAAACTTGCCTTATCGTAATTTATTAGGGTGTTTGGCTTTCTTAGCTACTCGTACAAGACCGGATATTATGTATGCTGTGAATTTACTTTCTCAATATCAGCAAAATCCGACGATGGATCATTGGAACAGTTTAGTTAAGTTATTTAATTATGTGTTAGAATCAGAATCGTTAGGTATAGATCTCTCAAGAGCTAAAAATCTAAGTTTAAACTGTTATTCTGATGCTGCACATGCACAATGCCTAACTGATAGGAAATCAATTAGTGGAAACATAATTTTTCTAGATAACGTGCCAATAGTATGGCGAACAGTTAAACAAAAATGCGTGGCTACTAGTTCGATGGAATCGGAATATATAGCGCTAGTAGAAGCATCTAAAGAAATTTTGTGGTTTACGAGAGTTTGTAAGGAATTTTCAAAGCTAAATATTAATTTTGGTACATCGCTTTTATTTTGTGACAATACAGCAGCGATTGATTTCGCTAATTCTCCAATCGAGAACAAGCGTACTCGTCATATTGACATTAAGTATCATTTCTTTAGAGAATTATTAAGTAAAAAATATTTTTGTTTGAAATTTGTACCGACTAGTCGTAATTATGCAGATTACTTCACAAAACCATTTTCTAATCGAAAACGTCAAATGTTTTTGACTATTTTGTATGGTGACCGGTAAATTGTAATAATATATGTAAAATGTTTTTGTAGTTTCTTTTTTCAGTCCGATGGGGCCGAATGACAGTATTCGAACTGAAAATCAAGATTTAGTACGTGCATTCTGAACATTATGTAAATTCACCTATTAACCTAGGTGGCGTTATTCTCAATATATAATGGACTGTGAAGAGCAATCAGTTCATCAGGACATCAGGTCATTCTGCTAGTCTGTAATTATGTCCTGTAAATTTTCGGCTCCGTATGTGAAATGTATAAGTTATTATTCTAACCAGCTCAGAGAGCTGATTTTTAGTTTAACCAAATAAATGGTTTTTAAAAATAGACTCATTTATAACCACGCTCTGCTATCACCAATTACATTACATTTTTTTTTTTCACGCATTTGAAATTTAATTGCCAGAACAAAATTATTAATCACCCCCAACATAATGTACCATTTTCATCATCTCAATTTATAACAGCATAAATACATAAATACAATTAAAGTTTGTAAGAGAAACGAGGCAGAAAATTTAAATTTAAATGTGAAGCCATGAAAAGATAGCAACACTTTCAGACTTGTCTCCAAGGTAAAGTATTAAGTCCCTTCACAGGTCCTCGGTAATCCACTGTAATGAACAGACATTATCTAAACTATAAACATCGAACAACGTTGTAACTATAAGTCATAAAAAAGGGGTAAGGTCCGAAAGGATTACCGTGTCTTGTTTTTACTGCTACAGAAACAGCTGCTTCTTTTTCTTATTTTTCCTGCGTTATTCTCTACGGGCTTAAACATTTTATATAATACGATGACTGCCTACGATTAAAATAGAAAAATTAAATTGAGAAATGCGCAATATACTGCAGATGTAAATACACTAAAAAAATTTGACCTAAAATACAGGAGAATGTCATTTATCCGGAGTCGAACGGCCAAATTACAGACTTAAAAACACGAAACAGCAAAATCCATTAAAAAAACGAAATTATAGAGAATAAAAAACAGATGACATTCTGCAATTTGATTTGCAACAGATAATCTGCCTCAGTAGCGGTGCCATCTATGAATACGCTGAATCACTATTTCTGGTAAACCAAAACAAAAGTGAGTGCAGTTGTGACCACGCCGCTCGGCTAAATAATGCCTCTGGAATCGGGAAGCTGGCCGCCAGGGATAACAGACTCTTCACTACAGCTAAAGTAAAATTATACGCTAACGATATACAGGATGGTTATAAATAAACTTCCCCTATTCAGGGCATCCTACAGCTAAAACCGTTCAACGGATTGACAACATAATTGGTATGTGGATTATACACGAAATGCGATCAATGAACAATTAAAAAACGTTCTAAAAATGGTCACTAGGGGCGCTGTCTAGCCACAAAACATGGTATTCACGTAGGAAATGACCAATAAGTAATAAAAATAATAATATCAAGATTCATTATACACGTTTCCGTCCGTATATATCATCTCGTCATTTAAAATGAAAGTAAAGAAAGCTATAACAATTCATCTGTGTGGTAAAGAGAAAAAAGAACAAGTTTATGTTATCATGAAATAATGTTTCTCCTTTCATAAATATCAATATGACTTTTTTTTATGCCGTACTGGTCATTTCCTACGTTAAAACCCAGTTATAAGGCTAAACAGCGCCCCCTAGTGGCCATTTTTAGAACTTTTTTCTTCATGATTCCTTGAGCGCATCTCTTGTATAGTCCACATACCAATTTTGGTGTCAATCCATTGAACGTTTTTAGCAGTAGGATGCCCTGAATAGGGGAACTTTAGTTAAAACCACCCTGCATTTTAATAAAACTTTAAAACTAGTAGTCATCATCATCATCATCATCACCTAGATTTGCAGATGGGCGATCAGGCCCTGAAGGGGCCTTTTACCCGGATATCCTTTGGGAGGAGTCAATGGTATGGTCATCAAGTGCCCGAAGACATACATCTTGGTCCCCGAAGGGCAGAGAAGGGAAAGGTAGGAGAAAAAAGATGAGCCGGGGTTCGGGGAAACAAAGATCGTCAATTCCTCTCGTTTTCGTACTCTTGAAGGGCTTTCTTCAGGAGAGTCAGTAAGTCATTTGGTCGTTTGTGGTTGGAGGCTTGCATCTGAGTGGGGTATTTTCTGGCTGGCGCCGTTTTCTTGGCAGCTCGGTTCTGGGGGTGTCTTGGGCAGTCTAAACTCGTCGCCGGGTGCGTTGCGTGGCAATTTGCGCACTGCGATGGGCCTTCTTTTTGCTGACAGTCCTTGGATCGGTGGCTGCCTGCGCAGTATTTGCATCGCTCTCTGATGTTGCATGCGTAGGAGTTGTGACCCCACCGCTGACACCTGAAGCATTGGGTGGTGCCATTTCTGCGTCTCATTTTTTCCGTCTTGACGACGAAACCGTCTATAGTGAGGGGTTCTCTGAATATTTTCAAGTTTTCTTCAGTGTGCGGCAATTGCACGCAGAATATGGGCAAAGGTCCATTTTTCCCGCGGAATTGCTTCATCTGGAGAGGCTTCTTGTCTTGTGCTGTTAATTCTTTTTCCAGGGTTTTGGGATCAAAGTTGGTTGGGAGTCAGTTTAGAATAACTTTGATGGGCGGGCATTGATCGAACCTTGGGGCGTAGTACTCTTTATTGCACTCTTCGGCATAGCGGATGACCGCTAGGTGTCCGTCTTCAGTAGAGGGGTACACTTTTACTTCGTCTTTAACAAGCTTAATTTCATAGTTTTCATTGTGTTTTTCCTTCATCTTAGTTAATGCGAGAGCTGGATTACCTTCGTTTATGATGACTACTGGTCTTCTCTTCAAATTTTTTGGGGGAGGCTTCTTATCTTTTTCGTTGAGTGCTTCGGTGAGTCTGCGTACCTCGGAACGTAGCTTAACGCATTCCTTTTCATTCTTTTCAATTTGGTCTTTAAGGTGGGAGATTTGATCCTTATAATCATCTTCCGCTTCATAGGTAGTAAGCTTGGTGCTGACTTTGACAAGGGCATTAGCGAGGCTGCAGTAGATTTGGAAATCGTACAGGTTGGTTTCATTCCCTTCATGTGCGTAGTCTCGGAACCAAGCTAACTTGACTGTGATTGCCACTTTGAGCGTCAATAAGGCTGTATCACTACTCTCTTTTTCGATTCGACTTTGCAGACGAGGCCAATCATGTAACTTGGTATCAACCAGTTTTCTTCCAAATGCACAGGTGGCGTAGGAGTCGTTCTCCTCGTCCGGTGCTGAGGCCGCGTTGACGGGTGTTACCTCGCCGGCCCTGAGAAGGGCCTCGGCACTTCTGTCCACTGGACTCGGGGCTTCCTTCTTTAGTTTCTTCGTCTTCGACATCGTTGCTTGGAACGTCTTCTTCCTTTTTTCGATCCGCCCTTTTTGAACCCACACCGCCTTGACCACGTCATTTTTTTAAAACTAGTAGTCACAGATCTCAAGCGTTTATTTATGCATTTTTTACTACTTTTAAACTGGTAGTCACAGAGCTCAAGGATTTATCTATGCATCTTTTTACTATTTTTAAGCTAGTAGCTCCAGATATCAAATGTTCAAATTTACGTAATTTGACAAATATTTCTCTTCAGTCTTACAAAGTGCGAAAAAACAAAACATTTATTCAGAAACTGTTATCAAGAAACTTTATAATTGCATTTAAAACACGTTTTCCGAAAATTTAAAGAAACACTCAATTTCCTTTCTCTACTGTCATAGAAATATTTTACAGTGTGGTTAGTAGCATAAATTAAATTTTCAAAAATGTTTTTAATGCCTTATTTAATTCATTGTTTTTAAATTTAGTGGATGAATTCTGATTAAGAATGAATGAGAAAAAATTCTACACAACAAATTTAATGTAAGAATACATACATATATCCCAAAATCCCTAATCTTGTTCTACGGATACATACATACACTGATATATGGTACAATAGGGTAGACCGAAAAATTCATAATTATGAATTAAAAAAAAAAAAACGCTTTCATGTGGAAAAGCTGTTTACTACTCAAAAATTCTTTGGGATGCCCAAATTAGCTTCAATACTTATTGCTTTCAATTCAATTCTTATAAATGTAACTTTTACTGATAAAATAAATAATGATTAGCTACGATAGCTTAATACCACAAGTAGTGTAAACTAAACTGTCATTCATTTCAAAATTTGTGATCCAGCACGACATTGACAGTCGATAAGCAAACACTTCAGAATGTGTGCAATGTGCATGCCACTCATTGAAGCCTGCCGTCTGTTTCTCTGTTACTGTATGTATCGATGGTCTTATTTGTTTTGGTATACAATTTATCACAAGCATATTTAATTTATTTAAAGTTATAATTTCAGTCCTTTCATTTTTGTGCAGTATATTTGGTTTAATTAACGCTTTGAGTCAAGCAGGGCACACAAGATGCCTCTATTGCGGTCACAAGATTTGTGCTCAGTGTTTGATGCTCCTGAAACCTTCAGAGAATCAAACATTTAGCAAATGTGTATCTCAATAATCATAAGCTAAAATTCAGATATTTTAAACTAATATTGATAGAAATCTCCGTAATATTACGTCATTGCATAACTGAGCCCTCAGAGATTGGAAAAATGCTACGTAAATTGTTCTATATGATAACAAAGTTGCACTAGCTTTACTAAGAACTCTTCTTTTCATACTTGCATCCCTTCTCTTCAAACCCTACGTTTAAGAAAAAACTTATGTTTAGCAGCTAAAATGTCAGTTTCATACTACATGCAATTAAAATTGCTACACCAAGAAAGCAGCATGCTACATACGTAAAGTTTACACGATAGAAACAAAATGCTGTGATATGCAAATGTTTAGTTTTTGAAGGCATACATGAAAATAGACGGTGGCAACAACACCTAACATGTGTCAAAATAAAAAAATTGTACCACATTTTTTGCAGTACCACAAATTGCATTGGAAAATTTTTGTCCGGTGATTTTCTATAGAGCCTTATGTAAAGAAGGAAAATGCTTACCAGTACCTGATTTTGATAGAGGACGAATTGTAGCCTACAGGTGCTGCGGTGTTTTGCATCGCAGTATTGCTGCTCATGTCGGACGAGATTATCAAATCTCGCATCGCGTCAGAGTTTCCATATTTCTACTATTTAATGTAAATTTATGAGTCATTGAAACTTATTCATTTGCAATATGGTTTTCATTTTCAAATATTTCAAGTTCTTCGTTTTTCAAACACTCTTCCATGTTAACCGACTATTTTATGTTACCTTCCAAATCATATATTTGAAAACAACACTATTGAAGAAGCATAAAGAGACAAACGTATTTAAATTAAGTTTTAGCTTTAGATTAGATCTTTTAAATTAAGTATGTATAATACACAGGAAAATATTAGGTTTAGAAGTGTATAATACACAGGAAAATATTAGGTTAAAAAGCCCCCCCCCCCATATATATATATATATATATATATATACATATATATAAATAGATATTTGAATGAATGGGGGGGAACTTTGACTTCTGTTCAGAAAGTTATTAAATTCCGCTCGCAAAGATTATTTTTGCAAAATATAATGCATTCATCAAAAGGTAAGTAAAAGCAATGAGTTTTTAAAAATCCGCATTTCGTTCCCTAAATTATTTTATTTTTTTCATTTTGTAGAATTATTTCTAAATCAAAGAAATTGTTCTTTTGCATTTTACCTTATGGCTGCTTGAAAAACGCTCCATAAAGAGCTTAGAAATAAGCAAATGGTTAAATTTACACACAGAAAAAATTTCTTCATTCTCTTAAAAGAAGATTTATCTCGAAAGTGGTTATTGTCACGACAAGAGCTTAACTTTTTCTATTGAACATTTAGTTAATTAATTAAGAAAATTAATGAGTTTTATTCTTCTTGAAGCGTCACTTGCTGTAATAAGGATTAAAGCATTTTTTTCCTCCTTTGGGAAAATTTAAAACTAAATGAGCAATTTTGATTTACGTAAATCTTTCTGCAATTGAGGTCTTAAATGCCCTGAATTACATAACTGCATGGAACAAAGCTTTTCTATTCTCCACATTCTCTCTCATCTGTAGATATATATATACGTATATATATATATATATATATATATATATATATACAGCTTAAGACAATAGAGAGAAACAAAACAATATGAATGATGATTGATTATAAAATGCGAGCATCAATAATTGCCAATTTAAAAAATAACAGCCACTGTAAAATCAATAACAAAAAATAAAAAATTAGCGAATTGCCTAAAATCAATGCTGGCTAAGGAGAAGGAAAGCTCATTTAGTTCTGGATTAACTTTTGCTTCAATATTTTTTTTTATTAATATAAAATAGTACAAATAAGGAATACATTGATTTTGTGTAAGGTGTATCAGCTTTTAACTTCAAAATATGAAATTGCTCTGATTATCATGTGAAGCTTGAAAATGAATTTAAAAACATGTCTTTATTTCATGCGTAAAGCAATTTATATTTGAGAACGGTGCATGTGTTGCAAGTTTTTTACTCTCCTTTAAAGCAAGTGCATTAAGTTAAAAAATATATATATTTCCAAGATTATGTTAAAGCTTTTTTGAGAAAAAGTTTTATTGTACGTTCGTGCTAGATTGAACAACATGTCATTCCATTATCTGAAAAAACATATGGAATTAGTTAGAACATTTTTACTTATTTTTCTAACACTAATGTTTCTTACATTCATATGGCTTTTCCATAAAACCAGAATCGAAGTAAGAACGTCATAAAAATAAAAAAAAAACAGAGATGAACCGTAAAAGAAAAAAAGTTTTAAAAAAACAGAGGAAATCTTTATTTCTGGCTCTGTTTTAGAGGGAAGGAAAGGAAAAATTGAATACCATCAATAATAAAACAAACAGTAATATGATATTTTGTTTTTTAAATTTTTTCAATGTGGTATTTTGTTGAAAGATTAAAGTTGTTCAGCAGTTAACACAATGTATGTAATACTTGAAAACATCATATTGCTCAAAATACAAAATTTTAACAAAAGAGACACGTAATAATGCGTAATAACTTTAAAAGAATAATTCGATCAACCAGTGAAAGTTTTGATACTTCATCTAGGGCACAATAATTTTCAAATAAAAGCTTCATAAAACTACATTAAGATTATAATTATCTCTCTGTTCCAATGTAAAAAATGAATTGAATATAATTCAATTCTTTAATCTATGGCTGTCAAAAATATTTAAATTAAGTGTTTCTAGGAAAAGAAACATTAATGTCGAGAAAGCTTTTTACTTTTCTCCGTTAAGCTATTTTAGTACGCCAAGGGAAATAAAGTTGGCTTTAGTAATGCAATAGAATTTGAAACAAGTTGTACTTTTTAAATAAGCAAATAAATGTCACTTAAGGGTGGATAAACTCTTATTCAAATCATTCTAAATCCATTTTTAGATTCTAACATAGAACTTTGTTGTTGCTTAAAGACTATTCTAATAGGATTACTATAAATATGCAATGGCATTACTCCATCCTATGTAAGAATGAGAAGCCACAGGGAAAAAAGCCTTCTTCTTCTTCTTTTTTTTTTTTTTTTTTTTTTTTTTTTGCTAATGGAACAAATTTAAACTTTGTGAAAATACTAATGCCTCTGGTATTTCTTTTCGTTCAGTATTTTGAACAATGATAGAGAAGCAATTCTGATTGCTCCCCTGTTGCCAAAAATAAATAAATCAATCAATTAAAAATCGAAAATATGTACCTTATAAGAACAAAACAGTTTATTTTTGTCTGAAACATATTTGATTTTTTTAAATTACTTTATTCTTGAAGTTTTTTTCCTCAAATTGCTGTTTTGGGTATTTATTTCGCTATAATTGCGATGCTTTTCATTTTAAAAGTATTTAGTGTATGCGTATGCACATTGCAATAGTGCACTGAAAACAGATTTTCAAAGAGAATTTTCCTTTTGCTTAAAATTATTTCTCAAAGATAATACTAGTTGACATTCAAAAATTACTATAAGTTTAAATTTTTCATTCACGATATATCGATATTACAAGTTCAATATTTATAAAGCACTATTTTAAAAGCATCACCTGTAGATTCTCTATTGATTGATTAGATAATAACTTTTGACCACTAATTTAGTGTACACATAAGTTTAACATATGTACATGATTTATTAACAGTAGCTTTATAATTAATCTAACGTTTACTCAAGGTTTGCAATTCAAATCTGTGAATGCCTGTTAACATTTGCAACAAATATCGTTTTCATACAAAACCCATAATCTCTTTTGTGGAAAGACGCCTCCATTCTGTCATCTTCTGCATAAGACTTCTAATCTCCGCCATGGTTATTAGGTCTTTTGTGCATTCTGGGTAAAACTCAATGGTTTCCGATATGGCGATATGCAAGATTTCTCAGACTGTAATGCCCTGTTTATCTGGCACTAACAAAATGGTAAAGGAAAGGCATGGGTCATAAATGATAGCCATAAATATGTTTATTAGGTCGAATATAAGTACGCCAAATTATAAAGGGTGTCCCAATATTTACGAAAGATTTGAGTTAAATAGAAAATTTCTTAATTTAGCATTGGCAACTGAAAAACAAATTAATAATTAAACAGATGAAAGTTTATTTTTAAAAAAATGCAGCGCTACAGAAAAAAACATTTCCTTTTTCGTTGTTGAACAATGCAATTACTGCAGAAGACATTTTCGTCTCCTGTACTCTCGTTTTGGTGATGAGAATCGGCCTCCTAGATCATGTGATTTCACACCATTTGACTTCTTTCTATGGGGTTATTTGAAGTCAAAGGCCAATGTCAACAAGCCCACATTGCCTCGAACATTGAGAGGAGATTCCAAGCTGCATCAACGAAAGACCTAACACATTTATGCAAAATGGTTATGGACAATTTCCCTACATCGGGAAAATAATCTACATTTTCCCGATGTGCTATTCCACACAAAACTCTATCTTATATACTTTATGTTTAAATTTTTAAAAAAGTGCATGTGAAAAAAATGTATATTTGATTTAAATCTTGCGTATATTTTGGGACATCCTTTAATAAGAACGGAATAACAACAAGAAGAATTAAAAGGTAAGAATGTAATATATGCATTTCGAAATGTTTACTAACCAATATTTCTTGTAAAATTATTTAATCTATGTTTCAGTTTTTATGAAAATGACCACGAAGAAAAATAAATAGTAAATAAATAATATCATTTTCCTTCAGAGGCGTATCCCCTACTAAAGGGACCAAATCGCATCACACGACCCTCTCCAACAGCAAGTGAAGAAAATTTTCTTCCCTTATTTACTCAAAATCAGTAAAAATAATTTTGAAATGAATACCTAAATAAACAAAAGTTACCTTCATGGGCCTTATAAACACACACATTATGGAATAGGTTATGCAACATTATTTGAAAACTATATAATTCGGTTATTAAAATGTGTATAATTTGTACAAAGCGATTAATTATTCTATCTTTTAAATTAAGAAGTAATAGCAAACGAATAATTACGTGAAAGCATTCACATAAAAGTATTTTTAAAAGTATCGAATATCATTTAAAAACTGAATAATTTATTATAAAATGCGAGCATCAATAATTGCCAATTTAAAAAATAACAGCCACTGTAAAATCAATAACAATAAATAAAAAATTGCCTAAAATAGCCTATTTTTTAAATTAATGTATCAAAATAGCGCAGAATTATTTTAAAAGTAGTGTTAAAAAATCATAGTGAGTAAAACATAAAATAAACTTTTTTAAATATTTTATCAAAAATCGCCTAACATTAACGCAGTTAAGAATTAACCACTATCTATCTCAAAATAGAATGAAAGAAAGAAAACTTACGACGTCCTAACCAAGCACTTATTAAAAACTATTCTGGAAAGCGAACTGAAAACTTTCTGTAAACTGCCTAATGCAGTAAGATTTAAAACTTAATCGATGTATTTCTTATCTCCCTAGTGGGCTCCAAATTATGGATCCGCCCCTCGCCAATACGACACGAGAAATCATTACACTAGAAAGTATTAGCGCCTTCATTCTTAACAAATATTATATTAAACTTTTTGTTTATCTAATTCCATTTTTAAGACTTACATATCTTGATTATGTAACGTTTGCTAAAGGTTTTTGTCAAAGTTCCAAATAATAATATTTTTAAGAAGCAGTTTATTAAGGCAAATTTACTTTGCCTTACTAAACTGTGCTTCTAACAAAAGAAGCTAAGTGCTCACTAAACTAAAAAAGCACTAAACTCCTCTAGAACTATTGAAGCTTGCTTTTCCGAACACCAATATCACCTTCGTAGCGTGTATTTTCCACAAGCCCACTTTGTATTAATTTTAAAGCATTTTCTACGCATCCAAATGCCATTTTTTGTGCATGACTGCTCAATCAGGTTCGTTATTACTTTGAAACACCTTTTTAGACTGGTTTTCTTGCTCAATTTCGATTTTACAGCCTTTCTTATGACATTACTTTCTTTGTTCAATGTGATCAATTCGTTAACTTTGTCCGATTATGGGTCATTTCCTGGAAAACAATTTATGCTTTAAATATTCTAAATTTTCATTTACTATTTCACTTTTACGTTTTATAGTAATTACTCGTGGTTTGTACTAAAAAAATCTAAAATTAGTTCTTAGTGAGAGAAAAAAAGAATCTTTACCAAATGACTGTTTGCTGGGCTCACAATTTTCTAGACGCTTTCCTTTTCATTTGCTTAAGAGCATTTTGCCATCTTTTCTTTTCGAGCACTTCTTTTAACAGTGTTATTACTACAAGCCTTTTGGGAGTTTCCTAAAGCGTCTATGAATGGCTTAATGGTTCCAGATGCAAGAAACGGGATACGTCGCAAACGAAGGAAAATCTGCTCAGGAAAAGAAATTTAGAACGAAAAAACTATATACTTCTATTGAAATAAATAAGTGACTAAAAATAAGGTATTCGATATTTAACTCAAATTATTACGTTTTAATCCATTTCCTTAATGATAAGAAATAGTTAATAATTCTTTTTTTTTCTTTTTTAAACACGTAATGAGAATAAGCTTTTTTCTACCCCTCCAAGAATTAACAAAAGCTCCAACAAAATGACACACCAAATAATTCAAAAGGTTGACGCTGTAAACATTTTCTTAAAATAATTTTAAATCATTATAAAAGAAGAAGGAAAAAAGCCTTAACTGAAGCTACAAAATAATAGTTCTTCCACGTAAGATTTTCTGAAATTATTTATGGTTTGAGGGAAAAAAAGTAAGCTCCAACCTATTTATAATTTCATGCATATATTTTTCTTTTCTCTTCACGTCAGAAGTCAAAAACGCTAATTATGATCGCGAATCTTCTGAGGATTTCGCTTTTAATAACAGAAGTTCGGTTCTTAATTTCTTAATAATTAAAATTTTGCGGCACTGGCTAACTAAAAAATGCGCTGTCACTAATGTTCGTGACAGGTAAAGGAAACCCAAGTGAAAAAAAAGTTTTCCTTTAGTTTTTCTTTTTCACATTCATTCAGTTCATCAAGAATTTTAAAATAAAGGTATCTAAAAGACATGACATTTTACGTTGCAAAGAGTCTGATTTGTTTTTTTTTTTTTGTTTTTTTTTTTGCATATCAGCTCTAAAACTCAATGTGACAATGCGAAAGGGCAAAATCTGACTGGTAATTATTGTTTATATGCAGCTAGGATAAAATAAATAGCATTTCAATACAATATGCACCTAACCGTTAGTCTCATAAAGTAGCATATATGCTACTTTATGAGAATAAGGGTTAATTTCAAAAAATAAAGATTTTTGTATTATATAAGGAGAACAATAATTTTTAAAATGAGGGTAAAGTTATAGCCATCAAAGAAATGATAATAAGATATGGAAAGATATGAAATATACGTCGATTAACTTTTTGAAAAGCATCAGTACATACTAGTCTATCACGTTTTTCACGTTCTTGATCAATCACTCGCGTTTTTCTTAAAATGCGGAACATGTTTAAAGGTGTAAAACGAAAAAAAAATAACTGTAAAATAAATAAACAAATAGAAGTCATATATAATGTTTACTGTAAAACATTTTGCCGAAAACAGGAGAATCTCCTGGAAATCTTTTCTTCGGAATCTGATGAAAAATTACAGAAAACTAAAAACTATTTTGAAAGGAAATTATAGAGAAAAAAAAACAGATAATGTGCAGCAGCGCCTGTAAGTAGGCTGAATTACAATTTCTGTTACACAAATCGAAGATGAGTTCAGTTGAGCCCAAGCTAGTGGCCTCTCGGCCAGGATTTAGGAGGACTTACGCTGCCAGGCTGCTCTTAAAGCGGGAAATAAGCGGTATCTCAACAAAATATAATAATTTTTCTGACATTTTTTTAACGGGTAGTCCCAGATCTCAAATGTTAAATTATGCATTTGCTTAATTTTTTTAAACTGGTACTCGCAAATGTGAGGTGTTTAGTTTTAAGTAACGTAACAAATTTTTTTCTATAGTTACACAAAGAGCAGAAAAACAAGACTTTTATTGAATTACTGCTAAAAAACTTGAGTGTTTTATTTTAAACAAGTCCTTCGTAAATTAGCGGAAACACTTAGTTTTCATTGTCTTTTTACTGGAATTTTGTAGTGTACGCAGCTTTTGCTCCAATATCTCATGCAAGAAAAGCAAAGCTCGAGTAGTTCCAAAATTTTGGTTTAATTGTAAAAATTAAAACACTTGACACTTCCCAAATTTCATAGGCTTTTAATATATGTGTTTTTATAATTACAGATTTTGACAAAATTGAGCTTTATCGTTCCAATACACCTTCTGGTGACACTAATTTTTGCATGGATCAAGGTCCATTTGCTTTACTGCTGCGCCCTCTTGTTTTTTTTTTTTCTTTTTCAATGTAGTTTTTACAAATTCCTATCGCTTTTTTCCATCTTGCTAATGCACAAAATTAATAAAAAAGAAATAGCATGTCAACGATGTCGATTTCCTCAGAAAATCCCCTTCCCCTACACTGCGCTGTTATATTTTTCCACCAAAGGAAATTGCACTGCCGGCAGTGCAGATATTTCTGCACATTTCAACAATACAAAATTATGTGATACCTACCAAACGGTATAGCTTTCTGATTTTATAAGTCCTAAACGGGTCTCTGCAAAACTATCGCTAGCGAAACGAACGTTTTAGGTGTGGTATAGGGTACCTCACGACGTTGCGAGTCCGCAACCTGCATATATATATATATATATATATATATATGCTTGTATTTTCTATAAATTTTGACTAAATTTTTAAAAATTGTGTGGGTAAGTCTACATATAATTACGTTTTACCACTAAATTTTTCCTTATATTAGTGTAAAATTTTGAGAAATTACTCGTAAATTACCTGTTACAGAAGTCAAACATTATGTCCCAAGTACCGTGAAATGCAACATAGATAACAGGAATGTTTCCATCAGCTCATTCGTACTAACTCTATGTACATATTAAAGGAACATGTATTTTGTCACATGCTTTGATAAGTTGAACATAATATTCAGCTCATAGTATTCTGTTTTTTGTTAAATTTAGTACTACTGCATGTCGAAAAACAGCAATAAAGTGTAATGTATGAAACGCCGGCAGTTTATACGATGCCTAGGCGTTGTATGTAGAGTACCGGTGCATAGAATTGCATAGAATACCGGTGTTTCATACTTAGCCTGTAACTATACATATATATAATGTATGTATGTATGTGTGTGCGTGTTTTAGTTTCATTTGTTTAATTTTTAAAATTTGATTTTTTTTTACATTTACTAATCTTTTACCGCTTTCTAAGTTTAATAGGTAAACCGAAACAGTAAAAATTTTCTGCAGTTTCTTCGTTCGAAATTAGAAAAAAAGTAAATAAATGAAAAATTCCCCCCTAAAATATTTTATTTGAGGAACGATAATGACATTCTTAACTATATCTTAAAATTAAAAAGGAATAAAAACGTTTTTTTTTCAACTGTAATTATAGGCAAAGACAAGTTTCTAAAATCTTTTTCAACGGTATTTTTCAGTGAAAATCATTATTTTTTCCCTACTGTTATAGAAAAGAAGTTTTGAGTAGAAGGTGGTAATTGAAATTTTCAACTACAGAATTATTAATGAGATATCTAAGGTATGAACGCAATTTAAAACTGAAGTTATTAATAATTTTTGCTGAAAAGATAATTAGAATAAGAACACTGTAAAGCGAATGTGAAAAGAAGGTTCTTTGCTAAAAAAAATATAAAACCGTAATATAAATTACGAAATTACAGAACTATTATTGAAGCTGTAAAACTTGAAAATCTTAACAAAACTTACAGAAAATCTAGTTTTAAATAGTAACAGTTGGTGTGTACGTACATTTCTTAATTTTATGCATACATTGAACAGAAAACCTGCGGCGTAAAGACTGCAAAAATTAAATTGAATTTGTAATTAATACCACTTTTGTGTAAAGAATCCTTGAAGAAGAAAACGGGCGTCAACCTTAGCATTCTATTAGTTATATTCATTTCTGACCGCATAAAGAACAAAGAGACTTTTCATAAATAATAAAAAATGCTTCAGAAATCCTTTAATCTTGTGTGGGAAATAATAGTTCGGCACTAACAAATAATGTTGGCACTAACACTCTAAGTTGATGAAAGTACAACTTTACTGTACTTTGCAATTAAATATTATATTTAGTATTATAATCATCCGTAAAAATGTATCATAATAAAACAAAAAATATTTCAACAAATTAAATTGAAATTCTAAAGAAAAAAAAATGCTCCTGAAAGCTTAAGTATAAAAAAATGTAATAAATTTACAAAAATAAATTAATATTTAAAAATATAAAAAATTAAATAATTTTATGCTTATACAATATTGAAAACTGTTTCATACGTCTACTTCCCAAAGGAATGTTCATCATCATCACCTAGATTTGCAGATGGGCCACGTAGCTTAACGCATTCCTTTTCATTCTTTTCAAGTTGGTCTTTAAGGTGGGAGATTTGATCCTTATAATCATCTTCCGCTTCATAGGTAGTAAGCTTGGTGCTGACTTTGACAAGGGCATTAGCGAGGCTGCAGTAGATTTGGAAATCGTACAGGTTGGTTTCATTCCCTTCATGTGCGTAGTCTCGGAACCAAGCTAACTTGACTGTGATTGCCACTTTGAGCGTCAATAAGGCTGTATCACTACTCTCTTTTTCGATTCGACTTTGCAGACGAGGCCAATCATGTAACTTGGTATCAACCAGTTTTCTTCCAAATGCACAGGTGGCGTAGGAGTCGTTCTCCTCGTCCGGTGCTGAGGCCGCGTTGACGGGTGTTACCTCGCCGGCCCTGAGAAGGGCCTCGGCACTTCTGTTCACTGGAATGTAAATCAACTATCTTATATATAAGCCGCTTAAGTGTCTGTTTGTCGCCGATAGCTTATTCCGGATTTCTTACTTCAAAAAAAACTGCATCGTGCTGCCCTCTACACAATTTTTTCTATAATGAAAATGTTTTTTATGGAAGAAAACTTACGGAGAACTTCTACAAAATTAGAGTTCGCCAAAAGCTTAGCGAATTTACAGCAGTGTAATCTTATATATAAGCGGCTTAAGTGTATGATAGCTTATTGGTTGCTTGCGTAACTGTACTAGCCAATGGGGTGAATTTGCCACGGCATTCAAATAGTCCACATACCCTGATACCATACATGCAGTTATTGTTTTAATTAAATTATCATGGTATTTAAGAACATTTAAATATTTTGCCCGATTTTATTCCGACATTGTATTTTGAACTGAATTTTCAGCTGAACGCAAATTGAGCATGTCAGGGGGAAGGTGAACATTTGTTTGCATTATCAATCATCTGTTTTTTAAACGGTTCACAACTTA
Organism: Octonoba sinensis; assembly: GCA_038502835.1. Lineage (NCBI taxonomy): Eukaryota > Metazoa > Arthropoda > Arachnida > Araneae > Uloboridae > Octonoba > Octonoba sinensis. Next base: position 103,327,278 of record CM076602.1, on the reverse strand, counting down.
ACGCAAATTGAGCGGGTTAGGGGGGAGGTGAACATTTGTTTGCATTAGTAATAATATCTAGAACAGCGGTGATTTTGTATGACCTTTCTAGTTATACATAATTATATAACATATATATTACATTTATATATTAATATATAAATATAGTATCTGCAAATTCAGTAGACAAATGTATCTCTGCAGTGCATGGTATACCTTCGCAAATTTGCTGTTCCTATAGAAATCTTTCGTTCGCAACTTAGCTGTTCCTTTAAAAGTCTTCCGAAGTGCAACAGCCTATACCCAATATTTTCATTTCTTGATTTTTCTACGTAACTTAATGTCATTGTTCGTAATGAATAGTGCACACCTCATCACATCGCAAGAATCTTTATTATAATGATCTTGTAAAACATTTTTTCAAGAAGTTAAAAAGTAATAATTTTTCTTCACACAAGGCAAATAATGTTACATAAATTAGAGGAAAAGAGTGCCAAAAATTTTTCTGCACTAAAAAATTTCTGTAAATGTGCAAAAGAAAAACTGGGCGTTTTTTTTTTTTTTTTTGAAATTGCCTGAAAAGACCTGGTTTTAAGTCAAATAATCAAATTTTTTGATAATAGATTCTCAATAAAATTCTTTTTTTCCTCATACTGTAAAACTGCAGAAAGAAATTCGCTACGTAATTTTAAACACTTGATATCTGTTACTACCAGTTAAAAGTTATAAAGAAATGCATAAATAAACGCTATATGTGATTACCAGCTTAAAAAATTGTCAAAAATGCATTATATATTGTTGAAGTGTAAGTTAAGTTCAGATCTCGTGAACAGCCTGCCAATCCTCGCAGCCAGCCATGCCAACTCTGGAGCATAGGCTCGACTACATGCGCTTGCTGTACCAGAAATAATAACTCACTCGCAGATGGCGCTACTATTGCATCATATAATCTGTTGCATTCAATTTATAGAATGATCTCCAGTGGTGTAGTCGAGGGGGGAAGCCTCTTTATTTTCACTCAAGCGTCCCCTCATGTTTAATTTCCAGAGAGGACGCGAGGGGTCGCTGAGCATCCTAACTTATTTAATATTCAAAATAGGCACTCATTAGTAAATTAACAGCTTTATGAAATAAGACAGAAGCTTTTAAAACTATACATAAAGGCTGCTTGCTACTTCTACTTTAAATTCGTGAAAAAAAAAGGGATTCCCTGATTCTCTCAAACAACAATTAACAATCGCAGGTTAATATTACTCGTCAAAATAAGCGCGTTAAAATATGAGTAAACGGGAACTACATAAATTCAGAGAATTAGTTTCAGCTGTGCTGGCCTGCCTAGGAAATAGGTGTGCGGGGGGGGGAGGTTTCAAATATCATCATAAGTTTTGAAATCACTGCTTGTACTGTTTTTTTTACAAAAGAGTGAGACGTTGATATTATTAGAGTAAAAAAGTTGGGGGACAATGAACATCCTCTTTCGTCCCCCCTAGACTTCACCTTAAAAAAAGTAGCTTTCCGTTTGGTTTGCAATATCGAAAAACCTACAAGCATATTAAACATTTTCTTTCACTTCATCATTTGTTTTCTCGTCATTGCTTCAAGCCTTTTGCATATTCAAACTTTATGCATTACGCTTTTTGTTAAACAATTTCAACTAATGTAAGAAAATGTTTGGATTACAAATGATTATCTGTGCAAAAACCTGTTATGGCACGGCACAAAATTGCGGTGTAAATTCATTTTAAAATACCTTTATCACTTTCAATTTATTCAGCTTTTTTTTTCTTTTTCGGTGATTATCAGGCCCGAAAAATCCAAAAAGTACTTCAGGGTTTTTTTTTTTAATTTTGATTTTTTTCAAAGACAATTTTATATAAAACTAAAAAAAATTATAACCACATAAAAGGCCTACATTTTCACAGTCAGAAAAAAATTCAATAAGACTGGAATGAAGCAAAAGCAAACTGATCTTTCTCAGTCCCACGCTTTTCCATTTATTTCTATTGTTAACAGACTTTGCTATTGCCAGCTAATTGAAACCATCTGCTTGGAAAGTGGGAACCGGCCGAATAGCTTTTCTCTGTCGTGACCCCACATGTTGCCACAGTTCATCATGTAGCCGATACCCAGTTGAGTATTTTATGATGTTTCCAAATTACTGCTTGCCCAGGGCTACAAGGCTTCAATCACCCGACCAGAAACCCCTTTGAGACAAATAAACCATGTTGTCCTACGGTCCCTTCAAGATAATTGCCTTCGTTCTTCGTGATCGTCGGTTTCGACCGAACCACCTCCTCCCCCAAGCCAAAAAAAGAAAACAGATTCGTAGAAAAAGTCTGGAGATATGTGTCTGGTTTAAATTGCTCTCGGAAACCAATACTGTATACACCTGCTGAACGACATCACATGCAAACTAAATTCTAAAAGGGACTGACATAACGCACAAAAATATAATCTGTCTGTCCTAGTATTGGTACGCTACTCTATCCATTGATGCATTGATCACTCGTTATAGATCGAACAAACAATTTCTCAAAAAGCAGGGGGAAAAAGAAAGAATGGAAAGATTTAGGCAACAAAATATGTTGGAAACATTTTTAACCCCTTCCAAACGCAGAAATACTAGTACGGAGTTATCAACTGAAATAAGAGATGAACTTTCCAATCAAAGTGAATTGTAAGTACTTTTTTACTCATGTTTAATAGTTTTCGATTATAAAATTAAACTGAAATATAATTCATTTTCTTCTCGCTCCGAATTTTAATAAGATTGAGTAGTTTGAATTTTGGTTTGTGTTTTTTCAATTTGAAGTTTCTTTCCTTCTTCTTGGCTATGTCTTTAAATAAGTGAAACATGAAAAGTTGAAAAAAAAATTTGAAGTTAGTAGTTAAAATAAAAATAAATTTACTTTTTTTTAAGTGTTTGCATTGAAATATTGTATTTTAATTAAATGAAGTTTTAAAAATTTCTCAAACTCTTTCTCCTCGGCATGATATAAATACACACACATAGAAATATGGTGAAAGTCAAGGCCGTATCCAGAGGGGGGAGGGATAGGCCCACGCCGCACCCCCCCCCCCCCCCGAAATCCCGAAATTTTTCGCAATGTACCATATCCATGAAACTTTCCTCAACATAAGCGTTTCAAAGTCAGGGTCCCCCCCCCCCTAAAAAAATTTCTGGCTACGCCATTGGTAAAAGTTAGCTCCTATTGGCCTCCTAGAAAATTTCTAAGGAATGAACAGATCCAACGACACTCGTTTGTTCGGAGCCTATTGATGTCAATGATGTTATGCAAATAAAATACACAAATTGATTAATAGAAATATAATTTCACGTTAATTTAAAGCACAAATGAGCATTAAAACTCATTTGTGCTTTAAATTAACGTGAAATTATATTTCTATTACTCTTTACTTGCACAAAGTTAAATTATTATTACACAAATTGATCTCTGATTTTAATTCAAAACAAAAATAATTTTTTTCTCCCCAATGCATCAGGTATCCTTATGTTACCCGAAAATAGTAAAAACCACTGAGAATAAATTGTATAAGATATCTTTTATGTTTTTAATATAATTATTAACATAGTTTGTTGACGAACTGTATAGTTCTTCAAATTTGAACAACAAAAGTTTTTGACGTTTTCTTTTCAGTTTAACAGTTTTAACCTCTGAAATTTAGGATTTGATTAAAGCTAAATTATTGTTTTCAAAACAAAATATATATTATATGCTTTTTTTTCACACCGTATTATATATTATATTTGTAATTCTGCGCTTCGGAATTTTTACATACAGGGTAAAGGTTGGTCCAAAATTATTGGGCACATGTTTGTAAAAAAAGGAACAAAATAAAGAATACGAGGAAAAGTTTTCATGTTTGAATTGTGTTGCGGAAGTTAATCGCATGAAACATAATCATTTGATACCATGATACCTCCCATTGTGATTTTCTCTCTCTCCTTTTTTTTTTTTCAAACATGATTTGTGCTCAGTAATTTTTACTACCCTGTATAATGAAAAGAATAGAAATAATTACACTTAGAAAATAGTTTATTATGAGTCACTTAATAACTATTAGGGTTGTAATGTGTAACTTGCTATCTTCCTAAAAATCACGTCTTAACTCTTTATAAGGCTGGACCAAAATTTCTGGTTTCCTTTTAGTAATGGTAGATCAATATATTTTCAAAATATAGATCAAAAAATAAAATTCATATTGGCCGTTAAAAATTACAATGCGTTTTACCTCCCCATCCGCTAAAATAGTTTACTATAAATTTTTAAGTTGGTGAATTTTGTGTGAAGTAAACTTTAACCACCGCCCTATTAAAGGGTTAAAAAAAAGTTACATATTTATGAATATGTGGAACAAAAGAAATGTGAAGTTGTTTTTAAGTTATTATTGTTATTTAAAAATTATTATTTCACTTAATCAAGGTATAAATAGCATAACATATGGTGTTTTAATAATTGTTCAAGCACTTCAATAACTAAAAAAATTGAAATTTTGTAAATATAACATTTTATTTTTACAAGATACATATAAAATTCATTCTTCAGTATGGAGTGCTGCCTGGATCGTTGTTTTTACTAAGAACTGTCGCCCTTTTTGCCACCAAAAGACAAACCTAGACTGAATGGCCAGTCATTCGAAAATTTTCCGAGGGTATATATTCAATGCATATTACAGGAAAAAAACAACAAAATACATAATCACACGTATAAATACTATGCGTTTCTATAAGTCAAGGGGGGGGGGCGATTGACCCCCACTTCTGATTGATCAAATGCCGCGCATGTTGAATGGAGGGAAACGACGCTATTTTTTTTTTTTTTAAACTTTTCCCTTCCCAAAACTCATAAGTAGCTTCCATTTTTTCCGTTATTTCTCCAATGCAATACCGGCATAGGAGAAATAACAGGGAAAAAATGGAAGTGACTTAGGGGTCATTCCATGCAAGTGATCCAAAATCTCAGAAAAAATTTAACTAAACTATGTAGTTTACCCCCAAGGCCACAGCCAGAAAAATTTTTTCGGGGGGGGGGGGGGGCTGACTTTGAAACACTAGCGTTGAGGAAAGTTTCAGGGAGGAATATATGCTACATTGCGAAAATTTTCGGGATTTTGGGAGGGGGCTGGGCCCGTCGTCCCCCCTCTCTGGAAACATTTTGAAAGCAAATTGCTTCGGGTGACAAAGATATATGTTCGCATTTGAAAGCGTCCCCCCACCTTTTTTTCCAGGACTACACCACTGATGATCTCTAACATTTAATCTCTGTAATGTCCTTTTTTTTTTTACATCAGACTCCGGATAAAGGACTTCCAGAAGATTTTTAGGTATTTTTGCGCTAATATTTCTTAACAATGTGTGCAAAATAGGAGGTCAATTTCATTTCTTTGTTAGATCGATTAAATGAGAATTGACATTAAAACAAATGTAAAAGTTAATAAATTTCAGAAAGCATTTTTTTGGCGAATGATGCCGGATAATAGGTTTTCCATTTAAGACTGTTTTCATATTAAAAATACTTTTTTTTCCTTAAAGAATTTTACGACGTAAAGTGTGAATGTTATTAAACAATTTTATCATCTTACTAAGAGACACTCGAAGAGACATTCAATACAAAACTTAAATGATTTTTCAAGATACAACTAATTACCAGGTATTCTCATCAAAAAGCCACATGCGTGCTTACTTGCGAAAAGTAGAACTGATAGATTCAGCAATCACAAGAACCAGATTATATACAGTAATCTGCACAGCGATTGCTTAATGCGCATGATTTATTCATTTATTTATTTACTTTTTTTTTTTTTGCTGAAGAAAGAAAACAGTTTTGGAATGTAGACGTCGAACAAATATAACTCTTCAATTTATTGATAGCAAGATAGGAGGCACATTTAAAACAGATGTTATATCAAATTTCCAACAAGAACACCAATAGCCAATTAATGCATAGCCATGTAAATCTAGTTCTGTTAAGACATATAAATCACGTAGTAAATTTGTGAATATTAGATTTCAACATTTTCTTGAAAATGGAAGACCATCACGTACTTAGTTTTGACTCAGGAGAAAAATATATAACTGAATTTTATATTTGTTAAACAATTTCTACAGCATAAATACTGCAGTCATTTAAATTGTTTATCCAAAGCAAACGCTTGGGAAAATCTTCAGACTAATAATGATATTTTAACAACATTTTGTACCACATACATTTTTTGGTAATTTAAAATGTAGGTTAAACTTATTTAGTGGAAAGCATAAAAAGAAAATGTTGCTGGCCACCATTAATTATTATATGAAAATAATTTTTTCTCGACCTAAAGTCTTTTTCTCAAATTTCAACTCTCTGATGTATGAAAACTACAGAAAATATAATTAAGATAATCAATTTATCGAAATACGAATCAATTATAATAATTACTATAATTTCGGGAAGCTTCATTAGCGTTTTTCAGCAATTAATTATGTTTTAATGATAGCAGCAGAAATTGCATTATTTTAATTATATAAAGAAGGAAATGTTAATATTTTTATTTGCTTTGATTCTTTTTGTGATACAAATTCATAAACGTTCCTAATGATAGGATGTTCTGTAAATTTAGCTGTCGGTTCGTTTTATTACTGGGCATTAAGAGTACGTGTTTTCAACAAAAAACGAAATACTTATCATTAGTATTTCTTAGTTAAAATGTGTATTTGTTGTTTACAAAGAAACAACCATGCATAAGCACATTCCAAAAGACTTTTCTGCCGGAATTGGATTTTTTTTTTTTTTTGAAGCTTTTGCAAAGGAAAAAATGTTATTTTAACGTGTAGAAAATGCATCGTATATTGTTTTTTTAAGTTCTGTCGAATGAACATTTCATAAAAAAAGATAGTATTTGATACTGAAATAAGAATTTAAAAACCACTTTAGCACTTTGAAATGAAATTGAGTTTTATGTTAAAAATAAATAATAAAAACCTTATTCTATGCACATTAAATTGGATCATAATCTGATTATTAATCTAAAGGCTGCGAAGTAGATTTAAAAAAATTATAAAAGGAAATATTTTTCGTTTTTAACACAAAGCACATGTAGCCGACAAAATATAGCGTTGATTTTTGAGATATCAACAGATCAATTTAGAAGATAATTTTGAGATTATCTTCTTTGGTGCATCTAGCTTCATTGATCTCATTTTTCTTTGCGTGATCAAACAAAAGTGTTATTTCAGATAGTTCTAAAAGAAATTTGTCGAACGTGAGAATAATATCGGCTTCACGTAAGCGACTCGTCGACTATATTCCTCTTTCGTCCAATAAGTTCTCAAGACAGATATTAGACCTGTAGAAAACCACTTTATCAAGCTGTTTATAGTAAAATAGTAGTTAAATCTAACCTAAACACAAAATTTCTGCAAACAAATTCAAATATACTGGTTGGGTATGTATTATTAATAATAATTTTGCATGAAGAGATCTCCTTTGCTTAATTGTACTTATATAAAATTATAGTAAAGTTGGAGACTTTTGACTTTATTATAGGTTACAAAGTAAAAATGCAAGGTAAAATATAATCAACCTTCAATTTCTAACTCTATCGGTATGAAAATCAGCTGAACTTTTCCACCTATTAATTTGAATTTAATATTTCCTATACACTGATTCAAAGCTGATTTAAACTCTTTCGCAACTAAAAATAAGAGAACACATTAAAATTTTGGCAATCTTGCTTTTCAAACGCAAAGGGCTAGGTACTATTACCATTGGAATTACGACTCCAGTAATATTTTATCTCAGCTCCCATTTCAGCTAACTCGCTCGTCTGTTCCTTGTCAGTGCTATTACGGCAAATCAGCTTTTGTCACCGACTAACTTTTGTTGCTAAACCAAACGTATCAATCAAAGAAACTTTTCCCAACTTTTATCCATGATACTTTGCAGTTGTTTTGCGCCTTATAAAACCAGATACCTACGAACATTTTTCCTAATCTAAACTTAAATGACTCACAACCACCATTAAAAACCTCTCCAGGGAGTTCACTTAATGGAAATAGTACTTTCTAAAGAGAGTCAAAACTGATATATATAAAGAAGTCGAAGCTCAGAGAGCTCTAATAGCACTTATTAACTTTTGAAGTTTAACCAGGTCTTAAAAAATTCTGAGAAACATTTTTAAACAGCATCAAATCAATTTCTGAAATTTAGTCATATTACACTTTTCAAAAGAGAGGCTAATTTATTATATCTTTAAGCGGTAATAGTTACAATTCATTATCAATTCTTATTTTTAACAAGCAAAACGTTGATAAAGCTTTTAGTTTGAAACTTTTGAACTTGAATAAAAATACCCACCTCTGATAAAAATAAAATTGAGCCACTATATATTTTGAATCATGAATCACCAGTAAATTTTTAGCGTGAATTTTCAGTCAATAGATAGTATATTGATTTTAAAAAAATTATACCTTCAGAAAAAAAAAAAAAATCCCAAACATTCGGACGGAAAATCAATGTCTCAATGGCTGGTAATGTAAAAGAACATCCCTTTTTACCTTTTTCTCTTTCTTTCTTTTTTATATTTTTTATGTTGAAAGTTATTTTTATTGGTTTATTTTCGCTGAAATTGTTTCCTACATTGCTTTAATGCGTTTCATTTAAGCAAAATATGTAAGAAAAACCAACGGAAACACTTTGATCAGAACAAAATAACGCATTTAAGTATACGACATAGGTATTAAGTTTTTCGACACAAATGTATGAAAAACAAAAAAAAAATTATTATAAATAAATTTATTATTATAAAATATATATATAATAAATAATAATATTATATAAATAAATTATTAATTTAAAAATATATATAATAAATAATAACATTATATAAATTAATTATTATTATAAAAATATATATAATAAATAATAATATTATATAATAAATTATTATTATAAATTTGTTTTATAGTCCTTTCGCTGGGGGATAATTACATTACAGCTGTGATGAGCAATGATTTTTTTCTTCTTGATCTTATTAATTGTAACATCATTTCGAGCAAAAGTGAAAGACGAACTCAATAAATGGTCACCAGAAGCAGACTACAAACTATAAAGGATTTTTATTCCTTTACTTATACACATTCTACTAAAATCACTTCTTAAGTCTTAGACAAAAAGGAGCTTAAATATAATGAGAGATTTAAAGCTTCTTACCTTTACCTTTTGATTTCAACAAATCTAAAACAATAAGCAGTCGAAATTATCGTTCTTCTAACACAAAAAGAAGTAAAACAATAAAATTTCCAGAATTTTTAACTGCATTGCTCTCAATTACCCCAAAATCATTAAATGCTTTTATTTAAAGGTCAATATAACATTCTATACTTATTTCAGCCAAGAGAACAAGAAGGAATAATACGATTTTTCGTCAACCCATGGATTATTTACAACCTCCTTATTATAATTAACCAAATACGAAAAGATTAATAACTTCCTATGTTTGTTTACTAATCATTGACATGAACATTGACGATAACAATTGCGATACACATATAAACGAGCAAATGCTCGTTTATACTTTTCGTTCATTTTAACAATAGTTAAAATTTCACAATTTCTATTCCTGTTTCATAAAATTATTATCAGCTTCAAACATATCCAGCTTGTCACAATTTGCGCTTTGTATTGAAGGGGTATACAAAGCATCTCGATAAAACGATACATCCCTCTATAACGATAAATTTATTGGGTCCCCTAAATAATGTTTTATCCAGCGTTTACTGTATATGTATTTTGTAGTTGTAAGAAAACAACATTCGTATATTGTATAATTTTCAGCATTTAAAAACAATTGCTATAAATTGACAATTTCAAATTTTGCTTTTAATTTTGTGCGTTTATTGATTTTTGTATAGAGGTAATGCAAAATGCCAAATTTTAGAAAGTGCATTGCTTTTATTATTATTTTTTTTATTTAAGGTAAATGACCCTGTAGTGGACACTGCTCTAGTAGTGGACACTGCTCTAGCAGTGGACACTTAGATCTTTAAGCTCCTAAAATAAGCGAATGTAACATTAAACTTGAATGAAATTATCAGAACCTATAGCGGATGATTCCTAAGGCTGGTTAATAGAACTAAAGTTGGCGTGGAGCATCTATGCAAGTACATGGATCATAATATTTAATAGCTGCCTAGACAACGGTCACATTTGCTGCTCTTTACTAAAGCCGATCAATAAGAAGTTTAGGGATTTGGGGAAAATATATGGTAAAAAAAGCGTGACGTCATTTATGAATGCTCCCTTAGTCATTTTTAAAATTATTTCTCCAAGTTAACAGCATAAAATAGATGACATTAATTTCTGTCCACTACTAATGCAAATACGTGTCTTATAAATGTCCATTATAGATACAAATTAAGCGTTTAGTTAATTTGACGTAAAAATCCTAATTTTTCATCAAATGACATTTTATGGGTAACTAATTTTTTGAGAAATAGTTGGCGATTCAGCTAAATATGCAAATATTGATGTAAGTTCCTTGAAAAAAAATTGTCACGTAAAAGAGTACGAAAATTTTCTTAACTGTGTCCACTACCGGGCCATTTAAATTATTATTTTTATTTTTTTTTTTTTTTTTGGTGTTACAATTCTTCCTAAATGAAAAGCTACATCATAACTATAACTAAAAGTAATATAACACTTTTCGTGTACGTTGGTTATAGAAATGAAGTTTTTGAAATAGAACCTTTAAAACATTAATATTAAACGAAACTCGTTATTAGACATGAATTATTAAACGAATATTTATTGCGATTCAAAAGTTATTCGTGAAATATTATTGGAATGATAATTTTCAGAAAATGATGACAGCATCCTTATTGCTATACATTCAAAATAAATATGATCATGTTCTGAAATATATTTCGTTGTCAACCATTTTAATATTCAGTATTTACTGAAACTGAAGAACATGCGTCAGTTCTAGGCACATGGTATATGTGTTTATCCAATTTCTGCTTTCAAATACAATCGGATATTTCGTGATAATAATACATTTTCATTGTTTCAACTATATTAGTATTAAAGAAGACATAAAATAGTATTTTGATACTTTAAAGTTTTGTAACTCAATATTGATATTGTTATGAATCCTTCTCCCGGAAGGATAAAACTGAAACCATCTTGAGAATTCGGAGTTAATCTTTTACAGGATTTTACGATATTGCAAGTATATTTAACTTTGGAATCTTTTGCGAGCTCAGTTGAAAATAGCTAGATTATAAATTATTTCGAAAATTTTCTCGAAAACAAAAGTTGAATATTATCAAGATAATGACAACCACAACAAAATATCAAGCTATATAAAGTTTCAAGATTGTCCTTCGTTTCTCCTATTTAGAAACATGGAATTTTAGATATTATGTGGCTAAGCAGCGCGATGAGAAATTTCTACTTTTTGCGTTTATTTGAAGTAAATTTTATCTTTTGCAACTGTAGATACAACGGTAAAATTAAGCGTTGAAAATGTAAATTATTGTCTGGAACATAAATATTTAAAAATAGAACAAGATGAGTTGTATGCGTGAAGAAAATTTTATTTGTTAAAGTTGTTACGAAAATTGTTGAGAAAAAAAATAATGTTGAATTTTTTTTTTTTTTTTTTTCAACATTACAAGATGATTTTTTTCTTGTAATCAATTGGCTTTGTTTGAAAATTTCAGACTGTGTTGCAGCTAAGACAAAATTTCTTCTTAGCATTTTTATGCAGTTTGAACAAATGCATTGTTGTGCATTTTTAGTGTTAAAGGCGATGGGTTTTTTATTTGTTTATTCATTTATTATTATTGTTGTTGTTGTTATTATTATTAATATTATTACTATGATTACTGTCCCTTTTTTATCGCAATCTAATGATAAATTTTAATAGAACAGTTCCCATCAAATTCGCAAAAATATGCTACATGTTTTCCAATATTTCAAATGGTTTGAACATAATTTAGGTGCGCAAATAATTTCGACATAATCGGCGCTAATATCCACTACTTCTTAGAAATTGTAAGAAATTATAAATACAGACAGAATTTAAAACATCTTATTTTTTTAATTCAAGAACATCATTTAAATTTAAACCATTGTCACACAATTCTCATATTTCCGATAGCATTAAAAAAACATTCTGGATAACCTTCTGCCGTGTAGCTTTGAAATATTCTATTTCTAATTATATTCCTATTCAAAATTATTATTTCTTTCAATTTTGAACTACATTCTTATCAAACTTCTAATTAATAACTCTGTCGAGGAAAATTTTAATTACCACTTTGCTACGCAAGAAGTATCCATCGGAAGAATATTAAAAACATAATGACTTTTTGAAAAATTCATCTTTCTTTTTCTTTCTAAACTGTTTTTCCTCTTTGCTCTAGTACTTGTATATAGTTACAGTTAAGATGGAAATTTTTCATTCAGTTTTCGTTTTAAAGCACGGTTAAGATTATCATTATCGTTCCGCAGATTATACACTTTTGGAACTTTCCTTTCTCTCTCTCTCTTTTTTCGAAATGGCGAAAAATTGTTTCAATTTTCACCGCTTTGGCGATTTTCTTCTTTCGCGTAATTATTCCGAGACTGAACGCTACCTTACTTTGAGGTCGGGTTTTGCAATGCTCATTAAATGTGAAATATATATTTTTTATTTTTACATGATGTAATTTTTCTCCAAATTTTGTATTACACTTTGTTAAAAATTTGCATTTCTTCACCCCGCAATGGACCAGTCAGAAGAAGCTTGGTTCCCACAGAACCTCGAAAGTAAAGCAACATCGACTTAGGATAGTGTTTGGGAGGGTGACAACCTCTTGGGGATGGTTCGTGTACGCTAAAGGGAGCTGGTGCACGTTAAATAGGTCGGGGCTCCAAAGTCCTCCAAAGGAAATTATACCTCTGGGTGCCAATCCCTGGTGACCGTCTCTCATCTGGGATCTATGTCAAAAATAAGAGACTACAAAAAAAAAATTGAGGGCAAATCAGTCTTCAGCCCTCGTGGTTCCTCGCTCAAAAAAGGAAGCTGCATATCACCCTAAGCCAATAGATTATTGATCTTCCTGGTAGTAGGCTTTCCTATGTTAGGAGGATTAGTAACAACAACATTTATTCAAATATTAATTTTTAATTGACATTTTATCAATATTAAATCATCAAACCGCATACACACATACACACGAGACTCACAAATACACACTCGGTACAAAAAGTATCGATATAGATACAATACCAGTATTTTAATTATTCAATTCAGTTTAATACTCAAATGATTGAAAATAGAGGTAAAAAAATTTACTTCAATAGAACTAATAGCCCAAAAATTCCAATAACGCGAAGTGCTTTTTTGAAATAGTTCTGCATGCAAAATTTTGATAGAACTTATGCCGAAAAATGTCGGATAGTAAAGGAAAAACCCTAACATTGGTATCATTAAATTTTTCCACCTAAATATATCTATTACTACTACACAATCAATCTGTTAATATCTCAATTAGACATTGGCTGTTCTTACACAAAAATTCCGGTACTTAAGATATCAAAATAGTTGATAACTCATTTTTCCCAAGATCCGCCAAGACAAAGGCACTTCTTGCAGGGTTATATTTGCTTTCTTCGGGCATTGCTTTGTGAAATAACCAATTTACTGCAAACGGCATTTAGAAAAGAGTTAAACGCTACCTACTTTTGGTAAGGTAAATTTCACATTAAGCAGTTTTAGTTTTTCTTTTAAACTGACGTTATATTTTAAAATATTAGAAAAACAACTATGCTGTTTAAGAGAATATAGCTTAAGATAGGTAATGCAAAAAAAATGTAATAATAATAATCTAACATTAATAGCTCATTTATTATGCCTGGATGAAGTTCAATTTTCACTACCTATGCAACACATTCCACTTTTCACTCAATTTTTTATTTAACCCATTAGCCGCTGGTGTTGCGTTGACGCAACCGCTGCTATAAAAAATCATAAAAAATTCAATAATAAAGTTATTTTTGCATCGATTGCAGTTTTAGATTTAGTACTGTCAATAGAAATGCCACAGCAAAAAACAATGAGTCAAAAAAATTTTTTTACTTCTAAAAACAAGCGCTATTTTTGCTGATTTTTTTTGTCCAAATTTGAGATCTCGGATTTTTCTAGAAAGATTGTTAAAAAACACAAAATAGGGCATGGAAGTAAAATACTTTGGTTCAAGGTCACAGCTTATCAGTATATTCCGCAAATCAACTGTTTGTATGGGGGTGGAGGGGGAAGCAAATACAGGTGTTGCGCTCGCGCAACGTCAGCGGAAAAGGGGTAAAATGTTTCTACTTGTTTCCAGGTAAAGACATTTCGTTTCTATTCTGTGAATTTGGATGTGTGAATTTGATTCTCTTCTCCTTTTTGTAAAAAATTCCTAGAACAAAGTATTTTGCATTTGAAGAAGCATTATCACGTATTTTAGATGAAAACTCCGATGACGATACGAATGAATAGGAGAATTTAGGAAATATTGAACCTGTAAAAATGTTTCTCGTTACTCCAAAATCCGGAAGAGAAAGGTGTTAGTTCCCCAGCCACGTATCTTTGAGCAATATAACCTGAAAATGGGGGGGGGGGGTGCTGTTGGGTTTATTCGTGTGACAACATGGTTTCAAATTAAAGAATTAGAGTTCGAGGTAAAAAATGGCGGTGGTAAATATTTACAAATTATATCTATGTTGCATTGACAAATGCTTGGAAACTTTCAAGATTATTTGAAGAAGGAAATAAGAAGGCACTGCTGGGATTTTAAAAGGGAGGTTGCACTTCGTCTTTTGCAGATCCCCCTTTGATAGTAATGTAAATCAGGAAAAAACAGCGATGAGACGGTCAATTAAATTCAGCTTTCCAAAGCCAGTAACTGGGAAGCATATCATTGTAAATTCAACCGACAAGAAAAGAATACACAGCCAAACAATTTATCGCTGCAGTATTTGTAATGTTGCTTTACAACATGACAGTGAAGCTCATCATGTATGGAAAATAGTTACTGATTATATTCTCAACTGTATAATTCCTCAAGTGCGCATATACCTTTATGTTTAATAAATTTTAGCATCCTATAAGGTGTAATGCATGTTTAAAACTATAATAGTGCTCATAAAATTTTCCAATTTTTAAAACACATTGAAATCTTAGCATAGTTTCTGACGAGAATTCTTCGCATCCGTACTCCTTTTCCGCTGACGTTGCGTCAACGCAACTCCCCATATTTCTAAAGATAGTTAGAATTTCCTTCTTTTTGCAGCATATTACTATTGTATGTGACCTAAATAATAACTTTTGTTAATTGTATCGAAAACAAATAACGATTTCGACTTTTGGCTTTTAATGGGTTAAAATGAAATTAACATAATTTGTCTGTAACAAATTGCCCTGTTTCTTCGGGCTATTTGCAACAGAAATTCTCATAAGCAGCTATGCAATTTCTCATACATTTTAACTCAGAGTTTTTTCTGGTGTGAAGAAATATTTTAACTGAAAAAGTCGAGCCCTGGATAACATCAAGCACGTGCAAACATGTATCCAGTGCCTCATGAATTTTAACAATGCTTTCGATAATACAGATACTGAATTATTAATTAATTGCTGCAAAGTTTCAAAATTGCATCAACATTTCATGTCGTCTTCTATTAGTCAAGCTCAAAAGCTGACCGAAATTTAAATTATCATACATAATAAAGTCAAGCAGAACATATCGTCAGCATCCTGGTAAAGTCATTAAGTCTGTAACCTAAATTTTGAGAGATTGTCAAATTCAAACTATGAAAAATAAAGTCGTTTTACAGACCTCAAACCCTTGCAGTAAGATTACTTTATGCAATATTTAGACTACTTTCCCGTAAAAGTTAAAAAATAAAAAAAATATATGAAATATTGCTTAATGAATCGTAAAAATATCAATAAAGAAAAGTCAAAAATAAGTGAAGTAATTTGAAAAACAAGAAAATTGAAAGAATATACAACTTTACACATAAAGAATAAAAATCCTAAATAAAGTGTCTTCTAAGATAAAAAATAGTACTACTAAGTTTTTTTTTTCCAATGGGGCTGCGGTATTGGTCCTCAACCATTGCAGACCTAGTGCGTTCCCCAGTAATTGGTACTATCTCTTTCAGCGGCACCACAATGAGTGTGGTACCTTCGCCGCATGAGAATTTTGACGTTCAGTTACCACTAGATGGCGGTACCTGAGCTTTCATTGATGCAATATGCACTAGGAATTTAATTTAGCCGCGAGCATCCAAGCCAAATGTCTACTCAAGGGATCGTTTACATGCCGCATAATCCACTGACTTGGGCCAGGTTTCAACCCGCGATCTTGGGCGTACGAGGTCTGCTGCCTTACCACTACGCCACCCTGTCGACTAGTACCACTAAGTTCAAAGGGGGAACTGTTAATATGTTTGAATATTTAGGTCTAGTTCATTAAATGTGATTTTCTTAACAATCAATAAGAAAATTGTTCAATAGAACTTGAATAAAACCTAAGAGTATTTTTTATATATGAAAAGGGGGGATGATTAACCAGGGTACTCACAAAAATTAGCTGTTAGCTAATTGTGTAAAGTTGAATATTGTGAACAAAAAAAATATGAGGGCCCAAAGGGTTGTATTAAAAAGAAGTATCATTATAATTAATAGGCAGCCGATTAATCAGTAGCTACCGATTATATTCAGCCGAGTAATCATTAATCGGCTAATTTTCTTATCGATGCACCACTAGTCGATATTACCTATAATGGTTTGAGCTAAGTGTCCTAGATTGTGAAATATATTTTAAACTTTACGTAAACATAAGAAATATTTTTATTTACCAGGCTTAAGACGAAGCTCTGTTTTATTTGATTCCATTTTAAGCACATAAAAAATTTCCTCAAGCATTTTTTTTAACTGAAAAAAACAATATCTGCATAAATTTATGTCCAACGCACATCTCAATTGCTGTACGCAAACCTCATTTCTTGATCGAAAATGTAGATTCGTGAGTTGCTGAACTATTCATGTCTCGTGATGCTCGCATAAATCTTAGAATTTACTTGGTCTTTTTTACCGAATAAGAAGGATTTTCTCAAAATTTATACTCTAATGTTAAAGTCCATACACGTAGTGTGTCAAACTTCTAAGAAACAATGCATGAGTTGCAAGAAACTTGCTTCAGAACCAAAAGCTTTATTCAATAGCGGCTCACTTCAGCTAAAATATTCTGCTGATGCTTCATAAAATAGTTTTCCATCAAAAATTGAAATGGAACATTTAAGGGGATTTTTTTATTTATATTAATGTCTGCGTAACACATATGAAAATACTACTAGGGATCATTTTTGAATTTCTAAAAAATATTTGAAAGGCTTTTTGGTGTTAAATACCCTTTTTAAGGATATTTGGGTATTGGACACAGAAAAAAAAAGTAAAAAACTAATCGTACTTTCAAGAGACTACAAAATTAACTTATGAATAAATTTATAAAAATGTGGAAACTTGTACATAAAATTTTATTAGCAGTTATAATGTTTTAATGGATCAGATATAATAATACCGCTGATTAAATTGATGTAAAGTTTATTTTTATAAAAGATGGAACAAAGTTTGCGGTTGAAAATTTATAGTTTGCATTTACAGAATAAATTAATAAAGAAACAGTAAACTTGAAGTTTATTAGTTGCATTTTTTTATTTTAATTTACTTGGCTGTTTTGAAATAACCAATATGTTTGAATTACATTAGTTATTTCAGATTTTTTTCTTTTGCTCTTTTTTAAAAGGAGGTATTTAATTTTAAGAAACGCAATACATTTACCACAGTTATGTACACATAATATATCTTCCATTCAAGTCTTTATAAACATGTATGTATAACCATACTGAAAAATTTATCATTTATTTAATACTGGTAGTTTATTTATTGGTTTGAAAAGAGTATGTTGATTTGAATTCTTTTATTTATTAATTTTAGGTATATATATATATATATGATTTATTTTTTTAAAACTAGTTTTCCTACATAATACAACTATTTTCGCGTTACATTGCTGTCAAAGCAATCCCTATTGTGCGCATTTAAAAAATCATAAATACGAACTTCTTGGAAGTAAATTTTTAAAAAAATAAAAGGATTACGCTTTAAAAAAGGCATTGAAAGTATAAAAACCGGACTCATCTTTGTTTTAAAAAATCTTCAGAATTTATTCATTAATTTTAGTTCTATTTTCGTGTGCGGCTTTTGTCTCTGTTTATTTTGCTGAAAATGTTTCCTTTATTTGATGACAGTAATCTGTAAGATAAATCTTAAAGAAAAGAAAAAATGCTTGAACAAAAACAGATTTCATTTTCTCATTCATCGAAATTTAACATCTGTGTGAATTCATTTAATTAGCACAAGAAAAGATATTAGCTGAAATTATCACCTAACTTGGATTGTCTTTAAAACTTTTCACATATTTTTTTTCTAATTCTACGTTTTATCGATCCAATTATATGAGACATCATGAAAATATATAATGTAACAATAAAGAACACACTTTTACAGAACGAAATAGCAATTTCACACTAATAATCAAAACATAAAACTCAAGAAACGCTGACTGCTTTGTGAGGTAACATCAAAGGAAATCCCTTTTCCCAGGAAATAAAGGAAGTCTTCATTACCAGGAAACTGGTAGTAGAAGGTTCTTGTTACTACGTGACATCTTATTCTTTGTGTTCTAATCTTCACGACTTTCGTAATTCCATCTTGAAGTTGGATTACTCGTAAATTTTCTCTTGCGAAGTCACTCAATCAATGTTGGATTAAAGGTAAATAAAAAATGCTACAACTTTTCGTAGAGCTAGATAAAAGGTAGACATATTCTCGATCAGAACACATTTGAACAGTTTGACAGAATGAATTTAATTTAGTTTAAACCAGCGTTTCTCAACCTTTCAGTATTCGCGGCCCAATTTTCTATCATTATTTTCATTGCCCCCCCCCCCCTTACCATAAAATGTATACAACAATAATGTATACGAGTACTGATTCTGCTTTTGAATTTTTTTTAACTAACTGCCAAAACAAGAGCGAAAGCAAATAATAAATACTATTTGAATTTTGGGCAGGACTAGAGAATGATTTTTCTGCACTAAAAACAAGGGCATTTCGCATTCTATTAGCATTTTCAACATCCTCAACAACGTTTGTGAAACTGGATTTTCTGCTGTGACTTCTTTGAAGACAAACTATAGATCTCGGCTAAATATAGAAACAACTGAGGGTGGCAATGTTTTTTCTTGGATATTCTCGCGCCCCCCCCCCCCTTCTCATGTGCTCGTGCCCCACTAGGGGGCGCGCCCCACAGGTTGAGAATCGTTGGTTTAAACGATTTGGTCTTTTTTTATGTCTATTTATTAAGTGTTTTAATTATTAAAAATATAAATTTATTAGAAAGATAAATTTATTTTAATTTTGAACTTCAGCTGCACTGTAAAAGCATTTTTTGCCAAAAAATACATGAAAATACCCTGTAATAAAAAGGAAATTATAGCAATCAAAAAGCAGAGAATATTCTGTAAAGTGAAAGCAACAGATAATGTGCAGCAGTAGCGGCACCATCTGTGAGTGCGCTCGATTACTATTTCTGGTATACCAAGTTGAAGGTGAGTTGAGTTGAGCCCATGCTGTTGTAATTACTGAGCCTCAGGCCGTTCTGCCAAAGACGCCACGGAGTTGGAAGGACTTGCGCTGCCGAGGTTTAGGCTGCTCACTAGAGCTGGAAATAAAACGTATTCCAACAATATATAAGCCATTTTTCGGCATTTTTAGCTGGTAGTCGCAGATCTCAAGTGTTCAGTCACACGTAACTCGACAGAGTTTCCTCTAGTTGTACAGAGTGGAAAAAGCAAGATTTTCATTGTTAAACTCTTATCAAGAAACTTGATTATCTGATTTGAAACAAGTTTTTTGTAAATTTACAGAAACACTCAATTTCTTTTCTGTCTTCCTTCGGGAATTTTGTACAATGGAAACGAATGAGAAAGAGCAGTAGACAATATTCTTGTTAAATCGTAGAACACGTTCTCCAAATTCAAACACATAATTAAAAACGCACTTAACATTCATTTTTAATGAGAAATTACAAATGTGCGATTGTTACTTTGCTTTCTTTAATTGTTATCGATATGAAAATCAAACTTTTTTTACCGGCTAGATTTTGTCTGCTATGCTTAAGATTCTAATTGCAGAACATATGATAAACTAAAAATAGACAAATGCAGCTTTTGCTTTATTATTGAACATGTTCTAACGTTCTAATAAGTGTAGCGCTAATTTTTAAATAATAGCAATTTTATAGGTAGAGAATTTAAGCAGATGTGTTATTTCCAGTTAACTAAAGAACTAGATTTAAATAAAATCAATGATATATTAAAGAAAGATTATGTAGAACGGAATTTAAAAGTAATACTTGTAACGTGAGAGATTAAAAAGTAATACTTTCTACGTGAGAAAACTACAACTTATTTAAAAACATAAGTTCAATAATAACTGTCCAAGAAATAATAAAATAGTACACTTATATATAATTAATGCTGAAACAAACTGACCATAGCTAACTGAAGTAATTGGTGTCCATGATTATTTTTTTTTTTTTTTTTTTGCAATTTTCTTCTATAAGTCGTGAGAGGAAAAGAATTTCAGCTTTAAATAGAATAATTTGTGTTCACTTTTGCTATGCACTTCTTTCTGATTAAAAGCCTAGTCAGAGTTAATCGCAACTAGTAAGACCAGTGTCGACAATTAGCTTTAAATCAAATAAGGTGGTACTGGGAAAAAATTTATTACGTTTTATTAACTTAAATGTTATCTTATAGACAATTTAAAATTGTATCAATTTTGCTAAAAGATGAGAGTTCACAGCTTTCTAAACAAATGCAGCTAATTGTGAAGGTAATAAAGTAAAATGGAGGAATAATATTAGCATAAAGTATTGATTTTTTATGCGAAGAAATTAAGAAAAAATAATTATGTAGTTCAAAGAGACGCTTAAGTGACAAAGAGATATGCAAAACACAATTTCCATCCGTATTCAAGATCTTTTATGCTTTCTTAAATATCTAAAAATTATTTCTCTTATAAAAATTTATTACAGGTCCAAAATAGCATATTTATGTCAAACAACGCTCCTCATTTGAAATTCTTTTTCTTGTTTTAAATGTAAAATACCATTGCACATCCAAATTATCTAATGAATATTTATTAATTCTTTGCTTTATTTGCATATAAACATTAAAGATTGCTGCTGTCTATTAAACTACAACTAAAATTGTTTCTGTTTTATGGCTGTAACAAAAATCTCTGAATAGAGTTTTATGTCGTCTGCTTTTAAAAAGGGTATTTATGACTTTGAATTCGAATATTTATTTTTACGAGTGCAGCTCTCTAGAAAAGGAAACTAAAACAGAGTTAAATTTATTTCTCAATGGTCGTGATTTTCTGGTTAAAAGGTAGTTGCCTTCATTCGTCAAAGCTGTAAAATAAAAAAAAGAATCATAGTTGATGAAATTGTTTGTTTTAAATTGTGGAGATAGCTAAAATCTAATAATTTTTCTCTAGAAGCTTTAAAAGACATAAAAAAAAACAAAAGATACAAGATGATCAAAGTCGTTAGCAGTAAGTGTTACCATTTATATGAAAAATACATAGCAGAAAACTTTACAAGATTTAAACTTATATTTATCATCTTTTTCTATTAAAAACTTATATTTACGTATTTTTCAAAAGTTTTAAGGAAACGTGAAAACAGCTAAATGAAAGGTTAAGACGAACTAGGAACTATATACATATGCGTATAGAACTATGTTCAGAAAAGTTCCCTTTACAACAAGCTCTATCTCTTCGCTATATTTGTTCTTACAGTTAGTTCATTAGTGTTAAATAAAAGAAATTGAAACTTTTTTACTGTAACAATTTTACTTATTTCCATTTATTTTTTTACTTGTATGTGTACCTTAAAGTAATAGAAAAGTTAGATGCTCACATACAAGCGGATTTGTTTTGTCACTGTAGATATTCTTTTTATTTTCAAAATCCATTTTTTTAATTGAATTGTCCATTACTACGAAAGACAAAACCCTTTCTTTTCAAATAAAATCTGTACAATGCATCTTTTAAAAAATAAAAGGAAAACAAATCGTCAAGTGAGAAATTTCACGTAACAAAGAAAAAGGAATCGCTTCAGAGGAAAAAGATTGAAAAAGTAAATACAAAGAGCAATCTTATACTTGAGAAGTTTAAAGCGTCTTAGAAATGGTACACAATGACATTCATTAAACATGAGACATCTTTAAAGTATAATGCTTCTTTTTTCTTTCAATTTTCTTCATCATCTAGCTTCTTTCTTTGTACCCTCTTTTTTTGTTTTCAAGAACGAATTTATTTTTGCCGTTTAGTACTGCTATTATTATTTTAATCTCCAAGTGGCATTAGTTCTTCTAAGACTTTTATTGCTTAGCTTTTACCTATACTATTTGTTAATTTGATTGAAACAACTAATTTTAAGTGTAAAAAAAAAATTATTTGTGTTTAGATTTTAAAAAACAAATGTTCATAATCATATACTTTACCTTCGCATCTAAAGATTAAGTTATTACCGGATGGAAAGTTAAAACAGTTTTTTAAATAAAATAAAAACATTGCGTTTTGAGGAAAACAAACTTCTAATACATAATTGAGTTTTCCTAAAGGGGGTTAGGCTCAAAATTGCAACCCGCTTGTTATTTGCTCTGTTTCAGATGCTTTTCTTATTTTAAGTCTAGTTCTGTGTTTTAGGTCTGGTTCTAGTAAGTGTTTCTGTTTTTGAGTTGTATGACAAAGGTAACATCTTTGTGTTTCAATATAGTTCTTACTTTTTATGATCTTAACGATTCTCTCACAGGTTAAACTGCCTCACGAACTGATATTTAGGTCATTTATAATTTAGATATTTATTATTTGTGTGTCCTATTCCATCACGCTCCTTACATTCATACATATACACATCGTCGAAGAAGTAGCGTTCATAAAATCAGCTGGATTTTTAGAAATTATATTCAGGTGAGTAAATTTAATCGCCTACAAACAATGACTTTTGGTTTATTAATAGCTCGCACTTTTCATTTTAACAAATAATATTCACAAAAACAATTGTTTACACTTATTGTAAGACGTGTCACGTGTTTGTTCATTGAAACATCTCAGGACTAATTTGTGACACTCATGAAAAGAGAAAATTGTGGTACGGGGTCATTTTGTATGGGGTAATTCTAGGAGAGTTGCCACTCCGTAAGAGAAGTGGCTTCCAAATTTTGAGTTAACAAATAATGTCAAAGAAAATTCTGATAGGAAGAGTTATTATGTTACATAGTTGAAATGTATGAACCGCAATTTAATATTTGAATTTTTACTTTTGAGAAGAGGAATAACTTAAAAATATGGCATTTGGTCATCTCTCGATTCATACGAGATGAGTTGCTCAGTGAAGATGGAGAGATGCCCTACAAAAATAAGCCAATTAAAATAGCGGACACGAAAAATTTTGCACGTTTATAACCATAAAAGTACATTAAAAAATATTTACCCCGTTTAAACTTTATAAAGAACATCAAAACTGAAGGCACATTTCTCAGTTTGTAAGATAACACATGGCATAAAGTTAAATCTTTAAAGTTTGAAAGTAGTATGAAAAATCAAGTTTTAATCTAGCTTAAAACTTTGAACATGTAACATAAAAATAAAATACAATCTCGCCCGTTTATAACAAAATCGAAGGGACCCAACGGAAATTTCGTTATATTTATTATTCGTTATAAAAGCTACCAAACAGTACGTAGTAAAACAAGGGGGAATTGAAATTATTACGTAATAACCGCAAATTCGCTTTGTACAATTTCGCTTTAAACTAGCGTGACTGTAATACCTTTAAACTTTGATTTTTATATTTTCTTGCACAATTAATACATATTTTACCCATACATAGTAAAACTTTCATGCATCCATTGTTTTACAATAGATGCATTAAATCCATTTAATAATTGACGTAGTTTTGTAATAATTTCCAAGAATTTTTTAGCAAGTATTGATCGTCATGGATATCTCCTGGTTTAATTATTTTAAATGTTTCCCTACGGTTTTCTTCAGTCCAACATCCTCTCCTATCTCCAGAACTATTCTTCTTATAAACCGTCTTTATTCGGCACTAAAAGCAGTAATTGAGTGACTTTAATATTCTTACAAAACAATTAGTACATGAAGAAGTTTTAGTGGTAATCTACATGAGACTGTTAATAACACGGTTAATTAAATGGTTAATAGTATGAGCATTAATCTTTACTAAGAGCATGATTTGAAACTTTAAATAATCATTTAATTGTGAATCTTTTACGGCAAATATCGAGCTTTTTCTTTTTTTTTTCCTCTGCAAACTTATTTCGTAAGAATTTTTTTTACCCCTTTGAATTTCTATTTTTAAACAATATTTTATTTCTCCAGTAACGTCTCCTGGTTCTCGCATCTGGTGCCATTAAGCCATTCTCAAATGCTCCAGGCAACTCTCAAAAGATTCGCTGTAATATGGCTGTTAAAAGACGACTCCAGGAAAACGATGGCAGAATGCTCTTAAACAAATGGAAAAAACAAGGCATGGAACAGACTTTAAATCCAGACCATGTTTCTTCCACCAAGAATTTTATATTAAACTTTTTTGGCTTATATTTATATACAAATGAAACTACCTGAAGAACTTCGAAAATGAAATAATATTTTTTTTAAATACTAAAAAAATATTGATAAGTAGCAAAACTTATGTCTAACATTAAAAAAACACTTCGAAAACTAAAACCAAACATATAACATTTAGCTCTTTTAATACTTGAAAATTGTGATACCACTATTTGTTTTTTTTTTTCCTGACATTATAAAAACGTTTAAAACAGTTCTTTTTATTCCTTTATATATGTGTGTGTGTGCGTGAAATATTAAACTTTTCGGAATTGTAATACGCCAATATCCTTGCGCTTTTTCTTTGTACACTTTAAAATTCACTGTAAATTTTTTTTTTCACTGAGCAGTTCAGCTTTTTTGCCATTACTTTTTTACAGTTTATGACTTTTTTAGTGTTTTATAATTTTTAACTATACGCGTTATACCTGAATGCATTTATAGAATAATCAACGCATCTCCGACTAGTTATGTCATCCAAAATTCTTCTGATAGTATCTCCACGGAAGAAAATTTTTTCCTGCAATTTCGGCTCGGATGGAACTAGCGAACACTATGTTCAGCTTAGTAAAGTGATGTCTTCGTCAGATGACATAGTGTCGGGCGGGAAAAGTGCCCGAAGTTAGAGACAGATTGAATTGACCTCTCGAGTTTCAGTAAAAAATGTAGTATTTCTAGAAAAGGGCTGTCCAATCTTTTAGTTAGTAAGGGTCTTGCACATTGGATAATTATAAACAGGCACGAAGGTTATAGAAACGTGCCGCTTGGTTAACTACTTCCGGAAAAGATAACAGAAAATTTAAATAGTTAATTTGCATGCTCAAATGACGGTACAGACCAACTGAACAAAAATAAGTAATAATATGCCAAAACTTACGACTCAAAAAATCAAATTTTAAATCCTTATTTTCTAAAAGTTATCCCATCATTTTTAAAGTGAATACGCTATACATAGTAAACAGGAGTGACTTTATTAGCAAAATCGTAGACATCGTTGCTAAGGAATCTTACAAATACAATTTTAAGAAATGTTTTTTCTAATCAGCAACGAACAATTCGAGAACCAATGCACTTTAGTTTATTATCGACAAGAACGCTTCTGAAAGATAGACTATAAAATAGTTTGCTCAAAAAACTCTTGGATCTCATTTATGCAGAGTCTGACGTAAAACTACAGAAACTTAAAAACAAGAAACAACAAAGTCTTCCAAAAAGAAAATTACAGAGAATAAAAAACGGAGAACATTCTTGAAATTCATAGCAACAGATAATGTGCCGCAGTGGTGGAGCCATCTGCAGGTAAACTGAATTACTACTTCTGGTACCCAACGTCGAAGGTGAGTTCAATTGAGCCTACGACTTCTCCACCAACGACGGCTTTGGAGTCGGAAAGGTTAGTTTCCGTGGACCAGCAGGACAACGCTAAATTGAAAATGAACGCCAACAACATATATGCCTTTTTGACAACTTTTAAACTGGTAGTCACAGATTTAGTTTGACGTTAAGAAATATTTCTCTGTAGTTTTATAGATTGTAAAAAAAAAAAAAACAAGAATTTTATTGGTAAACTGGTTATGATGAAATTTCATTATTTGATTAAAACAAGTTCTTCGTAAATTTAAAGAAATACATAGTTTTCCTTCTGTACTTTTACAGATTTTTTTTACACTGTAAATGAAATGCAAACTTAAACAGAAATTACAGAATAAAATCTAATAAATATTTCCTTGCAAATATAAAGCATTATTTTAACGTCTAAATAAACCTTTTATTAACATAAAATAAAATAGAAGTGTGATTTTAACCTGTACTTAGAAACATTACTTAAAAATATCCTACTCACAAAATGTTATCAAAGAAACATCAGTTCGGTGTATGTATAACACATTAACAGATCTAATAGTCCGGCAGATATATGACATAATTGTGCCTTTAATGATAGAAGCATAAAATTTGGGGTACATGTACTACACATATTAAGATTTAATTTTAGATAGGAGGACATCGCAGATTTCGCCTAGTTCATTAATGGCGGGCATTCAAAATGGCAGCCTATTGATTCGTTATGTGCGCTCTCCTGAAGTTTCTATGATGATATTAAATGATCAGTTAGGAAAACAATGACAGGTAATAATTGTTTCATACATGTAGTGTGCAATTTATAATAATATTCCATATTTTATTTATGATATACATACTTTTTATTCTACTTAAGACCTGATTATTAATTGAAATTACTAATACTACGTTGTCTGAATTGCATTGCATAAATACACTAATCGATAAATGCGTAATATATTATAAATAGATAAATGCATAATATATATAATACACTGAAAATATTTGCCCGAAAATACATGAAAATCTCTTTGAAATCATGTATCTAGAATCTAACGTATAATTTCAGAGAACTATAAACAGGAAACTGCAAACTCCTTAAGACTGGAATTTACAAAGAACATTATGTACAAAATGATGGCAATGAGCCGCAGTAGTGGCACCATCTAAGAGTAATTTGAGTTAGTATTTCTGGTACACAAGGTCAAAGGTGAGTTCAGTTGACCCCACACTAACTTAGGCCCTTCGGCCAAGACTGGCCGCCGAGGGTGCTGCTGCTTACTAGAGCTGGGAATAAACCGAACGGTATATCATCATCACCTAGATTTGCAGATGGGCGATCAGGCCCTGAAGGGGCCTTTTACCCGGATATCCTTTGGGAGGAGTCAATGGTATGGTCATCAAGTGCCCGAAGGCATACATCTTGGTCCCCGAAGGGCAGAGAAGGGAAAGGTAGGAGAAAAAAGATGAGCCGGGGCTCGGTGAAACAAAGATCGTCAATTCCTCTCGTTTTCGTACTTTTGAAGGGCTTTCTTCAGGAGAGTCAGTAAGTCATTTGGTCGTTTGTGGTTGGAGGCTTGCATCTGAGTGGGGCATTTTCTGGCTGGCGCCGTTTTCTTGGCAGCTCGGTTCTGGGGGTGTCTTGGGCAGTCTAAACTCGTCGCCGGGTGCGTTGCGTGGCAATTTGCGCACTGCGATGGGTCTTCTTTTTGCTGACAGTCCTTGGATCGGTGGCTGCCTGCGCAGTATTCGCATCGCTCTCTGATGTTGCATGCGTAGGAGTTGTGACCCCACCGCTGACACCTGAAGCATTGGGTGGGGCCATTTCTGCGTCTCATTTTTTCCGTCTTGACGACGAAACCGTCTATAGTGAGGGGTTCTCTGAATATTTTCAAGTTTTCTTCAGTGTACGGCAATTGCACGCAGAATATGGGCAAAGATCCATTTTTCCCGCGGAATTGCTTCATCTGGAGAGGTTTCCTGTCTTGTGCTGCTAATTCTTTTTCCCGGGTTTTGGGATCAAAGTTGGTTGGGAGTCCCTTTAGAATAACTTTGATGGGCGGGCATTGATCGAACCTTGGGGCGTAGTACTCCTTATTGCACTCTTCGGCATAGCGGATGACCGCTAGGTGTCCGTCTTCAGTAGAGGGGTACACTTTTACTTCGTCTTTAACAAGCTTAATTTCATAGTTTTCATTGTGTTTTTCCTTTATCTTAGTTAATGCGAGAGCTGGATTACTTTCGTTTATGATGACTACTGGTCTTCTCTTCAAATTTTTTGGGGGAGGCTTCTTATCCTTTTCGTTGAGTGCTTCGGTGAGTCTGCGTACCTCGGAACGTAGCTTAACGCATTCCTTTTCATCCTTTTCAAGTTGGTCTTTAAGGTGGGAGATTTGATCCTTATAATCGTCTTCCGCTTCATAGGTAGCAAGCTTGGTGCTGACTTTGACCAGGGCGTTAGCGAGGCTGCAGTAGATTTGGAAATCGTACAGGTTGGTTTCATTCCCTTCATGTGCGTAGTCTCGGAACCAAGCTAACTTGACTGTGATTACCGCTTTGAGCATCAATAAGGCTGTATCACTACTCTCTTTTTCGATTCGACTTTGCAGACGAGGCCAATCATATAACTTGGTATCAACCAGTTTTCTTCCGAATGCACAGGTGGCGTAGGAGTCGTTCTCCTCGTCCGATGCTGAGGCCGCGTTAACGGGTGTTACCTCGCCGGCCCTGAGAAGGGCCTCGGCACTTCTGTCCACTGGACTCGGGGCTTCCTTCTTTAGTTTCTTCGTCTTCGACATCGTTGCTTGGAACGTCTTCTTCCTTTTTTCGAAGTCTTATTCAATTCTGGTGGTCGATCCTCCGGCTTCAGCCCTCACAAAACTTAGACCTCTCTCACCCACGTATCGCCAGAAGCCAGCCGAACGGTATATAATAAACTTACAATATATAATGCATTTCTTGACAATTTTTAAAATGGTAGTCGCAGATCTCAAGTGGTCAGCTTTACGTAACTTAACAGATCTTTCTCAATAATTGTACAGAGTGCGGAAAAACAAGAATTTTATTGAGAAACTGTTATCAAGAAATTTAATTATTTCATTTGAAACAAGTTCTTAAAGTGTAGGCCATAAGTTAGATTACAAATATATCAATAATTACAAAAAGCACCACAAGCATACAGAGCAGTCTTCCAGCATTGACACTTGTGCGTGCAGCCACATGGAACCCGTTCTCTGCATGCTTGTGAGGCCTCTGGTGAGGTTGTCCAGAATATTTCCCAGGGACCTTCAACTTCCAGTCACCTGGTGAGGGAATCACTGGGGTTTAGACCATCCTTTCGGAGCAGCAGTACCTAACCTGTGAAGATTTCACGAAAGAAAAATTTCTCACGAAAATCAAGAAGGGGAAATCTTTGCTATTGCTATTTATCAGTCTCACGAGCAAAACAAAGCATCAGTCAAAGGTGATGAGTACCTGTAGGTCTAACATCAAATTCAGAGGCTCAGCATCGTTGGATGGTGTCTGGACGTGAGACGAAATGTTTAATTGAATAATTTAATTGCACCGCGGCAGAGAAGAGGGGAAAAGATCATCGCCATCACGAAGCTACCAAGCAATCACAGATGGCGTTTGCAAAACATGTCAAGTGTCACACTCGTGTCATGCAAGATCTAAGAAACCCACCCAGTGATAAGAGCACTGATCTTCTTGCTCTTGAGAGCAGAAATATTGTTTATATAGCACTTGCAGACGTATTGTTACGACTTGAAAGAACTTTAGTTGAACAATATGCGTTAATATGTCACCAGAAGAAGTATTAATAAAACGAAACTGATATTGAATGCTGTAAAGTGGAATAACTTACACCTCAACATTCAGTCGTTCATCCGACCTCCAGTTCGAGGAAAGTCTAACAAACAGTTACAGTTAACATCATTGAAGAATGACTGTTCGTTGTTCAATAAATTGCAGATTGAATAACAGATGCGTAATGGCAATGCTTCAGTGGTTATGTTTCACAAAGGCGTAATGGATGCATTTTTTTGACACGAAAATCAAGCTTATCATCTGTCGAAGTCAGAGAGTCTAAGAACCGGGGACTTGTCCTAAATGGCGTCTACTAGTACTTTCAAGTCAACAGCAGAAAATATATTCATTGATGGTGCTACAATTGTCAACATGCTGCGACCAGGATTAGCAAAATCATTTGAAGATTATGCTAATAAATATATTCATACCTTATGTCAAACCTCATCTTAAATGTGTAAGAAGGATACACATCATCTGGGATGTGTACCTGCATGACATCTGGAAGAGTGACCCACGCAGCAAAAGAGGAAAAAGTGCTCGAATGCGTGTTAAAGGAAGTAGTCCACTTCCTATAAACTGGGAGAAATTTCTCTGAGTTGATGAAAATAAGTCTGAAATGTTCTCTTCACTGGCTACAGCTTTAGTAACTATTTCTGCAGACAAGCAAGTAATTATCCCAATTGGCTGTGATGTGCTCGTTATAAATCGTCAAGATGTCGCATGGTTGACTCCATGCACCTCCGAAAAAGATGAAACTCGAATTATACATCATTTATGAGATTCTTTGCAGCGTGAGGATACCAAACCGAAATATGAACCATGGATACTGAGGTTATAGTTTTTGCCATCTCATCCGCAGAACGCCTAAACATTGAGGAACTCTGGGTGGCACTTGAAGTAGGGAAGAAATATAGAATTTTCGCTGTGCATGACTTAGAAAGCTATTTGGGTGGTGGTGGATGGCATTGCATTACCATTGTTCAATGCAATAACTGGGTGTAACACTGAATCCTTCTTTGGCGGAAGACGAAAAAAGACCACTAGGAACATCTGGAATACATATCAACACATCATTGGTACTTTTTGTACCTTGGCTGATAGACCAACTCAACAGAAAGTACAAGATATGATAAAACCGTTTCAAAGATATATAGTTCTGATTTATGACGAAACTAGCAGTGATGAATGTGTAAATGATGCAAGAAAACACCTATTCACTCGTCAATGCAGAGCTATTGACAGTCTTCCCCCTCCAGTCTTCCTCCTTCACAAGGTGCGCTCATTCAAAGCTTAAAAAGAGCCGTCTACCAGCTGGTTACTCCTGGATCCAAAGGATGGTCTCAACCCCAGTGATTCCCTCACCAGGTAACTTTAAGTTGAAGGTCCCTGGGAAATATTCTGGACAACCTCACCAGAGGCTTCACAAGCATGCAGATAACGGTTTCTATGTGCCTGCACGCACAAGTATCAACGCTGGAAGACTGCTCTGTATGCTTGTGGTGCTTTTTGTAATTAGTGATATATTTGTAATCTAACTTATTGCCTACTCTTTAAGAACTTGTTTCAAATGAAATAATTAAATTTCTTGATAACATTTTTTCAATAAAATTCTTCTTTTTCCGCACTCTGTACAATTCTTGAGAAAGATCTGTTAAGTTACGTAAAGCTGAACACTTGAGGTCTGCGACTACCATTTTATAAATTGTCAAGAAATGCGTTATATATTGTAAGCATATTATATACCGTGTGGTTTATTCCCAGCTCTAGTAAGCAGCAGCGCCCTCGGCGGCCAGTCTTGGCCGAAGGGCCTAAGTTGTGTGAGGTCAACTGAACTTACCTTTTACTTTGTGTACCAGAAATACTAACTCAAATTACTCTTAGCTGGTGCCACTACTGCGGCTCATTGCCATCATTTTGTACACAATGTTCTCTGTAAATTCTTGTTTTAAGGAGTTTGCAGTTTCCAGTTAATAGTCTCTGAAATTATACGTTAGATTCCAGATACATGATTTCAAAGAGATTTTCATGTATTTTCGGCCAAATAGTTTCAGTGTATTATATATATTATGCATTTATCTATTTATAATTGATTACGCATTTTTCGATTAGTGTATTTATGCAATGGAATTCAGACAACGTAGTATTAGTAATTTCAATTAATAATCAGGTCTTAAGTAGAATAAAAAGTATGTATATCATAAATAAAATATGGAATATTATTATAAATAGCACACTACATGTATGAAAAATTATTACCTGTCATTGTTTTCCTAACTGATCATTTAATATCATCATAGAACCTTCAGGAGAGCGCACATAACGAATCAATAGGCCGCCATTTTGAATGCCCGCCATTAATGAAATAGGCGAAATCTGCGATGTCCTCCTATCTAAAATTAAATCTTAATATGTGTAGTACATGTACCCCAAATTTTATGCTTCTATCATTAAAGGCACAATTCGGCCAATTTTTGTCATATATCGGCCGTACTATAAAGGTTATTTCATCAGGTGATTAGTACTCCTTTATGAATAACTATTACATGTACTTAAATGAAAAAATTAAGCATTTTTTTATGCTTTTCAGACTATAGCTTTCAGCTAAATATAGGAATTGAGTAATTTAAAAAACAATAGTAATAAAATCATATCGGATTGAAAAATAGAAAGTTTTGAAAAAAAAAAAAAATACTTCGAGTACATGTACACAAATATTTTATTAAGCTTAAAAAATAGCAGTAAAGTAAATTATTTACGTTTTCATCATTAATGTTCTCATTATTGCGTAATTTGATAGTAGTTTTTCCATGTCGATGGAATTCATGTTTAAGATTAAAGACATCTGAAATTAAATTTGAGGTAAACGCGTGAATAACCTAAAATAACTTACTCGAAACCGTTATTTCATTTTCAATTCATTCATCTCTTAGTATATTCCATTAACACTATTACATTTTCCGACAAAGTAAAAGTTCAAAACTAATAGAAATTTATTAATTAAAAAGTTCGTTTGCGGGCATAGAACGCATTATTTCTTGTAGGATGATTAATTTAATTTCCGCACATAGCTTTTTTACAAAGTATCGTAAAACATAATTACGAAGCTCTTAATGTATTCAAAATTTTCATTAATTTTTAGAAATAATGCCTTTAGTAATTTATTTCGCAATTTCCATGGGCTGCTGAAGTTTAAAGAAAACTCATTTTAATGAAGTTTTTACTTAATTTATGCCACCAGCTGTTACCTACTTGAATCACTTAAGGGTTGCTTTCAAAATACCAAATTTGTTCGAAAAGTAAATCCTAAACAATTAATAACATTCTATACACTTTTCACTATATACGTTTTTGAAATACTAAAACTTATTACTTTTTTTATTTTTTAATGAGGAATATGGTGCTACTTACTAATAAATTTTCTCAGATTTTTAGGTAAATCTGGAAGGAAAAAATACCCCAATCATAGGAAGTACAAAGAAAATATTATTGCGTCGAAGGAATATTTTTTAAAAAATATCTAAAAAACTGGAAATGTATCTTTTAATAAGGGAAAAATCTTCATACTGGTAATAATACAATTGTTGATGATTTACGAAAAGCTGTTATCAATACAATTGTTGGTGATTTACGAGAACTGTTATTAAAGTGAATTTTTAATACTTATCTATTTTGTGGTCCAGTGACTGAGAAAGTACTAGAGATCCGTGCTGCCATGCAACAGGTCCGGTGTTCGATCTCCGGGCTAGGCAGAATCAACTGACCCTTTCATCCATTCAGTAGATCCATAAACTTAATACTTGGAAACTAAACAATGGGGGTTTCGCGTCAGGCTAACCAGAGCATTGGCTTCTGCACTCCAGGTCACCTGGTCTCGACAGCTGAGACGGGCATAGCACGCATTGGCTGTCTCGTTATTGAGTTTAGTTAAATCTATTTTAAAATATAGGTATAGTTCGTTTTCCGATC
The DNA here is from genome assembly GCA_038502835.1 of Octonoba sinensis. Taxonomy (NCBI): domain Eukaryota; kingdom Metazoa; phylum Arthropoda; class Arachnida; order Araneae; family Uloboridae; genus Octonoba; species Octonoba sinensis. Next base: position 103,293,387 of record CM076602.1, on the reverse strand, counting down.
ATAGATTTAGACAACTTAAGGGGACTTGGCACCTTTCAAATGTAGAAACTGGCTGAAAATGACGATTTTTCAATTTTTTGCTTAAAATGTGGTTTGACTCTCCTAGTATATCTGAGCGAAGTTTTGAAGCGATACAACCAATATAAATGTAGTTAAGAAGTAAGATAACTCAAATATTTCTGATGTTTGAGTAGGATTTTGTATTCTTTAAACTGCGGTTTCTCGGTTTGTGTACCATATCGTAGTACTTAAAATGCTAAACATATATTCATGTAGCAACTTGAAATTTTTTGTATGTGTTCGATATGATGTGCTTGATAAAATTAGGGATGGAATTTGCTATATATTTTCAAAAAACAAAAGTCGCTTTTTTTCTAACAAAAGTCGCTTTTTTTTCTGTGTTCTACGATCGATGTAACTTCAAAAACTTTTTACTCAAAAACTAATTAATTAATAGCAAAACCCATCCCTAAAATTGTAAACCATACTATAAAAAGTACTTTAGAAAATTTGGTAAAAAAAGTCAAGAAATGAAAGAGAAGAGGGAAATTTAAAATTGTTAAATAATTTCAAAAAAAATTAAATTTTAAAATTTTCTGTTAGTTTAATTTTGATTTTTCATGTGAAAATCATTTTGTTGAACAATAGCACATCATAACATACAAATGAAATAGGTAAAAGTTCTTAAATTAAAAAAAAATTGTCAAAAGGTACCAAGTCCCCTTAAAAGAAACGAAAATTTACAATGTGACACATAAAAAAGCACAGTGAAACCCCGCCATTCGTCCGCCTAGCAATTCGTACAACACGTTATTCGTATAACTTGTTCAAGTAAAATTCAAATCGCCATTAGTACTTGTACCGCGATTAGTACGGCGCCAGCTGGGTTGCCAGTTTGACCTTTTCTTTTTAAGGAAAAATCGAGAAATTTCTTATTTTGAACTCGTCTGGAAATAATGTGTTTGTTGTTTTGAATTTTTTTTTAATTTTAATACTTTTTGAGATTTTACTGACAATTTTAACTTGCTAAGGGGGCAGCAAGAGGAAGTGGTTGAAGAACTTTCTTCTTCAGAGGAGGAAAGTAGTAAGGAAAGCATTTTCTTCGCAGAAATTAAAGAGCTGTGTTACTCTTGCGAGAAAACACAGAGAGCGATGGAAAAATGGCATCCCAACACTGCTGTGGTCAACAGTATTAACTTGTTCAACTACAATGTTATTGAAAATTTTAGAAAAATTCTGAACAGTCGTCAAAGGCAGACAACATTGGACAGGTTTTCAGAGAAAGAAACCCAAGATCCTTCTGGTGTAAAAAGACGGAACAAAGACAGAGCAGCAGAAAGGGAGAAAACAACTGAAGGGATGTTACCTAATGTTTTTATGGAAAGTAAGTCCTCTACCAAACAGTAACATCAACGTTTTTCTTACTCCTCTCAACATTCCACTTATGCCATCAACCCACCTCAGTACCAGTAAAGTGCAGTTGAATTTTTATTTATCTATAATTTCATGCTATGTTTGAGTTCGCGATCCAGGGTCCAAAAATAAATGCATAGATTAGAAAACGTGAAAAATAACAGACTTTTTAAACAATGTTCACCAAATTTAAATGACATTTTAATAGCAATATTTCAAAAATGATTGCTAACTTTATAATTAATAATAAACTATTCCAATTTCCATAAAACTTGTCAGTATAAAGAGCCACTGGCGTGTATCTTATGAAGTTGTTATAATTGATCAGTTTCATGCATAAAAATTACATAAAATATAATAACAGGGAAACTGAAAGAGAAAAATATTAAAATACAAAAATCACAGAAAAATCAGTCGAAACAAGAATGATTAATCAAATAATTAACCAAATAATAAGATTGAAATTTAAAGGAAGATCTCGAAAGGTATAACTATTGTTTAATACCAGTCTTATTATTTTTCCACCCTTCTCAAAAAAAAAAAAATCTCTAATTCGATTAGTAGTTTTTGGCATCGTTAGATCTTTAAAAAGGAGGTCTCAGAAAAATTCATTTATGATTAAGAAGTTTTGGTTGTGATATATATATATATATATTAATTATACAGGGTTATGTTTCGTTTCGTAAAAATAACGAAGTAAAACACAATAAAAGTAAAAGAAAATCAATGATTATTCTGGAGATTACCGGTCAAGTTTTCACGAACATACTTTTTAGCGGTTGTATTAAAGCAATAATTTATTTTTTAAACAGAACTTAGAACAACAGTTTCAATTAAAATCTTTATTACACTTTTCCATAGTTTTTATTTACTAAAATAACGTGGCAAACCCACCTGTATATTATTTTTCATTTCTGGCGTACAGTATAAAACGTTTTTTACACAAGAAATAACAAAAATAGCATTACCATCCGCTTTGAATTTCTCGCACTTCGTAATATTCTCTGTGGGAGAACGTACGGGAAATAGAATAATGATAATTAGTTTTTTAAGGGGTGAATCAATTAAAATAATTGGAGTAATTTTGAGAATATATGGTAAAGAAATTTTTCAGAATTTAATTTGATCTCAGAGCAAACAACAAGACTTGCATTATCTTAATTAACTGGAAGAAAAGAAATTTTGTTTTTCTTTTATAATTTTATTTATCCTTTAATGTTATTAACTCACAAATTTTCATAGTAGTAGCAATTGCGTTGTTCGATATTCATAAAAATGAAAATTTTTTAAAGAAGATATTTTCAGTCATTTAGTTTATGTAGCAAATATTTGCACACAATTAATATTTGTACATATTCATTTATTTTTTATTTAGCTCATTAACATTTTAGCTCATGATAAGCATCTTCAGGGAAGCTTTTCATCATAAACATTCTATGATTCTCCTGAAATCTTTGCAATATTTTTTGTTACTTTAGTAATCTTTTATGTGACAAAGATAACAAGTTAAAGCATGCCAGCTCTTTCCAAATTAATACAGTTAAACATATGAGTGTTTCCGTTTAAAAATGATCTAGGTCAATCCTATTATTTAGTTAAATGAATTGTTTTACAAATTAAAAGAAATATGAATTTCTTTTAATTGTTTCGATTAGTGTTGGTATTCCTTTCTTGAGTACTTCAAGATTTGATAAATTTAACTAAACGTGTGCGAGAAAGTAAACTTACAAGACTATTGTGATTTTTTTTCATTGTTTCACTTGAAAATATAAGCAAAAGAATTGAAGGACAGTTGAAGAAGTTTGAAGGACACAATTTCGCAGAAAAATCAAATATTCGTTGCGTATCTAAAAACCTGCAGATACCAGAAACTAGCCAAACTACAAAAAATTTTAATGAGTATGTTTTATTTTGGTAAGATGGTCAATAATAGACACACCATTAAAATTCTAATAAGACAGACATTATATCAATATTTTACGTATAGAATGAACGCCTTATGCTGATACACAGAAACAATGTTAACTTTAGAATTATTATACACTTAATTACTTATACAAGAACAATATAAAATACTTGCAATATAAACTTTATAACTTATACAGTAACATAATTTTTAAGCAAAGTGATAATACCACTTTTACATTGTTTAAAATTATCTTTGATAAGAAAACTTATATTTTTCCAATACTCAAATGTTTCCTTTTCAACGAAGAAAAATCCAGCTTCATTTTTTATAAATAATTAAAAAAGATTTTTTGAAAAGAGACGAAGTATGGTTATCAGAAAGGAACTTCTTTCTAACATGATAAACATGGTACTTCATTAATCAATGTGAAAAAGATGCGCCCAAAATATTTAAGTTTAAATGAAATCAGATCTAATATTGAAAGCCATTACTAGAAATAAGGGAAGGACAGTTTGTAAGAGATCATTCAAACAAATGATGTCACACTTCGAGGGGGGAGGGGTTCCGTGAAATTGTGACAAAGTGTGACAAGGGGAGGGAAGGGGGTAACAAGAAGTGTGAAATCATGCTTTACGCAACGTGACATGTGACAAAGGGGGTAGGGAGCAGCTGAAGTGCGACATATTGTGACAAAGGAGATAGGGGGTCAAATATTTGGGAGAAAAGCAGTGACATCATTTATGAACGGTCACTGAGGTGAAACTAATGTATTTTAAATATGGCTCAAAGAAGGCTTGAAGTATCGTAAAAATATTGTTAAAAATAATGAAAATGCAAAAGTAAGTGAAGAAATTAAATAAAGATTGAAAAATAAAATTTCGAAAATAGGGTTTATTTCTATATCTATATTTTGGATTGAACCATTTCTTCGTCCAATTTTGATTCTTGCGAAAAATCTTATCATTAGTGCCAATGAGAAAATATGAAGCAAATTTACATAAACCCTGGACAGTGTACATAAAATCCAAGTTCCTACACTGTAAAAAGTTTTGGTGTGACACAACACCAAAAGTGGAGAAACCAAAAGAAACCACTTCGAAACCAAAAAGAGTGTACGAAAACACCAGGCTATTTTTGGTGTACTGAAACACCAAAGATTATTCTTGGAGTTCTCAAACACCAAGGATAATTCTCAGTACACCAAAAATAATTGTAGTGTTTTCGTACACCACTTTTGGTTTCGAAGTATTGCCTCCAATTTTGGTGTTGTGTGACACGAAAACTTTTTAGAGTGTACTCAACCAAAATGTTGATAAAATAACCAAAACGTTGATAATTCGACCAGCACATTTTTTTTTTACTCATATTTGATAAATTCAAATAACAAAAATATTCAAATAATTCACAACGAGTTTCAATTTTGTAAAAGTGATTCGCTCTTGATCAATTTTCTGAAAACGTACAAAAGGCAAAATATAATTTAAATGCTACGAAAATAATAAACTGATAAAGTAGGTCAAGTGGATTTTTTTTCCTTTAATGGCAACATGGTCAGCTTTTGGTTAAGAAATTACATTTCACTGAAGATACCCATTTGAATGAGTAGGCTGTATGCTTCAAGGACAATAAATGGTATATTTATTTGATTTTCATTAACTCCAGCAACCGTACCAGAAAAAGTGCTATGTTATAAAATAAAATTATCAATACACATGAAAACATATTTTTCTGATGAATATATAACACTAGAAATCCCAGCGGTCATATAAAATGACCGCTGTTCTAGATATTATAAATACTAATGCAAACAAATGTTCACCTTACCCCTGACCCGCTCAATTTGCGTTCAGTTGTAAACCGTTTCAAAAACAGATGATTGCTAATGCAAATAAACGTTCATCTTCCCCCTGACACGCTCAATTTGCGCTCAGCTGAAAATTCAGTTTAAAATACAATGTCGTAATAAAATCGGGCAAAATTTTAAACTCTTTACACGTTGAATGCATCATAAGCAACAATTGTATGAATTAAAAATATTTAAATCTTCTTAAATACCATGATAATTTAATTAAAACAATGATAACTGCATGTATGGTATCAGTGTATATGATGTACTATTTGAATGCCGTGGCAACTTCACCCCATTGGCTAGTAGAGTTACGCAAGCAACCAATACGCTATCGGCGCTTCCACATCCCTGGAGGAAACGGACATTATTTAGGAAAGTAAAAGAAGACAGGATGTCTAGCTTTTGGATCATAAAATATGAGAACGTTTTTCAGAATAAAAATTCAAACTATAAGTATGGATTGAAAGCATGTTATAGTATGGAATTTTTTTATTGAAAAAAACCTATATTTATAGCAGAACCAAACATATATCTACACCAGCTAATCTTCCCGGGGAAAAGGGAGGGAGGGGAGGACATATTAATTTCTAGGAAAATTTAAAACAAGATTTTTGCAGGGCGTATGTAAGTATAATATTTTATATAATTGCACGAAACGCCGTCAAATGAAACAAAAATCTGCTTGTTATACAAAGATACTAGAAAATACCACACCTATGTATTTATTCGTACTATATGAAATATAATTAAAGATGAATATTGTCACCAAAAAAAAAAGGCTGCTTAAGATATATAAATGCACAAAATATGTGTTGGATTAAACACATTTTATTACAAAACCAATTCTTAAGAACCTCCGAGAGGTTCTTAACTGAAATCATAACTAATGCAATTAAAATCATTTTTAAAAAAATATAAATAAGGCTTCAGCACTGTACCGTTGCAACTCAAACACTGCGAATTATCAGTAAAAAAGTAAACAAGAATAAAATAAAAGCAGCTGTTTCATTATCGTCTACGGGGTTTTAGGCTGCTTTGTTCAAACAAAATAAAAATAGCAAGAACATTTCTCGAACTGTTGGTGAATTACACAGCATATGAAGAATTCCTCACGAGAATGCAAATTCTATTTTACTTAATAACATTTTATTTAAAACATGAATTACGGTAATTGTAATGTTCTTCTACAAGCAAAAATGCTCCAAGAATTACATAGTTAAAGAAAGATCTTATTCTTCAGTAATAAAAAGCGAATAAACTGATACTTTTTCTGAATGTATTTCATCAGAAGCTAAAAACATTGTTAAAAAAACATTTCGAAAATAAATTTTTCTATGTAATTTAGTATTAGGATTTTAAATTAATAATTATACATCTTAAAATAATTAAGGATGCATATACTAATTAAAAACTAAAGCTGACTGAAAAATAAAATAACGAATTGTAATGGAGACAAATTCTAAGTAGGCTTAATGTATCATGGAATGCGTAACATATAAATTGAGTTGAACAAAATACTTAAATACAAATGACATACACATGAAGTTGCAATTATCCTGCGGTAACTTAATTGTCTTTATTGCACAACTAAAAACAAACATACCTCGAATAAAACCAAACTTCGTTTCGGGAGCAACCATTGCAGCTACTTTAACAAAATGGCGAAACAAACAGAATCAAATGTTTGTTTATAAATAATCTATCGTTACCACCACAAGTTTAGAAACGGACACCAAAGTTGGTGTTTTCACAAGTGAAAATAATTCACGAAAGGTGTCAATGTGGTGTAAAAATTCACCAGTATTGGAGTTTTAATGCAAACTACACCATTAAAGTGTTCATGAACCCTTGATTTGGTGTTAGCTTGAAATAAAGTGCTTGTTCACACAGTTTGTAAGGTATTTTAACACCCAAGTTGGAGCTACTTTACTCCACACTTTTTACAGTGTACGAACAAGTGTATTGTAAGGAGCTCTCGACGAGAAATATTTTCGTATTTGGACAATTTTTCTTCCTTTTGAACAGTTCAAAAAATGTAACATTATTAGGTAATTTCAATCCTATATAAACACTGGTCTAACAGACGGTTTTGCTTGGAAAAAACTTTATCGGAAGGCTCTTATTAAGTAAAGCATTACGGATACGAAGTTTATCCAGAACTAAGCGTGCCTATCTTCCCAAGAAACTTTTTGATCTGGATTTTCAAGTATATTTCTGAGTGAATGCATTAATGAATGAATGGATGAGCATCTATTTACCATTGGAAAAATAATATTTAAAGTAATTAAGAACTAATACTAAATGGTAAAGGGAAAGAGATAGCTAGATTATAAATTTGAAGTGTATACGGCAAAGTACACTGTAAACAATTCCTGCAAAAATACAGGAAGGAAACTGGGTGTTTTTTGTAAATTTAGAGAGAAATTGTTTTAAGTCAAATAATTAAATTTCTTGATAACAGTTTCTCAGTAAAATTCCTGTCTTTCCGCACTCTGTACAACAATGGAGATATATCCGTTAAATTACGTAAAATTGAACAGTTGAAATCTGTTAATACCAGTTTAAAAACTGTCAAGGATTGCATTATAAACTGCTCGTGTACGGGTTATTTCTAGTGCTAGTGTGCACCTTACCCCTCCGCGGCCTCCCAAGACCCGGAGTGTAATTGAACTCCCTTTTGACTTTGTGTACCCTAAATAATATTTCAACGTATTCACAGATGGTGCACTACTGCAACATACTATCTGCTGCTGTCAACTTACAGTTCTACCATCGGCCAGAGCAATCTGTCTGACAGAGTGCTGGAACTGCTAGTATAAGGAAAGTCCCGTTTCTGATCTCGTTCTTATTTCGTTAGCATACTTGATTTCTTCCGAACTGATGCTCTATCCCAGATTATAAATTTAGTTATTTTCAACAAACAGAGATTCGCATTCTGATTCGCTTGCTAATAAACGCACCTGTGGAACGAACTTCCCTAAGGTCGAATGGATTCGTCTTTTCCTGCCATGTGTATAAGCGTCCAAATGTCAGAACCTCGTGGCCAAACTGTACAGAGTCAGTTTTTTATTCCCTGTAATTTTGCCTCTGACTTCGGATAAATGATGTCCAGGAGATCCACATGTATTTTCAGGCAAAAGGTTCTTTTACCGTCTAGGCTCGTATAGTTATTGATGAAATTTTTTGTTCCTTAACGTTCACATCACTACCATTGTAATTTTTCGGACATGCTTTAAATTATGTATTTTCATTAACACTCATACTTCATTATCAGGAATGCTTTTATTTTTATTATGCTGGCCATTTAGATAAAGTGAAAGACACTAGTTTTTTTTCCCCTTGAAAGTGTGAATTTCAAAGCATCCAGACAATTCCGTAATTTTCGCGCATTTAACAATCTTTAAGCATGACCAGTTTTGCCCAGATCATTGGTGAATATTGTCAAAAAATTTGGTATATTCCAAAAAGAACTATCGCCAGTTTAATGTGATTATTTTTTTATAGCTCTAGACAAATCTAAACCGTCAAATTTTGTAAAGATTTATTTCTTCCATCAAACGCTATCATTTACTTTTAAAACTCTTACTGTGGAAACCAACAAAAAAAAATCCTAATCCTTATTATTGCAAATGACACCTCGAGCAGAATAAATCTCATTTATTTTCTTAATTAATTAAGTAAATGCCTACCAAAAAAAGTTAAGCTCGTGTCACGACAATAACCACGCTCAAGATAAATCTTCTTTTGATGGAAAGCAAAAAGAAAATTTAAAAACTGTTTAAAGGCAGACATTTGCTTATTTTTAAAGCTTTTTAAGATAAGCGTTTTTTATGCTTCAATGATGGCATGATGAAAACAGCGCTTTGCGATGATTTTCCAAAATAATAGATATTTGTTATTTTGAGTTTTGAAAAGGAATAGTGCTAATTGATCCTTTCCTGTTTTTATTTATTTTTATTATTATTTTTAAAATTCTTATCAACATATTTATTACTGTCAAATGTCTGAAAATTCTACTCATATATTAATTTTGTACTGTATCTTACATTAAAAAAATGAAATAATACAGATACAGGTGCTTTAGCCCCATTAAACAACCTTCTTAAATGAACGCCTTTTGTAGAAGAAAACAATGCAAAACGTAAATGTATAACATCAGTACGTATTAGTTGACCTTAAGGGATTATACACAATTTTTTATGCATTATAAAACATTTCTTAATATAATAAAAAGAGAGTAACATGTAAATAGTTATAAGTACACTGATCTACAACTCCAAAAATAAATTTCTGAAAGTAAACTTTTATAGCAGGACTCAACAAAATATGCTCACATTTAAACTATATAATGCGGCATTTCTTCACTATTAAAACATGAATAAATTCGAGTTTGAAATGATGGTACATTATTTCTGGAGACTACAATGCCTTCTAAATGGCGTGGAAAAATCAATGCTTGAAGGCAATGGAATTTCGTGAAAATGTTTGAATCCGCTTAGGGAATTCGTATTATCTTCCCTTGAAGTAACTGTTGCAACCAATCACAAAGCTAATGCAGAAATTTCACTTATTCATAAGTATTTTAGAAGTCATTATGAGTACATCATTTGCAGAAGGTCAGCACGAAACAACAGTGCAAAATAACGAGGTTATTAACAATGTAGGGAAGATGCGGACAGTTTCTATTTGTTGTTCGTTAATATTTTGTTTTCTTCTTTTTATTTAAGTTAATACATACCATTATTTTGATAACCTTCAGCTTTCGCTGGTGCATGCATTCGTAGATGAATGTAAGGCAAAGTAAAATAGTTAAGAAAGTAAGATTTTTTAGATAGAAACAAAAGAATAATTGTTAAAAAAGCGCATTTAGAGGCATCAAAGCTATGTAGAAATACGAAATATTAATACACTGGCATTAACTGTATAATCGAATTTACTGAATTTTTGTTTTGAACTTTTACACAGTTATATATAACTAGCAAATAATTGTTTTCTAAACTGGATTGCAATAAATTTTCCGAAATATTAATGCGGCCCATTCAAAGTAACCTTTTTCCATTCGAACATTAGATTCAAAGTTCTATTCAAAAATATTTGAAATGAATAACTCATTTCTATCCCCTTCTCAAAGCATTGAAGCAACTTTTCAACCATTCGGTACCTGAATCTGGCAACTGAGAGGAACTAGAGGCAATTTTGTTCCCTCAACTCAAATGTTCTATTCAAATGAGAAAGCAGTTTCAGACAATGCATTTTCAAACCAAACATATGTGATTTGTATCTCGAGGAAATAGTTATTTTTGAAAGACGTATCATTTTACGGGAAATGAAAGACTTCTAAATGTTACTTTAATTTTTAATTTTCATAGACTGACAGCAGTTAAAAATCTTATGCATTTAACTGGGATCGCACGGTCCAAAATTTTCGTGGACTGTTTCAATGTCCAAGATAACAATAATTTTAACTTTTGCTTTTTCTAATTTACGTTGATTTACCCATTTTCTTAGTTATACGAGGGTTGGAACTTTAAAAATGGCAATACTGCTGTAAAAACGCTATGCAACAAAACCAAAGAATGTCGTGTATACCACGCGTGAGCTACATACCTACCTTACTTCTCAGCAAAAAGACTTGTTCTTTCTAGGTCACGCGCATTGTGAGTGACGCGAAGAACTGATCCTTCTATTAGCTTGCGGTCTAAAGTAATAATTGTTGTCACGATGCTTCCAACACAAGAACAACGAAGCTGCATAAAAATTGAATGTGCCATAGATCGTACAGCACGACAATGTCATGTAGGTATAAGGGATTATTAAGAATTCTAATATTTTATTTGCTATATTGAAGGCAACACACATATAAAAAGAAACATTTAATTGACAAGACAAAAACGATAAGCGACAACGAAAACTAAACGTAGCTAACTAAAACGGCTTTTGCAAAATACACCTAAAATAGGGCTTGAAGAGACTCGCGGAGAATCTTCATTGCCTTACAGAACTGTAGCAAGATGGGTAAAAGGATTCAATGAAAGACGACAGAATGTGTCAGACATGCATCTGCCAGGTCGTACTGCTGCATGCTGTTGCTTCACTAATGGACAGTGATCGACGCCCAACCATTTGTGAACTGGGCCGACAGACAGGATTTGCACATACGACTGTGCTGCACATTCTGAAGGAACTCCTGGTCATGAGAAAAATTGCTTTACGCTGGGTTCCACATCATTTTACAGAAATGCAGAAATCGCTACAATATGATGCTGCTCGAACGCACCTGAAACGCTATGAGCTCGAAGAAGAGGCTTTTTTATGACGTATGGATGAGACTTGGGCCAGATCGTAAAAACCAGAACTGAAACGCCAATCAAACGAATAGCATCATTACGGGTCACCACGACTTTCGAAAGGTCGTCAGAAACCCAACAATGAAAGTGATGATGATTCTCTTGTACGACTGTGATGGTGTCATTCTAACGCATGCCGTTCCCTCACAGCAGACCGCCAATGCTCAGTATTACTGCTCATGTTTGGAACACCGTCGCAGACCAACTTTGCGAATAAAACGACGACACTTTCTGCAGAACGACATTATCATTTTGCATGAGAATGCTCGGCAGCATGCAGCACAAGCTGTGACTGATTTGTTCGATCGGTACGGCTGGGAAATACTTTACCATCCACCACACTCCCCAGATCTAAGCCCTTGTTACTTTGACTTAATTCCTAAGATGCAGGAACCACTTCGTGACATTTGCTTCAAAACTGTTCTAGACATTCTTGCAGCAATAGACCGGTCCATTTGAACGATCCACAGAACAGTCGGGTGCTACAGATGTTCTGCAACTTCCACATCCTTAAAAATGGGTTATACACAATGTTGGCGGCTATAGTGAAGGACTGTAAAACACGGTGACATTAATCAGTTTTGTATTCCATGTAAATCAATAGTTGCCGCTATTAAAGTTCCAACCCTCGTATTTTTGAGAGAGAAAAATATATCCATGTTTCTTAAGATTATTTCGAAAACTTACCCAATATTTTAACTTACATTTAATACTTATAAAATTAGGTAAAATGTAATATCAATGATTTTAATTCATAAAAAAATACAAGTAATCTTCATTAATTTTTCAGACTTATTTGCACTTTTATTGCTTGTGATTTAGCCATTATGCCGACGGGATGGCGTAGCGGTAAGGCACTGGCCTTGATGCCCAAGTTCGCAGGATCAAACCTGGCCCAAGTCGGTGGATTTTCAAGGTGCGGAAAATCGTCATCGCCTATATCATATGATTATGCGGCTTTTAAAGAACCCTTGACTGTCTGTTTGGTTAGAATATTCTCGGCTAGATTAAATTCCTAGTGCAATTCGCGTCAAATGAGAGCTCAGGTGCCGCCATCTAGGGGAAACTGAGCGTCCAAATTTTCAATGGCAATGGCATCCGCCGACAGTGCTGCTACTTGAAAGAATGGGTGCTGGTTTCGGGGGATGCACTACGTCTGCAAAGGTCAGTGACCATACGCAGCACCATTAGAAAGAAAAAAAATTAGCCATTATGCAGTATAGAAAATAATCAAAACCAGAAAATATTTTGAAATTTTCGATTTAAATTGTTTTTGTTGAGCTATGAGAAGAATAGCCAATATTTTTTAAGAATTATAATAGTTTTGTTCTCCTTTATGCGCAACAATTACATAATTCTTGACTGATACTCAATTATTTACTTTCGCTCGTTTAGCCTTAAGATACTCGAACAATTTACCCCAATTATCTTCATGCATTGATAAAGATCATAAAAAGAGTTACATTTATTAAATTATTTTCCGCCAGTTGGACTCAGAAGTCCAAAAGAAAGAGAAAACCTTCGTTTCATTAATTTAATTAAGGGTTAAGTAAGCTGTGGGATTAAATTAAGAAGAAAAGGTTCAAGTGTAATTCCTGAATGAAACTCTTCATCAGTATCTCTTCCTCTTAACTTAAGTGAAAATAAAATGTCCTCAGGTCATAGAAAAACAAATACAACAATGAATTTTGTCATGTTGAATGAAGAGATTCAAATGAAAACTAAACGTATTCGACGAAATAAAGAATACAAACTTGACGGAAACGGGATTCAAGAAACAATAATAAAAATTTGCATGCAATAAATAAAATAGATCCTATAGCCCAAGTCTTAAAGAACGAAAAATGAAAAAATAAATCATAGATTCCGCCCATGCAAACCACTAATTAAAATGCGTTATATAGTAGCAACATTCTAGTGGTTATAAAATTTTTTAAAAAAAACGAATTAGGTCTATGTAGAAAAAAAAATTCTGGGAAAGGCTGCTGCAAAGTAAAGATTATTTGTTGCCCGAACTACACATGAGATAACCCAGATTGGCACATTTCATATGCCCTAACTAAATTCGTGCAAATCCAGGAAAGGTTTCATATTTATCTTATACAGTAGCCTCTCGTTATATCGTGCTTGTCGGGGGACATAAAAAAAGCGCGATGTATCCGAATGCGCGATATAACCGATGCGTTAGAAATAACTCAAAAAGTACAAGTAAATGGAGTGTCAACGTAAAACATTTAATCTTACATAATGACAACTTTCTTAATAATAATAGAAAATAAAACTAAAATTGTATTTGCTATTATTATTATGAATCTGTCTCCTTATTAAATGGGCGTTAAGAACAATACAAAAAGAAACCTCAAGTAAAACGTCAATTGGTTTGAGAAGAAACATTCTGCAGGCATGTAAGTTGGCGATTGGGAGGAAAATTGTTGCAGATTTTAACTGCAGCAAATTCAGAAGAATGAAAAACATTACTGTTTGATTTCGTTGTTAAATGAAGGAAAAAGGTCTATACTTAGAAATGCAATATTTTTACTTTCGAGAGCTCAAGCTTAAAATTTTGGGAGACAAAGAAAAATCGCGATATGACGAGATGCTCGACGAGAGGTTACTGTATATATATATATAACTGGCTATTTTTATAAGAGTTTGTTTACATTTTTAATGGCATCTGATCGTGTTATTTCAGTTTATATAGGATGTCGATATCATATTTCTAGTCGATTACTTTCATTTTTTAATACTAATAACCTTCAACGATCACCTTTTTTTGATTAAAATAATTGCTTTGTTTATTGCTTCATCCGCCTAGACTACCAAAAATTAAACTTCAAGATCAAAAGAAAATAAGGGGTACAAATAGGATACATTGAACGTTGTTAAATATAATTTATTGGCATTTTTATATAAATTTGTAGAAAATCACATCTTTTTCTATATGGTGGAAAGACAAGTTGGATTTTCTAGCATTACTTTTTTTTCCTATCTTTTAGCATGACACTATTAAAAAAAATGTAAGTATTTTTCTTTATTTTACATCGTAAGACAAAATAATAGAAGTTAAAGAAGTAAAATTGTTTCAAACCTGATGTGTAGCAGTTAGATTAGACTAGAAGTATCCTAACTCAGTAATGGATCGATAGTGATTGGCATGTAGCTTTTTTATATCAATATATTTATTGATTTTATTTAGATTAACAAGCGATGTTATATCTTCAAATAATGCAACTTTCTTCGTTATGCCTTCATACAAAAATTTAATACATGTTAGACTCAAGGAAAGTCTGAGAATAAATTGGGGCTTTTATAAATAAATAAATGTAAGACCTTCCGCCGAAAACTTGATATCAGTTTTCATGGTTCAAGGCATAATATGTTATTTAACTACCATTTGTGAAGTTTCTTTATATTTATTCAGATAAACACGACCTAAAAAGTATCTGGGTTACTTCCATACCATTCTAGGATCATATGACACTCAAGAACTAACAGCACTAGAGTCTGACAAATAGTTCAACCGAGTGTCTCGAATTATCACCACTGGGACTGTAATAACGTCAAATAAACTGATATGCCAAAAGAATACTGCATATTCGTAGAGACGAAACGATGATACTGGGAGACATTTTTCCTTTTGTTGTATACAAACCTTTTTATTAGTTTTTAGTCTATCTTCAACCACTTTTTACGCATTATCCTATGCTTTTGTTTTTAAATCATGATTCGTGAGACCAAGCTGTGAAAAAAAATGCAATGGCTGCACTAAATTTTCATTATAATTTCTTTCTTTAAAATATGTTTTGTTTTTTTTTTAAATAATTCTTCTATTTTAATTTTACCTTTCTTTACTGGTAAAGTTTTATTTTTCCCCCAAAAACATTTAACTCTGTTTCTTTTTTTAAACTAGTACACTCGTACTGCAATAGGCGAATGTGTTTAAGATGTTCTAAAGATATTTATATTAATTATTATTAAAGTTTGTTTATCGAACTTGTGATTTGAAAAGACACAATGTTGCAAAAGAAAATAATGCTTTTATACAAATATGTTTAACAAATTTTGTATAATACTCCAAATAGAAAAAATAAAATCTTAATTTCATTAAACATGTCTAGCAAAACGCTTGAACCATAAACAATTACTTTTACACAGATATTGAAAACTAGGTACTTTGTTGCAAAAAAGAAACACGGCTGTTCCACAGCATAGCACCATTTTCTTGTATTCACAAAACACAGTTCGTTGAAATTTATGCCGTATCACTTTCAATTTCTTCAGGTGTAAAACTAAAACGATTCAACTCAAAAATTGATCAAGACGATCATGACGCTAAGTAACCAAGGGGACTTTTAAAATCTAAAGTACAAGCATGAGTGTAGAAAATTCTCCATCAATTGAAGCTTAATTGGTATAAATTAAAGTTTCATAACCTGTTTAAGCAATGTAGCTAAAAATTTTCTGCCTTTAGTAGTAACATATGAACCTCTAAAGAAATCTCGTACTCTTTCTCATTTTTAACTTCCTTTCGAAAGATTTTTAACTTCTTTCCGAAAAGAACGTATCCGCCTTTTTTCAAAAAAAAAATTTAAATCTATCATTTTTTATTTCTTAGTGAAGTAATTTCAAAAATACTAATTAAGAATCTTAATTATACACCTCCGTATATTCATTATTAAAATCAATGTAATGTTAGACTGCTTTAATGATCTAAGTAATATCGATCAATTACTAGTTTTCTTGTTTTAAGCTCCTCTCCTCATACTTTTACGATTTCATTTATCTTCTTGCAAACTTGTTTAACAAATATCTTTTTTATGCTTATTACTTTCATGCATATCTACTTCATACATCGCACGTTTTTCGAAGTACTTTTTGGTATTGAATGCTAACTGCAGCCATACTGTACGTAGCATCGATGGCCTTCACAGACTACCCCCAGTATGAGGTGGTGCTACTGCAGCCCTGCCCTCTTTCGAACTTCCCACAAACTCTCTGACACACTTGACAACCAGCACCGGCCATAAAGGGCTGGGCTGGCAGAGCGTTGCCGACCTGCTTTACCGACCCGGGACCATAGTCATGCTACAAAGCAAGCCTTACGCCACCCGGATCGGATAATGCTACTTTAGTCGCCTCTTACGACACGCATAACTACGTCGGCGCTATTCTACGCCGGCCACCGCACGGCGAAGTACTTTTTGGTATCTTATGGCAAAGCACATTAGTTTTCTATTAAAAATATACCGTCTTATTTTATCTGGTTTAGCAATGGGTAATCATATGAAATACTGTTTTAAGAGCTTTTGTGTAAATTGATTTTGCTCTTTAAATTATTTGCAACTATTTTAGTGATGTGGCTGTTTTAGTATTTCAGGATTAGTTTGCTTTTCCTCATATTATTTCAAAGTAAATACCGCTATAAATTTGATTTTTGTGCAAAGATATATTATAATGTAATTGCTTTCAGCATAAAGATGTATTACAAAATAATTGTTTACAGTGTAAAGACAATGACATTCAAATATGTGCTGACAAGTTCTTTATTTTATCTATTTTTTTTTCAGTTTGGTTATTATTTACTATAGAAAAACTATTAATCGGGAATGAAGTACTTATTCATTATAATTAATACATTAAAAAGGAATTTTCTGTGATCTCTGACTGACAACAGAGATAATTCCATAATCATCTAGGGTAAAAAAGTGACAAAAATTATTTGCTCTTTGCGTTATTTTTTCTAAGTCTTTTAGCAGTAATTGTTATTTTTAAGAAGCTAAAATTTCATTTTAAACTTGATTTTTACAAAATATCATTTTACTCTTAGAATCTTTTTCTTTTCTTTTTTCTTTTTAAATATATAATTATTAGTATAATTTATCTACTTATTCTTCGTATATCTTTTTGCAATAGCTGACCCTTCAACGAAGTAACCTGCACGGTTGACTAAACCAGTGTAGATGACAGTTTTCTAATTAATGCATTTGTTTCTTTACATTGATTAGATTTTCTCATCGTGCTAAGCACCTACTTCTAAAAACGTTCTTTACTTATAAACTGTATTTTTCATCTTTTTTTAACTCAGTATTATGTTTCCTTAAAATATTTGATGTGGCACTTTCTGGTACTCATTTTAGAATCTTGGCACACAATCCTCGCCTCCATTTTTAAAACCACATCCATAGTTGAACACGGTTCACCTAAAATGATGTTCGAGCGTTCATGCATAAAAGCTTTTTCTGTTTTATGTTTTTTTTTTTTTCGTTACTAAATGCGCAAATGCATACATATCCTACTACATGCTGAAGTCTGAGGGCACGTTATAATGTTCAACGTTATAAGTGCTTTATGATCTCGCTCAAGTTTATCGTCACGAAGAGCATGTAAATCAATCGCTTTCCCAATAGAACTGTGTAACTACTCCTTGATAGCATAACTGGATGACTAATCGTTGTCCCATGAGTTTAATTCTACTCTAGTTTTGTTACAGGCGCAATCCACTTTCCTAGATCAGGTATTTATTTTCTAAATTTTAAAGCATGTGAGCGTAACTTTTGTAATAAAGTTAAATGGCATAACAGTTAAAAACTAGAGCTGAAAACTTAAACCTATTGTTACCCAATTCTTCACTAGAAAATTCCTTTGAGAAATGCTTGCATTTTAAAAACGTATTGCAGTGTTTTACTGCAACTGTAAACATTTTAACGAAATTTCGAATTATATTTTGCGAAAATTTCAGCATGAATTAAGTTAAATTAGAGAAAGTGGTTGCGTTTTTTCTCATTACTTTAACATTTTTGTTATTTATAATTATCGCAGACTCCATTTCTATCATACTTATTTAGGACAGAAATAAATGCGTACTGTATTCGATAACATTTTGTGACAACTATTTCACAAATTTTCACATTTTTCCCTTATTTTATTTTTTGTGAAATAATTGCTTTCATTCTTAATTCTAGTCACTTTTATATAGGTGGATTAAATTAAAACTATTATGATGAAAGCTTTTTTCAATCGTAGTAACAGTGAACAATTCTATTTCATAAATTTCGATTTTTTTCCAACTATGAAATATTTTTGTGCATTTTCATGATACTTGGATAAAAAAAATGGCATGCAAGCCAGTTTTACGTTATTCATCGAATTCTTAAATAAGCCCCTAGACTAATTAATTTTTTGTGTATTAATACTAATTGTCTCAACATATCGTAACTACACTTCTACGAATGAAAAATGTGATTTGAAACCTTATTAAGTTTCCTATCCGAGGAACAAAATTGTTTATAACGTAGTACGAGTTTAATAGAGAAAAAAACTGTTTATTTTGTACGTTACATCATTTTCCGACACATAATACATATTAAACTTTATCTCAACAGTTAAATTTAATATGTATTACAAAACAAACACTTCTTCTGTGGTTACTAAAATTTATACGTTTAAATTGCTTCTAAATTAATTCTCGCTTATTAATTTTTTTACTATAATAACGGCATTGTATGGAAATTTCTTCTAAGAACGTATTTTCGTTAACAATCAACCAATATTCAACTACAAAATCTTAAGTTTTCTTCGATGGATTTAAAAATGAATATTTTATAAATGTTCAGATTTTGTACCGAGAATATTAAGGATCTGAAAATAACAAATGTGGATTTTTTTTCTTTATATGCGATGAAATTTAAAATAAAACTCGTTAGGTGAAAATCGGATTAAATTTTATCAAAGACACAAAGTGACAAAATGGAATGAACGGCAGTCGTTCCGATTTGTCTACAATAATCTTCTTATGTGTTTCTTTTCTTTTTGCTTTTAATTCACCTTTTCTCTGATTTCTTTCTTCTTTTATTTTATTGATGCTTTTTTATCCAAAAAAGGAAGCTGGTAATGCACGCATGAAAATATTTACGCATAACTTATTAGAAAAACAATCTTAAGCTTCAATTTTCAAAAATTAATGGCATTACAACAAAAACCATTAATTTTACACCATAATTTTAAAAAAAAACCGAACGATCAGAAAGCCAAAAACAAAACGTTGCTTTCAAATTGCCTCGTACGAAGAACTAAATACTAAAATGTATAAAGGAAAATGGTACGAGCACAAACGATTTCATTTCTACGTAAAGGACTTTGGTGATCTGAAGTTTTTATTTTATTTATCATTTTAACCTTCATCAACAATTTTCTACTACGCAAAACGTTCGTACTAAGCAAATTCTATTTTTTCGGTTACTATACTCTCTGTCATTAACTAAAAGTAAACTTCTTCATATTATTACATTATTATTATTTATTATTATTATTATTATTGTTGTTGTTGTGTTGTTGTTGTTGTTATTATTATTATTATTATTATTATTATTATTATTATTATGTAATTTATTTTATGTAGCTAAAAAGTGGTCCACTGACGTGGGATGAGAAAACACAGTTAAGAAAAAACTTTTTTTTTTAAACTAATAACAAAATCATCCTGCATTTTCGAATAGTGCGATAACGTGATGCAGATGTAATATTTTATGTAACCATTTTTCACCACGAATTTTACACGTGCAACACTCAAAGGAAAACTTGATGAAGAGAAAACAATGTGTACTTGTATAAATACCGCAAAAAAAATGATCAGATTTTTACAGAATATTAAAATTAAGATAAAGTACTTATTCGAATTATTTATCTTAATTTAAGAAAAATATTAATTCCACTTTTTCTTTTAAATACTATTTCTATACGTAGTATGTCTTGTACCGAATTCTTAAAAAAAGGCTGCTCCAACGCTCTAAAATACAAGCTTTTCTGAACAAAATGTATTGAAAATGAATTTGTTCAACATAATTTTAAAAAAAATTTCTAATTAACAATAAAAGTATTAATTATAACTGCTACTTTATAATATTATTCCAAGAATTTAATTCTTATATTCCGCAATTCTTATTACGATTATTTTATTCAGTGTTGAATGGAATATTTTAATTTCTGAAATTGTACACTTGAATCATTGAGTTTCTCTTACCAAACCAAAATTGAATAATTAACAGCTCTAAATAATGCTGACATTTGGGAAATTCCAATGACTTAGTTAATTCTCGTAAATCAGATCTTTTAAGATAAACGATAATTGCGCTTCTGAAAATAAGACTGCCGAAATAATGTAGAAAATGTTTTCAAATTTCATTAACATTCCTACGATCATTTGTGGCAGAAAATAAAACAAAACAGAAACATATTTCCTACTTCCTGTCAAATTTCAATAAACTATTTTCAGTAGTCAATTTTAATTTCCTTACCGAGTAAGAATGAAAGAAACGAGATTCTCACCTAGATTTATTCAAATATAATAATTAGTCCTAATTATGTGTTACATTTTACGAGTATTTTTAATTTTCTTAATTCTTCAATATATTTTTATAGCTTTTACCAACTACGCTTACGAATGTAAAATATTTTACACTTTAATTATGAAATAATTATGAATTGGCAGAAAAAAGTAAAAAGCCATGGAAAATTTTTACAATTGACGTTTAAAAACATAGATACTTTCAAAACACTCCATTTCTTGTCTTTTATACAAAAGTCGCTGACGTGACAAGTAAAAATATGCACGCGTCTCCATTGTAGAAATAGCACATTTTAACCTTTCTGGGTCAAGAAACGTAAATCAGTTATCAACATGCTTCTATTTTCCATTAATAACAAGTTTGATTAATTTTACTTAAATTTGTTTATTCATTTTGTAAACGATGTTGTTATTTCTTATTGAAAAAAGAAAAAAGATACAAGAAAAAAGGTGGCATCATAGAAAAAATTTTGTCTTTTGCATAATTCTATCGTTTCCACATAGTTTCCAATGACTTTATCTTTTTTTTAAATCACCAGTGCCCCAACTACAGATTTTCTTGGATTAGGATACTGCCCTTTCCCTTTTCCAGCAACATTACTTTATCTGATAATTCTTTGCTTTTTCATTCAGGAATTATTTTGTGTCAACTGCAAGTCATAGCGTGCTTTCACACTAAAGGCGACAAAGACAAAAAACTTGTCTTTTCTCATTTACGCAATCGCAAGGCATATTTTTGCCTTCAAGAATGTGCTCTGCGCTTTCGCAGAGGACCTTGGTGTCAAAACATCCTTATTCATCTGTAACTTGAGACATAAATGATGACTTGAGACATAAATGATTTATACCTCGATTTAGTGATTGTTTATGGACTGTTAAATGCTACGCATTATTACAAAATAATGTGCGTCCTTAGTAAAAGATGAATTTATGTGTACTAAAATCAGAAATACTTTTTCCGTCAGCTTTAGTTGGACACTTGTTTTATGCAAGAATGCTACTAAAACTGGCAAAATAAGTACTCATGTTCGGAAGCCAAACGGAAGTTTATTGAATTGAAAGTATGTAATGAAAAACCTGAAAGGCTTGTTAAATTAAAGCAGGACTTTTACAAGTTTTCAACTGTTGATATAGAGCCAAAAACAAAGAAAAGGTTTGTTGTGTAGAAAATTCTCGTAAATTACATCCAAACTTTAAAAACATGTAAAAATAAAATTACTCATATATTTTTTTAAGTTCTGTAACACCGTATTTTATTTCTTTCAAATCCATCACCCCCATCCACTGTACTATTATTTATTATCTGTATATATTTAGGGGTAAAGGGTGTGTTTTCAAAGTTCAACTTTCAACTTCATATATCACTATATTACTGCGCAGTAACAGTATTCGTAAAGACTTTTCGGAAAATGGCAAATAGTAGCTATGAATTGAATTTCTGTAATACTGCAGTTTGCAAAAGAGCAGCAGTTATAAAAAAACAAGGATGTTATTTCGCGCCTGCTGTGTCCAAATATCAGCAGCGTAATTCCTTTTAAAAGTTTTTATAAATATTTTTATAAAATATTCAATACTGATGCCTTGAAAATATAGAAACATAAGCAAAGCTTTGCTTGAATGCTTCTAAAACATAACGGAAATGAAAGTAAGATAAAACAAAATGAAAGAATTCTAAATGTTTCATGCATAAATCGTAAAACATTTGTTTAAGCTGGAGACAAATTTAGACTTCCTATTGAATCAACGCCAAAAAACATAAATTCTTCGAGTTTTTGTACATAATCAGGATTCAAGAGTAATGGTAGGAGAAATCAACTTGTCAACAATAGTTTATTCCTGTAATGGTACCCCCATACATTTGACTTTGGTGGCAGAAAAAATACATCTTTCGTTTGTCTTTTGCTTTTATTTTAAACATTTCTGTAATTTGAAGAAAAAAAAAGTTTGCTATCCCGTTAGAAAAACCGTTTCAACGAAGAATACGTAATACAGAGATTAATGTTCTGAAATGCAATAAATAAAAAAACATTGAATGAAATTTGATCTATCAGTGCTATTATTTAAAAATAAAAATCCGTAAGTTGATGGTTTTTAATTGTATTTGGAAGTGCTTTGTAAAGTACTGGAATTTTTATGCTTGTGCTTCGTCTTGTTCGGCGCGGACTTCTGGTTCTGCTGACTTGTTACGGCAATCGTAATTATCCTCGTTATAAGAGAAAATAAAAATGACACTAAAAATTTTATTCACATAATAGCTTTAAAACGTATAATGATATGTATTTTAAACTTCAAAATAATATCATGACCTCCTGAGAGATGCCTCACGATCCCAATTGGGGTTGCTAGACAGATGTTGAGCACCCCTGCTCTAAACCAATTTGTTGTAATCGTCACCGCTACTAGCTGGAAAAAATCATTATTCTTGAAATATCAGTGTCACACAATAATTAATACTCGTTTTGTTACAATCTTAGTATATAGAACTACTTTGCGTAGAAAATATATAGGCATTCAAAAAAATAGTGCTTTTAAGTTTAAAGTTACGTACAAAACAAAAAGAATTAGTGTGGCATATTTGCAATATTACGAGCAATCATGGTTGTGCGTGTTTTTTCGTAAATATTTTTTTTCTCTAATGGGGCTGCGTATGGTCACTAACCTTGGCAGTTCTAGTGCATTCCCCGGAAATCGGCAACCATTCTTTCACGCAGCACCACTATCGGCTGATTCCATTATTACTGAATTCGAACGCTCAGTTTCCCCTAGATGGCTGCACCTGAGCTCGCATTGATGCAGATTGCACTGGGAATTTAATTTACCCGAGAGCATCCAAGTCAAATGTCTACTCAATGGATCTTTTACATGCCGCATAATCATACGACATGGGAGCAAATGATTTTCTGCGTCTTGAAAATCCACCGACTTGGGTCAGGCCTGAACCTGCGATCTGGGCGTACGAGACCTGCGCCTTGCCACTACACCACCCTGTTGTCCGTAAATATATGACGTTACATAGTTTAAAACCCTATCAGAATCATATATAGAACGTTAAAGTTTTTTTTTTGTTTTTTTTTAAGGAAAAAGAAATGGGTTTTTGTGCTTATATCACTAAGTTTCACCCATTTGTAAGACTGTCTGCACATGGATCCAAATACCATCAATCATATTCGTTTGTAATTTACAATGAGTGGAATTATTTTCTTTCAAAATATACCATTACTTTAACGTTATTAGTTTTATCAAAAAAGTTTATGTGTCAGCGAAGTATTTCTTTTATTGCTCGGGAATTGGCGTCGCCAAGTTTAAAACCATAGTTTAAAACCCTATCAGAATCATATATAGAACGTTAAAGTTTTTTTTTTGTTTTTTTTAAGGAAAAAGAAATGGGTTTTTGTGCTTATATCACTAAGTTTCACCCATTTGTAAGACTGTCTGCACACGGATCCAAGTACCATCAATCATATTCGTTTGTAATTTACAATGAGGGGAAAATTTTTTCTTTAAAAATATACCATTACTTTAACGTTATTAGTTTTATAAAAAAAGTTTATGTGTCAGCGAAGTATTTCTTTTATTGCTCGGGAATTGCACAAAATTGCTGACAGTAAGGTCTAGAAATTGAATTATGGTTATAAATGACAGACATTTGTCATAAACGAGGATTACTTAGAAATAAATTTAAGAAACAGAAGTAGGACGGACATCGATGAATGCTGTACCATACATCACATTTGATCCGAACTGACATAAATCCTAGACGAATGACAGTAATATTTCATGCCTAAGCAGTAGAGTGTTCTGTAGCAGTATCTTGTTTTATCAATACAGAAATATGCGCAATCGACAAACAAATTAATATTTTTAAACATTTGCATAATGTTTCTTATGAAATGATTTAAATGCTAAATATTTGAAGCGTAAAAATAATTATGTGAACAGTAATCTGTATTTTTTTCATCCTAAAAATCATGAAACCACGTTTATATTTTCTTTCAGTTCCATTAATTCAGATACTAGTTAAATGAAGTGTATAGAAACACCAACAATTTTGCACGGAAAACTTTGGTTTTGCCAATTAAATCCTACTGTTACAGAAAGTTCAACTAACTTTTATGAGAAGAATTTAAAATGGATAGAAGGTAAAAGAGTATTCATCGAAAAAAATTTAAATAGGCGAATTTATAACATATATATTATTCCATTGTAAAAAATATAGAACGTTTTTAGAATGCGGTTTTTTATTCTATCATGTGATTTCTTTTTTCGATTCTTAAGAATGAAAAACTTCTCCCCTATCAAAGCCCTTCTTTTGAACCTCATCCAAACCTATAACCAGATACAGTGAAACCTCTCATAAAGACCACCTCTATAAAGAGACCACCCCTCATAAGGACCACTTTTTAAGGTCTAAAACTTCCAGCTATAGGCTCAATATTAACTTTCCCTTGTAAAAGACCACTTATTTTCTGTCTCTATCCCAATAAGACCACTTTCAGATGAACAGGTAGAATTATTTCCCTAGGGGAATTTTAAAATTACCTTACTTCTGAGAAAAACAGGACCCATCTAGTAGGTGGAGGAAGCTAATGTACCTGTTCCTGGTATTGGGTGGGTGATAAGCACCAAGGCAGGGGAATTGGACGAATGTTACCTTTCTTGAAGAGCTAAGGCCGTTTGTAGAGTTCACAGGGTATTTCCCTCTTAAAATTATTGTAAACTAAATGATACTACAGTCAATATTATTTAGATTTTTTTAGGAGCGTATTCTGATTCAGAATTACAAGCTTCCTCCAGTGAAACAGCCATCAATTTGCTATCAAGAAACACTGAATGAAATAAATGGATTAATAGAAAATTCAATTCCTGCTACCAGATGACTCTAAATTTGTTTCAGGAAATCAAAGATTAGAGATAAAGATTGTTAATGAGAAATTATTAAAATCAAAGCAAACTTCGATTAATTCATTTTTTAAAACTATTCAGTCATAAAATAGTAATAAGAACAAGTTTCAGAATAGTGTTTTGTTGTATTATTGCAAGAGATTTTGTTTTAGCCATTACCTCTATTCAGAGACCACCTCTCTATAAGACCGATTTTCTACGGTCTGGTGGGTGGTCTCTTTAGAGAGGTTTCACTGTAGTTATAAATGATTTTCTAGAATTGTTTTCAATGAAACGTTTTAAATATAATTGTTTTTATAAAAACTGTCCTTTAGATTCCCATGTATGTATGTTTATAAGTACTTTTTTTCCTCCAGATCCCCAGCTGTTAGCCAAGGCCTTAGGATTGCTTGCGCACGGGGCGAGATAGTGGGGCCCACGATTTTTTCATGTACATATCCCCAAGTGTACATGGTGGGACTTCAGTGGGTATCGAACACGCGACCTTCCTAGTGGAAGCCCAACGTCCTGAATACACTCATAGGCTATCACGGCCTATGTGTGTAAGTACTGGTTATGGTTTCAAATACTTTTACAAAACATCAGTAATTGAATTTATACGAGCTTCACATGGTGTGCTTTATTGTGCAAAATCTATATCGTTCGTAAAAAAGATCATTTGCAGAAATCATAGGTTCCCAAACATTTATATAAATTCCACCCAAAGCTGTTCTGAAACATTTGGGAGAGTAATATGTATGAAAGTATTACGTAAAAACAGCAAAAATTTAACTTAAACAAAATTTGAATAATTATGTTGAAATTATTTTCTCTTTCAAAGAAAATTTTAATTTTATGCTTTAACAGTCCCTCGCAAAGGTCTAGCTATTGATATATTTTTGCTAGTTACTTCACAATTAATGAAATATCTTAAACAACATATAATGAGTTAATTTATATGATTATTATGCAAATAAGTATCATGAAAGTCTTTTGGGAGAACTTCCGTTAGGTGCATTATGACTAAAGTTCACTTATAACCTGCTTAACTGAGATGCAGTCTCCTAAGCGCTAGTTTACATTTCATAAACTCTCAACTTTTTCTTCCATTGACGAGAAACTTGTAAATTTAAATAGTTCCCAGGGGTTCAGTATGGATCACTTTGGGAATCACTGGAATTAATATGTTTCCTCCTTGATCAGTAAAAAAAGTTCTGAAATATTAAAGTTTTCGTAATAAGGAATGCATGAGGTTTTGTTTATTTGATTTAATGTTTATGGAATGCACATAAATTTTTTGTCGGTGACAAAAATAGTACCTTCTATAAGTAAATGCCTCATAAAACGGAGCTAAGACTTATTTAAAAAATTCTGTGTTGCCCATTCTCTTTTATTTTAACTCAAGAACAATGCATAAAACTTCAAACTTCGCAAACACCCTTCCACGTTCTCGCTGCAGCTCCTTGCTTGAAGCGGTTTTATACTACTAAATACATGTCAACTGGGAGATTTACAACAAAATTTCTTTTCAGGATGTTGATAGGAACAATACGACTGCCAATATTCCCTTATTTCAAAATATAATAGTTATTCCTTATTTAAAATTGTAATACGTAAAAGGAATAACTTACCTACATAAAACAAAAAAAATATGTACAGTCGAACTTGATTATTAAGAGGATGAAAGAAAGTAAATAATTTCGCGACGAATAATTTGAGTGGTCTTAATAACTAGGTTTTCTTTAAATTAAAATCTTATTGCAAAAACAGAAGTTCAGTAAAATTAAGTTAAAAAAAGCTTACTTTTATTTTTCATCATTTATTATACAAGATAGAAATCACTAGTCGGTGTATGAAAAACTATTGATTTAGGCAACTGTAAGGGTTGAAATTTCGTATTTTTTTGTATTGTTAGCTATTTTCCGTAGAATTTTATTTTTATTCATCAAAATTCAATGGAATTTTGAGTAACGCGCTTCCAAAGAGAAAACTTTGACGATGTTCGCATGAAAAATAAATTTTGCTAAGCGCGAGTTATGCTTGTAATAACCAATTGTTAAATAAGACTTTTAGTATTAAGCCGGATCATTTTCCAAAAAAACATTTCCTTATTAAACCTGGGTTCTCATTAATTCTGGGCTTACAGTAACCGAGTTCAAACTTGTTCTTATTGGCATCTGAAATCTAAATTACAATAGCTATCACAATAGAAATATCAACAGTATTTAACATTAGGCTCGATAGGGATCTAGTAAATCGCCAAATCCTAGCTTTGGTACCTTGTTTTTGGTGCCAGCCAATTCCGGGATGTATCACCAAATTGCCGCAAATTTACGACGTCACTTCCGACTGCATCCGTTTCATATTTTCCTTTCCATTATTCATGTACATTTCCTGTTCTTATTCTAAAAAAATCGGATGAAGACCATTCTCTATGCAAAGAAAACGATAAGCAATTTTCTTGATTGCTTGAAATGCTAATAATAATAATAATAATTAATAACTAATTAAAAATTATATAAATAAGTTTTAAAAAGTTTTAAAAATTCATTTTCTCAACCCCCTCCCTTACTCCTTTCTTTTCCCAACCTCATGAATTTCTCTTGATATTTGAATTTATATCTACTATACTTATGAGACTTGGTATGATTCCGATGAGCAATCAATATTTTTTTATCGAAATTTAACACATTTTTGGAGAAATTAATTTAAGGGCTTGACATTAAATTTACTCAAAATTCCAACTGGGAATTTTTTATTATATTTAAAATACTCTAAGATATTTTCAGAAAATATATCGTTATTTGAAACTTTTACAACAGCAGCAAAATGTATATACAGCAGCAAATGTATATACATTTTTTAAGTCATTTAAACCATTTGCAGATACATAATATCTATTTTAACGAGAAAAATCTGTTTTTCAATTTTCCTAATCTCTGCTATAAATTCTAACTGTCTGCGAAGTTGTATTAAATTACAGAAATTAAAGCAGAAATTTCGAATTTAACACTCATCTCTAATATCAAAACAAATTTATTACTATTAGTATTTAAAGTCAATTAGTTATTATGGCTTTCTGACAACGCTGAAATTAGATAAAAGTGCCTTCTTGTTATTCCGTGAAACATTAAGCTATCTTACTAATTCCTTTTCAAAACTTCCAGAAAACTAAAACCTACTCTTTGCATAGCGTCATATCAGATCTTTCATTTACAAAATGTCATTATTTCACTTACGCTGACACTAATCTCTTGTTCCATAGTTACGTTACGACACATACAACAAGTTAGGAAGAACACAAAAAGGTTTAGTTGTCTCAGCAACGTAATTTAGTTTATGCGTTTCCAAGAATTAATATTTAAAATGGATGGAGATAGTTTTACATCTTGATTAATGTTTCGGTAGATATCAGCTGAAATAGATAAAAAAATTTAAATTGTTGCAGGCAGTGACATCACGTTGTACAGCTTTGAATTTTACCACTAAATTGGTTACTGTAGTTTGAACGTATTTTTTTGAAATGGTTCGAAATTCAAAAACACCAGAAACTTGCTAACTTTGAAAGGTTTTCCTTTACATGTGGTATGGGGGCCGGTTATACCGATGAATGATAATTAATTAAATCACTAAACGAAAACTGCGTCATTAATAAAAGAAACTGGCAATACATGTGGACCCCTGCTTGTAGATGGTAAAACAGTTATATTTTTGAATAAAATAACCTCTGTAACAAAAGGTATCATTAGAAAGCTCCATAAAAAAGTATATATAATGCTTTAAAATTAATGAATTTATTTTCTAAATTAAATACAAATTTTCAGTTACTCTACTTACTAAAGAAAAAAGAAAGGAACCCGCATTAGATACGGAAAATTTTTTATGGCATATTTAAGCAACATTTTATCAATCTATCTATGCAGATAGTATTTAAATAAAGTTTGGTTGTTCTTTCGAATTATTTAACTAAATATATGATTCTTTGAAGAATGTACCATTAACAACATATTATACTAGGACCACTACTCAGTGTTGCCTGGAACAAGAACACTGAGGCTGACCAAAAGGAAAAAGAAATATCTATTTTTGCAGTCAGTCAAAAAGAGATGAAAAAAGAAAAAAATAAAGGAACATGAGCACCACCTTTTGCTGTAAAATGCATCCCATCCGCAATTAATTCACCATCAGTGAGCTATACAACTAGGTTAATTGTTTGTGTAAAACTAATTGTTCACAGAATCACAGCATGTGGTTTTATGCAGTAAAAGTAGGGGGGGGGGAGTCAGATGATATAAAACAAAAACAAAACAAAAAAATACAATCTAACACTTTACTGCAAAATTCTTCCATATTCAGTTTTAACTACTAAAAAATTAGTGTTCCGTCATGTAAGCAAGGTATTTTCTTTAAAGACGAATCCAATGCCGTTAGTTTCTTGATAAAGCTAAAATCTTAAGTCGTTCAATTTTGTTCCGCGGTTCATTAACGATCCGTTCTGCAAGGTGTGGATGTGGGATTGCTGATGATTGTCCTAGAGTCCCTAGACTCCACTTTTAGAAAGGAGAAATGGAGAATCGAGACGAACGGTGATGTGAGGATCAATGTACTATAATAGTTTCTAAAGATCTTTCCATTCTGATGATTCTTAGAAGCCATTAGAAAAGGAAATAGGGCTGAATGGGATTTTGGTTCGGTATTGATTTTTGATTTTCACATGATGAGAAGAAGTTTACAGTGGTTGCGTAGATAACAGCTGTGCCATATTAATTTATAGAGCATCGAAACATGAAATAGATTTTGCAAAGGAGAAAAAGTTGCAAGGAATTTCTTGAAAAATTGAAGAATGCTATATAAAAATAACTTGTTTCTGTTTTCTATCTGCTACTCGTAACTAAACACTATGAAACTAAAAGCGTTGTACTTAAAGAAGTACGTGGACATTTTTGTTTTCATTATGTTGTTTTTCATGATAGTGCTTGTTGTAAAGAATATAACTCTTTAATCGACCTAATTGAATAAAAAGTAGTGAATGAACGATTGGGATTGGGTCTAACCAAAAGATGAAATAAATGTACCACGCAGCTAAAAAAAAAATCTTGAATAAACATTGCATTGCACAAAATATGTATAGCAGTTGCTTGAAATATGCTGAAAAACTTATTTAAAAAAATTTTAGATGCAAAATTTGTTAAAAACTTTTCCATCGTTACAATTTTCAATTGCGTTTTGATAATTAGCGTTAAATATTTCAATGGCATATATGTATTTTTAGATGGACAGAAAATACGCAAGAGTCCGGATAATAAAGTGATTTTTTTATCGAACATGTAATCCGTAAACCTGATAGTAGATAGTTCAACGTAGTTCGATCCCAAATAAAAATGTCGTTATTTAGAAAGAAAACAATTAAAAAACATAAAATGAAAATGCAACTTAGTAGGAGAAACAAAGAAAAGCATATATATATTTATATATATATATATACTACGAAGGGGCGGTCCATCCCAGGTGATCCCTTTTGGGCTGTTCTTGGGGGGTGAAACCAAAAATAAGATAAAGAAGATTTTTTTAAAAATACATTTTCCTGAATTAGGCTATTTTACTGATGCTATTTCTACGTATCACAGCCGAAAATAAATGTAGTTTATTGAAAATTACACCTAATAAGAAAAAATGTATAATGTTTAACTTCTTTTTTTCGTTATTGAAAGCGATATAAACTAAAACAAAACAACAAGTTTAAACAATACATAAAACTTTTTTTTTTGCGGGAGCGTCTGTGGGACGGAGGGTTTGGCATCACAAATTAAATATAATATATTTGGTCTGATTGAAAATTTTGACACAAAACAACACAGAAAAACAGAATGATAAACATTTCCAGATGAGAACAAACAATCGATACATATATAAAAATTTACAATAGAATGAGTTATAAGATAAAAAAGATATATTTATCTTATGTCTCATTCTATTGTAAATTTTTATATATGTGTCGATTGTTTGTTCTCATCTGCAAATGTTTATCATTCTGTTTTCTCCGTTTTTCTGTGTTGTTTTGTATCAAAATTGTATTCCTTATGAACATTTGACGCTTTCAATAAAGATAATAGTACCCCGATCATGGTACCTATAAGGTAAAACTGAGAAGGCTTTACAGCCAGTCGGTCAGTGATTTTCCGAATTTTTTTTTTTTTTTGAAAATGTCTACACTTTTGTTGTGGAGAACGATTTATTTAGTTGCGTCATAAAGATTAATGATTTTTAGGAAAAGTGTTAAAAACTCAGGTGCTTCTAATAGAAAATTACTTGAAAACTTCAGCTACATTAAATGAACCACAGAAGAAGTATGAATTGTATGAAATAAAAAAAGGAGGGAGAGGGGGGGGGGGATTTCATTTAAGATTTTTTTTCTAAAATATTTCTATAATATTCTTGAATGTAGCCTCGATTTCATATGTAACTGGTTTATGTTCTACAGACTCCTGCTGCAATAACCATCTTTAAAAACAATCATATTTGTAAGGTTCGCGAGTCTTTTTGGATTACTTTATTGAGTAATTAAAAATGTACTCATTAGGAAGTTAATCCCTTATTCATAGTGTTATAGCTGAACATAGCCACATTGAGATAATTAAATTCCTTTCTCACATTTCTTTAACAGCCCTAAAAAGTACATTTCAGTTAGCAAGAATGACTAATAATGCTACAATAAAACCAACAAGCTTTATTTTCTTACCGAACTAAACAGTTTATTCTTATAAAGTATGATGTTAAACTTGACCGTTCTCCTTTTGAAACCTAAAACTAATTCTCTAAGTTTTCGGTCGAATCAAAAAACTAATTAACGTTAGTTTCATATTCCGTTTACACAAAAAACGAAAGTTCATCTTTTGAATTATTAGAAAAACTTCTTATTCAAATAACTAAACCTTTCAAAAATCCTTTCCACAAAATTAAACAGCACCTTGCTGAAAATCTTCTTAAATTTTTAAAAGAATGTCAGAGTAATTTTTAAAAATCTTCAGAAGACCTAATTAAATTTTACAAACGCTTGAGCAAATAAAAGAAAGTTAAAAATCGATTCTTCAGTTTAGCAAGAACAAACTTTCTAAAGAAGTAGGCTGAAATTAACCAACCGGCTTTTGGTGTTTCATTAACCTGGGATTTCAGTCAATATTTTGTCTTTTTAAATGTGAAATTCATTTATGGTAAGGCACTTTGCTGAAGGCATCTGCTTTTAATTACATTACATTTTTAAGTTTATGAGTTCATTTTTGAAGTTTGACGGATGAGCTAAGTATTTAAATATTAAAATTTAATTTTGTGACTTTTTGAATTATTTAATTTCGTAATTTTTGTTGATGCTAGTGGATTTTGCGGTTCTGAGTATCGATATTTAAATGTAAAAGGTGCTATGCATTGAACAAATATTAACTAAATTCATTAATAATTAGTTGCTCTTTTAGTTCATGCTTTGCTTTGTATGTTTTGAAGTAAAAAAAAATATATCACTCTGCTAGATTTAATTAAACAAAGCAATGTACTTATTTAAAGAGTATATTTTAGTTTTTTCTGCACATAATGTTTCAAAACGATAAATTACTCTTTCTTTACAATCAATGTAACAAAACAATTTTGAATTTTCTTCAAATAAATTGTCTTTAAATAAATCTAATCCACCCCTAATCTTGTAAATTTTTTAGTATACAAATAAAGAATATACTACTACGTAAATATGAATTTGTCAACTTGAACCAAATAAGCTTTTTTGGTTTTTACCATACGCTTAAATTTTTGTTCTGGTCAGTACTCATTCATTCGCATTTTATTTTACACTAGCGGTGCACGCACAGCCATGCCCGTGGTTAAAAATGAAAAGACCAGTTGGTTCTCTATCATATATACACTGGAAACTTTTTTCTTGATATTGTATGTTGTGTTATTTTATTAAGATGTATAGCTTTCCACAGAGTTCAAAATTAGCCACACATGGCACTCAACTGGCGATCCTGCATATTCAAGCAATTTTTTTTGTGTGTGACAAAAACATTCACACTAAACAAAATAAATAAATAAATAAAAGAGCTGTTTTTCGCGTTTGTATGAGCAACGCGTTTTGTTTGTTTAGCTCAAGTACCCACACAAAGAGCACGATTATAAGGCATTAAAATAGTTTCAATTCATCCATTTTAAACATAACTAATATTGTTTTGTCAATGAACAATATATTTTTATCTATTGTTCATTGACGGTAGGACATCAAGACGAACTTTTGTTACATTCAGAAACTAACAGCAGGATGCGAAACTTTGAAAGAGGAAGAAAAGAAAAATGTATCCGAGCTCATATAGTCAAATGACATATGTGCTAATTCACTGGGAATAAAATGCATAAAAATCTAAATATACACTGTAAAAAAAACAGATCAACCAAGCACCATAAATATGGTGAACGCTGATGATTGAAGCAAAATCATGGTTCAAGCAGAAGTGCGAAATCTAAAGTTACGCCTTTAACCATAATTTCGGTTCAACCTTAAACCAAAAAGACGAACCCGGTACCCGGCCGGAAACAGAGAGCCGCCATCTTGTCGAGCTATGACTTGAAGCATTTATTTTTCACAACAGTAAAAGATAAGTAAACTTCGATGTATATATAATTTTTGGGTTCATATTTCCTGTTTTCTGTGTTTTTAAATCTTGATACACACAAAATATGTAGTAAAGCTTATTTAAAAATTGTATTATCATGTACCGATATTTTCACCTTTAACGTAAAATTGACTAATTAACTTTATTCAAAATTTTAAACGTGTGTATATTTATTTAATTTTGCTTCAATATTATCTTTTTTTTTTTAACCTGATTTATCATTCACCCCCATACATTTTACTTTTGGCTCCCCTGATCTACATATAAAGTTGTAACGTTGACTTGTTTACATTTTAAAAATTTCATCTATTCTCGGGATTTTTACTCTAAATCATTTATTTTTTTTCATTTTTATTACGAAGAGTACTTTTCTACGGCGTTACCTTTCTAGCTCCACCTCTTCATTTTTATTTAATTGCCTGTTGCTCTCTTTTTGAAATTTATTCATATTTCTTGTTCGACCCCTTTTGCACAATTTTTACCCCTAGTTTTTATCAAGGGTGTAGCCGCTGGAGGGGGCGAAGATTCGAACCCACCTCCACTCCCGAAATTTTTTGAATTTTCACATGCTGTAAATGACAATTTGAAAATTAAAAAATTTAAATATTTTGATAAGAAAATCTCATTTGTTTAAAATTTAGTTCTGTTTAATTCCGATCCCGTAGCCGAAGGGGTGGAAATTTATAAAATTTTGCGTGCTACAGATGAAAATTTGAAAATTAAAGAGTAAAAAATAGTCTGATAAGAAAACTCATTTGTACAAAATATTATATGGATTTATATATATGGAGCACTGAATCAGTTATTGAAACGCATGAATCTGTTTTTATAATTAAGTCTAATAATTAGCAAAAACTTAAGTAAAATTTACTGATTAAAAAATATAACATTCGCTTTGCAAATTAGAATTGGTAATTAGCTTGTTTCCTGTTTTGCGCTTGAACAGTAAAAATTAAAAGTATTTATGTTAAAAGTCGCCATTGCAACATAAAATGGTGCTGTTCAAACTTCACTTTCATGGTACAACTCTGAGCCATGACAGTGGCTAGAAGAAAGTCCATCATTATGGTTCAGAGTTGAACCAAGATAGCAGTTAAAATAAAATCTATGGTTATGGTTCAAAGTTGAACCATAATGCTGGTTAGAAAAAAATTGATATCATGGTTCAAAGTTGAACCGCAATGCTGGTTAGAAAAAAATCGGTAATCATGGTTCAAAGTCGAACCGCAATGCTGGTTAGAAAACATTCTGTAATCATGTTTCAAAGTTGAACCGTAATACTGGTTAGAGGAAAAATCCGTCATCATGGTTCAGTGCTGAACCACATTCATGGTGAAACTAGTAAACCATCATAATGGTTCAAATTAGTACCAACTGTTGGTTGTAGCTGCATTTCACCAATTTTCAGTGAAAGGTTGAACTAGAATGTTTTACAGTGTAGTTGTGATAATATGAAATAACATAAATCACTATAAAGGACAACAGTTCTTTAAAAATTCATGTAGATTATGGGGAACGGTCCCATAAAAATACCTGTCAAAATAAGGAAATGAAAATAAAGTTATCAATCGCCAGTGTGTTGCAGGAAATAAATTTAAAATCGTTTTAAAAATGAAAAAGATAAACTTATAATTCTTATTTTTCCCCAGGACTGTGGCTAAAAGGAACAAGCTCCCATCCTAGTTTATTGTGCAATTCATATAACTAGTTTATCAGTACACGTTGTATTAGTCTTATTCGAATAAACTTTTCTAGTGAATACATTTTTGTTTACACATTGTCTTACATCGTATTTTGGAAAGTTCCGATCCATCTTGCTTTACATCGTAACGACAGTGATCTATCTGGCGTTTGGACATCGGGTAAAGCTATTTATAAGTCCGGTGATACATAAAAACTGGTAACACATGATGTCTTGCTTGTCCTCTAAAATAAATTATATCTTCTTCGGATTATTTAACAGTATTTTAATCTTGTTTATATTTACGGTATTGCAGATGCATGCATTTTTTTGAGGAAGGGAGATTTGGTATCTTAGGCTTTTCAAGAATTTCCTATCATTCGAAGAAAATAAAAATGACAGAAAAAATAACGTTGATACTTTTATATTTCTACAGAGTTACTGAATGAAATATTGATTGGACTATGGAAATTTTTATTTGTTTATCTATGTTTATCTCTTATGTTTGAAGGTTGCTTTTTAAAACGTGGTTCTGAATTAGTCGTCTGCAAATATTTGAGTTGCTTCCTTTTGTAAATTTAGGATTTTTTAAGCATCTTTGAATAAATAATTATTTTAAAGACTATATATAAAACAAATATTTCCCTTTTCACGGCATTGTATTTGGTACATTATTTACACAAGCTTTCAGTTCTTATATGCTTAAAAAGATTGGACTTTTGTTTTATATGGCAGCGAACAATTCCTTCGCTTTTCGAAGGAATAGTAATAGTTGTTTTTTAAAAATCACCTATTTATAAAGAAAACATTATCTCCTAACATTTTGAATTAGTTCAACATTGCCTTTGTGTAGTAGAGAATTAATGAACTAGTTATATATCTGCAGTTTCATTTAAATGCTTTTATTTCTTTAAATGTTTTCCGAAGCTTTTAAGCTGCAAAATAAACACACTATAGTCAAAACCTTACATATAAGTAGGATAAAAGTTAGCAGAATTGTTTTAAGACATTTTTCCATTTTAGGCAAGTGAGATAAATTCTCACAGTTTAGGCAATGTAATTTCTTGAAAGCATGGACATATTTTACATTAAGCCAGTTCGACCCGACGCATTAATATTTTAGTTCCGTTTCCCCTGCATTATCGCTTGTTACCTTTTCTGATACTGTTCCTTTTTCTAAGGATTTATTATAACTTAAACCCTTAGTTCTCGGTATAATTGATAACCATATATGCCATACAAACATTTCTGTATTTTCCAATTTTGTTTTGCTCACCCGTTGTTTTTAAACCCATTTTATCCAAAGATTTTACATTTTTATTCTGCTCGTCTTTTTTATTTTCGGAACGATTCTCTGTTCTTCTGAAAAACTAATTCACAAAGAAGGAAACAGAAGAAGACATGCAGTTACATATATTAGTAAGTAGTCGGCGGGATGGCATAGTGATAAGGTACTGGCCTCTTACGCCCAATTTCGCAGGAGCAAACCTGACCCAAGTCGGTGGATTTTCAAGTAACAGAAAATCGTCATTGCCCATATCGTGTGATTATTAAAGATGTTAAAGATCGCTGGATCAGTTTGGCATGATACTC
Organism: Octonoba sinensis; assembly: GCA_038502835.1. Lineage (NCBI taxonomy): Eukaryota > Metazoa > Arthropoda > Arachnida > Araneae > Uloboridae > Octonoba > Octonoba sinensis. The sequence continues at coordinate 103,255,717 of CM076602.1, read as the reverse complement.
TCAGCTAAATTAAGTTTCTAGTGCAGTTTCGCATCTGCCGATAGGGGTGCTACTTGAAAGAATGGATGCCGGTTTCCGGGGAATGGAGCAGGTCTTAGTGACTATACGGAGCTCCATTAGAGATTAAAAAAAACTATTATGACCGATTAAAAAATTAAAATAAAAACGTAGAACCGTTCTAAGAACATGTGAAGCCTGTTATAAATAACTGAACTAAATGCATTATCTTCAAAAATAACTCTCCAAAAACCTGAAATGAGTTAAGAAATTGAGTCTTTTCATACTTGTTCTCAATTCCAGTTAGAAATTTAGCCAACTATCCTCTAAAAAATCAAAACAGTTTGCTCAATAGCTAAAGAGAACTTAATTTAATTGCAAATATTCAAAAATAAAATTGAAAAGTGAAAAACGCTCAAAAATATTTTTAAATTCATGCCACAAAAATACGCTGCTTGCATGTTAAATCATTCTTGCTTCGAAACCAGTTAAAATATGTATTGACAAATTTTAAAATGCATAAGAACAGAACATTTGAATTGTAAGAAAACTAATTTAAAATAGTAGTTCAAAAAGTCGTAATTTAATTCTAAAGTACATAAAACAAAAAGTTAAAGAACAAGGAAAAAATTTTAATCTATTTACAATTATATCTATTTCATTCTTTTTCAATGATATTGAATAGAAAGAATAATCCGTTGTAAGTTTTTTGATTGAGCTATTTCGTTTTTAATTTGAAAGGAAATATATCTTCTTTATTAAATTTCATATTGAATATCTTGAATTGTTTTTTAAAAATATATTTGTTCGCATTATTCGAAATAAAAATTTTATTTTTCGTCGTTCAATAAGTATCACGTATTATCAACTGGGGATTATCTACTTCTTTTCATACAATGTATAATTCTCATAAGAAGACGCCTTCTCAGGTTTGGAAAAGAAATTTCACTGAAAAGAAAATATAATTGCCAAAAAATAAGTCAATACATTCCTAAATAACATTTGAAATCAAAAAGAAGCGTTGAACAAGTTTTTGAAAAGCCATAATTAGGCTGCAAAAGTGTAGTATAAAATAACTCTTTGGAGTTTTTTTAATCACAGAAATAGGTCTTCTTTATGAATGAAATAAATTATAAATTGAAATAAAACTTTCCCGGATGTTGCTCAATTTTTTTCTCCATTTATTGAAAAATAGAAGAAATGCATTTAAGTGCAATTCCTTTCATGAAATCTTGTCCTACTTTATATTTAATTCGCTTTCTTCACGCGCTGGAGCTCTTCAAAGAAAAGTAGTTTTTTAAAAAACTATGTCATAGAATTCATAAATAGTAATAATTGATATGCTTTTTATCTCTAATTCTTTAGTGTTACTGTATTGTTAAATATGTATCCATTCATTTTCTTTTGATAATTTTCAAATAATTCTATGGGAAAAAAAGGGTTTTGATTAGCTTCGAAGTTTGAGAATACTCTACATAAAAGAAATCTGTGAGAAGAAATACATGAAATCTAAAGAGAAGAGCACTTGAAATATTTATTCATAGTTTTGCTTTGTGATGATGGTTTTAAATAAATCTTTTGAAAAGTCTTTAGCTTTTAAAGTTAAGAATATTTTAATGAAAATGCGATGAGATATTAAAATTGTGTTTACAGGTACAAATTAAATGCCACGATGTAGAACAAAAAGTTTCTCTCGATTACGAGCATGCCACTATGGAAATTGTTTTAGCATTGATTCCATTTTTTAACGTTGCGGTATTTTTAATATATATATATATATATATATATATATATATATAAATAGCATTCCACGAAAAAGTTTAACAGAAAAATCTAATTACCTAAAAATAGACTGTAGCGCATGATAGCATTTCGAGAAAAAGAACAAACTATTTTTGTAGTGTCAACGTATAAGAAGCATATTTGTCTAGTCCCGACGGCGAGTTTCTGTGTGTAAATATTAACCATATTTGGTTTGAATGTAAAATTGCAAAAACCAATGACTTTACTCTTATCTATACAAAAAATTAACATATTTAATTATTTATTAAAAAAGAAAAAAGGACGTACATTGCGCTTTAGTTAGAACAGAAGAGAGTGTTTGAAAAATATTGCTAAAGATAAAAAATACATTTTAAACTCATTAGTACTTCATAATTATCAAAAATATAAATAATTTATTATTTAAAGTGAAGCTAATAGATACTAAACAGTACGTTTACACTTAAATTTCTACTCAGGAAAAACTAAACTACTAAAATACTAGTAATGTGTCCTGTTACATTTAAATAATGCTCATATTTCCCTTGGAGCCAATCTATTCTAGAAATTCTTCTAATTCGTTTCTGTGTGGGTAAGAAAATTAGAACTGACAGCTGAAGAAGAAAAAAGTTTCATAATACTTGACAGGAAACCGGGACATTTTATACTTACGTTTTATTTTATTTTATGACGTTAATAATAACAGGAATGTTAATGAAATTTCGAAACATTTCCACACCGTTTTGGAGCTCTTGCTTTGAGAAGAGTAATTATCATTTATCTCAAAAGAGAGAGAGAGATCTTATTTACGAGCGTTAGCTGAGCTATAGGAATTTCCGAAATGTCAGAATTATTTAAGGATAACAATTATTCAATTTTAGCTTGGTAAGTGAAACTCAGTGTTTCAAAGCTTTCTAAAGTGATACATTTATTCAGTAATAGAGGAATTAATTTTCAATAGCAAATGTGAATCGTAACACACACATCTTAAATTATTTTGAACAATACTGAGAAGTAGCTGTGATAATAAATATTTTCTTCGTGTATTTTTTAAAAGGTTATAGTTTCAATATTAAAAATATATTTTTGTAATAATAGTTCGGAAGCATGAAATGGTTTATCAAAGTAGCCACAAAATGAATTTTAAATGTTAAAAAAAAATCGTTTTAAGTAAAAAATTACAATAAAAACTTCAATAACGTGTTAACGAATTAACAGGAATCATTTTTTCAATGCAAAAATATATGCGCCTTTCGATGCAAAGACATCCGAAAAAAGCTTTGAATAAAAGCTTAAATGAATGTCTCATCCGTAAAGTCTATGAAACCCTTCAGCTTCCGGGGGCATTTCTGAACCCTTTGACCCTCGATGCAGTGGTAACCCTAAACTTAAGAATTATCGGCACGCTTATGAGGATATTTACAATTTGTTAAAAAAGGATATTATTTCCTCGCAGTATTTCCTCGCTGAAGCATATACTTTTTCCGGCTTAGCACCCCCTTTACTAAACACTAGTTTGAACGGGATTTTCGCTATAAATAGAAGTTCCGGTAGAATTTTCTTTCAGGGCATATACGGAATACGGCATATGGCATATCTGAACTTTTCTTTTAACGGTTATGTTCAATGTACAATAAAAAAAAGGAGCAGAATTTTTTTGGTACGTTTGGAGTATGCTGGTTAGCTCATTATTTAAAACAATTGTCATTTTCTATCAGCGAGACCAGTAAATTGCTGATCCTCCTAAGAAAAGGCTTTTGACTTCTTTTGCAGCTATCCCCTAGATTTCTTTGCCGCTTTTCTTTCTTTCTTTTTTCTTTTTTTTCAATTTAAGATACATGTTTTCACTCTCAGTCAACTAATCAAAAGCTTTTTTGTCAAAGTGTTCCGTTTTTGCTCACATACCGGAAGGATAAATCCCAACTCGAAACAGGTGGACATTGTCTTCAACAATTTTGTCAAATGTCATCCTCCTTTCGTTCTTTCTAATGGGCTACTGTTGGCTTCTGCCAGTTGCAGACGCACTGTGTCCCCCAGGGATTGGTACCAACACTTTCAGAAGCACCACAATAAGTGTGGTACTATCCCCAAAAGTGAATTTTGATGTTTCTTTACGTGAAAGGTGGAGTACCTGGGCTCTGTTGATACGATATTGCACTAGGAAGTTAATTTTGCCGAGAGTGTCCAAGTCACATACACTCAATCTTTGACATGTCTCAAAAGCATACGAAGTGTGAGCAAACAATTTTCTGCTTCTTGAAAATCCACCAATATGGCCAGGTTTGAACGTGCTAACTTGGCTGGACGAGGCCCGCGCCTTACCACGACGCCACCTTGCTGGCTTTAAGTAAGAATTACGAAAAAGCTGTGACAATTATCAAACGCAGACCGAACACTGCTGACCTCCTCTTCCGCAAGTTTCTATCTCTGTCATATAGTCGCTCATGCTAAAAGTAGTCTGATAAAAGCTGAGATCCATTTGAAATGTGCTTAATTTTTTTTAAAGAACGTAAATTAGGATTTGTTCCATAGTTAATAATAGGTTGTGGACATTAATTTGTTCCATTGATACTAAGAATGAATGGGCAAAAGTAAAATGCTTCGCTCATGAACATATATATAAGAACTAATACAATCATTTCCAAAAACAAATTAGGGTCAGTTGGGGTAATTGTAAACGCTTTTTCAATGTTTTAACTTTTGATCCTACTCTACCTCTTGAATGAATTCAGAGATAAAATTGTGATCATTGTAGCCACTACTGTACTTCTTGTGAGTAAATTTGTACAAAAATTTTGACTCTATGACTGTTTGTTAGCGAGTGAACTCGTGTTTACAATTACCCCAGTGTGTTTACAATTACCCCAGAGATCTGGGGCAATTGTAAACAGCGATTTATTTTCGAATAAGGTTGATGCAAATGGAAAATTGTTTTATACACAGTCTGCTTGAAGGCTTAAGAAGTTCGAGAACAATGGTTCTCAATCTGCGTAGGCCGTATGTGGTCCGCTGAGTTATGTTAAGAGTGGGCTGAGATCATTTGACGAGAAATAGCTTGCAAAAAATCAAGTAATGCGACAAACTTATGTAAAATTTGTCCCGCAGTGGATCAGTGGGTTTAGCTTGGATCCCACAGAACACTGAAAGTGAAGCACAACTGGCCGTGGTCAACGCTTGGAGGGTGACGACTTCCCGCGACTGAATTCTCTGAGACCGAGGGCGCTAAAGGGAACTGTACCTGTAAAATAAATCGTCGCTTCAAATAGTCCACCAATTTAGAAATAATTTCCTATGAGGGACCAACCTAGGCGGCGATCTCTCGTCTGGGAGCTGGTTCAAAATCATTAAGCCCCTCTGAGCCAAGTGTACTTCATTCTTGCGGAGCTAAATAATAATCAGTAGGAGCTTCCTTAATTCATGGTCGCCCTGCAAGGGGGGCTTGGATTTCCAAGTGGCATTAGCAACAACAACAACAGTTATATGAAATAGACACAAAAGTATAGTTTACATCAAAATATAGAGCTTATTGTCCACCCAAAATATTGGAAATAGGATAAATCTTTACAATTACCCCAGAGTCCGAAATTTCTGGGGTAATTGTAAACACCTAACTTGTACATGAAAAATAACAGGGATTATTATATTCATAACTAAATGTTTCTAGCACCATTCCGTTTGACAAATAAAATGGTTGAAACCGCTTACATCGCTTTTGTAGATGAGCTGGAGAGGAAAATGTAAGATCACTAAATTTTGTTAAACAACTTTTTTCACCATGTCATTTTCAAACAATGGTAACGCTTCTACAGCTGTTTCAAAACATTCGAAACTTTTTCAACGTCTTCCCCATGTTGGCAGTTCACCACTCACCCGCAATTAAGTTTTCAAAATCACCACAAGTTTAGTTATGAAGCTTGTTTACAATTACCCCATGTTTACAATTACCCCAACTGACCCTATATGGGGACAATACATACACATGGAATAACATGATAAAAAACGTATACTTATTTTAAATCAAAGCAATAATTAAGAACAAACAGCATTTTATGACAGATATTCTTTTAAATATAACCAAGTGTTTATACAATGTCATTGACGCAGATATATAATAACAATTATACTCGTATAATAACAATTATTATGGTATGTTAACATGAAATCAATTTGGCATAATGTTTTGCAACAAATTTCCCCCAAAACGCGCATAGATTTCTGAATTTAAATCAAAATAAAAGAAATTTGGCTTCAACGAATGCTTTGTCAAAAGCTGTGATTAAATTCCCGTCTTTCAGCAATACTTAAAATAATCTGTGATGTTCGGTATTGGAGGATTAGCGAAATGAATTCCGATTTCCTTAGAAAATGCAACTTTATGGAAATTATATCAAATTATTTCCCTAGAGAGACTTGCACAACGTCAAAATAATTTTATTATTTCATTCTTCTATGGTAACACAAGGCTTAATTTTCATTATACGATGCGAAGTAGAAAAGTAAATGAGCTGTTAACAAGTTCAGAAATAATGAACATTGTTCGTATTTAGTTTATATTCAGCTAATAAATCAGGGATTATGGGGTCCCGTATAAAAAGTAAATAAGTGCATTTAAAATTGCCTCTCTAAGGGAAATTTCATTTTTAAAATTCAATAAATCCCATGCTTTTAAATAAATGTAAATTAAAACTGCTACGGATTTGGAAACTTTGGTATGTTTAAAAATGTACATAAAATGTTCAGGTTTCAAACATCATGATCATTTCAGTAGAATGTCTGTTTGTAAATCAATCTTGTAGAACAATCGTCACCAATTGCCATTAATAATTAATTTATTTGCAACTTCCACATAGTAAATACACACTTTTCCAATAACAAAAAACGAACACGAAACATCAACGTTTATTTACATATTTACATTTCAAGAATCCCCACAAAAACCCGGCGATTGCCTGAGAAATCGACTTTAAATAATCTTCCGAGATGTCAGGTCACGTGACGAAGTAACTGTTTAATTATTGGTTCGTTCTTACAAAATTTGCTCACGTCACATAAGTTATTTCGCGCCGTGAACAAAATGGGAAAGGGAAAATATATAAAGTACCTAATGTCAGACCAAACTCTTCACACAAATGGCCAGTTTGCAATCTATCGACACAGAAAATTACAATTAACAAAGTGGCGTCTTCCCCAGAGTTACCTTATCTTGTATTACATTTAAATAAAACTGTACACATAAAGAACAGCTTTCAAACTATAAGTAATACTTTATACTTCATAACATTTTCGTAGACTTCCAAAAAACTGCTATAATTTATATATAAAAATGTATTTATTTTGTTTGGATTATGCACGAAATGAAAAAATATGAATTAAAAATATTGATTTAGTATAAAATGAAAATGCTAATTATACATATGAAAGCATGAAAAACAAAATTAACCATAAAACTGAAAAGGTCACAAGAAAGAATGTAAAAAAATGTTTTCTTAAATTTTGGGATTTTGTAGAACATTTCATAAAATCGTGAATAGCTAGTTTTTGTAATGCAGTGCATGTAGAATATGAAAGTTTTCTCATATTGCTAGCGATTTCTGAAGGTGGAATTGCGAACTTTGCTGAAAGGCAGGAAGAAAAGAACTTGGGAAAGTGAAAAGCCTAGGTAACGTGTATTTTCATCACATTTTTACAAAAGAAGTTCCGTCTAAAACTCTAAATCGAACTTTCCCGTGTACACCACCATCAAACTTATAATCTAGCTAACTCTCACTCTTTCTCATTTAGCTTTAGCTCTTAATTACGTTTTTCAACGCTCTTAAGACAGATTCATTCACTCAATAATTCTTTCATTCATTCACATATTCAGTTATTCATTCACTCATTTATGTGTTTACTCATTTATTCATTTATTTATTCTTTAATTTACTCATTCATTCCTTCACTTATTCATTTCTTTATTCATTCATGCAGAAATATACTTTCAAATCCAGATTTAAAAATTTCATGGAAAAATAGGTTCCTTTAGCTTTGGATGAGCTTGGTGTCTGTACATGTTTCACGTCGTAATCTCCTTCCGATAACGTTAATTCCAAACAAATTCGTCTGTTACATCAGTATTTTTGGGATTGAAATTTCACGGTAGGCGCTAATGTTAATTTTTTTGGAACTGCTCAAAATTAAACAAAACTTCAAATCAAAAAATATTTTACGTCGAGAGCTCCTTAAAATAAACTTATTCAAAATAACTTGGCTCTTATCTCGAAGGTTTCCATAATTTGGTACATGTTTTCCCATAGGCGCTAATGTCAAGTTTTTTGAACTTCAAATTTGAAAGAAAAAATATTGAAATCAATATGGAAATGAGATGCTCTCGCCTAGACCTTTCGAATACAAAAGAAAATTTTCGAATCGGGCAATTCCCTTAAAAGTTATTAGGAGGTGGCAGACAGACAGACCGACAGATCACACACTTCCCCGTCTCAAAACATTATTTTTATTTTTCAAATTACTTACTTATTTTTCTCATTTTTATATTTTTTAACTATATTTTTACGATACATTAAGCCTTCTTTCATAATAATAATAAAATTACACGTTAATTTAAAGCACAAATGAGCAATAAAATGCAGACATATGTTTCGGGATTGCATGGAATCCCTTTTTCAATGCGACAAGGAGCTTCTAGATGCAAAACATCCAAATGAAGCAGACAGAACAACAAAAACAAAGCTTATATAGCCTAAGAATTATCTGTAAACCAATGAGAATAAAGGCAGCGTGAAGTGGAAGTAGAAGTAGCAGGAAGACACCAATAAGAGAGCAACAAACGAATCCAGTTGAAAGTACAGGAAGTAAAAAGGAATATCAATAAAAATAAAGCAAAAAAGACGACAACATGCATAAAAATTGCAAAAATAATAAAATAAAATACAAAGAATAAAATTGAAATAAAAATAAGTACAGAAACCAAAACAAAATGCAAAACAAAGTACACATGTAAAGGAGGGGGAGGGGAGGGAGGGGAGGAAGGAGAAAAATAGACACAAAAAAGGAAAACAACAAGAAAACCTAGAAAGAACAACAAATTAAAGAAATTTATGCCAGACCTGTGAAAAATAAGGAGTTGAGGAAGAATCATTAACCAAATTAGAACTATTCCTGTTAATATGATAAGCTTCCCAAAAGTCAAGCTCTAAAGGGGAAGAACATTTTTGAATAATTTTACCAGAATTGAAATCAAAAGAGTGGTTGGAATTCCAACAATGTTGAGCAATGCTAGACTTATTTAACTCTTGCTTTCGTACATAACCTTTATGCTCATTTAAGCGAATTTTCAGAGCACGTTTTGTCTGCCCAATGTAAGAAAGGCCGCAACGGCAACTAATTTGGTAAATACCCCAAGTGTTAAGTTGATCGACAGGATCCTTAAGAGAAGAGAAGGAAAGTTTGTTACTAGGAGCAAAAACGACTTGAAATTGAAACCTTTTTAGGATTTTAGCAATACGGAAACTGACAGAATGAAAGAATGGTAACACAACCAAATTCTTTCTAGAAACCACATTATTGGGACCAGAAGTTTTCTTAGAAAGTTTGTTATGAATAGAATCAATTAAAGAGTGAGAAAATCCTCTATCAACAGCTACAGCTTTCAGATAGTTGAGTTCAATCTTGAGAAGCTCAGGAGAAGAGCAAATATTAATAGCACGATGGACCAGAGCATTAAAAGCCGAATATTTTTGGTTGGGAGGATGAGACGACAGTCTGTGAGGAGGTAAAGAAACAGCAAAAGGTTTACGATAGACAGAAGTAGTGAAACCAGACTCACTCTTAGAAATAAAGACATCAAGAAACCCGAGGCTACTATTAAGTTCTTTCTCACAAGAAAACTGGATATTAGGATCAATGGAGTTCATAATAGAAAGAGCATCATCAATACCTAACAAGTTACTGTCCGTTAGGACAAAACAATCATCCACATAACGAACATAAAATTGAAATTGCAATTTCTGGAACAGTTTTTCCTCAAAATAATGCATATAGAAATCACTTAAAATAGGACTAAGAGGACTTCCCATAGCCAAGCCATCTACCATAGCATAGAATTTACCATTAAATACAAAAGTGCTCTGTTGCAAGCACACACGAGTAAGGAAAACTAATTCCTCAATTTCCACAGAAGTAAAATGGAATTCAGAAAGCCTTTTCCTGAGGCAAGTCAAAGCGCCATCAACAGGAACATTAGTAAACAAAGAATTAACATCAAAAGAGGCCATAACTGAATTATTCGGAACGAAGTTATGAAGTTTCTTAACAAAATCGGTGGAATTTTTAACAGTGAAAACATTCTGACTTCTAAGTGGAGAAAACACAGAAACTAAATACTTGGAAAGTTTATATGAAGCAGTGCCAATATTGGAAACAATTGATCTGAAAGGAATACCTGCCTTGTGTACCTTTGGTAAAGCATAAAAACGTGCACAATTAGCAACAGAAGGAATCACAGACCGTTTAGCAATCAAAGGAATAGAATGAACAGACTTAACAGCAGAAGAAATAGCTTTTAACTCTTTGTCACTAGGATCTTTATATATTTCAGAATAAGGACCAGAAGCAATTAAGTCATCAGTTTTTTCAACATAAGATGATTTATTAAGAACAACAATCTGACCACCCTTGTCTGCTTTGGTAATGACCAAATCAGAATTGGAAACTAAATTATTGACACATCGTTTCACAGAATGGGTAAAACCAGTTCTTTCGAAATTTCCTTTGAATAGTAATGAAATCAATGCTCTGAAATGTAATAACAATTTTGCTTTGGCTAAAAAGCCTTCTTTTTCTGAACTTATTGCTCCGGTTGAAAAAGCTTTCAAATTTAGTGCCTTAACTTCCACTCAAAAAGAGTCGGTTCGGCATCTTATTGCTTCCAATGTTGATTTCAATTCAAAAGTTCCTAATACTGGTTTTACCCATTCTGTGAAACGATGTGTCAATAATTTAGTTTCCAATTCTGATTTGGTCATTACCAAAGCAGACAAGGGTGGTCAGATTGTTGTTCTTAATAAATCATCTTATGTTGAAAAAACTGATGACTTAATTGCTTCTGGTCCTTATTCTGAAATATATAAAGATCCTAGTGACAAAGAGTTAAAAGCTATTTCTTCTGCTGTTAAGTCTGTTCATTCTATTCCTTTGATTGCTAAACGGTCTGTGATTCCTTCTGTTGCTAATTGTGCACGTTTTTATGCTTTACCAAAGGTACACAAGGCAGGTATTCCTTTCAGACCAATTGTTTCCAATATTGGCACTGCTTCATATAAACTTTCCAAGTATTTAGTTTCTGTGTTTTCTCCACTTAGAAGTCAGAATGTTTTCACTGTTAAAAATTCCACCGATTTTGTTAAGAAACTTCATAACTTCGTTCCGAATAATTCAGTTATGGCCTCTTTTGATGTTAATTCTTTGTTTACTAATGTTCCTGTTGATGGCGCTTTGACTTGCCTCAGGAAAAGGCTTTCTGAATTCCATTTTACTTCTGTGGAAATTGAGGAATTAGTTTTCCTTACTCGTGTGTGCTTGCAACAGAGCACTTTTGTATTTAATGGTAAATTCTATGCTATGGTAGATAGCCTGGCTATGGGAAGTCCTCTTAGTCCTATTTTAAGTGATTTCTATATGCATTATTTTGAGGAAAAACTGTTCCAGAAATTGCAATTTCAATTTTATGTTCGTTATGTGGATGATTGTTTTGTCCTAACGGACAGTAACTTGTTAGGTATTGATGATGCTCTTTCTATTATGAACTCCATTGATCCTTATATCCAGTTTTCTTGTGAGAAAGAACTTAATAGTAGCCTCGGGTTTCTTGATGTCTTTATTTCTAAGAGTGAGTCTGGTTTCACTACTTCTGTCTATCGTAAACCTTTTGCTGTTTCTTTACCTCCTCACAGACTGTCGTCTCATCCTCCCAACCAAAAATATTCGGCTTTTAATGCTCTGGTCCATCGTGCTATTAATATTTGCTCTTCTCCTGAGCTTCTCAAGATTGAACTCAACTATCTGAAAGCTGTAGCTGTTGATAGAGGATTTTCTCACTCTTTAATTGATTCTATTCATAACAAACTTTCTAAGAAAACTTCTGGTCCCAATAATGTGGTTTCTAGAAAGAATTTGGTTGTGTTACCATTCTTTCATTCTGTCAGTTTCCGTATTGCTAAAATCCTAAAAAGGTTTCAATTTCAAGTCGTTTTTGCTCCTAGTAACAAACTTTCCTTCTCTTCTCTTAAGGATCCTGTCGATCAACTTAACACTTGGGGTATTTACCAAATTAGTTGCCGTTGCGGCCTTTCTTACATTGGGCAGACAAAACGTGCTCTGAAAATTCGCTTAAATGAGCATAAAGGTTATGTACGAAAGCAAGAGTTAAATAAGTCTAGCATTGCTCAACATTGTTGGAATTCCAACCACTCTTTTGATTTCAATTCTGGTAAAATTATTCAAAAATGTTCTTCCCCTTTAGAGCTTGACTTTTGGGAAGCTTATCATATTAACAGGAATAGTTCTAATTTGGTTAATGATTCTTCCTCAACTCCTTATTTTTCACAGGTCTGGCATAAATTTCTTTAATTTGTTGTTCTTTCTAGGTTTTCTTGTTGTTTTCCTTTTTTGTGTCTATTTTTCTCCTTCCTCCCCTCCCTCCCCTCCCCCTCCTTTACATGTGTACTTTGTTTTGCATTTTGTTTTGGTTTCTGTACTTATTTTTATTTCAATTTTATTCTTTGTATTTTATTTTATTATTTTTGCAATTTTTATGCATGTTGTCGTCTTTTTTGCTTTATTTTTATTGATATTCCTTTTTACTTCCTGTACTTTCAACTGGATTCGTTTGTTGCTCTCTTATTGGTGTCTTCCTGCTACTTCTACTTCCACTTCACGCTGCCTTTATTCTCATTGGTTTACAGATAATTCTTAGGCTATATAAGATTTGTTTTTGTTGTTCTGTCTGCTTCATTTGGATGTTTTGCATCTAGAAGCTCCTTGTCGCATTGAAAAAGGGATTCCATGCAATCCCGAAACATATGTCTGCATTTTATTGCTCATTTGTGCTTTAAATTAACGTGTAATTTTATTATTATTGTTTACTTGCACAAAGTTAAATTATTTTTAACCTTCTTTCATGCTTTTTCCCCCCTTTTCGTTAATTTTTACGGGAAATTAGTCCAAAAAGATCAAAACATTCTTCGTGTTCCTCTTCTTCTGTTTATTTATTCGAAATTGAATCTGAAATTTTCTTAAGCTTCACTCATAGTTCAATTGTTTTTATTTCATTTTCTTTCATTATCATTATAATTATTTCAATTATATGGAAGTAAAAGGAATGAATTTCGTAAAAAAAAAAGGGTAGAGTTTGAAGTAAACTTTTGTTTTTACCCAAAGCTATCGACCTATGTATTTATATTTAGCTAAACAATATGAGCACCGACCCTTTGAATCAAAAAAGTCCTTCTCAAGACATATATTCAAGCGGAAGCCTTTTTTTTTTATACAAATAAAACACAGTTTCGCTGTAAGAAATGTTAATTCCAAATTAAATAAAACTACAATACTTTTATCGTGACATGTCTACTTGAAACATAACTTATATGAGACATGTGCGAGACATTGTATGGTTACGTTCATTAGTTCATTGCATTAAGTTACCATTAAGTTCATTTGGCACTAAACGTATGCAAGATATTAACGCTGAAGAAATTGCCAAAGATTCAAAGCTGCATGCCACCGATTAATCAGTAACATAAACTAAAGTAAAATGATTAAAATAAACTGAAAAATATTCCAGACATATTTAAATGCAGCAGTAATATGCAATAATAGCCAACTGAGGGGACATGCGATAACTGACAGTCGATAAACGTGCCAAAATGAAAATATGTGCCAAATGTAAATTTGGCAAAAACGATTCAAATACAGAAACCTTGATCGATCTTTCATATCTAGGTTAGTGATGTGCCTAATTAAGAAATTTGTATAATTGAATGATCGAATATCGAGGGAGTCTGGTAATGGTATGACAAAAAAAACGAATGAACATTTCGAGTGATTTTTAGAATTAAATAAACCTCTCCGAAGCATTTCAGTTGTGTACGATTTTATGCGAATTTGTCAATTATGGCTATCACTAGTTTGAATTTGCATCCAAATATGGCATTCCCAAGAACGTTGCTGAAAACTCTTTGTAGGTTTTCAAACTGGTGAGCCTAGTTATCAAAACGATCCTCACATTGCAGGCGCGGAAAATATATTTGCATTTTTTAGACTTTTTTTTTTTTTCAAATGTTTCTTTTTGCATGATCGAATGCATGGGCTTTCAAAAAAAATATATGAAAAATTAATGAAACCTTCGGTGCATAGTTGGAAAAGTCACCAAAAGTCATGCAAAAAAGGGAAAATACAAGGCAAATTGACTTAGCAAAACTTAATCGCCATTGAATCTTTATGAGTTCGTTAATATTTGCAACTTCGTAATTTTTCCATACAAAAATGAAATTATTGCCAAATGCAGCCAATTTCTGCACTAACACATAATTGCCGAAAACTTCCTTTGTAGCTACGTTCAAACTAATATAACCGTTAATTATAATGCATACTATTTTTGCGGTGATGTTTATTTAGTCAGTTGTAAAGGCTTGTTTTATTGATACATTAAAAAAAAACTGAAGAACAAAGAATAAATTGGCACAATTTTAATGGGTCAAAAATGTGTAAAGTATTTTTTTTTTTTTTCATTAATGTAGAGGTGGACTTTAAAAATGATCATCTTTTTTTGGTAAAACTATAAAATTAATTCTATTTTAGATAACATAATATAACGACACTCTGTAACAACAAGTGTGCAATTTTAAATTTGTTTCTGTGATGCATGAGTTATTAAAAATGATAGTTCAAATCCTTCTTGGTCAAGTTGTTGCTTAACGCTTTGGAGGATGCCTTTTGTGTTTAGTATAACGTGGCACTGCAACAGTATTCTTTTTTCTCAGTGCGCTTGGAACTGGGGCTGTGTTCCTCCTTCTCTCGTTTCTTCGTCCTATGTGTTGTAGATGGTATACCAACGGAAACACGCATCCACCAGCAGGAATGATAGCACCGCTAAAAACTGAAGCTAATTCTTTGTCCCTTTTCACGGCTTCGTTGATATGGCGGGGTTGAATTCTTCGGGCATTGCTATTTCTAGCAGCATTCAAGGAGAGTTCTAAAATCTCCGCAATTACATATTGTATAACAGCTGTTAGAAATACTCCACCTTTATCACTGACCCTTTGCGCGTACGAGTGGACTTTGAGCATCAGCTTTATCCTTGCTACAGGAAAGGTTAGACCGGCTTTCACAGATTTCGTGACTCTTTCCATTACTTCTTAAATTATTGGCCGCTAATGAGATGATACTTTGAATCCTAGATTAATTGCATTTCGAAAAATGGGGAAATGATAATTATATCTTGAAGATTACTATCAATTAAAATCCGGATTGTATGATTGATTTTGAAACGTATGTTTTAATTCCATTTTATAAACGCTTTATTGTCACTCACAAGGAAAAATGGTATTATAATAAGACGATTAATTCAAAAGGCAAAACTAAATCAGAAAACTTATAGTAGGAGCAAAAATAAAAGTTTGCTGCAGCTCTGAAAGTAAATCTGAGTTTGAAAGCACGTGGAAGTATAAAACGAGAATACAAATAAGCGCAATTCTATTTTTCTGGTACCAGGCAGTCCAAGGAGATATAAAGCAAGAGAGCAAAAAATGTGGAGTGTGGCTGTGTCATGGACACGGTCGTGTGTTGTACGTGAATACGTTTATGTAACGTGTTATATTTTTTAACTAAAATATTTTCATTTATGTATTTAGAATAAAAGCATGTAGAAGCGATTTCCTCATCCATTTGCATAATTTCAACCGCTCCAGCTGCAGATGTACTGGCACCGTCGTAGATCCACACGGCTTCTTTTACGTTCCCGGCACGGCTTGACTCGGTCATATGGTGTTTTATTATCACCATTCGATTGTTCTTGAGAAGACCTTTCCAACCGATCTCTGTATTTGGTTTTGGCTTTACGACGTGTATATAAGCCGACATTATCTATACATTTTTGATATTTTTGTTTTCTAACACCTTATATTCAATGTCACTACTTTAAATAATGTTTTATATACAATCGATAGATTTTGACGACAGCTGATGATTAAAACTTAAACGAACATCGTAGTTTCTCCGAGTCAAAAGCTACTAATTGCAAATCTCTATACGCAGCAAAATAACCTCAAAATGGAGGTGCTTCCCTCTCCACCGCGCGATGTGTCACTGTTCTCGCTTATCGTAATGAATTCTTTGATCCTTTAGTGATCCAGTGGTATAATGTAATTTTGGATGCAGAGGATAGATTCGAAATTATAACGCCAAACTGTATCCCCCGATTTTGTTATCAGTAGATTTTTTGGATTGCCCCGTATGGTAGCAAATTTAAAGACGCATTCACGACAAAATGTGTGTCGTAACTTAAAGTTCTTATACTTATTCTTATCCAGGTTTAATGCAGGTGTGCGATGAATTTTCTGTCGGTATGTTAAACTGGTGATTTCTTGAAAAATACTACTTAGCAACTTTGACGTTGTATCTTACGATGTGCAGACATGAGACCTTATTACTATCACACACAAACAATTTTTCTTATTACTTATTTTTTCAGAATGAAAAGTATCCCTAGCCATTTTAACTCTAATTTCACTATCCACTTCATTCTTAACAAAATCAATTAACAAATCTAAATCTGTCTTACCCTCCGTATTTACAGCTGAACCTCTTTGTTGTTCCCACAACTTAACGATATCCATAGGTAGCGCAGATTCCACTAGCGGAAATAGAATATCTGCGTATTTATCTTTCGTTAATCCTAAGGATTCTAAAGATCTAAGCTGAGTTTGCAGTTTATCATATAAGCTCGCTAAGTCACTTTGGTTCTTAGTCATGATGAGTTGTAGCAGATCTCGTATGTAAACTTGAATGAGGACACTTTCTTTCCCGAACCTTTCTTTCAGATTTTCAATAGCTTTAGGATAGTTCTCTGTTGTGGCGGGGAAGCTATCAACAATTTCTCTTGGTTTTGTACCCGGAACTGTTGCTTGAATTAAATACTGAAATTTGTCCCGTTCGTCGATGCTCGGATCTAGATGTATTTTCTCGAATTGCGTCCAGAAGCTTAACCATTCTCTTGGATTACCGTCGAACTTCCTTAATTCAATTTTCGGTAACTTGTATTGGCATACAGCTTCGGCAGTTTGAAAATTACGGAATGAAGAATCTTCATATATTCCGGCGACCGGGGGACTCGCTTTTCCTTTCACCTTTAATTTCGCAGTGATATAATTTTTGTCGTATTTTTCACAAGCCTCGAATTCTTCCTCTTGTTGTTTTTCCGTTAGGTTTGCTTGTGAAAGAATGTCCCATGCTGCAGAATCAATTTCTTTTAATTGCTTGTATTTGGTAGTCAAAAGCTCAAATTCAATTTCAATTTCTTCAGCTTTTACTTCACTTGCTTCTAGCAAAACATCCAGATGATTCACAGTTCTTGTAAAAGCACTTCTTAAAACTGTCCGTTTCTGCTTCAGTGCTTCCATTTTCCAAAAACTTTACTTCTTATGCACGCCTTTGAAATCGCCCGATTTCCTTAATCCTGGCTGGCTCGCCACTAATAATTGTCGTAATTTAAAGTTCTTATACTTATTCTTATCCAGGTTTAATGCAGGTGTGCGATGAATTTTCTGTCGGTATGTTAAACTGGTGATTTCTTGAAAAATACTACTTAGCAACTTTGACGTTGTATCTTACGATGTGCAGACATGAGATCTTATTACTATCACACACAAACAATCTTTATTATTACCTTATTATTACATCACAACTTGCAATATCAACTTAAAGCAGTTTGGCCTTCCTGGCCCTTTTTTTCTCCCTGCTCCACCACATTCAGTGGTTTTATAGAAGTCATGGGGTGTTGCCAATCAGTCGAAAACAAAAGTTCTTCTGGCGGAATTTGCATATTCTCGCCTGTTGAGGGTCCTACGCAACAATGTGTATTCGGTTTGAAATTACTTCGACACAAATTGAATACTTTGGTTTCAACCCAAAGGATTCACTATTTTGTGCACTTTATCTTTATCTAAACAGGTAAAGCACTAAGTGTCGTCTTTTTAGCCTAGGGGACCGGCAATTTAAAATAGGATCGCTAGGGAACCGATAATTGAAAATAGGACCGCTAGGCCACCGACAGTTTAAAATAGGATCCGAAACACTAAGACACGATCGGATAAAGTGCTATACTGATCGATAGCATGCATTCCTTTAATCGGATTCTAGTCCGTAATCGCAGGATACGTAACAAGTGTAAAAAGCTCCTGGGCCACGATATGAATGTATATAAAGCCCTTACTTTGAAAGGTAGCATATATTAACGAGGAAAGTGGCTGTCCTCAGTATCTGAAAACTAGCAATTGTTGTTTTCTTGCAATTGTGTTTGCAATCGCGTATTGTTGTTTTCTGAACTTCGCATTTCATAACGTAATTACAGCCTTATTCACCACCAGATGTGAACCTGTGTCAAACACTCGAACCGGCGATTTAAACGCTTTGAATAGTTGAGGAAGCTTTGGATCTGTAGTTGAAAGGTTCAAATCTGCTGGGGGGACAAGGCCGTAAGTGTTATTACACCAACCATTGTTAGTCTCTATTTCTTCAATATTCACATTTAGGAGAGGGTGATTCAGAAAAAAACTAAATAATGTTTTATTGGCATAAACATAAAGTGTAAGTGAAAATGCGATAACTGGTCTAAAACGTTAGCCCCCTACTGAGAGACTTCTGGTGTTAAAGGCATTTAGAAAAACCCTTCTTATATATAACCTTAAAGTTCCAAAACAATGGCGTTTACAACTTCTACTCCGTTTTGCACCAAAAATATCAAATTACCGTCTAAGGCAAGAAAGGGTTAAAAATATACTTTCGGGTACCCCTTGGCGAAATTGGCGATTTTTGTTTGGCACCATTCCTGTTTGCAGCTTTGCAACACCGCTAAGCTTGGCGATCAACCGCAACCAGAACCTGGCGAAAATCAAGGGGTACCCAAGAGCAAAGTCTAATAACCGGCAGGAAATACTACGGCGCTAACACATAAGCTTTGGGAAAGTCCAAACTTTGCAGTCACATTTAGTGCAGTCTTTCTTAAGTTTGCAACTGGTATTGTATTTGCAATGATTGTCGCCAACAGAGACATCAGTGATAGAAATCATGTGCTGGCGATGTTATTTGATGCAACAAAATTACATATTAAATAAATTTAAATGCAGAAAATTGAATAATATTGGGTTTAAAACGCTTAATTTAGCGAAATTACAACTGAAGTTCTCGAAGTTAAACAAGTTGCCAACACAGGAAATATTCACAACCTATTTAAATTCATACAAGAAAATAGCATTGTTTATATCTCATTTTAGGATGTTCCTCTGCATGGCGAGCTCGGCGTCACGGATCCTGTAACTGTTAAATACCCTGTGATTCTTGTTAAGTGATAAAATGTTTTATAAAAATTGATAAGTAGATCACAAAAATGAAGAATTATGATGGTTCAGAAAGCTTTGAAGTGGATATTAATTTATTTTACGAAGAAATGTGACGAATTTTACATTTTTTAACATGGTGGTAAAATATCTTTTTGTTTTGGGTAACATAAGATCACGCACTCTGTAACAACATGGGTGTACTTATTTAAGGGGGTTGCAAAACTGAAATTTCATACACACACACAACATTAAGATGGTTTCAGTCAAGTATATGTTACGTCCTGCTCAAATCTTACTTGCTAAAGTTTCAGTTTTCTGCTTTGTACCTTTTCCCCTTTTGCAAGAACTTGACACTTATGCAGTTCTATTCCTCTTTCTTTCGTTTCTTCGTTGCATGTCTTGTTGCAGATGGTATTCTATCGGAAACACGCAACGACTAAATGGAATTATAGCACCACTAAATAATGAAGCTAATTCTCTGTCCCTTTTCACGGCTTCGTTGACATGGTGTGGCTGAATTCTTCGGGCATTGCTGTTTCTGGCAGCATTCAAGGAGAGCTCTAGAACTTCCGCGATTACATATTGAATGACAGCTGTTAGAAATACTCCAGCTTTGTCACTGACTCTATGCGCGTACGAGTTGACTTTGAGCATCTGCTTTATCCTTGCTACAGGAAAGGTTAGGCCAGCTTTGTGAGATTTCGTGGTTCGTCCTCTTTCCATAATTTTCCAAATTATTGACAAGTAAAAAAAGTATATGGCGCTTTGAATCCTAGATGAACGGCATTTCGAAAAAGAGAAAATGAAAATAATTTCTTAGAAGGATTACCTTACTGACATCAGTATTATGTGATCGATTTTAAAATTTTTTGATTCCATCGTATGAACTAGTTATTGCCACGTGTAACTAAACAACGTTAAAACATGATAGCTATTATAAAAGGCAGAAATTAAACCATGAGTTTAATTTCTGTTTCAGAGGAGCCTTTACTCAAAACTATTATAGTGATTACTTTTAATATTACATGTTTTTTTTTGGCAACGAATTACTTTTAACACACAATGAGTTTTATATTTATTAATAATTTACTTTAAATAAAATTTTACTAAATTTTAAAACAAATAGGCCAGCTTGCTCTTTAGTTTTTAGGCAAGATAAGGAAATAAAATTGAAAAGGACCAAAAATGTACGTTTGTTATTCCATTATTTCTATACTAATTGCTATAAAGCTCTCAGTTTTTAATCAGTTTCTTCTAGTGATTGATTTTGTGAATGAAAAAATGTAACTATTTTTTCAACTGTTAGTAAATCAGCATATTTCTTAACGTCACAATGACAAATTTTTGCCGTGATTGATTTTATTTTAGATATCGCATTTTCATTGCAACCTGGTCATTCATAGCTCAAACGATAGTGAAAATAGCAGTACTTAAGAATCAAATATGATTTATTTAGTTTTTCTAGTTTACACGCAGCAGATTTTTGTTTGCATTACCTTTTTTAAACTATTTGAGATTATTTAAATACTAATTGTAACGGAAACTTTTGTTAATTACCTATTTATTGAACAAAATTTTATATATGTCAACTTCAGATGAGTGCGAATAAAAAAGAAAACTAGATTTGAAAATTATGGTTAACTTTTTCTAAGGCCTCTCCCCGGAAAGTAGTTAGCTTTGAATTGTGGCCCGCTTTCACTGAACTTGTAATGTGGTTTATTATGTTAAATAGACACTAAATATTCAATCTTCATAAAATTTACAGTTAAAATTCACGATAAATTCTGGATTAAAAAAAATCAGAAATTCAATAATAACGACTAAATAATGTAATGTTAGTTGTAATACAAAATTATAACTTTTATACCATTCTTTTCTAATTATATCAAGTAATCATATTTTGTTGAAACTCTTAATTTAAAATTAAGGCAAAATGCAGCAAAGGCTTCAAAACAACCTTAAAGTTTTAAAGTTGATTTTTTACACATTTTATGTTCATATACCACCATTCTGTCGAGAACACATAAACAAAAATAAGTAGAAGATCAATTTCCTCTAACCTTTTCATAACATTTAATATCAGACTTATCATTTCTTGTTAGTTGTTAATTTATGCATTGTTTTCCTTTTTAATGTAATAAATTCTGCACAGTCGGCTTTAGACAGAGATAATTTCATTTATAACTTTCAAAAATAAGATTACATCTATGATAAAAATCACAGAGTTGAATTACTTAAATTTCCTCCGCCTCGAAAAATTAAGCCTTAGATCGCATAGGTTATTAAAGTATTTTTATAAGAAGATTGCTCTATTTGTTGCATAAAATTTTGAAGCATCAACTTAATTAGTCACCTGAAATACTTCTAAGCTCTGGATTAGTTTCTTATATTGGTGTCTTGTTTGTGTAATGACGCTCGGATTGCTAAACTGATATCTCAGTCCTCTGCAAAGTTATTAATTAAAAAACGATACATTTTAAATGGCTTTTGTCCTGATTTTTTGTATGCTTTGGGGATTACTTACGTATTTAATTTCAATTATATTTCATTTTTTAATTATTTTCTTATTTTTGTAATCTTTTATGTACTTTTATGAAATACAAAAATTAGGGGAAAATATATTAACAAAAAAAGTTTGAAGTTAGGTCAAACCTTACAGAGAAAAAATAATACCAACAAGAACTGTGTTTAATGTGGAACAAGAGAAACAATATCGCATTTCAGACTTTGAAATTCAGATTTTTAAAGTCCACCATTTCGTTAAACTTCGAAAAAAAATATTTTATCATTATTTATGATGCATAATTAAATGACTCTTCTAATATTCAATGGAGAACAAAGGTAACGTTAACTTATAACTTATTTACGGGCTGCGTGAAATTTTAATATTGTCAAAAGACATAAAACTAGTTTTTTGACACGATCCTACGAGCGCGTAAGCAAAAGCCTTACCACATCGCGAAGAATAAGTTAAGCTTCTTCTCTGGCACTGTAGGGTACTATCAGCATATTTTCTGGTAATATTAAAATTTTGCACAGTTCCCGAATAACATTTATCTCAACTTTTGTTGGATATTGAATATTAGATGCGTGGGTGATTCTGAGCAAAAAAAAAATCTGAACTTAACATGAACTTTTGGAAAAAGTATGGATTAAGAGTTAAAAATAAAAATAATGTAGTTAGATGACTACGTAAGGTAGCATATGGTAAAATACCTTCTAACTTTTAAAACAGCTCAAATATTTACAGGATGCAAAAGGATTGTAACACACGGCACGCTAATTTTCAGCGAATAACGTATTCGATGTTGGCATGCTTCCAAAATATAATTTTTACTTATAACGTATAAAAATTTTTAAAAAATCAATTAAAATATTCGCCATCTTTAAAGGATCATGCAAAGTTGTCGCCGATTTCACGGTGCAATTGTAAGAATTTTAATTAATGTGGGATCAATGATGAAGGAAGGAGGGGCAGCTAGAAATCTAATTTTCTCACACAGTAAAATATGCAAGTAACGGTTTCGCAGTGATAATATTGGTTGCCAAGAACTTTGCTGATAAATCAAAATGTTAAGCTTAATTTTAAAACATTGGGAAATTATTAACAACTATTTTAAAAAGCGGAAGAAATAAACTAAAAAACGGAAGATCGGGAGATTGGATGTAAAGCGGTAGTCTACTTAAATAATTGGGAGAGTTGGCAACTCTGCATCGTCAAACAAATATTAAGATTAATTAATTGGAAAAGTTTCGGAAAACCGAATTAATATTCAATTTTTGGATCAGGTTCTCAGAAATTTTCGGAAACTTCGGAGAATTTCGAATCAGAATCCCCCTTATAGATGAGACACATGATTATGAATTACAATTATTACATTACAGAACCTTTCTTCCGGTGTTCAGAAAACCGAAAATCTCTTTCCCGAAATTATTATTACGGACCGTTCATAAATGATGTCACGCTTTTTCCCCACATCTTTGACACCCCTCCCCCCTCTGTCACAAAATATCACACTTCAATGGACCCCCTTCCCCCTTTGTCACATGTCACGCTATGTTGCATAAGCAGGGATGTCCCACTTCTTGTTACACCCTCTCCTCCCCTTGTCACACTTTTTCACAGTTTCACCAACACCCCCTCGAAGCGTGACATCATTTATGAATGATCCCTTAAAATAAGAAGAGTTACATTAGATTTATGCTTACTATATTACTGTTGGTCATAAATTGGCAAAAGGCGGTACGTATTCTGACACGGACAGCTAATTTGTATAATCTCTTTCAGATAATCTTTTGCATCATATTTGCAAATCGGCTTATGATGCGTACTGATGTCATAATGAGAAGAGAAGAGATTCGATAGGTAACAGAAACTAATTAGAGACTTGTTGCCTACCAGTTTGCCCATGTAGGCGAATAAGGAACTTCGAATATACGACTGTGTGTAACGAAATCCCACCTCAGGATAGAATCCGATTTGGGTGATCCTTGTTTACGGAACAATGGAATATACGGAGAGAGGAGGTAGAATCAAACCTAGACAGGAATTCCGGTTTGAGCATTGCCATGTTTCCGTTTCACGACGAACATTTGCGTGCCTTTTCCTGGATTTGTCCGTTCTAAATTTGGGATCATGGTCAGGAAACATAAGATGAGATCGCCGCTTTTGGACGCACGTTGGAAATTGATTCGATTTGTGCCCTTTAGCTATAAATCTTAACGGAATTTGACCCGAGAATTTGTCTTAGTTTTTATTTAAAATATCATACAAGAGAACGCATCAGTTCTATAAAAAGATTTTACATCCTTTTAAATTTAAATTATTTCAAAATTTAATACTTATAATGAATATTTTTCTCTGCACTTTATCGTGTACGTTTTGAATTGCTTTATAATGATTTTTTAACCGACTTCACAAAGGAAGGAGGTTATACATTCATACTGTATGGTATGTATGTGGGGTTTTTTTTTTTTTTTTTTTTTTTTTTTTTGTCCACTCATAACTTCACACCGGATGAACCGATTTTCAGGATTTTTTGTTTTGTTTTGTTTTTGTTTTTTTATCGATCGCGGGTGGTTTCCCATACGTCCCGTACCTTCGTTTGACCATATTTGATTCATAGAACAAAAGTTATGGGCAGAAATGTAGTATGTTTTTTTTTTTTGTTTTTTTATCCATAACTTTTGATTGAATGAACCGATTTTGATGATTCTTTCTTTAATCGATAGAGGGTCATCTAACTCAAATATCGTACATCAATCTGACTACATTTGTTTTTTAGAAAAAAGGTTGCGGGTGAGAAATAGGTATTTTTATTTTAATTGCAAAGGCTTGGCTTGATATTTCTTTGTTGGGAAAACTTTTAGTAAATAAAAAGTTATTTTTTGAAAAGTGTTTGTTGCCATTGTGCTACAATATTAAAAGCAATTACAGCAAGAGTTTGACTGAAGGATTCTTTGAGGCAAAAATTAAATCCAATCAGTTTGTTTGCTAAAATCGACTTCAAAACGGAATTTTTCATACAAATGATTAGTTTTTAGGGCCATTTATTCAAAGAATGTCTGCTCTTTGATATGGATTTTAAAAAAAATAGAGTATTTACATAGAAAATGTATTTACGCTAAAAAGAATAAAATAAAATATTTTTTATAAAAAAAATAGAACCGACTTCAAATTATAAATTGCGCTAAAAACTTAAAAAATAAATTAATTTTTTAAACAACATTGATGTGACTTTTAAACATAGTTTTAGAAGTCGGTGCAAAATTATGAGTCTAATTACCATTACACCATTTACTACTTCATATTTGAACTGTTGCTAATTCTGGGAAAATATATATATTTGTAATTGATTTATGATTACAAAAGATTTCATCTATCCTAATTTTGCACCGACTCCTAAAACTATGTTTAAAAGTTACATCGATGTTGTTTAAAAAAATAATTTATTTTTCACTTTTTAGCGCAATTTATAATTTGAAGTCGGTTCTATTTTTTATAAAAAGTATTTTATTAATCTAACTTATCAACATAATACTTTAAAAACATAAATCCAATCGTGAGATTATTAGGCTTTCTAAAGTCATTAAGTAAAAAAAAAACTAACTGAAACAAAACTAAAATATTTGCATTCAATTGTTTTTTTTTTTTTTTTTTTTTTTGTTATTTAATACAAAAATCAAACACTCTTTAGGTCTTTTAAAATACACGTAAGAAAAGTCTGCAAATGGTTGTTTTCACTTTTCTGATTTTGTAATAGATGTTGTTTTACATTAATGCGAGGTATGGTTAGGCCACATTTCGTTTTCATTCTTCAAGAACCTGCGTCTTTCTTCCTCAACTGAAAAGTTAGCTGTTCTTCGCGCTGAGTTTTGTTCCTCTATTTATCCTGGCTCTCAAATAGAGGCATTACAAACTATTTAATTTCATTTCTTTCTTACTGTATAATTTAGACAGCTTTCAAATTTTCTCCATTTTTTTTTTTTTTTTTTCAATGAATTTCTTAAGCAAACTGAGTCAGGCAAATGAAGGGAGGATGAAAACATGCAAGTTATGATTAACTAACTCTGTCAGAATAAATCAATGTCCGTAAGTGAGTATTTTTAGTACGTTGTTAACGAATTTATGTCAGCAATTATTAACTCAGTCACGTAACTTTATTTACAAAGAAAAATTACAATAAAATAACAAGATTTAATTTCATAACAATTACTTTTAGGTGCAAAGGTTTTGTTAAAATTGTCGTGAAATTCTTTGCCTCACACACAGTACAGACAGATAAGGTTGTTTTATTTTTCCTGATTTTAAAATTGGTGTTGTTTGACATTAATGCGACAAATGGTTAGGCTACAGTTTATCCTCAATCTTCAAGAACTTGAGTCTTTCTTTCTTTCTTCCTCAAGTGAAGAGTTAGCTGTTCCTCGCGCTGAGTTTTCTTCCTGTATTTAACCCCTTGACATGCAAATTAAATGGAACTTGATGCGACCAAAAAATAGTATTTAATTTCACATAACTGAACAGTTACGTGAAAGCTGAGACAGAGTATTTTATTTTGAAATTTGGATTTTTTTTAACTAGATTGCTGTTAACAAAAAACATCTAAATAACATTAAAAAATAATAATTTCTCGTCAAAGTCAGCAGAGGCCCATGAAATGAATGACGAGTCAGACTCGTCATTTCATGTCAACTGGTTAAAATACTTGCTCTCATAGAAGCATTACCAAACATTTCTAATTTCATTTTTTTTTTATTTTACAGTACAATCGAGACAGCTTCCAAATTTTGTCGATAATTTCAATGACTTCCTTATGCAAACTGATTTAGGCAAATGAAGAGCTGGTAAAAACATGTAAATTATGATTAACTAGCTTTGCAAGAACGAATTAACGTTTGTACGTGAATATTTTTAGTACGTTGTTAACGAATTTATGTCAGCAATTATTAATACTTAACCACACAATTTTATTTATGTAAAAATTAATAAATATATAAAATAAAATAACAAGATTTAATTCCATAAAAACTACTTCTAGGTGCAAAGTTTTGTCAAAATTGGCATGAAACTATTTGTCTTACGCACACTACAGACAGACATACTTCTCATTTTATTACTTTAAAAATAAATGAAACCAATGAAAAAATGAATACTTCAAGGTAATTAAATTGCTTTTGCATTAGATTATCAATGTTAAAACTTTCAAAGTAAATTTTGAATCCCAACTTTCATTTTCGTTCTGTATGTGAGTTTTTTTTTTCAATAAAATGCATTAAAAAGTAGTAAGTTTCACGCACAAAATCAACATACATAGTCTCCAATTGCTGAAGTTTAGAATAAACTTCCATGCTTCAAAATAGGAATGTATGATTTCACGAATGTGCATTAATTAACGATTCTGTTAACAATGGAGCAACAAAGGTTTGATAACACAATCAATCTTTTCAGAAACATTTGTATCATTTCCCCTGAGTACTACCAAAACCCGATAGATTTACTGACGTACAAACCGAAATTCATATGCATATTTTTTCGAATTTAATTTATGGTTTATTTTCGGAATGTAAAAGAACTGTGCTTATCACGCAAAATTTGCAACTAAAGCTTCGCGGAATTATTTTCTAAAAGGGAACTTCATCACGTATATGAATTATTTTATTGCAAAGAATACTTGATTCAATTATATGTTACACATACATTTTCATTTTCAAAGAAAAGTATAGCCTTGAGACAAAAAAACAGAGTATTTTGATAATGTTGCTGATGAATAATTATAGATGGTGCAAAGAATAAAAGTATTAAAATACAAAACTTGCAATGACAATTGCAAACACTCGATTTGAAGCTCTTCAATGATTTTTCCCCCATTAAACTATAAACATAAAGAGTATGCCGAGATTTTGACTGAAAAAAAATTTTGCATTTATTATTTCATTCAATTATTGCGTTTTATTTTTGAAATAGTTTTTTTCTAAGGAAATGAAAGTTAGAACGCGGTAGAAAGAAAAAGAAAAAAAAAGTTTCATTTCAAGTGCAAAAAATTGCATAAAATGACGAAAATTAAAAACAGAAGAGACAAAAAAATTTTTTTTAAAAAAATGAATAAAAAATTAAAAACAAGACGTTTTACGCAAAGAAGAAAAATGGCAGGAGAAAAAAACATAGTCCCAAGGTTTAAGCTCATTTGAATGATTCTAAGAAAAAAGAATATTGTGATAGCCGTGGAGAGAGAGTTTAACTGAAATATGCTTTAATCAACGTAGTATGTTTATTCATAGGTTCAAATGCCAAATGAAAATCAAGAGTGTCACCTCTAAAAATTACTAAAATTACCTTAAATCGCGAAATTTAAAAAATAAAGTTGAACATTTTAAGTATATATGCGTATACGAATTAGGGTGGAGCGAAAAAACATTTTTCTTTTGTCGAAACCGTACAGGGAAGGGGGTTGTTCAAAAGTTGTGCATTAGGTAACATACTTCCATAAAAAAAAAAAATTGAATACTTTGATTATTCGCAAGAGTGTTGAAAAATGCAGTCTATGCAGACCAAATATCAAGTTAGTGTTCTAAGCTCCCCAGGAACATCCAAATAATTTATTTGCGCAGTACTCACGAACTTTTAAAGCCCTAACTTTGGGTGGACCCTACTGCTTTAGTTGTAATGTGTGGGGTCTGAAACTTTATCAATCTTAGTTCCATACATATACGAAGTAGTGTACCAAATTTTGCAAATATTTTGGATGATTTCAAAAATTTGGACATACGGACACAGAATGACCAATACCTATTTCAGTAACATGTATTGCATTAAAAACTAAATTTTGAACCTTAATGCGTTAAACACTACTTTGTGTTTGAAACATGATTATTTTAGTAGGAGTGAAAACACAGTTGGCTTATTTATTAGACCTCAAATCAATGACCAAAATTTTAAAATTCTAACAGCATCGGAAAGCAACAAGCCCCGATACGCTTATTTTAATTAGTCTAGGGCAAGATGAATCCATTTTCATGTGCAAGTGAGAAACTGTTGGTATGAGGAATGTGCCGTACTATGTACTCGTTTTGATTCGTTTCACATACTTTATTTCTTCCGAGCAGATGTTATATGCCAGTTTATAAATCTGGTTGCTTCAACAAACAGAGAAGCTACCATTCTGATTGGCGTGCTATTAAACGCACCTGAAAACCGAACTTGCCTAAAATTCGAATTGATTCGTCTTTTTTTGCAATTGTCTTTTCTGTTGCAGAAGTACCCAGTGTCAAAACTCCATGGCCGGACTGAACATGCATGTTCCTCCGTTGTGACCTATATTTCTTCAAAATTACAACCAAAATTAATTTGTAAAATTCCAGCTTTTAGAAACATGGAATTGAACTAAAAGTAAACTGTAACCACAAAGCGAAACAATAAATACGCAAAAAATGCAAATTTATGTATAACATGCATAATGTTACCTTGACGCATTGCCGTAAAAAATCGAGAAATAATGAAATGAAAACTAGATTTGCAACGAAGGTGATATTTTGTTTAGTTTAAAATTCATTTATTGATCTGTCTGAAATAAGGTTTGGCTAACATCTAAATTTATACTACATTTTTAGAGGATGAATTAACTGAAAAAAATTCCATTCATATGTAAATGTTTCATTAGCATGTTAATTAATATTTTAAAACCCTACAAAGATCCATTCGATCCATGACACGGTTTTTAAAATTTTGAACAAAAACTTCTTACAAGGAAAACTGCTTCATTTTTGAGGCATGTGACGTTTAAGTCCAAAACTT
This sequence comes from Octonoba sinensis, assembly GCA_038502835.1. NCBI lineage: Eukaryota > Metazoa > Arthropoda > Arachnida > Araneae > Uloboridae > Octonoba > Octonoba sinensis. The sequence goes on along the minus strand of CM076602.1, from coordinate 103,226,059 downwards.
AATTTTTTTGTTCTTGAAAGCAAACTAGCTTGATTTTATAGCAACTTAAAAAGAACTTTTAAAAAGTTAAAAATTCAGTCCTTTCAATGCCGTTTTTTGAACCTTCCCCATATACATAAACAAAAATATGCCAGACTCCTTATGTAAAATTTTTCATTAGATTTAGCAATTATAAAAAAATTACCAGACCTCGGCTTATATTTCCTTTTACAAATGATAATGCCTGCAAAGTGCTTCTTCAAGATATTAAAAGGTTACACATTAAAACAGAAAATACATTAAATTGCAAATATTACATTTATGATTTGCATCTAATAAATTATTTTTCGCAATAAAATTTCATTTGAAAATGAATCTCTTTTATATCAAAAATGTTAAAAAGAAAGCCGCCTGGGATTAGATTTTTTTCCTTCTTCCTTTTTCCCTTCTTAATAAAATTTCATTAATATGCTCTTAACCGATAGACCCCCCCACCCATACAGGGAATTCAGTAATAAATACCCTTGCTGTTTACAGGAAGGAAAATTTCTTGCAAAAAATTTAGGAACAGAGCAAGTTTGTGAGTTGCACAGCATGACACAAACTGCCACTTCTATCGGCATTCAGGGAACGTCTTTCCATGTTTAACACAAAATTTCACAGAAACTTGTTAACTCGCACAAATCTGCTACACACAGAAATCACAAAATGGTGCTGCAGCACTGTTATAAAAACCAACCCACTAAGACAGCGAGGAACAAGAAATGTAAATGTGGTTTTGAAATGCAATTTGTAAAATTCTATAGCTTGTAAGCGCTTCGCAATTATTCAAAACGTTTCAGCTCAACGTGATCCACAGCAATTGGCTCACCCAAATGGTTGCTCACTTTTTCAGGTCATGTGCTGAAGTTGTTTCTTGTCTTTGTGATGTCATGCTCACACTCGCATGTTCTAGTCTGGACAGTCTATAAATGTCACTCTTTTTCCTATATATTTGATTCCCTCCCCCTTGTCACAAAATGTCACACTTTAATGGACCCCCTACCCCTCGCTTTGTCCCATGTCACACTATGTTGCATAAGCATGATATCACACTTCTAGTAACCCCCTCCCCCCGTGAAGCGTGACATCATTTATAAATGATAACTAAAGAGTGTTCTACAAATTGAAAATAAAATGAATTACTATAAAAAAAGTTTGAAAAGTGAATAAAAAATACACAATTTGGGTAAGACGGGTATACATGCAGAAAAAATTAGTATTGCTATGAGTAGCAATGAAATTTTATACAGAAAGTTGCATCAGAGCATAAGCAATGAATTTCATTTAATACTTTATTTGATTCATAATACATTCAATCTGTGCACTTCATAACAGGCAGTTTACATGACAAACATGTATGACACTATCTTGCTTTAGTATATACATATTCTATTGCTATAATACACTTTTCGTAGATAATAAAAGTTTAAACATTTTGTACTTTCAAGCAACACTACGATAAATATGTTTATTCTTTGGCAATTTTACAGAATAAGCACTATGATAAGATACAAATACATAATATCAAAGTTACAGTAAAGAGTGCATTACAAAGATGCAAGAAAAAAGTTTATCAGTAGAAAGGCTTAATTTTCTATAAAATAAGAAACAAATCTGAAATTACAACTCATATTTTTAAGCACCTTCAATTTTATTTGACACTAAAGATAATCCGCACAAAAATGATCCAACACTTTTTTTTTTTTAAATTTATGTTTTTCCGACACTCCTTCAACATAAAGAAGCACCATACTATACAGGCCTTTTGCAATAGAGTGTAAAATGCTTTAGCAATATGAAGTATATAAAAGATTAAGTTAAAATTAGACAATGAAGCAAGCTTTCTGTTTGTATAAAAATTATCAGCATTATGAAAATATTGCTGTTAAATATATATATGCAGTCAGTTGAATTGCTGTGAAAAATAGAAAAATTCATCATAAAACTTTGGTACATAAGAGTGCAAAATTTTTTATAAAAATTATATTAAAAAATTCACGAATCTTGTCCAAATCTATCACATGATTTGACCTGATGAGATGGTAAAATGATGGTCTTTCGATTACCTTCAGTTAAAAAACAGTTCTATCTAACTATTCAGTCATGTTCTTAAACAATTCCAAACTTAAAACTTTAAATAATTAATGGAAACAAAATCTGAAATTTTTGCAGCTTGAACATTTGCGCTATTTGCTTCAAAATGAGATTCTGTTCTTTCAAATTATCCTTTTTCAGTTTTATGAGCACACGGTGATAAATTTTTGAATGTTATGCAAAATTTTAATTCTATCTTGAAATACTTAACTAGGAAAGATCCAATTGATAGAGTCCATCACATTAACTGAGAGTTGAGGGAGAGGATAAGGTTATTTATATTTTCTGCTTCAGGTTTTCGAAAGGTAATCTCTTTCATAAACAAAATTTTCAATCCTAAGAAGTATTAATGAGATAAACAGAAACAATACCAGAAAATGTAACAATATATCATTTAAATATTGCAAAAGAATCATAAACACAGTTGAACATTATTTTAGTGACATCATTCTAGTGATAAGTGTGTTATGTTAAGAAATTCAAGATCTTTCATTTATTCAGAAACAGCATTGATGATGGCTTATAACATAGGTTTCTCAACTTAGGAGAACTTAGGAATAAAGGGGGTCACAATCATATTGAAAAAGACAATTAACATCATTTCAGTGAATAAAGTATCCTAATAACCAATGCTTACAAAGGTCGGTAATGTACAAATAAAATATTGTAGCAAGGGAAATATTTTTTCTGCTTTTAAGGGGGTCACAAAGCTGAAAAGGTTAAATGATAGCTTATAGCATTACTGAGCTATAGTGACAAACATTTTGGGCCTTAAAATGATGCTATAACAAGATCTTCAGTGTATATAATGTCCTTTCTGACAATGACCATACACCCTTGAATTTTGGGGGACATTCTCCAAATTAAGATTTATTTGATGCTATGTCCTCAAATATACTGCAAATAATAGTATTTTTAGACAAGAACGTGGGGATGAACAAAAAACCCAAATTTAAACATTTGCATTTATTTACTTATTTATTTTGGAAGGGGGGTAGGACAAGTAGCTTGCAGTAAAATTTGAAAATGATACAGTCGTTCAGTGGCTTCATAAGTTTGACGACCATTGGCTTACAGGAACAGGTAAAAAAGAATGAAATTATGCATATATCTACATCTACAATAAACCGAGATGTAGCTTTGCACACAAGTGCCGTATATAACTTTGTAAAACTACTTTCTTTGCATCCAAATTTAAAAACATTTTAAATTGTGAAGACAATTATAGACTAAATTTATTGATGTTGAAAAAGAAAAGAGATGTCAGTACATACATAAGAATTATCTTATTTTTTTTTTCTTTAAATTCAACATATTGCATGTTTATGCATATAATAAAATGTGAATGTTATTCATAAATGTATGGCACCTTGAAAATCTGGAGACAAAAATAGAAGAAAATTATCTTGATAGCATGATGAACATTAAAAAGGATATTTTCTCTCCAATGAAAATAGTATTTTACAATAATGTACAAAAACAAAAGCAATAAAATATCAAACAAATATTAAAACATAGAAAATAAAAATACTCAAAAATACAGTAACATTATATAACAGCTTTTCCACTTGACTAGATCTAGTGTGCTTTACATTGAAAACACAACTTAAACCCTATAATATTCAAAACTGAAAAATAAAGCAAATAAGTTTTGCAAATGAAAAAACATTTGCTATAAATCAAGTTAGTTCTTTTTAACATTTTCAACTAAAAACAATTGGCCATAAAAAATACAATCTTTTTTTTAATATTAATATACTTCAATACATACTGGCCGGACTAATTCCTTTAATATGTAGGCAACAAAAATGATAAGCAGATGTAAATATATTGAATTAATGAAATACTAAGTGATGCAGATAATTTAACTAATAATATGAATTTTTCGATTTTTCGATTTTTCTTTTTTTTTGAAGAAGAAAAAAAAACCTCGAATCATTTAAATATAACATACAGATTTTTAATTCTAAGGCATTTTTGCATATACATGACTAATAAAAAAAATTGAATAGAAGACATCAAAATTAAATGTTTCCAGACATAATTTATAACATGGTATGCCACCAAAATATCCACCACACAAAAGAATTTAAAAAAAAAACATATACATGCATTGCTAAATTTGTAAAAAAACTATGGTTTGAAATACAGGAATCCCTTAACATTTGCTAGTTTTTATTATTTCCGGACATACAATTGAGGAAAAACTTAACTTTTGCGACCAAGTACCTCGATTATGTACAAAAACTTTCATTTAGCTTTTGTTTCTTTGGGCAGACAGCAGAGAGCAGAGATACAAATTTTTGATAGAAGTGAACTACTCACCCATCAATTTTTAAGTGTCGCACATTTTGAATTTTTCATTAACTTTGATAAGATTTTATTTCTCTATTTAATATGAAGACATTTTCAATGTATAACAGATTTTTTTTTAACATTCTGCTGTTATGAAAAAAGTTCAGGAATTTAACTGTCTTTTCACTATAGGGTCTCAATATTCACAAACGTGACACTTGCAAAGTTACCCCAGAATGTAACTCCTTGAAAATTAAAAGATTACTCACAAAAGTTTGCAATGCTTGTTTTCTGTAACATAGCTGTTTAAAAGCAAAAATAGAGAAAAATAGAAACTTTTTTTATTAACATAATTATAAAAAAATTTCATGAAGAATAAAAAATAAAAATCACAACAAATTTTTTAACATCATTCCAAATTACAACCATTTTTTATAACCTTTCAAAGAATATACGATTGTGCCAGAGCAATAGCAACCCAAATATAAAATATTCACAGTATATTTTACTCATTCCTATATCCTGTTAAGATTATCTTCGACATAGAGCACAACCTAAGCTGAAAATTCTCATATTATCACTTTGTTGTGATATTATCAAATTAAATAAAATTTACTAAAAGATCAAACTCGAAAAGCTCAACTTCACAAAAGCATCAGGAGCAATTTTGTTCATTTATTTTCTAATACAATTATGCGGTAAAGAATATGGAATCGGAAACTAAACCACTTAAAAGAAGGGGAAACGAAAAAAAAATGGCATATGTGTACAAAAACACTGATTACTGAGATAAATTAAAAATATAAGAAAATATTTAATATTAATATTATAAAATTATAACATGTATTTTCCAAGCATGAATCAACAATCATGCATTGTAAAACAAGTTTTTGAAGTATTACATTTTATCAATTATGATAAATTATAATTTTAAAAACCCTAATATAAAAATAACTGCATTAGTCATTTCATATTTCAAGCAAACATTCTGAAAATTCAAGTGAAGGTGTGAGCTAGCGACAACATTTCGTTATCATATGATAATGAAGTGAATGAAAATGTTTCGAAGCGAAAAGTATACAAAATTAAATCACAAGAGAAAGGCACAAACTATAGGTACAAAACTTCACATGTTAAGCATCTGGTAAATACATCAATGTCAAGATCATGAAAACAGCAACAACAAGAAAAATAGTGGAGTGAAAAAGGTATTTAATAATGTAAAAGACAATAGTGTCTTTCAATAAAATATATACAAAAAGCATGGCATGCACAATACACAGGCAAGTCAAACCATCAAAAATAATTTTCCAGATCTCAGTTGAAGAATATATTTTATCCATGAATTTTCACATAGCTGCCTGAGCAAGTTTCATGCTCTGAAAAATAAATTGAAAAATTGTTATGCAATTACAATATTCAAACATGTTTACCAAGAGAACATACATTGCTTCAGGAGAAGTTGAAGTCCTCTACAATACTGCACAGCACAAAATCTTAATAAATGAAATGAAATTCAGTAAAATTATTAGTAGTATTTACAAATGAACTCTTTGCAGCTAAATTCAACTATTAAGTTATTTTATTATTTTTTTTAAATCAATAAGAAATAAAGACATTTTTCTGCTACCTAAACATTTAACTTTTCCTGTGAGTTGCAAAACATTTAACAACAAATGCTAATTATCTCTGAGTGTGATTGTAACTTCTCCTCACTTTTTAAAGAAGTGTACCAAAACTTTTTTGAATTTTAAAAATTTTACTTTAGCAAAAAGAAAAAACAGTTCAGCCTTAAATATTCCTTCCATTTTTAAATAAATCCTCACTTCTAATTTCAATATGATTCACAAAAATAAACAAATCAAATCAATTAAGAATGTTGCAAAGCAGAAGATGCTGTGTTATACAGTTGTTTCCCCTATTTCTCTCCAGTCAATTGCATCAATACCTCTATAATTTGAATCCTGACACACTGTTCACTTCTAATTTTAGGTCCAGAGATCTGTATAACAGCAGAAATTATATACTAAAAAAAATATAACTTTTTATGCCAATAGTCAGAATCATCAAGACAATGAAGCTTAGTTTTCTCAGACATTGGGAAACAGAGGTGAAAACGTGACTTTTAATGTCTTAAATCATAAAGAAAATGTTTCCGGTGATTTTAGTATTTATTAAAACTGAGATTCATAAACAAAGGAACTTGGCATACACTAAAAGTCATTTTATGGATTAAATTTCACAATTTAGAAAGACAATCATTTAAAGATTGTAAGATGGTTAATATTAATGGTGTCTAAAAACTTATGACGCGATGTAATTCATAAGGTTATCATAAATCCTGCAGTTACAGTAAAGCAAACTCCAAAATCTTCAAATCTGCACACAGCATAATGATAGCGAATTTATATCTAAAGAAATTTATTATCCCTTCGACTTTTGTTCTAACTCTTTTCCCAAAAAGTCAGAAACTTAAATCATCTCATTCATTAGTGCCAAATTTGTTGCCACCAAGTGATTGCCAATTACTTCACTTGTAGTTCTTTTCTTTACTCTAGAAAATCAGAGTAACATCACTCGACGCCAATATCCAAATTTCCAACAATCAACATTGAGGAAAAACCTCCTTAATTGCTTAGAAAGAAACAGGTTTTATTTTTGATTAAATGTAAAAGTCAAAAACTTTCTGAATTTTAGAAAGTCATAAATTCCGAAAAAAAAAATAGTTGAATTGCATGCTTGTAAACAACATAAGCCACCTAGTCCAGATAACATACACAAAAGGAAGGGGAAAAAAAGAATTTATAATTTGTACAACCAGTACAATATTATACACAATTAACAGAACACATACACTATGTAGCCAAAAGTCATGGGACAATTTCATTTTAGACAAATTTCATGTTACAAATTTCTAGAGAATTACATGAAAAAATGTTCTGGAACTTTGGTCGTACAAAAGGCATGCTTCTCTTCACTTTCCGTCAAAAAATTCTTCATGCATGCATTTAGGGGACCAGCAACAAATTAAAGAAAAGAAAAGATGTTTTTGCATATCCTGTCATGTAAAATGCTTGATAAAAGCTGTAAATTTCACAGAAGAATTTACTTGCTATACACAATATTTCTACCCATTTACATAAAACTTGCATGCATATTCCAAAAGTTATAATCATTTCTTTCAAAAAATGCCAATTTACCCAGCATGTTTTTGGCCAACAACATGCAGAGTTTTGCATGAAATTTCAGCAAACTTACAAAGAAGATGAGAACATACAAGAGAGTCATTGCACTGAAATTAGAAATTAAACAAATAAGTAATAGACAAACAATGAGTATTTAAAGGAACTAGTTTTTTACTGCAAATGCACAATATATAATAGCCATTCTTTACTTTCATAGAGTCACACCCAACAAGTATGCAGGCCAACTCAGAAAAAAATTTCAGCTGAATATTGTGAAAATTCACGAAGATATTGGCAATTTAGTAAGTTGTTTTTCATTCATTCTTGGAATGAGATTACTCGAATGGGGGTTGCTCACCAATCAACCGCATGTGTTCGCAATCATTCAGTGCATCTATGCGATGTAGATGCACTGATTGATATGATAAAACATCAGTATTTGTGAAGAATCTCTTACCACTTTACCAATAACATGGATGGTAAGCATTTGTTTGCAAATATGCAATACATATCGCAAATCAGAGCATAGGTGCACTGAATGACTGTGAACTCATGTGACTGATTTGTGAACAACCGCTTCGTATTTTTGCCTGCTCTCACAATCGTTGAAAAATAACTTACTAAATTACCAATATCTCTGTGAATTCTTAAGATATTCAACGGAAATTTTTTTATGAGTTGCCTTATATACTTGGGTATGAAGCTATAAAAGTCAAAAATTGCTATCTTTCGCACATGTGCAGTAAAAAATCTCTTTTAAATGCTCATAATTTATGTAGTATTTAGTTTTTTCATTTCTAATTTCAGTATGATATTTTTCTTGAGTGTTCTCAACTGTTTTGTAAATGTGCTCAGATTCCAGGCAAAACTCTTAGTGTTAAAAAGCAAAAAATCTGGGGAAAACACCATTTTGGAAAGAAACGATTCTAACTTTCAATATGAGTGTTAGCTTTATGAAAATCATTAGAAATGCTTTACATAACTAGTAAACCCTTCTGTGAAATGTAGAGCTCTTTTAAAGAATTTTACAAGGCAGAATAGTTGAAAACATATTCTCTTTTCTGCAATTTGTTCCTGGTATCCTGAATGCACGCATGATGAAATTTTGTCTGGAAAGCAGGGCTCGAACATTATATTGCCCAACATTTCTTTCCAAAACTTTATTATTTCATATTTTATTGAAATATCACTGCATCCTTACCAGAGCCATGAATTGTATAAAAAGTCCTCTTCCTTGCAGTTTCTTTACAAAGACAATCAGCAGTCTAATGAGAATTGCCATTGATGGTGTAGAACCAGATAGTTTTGATCTTTAAGCGGCAATTAAACACTGGTTGTTCAACACCAAGGGGACAAGACATGTTGACAGATATGCATCATGCATTGTTGACATGCATAATGCATGTCAACAATAAAATTGGTAATACAATTGATTTTTTGCAAATTTTTACTTGTAACGATTACATCACTATTATGTAATATTTATTTGTAATGTAATTTTTTAGTGATTTAGATTAACCTTAAAATAGTTCTTGATCGAGATATAAAGCAATTAATTTAATTTTTTGTCTAATCAACACTACACAACAAATTAAAATGTTTTTATTAATATGCAATCAATCAACTTCTGGGCATGTTAAATTTTCAAAACTGTTCGAGCCCTGCCAGAAAGTGTGAAGGGAAACATGCTTTTTACATGACCGAAGTTCCAGAACATCTTCTCATGTGTTTCTCTTTGAAAAAATGTCTTTGAAAAAATGAAACTTTTCCACAACTTTTGGTTATATAGTGCACAACCGGATGAATTTCAATTTCTCATTTACAATCATTCACAATAGGCTAGGCAGACTTTGTGCAGTAGATATGGTACATGTTAATAATAGGCAGCAATTTTTTGAAAGTATAAATAATATTCTTGTTAAATTCCTTAAATGAACAAATAAATTCCTAATTGAAAGGTTAATATCTCATAATTAAATACAAAAAGGGCCATTTCACAGTATTTTGTCCAAACGTAGAGTCTGCAACATGACACTTTTTTTGTTATAACTACGTAATTTACAGTTTAATTATCACCAAATTTTATTTTCAAATAATGTGTTAAGCACATTATTTGAAAATAAAATTTAGTGATAATTAAACTGTAAATTACATAGTTATAACAAAAAAGTATCATGTTGCGGACTCTACATTTTTAGAAAATACTGTGAAATGGCCCAAAACCCTAAAATAAAAATATTCAATTATTTTGAACAACTTAAAATTCATTATTTACGTAACCAATCACCTAAATAATGGTCATTCTTTTAAATTTAGATTTAAAAGGTGCAAAAAAAGTTCAATGAAACAGGAAAATACTCAAAAATAAAGGCAATGTTCATTGTTTTCTTTGATAATCCAGCCATTGTGAAGCTTGAATTTTAACCAATGAGCTAGAATTTGAATGAATACTATATTCCAGCATTTTGCAGCATTTTATACGAGACCCTGGAGACCAAGTTGATGAAAAAAGGAACTTTTAGGGATCAAACGTTAAAAAAAAAGGAGATCGGTGGGGATAATACACTTAGCAGCCATCAAAACATCCTAAAACAAACTATATACAAAATTAACCACACTTATTTATTTTAATTAGAAAGCTTTCTGAGTACAGGAATTCTTTGGTGAATAAAACAGTAATTATGGAGAGGAGGGAAAAAACTTACTTTTATGCAAATAAGAAATTTCTGCGAATTTTTCTGCTTCAAAAATGGCAGGTGATCATTAGTTGTGAGGTTCATATGCAACTAAACACAGTAATGATAGTATTTTTTGCACAAACCTGTCGCATAATTATTAGGAATACAGGGGCTAAAATTTGGGCAGGGTCATGGGATTCCCTCTAAGTTTCTCAGATCCCCAGCTTAAAAACAATTCATGTAGAAGACTCCAACCAGCACAAGACTCAGAAAATTTCGTAAAAACACTGAAGTCCTCCTCCCCCCCCCCCATCTTCATGTGTAAAGTTAGACATTTTAATCCTTTTTTAAAATATATGTTGATATTGTTATCAATGATATGGTTATATGTCTATCTAAAATAGAAATTTCAAACACAAAAAAAAAAATGGGAATGCAAGTTTTAGATTTAAAAAGATGCAAAGAAAAGGATCCCCCCCCCCCCCACACCTTTTTTTCTTATTAGAAAAACTACAGTCTTATCAAAAAACTAAATCAATTGTTAGCCAAAGTACACTTGAAAGCTCACATTCTTAAAGGTAGTGACAAAATTAGCAAAATTGAGGCAAAAATATCAGCTATAAATTCAAATTCTATTTCATATTTGTCAGATTTTGCAGAGACAGAGGACAAGTGCGATTATGAAAACGTGGAGAAATACCTAGTGCGAGTCTGGAAAGCTCATTCAACATGTGAAACATTTGATGATCTACGATTTAATGAATACAAGAAGTCAGTGCCACTGAGTGGACATCCACCGACATCACTTTCAGTTAAAAGGCACATCCTAAGAGCTTTTTAGCATACAAAACAGAAATATTCGTCTTCTTAAAAATAAACAATTAATAAATGATTCATGTCATTTTTGTTGGGAAAAATTAATGGGATGTTGAAACCCAAAACATTCTTGAATTTCCTGCCATCGGAACTCCTGTGTGTGATCAAACGTTAGGTTTCTGTTTCTAAAAGATGTGCTTGCAAAGCTGCTGTTGCAAAGTTCACTAATTTTGTCAAATATACCACCAAGGAATGCAAAATCATATAGCATGTTTTTATTCATTCAATTTTTATTGCTAAATTTTACATTTTGCTTTTATTAGATAATTATAGCATTGAAAGGAACGTATAATTCTAATAAACACGAATTGAAACTTAATATTATTGAGAATTCATTTTCTCTAGTTTCAATTTTTGCAACCAGAATATTAAACAAGTTATTGGATACATTTCCATGCAAACTACTGAAAAAGATAGTAAGATGGTTTTAATGACTTAAATAATATGTTATTTGAATTTGAAGACCCCAAAAACCAAAGTTTAAGACCAAAATTAAGTTTATATGGTGATTGGTTGCTGAATGCCAATTGAGAAAAGGAACCAAAATGGCCACCATGTTTGGTGGCCTGTAAAATTATTTTGCCCAGGAATCAATATGTCTACCCAAAATAGTTTCGTATTGGGACCTCTACAGATCTCGATTCTAAAGAGAAAATCTCTGGACAGACATAGAAATTTTTTATGGGTCTACATTGTGGGGACTGGAATACATATAATGCTTGGAGAGGAGTTCAATCCTCTATCCCATTCAAGCACTTGAATTTCAGCCCTTGGGATATCAATGAATATTAACAGTATTAAGAACATAAAATCAAATTTTAAAAAATTTTATTACTAATCATTCAGTTTTTTTATTGTTTTTCTTTCTTTTTTGCTGCTCATAAAATAAAGTAATGATCATACACATGCAAAACTAAAATAAGTAACAAAGAAATTCCATGGAAAAAAATTTCAATGCAGGGTAAAGAATTGAAAATGGCATAGTGCATCTTTAAATTGCATAGTGAAATAAAATCATGGGAAATTAACACTTACTGTGTTTTAAGTTTAACACCAGAATTAATGAATTTCTAGAATTGTCCTGCTTTCTGAAAAAATAGATATTTTGCTTAAAAGTAAACAAAAATAATACTATGGGAATAGGATAAAATAAAATTGCCTTTGTATGAAAAGCAAATAAAAGAAATAAGAAAAATGTAAAAGAAAATGCAAGCAACAAAATACTTAAATTGACACAGACAAACATGCTTGATCTATTTTAACTTGAAATTCAAAAAAGATTCTTACATGAGTTATGTTAACACCAGTAAGTTGGCTCACAACTTGTGGCACTTTAGCAATTATGTCCAGAACTTCTCCAGTCAGTTTACTTGCTCCAATATCACCTTTCCCAGAAGAAACCATTGTCACCTTTCGGCACTGAGAGAGTGGTGCAGAAATTTCTGCAGCAACCTAAATTTCACAACAAAGAGTTTTAAATATGTAAGCTTTCAACAACTAAAAAACAAACAAATGCATTTAAATAACTATCAACTAAAAGTACTATTCTACAGCTGTTTGAAAGGAAGGGAGGGTAGGGTACATGAAAGAGAAACAATATTAGTAAATTTGACTGAAAATGGAATAATATATTTTCAATAAGAAGTAGAAAATTGTTAATGAGAAAACCTTCATTTAACTATGATCACAGCTTTATTAGTTCTACTATATATACTAATGCAAAAAAGAAATTAATTAAGATGTAGAATTTATTCAACTATAGAAAACTGAAAATGTAGAGGTGAAATGATCCAAATGAGTTGTTATTCTCTTATTAAGTAACTCCTTTCCAAGCAATTTTTGAGAGCAATTTGAATGTTTAGGAAAGATCCAACTTATCAGTGAATTAATATTATAGTCTTTAAGTTGTCAAACCGTAAGTTAGGTAGAGGTCCTGTAGAAGATGAAATGCAGAACCAGAAGACGGACAGACCCAGAAAGAAAGAAATAATTTGAATGGTGTAAAAAAAAAAAAGAGTTATTGAGAAGAAAAAATATTTTTAAAAATGCATTTGTTGCAATATGAGCTAAAAAGTTATTGACAATAAAATCATTACCAAACTATTAATTTTAGAGATAAAAAAAGAGTGGGGTGCTTGATACCAGTTGGTTTAATTTTTTTATTGTTAGCTATTTGTTGATGTAGAATCATTAACAAAGTGTAAATAACGAAACACATCACACTTTTTTTTAAATTAAAATTGTTTGGTCAATCATTTTATTATTTTTAACCTTCAGCTCATACAGCTACAATTTTTTCTAGTTTTTTAAATTGTAGCTTTATTTTGTATTTAGTGGGAATTTTTCTGCAAATACAATATTTCTGTTAGTTCATACAAGTAAAAAGTGCAAATTAGCGCATTGGACTGAGGGAAGCCTTAAAAAAATACTTCATGAGTAACAAAGGTAATTTTATTCATAAAGTTGACTATTTACAAGGAGTCAAGTAAAATCGTTGAATAATAATTTAAGCTAAGAAAGGACCTTAAAAAACCGAAAAAATCATAGCTCTTGTGTCAATTTACCAACTTCAAACAAATTCCATTGTGTGAATAAAAATCAGAAATTTCAATTAATATGTCATGTTAAGGGCCGTGGCAGCCTAGTGGTTAGGATGTCGAGCTCTGGATCGGAGGATCTCGGATTCGATACCTGAGCCGCTGAAGACCCATGTACACTTGGGGATACGTGCATGAAAAATCCGTGGACCCTGAAGTCCCGAGGCAGTTCCAAGGGTATCGGAGGATGGAGATTTTCCCTTCCCTTCCCTTCACTCTTAAGCCAAAAAAGGAAGGTGTAGTGGTTGTGGTGGCGCCATCTGGAGTCATCCAACCACAGTGTGTTAGGGTTAACACGGGTCACCTATCAGGTGACCCTTCCCAAATGGCCAGCAATTCCCGTGGCTTTGAAAAGTGCGAACGCCGACAAGGCAAGTTCCTCCACATTGGAAAAAAAAATATAATGTTAATATGTACAAAAGGTTTTCTGCTCTCAAATTAGGGAATTTGTGTAAAAATTTCAGTTAAAATTGGAATAAAAAAAGAACAAATTTGAGCTCTAAAAAGAGCAGCACGCCATGTTGTATTATAATTGGCTCTTGGTACGTGTGCGAAATTTGAAAGAGTTTAGACCGCTGGAAGTGGGTGAAAATTGAATGTCAAGATTTGACTACACACAAGTGAAACTGATAGAAGCATATGAAAAAGTACTATATGTTCAGGGAAATAACCCTTTTTTTGTGTTACCAAAAAATTCATGTTACTCGAGAGTTGATTGTACTTAAACACTTAAAACAATCCAATGCTGACCTTTGGCAGATTTTCCAAGAACATGTCCACCATAGCTGCATCTTTGTACTCTTTGAAAGCATCAGCTTTCTTGGCCATTTGTTCAGCTTCAGCTTTAGCCTTTGCTTCAACGGCAAATGCCTCTGCTTCACCCCTCAGCTGAAGATAAAGTAAATAGGTTGTTACACAACAGTGTAATAATTTATATACAATTTTTTAAAATATTTTTTTCAAGCATAAAAACCTATTTTCAAAACTTTTTATTCAAAGAATGATTCAAAACTGTGCACACTGCATATAACACAATGCGACATTTACCTACAATTAATCAAGTTTAATTTAAAGTAAAACATTGTATTTTTCAATCAAGATCTTTGATATTTATTTTCTTCCATTCCTTGTGTTTATTTTGAAATAATCAAAAGAATAATGCTCCACAGCAATTTCCTAACATTACGATAATCTTCAGTTTTTAAAGCATGTTTTGGAGCAAGGAAACATTTAGTGATACTTTTATGGCAGATTAAGCCCATTGTCCTTAAATTATTTATTTTACTTATGCCCTCATTCCCCATAATAGACTAAAAACCTACAAAATGTGCATAACTCCAAGATACTCAGAACATTCGTTTATACTGCATTTCAAAAAAGAAATAATTAAGAAAATAAAAGTAATTTTTTCAAGATTGCACACTGAACAGCTCATTTTTTTTTTTGCTATTATTATTATTAACACGTTGACTCCCAGGCTGCTTCCAGTTTTTTGACACCAGACACTAGTCTAATTTTATCAAATTATTGTTCAAAAAGCTTCTTAAATAAAAAATTAAAAATTTATACAACTGTAGTGAAAAGTGAAAACAATAAGTTAAAAAGTAGTCTAAAAAAATAATTTTAAAATTAGTCTAAAGCAGCGCTTCCCAACCAGGGGTTCGCGAAAATAATATTTGTTGTCATTTTACGCAATGAAAGCTAGATTCTTCAATAAAACCAAGACATTTATTTATACTTAAAATAATTAACTTCAGCAAACATAAAGACAAAACAAGTGAGCCCAAAATAATCATCTAACTCCATTTTCAACGAGTACAAGCTTATATATCAAAAGGAATTGCAGTACTGCAGCCATACCTGACATCACGTAAGAAAAACAAACAAATAGGCAAGAAGAACGTCATCACCGATTTGCTTCCCTCATTTGCATGAGAAAAACATTGCGAAATTCAACAACAGAACAATATTGCAATGGCGGATTTTTTAGACGAAATAGTACATTTATATAAGTATTGGAAAGGAGTGAAAAAATGTTTTTTTTAAATAAATTGTTTTCCAGATAATGGAGATAAGTAATGGACTTGCATAGGAAGCATACATACAAAATTTACTTATTTCTTTTGCCTGATTTCTAATTTGGGTCACAAACAAATTTATCATTTCGGTACCAATTTGGATCACAAAGTGGTACCGAAACATATATACTGATTTATTTTCAATTTTAGAACGTTTTTTTCCTCCTACCATTTTCCACTCTTTCCTCCCAAGCGCAAAGAGCTAGTGGGAAATATGAAAATTTACTACATAAAATTTAAAATATTTCTTTTTCTTTTTTTTTTTTGGGGGGGGGGGGGGAGACAGACAACCCTGTATTCAAATATTTAGATTTCTAAAAGATTTTTTTTAAATATTGGCATAATGTGAAAAGTGGACTACACTGAACTGTTCGTTACACTAGAAACTTACTTTGAATTTTATTTAAAAAGGATTTTTAATTTAAATCTAATACATACATGTGTGCGTGTGTTTGTTTACTTTACAATAATAATGAACATGTATTTAATCTAAGTTTAAAAAGGCTTTGCTATTCAAATGAAGTTATTTATTTTTTTTTAATGAAAATGAATTTTTTTGTGCCCTACACAAAAAGTGCACTTGAAAAAGTATCAAGTCTTTAAAAGTCACAAATTTCTTTCACAAGAAAGAAAAAATAGGAAAAGTTACAAAATGTGTGTGTGTAATAGAAGTTTTACTTATTTCCAACAATATTGGCACTTTAGGTAGAATGTTTATCATTTTATCTCAAGTACTAATATTACCAGATGCAAAAACCAAAATTTTACAAATTTGACTATGATTTTATTATTATTATTACACAGTGTGGAAGTTCTAATTGTAATTTAGGAGTTATCAAGTGTGTATCTGTATTTTACAGGAACTTCTTTGGAAGTTATTAATGGTGTAGTTCTACTTCTTAAAAGAAGAACTCTTAGTAATTTCAATTAATGGCCACACCCAATTCTGCATAGCAATATCTAGAATAAATTTTAAATATTTCCCACACAAATCTTTATTTCTTATGTATAAGTAAATATACATCAAAAATGAAGAGACCAAATCTTTGCAATGATGCTGTTAAATTGAGCAGCTTTCAGCTCATATAGCATTATTTAAGTCAGTAATTGCAAGGAACTTGCAACTTAGTATGGTAGCTCAATTTGACCAAGGAGCAAATGCTATAAAATAAACTAACGTAAAGCATAAATATAAGACACAAGCGATACCTACACTGTAAAATACTAAAGAAAATTTGTGCAACAAATATAAATAACTATACATTTTTTAAAAAAGTACAATAAAATGCAAAAATTACCCGAATGGCTTCTGCTTCAGCTTCAGCTTCCATTATAACTCTATTTCTATAAAGTAAATTTGTATGATTACTTACTCTTACATAAGTAGCAAATAACAGAATTTATTTAAATAACATACATATATAAATATATAGATACATACATATATATACACTAGTAAGCGCGGCGGTCATACGAAATGACCACTGTTCTAGATATTATGAATTGTAATTAAAATGATTTGTGCAAAGGTGTCTGCTAATTCAAACTGAACCAGGTTAGGCGGCGAGAACGCCCCTTTGCTTACAGCCCCACACTACTATATATTAATTTACTATACAATCAAATTGTTTGTGAAAAATATATATTTACATCCAAAGAACTTATTGAAAGTTTTATTATGCTTTTCAAAACAAAAGTTTTAACAAAACTGGGCAAAAAGAGCGCTGCCAACCTAATAAGAAAAATTTAAAAAGCGCAGACGATAAATAAATAAATTAAAAAGAAAGGAAGGATTAAATTAAATTCACATATACATTAAATTGTAACGGAGATTGCAAATACAGTGAAGCCTTACTCAATATGCTAGAGAAATGTTTCGATTATTATTAGTATATTTGCTACAATAACAATGGCAACTGCATTGATTTGTTTGTTCATACGGCAACTGTAATTATACTGTTGGAAACGAGGACAACAATGCAAAAATTAAATAAAGCGCGTAAAAAAAAATCATTGAAAATTTTTTTAAATTAATTTAAAATAACTAATTGAGTCACAACCTTCATTTTTGCAGCAATGAGTTTCTCGGGTCATAAACATTAACCGTGCCGAATGTGGTCCCAATCGGTAAAATGGCCTGGGATTCTATAGCACACAGACAGACATAATAAGCCGCTTATATATAAGATATATATAGGTAGGCCAAGGGCTAAACCGATTACATTCATCATTTTAAAAAATAAATTAGCTATCACTGTATAACCTTCACTCGATTAGGCATTGTTTCTAAATGATATTATGAAACAAAATTTGTTATAGTGAAGTACACGTTAATTTCCAAAACTTGTTAAATCTCTCCTGGATCCATCGAAATGAAGTTGAAAATATGTCTTTTTTGTTCTTTTTTAAACCTGATTTACCTCAACATTGGCAGTTAATTATATAAGACTTTACAAATGAATTCTAAATGCTTAAAGGTGTTTTATGCCATTTTTGTAACAATTTTTCTCATTAAATCTAATCACTGAAATCTTCAAACGAAACGTCATCTTTTTTTAACAAACTAAGCAATTTCTGAACTTTATTTAATACATTGATGCATCTAATCAACATATAGAAGTTTATGAGCTTTTAATTGCCTTTAATATAGTATGCAAGTTAGTTTCTAAGATGGCAAAAATAAATTCTTAAAACCTACACAACCTGGTTTACAACAGCAAAAACCAGTCAACGATCAACCATTATTTTTGATTATTTTTTTAAAAGAAAATAAAAAATTAAAAAAAGAAAAAAATATTGCACCCTTGTTTTTAAAGATACTTTCCAGGAAAAGAATATTCTTGAAAGAGAGTTAACAGCCTCAGTATTGAAGCACATTAACATCTAACTAAGAAGCATAACATAACTTTGAAAGTAACTTTTAATGTTTCAATTTCTCTGATCATTCCTTGATAAAAGAATACAATACTATTCTTATTTTATCAAGGAATGATAAATAGGAGTGATGTTTTATTTGTTTAAAGTTGCACTTTTTCAATGCAATCAAAATGTATAGTTTTTTTTTTCTTGTTAAAAAATCAAGAATTAAGTGTTTTTTTCAATCGACATAGATTAAAAGCATGATTTATCATAAGTTCCGTTCATTTTATATTCAGTTTGAAAGTTGAAAAAAATCACTTTTTTTTTCAAAAAGAAAGGCAGGTATCAAATCTTTAGTATTTGGTGTGGCAAACAATGCCCTTTAACTGTGCAGCCAAAAGGAATTTCATACGAATCAATCATAAAATGTGAAAAATTAAGCAGTTTATATGTGCTTCGTGTTTTGCATATTAATGTCCTGAATCTTAACCAAAAAGGAAGGAAAATACCAGTCAAAAATATATATATTTCTATTTGAATGAAAATTACCTATTAGCTTCTGCTAACTTCTCCAATTTATATTTCTCAGCTTCAGCAGGTCGGCGAATGGTAGCTTCCAGTTCTCTCTCTTTTCGCATTATTTCTTGTTCTTGCACTTGTATATCTTGGGTTCGCTCAATTACTTTTACTTGCATTTGTTCCTCCTTAATACGTTGTCTGGTTTTTGCAGCTTGCAAGTTATAAGCAAGGTCAGATTCTGCTTTCTAGAATAAATTAATCATTATAATACAAAATAAATAATAGAAAGCAAAAATCTACATTAGTTTATTATTAAATTATTCAACTCCCAATTATGACATAAGTTTCAATATTTTTCTAAGTCAGAAACTGCAAAAATTTCAACAATAAAACACAAAATCACATGTAACATTGTGTAAAAAATTTGGGCACATTTAATATGCGATCAAAAAAATCTTAAACACACTCAATCGTAAATGACTCGTACTCATGAATGCTACAATTTTAAGATTGTGTACAATTTTGTATAATATCCCTTGTTACAAAAAAGTTTTATAACAAACAAAGCTTCAAAAAAATTAGAACAGAAATAAATTTTGAACTAGTAGCTTTCATAGTTACCTGCTTTTAAATTTTGAAATGTTTTCAAGATTTCAGTTTCTGATTTCAAAGAGAAAAAATGAATTGAGTTAAAAGAAATCTTCATATAAAAGAGATTTGGATTTTGAGTAATACATGTAGGAAAAAGACAGATGCAGGTCAACATAAAACACCATCATCATCATGTGGGCATAGAAACAAGATCATGTGGGCAAAAGAAAGTTGAGGTAACAATGGATATAGATATTACTGTGTGTATATATAAAATAGATACATATCAGCAGCTAAATTGAAATTTTTAAGTAAAGGGGAGGTACACCACCAGACTTTATATATAAAGAAAAATGCAACTTCTTGGAAAAGAGAAGTAAGAGTAATACTATTTAACTCTTTCAGCTTTTTCTTTATTCCCACATTGTGTTAAGTTTTTAAATCCTAGTCCAGAAGGAATTCTAATGCTAGTGAAATGGCACACAATGTCACAATCAAAATTTTAGGAATTAGGGAGGGTATGGAGGGGTCATACAAACCCCTGCATTATATTATCATACAAGGGGTTCACAATACGGCTTAAAACCAAGGGTTGTCAGAGATGTAAACAACCTTGTTAGTTATTGATAATTATTTAAAAGTAAATATATTACCTTTGTGTTCACTTCCATGTCATATGCAGCTTTTTTCAATTCAAAATCCCTCTGAGCTTTTGCAATTTCAGTATCATTCAAATATCTGGCAGCCATTCTTTCTTCCTCAGCAATAGCTTCCTACAATTTAAGAAATACAATGTGTGAAAAAGGCAAATGATTGGACTGTACTGCTGAAATTAGTCCATCATCAACATAACAAAAGATATCATATGAATATTTATAATGTTTTATCATGTGCAACAATAAACTCCTTTTATAACATTCACTTTTAAATAAATGAATATACTGATAGATGGACAGTTGGTTAGCAACAAGTAATAAGCCCAACTTGTCTACATGAGTTGTCAGTAGCCCACAATAAAGATCCAACCCCCCTATAAAGTTATTTATTTCAGTTTAGTCTATAAGCTTTATTGGCACATTTGTAGCCAATAGTCATTGGTAAACACCAATTACTATTTTTTTATTTCCCTTCATCTTCTTAGTTTTAATACTAAAACGCTTCTTAAAACATGCAATTTCTGACCTTCTAAATTTAATTCATGATCTTCAGCACTCCTCCTCTTAAAAGAACGATTTAACTCCCTTCAAATTTTACCATCCAACAGCTTATGAAAGTTAATGTATTGTATCTCCACTCAGAATAAATTGCTGAGAATCTATTAATTACTTAGTTGCTCTGTTTTGAACCATTTATATTAAATTTATAACCTACTTGTGGTGAAGGAAACAAAACAGAACAGCAAAAGCTAATCAAGGACATGAAAAAAAATACTATGAAGCAAAAGCATTAATTTGAATAATAATCATTCAATTAATACATTTAAGCACTTTTGAAGCACCTTAGTTGGACAATTCCAATCCAATGCTATCTTTTTTTCAACTCACTAGAAAAAACTCAGTGAGCTGGCTGTAGCCCCTATGTTGCAGGTTGAGTGCTTCAACCCTTATAAGTACGAATTTTTTAAGCCGGATTTATATTGTAAAATACCTGATAAAGCTGGGGATAAAATTTTATATCCTCCCTAAAGCACAACAAAAACCCTTAAATAATTTATGCAATTAATTAAATTTGAATGTAAAAAAAATTAAACAAACAACTACTATATAGCAGAACATTAGTTACATAACTTACCATTCAGTTATTATATTTTTTATGATTTTAACTTGAGCATTTAAAAAAACTTAAATTTACTTTTATTTGGGAATCTCTTCGAGCTTCAGCTTCTCCCATGCGAGCATCTCGTTTAACTTCAGCAGTTCTTGCCATTCCCAAAGCTTTAAGGTACCCCTAAATGAGCAAAATATAAAACATTGATGCTTACTTTGATCACTCAAATTATATTCGTTAAAAATAATTAATTTTTTTATTATGACTAAAAACTTAATTCATCCAATTCACATAATTGATTTCACGTAAAAAGGAGCATCATATTTTACTAACAAATTTTACTTTTGGCAGGGCTATAGATTTTAAAAAACATAAAAACACCAACAAAAAAACAGATTTATTTTTAAAAATTTTAAATGCATTTGTATTTACTGACAAAACGGGTATTTATAAGTTCAAATATGCATATTTTTCTTATATTTAACACATATTTATTCATAACTTTTCATTAAACATTTATTATTTCCTACAAAATAATAATCCTGTAATATTAGCTTTTTTAGATCAGATCTATAAATAGTGCTTGTCACCTAAAACATTAAACACATTTATAGCAATACTATTCAGTAAAATTCAAAGTACCCTTTTTTTTGGCAAAGACATAAAATGCATTTCACTTGAATAGAATTAATATTTATCTGCATTTTCATAATTCTTAAGCTAAATAATATAGTCCATAATTTTTAAAAACTTATTATACTACTAGTATAACAACAACGCACAGAGTCTTTACACTGAAAATTTCAGTTCTCAAGTTTGGCAAAAAAAAAAAAAAAAACATTGTAGTAGGATTTTCCTTACCTCTTCATCACTAATATCTTTAATGGTATATGACACAACAGTTATACCCATATTTACTAAGTCAGAAGAAGCCACTTCAAACACTTGCTTTGAAAACTTTTTTCTGTCTTTATAAATTTCCTAAAATTTTGAAATCAAAATGAAAGGAATAACTATATTTTATATCATTACAACTTCAGACAATTGCTCCTAGACATTTAAATTGTTTTACTTTCAAAGGAATAGTTATTTATCTTGAGATCAGTACTTTAGTTAGTTACAACCATAAATGCAGTTCAAGTGACAATAGTTGAATGAAAACCAAAAAATGTTAAAATTAATTATAATACCTCTACTGACATGGTACCCATGATTGCTCGTTGATGTCCCTCCAAAGTTTCTCGTGCAATATGCATCACATCTGATTCCTTTTTTCCAAGAAATTGTTCACAAGCAGCTCTCAACATTTCAGCATTTTGGCCTTGAATTTTTACCTATACAAAGCGTAATTTTACTGACACACAGAATTATTTAAAGTTAAAACATTAAACTAAACAAATATATATGAGCATGTATGCAAAAATATCAGTTATATCTCAATTACCTGAGCAATTCCGGTGACAGAAATTGGCACACCTTGTTGAGTATAAACTTTTGGACTCTCAATTGTTAAAGTCATCGTGTTCAGGGTAATTCTAGAGGAAAAAAGAACAATGAAAGGATATCTTGAAAAAGATAAAATAAAGAGTTCATATTATCAAAATTTAAATATAAAACATGCAAAAGGTATTTCTTCAGCAGTTCAGCTTTTGAGCTGCAATCAGGAATAACTAGTATGCTGTGACGATCTCATAATTGTCTTCTATATCTTTCATTTGAATGTTGCTTTTAAAAATATAAATAGGTACCATACCCCCTTGGAGAAAACGGGGCCAAATCCTAAAAAGCCCCCTATTGAAGAATACCCAGGGTGCGTACGCTTTTGGCAAAACCAAAAATAAGGACTTTCTAAGGACTTTTTAAGGACCTACGAAAAATTTTAAGGACCTCAGAACTTTTTCAAAATATACAAACTGTTGCGTTTATTTCAAAAGGAAGCACTATTGCAAGAGGAAATTGATTTAACATCGTATTTTTATTAGGAACACAACACAAACTCTTTTATAGAGCTCTCTTTGACTTGTTGCTTTTCTAATGTCCAATACAGTCAGGGAATTAAATAATTATTGGAGCCAGTAATAAGAAGCACACAACACAAGTATTAATCATATATAAGCAAATTACCATGATATGAAAAATTATAAAAAATGGTTAGTGCTATAAAATACAAGTTAAATGAAAAACAATTTAAATAAAAAGAATGTTAAAGGAAACGCTACACTTTCTCTTGTGAATTTGTGTTTAACTTAGTTTTTTTTTTTTTTCATTTTACTTAACTTATGTTGCCAGCATCTCTGAATTTAGGCTGACTTAAATTTTTATCTCTGCCATAAATAATTTTTTAAAAATTATTTAGAAGAGCTTGCAACAATTCAGAAAAATTTTTTCAACTTGAGAAAAATATTTCATTTTGTAAACAACATACAAATAAAAAATTTAGCTTATTCGCTTAAAACTTTGTACATTACCCTCAAATAGTAACTGGCAAAATTTAACTTTAATAAGTTTCAAAAAATTGAACAATTTTTTTTAAATAGAAAATAAAACAAGCAGACTCAGGCTGCAAATACTAAAACAACTGTCAACTTTTTTACTAATTGATACATTTACAGGATGCAAAAAAGATAGAAATCTCAAAAGCTGCGTGCAATTTTCGGCGAAGCACTTGCTAGATGTTAGCAAGTTTCCGAAAAATAGGTTTTTACATTTTCGCGTTACAAGTTATGAAAGATCATGTAAATTAATACATGTCTTTTTAAAAAGTTTCTTGAAAAATTTTCTTGTTTTGTAGTACAATCACTTTAGATAAAAATACTTGTCAGCTTGAAAAATCGGATCTTTTTGCAAAAATTCAAATTTTTTTTGTTCACAAATAAAAACAGAAAAACTCGGGGAAAACGGAGCATTTGGCTACTATGGTGTATAGGTTTAAGAAGAGGTTGATTTCTTCAATTTACTGCAAATTAAGAAATTTCACGAGATACAAATTTTGATTAATGCAGCAAATATTCATCATCTCTCACACAACAAAACCCTACAGCCAACGATCGCGAAGCCAAATTGGGCGATAAAAATTTACCCAATATTTCAACATTGCTTTAAAGAAAATTTTTGATACAGGAATTTATTTTATCTAAAAGAAAACAATGTTAGAACAAATTGTTTAGCGAAAGATCAGCTGAAAAGCGATCGGGAGAGTTAGCAACGCGGCCCTTATTATAGTGTAAGATGTAAGAAAAATTATAATAAAAATAAATCATTCTTTTACCTTTAACAGTACAAATAAACGATAATTATACATGCGATTGGTCAAACGCAAATAAAAGCTGAAAGTTTTTTTTTTTTTATGTTTGCCTACTTAATAGTTAAACGTATCTCTTTTATTAAGCTTGATGTCAACAATATGCTTCTTTTAAGTATCCCCCTCCCCCCTTAAATTAAAAACAAAGTTTCAAAAGCAATATTTATTAACTGATTATTTGTTAAGAGCTGCTCCTACTTGCTTTATTGATAATTGTTTAGAATGTAGATGATTTAGTAACAATTTTCATGCAAAAAAAAATATTTATTTACTTTGTATCTAAACTTAAAAAATAGTATTGAATCCCAAATTCGAAATCCCGAAATTCGGCCTTTTTTCGAAAATTCCGATTTTTGTTTATTTATTAAATTTTTTCTCTTTGAGCCCTTAAAAGTCCATTTTTCAAATTTTATTCCTTTTTCTTTTCTGTTTTAAGGGGTTATTCTAGTGTAGAGGCAGGAATTTCGCCTGGTTTTTGAAGCACCGTACAAAGGAAAACAAAATGTTTTTACAATCCATTTTTTTATCATTTGTTTATTGATGTTTTATTATTACATACAAAAATTAACCAAAAAAAATAATTAAATTTGACAAAGTTATGAGCAGTCAAAGTGGGGAATTAAAAAAAAAAAAGGGTGTCCTGGCGTGCATTATTCCAACCCTCCTGATGATCTGAAAAATAAAAAACAGACGGATTCTTAATTATTATAGATGCCGCTATCGTATGAACCTTGGACAAGTTAAGAAAAAACATTTTTACAAAATGGCCACTGTTTGAACAAAAATTTTCTTTTTTGCATCTTTTTTTAACAATTACGAATTTTTTAAACATACTAAATGAAAAGTTACAGTTTTGGGCAAGGTTCACACGATAAAGGGATATATAAAACACATCCTCTCCAAATTTGAAGCAAATCGGTCTATTAGAACTCGAGATATCCTTACCGCCAGCTCGAAAAAAGTAGTTTCGAGAAAAACGCGTTCAAAGTTTTGAGACAACTTTTCGGCAGTTTTACTTATAGAATGGTACAGAATGCTTACATATTTTTAATTGGCGATTAATGCTCCATATAAAAAACCTTCCTCTACTTCTAAATGCTCATGTTCCGATGTTTTCTTGTGAAGACGAGCAGTTCTACCCTCTTTTGACGCCTCTGAAGTCCGGAGTTCCGAGAGCTCGAAACGCGCTTCGTCCCGTCCCGCTGCAGAAGTAATAGCTTCCGGGCCAATTGTGATTCCCATAACATCTAAGATTTTAATACCGGTATAAAACCTTCATTAAAAATACTAACTGCAATGGTTGGTACGAAGATTGGCTCAAAATTAACTTAAAATAAAACTAAAAGGAGAATATTCCAACAAAACAAGTTTCTATGTCCTTCAATTAAATATATATTTAAAAGGGATACTATACAATAAAGATTTTATAAGGGACATTCAACCGTAGGGACTCGGGAATGCCTACTGTCTTTTGTTGCGGTCGGACCGGAACCGATGCCACGTCACTAAAACGGCTATAACTCATGAAATAATAGGAATTTTGAAAAATCCTTTTAATGGCATATTCTTGAATGTCTAAACTTTGGAAATATGAAATAAATTTTTTTTTCGATTTTTCAAAATTCTACTCTAGAATACCACCTTAAAAGCAAAATGAGGGAACTTGTGTGATTTGTTTTTCTGTGGTCTTAAATGGCACCCATGCATTTTGTACAAATGCTTGGTGTTTTGATTCGACTTCTCTACTAATATTTAAATTTTTCTTTTAGATGTAGCTCGATTTTCGTTTTCATGCAATTGCAGGAAATAGCAAATTGGGAGCTGCCATGTGGGTTGGTACATGTTCAATTTAACTGAATTGGATGTTATAGTTTGAAGCATTTTATCAAAATCCATGAACATTTTTTTTTTTTTTTTGTAAAAATATATAGCACATTAACTTACTTATACCGTTTCAAAAAAAATTAAAAAAACAAGAGTTAATTATTTATCAACCAGTTGAGAAAGCACTGCAATTTGCAGTAAAAATGCGATGATGTTTATGTAAATCCGTCATTTTTGTTCCTGTCGATCCGCCGTTTTGGGTCTGTCCGAAAGCCGCTATAGTACCGGACCCCAGCAAACTAAATTTGAGGTTCGAATTAGTTAAAATGAAAGTTTGATTCTTGTGAAGAATACAAAAGATAGCAAAACAAATAGAGCACATGGGTACCTTCTTATTTTAACAAAAAAAAATTAAGCACCTGGAATAAAAAATAAGGACTATTTAAGGACTTTTTAAGGCCTTAAAAATGAAAATGAACATTAAGGACTTTCTAAGGACCTTTAAGGACCGTACGAACCCTGAATACCTTGTATACCAATTTTTGCTTAAATCCTTACATTACTCCTTCAGATATATTCTCAGGGAAAGCAATGGTTCAATTGCGTGATTGTGTTAAAATCCTCCCTTTTGAAGCAGCGTTAGAAAGAAGTGGTTGTACCAAAAATTTAGATTTGTCACCTACATTTCAACAGCTAAATGCCAAATTTGATGACTAGAGTTTTGGATAGGCAAAAGATAAAGCTGCCCTGTCTTACCGAGAAACTTGGCAATAATTTTTATGTGAAATAGATTCTTCTAATTTATATGAAAATATAGTAAAAGCTTATCTATGCAGTATTTAAGTAACCAGAAAGAACAAGTAACTAGAATGTTTTCTGATCGTAGTTGTCAAAAAAAAAAAGGTGGTGCATTTTCCGACTATGCTAAAGTCCAAGCTTTTTAGAGTTCCCCTTCCATTTACATGTTTTTCATTCCCAAGAAAGGAAAAGAATTTAAAACTTAAATATCAACAAAAAATATATTTACAAGATAAATGCAAAATATTGGTTCTATGGATTCATTCACTCCACCTAGTCTAGATGCTTTTTGATGTAACGTCGCTTTTTCTTTATGTTTGTTCAAAAGCTTTATAAAAGAAACTTATACTATATTGCACTTCTTCTTTACCATTTATTTATTTCAGTATGGCCATTTTCGTTTATATTGGTAAAAACGATCATCACGACAAGCTACGCCATTTTGAAAACATGTTGCTTTAAAAGTAGCACAAAAGTTAGAAATAAGAATTTAAAAGAGATGGAAAATAAACTGAAAGTACATGGAAAATAAACTGAAAGTACATGGAAAAAAACAAATTTTAAACGATCAGAAATTTAAAATTTTCATAATCATGCATGGAATTTGTCCATTTTTGCAATCACGAGCTCTATAAAGGCTTTTCAAGGTTGCAATTTTGTACAGGGATTGAATCAGCAATTGCAATTTTTGGTGATTGTTGCTTATGGAACAATGCTTCGACTAATTTACCACAAAAAAAGCTTATGAGGTTGTGCAATTTCTTTTCAATTCATTTCGCATCAGACATTTTCGTTTGAAAAGAAAAATTTGGGAACATTTGTTAACATGGCGCTATTTTAAAAATGCAGTTTAAAAAAAATAACTTGGCAGTTAGAAATAAACATTTTAAAGGAGAACTGAAGTCAGTGACCAAGTTTAATGTCAGAAATGTATAATTTACTGAATTGTGTATGTGATTTGGCCATTATTGCAATAGTGAATTTTACAAAGTGTAATTTTCCAACTAGTGTCATTTTCTTGGGTGTCATCATGACTAGTGGATTTAAAATCTTATTTTTAATACTGCTTTGAAGCAGTGTTAAGAACAAACCAGCACCTGTTCCCACTGAAGTACAGCTGTAGGTCTATTTTTGGGTGAATCTTTGCATTACTTATTAGACTTAACAAGAATTATGTTCGAATAAATGACTGAACCATCCCTTTAAAGCAAAATGTGGTGAGAACAATTGAGCAAAACATGGGGTCAATCAAAATTCACCTGTAAACCAATTTTTGTTCAAATTCGCCAGCCCTCTTGAAGCTACCGATGCCAAAATTTAATCAGCACATTCTTTTAGTGAAGCCAATCTGAATACCAATATTTGTTTTAAATCCTTCTAATACTAAAGCCAAAAATGTTAAAAGTAGCTAGGCATGTAAATATAGAATATAAATGATAGGATATAATCGATTCAATTTTTACCTAAACAATCAAACACTAATATACTTTTGTGTTCAGGCATAAAACAAATGTACATTGGAGCTGAAAGAAAAAGTTTTAAAACATCCAAAATGGACATAAAAAAACATTTTGAAAATTGGCACAGAATACAAAGCCAGGTTTTATTTTTGAGTGAAACTCCAAAACTAACCACATGCTACAATTAACAGCTATTCATTTAATTAGAAACTAAAATACATCAATTTATTTATAAGAAAAGGCTTTAAATAACAATTCAGGAAATGTTTTAAAATATAAAATTTTTATTTTGAATGCACACAATTTTAATAAATTTCAAAATTGAAAAATAATGACAACAGCAATTCTTATAATCTTTAAATCTGATCATTTACCTTTGAACTCTTTGTATTACAGGCCATACAAATACCCTTCCACCAGGAACCATCAAGGGATTAGTATGACAACACCCTAAAGATAGAAAAATATAAAAATTACCTACAATTAGAAAAGTTTTTAAAACATAGATTAATGGTTATGTTTTTATTCCTAAATTTTAATTCAAATACTAAAGTATTACTTTCAGCGGTGAATGTCAATTTAAGACACAAATTATATTTATCAGATGTTGATTCAGGTAGTAACCTAAATTGTTATTCCATCCAACTCAAATTTAAAATTTGCAGGACATAATATCAAAAGTTTCTTAATTTAACAAATACATTTGCAGCTTTATAACAAACTTTGCTTCGATTTAACAACATCTATTTCAATTGCATTTATATTTTACCAGATTTAACATTTATTACCATAAACCTTATCTGAGAAAAAATATTGCTTGTAATTAATCTAAAATTGTAAAAATCATTTAATCTTAAAATTTTTGGTAAAAGTGTTGTTTAGTCCACTGCTTGGTGACTTTTGTGAAAGTAGCCAATACTGAGCCATAACCTTGCCAACTGATAAATAAACTAGGAAGTGTTGAACAGGATAATATCTAATTCTCAGTGTTGTATTTGGTGGGAAGGATGTGCTGGGGGGGATCAAAGCCTCCAGTTCCAATTATAACCAACCAATTACTCTTTTTTTTTTTATGAAAACCGCCTCAATAATAACCCATAACATTATATTTTAATTTTTTGTATTATTAATTATAACACTGTGCAACAAATTTGAACTTTTTTTTTGTCCTTTAGATGAAACTATGTGATTCTATAAAAACAAAAGGTGCTTGATTCAAATATACAAACCAAAATGGTCCATCACGTACCGTTTTTTCTGGAGACCCACTTATCACATTTATACAACTTTGTTATAGAAGAACATAATTGAGGCTTACTAATTGAAAACACAAACACTAAAATGATTTTTTTTTTTTTTTGGCCGTTTCATCTAGTGGGCATCTGTTGGTGTGCCCTGACAACAGATTAGCAATATTCAACTCGTATACTTCCATTCCATCTACCGCGGAAGCACTTTTCAAACACAGAGATGTCCCTGATGAAACTTTCCCCATGCTCATCATTAATTGCGCCAAATTTTTGATTAAAGAAGTCCGTATGGGAGTCCAAAAAGTGTAGTTTTAATGACATATGGCAACCTATAATACGAAAGCATTTTA
Organism: Octonoba sinensis; assembly: GCA_038502835.1. Lineage (NCBI taxonomy): Eukaryota > Metazoa > Arthropoda > Arachnida > Araneae > Uloboridae > Octonoba > Octonoba sinensis. The sequence continues at coordinate 103,195,516 of CM076602.1, read as the reverse complement.
TCATGTCACTAAAGAAGGTCTCGGTAATATTCAGTTTTCTCATTTCCAAGGAAACATTAACACACTGATTTAAAGGCCAGCGAGGCTGATTTTTCGCCTTTAAGCTGTTCGTTTTCATACTCTTCATCATGAAAGGACTTCTTTAAGTTGTGGGACAATAAAAACACTTTTTTTTACTTTCGCCTCACTTGAATTTTTGAACTTGTTCCTGAGATGCAAGAAAGTCACTCCTTCTCTGTCCGGAGCTTTTACAAATATTTCGATAAACCAAGTTTAATGTGCAATTGTGGAAAAAGGCACATTGTAGATTTACAAGTGGTTAATTTAATGTTTTTGCCACTCATAATTTTGAAATTTTCTTTGTGTTTACAGAATATGCTACAGGAATGAATAGGAAAAAAATACTTAGATGGAGGAGCCCTGATAAACAAGCGCCACTCTGCTGAATTGTGCTCCTAATGCGTGAAATAGTACATTCACATCACTGCAGTATGCTATTTCTTCTTTCCCAGCAAAATAGTCCACAAAATGCCTTTGTCATCCTGCAAAGGACTCTAAACTCGAGAAAGTAGATAAAGCTTTAGTTGCCAAAAATGTAGCTAAAGTAACCCACATTAATTTAAAAAAGTCTTCAAAATGACAACGACAAATGTCAATGAGAAAAATATAATTTATAATAAATTAAGTCGATAAATTACGAAAATATGCACATTTATCCAGAAAATACGTAAGAGCTAAAATGTGAGATTTTGAGAAAATGGTACGTGGTAGGCAAAAAATAATTGCAGATTTGTAATGTTCATCCAAAGGTACATAAGAAACAGACATTTTGATCAAAAGGACATTTTTCGTGTTGCACAGTGTTATTACTCTGATAGAGTATAAGTCATTTAAAGTTCACCCAGAATATGTTTTCTTAAATTCTTAAAAAATAATTTTTTTCCATTTCTTCCACTCTTGGAAGAAATTAATTTTTTTTCGGCCTGTTTTTCTGATTTTTTTTTTTTTTTTTTTCCCCCATTTTAGAAGAAGCTTGTTAACCCTCATAAATGTATATTTTATGATATATCTTTAATTTTGAATGAAATAAAAAAATATCTTACATTTATCTTTGTTAATAATATTTTTTAATTCACTTATGCATTTAATGAGACTTCTGTCTTGGCAAAAAAAAAGAAAAATATTCGAGTTCTGTAAATTATATGAAACTTATAAAAAGTTTAAATAATAAAAATTCATGCTAAAAATTAGTTGATAGTTTATTAAAATATAATTTAGCATATGTAATTAAATGTTTATAGATCTAACTATGTGTACTTAAAGGTTTCCTTGAAAAATATATTTATTTTGTTACAAAATTGAAACTCTTAAATGGTAAACTCTTAATGAATCAGTTTTTTCTGTTTCTTTTTTAAGTCCCGTTTTTCTCGTGGTTTTTTTCCGTTTCGGCAGAAACTTGCCAGCCCTGCTAAAAATTGACCAAAAATTGCTTAAAATTATGTTTTTAAAGCAGGGATGCACAAACTATGGCCCACAAGCCAAAATTGGCTCACCGAGCCTTTTGAATTGGCCCACTAATATAGTTGATAAAAAAGTATAATTATAATAAAATTTTTAAAAATATACGAAAGAAAAAATAATTGCAAAAAAAAGCTTACGAAAAATCGTTGTAAAAAAATACGATCGCAACGCCGCTACTGAATTTTGGTCCTAATTTTCGGAACTAATCGCCATATTTAATTTTATTTTATTGGAAATACTTCAGAAACTAATCAAATCATGATAAAAGTGGTAGAATATTGCATTGTCATCTGGTTCTGAGCTATATGTAAAGTTTCAGAACAATAGCTTATCGGGAAATGGTCGAAAATTCGATTGCTGGATTTTTCGAACAGCCATTGCGTGCGTTATTTCGTCTATAAAAGAATTTTGTCCCAATCCTGCTATGATTTCTTTAGTTAATTCAAAGCAACGATCGTTAGACATAGCAGGCAGGCAAAATGTCATTATTTTCGTCTTCATCGCTATCTTGCTCTTTGTCATCGCTCGGGTGTAGCACCATTTGGATGCTCTCCGAATCGGACATCTTGTTTATCAAACTATTAATTTCGTAAAATCTGATCATCGATCATTTTTACAGTAATAAATGATTTCAAAAAGGAGAAAAACGAAATGTAAGAAGCATGTTTACATGCAGAATCGCGCAAACTTCATACTTGTGTAAAACGACTTCGCTTTTGCGAACTCGATTTTAATAAAGAATTCATTTTCACAGTTGCAATTTTTGTTGCCTTAATATCAATTTTAAATTCTTATTACCTTATTTCAGCTCTTAAGAAAATGAATATATATATATAACAAAAATAAACGAGGTTTAATTTTCACACGATTGCGGAAAATTCGCGAATCTGCCGTATTAGAAATTTTCGGAACGTTCGTTTATTAGTCCGACTTTTGTTGCAATTTGTCTTCGAATACTGACGAGACAATTAAATAAATGTATAAGAATCTAATTACTTATTTCTTTCATGTTTAATTATTGAAATAAAATAGAGAAAAGGTCTGATTTTTCTCAAGTATTGTTGGAGATTTTTTTTTCTAATTTTCATCTGCAAGTAAGTTGACGCCCTCTCCCCTAAAAAAAGATCGTTTTTAGACTAAATTGTTCGACTTATGAACACTGAATATGTTACTTGTAACGGGAAAATTCGTATTTTTAAAGGCATCTTAAAAAATTCGTATTTTTATTAAATGGGCAAAAAAAAACGCAAACTTTTCAAAAATGGAGGAAAATTCACGAAAAAATTCCCGGTTTTCTGGTTCCCGGATAAGAGGTTCTGTACTGTATTACTATGCCAATTTAACTAATAAGATTTTGTAAATGGTTAGTTAAAAAAACAATTCTACTAGCCAAATTGATTAATAGTAATGAATGAATAAATATTTATTAATTAAACATTAATTTTCAGAATTAATAATATCAATATGAATAATTATTTCACTTTATAAAGTAATTTATAATCAAAATTTTAAAATTTGTTGTTGATATATATTTAGGAAAATTTTATTGTTGATATGTATTAAAAAATGAATAAATAAATAACGATTTTTTACATTAATTCACAAAGATCAATTTCTAATCTGCAGGAAAACCAGTGATTAAAGGATTAAAATTTAATTATATGCCATGGAACAAAATAATGATATGTTGATTTTTGATAAAGGAATCAGTTTAACTTTTTTTTTTATTGTCCATGTAGCAATGTGTAAATTAAATATTACTATGCCAATTTAACTAATAAGATTTTGTAAATGGTTCGTTAAAAAAACAATTCTACCAGCCAAATTGACGAGTAGTAACTCTGAATCGCAAGGGTTTAACGTGATGTACAGACTCACAGCATTTGGATTTTGCTATTTAATATAAGTGTGTTTATTTCTTCTGTACTTATATTCACACTTTTAATTAATTTCTCATTTTAACTCCATATATATATTTTAAATTTTACATTATAAAATGTCAAAGAAAAATTATCTAAATTATAAAGAAAGTTATAATTTAAAGAATAATGCTGTGTTTTTCTTAGTTTAAATTACCTTTTTATTTTCCATTTGTTTCATTTTCATAATTTGCATAAATTTTTGTAAAAAATTTTAGTATTCCTCTTTCTTGCCATTTGACCAATCACTTTATTGATATACATCAATATTTTGCAATTAATTGTTTAAAAATCTTATACCTCATTTTGTTTGAATTCATCTACATTAATTTTTTAAAACTTTTATTTAATAATCTGTTCCTGAGTACAGTAATTATTAATACATGTAATTTGTACATATTACTTCTAAATAAAAACTGAAATACACCCTGTATTTTTATGAATAAAACATTACGTTACTTTGGCCTGATACTTTCTAATTTTTTGGACCTTCACCCAAAAAAGTTTGTGCATCCCAGTTTTAAAGCTTCAATTTCAAAAACCTTTTGCAGGAGAATCTCTTTTCTCAATCCAAACCTTATTTTCCTAACATGACCAAAGACAACCAAAAATATTGTTTTTTTAAGACTTAAATTTCAACAACTTTAATTGCAATAAAATTCTTTTTTTCTTTTAAACAGCAACAAATTAACTTCTGTTTCATCAAAAAATTCATTTAGTCCTTATTTCACAAGGCAAATTTACGCGTATGGTAATTTTGCGAATTCAAAGCACTCTTGATTAATATTTTTAAGTCCTATTTTTAAAATTCAAGATAAATTCTACAGTATAGTACCATAATATTCTCTTAACACAATTGAAAAATACATCTTTAATTATTTATTTTAAAATATAAGTTTATGAGGTAGTATTTATGTCATGTGTTCGCACCCAGAATTTTTTTTTTTTTTTGGGGGGGGGGGGCAAGATCAGGATCAGGGATGCAACAAGTATTGAGTGCGCTAGATGCAGGATAACCGGTGTACCTTTTCTGACAGATCCGTACCGGATATTCGGCTTTACTATTTGAAGCCTGTAATATTATACATATATTTTTAATCATCCCAAAATTTCCGGGTGTTTAAAAAAGTCGCCGGATACCAGATATCCGATGCCTCAGGGGGGGGGCGGGGGATTGGTCTTGTCAAGTACTGTAAATCTTCTCTTTAAGGAAAGTAAACTGAATGAAAGTGAAACCTAGGCTCGACTATTCGTACCAAAAATAGTTTTCAATTTGATCAAACATTTCTATAATATCTCCATTATATGAGATACTATCCATTTATTTCAGAAAAATACGTTCTGTAAGAATGTTTTTTAAATGAAACGAAAATTCATCAAATCAAGAACTATCAAACAGGGGCGTTGCTAGAGCACATATATGACAACGCTCATGATACTTTTTGACATACCTGACACTACCAACGCTTCGTTGGGTCCACATGTTACAAAGCCGGCCATCTTCAAATTAAACAAGTAAAATGATAATAAGTAAATTGAAAATTTCAATTCATTTGCTACTTTCAAGATAAAAAATGAAATAAAACAGTTAATTAACTATCAAAAACAAACTAGACAGCCACTTTCCAATAACAAATGCACTGTTGCCACTCTCAAGAAATAAATATACTCCATTTTGGCAAATTCTTTTTCTCAATGGACCTTTTCCATGGAGCTTGGGTGGTTAGCTGTAAGACACATGATAAATTAAAATAAAACAGTTTTAAAATATGTAGTTTATTTTTCCAATTTTCTAATACAGCAGCCATGAGAAACTTAAAATAACGAAAATAGAATTGGAAAAAAGAAAACAGTTTAAGCTAAGTGAATTTAGTGCTCCTTCTTTTGAATATGACTGCCGTGTTTCATATACCCCCAACAGGACTTTCGCGCGTAAAGTTCATTAACATAAGAGGGCAAAAGTTGTTCAGTATGCATTTTTACTGTCATTCAAAGTCAGAAACATTCTATATTCATTTTAACATAATTCTTCTACTATTTCTGCAACAGCATCTACTGTCCAGAGCATATACATCTTGACATTTTAATAATACATTTTTAAGAAAATGGAATATCGGTATACAATGTTGAATTAAGTTTTTATGTTTTAACCAAAATTTTACAGAGTGTAGTTCGTGCATTTTTAATAACATATCCTGTCAAACAACCCAGTGTGATAAATGAATTTTAAATTTTATGTTTTTTGCTGACATTTCGTCATTTTGTAGTACCTTGAAAATGAACTTTTTTATTTTTGATAATAAGAACATTTTTTTTAATATATATATGTGTCAGCTATATATGCACAAAAAACACTGTGTACCAACTTTCATAAAAAATGTTTCAAATTCATTCAGATATTAATTAAAATATTTTTTTTATTTGTACATAATTTAAAAAAGTCCCTTGCGTTTATTTATTTATTTATTTTTTTGTCACAAATAAATAAGGTAGAACAAATATTTACATAAATTGGATTTATAATTCAAAGTTTCAATTGCAAATTGTATGTAATAAGAGCATTTTTTTCCCCTGTTTCCTGTATTTTGACATTTTTTATGATAAAGGAAATTTATTTATTTATTTTTTGTTCTTGACTTGTTTGAACATATGTATTTTTTAACAAAATTTTGTTGTAACATTTGTTCTGGACTTTATTTGTGATCAAAAAATCAAAAAGCTAAGAAGTTTTTTTTTTCGTTAATTTTAGCGCATGGGGCATTTTCAATTGTGTATTTAAAAAAGGGTTTTAAATAATATTTCAGTAAATTATTTGCAATACTTTTGAATGAAGCAATATAATAAATCTTGTATGTATATAGCTGTATTTATGCTAAATACAAAAAGAAATAGGTTTTTATCATCAAAAAGAAAAAATTAAAAGTATTTTTGCAGAAAAACATTAATGTATTATAGCTGTTCGTTTGGCTGCCATAGAGCAATAAGGAATCTCCTTTTATTACCTTTGCTTCAAGCCAGCCATAACAATTGTTATGCTTACTTAAAAATCATTAGGAACTTCACAAGAAATTTCTGAGTCCCGACAGTACGAGAAATACAGCACCCACAACCAAAGTAAGGCAAAATAGAGCGATATCCATCCACGAGAAAAAAAAATTATATTTGCTGTGACGGTAAACTGGAGAAGTTTCGCGTATTGCAAGACTTTAAAACGAAGTTTTACAGAGGAGTGTCTGCTCTCACCATAACTGCTTTGGATCATTCTCACTTCATTGTGATAAGTTATTAAATGACTAGCTTTAATCCCAGCAGGCAGCAACCGGACTGCGGGAGATCCGTAATGAATAAAATGCTCATTTAGCATAAATTTTTTATATTTTACATTGGTTAATAGACAGGGAGTCAGGCGTGCCCACCCCCCTGAGGGCGATAACGCTCCCACTAAAAAACTGCAGAGGCTTCCAAAACGATGACCCCTCCCCTGAAACTGACCCAAATCCCCTGAACCTCCCTCCCCATTTCAGTGGCGCAGTCTGCATCATGACCCCTCCTTGGTATGCACCCATGTAATAGATACATTTGTGTTATATTTTTATTGCAAAACAAAACTTAATACTTTTCTCCTCCAACCTCCTTCCCTGTTAGCACTAGGCCTTAGGGATGCCCGTCCCCGAGCACGAGGGGGTAGTGGGCTCTACGGATTTTACATGCACTATCCCCAAATGTATATGGTGGGTCTTCAGCTGGGCGGGTATTGAACACGCCACCTTCTAGGTGGAAGATCGACAGCTTAACCACTAGCCTCTGTGTCAAATTCCTTTTCTCATTCTAGGTATTATGTTTCAATAAGTTCCGGTTAATGATTTATGATAATTAACATTTTAATTATTACTTTTAACAATATTTACAGTTCGACGATGGAATTTTGACATTTGACCGCTTCTGCGCATGGCAGAAAGGAACGAATCCATTCGGGTATTCGCGTATTATGCCAGTGCGTTAACTTAGTACGCGACTCAGAATGTGTGCTTCTTTGTTTGTAGAAAGTAACTAAATTTGTACACTGGCACATAGCATTAGTTCGGAAGAAACCAAGTATGCTAAACGAACTAGAACGAGTACAAAAACGGCACATTCCTTAAACGAAAATTTCCTCCCTTGAACATGAATGTATTGTTCTTTCCTCTCTGCCTGGCAGATCGCTTTGATTGATGGTAGAACTGTGAGTGTAAAAATCAAGAAAAACCAGCTGAAGAGCTAAATTACAAAAAAAAAAAAAAAATCATAAAAATCTTCTGTTATAATTTTTTTTGTCTAAATATGTAATAAATTTATTAATTAATACGTGAATAATAATTAAATAAATAAGTAAACATACAAAGTAAGAACGATTTTTTTTGCAATACCCAACTAATTTTATGATAGTCCAAAATAAAATATTTTATTTTGCATTCGTCGAGGAGGAAAAATAGTGTGGTGGAACAAACATCTCAATAAATCGTTTATATTAGAAATAAAATCTTGCTTTAGGTGAAAGATAAAGTGCTTCGACGTTTCTAAATCAATGAATCAATCCCTTGAACATGAATGTATTGTTCTTGGTACTCTGCCTGGCAGATCGCTTTGGCTGATGGTAGAACTGTGAGTGTGAAAATCAAGAAAAACCAGCTAAAGAGCTAAATTACAAAAAAAAAAAAAAAATCATAAAAATCTTCTGATATAATTTTTTTGTCTAAATATGTAATAAATTTATTAATTAATACGTGAATGAATAATTAAATAAATAAGTAAACATACAAAGTAAGAACGATTTTCTTTGCAATACCCAACTAATTTTATGATAGTCCAAAAGAAAATATTTTATTTTGCATTCGTTGAGGAGGAAAAATCGTGTGGTGGAACAAATATCTCAATAAATCGTTTATATTAGAAATAAAATTTTGCTTTTGGTGAAAGATGAAGTGCTTCGACGTTTCTAAATCAATGAATCATTCCTTTGTTTTCATCAATGTTATGTCTTCGAGTAAATGTGTTTAAATTTTTATTAACAACTTGTCTTCCGCTTGAGGAATTTTTAGTTTTGGAAACAAAAAACTAAAAATTCCTCAGAATCTCAGTAATTGGTTTGGAATTTTTTGGAGCTAAGCACTTTATTTTTACGTTAGTAATTTTTTAAGTAAAAAAGTTTTGAACTTGCTCCGTAGGCTCTATACTATAAGTCGAATTTAATTGTTCAAAAATATATTATTAAAAATATCAAATCAACAAATCATTTTTTTTTTTTTTTTGTATATGCTCTACGCCAAAAGGTCTCTTAATAAAGTTTGTTCGAAGTAAATCAGCCCTTTACTTCAGGGTTTAAACATGCTTCGAATTTCCTGGAGGATGCTAATGTTAAAATTTTTTGAACGGTTCAAAAAAAAATTCATAAAATAATTATTTCTTTTTCTGTATATTCTATGTCAAGATCTATTTTTTAAAAAACTTGCTTGAAACAAATCCGCCCTTATATGCAGGATTTATATAAGCTTCAAATTTAGGTTTTAAAAATTTTAAATTTTTTAAACTGTTCAAAATTAAACAAAGAATTGCTCAAATAAAAATATAAAATATTGGAATGATGTATTCCTGTGTCTCTTTAGCACACAAAAATATTTTGTGAACCGTACATATATTTTATATTTATTTAATTATTTAACTTATTTTTTTATTTTAAAGCGATATTTTTACGTACCCTAAAAATTGAGTAAAGAAGTGATATCTGAAATGGTAGCAGAGCGTGGTTCCGATCCCCGGACATCTGGGTTGCGGGCGTAGCACGCTCCCACCGCGCTCTGCCACCACTGCTGCTTTGGTTCAAGATAGGGACCAAGACATTTGAATGACTTTAATCAATCTTGCACACATTTTAAAGAAATATTATATTACAGTTTTAATAATTTGCACTAAAATGAAATGCACTGAAAAGAGATTAAATGCACGGAAATGTTCGAAAAAGGGATTAAATCTTCGGTTTACAAGATTTACCATTACATTTCCTACTTATTCAATACATTTTTAGAGTACAGAACGCGAGCTTATTAGTTCGTAGTAACATTGCATTCAGTAACAGTTTCTCAACACTTTCCCTTGTAAAAAGGGTTCCACGAGAAAGAAAACGATTTTTTCTGAATCATTTATTTTTTTTGATTGGAAATTTGTTTCACTGCTAACTTCTCTTTGCAAAAATTATATTGTCTCTCTGGAAACTGACAGAGAAGGAGAGTCAAAATAAATAAATAAATAAATCTTTATTTATCTGTCTATAGATAGATAGATGTGGGTTTATTTATTTATTCGATATTTATATTGAACTTTTTGCTGCACAGTTCCGCGAGGGCAGCTCACTTTACAGAAAAATCAAGGAGGATAGAGGAGAAAAGTATCGTGTAACAAGATGTATCCAAGTTCATTAAGCTTTTGAGCATTATTCATACTTTTATGTCTTGAGACGTGTCTTAAGGTTTTACTGTCCTAAGTAGAGATGTACTTTTTGTGGTATTCTTTCGGAGAACATTCTCGAGAATATTTTCAAGAATATTCAAGGAGAATATTAGAGAATATTATTCTAAAATTTAGTTATAGGAATATGTCAACATTATTTGTTTTAGATAGGAATGAGAAACTTCAAATAAAAAAGTTGATAATAAATATTACATTTTACAGAATAAGTATTATGTGTGAAAAAAAGTATGCACTCCATTATCCTGCAAGTTTCTTCAGGAGAATATTCTCTACTCACATTTCTAGTCCTAAATTCCAATCTCCACGTATTCTAAACAATGTTAAAGACTAGATTCTTGGGAATCGTTATGTCACACTAAACTCTTTCTCTCTTTCTCGCTCTGTGCGTGTGTGTGCACAACTCCCTCAAATTAGAAAAGATAGAAAGGAAATACAAAATATGTCATTGTTAGAATTGTTGCAATTAGCAAAGAGGTTTGGATCAAACCCCCATAAAAATAAATAAATGAATAAAATAAAATAAAGATAAAAAAAGAATGAACGAAAATAGAGGTCGAACAATTATTTGAATTCCCGAAACCCCCGTTAAATAAATAAATAAACCGATTGAAACGAACAGAAATACTAACGTCTTTCCCAGATTTTACGTTGCATTCAAACATTTCACTAGTAGTTAGTGATAATACAAGAGAGCATTGTAAAATAGTGCCCCAATGACAGAATTTGAAAATAGAAAAAAGAGACATATTATCTATCTCTTTTTATAGATCTCTTCTTTTTACATATCTGTTAAGTTGACATTGTCTTGGCGTGTTGCCAAAGTGGGAAAAAGAACTTCACCGATAACTAAGATCGTTTGCTTTTTTCATAACTAGCTAAAAATGGAACTGCTCATCATAGCACAGAGACAGTACCGGAGGAAGATGAAGAAAGAATTTATTTTCAAGCTGTTAAGAAAAAAGTCAGCGGTGAATGCACTTTTGCAAGCGCGCAATGTTTTTGACATACTGAAAGGTGATGTTTGTTTATTTTTATGATGTTCAAACTGACGAAATAAAAATGCATCTTTCGATTTTCCTTCCATTTCTGGCAATCTTCGAGGCGCAACATTTCGACTTCGGTAATCTTGGAATATTGTGAAATATGTAAATGAGAGTCTCTCAGAAACCAATCCCGTTAAGAGAAGAAAAAAAAAGAGAACAAATTGCAAAAAATGGTGCTTTTTAATACGTTAACTTTTGAATTTTAGGTTTATTCATTTGATCAGAAAGTGCGCAATGATTATATTATGTAAATTTTGTTACTTTAATATCTAAGAAGAATATTATGTATTTCGTTAAAAATTAAAAATATTAGAAAGCACTTAACCACATTGACTTCTGAGTGACTCATACGTCATCCTCATCATCATTTTCAATCGTTATCAACGGCGGATCTAAGGGGGGGGGGCGATGGGGCGATCGCCCCCCCCCCCCTTCCTTGGGCTGATTCAAGTGGATACTACAACGACACTCCTAAGTGAGTTTTTACTCTTTGTGCCCCAGGACCAGCCATTTTTTTATGTTCTTGGAATCCCAGCCTAAACGCCCTTCAAGTTCTATGCTTTCCCCCTGTCCCTTTGTGCTTTAGTATTGTTGAGATGCTAATCCTCAGAGTAATGGGAAAGAGATTCCCTGCTCTTTTCTTCTACCTATCAAACTGGTGACAGCTAGCCAACCCTTAGCACGTGGTGTAAATTCCTGCAGCATTTACGCTAAAACCTGGAGTCTGAAACATTTCATAGAACATTCATAATTACAGATGTTTATATAAATTGCACATACTCGTTGATGGTTTTTTTAGTACATATTTAGTATTACATTTTGAAAATTTTAGAAAATATATTACTAATAATTGCTATTATTTTGTAATTTAGACATATCAATTCAAATTTAGAAAATGTATTTACAAGCCTACATTTTTCTTGAGAAAGCTTGAAGGAAATCCTAACTCGGTTAAAACTTGGCTAAGAAGCAGAATGAGTGATGGTAGACTCACTGAATTAGCGTTATTGCATATCCATAAAGATTGGACGTTGAAAAAATTATAGCGAAAGCAAAAAAACGTCAGCTTGTGTCCCTTTTATAAGGGCTTTGAATAAACGTATATGCATTGAAAAAATGTGCTAGTAAAATTTTAAATATCACTACACTAGCATTTTTTTTTTGTTGTTCCTGCTGTTTGAAAAAAGGGGGGGGGCGGAGGGACTGTTGAAAAGGAATGAAGAATCTCCTCCATCCATCCTTACATTGAACCCCGAGATTCCCAAAATCGCCCCCCCCCCCTTGAAGGTTTTCTAGATCCGCCCTTGATCGTTATCAATTCAATGATGAACGAAGATCATTCGTAATTTCTGAAAATACTACGACTTTTGAAGTTACTTTTGGTTTTCAACTACCTCACGCGAAGTTTATTTATCTTTTATTCCTTCAGTTTGTTTATGTTATATATATATACATATATATATATATATATATATATATATGTATGAAATAGAGAATATATATATAAAAAATTAGTGGGTATGTGAAAAAACAACAATATAAAAGGCTGAACGTGGAAAATCACAAATATAAACATTATGTAATGTTTATATTTGTGATTTTCCACGTTCAGCCTTTTATATTGTTGTTTTTTCACATACCCACTAATTTTTTATATATATATTCTCTATTTCATACATATATTTGCAACTGTTGAAGTGTGCTGCCTTGTGCGCCTTTTCACAGTTTGATTCACTTTATTAACTTTTGATTATATATATATATATATATATATATATATATATATATGCAAAAAGTATAAAAGGTAATCCCGAAAAAACTATGGGAATTTAGGCAAAGCAATTTTGAAATCCTTTTTGCTTATTTCATATCCATATACTTGTGTATATAGTACAGTAGAACCTTGATTGCCTTGATTGATAGTCGAAGGGACCTTTCTTTTGCAGCAATGTGTACGGGAAAACAATAAATGCGGGTATGCATAGCTCTCTTTCTTTTCTGTGTATAAGAGAAAAGTGGATTTCTGTAATGACAATCTTGAAGAGGTGTTGAAAGTGTTGTAATCGAAACACTTAATAAATTACGTCTTTCGATTACGTAAGCACCGCTATAAACTACGGAATTCAAGGATTGTGAAGAAAATACCTAATGATAATGATTCCAAGAGAGAATTATTCGAAAAGAAAACATTCTTGCATTTCAAAATGTTCATTATTTTTCATCAATTAATTGATTTTCTATTTTTACCATAATAAGTAAATGCTATGGTACCAAACATTCTTTACACCTTTTATATTCCAACATTATCTCGAAGGCAAAAATAATCAGTAAGGATTTAAATTTACAATAAATGCTAATGAAAGCCCCAAAGAACTATTAAATCCACTACGAAAATTACTCTTTTAAAACTGACTTTAAAAAAATACTTTTTCCATTTTCCCCTTGAATTTCTTTATTACTATGTTATATATTTCTTAGAGTGACCGTTTTAATCTCTGCACCAAATAGAGCACTTTGTTTCCTTGCACGAATTCGCGACTGCCACTCAACTAGTGGTACATGAAAATTCGGTAGAACTAAATATTATGCGAAATAATAACACTGGTCTACAAAAAAAACTTTTTTTCTGCCCCAAAGAATTTGTTAACTGATCTTAGAAGTATTTTTCACGCTGAACTCGAAAATGAAAACCATTTTTCTCTATCACGTAAGGATTTTCCGTGCAAGGTGCTGTAATAGTTGACATTAATAATATTTACCCTAAATTATTGCAGTACCTTACAAGCAAAACCCTTAAGTGATAAGGAAAATGGTTTTCATTTTCGAATTCAGCTTGGAAATACTTCTAAGATCAGACAATAAAGTCCTTAGGACCCCCCCCCCTTTTTAAGGGCATTGTAATTATTACATTAGAAGCATTTCCACCAAAAAACCAAGTAATTTTCTATTTACCTTAAAAGGGTTGATTTTGACATGTTCTGGCATACTTTGCCTCAGGAATGTCTCTTTTTAACGTCCAGCAGTAATCTGCTAACATAGTTGCACTCCACTTCCCTTGACGTCTCTTTTTGATAACTGAAATGTCTTGATGGAACCGTTCTCCATGTTCATCGGTTATACAGCTCCCATGTTTTCAGGGGGTATTTTTACACACAACAGGAGACACATGATAAAAAATAGTAGCTCAGGCTCTTAAACGTGTCGTACAGTATCAATCTTTCGCCTATTTGCCTTTGTATCGCAATTCTCGCGAAATTCCGACCGAGACCCGCACCCAGTGCAGTAATTTTGATATGCACTTCCGTTCGAGGGTCTGCGGGGGCTGTTTGTAACACTCCACTAAGTTTTTTCCAGCAAAATTAAGTGACCACTGATTTAACAGTTGACATTGAAGCTCTTTTGTGTACTTTATCTCAATAAAAACGATGCTGCATGATCGGAAAAACGCTAAAAATATGTAAAAATTGAACATTTCCTTCCTCATAACTAAAAAACTATACGTGATGGGAAAATTTTGATGCCAGATATGGATTCCTCATGCAAAACTACTTCAGGAAAAGTGAAATTCATTCTTGGGGAAAAACACTTGTTGACCAGTGTAATTAGCGTAAATAGTGGAAATTAATAATATAAATTGATTTAAGAAAGCTAATTCTATTCAGATATACTCCTCAAAGTTTTTCCACATTTATTTTCATTCAGCTAGAAATCTGGCTCATGTACTTCGGATATTACTTCAGAGGGGGAACGCTGCTGTACAGAATTTGAATATTGTCGGGGGGGGGGAAGGTGGGGGTGGCAGAAACTCAGGGTGTCAGCATTTGGGTCGTGGTAGCCCAGTGGTTAGGATGTCGGACTTTCACCTGGAAGGTCGCGTGTTCGATACCCGCTGAAGACCCACCTTGTACACTTGGGGATACGTCCACATAAAATCAGTGGACCCACTACCCCCATAACCTCGCCCCCTGATGCAGGGCATCCCTAAGGCCTAATGCTAACAAGGAAGGAGCTTGGACGGGAAAACTAAAGTTGAAAAAAAAAATAATAATAACGTTATTGAAAAAGATCACTTAAATTAAAATATTTTAAAAAGCAGTTCATAATACTTTATTTATTTTCCTTTAAAGAAAATTTATATATATATCCCCCCCTACCCATCTTGGATTTTGAATTCAAATATCTTTTTTTGCATTTGAACCAAGTGTCCAATTGGTGCATGTTTTCTATTGTCTGACATTTGGAGAGAGAGGAAAAACGCGCTTTGGGAAAATACTCGAGAATATTTAAAGTATTATTGCGATAAGGTTTAATGTTTCCAAAAAGAGACTTTAAGACCCACATTTTAAATGAGAAATGTTTGGGTAAAAGTTGCATATGGTAATATTTTATGATATTAAAGTGTACTCTAAGTGGAGGAAAGACTGAATGCAGGAAAATTGACGCAACGCTTGTCTTTCGAGAACGTTGTCATGGTAACAAGATGAAAATCCCACGGGGTCTAGGTTGCAGCGCTGTTGGAAGATTCGCCAAAACAGGCGAATGTTAGGAGTAGTTTCTTGTCCCATTTTCAATTCACAAATATTAAAACATATTAAAAGATAAATTAATATAAATAAAATAAAAATAAAATTCCAATGAAGAAAATACACTGCTAAAACAACGTGAACGATGTGTTACAAAGTATTCTATCGTTTTTTGTAGATAATACAAAAATGTATATATCTGCACAAAAAGTACGATGTGAACTTTTGAAGCGAAATCTAACCTATGAAATGAGCGTGTGGATGCACGTTCTATTAGACATATTTTGTAAGACTCTACCAATTTGGAACATAAACTGATTTTCAGGCTTTGAATGCAGTGATAATACGACATGATATATCATCCTTTTTTCCTTAAACGTACGGCTTCCCTTGCTGATTGGGAAAATGGTGACTTGTGATAGTTTTTGTAGCAGTGAATCGGGAGCTATTCAAGCGTGATAAAATTGATAATTTTTTGCATTTTTGCAAGAATGCCCTTTCAAAAGGATTTTTAAAAATTAATAGTTTGTTGCAATAATTTAAATGTTAAGCAATATCTTTATTATAAATTTCTGTAAAAACACACATCAGCATTATGAAGCATTGAGTTAAAGTACATTTCAATACAATTTGTAATAACGTAAATTTCTTCACTTACAACTCTTGTATTTTTTGAAATTCCTAATTTGAAGGATCATTGAAAATAAAGCCAAATATGTATATTAAAGATATTATGCAAAGCATAATTATGTTGCGTTAGTTTCTTCTTTGTGAATTTTTTTTTACTTTTAAACTTCAAAAAATCATTCAAAATAAATCCATATATATTAAAAATATTATATAAAGCGTAATTATGTTGCTTTAATTTCTTCATTTTGAGTGTTGGTTTTATGTCCTTACGGAGTTATTCGTTTTGACGAATAGGATCATTAAAATGTAGTGTGCCAAAAGTGAATGTAAAAAGTCAATTATTCTAAGTAAAAACTTAGCATACAAGCGTTTTGACACGCAACAATGAGCCTTTTAATGCGTGTTTCAACGTAAAGAAATGAGGCCTTGAAACATATACCTGCAATTAATGTGGAAGTCTGTTTTTAAATATTCAATTTTTAATCAATACAAAGTAACTTTTTGCAATGATTTTTTTTGTTTTTTGTACTGGCTTTTGCGTTTTAGTTAAATGAATTTAAAATGTTTATATTATTTCTTTTCTCTCAATAATAATATAATAATAATTGAAGAAAAAAAGAAAATAAAGGAAGATTTTTAAAAAATTTCTTCCAATTCGAGATTTTATACTATGAAAATTAGTCTTAATTTCTTTAAACTAAAATTCCAACAATCTACTGAAGGTAAAATTTTTGACATAATGAACATTCACTTAAATTAAAAGTGTCAAACACACGCAATTACAAACTATTATATAAAGTTAAGTATACCCCAGGAAACAGTGTTTAATGGAAGTAACTTTTTTCTGTAGCCAGTATTGCCTTAATAGTAATTTACTCTATGTGTTTTCACATAATTGTCCCAGAAAAATTCGTTAATTTTTAATTTGAAATGATATCTAAATCAATTGATATTCGAAGTGTATCATTAAATTATTAGACTGTTAATAATGTAATAGTTTTTCAAAGAAAAAAAAAAGAGAGTCTCAGGCTAAAACATCTAACACTTACTTTAGAAAGATGTAACGCTTTGGTAAATCAATCAATAATTTGAAAGAAAATTATATGTATATGTGTCATATATATAAGCCAAACGGTTGGTTAAATAGACTTCTTCCTCTTTTTTTTTTTGTCAACATTAAAAGTTGATTTCTAAATTTTCAACTTTCAAAAATACATTTTTCATAAACATTTTATACTATAACATACCACAAAAAGAGGAAAAGTTGAAAAGATATAGAGGATGACTCAAAGATCTCGGCAATAAAAAATTTTTTTAAAGCGAATACTGAACGAAAAAATCAATGTAAGAACTTGATTTGATTTTAATCCGGGAAAAAATCGCTTTCATAGATTTAAAATTTCATCGAAAGAAAAAAAAGGACTCTTACAAAAATGTTTCAAATATACTTCTTAAAAGAGTATAAAACGAAGTCGCTTCCCGTGTCTGTACGCTGAGATCTTTTAAACTACGCAACGGATTTTAATGCGATTTTCATCAGTAGACAGAGTGATTCAAGAGGAAGATTTATAGACCCGTTAGAAAAAAAAATCCGACAGGTAGGTTTCTTTTTATTCCAATTTTACGCAAATTTACCCATAAATTCCCCAATATGGGGGGGGGGGTGACAAATATCTTGCACATATTAATGTAATATGTCGATCGAAAGCTCTGATTTTTATGTACAAGATAAAATAGTTCGAAGTTTCCACGTCAATAAGAACGCCAGTTATAAGCTTTTTAGTTCGATTTCTTAAGGCTTACCTTGATCCAAAAATAATAATTAGCAGTTTCCACAATTCCGGGTGAATAGTGTTAGCTTAATTTCAATATTAAACTTATTTTTCAAAATAGTTCAGTTTAAAAAAGCATAATACTAGCTGATCTCCCGCAGAACATCTGCGGGCTATAAGTTTAACAATCAAAGTTGAGAATGATGTCTCGATGTAAACAAACTAAGGTGCTGCCACTCCAAGGAATCAGAAATTAAAAATTGAGTTATGTATGGAAATACTTTTTGAAAAATAGAAATAAATTTGTTCAAGTCCGTAAGTTACGGTAATAAATAAAAAGAGCCTGTTACTTTTCTATGTAAATCATTAAACAAATTTTTGCATATCGTTTTACCGTAGTTTGTTTTTATCGTATCGCACCTCAAAATTTAATCGTAACTGGTCCACGCTAAGTGAAATATATATATATATATAAAGAGAGAGAGTTTCAATTTAACGTTTTCCTCAAATTAGCAATAGGTTTTAAATTCGAGATTGAACTTGATAAAAGTTGTCAAAGGGCAACGCCGTGCGGGACCGCTAGTTATGAATAAAGAGCTATTTTGTAAGAATTCTTGAAATAGTTTCTTTTTTTAAATTTTATTTAGTAAGAGACAGTATTAAAAGCGGAAAAAAAATAGTTTGTTTACTCTTTTGCAGGAAAATAATGTGTTTTAAAATTTTGAGTACTTCTGCTAGGATCTAGGAAGAAATTATGATGTAACTTATATCTCCAAATAAAAAATTGAACGCATTTCACTGCAACTAGGTAAAATAGTAAGGATTTTGTTTTTTTAAGATTTTGATAAAAAGGTTTTACGTTATCAAATGTGATTACCAAAACACTTGAATTATTCTTAAGGGAAAAACAGAGCCCCCTATACTAAATGCCCTCCGATAGCGCTTTAAATCCATACACATTTTGGCCGCAACTTTTTATATAGAGGGCGCTAGTTCCCTGCCTTTATAAGTAGATACATACACAGAGTAATCATAAACCAGAGGGTCAACTCTCAAGCCGTTTTGTAGTGTCGATTTCACTAGCGCACCACGGAGAAAAACATGAGCTACATTACAAGAGTTTCCATTGAAGTTTAACTCATGTCTCTTCTACGACGATATTATCTTTGTTTTGAAAGGAAATTGCATATTTCTTCAGAATCGGTTCGCTCATTTGCAGCTTTGCGTAGTTCTTTCAGATTGAATAATTTTTGCACTTTCATTATTTTTGTTCGTCATTTTCTGTAATATTTGTCAACGCTAAAGTTTATTTACGGTATTTGGAAATGATTACTTTTTAAAATAAGATCTAACTTAAGAATTTCTTGATACCAAATATATTTAACTGAACTTATTTAGAACATCATTTTTATCTGTTGACAATTAATGCTTAATTTATTTACCTTTTTTATATTGGACTTTATTTAACAGGATATATTTTATTGATTTTTATAATTGTGCACATTGTCTTTCAACATAGAGAGTTTAAATTAAAAAAAAATTTATGTGTATTGTTTTATGATTAAACTTCTGCTCCAATTTTTGATTTTTCCGATTCAGGGGGCTGGCGTTGGTTTTTTTTTTTTTTTTTTTCTAAATAAATTTGTATAGTTTGTGGAGCTTGTTTTTGCGAAAAATATTTAAACATCGACAACGGCAACCCAAAAATGATATAGTAGATTGATTTGGCTAAAAAAAATAATAATAATAACCATCGCCAGCACCCCCGAAACGGAAAAGTGCCCGATTTGATAGATCTTTTTGTATGATATTTAATGTCATTTTTAATTCAAAAAGAACAGTATGTGCGTTGAATAAAACAAGATGGTAATCTTAAAAACTATTCTGAGATTCATGCAAAGCTATAGGTTTTAGAATTATAGAATAAAAGACTGTATATCAACGAAATTAACAGAAACCGAGTCAACAAATATAATGATAGGCGAAGTAAAATCGAGAAAAGGGCAAACAAATATTTAGAATTCTGAAATAGATTAATATGTTTTGAAAGTGTTATTTTAAGTATGATTGTGATACGAAACATCAGTGTGAAATATATCTTACTTGCAGTTTAATTCTATAAAAGGGGGAGTGAGAAAAGGAAAGAGTATTTTGAAATCAATTTTTTAAAAAATGTCGGTTAGAAAATTAAAGTCGTTGGTAGAAATGGCATTTTATTTATACGAAGCAAAATTTCAAAGTAATAGAAGCAGTTTTCTAAAACCGATAAAAAATTACTGACAATTATTCACAAATAAAAGGAATGAGCAATGGTTATAGGGGTGACGTGAATAACCGTAATAGCCAAGAATGGGGAGTGACAACAATTAAAGTAACAGCAAAACCGTCAAAGGAAGTTCCTGTTTTTCTCCGTGGGGACGCTGAACGCAGTTTTTGACTACATAGGAATTAACATTAAGATTTGTCTGTGGTTTATGATTACTCTGTGGATACATATGGCAAAGATTAATGAACTGAGTGTTTAAATTACATAAACTCTTTAATGTTGAACATACCAACAAACAAAATCTTCCAAAAAGCAAATTTTGACTTGTCATTTAATGAATTTATTGAAGACAGCACAATACGTTATTCTTAAGTTCTCATATGAAATATTTTTCTAGTGATTCAAATTATAACATATTGGAATCCTTATTTTTTCACTTTGCAGGTTATTATATAAAAAAAAGTAATAATATTTCTCTTGGAATTAGTTTTTTAATTCGTACTATATAATTTTTTAGGCAAAAATTTACTTTCGGGTGCCCCTTCGCAAAATTGGCGATTTTTGTTTGGCGCCATTCCTGTTTGCAGTTTTGCAACACCGCTAAGCTTGGCGATCAACCGTGACCAGAACTTGGCGAGAATGTGTATTAAATATTATTCTAAATTTAAATTAAATCGAACTAATTACCGTTTCGGTGTAGAATCGGGTACCCCTTAGTTTGGCGTTATATTTTGGCGATAATATTTTATTTCTGGTTAGGCTTACTAATCACATCTTGGCGTCAAGAAAAAATCGCCAAAAAATCAAGTGGTACCACCCGATTGCAGACTTTTACCCTAATTACTGAAAAATTGAAATTCTTAACGTATTTTTATTCTTGAATAAAAGCATTCATGACATATCCACTCTAAAATAGGAAATAGTAGCACTGTTTCCATTAATTAAATTAGCCAAGAAATAAAGAGCGGTATAAAGTTAAAATGTTTATTTGAATCTGTACAACCTCATATTTTTGAATTTTGTGTAAACAATTAAGAAACATGAACGTTTCTAATATACGGAAACGAAACATGATCTGTGATATCGAAAATAAAGCATGTTAAAAGAATAAAACGGCAGCGATTTGAAAATAATAAACATTTAAAGTTTCATAAAACACATTTAAGTAAAAAAAATAATATTACCTTGTATAGAAAAAGCTGTTATCCACTTTGTTCGTAGTCCTTCGTTGGAAGGGAATCCATGAAAACGGATTTTTTTCAGGTTTTGAATCTGAAGAGCAATACGGCACAATGCAATGCACCATAATTTTGATTAAAATCTAACTAGTTTCTTAAGAGAAATTTAAAGTTGAAACAGCAGGTTATCTGCGCCACCTAGCGGAGAACTTTTAACGGCCGTTTTTTCTCTCATATCGGAAGGCATTTAGTTAGTAGTTCTGGGGAAAAATTAACCTTACATTTAAACGAGCAATTCTTGTATATTTATACATCTTCCACGAGTTATATTTTGAGTTCTCGAAAACAGCTCTAGTGATTTGGACCAAATTTTGTATTTAGGTCAGGTTTTGTTTTTTAAGATCACCTATGTAGGTGTTTTCCCCCCAATAAACGCGATTTTACACAAAAACCCATTTTTTTAATAACGCAATTGAGGTACTTGTAACAGTAAGCAAACATCATCCGCTATAGATATTTTATTTCCATTGAGATAGAAATACACTGAGTGGCAACACTTATTTTTAATTTACCTTTTGTTGATTGAAATTTGTTGTTGTTACCATTTGCGAAATTTAAAATGCCTAGGGAACCCATTGCAAAAAAAAAAAAAAGCTTTAGTAATCCAGCGCGTAATTTGAATCTATCAGAAGGTCTATGAAATGGTGTAAGACTTATTGTAACAAGTTTAAGTAAAAACATGATGAAGGCAAGAATCGTTATCGTGAACAATCTGGCAAGGAAGTACTTATGCATGTACTATATTCACTTCTTGGGTACTACTTTAGCGTAGGAGCCCGTTAGCGACATTTTTGGTTGGAGAGGAAATTGTGGGTTACAATTGCAGTTAGTTGTTTTGTGTTTGATGTGTGGAACTTTAGTTTGTTATATATTTGGTAAGTTCTGCACGTATCACTCTTTTCGAGGCATCTTTCGTCGCCAACCAAAATAAATTGCCAACCGGTCCCTATACTAAAGACGTTTCTTTGCTATGACAGTACACCCATCTCAAGATCAACAGCTCAAATAATCGGCATGAAAATTTATAGTTAGAAAACACTTTAACTTTTCAAATTTATCTAAATAAGTATCTTCTTCGAAAAAAAAAAAAAAAACTAGCGCCGAGCAAGCACCCAAAGGTACTTGTCTTTTTACTTCGCAAGCTTTTGGAGATGGATGGTGTAGTGTAACAGGAATCATACACAGTCCGTCCAACAGAAAAGGTGACTAATGAGAAATAAAATACAAGACGTGGGTTTTTATAGTGTACATGCTTATTCATTTAAAATAGTCTCCTTGCGAGTCCATACATAACTGGAAACGTTGGAAAGATTGCTCAAAACAATTCTGATACTCAACAATTGGAATTGCCTGCAGGACCGTTGCTGTAGACTTCTGGATATTGGGAATCATGTTGAAACGCCGTCCTTTCATCGTCATTTTTACTTTGGGAAATAGCCAGAAGTCGTAGGGAGCCAAATCTGGCGAATAAGAAGGGGGGTCAAGCATGCTGTTCACAACATGCTGCTACACTTTTGTTTACTGCGTGCAGTCTGTAATACGAGCGTTCTTCCTTTTAAAACGGCAGGTAGTTGAAACACCACGCTACTTAATTATTGCATCAGATCTCAGATAGCAGTAATGGTTCTGCGGATATAAAATCAGTCACCTTTCTGTGGGATAGACTGTGTCTTTTTAAAAAAAAAAAACATTTGTGCATCGAAACATATCAAAAACGAATTTCGAATAATTCATCGAGAAATAAATAAATAAGTAAAACTTGCATTTGAATTACACACTATTTGTCAAATTTCTTGAAGCTTTAAGAAAGCTGTTAAACGAAAATTCTAGTAAAAAAGATATTTTTAGGTCAAAAAGCCTCGATGAACAGAATATTTATTTTTAAGCACATGTGATTTCTAATGAATCGAAATACATAGATATGCATATGGTTCTGACGACTAATTAAAGTAGAGAAACGCTTAGCGGAAGAACTTTTACTTTGGAAGCTGAAAACAATCGTAAAACAGGTTGATGGAAGTTTGAGTTCCGGACATGTTGGAGTTCCGGAACGAAAGTTTCAGCTCTTTTTTCCGCTGTATTTTATTTGAAAATTTTCGAAAGAATTGTGGACTAACATGAATATTTTGAAATCAGTAAATAAAACTTGAAGAAATGATGGGAGGGGGGGGGGATGAATTTAGTGTGTGCATCTCCTATTTTTCCCCCTGATAACAACAATCGTTTTATTTCCGTTTCTAGCTTTAATTGATCATAAATGGGTGATTATACAGCAAACAAACGCATTTTGTTTATTTAACGCATATAAGACGAAAATCAAATGAAAACATATGCTCCAGTAAAATTTCTAGTGCATTTATTCAGTTATGTGGTCAAATTTTTCTGCAAAAAGCTTTCAAAATCTATGTCCTAAAAAAAAAATCTGAGCCCAGAACATACAGTAACAAAACATTAAATTATTGTAAAAATGTAGAAAGTATGACTGAATGCAATTAATCATTTTTAAAAGTCTTCCACATAAAGCATGCTCTTTCTTTCCCACCACTTCGTTTTCTCATCATATAAAAATAACAAAATCAATGTCTGCAAGAAAACGATCAGAAATATTTTCTATTTGAGAGGAAAAGAAAAACAAACTCCCTACCTTTTCCTTTGAATGGGGCTAATAACAAAACACAGCTTTCTTTGGCGATTCACTCTACGATTTGGCGACAAACTACGCATCCGTGGCAACCATTAAACAGTTCCCTAATCCATACTCATGGCCGGGATGCTGAAGACTCTCTATCTGACATAAACCGCAGACTGTAGATTAACAAATGTTTTGCAACTAGTTTGATATAAAAAGAGGGTAAAAATCAACCATTCTGTGTTGTAATGAAAATTGAACAGAATCTAATATCATTAAGATTTATGCATGAGTAACTAAGCATTCGAAGATAGCAATCTCAATGGAACTCATTGATTAATTTGTATGTGCGAACTTCACAATTCATGTTCCTGAATCTTTCCTTTTACTATAAAGCACAAACATGAGTACTTGAAGTTTTGAAGCATTAACGAGACTGAAGTAAAGATTAAAAAAATATATACTTTAACAGGAGAAAATATTTTGATAACCATCTGGGTGCGAACGCATGCCAACTCAAGTGGCACCTGAAAGTGAAGAAGGCGAGAATATGACTCAAGATAAAGGAGGCAACAATGTTGATTTGCGACACTTTGGAGGTTAGTTGACACTATGTATTTTGCATGTTTTAAATATTACACCTTTTGAACTGATTTATTTAAGTTTAATTATTTTATTCTGTAATCTTAACTTTAACAAACTTTTAGAACAATATGGCAACATTGCATAACACATTTGACAAGCCAGTAGTAGATCATTTTGTACCATGTATTATTGCCACTGCCGTTTCCAAAACATTTTTTACACAATTATTAAAAAAAATACTTCATAAATCAAATTGATATGCTAAATTTAAACAAATAAAACATAATCTCTATTTGTGCAAAAGAAAAAACACAGTGATTGGTGCAGAGTTTTTTATATGAGTAAAAACATACATTTATGTCAAATAAGTTCATAATTAAATTTAAACTCGTAAGCAACTATTCTATTCATTTTTTTTTTTTTTTTGAATTTTTGAGGCTATAGCAGATCTTGAGAATCTAAATTTCTCCATAGACCCTTATCAGTTTTTTAAAACTAAGTACGCCTTTTTATAGGAAATAAACTTTGTAAATGTTCTTCTACGGACATAAAAAAAGGAATTCTTCATCATCGTCCGACTTCAAAACTAAAATTTAATTTTACGCTTTCTGAGAGCTAATTGTACTTTTTATCCATTCTTAGAAAATAATAATAATTACCTGTATATCTTGGTAAGTAATTTTTTAGAGAGGGGTTCTAACATCAATCAAATAATCAGGTCCTAGCAAACTAAATTTTAACACCACTTACATTCAGTGATTAAATTTTGTTCCAACTCTTTATGAGTAGTACTTCATTATCATCTTTCTTAGCAACTACATCATATCATAAGCATGTTTGCTCAATGCTAATTTTTTGGCAAATTTTGATCTTTTTTTCCGTAATATGTATTATAAAAGCTATTGGCCGAGGTGAAGTTACATCACTAAGAGAATACATTTTTCAAAAAATGACTATGTGCGATTTTAAATATGTCATTTTGGTAAAACGGCTACACCATTAATTCAACAACGACAGGGAGGCAGCTTTTTTAAAACATATTACCTTTTCTTACTTCAATTTAAAAATAATCAAAATCAAATAAAACCAATCACTATAAAAAGATTAAAACCTCATAGCTGACCAATTTAAAACTTCCACATGGCTGTAAGTGAGTGCACTAAGCAAAAGTTCCAGCTTGTTCTCAAACTAGTAACTATCGAATAAATACTCAAGTAATAGTGACAATATTATTTCTATTCTTTACTATTCATAATTGTTTCTGTGATGACTGTTTTTATACGCATAACAATTGCTGTGTTTTTTTCTTTTTTGAACACCCCCAACTTAAAATTCTCACATAATAGATCAGTAAAATGTTAACTTTATTGATACCTTGTAACTTGCATTAGGAAAATCTTATTAAAATATACTACTTACAATTGCTTAAAACTGCCAAAAAATAACGAAATTTAATTTTTAATTCAAACATAAAGTTCAAAATCGTTGCTTTGATATTTGGATAATTTTATTAAATTTTACTACTCAAAATTAGTACTTAAAATTGCCAAGTCAAAAAGTCAAATAGAAATTTAAATTTAAATATAAGTTTGAATTCGTTGCTTTGCATCAAGTTATCCTAATGCTTGATCTTACATTAACGTTTCAAATGACTCTATTTTCATTTTTATACATTCATGCAAAACTACTTATTTTCTGTCAAGTTTTTTTTTCTTGACAGAACGTTAAAAATTCACAGGGCCGATAATAATATGTGTTTGTTGACACAAAGACATATTTGTTTGTTTGTTTAAAAATCTACATTTATTTTAAACATCCTGAATTTTCAAAACTTTTAAACAGAAATTTCAAAAACTTGTCATATATTATTTGCTATAACTGCTGATCCCATCATGGAACAACTCGGAAAAATGTTTTGAGTGTAATCATTAAAGCATATATTTTCATATTTTTTACAAAATTTTTGAAAACAATGTCTCATAAAGTTCGCAGCATTGTAATTTTATGAGGTTGTGAAAACAATAATAATAATGAGAGGTAGTCAAATTAAGCCTCATGAAATTATCTTTAAAACCTCAGAACCGGAATTATAACACTTTATAAAACTGCCGTCTAAAAAAAGTACGTTTTTGCAAATTTTAAAAGTTAATAACTCATCCAGTATTTATAAATTACAATTTCTTAAAAGTTTAATTAAAGATGTCAAAGAGGGATTTCTGAGGGTTTCGTGAAAATGGGAGAGTATCAGGTTGCGTGCCTTGTTGGTTTGACATAGAACGACCCAAATAATAATGAGAGGAGGGATTAAATACATTGTAACTTTTACCTTTTAATGTAACGTTATCAAGTTTATTCTTAGCTTATTTAGGAGTTCATCCAGACATTACCTATATTACTTTCCCATACGTCAATATCAATTTTCTAACATCAACTACTGTCTGCTTTCTAAGCCGAAACCTTCCTTCGTTTTACGCATGCGTCTAGTCTGCTTCAATTTCATCAAAATAGGGGAGAAATAAAGATTAGGATATGTTTACTTTTTGCGGAGAATAACAAACTGATTGCGTTCTTTTTCTTCCTTTTTGTGCAAAATATTCAAATAAGAAATGGAATAATTCAACGCCGAGAAAAATAAAATAATACTTTGCTGAAATAAAACTTCCGAAGCTGTGGTCTATGCGTATCACCCCTTCGACAAATGGAATCGTTCCCGACTGGTAGTCGCGACTTTTCAGAACAAACAGTATCCCCCTCTCTCTCTATTTTCTTGGGGACAAAAAAATGTAAGCATTTCAAATGCTATTAGATGTGCAATAAGTTAAATTAAACCCTTTAGTTGAAATTAATTATAGCTAATATAGAAAATACCGCTGTTTTACCGGTTTTGCAAGAATTTGAAAAAACAACAACACGGGGAGGGGGGGGGAGGGGGTAATCAGGTATTTTGTATAACTCTATTGCAATCACTACTTATGACCCTACTTTAAAACTTGTATGTTTAAACAATTAAAGAATTAACTGATTTTGCTTTTAACTTTTACTGGAAAGCAGGTTAATTACGCTTTAAATGTTCTTAAGTAGGTTTAAAAAAGCTCCATGTTCCGTTTATGCTTCATGTTTTTTCATGAATACAATGATTTTACAGCCATTCAAAGTTTGAACCACCGTAGGTGTTAACTTTGAACCATCCATGTATTTTCAATATATTTGTACATTTGACCAGAAAAAAAAAGAAAAAAAAAGAAAGCAACAAGGTCCAGTGTCACCCTCAGCTGACAAGATTATAAAATCAGTTTTCTACTCTTAATTTTATGAAATAAGTACAAAGCACTGTACAGTACAGTCATTCTGAAGTCACTGCTTGGAAGGTATTTTTGAATGCCGGTTTGAGGATGTTGAAGCCCTTGTAGTTGTTGAAACTCTTCCGGTTGTTCTATGCACTATTATGAATTATAGGTATCCCGTGATGTTATGAGATAAAAAATTTGATTCAAAGCTGCACAACTATAATAATTTTATTGAACTAATTCCTTTTAAATTACTTTTCTGACGTGATTTAGAGTTACTCGAAACACAAGAATCAATTTGAACCAGGTTAATAATTCATTTTAAATGGCTTTTATAACTATTATTTCTTAATTTTTGGTGACTAGGCAATACTTTAGGAGTTCTTATTTAGTTTTTTAACCATTAATATAATAATACCATTAAAATATGAATGGGACAATTAAAAATAGAGAAATTGTGGATCAAAGTTTCCCTGATTGACTGTAACTCACATGCTTGTCAATTTATTTATTTATTCACTTATTTCTATTTTTTATTTTATTTATTTGATGCCAACTTTCAGGAAAATTGACAAAAAATGACAACTTAAAAAATTAAAATCATGAATGGATTAGCAAATATGTAGATCGACCGTCACTCGTCTCTTTTTCCTCTTTAAAGTAATTAAGTTTTGTAAATATATTAGTAACAATCATTTAATTATTTTTACTTCG
The DNA here is from genome assembly GCA_038502835.1 of Octonoba sinensis. Taxonomy (NCBI): domain Eukaryota; kingdom Metazoa; phylum Arthropoda; class Arachnida; order Araneae; family Uloboridae; genus Octonoba; species Octonoba sinensis. Next base: position 103,166,885 of record CM076602.1, on the reverse strand, counting down.
TACAAATAATAATTCTTATTATAGAACTTGCATAATAAACTAATACTCTGAACGGCACTTTGAAAATAGATTTGTAAATGTACTGCGTACTAAAAATAGTAAACATTGTTTCATACAAAAGGATGCATTAGTACAGGATAATAACTTACCGAACTATTGACTTTTGTATAATAGACTGCTGTTAAGTGTCCACAAGGAAACTTTCACCGAAGGTCTATTTTAAGCTTTAAGCCTGGTGTAGCATTAGAGCTTTTTCAAGCTTTCAACCCAGACAATGTAAAATCCGCTTTTCTAAAATATTCAGGATATTAAATTCCCCAAAAGTCAAACCAGATATTAATTAGAATGTCAAAAAGTTCTTGATGATGCTATTGAAACACAATTATCGATTTATTTGAATTTTATTCAATAGCAATTTTTAGAAAAGAACAGTAATACTTATACCTGTTTCCAGGAAGATACAATAAAGCTGTCTTTTAAAAAATCAATATGAAACATTTTCTAATAACACTGTGCAACAAATTTGAACTTTTTTTTGTCCTTTAGATGAAACTACGTGATTCTATATAAACAAAAGATGCTTGATTCAAATATCCAAACCAAAATGTTCCATCGCGTACAGTTTTTGCTTGAGACCCATTTCTCATATTTATACAATTTGGTTATAGAAGAATAACTGAGGCTTACTTATCGAAAACACAAACACTAAAATGACTTTTTTAGCCGTTTCATCTTGTGGGCATCTGTTGGTATGCCCAGATAATAGATTAGCAATAGTCTTATACTTCCATTCTTTGACTGCTGAAGCGCTTTTCCAACACAGAGATGTCCTGATGAAACCTTTCCCCATGCTCATCATTAATTGCGCCAAGTTTTTGAGAAAAGAAGTCCATATGGGAGTCCAAAAAGTGTAGTTTTAATGAAATATAGTAACCTATAATACAAAAGCATTTTATCATGTCACCAACAAGATTTTCGTGGTTTCCGGCTTTCTCATTTCCAAGGAAACGTGAGCACACTGATTTAAAGGCCAGCTAGGCGGATTTTTCGGCTTCTGACTGTTTGTTTTCATACTCTTCATCATGAAAGGACTTCCTTAAGTTGTAGGCCAATAAAAATCCTTTCTTTTACTTTTGCCTCATTTAAATTTTTGAATTGGTTCCTGAGATGCAAGAAAGTCACTCCTTCTCTGTCCAGAGCTTTTACAAATGTTTCGATAAACCAAGTTTAACGCGCAATTGTGGAAAAAAGCACATTGTAGGTTTACAAGTGGTTCATTTGATATGTTTTTGCCTTTCATAATTTTGAAATTTCCTTTGTGTTTGCAAAATAGGCTACAGGAATGAATATGAAAAAAATACTTAGATGGAGGAGCACTGATAAAAAAGCGCCAGCCCGCTGAATTGTCCTCATGTCCTAACGCTTGAAATAGTACATTCACATCACAGCAGCATACTATTTCATCTTTCTCCACAAAATAGTCTACAAAATGCTTTTGTCGTCTTGTGAATGACTCGAAACTTCGAGAAAGTAGGTAAAGCTTTTGTTGCAAAAAATGTTGCTAAAGTAACCTAAGTTCATTAAAAAGGTCTCTAGAATGGCAACGATCTCATTGTCAATGAGAAAGATATAATTTATAATAAATTAAGTCGATAAATTACGAAAATATGCACATTTATTCAGAAAATACGTAAAGAGCTATAATGTGGAATTTTGGGAAAATAGTACGTGATAGGCAAAAAATAATTGCAGATTCGTAATTTTCAGCCAAAAATACATAAGAAACAGACATTTTCATCCAAAGGAAATTTTTCGTGTTGCACTTTTGCATGCACTTGTCACATTTCGTGTAATAAGAAAAACAGAGGATGTAACTGCGTAGAAAATGGTGGCTATTTAACGATTGATTTACTTTTCCTGCTTAAAATATTAAAGGAAGTTACTTAAGTTGACATATCAAAATAAAAGGTTACAACTAACTTAAAATGCTGATAGTTGCGCAATACATCAAGTATAGTAAAACTCCTTCCAGAACGTGTTGCGAGAAGCAAAATTAATATTGCACAAAATAATTGCAGAATAGGAATCAGTCTAAGAAAATAAAATTACCCATTTTAGTATTTATAAAAATCAACTGATAAGTACTTCATTTTTCAAGTACTATTTGCAATTCTGGACACCATCCAAAAATAAAGTTTTATTTAAAATTATCAATACAGGAAATAAAATTACCCATTTAAAAAAAAATCTACTGATAAGTATTTCGTTTTTCCAATACTTATTGACACCATCGAAAAATAAAGCAGTTATTAAAATCAGCACTGCCCGCACGACGCCGGCGTTTCCAGTGTTGAAAAGCAATAACGCAGTCGGAAACGGCTACCTTTAGTAGAACTGAAAGTAATCCGCATAAGGTGATCAATATTCTCATCACAGTGTATAGCTACCATGGTAAAAATTTAAAAGTGGATTCGGTGACTTTCCAGCAAAATTTAAGAACAGCAGTAAGGTAATAGTAATAATAATAACAAAAATTGTAAAATTAATGAATTTTTACACAATAATAATCATAACAATAATAATAACAATAATAAAAATCAAATAATAAGGGTAATAGTTAATAAATAAATGAATAATAAAGTAAAATATCTACATATATATTTCACTTAACGTGAACCAGTTGCGATTAAATTTTGCGATACGATACGATACTGACATCATGTAAAAATCAAACTATGGTAAAACTATATTTAAAAATTTGTTTAATGATTAGCATAGAAAAAAAACCACAATATTTGTACTTATTACCGTAACTTACTGACTTTAACAAATTTATTTATATTTAATGTATAATTATATTTTTAATTATACTTAACTCAATTTTTAATTTCCGATTCCTTGGAGTGGCTACACCTTAGTTTGTTTATATCGAACGACCATTCTCATCTTTATATCTAGAGATTTCTTAAGTATTTTGAATTTTAAAGCGTATTTTAAGATTTCAAAGTGGTTAATTTTCAGTGCTTTGGAGTGGCAATACCTTAGTTTGTTTATATCGAGCGATCATCACGTTTAGTTTGATTGTTGAACTTACAGCCCGCAGGTGTTCTGCGGGGGATCAGCTAGTGTAAATAAGTTCAGCTGCCTACGATGAACAGTTGGTTCACTTATGTATGCAGAAAATATATTCCTGCGCAAAAAAGAGTTCCTGTGGTCTAAAGAACGAAAAGAAAGGAAAAAAAAAGAAAGAGAAAAGAAAAGAAGGGGAGGGGGGAGATCTTGAGGGGAAATTATTAAAAAAAAAGGCGGAAGGGGATACTTTTCGTACCAGTTTAATTAAAAATATGAAAAAATAATGAATAAAAATTAAGTTCAGGTCTTTTGTAAATTCAAGTTTTATAAGAAAAAAAAAACAAAATAAGGTATTCAGTATTATTTGAAAAATATATAATCCAATCTTTGAAATGTACATGCTTTGTAAAAAATGATTAATTATTCCGTCTTTAAAATTAAAACAATAATACGATTAAATAATTCCATAAAAACAATCCCATTTAAGATAAATTACTGAATATCATTTAAATTCTGCATAATTTATCATAAAAAGCAATTATCAATTGTTTCGTCTTTAAAATTCTAAAATAACAGCTACTATTAAATCAAATAATATGAGCAAAATTTGTAGATTTTAAAACACACATTCGACATGCAGTGTCACGATCTTTCGACACATGAGATGCATCCATATGGGGTCAATATTCTCAAAATGACAAGAACTAAATAAACTCAATGTCGTGAAAAGAAACGATTTTTTTCCTTGAAGCCAAATTCTGGAAACTTATGCATTTCCTAAGTAGAAAGCATATTGATTTATTATTATTATTTTCGATATTATTATTATTATTATTATTATTACTATTATATCAATGATTAAAAGCTATATTTTCAATTGATTTTTTGATCAATTTATAAGAACAGGGACTTTCAAGCTAACAAGCGAAAACAGTTAAAAAGAAATCATCTGTTCATTGATTTTAAATCATGTGATTGCGTACAAGCCATTTCGGATCTGAATAATAGATGTTTTCCAACGTGGCGCTGTATATACGATGTTTTCAGATAGAATGGAAAATGTCGTAAGGTTTTCCAGAAACATGTCGATAGTCCTTATTTATTTCTGACGGGGAAAACGATAGAAAATGGGACTGTTGTTGATCGAACAAAGTAAAGGTGAATAGCCACAGCAGCTGTAGGACATCCCTATTGTGGGATGTGGACAGGATATTATTGAAAAGAATTACCCTTAAGCAACTGTTCGAATATATAACTCAAAATGTCTAGTTACAAGCACTTTACAGATGAGAGTTCTGTTCAATTTTAGTCAATCTTTTTGGTATACATTTTTAATTTAACCATTTAGAAAAACAATTTTGCGTACATTGCTAAAAACCCAGTCAGTAGTATAACCTTAGATAAGTGGTTAAAGGCGCTCACTATATTGCTTTCCTGAAATTCACAAAAACCATTTTTATAACTAACAATTGCATTGTCCATGACCCTGAAGCTGTTATGCGGAAAACTTCTATATATGCAACTGTACCACAACTTGCGGTTCCTACATTTTCCAAATAAATAAAAAATTTCTTGTTCTTGTTCTTTTTCATCTTTTCGTGATAATTCGGAGTATTTTATGAACTAGAAAATTTTTATCGATAAAAAAAATGGAGGTATTAAGTAGCTGTTTGATGTTTTTGTTTATTGTTGCAGCCAATTTTCTTAGCAATTTACATTTTCTTACATTGTTTCAATTTAAGCCCACATGTTCTCTTTTCTTTGTATATCTAGATACAACTTCAAATAATCATCTTTATTTTTGTCGAAGTAGAAGAGCAAAATTTCACATATTTACCTTTATTGTGTGTACACATAAGTAATTAGCTATTTACTTTTATTTTGTGCTTTTATAATTTTACATCATTTGTGTGCTTTCGATGAGCCTCGCACACGAAACGTCTTGAAATGCCACTCAACGTGTGAAAAAACATTAGGTCATTTTAGGGGGCATGGTACCTACTTCCCATTTTTTTTTCTTTTAACAGTCAAATAAAAAATATTGCATGCATTTAATTCCAATTTTGATTAAAAATGATATTTGAAAATAGAACCTCATTGTGACTAACTTTAAAATTCAAAAAAAAAAATAATAAAATAAATAAATAAATAATAATACTTTTTTTTCAATTTTTGAAATTTCTTGTAACTTTCTCAATTATATCTTTTTTCAAAAGGTTTTTTTATTTTTAATACTTCCTAAGCATTATAGAATAAAAGTAAGCGTGGAATTAACTATCTGAAACTTAGTTGAATTTTAATAATTATTTTCGTTAAAAACTCAGAAAAAAACGACAAAAAATTCAAAAATTCAAACTCAACAAACCAATAAAAACAAACTACAAACTTCAGAGTCAAACCCATGCTAATTTTTGTTAAATACTCCGTGGAATGTACATGCAAAGTTTCAAAGCTGTATCTTTAAATGAAAAAAAGCCGTAGGGAGTTTACTACACGTTATTGGTTAAAAACACAACGCAGAGAAAAATACTTTCAAAGATTTTAAATGCAGAATGAAAACAGCTAAATTCATTTACGAAAATCGGAATATCATTTAAAGTTTTGCTCACATAGGTTTGAAATTTTGCATGACGCTTTAAAACATTTTTATCTGTCGATATAAGTAATTAAAAAAATCTATAATTTGAGCAATTTTGGGGTACTGTGCTCCCTTAATTTTTATGGAAGAGCCAAATAACAGTCTTATTTCATATAATTCAATTGTTTGCATTTGATCTTTTTTCTTCTTTCATCTCTCTCATGATACGTTTAGGTTGCGTGTTCTGCTTTCATCACATTAAGTCTACCACACTTACTTTTTCATTAATGTTTATACCCTACACAAATATTACACAGTAGCTTTGTTTGGCACGAATGGGTGAATTTCATTTATGTCTTTCATAACTGTAATCGCTACGTGAATCGTTAAAATAGTAAATACGTCTACTGTTTTAATGAAGTATATGAATTGAAAGTGAGGTTTAGCGAATAGAGAAAGCATGTCTATGTATCAAGTCTCAAAACAGCAAAAGATAAAGTAAATACCATTTTGTAAATGAATAAACGTGTTGCATTCGAGTCTGAACAAATTATAGAAAAACATTGTTGATAAAATAATGTTCTTTAAAATAAGTTTGCAATAATCCACTTGATCTCTTAAATAAAAATCTTACCTTGATGACTGAGAATATTTAAAAGCTTTATTTTTTTTTTCCTTTTTTCTTCTACCCTCGACGGTATTAGTTATGGGTTAGTCATTTATTCTTGTCATATTGTTCATTTTCTGAAGCAACATCATAACTCGAAAATTACGATTTTGTGTTAATGAAACAGAATTATTTTTTCTTCCTTTTTTTTGTTGATGAAATATAGTACATAGAAACAAATGCACAAAAGTATGTATTAATAGTTTTCAAACTGGAAAAAATTAAACAGACATATTACAAATATTTAAGTGCAGAAATTAGCGAATGGTTATGTAGATCGACGGTTTCAAGGTCCATGTAAAATTAATAGATAAAATGATAAATGGCACAAAAGGAGAAAAATTTAGACGGGTTAATAGATTTAATACTAGATTTACCAGATCAGTCGTTTTGACTACTTAGAAGCTTCCATTTTGCATAATTTGTTACTAATTATAGTACAACTTTCAATTGCATTGGCTTTTCCTAATACACGGCAAGTAGTGCAAGTTAATGTGACTGAAAGTTTTATTATAATTAATAGTAACTTGGTGTAATAGGAAAATTTAGAAATGGTTGAAATCGGCCTGTTCAATCTAGCGTTAAAAAGAGAGAAAGAGATCTAAATAGACTTGGTACATAAAAGCAATTACAAAAGAGTTTTCAATGCAAATCTAAATTTATAATAGATAAATATATGTAGTTAAGATATGTAATATTGATAAATATTAAATAGATGTAAATAAATATAGGTATGCATATAAAAATAGATTTCGGCATTAAAGGCGGATAAATAGATAAATTGATGAGTTAATAAATGCACTCATATTATGCATTAACAATTGCCTAATGATGAATAACTAAAGAGATTTTGTTTTGATATTAATTTGTCGATGAAGATACTGATGTAAATAAAAATAAAATGAGAGTTTATGAAATATATTCTAATATATACCTTCAATGAAAGAAATTCAGCTACGTTTATGAGTACGTAAAGCTAGATTAGGACTTATGTGTAAAGATAGGTTAACATGTAAATTTATAGATGTTTGTCCTTTTTATATGTATTTGAAAAATAAGCATGAAAAGGCAATGAAATTAGAATTAGTTTATTTTGGAAATTCTAGAGATAGTTTAGTTCTAGCAATAAAGAACTATTGCTTGAACTAACATTAATTTTTCTAAAATGTTACTTGATTGATTTAGTGACTTAAAATTGGTTTAATCGAAGATTCTAGCAAATGCCTTTGATGCATCATATCCGAAGAAATACATGAATATTGAAATAAAGCAAGTTGAACGAAATAGACGGCAGATGGTATCTTTCAGGTTTGCTTCACATTAATAGTTGATTGATATTGATATTTATCCAATTTACGTCAGTCAGTAATGCTTTTAGTCTTATGAGAGCAGAAAATGAAGAAACTGGCTGTTATTTATCTTCGCTTGTGGAAGCTATATTAAATTACCTTGTTGATTGTTTGTATACTCATACATCAATTAAGCTTCATTATTGTCCACAAAAATTGCTTATCCAAATATCATGAACGTTTACCGAAATACTGTATGCAAACAACGATCAATCACAGGTAGATAATATTATCTTTATGTACCTCAATCTTTTAGAATTAGGATTTATTAGTTTTCTGAGTATTATTTCGCCTTTCAGATGATATAATCAATCTTCAGGTATTTTCGTATCAACTCCCTGTAAATATCTTTTTTACTTTCTTCTATATCCAGTACATAGAATAAATATTGTATTTGGAAATTTTCGAATTTCGTATTTCGACGGATGGACACATTTTGAGGTGTCCTGAACCCATTTATTTTGTTTGCCCCCTCCTATTTTTTTTTAATGCAATAAAACTAAAATGTGTTTAGATTTGTTTCTTTTTTCATTTTTCATTTTTTGGCGCAAATATTTTATTTTTTACTTTAATAGGTTTTTGGACAAAAGGTTTGAATTTTGCATGTAATCGAAAAATATTTTTGAACTTTTCGAAAAATATATTTATTCTAATAAAATCCAAAAGTTTTCTCTTTGTAATTGTTCAATATCAAAATGTTCAACTATAAAGTTTGCGCGAAGAAAATCCGCTTAAAATATTCAGTCTTGCCTAAATGTTTAAAATTTTACAAAAGAAATATCTCAAATCAGCAAGTGAAAAATGGGATTGAGTTGCCTTAACCAAGGTCTTTCAAAAAAAAAAAAAAGAGTTAGATTATTCCTATAAGAGTCATTAGGGAAGAGGGAAAAAGACCGATCATGTCCTCCCTCCGTTTCACACTGTAAAAAATGTCTGTAAAAGTACAAAAGGAAAAGTGAAAAACTTGTTTTAAATCAAATAATCAAGTTTCTCAATAACAGTTTCTCAATAAAATTCTTGCTTTTCCGCACTCTATAAAACTACAAGAAATATTTATTAAATAACATAAAACTGAACACTTGAGATTTGTGACTACCAGTTTAAAAGCTGCAAACAAATGTGTAAATAAACGCTGGCGATACATGACTAATAGCTTAAAATTGTCAAAAATGCCATTACATATTTTTGCCGCATAATTTAACATTAGCTCTAGCGAGCAGCCTGCTAGTCCTCGGCGGCCAGCCTTCCGGACTCCCTAAGGATTCATTAGCCGGGTCACTTAAGGCACAGGAACCAGAGCAGCGTGGGCTCAACAGAACTCACTTTCACTTTTGTGTGCCATAAATAGTAATTCAAAGTACTCACAGGTGGTGCCCCTACTGCCGCACATTATCTGTTGCGATCAAGTTACAGAACGTTCTCTGTTTCCTTTTTATTCTCTTCAATTTCCGTTTTTAAAGACTGTAGTTTCTTGTTTTTTAGTCTCTGCAATTTTACGTTAAACTCCGAATAAATGATTTACAGGAGATTCTTATGTGTTTGTTGGGCAAAAATGTTTTACAGTACATAAACCTACTTTCAAATTTTCAGCTTTTTCGTTACTGTAAAAGACAAAGAAAGAGTAAGGGGAGGAACTAAAGAAACGCATTGCAATAAAAGAAAACGCCTAAATAATAATCCAATAAACCTTTAAAACACGAGTAAAAAAGTACCTGTCTGTAAAAATTACCTACTGTTCAGGTCGCTCTATTGTCAAAAACTTTTGAGAAAACTTTCCGAATATAACAAAAACTTCGTCTGTTTGAAATATCTTCGCCCAGACACCACAGGATCTTTCGTCTATTCATTGATTGATTGATTAAACGATGTAAGTCGATTTACGAATTCAGGAATTCAAAAACGCTTCAATTTTTCATGCAAAAAAAAAAAAAAAAACAAGAAGCTCTGCCTAGAACTATACGAGCATACCTTCCCGTATACACTCAACTTCAAATTTATAATCTAGCTATCTCTCCCTCTCTCTCTCTCTCTCTCTTTCGTTTAGCTTTAGTTCTTAATTACTTCAAATATACATTTTTCAACGGTTAATACATATTCATTCACTCATGTATTCATTCATTAATTCATTTATTCAGTCATTAATATATTTATTCACTCATTTACTTATTTTTTTATTCATTCGCTCATTTATTCACTGATTTATTTATTTTTTATCATTTACTCACTCATTTTTTCATTCACTCAAAAATATTCTTAAGAATCTCAATCAAAAAATTTACTAGGAAATAGGCTCGTTAGATCTGAATGAAATTTCGATCTATACATGTTCTACGTCATAAGAGCTTTCCGATCATGTTTGTTCCAAGTAAATCGGTCCGTTAGATCAGGATTTATATAGGATTCAAATTTCCCAGTAAGCGCTATGTTAATTTATTTGAAGTGTTCAAAAATGAGCAAAAATTGTTCAAATCAAAAAATATTTCACGCCGAGAGCTTCTTGAAATAAGCTTGTTCATAGGGACTTGGATCTTACTCCCAGGGCTTACGTAGTTTGTCCATATTCAGATTTTTAAGATTTTTTGAACCGTTTAAAAGTGAGCGAAAAATTGTTCAAATCAAAAACTAAGATATGGAAATGAGATATGTCCTCGCAGAAATCTTCCGAATGCAAAAATAAATCTTACGAATCGGACAATTCCTTCAAAAGTTATTAGGGGGACAGACAGACCGACAGACTCATGTTAACCATCCCCAAAACCCTACTTTCAAATTTTTATTTTTCAACCTTTATTTAATTACTCAACTTATTTTTGACTTTTTTTGTTTTTAACGATATTTTCACGAAACAGCAAGCCTTCTTTTATGCTTTATTATTATTTTTTTTTACTTTTACGGGAAAGTAGGCTAAAAAGGAAAGACTCAAGCGATTTTAACTTTGATACAAATGATTACTGGAAGGTAAATCTGTTACTTTCGTACTCATCATTTTAAAGTCATCTCTTTATAGGGAAACAATTAAAAATAAAAGACCTTGTTTCGTTTTGTTTTTTCCTGTTTATTAAAATCCAATTTTACATTTTACTTTTCTTCCGCTTTTACACCGCTTTTACAATTTTATTTAATTTTTTTATCCTGAAGTACATTCAGTTAGAATTTACTGAGATATAACGCTTATTTGATTGACGTAATCAATTCGATACTTTTATCAAAATAACTCTTTCATAAACAAGATATACTTTTATTGAAACAATCGTTTTAAAGGTTAATAGCCCATATTGAAATTATTTGAAGCCTAATCCTACGGAAAGAGATTGGCATTATTAGAAAATCGATGTTGGTATACGGAAGTAGGCTCGTTTATTCTTTGATAAATATATTTAATTACATCAATTAAAATTTCCTTTAAATTACTTTTGATATTGAAATCCATCTATTAATACTATACGATAGGACTATAACGATATGACAAAAGGTATTAATGGTATATTCTATTGCTTACTTATAAATTAATTACATCAAAGGCAGTAGTTATATACTATCATAATTTTTCAGACTTTCTATAGAGCTAAATTATTCTGAAAAAACAACTTTCGAAAATTGAAAATTATATTGCCTTGCCACCTTTAATGCGGATTATTTGTTAAAATGTACAAACGTTTTTTTTTTTCACAGAAACAAGGAAAATAAGTAGTTTACCAAAAACATTACTAAATTTTTAAAAAAGCGAAAATATTGCATACATCCGTTTAGTAATTAAAACACGCTTTATCAATATTGATGTTACTCTGAATGTCCGAAATCAGAAAATGTCGACAGTCACCGATCTGATGGATGGTAAATGTCGACATTCACCGGTGATTGTCGACATTTTCCGATTTCGGACATTCACAGTAACATAAATTTGTGTACCAAAGCTCAAAAATATCAACACCAACAGAATTTTTTTTTTCTTAAATACTAAAATTCTTCGTTTTTCAAAATAATAATAATGTATCAGGTGTTAAAAGATTAACAGAGCTTTTAAAAAAAGGAATCCCACCTTTTCCTTAAAACGGGCTAATATTAACTAAATTTATTACAACGATAAAAGTCTTTAAGTGCCTGTTTTTGAAACTGTCTTAGGATTTTTCTTAATATTAGGAAAGCGTCTGGAAACTATCCACAAGTGTCCAGCAAAACAACTTATTTCCCTTAGATATATAAGGGAGACTAATAGCTACAACTCAACTCCCGTCATTTTTTCCCAAGGAACTCCATTGATTAGGGTTGTCATGGTTACGGTGACGCATGCGTCTAGCAAACATCGGGCGATGGCACATCAAATATATTCACTTGTATACACACGAAGCTCGATTCCATGTGTAAGTATTGATTCTCATATCCCATTTCCTACGTTAAATTACAGTATGATGCAAAATAGATTCAAAATTTAATGAATCTCCCTTTCGTCCATTACAAACAGAAGTTAGAAAAAAACAGAAATGCTCCTTTTCATTCAAAAGGCTAGTCCGCAAAATTCTCCTCAGGCCATTTCGCAAATGACTTGTTTTGTTTTTTATTTTTTAAATATTTATTTTTGATCAAATTAAATATTGCATGCAATGTTCATCGTATTGCTTAGTATTGATTCATTTTTTGTGCAAAATATTTAATGGAATTTTAGATTTACTTTGGTTTCCAATAGATATTTTTCGTCTGTTCAACAGGTTGCTTTATCTTTTAGAATTATTTTCAACTTACGAATTTTATTTTATTACTATGAAAATCTTATAAATATGACTATTATAAAGATAAAATATTCTTAATTCCTTTCTTAAATGATACACATAATCTTTTTTCTTCTAATGGGCTGCTGTTGGCATATGCCAATTGCAGGCCTAGTGCTTTCCCCAGAGATTGGTACCATCTCTTTCAGCGCCGAATGAGTGTGGTACCATCACCGCATGATAATTTTGACGTCCAGTTTCTCCACCTGAAAGGGCGAGCCCCCCGGACTCTGTTGATGCGAAATTGCACTAGAAATTTAGTTTAGCCGTGAGCATTCAAGCTAAATCTCTACTGAAGAAATCTTTTACATGCCGCATAATCATACGACATAGTCGCAGACAATTTTCTGCATCTTGAAAATCAACCGACATTGCCAGGCTCGATCCTCTGACCTGAGGCGTACGAGCCCCGCGCCTTGCCACGACGACACTGTGATGGCATACACAATCTATATTGCACAATGCTAGGAAAGTGAATTAATCGTGCAATATGGACATGGATCAATATATTTAATTATTCGTGATCCGTGAATAATTATGCGAAACTGCTGAAGTACTATATGTTGCAAACAAAAATAAAGCAAAAAACGAAAGAGAAAACATGTAATATTTGATTTTGTTGGTTTCTTCACTCTTTCTCTATAAGCTCTCAGGTAAGAAGAAAAAACAACGTCAATTAAGCACAAACATTTGTAAGAAGTTGCAGACACGTGTTTCTAGGTTGCAAGGATCAGCTTTTTGTGATTATCATCCAGAAACTCGCCTTTTTTGCATAGATAAAAGGGTTTTTTACAACCTCAAAACACGTGCATGTAACTTTCTTCGAATTTTTTGCTGAATTAACGTTGTTTTTTTTCCTTCTGGTAAATAGCTTAAAGATAGTTTTTCATTTATTTCTTTAGTAAAATTAATTTTTATTAAATCTTAATCATTTGACAGCAATACTGTTGACGCGCACGTCTGTGCTATGCGTCAGAATTACGTATCAGACTTTTATGTGAAATAAAACTTGACACATTAAAAACATCCTATTCTACTTCAGTGGTTTTCAGAAAATAGCATAACTATATTCAGGGCTTATAGGTCGTGATCCATCCAGAGTGTTATATGCACGGCGTCTAAAGCCGAAACGTCGTTATGCTATTGACACTAGTCGTGAAAGCTACACTTCCTATATGTCTTCAGAAGAGTAAATGAATAGTAACTTTTTAGGTCATAATATAATTTTCTGTAACTTAGACAAAGAAAATTAATAGTATACAGGTTTCATTGCTTTAATAAGGCGCAGTAAAGGTCACGAAATACAATTATTCTATTACTATGTATTTATTTGTTGTGATCTTTTACATATTATTAAATGAAACGCAGACCTTTCGTACGTAAAATATTACTATGTTACATTAAATCTATTTAAATTTCATAATTAGAAAAATAATTTGCAGAGAAAATATTTCAAATTTTCGGAAATGCTGCACATATTTCTTGTGAAATATTTCACGTTTCATTCTATCTAGTGAAATTGTACATGATTCAAATAATATAATCAGAGCAAGCTCCATAAATTCGACTTTCTTCAAATATTAAAGGCAAAAGTTTAACTCTAAAGTACTTCGACGTATACTTTGAAACATTCAACAACCAAATACACTGGCGAAATTAATGTCTCAAGATCAACAACAAGTTGTGCTAAACAAACGAAATTTTAATTGCGTATTTGTTCATAAAGGGCGGCTCTTCAAATTTCGCGGTAAAAGAATAAGCGTGGCGCTAGCATAGCGTCATTATAAATATGCGAATAAAGTTTGCTTTAAATACGCGACATAAGTGAAATTATTCAAAAAAACATGTTACGAAGTCAAAAACTGGCTTATGTTTTATTTCTCTTAAATAACTGAAAATTTGTATCGAACATTGTTTTTTTTTTTTTTTTTTTTTTTTGTCGGTACAAAGAAAAAAGAATTATTTTCTTGCAATAAAAGAAAAACAATAAATTAAATGGTTTTATATTTTCATAGAAGCTTATTATTAAATGGACAGTATTTGTAATCCCGCATTATCAAATACTGTTTCTTATTACTAAAATGAAAATAAGTTAAAAATATATTTTCTTTTATTTTAATTATTTTTATAAAGATGTGGCATAATGATATACCCATTTACAAATTGTAATAAATGCATCATACACTTACACTATTTACGAACACGAATCTAAAATTTATTCCATACCAAATAAGGATGGCTCATTAACGTAAAAAACGTGCTTGACATGACGGCTAAAAGAACATCCTCCTTTAACCCCCCTCCCCCCCAAAAAAAACATACGTGTGTTAGTGTTAGTAAATGAAGAAAAACTAGCATTTTATAAGATGGTAAAAAAGTATTCACACTGATCTATATTACTGTGTTTATTATTATTTGAAAATTGGTACATCATTATGCCTAACCCGCATCAAATTTACCTATAATTTTGGCGGGTATTTACTCAGCATCTAGTAAAATATTTTGCACGAACATGACGTGAATTTGGTTAATTAAGCGAATAAAATTAACGTAACTTCCTACGTTATGAGTTGTTTATCTACGCTAAATCTAGTTCAACTACCCTCTAAATTTCAGGGTTAGTAAATTCACCCTGAAAATGTGTTTCAGACTTGATTCAAATGCTTACTGTACTCTAATGAAGTGTGAAATGTTGCATTTGAGTACAGAATAACGTAGTGGAAAGTTCGTACAAATCTTTGTCGAATAATTCAATGAACTTGAAGTGGTGTCATTGAATCAAAGAGAGCAATAATTGCAATTTTTGTAAATTCAAAAACTTCATTTACTAAGAGAATTCACTAAACCGGCACATCAGTAGCGTAATTGCATTTTGAATTTAGCTAAACTTTTATTTAGAATAATTTATTCAGGTTATTAACTTTTGTTTCTGTAAAAATTGCAATACATAAATTATGAGGATGTGATAGTAAAACATATTGAACTGGTAATTTATGTTTGTTTTTATGGCTTTTAAAAAATACCGTAACTTTTATTTGTTTTCTCTGTAATTTTTTTAATATAAATCTTGTGAAGGGTCATATCTCTATGAATAATTTGCGTATGAACAGTCGTAAGTATGTTTTGAGTATGGGTGCGTACATTAAATCATAAATGTCAACTAACCATTTATTTCTCTAACCAATTAAACACTTAAACTGGCATGCAATGAAATAGACTCGTAATTAATAAGTAAGTCGAACTTCCAAATCTCGGTTGTAATGATAATGTTCGCCACTTGTATGTTGAACATTGTACGTCCTTAACTGGTATTATTAAGTCCTTAAACTGATAAAGCCACATTTGCTTGATTTCTTTTGCTGATGCTTTTAAAACTAATCAACGGATGTTTCATGGTTTAATGTTACGGGGGTTTGAACTTCAATTCCAGCTCTCTGACATTAAATAATACTTAACTTAGAGAATGTATCCAAGTCGCTCTTAGGATACATCATCCAAAAACTAGTACTTTCGTGGATAATATTGTTTTACATTACAGTGACAATTAGTACTTGATACAAAACCTATTTTATCTCAAAACAAATTAAATTTCTAACGAGTTCTGTATAAAAGTGTCTATACAAATCTTACCTCAACAACCTTTTACTATTTTGCTAGTTGTAGTGATATATTTATTTACTCGCTTGGTCAAAAACTCCATATAACAGAATACTATAGTTGATCTTTTTCATTTTACATCTATGTAAAACAATGCATCTTATGCAAACCATTAAATTTAAACAGCAATGTTTCCTATGTGAAATACTAAGTAATTGAATAAGTAAATGATTGAAAAGTTGGTTTTTGAATAAAAACTGCCGACCAAGAGGAATAGAAAAGTTATTTCCTAACTTACCGTAAAATGGTAGCATCAAAAAAAGTTTTGTTTCGCAATACTCTCTGATATGTATGGGAGTTTCGATTGAGAAGAACAAATTAATTATGCTGTTACTTCAAAGTTGTGTCATATGATTTTTTTGTTATTTACTTTTTAGCTGGGTTCCTTTATTAATTGGGCATTCTAAAAGAAATACATTTAGCAAAATAAGTTGGCACAATGTAATGTGCCATCAATAATAACATTTCTGGTACTTTTTGAAAATACAAAAAATGACTACAATCTTCATCGACACTATAAAAATAGTTATCAGAAGTTAACGATTTTATTTTACAAAATTGTATTTCCTTTAACTTACGTCACAGAACATCAATTTTATTAAATGCTTCGTCAACGGTATTATTCCTTGCTTTAAAAAAATTAACATTTAAGATTTTTAAAGCAACAGGATTTTATAATTCTGCGCCACAAGCACTTATCCGTGTTTTAAGTAGTTTCTTCTTTCGCGTCAATGCAATAACGTGTACATCAGAGTTTCAGAAAATGTTTGGGACACTTTTTCTTTCATTCTTTCTTTGATTTATTATTATGTATCATTCTTCTATAATTATTCCCTACATCCATAATTATTTCTCGCCCTAAATACGAGCAAAGTAAAAAAAGTAATACTGCTCGATGAACCTTTCAATACATTTATAACATTGTGCCAAACAAAAGACACCGTTAATTCCGTCAAATCTAGAATCTCGTTAAATGCGGATTCGTTACAACTGGGTCCTACTAATATCGGAAGCTTTTAGCAGAGTCAACCAATGATAACAGTTCTAAATATGAATTCAAACTACTAATTTTTTTAAGAACTAAATATTCTTATTTATTGTTTGGTGTTCCCTGATTTTTTTTTTTTTAAGTTACTTATTTTTTTTATCAATCTCAATAATAATAAAAATAATAATAAATATTCTAAGAATTTTTCTTACTTCTTTTAATCATTCGTCAGTTATTTAGCCATTTATTAATTTAATCATAACTTATTTTATTCGCTTTTTCCATGCATGGTAAAGAAAGTGATTGAGGCTCTTTTAGTCAAACATTTCAATAACTTACTTTTTAAAATTCTGTTTGACAGTATAGATGTAGCATGTTTTCATTATCTGTTTATTTTTGTCTAAAAATGTTTAAAAAATGCTTTACCATGAGTTTAATTCTATTCTAAATGTAATCTTATTGTCCGTTAGAATACGACCGAATCCGCCTTCCAGTTGAAATGGTTACTAGAAACTCAACAGAAATGGTATCCTTCGTTCCATGTATGTATATCCAAAAAATACTTGACTTTTTACTTTCTATAGCACTCATATATTTTGCACTTTGCATTTAATCAACGTATTAATTTCAGTAAAAATAGCATTAACATTTTATATTACATCAACTTTCATAACTAAATACACATAAAAAAATGATTTCGCAATTTGATGCAAAGTGACTGTGAACTTTGGCAATTCAGTACCTTGGTTACATTCTGTCATACTTAACATCAGGCTGTCTACAGGTCCCGAAAGTCCCGAAAAAGACGAATTCAGGAATCGATGACGAAAGTAACGAAAAAGTCACGAAAATTACGAATAAGTCACGAAAATGTTCCATCCAACGGGACCGATCTCTCCCCCCCTGAAGGCATCCGATATCCAGTCTCCAACGGAATTTAAAGAATTCCGGTTATCCGGCATGTCAAATTTCGCTTTTAAAATTATTTAATTAGCAGGTTTTAAAAATGTATGTGAATTGCAAACTTACTACGTGTTTGGAAGCTATGGTAGCGATTCCCAATCTTTTTCCTTTCGCGTACCAACAGTTTCCTTGCAAACTATTTGCATACCACTGCTAATGTAATTTTATTATATAGAATAGAACACTAATAGCTTATAGAAAAATATTAGGACGAATAGGTAATATAAATCATACCATTTTTATAGTTAATGCAGAGAAAAGCGTTTATTAAAATAAAGCTGTATCTATAAAATAAATTATATGAAATTTATAAAATATAGCTTTTATACGTCTTCGAAAACAGCATTGGAAATACGTCTTTAAGTACAAAATACGTATCATGTAAAACAATGAAAAAAATAATAATGAGAAGGTTGCTGCTGCATGGCAAATACAAGCGAATTGATATCGGGTGCAGTAGAAGTTAGTTTTGACTTTAAATTTTTGGTCGAAATTTAATTTGCTTCAATATTTATTTTTTAATAAATATCATGTTGGAAAAAGCTCATGTCACTTTCGGTTGACTGATTCAAACAGTATTTCAGTTTTTTTATTTAAAATGTTTTAATATTTTAATCTGTGGTACGCGTACCATAGTTTGGGAGCCGCTGAGCTATGGGATGTTTAAAAGCATGCATGGACTTTACAAGTTACAAACATCAGAGCCGGATATCTGGTACTTACATGCCATACAGGTGTCACCGGATATCCGATATCCGGCAAAATCAATATTCGATATATCACCGAACAGTCACTAAAAATATCGACATTTGAAAATCTGTAGACACCCTGAATATAGTTTCGTTAATCTTTTTTATGTATCAGTTTTTTCCGAAATATTAATCTTCAAATCGTTATACTTAATTTTATACTGTTTTATTGTTCCCAAGTTACATTCACAGATCATCTTTGCTCTTCCAGAACCAGCTTCTTGCACTCTTTCTGAAAAGTAGTTGCTTAAAAGTGTTCTTTTAAACTTAGCTTAGTGAATGTTGAGAGGTTGTATATATAAAACGAATTTGTTTAACATACTAAATTTGCATGCTGCAGTATTAAGTTTTTTGCTTTGAAAATAGTGTTGCCGCTACAATTAGCCGGTTCCATATTTGTTTACTTGTCGAGTTTCAAGAGCATTCAGAAGCATAACTCTGCCACATTATTTCGCTGCATGTATGAAATCGTTCGAGGAATTTTTTTACAAGAAATGTAAAATTTCCTTTAGTTCACAAGTCAGGTCCTTGCAGACGCAACAAAGATTTACAACTTTTCCAGAGCAATTTGCTATTAGGGCTTTATTAGACTACAGTGAGTCTTTCATTTCAAAACTGACATTGTGCAGGGTCAGGTGGGGTAAAGTGGTCATAAAAACCACGTTTTTCAACTTTCATCGCCAATAAATATAAGAATTTGTTCCAAACCTTCAGATTTTTTGCTTGATATTTTACATTACGTTATTAAAGTACAGATTGCATCAAATTTTGAGCAGAAAAAAAAACTAAGTAAAATAATTTTATAACGCCTTTTTTTTGGGATGTATTTATAACCACTTTACCCCATGGGGTGGGGTAAAGTGAGTATTGCATGGGGTAAAGTGGTCATGATTAAAAAAAAAAAAGACCATATAAAAGTGCTCATAACCCCTAACATTTCAAAATACTCAACAAAGGTGCATTTTAGGAAGGAAACAATTTTATTTCACCCAGCTGAATTTATTAATGCCCTCTATTACGATCAAAAGTTGGACTTACCTTCGTAACGATTCGTAAGGTACTTCAGTGTCTTAAGCTGCTGCATAGATAGTTTTAAAACAAAGTTATGTAGCAAAATATTGTAGGATATATAATGGCAGGTATTCTTAGGTTTAAATCCCTGAATATTAGATGGTAAGTCTGTCCTTTCATTTAACACACCATAATAAAACCAAAATATGAAATTCAAAATGTTTCATGAAAAAATTGAAAAGAGCTTTTAATGAATGACGAAATTGCTTAAATTACACATTAAGAAAACATTGCTAATAAGATAGCTCTGAGATAATTATATAGCTTATTAAAAATTACACTGAGAGGAAAATACATATTTTAGCCTAGCTATTTTTAATTCTCTCTCTCTTTCATGTATTTTTTCCTTCTGGTAAATAGCTTAAAGATAGTTTTTCATTTATTTCTTTAGTAAGGTTTGATTTTTATTAAATCTTACTCATTTGACAGCAATATTGTTGACGGGCTCATTTGTGCTATGCGTCAGAATTATGTGTCAGACTTTTATGTGAAATAAAACTTGACACCTTCTTGTTCGAAGTGCTGCCAGTTCTACACATTTACAGTTTAATAATATTTATAATAAGTCTGTTTAGAATTATTGACAACTTGAAAATTATTTTATTAACAGTGCTTTTAAAAAATTTTCAGTGATAAACATACCATTGTAGGGTAAGAAGGCCATCTTATAATAATTTCAATCTCTCTTGCCTTTGAACTCAGTTGCGTTTAATCCTGTTTACTAAAGAGTAAATTTTGAAGTTATTTTTGAAAAAATGAATACCGTGTTAGTAAAGTAAATATTTAACTAACATCTGCCTTGTGGCTTAATTTTTGACAAAAGAAGTGCTGATCCTTGTAGCCTTCAAAATTTATTTTCATACGTATATAGCCTGAATTTCCTAAAATAGTTTTAAAAAATTTTCAGTGATAAACATACCATTGTAGGGTAGGAAGGCCATCTTATAATAATTTCAATCTCTCTTGCCTTTGAACTCAGTTGCGTTTAATCCTGTTTACTAAAGGGTAAATTTTGAAGTTATTTTTGAAAAAATGAATACCGTGTTAGTAAAGTAAATATTTAACTAACATCTGCCTTGTGGCTTAATTTTTGACAAAAGAAGTGCTGATCCTTGTAGTCTTCAAAATTTATTTTCATACGTATATAGCCTGAATTTCCTAAAATAGTTTAAAAAAATTTTCAGTGATAAACATACCATTGTAGGGTAGGATGGCCATCTTATAATAATTTCAATATCTCTTGCCTTGGAACTCAGTTGCGTTTAATCCTGTTTACTAAAGAGTAAATTTTGAAGTTATTTTTGAAAAAATGAATACAGTGTTAGTAAAGTAAATATTTAACTAACATCTGCCTTGTGGCTTAATTTTTGACAAAAGAAGTGCTGATCCTTGTAGTCTTCAAAATTTATTTTCATACGTATATAGCCTGAATTTCCTAAAATAGTTTTAAAAAATTTTCAGTGATAAACATACCATTGTAGGGTAGGAAGGCCATCTTATAATAATTTCAATATCTCTTGCCTTTGAACTCAGTTGCGTTTAATCCTGTTTACTAAAGAGTAAATTTTGAAGTTATTTTTGAAAAAATGAATACAGTGTTAGTAAAGTAAATATTTAACTAACATCTGCCTTGTGGCTTAATTTTTGACAAAAGAAGTGCTGATCCTTGTAGTCTTCAAAATTTATTTTCATACGTATATAGCCTGAATTTCCTAAAATAGTTTTAAAAAATTTTCAGTGATAAACATACCATTGTAGGGTAGGAAGGCCATCTTATAATAATTTCAATCTCTCTTGCCTTTGAACTCAGTTGCGTTTAATCCTGTTTACTAAAGGGTAAATTTTGAAGTTATTTTTGAAAAAATGAATACCGTGTTAGTAAAGTAAATATTTAACTAACATCTGCCTTGTGGCTTAATTTTTGACAAAAGAAGTGCTGATCCTTGTAGTCTTCAAAATTTATTTTCATACGTATATAGCCTGAATTTCCTAAAATAGTTTTAAAAAATTTTCAGTGATAAACATACCATTGTAGGGTAGGAAGGCCATCTTATAATAATTTCAATATCTCTTGCCTTTGAACTCAGTTGCGTTTAATCCTGTTTACTAAAGAGTAAATTTTGAAGTTATTTTTGAAAAAATGAATACAGTGTTAGTAAAGTAAATATTTAACTAACATCTGCCTTGTGGCTTAATTTTTGACAAAAGAAGTGCTGATCCTTGTAGTCTTCAAAATTTATTTTCATACGTATATAGCCTGAATTTCCTAAAATAGTTTTAAAAAATTTTCAGTGATAAACATACCATTGTAGGGTAGGAAGGCCATCTTATAATAATTTCAATATCTCTTGCCTTTGAACTCAGTTGCGTTTAATCCTGTTTACTAAAGAGTAAATTTTGAAGTTATTTTTGAAAAAATGAATACAGTGTTAGTAAAGTAAATATTTAACTAACATCTGCCTTGTGGCTTAATTTTTGACAAAAGAAGTGCTGATCCTTGTAGTCTTCAAAATTTATTTTCATACGTATATAGCCTGAATTTCCTAAAATAGTTTAAAAAAATTTTCAGTGATAAACATACCATTGTAGGGTAGGAAGGCCATCTTATAATAATTTCAATCTCTCTTGCCTTTGAACTCAGTTGCGTTTAATCCTGTTTACTAAAGGGTAAATTTTGAAGTTATTTTTGAAAAAATGAATACCGTGTTAGTAAAGTAAATATTTAACTAACATCTGCCTTGTGGCTTAATTTTTGACAAAAGAAGTGCTGATCCTTGTAGTCTTCAAAATTTATTTTCATACGTATATAGCCTGAATTTCCTAAAATAGTTTTAAAAAATTTTCAGTGATAAACATACCATTGTAGGGTAGGAAGGCCATCTTATAATAATTTCAATATCTCTTGCCTTTGAACTCAGTTGCGTTTAATCCTGTTTACTACTATGACCACTTTACCCCATCTAACTTAAAGAACTAAAAATAATATATAAACTAAATCTAGCTTAACGGTTAGTGAGGAAGTATTTTCAAGATGTGTGTAAAGCTTCCTGCATCGTCCATTTGCTGCAATTTTTTTTAAACAAAATGTTAAAAGAGAACTTAAAAGAGCTGTTTCAATTTCAAAGTGTTGTATAAAGAAACAAACTGACTGTTTTCTTCAAGTAAAGCGTAACCATTAAAATAATTTTGAATGTAAAATCTAATTCCTAATTATTAAAAGCACCAATTAAAAATTTGCACCAATTGCTTTATTTAATTCAAAGCTATATCTTTTTATGTGCCGGGTGACCACTTTACCCCATTGACCACTTTACCCCACCTGACCCTATAGAGTTTCATGATAATCAGTCTAGATCGTTACATTAAGTGTTTCATGTACTTACTTGAAAAAACAAAATGCTAAATAAGTCTATAAATTTTAAAAAATGCTTAAGCATTTTTTTAAACTTCCATATTGTATTGGACACATTTTCACAATTATCTTCTTTAAAAACTGAACAAATACAAAATCGGCAACTTTAAAATTGTTAAATTCATGTCCTGTTTCAAGTTTTTGGTATTGTTTAACCCTAGAATGCATGATTTTTTAATTTCTTCTGAAAAAAATATATTTGACTTCTATAACAGAGTAAGTTAAAGGAAAAATACTTTAAAAAATCAAAAACAAAATTTACTATGTTTTTTAGAGGAAAAACGAAACTGTGCCAATTGGCTACACCATGCAGCAACATGCTTTAAGGTATGCGTACACACTCGGATTTTTTTCCTTTACTTTTGATTTAAAAAATCCAATTTTTTCACGGTTGATCAGTGATGTGTCTTTGATGACATTTTAGAGGGAAAAATCATATTAACCTAAATATTATTTACCTAATTAATATGCAATGACCTAATTAGCATAATTTTTGAAACATGATATCTTAAAATGTAATTTGTTTAGATATACAGTCTTTCTGTTCCATTAATGAAATATTTTAAAACTATCTTAAATGGTGTCACACCCTTCACAATCACTTTGTCACGCCCGTCACAAGTTTTTGTCACACCCGTCACACCAAAATTTTCACAGAAAATGAAAATTTAATGACATTTGAATATTTTATACTTATTCACACTTGCAATAATTAGACCTTTAGAAACTTTCGGGTTTTTCCATGTATTAATGCATTTGCTAAGGTATGTAAAGCATATTTTCTGTGACGGGTGTGACAGAGAGACTTTATAAATAAATTTGCATTTAAAAAAAGAATTAAGGCATATTTATGGAAGATTAAATGCTCTAAAAGGGAGACAAAGGTCATAAATTGTAATATATCCACATACAATGAAATTGGTGTTGTATTAAACATTATTTCAGAGTGAATGAAAATGCCAAATTTTTCCTAATCGAACGTGTGCTGCAATGCACAAACTTTAAGCCCCCCAAAATAATAAAAGGATTATTTTTGTGAAATATTTCTTTACATGTTCATAAACCTCATATCATTACCTTTAATTTGACATATTATTTTAAGCAATAGAACAATTTTAAAATTTCAGCCCTCATGGCCACTTTCTCATGGAATTGCCCTATATTGAAAAATTGTAGCTTCTAATCTAATTTATCATAATCAGTATCATCCAGTGAAACTGTTTTTGAAACTTCATTGTTCAAAGTATATTATGTAAAAGGTTTCATAGGTGCAAAATGATGTCTGGTTAATAAAAAAATATATACTGCATCACTAAAGACTATGTTAAGAGTAAAAATATTTGCATTGATATTATTTGCAGTATTACAGAGGAAATCAACGTTGGCTGTCAAACATATTCAGATTACAGAATCGAAAGTTCAAAAAATTAAAACGAACAGAACAAAACACTGCTTTTTAACAATGTTTTAATACTCTTTGGGTATGAAAGCTCCTCTTCGCAAGGCGAACAGGAATTAAGGCATTAAGGGAACGCCTTCCGTTTATAGATGAGCACCACAACGGTGAATTACGGCTTTGTTCATTATGTATTTGGACGACACCAGAGGTTGCCACCACAAATACGCCATCTTCCTTTGTTGACTTAAGAGTGAAGGGAACGGAAATTCTCCACCCTTCGTTACCCACGGAATGGTCTCGGGACTTCAGGGTCCACGGATTTTACCTGCTCGTGTCCCCAAGTGTACTTGGTGGGTCTTCAACGGGTCGGGTATCGAACACCCAATCTTTCGGTTGTAAGCTTGACATCGTCACCACTACACAACAATAGCTCCCTTTTTTAGTAGCGGTCTAAACGACTGGTTCCGGTGCCTGCCTGCGCGCAGTGAAGAGACGTAGGTTCGATTCCCACTTTCCCCTGGGCGTATTTCCTTCTTTGTATTGTAATTCTGTTGTACTGTCTTGTCCTATCTGTCATATTAGACGAGAGTTTGAGGTATATCCTTCAGAATAGCAAATAAATTCGAATATAAATGTGACCTGAAATGGTCGTTTACAAACAAACAAGCGGACAAATAAAGTTTAAGTGTTCAAAAGCAAAATGCGTCAGAGGCGCAAGTATCTTATTCTGCTGCAATCAGACGTTGAACAATTTATGTTAAACTAAGGTAGCAGTACATATACATGACCATGAAACTGCATAAGTTTTGTTCCCATTCTAGGAATTAGTTTATTTTACACAATAAATTGTCAAGCTTATGTTATAAAATATATTTTTTAAATATTGCACTTTTCTGTTGGTGGTTTTTGCAACTAAATTTTACTCATTTATTTATTTCTTTTGCAAAAAGGTTTTCCCTAAGCCACTTTTCATGAATATCGAAAATGTGCAATTTAAACCTACAGTTCGCAAATGATTAAAAAAGGTTATTCATTATTCTAAACTTGAAATTAGAAACTTTTGTCCAACCGCGTTCTCAGACCTCCCAATTTTCCAAACATGCGTTTGAAGTTAAGAAACACGAACAAGTTTACAATATATCTGAAATAAATTGTAATTTATTGTGCAATCGTTTTAAAGTTTAACGAAAAACTGAATGTTACAACAAGAAAAAAGAACCATTTAGAAAAATCATTAATATATAAATCATGCATAAATATAATGCATGACGTGAAAATTTACTGAAATAAATGCATTCGAAGTATTCAATGAATAATTTAATTATTATCAGACGTAAAACTTTGTATAAAGTAGAACTAATTTTCCCAAAAGAGTTTTTGCAGTTTGTAACTTGTTATCGAAAAAAGCATTAGCTTTTCTGCTGTATATTCTAATATATTCGTTCAAAAATGTTTCGCGATAATGACTTTTCTGACATTTACTTGAATTCGGAATATGTTCAGAATTGTCATTACTCATACTTTCGTTTCAATTTTGATTATATGATTCAACAAAAGTTTTATCTTTATACTTAAAAATTACGAAAACTCCAAAATTCTTTCTTTCTTTTTTTTTTTTTTTTGCGATCCCCGTTTTTTAAGCCTCTTTTATCTATTAATGTACTTAAAAATCTTAAAATTATTACATGTGATATCATAAAAGTTTTGGAAAATTTTCTGAGTAATTCTATGTTATGCTTACTTTTCATTTACTAACAATTACTAACAATTCACCAAACTGCTTCTTATGCAAAATTTTATTAGTAATTACCGTTACTACGCTAATTCTTGGGGAAAGTCCATAGCTAAATATTTTGCGCTTATAAAAGTTGATCTTTCATTTCCATCAGTGATCGTTGCAACTAATGGCCAACTTCTGCAGGTTACAGAATTATTTTTCGGATTAATAGTTCGTGGTCTTTTCGGGATATTTTGGTTAACGTTTCGTTTGATATGACTTGACCTAAATTCTCATCGTAATATCAATTGCGTTTTATCATAATTGATATATTCTATAGTAAACTTTTTCTTTCAGAAAAAAATACTTTTTCCGTACAATTTTGAATGATTCTTGACCTTTGGGCCAAGATTAAACCATTAGTATTTATGTTCTAACGCAGCGAGATGCCGAAACTCTTATTCACCCCTCCTATTTTGAGAAAAATTCATTATGCATTTCCAGAGCCGTCGACGGACATAAAAATTAAATGTTGTAAAAAATTAAACATATTTAAATTTTTCATGTAGTTTTAATTTATGTTGAATGGAAAGCAAATTTCTCATTTTTAATTTAAGTTTTTCACATTTACCCGTTGTGGAAAAATATTTTTTCAATTATTAGGTATAATTATTACATATGTATATATATATTTATTTTTATTTATTTTTACTTAGAAGTTTGCTAAAATTATCTGCTGTTAAAAATAAATATTCCCTTGATTGAAATCCCTCCAGATCTTTACTCCCCCTCCCCCAACTGCTGATCATTCCTTTATCAGAATCACTCGATATCCGATCCTGCCAATATGCAAATCACTCTATTATTCCCATCACTAGTCAATAATCTCATATAGTAAACTTCCTAACACCACTAGATTTTGAACAGTTGTCCCGTCAATCAGCTACAGCTTCTGTCATAAAAATGGGGATGGAATACTGCTAACACGAATCAAAGTTGCAAAAGTTATTAATCATGAGTTATGCCTTCTATTTTATTGTATAAACCCAATTTATATTTTTAAAAAATAAGCACTTATGACTTTGGAATAGATTTCCTTTTCTCTCTCTTTCTCTTTTATTTCATGATTATTTTTTGATATGTCTCAAAAACGGTTCTCATGATGGAAACTTGATTATTTACAATATTTCTTTTTTCCAACAAACATAGGTTTTGAACAATGTTCGTTTCAGGACTAAGCTTTATTTTTGTTATATTGCAATTTGTATACTGTCTAATCTGTCTATTAATAATATCTCAAGCTAATACTTTCAAAAATATTACATGGTTTACGCACTTAAAATATTGAGTAAAATTTTATAGAGCAAGGATTTCAAGGCCATGACTTTCTATTGTCAGAAAGATTCATTCATGTAACAGTCAACTTCCATTGAGAAAAAAAAGTACTTAGGTTTTGAAATATGAAAGGAGTCAAATAACAGTATCAATAGTGTTTTAAACTATTTGATACTGTTTACTAAGATATGGTTTCAAAGCATAAAAAAAACTTGTTTGTACTTTTTTTTTTCTTTCATAAATGGCAATTCTTTCAATTTAATCGAACATACATCTTCGCTTGCATGACATTTTTTGATGCACAAAATGGAATAAGCTGCACGAAAGCTAATTTTCAGACCTTTCAACTTTTTTGTGGCAGTTATGGTTATTGTAGAGGCGTGGTGAAGTATTGGTTACTATAGTGATGCAAGTCACGTGATGAGTATTACCAATATTGAATATTCGCCGGAACCGATTCCCGTGTGCTTCAGAAATGTTTTTTTACAAAGCATCTTTAACCGTGCTGTGGAGAAAAGCATGTGGAAAGTGGCATAATTGATTTATATTATGCAAGGACTTTTTAGGCTTACGGTTTTTGGGTTTCCAAATGTATGCAAAAGGTAAGAAATCTTATTGATACTTTTGTATGTCATCAATTAACATGTTATAAACTTAATTTACTAGCAAAGAATTTATCTCAAGATTATACCTTTATCTTGATTATAGCTAAATAATTACAGAGAATGTAAAGTAGAGTTTGTTACGAAAATGGCATCATATATATATAATATATATAACGTCAATGTGTAATGCAAAACTGTGAAGTTCTTTCCAATTTCAGAATTTACGTATAAAAACAAATTATGCATTAAATGAATTTACTTGAAAATGTACTTCGCCATATCAGAAACACACAATTAAATAAATAATTATAAATGAAAAATAAATAAATAAATAAAAACATTGAGAAACGGATTTCCTTATTTAATTTATACAGGAATCGTTCCAATCCAAAAAGATTGCCAAAATCTCAACTCGTTTTCTCTAAGCTTCTTTTTTTATAACTATTCTTCATTGTGTAATACACTTCAAAGTTATTATCATTAAATGTTTCTAATGTCTATTTTCAAGTTGAACACAAAAACAGCACACTTCTCGAATTCTAACTGTTCTAGCACTATGAATTACTCTTTAAAATTTGAAAATAATTAAGTACAACAGTTTTAAGTAAAATAGGCCAACCGAGAGGACTCTCTTTTTTGTCTTCAGCTAAATCATCTGCCGTGAACACAGATATCGAAAAAAGTAGGTTTTCAGAAAACGCATTTATAAATCCCACTTTCAGTGCTTGCGATGCGACTTCTGGTTAACTTAATTACGTGTAACTCAGTTTCTATGTATCGTAGAAGCAAAAACCAAGCACTTTTGAAATCTTGAATATTTACTCTTTTTAAATATAAAATAAAAAAACATCGATATTTTCCCGCAAAAATCGTCTTTTTGGTACAGAAAGACCTCTTAAATGCATTTGTAACATTGTAACACATATTATACACAAATTGTATCCTTTCACTCTTTCTCCTATAAAGAAAATAGAATTAAAAATCATTAATCGCGTTTTAATTGTTGTAAGAACATTGACCGCATTTCAATTTATGTATTTCTTCTAACGCTGTAAAGTGGACCAAAAGTTTTGAAAGCTACAAATAGAGATGATACAAATTCTTGATGAACATGAAATTGAATAAAAAAAGAACAAAATGAATTATTCGAAAAATCGCTTGGTGGTTTAATGAATGTATTTCTATATTTCTGCCTTGTTGCCAATGACCGTTATCGAAATATTTGAAACACAATTTTTTGTTTTATTTCCATCCCACATATTTACATGCGTCATGAACCCAATTTTTAATTTATTTATTTGAACTTTAAAACTCGCCTTGTTTATTTAAAAACTTAAACACAATAAAACTGCACAAATAGCAAAAAAAAAAAAAAAAAATCAGACAGGTGTTTTATTAGGGCGGAGCGCAAAAAACTTTTTTTGGAAATTGTTTTTGCGTGAGGGCTGAAAAGTTGTGGGGTGGCATGAGGAACACACACACACAATTTCAACTTGATCAATTAATATCTTCTGGTTCCAATTCTGGGTCAAAAAGCTCAAAAAACGTAAAAATTAAGGAAGGATTCAATATTTTTTTAAATTTTCAAAATTTCAATTTTCTTTTTGTGATACTGACAAATATTTAGCAGAATGTATGAGAAACATAAATAAAAAATTTTAAATTAATCCATCAATATCATCCAGTTCCACTTTCAGGGGTAAATGAGCGAAATTATCCGAAAATGAAGTAATTTTGACATAACATTTAATTTTCACGTTTCCGATTTTCCCTTAGCAAAAGTGTGGAAAATTTGTGTAATGATATGAAAAATTATGATTTAAATGATAGACTAATCAGTACTTATGTTTGGGATACACTTTTTTTTTTTTTTTAAATTACCAAAATCTGGCGAAAATGAGAGAAAAAATCACAATTTAATAACAAATGATAAATTTTTGCTAGAATATTAGTTTTTGAAGTATTTAAGAATAGATTTTGGAAAACTTAGATGTTTGAAAATAATAATTATGAACATTGAGCAGTAGATGTTACAAAACAAAACTTTCGTGTAACTAAATGAGTCTTCAGTTCTAGAGCTTAAAAGGTGCGTTATAACTTAATTCTCCAAGATCTATATTTTTCTCTCTGTACTGGCTTATGGTTTCAAACGATGGCATGGCAAACGAAGCCTTGATTTCATTCTTAACTTGATGTATCTATCACGTCTGCTCACACCGATGACTGCAAGAGAAGCTTCTGTTGTCAGTTTCACTGTTCTTTCAACACATTGAGTATGGCATGGAAAGTTTATATTTCCCAATGCTGATACTGGAGATTATCAACCGCTCTCTATCTTTGTTTAATAAGTGAGTGGTAATTGTAGGTTCTGTTATTTGGAAATTCAGCCAACCTACTAGATCTACATAAGATCCAGCATTAAAATTAATTTCAAGAATTCCTCGGCATGCTTCTTCCCTTGCTTTCAAAATCCTGCGGAGGCCTGTTTCTCGCATTCCTTGGTCTGGGTGAACAAGCATTGCAAGAACTATGGTTTCAGGATGACCAAAGTAACCATTTCTTTGAATGACAGAGTCTACAACTAATTTGAGACTGTCTGTAAGATAACGCGAATGTTGAATTATTTTCCAAAGATTGTGAGGACCATCTGTGCAATTGTGATATGATTTAATCCTAAACCACGCATGGGCATATGCTTTCATTATGAACCCGGCCAGGATTTGTAGCTCGTTGGAGCGCAGACACAAGATTCTATTTGCAGTTGTCAACCAACGAGCATGAGGCATTTTTCCCGGATTTCGGAGCCCCAGTCAGCAGTGGGAGCAAACGTGATATGGAACAACAGGTCAAGAATGAAATCAAAACGTGACATGTCACCGTTTGAAACCCAGAAAGCCAGTACAGAGCGAAAAATATAAATCTTGTAGAAGGAAGTTATAACGCACCTTTGAAACTCTGGAACTGAAGATTCATTTAGTTACACGAAAATGGTGGTTTTTTTTAGTAACATTTAATGCTTAAAGTTCATAATTATTATTTTCAAACCTCAAAGTTTATCAAAATATATGCTTAAGTATTTCAAAAACTAATGTTCTAGCAAACATTTATCATTTGTTATTAAATTGTAATTTTTTTTTCTAATTTCGCCAGTTTTAGTAAATTTAGAGGATAAAAAAGTGTATCCAAAAGATAAGTATTGATTAGTCAATAATTTAATCATAATTTTATCTATCACTACACAAGTTTTCCACACTTGTGAAAAGGGAAAATCGGAAACGTGAAAATTAAATGTTCTGTCAAAATTTACTTCATTTTTGGATAATTTCATTTACCCCTGAAAGGGGAACTGGAAGTCATTCAGGGATTATTTAATGTATGTTTCTCATATATTCTGCTAAATATTCGTCAGTATCATGAAAAGAAAATTAAAATTTTGAAAATTTACAAAACTGTTGAATTTTGCCTTAATTTTTACGTTTTTTGCCCTTTTTGAACCAAAACTGGAAACGGGAGAAATTAATTGATCAAGTTAAAATTTTGTGTGTATGTTCCTTATGCCACGCACAACTTTTCAGCTCTCACGCAAAAGCAGTTTCCAAAAAGAGTTTTTTGCGCTCCGCCTCCTAGTGTTAATCCCTTTTTCAGCGCAAAAGAATGATCTTATGGGTAAAAAGAGATTCGATAAATGCGATTTTTTTTTGTAATATCTGTGTCCCTTATGAAAGAATATACGACTTATGCAGGTAACATTCGGTCAACGTTAGTTATTTAGGTCTTCTGAAGAGAAAAAAATATGAAAAATGGTATAAACGAACTTTAACATTTTTCCGACGAGGTATTTTACATTATAATGCAGGCTAGAATTTTCCCGCCAAATATTTCAAATGTAAGTCATGTAAATTTACTTTTCCTTGATTTTCTTCTAGTTCGCTTTGCTAATTTAAGTTTTTGTTTTAGCGGACTCCTCTGATACTGGAATTGGAATCTGTGGATGGATTCTTACGGCTCTTTCCATGTTAATTGCTTTAGCAACATTTCCACTATCTATCTTCTTCTGTATCAAAGTAAGCCATTAATGTGTTTTTAATTGTGTTGATGTAATTTATTTCCTATTTTTCAAAACCATTGAACTGAGCGACTATAATGTAATAATGAAAAGTAAGTAGCAAAAAAAAATTTCGAAGAGCAACTTTAAACTAAATATTAGAAAATATTCAATAAGTTTTCATGAAAAATCACAGGAACTGCAAAGTTTTCGATTAAACTTAAGGGTTTTTGTAGATACGTTATCTTGAAGTTCGGGCTTTACGTTTAATAAAGCAAACACATATTTGTGCATACGTAATTTTCATTGCTTTAATCTAATATCTTATTCTTAAATATATATATAAAATTATATATTCTAATTAAATATATATATTCTATAATGTGAATGTACCAAATTTTGTGGTGGATAAATATTATAATTCTGCATAGCGTTTTAATTTGTTACTTCTTCTATAAAAAAGCATATACACATTGAATCATTTGAATATACGTTTAGGAAAATATTGTCTAATGAATGAGCAATGCACTATAAAAAATGTCAGGATGTTGCATCAAAAAATGGTGCCAATGAGATGGCTACAAATGATCACATTTAATAATACCCTTTTTTTTTTAGGCAAAGTGAGCACCAAATCGTAATAAACGACTTTTAGTGTTTCCCGGCTCCAACACAAAACCCGGGCATCAGGGTGCTCTACTATCTTACCACTGTCCCACCGAAATATCCTTTAAACATATTAGCGGTCACAAGATTAGGGAGAAAGCAGCATGAACTAGAACGTCTAATTATTTAAACTTTGATAAAACTAGAAAATGTGTATCTTGTAATGATTTAAATTTTACTCAATTCTTTTTTCTACAGTTAGGAAAGACATCATTTAACCAAGCTACGGAGCACATACTAAAGCTAGTACCTCCCTCCAAATGTTGGAGTAGCCGGTTGCAATAGCTAGAGCATTCTCGAATGCGCACACTAATTTATGGGGAAAGCAGCATGAATTTTACAGTGAACAATAGGGGGAGTGATATAGTTTTTAAGAGGTGAATATGCTGCGATGCATCACATTGATGTTTAATTTAAAGTAATCATTAAAAGTGACGATTTCCTTTGACAGTTTACTTTTTGAAAATTCTCCAGTCTTTCCTCGATCTAAGATTTACTATTTATTTTTTCCGTATCTGGTGAGTCAATATTAATTACTTCTACTCTAACAAAAATTTTGTAAAGGAAAAAGAAGAAATATCTATAACTTGCCCAAATCTCCCTGGTACTTCCTGGCAGATCTTTAGTTTGCTTGATAAACATTTTACACACCCGTTGAAAGATCATAAGTAATTAAACACAAAATTGAAGCAAATTTAAAATAAATTACCTAGTTTATTTCATCTGGTATTTTAAAAGAGTATTTTAAAAAAGTGATCTTTGCTTATAATGGTGTCTTTTTATTTAAAAAAACAAAACAAAACCTTGTGTGGTATTGGTGCATTCTGATTTAAATACAAAGTTGAGAAGAACGTTTATATAGGTTTATTAGCCTAAGAATAAGACAAAGTCTTATTAAAAACTCTTATTGTTAAAATGTATCTCAAAGTAGGTGTTCATTTCTCGAGAAAGTTATAGGCAAATAGTTATAAGTAATCGATTAAAAACCATGCTTTGAGAAGATTTTTCCTTTAATATACATCATTTTTGCAATTTCATAATGCTAATATACCAGCTTCGAATTTTCCAATGTTTGTCTTTTGTTCATTATCCAGAGTTGTACCGTTTCGTTTTCAGTTCATTATACTCGCAGCTCTGTGTTGCTGTTTGTACACGCAACACTGCCACATTCATTCAATTACTCGATTTTCAGGCATTGTATGGTAAAATAAAAGTTCCTTAATAACCTTTTGTCTAAACTCTTTGAAATTAAAAAGAACTCGAGTTACTTGATTCGTAAGAATTTCAAAATTTCATATGACTTTCTGCGCAAAAACAAATTTAATTTAACCACCTACACTTAAATAAAGAAGTTTCTATATTTCTTAAGTATCTTAATTAAGTCAAAGTGAGCAAATTATTGTCATCTGAAGAAGGAGTTTTATGTATTGTCATTATCAAGAATTATTTTAACTTATTTACAGTACATAATTGGTAAAGAAAGCAAAACATAGATGATCATATATGCGTTCTTAAGTCATACTGAAGATCATTATCATAATGTTTCCTTAAGTAGGGCTATGATGAAAGTAATTGGTTAGTGATTCATATAATACATTTGGCTGAAAGGTTTAGAGTTTATTTTCTGATTTTGTAAATTTTGAATGTAACGTTAATGTGGTGTCATAGCGCATAAAAGCTAAACTCCCCCCTTTTTCCTTTTCTTTTTTGACTTAGATGCTGTGTTTCAAATTTATTCAAAAATGTCATTTAACAATGAAGCTTAAGTTTTATTTCACCGGCTTAAGTTAGAGAGCACCCAGAATTTCCGTGTTTACTAAAATTTGAAACCACAAGATGAAAAGAATTTATTTATTTGTTTATTTATTTTTTAATTTCTCTTTTCACCTGATATTTGCAGATAGTCAGAATTTGATTGCTCTGGAAAAAAAATGGTTCTGTAAAACTTCTTTAAAAAATTTTCTTCGTTGAAAATTTCAGCCTTATGTGGATGAATTATTCAGCTGCTTAATATAAAGTCTATGCAAAGGTTATCATTTACAATTCAGCAAGAGCAGGATTTTTTTAACGAAAAGTACTGTTCACGAAAAATAAAAAGACGGAAACAATCAAATACGATTTTACGAAGTACCTTATATCTCTTTGCAGCTGAAGTCTTAATGCTTTTCCAGAAAACTTTTTACGTTGAGTAGTTTTGATATTTCAGGTACTTAACGTTACCTATATATAATAACAACGCTGTTGGGGCTCATCAGCCATGATGAGCACATTATCTTTTCTTTGTTTTTCTTGGCGAATAAAAGCGATAAAAGACAAGTTCATCGATCATTACTTGGCATGTTTCGGAAACTCGATATTTGCTTAAGAACTTAGTGGGAAAATAAAGCGAAGAGCCTTCTCAGTTTCGAAAATGTTCAAGGTTGCAATACTGACTCAAGAAACTATTTTATTTGTAGGAATTGATATCAAGATTAATGTGAATAGGATTAAGTTTTTGCATATTAATTATCACTCCTTTTTTACTAATATTTCATCCAATATCTTTAAAGTATACATACTTCACTTTTTACTAAACAATGAAATGATGAAAAAAAAAGTGTAATTAAACAGGAGTGAACACTATCTAGACTCGTTGAAAATTAAGCAACAGAGTAGTAATTTTTTTATATTATTTAAATCATAAAGTAATGTTACCGAATGTCCTTTTGATTGCTAAAAAAAAATTCCTTTCATTATTGTTAGAGGATTTATAAAGTAAAACTTCCTTTTTTTTACTGTGTTTTCATATTTTCCTAGTGTTAAGAGAATAAAGAGTTTGCATAATTTAGGAATATATGTAAAGTAATTAATATTTATTCTGTTGATTTTTTCCCTTTCTTTTCTGAAATTTTAGGTGGTTCAAGAATATGAAAGAGCTGTAATTTTCCGCCTTGGCCGGCTTTTACATGGAGGATCTAAAGGACCAGGTGTGACTATGACCAAATATTTTTATTGTTACTTTTAAGTTTATATTATTAATTGTTAATACGTTCTTGACACGAATGTATTCATTAAATCCTGTAATTTAAATTCAGCAGTGAAAATATTCTTCAGATGTGCTAATCTTCGTATCTGCAATGAAGTAGGGTAAAGTTGGACAAAATGAGGTGTTAGGGATCATTCATAAATGATGTCTCGCTTCGAGGGGGGAGAGGGGGTTCATGAAATTGTACCAAAGTGTAACAAGGGGGGGGGGGCGAGAGTAACAAGAAGTGTGAGATCATGCACTATGCAACATAGCTTGACATGTGACAAAGGGGGGAGGGGGGTCCGCTGAAGTGTGACATATTGTGACAAAGGGGGGAGGGGGGTCAAATATATGGGAAAAAAGCGTGTCATCATTTATGAACGGCCCCTTAGTACAAAACAAGATTTTTGATAATCCCGCTTATAAAATGCGGTCATCTGTATATCATTGAGATAGGTTGAACAATGTACATGACGTGTCGGATGTTCTTTTCGACATCGCATACTGCTCACGCAGTCACAGGAAGATACGTTCCCAAGATATTTACTTTTGTTGTTACCCTGATCTAAGTGAGTGTAATGTTTGGATATTTTATTGGTTAGGTTTACGTACATATACTAATATGACAGTCTGCATGTACTTAGAGGAATGTGTTTGCAGATAATTGATGACAGAGTTGAACTACATTTCAGTGCGATTTGATACGTAGCCGTAGTTATGTTGCATGACTGCGTGTAAAATGTATAACGGGATTTAAAATTAAAAAATAAAATAATAGAAGAATAGTGGTGCAAATTTCTTGTATGGGCCTGTTACGCTATTAGCTGACGGCACATCGACATACTGATCCAAATTACGTAGGTTTTACATGCTTGTATTCCAATTATATACATGCAAAATAAAAATAAAGGTTAAGTGCTGAAAATAACAAATGGGCTCATAGCTGGTGCGCCGGTGTTTACAAGGATGATGGCAAATTTGTGAACCGTAGTTGTACCTCATTTTTCCCTACTTTGCATAGTGAAAATGAAATTGTTGGCAGCTTTGAATACATTGATGCATAAATCCTACAACATACATCGTATGTCCAGTTCTAATATTGCAATGAATATATGTATTCTTTATGTAATTATCAGAAAATTAAAAATATTGTTCTGATTTTTTTTTTTTTTTTTTTTTTTTTCTACTTGTGTCAAAGCTATTGACCATAATAACCTTAAGTATTCCATTTTGCCTATTCTTCCATTACTGTTATTTGATGACTTCATGCATTAATTATCACAAAGAAGGTAAAACTCCATATAAGTGAGAATAATTTTTGTGTCATCAAAAATAAGAATGAAATTAGTAGCTTGATTTCAAATTTTATTTAAATTAATTTTTTTTCAGGAATATTTTTTATCCTGCCGTGCATTGAGAACTATACAAAAGTGGATCTTAGAACTCTTACATTTGATGTCCCTCCACAAGAGGTAATTTAATTGTTTTGTTTCATCTTAATTTTGCTTGGTCTTAGGCAAGCTAAAATGCGAAGCCTCGCTTTTTAAATTACATCTCAAATGCACTTTCAGAATGCCTTGCGCCACAATCAGATTTTTCTTCAGAATATTTCCCTAAATGTCGCCTGTTATTACTAACATCTCTTGTCATAATATACATAGAATGGTGCTTTCCCAATCATTTGCACTATTAATCTCCAAATTTTCAATTTTGTCGCTTGCACCTCTTTGGTTCTAGGTGACTCATTTTGCGATTACATTTTGTGCTTCAAATATTCTTTAAGTATGTTAGTTTAATACCCATTAATTTTACTGTTTTTTGTTTCGTAGGTTCTTACCAAGGATTCCGTGACAGTTTCAGTTGATGCTGTAGTCTACTACCGTGTTCACAATGCCACTGTTTCAGTCGCCAATGTTGAGAATGCCCATCATAGTACTAGATTACTAGCCCAGACTACTCTCCGGAACATGCTTGGAACTCACAATCTACACGAAATACTGGCCGACAGGGAGACTATATCAAATACAATGCAGGTGAAAGAAAAATCAACTTTGATTATCGAATTAACAATGATTATTGTTACATATTTTTTAAATCGGATCCACTATAAATCAAAAAACTAGCAGACATGTCAGTTTGTATTAGATTTTGCTCATGAATGTACAACAATTGCGACATTAACAAACTAAGTCCGTCGCAATAGACTGATTTTAACTTACTCACATTAACAGCGAGGATTTATCTGTTCTAAATGATGCAGAGTACAGTCAAGAAATCACGGTCCTCTAGATCAACGTAACTTTTAATGATAGAATAAAAAATGCCAATGAGAAAGCAATTGGTAGCATGCAGGAGAGTTAATGGAATTTTTACCCTGTAAAATATTTTGCCCGAAAATATATGTGAGAATCTCCTAGAAATCATTTATCCGGAATTTAACGTAAAATTGCAGAAACTTAAAAGCAAGAAACTACAAAGTCTTTTTAAAAAAGGAAATCACAGGGAATCAAAAACAGAGAACATTCTATATACTGATTGCAACAGATAACGCTCCGCAGTAGTGGCGCCATCTGTGAGTACGACGAATTAGTATTTCTTGCACACAAAGTCGACAGTGAGTTCAGTTGAGCCCACGCTGCTTTGATCACTGAGCCTTATATAGGTGACTCGGCTAATGATGCCTCCGGCGTCGGGAAGTCTGGGCTAGCAGGCTGCTCGCTAGAGGTGAAGTTTATACTATACGCTTATGTCTGCAGCTTTTAAACTGGTAGCCACAGATGTCAAGCATTCAGTGTTACGCAACTTAACAAACCTTTCCCTGTAGTTTTACAGACTACGGAAAAACAAGAATTTTACAGAGAAACTGTTATCAAGAAACTTAAGTATTTGATTCAAAACAAGTTGTTCGTAAATTTAAAGAAACATTCATTTTCCCTTCAGTACTTTCACAGAAATTGTTTACAGTGTAGAATCAACGACATGAGCAGAAATTCTACTACTAACTTATTCCGTTTTAGCTATAGTTGTGAATTCACTATTAGCGTTAAAACTAATTAGACGTATTGCATTGTAAACTATAAAATAACTACAATTTCATGAAACATTTCACGCCATAAAAAATGCATAAACTTTAGAGACTAGTAGCAAAACAAACTAGGACAGAAATGACCGAAGCAAAACCAGAGTTAATATATTAAAAATTAGGAAACAAAAAGACAGAATGTTGTTGATATAACGACTATTAATTTCACTTGGATTAAGTACGTCAGTCATATACCTACGAGCTTTCTTTCTTTCGCTTCTCCCCTCCCCCCCCCCCCCCATCTCTCTTTTTCCGCTTCTAAAGTGAGGAAAACAAAACTTTCATTGTCAACTCCTCTCTCTGTTAAAAATTTATTACATTTTTAAGATTTCGAACTGTACATCTTTAATTCTCTTTCATATGAATTCGCAATTCCTAAAGAACAAAAATATTTTTTAAACATTCCTTAACATCAAGACATTTTAAAGAAAATAGTGTACCGAGAATGGTTTCGAAATTATTTTTACACGTTGTAGTACAACAAATCGTGTGATTGCAACCTTACCAAAAAACAACTTGCACATCAATATCAAAAAATTAAGTTTTACAGAAAAAATTGTATTGAAGACAAATTCAATATTTTTTTTTCAGACTTGCTTGGATGAAGCTACTGATCGCTGGGGCATTAAGGTTGAAAGAGTGGAAATGTAAGTCAATTATTTAGGTCATAATTTCTTTACACGTTTATTTCGTGTCCTTGATTTTTTTTTCAATTCTTAGAATGTAATTTGCGAATAGTGATTTTTTTTCGTAGAAAAGGTTTTACAATTAACATTCCTATGACTCTTCATTAAATTCAATATGTTAAAAATATTTTCTCATGTTTTGGAATTTATAACTGAGAGAGCCTTCGAGAAGGGTATAAACTTGGACTATCCAAAAATGTTTCATGGTTATGCATTGGTTATTTTTTCGAGCAAGAAAATTTTCTCTTATTCACAAGTCATCAGGAAGCAATACCTGAACTTGCATAGCCTTGACTAGAATACCTGCAAGTTATCCTGTTAATTTTTTTCGAATTGTGCTGACTAAAAAATTCACACGGTTCCTCGTACATTGTACCTTCTAACATCACTTTCTTGTCCCTTTCTGCAGTAATAGAGCCGCATCTTCTACCGACTTCTTTTTTTAAAAAGTTTGTAAAACTTACATTTAGCTCTTTCCCTGACAATATTTTACGTAACATTTTTTTATGTGTTTTTTCCTTGAATGAAAGATGCTTGCAAAAGCAAGAACTTGAATATCTTTTATTTTAACAGCAAGGATGTGCGTCTGCCTGTTCAACTGCAAAGAGCAATGGCGGCTGAAGCTGAAGCTGCACGAGAAGCTAGAGCTAAGGTATGAAAAAGCTTTTTTATTATTTATTAATTTCGAGTATCTCTTGTCATTATGACAACAGTGTTAGCTGAAATTTGTGTACGCCAAATTACACTCTACGCGGTGAACATGCCCGTTTCCGAACTATAAATGAAGCTATGAACTTTATACCAATTTCATCAACATCGAAATGACCACTTACCTACGGTAGTTTAGTTATGAAGCGCACATCGCTGCAGTCCTAACAACAGTATGTGTTTTTCTTTGTAATGAATTTGCTGCTATTGGTTTTCACCGATTGCAAAACTAGTGCGTTCCCTAGGGATTAGTACCAATTCTTTTAGCAGCACCACAATAAGTGAGGTATCATCTCTACAAGCGAATTTTGCCTTCTAGTTTCCCCTAGCTGGAGGGACCTGGGTTCTAACGATGCAAATTTGCACTAGGAATTTAATTTAGCCGCTCGTGTCCAAGCCAAATTGACACTCACGGGATCTTGCCACATAATCATACCGGATGGCCGCAGACGATTTTCTGAATCTTGAAAATCCACCGACATGGAGAGACCCACTTACTTGGGTGTGCGACGCCCGCGCTTTACCAGGACTGGTCGGTCTAGCAGCAGTATTAAACGAACCTTTTGATTTTTATAATCACTTGATCCCGTTCTCTTTAGTTCGTTTCAAAGCTTAATTATTGGTTTTTATAATTACTGATTCAGTTTTTGTTATCAGTTTCCAAATCAACAGTTTTTTTTTTTTTTAATTAGCTTAAAGGATATTTGTTCTAAGTAAAAAGTTTCAAAGTTCTCAGTACCTTCTGAAGAAAAAACTGTTGAGAGTCTCAGGGTGATCATATTATCGTTGGGAATTTTCCATAATTGTTTAAAAAACAATTTTACCCCATTGTTGATTCAGGTGAAAATACATTTTTAATTACTAGCCGAAAATAAGCTGTCGATTCTACACTATAGAACAATATTTCATCTTTTTACATCTTTCGGTGTCTTAAATGGAAGATGATGGAAAAAAAATGTATTTTTTAGTAATCTACTAATATTACTTTATATTATTCTTATCCATGTAATTTAAAAATGAAATATTTTCCCTTCACTTTTCTTGTTGCTGATTATTAGTTTGAATACCCAAATGCATTTTCTGAAAGCAAAAATTACATTATTAATGCAATATATAACAGCATTGTTAATGAAATATAAAGTTGAATTTTTTCGTACTTGCCATTAGTAAAGTTTAAACCAAAAGTTTAAAATCACTCAGGAATACAAATACAAAAGTGACAACCGGCAAACAGGCTCTGCGCCCAGCTAGGCTGATCCTAGTCGAAATCTCAATGCTTCAATCAAAAGGACGCAATGTAATTCGAAATATTGAATATGGAAGGAATCCTATGACTATGTCATAACTATACTCATCTTCTAATTCTATTTTGTATATATTTATCAGGTTATTGCTGCAGAAGGAGAGCAAAAAGCTTCCCGAGCGCTTAAGGAAGCCGCTGAAGTAATTGCCCAATCCCCAGCTGCTCTACAGCTTCGGTACCTGCAGACTCTAAACACCATTTCTGCAGAGAAGAATTCCACGATCATTTTCCCGTTGCCCATTGATTTTTTGAGCCAGTTTTTACCATCTAGGCTCCAAGCTGCTTCGGACTAAGGATGCTTTATAAACATCATCTATATATATATCTTTATGAATCTCAAATTCCCTAATACGTGCTGATTGTTATGTCCGTGTTGACAACATTGTTATTAACCGCACAAAAACTGCTAACCGAATCAACTGTTAAAGAGTTGGTTATTCTATTCTTTTTCCACCTATCCGATTAAAAAAGAAGCGTAAATAAATAAATAAATAAATGATTAAGATTGATTTGAAAACTATATTAAGTTACAATAAAGAGAAACAAGTTTCAACCATTTCCACTCATATATTTTTTAAATGAAATCGTATAAATCTATGTTTGTTTAGAAGATGTAGACTTACTACTTTAAATATTGAAGTTTTTTGTAATAAAAACCTAAATCCTTCAGCACAGTTCCTGAAAAGAGGAATGTGCGACATTTTATCTTATTATATTATCTTATTTATAGGGCAAGACTTATTTTTTGCTTCATGATTAATACGATATAACGCACACAATCACAAAGTTAATTAAAATGCTTTCTTACACAAATATTTAAAAAGGCGATCCTCTGTTGTTTTTGTTTTTTTTTTATTTTTTTTTATTTATTTATTTTTTTTTTTTTTTTGACTCTGTAAAAATTCCTAAAATTCAGTCATACGTTCGATTTAGATTTACACTGACGAACAACAAAGAGTATGTTTTATTGAACAAAAGAACTATTTATGTTCAGTTGGCATTAGTAATAGAAATTCCTATGCATAATATCTAAAACAGTTCGTTTCTCTTGTGAAAACTTCACTAATTCTTAGGGTTTTTTAAACAATATTATTATTGTTCACCAACTCGTTATAGAAAATATCATTTGCTGTATATTTGCTACATGTATCCTATGTATAAATATTGCAGAAACAGCT
Source organism: Octonoba sinensis (assembly GCA_038502835.1). NCBI lineage: Eukaryota > Metazoa > Arthropoda > Arachnida > Araneae > Uloboridae > Octonoba > Octonoba sinensis. Next base: position 103,123,882 of record CM076602.1, on the reverse strand, counting down.
ATATTTATCTTTATATATTATATGTATATATAGGTTATGCTAATGCAGTCAATGCGTTACCTTGTAAAGTATCCAGGGCGACTTATACATTTTTCACTAGATAATGATTTGTTATAAAAAATACAAATAAGTGATAGGGGAAAATCCTTCCTGAAATTATTTAATAGTTAACATATAAATAAATAAATAAGAAAACCAACTCAAGCACGGTGACTCTGCAAATGAAGAAGAAGCTGGACATTTTCCGATAAACTAGAAGTCACATCTAGAAATCTACATTTTTTTTCATAAAGAGTATTGAGAAAAAAATACATGAATTGTTGCTAACTGAAAGCCGGGAAGACTTAATAATACCACTTATTCTATATTTTTATAGAAAATCATTATTCAATGATACTTATAGATATTTATTCCATGCTTTTAATGTATGTAATGTTAAGAATGAAGCTTTCATGCAACAAAATAATTGTTAGTGTAACAAACAGACTCACGATTAATTTATGTTAATTTCAAAAGATTGTTTCTATTGATTAATTATTATAATGTTAACTAATAATTACTATACATAGCTATATTTTGTTATAAATAAGAGTTATATTCAAACAAATATTTTGTCCTGAAAAATTAGTTCAAGTTTTATTACTTAGAATAAAAGTTATTTATTTAAGAAACAGCCATAAAAAATTTGCAAAGGCAAAATTGTAATTCGTCTTTATATTTGTTGAGATAGATATTATGTTCCTTTGACAGGAACTACATTAATCTACTACTTTGGATATGTATTATCAAATTGAAATCGGAGATATAATTTTAAAAGCCTAAATGTGAATTTTGTGTTCTGGGTTCATATAATATTCTAAAAGTTAAGAAAAAACAAGCTTGCAAGCGACACTTTTTCAGTAAAAAACGAACAAATTATTGTAAGCATGACTGTTTTTCCTTTTTTTTCTCAGACTTATCATCAAGTCGTAGTAGACCTTGTTACTTAATAAGAAATTCCAAGTGTTTCTTTGTTTACGCTGTAAAACGTTCACGGTATAAGGTCGTTGTAATGAAATAAGTGTTATTTGTAGGAAATTATGTGACAGAGTTTCTATGTTCTGCTGCAAGAATTCGTCCCACGAGTCATTACAAAAATATATATTTTAACATGAGCAGTTTTATAATGTACAGCTTATGTACATCTATCATCTATTAGATAGATAAAGTTAGTACTAGTAAACAAACAGTATTATTGCAGTGAGATGTATTTTTATTGAAATTTTTATACATTTTTCTCACAGAAAAATATGAATGAGTTTCAAATAAGCAATTTAACTGCAGAATTATTAAATAGTTCAGAAATGTACACTTTATAGATTTTGTTATTGTATACAAGTTTAAAAATTTTGAAATGCATATAATCTTAAGATTTATTATTGATAAAGTAACGTAATACTAATTAAATTGAAAATTAGAGGAAATATTTTTTAAGAGAGTTAAATTATTATCATTGTGATTTGAAAATAAATGTAAATATTATTATACTGTGTATAGATACAACTTTTAAGCATCAACTGATGCTTCTGTAGTTTAATAATATTCCTAGTGATTGGTTTTGTTTTGACAATTCTTTGCCAATTTTTTACTTCAAAAAAAGTATATGTTTGATTGATGTACTGCAATGTAGTACTTATATTTAGGTTAAGATACCACAGGTTATACATAATTTGAAATTAAAAATGTATCTTGGCATTTTTCCAATGCTACAGTGAATATCTGAGTTTGCTATGACAGTTTTTTAAGAAAAAATGATCAAAAATATACCTTTTATACAAATTTTCTTACGACTCTTTTTTTTTTTTAATAGTTAATCGTTTAGTGACTTTACACGAGGAAAAAAATAAATATATATATAAACCCTTAAAAGTTATGTTAGGAGAAAAACTCTATAAGAACTAGTAATTGTGTGTTGCTTGATCTTTTCAAGGTACTTGTTTACACGTAAGATATACTAAATATTGTTTATAATATGATAACCAAAAATATATTCAGTATTTTACCCAAAAATGCATTCAGTATTTTACCCAAAAATAACATGTGCATTTACCGTGGTAACTTTTAAGAAATATTTAGCATTGCTTGTTAGTTTTTATGCATTTTCTGATGATACGTTTTATTTGATAACTGCATGTTTATTTATTTATTTATTTATTTTTGGCTACAATAAGAAATATTCATTCGTTTCATACAGCTATCGTAACTTCCTTAACGAACATATTAAAGGGAAAACATTGAAGAATGTTCAGCAAAAAGTTTTTACGAAATACAACATTTGTTAAAGTTACGTAACAAGAAATTAAGTTTCAGTTTACTAACAAAGACATTAATCTATATCACTGTAACGTTTTATATTTTTCATTTTCTTTTTAAAACGAATCAAAAATTTATGAAAAATAGTTCATCAAATAATACAGTTACTTGTAATTAAGGAGTACAAAATTTTGTATATTTTCATTTCGTATTACTTCGTTCGGGGAACGTGGGCACTTTCTAGTTCCCTAATTACAACAACAACAATAATAATAATAACAATAGTAATAATACTGTATTATAAATAGTAGTTTGAAACGGATTTGTGCCATAAATTTCAGCAAGAATAGAAAGACAAACTTAAAAGTGTGAGAAGAACAGAGCGAATATCGTTGAATAAGCAGATGGGTTTTACTTAACTTTAGCTAACGAATAATTCACATTACAAATACCCTTTCAATGATTGCACATACATTAGGCAAATTTTCAACGGAAAATGCATACATGTGTTTTGGAAATGCAAGGAACGTCTTTTTCAGTGCAAGAAAATGGAGCTGTGTGAGGACAAAGAGAAAAAAACAGTAAAATCATTGTCACGTTCATGACTCCGTTTTCTTTGGCTGAGGAAGAATTAATTGTAATTCAGTTTTTTAAAAAAGGTGTAATGCTCATGTATGTTGTATCTGTTTTATTACGTGTTGTAGTAAGCTGCATATTTTGCATCCCTTGCTTGCATATTTCTTACATGTATATTTTGGCCCCGGTAAATTGAAACTCCCCCCCCCCCCCCCATTTCAGTGAGCCCACCAAGAAGGAAAATGATATTTTTCCAGTTTTATTATTTTTATTTTATTTTACTTTTTATCTTTATTTATTTATTTATTTATATATATATATATTTTGCTTGTTTTGTGTTTAAATGAATGGTTTCCATCCATAGTTTTAAGGAAATTTCGGAAAAGGTACTACTAGAATGATAAGTAAATATTTTAGACTAATTATTTGCAGTTTTAGTTGTATCAATCGAATCATATGTGCGTGTTTAGTTTTCTTATCAGTATATTCGATTTTCCCTTCGTAAGTATCTTCACATTTCTGTAATGCTAATTATAACCCAATATTATTTGGTATTTTATGTCTCGTAACATAAAGAAATTGCTCTCTTTTGAAGACACCCTGCCATTCTTTGTCTTCAAGAGAGATTTTCCCTACTTTTCACTTACAACCAGACCATAGCAAAACATATTAACCCAACAAAGGAAAGCCCCATATTACAAGAATTTATTCACTGGATGCATCCTGAGCACAAATGTCGTGAAGATATCAATACGTATTTTGTTATCCATTTTTGAAATTTGTGAAATAATTATTTTAATGCATGTAACGGTTCATATTCTATCCATTACCATGAGTTTCATTTTGATTTAATGAAGATTGCATTTACTTGCAGATTTTCGTTTCGAGCTTTTTCATTTTCAGGTATAATTAATTTATTTAATCGCTTACTCATTGTTTCATTTTTTTTACCTATTTGAGTGCATAATCATTTTGAAAATCATTCGTGCATTGTTACTGTTCACACACTTGTTTCTTCTGTGAACTTTATATTTGAATAAAGTTAAAATGTATGCTTGAAAATCATTAAATCGTGACGTTGTACATTTGTCTGTTGTGCATCATTTTTGTGTTATGTACAAAATTTCCCATTATTCAATATCATTCGCGTATAAAAGCTACGCCGACATATACCGGCGTAGATAAGGGGGTAGTTTTGGGGATAAAACCCCCCTGAAATGGTAAAGATTTTCTAGAATTTGACCAAATTTTCTTGTAAAACAATAAAATCAGCTCCCTTCTCTCGAAGACCCCCCCCCCCCCAATCTAGGTATAGCTTCGCCACTGCCTACAGACGATTTTGCTCCTGAAAAGGTGCGATTTTGCGTAGCTGGGCACTTTCCGCGCTGTTATAATTTATTAGCGCATAGCATACTCATACTCTGTTTATCCCAATTACGTTCATTTTTTTTAAATTTGAATCTTAGGGAGGGGGGGGGGGGAAAGAACGTAACTGAGATATTATTTCTCACAAAAAATAAACATTCCATCATCTTTTACTCTCCTCTTCCCCGCATTCGACGACATCGTAGCTGACACTTGCGCAAAAAAGCGAGTAATGTTTGCTAGTGGAAATCAGATACTATCAACGTCAGTACAGCTCTACGCTCTAGAATCTACCAGAGCAATCTAGCTGGCAGAGTGCCAAGAAGAATCCATTTATGTTCAAGGGGTATAAGGAAAGTGCCATTTCTGATCTCGTTTTATTACATTATTATACTTGATTACTTGATTTCTTTCGAACTGATGCTTTATTCCAGTTTATAAATTTACTTGCTTTCAACAAACAGGGAAGCAAACATTCTGATTCGCATTGCTAACAAACGCACCTGCAGAACGAACTTTTCTAAAACTCGAATGGATTCGTCTTTTTTTGTCATGCACAAAAGCGCCAAATGTCGGAACTTGGTGGTCGAACGAACTTTAGTCGAACTATAAAAACCTTTCTGCTGTCATGGGATGCCCTAAAGTTGATAATTTTATTGCTTTCCAAGTAGAAACAAAGTTTTAAGCAGCACTTAACGCTGCAGATTCTTATAAAAGCAAGTAGTTCACTTCAGTAGTACTGATATCCCAACAACAACATAAAGTCGAAAAAGGGGCCAAGTTCAATGGAACAAAACACCTTCGGAGTAGTCGTTGTCACTGTTAAAAGAATTGATATGTTCCATAGCAGACCCTTTAATTATTATTGTAGGAGTGTGCTATGTTCCTATGATACGTTAAAAAAATATGTTCTCGTTGATATCGGATCTCTAACTTGGTAAGTTTAAATTGTCAATAAATTACATTTAAAAAATTTGACTCCTCCTGGAAGTTTTTATAAGTAATTAGTAAAATCAAGTGGCAAGCCGTAATAGTTAACTTCTAATCGTCGTTCTTGAACGCAATTTATTGACAGTTAAATTTGCCACGTTAAAGATCCGATATCAAAGAAAGTAAACATTGTTTTCTCGAAATTGGACAAAACCCCCTGAAAACAACCCCCGGCCCCCACTAAAAAAATTTCAATGGCATAGTCTGCGCCATGACCCCTTATGGCTGGCACCACTAAACCTGATAGTCAAAAAAGTTCTAAAACCCAAGAGGGAGAAAGATAGAAGGCGGCAGCATTATGACTTACGGCAAGATTAAAACAGATTCCTGTAAAAATGGAGAATCACCAGTCGGCCACCAATAAAAATTCATTAAATTCTGCTCTGTAAAAAGAAAATTCTTTTACTTCTGAAGCAATAGATGGCGTTGTACTCACATAAAGTTATTTCTAGTCAGCTTCGTTTCAGTTTCAATAATTTTTACTTTGCTTTCAAAAAATAATTTTAATAAAGAAATTTATGAAGGAAATTATGTCTCTTTCAAGTAAATTTTAAAAAAACTTTTCGCATATTGTATAAATTTTGTTCTCGAATAACTTACGCTGATGAGTAGAGGACGTGGAGGAGGGTCGGAAACGGTTTTTTCGTTCCCCTTACCCAAAAGGCCAATATCCCTCCCCGGAAAATAATTCTTATTCTTGATTCGCCAATACATTCGCTATGCCACAAATGTACGTCGTACACCAAAATAAGAGAAACGTCAAATTGTTCGTAAAATCCTCGTAATTTTTCTTTACTTTTTTTTCCTCTGAGAAAATTACCTTCGTTTCATCCCTCCCCTCCATTTTTAGAGTTTTTTAAACTAAATTAATTATTATTCATATTTAACTAAATAATGATAATTTCTTGTGCTACAGAAATTACATTACATTACATTACAATACTTCTTGTGTTTTTTCTACACTTGTGATTGCTAGTGCTGCCATCTATCGAGACAAAATATATGATTTCTATTTATTTTAAAATATTAAAAATAAATTCAGTTCTGTTTTCTTCACCGTATTTGCGCTTGCAAAGCTGGCGATTTTCTGTGTCTTTTCTTCATCTTCTTTTTTTTTCCTTTTTCAGTTTTTTTCGTATGTAACGAACATGCTAAGGCGGTGTACTAAACAACAACTGGAGAAAAACTGCGAACTTTAACTGCGTTCAATAAACAATCTTTCATAACCCTAATTGACAATGATGATAAGAAACATAACACTTATTGTTTTGTTTTTTAGTTTTACCACTTGCATTTTAACATGCTCCACAAAACATATCACAGCACAGATAGCATAGACAAAATGAATGAACAATAGAGAGAGAGAGTATACATCCAACGCTAGAGAGCGACTTTTAGTGGCTTCTGCCGAAGCATTTAAAAATAATTTTCATTAGATGCATCATTGTAATTAGCCTCAAGTTTTCTTACGTGACTACTACCCGATGTCCTCAGAGATGAAGATTAAAACTATAATTATTAATAAATAGCAATTTTCTCAAAACATTTATTTTTAAGAATGTCAAAATGAGGGGGATGCAAAAAAAAAAAAAAAATTGCAACGAGCTCCCAAAAAATTGAATCTGCCACTGCTTATCTGAGTCATTTTTAAGAAGTTTGTGCGCCTTTAATGGTACTAAAATTTGCTTATCAGCTTTCTACTGTGGATAATTTTACCAGTAATTTTTCTAAAGGCAGATAAAACTCCTGAGAGCAAACAAACCCCTTAACGCATTTGTCCGTGTCTGACGCGGGTGAAAGTTACAGTTAAATTTGCACATGTCCGTGTCTCACACGCACCCCCCTCCCCCCCCCCCCCCCCGAAATCCTGAAATTTTTCGCAACGTAGCATATATTCCTCCCTGAAACTTTCCTCAAAATAAGTGCTGCAAAGTCAGCGCCCTCCCCCCCCCCCCTCGAAAAAATTGCTGGCTACGGCCTTGCCCTCACAAGCGATCTTGTATCTAGTGTTATTTTATTTCTAATGCTCGTCTGAGATTCGTTTGCCCTTTATTTGAAAATAATTTTTCTATATAAATTTTACCTCAGCCCCCACTCTCTAGCCCCCCCCTACAACTGAAATTGCCAAAAACTTTAATTATACCATATATTCATTTTTGTCAAAAAAAAAAAAAAGTGATCATTTTTTACCAGTTTTTCCGAGAAAAAAAACTCGTGCTTCAAGGGGTTAATGCTTACCTTTGAGAAGTACTTACTCAGCACTCTTATTTTTACTAATTTTCGTTGCAACTTTATGCCAATGCAATAGCTTTAAATCATCGTTTCTCGAATTGCTGGTTGCAGTCTCTAGGACACTCTTGCTCCTCGATAAGGGGGTCGCAATCCGAGTAAAACTGTAGGAAGTATCAGTTCATTAAATAAATTACCTTAAATTATAGTCAAGTGTTACAAAGTTCAATGCTGTACAAATAAAATACTGTAGCAAGGATGTCGTAAGTACTTTACACATATAGAGTGAAACTTGTGTAAGTTGACCACTTGTGGGGCAGCACTTTATTGGTCAACTTAGACAGGTGGTCAACTTGTAGAGGGTGAGGTAGAGGGTGGACGGCTAATTCCAGTCCCGACGAAAGTGGTCAACTTATGTGGTCAACTTACAAAGGTGATCAACTTTATAGGTTTGGATTTTGAACAAGTTTGCAACTCTAAAAAAGTTGAGAAAGAATGTTTTAATATGTGAGGTTCATATGTATTACTCATTTATTTAGAACGAAGGTATCCTAATCTTTACTACTTTCCATGAAAATTCTGATTGTTCACCCACATCTCTCTTTCTGGGGAAAACGTATGGTCAAAAGAAAGTGCGGGACCTAAGTTGAACAATTATTTATCGATTAAGAATCGCCCAAATCGGTTCATCCGGTGAGAAAATTTGGATGGACAAACAAACAGAAACATACAAACAAAAAAAACATCCAGTACGAATTGATAACCACCTCTTTTTAGAAGTCGGTTTTAAAAAAAACTTACACACACACCTTTCTTCTGCGCTCAAATCATCAAACTTTTCATAAATATAATTTTTTTATTCTTCAAAATATAAAGGAAACTTCCTTCAAACTGCTATATCAGAATATTAGTGCTTCAATGCAATTAAACGTTTCCCGGGGATATTTATGATTAGAATAAAAAACGATACGGCTAAAAATTCAGTCAAAAGAAAGCAAAAAAAAAAAAAACTCCCTCCCGCCCTCCTTTTAATGATATCTTGACGCATTTTTGAGAAGATGGGCTTAAAGGTTAGTTTCCAAGATGAAATCAAGATGGAGTGCCTACTCAGCATATTTTTCCAGCAAAACAAATATTTTCCAAGGAGCACCAAATACTTCTTTCTCGACGCTTGTGGTGCAAGAGGTGGATGGCCTTGAATCTTCAAAAATACTCGGCGTAGATATTTACTCTCACCTCTAATGAAAGGGGATGAAGACACATGAAAGTTCATATGTGGGCGTCAAGGGCATTTTGAATGCATTTTATATGAGGCTACTTGTAACACTATCACGTCAATTACTATCAGAGACATGTTAATTACTTTTCTCTGCAATTTTTTTCTATCCAAAATAGCGTTGGTTTTAATTAATGGATTTAATCTCAGGTTATGCTCAAGAATAGCGCATCAGGATTTGCAAACTTCTTGAAGCCACGGTTTAAAGTTTAAACCAATGGTAGCGGTAACAGTTTGAGAACTTTCCAGCATAATGTTCAAAGGAGCCTTCTTCAAAAATAAATGTAAATTTTCGGTTCTTGTTATTAGGCAAGTGTTCCCTGTTAAGTACGGTTCTGTGGTCCTATCGCGTCAAGGTCTTTGAGGGTTCTATATCATCACCTGTGGGTCAAACTTTTTATTCAAGCAGTTTTTTATACAATTATTTCTTACTTCATACAATAAAGCACCAAGAGCTGTTAAAAATTATTCCTTGAGATGTATTAAAATATATTAAATATCGTAGAATAGAGACATTAAACTGATAAATAAATACTTAAGGGAAAAAAAGGATGTTAAAGTAATAAATAAGACGTGTTATTAAATAGAGCAAAAATTATTTCGTCTTTGCATTGCAACTCATACACAGATGAGCGTGAGTTACAATGCACAAGTCTTATTATTCATAAGGTTTTTATCTTAAACAAGCTTGACTTGAACTTGAAGACACTTGAAAAGTCACATGTGGGCGTCAAGGTCATTTTCAATGCATTTTATATGAGGCTACTTGTAACACTCTCACGTTAATTACTATCAGAGACATATTAATCATTTTTCTGTAAAGATCTTACGTATTAGAGTAGTTTTGTTATTTAAAGAATTAATTGCACTATAAAGTCGCAAACTCAAAACTCCAAATTTTGCAATTCTCCTAACTCTGGATGTTTTATCTTCTTGCTATGCATAAGTGTTATTATGGATCAACTAGCTCTGCGTTTCCCAACCGGTGGTTCACGTGATGTATGATGTTGTGAAAATAACATTGCAATGGCGGAATTTTGATTTGCTAAAGAAATGCACCAAGCCGCTCCCGGCGGATGCTAGGCCTTCTGTGTAGAAGGACTGAGGCTCTGAGACAATGAATGGAGTCCAGTCATTCACAACTTTCTTGTTGTGTGTTGAGCACTTTTCTTTTCTTTCATGCACTGATCCGATGAAGATGCTCCATTGTAGTTTCAAAATTGCTATTTGCTTTATTAATTTGCCAATTTGGGCTTTATATGCGTTGTTTTCTCCTTGTACTCTCATTTTAGCACAAAGCTTTTTTGATTATTCTTCTTATGAGCTAGGTAATGCTCAACTTTTTTTCTCGGCTAGAAATATATAACCCAAGAATGATATACGTATTTATACTAAATTAATGTTGAATTTGGAGAAAAGATTTCGGCATGTGCTTTGAAAAGTGAGTAAATGTGGTCTGTAATTAAAAATTACACAATCAGGCATATTTTAGTATATTTATATGCGTTGTTTTCTCCTTGTACTCTCATTTTAGCACAAAGCTTTTTTGATTATTCTTCTTATGAGCTAGGTAATGCTCAACTTTTTTTTCGGCTAGAAATATATAACCCAAGAACGATATATGTATTTATACTAAATTAATGTTGAATTTAGAGAAAAGATTTCGGCATGTGCTTTGAAAAGTGAGTAAATGTGGTCTGTAATTAAAAATTACACAATCAGGCATATTTTAGTATCTAAAAGGGAAAAATACCAATGAGCCGGAAAAGCTCGTAAAAAGAATCTTAAATAATTATTTGTACATTTTTAAAACTCGCAATTTAGATATGTACATGAAAGGACCTTCTTACCTTAAACAGAGGTTTTTTTATTAAAACAGTGAGTTGAAAAAAAAAATCCAAATGCTAAAAAATTGTTAATCAGACAAAACTATGTAAAAAAAAAAGATACTAAGCACAACAAGCACGCAAGATTAATATTCTGTGTTAAGGAAAAAGTCTCATCGATCTTTTTATAAAAAAGAAAGTCTTTTAATAACATTACATTTTATTTGCAAGTACTGACTACTTTAGTAAAAGACAAAAACTAGTGCCAGCACTTAATCATCCGTGACAGCTAAATTACTGAAACTTACAATAATTGCATTTTTTCTGTTACATGACGCTGTAATAATAGCATTTTTTGCGCACTTCGTATTGTTAAAGAGAATTGGTTCTTTATTCCATTTTTAATCATTGCAACTGCGCTTTATATTCATACACTGTGTCTATATTAAATACAATCGGTGTTTTTCCGAATCCAAACCTCTTTATTTTTCTTTCAACTTCAACTACTTGATGTATATGTTTGAAGAAAATGTCTCTGAGTGCGTTGCAACAGCCCAGAAAAACGTTAAAAATAAAAAATAAACATTCTAACGCGTATAAAACTAAGGTTCATGTTATCGTTTATCGTTACATTAAAAATTCGTTTAAAAATATCTATAAATAATTTACAGAAATTCTACTCTTTTGACGAAGGAAATTCCAGAAATCAACAGACATTCAATATAAAAGTTAAAAACAACATGACATAATATATTTTTCATGCTTGTTTATGTTTGAGAAAAGGAAAATTTGACTGATGAGAGGTATCTGTTGTTCTTAGAGTCAGGACTCGAAATGGTGGAGCTTGTGTAGTTACTCTTATTCTAACAATCACTTCACATCAGTCAAATGTCTTCTTTTCTCAAGTTATTCCCATTTTTATGAAGAAACCCAAACAGGAGGCAAAGCACATGTTGCATTGATGTTAAAAAGTCAGTAAAATAAGGCGAACATCGTATTTGAATAGTAGGGGAACTCCACTTTAACATCCCAGCCCAGAGTTGCCCCTACTTTCATGTTCATATAAACCCTTTCTATCTTATTTTAAAGCTGCTGCATCTGATCTAACTTTCAGGTTAATTTTTAAAAGGTTGGCTATTCTGTTAAGAGAATACATATTCTAGAAGCTTTGCGGTAAGATTGTCTTAGCTAATTATGGTCACTAAGTTACAAACTTTATTCTTCTTCAGTAAATTTGCACATACATGTCTGTTCAATGCCGAAAATAAATCTGTCAGTTAACACAAAAGGCAATTATTTATGCGTGGGAACAGGAACATTCTTAAAGGCAATAAAAGTTACTCCAAAGACAAACCTTGAGAAGGTATGTGCATTGAACTTCAGTGAATTTGTTTTCTTTTAGACATACTATTCTCTCCTGTGCATAAACAGCTGTCAAAAGGAGAGAATGCATCAGTTTCGCTACGTTCGCTTTCTTGTAATTCTTGAAGATTTAGAGGTTGGAAAGAGAAAGGACCATTTTTTGTTTTCTTATGCAGCATTTACTGACATTGACTTCAATACCACGGCACACATGGACATTCAGATCGCTGCTCCATTCATGAGACATTCATATTTTCCTACAAAATGATCATGTAGTTCTCTCAAGAACATATGAGTAAGTAATGGTTTTCTCTGAACTGTTGAAGGAGACAGGACATTTTGTCAATTCAGTACTTCTTTCACACACGATCAACTGATATTACTACTATTTGAACGAAAATGGTATACATTAAGTACCTCAGATGAAATGAAACTAGAACAAAAAATTATTGCAGATGAAAAAAAGTGAAGGAATATATCAGTTTGAAGTGTTTCTATAATGGTATCATTGCTAAAAAGTTTAGTTATAAATAGGAGTGCATTCTCCTTTGAGAATATATAAAGTTTTGAATTAACCTTGTAGTGCATATTATCATTATTTTTATACTTACAGTTAATAATATTACCGTTACCATCATTATTATCGTCATGACTCTCACCATAATTACTATTATTATTATCATTATCTATATAATGCTAATACTTGGTGGGGAAAATATCCTTTATTTGTTTTTTTTTTTGTTTGGCAGCAATCCGTTTGTTTACTGTTTGAAACAAGTACATACAGGATTTTTTTTTCTTTTTTTTTTCTTTCTTTTCTTTTTTTTTTTTTTTTTTTAACGGTAAAATATTACTGCAGAAAGATTGTTGTACAATCATTTCCCTAAGACAGTGGTTCCAATCTTTGCTCCTTGCGAACCTCTTCTGCTTTCCTTAGTATGGGTAACAAAATTATAAAATTTACTAGAACATTTATTTTCCTTTCTGCATAATACATCATAACAAGAAATGGAAAAAAAATGGCAAAACATCCAAGTTTAAATAAAAACTACATTTTTTAAAATTATTTGTTTCTTTCGAATAATCAATTGAGCCGTAAATATAATTATTCGCAATTTTACCGGTAATGCCAAAGCGTTGTGGAATAGCGTTTTTCTTTTGAAATCAATAAATAAATGCCATTGTGTTCCAATTTCGGTTTGAAATATACAAATTTCGCATAAGTTGACATAAAGTGTGATAAATAATTGACGTATAAAACTTAAAATTTCTAAATAAATATTTTCCAGGTCTTTTGGGGAGTCTGTATATAAGAGATTACCCGAAAATAATGCAAAATCTTAATTTTTAGTTAATTGTCATATTTCCGACTTTCTCTTCTTTCTAGCGAGGAAAAAGTGGGAAATCGTAGAAGGAGCATAGGTTCAAAATTTAAATTATTCCGATGTTTTTTGCACTTCAAAGAACAATGCTACTTAATTTATTTTTGACCCTAGTTTTGTTTTAGTAATACTTTTACGAAAGATCAAGACTTTTTATTGTGCATTTATTTGTTTTAATCTTTTTAAGTTGTATTAATTTTTCCAGTGACTTCTTGTGGATGAGAAATTATACTGTTAAAAAAAATATGTGCAAACTGAGAATTTCCATAAATTTAACGAAGAACTTGTGTAAAATCTAATAATCAAGTTTCTTGTTTTCCGCACTCTGTACAAGTACAGAGGAAGATCTGCTAAGTTACGTATAACTGAACACTTGATGTCTGAGACTCCCAGTTTGAAAATTGTAAACAAATATAAACTTGTCAGATTTGTGACTACCAGTTAAAAAAGTGTTAGGAAGTGCATTATAAATTGTTGGCACGCAGTTTAAGGTAAGTTATGTTAACACGTAGACGATCACTTGCGTCTTTAGCCGTCAAAGCGAAGTTCACTATGCGGCATGACGGCAATAGCCGTCCAAAACGAAACGGTCGTTTTTAGAAACTACGGCAAGCCGGAGAAATGCAAATGTGCATTTACCGGCTTATAAGTAGAAGACTAGTGCCATGTTTTGGAAACAATTATTTAGGTTGAATTCCGTTTTTCACCTGTTACACGACATGCAGCTTCAGTATGCAGGTAGTTGTGAAGGGATTAGTGCGATCGGTGTTTTCTCTTGAATTTGTAGTTGTTATTGATATATTTAACGATATTTATTGTTGAGATCCACATGACGGTTTTAGCCGCAACCTAATTAAAGGTGCTGAATTAATCAAAATTAAATTTATTTAAGCAGAAAGAGTAAAACTATAATTCTAATATTCTAAAAATTACAAAAACATATAGTGTTAATTTTCGAGCTTCACTTTTTCCTACTGTCCTTCAATGTGTTAAGGTACGTAAGCATTCGTTACAAGCCCCCGAATCTAGTTTGCCGGCAATAACAGCTTCACGGAAAATCGAATATTTGAGACCAGTCTAAAAATTGTACACTAATGCCTTTTATGTTGTTGGGGTACGGTTTATTTCCAGCGCTAGTAAGCAGCTTAGTCCTTGACAGCCCAGGCATCTTTAGTTGGGCGCTCTATGGCGCAGAAATCAAACGAGCGTGAGCGCTTTGGATTCACCTTTTAACTCTATGTACCACAAATAGTAATTCAGCGTACTAAGAGGTGGCGCCCCTACTGTTGCACAGTATATCGCTTATAGAAATGGACAGTGTCATGTTTCCAATATGGACATTTCTCAAGAGAGGAGTTTGAATTTTTTGCAATTTCTTTTATTTAATTACCTTATTTGTTTCAATGATTATTATAATCGATTTTGTTCAGAAAATAGTTACTGTTCTAATTTTTTCTCACATGATGGATGTTAATGATGTCAAAAAAATTAGAAATAACTATAAAAAGTAGTTATTACAATAGTGCACCAAAAAAATACAGTTCGCCTCTAGCCTTAATTTTTGAACACTTAACTTACACCAATATTCCCAATATAAAAAGCGCAAATATCTGAAAATTTTGATATAAAAACTAAAAAATTTTTTTTTGCAAATATGACACTGTTTATTTCTATAAGCGATATGTTGCTGTCAGTTTACAGAGTGTTCTCTGGTTTTTTTATTTCCTGTAATTTTACAATATTTTCCAGATGATTTTCATGTATTTTCGGGCGATGATTTGTTAGTGCTGGCTGAAAAAGAATTGACATGATACAATGCACAATAAGAAAACCAAAATACTCGAAAAATAATATGCAGTCCAGCTTTTTGCTGCAGTAAACAGCTTGCAAAGCTTTGTAGTTTGCAGTTAGCTTTGTAGTTTAAAGTTTATACACAATTAGTCTGACATTAAAAAATCAATTTAGATTTCTCAGTAAAAATAATTATCCAATAAATTGAACACGTAACAACGTACGATTTGAAAAATTTTCGATATATATGAGACGGCTATTATGTTAGTTTAAAATTTAATAAATCTTAAACAAATCTGAATAATGTAACTTCAATATAATATACGATAGGAGAAAAACGTAATTACAAATTCTGCTATTATTGCACGGAACAAACAAGAAGTACTTCAGTAAACTTCTAAAGTAAAAGAAGAAAGAAAATGACACGTTAGAATGTGCAACTGATGACTAAAAAACTCAAGGAAATCACATGAAGTCCAGCCCTCGTTAAATAGATCCTTTTTTTGTTGATGCAAATCAGTTAACTTTGCTGTTCGTGTTTGCTATGTTCAAGCCAAATTAAGGAACAGCGGAAGCAGTGCTCGCTGATGCTGATGTATCCTAAATGAACTAAACGTTCTAAAGTTCCGATAACAAGCGAAGATCACTGACCGTTAGAGTTTAAAGATTGAAAACGCGGATGTCGGACCAAGGTTATATCTATTCTTCTTACGGAGGAGAGAGAAGTGAACAATTGATGGGCACGTCAGGTGGAATTCAGTGCTAGAAAATTCGAAGCTGTTCTGTTTTGATAAATTGGATCAATTTTATGGAAATAAGGAACATTTTCGGGCGTGGGCTAAACAATAAAACCGTTGTTCATCTAATGGGTAGTTGCAAAATGGAAATGCATTTCTCCACACAGTATCTTCTAAAGTTTTCTTCTTCTAAGTTTCAGTGTCTGTTTTGTTTCGTTCTGTAATATTTCTTCTTCGGAGCCCGTCTTTTGTTTTCTACGAAGTTATTACGAAGATTTATTTATTTATTTAATTTTTGCGTTACCTCCTTAAATAAATAACTTTTTTATATAAAGTAAATCAAAGTTTTTTTTATTATTTTTTTAATGCTTTACTAAAATTACAAAGAATGAATTAATTCTAAATGTTTAGAATTTAAAAATTTATTGAATAATTTAAACTAATTAGAGTTCTCCATCATGTTTAAAGTCCGTCTAATAAGTTTTTATTATCTATTTTAATACACTTTTTTTTTTAAGTTTTGATGCTGCTATTATTTTTCTAATCTAGATTAGTAATTTAACAAATTACAACGAATACATAAATAAATTTTGTAAACTTCGCTCATTTACGTTATTTTGTAATACAGCTTAGAAATGAGTAGCCCTATTGACATTCTCCCGCTCCAACTATAAACGTTCGGCATCACAAACATATTAAAGAGAATGGTTGAGGAAAGTCCAATACAGATTAATTCCACTTTTCAATGACCATTTTCAATCATTTTAAATTAGGTTTTTTGTGAATAATAATTTAAATTATGTAATTTTACTTCATACATGCATACTTGAAATTCTAGAAGCTTCATAATTGATATCTAAATGAAGAGCATGCTCTCGGAATAAAAATACTAAATGCTATGAAAGTTTAAACAAAGATGAATGCATTTTCATGGCAAGAACCAAGCAAGGAACATTTATAGCAATGCAATTTCTTTAAGTCATTTTAAACTGCTTCAGCAAAAGTTATCTTTTTAATTCCATAAAATGACTGCTCATAAAACTTATTTTCCTTCAATAACTAAACCACTTGAATTAAAAAACAGCAGTGCGGCGCTCTGTGAAAATTGTTTAATTTATTATATACCGAAATTATTCAAAAACAAAACTAAAAACAAATAAATAAATATTGCTTATGAAACTAGTTTTTTTCCTTTTCTATAATTTATTGCAACAAAATGCTTACAAAATGAAAGTTAATATTATTCCTTTTGAAATGAGCAAAACACATAATTTTTTTTAATGCTGTGTTTTTTATTAAACTCGCGATAAAGCGATTTTTTTAATTTCTCGAAAGAAAAATATTTTCTTGCTTTATTACTACTTTTTAATGTAATTTTATCTCTTAAACTCAAAGTGTTTCTTTTCCATAACTATAATTTTTTTTTTATGATGCAATTCGTTTCTCATCCTACCGGCTCCTAATCATTTCTAATTCCTCAAAACTTCGGTTTTAAAAAAATGTACCTATATTGCTACTTTTATTATTTTTTTATATTTCTATTCTTTCGCTTTGATGGAGCTAGATTTTCGTAATTTTTTGCCGATGCCAGCTTGGGTTATCGTTGACTTTCCTAATTCAAATGCTCTCTCTTAAACACGAATATCCCGTTGCCACATTTGCTTTCTCTGCAGGACCGCTTTCCAACTTTTGCTTAGACAACCTATATGCTCCAAGAATGCAATTAGACCTTTTACTGAATCGTAACCAAACATTTAAAGAATTTTAGATTTGGAAAAAAAAATGATGCCGAACGAAAAAGCAATGCATATCAAACCGTTCTGAATAGTATGAGAGGTATTTGGTTTGTGCTCAGTTTTGGATGATGCACAATACATAATTGTACTAGTTTAGTCTGCTAAAAGTTTTGAAATCTTGAAATGTGATTCCTTCCCTTCGATATCAAGCTACACTGTAAAAAATTTCTGTAAAAAAAAGACGGAAAGGAAAGTGAGTGTTTCAGTAAATTTATGAAGAACTTGTTTTAAATCAAATTTATCTTCCTGATAACAGTTTCTCAATAAATTCTTGTTTTTTCGCTCTCTGTGCAACTACAGAGAAAGCTCTGTTAAGTTACGCGTAACTGAACACTTGATATCAGAGACTCATACTTTGAAAATTGCAAATGGCAAGCACTTAAGATCTGCGGCTAACAGTTAAAAAATTGTCAGGAAATGCATTATATAATGTTGGTATACGGTTAATATGCGGTAAGACGAAGAGTGTCAAATTGTGAGTAAAAGTGTGATTCAATGTGTGGAAAACTGATAGTGACTGTGAGCGTTGGGTAGGAAGAGAAGTGGACGTTGTAGTGAGAAGATATAATATATTGTTGGTGCACAACGTAAGTTCAGGTTGGTTGTGAGAAAGCGATTTGGAGGTTAGCGTCCGCAGAGGTAGGACGTGTCCAACAGTACTACCATGGATCGGTTTGACCGCGTCACAAACGCGGTGGATTCCTGCAAAGACCTTGGCGAAGTGCCTCAAAGAGGCATAATACTTCATCAAGGCAGATGACTTCTAAAAATCCGGTAAACAACTATAAAAAAATTCAAGATGAAACAGAGTCGGAAGATGACGTTCCCACCCCTGGAAAAGACTCAACGATGAAGAAGAAGAAGAAGAAAAGCAGCATCACCAAGGCCAGCCTGGTAAAAAACCCTTTTCTCCTTATTTGTGAGCGTGAGGGACTTCCCCCTTTCGAGCAAGTTGAAAAAATTATCCTAAAATCTAATGACGATGAAACATTAAGTGAATTAATTGAAACATTTATAAAAATTGACGGAATAAAGGATACGATTGATTTCCCTTCTGACGAAAAAACAAAGTTTCTTTTGTCAGAGTTCCGTAAGCTCTTTCATAAAAGTATTGCTACCTTAAATAATAATATGCTTAAAACTAGGGAAAATGCTAAGAAAACTGAGGAACGTATGGCAGAAAGTGAGGAATTGGTAGAGGAAAAAATAGCTGAAAATAGTTAGTTAAAAGAAACCGTAAAAACGCTGTCTGAAAAATTAGAAAACGAATCCCAAAGAAACTATAATAGGTACATCCCCCCCATCAAGTTTGCAAATTGGAACAAAGATAACAGACCCACCGAAAATAGCCCCCTAGCTACCCAAAACAGATATGAAAACTTAGAAGAGGATAATATTGAAATGGAAGTAAACGAACCCCAAAGTAAAGAAGTTGATAATGCTAGCAGTAGGAAAAGGCCCGTTAGAGATATCGAAAGCTCGCCTGAGAAAAGTAACAACAAAAAAACTTTTTGAGAAGAAAAACATAACCCAGACCTAAATTTAAACTATCAGTCAGAAGAAAAAAATAAAGCACCCCCTATAACTTTTGTGGATATTCCCGACCCCACACCCCTCTTAAAGGAGCTCAGCGAGCTAGTCGGAACCACCATACTAGGAACATTCAAACGAAATAATGAACTGGTTATCGAAACTAGAAATCCCATTTACTATCGAAAAGTTAAAAATTACGCTGATGAGCATAGTTACAAATCACATACACGCCAGCTTCACCAAGATAAAGATCTACAAGTTGTGTTTAGAGGGCTCCCTATTGATTTTAGTGTTGACGATATTGAAAAAGAACTTATGGGAAAGGGGCTAACTTGCAATAAAGTTACGCAAATGACCAGAGGAAAACAAAAGGATCGAATTCCGCGATTCGTAATTTCCCTCCCAAAAAATAATGACTTAAACAAAGAAGTGTATAATATCAGCTCAATCTTGTATTATAAAATTAAGGTTGAACATCTAAAAAAGACTCAAAGAATCTCACAATGTTACAGATGTCAGAGATTCGGACACAGCTCCCATCTCTGCACACTAAATCCTGTTTGTCTTATCTGTGCGGAAAATCACTGGACGCGCGAATGTAATAGGCCAAAGTCCGAAAAACCTACCTGCGCCAATTGTAGAGATGAGCACCTTGCAAATAGCACGGAGTGTGTAAAAAGACCATCCCCAAAAACAAAAGAGGAAAAAATAATCCAAAGTACTGTAAAAACCCCATCGTACGCTAGTGCTCTCACAAGTAACCAAACGAAACCCCCCAAGAATAACATAGAAGCTATAGCGACTCTACCGCTGACAATTGCATCTCTCATGCAAGATCTTCAAATCCTCGTACGTAACTTAAACACGCACTTCTAGAGCACTAATCATGGCAAATCTTAGTTGCATCCGTATTATGTCTTGGAACGCAAATGGCCTCTCGCCCGAAAAAATGGACGAGCTCGAAAACTGTATCTCCTCCCTCTCCCCTGATGTCATTCTTCTTCAGGAGACTAAACTAAAACCCTGTCTTAATCTTAGAAGCATCCCAAATTTCTGCAGCTTCCGCAACGATAGGGGTATTGGTCGCGGCGGCGGCACTGCCATCTACGTTAGGCGAAATATTATCACTAACGAAATAAAGCACCAAACCGCTACCTTTGAGAACACCACCATTGCAATCAAAATTTCAAGCAATGAGCACCTTACGATCAGCTCTATTTATATTCCCCCCAGCTCACCGAATCTTGATATCTCTGAAATATTGCAAATCAGCCAAATTAACCAGAATACCATTCTTTTCGGCGATTTCAACGCAAAGCACCCAGACTGGAGTTTTGGCAGAAGAAATAGGAGGGGTAATCAAATACGTAAGTTAAGCATCGATCATAATTTCCAAATCTACGCCCCAAATACCCCCACCCACTTTGGCATTGGTGAAGCATCCACGCTTGATATAGCTTTAGCTAAAACCCCTAGCTGGCCGTACGCCATAAGTACATATACGGATCTATCCTCTGATCATAACCCGGTTATGATCACATTAAACTTAAACTACCAAATCCCTAAGAAAGAAAGAATTTTGAAGACTACAAACTGGGCAAATTACACGAACCTGTTGCACGAAAAAGTAAGGGGTAACCCCACCCTACAAACCATTGACGATATCGAGAACAGCGTAAAAAATTTCTCTGAGTCACTGATTGGCTCCTACGAAGCCTCTACGAAATCGCAGGTTGTTAACCACACCCCCATTAGACTTCCCCCTTACGCTAGACTACTTATTATCCAGAAAAACAGATTAAAAAAACAGTGGCAAAACACTAGAAATCCCAGTCTGAAAACGGAGATAAATAGGTTACAGAAAATGATAAAACACATAACTAGGCAGTATAAAGAGCAAAGGTGGACTGATTTTATAACCAGCTTATCGCCCGAAAACGGCTCCCTTTACAAACTTGCCAAAGCCTTCGAAAAACCTTTCAAAAGTATTCCCCCACTTCACACTACGGGAAGGATAAATTTTGATGATAGGGACAAAGCCGAAGCCTTAGCTGAAGCTTTTGAAGAAAATTTTCGACCGAATCCCCCCTCCCCAAACAATCATGTCACGTCGTTAGTTCGTAGGAAAATTCAGGATTTTAACTCCTCCCCCCAAAACCAGATCCAGTTTATGCCAACTAACCCAGGCGAAATTGCTGAAATTATTAAAAGAACTAAAAATAAAAAGGCCGTCGGACCAGATAATATCTCAAACAAAATGCTCAAAAATATGCCCCTTAAAGCACTGACTTGCCTAACAAAAATTATTAATTGCTCACTCAAGCTTTCTTACTTCCCCACTATCTGGAAAAACTCAAAAATCACCCCAATACCAAAACCCTCCACCGACTCCAGGGACCCCCATAACTATAGACCTATAAGTCTTACCTCACATGTTTCTAAAATATATGAGAAAGTTATAAAGAAAAGATTGCAAAAGCATATAGATGACATGAACATCATCCCACCAGAACAATTTGGTTTTAGAGAAAAGCACAGCACAATACACCAACTAATCAGAGTCCTAAACGCTTTAACTGAAGGTTTTAACTATGGCAAGCAAACCCTAGGCATTTTTCTCGATATCCAAAAAGCCTTTGACAAAGTCTGGTATGATGGGCTCATATACAAAATGATAATCCATAACTTCCCAAAATACCTTGTTGATTTAATCAATAATTATCTTAGAAACCGCACCTTTAAAGTACAAATTGAAAATGAAACCTCCATCACGAAACTCATTGAAAGTGGCGTCCCACAAGGTGCAGTATTATCGCCACAACTGTTCAACATTTTCATGGCCGATTTCCCGAATCATGAAAAAACCATGGCCGCCCTCTTTGCCGACGACGCCGCGATCATTGTAAAACACAAAAGACGTAATTGTGTTAAGAAATACGCCCAAGAGCACCTAATAAAAATAGAACATTGGTGTAACAACTGGCGGCTCGCTCTAAACCCCACTAAGACCATTGCAGTCCACTTTAAAAAGAACAATAAAAAAAAAGGCCCCGAAACTCTTGAACTTATGAATAATACCCTAAATTACAAACTCCAAGCTAGCTATCTAGGCATCACTCTCGACTCCGGCCTTTATTTCAAAAAGCACGTCGAAAAAAAACTAGTAAACGCTAAACATAAATTACACCTCCTCCGCCCCTTACTAGGGCGCTACAGTAAACTTTCATTAAAGAATAAGATGTTGATATATAATCAAATCTTAAGACCAACCATTCTCTATGGATTTACCGTATGGGGGCACGCTGCTCGCACTACCATTAACGAAATCCAAATTCTACAAAATAAAACCCTCAGACAAATTGGTAACGCTGATTGGTACGAAAAAAACAAAGCCCTCCACAGCGAATTATCTGTTGACTCAATCTCAAGGCACATTATAAAAAATGCCCTAAAACTGTTCAACAGCTTCCAAAATCATCCAAACGAAGCAATTCGTACCCAATCCCAATACATAAATAGGAACCAGAAGTACCCCTACCCGGCCAGAACCTGCCTGCTCAACTATGATTCTCTCAGTACTAAGCATAATCCTCTTCCAAATCCTCAGTTAGACATGCTCTCCTTGAGATAGTCGTTTTTTTGCTATTCATTTACTAATCTTATATATGTGAAGAAAAAAATTAAAAAAGAGAAAATCCAAAAAGAAAAAAGTATAAATTAAAACGTGATGTAAGCCTTAGGGCGCATTGATCTATCTCCTAACGACGTACGCTCACAAAGAAGATCTGGGTAAAAGGCCCCTCCCGGGGCCTAACGGCCCGTCAACAAATATAAGTGATGATGATGATGATGTTAATATGTCCAGCCTTACATAGCAAATTGGCGCAAGTCCTCACAACGCCAGATTCGCCTTTGGCATAACGGCCTAACAACGTGGACTGAACTCACCTACGAATTTGAATAATAGCATAGTGTTGTCGTTATTGTTGTTGCTTATGTCCAAGCTCCCTTTCGTCGAATAGACTAGGAATTACGGCAGAAAGGAGCGCCTTCCGTTTCAATATGAGCACCAGTCGTGGAGGTACGACTTTGCTCATAATGTACTTGGATAACACCAGATGGCGCCACCACAAATACGTCATCTTCTCTTTTAGAAGGGGGGAAAGGAAGGTAAAATCTCCACCCACCGGTACCCTCGGAACTGCCTCGGGACTTCAGGGTCCACGGATTTTACACGCACGTATCCCCAAGTGTACATAGTGGGTCTTCAGCAGCTCGGGTATCGAACCGGAGATCCTCCGAGCCGACACCCTAACATCTAGGCTAACACTGCCCCATATAACAGCATAGTAATTCGGGGTACTCAGAAGAGGCGCCGCTACTGCTGGCCATTTCCTGATGCTATCAATTTACAGAATACTGTTTTTTGTTCTCTGTAGTTTCTTTTTTTAAAGATTTCAAAGTTTCTTGTTTTCAAGTCTTTGCAAAAAAACATTACACCCCGGATAAATGATTTCTAGGAGATTCTCAAGTATTTTAGGGCAAATGTTTTTCACAGTGTAGCGAGATTGAGTGCACATTGAAAAACACGTATCCACTAAAACGGTCACAAAAGACATGTAAAAAAATAGACCGAAACTTTTTTATCTTCAGTAAATGTATGTACGATTAGTTGCGGACAAACGTCCAAAACTTTTTTATCGTCAGTAAATGTATGTGCGATTAATTGTGGACAAACGTCTTGTTTAATCTCTGCATGGCATTCATTATTCAGTTCATAATTCCTAGCTAATTCGTATTATGCATGATCACTTTCATTCTATTCTCTGTCACGTTTCATTCACTGGAACTAAGCAGTTGCTAAAAGACTTGTTCTTGGATTAAACGAGTCTTTGATCGCTCATAATTTAAGCAAAGTTTATTGACTTGTTTTTTACTATGCTTAATGGGGGGAAAGGAAATTTATAAGTAATAAATACACCTTTTTTGGGGGTGGGGGCGGTGGTAAAAGAAATTAATAAGTTATAAATATGTCTTTTGGAGGGGAGGGGTTAAAGAATTTTATAAGTTATAACTTCATTTTTTCCCCTAGTATGTGTGTGTGTGTGTGTTTAATAGTGACAAATACTACTATTGCTAAAACCTTTGTGTTGCGAATGCAGAAGTTGATTACGCAAATCTCTTCGAGCTTTCAATAGAATATGTATATTTTCACTTACTGACATAGTTCTTAAAATGTACGAAAGTTAAGAAGATATCTAAAAAGAAAACACAAACAGCACACAAAAGTTTTGATTTAGTATCCAAAACTAACATGTAATATTAATGAGTTTTGCTCAAGGAATAATAATCCCATGTCATAACGTACAAGTCAATGTTGCAAAGTGTGTCTTGAAATATATACCTGTACATATTACATCTTATAAAAATAACATGGGTTTATTTACATTTTCAACATACTGAAATATTTTTTTTCCTTTATAAAATTTTAACTACATTATTTTTTTTTAATTTCAAGCACGTCACTACGTGTAATTTAACTCTATAGCTCTATAAAACATCTCACTATACCTGTTAAAGGAATCTCAGTTTAACAACTCGGGCAAAAAAAAATTTACAGTAAATATACGCAATAAAAAAAAGAAAACTTCAAGCATTTGTTTCACTGCGCGATGAAAAATATACTAAAATGAAAATGAAAATTATTCAAAACTACTTTATGTTTTAATACAAAAAAAAAAAAGGAATTCTCGCTAAGCAAAGAATTAAAATTCTCTTGCCACGCTGTAAAACAATTCTGCAAAAGTACAGAAGGGAAACTGAGTATTTCTTTAAATTTACTTACGAAAAGCTTGGTTCAAATCAAATAATCAAGTTTCTTTATAAATTCTTATTTTTTAGGAAAGTGTTAAACTGCAGAGAAAAATATGTTGTTGCTTAAAGCTGAA
Source organism: Octonoba sinensis (assembly GCA_038502835.1). NCBI lineage: Eukaryota > Metazoa > Arthropoda > Arachnida > Araneae > Uloboridae > Octonoba > Octonoba sinensis. The sequence goes on along the minus strand of CM076602.1, from coordinate 103,098,779 downwards.
CTCCTGAGATCTGTGACCGCCAGTTTAAAAGCTGTAAACAAATGCATAAATAAAGGCTTGGGGTTTGTGACTAACAAGTTAAAATTGTCAAAAACGCATTGCATATACTTAACTACAGCATGTTAGCCCTCTTCGGCCAGCTTTTCCCGATTCCGGAGGCGTGTGCACCCAATCCGTCCATGGGCTGAAATGAAATCTTCCACTTCGTATACCTGAAGTAGTAATTCAGTATTCCCGCATATGGCACCACTACTGCAGCACATTATCTGTTGCAATCAATTTACGAAATGTTCTTTGTGTGTTGTTTTTTTTTTTTTTTTTTTTTTTGTTCTTTGTAATTTCCTTTTTTTTAAAAGACTTTATAGTTTCTTGTTTTTAAGTCTTTGTAATTTTACATTACACTCCCGACCATGATTTTCAGGAGATTCTTATGCATTTGCAGGCAAATTTTTTTTACAGTGCACTTACTAAATTGCACTTTTAAGGGAAAAAAATAACAAAAATTTTATTCCCACAGTTAAAATTTTTACATCTTTTACATAAGATATAAAATGTCAATAAATTTTTACGTCAAAAAAAAAAACTATAATTCACGCAAAATTATATGAGGGACTCACGAGCTTTGTACATTTTTAATGAGTTGTACTCACTATACAGAATTGCTAAGGTCATCTCACAATATCTATTGTAAACGTCCCAGCGCCATTTTGTCCATTGTTCTATATCCAAATAAATAAATACGATTTTGCAATTGAAATGTTTGTGGATTCTCCAGGAGGCCCCTTTGACACCTAGATCTCACAAGTAAAATTTTACATCTAATCTAAATTACGCCACATTGGACTAAGCAACTATAAGCATACAATGAAACTCTTGTGTGAACAGTATACAGCAGTGTTTCCCAACCGGTAGTTCGCGAACCCCCAGGGGTTCGGAAAAAATTTAGTGCAATGGTGGAATTTTTAATGTCCAACGTTGAAGAATAAATTAGCGTGCATATGGACGAATCTTAAAAGATAAAAATAAGGTTTTTTTTTATATATAAATTTTTTTTTTTCCACATGATGCTGTAAACTTATGGACTGGCATAGGTAGCACACGTGCAAAATTTTTAATGTACTTTCTACTTGGCCTGATTTTGAAAATTTTTGCTGGATTCATGGCAAAAAGTAGCTAAAAGTGGCACTAGAAGATATTCAATGATTTATTTAAAATTTTTAACACATGTTTCTCCTATCATTTTTCACTTTTAAACGTTCGCGCGTAAAGAGTCAAAAATATGATGATATGCTAAAATAAAATTTTGCATTTTTTTCCTGGCTAAGTTTTCGTATATAAACCCCAAAATGGAACAGGAAAATATATTTTGATTACGCGGTTTTTAGTCACATATCGTGTTTTTCAATTCATTCCGCTATCGCAATGAGAAACTTGAAATGTAAATTTTAATATTTCTGTAAATTTCAATAACTTTTAGCGAATTTTGCATATTTCAAACTACAATTGGAACTGAAAGATTTATACAAATACAAAAGTGACGACCAGCAACAGGTTCAGAGCCCAGCTAGGCTGGTCCTAGTCAATTTAGCAGTCCCAAATGAACGTCAAGAGCTTTCTTAAAAGTTTTTACCCCACTGCAATTAACAGTTGCCTCCGGTAAACTATTCCAACTGCCGACAACCCTATTGAAGTAGTAATGTTTCCTGATTTTAAGATTAGCCTGATGTTTGAATAGCTTAAAATAATGACCTCTGGTTCTACTTTCAGCAAATAACTGAAGCACATCAAGATTTCCCATTTTAATGAATTTAAACAACTGAATCATGTCCCCTCAAACTCTTCTTTGCTGAAGACTACATATTGATCCTTTTAAGCCTGCCCTCATAATCTAAGTCTGAAAGACCACTTACCAACCTAGAAGCCCTCCTTTGAACCCTTTCTAATAAGGTTATGTCCTTCTTTAGGTAAGAAGACCGAAACTGAACAACACACTCCAAATGAGGTCTTGATATATAAGTTCAAATTTTGTACGCATATTTCTCATGCCATTCCAAAAAATGTTCGCACTATCAGGAAAACAATTTCAAAAAATAGTTTTTGTGAATAGCATTACTAATAACTGAAATAGAACAACTAATAAAAAAGTATTCCTTTTCTTGTAGCGATATACTAGATTACATTTATGCCCCTCGATGTTTTAAAACCATATTTTGATTTCTTCTTATGAACTATTGTGCAACACGGAACATAATTTTGCTAGAAAGGTTGCAGTTTTCATACCCGTTATAAGGGGTTCGGCATTTTGTTTGGGATTTATAAGGGGTTCGAGAAGAGAAAAAGGTTGGGAACCGCTGGTGTACAGCAAGAATTATGAAACGCCAAGTTTGGTCACTTATTGTGGAACCACTGACCGATTTTCTCTGTTCCACATTTTTCATTCTTGCTATTTTCAGTGTTAATCAAATCATTTTACTACTGCTTAGTTGGACGTAACTTTTCTGTTAGTTTATAGGACAGGCCAGTATCGGAGGGGCACAACAATTTTTAAGTCTTTCTGCAGTTTTCTCGGATGTAAACTGCATTTGTCCAAAGACTTTCTTTTATATTAATCTTTCATGGAGCCATTTTGAGTTATAAGTCTCTTGACTCTAGCACGTAGAAACCCTTTTAGCACATATCTCTGTTCTCTTTTTCTCCGGAATTTTGTCTTTATTCTGTAAAAAGTACGTCTTCCAGACTTCAAGCATTTGGTAAATTTGAGCCAAGCCATTTTATTGAGCGCATGCATCATTTCCCCAATCGAAGAAAAAACCGCATGCCTACCAACTATGCGTCATACTTTTCGCGCTCTTTTTTGTAAGTCTGAACTGCGTGTTAATTTGTTTCGATTCATCCCTTTCTTAATCTTCCGGAATCCACACTCAGTGTAAACCTAAAAAAGAAATATTATTACTACACTATTTTAAAAAATAAAAAGAAGAAAGGAGGAAAGAAAAAAGGCGAAGAAAGATCACTTTGTTGTTTCTAATCTGCAAAAAGGGGTCGATCATAAATGATGTTACGCTTCGAGGGGGGGAGGGGGGTCCTAGAAATTGTGACAGTTTGTGAAAAGGGGGAGGGAGGGGGTATCAAGAAGTGTGACATCACCCATTTTGGTTGAAGTAAAAGTATTTAACGTCAGCAATTTTTTTTTATTTTTTTATCATTTTAAAATTTGTTTTGTATTCTTATTGATTTTATATCGATAACATCGATGCTGATTAAGGTTTAAATTATCTTCTAGATAGAGGTTAAAAGGAAATATTGGGTGTTTCGATATTTAAGACAAAGTAGCGCGTTTCATTTTTACTGACTTCGAACAATCTTAAGAGATAAAATATCAAAATAAAGCAGCTGAACCCAAAATAAGCATTATCTCAACTTTGGTTTCCTTTCATAACTATTTTGATAAAATCCACACGTATGATCAAAAGCATCGAGACAGTACGATACCACCTAATTCTGTTTTTGCATGAACATTTTTACACTTATTGACTCAATACCAATTTAAAGTAAATAGTATTATTTCATTTATTTTTAAGCAAGTCGTTTTGATATAACACAAGCTGTCGAATTCAATTTCAAACTTTTCTTTTGCCTAAATTCTAAGATAAAAAAAAATTATTTATGGCGTAGTAGACATCCTTGCTTTTTTTCCTTGTGCATTACAACTACCACACTCGACGAGGTTGCGTAACAGTTAAAAGCAGGGCTCGATAAATACTGAGCCCCGACTAGATATTCAGTGCTGGCGCCAAAAAAAAACAAGGATTATTCTGCAATTCTTTTAAATGAGCTGTCATCACTTGGATGATCTACTTGGTTAGTTGGGAGTATCACTTGGAATCTGTTTTCTGATGCCTGTTTTCTAAATGGATTCATTTAGATATCAAAATGTGCGAACGGGGAGGGGTATAATTCCGCTATCACCCCCCCCCCTCCCTCAATACTCACTTGGGAGCTGGCTCCTTACCCTTTTGCCTGTCGCCTAGATTTTTAGAGAATTTGTCAACTTTTGAGCTCATGTGGATTTCGAGAAACTTGCTTTTTGTTTAGTCTAGAAAAATTTTATTGTTGGATTTGATTCCCCCGAGAGATACTCTAGTGTTGTTTGTCTAATGCAGGGGTCTCCAAACTACGGCCCGAGGGCCACATCCGGCCCGCGGACAGATTTTGTCCGGCCCGCGGAGAGCTAGCATACTTGAAAGAAAACTCCTTCTAGAGAACATATTTATTTTTTATAGCAAATTAAATTAAGTTTACTGAAGTAATCTATTTTTATGTTGAATAATTATTAATATGACATCTACATTGATATGGTCATGGGCTAACTACTCATAACATTGTTGTAGGTTATTATTTACTAACTAACAAATTATTGAAATGAATCCAACTAACATTTTATACATTTAAATGAAAAGATAACTTATAACAAGCATAACGACATATGAAATACTAATGAGATTTATGTAATTGAGATTTTCCACTGACAATAGTTTGTAGTTGTGGACTAATTTTACTTGTACCAATTATTAAAAGAGATTTAAGATGCTCATCAGTTAATTTAGATCTGTAAACATTTTTTGTGTACTTCATTTTGGAAAAGGTCTTCTCACACAAATAAGTAGTACCAAAAACAGAAAACAGCCCACGAGCAAATTTATGCAAATTATCAAATTGTGTCAGTGGAAGACACTTATAAAATTCCAACAAAGATAAGTTTTGATATTTGTTCTTAATTATATCACTGCACTGTAGATCAATCATTTCCATTTGAAGTTCCGGGGCTAGGGTTTCAATGTCAGTATCAAAAGGATTCTGAAAAATCTTAATTTGATTCGCAATGGCATCAAAGTCCGAGAAACGAGTATCAAAATTTATTTTCAAAGCACTCAAAGTTTCGATTGCAAAATCGATAGGAAACTCGGTCTCAGTGGTGTGGCTAAATATTTCACATGTTTTAAAATGTGAAAAACATTTACTTCGTAGTTGTGATTGAAACAGTATCAATTTCTTCCGGAATGATTTGATATTATTGTATAAATCAGGAAGATGCTGGTTTTCTCCTTGCAATCTCAAATTCAGTTCGTTCACATGTTTTGTCAAATCAACATAGAATGCTAACTTCCACAGCCATGCGTTGTTTTGCAATTCAGTAAGAGGGCGATGCTTTTCATTCAAAAAAAATTCGATCACTGCTCGAAGTTCAAAAAAGCGCTGAAGGACTTTCCCACAACTAAGCCAACGTACGGCAGTATGATAAGGTAAGTCATTTTCTCCAATCTCTTTAATAAATTGTACGAATTGTCGGTGATTCAGCCCAAAAGATCTGATAAAATTAACAGTTGATATGACTGGTTTCAGAACTTCAGACATATCCAAACATTTTCCGCACAAAGACTGTTGATGAATGATACAATGTAAGACTATTGGTTTTGAACCACCGTCATTTTCTACAGCCTTTGACACAAGAGCGACCACTCCTTTATCTTTCCCACTCATGTTTTTGCCTCCATCAGTTGTAATACATTTCAAGTTTTTCCATCGAAGGTTCTTTTGCTTAATGGCCATTTCAACTCCTTTAAAAATATCTGAACCAGTAGTTGTGCCATGAATACTATACATATCAAGAAGTTCTTCATGCACTTCATAGCTTTTATCTACTCTTCGAATATAAATCAACACCTGAGCAGTATCTGACACATCCGTTGACTCATCCAAGGCCAAAGAAAACCACTCAACATGTCCATTTTTGTTGAACAGTTGAGAGGATATATTTTCAGCGATGTCTTCTACCCTTCGAGCCACAGTGTTTGCTGACATACTGACAGTTTTTAATAAATTTACCTTTTCAGGGCACATTTCTTCGGCTACTGCGATTATGCATTCTTTGACCATTTCTCCATCGGTGAATGGTTTTCCACGTTTTGCAATTTCAAGAGCCACACGAAAGCTGGCACGAGTTGCAGCCTCTTGTTCAGTTTTGAGTTTTGTAAATAAAGATTTCTGCGATTTCAATCCGCGCTTCATAGCTTCGAATTTTTCTGTCCGCAAACTTCCTGTATATTTTGAGTAATTTTGAAAATGTTTTGCTTCATAATGACGTTTAATGTTATATTCTTTGAGAACGGCTATGTTTTCATTGCAAATCAAACATAGCGCCTTGTTACTGGACTCAATTACGAAATACTGAATGTTCCACTGATCTTTGAATTTTCTGCATTCACTATCAATTTTTCGCTTCTTTTCCATTCTACTAAATCACACACAAAAGCAACAATTCAAATAAAAATATTGTTACAAAGATGTCTTAAACTTAAACACGCACAAACACGTTTTAAGGAGGTCCGCACTATTTTATTTCACAGCAGTGTCATAGGAACTGACTTGTGGTTGCGCCACTAGCCTTCTTATATATTTCACTTACTGCCATCTAGAAGTGAGTGGAAGACACCAGAACTTTATCGAACCAACGAGATTATTCTGTAAGTGCTATTAGCGCCATCTGTTAGGGATAGAAGGTACTACCTATTTCTGCTTGTATCCACCAGATGTCCTGTCACGTTACTCCTCATGGCTCGCTCGTACTCTACGACTAATCTATAAATTACAGATAATGACAGGAAAATTAATAATATGCAGTGTTGCCGTTTTGCGGACTTTAGTTCGATTTGCAGCCTTTTTTAAACGTTGCGTACTTTTTCGGACTTTTTTTTTCATGTAAAAAAATACTCATTCGTTACTTGAGTACTCGTTAGGAACCGAAGTAACGATTACTGAAGAAAAAAGTAATCAATGATTACTTGTGTATTTCATTACTTTTGTAATCAATGATTACTATGGCGATACGATGCGGGTACCCCATTATAACGGATACCCATACGATACAGAAAATACATCAGCTTCCCCGTCGCTAATGGCATCTGGCAAAAAAGTAATCATATTTTACACCACTAGTGGACTGATTCAACTTTTTACCACCGGCAACAATTAATGATAATATGGTTTTGGCCCTTGGAATTTACTGGAGTAATCAAAATGGCCCTAAGGCTGGAAAGTTTGGAGACCCCTGGTCTAATGGCTTTTGAAATACACGAAGGGGCGGGCCTGTATGTGAGTTGGCGCTTGCAGAAGCAGAGACTATTCTTTCGAGAGCTAAATGCTAGTCTAAAATTTTGTACCTGTGCTATATACAATACATAACATTATATATATTATATATTCATGTGAAGAATGAAATGAGAAGGCAGTTCAGTTATGAAAAGTCATTTCAAGGCGGGGCTTTCTTATTTTAAAATTTAATCTCTTAAGAGGACTTTGTGTACATAAAATAAGGATAACGTTTTTAGAGCAAACTAGATCCAGCTCTAAAATTCCATTGTTTTCAATTGTTCTTTTGCATTAATATTTTTTTAATATTATATTATATGCTAATTGTTTTTATTGTAAACCTTAATTTTATTTTACACAAATTAAATAGACGAATAATTATTATTGTTATGCTCATGAATGTCATAAAAGCTCAAAAATAAAATTGTAAATTTGATCTGTAACGTAGTGCTTTGTTTCTAAACTGCAAGGGTATATGCTTACGTAATATAGCGTGACATGTGACAAAGGGGTGAGGGGGGCCAAATATATTGAAAAAAAGTGTGATATCATTTATTAACGACCCCAAAGATGCTAATAGCCAAATGGTTCTAGTCTACTCTTTTCTATAATAACTTTAGATTAAAATTAAATAATGCAATACAAATTAAATTTCTCGAAATTCGTCATCTCGGACTAAATTGTAAATTTACATTAACGGATATAATACTTCACTTTATACAGTGGTTTCCTTAAACACAGCAAATGAAAGGAATACTGAGCAACTACCCAAGTAAGAAAATTATATATCTTTACGCCATTGCTCTACACGGCTGTAGGCAACACTTCTCTTTGATCATGACTCGAAGTTGAATATTGCAAACATAGTATTGATAAATTAGAATCAGTAAATTCTTTTAACCAGTATTTCTTTAACTGCAACACGTCCAGGAAAATAATTTATCACCAAAATATTACTTAATTTAGTCGCAGATTATGTTCCCTGAAAGCCCTTGCGGCTTTATAGGAAGAAGAAACAAGATGTAATAATTAATAAAATTCTTTGATGTTTCTACTCAGCAGATTTTCTTTAAACTAATATTGGTAAAGTTGAAAGATCTCATGGGCAGGTTATGTGTTGATTGGACTCAAGAAAGAAGGACTAAGCAGTTTTTTTTTTTTTTTTCAAATCAAGCTTCAGGATGCTAATTTGCCACCAAGAAAATTGCTTAATACAGTGGCAAATCCTGCTTTCCGAAAGCCCTCGCGGTTTTACCGCACGCAGAGAAAGTCTTCAGTGCGTAATAACCTGGTCCATAGAATCATTCAGGCATCGCATCTAAATCCAATGATTTCTCTCCTCCCCCCTTTCAGGAAGCCGATACCATCTGTCAAAAAGTCAGTCAGACGATCGGTCAGTGTGTTCTTCAGATGCAGAAGGAAGTGAAAAATTGTTCCAAGATCCAACGAGACGGGCAATCCCCCATTTTTACCCTCTCCCGGTTTGATGATTTTTATCGTTCATCTTTCCGCCATGTTAGGCTTAGCAGAGCGTAGACACCCCTGCTCTGCAGACCATTTTGCTGCTTTGTTGTAGGCTTTAATGTTTTTATGCTTACTTCAATTATTTTCATTGGACTTGAGTGTAAATCTTGTACAGGAGACGCGCTAGCTTGTCACCGAAAGATACGACGAATTTGTTTTGTCGTATTAAACGAATGGTTGTGAGTGGCATAATAAACAATTAAATCAATTAAACAACTTTCATGAACACACTTCCCACTAATCAATGGAAAATTCAATGGATTTATGTGTCATCAAACCGCATATGCCAAATTATACGGTACTTTAGAAGATATTATACATTATTTGCTCTTTAATTTCTATCGAAAGATGTGCTTTAGTTCATGTTCATAAAGTTAACGTCATAACGTACAGACATATTCTAGAACAGATGTTGATAAGATTCCTGAAAACTGAAACGATATTTTCAGGTTATGCAAGCGTATTTTTAGGTGCATCTGCACATCTGAACACTTTCACTTTGAATATTCTTCGTGATGTTCGCTTCAGGCGGTGTAAGATCAGGAAAATGTGGGGAACAAATGACAACCACTAACTTCAAACTCAGCCTGACTTGAATGTCATTATCGTGAGAGCTAATATTATACTAAAATCACCAAAATAAAACTTTTTCCCATCGCGAGACTCATTTTTAGCTTCAACCTCACCGCACGATGTTCTTTCTATTAGAGACTAATTACAACACATAGCGCTCATGCAACAATGCACCGATGAATGCACATGAGAATGAGAACTGCTAGAAATTCAGTCCTGTGTGTTTTGATGCATACTCTAATGAAGCAATGAGATCTAAATCCAAAATGAAAATTTAACTCAAATGAACAGCCCTTATGAAAACGCTGTTACTGTTCAAAAGTTGTCACTTGAATGTTCATTAAGTTTATGTTTTGCTGTATGAAAGTTGGTTTCCAGCAATTGCTTCGAATCACTTGAATCACAATTGTGACCGTAGTGTAAGTTTAATGTTGAAATGTTGAAATAATTTAAGTTTAATTATTTTTGTTAAACGAGTAGTTAGTTGTGAGTAGCCATCCCCATTTGATTATATTACAATGTGGTGTGTTTCCTCCAGAGTAAAGGTTAACACTTGTGGTTAACGTCCTTGCTGACAGGGCCCTAAATTGTCTATGTTTCCCTAACAGAAATATCTGTATTTCGTTAATGTCCATTCAGAAAGGTGTCTGTGACGAACATCAAAGAGATGTGTTACCATTTGAAAAGCATCAGTTTAGAGAGGTATCCACAGTTCGTGGTTTTCTCTTTTGAGAAAGTTTTCTAATGATGGGTGTCTAATAAGATACCCATCTTCATTTGCGGGGTGTCCTCTAAATGAGATGTCAGGTTTGGTGGATATCCATTAATATATATTCTACTGTAATTAGATTTCAAGGAGTTACATTGTAACTTTTAAATTCGCGAAATCAAGACTGTCAAAAGTTGAAACTATTCATAAAAAAATATCTATGCATTTTAAATTGAATGAGCAATGGAAAAACCCCCAAAAAATCATTGCTTCAAGAATTACTGACCAATTTATTAAACACATTCAAAGAAAAAGGAGGAAAAACTTGCACTTTGTGGCTGCCCAATCGATTCAGATTCCTTTTAACAAGAATTAGTTCCTCATTGGTGAGCATTACTAAAACACAAGATTGGTCATGGCCACAGTCTGATGCTTTTTCGATACCGATGGCTTCACCTGGTTGGACGCAACTAGCTGACGTCACGATAGCCGGCACTCTTTGATCTTGCCAGACATTGGATTTTACATCAATATAATCGTAGAACTTTGATTATGGAAAATAGTCTGTATGTGTTTTCCAGCGTTTAAATAGATGAAATTTCCTTTGTTTGCCATATTTATTACTTTTGTTACTACAGAGTAAACGAAAGTTCTAAAACATTTCAGAAACTTTTGTTTGCAAATTGAAAACCAAAGGGAATACGTTTTCATTCCATACATACAAATATTTATTAATTATTAAGCCAAATTATATTGCAGCAATATCAGGGGGAAAAACTAAACTTGACTTTAGGACTTTCGCTTTCAAGTCGGGCTTTGTACATAACGTTAAACATATTATGCAACTTGACTAATTTCTGCACCATTAACCAACATATTCATTGATAGGACACATTGAAAGAATTTAGAATTCTTCATGGAGTTCTATCAATTTAAATAAGTACGTTTAAGTAACGTAAAGTCTGGAATGCGTTCATTGAATTAAGATTAAATTAGTTCAGAAATAAATAAGATATTATAAATATTTATACAAAGATAACTTTATTTTCACGAAGATAGATAAAGTATTTGTCCGTTACATTTTCGGAAGCAGAACGTGTAGCCGCATAGAAAGCAAATCACACCATATGCATAAATTATTACTTGGAAGAAATATTAGTGAATAAGTTTAAAACTTTTTCTAAACATACTCGACAGAATAGCTTTTTGGAACAAGAGCTGCTAAATTTCCAAGTGCTGCAGTCCAACAAAACTGCTTCAGTCTTGACTAGGGCTGCCACAAAATAGTCGAGAGTCTGTTAGTTTGACGCACTAATTTAATTCGTTGGCCCTATTAGTCCTGGCCCCACCATATAGTCTCGTAAAAAATTTTATGTAAAGAGATTTTCTCTTTAGAATCTGGATCTGGAAAGGTTCTAATACGAAACTCTTGGGTAGACATGTTGATTCCTGGGAGAAATAATTTTACAGGCAATCAAATATGGCGGCCATTTTGGTTCCTTTCCTCATTTGGCATTCAGCAACCAATCAACATATAAACTCAATTTTGGTGTTATACTTTGTTTTTTTAGATCTAAGAATTCAAATAACATATTAGTTAAGTCGTTAAAGCAATCTTATTACCTTTTTCAGTAGTTTGCGTGGAAATGTATCCGATAACTGTTTTTTAATATTCTGGTTGCAAAAATTGAAACTAGAATAAAAGAATCCTCAATAATACCGTTTCAAATCGTGTTTATTAGAATTATACGTTCCTTTTATTGGTAGAATTATATAATAAAAACAAAATATAAAATTAAGCAATAAAAAAATGAATTAATAAAAACATGCTATATGATTTAGTATTCCTTTGTAGTTCATTTGACAAAAGTAGTGCACTTTTCAACAGCAGCTACGTAAGCACATCTTTTGGAGACAGAAACCTAACTGCTCTACCCTGTTCCCACAGGAGTTAGAGTGGCAGGAAATTCAAAAATTTTTAGGGACTTAGCACCCCGTTAATATTTTCTCAGCAAAAGCATGCGGATTATTTATTAATTGTTTATTCTCAAGAAAACGAATAATAATGAAGATAATTTGCAAAACAGAAATTTTTGGTTGCAAATTATAGCTAATGACCTGTAATTTCGAACATTAGCTTCAGACAAGCTCCCTTTATTAATTGAAAAAAAAAAAAACATGTGTATATCGCTGAATATATTATCCAATATATAGATACATATGGATTAATTTTCTCTCAACTCAACTCTGGCGCAACAGCCGCTCCCATGGGAGTTAAGCGCTGCTGTGCCCATCTCAGCTTACGAGGCCGAGGGTCTTGAAGAAGTAGATGTTCGGTGTGAACTACTTCTGAGATGCAGAAATAGATGTTCTGGTCAGGTAGTCGACTTGAGTGGCTTTAATTCTTTCGCACAAATCGATGTGCTTAAAGTAATATTTATTTTAAAAATTTACTATTTTCTACATGCTGTAAATATGCTATGGAAGAGAATTGCAAAAGTTTTGATAGGATAATATTTCATTAATATTAAACGTTCAGAATAAAATGAATACGAATATTTACTTGCTACGAAGTGAAACTTGAATTTGGAGGTGAAATTTCCAGGCTCACTTAAAAGCTTGCACTATTAAAGTAATTGAATAAACATATTGGTTAAAAATGTAATATAGTTACTATGCTACATACACTTCATTAGATTAATAACAGCTTAAGCTAGTAACCAAATCAAAAATGTTTGAACATTAGTATTTTAACACTACCATCAGCATAAAAAATGGTAGAATGAATATATATATTTATATTTTAATAATAACATTTACTTATAATATCATAATAGTAGTTTAATATTACAGTACGGTATTTTTATAAGAAATATTTGATATTTTTCCTTACAAAAATCACATAAACGGAAAAACATTTTCCCTACAAAATTGAAACAATGCACTTTTCTAAAATCGTTATAAACATGTCAAACTCAAAGTTTGCGATTAAAAGTAGTTTATTTTCCCAAAGATGATATTTATAATAGTAACAAAGTCTCCTACTTTGCATTTGATGATTTCATTTATGATAATTTAATATATTTGAACTTTTAATGACTGTTTTGTTTTCTGTTGGTTGTTTATTTCTTCTAGTTCCTTCCATTTATAGCGATTTTTTCCAGTTTCCCCTGTACTATTTAAATTGGTTTCTGCTGAAAACTACATTCTACTCTGCTCCATAGTAAAATGGCTACTAAATGGTTTTATGTGATATACTCATAGATATCATTTAAATGTAACTTTTTTTTTATTTATTTACTGAAAATTTCATGTTTTATAATTGATATTTCTCTAATAAAAAGCATATAATTTGCTCTGAATTAGATTATCAATATTAATTAATATTGGTATACTTGTTTTATAAACATGTTTTCTTGAAAAAGCTTCTCGAGGAACTGAACTCTTTAATTTTATTGTAATTTTTTAAAAATTATTACTATTTTTTTTTTTTCATCCATAAAATATTTCATGTCTGATATTATAGCATAGAATTTATTCCTTGAATGGGAATACTCATCATATTTATTTTAGATAAATTCTGCTTTTTTAATTTTTAATTTCCAGTTTACTGGAAATAGTGGACGAAATGATATTTAGACCGGTCGGTTTTTCCCGGGGCGAAAAAAAACCGGCCAACCCTGTTTTTAGCTGGAGAAATTCGTCAACAATGTTCTGCTCGGATCAATGTCGGTATGCTCTTTGCAGGAACTTCATGTTGTGTTCGAAAGTTATGTATAACATGCTGTATTTTCCTTAGTTTCTAGTCCTTCATTAGTTAATAATGGGTTGAAACGTGCAGTTATGTTCTTTCTAAAAGTAAGTCAGCACAATAAAGAGCTTAATAACACGTTAAAGAGGCAGTTTACGAATTGCTCCACACATACGCTGGGCTGTTTCCCATGGTGCAAAATGAGTGATTGCGCTTTCCAATAATACAAACGTTCAGTATTGTTAATTCGGTTTGCATCAACATGGATGTGCAAAGGAATATCTAAGTTTTTGATACTTTTTGGAATAGAAGAAAATAGACGATTCATTCCCATCAAACATTCTTTTCAGAAAACTAAATCAATTGCTAGCCAAACTACACTCGAAAACTCATTTTTGAAGGTAATGACGAAATTCGCAAAATTGGGACAAAAATGTCAGCTATAAAATCAAATCCAATTTCATATTTTTCAGATTTTGCTGAGAATATAGACGAGTGCGATTATAAAAAAGTGGAGAAATCCTAGTGCGAGTCTGAAAAGCTTATTTAACATGTGGAACATTTGATGATCTACGATTTAATAAATACCAGAAATCAGTGAGACTGAGTGAACTTCCACCGACATCACTTTCAGTTAAAAGGAATATCCCAAGAGCTTTTTAGCACATAAGACGGAATATTCGTCCTCTTGAAAATAAACAATTAATAAATGATCCGCATGATTTTGCTGAGAAAATATTAACGGGATGCTGAGACCCTAAAAAATTTCGAATTTCCTGCCACTGGAACTCCTGTGTGTGAGCAAATGTTAGGTTTCTGTCACCAAAAGATGTGCTTACAAAGCTGCTGTTGTAAAGTGCACTACTTTTATCAAATGTACCACCACGGAACGCAAAGTCAAATAGCATGTTTTTATTAATTCTTTTTTTTATTATTGCTTAATTTTATATTTTGCTTTTATTATATAATTCTACCAATAAAATGAACGTATAATTCTAATAAACACGATTTGAAACGGTATTATTGAGAATTCTTTTATTCTAGTTTCAATTTTTGCAACCAGAATATTAAAAAACAGTTATCGGATACATTTCCACGCAAACTACTGAAAAAGGTAATAATATTGCTTTAACGACTTAAATAATATGTTATTTGAATTCTTAGACCTAAAAAACCAAAGTATAACACCAAAATTGAGTTTATATGTTGATTGGTTGCTGAATGCCAAATGAGGAAAGGAACCAAAATGGCCGCCATATTTGATTGCCTGTAAAATTATTTCGCCCAGGAATCAACATGTATACCCAAGACAGTTTCGTATTAGAACCTCTCCAGCAGATCCCGATTCTAAAGAGAAAATCTCTGGACATAAAGTTTTTTACGGGACTATATGGTGGGGACTGGAATATATGGCGATATTTTTCATTCTACGATGTTGATAACGCTGTTCTCATATCAGTTGTCAGTCTAGTCGACCACTTTCAGAGATGCATGTCTCGGTCACGAATGTCATGTACTGGATGTCTAGATAATCTAGATTTAGATCGCGCTGTCACCTGCTTGAGATTCAATATGCAAGCAAAACTAACACACAAGGTTTTTTTTTTTTTTTTTTTGAATTTTAACTGAATATAATCATAATGAATAATCACTAAGAAAAACCAATTATCGCAAATTAATCAAACAAAAAAATTCAAAAACAGAAGTTGATCATCAAGTGCCACTTCTTTTTGTTGTCGTGCAGTCACAATCGAGCTATCATTCACTGGTTTTGCGTACTTTAACAATTGCATGTAGTCACCAACTTTTTTTAAATTAAAATTAAATATGGGAAGAATCACACATTCATATAGTACGGAAGAATCACATACTCACATAGTACGGAAGAATCACACATTTATTACTTATGTAGTAACATAAGTAACAAATATTGCAAACGTTAGAAACATCGCGTATTTAAACGATGGAAAGCACTTATGGCTTCCACGGTTTTCTACAGTCAAAGCGCCACGATATATGGATGTACGTCTCTTCACAGTGCACTTTTATGTGACATCTGTCTCATACGGAAGAATTGGGATTTTTTGATAAAAAAATTTCCACAGATATAATTTCAAAATACACGGAAATGCCTCCTCACCGGGGAAATAATGGAATAAACCTTTTCACCTTTCAGAAAGTGAACAGTTCTAAAACTAATGTTTCGTACGTAACGGCGAACAGTAAAATTTTTAAATCTTATTTGCAGTTTACAGGGACAAAGCCGATTGCCCTTGTTTTTCTAGTTTTCGTGTAAATCCGAGCCCTAATTATCATGGCAAGTTCAGTAGATGTGTTTCAGTAAGAATTATGAGCGAATTCCTTGCGCAACCAACACTACTTATGAGGACAGCCAGCATAAAAATACTACCTGTTCTTTCAAAATGACGTAAAGCAATTCACTCTAACATAAAATTTTTGCAGCGAATGTGTATTGTAATACCTCCTCAAAAAGGAAACAAAGAAATAAAAAAAGTATTACACTTCAATACTCGCATACAACACAGAATGCAATAATTGCAATGATTATGTTGATTCATATCTTTCGGCGTTTAAGAAAAAGTCACATGTCTAAACCAACTAGGAAATTTCAATTAACATTTTGAACTGTCATAAAAGTAAAAAAAAAATATTTTACACATCCCAAACTCTTACGGTAGGTTTACTGACATAACTTTTAATTTATAAAATGTGTTGTATATGGTAAAACAACTGAATAGAAATTTGAATTTCCTGCTATTATCCGACGAATGTGTTTTGTGCTTTCTGAGAAGTCTGAATGTTGACAAATTATGCTCCTGCACATAAATAGTTCTGTTTATTATTTAAGAGTTACTGTTAATGTATGCATTACAGTAAAAGCTTCTTATTCGCGCTTCCTTCATTCGCGGTTTCACTATTCGCGGATTAAAAAATTGCTGCCCAATTCCTATATTCGCGGCTAAAAATTCCTTTATTCGCGGATCTAATAAGTACATACATAATAATAAAAGGATTCCAATAGGTATCCAACCCAATATTTGAAGTTCAAGTTGAAATTATTTATTAAGAAAATGCATCGCGGCAGCATTGCAGAAAAG
Source organism: Octonoba sinensis (assembly GCA_038502835.1). Classification (NCBI taxonomy): domain Eukaryota; kingdom Metazoa; phylum Arthropoda; class Arachnida; order Araneae; family Uloboridae; genus Octonoba; species Octonoba sinensis. The sequence goes on along the minus strand of CM076602.1, from coordinate 103,081,954 downwards.
TTTTTTATAATTTTCCAAGATCCGCTTAGAAAGGGAAATAAAAAATAAACCGATAAAAATAAAACATCCGCACAAACCGACGCCCGTTAGGCTGAATTAATACAGGAGAAAAAAAGAAACGGAAAAAAGAAAAAAAAAAAAAAACACTCATCATAATGTCTCATATCAACCGATCACCCCTATTTCGATAAAATCGAAGCAGACCTGACGCCAAATTCTTTCATGCCTCTTCCTTAGCATTATGGACAGTAAGCCGCCTTCGCCGCGATCGGTGTTTTTGAGAATGTAAACAAACAGAATTAAAGCAGTCTTATTACTCAATGAATAAAGTATATTTTTGACACGAGTAACACGTCTCTACCGCTCTTTTTCTAATTTATAATGTCAACTAAAAAAAAAATGAAAAAAGAGTTTCGACACGAAAAAGCTGTTACCGCTTAAAGTGAAAATAGAAATGCTTGACCGTTTACGCCTTGGAGAGTCATTTGCATCCATATCACGCTCATTCAATGTCAACGAATCAACTGTACGATCGATTAAAAAAATCCGAAGATAAAATAAGGTCGTCTATAGCTTCAACTTCACTGTCAGCGAAAATTGTTCGTGATCCAGCAATAGAAAAAATGGAAGTGGCGTTGTCATTATGGATCGAAGACCGCAACCAAAAAAGGGTGCCCCTGAGTGGTCCAATGGTCCGGGAGAAGGCAAAGCGTATTTACGCTCATTTTAAAGAACCTGATGGTAGTTGTAGTGGTGAATGTACAGATGGAGGTTTTCAAGCATCGGAAGGTTGGTTCAATAAATTTAAGGTGAGACAATCATTGCATAACATTAAAATCGTTGGAGAAGCAGCATCTGTAGACACTGCTGCAGCAGAACGATATCCAGAAGAATTTGCAAACCTAGTAACTGATGGAGGATACAAACCTGAGCAAGCATTTAATGCACACAAAACTGCACTGTTTTGGAAGAGAATGCCAAGCAAAACATTCATTTCTAAAAGCGAGAAGTCTGCTCCTGGATTTAAGGCAGCAAAGGATAGAGTTACACTGCTGCTATGTTCTAATGCATCTGGAGATTGTGTCATTAAGCCACTGATGCTTTACAGATCGTTTAATCCTCGGGATTTAAAAAATCAAAACATGGACAACTTGCCAGTGTTTTGGCTTGCTAATAAGAAAGCGTGGGTTACAAGCGCTATTTTTTGTGACTGGTTCCGGAATTGTTTTGTTTCTGAAGTTGAAACTTATTTAAAAAAACAGAATTTAGACTTTAAAGCACTTTAAGTTTTGGACAATGCACCAGGTCATCTTCGCGAACTTGAAACTTTGCATCCAAATATAAAAGGGACATATTTACCTCCCAACACGACGGCTTTGCTTCAACCTATGGACCAATGAATAATCCAGGCCTTTAAGCTCTATTACATTAGACGAACCTTCAAAATCATATTGGATAATATGGAATGTAATCCTGATATGAATGTTATGGAATGCTGGAAGAAATTTCACATAGCAAAATGCATCGTAAACATAAAAGAATCATTGGAAGAACTGAAGCCACACACATGGAAGTCATGCTGGAAAAAAACTGTGGCCTGCTCTGACTGCGGAAAATGACGAAGAATCTGTGCAAGTTTCAACTTTGACTGCAAACATAGCCGAAATCGCGAATGGAATAGGACGAGATGGGTTCGAACAGATAGAATCAAGTGACATTCAGGAATTGCTTGAATGGCAAGATGAAGATTTGACTGAAACCGGCTCGGAGGAAATGTTAAATTCGCAGCCCATTGAAGAAGAGGCTTCAACAAGCACTGGAAACGTGACATTTAATTTGAAAAATCTTAGTGAAGGTTTAAGAACGGCAAATGAGCTTTGCGATTTCTTTATGAACATTGATCCGTCTATGGAACGAAGTCTTATTTTTAAGAGGCAAATTGCTAGTGCGACTGCTGCGTATCAGTCTGAATTGAAGGAGCTTTTAAAAACTGCCAAGCAAGGGAAAATTACAAGATTCTTCAAACCATTGCCTAAGCCTTAAGATAATTAATCAAAATGTTTAAAAACTTCAATTAAATTGATTTTTTTATGTATTTGTTTTTTTTTTTTAATTTTGTCATCTAGGAACATATCCCCTATAATCCCATATAAATTACCATTCCGTATTCACGGTTTCTGTATTCGCGGCATATTTATGGAACATATACCCCGCGAATAAAGAGCTTTTACTGTATTTATTTATTACCCCTTTTTTTCGTAGTAAAATTGGTAGTTTTCAATGCAATAAATTTTAAATAAGTGGAGGTATTAATTAAAAAACATTACTGGCTTTACGCGTAGTTGTTAAACGAGTTAATCGTGAAAAATTGTAAGCTTGAATACTTCTATTATTATTCTTTTAGCAAAGGCACTTTCTTCATTTTCTAAAGATTCTTACCCATGAATGAAATAATTCTATTTAAGCTCTAAATAAAACCAAAGTAAAAATAGGATCAATTTTGTAACAAGAACAATTGTTCTTCGAACGTAGTAACGATCTCGTAAGAGTAAGTAAGAAAATAGGATTAAATTGCCAAAGAAAGGCATAATAAGGAAAAGAAAATTACATCAAAAAACTGAAAGGTAAATTTTCTTTTGTCTTTAAACCAATTTTTCAAAAGAAACGTGTTTCTTACTGCTCTTGTTTATTCCGTTATAGCAACAATGACTTTCGCAAAAATAACAGTGAGAGAGTGAGACGATTCGCCGGATAACTAGTTTTGTTGCTGAGGCAAGATATTTTTGTCGAGTAATTCAAGCGCATAAGTAATTGTTTCTGCTACGCCAAGCTGATATTATTTGTATCGTGAAATATTTGGATGGAACAGGGGTGTGTAATATTTTATAGAGTAATAATATTTTTTTCAGAAGGAACATAACAAACTTGTCAGCGTGAAATTTTTTTATGTCTGTTTATATATAGCACCAGAGCAAAAATGACGCAACTCAAAAATTTGAGTTTGCGAGTTTATTTCTTACAAAATGATTTGCAAAACAATGTAATATCATTCTGAAAATACTAACGGATGAAACGCAGCTAAAATATTACGAGTAATCTATATATAAATAGCCAAACAGTTAAGAACAAAACAGTTAAGAACAAAACAGTTAAGAACCGTTTTCTCCAATGTTTTTCCCCCGATTTTCTTACTACTGACGAGTCTTAGTGTTATCAATTTAAAAATTTTAGAAGCAGTTTATTATTAGTTAATTTTTTCCCCTTTTCTCTTGTCAGGTAAGCCTCATTTATAATGGTAATGTTGTATTGTTATAGATAGCAGATGGAAACATGTTTTCTCTAAGTAAATTATTAGGAAATAAATATAAAAATTGTTGTTAAAAAGAATTTGTTGCCATTAAGCAGTAATGTTGAAATCAATTCTAATATGAGTTTTAGTCAAGGCTTCTCTGAAACAATGAACTTAAAATAGGAATAGTGTACGGAAACAAGCATTGAAGTTTTATTCAACTGCCACTCAACTTAGTAAGAGATCGACAGAAGTACAAGCGGCAACATTTGTGAGCGCCCTACGGCGACAATGATTTGCAATGCGTTTGCTTTAAATTAGGATAATCAAAATAAGCGCAACTTTATAATCGCTAAATTAGAGGAATTCTTACATAATTATATCACTAGCATAATGTTTTCATTGCTAAATTTAATTATTACGGTCGAATTTCGACTGTTGGATGAAGTCTAGTTCTTATTATTCGGTTACAATATTCAGTATAAATTCATGACATTTTTGTTTGTCAATTTCTAGGAATTGATGATTGTTAAGTTGCTTCACTTCAGTTGCCGGGCTGCGATATACGTATGGAAAAAATTAAACTTTTTTTTTTTTTTTTAACTTTAAAAAAAATATTTTTATATTGTGGATAAATTTTTGAAATAATTATTATTCTGATGTTTCTTCGTTGAATACACGAAAGAAATGAGAAATTTCTCGAAAAAGCGGAAAATTATCTCAGAACTGCTAACGACGTCAACCCTTTCATCTCCAGGACGAGATATCTCGTCTTCCACGATCATATTATATGTGTTAAGAACGAGATAACTTGTCCCGCAGTGGACCAGTCGTAGAAGCTCGGTTCCTGTAGAACACCGAAAGTGAAGCAACATCGACTTAGGTCAGTGTTTGAGAGGGTGACAACCTCTCACGGCTGGTTCCTGTGAGGCCGTGTACGCTAAAGGGAGCTGGTGAACATTATATAGGTCGTGGCTCCAATGTCCTCTAAGTGAAACGATACCTCTGGGGGTGCCAACCCCAGGTGACGGTCTCTCATCTGGGAGCTGGTTAAAAAAAAATAAGAGACGACATATAAAGGGGCGGAAGTCGGACTCCTGCGTATAAGGGCCCTGTTAGACTCAGGAGCAGCGCACCCTTTCTTCCTCGCTTCGAGCGAGGATACGACAACAAAAACAACGAGATAACTTGACATCTACAGAATATTTTGCTGCGGTGTTGCATCGTGTTCAGTGATGCTTTATTAAATTTTCAGCACATCCCAGTTCATATTAACATGTTTTCACAAAATTTCTACGGGATGGAAAAAATGGCGTCCCCGTTACCACGATGAATGTGTTATGTAAGCAAGCATTTTCCCACAAAAGCATCTCGCTGTTGATTCTTAAAAACAAAATTGCTTTTATCGTGAAATTTAAGTGTTACTACAAATGATTCCATCTTGAATGCAGAAGTTTAGTCGAAGCTCTTGTTTCGAGTGACAAGATGACTATATATTATTAGAGCGTCCTATTTATCCTTAGCAAGAAGCAAAGACAGCGTCGTAATGAAATTACCCGGATCATTTATAAATGATGTCACGCTTCTGAAATTGTGATAAGGGGAGGGGAGGGGGTAACAAGAAGTCTGACATCATGCTTATGCAACATTGCATATGGCATGTGACAAAAGGGGGAAGGGCTCAAATATATGGGAAAAAAGCTTGACATCATCTATGGACGTAAGCAACAAGTTGTGCTAGTTTTAAAAGAACACATTCCGATCGATTCATGATACCTCAATACGTACTAAAAAATCTTTTACTTCTTCAGATTTTAATAAAATAAAAAGTGAGATGTATTTATTGTTTTCATGTTTTAATAAGTGGATTACATTCTCTCATTTAAAAGCGCAAAAAATTCTTAATATCTATGAATGAATAAATGTATTAATCTACACAATTTGATTCCTCAACATCATACATTGCATCCCAGATGTATTTAGAATACATATCTATTATGATTAACCTATAAATCTTTGATGACGAACATTTTCCTTATTTTTCCTCTTCATTCGATTACTCGTGTCATGTCCTCCAGCTGCACCAATTTGTATTCGTCATCTATTTCACCATTTATTTCCAGGACCCCGACCGTTCATTTTGACCTATAACGCCCAATTCCCCTTCTCAAGTGAAGATATTTTTAATTACAGATCAGCATAACGGTAACAAAATCTTCTTTATGGTATTTCGTACTGAATTGTCTTCGGATTCATTTTCCGAAAAGCGTTTGTTGTTTCGAACTGAATCACTAAAATCATTAAATAAATTTAACCTAAATATTTAGCATTTGTTATCTTTTGAATGAAAATTGTTAAAATGTTTTTGAAAATAATTTTCTGACAGGTAATAGAACTTTATTTTTTTACATAAACGAGGAAGTTGAGCGTCTAGCAGTAATTGTAGTCAACTTTAAACGGTTTTGAAGTACACTTAAGTTATTTAATTACTAAAAATAACTTAAATAGGAGTATTTTAAAATAAAGCAAAGGCTGGACGGTATACAGCTCGACCAAGGAATTTTGACATTTGGACTCTTCTGCTCATGGCAGAAAAGAACGAATCCATTCGAGTTTTAGGGAAGTTCGTACTGCAGCTGCGTTTATTTAGCTCGCGAATCGGAATGTTTGTTTCTCTCTTTGTTAAAAGCAACTAAATTTGGAAACTGGTTTATTGCATCAGTTCGAAGAAATCAAGTATGCCAAGCGAACTACAACAAGATCAACAACGACACATTTCTCATACCAGCAGTTCCTCTCTTGAGCATAAATGGATTCTTCTTGGCACTCTGCCGGTCAGATCGCTTTGGTTGATGGTATAACTGTATTTCGATGCAATCCTCATATCGTCACATACTTTCAAATATCATATTTTTCAATATTTTGTAAATGATTAATTTATTTTTCGATTAATTCAATTAAATTATTAATTAATTTATTTATTCTTAATCAAATATGAGTGGTTAAAAAACGTCTCCATAATTTTTCAGGCAATGGATTTTGAATGTGGTTTTCGTTTCTAGTGTGGAGGGAGCAGATAATTCAAATTGGTTTTACTAAAAGCGATATTCTGAGAGACCTCACGTAGACAATAGAGGCAGGAAACCGAACAGCTGCAGAAAAATGAAATTGAAACTCTTTTTTACGCATCAGATTCTAAAGACAAATAATATGAATAAGATAGACGAAAGAAGAAGGAAAAAAAACGATCTCACTCCGATTCGTTTTTATCGAAAGCGGATCTCCGTTTTGTTCTTATTTTCTTTTATGAACGGACATTTAGCCTTTAATTTGTCTCCTAAAAAAGGGTTTCAGTGAAATTATCCGGCGATCTCATCCGTTTCCAGCCTTCTTCTGCGGTGTCTTTAGCTGGTAACAATATGTACACATTTTTTTTCATTCTCACTCTGGGCTGCAAAAAATCGTCACTTTTTATTCTCAAGTTAGAAAGACTTCAGGGTAAAAGGTATACGTATCCGCTTCAAACACGTTTCATAATGTGTAACTGATTTGTTTGTTTTCCCCTGACTTGTGCTTGAGGGAAGGACAGGCAAATGTATAAGAAAACGTGGAGGTGTTGATCTACAACAGGGGATTCTAAGTGTGGACTGGTTTTTGTTGTGTACTGCAACTGTAATAATTGCAGTGCAATCAATATTTGTTGTTCAATTTTATTTTTGCGTTTCTTCAAAGTGCTGCTTACAACTTCTAAAAGCTACCAATCAGGGGTCTGGAGCAACCGCTTTTTTGAGTTGCCCCGCTTCGACCTTTAAATACACTGTTAAAAATTTTCGTTAAAAAATAGTAATATAACAATTTATTTTATTGTTATTTTACCATATTTAGTTACAACAGCCGAATAACCATTAAAAAAATATTACTCAAACCGTTGTTTGAAAAAAATCGTTTATTCTCTGTTGCTCCTAAAGAACGTTTAATTAACCGTAATTTACGAGCGCCACCTAGATATCGTAGTCAATAAGAATGGGGCGTCCATCTTGGTTGTGGATCGAAATGTGATTAGAATTTTGTCGCATAATATTGTATATTTTTTATCTGAAGGGGGGAAATGAAGAGAAAATGAAGTTAGTAATAGTCATAAAAACTGGTTGTGGAAACATATCCCATTTAATTATTTTTTGATATTGCATTTTTATCTTTCTCAATATGAAAAAGGGTCATTCCACGGTGACTGACGTTACAATTTGACTAAGTTTTTTAACTTTTAAAATCCACACTGTCTTGAAATTTAACTTTATTTTTCTGAAATTGATCTAAAATACCGTGATAGAGTACAATAATACTACCCATACCTGTTTTTAGATATAAAAACCTTTTTTGTATGGAATTAAGGTAAATCAAAAATTGTGACTGACGTTACACAGACGAGACATTAGGAAAAACAACTTTTATATTAATTGAAATTCTCCTCAAACTAAGAATATGAAGATTAAAATTCTTTTTTTCCAGTCAAGTAGAGATTTCAAGCTTTATGAATACACTTCGTTTCATTTTAAAAACTTTAAAATTTATAATGGATGAAATTTTTAATTACCGTGACGGATGTTACAAACATTTTGTGACTGATGTTACACCAACATTCATCGGTTTAAATTATAATTTATTTCTCCTTAAAAATCAAATTAGCAATTTTTTTTTCAAAATTACACAAATCTACTTAAAGGATAAAAAATAAACAATAGTAAATGAATATAATTATACAAGTGATGTTTCTAGTGCAATTCAGGGAATGAAAAGTGTCCTCGTGCAGTTACTACATCTGATGTACTAAGTTTTCTTATTATTTTTTCTTGTGAATAATAAATTTCATCCACCTTGTCAGACCATTTACAATGCTTCCCTGTTGGAATCATAACACTGACCAAGTATTCATAGTTTTCAATGGCTCTAACTTCACCTGGATAGAGCTGCTCATCATATTCCACCAGAGCCCACGCTCCAATTGTGGCCACCAATTATGGAGCTTGTTCGCTTGATTTTGAACAGGCAAATGATGTTTTAGATAAATTTGAGCTTTTGGTGATTTCGTCTACCACATCCAAAAAGTGTTGCTGCGTGATACCAGCTATAGTTTCTGGATCAGAAAATATTTTATTCACATTTAACTCTTTATAACGCAACTGTAAATCGTATGATGAGATCTCAAAGATTTTCACACTGCTTGAAGCTGCGGCACTTACAAAATCTTTTACACTGTGTACGAAATGCTTTCTTTTTTTTACAGCTTCCCATATCTGCCTCTTTACAGACCCGCCAAAACAGTCCACTGGGCTTCCCATGTGAAGTAGCAAAATAATTCGATTTAATGAACAATTTATATTTTTCCATAATATGGGTTTTGTGGCTGCAATGAACTTGTTTTTGAATTGGGCCATCTGACCAAATATGTAAGACTTCAATTCCTTGAGGAATCTTTTCCAGCATTCTTGTTATGACAGGAATCACAATCTCTTTAGAATGAGACAGTTCATCTGAGGCTATCGCATGCGGAAGCATTCTACCCGAGTGGTACAGTGCTGCTGCAAATATGCTTACTCGGGCTTAATAGGAGCACCTGTTTCCCCAATTTCATTGTCAAAACCCTTTTTTTATGACAGCCTTCTGCTTTCGTGGAGATGTAGGCAGGGCGCACTTTGCACGAGTTACAGCTTTCCCTAAGGTTTTATTATTTTGGAAAAGGGGTTTTGTCACTGCTAATTGAAATTTTGCACTTTAAGGTGCTACATTTTTCCACTATTTTTCTAACATTTTCTTTGATTTCTCTTTTTGAACTGACTTAGGTAACTTAGCTAGGTCATTTCCTTTTTATCTCTACTCCTTTTAGCTTCTGCATTGCTTATCTTTTTATAATCTTCATATTTTCCTTTCTTCTTTAATTTATCTTGAATACTTTTTTGCCTTTCTGCAGCAGTCAATGCCATTTGTACAGTGTTTAAGTATCTAACTGGAAAAGAGAAAAGTGACTGATGTTACATATTTTAAAGAAGTTTTTAACTCATAAATTGAACTGTTGTTAACTATTTAACTAATTGATATTTAAGATATTATCATCAATGAAGAGAATATGGCTTTTTATATTCTTAACACTATTTTTCTTTAAGTAATAAAAACTTTTATAAATTTTTGTGACTGATGTTACATCACAATGAGGCCTAATTTATAAAAAATAATTTTTAATGCAATAATCACAGTTTAAAGATTCTTTACTGCCCTAACCTCACATACAGACTAAATTTCAATAAAAAAAAATAAGATTTCATACATACCTGTTAATTTCTTTACGAAAACAAGATGAACTTTCCGAACTTCTCTAAAGACCCAAAAACACATGTGACAAAAGTAACATTGCCAAACATTGCCTATAAAACTTACAAAAAGGTACTGCGAACTTTTAAAACATAATTTTATAAAAATGCACATATTTTTACCTTAGAGGAAAAAAAACTGCATACCTGCAAGAAGAAAAATTTTTTATGTTGATGTCCCTGTTTTCATGGAATTGCCCAAAAAACTTCGAAAAATCTTGAACATCCAGTAAGTAAGTACCTCTTGGCAAAGCATGGAAGTGCTGGCTTTCTACCGTAGAGGTCCGGGGATTCTATCCCCGTCTCTGGCAGACCTCCTGCTCTACCGTGTCTTCGCACCTCGTCGTCCGCCACAATATATTAACTATCAATGGTTTCTACGCCTCAAACATCCTACGAATATAGTTGATTACCATAGCCTGCAGTATGTTATCGTAAGTGTTACTAAATGGTTATGAGACCGTAAACTTTTGCATTTACGGTTTTTCAACCAAGCTGATTGGAAACGGTTTAGAACCCTAAAGATACAACAATACATATTCTAAGTTTTATATATTCGTTATACTTAATTTCTCTTCTAATAATTGAATTCGTACATTTAGTGTCATTACAGAACACTTTTATGTAGTTTCCCTGTTGGTTATTTCCCCCTTCCTTTCTTTGACCGGTTTCTATTAGTTCTGCTCATGTTATCCATTTTTGAGGCTCCATGGTATACATGTATACATTTACAAACATACTCTATATAATAAAAATGGCTGGAAAAACTACGTAAATATGGAAGGCAAATCATTTGATTTGTAGAAATACACATTACGAAATGTCACAGCACAAGTCCTAGACTGAAAGAAATGGAGGATGTTTACAATATTTGGCATTTTGTGGATATCTAGCATTCTTTGAAAGGCCTAAGAGTTAAGGAAATCTGATGAATTAGAATTTGGTTGAAGTCAACTCAAAATTAAAAAGTAATCGGTTATAATTTGCGGAAAATGCAATTCTTTTCTAAAACTTATTTTGAAAATTATTTTCTAAAATTTTCAATTGTCCCACACGGGTGATCTTGTATCTCACGTTATTTTATTTCTACCCGTCTGCACTTTGCTTGTATAATTATTTTTTTGTATAACATTTATCCCATCCCCCACTCTCTAGTCATCCCCTACAACTGAAATTGATAAAAACAATTTATACTAAACCTATATATTCATGTTCTGTCAAAAAAAAAAAAAAAACACGATCCTTTTTTACCAGTTTTTCAGAAAAAAGCACGTGTTTTAAAGGAGCAATCAATATGAAATTTGGACGGCAATCAGCAGGAAAGTATCAAGATTATGAAGTAAAATGCGTATAATCCTTGATGAGAAGTTGTAAATAAATTGAATCAACTGAATTGAAGATCAATAAGTAAAAATGAAAAGTTGTTACCGAATCAACATTAAAGGCTATCAAATATAGACAACTTGTAACCCTCCTCGAAGCACGCAAAGATATAAAATGGCAACTGCTAACTAATCCTGACGAGCAATAAAACTGCACTCAAACATTGAACAAGTAATTATAAATATCAAGCTATTAAAAAAATTTCAAAGTGCACTGTCTGCTGACACTGTGTAACAGCAAAAAAAAAAAAAAAAAAAATATCACCAGCACCACAATGGGCGTGGAACCATCACCAGATGTGAATTTTAAAGCCTAGCTTCTTCCCCTGAAAGTTGAAGAACCTTTCAGGAGAGGAAGGACCCAGGCTCACCTTTCAGGGGAAGAACCTGGGCTCTGTTGACGGGAAATTGCACTAAGAATTTATTTCAGCAATATATGTCCAAGACATGTAGACATTCAGCGTATTTCTTACATGCCGCATAATCATATGACATGGACGCCGACGATTTCATACATCTTGCAAATCCACCCACTGGCCAAGTTTGAAAACGCGAATTTGGGCGTACGTGTCCACGCTCTACCTCGACGCCACCGTGCCACAGTGGAAAGCAAAATATATTGGTGTATTTACTAACTCGTTGGTTGTAGTAGGTTCCGGCTCTGTTAACTTGACGCCCGACCGTAAAATTGTTTTTCTTTTCTTCTTGGAGAGCTCAGCGAAGGGGGAAAATGTTATTATCGCTGAGTTGGGTTGGATTACCATTGCAATACTGCTTCAAATGTAGCCTAACTTAACTCAACGCCAATAACAGTTCTTTCTTTCTTTTAATTTCTCAAGATCAAACTCTATAGCTTCAGGTACTGTCTACAGTTTCATGTCAAGTTACCAAACCGAAAACGGTATGAAATTGAAAACATCTTAAAATGTGTTTATTTGTGAATAACTATTTCTCTCTCTCTCTCTCATCTTTCTTTACTGATACATTTACTGATTTCAGAGTAGTGGGGTCAGTTGAGATAATTCTTAACTAGGCTTGTGGTGGTTTTGAAAACTTAAGTGCTGATAAGTGAGAAATTGTCGAGATAAGGAAGATATTGAAAGAGTTCAGTATGGTCTCCAATCAACTTTGCAGGCGACACCACTGTATGAAAATGACACGATGAAAAATGCTGTTTAACAAAATGTAGTGATCTTACATTTTACTTTCCAGCACATCTACAAACACGAAGTAAACTGTTTCAACCATTTTTATTCATCATATCGAGTGTTGCAAAGGCATTTAGTTATGAATTTCATCTTGCCTCTCATTTTTCGTGTGAAAGTTAGGTCATTACCCCTTACATTTTGTACACTGGGGTAATTGTAAACACGTAAATTTATCGTACTTCCAATCTTTTGGGAAAATAAAATATTATATTTTGATAAAAGTTATACTTTTGTGTCTATTTTACATAAATGTTTTGTCGTTGCAAATCCAAGCTCCCATTGCTAGGCGACCAGGAATTAAGGCAGAAAAAGGGAACGACTTCCGTTTAGTAATCAGCTCAGCTAGGGTGGAAGTATGATTTGAATCAGAGGGGTCTCCTATTTTCAAACCAGCTCGCAGATGAGAGACTGTCACTAGGTTTGCACACCCAGAGGTATTATTTTGAACTTGGAGGACATTTGGAGCCACGACGGCTTCGACGTGCACCAGCTTCCATTGGCGTATACCGCTTCAAAGCAATCAGTCGCGAGAGGTAGTGACCCTCCCTAGTATTGACCACTGCCAGCGCTGCTTTACTTTCGGTGTTCTGTGGGAACCGAGCTTAAGAGATTGATACACTGCAGGACACATTTTACATGGATTTACCGCATTACTCGAGTTTTTGCAAGCTATTTCTCACTAAATAATTGCAGCGGGCTCGAAAATAACTCAGCGGACCACATGCAGCCCGTAGGCCGTAGATTGAGAACCATGACTCCAGCAGTTCGCAAGTGTCCAAGAAGACTGTGTATGCTCGATTTTCTCTTCGCATCAACTTCATGGGAGTTAAAATCCCTTTTTACATTTACCCCAGAGACTCTTGGGTAAATGTAAACACGAATTCATTTACTACTAACAAATAATCATAAATTTAACATTTTAATACACACTTACTCACAAGGAGTATGGTATTTTTTACAGTGCCTCACAAATCCAACTTTCATTTCAGTCAAGAGGTAGGGAAGGATCAAAAGCTAAATCATCGGTACAGCGTTTACAATTTCCCCAACTAACCTATATTATCTAGAAAAAAAATAGCGCCGTAACAAGATGGTACTTAAGATTTTATAATTTAAGCAGTTACAGCGCCCTGAATTTTCATTGTGAGAGTAATCATTTGGCGTATAGGCGATTTGGAGAGAAAAATGTAGTATTATTTGCGGATGAAAAATTGAAAATTATTGTTTTCGTTAGATTTGGTTAGAAGTAATAAATGCGGATGTTATTCTAGCGAAGGAGCTCAGAAATTATATGTTAAGATTATTAGGCCAAAAGCACGGCTAATTTATGTAATGGCGCATTAGTGTTATTGATGTGTTAGCAATTTCCAAAAAATTACTGGGGGAAAATTACGTTAAATTAGCAAACTAGTATTAAATGATTAAATCATCTGAAATCCTTCTTTCCTCTCTCTTTCATGTAATAACAAGAATTAGAGAATGCTTACATCTATTGTTTTTTGGAATGCCGGACGAACTAGCAAACAAGCATTCATCTCTGGAGGATCAGAACTGATTGGAAGTATTTGTAAAGTAGCATAACAAGATGCCAACTATGAAAAATTACATTTAATTTGTTATGATTACTTTGGGTTTGAATGGAAAGGCCTGTCATGCCGCTAGAGTCTGATCATTCTTCATTCCTAACTTTCAAACATTTAAAAAATTCAGTTACTTCGTCAACAGTTTGGGAAACATCGATCCTACTAAAAAAGTTAGAGGTATGAGCGATGCATGGACCGATCTTAAAATGTACGCCTCTTCTTTAATTTCGTTGAACTTCTGCAAAACTAATCGTGCAATTTCGATATATATCTTTAAATTCGTTGAAAATTCACCTATTTTTTGAAAAAACATTAAAAAAAGGCTGAATCTTGAGTTTATTTGCGCAGTTCACAAAAATAATAGTGAAATTTCTTACTCTTCCACTAAAAACATGAGTAGCAATCATTTAATTATTTTTGTACATAAGTATTATACTATTAGCTGAATTTTAGTCACATTTTACTTTAAATTATTGTTCACTGAAGTGAAAGAAAAGATTTTATTACATTATTAACCATTCTTTTTGCCTAACTTTTGTAATGATCAATTATATTTGTAGGCAAAAACAATCATTAACTTTGGCATAATCACCAAAATGTTTTTTGTTAATAGTAATAAAAGTATAAAAAAGTGAATCTATTCATTACATATGCGTGAGCTTGATTAAACTGGCTTTCATACTCAAAAATTTCTTTAAATCTTTAAGAACGAAGATCTAAATCTAATATAACAGAAAGTTGGAACTTCACATATCATTGACAAGCTATAAAACGTATAGAAATTAAGCATCGAATAACTTATCGAATATATTCATTACTTACAAATCTTCATACTTCGACGAATTTAACTGAGGAAGTTGCTGGTAAAATGGTTGTACTTTTACCTACCAAAATTCGCTTCTCTCCCACGTAATTTATTTCTGCTCCTTTTCGAATTATTCTTATAATTCTGAAGAGATAATTCTCGGTTATGCATGACATGAATATAAGGTACATAACAGCAAAGAAGATAACGTCATATACATGCACACACATACAGCAAATGTAACATAAGTGATCAGAAGATTAGTAATATTTCACTCATTTTTAACCCAAACTATTTTTAAACAAGAAGTTCCATCCAGAACTGTACTAGCCTGCTTTCTCGCATACACCAAATACAAATTGATAATCCAGCTATCTCTTTCTCATTTAGCCTTAGTTCTTAATTACTTCAAATATACCCTTTTTCAACGGATAATACATATTCATTTACTCATTCATTCATTATTTCATTTATTTCGTCATTCGCTTAGTCATTCATTCATTTACTCATTCATGTCTTTTTTCACTAGTTTATTTGTTTTTTCATTCATTCTTTCACTCTTTCATTTATTCATTCCTTCTTTCCTTCACGTGTTCCTTTATTCATCGAGAAATATCCCTAAAAATCCCGATCAAAAAATTTCATAGTAAAATAGGATCATTCAGTTCTTGTTGAACTTTGTATCTGTACATGTTCTACAGCGTAATATCTTTCCGGTAAAGTTTGTTGCAAACAAATCCGTCATTTAGATCAGGATTTATATGGGGTGGAAATTTCTCCGTAGGTGCAGTTTTTTTTTTTTTTGAACTGTTCAAAAATGAACAAAAACTGTTCAGAAAAATATTTCACGCCGAGAGCTTCTTCCAATAAGCTTGCTCATGATAACTTGGATCTTTTGCCTGGAGTTAACAAAATTTGCTTCATTTTTGCCATAGGGGCTATTGTGTAAATTTCTTGAACTGTTCAAAATTAAGCGAAAAATCGTTCAAATCAAAATGTAAAATATGGAATGTCCTCGCCGAGATCTTTTAAATGCAAAAAGAGTTTTTTGAATCGGACAATTCATTCAAAAGTTATTAGTGGGGCAGACCGACAGACCGAGAGACACACTTTTTCCCCATTTCAAACCCCTACTTTTTTATTTTTCAATTTTTATCTAATTATTGAACTTATTTTTGACTTTATTTTTACGGATATTTTTACGATACATTAAGCTTTCTTTCATGCTTTATTGCTATTTTTTAAACTTTTACTATAAAGTAGGCTTAAAAATAAAAGACATTTGGAGCAATAAAATTAAAAAAAAATAATTTTGGGGAACCAGTTATTAATTTTCAGAGTTTTAGAGCTCAGCTACAAAGATCAAATATTAATAAGTTCATTATTATCAGTACTATTATTTTCATCATTATTTTGTTTTATTTTTGTTTTAATTTTGTATGTATTTTTTACTTGTTTTAATTAATTCATTATTTATTTATTTTCTCTTTTTCGAGTTTTCTTATTTTTAGCCTACTAATGTCTTCAACTGAAGTAATTATCTAAATTACTTCTGTAACAAAAGGAAATTTAAAGTATTAAAATAATTTGAAGCTCAAATTTAAAAGTTCAGTGAATAGGAAGAAAGTGTTTCACTGTATCAAACGAATGGAATAATGACCACTTTCCCTTTTCGGTGAAATCTTTCATCTTAAAGCAATTTTACTTTTTTATATTTCTTACTTGGAGATCATGTGCATGCACCTTTCGTACCATTATTTTCAGAAATGATATTTATTGCTGCATCATGAAAAACAACTCGTGCAATTATAATTAACTGCTTCTCCCCGTACAAAAATAGTCGGAAACTTAAAAGCAAAACTTAGAAATTCATTCTTTATACCCGAAGGTAGAACGGGAAAGTGGCTACATGGCTAACTTTAATTATCGCCATTTTTGAACACAGAACTGGTTCAAGAAGTTATACTGCAGTTGGTAGCTGAAACCTTCTGTATTTTTTTTTCAGGTACGCCGTCCATATGTGTAAGGTCGTGCAGCGCCGAATCAAAATCACACCGGCCACTTATTTTTATATAAGAAACCCTCCCCCTAGAAAAAAACCCAGCAAAACTCGATAAAAAACCGTTAGGTATGGTTTTTTCCATATCCTTAAAAAACGCACACACGGGGCAATAAACCCCCGATTGAACCACAAACCCCATTTGGTTGATTTTTTCGGAAAAAACCCGGATGCTTTGCAACCGTAAAAAGAGTTCTTATGTGGTATGTGTTTCTCGAAAATTTATTAGTCGTATTGAATTCGGAAAATATAAATGCTATTTCATTTTGCGATAGGGATTAATCGCAGATTTGGGGAACTCTAAGGTAGTAAATAACAAGAATATTACCGGAATAACCCTAGAATTCTCGTAAGTTTAAGATACTTGTGCGTATTTCCAAATGATTTTTTTTTCTTTCTCGTGTGGGTTGCTATTAAAATAGCAAAAAAAGGGGAAAATTTAATCCTATGTAAATCCTGATCTAACAGGCGGAGTTGCTTGGAACAAACTTAATGGGAAGGATCTTATGACCTAGAACATGTACACATACGGAGTTCATCCAGAACTAAATGAGTTTTTTTTCCCCAAGAAACTATTTGATCTGGAAATTTAAGAATGTCTGCTTGAATAAATGAATAAAAGAATGTATGAATGAATAAACAAATGAGTGTGTGAATGAACGGATAAAGAAAGGAATAAATGAATGTGTATGAACCTTTGAAAAAGGAATATTTGAAGTAATTAAGAACTAAATGGCTCTCAAAATGGCTGAGGGAGGACATTCCCCTCCCCCTTTTTATTTTAAATTCGCCCGTGATTTGGAGCAGAGATTTTAACAATTTTCATTTCTTTCACATTTATCATTTTTAATTGCAAATTAATTTTTGAGCATTTTACCTTTCAATTTTAAAATGGCGTTATTCCACCGAATGAATTCAAATTTAGAAATGTAGTGGCTCTGATGCAAGCGTGGTCAACAATGGCGGTGGAACATTTCCCTTTCCAATTCTTACCTGGCGTTCTATTTCTTGTGCGCATGCGCGCAACTTTCACGCTTGAAGCTAAGAAGTGTTCGGAACTCCGATGTTTGTTTGCTTTGTAAGTCAGTTTAAATCGCGTGGGATATGGTGATAGTTCACGCGCGAGGTTTGTATTCCAAATAGTAGTGTTGTGATGGTTTGGAACATTGTTTGAAAAAAATTGAAAGTTTAAAAAACCTCCTTTTTCTATTTTGTAAAAGGAAGATATATATGGACATCTATTACTATATCTCTGACGGATTGTTTTGATTATTATTGGATTATTTGCAATTTGGTGGAATTAATGTAAGTAGTTAGTTTTCCTTTATTTTTATAACATGTGAGTTTTGTCCAGGCTCGTAATTCAGGGGGATTTAGGGGGGTCAATTTCCGGCTTGGGAAATATAATGTATTTTTGTGTATGTACATGTGTTTTGTTATTTTCTAATGCCATATAGATTGAGTTTATACCCTTTGCGCTCCCCCCTCCCCCTGACGGGCCTGGTTTTGTAATATGTGAGCGAATGAGAAAGCGCGTTGTGAAATGTAATGGTTTTGGTTTCCGTTTCTGTTTCGTGTTTTAATTCACCCGGGAGAAAACGTGTTTTGGCGCCGAGCGTTTGATGTAACTCCCAAAGATATTTATAAAATACTTGTTTTACACGGCGTATTGATTTAAAATAAAATAAAGCTCTTTTTTCCGGTGTTTTCCTTAATCTTCAGCGAAAACATTGACTGGAATCCTTTATTTGAGAAATAACGTTTAGTGGAATTTTCTCTCGAATTGTTTCTGTTAGAAACGCAATCAGCTTATATATTTTTTAATTGAGTGAAATTACAGATAGATCTTATAGTTGAACATTTTTATCTGTAAGTTTAAAATAATGTTATGTGGAATATTTTAAAGTGAGTCTGCATGCAAGCACTTTAAAAATACTTTTAATAATATCAATAAAAGGGTGCAACAAAAAGAGCAAACCATGGAATTTTTTATTTTTTATTTGAAAAGATTCCCCCTTCCCCCCTTGACTGCCTTTATTATTTTTGCAATCTAAAATGCTTAAAAAGTTCTTGTCTTTTTTTTTTTTTTTTTGTAGAGGTTAAATTTTAGTACGCAGGAGACGTTTATTATAACTAACAGAAAATCAGGATTAGAAGTGCCTTCTAGAAAAAGATGTTTCTTTAAAAAAACTTTTGTATGTGTGTGCGTGTGGTTAGAATTTAAAGAAGGAAAAGTGGCTCCTAGGAAAGGGTATTTAGGAAATCAAAATGAATACTATTTTTTCATTTTCATATTTGTTGAAAAGATTGCTACTGTACTTTCGTACAGTAGCTTTATTATAAAGATGTCAATCCCTTCACGATCACATCTGAAGCAAGGTACAATTAATTTAGTTTGAATGAAATATTCGAAATATTTATCTTGTGAAAGGGAGAAAGGCTTTTTAAGAATCAATAAAAAGAAAGAGTTGCGATTTGCCGGGCAATAAAAAATGCTAAAAAAAAAACAAACGATAAATATAAAAGAGGTATCATGCTATTTTTCTTGTGGTTTCGTAAACCTATTCAGACCTAAAGTACGAAAATAACTTAAATACCACATCTTTTCACATATTTTTGTACACATATATGACCACATAGACCACAGAAAAAATGTACGAAATTGATATTTCAGAAGTTAGTCATGCTCTAAGTAGAGGACCTTAGGTCCCCATAAAACAGTAGGCACAATACCAAAGTATAAAATGATTGAAAGTTTAATTTCT
Source organism: Octonoba sinensis (assembly GCA_038502835.1). Lineage (NCBI taxonomy): Eukaryota > Metazoa > Arthropoda > Arachnida > Araneae > Uloboridae > Octonoba > Octonoba sinensis. The sequence continues at coordinate 103,062,498 of CM076602.1, read as the reverse complement.
TTAAGTAAGATAATGATTAAAACTGTTAAAATTTTATTGTTAAAGCGTCATAGTAGAGGCAGATAGGGGGTAGTACCCCCATGAGGCACTAAAACGATGTACGCACATATGCCATAAAAATTTTGAGTTTAGTTGCCACCATTTTGGGTGTTACTGAACCCGATTTTTGATCTGCAGTTGGTGTAAAATTGAAAATTAATACTTTTTAATATACAGTTGAACTTTCTTAATACGAACACGGTTAATACGAAATCACGGCTAAAACGAACATTTTGTTGATTAAGTTTGGTTTACTATTTATTTGCACTAAATATCTCACGCATATTACGAAGGCTAAAATACAAATTTCGACTAAGACGAACAAAATTTCTGAGCTATTAACGAAAAATTTTCTCGATTGCATTTTTTTCAAACAAATTGTTGGTTATTTTGAGTTATTGTAAACCACCAAGTACGTATTTCGAATCATACGTTGAATCTTTCTGGGTAGAGAATAGAGCTCATGCACGTGTTGGCTTTCGTACATATCTGTCTGCTCAAGGAAAAACCCTCTATCTTCGAATCATTCTTAAATAGTAGTAATTATTTTTAAAATATAAACATGCATTTCTAATACTTTTTTACACAATTTTACTTATTCACGGTTGTTACGAATAACGGCTAATACGAACAAATTTGAGAAATTTTTGGCATTTCGTATTAAGCGAGTTCAACTGTATTTTAAATTTTCTTTGTGTATCTGTCTAAAAAGTATAGACGGTGTGATGTTTTTTATCACAGGACATTTGTTAACCCGGTTACGTATCGAAATTTCATCACGATTGTTCATTTCTATGTAAATAGAATAAATGATGAATAGTAGCTTTTGATACATAAATCAATTAACAAGCATAACATGCTAAGGAAACATTCTGCTGTCTGTATTTTTTTAAACAGACACTTAAAACAATATAAAATACAGTTGAACTCGCTAAATACGAAATGCCAAAAATTCGCGTATTAGCCGTTATTTGTAACAACCGTGAATAAGTAAAATTGTGTTAAAAAAAATATTAGAAATGCATGTTTATATGTTTAAAATAATTACTACTATTTAAGAATGATTCGAAGATAGAGGATTTGATCCCTGAGCAGACTGACCTGTCCGAAAGCCAACGCGTGCATGAGCTTTATTCTCTACCCAAAAAGATGCAACGTATGATTCGATATACGTATTTGGTGGTTTACAATGACTCAAAATAACCAAAAATTTGTTAAAAAAATAATAAATAATTATATGCAATCGAGAAAATTTTTCGTGAATAGGTCAGAAATTTTGTTCGTCTTAGCCGAAAATTGTATTTTAGTCTTTGTTATGGGCGTGAGACATTTCGCGTAAATTAATAGTAAACTAAACTTAAAGAACAAAATGTTCGTTTTAACCGTGATTTCGTATTAACCGGGTTCATATTAAGAAAGTTCAACAATCAAATAAATGCGAAAAATTTGTACACCAACTGAACATCAAAAATGATGTGCAGTAGCACCAAAAATGGTGGTAACTAAATGGTGGCAAAAATGCTTAGAGTGGACATATATGTTTATGTGTGTATTATAAGTGTATCAAAAGTCAATTTTTCGATCTCAAGCCAGGTTGCCAGGTTTGCTTAATGACATGCCGATCTTCACTTATTGTACAATCGAAACTGAGTGTAAACTTTGGAAAGTGATATTCTCTCTCATCCTCCTCTCTTCCGATTCTTTACGTAAGCGTTGCCATGATAAATGTAATAACATTAAGATTCTTTTCCGTTTAGTTGCTCAAAACAAAACGTTAATCATTGAATAGAATAGACTCTCTCATTAATCTTCATATTTCCGTGCACATATAACAAACAGAATCATTTCAAACTTGAAGGCACGCGAGGTCATTTCTGTTGGTAATTTTTGCGCGCAGATTGTTAGGATCTTTTTCTTCTTTTTCATTCTTTACCACGTGTCTGTGACTTATTCTTTTCAATGTCAGTAGATATTTAAATGTTCTTAAGAGTAAAGATGAAAAATATAAAATTAATTGAAACAAACTTTCGAAATTCTAATAATTTTTAATGCAATCGTTTTAAAATTTCAAGAAATTCTTTGATTAAAAGCAATTCGAAAATGTTTATTACTCCACATATTTATTTTTACTTACTGAAAAGGAAAACTTATGTTTCAAAGAACTGCGGGCAATTTATTGCCGAACGTGTGTTGTGCTACAGTTCCACCACCAATCAGAGCCATCTACCTAGCGGAGTGCCAAGAAGAATCCATTCCTGTTCAAGGGAGGAACTGCTGGTATTTGAAAAGTGCCATTTTTGTGCTCGTTCTAGTTCGTTTAGCACACTTGCTTTATTCGGAACTGATGCTATATACCAGTTTATAAATTTATGTGCATTCAACAAACAGTGAACAAACATTCTGATTCGCGTACTAAATATACGCGGAAAAACGAAGTTCCCTAAAACTCGAATGGATTCGTTCTTTTCTGCCACGCGCAGAGGCGTCCAACTATCAAAACATAGAAGGCACAAAATCAAAAAAAAAAAAAAAAAATCAAAAAATCAAATCAAAAGTCCGTGGTCGAACTTATGTATGTCTTTAACTAAAGCCAGGCACTTTAAGCAAATAAAATACTTCTTATCTTAGTTTGGTTAAAAGTTCGAAGGGCTCTTTTGGTTTTCGCTTTTAATTTTTGAATGTTAAATACCTGCGTTAGTGTAAATTCCTTCTTTACTTTTCTAAAATTTAGAGTTCATTTTTTGCTATTTTGAATCTTAAGAAATCATTAAAGGAGATACTTATTAGATACGGAGTACTTGTAAGATAAAGTATTATATTTTTGGACTGCAGTCTGAAATTTTAGCTCAAACTGGAAATTACTTGCAAGTAAAGAAGAATAGTGCAGCTCCTTGCAAACTTCGCAATGAAAAGAAAAATTTCGTTCAAGAATGCATTAGCAGAATTCTGTTTTCGTTCATCATGATCTCTTCTATGCTCAAGGAATAAAAATTATTAATTTGTTAAGTTTAATAAATGTTTTTTTAATATCAGAACAAAAACCCAATACAACAAAAACATCAACAGAGCATTCAAAGTTTCAAAAAGGCAATGAAAGGAAATTTGAATAAAAAAGATTCTTATCAAAAAGCAGCTCTTCTTTTTGCACGTTTTTTTTTTTTTTTTTCGATTTGTTTATCTTTAAATTGGATATGATACAAAATAAAGATGCATTTCATTTATACGTCACTCTCATTTATACGGTTTTTTCCCCTCGATCACTTGGGCGGACGCATAAGTGAGAAATCACTGGAATTCTTAAATAAAGATCAAACAAACTCATTTTTACTTTATTAGTCTTATCGTATTAGTTAAAATTTGCCATCTGTTTCGTACACAAATAATTTTCTTGGAACAGCAATTTTCATGCGCGTTCTATGCATCAACTCTATTATAAATAAATATATTTTAAGTTTTAGCACTTTGTACTTTCAAGATAAAATCCAAAAAGGAAGAAACGAGCCTAATTTAATAATCGTTTACAGTTACAAAAGACTAGACCGTTAAATCTGTTCCAAAAGTTCAAGTAGGAATAAGATTTTTCTTCTCTTAATCTGGAAAACAATTATTATGGAAATTAAATGCATAATCCCTTTTAAATATATTTCCATTAGATTACGCGAATGAAATACACAAAGGGTCAACCCATCAAGCATAAAACAGCGAACACATTTACCAAACGCTTTCAAACAAGGAAAGATGTTAGGATTTCAAAGATCATTGCATGAAGATTTCCGTGTAGATTTTCAACTTTTAAAACCTTCACTTTTAAACGCGTTGTAGACACTCCGAGCCGTGGTTTGAGATATCAATGTAATAATTATTAGATCAATGATTTCAAAATTTTTCCCCAAGAAAAAAAAGAAATCTGCATTTTTGTTTTAAATTCATTTCGTATATACTCGTATTTTGCGCATAACAATAAATATTTTCTAATTTTAAGTTCGAGTATAGTTTAAAACATCTTTAAAGTGTCACGTAGCACGATGTGAACCTTGCTCACTTTCATTTGTATTTTAATTCAAGAGTTGTAGATAATTCACCTCACTTTTTACCACGCTTGAAATAAAAATCACTGAAAAGCCGACCAAAGTTTTTCATTTTAGTATTTTGAAACTTTTTTCAAAGTCCCACCTTTTAGTTTTAAGCGTTACTTGGTGTTGATTCATAATAAATTTTACGACTAATCATTGCCGTTTGCAGAATGTTTTCGGTTTTTTAATTTATGCCACATCCTTCAAAAAAAATTCTACTACTGGTACTGGGATACATACAATATTTCATGTGGAACATTCAAGAACTAAAATTCTTTTCTTTTTTTTTTTAATATCAGCTGAATTTTCCTTTTTTTTTTCCTCGCTTTTTTTGATATTTTCTGTGGCGTATCCAGGCGTGGGTACAGGATTTTTGCAAGGGGGGGGGGGGGTCAATTTCTTTGTGATTGTACCTAACTTCCGGAAAATTTACTCTAAACGGAGGGGGGCAGGGATTATAAGGTTATAGTTTGGTATTCATATAATCTTAGGTAATTAACTTTCGGGGGAAGGCAATTGCCTTCATTACCTCACCCTGTATCCGTGCTTGGGCGTATCAAGTTCTCAAGTTCTGTTTGAAAACTCCTGTTTTATTTTTTAATAATTCCTACTGAAAACATGTTCATTGTTTTAGTGACTGTACTGAAGATCGGCGAATGCTGCACGGAACACAATTTAGGAAACTCTGTTTATTCCATAAGAACTCCTGACACAGTTTTATTTCGATCCAAAATAAAGTTAGAGAGTAGGAATCCAGAAAAAAACTTCCGCGTAATTGTTTGTTGATACTGTGCGACAAAGAGCTACAAGGATGTACACGGTTTTAACAATCATGTTTATTTAAAATACTTTTTAATTACATTCTTTGCAGTACAGAAAAGTTAGACACGCACAGCCTCCTGGTACTTTTGTTTCCCTCGAGTCCAAGCTCAATGGCTTGTGTTTGTATTTAATGGTACACAAAAACAAGCTTTATATCCTGACTGTATTCAGGAAGAGAGCTGACATAATGAAAGAATGAAAACGCGTGATTTTTCTTGATGCATGAAAACGCACCAACTGCATGCTACAAAGGACTATACCGGCTGGAAAATTATGCTACACAGACAAAGATTGTATATTATATATATCTTTAATAATATTTTTTAAACCGGAAGGATGTCTACAAAGACTTCATTACGAGAGTTAGGTAAAAAAAAAAAAAAGAATACATGTTCATATGTGTTTTTGTGTTTCTAACAGATCTAATTTTTTGTTACTTTAGTTTTCTGTTTTTTAATCCTTTAAATGAGCATTTTCATTTTGAATCCTAAAAAATAATAAATCCATATTCTTTATTCGTTTATTTATTGTAAAAGAGAGAATGAGTTATATATTAATTATAATACAAAGCCGTTATATCTCTCTCTTTTAGTAATGAAATTCAGTTTGTGCTTATAATCAGTTTACGTTTTAAGTTTAATGTATTAATATTTTAAATATTAATTTCTAGTATATTTTATTTTTAAAGAAAAAATTTGAATGCATTTTTCGTCACCATTCATGGACGTTTTTCGTTTCTTCCATTTCATGGAAAAAAAGAGACAATCACTTTCCATACGTAACTGCTATATTTCATTTTAAAAATAATAATATAAAAAATAGTGAAACAAAGGCTTAAGAAATCTTACATATTTGATTCTTCGAAAGAAAAATGTGGTTCCATTGCTTTTCAAATTACAAATTTTTAAAAGAAATATAATTGTCACGTGTGGGACATTTTCATTGGAATGGCCTTACAACATACTTTTCATTACGAACGTTCGACTTAGGTCAACTGTTCTGGGCTAAAATTTTATTTTATTTTTAAATTTAGTTACTAATTTGATATCTAAGTTTTTATGTCGTTTTAAAATTAAGAACTTTTGTTACCTGTTAAAACTAAAGCCAGCGATGTATATCTGACCAGTGCCGGATCCAGATTCTCGATCTGGGGGGGGGGGGGGGGGGTTTTCAGGACCGTCTTTTAGGAGGGTCAGGAAGGGATAGCTGCCCTCCGGCTTGAGAAATATATGTTTATGTCCATGTGTATACGTATTCCTGTTTTTTATGCATTATGATTCGAGTTTATTATACCCTTTTCCACCCCCCCCCCTCCCGAAAAAGTAAAATAATGAGCTTGGGCGATTCTATTTGTTTTAATTCGACAAACGTGTTCAAACGTGTATGAGCACAGAGGATGTATTTAGTTGCGAATAATATTTTTGACCGGTTTAATTGTGATTTGCAAATAAAGAAAATCAATTTCATAATTTTCCTTTTTTTATTTAATATTTCTTTTCCATTCCGTCATTGAATAGAAAATAAATATTATTCCGGCGTGACATGATTAAGTAAGCAGTTCAGATTCAATTTATAAAATAAAAATTTAATTAAAATACTCATACTACTGTGAAAAACGGACCAAAATAAAGAAATTACAAATCCGAAAACTCGATCATTACAAATGAGGTACCCAGAACTCAGGGGTCTAAGAGCAAATTTTTTTTAAATCTAAGATTATAAAGTTTTGTTATGTGATGATGCTCTGCTGATTTCTTTTTTCACATCAAGATGGAAAACTGCAAAAAATTCTTGACATGGCAAAACAAAATATAGAATCTATCACCTCTGACGTCCAGCTTACTGGCATTTTAATTACTCCAGTTTGAAAAAGTCCATCCCCCTTTCGTGGAACGATAAAATTTGTGTTCGTGGGTAGATTTCAAGTAAAGATTCAGTTTTTTTTTTTTTTTTTTTTTGCCCACTATTTATTTTTCATGAATTTTTCACTCTTACGTGTTTAGGAGAGTTCATATTGCTCCTTCCTTGGATTTCATTTGTTGTCATCCCAGTCACTCCCCCCCCCCCTCCCCTCTGTGGATACATCATTATCATTCAGTATGAAAAGTCAGTTTGAATGATGAAAACGATCACCAAGGCTTCAGTGCGAAGATGGTTATAACATTCGATCATTTTATAAAGTACAGAAAACACTATGTTTCATTACTCTGAACAAATGTATGCTAATAAAAACTCGGGGGCTGGGGGAATAATATGTTAATGGCTTCTACGCTCCTTCCCGCCCGCAGTTCATGCAAAAATCTCATAAGTCAAGCCCTTTTTTCTCGCTATTTAGCACAAAATAGTGTATCAGATTACGGCAGTGGTCGGCAACCCGTCGATCGCGATTGACCGGTCGATCTCGAGCCCATTTTCAGTCGATCGCGGGAGAGTTTTGAAAAGAAAAAAAAATCAAATGACTTTTGCATCAGAAGGCGAACCTTTTTTTCGTCAGAAAATGCTTATTATTTTGCCAGACCATTCGTTGGGCCTAAGAAAACTTGTCAACAATATGGAATGTCAGTCGTCACATTGGCTGTGCTCTCGGTGAGTTAATTAAAATATGTAACGGCGTTTCACATGTGCGTTTTATTAGAAAAAAAAAACAAACTACCAGTATTTTATCAAATTTAAAAGAAATAATACATCAGTATCTGAGTTTTGTTTTAATGCGAGTTGACGATTGTTAACACAGCAGTATTTTAAAATTTTTAAAGTAGGTATTTTATAAGCATCAAACCCTGTTCTGACAGGAATTAACCTATCATTTGACGACAGTCGCAGCCCCAACTTGTCCTGTTAATTATTAATAGTGCATGTACCCCCCCCCCTCCCCCCGTCCTCTGAGTCGATCTTGGAGTTTGCCGTATTTGGAAAGTAGATCTTCAGCTAATTTGGGTTGCCGACCGCTGAATTAAGGGATAATTGCAGAGTCAAAAATCCTTTAAAAAATAAAAACTTTTAAAAAAATGAAAAAAAAAAAAATAACTTCTAGGAAAGTACTGGGTCCTCAGACAATGTGAATACTCCCCTTAAACTTCAACACGAAATTCCTGCATGAGCTTAAACTTTTTTTACAAACACATTCTTTATTTTTCGTAATAATGTGTCGAAATAGCTTACATTTAACATTTCAAACATTAAACGGATTGCTACCTTAGCCTCTCCCCCCCCCCTTAAAAAAATATACTCTAATGTAAATGCACAAATTAACAGTGACTATAAGATAAAACAATTAAAAATACAAATAATTTAAACTTATGCAATTGATTAGCGATCAAATTAGGATTGTTTTAATGGTTTCCGATCAGCGAACCATCAATGCTTTCAAAACCACTAATTCATTTCTCGCTTTATGAACTCATCTAAAAATTTCCTCTACCTGATGAGTCAAATTTAAAAATGTGTAATGTATCTAAGGCACGATTAAATTTTGATTGACAAATTATCTTTTCAAGTGTTTCTTGAAGAATAATTATTAGAGCTGAAAATTTCCTGTAAATAGGTTGTAACCTTTGCCATAGTGTATTCCAATTTAGAAAAACTTTACTTTATAATCAAACGTCTCATTTTTTTAAAGTTAAGAAGGAAATAAACACGGATATAGATAGCATTTAAGCTTTATTTATGTATTTAGTTAAATAGTAAATTTCATAATCAGTAGATATAAGCAGCATTTTGTTCCGCTAGTTAATGCTAAACAAATTACATAATTCCGTTTTACTCGTTTGCCTATTGGAACGAGATACAGAATTTCATGTTTAAGTTTTAAATTTATGAAAAATTTAATTTTTTGAATTATGGTGTTTGAGGCAACTCTTAAAGTAAATGACCTGTTTTAACGATGTATAAACCGAATGATTTACATAATGCAGTGGGAAAGGTAGTTCTATATTTAATGCTTCATATAAGGAAACATTATTTTCTTTCAGTTAATACTGCTTGAAAACATTCGAAACAAAATTTAAAACAGATAACATAATGGACCGAATTAGTTCATACATTGCCTCATTCTTTAAATAATGCACGGTATATAATCTCATATCTAAACTTTAAATTAATGTAGATTTTTTTCGTTTAACTACATTTAATGCCATCCTTTTGTTTTTCGTTCGGCAATGTTATGGCATTTTCATGGAAAACAGTTTGAGATGCTACTGTCGTATTTTTTTCATAACCCAGTACGCTTTTAGTTTAGCTAATATTTGTTGAAAATTTTCCAGAAATATTTTAACCAAACTTCGGGGGGGAAATAGGAAATTTTAAAATTATTTTATTCAACTATACGAATATGATTTTATGTAAACATTTTATAAACCAATGCAAAATTTCAATTCCTAAAACTATGTGGCAACTCATTTTCTTGTTTATATTATAAAAATGTCCCTCGCGAAACGTTTTCAAAGTGCAAATGGAACAATCTTCGAAAACTATTGTCATAACTTTGTCATTCCTTCTAATGAAAATACATGTATCGTTCAGCAAATACTTCCTGAAAACTTTCCTCACGTTACTCACCTTCATGCTTAGCATTAAAAAAATATATATATTCGAGATTGAAAAAAGTGTCACGTTAAGAGCAAGTTTGCCGAAGCAAGTTTCTGACACCTCGTTCCAAACGAAATCTATCAATGAGCGACGAGTGACAAATGGCTGTTACAACGGCCGTTCACCTGTGTCTTATTAATCTGAACGTTGGTCATTTGCTTAGTATAATCATCATCGTCTTCTGCACACAGGAACGCGAAAGTACTTTGCCATCCCTGGCCTGCGGTTACCATGTGTCAAATAATAGGGCGGGGATATAAAAGGTCCATTAACGGTTCCCTGCTTTCTCATAGTTCTTTGTGAAGCTTGAAAATATGCTTTACTACTTGGGGTGGTATTCCTCAGTGACCATTACGAACTAATATTTATCTGAGGAAGAATGAGAGATTTTTGAAACAGCGTTTCAGAATATCTTCAACCATTATGTCTCCAACTCCTTTTAGGAATTTTTTGAAGGCAAAAAAAAAATAATAATAATAATAATAATAAATTTGTTAAAAAGAGAGAAAAAGAACAAAAAAGTTTTATTCTTTAAAACAAAACATTTCTTTTAACACTGGATTTACCATTCCATTTTCCCAGCATTTCTAAACTTTCATTTTACACCAAGTTGCTACTAATTATAATAAAACTTTCACTCACATTAACTTGTCCTACTCACCGTGTGTTAGAAAAAGCCAATGCACTATAATTAGTAACAAATTATGCGAAATGGAAGCTTCGAAACAGTTAAAATGACTGGTCTGGTAAATCTAGTATTAGTGAAGAACAAATTTTGGAGCTGGCTGTTCTTAAGTATGTGTTTACAATCCCCACGATATTTGAAATTTTGTATTCTTATTCTTCGTTGTGGTAAAATAATAATAATAATAATAATATAAAATATGTAACAAATAAAAAAAATCTGCTGTTTTATAAACGAATGACCCATGTTTTAGAATATTTTCCTCCAATATAGTAATAAATACAAAAATGCTAAACATCTCTCAAAATTATCCCCAAAAACTCATAACCTAAAGTAATGAATTCAAGAATAAAAATATTTAAAACAAAATTTCTGACAGTTAAGTAATGAAATGAGAGACCCTTGTCTGTTTGTCCATTCGTTCGTCTGTCCGGTATCACTTTTGAGGCTATAGTCTTATCCGAACAGAGCATTTTTCCTTAAAAAACCTTGGATAGGAAAACTCTTCCCATATTTCATTTCTTGATTTGAACAATTTTTACAAATTTGAATAGTTGAAAATGAACTATGATCTACAAGAAATTTACTTCTATATGAATCATAGTTTAACAGGCAGATTGACTTCGAACAAACTTAAATTAATAGGACTTTTGATTTAAAAAAACATCTATAGAAAGGACTTGCTTCTTTCTTGCTTTAATTATTTAAATGGTGTAAAATTTAAGTATGTACAATATTTAATGATATCAATAGCATCTGATTACAGTTTGGCACAGATTATAAGCGGAAAATTGAAACAAGACATTTTAACATTACAATTACAAAATAAGGGCATAAACATCAAAATTCTTTATGAGGGAATAGATTCGGAATGTTCTCGAATTATGATTTCATTAAAACTTTGTTATGATTATGATTAACTAGTAGACAATTTTTAGAAGTGCTAAATTCTCATCCTAATTAGTGATCTATTTTTGCTATTTATTTAACTTTTTTGTTAAAAGATGTAGCTTCAGATATGTATGCCGATCCAAAGAATTGCAGATCTTTCAATGCAAGATTCAGAATATTTTAAAACAGGTTTAGAAATTAAAAAAATGCATAAAAAATCATTATTGTTTCAAACTGATTTTCTGACATTAAATTTCATTGTAATTCTTTTAGTTTCGAAGTGAAGTTCTTGTTAAAGTAAATGGCTAAATTAGTAAACATAAATCTTGGGAAATTTTCTTCTGTTCTTTTTTTTCCCCATTTTGTTTGGTAAATTTATTAAACGTCACTTATAGCCTGCTATTTGCTTGAAACACCACATGTTTTCTTTCATTTTCTTCTTCTTTTTCTTTCTTTCTTTCTTTTTTCTTTTGTTCTTTTATAAATAAGATATGTAGGTGAGCCAACGCTATCTTTTGTAATAGTTCCAAAAATAAAAGAAACTCTTGAGTTACATCTTCGTAGTACATCACACAGAACAGTGGGAGGAAGGTGATCATTTGAAGAACAACATTTTTTCTGAAAAAGTTTCATTTAAAGCTGGTGATGAAAAAAAAATTAAATGCTATGTTTTTGTTACGTTCTACTGTGTTTAAGGTCAATAAATCTAATATTTTGCCTTCGATAACCGATTTAGAACAGCTGCTGCCACCGTCACTGCTTACATGACAGGGCGAACAGAAAAATATTTTAAGTCCATCATGGTCAATCCACAGGTGGTGAACTGATGAAAAGGCATTTGAACTCATTTCGAAAAATTTGGTACCGTTTTGTAGTTGAAAATTAATAACACTTTGCCACTAGTTTTACCGGACCAGTCATTTTGGCTGTTTTGAAGCTTCCATTCTGCATAATTTGCTACTAATTATAGTGCAACTTTCAATTGCATTGGCTTTTTCTAATACACGGTAAGTAGGACAAGTTAATGTGACTGAAAGTTTTATTATAACAAGTAGCAACTTGGTGTAAATTAAAGTTTAGAAATGGTTGGAAACGGCCTATTAAATCTAGTGTTAAAAATTTACTTTATGTGATTGTAACAAAACAAGAAGTTCCGTCTAGAACTATACGAGCCTACTTTCCCGTATTCACCGAATTCAAATTTATAATCTAGCTATCTCTCTCTCTCTCTGTCTTTCTCGTTTAACTTTAGTTCTTAATTGCTTCAAATATACCTTTTTCAACGGTTAATACATATTCATTCAATCATTATTTATTAAATCATTCATGTATTTATTAACTCATTTATTCATTCATTCTTTTGCTTATTCATTTAATCATTCAATAATTAAAAAATATTCTTGAAAATCCCGATCAAAAAATTTCATAGGAAAATAAGCTCGTTAGTTCTTTATGAACTTTCTATTTGTACATGTTCTACGTCATAAGAGCTTTCCGATAAAGTTTGTTCCAAGCAAATCGGTCCGTTAGATCAGAAATTATATAGGATTGAAATTTCCCCGTAGGCGGTATGTTAATTTTTTTTGAATTGTTCAAAAATGAACAAAAATTGTTCAAATCAATATTTCACGCCAAGAACTTCTTCCAGTGAGCTTGTTCATGGGAACTTATATCTTCTACTCAGAGTTTACATAATTTGCTTCATTTTCACCCATAGACGCTAATGTTAAAATTTTTTGAACTGTTCAAAATGGAACAAAAAATTGTTCAAATCATATGGAAAATATGGAAATGAGATGTCCTCCCCGAGATCTTTCCAATGCAAAAAGAATTTTTCCAATCGGACAATTCGTTCAAAAGTTATTAGGGGGGGACAGACCGACAGACCGACAGACAGACAGACAGACAGACAGACAGACAGACAGACCGACCCCCCCATCTCAAAACCCTACTTTCAAATTTTTTATTTTTCAATCTTTATTTAATTACTTAACTTATTTTTTACTTTTCTTGATTTCTAACGATATTTTCACGATACATTAAGCCTTCTTTCATGCTTTATTATTATTTTTTAACTTTTACGGGAAAGTAGGCTAAAAAGGGCATGTCCTTTTATCCCATTCATAAGAGAATGCGATTGTGTTATATTTCTCGTATTAGGCGTTTTATCGTTGTAGCGGTGTTCTTAATGAACAAGCTTATTGTATTCAGATTATTTATCTATTTAAAATCGACCTTGAAAACCGGCGTAACTAAGGAATACAAAACGTCTGAAGTCATTTTCTGAAAGTTACCTTAGGCAATACTTTGTGGCGGAAGAAAAATAACGAGACGAATCCTGATTGATTTGTACCTTGGTTACATCGTAGTCTCGGTTCAGCGCCTCGAACTAAATTTGCATTCGGGAACACTTTAAGAGCCTTGTACCAGAAACGTCTATTCAAGGTGCTCATTATAGAACAAAGTCACGTGCTCGCCTTTGTCGACAAGCGTACAATTGCAAAGAACTGGCTTATTCATTTATCCTGAACGAAAGGACAGCGATTCTGGTGTTCTAAAGAAACAATTGCACATTTCTAAAAAGTGTAGCCAATAATTTTCCGTACATTGTCGTGTTTGAAATGAAACCTGTGATGTTATCTCAGAGAATTTAGAGCGTTACGGAAAATGTGAGTGAAATTGTTTGCTAGAAATTTCCACGGTTCCAGACTTTTAAATAAAACTGCCATTATCCACGCTAAAATACTAGTAAGCTTTAAGCGAAAAAAAAATCATAAAAGAGATAGAAAATCCAGGCTCTTAGAAAATCCAGGGTTGTGCCAACACCCCCTGAACTAGAAAGCCTCTGGACTGCCTCTCGGAGAAGCGATTCCCTTCTCTCCGTGGGCCGAATTCGGAGGCCGAAATCTATTGCTTCTGCTGCACTGGCGATGAACTCACATTATTAATCAGATTGTTTTTGCAATCAAGCCATCAAATAACGTCCACTGAAGAATCTACTTGTAGAGCGCACATTTCCGAACAAATAAAATTAAGTTCTATATTAAAATTGATAATAAAAAATAATTGCTTTCTTATACTTTAAAAAACACTTTTATTAGAATAGGAAAATATTTTTGTGTTACTTATGATTTTTTTTTTTTTTTCTGTTTTGTGTTCTCATTGACTTTACTTTGTGGCAAAAGTATCGATGCTAAGTGTTAAATTTGAAAGAAAATCATGGGCACGTCCACTTTAAGATAAATTAGCGCGTTAATTTCTCCAAAATTCGAAAGATTAATGTTTTCAACATTATATATTAATTACGTTTTTATCTCTTGTAAACCTTAATCTCATGTTATACAAGTTAAGCACACACATAATCATTATTGTTATGCTCAGAAATGTCATTAAAAGTTCAAGATAAAATTGGAGATGAGATGTATAACGAAGTGCGGCTTTGTTTCCAAACTATTATACAAATAAATATTCTTATGTAATATACCGTGACATGTGACTGGAAAAGGGGGTACATTGAATTGTGACGTTTTGTGACAAAGGGGGGGGGGCTCATATACATTGAAAAACCGTGAAATCATTAATTTATAAATGATTCCAGTATCATAGCTTTTTCAATGTTTGAAACTTCTATTTCGGTGGGAATTTATGAATTACGCAAACGTAGCACGTGCAAAAATCAAAGAAACAATGCATCCACTTTCCTTTCAAATCCAGTTTAAAAAGTTTGAAGTTTATATTTTACAAGAAAATAAGACAAAGATTATGTTCAGACCTTTTGGAAATGGATTTAATTCTGTTCAATTTATTTTTGACTTTTTTTAGTTCTTTTTCAAAAAAAAAAAAAAAAAATAGCTTAATAATTTAGTGTTGGACATGATTTACCTCTGTAGTTCGCTTTTTGCTTCTTAGTAAATATTAATTTTTAGATCAGAGTGAAAAACGTAATTGCGAATTTCAATAATTTAAAACATTTCTTTTACTCGTCACACAGTTTCTTCTGTAGCCTTTAGAAGGAAAGATCATGGCTTAACACAAAGATGCCCTTAAAACATCTTTTATTTTCTAATAAAAGGGAATCTTCCTAATTCCTAGAATTCTGAGATGAGAGAGTCATAAAATGTCCTCTGCAAAAAGCTTCTCTTTTCAATAGCCCTTTTCTAATCACACAGTCATAAAAGACCACCGGAATAGAAAACGTAATTGGGGGAACCTGATAAGAACACTATGCAAATACTTTTTCTTCACTTTTGTTGGTTTCTTTTAGGAATGAAGCTTACAAGATTATTTTCAAGTGGTCGCATAGCGTTGTTCAGAAGTGACCAGGCACCTAGAAAATTATTTTTACATTAACAATTTAAAATCTACAGAAAGCTTTCCGTTATTGCTTGCTTTTAAATATTTTGCTTAAATTTATTATTTCATTTCAATTTGATTTTTAAAGTTTCAGTATCTAAACAACCATAGTCAAGATTTGCATTCATCACCCACAAGTGGGACATAAATAACTTCATAAATTTCAGGCATATTATTAAAAACTATATGAAAAGGGATGTTTTTCCTTGTATGGAAATGAACAAACATTAGTGTTAAAATATTGAGCTTAAATAAAACATAAGCCTTCAATATATCTTGATAGATATCAATGTATCAAAAATAACACTTCTAAAATATTTAAAATTGCAGTTCTACTGTAGCAATCCTGTTTCGTGAAAAGTAGAGGTGAATTATCTGAATGCAGTAAATTATTTTCGAATTGGAAATATTAATTTTTTTTTTTCCGTACTGAGTAAGTATATAAATATGTTGAGCTCATTCTGCAATTTCTGATGGCATCTTTTTGTTTTTTTGCAAAGATTTCCTGCCGAAATCCAGTTATGTCTAAATTACGAATGCTATCGGCTGACGAGCGGGGTGAAAATCGGCCTACGGACATTGCGCAATAGTTTCAGTCCGGAGGCTTTCTAGTTCAGGGGGTGTTGGGTGTGCCCTCTTCCCGAGCGATGGCACACTCCCGTAAAATGCTGTAGACCCCTACAAACAAAATATCAATGACCCCCCCCCCCCAAAAATCAACCATAACCCTACAAAAAGAACCCTCCTAAAAATGTCGATGACGCAGTCTGCCCCTAGAGCTTCTCCCCCACCCGGTGGGCATCCCTAGAAAGCCAAAATCTCTATTTTCCGTATGTGGCTAATCGTTTGACATTTCTGAAATTCATTCTCATCAAAACTGTATTATGCCATAGAATCAGTAAAGCATCAACAAATATGAATAATAAAAATAATAAAGTATAAATTATGTTTTCCATGTATCTAAATTGCCAATTATAGTATTTTGTATCCACAATAACAAACATAAATGTAAGGCAATTATACCGTATGTTTATATTTAAGCTTCATCCAAGTGGCACAAGCAACAACAACATTCCTTATAATTGCACTGTAGTTAAGTTTTGCTTTAGAAAAATATACAAATGTAAATACAAGCTAATAAATTTGAAATGGTTACAATTAAGCAGGCAGTAAATATAAAATAAATTCACTGCATCCTTAGCTGTACTTCATTCAGTTAATTGTTTCAACAAAGAATAAAAGATTGACAGATCAAAGCTTAACAAATGGCTGTAAGGATTCCCACCCCGGATAATTTTGCTTTGCATCAAAGCCTAATCTTGAGTATAAATCAACGTAGGCTCTAGTAAATGGAAAAACGTTTATTTTCTGTTTTAAAAATCGAGTTATATTCCGATTCAAATAATTGACTAGCTGAATTGCTTTATCTGCTATTAAAAACTCATTCAACGTTTAAATATTCTCCTTTTTTATTTAAGAATATTTTCCCGTATCATGTGTTTTTATTCATTAGCCGCAAACAGCTAGGAATACGCAATTAGCTCTTGATTCGCTTTCTATGAATTGTTGCAGCATACATCAATAAAAAATTAATTTCCAGCAAAACGTGCTGAAAATAACCTAAAACACAAATTACTCTTTTAATTAATAATTCGTCAGAAATAGGACTCCTCGGTGTGCAACTTCGGCAAAAGTACACCTGTATACCAAAGTTCATGTTTCGATTCATGTTTCGAAGCTTTACCGCTTTCCAGACGCTCACCACGAACAAACTCCATATTTTATGTATAGATTTTACACATGGTTTATTAGGTTCCCCAACATTATATCCACTCCTTTCCTTACAAGAGGGCGCACAACAAACACGAGGAATTACAAAGACTTTTTTTATAGATTTTAATGAAAAAAAAATTGTGGAAGATTTAGTATTGACATGGCAGTTACTTTAACGTGATTATTTCAGAATCAAGCGGACTAATTCACCAGTCATCACATAAGCTCTTATTTCTAAAGGAAAATAGCTGACTATGTTGGACGTAGTTAATGGGACAGCATATTTCATGCAGATTTTCCATCATTTAAAAATTTAATTCTTCTTACTTACATTTGAACTGAACAAATTATTAACGCGTTTTTGTTTCCTCCTGAGGCGGTTTATGCATATGGTCCGACTTTCTAAATGTCTTATTTTCTTCCAATACTTTTTTTTTCTACTGACAATCTTAGTTTTTTTTATATATAATGGGGTGAGATGGGTGCGGGGGTTATTTACTTATACACCCTACGAATGAACTAGTTTAAATCTGTTTTGCATCAAAAAGAGCATCAACATTGATTGAAACTAGGGGAGAAGAGCATAATCAGCAGGTAAAACTCCATAACTCGAGTTTTGAGATGTTACCAACTTGAACTTTCAAATCGTTGTAAAAAATATCGAAAATCATTTTAAAGACTCATAAATCCTACAGTTGGTTTACTGATACAATGTTTAAATGTTATAATTGTTGTATATAGGGGTCTTCCACCTTGTACCGTCCGAAGGCAACATCAATAAGTTCATAAAGATTGGCGGGCTGTACATCTGTCGAATAAGTATCGCAGGCAGAAAATTAAAGAGTGGAGAAGGTAGTAACACATTCCAATAAGATGGGTGGGGTTAGCGATACTTAATTTGCGTATTTTCCCAAATGAATAAAGTTCGATGTAAGTCGAATCAATAACACTCTTTTTTTGACTCTTATCGCACTTCACAACGTAGCAGGTGTGACGATTCTTATTTGCCATGTTCGTGAAGCAAGTTGTCATACAGCGTTCTCTTTTCGTTGTGAGCGAAATTCTGAATAGATTTCGGCCTCTTTCTTCTCTTTTCTATCCACCTCCCCCCATTTTTTTTTCTTAATATTTTCTCGACTGTTTCGTTTTTATTTTATCGAAGAAATTTGACGAGCCTCTAAAATATCTTCAGATTCAAATTCACTGCAGAATATATATATATGTTGTGGACTTAGTAATTTTTACCATAAACGATATCGCAGTACTTTATCCAAAGGTAAAGAAAAAATAAAATTTAATGCAAATGGAAACAAATTACATTTCTTTTTTACATGTTTTTGGACAGTATATATTGCGAGTTCGCTCAAGGAATGTTACATTTTTTAAAACATAGCAAAATGTATAAATGTAGAACTCTATTTGTTTATTTATTTATTACTTTTTAAATAGCATGTTGTATTACTTTGATAATTTTGTAGAATAGTTATCATTTATCATTATCCATAAATTATTATAGACATTTTACTATGACGGACTTCCTGAAATTTTAAGTACTTTTTGCGTAGCTCTTTAAATCGGAATCTCCCTCTCACTTACATATCGCATTTAAATCTCAGTTTTGCATGCCTATCATTGTCAAATCTATTTTTGAAGATTCAGGTGATGCGGAAAATATATTTCCTACGAAGATGGCATCAGGAATCAGCTCGCCCGTCTTTAGTTTATCAGAGCGCAGAGGTCATCATTGCTTTAAAAACTAGTTGACTTCCGAAGCATTGCATGAGAGATAGAAATTTTGTTTTATCGGTCTGATTTAAATTTCTGTTGACTTTAAAGCGTCATTAAAGCATATTAAAAAAATTAACATGTTAGTGTTATACTAACACCATGAAAGCTTATCAGAAGCACGTGATTACTCTGACGTATTTTGTGTAAAACATAAAAAAAGAGGAAATAATATTAACTTAATTTGGTTGGATACTGATTAAAAGGGTCAAGTTTAGGTCATGATTTCAAAATATATAAAATTTAAAAGTATAACTTTGGTGCTTTTTGGAACAGATTCTTTCTTTTTTAAGGAAATCAAGCATATATATTTCTCCTTTTTTGTAAAGAGTTCATATATAATTTTTATTATTAATGTCAAACATTATATAACATCTTCGAACTGTATTCTACAAAAATTTGAAAAATTTGAATTAATTACAAAAATTGAAAATTTTAAATACAAAAATTGAAATTGTTTGTGAACATAATACGTCTTTTACTTTGAGCAAGGACATAAAATATAAATTTCTAAAAATTAAATAGTTAGAACTTAAAAAAAACTTTCATATTATTGTTTCAAATATGTCATATGATAATATCCATGTCGTATTATTACGCGGCATGTGAAACACTCTTTGAGTAGCCATGTGGCTGTTATACTCCCGGCTAAATTAAATTCCTAGTGCAATTTCGCATCAACAGAGTCCAGGTGCTTCCCTTTCAGGAAAAAAAACTGAACGCCGAAATTCTCATACGGTGGTGGTGGTACCACGCTCATTGTGGTATCACTGAAAGAGAAGGTACCAATCTCTGGGGAACGGCCTTGGTCTGCAATGGTGGTAAGTCAAATGCAGCTCATTGGGAGAAAAAATTCAAATCCTACCATCGGCATGTATTTAAAAAAATAATGTTTGTCAGTCCTCTTTGCTCCAACAGCTGATTTCTTTTCAATATCAAACTTTTTTTTTTCTTTCTCTAAAGAAATAATAAGATACCTTCTGCAACCTTAGAAAAATTTGGCCACAATACAACTATGAAATCTAATATCAACTATGGGCAATTTAAGATTCTGTTATTGTTTTCTTACTGGGCTGTCGGAAAACAAATAAACAACAGTGTAAGAAACAAAGCCTTTTTTTCCGTCACTTTCTCTCAACGCAAAACAGGGTCACCTGACCGTTAGACAACAGCCCCATCACAATGGACTTAACAGAACATCATGCAAACTGACTCGGCCAACTTCAGACGTCGCAGAAATTTTCTCAACCATTGTTTCTTCTGCCCTGCTAAGCCTGCTTCAATTGCGGAAACAGCAGTACAATGAGAAAAGATGGGATATGATGATAAGATGACTGCCCATTTCCGAATTTTTAGTTGCATTGCTGCAATCGTTTTACCTCTTTATATGCTTTGGTAATTTACAGATAGGGAATATGTGCTTTTCCTCAAAGGACATTAAAGGGAAAAACAAATCGTTGCAGATTTAATCGAGTACAAACAATTAACAATCAAAACTTGCTAACAGGAAAAATTGGCGAAGTCTTTTTTTTTTTTCTTAGATAGACTAAAATTGTTTAATTTTAAACGAATTTCCGGTACACGAAAATAGATTTCACGAATAATTTACGTTGCAATGGGACCTTAACCTTTTAACAGGTCTTTTTCTCCTAGCCTTTTTGTCCCCTCTTCCTTTTTTCCCCTAAAAATATTACTCTCGCAACCTATCTGTTGCATTGTTCCCATGCATCATTTTTTAACATTTTTTTAAAATGTTCAAATGTTATTGCTTTATGATAGTTCTGATGATTATGGATATAAAATAAAATTGAAAACTTTCTTCGATTGGCTACAAAATAGTCATCAAAAGTAAATAAAATGTACATCAAAAAACATCAAGAAATGCTTTATTATGTAGTAAATTGGTGAAGGCAATGTGCAAAATATCTTTGATATACAAGGGCGTACATAAACGTAATATCAAAAATATACATGTCTTTTAAAGAGCCTTGAGTCTTTTTTCCTTAAAACTTTTGTGACCCACAGTCAACAGCACACTAAAGAGAAATTTATTGTTTCATTTTCTCGCATTTAAGCTCATAAATACGGGTAAACCGATAAACATACATCCTTAAACGATAAAATAAGCCTTTATCACAAACTATGTATTTAGAAACACACAAAAAATGCATTTAAAATGATAATAAAACTTTTCTTTTCTTCCCCTGAATTTAGAAAAAAAGTCTGATTCGTATTAGAATTTCTTTGAATCTACATTCGTATAAAGAAAGAGTAAAGTGAAAAAGAAATAAAGTTAAAGAAAGAAAGTAAAAATAATTATTTGGCGAGTTCTGGGTCAGAAAGCTATCATAAAAACAATTGATAGATTTATTTATTGAATGAAGACAGCGAAAGAAGTAATTGAGTCTGTAAAATATTAAACAAATTTGATTGTCATTGTTTTTCTTCACGTCACCGCTAATATGGCTAGGGAATAGATTGCATAATTTCCAGAAGGATACTTAAAAAGTTGAAACTTAAAAAAGTTTATCTTTGTACAGAAATGATGAAAGTGTGTATTGATAAGATAGTTCTTTTAAAACTTGAAGTTTGTTCTTCTACTGTTACTTGTGTGTTTAATTTTTTCAGCTACTAAAAAGTTTGTTCTAGTTTTTAGAGCTTCCTATTTCCTGGTAACTAAGTCTATTGCAACGGTAACGAATTAAAGTATTATAACAGTAATTAAGCAAAACATTAAACCAGAGGCGATTCCGATCCGAAATTTCCGAAAATTTTTGAGAACCTTGTCCGGAAATTTCTCAATTAATTAATCGTAAGACTTGTTTGTCGATACTGAGTTGCCAACTCTGGCTTGCACTGTTTTGCCTTTTAAAATATTACATCATACTTTTTAATGTTATTAGCAGAATAAAAAGAGTAACGCGTCATTAAAATAAACGAATAAATATTTTTTGAAATTCTCACATTTGTGTCTCAACTAATTCAGATGTAGAAGAGTAAAACGAGGTGTTAAGAAACATTCCTTTTTTTTAGTTTATGCCATGTTCCATTTTACCAAGTTAGTAAATACAACAGTTTTGTATACAATCAGGTCGAGAGAATAATGCTTATCTATCCAATCGCAACAGATCTTTTGCGTCCAAAATCGATTTTAACTAAGGAGCATAACTTTAATAAGCAATGAACCAATTAGTCTGACTCATTGTCTAGGCGTAAATTTTCCTATTGTTCATCGAAACAATTCCGTGCCTTAATCATGTTGCACATTTCGTACTTTAATTGGCCATTGCTCTAAATACTCGACCGTTTAAATTAGGAGGGGTCTTAAACCTTTTACGTCCGAGGGATACATCCATTAGCTCGAAAAGATCGGCGGGCCACACCATAGGCGATTCTCAGTTTAAAATGATTCTGAACAACTATACACCACGAAATATGCGCTGGTCATTTTTGAGATTTTTTCACTTGTGGACCATTAATAAACCTATAAAACTATCATTAATGTTTCGACGGCATGGCCCTTTCAGCTCTAATTAGGGGGGTAGAGCCATATGAAAGTCCCTCCTAAACTGGAGATATGAAATTGTGACAGTATGGGGTGATTCTCCCCCGGGAAAATTTTGAAAACTATACGAAACTTTTGCATTTTTAGGCCTTTGGAGACGCATTTGGGATTGCAAAAATATTAGGAACAAAAAAGCAAGCGAAAACTTTTTAAATTTTAAACGCTTTTACTCATAAAAATACTTATAGAAATGCAGAACAAAATAAGCATTTTTTTAAATCCAGAGGGCAGCCTCCACTCCCCTTCTTACTAATGCTCACATCGAAGAGCCACTGGCTGCCTTCTTAAATGACATTTACAAGCTCCACCCCGCCTCTACACAAAAGGATGCTTTGAAAATTGGTAAAAGAAAAACTATTGTATTGTTTGAGCATGGCATCAATTAGATTTCACTATCACAAGCTCCACCCTCCCCGCACCCCTTCCCTAAAGGATTGTTTGAAAATTTGTATGAGAAAACTATTGTATTGTTTGAACATATCATCACTTATATTTCACTGTTGCAAGGGGAAATGACCTCGATTTTTTTGAAATGTAAATTTTGACATTGCAAAATTTGCCGCCTCCTAAAACTGCCTTCTCAGAGCAAATGTCTCAAAGGTTTATATTGGGGAGGAGGGGATGCATGGTGGTAGCCCAGCCCCGAAGAACCAACAAAATACATGCGATGATATTGCGATGAATGTGATATTTTCAAGGCCACCACAGACCCTCTTATATATATATATATATAAATGACGAGTCAGTTTTTAAACAAGAAATATATGTAAGTTTTTCTCTCCATACTGATTTCCCCCTACGCATGTGTGGAAGAGTCTTTTCTTTTTTAAACTGTGTTGCAGCAATCGGCCGTTTTCTTTTCCTTTTTATTTTATTTATTTATGTTTTTTTTTTTAAATTTTCGTTTTTAAATTATTATAAAGGCTTGTGGGTCACGGGTTGAAGACCCCTAGTTTAAATGCTTCTAAATGTGCATTATCCTTTTTAAACGCTTATGAGATCCATGAAAAAGAAATCAATGGATAAAACTATCTAAATTGCAAAAGCCTTTTTTTTAGTTACTTATTTAAAAACCGTACTTATGTTATTTATTTATTTTTAATGCTTACTGTTAAGCATCATATTAATCATTAAAGAAGTTCGTTGAGTACTACATCCGTCATTCATTCTCTCATAATATTAGGCGCTATATTTTAGTCCAGCTGCAAAAGATATTTTAATAAGGACATTTTTAACAGAGCAACACCTAGGTAAACTCTTTTTAAAAAAAAAAGTTTAGGTTTTTCCATTTACCAATGCAAATAAATATTTAAGATTATTTTAATAGTCACAAATTAATCATTTTTAACTAATATTTTACAGCTGGTGGCTTAGGTAAGGCTTACAATTAGGTCTTTAATCTAAAATAAACTAACTTCTCACCCCTCCCTTTTTTTCCGTCTCAAAGTAAAAGAAGGTTCACCAACAGACGCACACACGCACACATATGTACTGAATAAAAACCCATTGTAGAATTCAACACACGTCTAAGCCTTTTTCCAATCATGTTTTACTGCCAATGTGTCTAAGAAGTAAGACATAAAACTTTATCGTATTTTTTCAACCCGCTAATAATCCAAAAAAGTTATATTAAATGCTATCAAACTTTTTTGCACTCTATAATTTTGATAATTACAGCAATCCTAGGACAAAATGTTCCTGTGAATATAATGACAAAAGTAGCTCGAGGACAGATATTTTGTTTTCCTTGTGCACGAAACACTCCAGTACTTCTAGTCTTCGATTTATATCTAGGCGGCGTCTTTTACCTTACCGCGTTCAAGAAAGAAGAGCGTATCAATCACTCCACATTTCATAGTAATTGAAACGTCTACCTGCAATTGCATTCCAACAAGTTGAATATAAAATTTGCCAGGTGGTGGACATCAAAGAAGGAGAGATTTGTTACTTTGCTTCTACCCGAATCAAATTGAGTATCTCTCAACTGACTATATTAGTAATATCCATGACGGAGGAAAAAAGAGCTAAAGAAATATCTCAATAATTATTATGTAGTGGTCTGTTCGCTTTAATGTTTTTGAGTTCACGTTTTTTCATCCTTTAATTAAGTTTTCTTTTGCATTGATATATTTGATGTCTCGATTGTGTGCTTCTATATTTCTCTCATATTCTTTGGAATGTTAGGATGTTTTTTTTTTAATTTTTATTTTTATTTTTTTTTTTTTTTTTGTATGTGTGTGTGAAGTTAGCTCAAAATTTTTGTTTGTAAGCTTACCTGTTGATTTATTGTGAAAAAATACTTAAGAACTCAATGTACGCTAGACTCCAATTTATCCGGTTTGTGACTATTCCGTCCTAGTCTTTTTTCCGTTTCCGATCTAGTTTTATTCCTCCGTATATAAGGCCTAGTGCTGGTCACATTCTACGTGGCTTGAGAGAAATGGAGGCATTGTACTAAATATATATTTTAAAATTATTTCTTGTTATTTTTAAAGGGATGCGTATATATTGGTTATTAACCATTGCAGACCTAGTGTAATCCCAGAGATTGGTACCAACTCTTTCAGCGCCACCACAAGGAGTGTGATACCAATGCCTCAATTTGTTGATGCTCAGTTTCCCCCTAGATAGCAGCATCTGAAATCTAATTGATGCAAACTGCACTAGGAATTTAATTTAACCGAGAGTATCCAAGCCAAACGGATACTCAAGGGATCTTTAACATGCCGCCCAATCCTACGACATGGGCGCTGTCGATTTTCTGCATCTTGAAAATCCACCGACGTGGGCCTATTTTGATCCGCCGAACTTGGTCGTACGAGGCCTGCGCCTTAACACTACGCCACCCTGTCGGCGTTGCGTACTAAATATAAAGAAAATAAATGCTTATTATAATATTGGGTTTCGGTATAAAAACTGTGTTCTGATATTTGATGGGGCAAATAAATGAGTTAGAACTGTAGCCTATCTAGTTTTTTTATTATCCAGCTTGCCCTTCCACCATGTTAGAGAGGATACTCGGGAATCTATTGTATTTATTACTGGCAAAGTTACACGTCTTTGCTTGTGACAATAGTATCATTGACGGTTAAAAATAGGTAAAACATTAAACCAATCCGATCCGAAATTTCCGAAAATTTTTGAGAACCTTGTCCGAAAATTTCTCAATTAATTAATCGTAAGGCTTGTTTGACGATACTGAGTTGCCAACTCTGGCTTGCACTGTGTTGCCTTTTAACATGTTACAGCATACTTTTGAATGTTATCAGCAGAATAAAAAGAGTAACGCGTCATTAAAATAAACGAATAAATATTTTTTGAAATTCTCACATTTTCTCGCAAATGAGCGAGTGAGAGCAAAAAACTACCGAAATATCGCTTTGAAAAGCAAATTTGTATTTTGAGAAAAATTACAGCGTTATCCACGCCTTATTGCGAATTAGTGTACTAAATTTGGTATTAATCTATGGATTTGAATAGCAAATGGACACATTTGAATTGTAGTCTTTTATGTTGGTTATTTTGGTATCAACTGTATGCCAGCGTTTTATGTAATATTATGAACTTAACAACTTAAATTGGGATGCATCGATTAATCGGAAATAACTGGTAATCGACCGTAAGTGCCACTTTACCTTGTGTTTATAATTAGATGATTTTTCTTACAGATCAATCGGAGAAAAAATTATTAAAAAAAGTATTTTAAGTAAAAATTAAAATTAGTTTTAGTATGTATGCCAAGAACAAGAAACAATGCTGATTGAATTTATCAATGAAAAAATATAGTTTTTTGCGAAGTGGCGATGCCATTTAATATGAAAAACGGAGAAAAACTCCGTTGATGAACCAATATTAAAGAATGTTCACAGCTGATACTCACTTGACGCTGTTATAAATAATGGAATCTGTACTTTTAAGTTATAATGCAAAAACATGAGCATTTGAGTGTTATAAGAACATAACCTATTTCATATTAGGATCATTTGAAATTTATTCCTGTGCTAAATATCCTTCCATTTCTATAGATAATGCTGGTGCGCTAAAATGATTCAGTGGTAATTTTCTCAAATAAGTAAAATTAAGAACCTATGAACTCAACTCTCCAGGTTAAAAATTTAAAATTCTCATGTAAACAAATACCAGCGCCAATCAAAGAAATAAAAACATAACCAGGTTTATCTCAAGTGACACCCTTTACTTTTTTCTTTCACGGTGGCTATAAAACTGATTAAAAAAAACACATCGACATCTCCAAACGGTTAAAGTTGGTTTTTCACAGAAAA
The DNA here is from genome assembly GCA_038502835.1 of Octonoba sinensis. Lineage (NCBI taxonomy): Eukaryota > Metazoa > Arthropoda > Arachnida > Araneae > Uloboridae > Octonoba > Octonoba sinensis. The sequence continues at coordinate 103,035,642 of CM076602.1, read as the reverse complement.
AGCATAAATTTTAAGTGAACATCACATGGAAATTTTATATTTGCTGTAGTGAAACTTGGGTTCATGGCAAAACAGCAGAGACAGATTCCTACGAACCTCTAATATAAGACTAATAAATCATATGACTTATGTTAGAACAGGGGGTCTCCAAGCTACTGCCCGTGGGCCAAATCCAGCCCGCCAATGTCATCAATCCTGCCCGCTACAGGTAATGGCTTATCTTTGTTATTATTAATGTGATAAGTTGGATAAATTGAAGAACAGAATAACAATAACTCGGTTTTATTTACTTGGAATTTTTCTACTTTCCTTGGAGTCTTGGAAAGTTTGGAGTCGCCTGTATTAGAATACGATAGCAAGAAATATGTCTGTAAAGATAAAATATAAAACAGCGAAACTCGACCTGCTGTTCACGGACCGCATGCGGCCTATACAGCTTTGTGAGCAAAAGCATTGTGATAAAGGCCTTTGTGAGTAAATGCTTTGTGAATAAAAGTGCAATGGAAGCATTCAAAGAGCTTGAAAAAGCGATGCAAACCTTTCTTTAAACAGGTACACTCTAAAACAGCACTTTCTTTCGTTTCTAAAACAATTTCAGTTTGGTTTGAACCTAAAAAAATCGTTTGTTAAATGAAATTAGAGACATTTATAAAAGAAACGCACAATTACTTTTATTTCGTGGTGCACGTATGCGGCTCGAAAGATGAAAATGTTCAATACCTCTGGCTTATAATATAAGTAAATAATAAGGCCCAGAGGAAGGCTTTAAAAATAATAAAAACCTGTAAAGATTAAGGGCTGTAGCAACGCCGGCAAAAATAAGCCGAAATAGCAAAAATCTCAACATTTTCCTAAGATATTGAAAATAATTTATTGATACATAAATTTACTTTTCCAGAATATATTGTGTAATTTTTGAATGAATTTATCAAGAATTTTTGACCTAGATATCACCATTCTATAAAGTGGAAAATCTTGTTCTAACGTGCCCTTGTGGAGGGTAGTTTTGAATACACCAGAAGTACATTTTAACAAGTGTATAACTAATACAATACGCAAATGTACACGGTAAAAAATCTATTGCACAATAAAGTTTATAGTTAGCAATTAATTAAGGGGAATGTATGGCTCTTTTACATATGTTTTCCCTGAAATCTTTTGAAAAACTTTAAGAAATATAATATTTGTTCGTTTTCACAGACTACTGGCTTACTTACCTCTGGAAAGCTTCTTTCTTAGAGAAGCATGCATTAAGACTAATAATGAATAAAGTTTAGGCAAAAGGTGTAAAGAAAGAGAATGAAAGAAGTTTGATAAAGCTAATTAGGTTTATTATTTATCTCTGTGATGTAGGTTCACACAACTATGACCAAAGTAAAGAATAATTAGAAACAGCAAAATTGTGGCAGTTTAATGGGTGAAAACAACAGAATATTAGTGCTATGGTATGATATGCGCGTTATTTTACTAAAGTTTAATGAAACAAAAAATGTCCACCAAAAGTTTACCTCCAATCGCATTGTGAATTCTTAACGAAGTACCAATTACTGGTAACTGGTAGTTAGATCCTCACTTTTCTTCTGGAGATGTTTATCAAATTACCATGAAACTTGATAGCTTAAGCAAAAGATACCGCCTAGAAAATTTCCATATTTCTCATCTATACAAGATGCCGACCCAGATCTCATCACGTGGCGTGCACGGGCTGCCACCCATCCGTGAACCAGTTTGAACAGATCCAAGCTCCCTAATTGAACAGAGCTGACAGTATGTTATGTTTTATGGCGGAAGCTGCGTCACCATCTAAATGAACCAGGCGATAAAAATATTTAAAAATTGATTTACAAATACAATTCAGGTTTTTATGACTATCAAGCTTGAGCGGAAAAATTGGCCATTTGCATACGAAATCGTAGTGATTGGGAACTAGAACGAAACCTTTCATAAATAGACTGTTTCTTCGGTCATCGTGGAAGAGCAGCTATATACTATCTTCAAACAGAGTGATATTTTAAGGATTTATTTTAGTTTTTTCTTTGTGTTAGTATTACTGAATAATGTTTTTAGTATGTTATTTAAAATTAGCAATTCTATTTTAAAAGGGCGTTATATTTACACAATATAATGGAAGGGGGCGTATTGTTTGAAATTGATTTAATAGCAGAAAGCTTCTTTTTGCCTGCAACTATGGGGTCAACTATGGGTTCAACAAATAACGCAAAGTTTTAAGGAAGAAAAATGACAGAAAGAAAATTTTGGATTTTGTCGTTGTTGTCGTGTTTTCGCGCGAAGTGAGGAAGAATGGGTGCGCTGCTCTTGAGTCTAAGGTTGCCTTATAGGCAGGAATCCCACTTCCGCCCTTTTTTGAGAGGTCTCTTAATTTTCGAATTAGCTGCCAGATGAAACACCGTCACCCAAAATTGCCACCTTAGAAGTATCGTTTCACTTGGAGGACATTGGAGCCACGACGGATTTAACGTGCACCAGCTCCTATTAGCGTACAGGGTCTCGAAGCAACCCGCCGCGGAAGGTTGTCACCCTCCCAGACCACTGACCTCAGTCCCTGTTGCTCCCCTTTCAGTGCTCTGCGAGAACCGAGCTTCTACCAACTGGTCCACTGCGGGTCACTTTTGGATTTTTGTTACATTAAAACCATGACAGCCGACAAGAACAGCTTTATTTCATATTAAAATTAAATTTTTAAAATTGTTCGTCCACGGACATGATTATCTTTTCACACAACATGATGAATAATGGAATACTGACTAAAGTAAATATATAATTGGGAAAACTAGAGAATATTCAGACAGTATTAGATAGTATGGGTGTCAAATTTGATTTTATTATACTTAAAACATTTTAGAATTATCTTCTAACTTACTAATATTTTTCTTTATACTGAATAGTTTCTACTGCTGTAAATAGGCAAAGATTTGTAACTATTCCAAAAATTTGTAACTTTCTGTTCAAAAAATTTTTAAAAGTCAGTCATCAATTACGAAACTGCAAACAGTTCAGGAAGCAAAATGTGTAAAAACAAATAAATTAAAATAATTTTCGAAGTCTTACAATCTATTTTAACAATGTTTGTGTGTGTGTGTGGCAACTGCACAGCCTCCCTCCTCACAGAACACTTAGTTTTCCCTTGTTTTAAGTATGTAAGAATGTGTGTAGCCTTGTCTTTAGTGCCTAAACTTAAACCTCTATCCCTTTGCAACTCGGATTTATTTGATTTTTTGGTTTCGAGATAATAATAAAAAAATAAAATACACGTATTTCAGGATTTGTAGTATAAAAAAATTATTTTATTTATATTGTTTAACCTCTTATCTTAACAACTCGGATTTATTTGATTTTTTAGATTTGAGATAATAACAAAACAAATAAAGTACACGTATTTCAGAAGAAAATTTTACTACTTTATTTCCTAAATGTATTTTTAAAAAAATTACATAAACAGCGGTCAAATGGTATGCTGCTTACAGTCTACGCAGGGATACACAGAGTTAAGTAATCTTCTCCAAGGCGCCACTGTTGCTAGATATGCTTAAATATGTTGCTTTGATGTAAGTAATTTGAAGTGGTCACAAATTTTCTTACTGTCAAATGCAATGTATCTGGTTTCAGCCCACTAATAGAACTTTATGACCTTGACAGAGATCTCAGTCATAAGTCATTGAACTAAATTCATTGCCTGAGAAGATTTCATTTCTTTTCATCAGTAAGATTAATTGTAATCGATGTGATATTAAAAGGACTCGATAAATGAAAAAAAATACAGCTTGAAAGGAGGCAAAACAGAAATAAAATGAGAAGTTTCACACTTGAGTTCGTAATAACGAACCTCCAAAAAGCACTGGGCTATTAAAGGTGTAGAAAGCTTCTGATAAAGAAACTGAAACAAATGAGCGAAACTCATTTCACCGTAAGTGGGGCATCAATCTATATACAGATCGTAGGCTGAAAATGAAAAACACGTAAATAAAAACTTGTTGTCCTCGATAGGTTTTAAGTGAAGTGTTAGGTCGTAAGGTTGTGGCCTACTTCTTATAAACCTTGCCTTTTTTTTTACCTTACTCAATGCAAAACTGACTTTCGGCTCTTTGCTAGTGTATGGTTTCGTTCTCTTTTGTATTGTTGCGCGTAATCATCAATTACTAATGGCTTTCCCGCAGCTTTAAAATGCTTTTTTCTCAGATCCTTTTTCATTCATCTAAATTCCAGTTTAGAATAACTTTGACCTAGTGTTAGTGCTTTTCATACTCGCATAAAACGCTGAGATGTCGAAGATTTTTCGTCTTACGTGTTTATCTTTCTAACATGCACAACTTGAAAGTAAATAAATACCGCATTCGACTCGCCTTACAACAACTCTGCGTTACAACGACTGAATGCGTTATGACGACGTTTGAAAGAGAGCAGATTGACTTCCGTTTGAGATATCGTTGTTTCATATTCGATAAAATGACCGTGAAGAAAAACGATTCTTGATATAACGACCCGCACAACGGGTCTGAACCAGACACATAAAGATTATCCCATTTTGAAAATTTATAATGTTGCATTTATTTGATGCAGAAAAAAGAAAAAATATTAATTCAAACTTTCAAAATTAAAAAATGACAGCTCTTTTTTTCAGAAGTGGATTTATTCATTCAATCATTAATCCATTCAAAGGTACCCTTAAAAGTCCTAAAATTTCATAGGAAAATAGACTCGTTTAGTTCTGGTTGAACTTCGTATCTCTACATGTTCTACGTCTTAACATCTTTCCGATAAAGTTTGTTCCAAGCAAATCCGTCTGTTAAAACAAGATTTATATAGGATTGAAATTTCCCCGTCGGTACTAATGTTAAATTTTCTTTGAACTGTTGAAAAATGAACAAAAAATGTTCCAATCAAAAAAAAGAAAAATCACGTCAAGAGCTTCTCCCAATAAGCTTGTTCGTAGGAACTTGAAACTTGGACCTTAACCCCACAGCTTCCATTATTTGCCCATAGGCGCTAATGTTAAGATATTTTGAGCTGTTCAAAATTGAAAGATATGGAAATTAGATGTCCTCACCGAGATCTTTCGAATGCAAAAATAATCTTTCGAATCTGACAATTCACTCAAAAGTTATTAGGGGAGCTGACAGATCGACAGAGACATATTATTCCCATCTCAAAACTCTACTTTCAATTTTTTTTTATTTTTTAGTCTTTATTTAATTATTTCACTTATTTTTGACGATATTTTTACGATACATTAAGCTTTCTTTCAATTTTTTTTTTCTTTTACGGGAAAGTAGGCTAAAAAGTGAATGAATAAGTTGATGATCAATCAACTGATGAAAAACATCAAATTGATGTTTTTTTTCACGACTCTAATAATGAAGAGTCTTTTGATTTGCATCGTAGTTAATTTACACGATAAATTAATTGATTGACGAAGCATCCAAAAGCAAAAGTGAATGACTTTATACTTATGTTTAGTTTCTGAGATAATTTACTATAGAAAATATTAAGACAGTAATTTGTTATATTAGCAGATTTAAGGATATAGATAGTGATACAGAGTCTTATCATGTTCAGTTTATGAGAAAGGACAAAAAGGAAAAATTTCATTTTTCACAGGAAAATGTCTTTATTGTATAGTAATAAACAAGAAGTTCCGTCTAGAACTATACGTGCCTACTTTTCCCGTATACACCAATATCAAATCGAACTTCTAGCTATCTCTTTCTCCATTTAGCCTTAGTTCTTAATTATTTCAAATATACCTTTTTCAACGGATAATACATATTCATTCATTCATTCACATATTCATTTATTCAGTCATTCATTCGGAAATACCCTTAAAAATCCAGATAAAAAAGTTTCGTGGGAAAAATACGCTCGTTTAGTTTAGTACTTGGTAAAAGTAATACTATTAAAAATACCCTCCAGAATTCAGCTTTCAACAAGTTTTAAATTAGACAACGTTTTTTAAATTTTTTTTTTTTTTTTTTTTTTTTTGCGTAAAAATTTGTATGTGAACCTAATTTCGGAAACTGCTTTTTTCGGGGGAAGAGCAGAAAGATTAAATATTTTATTTTTTAATAAATATTTACATCACAGTTACACTTTTTCAAATTAACTTCTGAATGTTGAAAAAATATCTAAGCAACTCCAATTCCCAAATCCTACAGGTCTCCGAAGCATTTTTTTTTTTTTTTTTTTTTTAACAGTTAACTACATATCTTAAATTAACCTAAATGAATTAATCTTTCTGCTCTTCCCCCGAAAATATCAGTTTCAGAAATTAGGTTCATATGCAAATTTTTACGCAGAAAAAATTAAAAACGTTGTCTAATTTAAAACTTGTTGAAAGCTGTATTCTGAAGGGTATTTTTAATAGTATTTTTCTAGTTGATTTAACTAATTGTGATGAATTCCAAAAGGAACGAACTGTTTTTAAACTGCTTTTTTTATTATTATCATTATGATTGTTGTTGATATTATTGTTATTTCCATTATTTTACATGCAAGTGTAGTAGCAAATAATTATTATATCATAATAAAAATGCAAGTTCGAGTAAAACAATAAGTGAATATTAATTTTTAAGTTTTAAGGAAATGTTAGCCTGAAAAAGATTGTGTTTCAAAATTATTCCACCTTTTTTGTTCCAACTTAGTTAATAACCAAGCATTATAAATATTAAAACAGTTTGCAGAAACTAACATTATTATTATTTTCTCTCTCCAATAAAAACAGATAAGATTTCCAAATATGATTCTGAAGCAAATATTATTCAAATTACGTGCTAGAATGCGTAATTTATGATTGAATAATGAAGGCACAGATACCACAATAAAACCATTGATGCTAACGATTCTTTAACGGACTAATAAATTTACCCTGAAAATTGGCGAAGTTTAGATACATCTATCTTGTACCCCCCTTTGGCAAAGACTTTTCATCAGCAAACAACAAGAGCTTTGACCCAAGAAGTTGAAGATCCTTGACCAAACAAACCGAACTCCCGACATAAGAAATTGATGTTCTTGTTATCGGTGACATCCCCTGTTGCCTAGTCAAAGGAATAAAGTTGATCTTTCAAGAAAAAAGGAACCCCACAAAGGCACACCAGTCGCTAGAACAAAACCATTGAAGCAATCAGTCGTGTCAGTTCTAGTCAGTATGGCACAACGAATCCCCACCACGCTTCAAAGCATCTTGCTCCTTCTGAGGCAGCTTGTCATCAATTTCAGCTAGTCGAACAGGAACCATGTATTCCGGACCATTTTGAAGTGATGATGTTGGAAAAACGTGAGACGAAAATCGTTATCGGGCTTTTATCCTGTAAGCGGAAACGGACTTTGTTTGGCTTCGAAGGAGGAATCGAATTCAGTAAAAACTTTTGTTTCCTGGAAGAGTTTTGAAAGAATTCGTATGTGTGAAATCCTACTTAATGCATGTCTTCCAAAGGAAGGGCCCCTTGATATACCAAGAGCATTGTCTAACCTCATAAAATATCTTTTTAAATTTTCGGTTTGAGAGTAGAATTTAACCATATAACAAGCATTTTGTTTCTGAATATCTCTCTTTGAAAGTATAGGAAAATAACATTATCCTCTCCGCATAAAACTGAACAAAATGCACTGAAAACTCGCTCTTACTGAACTGCCTGATAAGAATGTTTTCTTGTGTGCTTCTCTAATGCTGATGAAGTGCGGGGCCGCAATGCTTAGATGTTCTGCAAGACGGTAACCTTTCCTCTGAAATGCTCTGCATCAAAAAATATTTGCGAAATAAACATTGTCCGGCTCGTCCGCAAGGTGGCGTAGTGGTTGGACACTGTCCTCTTACGCCCAAGTTCGTGGGTTCAAAATTCCTCCAAGCCTGAATTTTCGAAATGCAGAAAATCCACAGCGTTTATGATTATGGGACATTTTAAAGATCCCTTGAGCATCCATTCGGCATGGCTATTCTCGGCTAAATTAAATTATTGGTGTAATTTCGCAAAGTTTTCAATTGATAATGGCACTGGCCGATAGTGGTGCTACATATAATAATGGATGCCAGTCCTTAGGGAACGCACTAGAACTTGTAAAGGGGGAGGCCCAGTACGCAGCCCCATTAGATACAATATTTTTTTTTTTTTTTTTGGCGCTTGTTCAATATAGCCCATTCCGATTTTTAGCCATTAAAAACAAATCAAAGAAACAATTAAAAGTAGAAGAAAATAATATTTTCCCTTTGGGATCATTCATAAATGATGTCACGCTTCGAGGGGGGATGGGGGTTGTGAAATTGTGACAAGGGGACGGGAGGGGTAACAAGAAGTGTGACATTCCTGCTTTTGCAATATAGCGTGACATCTGACAAGGGGGAGGAGGGTCCGTTGAAGTGTGACATTTTGTCACAAAGGGGGGGGGAGGAGGGTCAAATATGTGGGAAAAAAGCGTGACATCATTTATGGACGGTCCCTTTCGCTATTCTTGTAAAACACTGAAACTGGCTTCCGTTGACCACACTTTATTCCCTAAGTTCATATATATATATATATATACTTGGAGTACATACTACTACAACAACGATTGGTAGAATGACAGTATACTAGTTACACGTATCAAGAAGAAAACAAAATTTGTCAAAATCATTTTTAAATAATTGCAGTTACTTACAGCATTTCAACTGTATGCAACTAGCGATAAAGTTGAAATGCTGAGAAAAGAAAATATTTCTCGGAAAAGAAAACTTTCTGTCTTGTAAAAATAATTTTTTGGGCCTGACAAATAATGATTGCGGCAGAGATCTGCGGAAAGTATTGAACTTGATAAAAAGATTACTCGTGGAATTGTTGACATTCCTGGAACAATTTAATATTGCTAGACGGAACATCATCCTTCTCTTTTTATGTCCCTAACATCTCGAGATAACTGTCTTGAAATGTTGATCGTAAAATTATTAGTTGCTGATTTTTTTTTATAAATTAGTAATAAAAACTCCTTTCGGAGAGCTATTGTCATCTTATCTTATTTTAAACTTTGTTCAATTCAGCTTCAAGATGTTTTGAAGTTTAAACCATTTGAAAAACGAATCTATTATTATATTCTATTTCTATGCGGTTTATTATTTTCTGTTCTATTTTTAGGTTTCAATTCCTAATCTGTTTTTTTTCTCCCATATATAAAAGTCCTGCAATTTTTTTTCCTTAAGTTAACCGACGATAAATCTTAGCGGAAAGATATAAATCACCGTTTCGCTAAATGCTAAAAAATCTATACCTAACTTCCACTAAACACTAGAATAAAATCACGTAAGAGAACGGGAGAAAAAAATGTGAAAATTGATGACTGATATTGATGTGCAAATATAGACAAAAAAAAGGGGGAAGGGGGGAAAGGAGAACTGTGATCTTTCTCGTCACACACCACTGTTGCCAAACAACAATGGAGAAAAAATGGTTTGTTTTCCGTCACTGCTGCTCCTCCGATCGAAGCAGTGATGAATGAAATTTAAGTAAACAAGAAAAGTATAAAAAGAGTTACCGTTAAAAGTGCTCGCACCCATTCCAACAAAAATAATTCTTCAAGCGAAACATAAGTTTGAATGGTCACAACCTGACCTTTCTGCTTTCTACCCGGAAGTTCAGCAAGTATTACCTCCTACCGGACGATTAAGTTGACCATTTTCAGTTGTTTCGTGTATGCAATATTAAAAGAAACGTTATATTATTTATTTTTTATAGTGCATCAGAATGATTGAATATTATTTTTCTAAGTCCAGTCAATGTAATAAGAGAAAAAGAAACACATTAGATGGTTATTTTTATCGCTATATATTCCTTTTTCTTTTTGTTTCTTTTCTTGTATTTATCTTATTCACATATTTATTTATTTAGATGCATAGAAAACTAAAGAGTATTCGCGGAATTTTTTTTTCTGACGTATCTAACTATTAGCCCTTTTATGGTTACGTGTAAAAAGTTTACCCCCTTAACTGGTTTGCCCGTGCGGCGTACGGGCTACCCAAAAATGGCCTTAACTGGTTTGCTCGTACAGCGTATGGGCATTGATATTTCCGCCTTTATTGTTTTGATTTGCCCGTATTATTAAGGGGGGAAATAGGTGTAAAACGGCGTAATTAAGAGCTATCTTCGTGAATTTTTTTAACGAATTAACTTAAAGAATAAATATATTTTATTGAGATTTTGAGTTATTTTATAAATACATTGAAGAACATTTACTGAAATTTTCAAACATTTTTCTTAAAACAACCTGGAGATATCAGCTGCTGCACACTGTAAGTCGCCACCCGGGTCGGCAGTTTGCGTACATCCTAGAGGTCACAATTTTTATCTGAAATCATTCTTTTTTAAATCTACTTTTTTTACAAGTGTCTCTTCTAGTTGAACTAAACCCATCGCAAAAAATTGAAAATTTCAAAATTTTTTTTAGAATGGGAAAATAAAGTACGAATTTTAACCGTGGTTTTTTTTTTTTTTTGGTTCTTTTTTTACAATAAAAAAAGTAAAAATAAAGATATGTTTATGATTCTAGTTCAAGTAAAGCGTGTATATATAAAGAAAATGTGTGCTAAATTTGATAAGGATTGATCAAAAACTCTGCGAGCTAGAGTGTACGCAAATTCGAAAAAAGTAGTTTCGAGAAAAACGCGTTTGAAAAACGCGTTTGCAGAAAGAATAAAATGCTTCAGGCGGATAGTTTTATAAGAGCAACGATACTCTACCTGAAGTCCATCGGTCACATGCGACCCACCGAGCTCCAGTGACTCCTTAAAAGGCAGTTAAAAAACTCGATGAGCTGGGATGTAAACTTTTTTCTGAACAGTCCCCCCCCCCCCCCCCACACACACACTCGTAAAAAAAATTTAAAAATCAGTTTTGGTGTGGTCCTGAAAAAGGACCATTTGTTATATGAATTCAACGACAGTTGTGTGGAATAATTGTTATATGGAAGAAACTCACTTTCTTGTGAAATAGTTGCCCACGAGGAAAAAAGCCTTCTGCTGTGTTAAAAGAAACCCGCTATTTTAAAGGATTATTAAAAATTAAATACTTTCAATTGTTGGAAAATCGAATAAAAAGTTAAAAGTAAATCTAAAAAAGAAGTTGGTCAATAAATTGTCAGTTTCGCTTTAAATCGAATTGTGCTATGATCTTGAAAAGTACAATTTGGATCAGTCACAGAAAAGAAAGGAACTGGAGTACAAGCAGCGCCTTTTAAACATTAATCTGTTGGGAAAGTATAAAACGAAAATGAATCACATTTTTCCAGTTGATAATTTTTCTTAGACATACAAGTAAAAAGTATAAGAAAGTTCGAGAAATTATTATTATTTTTAGTGTTATTATTATTATTATTTAAAATTTTAAGCTTTGAAAAGTGAATCAAAAAACTACTATGTTTCACGAGCAGTAATGTCCGAGGCAAATAAAAAGTCTGAGACTTCGCAATGCCTTTAGCTACTCGGTAAGACTAGAAAAATGGACTCTCTGAATGACACGTTTGGGAGGCATAAGTTTTTTTTCAGTTTTTGAGATTTGTGGTCTCCCTTGTCTGACGCAACCGTAACGGCTGTGATGTGAGAAACCTGTTAATTCTATACGCATTTTTACATATCACAGCTTCCAAATACAGTGAAACCTGAGTAAGTCACTTGCGGTGCAGCACTTTAGTGGTCAAATTAGACAGGTGGTCAACTTATAGAGAGAGGGTAGACTTTTTTTTTTTTTTTTTTACACTATGCATCTATACATTTGTAACTATATAAAATACAGCTTCCTGGTATTAACGTTACTTTAAAATCGTAATTAGCTATTTTTCACAATTATCTGAAATATCATTAGGGAAATTTTACCTGAACTACTTACAATGTATCCTACACAATTTTAAAAACAAAGTACTTATTTAAAATAAAGTTAAATATCCCTTTAATTATGTGAGTTGGTATATGGTGGTAAAGATTTCCAAATAATACATACCTTTTTAAAATGGCTACCTCATATAGAAGAAAAGAGAAGAAACTTATTTAACGAATAAAAGAGTGCTCATAGTAGTTTTTCCATGTGGTTAACATACAAAGAGGTTTAGACAAACTTTATATTGATGTTTCATCCATCCAGACGAATACTGGTGTAACATTATAGCATAAAAATTATCCTGAGAAGTTATTTAATTTTTATTTTTTTAATCTTTGTAAAAATAGATAAACAAAGAAATATAGTAATAACGTGGCTGTCAACTTACGAAGGGTTTTTTTATAATACTCCCAGCCAAATTTGGCATATATAAATGGTCAATATAGACAGGTAGTTAAATTAGGTGGTGAAGTTACAAAGGTTTCCCTATATTATATGATATAGGGCTAATTCCGTTCCTGACAAAAGTGGTCAACTAAGATAGATGGTCAGCTTACAAAGGTGGTCAACTTTTACAGGTTTTACTGTACGTTGTAAGTTCGTAATTTGTATAAATTTTCAAAACACGTTATTATTTAAATTTTAAATCTCAAATTTGACATTCCGCATACCCGGATCTTTTGTCAAGCGGCTGGATTGAATTCCGGATATTTAAAAAAAGGGTTGGATACAGTATCTCCTCTCTCTTTCTCTCTCTTTCACACACACACACACACACATCGAGTCTATGTGTCTGTGTGTTTGTACACAGAGGGGAAAGAGAGAGGGATAGACAAATCCGTAGAAAATGAATTACATAGTGAAAGCCTGTAATCCACTCATGTGTAACGAGTAGTAGATTTGCAGCCTTCTAGCAAAATGAAAATAAGAGAAAAATACCTCTGGCCTTCAGCAAACGAAAAAAAATGCTTGCCCGCTAGGATTTCGTGACCAGCGAGAACAGTAACTTACATTAACCCATACGCAGAAAAAAATATTAACGGTCATGGTAATTTACGGATTAAGAATTTCGTTGTCATGACCGTAGCTGTAACATTTTCAGCCTGCATCATTTCTTCCGTTATTTTCGCAAAGCCTTTCACTTTGTTTACTTCTGTGTCTCAATTTATGGAAATAAATGGGGGGAGGGGAGGTGAAAAATAGACGAAGCATGTGGATACAATTTCGGGTTGCAAAAGAATGCCAGTTGGTATTAGAAATATTTCATTTAATGGACTGTAATTTTTTGCTATAAATAAGCATCTTTAACGTTCAGCCTGTCTTAAATGACATTTGAACGGCTTCCAACTAGTAATCAAGTTGTGTGTGTAGCATTCTTTTCTGTTGTTACTCACGTTTTCGTGTTGAGCTACATTTTACCGCTATGTTAAATAGAATCCCAGCTCAATTACAATTCTTGATTATGTTGCTTTAAAAACTGTATTTGAAATGCGAATGTAATACTGTATTTATAGTAAATACTGTATTTGGAATAAATGCCAGCTCTTCATCAACAAGTATTATTTAGTCTAGGAAAATTACAGAATCAAATGAATCAAACTTTTTTTTTTCTTATTTATTTATTTTATTATATATGATTTATTTATCTATTTTCGGAGTGCATAGTTTTCTTTAAATATTGTTTTTTAATAAATTTTCTCCTGCGAAGTGAATTAATTTAGTTCGGCTAAAACTCTATTTTAAAAATTGAGAATAATGTGTTTTTAATAATTGGAAAGAAAACATTTGCTTGTAATTAAATTCCTTTGAAATAAACAACTCTGAATTTTGAATTAAGTTGTTCAAATGAAATAACATGTTTGAATTTTCCATTATGCATGAAATTTTTAATCTGACCAAATGTGCCTGGTTTTATACTAAGACATACAATGTTAATGCAATTTCGGAAATTGCAAAATAAAATAAAAATGTATGCTCAAAGAAATAGTAAAATGAGTTAAAATTATAGAGTTAAAGTGATTTAACCCTGTGAAAATTATTTTATTGTTGGCGAATAATTTTACGGAGCAAACATACCATTTTTGCAATAACGGAAATAAGTTTCGTATAGTTGTTAAGAAACAAAAAACCGTAATTATTTCTGTATTTCTAAAAAATAGTGCAGTGTTTACGTCTTTATCTACGGTGTATATCATGATATAAAATAAGGCTATATCCCTAAAATTTAATGTCTCTATAAAATGAAACGTTGCACATTTTGTGAAAAGGCAGTTTAAATCGACGCATTCGTTTTGAATGTCTTTCGTAGTAACGTTTTATATATATATATATAGTTAGCTTTGAGAAAAGATTATTTTTGTCGATGCACGTGCAACAATAAAACTTTTGAAAACCATAATTTGCTAAATTGAAATCCTTTCAAATTATACTTGATCAGAAATAGTTTAGTTCAAAGACCTTTTTATAGGGAATGTTTTTTGAGTATTTTATCTTATGATTTGAAACATAGAAAAATAAATTATTGTAAAGTTGAAAAGTTGAGTGGCTTAAAATGCATTCAGTATGTTCAGATATTATCTATAACTAGTATTTGAATCATTTAATCATGTCAATGGTATTGATTCATAAGAGTATATTCTGACATTTGTCAACTAAAAAACAACGCAAGTGAAATTTAAAATAAAATAACAAAATAAATAGTAGAAAGAAATAAAGGAGATTCTACAACGGAAATTTCCGACGTATTATTTTAGCTACAAAACTTAAAATGTTGTTTAAAATGCAGTTTTATTTTGTAGAATGATATTTTCTTTTTATATGCGAACTTGATCTCACAATACCATGAACCGGTGCTAAAGGCAGAAATTATTAACTCTTTGACACATTACTTAAATGAAATACGAATTTCTCCTATTTTATTTTTCAAACTGCTGGTTATAAAATTTAAATTCCGAATGCAGAAATTATTAGATGTTTGACAGCTACGCTACAAATTTTTCCTATTTTAATTTTTTAATATTTTGTTTATAACATTCACATTTCAAATGATTAGTCCAATCGAAAATTCATGAAGTTTTCCTTCTAGTCGTATATTTTTGAGTTTCCAAGAAATTATTTATAAGTATTTCACATATCTGAGTAAATTGATTTAAATTTGGAACATATTTAACGAATTCTCAAATAAGTAACGTGCTCATTTCTTCATGAACTTTGACTTACTTAATTATTAATTGATATTTTTCATGTTTCATTGTAAGAATTTTTTCTTTAGTTCATTATGTTTTTCATCCCGAAGCAGTTAGACTTGCTCCTCTTTTTTTCTTCAACACACTTTAACGAATACATACATTTTCCATTATTGAAAAAGAAACAATTGGATCCATCAGAATTATGGCAGATGCAAGTCTATAACAATGAATTTATTTTTAAGCGGCGATTTATAAACCAGTCACGTTGTGCATCGAAACTTCACAATTACTAACCTCAGAGCCTTTAATTATAATCATCGTTGTCAGTCACGCTTCGATGTTTATGAGTTTAACAAATTAACTGCTCAACAGATGTTTGTCAGATACTTTTCTTTTTAATGGGCTACATACCATTTAATTTGCAATTTGTACCTACTTTCTATGCATCCTTGAGCCGTGTTGCTGACCTTAAACCTTGCGAAACTTTAGTTTCTTTCCTGTTTGTTTATGTATTGTACTTTTAGCGTGAAACATATTGTCCCGACTTGTCTTTTGTAATTGGACTTATGACGACAAAGGTTTAAAACTCTTATCGTGCATTAAGCTCTTGCAAGGTAAAATGCTTTGCAACACGCTGTGTCCGGTTTGCTAAAGAGTGGCTGTTACGCGGAACCGCTCGCGATACCAGTTAGATTTCTTACTTCATGTAAAACCTGACAAGGTTTTCTCTTTAAGAGTAATTTTGTTTTAAATTTTTGCCATTTTGCTTCTTGCTTGAACAATGCTGTTAAGGTTTAACCTCATGAGGACAAATTATGGTCATTGACATGACGTTTTCTAAGAACATCAATTTTGGAAAGCTCATTCGAAAAGGTTTATAATTTTAGAAACTGTATTTTCGTCAGCTTAGAGAAAAATTACAGCTGAAAATTGGTATTTTCTGCAGAGCAACTAAACTTCACTTTTAACCTACATAGCTGCTTTTCATCTCTCTGACCTTGTTGTTTACTCCGTATTCATATCTTTGAGCAACCTCAAAATAAAATTTCATTTTGCAGTAAATATTACTTAGAGATAAAAGAAAAACTCTTATTCGTTATTTTAAGGGGGATATCCCACTATTGTCGACTGGGTAGCGTAGTGGTAATACGTAGGTCTCGTATGCCCAAGGTCGCAGGTTCAAACCTGGCCCAAGTCGGTGGATTTTCAAGATGCAGAAAATCGTCTGCGTCCATGTCGTATGATTATGCGGCATGTTAAAGATCCTTTGAGTATCCGTTTGGTATGGATACTCTCGGCTAAATTAAATTCCTAGTGCAGATTGCATCAACGAGAGCTCAAGTGCCCCATCTAGGGGAAACTAAGCGTCAAAAAAAAAAAATTGCGGCAATGGTACCGCACTCATTGTGGTGCCGCTGAAAGAGTTGGTACCAATCTCTGGGGACGCACTAGGTCTGCAATAGTTGATGACCAATACTGCAGCCCCATTAGAAAGAAATATCCCACTATTTGACAATTTCGGCATGTTACTGAGGGGGGAGGGATTCTTCGTGGTCTTGTGCTCATGGTAGCTGCAAGTTATCCACCAGGAACTTTGGGGTCCATGGAGTTTTTCGAGCGCATTGGTTTTGACGGCGGAGGGCTTCGGACACGAGGCCCTCTTGTCCCACGTCCATGCTCAAACCACTTGGCTAGCCACGGGCCCAAGTAAAACATTCCTTTACGATTTAGAATGTCTTGATTAGATAGTTGCCTCTGGATGAATTCATGAGCAGTCTCTGTAAAGTGAGCGAAGTGCTACGTTTGAAACTAAAATTTGCACAGACCTTAAAGACAAAAGAGGGTATTATTTTTAATGTAAATATAATTTAATTATAAGCGACAATTTTGCTGCACAATGACAAAGGGAGTAAATTATCATAGTTTAACATAAAATCAAGTCCGCTCTTTTTGGAACATAAACTGAACTTTTTTGTGTGTCTTAGTCTCTTATTACTTTAAAATTCCGAAGTTATAGTTCTGTTATATAACAGTTAAATTATAGGGAGCGAAAACGTAGTACGTTTAGTAACGCTTAGAGCTTTATTAGATAAAGTAAATATTACGTCATTATAATTCGGACGATTTTTTAAAATTATTTTTAAATATGAATAAACTAAATAGTCAAGTAAGGTAAAACACAACTTGTCAAGAAAGTTTTTGGATCCAATTTGAAGAATGCGTCATGTTTATACTGAAAATTTATTTTATGCATATTTCAGCAGAGATATTTTTATCTTATTTCATAAATGTTTTAATTACGTTGAAGAACTATTTTATTTAATAATATATTTATGCCAAACATTATGTTTAGATAAGTGCAATATATTAGAATTGTTTCGGCTTTTTTTGTGGAACATTGTTTTACCAGGCTCTAAAAAATATGTCATATTCCATACTTTGACTCTCATCGTCTTTTTAGAATCGTTAACCCTCGAACCAGAAAAAAAAAAAAAACATATTTTTCAACCCCGAAATCACAAGGAACAAAGAAAAGTAACTCTGCAAAATTGAAGTCCGGTTTCCATAAATACCATATCAGTCAGGGTCCCCCCCCCCCCTTTTTTTAACATCTTTGCCTACTGTTGAAGCTGAACTTTCTCCTGAACTCTTTGTCGCTTCGGCCGACAAAGTTCATCCCGGATGCTAAGGTTAATCTTCATGCCCAACGCCGAATCATGGTAATCACGTAACCAGTTTGTTGTGTTGAGTGTGTTTCGGGTCCTTTTTTTCACAACTTCCATTTTTCTCCACTTCGGGCTTTTATGGAAAGAAATCTGAGAGCGGAGAATGATTTGGCAGCTACCACATAAAACTAAAGTGACAAGCAAGACGAATTAAAGGCAATTACGTCTTATCGAGAACTTGGAAATGCCGGACTGGATAAGGAGGTGCAAAGTTGAAATGCTTTTAACGTGTCGTTGCTTTTTATTCTGCTACAGAAGAAAAACCATGACAAGGAATTTTTTATGTTTTGCTTTTATTTTCACACTGACGTTCTTTCTGCATCTTTCACAATAAATTATGTTTGAAATACGAGAAAATGCTTAACTAGGAATTATCCCTGGCTATAATTATCGGCTCTTAGAAAAGTTCATGCTGATTAACGTGATGATTCCTAACCACAACCTCACTCGTAGTGGTCATTTTTTTTCTTCATAACTCTCACAAATTATCTTTTTTATTTATTCTGTAATCACTTCAAAAAGGACCGGTACTAAGCTATGAAGTAAGATTACTAGCAAGACTGTTTTGCTTAATTTCATAGTATTACTACTTTTCTTATTTCATCTTGCTATTATGAGTGCGAAATATTTCGACCATTTTATTACAAACTTAAGGATAAATTGTTATACTTTGCGTGTAAATGAATATATGGAAGAGTAGGATATCTTCCCTACATTCATTTACTGCATAAAGTCGGTGCAGTAGCATCTGTGGTGTGCGCATCGGGTAACAATAAGTACCACCAAAACATGTTACAGACGTCTCTAGTGAGTGCTTATGCTTCGTGATATGCAAATGAATTACCCCACAAGTTGCGGTTTACTCTCAATTTATTATCTTCAGTTGTGCTGTATGTTGTTATTTGTGAAACGATAGTTTTTGATCTATTTGGAAAATACGAAGGTATGCCTTTAAAAATGTCTTTATTTACTGTAGCTGTTCATATTCATTGTCTGTTTTTAAAATCTTTATTAAAATCTACATGAGTAATAGTTTAGACCTTAGCCAATAGTTTTCAAAAAATTTAGTGGTACGTTTTTCCTGACATGTTGGGGTAATCGTGCGCGGCTGACGTTGACTGAATACCTACCGTAGCTAGCATAGATCCAAATGTAGTTCAGAAAACTTCAGTAGATGGTGTTCTATGTGTGTAATGGTATAAAGAATTATAGTGTATATGTATATATTGTTCTTCTAAGAGTCATGCTATTTTATTGATTTGGGACTCTTTTGAATTACATTTGAGATTTTTCTCCATATAAATTCGTTATACTGGAGCATTAAAAATATGTTGATGTGTTTTATAGTAACTAAAATGTACTATCATTCTCAAAAGATTAATGTGTTCACATTTTCCCAGAAATGCACGCACCGCACACAGTTACCTCACTTTGTGTGCACCTCGTTTTGTGTGTACCTGACTGTCAGTGAACTGTGCGCAAATGAACATTCTTATTCCTTTGATCGTATAAAAAGATAAAATAAAATAAAGATATGTGGTCCAAATGACTTTTTAAGCTAAGAAACTGGACTAAATGGGGAAAGGTTTGATAAATTCAGTATAATTTTTAATGCGCTAATTGTGATGTGTCATAGCTTTTCCCTTATATGCATACAGTCTTGATTGATGTGTTTCAGCATTGCAAGAATATTTCGTAAAAATATATATATTTATATATTTTTTAATGTTTTTTAACCATGAGCTCATTAATGGAAATTTAATAGTATTTCTGTTGTAGTTAACTACGAACTGTATGTAACTTTTAAAAAGGAAAATACGTGTTTAAGATCACCATAATCTGGTCCTAGTAGTAGTTGTGGTTGATACAGAGATAAGTAATGGTGTTACAATGTAGTAACACCATAATCTGGTCCTAGTAGTAGTTGTGGTTGATACAGAGATAAGTAATGGTGTTACAATGTAGTAACACCATAATCTGGTCCTAGTAGTAATTGTGGTTGATACAGAGATAAGTAATGGTGCTACAATGTAGTAACACCATAATCTGGTCCTAGTAGTAGTTGTGGTTGATACAGAGATAAGTAATGGTGTTACAATGTAGTAACACCATAATCTGGTCCTAGTAGTAGTTGTGGTTGATACAGAGATAAGTAATGGTGTTACAATGTAGTAACACCATTAGAACCGCAGAACCTGGAAGTTTAAGCAAATATTTTACATTCATTTAGTCATTGAATTTTAGAAGTCACGATCACACAAATGGTGTTTGATAATCTGCGTTAAAATCTCTTCTAAATGTTACTAGCGCTCAAAGTTTTTGCATTGAAAAAACGATTCTTTGTAGCCCCAAAACATGTGTAAGCAATTTTATTTGTGTGTCTGTGAATCATAATGTTGTTATTACTGTATTAACGTAATACATACATTCAAATATTTTAAAAGTATTAATCAAAGATTTCAAAATTTAATTATTCAAATTATAATTAACTTTTTATTGGCACTTATTGAATTCAAGTAAAGACATTTTTAACATTTTTTTAATAAAGAAATTGGAGTACATTTCTTTATTTATGATTTTTGAAGATGAATGTATATGAAAATAGGAAAGTAATCCGAGAATTTTATTTCTAACACAGAATTTTTAGTTACTTATATTTTGACGTACAAACGTATGCCAAAAGAGAAAATAATAATGTATATACTTTGCATATAAAAGTTTCTTTCTTTCCAAAACAAAGTTAATCTCCAAGCTCAGAAGAATCAGAAATAAAAATCAATGAAGCGAAACAGATATGAATCAGAGATCGTTCAACATGCATCTGAGAGAAAACCGAACTAATATTTGATGAGAAATGATGGAGAGATTTCCCAAAATAATTCGGGATTTAAACACGTGGGTCGATAAAAATGATCTTTTGTTTGCAATTCCACTGATCCTCCCACGATAGCAATTAAATTTTCCTAAAGCAATTGTGCTTGTTTCATAATTGCATCCGGGTTTATTTAAATCTGTAATAGCTCCTTCTTATTTTTGTACAGTAATTTCATTATTATGATAGTCATGTTTGTTATGTAATGATGATTTTTCTTCTTTCTTTTTTTTTCTTTTTTAAAAATTTTTATTTTTGCAGATTTTGAGGTATTATTTGCAGATGCATTGAGTTTACGATTTAAAAACAACGAGGGAATTACTCTTCTATTAAAAAATAACTTACTTTTTTAATAAAAGAGCAACCAAATAGAACTCGTATGCTCGTAATCTATCGCAGCCTCCAGTGTAAGACGGGAACAACTCAATCCCCGACTACTTTCTCAGAACAAATTTTCAAAACTTTAGCGATAATTTCAAAATTTAGTTTTTTTTTTCTAATTTACATATATTTGGGATTTAAATAACGTTTTTTGTATTGTTGTTTTTTTATATGCCATTATTGTTTATAAATGTGTGTACGAATTGTGCAATATGGTGCACCGAGAGAAACTCGTTTTTTTCTTATTTCGATGATAGGTAGTGCAGAAAAGGTGCTTCATTTGCTGCAAACTCATATAAATTCTGTCCAAATATATACAGCACTTCAACATTTTGACAAAACTGCTTTTTTTCTTACCCTACTTCAAAAGATTTCTATATGCATTTCGTGCCGCAAAGGCACCTTTTGCGCACTACCCACCATCGAAAAAAAATTGTCGGCGCGTGAGCTGAAAAAAACTTTTAGTCCAGAATTATTGTACAATTGCGTGCAAATGTACAATAATTATGGATTTATCTCATAATTTAGTTCCAGCTATACTTTTAATTATGTCGAATAACTCTAAAAAGTAAAATGTAATTGCGAATAACAACATGCCAATAAGGCACGAAGAACAACTCAGTAAAGCATATTAATTCTGCATTTAATGACATTTTCCCTTTTTTTCAGTTATGGCGTTATTATTATTTTTCAGTTTCTTCTCTGTTGCTTGTGGCTAATCTTTATCTTTAGAAATTCAAATGCACTGGGAAACATCTTTTTCTTTCCATAAAGTTCCAATAATCATTTCAAAAAAACTGCGAGGTAGATCATTATGGTTTGAAAAAAGTTCGATAACTGTTCTTACGTTGTCTTATTTCAAATTAAGAACGCTTGGGAAACTTCTGTCTGACGTAAAGGCAGCTGTTGTTCGAATCTCAACGCTATTTCAATAAACATTTGTGCTGTGGTTTTCCGATACGCTTGTGCAAATTCACTGACTTTACACCTCCGCATAAAAGGGTTAATGTTCTTTCTCCGTTTTAATGGGACTTTTCTTGATCTTCACTCCTCAGAGGGAGGGGACATTAGAGAGAGAGAAAATGGGTCCATTAACCCTGAACTGAGCAGAGTTCTTCCCAACTGCAACTGTTTTTGAATATTTCTTCCCGTACAGTAATAAAGAGGATTTATGGAATATGCATGTGATAAGTTATTAGCTAAACATACTTGTTGATTCAATAAAATCTTTTAAGTGTCATAGAACAAGTACTTTTCAGGGAGATATAAAGGGACGGGCAAAGGGCATGGTAATTACCCATAAGTCATGCTGCTCGTGGCTTCCTAAACCTGTTTCCATACATGTGAATGTGTCAGTTTAATAGTATCCCAAGTCTGTTTGAAAACATTTTGTAAATTTAAACTTTACGTCAGAGTGGATTGCAGAAAATTATGTTAACACTTATTCTGATAACATCTAAGCAAAGAATCAGTTTAATAGTAGCCAAGTCTGTTTGCAAACATTTTGTAAATTTAAACTTTACATCAGGGTGGATTGCAGAAAATTCTGTTAACACTTATTCTGATAACATCAAAACAAATGTGACTGTCAATAAAACTGTATTTAAGGCTTTCATCTCAGGAATTATACCTCTGAGACCATAAAAGCCATGCACAAGTTATAGCGTGAATAAATAGAACATCAAACTGCCATACTCATTAGGGTGGAACAAACTTCAAAATGTGGCTTTAAAAATCGGCGCAAAAGTTAATCGTTTAAACATCTAGCATGTATGTAAAATTTTTCCGGTGTAATCTATTTGTTCTGGTGCGGCAAGAAACTTAAATATCTGCTAAAAGTCGATTTATGTGCAAATTTCAAGCTACAAATTATAAACAAACAAGAAGTTCCGTCTAGAACTATACGAGTCTACCTTTCCGTATGCACTAACTAAAATTTATAATTTAGCTATCTCTCTCACTCTTTCTCATTTAGGTTTAGTACTTAATTTGATTCAAATATACCTTTTTCACCGGTTAATACGAGATTTATTTATTTATTCATTCTTTCTTTCACTTATTCATTTATTCATTCAATCATTCAGAAATATCCTTAAAAGTCCCGATCAAAAATTTCATAGGAAAAAAGGCTCGTTTAGTTCTGGTTGAACTGTACATTTTCTACGCCATAATATACTTCCAATAGAATTTGTTTGAAGCAAATCTGTATGTTAGATCAGGATTTATGTAGGCTTGAAATTCTCCCGCAGAAGCATATGTTTTTTTTTTTTTTTGAAATGTTGAAAACTGAGTAAAAATTGCTCAAATCAAAAAATATTCCATATATAAAAATTCCGAGAGCTCCTACGAGTAAGCTTGTTCAAAGGAACTTGGATCTTAAGTCCAGGGTCTAATGTTAAGATTTTTTGAACTGTTCGAAATTGACAGAAAAATTGTTCGAATCAAAAATAAAAAATATGGAAATGAGATGTTCTTGCCGAGACATTTCGAATGCAAAAAAAATCTTTTGATTCGAACAATTCCCTCAAAAGCTTTTAAGGGGGGGGGGGGGGGAGGGCAAACACACATTTTCCCTGTCTCAAAAACTTCTTTCAAATTTCTTATTTTTACATGGTTTTATTTAACTTGACTTGTCACGGAATTTTGTTAGGCGATTTTCGACTACTATTACTGCATAAATTATCTTCAAACTTTGCACATAAGCTTATCTTCGATGACAATGCAATAATCCATCCATTTTATAATTTATTATAACGTTAATTAGGGGAAAAATTAATAATTTTGGCTCTGAGGAAATTATCATTTGTCGTTTGGCAGCAATAGTTTTGTTTGGATAATGCAACGATATTTTGAATTTAAATAAAACCGTGTAACTTAAAACATTTTCGGCGATTTAATATTTATTATTCTCTGCTATTACAAATTAAATATGAATAAATAAATGAATTGATCCTTAAGACAAAATCTTCAAAAGTTAGTGAGCTCTTTTTACTAGATCTCAAAATGACAATCGCAAACTGTGCACGACTTTATTTCTCGTTCACGACACGTCTCTCGTGTCTTTTATCACTTTTATTTCAGACTTCATTTTGTATTTTTAAAATGGCAATTCCATTTCTATTTATCTATTTGATTATAAACGAGGAAATTTTTTGCTGGATTGTCCATTTTATGCAATTTTACGGACTGCAGTGATTATTTCATTAACATAATCTCTCAGGTTAGTAAAATATACTTTACAAAACAAACCAAGAAACATATGAAGGATTGAAGACAAACTAAAATAAATATATATTTGTGCGCTCATCCAAATTTAAGTACCCGTAGAGGTTTGTTTATCTTATACTGGTGCTTTTTCATTGCAAGATACTTTTTTTCTACGAATGAGTAGGGGAGACTGGGGTAACATGGACCACTTTTGAAAATTTTGAGTGCTTACACTCAAAATAATGCTTTTTTAAGCCTAAAAATACGTAAGCCCATTGCCTATATATTAGGTTTTATAATATACTCAATCTAAATTATTCAATCTTTATTTATTAATTTCACTTATTTTTGACTTTTAGTTTTCACAATATTTTTACAGTACTTTAAGCCTTCTTTCTTACTTCATTTGCTTATTTTTGTTTTACTTTTACGGTACAGTAGCCTAAAAATGGGCTAAAGAATTGATTGTACAGGGAAAGAAAGGATAGGCATTAAAAACTTTCAAAACTTATGAACATTTAAAGTCAATATACAGTTCTAACATATTTCCAAGAATAAGTGTTGTTCTTCTTCTTTCAGAGCTTGGCCGGAAAATATAAGAATTGATTTCAATTTTATAAAGCTGTGGGAACTTATACTTGTCACACATCGTCCCCCCATACACTCTCAGAAATAGAATCGTCACTTTTGAGGACTTTTCTATCGTCAAGAAAATTTTGTCATTTATAACGAAACTTTCCTCGCAAGGTCACATGACTTAAAAAAATTACTATAGAAATTTCGGCAATTTGACGAAAGGTTTACACGGAGCATTTTTCGCGAAGCCATTTCGTCAAATACGACGAAAGTTTCGTGAGATTTGAGCATGTGTTTCTGAGAGTGTACGTTCAAATAATAAATATCCAGGCGCAAATTTCATAAACTTTCATAAAATCATCAATTGTTAAATAATTTCAAGGCGCTTTGGGCTCTGGAATATATGAAAGATTTTTTTAAAAAAATATTTGAACTAATGTACCTAAAACACAACTTTCACCATCCCGCGCCATAAGTAATTTCGAAAAAAAAGATTTTTTCGTATAATTATTGCTCTACCTAAATACTCATTAAAGTGAAACGAAAGTTATAACTCATACAGTCGAATCTGTTTTTCTCCCCATGGAGTAGAGCGCTGAGTAGAGTTATAGAGCTACAACAGAACATGGACGACCTTATGGTTTGAAGAGAACCTTCGATCCAGTCTTGTTTAAAGTATTTGAAACTCGGTTATTATACTCGCTTGTTTCGTTGCAAAAATAACCTATAAGAAGTTGAATAATTAGTCATTTTGATCAATTCTAGCTAGATAATTTAAGGTTACATTAATTCAATAATATTTTATGGGATTTTTTTTTTCAAAAGCAAATACAAATACAAAAGTGACTAGAGCATAGATATTTGTTTTCCTCTGTTTTTGTTTTTGGCATACAGAATAGTTTGTTTCATGGAGATTTTCGAGTCAAAATGTCGAAGTTGACTCCCCTAATTTAGTGAAACAATTTTTGTGCCACTTAACAGTTTTAAGCTGGTGAATTATTTTATTGATTATTGTATTCTGCTTTATTTACATGACTTTGAAGTTATTGAAATATAATTTCACGTTAATTTAAAGCACAAATAAGCATTAAAACGCAGACAAATGTTTCGGGATTGCTTGGAATCCCTTTTTCAATCCTTTTTATGCTTATTTGTGCTTTAAATTAACGTGAAATTATATTTCTATTACTGTTTACTTGCACAAAGTTAAATTATTTTTATTTGAAGTTATTATTTGATTTTGATTTTCCGTAGGTAATAATTTTGTACTAAAACAAAATCCAAACTCTGCCTCACACTATTTTTCTTCTAAGACTTCTTGAATTATTCAGATTTGGTCCTATTCTCCAACTTGAAAATTATTATTATGCAAGAAATCTCCGAAGTATTTCATCAGTTTTTATGTCACTCCGAATATTATAGGCATTCATCTCTACTACTTCGTTGCAGGCTTGGAGTCGATTACAAAGAAACGTAATCGATTACGATTACAAAGAGAGAAATTGAGAGATTATGATTACGATTACGATTGTAATCCTTTGCCAAAAAGTAATTACGATTACGGCAGCGATTACAGTCGTTGAAAAATGTAATCGATTACGATTATGACATCCGATTACGATTTTGATTACGATTAGATTAGCATAAAATTATCCGATTTTATGCATACAACTCTCATTTTCACAATAGTGTCATAAATCAAAAAGTTATGATTATTAATTAAATTTTTGATTTTATAAGAGATAACTGAAATGATGATGAATGCAATTATAATGAAACAATTTCATCATCACAGTTCTGGAATTATGACGTCGTTGCAGAAATGAAAAATCTGCATTATATATATATATATGTATAATCAGGAAAGGCACATTCAGTATTTTTCGAATATTTAAAACTCATGTGAGGGATAACTACATTGATCGTATTTTGTATATAAGCAAAGACGATGCACTAAATGTATATATAATGCATAAGTGATTTACCTGGTTCATTGTTATTTTGTGTGCATACAATCAAAATTTAGTTGGCCCCAATTTCTGAAAATGTATATATTTCTCCATTGTATTTATTTTCTAGTTTAAATTGTGCAAATATTTCACATAACACCAATTAGTTTACTGAAAATAATAATTTTCTATGATTCTTTATGAAATCACTTATAAGATGTGCATGAATTGCACGGGATAACAAAATATTCAGATAGTGTAAGAGATAAATAATCTTTTGAAAATAAATGCTGCATTTTAGAATAATTTCAAAAAATTTGAACATGAACATTCAAATAACTCTTAGCAAAATTAGTAATCGTTAAAAAGTAATATGAAGAATAATTATAATACGAATGACTATAATATTTTAATATGATTTTTGTGGGTTTTTTTTTTTTTTTTTTAACATGCACGAGCATATATTTTTTTCCATGTACTAGCTGTTTTAATAAAAAAATAAAGTGCAAGTAATTTTACAACACAAATTTAACGTACAAGATTCAACTGAAATACAAAATTCTGTTGAGGTATTTCTAAGAAGAAAAAGATAATTAATTTTTTTAAATAATTCCTAAATATTAATTCATGCATGTAAAAAACAATTGGGAAAATGTCTGAACATATATCATTTTCTTTTACATACCTATTAATTAAAAAGAATATTAGCATTAAAATATAAATAAATTTAAGATTTAAATGTATGTACTTTTTTAAATATTCGAAGAACATATTTTTAAAAAGAATAATAATCACACGTACCAGGGTTAAGATTTCATGCATCTTAAGCATAGAGCATCATGTAACGCTGCTCCTAAATTGCTGAAGTGTAAATGTGCTATTCTTTAGAAAAATTCTTCACTTCTGCCGTTAAAGAAAGGCGAAAACACAAAAGTCATTTCATGTCTCTTTATGTGTGTAGGTGATAGTACCAACACTAGATTTTCAGGGGGGCAGTCTACTTCGATTATTGAAAGGGAAAATGGGGCGCCCATTCTTAATGCCGGCTCCAAACCGGGACCCCCGCGGAGAGAAGAAAGGGGGAACTCTCTTTTACTCGCGGCGGTCCCGTCCAGACTCTCGCCTATTGCCCAACCGTTTGAATATGTTTTGAAGGGGTAATTAAGGAAGCAAAATGACCGATGCATTTGGTCCTTCTATAGACACCTTCCCCTTTCTTATCTACCCCGAAATCTGTGACTTGCGGACAGATTACCGCTCTTGTACCGAAACTGGACGACGCGAGGAGACCGGAGACCCCTGAGAGCCCCAAGGCGATGGGAGTGACATATCCAGACCAGACTCCCTTTCTTCTCGGGCTCTCCAGCCATTCCCCATGGAGAGTGGGGCCGCAATTAAGAATTCTGAGAGATCGCAACAAGTAGGACAACAAGCGTCTCTAGCAGACTTCAAGGCTCTGCGACCGCCACACAGAACCTTTTATATTATGATCGCCCATAGGTTACAGACCGCTTAGGATAGGACTTCAGTACACAGTTTGAATCCTTTTTCTTGTAATCTTATCTCTTCTATCCAAGGGTAGCGCTAAAAATTTCAGCTTTCAGCAGGTCAAGATTACACGATTGCAGGACTAGCAGATTACGGATTTTTTCCTTAAGATTACGATTAAAATTCCGGGAGAAAAAGGATTACGGGATTACACAACTTCGATTATGATTATGAGAATATGCCATCATCAGATTACGATTACGATTACGATTTTGTCAAAATGTAATCGATTACAGCCGATTACGATTACGTAATCGCGATTATTCCAAGCCTGCTTCGTTGTCTCTAGTTAATCTGGTTTCTGGTCTCTAATTAATCTGGTGTAGGGGGTTAGCCCCCTCCCCATCCAACTCCATGAAAAGGAATATAATAATAAATAAATAAATAATGTAACAGAAGAAAAACAGGCGCGCTTCAAATAGAAACTATGATTCTACTTAGGGAACAATTGACCAGTGAAATACGTAGAATATTCTTTTATTCCTTTAAGTGCAATATTTAATTTATTTGTTTATATTTTCGATAGCTTCTTTAAAATTTGTCTAAAATATATTGTTATATTTATTAATATAATTTAAAACACATTTTGGATGACCGTACTTTTCCAACTGAAATTTAGGTTACGCTATATTTTTTACAAAAAGTAAGGTGTTTATTTCTTTTTAATTACGAAAATCGAATGTTTATATTTAAAAAATCACTAAAATAGAATGCCTATAAAAAAAATTCACAAAAATAGAATATGGATATAAGATTTTCACAAAAATAGGTTGTGAGATAAAAATCCTAGATTGGCCCCTGAAGAATAAATAATCAAAATATTAAGCAGCACAGAAGATAAATCACTTGCACGAAGACACTCTCTTTTTTTTTTCTTGAAAATTTGTTGGTCCGATTAATTTAGAAAACACTCTATGAGGTTTTTTTTAGTTGAGCTTTACAGTTTTTCATATAAATTATGCTAATCGCTTTGATAACTCCTATTACATGCAGAGATATCAGCGAATCGTGTCGTATTGATAAACTTGAAGCATCTTTGTTAGTAAATACGACATCTTGAGGCTTCCTGAATTGTAGTCCTTGAATATATATGCATGCACATATACTCACATTTAGGGATTTCTTTAGTTTACTGTTCCGTATCATTTTGGAAAAAAAAATCATTCTTTTCATACTTCGCAACTAAAAATAGTTATCAAGTAAAAATATACATGAATCTTTATTATATCGTTCTATTTTATCGAGTGCAGGATAACTGACAGGATAATAATTTTTTTGCTTAACAGGATGCAGCTTATGGTGTTACTATTCAGAAGTGTGAGTTTTAAAACCTACCAAAAAGATTTCTTAGACAGGTTACATTAACTAATGGTTTGAAAGAAAAGCAATTTTTCTGTTTTGTGTTAAAAAAAAATTAGCTCTCACTATATTTTGAAATTATATAATCATGAAAATATCTCTGCTCAAATTTTGGAAAAGTAAAAAATAGAACTGGGCTTCCTAAACAAACATATTAAGTTTTTGTTTGGTATTTCAAATTTCAAAAATTAGTGGTTTCATAATTATGCTAAGAAATGACTACGGGTCAGTTAGGATAAAACGAAGTTCAAATACAAATTTGATGGCGCTTCATAATTTTTGTAATTAAATTTAATAGTTAAATAAAACGATACGATTGATTTCGTATAAAAGTAAGCTTATTTTTCTTCAATGCGCACTCTTCTAGGATTTCAGTTAATTTGGACAATACACAAATAAATAATGCACGTAAAATTATCTGCCTTTTCATATTTTAATCAAGTAAAATAATATGAAGGTTAGTACGAATTGCATGATGATTGCGTCATAAACATTTAAGTCACTCAAAACTATTTAGAACAGTGACTACAATTGAACCAAGGTTAAATAATGACGCTGACTTTGAGCCACACCTGTTAGAATTACAATTATCTGTCTGACGAAATGCCTTCAGGCCAGTTGAATAATTCCGCTATTTCCTTGTTTCACCACAATTAAATGAATTAGAAATGGTTAGAATTGTCTGTAGTTGTTTTTCATTTTTTCTAGCAACAAGGGGAAAAGATAAAAGAATTATTTGTATTTACGTGTTCAGAAAACGAAAATAAAAACTTGAGGGAAAACATTTTTGTAATACAAACTATTTATCTTCTTTCAATCATCTGAGCTTGCAAAGTCATTAGTGTTTTTCTTCTTCCAAAAATAAATTTTCGTTTCATTTAAGGAAAGTAACTTTTCACTCTTAAGTTACCTAAAATAATTCTACTTATACTGTATTATATTTTTTTGTAAAAAAATATTAATTTGCCTTCAGGGAAAAGCAGTTTTGAAATGAAACTATAAGCAGGTGAGTAATACTCTTATATAAGCTCTAATTACACTTAAGTACAACTTTATCCTTGTTAATTTTTGTTTTGCACAAAAATTTGCTTGAGCCTTTGCGATTATTCATCAGCAGAGCATTCATCATGCTCTTTGAAATTATACCCTTGCGCAATGCAGGTTTCTGCTTTTCGCCTGGTGACGAATAAATGCATAACCAAATTTTACTTTGCATTCATTTTACATGGAGAATTTACATTTTGCATGTTACATTTTTCTTAACTTTTATAAATAGGATACGCGGCGATAGTACCACACTCATTGCGGTGCCGCTGAGAGAGATGGCACCAATCCTTGGGGAAAGTACTAGGTCTGCAAATGGCAGACCTAGTACCAACAGCAGCCCATTAGCAATAGTATAAATAATATGTAGGATAAAGTTACATTTTATGAAAGAAGCGTCACTGAATGATCTCATATTTTAAATGTTTGAATATTTTTCACCAATTAAAAATTAATTTAATTTCAAAAATACTCATAAATATTTAATTTCTACGAATGCTGGGAATTGACCTAGTGTCGAATACTCACAAATTGGCCGAGAACTGGGTACTCAGTGGTACGGCACTAATTTAAAACATTTTCTACCAGATTTATGAAAGGTACGTATAAATATAGTTCCACTAACTCTTCTATACAATACAGTCATATTTCGTGAATGGATCTTTAATGAATGATTGCATATTATGGATTAACATTTAAATATTTTTTATCAATTAGAAATGCCCTTGACTTCAATGATACTCGTAAAAATCTAATTCTTACGAATACCGGGTATTGGCCGAGTACATAGTCAACATTTGATCGATTGCCGAGTACTCTCGAATTGGCCGAATACTGAATATATACCGAGTACTCAGTATGACATTAATTTAAAACATTTTGTGCAAGATTTATGAAAGGGACAAATACAGTTCCATTTGACCCATCTCGTGCGTGAAGAACAACAGTGGAATAGGCGAGCATGCTCTGCAGGGGTCAGCAACCTACCTCCGTAAAGCTTAATCATTGACTTTCGTTTGTTCGGTATGCTTTAGACTTCACGATTCCGTTTCACTTAAATGCTTTCTTTCATCCGTGCTCGTGCCTCCTCCATTTCTATGTACTCCGTTTCGTTTGCCTGATTTCGGATGGAGATAAAATGTCCTCTCGCTGGCTTCTTTCTAATTGATTTTTTTTTTTGGCTTTCTGATGAATAGGAAGTTATTCGTAATGGGTTTTAAGAGCATTTGGCGCTATCAAACGCAAATTTAGTACTTTTCATTTTCGTAAGCAAGCATTTATCTTGTTTCTGTATGCATACTTCACTTAGTGATAAAATATGTGTTTTATACCTTTTTACTTATTCTTTTAATTAATTCTATTAAATAAATGAGCGTATATACATTTAAACATTCAAAAAAAGAAATAATGAAAGCGAGCAATAGATATCCTTTGCCGACCCAGAAAAAGACTTTAAAAACTTTTAATGTTTGCCTTCGGTGAAAAATCGATCAAGAAAATTAATTTTGATAAAAAGAATCAGTCCTGCTTTCCATTTGCAATCAATTTACTACATGAGAAGGATTGAATGAGTCGAAAGATGGGATAATAATAATCTTGAAATATGTGTTATGTTTTTTCCTCCTTTTCTAAGAGTACAACGCTGTACCCTTACATGTAGTAACTTCATTCTAAATCGTTACATCGCGTTTTCTGAAAGAATTTTTGTGTGTGTGTTTTATGCTAGCACAGTGTTATTAATTTCTCGTTTGGTCAGTGTTAAGGAATATTTCCTTATACCAATATTTTCTAATCTCTGAATATATCTGTTCATAAATATTTTAATAAAAACATGGGGTAACTTAACAGCTACATAAAATTAATGCTTCCTGTTCTCTGCTTGGGGCTACACTGTTAAAAAGTTCATCATGAAATTACTGCTAAATGACCGGCAGTAGTCTGTCCATCTAATTCACCGTTAAATTAACGGTTTGGAACATTTTTCTATCTTTACGGGGCCTAACCATTTCCAATCGGTTTGGTTAAAAAGCCGTAAATACAAAAGTTTACGGTTTTATAGCCATTTAAAAATGGTTTCAAAACAAAATTTTTCCCGTTTTTGAACCATTTCGAGGCGTAGAAACCGTAAACGAAGCTTGCGGGAATCGAACCCGGGTGTATGGCATACCACCCTTGCGCGCTACCCATTAAGCCATCTGCCATCTACACCACGTGAATCGGCTGTTTATTTATCAATACATCTTCTTTTCCAACAGGCAAACTGCTTTAAAATTGAGGTTTCAGTTTTTGATTGGATCTAAAGTCATTTTTAGTCTAAATTTACTGAATATTGATGAAAATCATTTTATTTGCTGCAAAAATTGAAATACAAACAAGCTTCATCATAAAAATAATTTAACTTTGTGCAAGTAAACAATAATAATAAAGCATGCTGCATTTTTTTGCTCATTTGTGCTTTAAATTAACGTGTAATTTTATTATTAAAGCTTCATCATCTCAAATTATGGGTTTGCTCATACGCAAACAGTTCGGGAATCCGATGTCTCCAATTTTCGATTTACGTGTGTAATGTGTTTCTATTTAGTAACCATTGCTTAAGCCCCTTTTTTTCCTTCTTTTTTTATATACACATGCAGATTTGAACTGATAAATCTTTATTCATGTTTTAAAAGAACGTACGGCCGGTAAGGTTTCGCAACCAAGATGGACGCCCGATTCTTATTGAGCGCTTGAAAATTACGGTTAGTTAAACGTTCTTTATGATAAACAGAGAATAAACGATTTTTTTCGCAATTAGCGGTTTGAGTACCATCTTTTTAATGGTTATTCAACTGTTGTAATTAAATATGGTAAAATAACAATCAAATAAATGAGTAATTTATTGTTTTCTTACGGAAATTTTTAACAGTGTATAGTGCTAAACGGGTCAGACTCAATTAAAAGAACTGCTCTTCTCCTCACTACCTTCACAATAGAGGACCTTGATATTATCACGAGCATAAAAGCATTTATTATGAATGTGTATTTATATCTTTAACTAATGACATCAGTGTGAAGTCCTTCTTTTTTTTTTCTTCTGAAGATTGTGGTTATTAGAATATGCATAATGAGCTCTTTTATTTCATTGAGTGTCGAAACTTTAATACGTATTTTTTGTTAGATCGAAATGAGGGATAGCTTTAGGGGAAACAAATTTCAATTGTAAAATAAGATGCAAACAACTATAATCAAATGCGACCATCAGCGAACGGTAATCATATTCAAGATTGCAAACTAAATATTGTTTTTTATGTTATCTTGGATACACAACGTTTCTTAGAATTATAAAGAAACACAAAGCGCCTCAAAAAAAAAAAAAAAAAGAAACGAAAAGTGAAATTCAGTTTTAGAGAAAATGATATTATTTTCCAATTTCAGTAAACACAAGGAAAAAGCCGTAAAGACAGATAATTAAGTTCATTGTATACCAACACGTAAATTTAAAAAATTAGAATTCAAGAATTTCAACTTGTTGTGGCTTGCTTCAAAACGATCTATCGAAATAGTCTTTTTAATATCTTTGATAAATAATGAAAAAAAGAAAAAAAATTACTTTCTCCAAAATTTACTGCAAACTTCACTAAGTAAGGTAATTCATAGAGAGTTGCCCCATCATAAAAGCTAACAAATTTTAAGTTATCAATAATATTAGACGAGATTTTTCTAAAAAGAGTGTTATGTTACATAGTTTAAATGTATATACCGCTATTTAATATAGAAATGTTTACTTTCGAGTAGCAGAAGAAACTTTACAAGATGGTGTTTGGCCATCTCTCCCTACATTTGAGGTGAGTTACCCCAGTGAAGAGGGAGAGATTCCCCGAGAAAATAACTCAATTAAAATAGCATACACGAAATATTTTGCACCTTTATTACCATAAAAGAACATAACACAATATTTTTAAAAGAACATGAGGAATGAAGGTACATTTCCTCAGTTTTAAAAATAACACTAAACATCAAGTTAAATATTTAAAGCTTGAAAGTATCATAAAAAGTTA
Source organism: Octonoba sinensis (assembly GCA_038502835.1). Taxonomy (NCBI): domain Eukaryota; kingdom Metazoa; phylum Arthropoda; class Arachnida; order Araneae; family Uloboridae; genus Octonoba; species Octonoba sinensis. The sequence goes on along the minus strand of CM076602.1, from coordinate 103,000,903 downwards.
GGTTATAATCTAGTTTTAAACTTTGAATATGTAACATAAAAATAAAATTACACCTTTAAACTTTTAATCTTATTCTTTCTTGCATAAATAATGCATATTTCACCCATACATAGTCTTTCATGCATCCACTTCTTGCGATGAATGCATTTAAACCATTCAATAATTGACGTGGTTTTGTAACAATTTTCAAAGCTTTTTTTGAAAGTATGGATTATCATCGACATATCCTGGTTTAATTATTTTAATTGTTTCCTTTCATCCTTTAATCCAACATCCTCTCCTTTCTTCAGAACTTTTCCTTTTATAAATCGACTTCATTCAACACTCAAAGCAGTAAATTGAGTGACTTTAATATCATACAAAAGAATTAGAATATGAATTAGTTTTTTGTGGTTAATTATATGGTTAATAACACGGTTAATTTAAAGGTTAATTGTATGAGTATTAACCTATAGTAACCTAACAGAGTGCAAGAAAACACGATTGAAAAAGACACGTTCAGCTAAGTTTTAATGTAACTTATATTATGTTAACATATGTGCTATGTTATATACAGTAAAGTAAGAAGCACTATATATAATTTAAATTAATTAACTCTATATAAAATAAACTATGTAACAGTATGCAATATATTATTAGTGCTCATAATTTAAATTAATACTATATCCATATAATAAATTTAAAAGCATGATACCATACAATAAATTAAGTAACAATATTTATAGAACTAATAGATTTATAAAAATCTTTTTTTTAAATTTTTGTAAAAATACAGCGAAGCATCTACCCTTACATCATCCATTGTGGTGTAGTTTTAGTTCCTATAGAAACATTGATTACGGCTATCTAGTTTTGCCATGCTATATGTCAATAAACTAAGCCTTGCTTTTACATTACAATTTTTCATATTAACATAAGTACTCGTGCTCACGTTACAAAATAGAAAACCACGAATTTTCAAAATTTTCGATGATGATGATGCATATAATATGTTACACTGAAACAAGCGTACTGCGAATTGATATGATGTTGCTTTACTAGAAGCAAAGATCAGAAAGCTTTCGATAGCAGATCGAATTTTCTTTAATGGTAATTTTTGTATTTGTTTATTAATTTATGTATTGCAACTTTTTAGATACATGGGAAATCAGTAGTATCAGTATTTTCCGTAACTCAAAAGCCTGCATATTAAAATTTTTAACCGACTAAATTTATGGATAAGTCTGGAATGTAAACTAATATTTAAAACGCACTTTGTGTCTTTTAATGTATTATTATATAATTATGCTATTTTTCTTTTACAGTTTGAAGAACGCTTCTTTAAAACTAATGTGAGGCAAATATGAAGAAAAAGATTTGAGCCCCCATGTATTTTGTAAGTATTTTATAGTTCATTATTGTTTCAATGCTACTGTAAAAACACGTAAAGGCATTTTTTTTTCAACTATTATAATAAACTACAATTTGTTATTAAATAGTATTTGAAAATTTAAGAAAAAACATTTAAACAGTCCGAGTTTAACTTTCTTAAAGTATGAGTCAAATATTTTACAACAATACGGTAATTGCCTCAAAAATAAATAATAAATAAGTAACCATGTTGCAATCAACTATTTATTAATATATTGCGTACTAATCTCATATTCAAAATAAATAAATATGCAGTGTGTGCATAATAAGTGTTTTAGGGATTTTGGGGAGATTAATTGCAGTGAAAAAAAATCTAGTTCAACTTTTCACCAAAAAAAATGAAAAAATGGTGAAATTTAGCTTCAACCAAATGGTGTAGTTTCACCATGAATGGGAAACTAGGAACCATTATAATGGTTGCACTTTTCTACCAAATGCTGGTTGCAACTAACTTTCACCATTTTTCCACTTTTTTGGTGAAAGGTTGAACTCGAATTTTTTAGTGTGGTTTCGAAAAAGTCCGATTTTATGTACAATATGATATTAATTTATATGTAATAATATGATTAAGAATATTTTTTGAGTATCCATGAAAAATAAAAATTACTATCTGAAACTAGTGACACTTCGGAAAGAATACTGTCTAATTAAACGTATCTCGCAGCCCATGTGATTTCATTTAAAAAAATTTCATGAGAGAAAATCTGCTACACTGCACTAATTCTCTTTTAATCTGTAAATTATGAATCTTTTGTGTTATTCTTCGTAAAAACTGATCGTGCGGAACATTGCCACTAGTAACACGTACCCTATTAAGTGATTTAAAGAAGACAGAATGACAAGGCAGCGAAGTGAACAGATACACTGTACGGAGTTACAGGAAATATTTCAAATTGTGAATGGAAAAAAAAAACATACGTATTTCTGGTATTCAAGCGTGACTGTCATGCAAATCTAAACATACTTTTTACTTGATTAATTGTCTTTTGATGACAGTAATGCGTATCTAATGTTGTTATAAAGAAATATTTCGACAAGGAAGTTGACCCAATCACTGATCTTTTGTACTTAAAAACATACAGAACACAGCATCCTAAACATAAACATGAATGGCAGAAAAGTAAGTGAACTGTGAGTTAATTTCAAGCTCGATTTCATTGTTTTCATGGAGTTTGTTTTATTTACTCAAAAGAGAGTGTAGATTATCTTTGAAATTAATTTTTTTAATAACATAATTTATAGTGTAAATATTATTCTAGTTACTAATTTATGAAATATTCGCGTCATTTTAAGCAATTATTCATAATTAATAAATTATCAATTATTAACAAGTGAGTAGTCTTTATTAATTATTAGTAAATTAAATAAAAACTAATCACTTTGTTAAACTTTTACTCATATGGGGTATTTACCGAGAACATATTGGTTTATTGGTTATCATTCCTGCATTAAAAGAGGAGGTTTTTTTCTCTCATAAAAGCTCCGTTTATTTTGCACAGGGTAGGTAAAAAAACTAATTAATAGAAACTTTTTTAAAAGCTGAAAATACGTTTTCTTTCGTTGCAACAAGGTGGGTGATTTTTTTTTTTTTTAAACCGGGTTTTACTGGTTTAAATAGCATTTGTGAGAAAAACAATTTGACTTTTAGAAATTAATGAAGATTTTGTATAATTAATTGTTAATAAATGTTAAACATAAACATACATTTATGCTTAATTGTTTGCTAATTAATTAAATAACTACATATCAAATCTTTAAAGTTAATTATCTCAAATATAGCTTGCGACAAGGAAATATTTACCGCTTGAACATCTAAACTAGATGTTCATCATACTAAAAATAGTTATAATTTAGTTACTCAAGTATTATAATTAATATTTTAATTTAGCAAGCTGCGATCGCAAGCTAATTAAAATATTAGTTCTGTTTTAATTTACCTAGCAATCACAGTGCATAACCAATTTTTGTTTTTTATCCTAACACAACTGGAGAAGTGTACATTCTCTCAATCTCGTCTTTCCTGCTTCCGTCCCTCTGTTAGGCTCTGTTTTATTTACTGAAACTAAATTGTGAGATAATCGACTTTATTCTTAAAGTGCTACTGGATACCCTCAACTCTTATCTTCCCCCAGCTTTTATTAAATTTTTCCTTTGCGCTTGAGATTTACATATCCCATTAGGCGACTACATCACATCACTTGATACATTTTTATAGTTTATTCAATAAAATTTCAAAAGCAAAGAATTCTTTTCATAAATTACTGCTGAGTTTCAGAAAAGAATTTTCTCATAAATATGTATCAAACCCTTAATTTAGTGGTTCGTATATTGTTCAACTTCATCACGACGTTTTTACAACATGCCACCATATTGACAAAAACATACCAAACTGGTAAAAAGTCATCCATCATCTTTATTGAGCTGCTGAGACACAAGGAGACTTAATCTCATTGGGATCGTTAAACTCTAATAAAATGAGTGCATTTAATCTTTTGCAGTTGATCACGAGCAGCAGGTGAATAATATCCAACTCGTGAAGAATCTTAATGCATGGTGTGTTGCACCGAAAACTACCCAGATGCTCTCATATGTCGTGGAGTAAAAATTGTAAATACATCACGATAGACAAAACAATGTTTTTCTCATAATTTCATTCTACATGAAGTAATTGACCTCGATTTTTTTTTATGTTCGTAAAAAAAAAATTGAAATACACCGAGAGTGTCGCCTTTTAGAAAGTTAACTCTTTCTTTCTACGCTTATAAATAGCATAGTAGCCATATTAGGGCTTGATACGTAAATGAAAAGAATAAAAGAATATAAATATGCATATGCGTATGTGTGATAAGTAAATATTCTAAGACTTAAACGAAAAAGTATAATGACGTAGGAAAGTGTCTTAATGACTATGAAATATTTATAATAACTAAGTAAAATTTTGTCCCGCAGTGGACCAGTCGGTAGAACCTCTGTTCCCGCAGAACACGGAAAGTGAAGCAACATCGACTTAGGGCAGTGTTTGGGAGGGTGACTACCTCTCGCGGCTTGTTCCTGTGGTTCCGTGTACGCTAAAGGGAGCTGGTGCACGTTAAATAGGTCGTGATTCCAAAATCCTCCAAGTGAAACGATACCTCTGGGGGTGCCAATCCCAGGTGACGGTCTCTCATCTGGGAGCTGGTTCAAAAATTAAGAGACCTTTCAAAGGGGCGGAAATCGGACTCCTGCCTATAAGGGCCCCGTTAGACTCAGGAGCAGCGTACCCATTCTTCCTCGCTGCGCGCGAGGACACGACAACAACAACAACAAGTAAAATTTTAATGAACAAACACGTTAAAATCTGTATAAATATTTCAAATAATTGACAGGAAAACTAAGATTTTCCTGCAATCTATTCGAAAAATTCTAAATGACTTATCAAAATTGATTCAATGAAATTTTTTTACAAATAAAAGGAAAGTATTGACTAAGTAAAAGTCGCTTATTACTGAGGCAAGAACGCTCATTACTAAGAAAAATCCAAATGGCGAATGAAAAGCTTACACAAAGTCTGAATGACTACGTGAAAAATTACAATTACTGAAGAAAAAGAATTAAGGGGGGAAATCTGTGATTATTGAGTAATCGTAACGAGTAAGGCAGGAACTCTTCCCGAGATTAAACAAGGCTAGTAACTTTGTTCAATGATTGAAAATGAGGATGGGCTTTATTTATGCGCAGAAGGTAGAACCAGAGCTCATTGTTTTAAGGTTTTCAAATCTCATGATAATCTTGAAATTAGGAAAAGTTACTACTTCAAGGGGGTTGGTAGGCAGTTTGATAAATTTACCGGAAGCGACTGTTACTTGCGGTGGGGTAAAAACTTTTAAAGGGGCTCTTGATGTTCATTGAGTGTTGGTAAATTGACTAGGACCAGCTTAGCTAGACCCTATTGCTGTTACTGATCGTCCCTTTTGTATTTGTATTTGTATTTGCATTTATAAGAGAGAAGGGCGTGCTCAAGCTGCCGTTATGATAGAATTAAAGCGATGAGGAGTTTTTTTTTTTGAAAAATCCCATTCGTTAATATTTAACTTTAATTACACAACTATAAATTTGATAAAATTTGTAGCACATTTTTCAAATATGTGTAATTGCTGCTATTGAGAATGTTTTGCGAACCAATAAGCTTGAAATGTTTTGGTCTTAAAAAAATTTATGTCTAGACTTTTTTTTTATTATTATTTTTAAATCATTACTTCGCAGTTACATTAAATATTTGGGAGACAAAATTACTTATATCTGAATCAATTTTCGACAAAAAGAATTAGGTTTACCATAATTGCCTAAGATTTTATCTTGATATTAGTATGATATTTATCATACTAATAAACACAACCTGACCTGCAGTAAAATGGAAACACTTTTAAACAATTTTTCTACTACTAGTTGAGTACCGTTTTCCCGTGTTGTTGCTGCTTGTCGAAAGTAATGCAATTTTGTCAAGTTTCTGTTTTACAAATGAATGACTTATTTCCCAAATCGATTTACTCCACTTTTTAAAAACTTTCTAATTTCAGCTTTAAAAGTGTTCAGTTGACGAGTAGAGAGAGAGTATATGAATTTATAATAAAGTTTTGGATGAGTACATTTCTCACCGCGTAAAAGTAGAAAATTCAACGCAAGTTACCGACCGAGCAAGCGTACCCCCTTCCCCCCATCAATACCATTCCTATATTTTGTAAAGAAGAAACTACATTTGGTTATGGTTTCTTTTCTGATAGTTTTTTTTTTTTTTTTTAATTATCGAAAGAAAGCTTGAGTTTTTTCCGATAAAACTCTTAGTGGAAGACCTCTACATTTTTAGGCTTTCCTTCGTTTTGTAAAATTGGCCTAACTTCTCGAGCTCAATATCTAAAAAAGTACTGGCTGAAACTTTACAAAATATCACGCGATAACCTTTTTATAGATATCAATATGCAGCAACAGGTTTACGAGTGACATAGGTGTTTTAGAAATTTTGGACCTCAAAACGGGCTCAAACATCGCGCATATTTCCAAGTTGTTTTCACATCTGAAAGTGATCTCACTACCGAATTTATCAGGGATCTTCTGGAGTGGAGCGTGGAGTTGGAGTGTGGAGGAGTGGGGCAACGAGATTTTTCTCGAAACTGGAGCGAAGCCGGAGCAAAAACATTTTTTCTGCTCTACTGCTACGATTTCTTTGTGCTTCATAAAGAAAACAAATTAACTAAAAGAAGACATATAAGTAATATGATCTGTTAAAATTATTCGGAACACGGGGCGGAGCTGGAGCGGAGCAACTCAAAGAAGTGTCTGCTCCAGATCCCTGGAATTTATTTTATTAATTATATCAAAAATGGTTTTTCAGATTACAAGTTTTAGCATACGATTTTCAAGTAAACGAGGCATGGAATTTCTCTTTTCAAAAAAAAAAAAAATAAAATAAATAAAAATAAAAATCATAATTCTGGGAATCTTTTTCTTCATCGTAATCATACTAATTAAATTACTGCCTAGGTTCTTCTTAGTTAACCTTTGCTAAATATAGGCAGAAAACAAAACCATGTACATTGAATTTGAGATTGCATCACCTTGAAGAAGGTAAACAATACATCATAAATTTGATGCAAACGTTTTTTCGATTTAATTACGCTGGACACACGTTGAGATCTAATCGAAAGCACGATTTTCGAACGAAATGATCATTTCGTTCTCTATTCAACTTTTAATCTCAAAACGCATTCCATGCACCCACGGCACAACCAAATTGGGTTATAAACGCACCAGAAATAGGTCGCAGCATGGTTTTTCGAAGCATCCTTTGGAACAAAAATGTGCGGGCGTCTGTCCCGTTTCGAAAACTTTTCCTCAGCATCCCCGTTAAAATGTATATCTAATGCGCCTTAATAGAACCGTTTCCGTATGAAGAGGTGGTTGTTTTCTAAAGGCACACCTCAGACTTTGTATACAGGACAAAATTATGGAGGTAGGAGGAATTTTTCCGCTCTGTCACGTGGTACATTTTATTTGCATACGCAACCTTGAAAGTCACATCATGCCATTCACTGCACAGTTGAATATCTTCGCCTAGTCTGATAACGGATCGCAGTACAAGGTGAGTGAGTGTTTGCTTATTGAGACCTTGTATCCAGTTTTCTCAGACTATTTGTCGTCTTAATTTAACTTTTTTCGTCTTTGCAACCTTTTAAGGGGCTAACTTTCTCTTCATCGGCAGCGTTACATCACCTGTCTCTCTAAAATACATATTTTGTCATAATCTTCCTTAGCGGAAGCTTCCACTTTCTGTTCTATTCAAGAAGCTAAATCTCTCAATTTTTCACTTATTTTTTTAATATTTATTTGTTTTTTTATTTTATTTTGTTTTATTACTTAATATCAATTCTCTCTTAAGAAACTCTAATTTTCGACATTATTATTTTGCTGTTAGTCCTTTTATCTGACAAATTTCATCACTGTGCCATTTTAGGAATTAAATTTTTTTTCAGTACCTTTCAATGAGCAATGTTTTGTGGTTATCCACTTCTATGAATTTCAGTCATCAGCTTTCTTTAAAGAGCAAAACTTCCCTTCAGCAACTATCTATGGGGATGATTTTAGGACTTACATTTTATCTTCAGTACTTTCCAGTTGCAAAATATGACAGGTATCTGTTCTTGTGAATTTCAGACACTCCCTTCATTTTTAAGAGCAAGATGTCACTTTTACTCGTTTTTATAGAAATCTTTTTAGAACTAAATTGATGCGTAATATTTTCCAATGAACAAAATTTTAAAACTTTCTGTTTCAAGTTTCAATGAATTGAAGTTGCCTCCCCTTTTGCTAATTTATTATAGCAACTTAATTTGTTTATATTCCCATTTACGAAATAAATCTGTTATTATTCTTTTCGAGAAAAAAAAAAGTCACAATCAACTGTTTGATCCCCATCTGTTATGTCCAAACTTACTAAATTCTCTAGTCAATAATTATTAATTAATTATTTTGTAATTTATACAAATACAAAAGTGCCAACCAGCAACAGGCACATGGCCCAGCAAGGCAGTTCCTACATTGTTACCTCCTTTTGCTAAATAATTTTTCACTTTATTCATGTTTAAAATACTTTGGCCCTCATTTGAAAAATTATTATTTTATTGTCATTTGTCTTTTTTTACAGAAATTAAACTTTATAATTATTCTCTCCTGTCGAATTATATTTTGCTGCTCTTATACACCGCCGTTTCACTATGAAAGACAGAGATGTTTGATTCAAGCGATTGTCGCAAAAAACTAATCAACACCATTTTTTCGTCAGGGTACGACTTTTCTACTGATTTTCTCTTGATTAATTACAAAAGATTTTTTATTCAGGCTTAATCCCTTTCTCAGGACCGTATCCAGGGAGAGTCTACCGCCCCCTCCCCGAAATTCTTCGTAACGTAGCATAAATTCGTCCCTGAAAGTTTGCTTTACTTAGTGTGCCGAAGCCCCACCCCAAAAAAAATTTATCGATACGGCCGTGCACTTTCTAAGCTAAAAAAAATTTTCAATTACCTTTTCCTAATTAGAGCGATTGGCGATAAAAATAATTAATCAATATCAATATCGGTTTCTATAAAGGGATGATATCCATATTGTATTTTTTTTTTCCTTTCACCATTACTTTTTCAGTGTACAAAAACCTGTTCGCCCACATAAGGCATAAATACACATGCACAGAATATTTTTATGATTTCTTTCCTTCTATTTCAGTTGAATATCAAAAATACTTAAAACAGACTAACTTTTTATGAGTTAAAAAGTTTAAGGTGTTTATATGTGTCAATAGCGCTACGATATGCTTTTCCAAACGGAGAGAATTTGGTCAACATCTATCGATAGATTGTTACAAAAAGTAAATTTTATCATTTTTGTATCGTTGATCATAATGTTTAAAAGTCAAAATCACTTACTCAGAGTCACGTCCGTTATTATTTTTTCATTATTCTTCAGTATGAATTCTGAATCATTTAAGTGCAATAAGAAAAGAAGAAAGCATATTTTTCCCTGTAAGTTTTTTCTTTCTAATGCTTATTACATAACGTAGCCATAAAACATTTGTTTTAATCGTATTGCCTTTTTTTTCTCCTTTATAATTAATATGTTATCATTATTATTATTTGCATTTTAAAGAATTTTAAATGTTTAGAATTTGGACATTAAATAAAATAAACGCGTGAATTCCTCCCGCTACTTCTCCGAATTAGTCCGAAGCTAAATCATTTGAACCAAGAGCGTTGGGCGAAAAACCGCATACGCTGGCGCCATCTGTTACTCAATGAATATATTAAATTTATATCATTTTTGTCAAGTTAGTTTTGGGAAGAGGTACAGGAAATTTTTAAGCGGTATATGGGTATATTTTCCTTTTAATTAATTATAAAATGCAGTATGAACAAGAAATAATTATTAAATGTTAATTAATGTTTTTATTTTAATTTTCGAAAATGAAAATTTCACCACGAATTATTCGACAGAATGTTTTGAAAACACAAAAAAACAAAACATTTAAAAAAATGTCTTAATCTTTTCAAAGTTTTTTTTTTTTGCTCAAATGTACATTCTCCATTTATTAAAGTTAAAAGGATAATTATAATCCCAGATTGAGGGAAATAGTTTGGGGGGGGGGGGGAGTTTTTGACCAAGCTTATTTAGGTAAAAGGAAAAAAACTACTCGCGGGTAATTCTAACGATTCATGAACTTCGATTTTGAAGCATTGTTTTATTTGCATCAAAATAGTTAAAGTTTATAGGGCTTTTTTTATTTATTATTTTTTCCGAAAAATTAAAATATATACTTGTATATTTATTACATTTTATCTTTTGCTGTATGCTTTTTACATACTTTGTAAAAATTTTGTTGAATTTGAGTAAAGCTCATCTGTCCGGCATTTCTGTTAGGAAAAATTGATTTTAATTGCGTCATTCGAATTTGATTTTACGACGTTTGAAAAGTACTCATTGTTGAATTTACCTATTGTTTTGTTTTTATAACCATGCCTCGCAAATTTTCTCTGTGAATTCAGTTATTGCATAACTTCCGGTATTGTTTTATTTGATGTTTGCAACTGAACTGTACTACAAAGCATTAATTATTTAAAACAAAAGACATAGTCAGAAATTTATTTCAGAGTTTATGTTCTTTTTAAACTCTTACCTAACTTTTTATGAAGAATTTTGCTTGATTTCTCGTTTTCAGTAATATATCCTGTATATTGGGAAATAATATTCCCTCATGTATGTTTCTATAAATAATTTTTATCATGTAATTAGTATTGTATTTCTTTAAAACATGCTTTACTAATACGACTTATAATAACAGTTTGGTCATGAATTAATGATTATACAATGTTATTTTAGTTTGGATTTGTTAGTTTAGGTAAAATCATCAAGCGTCTAGCATGTCACTTCTTTTTATTTTTTTGTAAAAATTGCTCTTTTTGAAAATTTAAAAATATGCTACCACTCTGTTCCTTGTAAAAGGAACAAGAATCCCAGCGGCTGAGTGGTAGCCTTCCGTGCTACCATGCCAGAGGTCCTGGGTTCGATCCCCGGGATGGGCAGGATCGACTCTGGCTTTCAGCCCTTCAGAGGGGTCGATAAAATGAGAACCAGTCATGCTTGGGAACTGGGGGTTTCGCGTCAGGTCGACCATTACAACGGATCATCTGCAGCACAGGGCCCTCAGTCTCGAAATCTGGGTTGGGCACAGTAGGCTGTGGGCACCAAAAGGGGCTGGCGAGCCACTGAGTTTCGTGTTTTTTTTTTTTTTTTTAAGAACTTACAAATATCCAAAGTTAAAACTTTATTTTACTCGTACCAATGAGATTCTAAATGGTGTTTAGCAAAAAAGCTACAGATGCGATTTATCAAGTGTACTTATAATTAAAGATCACACACATTTTAAGCACTAAAATCATTACGTTTCTGAAACAGGCTATTGTTATTCAGTTGCTGTAAAGACAAGAATTAAATAATATTTCTGCACAAATTCTCAACATATTCACAATGCCGGAGGGAAATTTTACCAACTGTCGTCGTGTTGCTTGTTGATTATATGATGAGCATTTATTTTTTCAATCAAGAAATATTATGTTTGTGAGCTCTTATTGGCTACTGATTATCAAATATGGATTTTTGCAAGAAAAGAGTTAAATGTTTAATAATGATAATGGCAGAAATTGTGAGGAGAGATTATTTGCGAAACATTTTTGCTTACATTGTAGAGATACGCATTATCTGGCAGATAATATCACACCAGATAAAAATTGCTAAAAAAAAGTCGTTATTTAATTTGCTATTATGTCTTATCTTAAAAGATTTTGTAAAATAATGCACTTGCTACCTGTGTTCCGTCGACACATTTTAACAGCCTGATTTTTCTTTTCTGTTTTGATTAAAAATTACAGAATAAACAAATGATAAGCAGCAGTATGGTGTAATTGAGATAATAGATATCTCTTTTTGTTTTGACCGATGTCCAATAGAATCCAATGAATACTTCGAAAGGAAGTTTGTAGGTAACTTTTATCTACAGCACTTTGTCTGGTATATCACGAATATTTCTTCTGAAAAAAAAAATTGTAGGCAATTAAATATAAATCTTAATAATGTATCCTACGATTGTCCTTTAAATAAAATTTATGACAATGACGTAAACAGGCACAAAAGATTTGAGAGAAAACGTACTATCCCCCTAGTACTGATCCGACCCCCTTTCCCCTCCCCTTTTAAACATATTTTTTACATTCATTCACCCATTCCTTTATTTATTCATTCAGTCATTCACTCAATCATTTATTCATTTATTTATTCACTCATTTATTCATTCGTTCTACCATTCATTCATTTATTCGTTCATTTATTTCTGAAATTTCCTTAAAAATCCAGGTTACAAAAGTTTGATGGGAAAATAGACTTGTTTAGTTCTGGATGAACTTCGTATATTTACAGATACGAAGTTCAGAGTTATTTATAATATTGCAGTAATTTATATATAGATTACATTCGTTGTTCAATAAATACCTGCTTCTACACTTTATTAACTATAAATGACAGAAGGTAAATTTCTTCCACATCAAGAATTAAACCAAATGTATGATGAAACATTTCTGAAATATACTACAATTTTAATGTAATTCTGATTTTGAAAGAAAAGATTATTTCTTCAGAAGTATTAAGAATGAAATTTCATACATTTTCAACAAAAATGATAATAATAACAATAATAATAATAATAAAACTATCAAATCTAAAAGATATGTATATATATATATATATAGTTTTTTTTTTAGGCCCGGATATACAGTCAGCCAGAACAACTTTTGAGAACTGAACTTCTCACTTACATAAACACATTTAATCATAGACAGTCACAGGGCTAATACTTAGAAACATAAACATATGATTAACACAACATAGTAACTAATTAACGTCAACAATGGAACATGTCTGTTTCTGCCTGCTTCTTCAACTTGTCTCTACGGTTGCTTCACTTTCTCACCATAGCACGCTTCGCACACGCAATTTATAAACACACACAGTTAGTAAACTCTTAAAAATTGTTCAGTAAAACTCAACTCCTCAGATTTATATATATATATATATATATATGTATATATATAATATAGTTACTTCTAATTGGTACATATTTTTTTAATGTATTAAAACCTTATGCTTTTTTCTCTTTCGAATTTCCTAGTCTATAAAAAAATACTTCTACTCTCTTTATCATGAGATAAGTCCTTTCTATCAGTAATAACGGAGTTTCAAAGCTGAAGCTATTCTTAAATTATCTTTTAAACAAATAACTCTAAAACTTGAGAATTGTATGCCTAAAAAGAGTGCCCTATTTTAACAAATTAGTAGGTTTAAGAAATAGCTCTTTTCTTGTGTTTCTTTTATTTATTATCCAATTAATTTTTCAAACATAATTTCCTAAATTTATTTCATTATTTACGAAGGTGAAACGAAAACATGACGCTTCCACTATCTCCAAAAGGATTGTCTGAGAAAGACCTTGAGTTAACCGCCTTCATTTTTCTTGCAATCTTTTCTTCTTTTTTTTTTTTTGGTTCCGTAACTACGTGGTGATTTATTTAAAATATGGAAAACATTGAGCTTTTAAACTGATTAAGATTTGCTAAATCTATTTAATTAAAGTGCCACTAAAGAATAGGAGAGAAACAAAAGTTTCTTCTAGATCTATACGAGCCTACTTTCCCTTATACACTAACATCAAATTTATAAGCTATCTCTCTCCCTCTTTCTCATTTAGGCTTTACTTCTTAATTACTTCAAATATAGCTTTTTCAACTTGTATATTATATATATATATATATATATATATATATTACATATATATATATATCATTCACTCATTCATGACTTTATTCATTCTTATTTTTTTCGTTCATTCTTTTTTTCATTCATTCACTCATTTATTCATTCATTCTTTCATTCATTCATTTATTCATTCAAAAATTTCATGGGAAAATAGGCTTCTTTAGTTCTGGTTTAACTTCTTATCTGTACAGTTTTACGTCATAAGTTCCTTCCGCAAAAAAATTTGTTCCAAAAAAATACGTCCGTTTGATCAGGAGTTAAAAAATGATTTTTGCAATTGATTACATTACATTAATTATAATATCAACAAATCCTAGATCCCTAAATTCTAAAAAGTTCTGTAATAAAATTCGTTATCTTTTCAGACTCTGCAAAATCAAAGTATATACGGAAACTTATATATATACATGGATGTCCTTTAAAATTATTTTTCAAAACTAGCTGTCACTAAAACGGAATGCTCTCACAAAGTTGTTATTATTATTATTAATTATTATTATTATTATTATTATTATTAGTAGTAGTAGTAGTAGTAGTATTTGGTTAAAATGAGTTTCTTGAATGATTAATTTCCTTTACCATGTAACTTTAATACCTTACTTCACACTGAGCCAAGTTCTAACAAAAAAACTTGCGGGAGCCTTACAGGCTTCATATTTTATTTTTATACGTAAACAGTCTGAGTTCCGTCTAATATGTGAAAATTCACATAAAATTCGAAGGAAATACAGGAGCTGAGCTCTCGTGAGCTCCCATGCAAGTAAAGTATCACGAAAAAACTGATAATGTTTGCAAAACTAATAGCATTTCCACGAAAATTATTAACAATTCACCTAAATATGAAGATGGGAAAAGGAAAAAAGAATGCTGAATGAGCTTTGAACAACCCCCATCTTTGGGTTAGGGGTCATTCATAAATGATGTCACGCTTCAAGGGGGGGAGGAGGGCTCAAGAAAGTGTGACAGTTTGTGACAAGGGGAGGGGAGGGGTAACAAGAAGTGTGACATCGTACATTTTGATTTTTATAAAAACATTGAAAATCAGCAAATTAAACCTATTTTATGCTAACGTAACATAGCGTGACATGTGACAAAGGGGATGAGGGGGGTATGTTGAAGTGTGACACTTAGTGACAAAGGGGGGAGGGGGGTCAAATATATTGAAAAAAAGTGTGACATCATTTATGAACGGTCCCTTAGCCACTGCTTTGGAAAATAATGTTCATTTAATGCATAAAGCGTTGCATATTTTATTTTTCTGAAGATGAATTTTTCAATTTAAATTAGATTCTTCAAATCGCATATCCTTCAGTTTCTCTTAAATATCTTCCATTACATAATGGTATGTTTTCTCTATTCGAGATATGGCGGCACAAAGAAGAGAGAGTACTCAAACATATTCAGACAGCCGAATCGTTTTTCTCAGTTGTTATTGTATTCATGATGTGATAAATAGACAACAATACTAAACGAAAATGCCATTTTCTTATCTAACTGTAGAAAACAAGCCTTGATGTGTTGATTAAAGAATCCAGTTTAAGATTTTTTTTTTAGTTTTAATTCATTTTTGTTATCGGAATGTTTTGATTCATAAAAAAGGAACTTGTATTTCTCAAGAATTAAAGCTCTTCATATGCAAATGCTTCAGATGGCTTAGACCGATATGTGATTTCTGTTTTAAAGACATCCTGATGTAAGGTGATTAATAATACGATGACATGCTTATTAGTCACGATAATACGAAAATATCCTGATTCTTATCCGCTTGAATTTGGTTAAATTTCCGACATTGACTGAAGAATTCATAATAGCATCTTTTTTTAAAAATTGCTTTTCCCCCTCTTTCTGGGTCAATGAATAAATAAATAGACAAATAAATAAGTGAAAATATTTTTTATTTGTTAATTTATTTTTTAAAAAAGTGCATCCTACATTTTTTTCAGATGAGTTTTTCAAAATATTCTTTAACCTCAGATATAGATGTAGAAATTTCTTGGAATTATATTTTTAAATTCTTTTTTTTTAATGAATAGGAGGCGGGTTTGATGTAAACAATTTTTTTATTGCTATTATTTTAATATTCATTGATTAATTTTTATTTTTGTTTTATTTTGTTTTTTTTATTTTAATTTATTTACTCATTTATTTTTAATTCAATTTTTTTTCTCAAAAAAGGAAAATAAAAACATTGAAAATAAAAATAATGCAAGGGAAAAAATTATACATATCTAGTTTTTTTAAATGAAACTTGCGAAAGTTGTGCAAAACTTCGCATATGGTAAACTTCACATAAGACAGACGGATATTAAAACACACCTCTTTTATAAAAAAATAAATAAAATAACACTAAATATTTAAATACATTTTGATGTGCTTACACATTTTCATGCCTACTCTTAAAATTGTGGAAGAATTTTGATCTAAGAAATAAAATTTTCGATTATCATGTAAAAGCATGTCTTAAAAGCTATGTCAAATTTTTGTCATGTCTATCACGGCATGCATTTACTTAATAATTCGAACTATACTAATTTCATAAACTAAAATTATTGCACTAGTATTTTTAAAGTAGGCATGCAGACATATAAGCACACCAAAACGTATTTAGTTGTTTGAATATTTAATACACTGTATATAATTTTAATTCAACCTTTCACCAAAAAAATGGAAAGAATCGTGAAATTTAGCTGCAACCAACATTTGGTACTAAAGTTGAACCAATTTGGTGGTTCCTAGTTTCACATTCATGGTGAAATTAGGTGAAACTTAACCGTTATGATGGTTCAACTTAGTACCAAACGTTGGTTGCAGCTAAATTTCACCATTTTTTACGCTTTTTGTGAAAGGTTGACTAGAATTTTTTACAGTGTATCTGAAACGAAACAATAAAAATGTAACAAGAGACATATGTAATTAACTATATCACAGCATTTTTAACGAACAGAACGTGGATGATTTGCATCGTCTAGACTACTTGTATATTTCGTACACAATACCCGTGCTGAAGCTATATTTCTTCGCGCTAAAAAAGGAGTTGGGATCCTTCTAACAGGTGTATGTAATTGCATTAGTTACGTTGCATTGCTTCATGTTATTGTTCTTGTTTGCTGAAATCATAGCAAATTCTCAGCCTGATGAACAGTGCCTGATTACCGCACAGGCCAACTAGGCCACGGCCTTGGGCCCCCAAATTTTAGGGGCCCCTAAATTGTAAGAAAGATTTCTGAAAATATCTCTTAAAAGAGAATTTTTTACAAAATGGGAAGATCTTAACTCATTTAAATGGCGAGCTAAAAGTATTTGCGCGCGTAAACAATGCACAATCAGATTAATATCTTCATTGACTATCATGCTAAATAGTCTTTTAATCGCTGAGGCATCTCGACGTTTTTTATTTATTTAATATTATAAACAGTAAAATTTGAAAATGCAATATGTGTATTCAAAAATTTTGCTTATTTAATGCATAACACAACAATCATATTGAATAAAAACAATAGAGAATGCAGAATAGTAGGATGTCATGTCAGTAGGTGCTTTTTTTCCCCCTTGCCAATCGGGTATGAACCTAGTATAAATAGAATAATCTCCAAGCTTATTTAACTTTATACATTATACCCAGTATTTTTACTTTTCGTACCATAGGTGGCTCCAAAATAATGTTGTGCCTTGGGCCCCCGACTGTCTTAATCGGGCCCTGCTGATGAATGTAAATCGATTTGGTCTCACTACGAACCATGACTTTAAGCTGTGTTCTTATTTTTTAGGGATTGTGAAATTTCCAAATGGCAGGCTAAATTGATGTAGAGTTTTGCTCCAATTTTTCTCTATGTACAATGAGTAAACAGTTAATTTATTTTGTTGTTGGCGTTTTGGAAAAATTATAAGGAAAGACTTTGAATATATTTAAATATTATCTTTCTTATGGTGTGTAAAGGCATTGCATGATAATTAATTTTTCTCTTTGCATCAATATATTTATTTAAAATTTTTTAATTATGTTATACTTTTCAGCATACTCAATTTTTCCTCATAACCAGCTGTATTTTATAACTAAGAAACGAAGGCAAATAATAATAAGAATGCTACTTTTTCAATTGATAACATCAATTAACTTATATTTTTCTAACCAACAAAAAAAAAAAAAAAAAATTAGATCCATACGTTAACATAAAGCAAATTTCTCTTTTAAAAAGTAACTTTTAATGATGACTTCTAAAGAGTGCCAGTTTATAGTTGTTAGCATCTTTTCACAATTTTAACTACGAAAAATCTCTATTATGAACAGATGTTTTGAAAGTTTTTAGATAATGATTTCATGTAATGTACTCTTTATTATTGTTGAATGGAAAGTTATCCAATTGATTGAAAAAAGTGTTTAGAAAACCGCAGACAATATTTTAATTGCTCTCTTTGTTCAATGAACAATACCCAGTATTACTAAAAACATAACCCGAAAATTCAATGCTTCCTCTCAAAAATTACCGGTTTCAGAAGTAGAAGTTGGCCTAAATGCCGATGATTTTGAGGACATCTTAACTTCGTGGGATTTTTCCTCCTTCCAATAGACGTTACAATCAGCCCAAGGAGATTTGATCTCAATATTACTCCTTGTTTAATTATCATTTGAAAAAGCAAGCTACGAGTTTGTTTCCGTTTCATTTGAAACGACTTTTTCTTTACTTCAAGTGTTTTATTATTGTTGTAAACAAAACAATACCTTTTTTTAATGGTTATTTGAAATTATGAAATTTTAATGATTCAGCTGCATTTGACCTGTTTATTTAGTTTCTTACGTCGAAGTATTTTTGAAAATGACATAGTCAGAAAAACAAAGTTAGTCAAGATAATTCAATTTTTTCTGGCAGTCAGTTGTGAGATATTTCCATAATTATCACTGAAAACTGTGCATATATTTAAAAGAAATAATACCCACATAAGAATATAACAATCCAAATCGTTATTTAAGTCATCAGATAAGTGTGAATTTTAAAAAATACTAATAAATTAAAGTAAAAATAAAAAATATATATTTAAATATTATCTTTGAAATTTTTCTAATGCCTCTCCTGGAAAAGTAGTCAGTTTTAAGTTGTGGCCATCTTGCAATGGAGGTATGCATTCCGAGAAAACAATTAGATTTTAATTATCTTTTTTGAAAAGGTTTTATCTGCAAGTCAAATATCAAATATAATAGTACGATGTGTGTTTAATTATTAATGTGAATTGTAGAACTCGCAACGCATACTGTTCCTGATGGTGTAGAATACATAAGATATTTATTTTCAGTGGTGTAGGATGCACAGTAAGTTTCCATACATTAATGATTTAGGAGAACCAATAAACATAGGGGCAATATTATTCTGATGCATTTTACAGTATTTGGCGTATCATATCCGATACAATATCATCTGATAGACTCCAGATATCTTATTTTTGCTCGAAAAGTGTATTACTTTGCTACTTTACACCTTATTACTTAGAAATCAAAAAGACCGAAAATTGTTAATAAATTTTTATTACAGGACAATGAAAACAAAAGTGAAATAAAGTAGTAAGTAAAACAATTGAAAGGAAGATGCATTATAATATAAAGAGCTCTACGAGTTCATGGTATTCTTAATTTTGTTAATTTATCTCTTTTAATTACTTTAAATGCCACAATGTTTAACCTTCTTATATTTAATTGGCTTTCAGTTAAAATTATCAATATTTGGTCTATCTTTTCTTTCTTTCTTTCTTTCTTTCCTCCTTAAATTTGCTTTTATTGCTCTGCGATTTGCTTTTACAGTCGACGCTCGTTATAACGACCCCGCATTATAAAGACCATTCCATTATAACGACCAGTGATAAAAGCCCCAACTTTCTTCCTATGAACTCTATGTTAATTTGCTTTCGGTATAACGACCGTTCTGTATCGCCCAATCCAATACAGCGACCGCATTCAACGGACACTATTTCCGGTATTTTTCCAAAAAGAACATGTTTCTAAATTTGTAACTTGAAATGACCTTGATTATAGTTTACTGACAAGCTGCATGCAGCCTTCAGTTCAGTCAGTCCAACTTTGACAGGGGGAGGGGATTACCACTCACCATAGTATGGAAAGAATAGAGAGGGGGAGAGAGCACGTGGACTTTACGGATTTTAGGAAAAGGGGTTGACAGATGTATTGGTAGTTTTTGTCATTTGAATCACGTGTTTTCCCAAGGGTCGATTCTCCGAAATACGAGGAGTCTTGCTGTCCGTGACTGGTGGTGTCATGTCATCTCAGAAGTTCTGCTTCCAGAAATGTGAATGAGAGGGTTCGAGAAAAATTAACCTGCTCTTCAACCTGAATGTTGACAGGTTCCAGGTCACGTGCCTTGGATTAGTTATCCTCTGGGGGAAGGAGCGAAAAAAGAATAAGGTTCTTCAGTGAAATGCATACTGCAAACAGGAGTTGCATTTTCGCTATTGAACGAGATGGCAGGTTCAAACAAGCGCAATGCGATATGTCTAGATACTAAAATTAAAATCTTAAATGAAGTTGATAAAAAAGTTTTAAAAAAATGCGAAATTGCTAGAGTTTTCAAAATTCCCAAAAGCACCTTATTTGGCATCATTAACAACCGGGACTCAATTTTAAGAAAAGAAGAAATTGGAGTCAAATCTTCTAGAAATCGGTCCCGTGAAGGGAAATTTCAGAAGATCGAAGAAGGTTTATATGAATGGTTGAAAATAATGCGATCAAAAAATGTCCCAATAGATGGAAATTTGCTGAAGTCAAAAGCTCTAACTTTTGCTCAAAAAATGGACATTGACGAAACTGTGTTCAAAGCTTCGGACGGATGGTTGCAAAAATTTAAAACCAGACATGGTCTTTCATTCCGGAAGCTTTGTGGCGAAAGTGGTTCTGTGAATGAAGAAGCAGTGGACACATGGAAAAAAGAAAAGCTGGAAGAAATTATCAAAAATTATACTCCAGAGGATATTTTTAACGCAGACGAGACTGGACTGTTTTTCATGATGAAACCTGATAAATCTTTCGTTTTAAAAAACGAAACTGCAAGTGGAGGGAAAGAAGCCAAGCAAAGACTAACAGTTCTCTTATGCTCAAATATGTCTGGTACTGAAAAACTTCCACTCTTAGTGATCGGAAAATCAAAAAAGCCGAGATGTTTTAAAGGACTCAAAACCTTACCTGTCACGTACAAAAACAACTCCAAATCGTGGATGACATCTGTCATTTTTGAGGAATGGCTACGTTGCTTGGATAAGCAAATGACAATTCAAGGTAGAAAAATTATTCTTGTAATTGATAACTGCACGGCTCATCCCAAACTAAATGGGTTGAAATCAATCACCGTGGAATATTTTCCACCTAATGTCACATCTGTTCTTCAGCCACTAGACCAAGGGGTCATTATGAGTTTTAAACGCAATTATAGGAAGTTACTACTGCGAAGAGTTGTTTCTGCACTCGACGAAGATCAAGATTACAAAGTTGATGTCCTAACAGCTTTGCATCTCTCTAAAGCAGCATGGAATGACGTCTCAGAAAAAACCATCAAGAATTGCTTCCATCATGCTGGTTTTAAAAAGCAAGAGGAAAGGGAATCTACTGCTGAAATAATTAGTCCGGCAATCGAAGATGAAAATTTCGTTGAAGAAGAGGAAATGCTGCAAGAAATTTCTCAGAAAATGAACATGGATGCAACGTTGAACTTTGACGATTACGCTAAAATCGATAATGACTTGGAATGTGTCGAGCATCTGTCAGAAGATGAACTAATTTCCCGTTATTGTGGACAGGAAGAAATTGATGCATCATCATCAGATGAAGAAGAGGAAGAAATTGTAACAAAAACTCCTAGCATAAAAAATGTGTCTAATGCTATCGAGACTTTAAAATGTTTTTTTGAAAGGCAAGAAAATACAGAACACTATTTGTCATCAATAACTGAAATGGAAAATTATGTTTTGCAAAAATCACATGTGCTAAAAAGGCAAACAACCATTTCTGATTTTTTCTTCCGAAAATGAATGATTTGCAAGTATGTAATTTTTTCCTTATATTTTCTACTTTAAAATCTGTTTAACATTTTATTATAACATATTGCACTGATAATTTTTTTTAAATTCCAATGATAAAATATAATTTGAGCATTTTGTTGGAATCTTTGAAAAATTGGCAATTTTAATGGAATTACTATACTGCATGATGCATGCATATACATTTTTAAATTCTACCTCTTATAGCGACCACCCGTTATAAGGAAATTTTTTTGTGGAACGGAGATGGTCGTTATATCGAGCGTCGACTGTACTAATGTATACAATGTTATATTTTTGTACTTACATTAATGTTTTTATTGAACTTTAGGAATTTAATTGCCACATTTATGAGATTTTAATGCATTTGCTGCTTTATTTTGGCTAAAAAAATTATTTTGGTGGAAAAGTCAGAATATAGTATTTTCCATTCGCAATTTGCAATTAAGCAACTAAGGTACTGACAACCAAGCGGGCAGATAGGGAGATATTCTTACCGAGGATCTTCACCACCTTTTAATATTAAAGGAACATGAACAATATAGAACTTTATCTCTTGAAAAACAAAAGAGGGGGGGAAATTAGATGAGACGTTGAGACCAAGTCTTGCACAAGAGGATCTATAATGAACCTGATGGGCAAGACTCTCGTATCTTAATGGCTTGTATCTACCTGCCATTAATGAGTAAAGCAAAGCGGAATACAACCAAGAAAATCTGGAGGTGTGTATTGGTGACATTTCGTTGCATTAAAAGTTGCCTAACAAACTAAACGGCTTCCTACCATGGACCTGTGGGATGATAGAAGGGTTGGGCAACGTCAACCTCCTATAACGGAAGAGGCGTTTTGCGTGGGGACATTTCTATCCGAGGGAGTTGGCCGCAATGCATGTCCTTGAATATTTTCGTTCTTTTTTCAAGTGAGCTGTCGCTTCGGGTGATGTTTTCACTGAGATGGCCTAGAATGGAGAGTTGCTTTCTCTTGATTCATGTCCTTTCCTAGATAAGCAAGGTAAACGTCCTTGGAGAAGCAGCTGTGGAGGGAAGATAATGTTTGCTACGCATAACCTTTGCTAAAACACTCTCGGGATGAGCAAGTTTATAAATTGCTGCGATAGATGAATATATGGCACAATGCAGCATGCATTCAATTAAACTTTATTCATGTGTACTGTGAGTAAAATACTTCAGCTCACTTGAAGTCAGGAGAAATAAAATTGCTTTCATTTATTGCTATCAACTATGCGTAGTCTGCCAATTCTATTCATATTTCAAATGGTGACAAGCAAAAATATAACCACCTGTGATAAATAAGTGCATAAGTACATTTATTACTTACTCATTCAAATCTAATTTAAACAGTGAGGACTGAAAATCGAAATAATTGGATTCTGTATGAAGAATATAGTTGTATATAAACTGGCTTATGCGATTAGGTTAAGTCTTTTTATTCTAATCTTATTTAGAACAGTGAACTATTACAAAATGCCACCTAAATACAAACATTACAGTAATTTATATATAGATTGCATTCGTTGTTTAATAAATACCTTGCACACATTATTAAGCATGAATGGCAGATGGTAAATTTCTTCCAAATCAAGAATGATACCAAATGTATGGTGATTCATTTCTGAAATGCACTACAATTTTAATGTGATTCTGATTTTGAAAGAAAAGATTATTTCTTCAGAATTGTGTTGATTGAAGTCTCATGTATTTTCAACAAAAATGATAATAGTAATAGTAATAATAATAATAATAATAATAATAATAATAATAATAATAATAATAATAATAATAGTAGTAGTAGTAGTAGTAAAATAACTGTCAGTACTAATATATATACGTACATATATAGCTCTTTCTAATAAGTAATTTTTTTAACGTATTAAAACCTTATGCTTTCTTCCTTTTCTAGTTTTCCAGCCTAGACAAAATACTTCTACTCTCTTTATCATGAGGCGAATCTTTTCAATCAGTAAAACGGAGTTTCAAAGCGCAAGTTACTCTTAAATCCTTAAATTATCTTTTAAGCAGTTATCTCCAAAACTTGAGAATTACATGCCTAAAAAGAGTGCCCTCTTTTAAAAAATTAATAAATTTAAGAACTAAACTGTTTTTTTTTTTGTGTGTTTCTTTTATTTATTTTCCAATTAATTTTCCAATCATTATTTCCTAATTTTACTCACTCTTTGAGAAGGTGAAACGAAACCATGACGCTTTCACCATCTCCAAAAGGATTATCTGAGAAAGACCTTGAGTTAACCGCCTTCATTTTTCTTGTAAACTGCTCTTCTTCTTTTTTCTCTTCAATTTTTTTTTTTTTTTTTTTGGGACCGCAACTACGTGGTGATTTATTTACAATATGGAAAATATTGAGATTTTAAGCTGGTTAAGACTTGTTTATAAGGAAAACCATTTAATTGAGGTGCCACCAAAAAGAGTAGTAAATACGAAGTTCCGTCTAGAACTATACGAGTCTACTTCGTACGAATTACTTCGAATATAGCGTTTTCAACGGTTAATATATATTCATTCCTTCACTCATTTATGTATTTATTCATTCACTCATTTATTCATTCATTCTTTAAAATATTTCATGGGAAAATAGGCTCTTTTTGTTCAGGTTGAACTTCTTATCTATGTACCTGTTCTACATCATAAGATATTTCCAGTAAAGTTTGTTCCGTAGCAAATCCGTATGTTAGATCAGGATTTATATATGAGTTAAAGGTAAAACAACGTAAAAAAGCACAAATTCAGAAAAAGTATCGCAAATAGCTATTTCATTTGTCTTACAGGATTTATATAGGATTGAAATTTCTCTGTAAGTGTATTTTTTGGAACCCGCTCAAAATTAAACAACAGTTTTTCAACTCAAAAAATATTTATCGTTGAGAGCTCCTTCAAATAAGCTTGTTCATAAGAACCAGTACGATACTATTATGGTGCTTGTAACTTTTTTATCATTTACTTAAGTCATTTTAGTTTAATTACATACTTCAGTTATTTTACAAATATGTAAAATAAAATAAGCCGTAATATTTTTTTCTTCTCCTCCCCCCCCCCCCGCCCCTACAACTTCCGATTATCTACGGCCAGCGACTTCATTAAAAATTTTAAGTTTAGCTCACAACTTTAAAAAGGCAATATAAGATATTTGCTCTCATAAAAGACCTAAAAATTTCATCACACAAACATTGTTCTGAAATACTTGTGGTAAAAACAGTGTGAACGAAAAAATAAAATAATATTTATTTTTGAAAAGAGAAATGAACTGTATTCGTCTAAAAATATATATGAGAAAGGATGTCAATGTTTATTCTGCTAATTAATGAGTGAGCTGAAAATACAAAGTAAATTAAACACAAATACATTCACAGTAAACGCCCAAAGACAAATTTATAAATAAATGTGAAAACATTTTGATCTAAATCTTTTTTTTTTTTGCCGGGTGAGAGTGAGAGACCTTCCCTTTTTTTTTCTTTTTTCTGATGTTCAGAAAAGAAAGCACTAGTGAGAAGAAGAACGAAAGTGAGAATGATCAACAGAACTCAACATATGTTGTTAAATAGGCCAACTAATAGAATCACAAGAAATTTTTAGTTCAATTCTTGTTTTCTCCTTCGCATTTTTTCCCATGCGTAGAAAAAAACGAAATCTTCTTCGCATTTCTAAAATCTTTTATTAATTTTGTTTCCCCTTATTTTCTCATGACAACTTTATGACAATTACAGTATTGCTCGAATTTATGTGAACATATAATTTTCCCAATTTTACTTTTTCCAGTGGCAACACTTACCAAAAGTAGTGACCATTTAGTTTAACTGTTCTGAGTAACGAAATACAGCAAGACGCAGACGGTTGCGTTTTTCGTTTTTAAGAATTGTCGTAGTTCTTATGACGTTATTTTTCTAATGGATGTTAAACATATATATTATATATTTAATATGTAATATACATAGAATATATTATATGAAAATCTGTGTCATATTATAAAACTAGTTGAGGTTGTAACCCAAATGCGGTTTTAAAACCAAGAAAAAAAAAGTTAATTCTATTCTATAAAGTAAGTTAAGGGTGTCTTATTAAAACATTTTGACATGCAATGATAGTGATTCTCATTAAGTTGACTTTGAGTCATTCATCAGACATGCACCACACGAAACTCATTGTGTAAAATCATTTTTCTAATAGTTTTCTAAAACATGGCACCAAACAACGTCAATAGAAACTTTTTTGCTGTAGTGATATTGTACCAAATATAATTATGATATTGTACCAAAATTAAAAATATGTATTAGATATAGCATAAGGGATATTTTCTCATTATGATGAACAAACTTACAGTAATTACATTTGAAATGTACCACAAACAACATAAGGGGTACAGATTTACATGAACCTAATTTGTATGTTAAGTAAAGTAATAATCTTGATACATAAATATTTTATGTACAATCAAATTTGTTCCGACTAAATGAGATTTAATTTGTACAATAAAATAATTTAATAATATCTTGATTTATATAATATCACACATTTGAATAAACATATTTTTAAATAGTTTGCGTGAAAACATCTGAAATTATACAAATGCTATATATTATAAATATCCGAGATTTTGATATTTATATAAATGTCATGATATTTTCTAATGCTGATCACAAATCATATCAACACCTTGATATTTAAAATAAAGAAGAAGAGGAAAAAATGTCAGTGCAATTTCATTACGAAAAAAAATAGCTTGATAGATTAAAATACCTGCCGATATTATTATTATTTTTTACTTATTCCTGAATTTATTACACTTTTATAAAACAAAAATCAAACTCAGGAATAAGTGCACATAATTCAATGCATAATCTGTTAAATATTGCCTTCATTGCATAATGCTTGTAGAGGTTCTTCTACATTTAATCTATTTAACTGGAAGAATCTGAATCTACAAGTCGTGCATAAATTTTCCGCCAATTTAGCATGCATGCATAAGAAATGTTTCTCCCTGATCAACAAAATATACTGTTAAGGATATTTATAACGTCTTCAGCTGCAAATCTTTCTCAAGCATACCAAATGAATTTCCAGTTAACCATGAATTTTAAGGCTATTTCTTTTCTTTTCTTTTTTTTCTCTTTTTCTTTTCTTTTCTTTTTTTTTTTTTTTTTTTTCCTGTCCACTCCTACTTTAAGAACGTGTCCTAATCCGTGGGTGCCATGAAAGCTGTTTTTCCAAAAAATGAGTTCAACGTTTTCTGATACTACCTACTTGGTAAGGTGAAGAAAACTGTTTCCAGGTATTTGATGAAGAGGTAATTCGAAGTAAAGTTCAATATGTTCTAATCCCAATTGTTGAGATTAACGGAACAGCTGTTTTTAGATAGGCACGTACTGAAATATTATATATATATATAATGTATCCCTACATAAACCAATATCTGTTACTATTATTTTCTGCTGTTTGGGTCTTGCTAAAAGCGATTTTAGCGTCACTTGTCAAAGCAACAAAAGGAATAGCATCTCTTGGCAGTAATTAGCGCATCATTTGAGGAGAATTTAAAAAAAAAAATTTAATTCAAAACCAGTAGAGGAACACCAAATGATTTAAAATGAACACAAGACGCAGAGAATGCAAGATTCTGTCATAGTTTTGTCCTTTTTTTTTTTTTCTTTCTTTCTATGAGAGTTCAATTTTTTTTTTTTTTTTTTTTTTTTTTTTTTTTTTTTGTGGGATAATATTTTTAAAAACCCTTCTGCACAACTTCAGTCATGCATTACTTTTGAGAAAACGTTTTCGAAAGCTCATCCATCTTTTATGTTCAGGAATAAAACAACAATCTCATTAGATTATTCAAATGAATTCCCTGATGCAGTTAAAATGAAACAATTTAATTTCTGTTTTTGCCCCTTTTATGTAAGATTTATATGAAATGTCGAAACATTATGACACAAAAAAGGTTGCATAAAATCGAACAAAACGTAGTTTCAAACATCATTTCTTCCTGAAAGCCGCAAAGCATTTCTTTAATATTTATCAAAGAATAATTTCTTTTACTTTTCTTTCCTTTTTTGTATGTGTGTGTCTAAGTAATGCTTGGTATTTGGTAAATGAGCTACATCATGCGTCTGATATTAAAGCACTTTCATTACGAATACCCAATACATACAATGTTTTATTTTAAGAACATATCAGCTGCTTTTAACCAGTTTTTTACTTAGGAAATCCGATGTTTATTATTTTCCCTTATAAATAAACATCAATTACACCTAATTAAAGTTTGAAACGTTCGGAAAGTTCTTCCTGTTTACTTTACTATTTGCAGTCACTCATTTCAATTATAAAATCCTTAACTTAACAATTCCAAGTCTTCCGTGGAATGTACAATTCAATGCACACTGTAAAGCGATCGCACATAAGTTGATAATGGCTATAAATTGTAACGTTTTGATAAACTTGCCGAAAAGAATCTTGGGGAATTTAATGTTATGCAATGTTTAAGCTGTTTTCACTGGCTCTGTCCAAAAACGTTAGGAAGTATATTTAAATTATTTGTAAAATAATTGCTGTTTTTATACTAAATATCAAAAATATGTGCTTAAACGACATAGGCTTATCATTTCAAAACTTTCCAGGGGAATGCAAATGATATATATTCAATGCATACCAGAGGTAAAAAACAACAAATCACATACACACCACCATAGTATTTACCACTTACAGAAGCATCGATTTTTAGATAGTTTTAATGAATTTCGTTTATTATCGTTCTCATGGGGCTGCGTATGGTCACTAACCTTTGCAGACCTAGTGCATTCCCCGAAAATCGGCATCCATTCTTTCTCGTAGCACCATTATCAGCGGCTGCCATTACCCCGTTTGAGAATTTTGACGCTCCGTTTCTCCTTCGAGGGCGGCACCTGAGCTCTAACTGATGTGAAACTACACTAGGAATTTTTAATTTAGCCAAGAGTATCCAAGACAAACGGATACTCGAGGGATCTTTAACACGCCGCATAATCATACGACATGGGCTCTGACGATTTTCTGCATCTTGAAAATCGACCGACTTGGGGCAGGTTAGATCCTGCAAAGTGAGTACGAGGCTTGTGCCTTACCACTACGCCACCCATGACGGCATTTCGGTTACTGTACAAGATTTGTTAATTTCATACCTTTGCAATAGCGAATTTGTACAAGCCAAGCGTATAATGAATTTCTCCGTTCAAAATAATATATGTATCCAAAAATGGTGCAATTCCCAGTTACTTGCAAATGCAGAGTGCACGGAAGAAGGCGAAATGTCAATTTTCGTTCGAGTTGTGTTCAACGGGGCAACACAGAGTATTTCTAGAGTATAGAATTGGTTGATCTATTTAAATATGTAAGTATGTACGAAAAATCACCCTAAAAGTTTATTGTACAATGAAGAAAGTCGAAAGATCCTGGCTTCAAAGGTGATTTTTTGAACACTGGACAGATTGACATTTCTCCTTTCTGCCCTGCGCTCTTCAAATTATTTCTCTGTGCTAAATTGAATAAAATATTACGAGAAGTTTGCTACTGTTAGTGATTTGTAAGGCACCATCAACGAGTTAACAACAAAAGTACAAAACTAATATCCTTATTACGAGTTTTAAAGTTCTTGACATTTGCTATAACGTCAAGAAAAGTGAAAAAAATTTGTCTAGAGAATTGTTGAGGAAGGTAAAAAATAAACATACTATTACGCATTCAATATTTTGCGAAAAGACTTAATCGAAGCGTTTAATGTTATTGGTCAATCATTTTACAATTCTTCAGATCTTCCCGTACCAAAAATGGCTCTCTCTCATAAAGTGCAGAATTCTGTAATTCAACCCATTATTTCTAATTAAGAAAAAAACTACATTGGGTATGTATTTCAAAGAAAAAACCTTTTTTTTTATTGCTTTATGACCTGTAAAGGGTGAAGTTCGATTATGACTAGAATCCCGTAATAGCGAGAAATCTTATTGCTGCTGTGAGCTCTCGTTATATCAGGCTTTCACCATACATCTCTTTTGGAATTAAAATTTAAAATCTGAAACTGATCAAAATTGGTAGTTGTAAAACCTCTAAAAGCCTAACATCTACTGGCATATCCAGCTTCCGTGTCCAATGAAAAGCTTCAGAAAAGGCACCCATTGCTGCTACCATTTGGTAAAATATGAAACATATTTTGGACCACCACATGCGTACTTACCTTACGCAAATATGTATGAAAATATGTTAAGATAAATTCCATTACGCCACCCATTTTATTTCTTTCATTACTGGAATGTCGGAATAGCTACTACGAACTCTTCTCATACATTTGCATTTCAAGGAACTCTCCAGCGTTGCTTAGCAAACATTTCTTAAAACTCAAAGTTCTAAATAAGACGCATTAGCAGCGTTAAGTTGAAAATCCGCAGTTGCATTCCAGTTATGTAATTTAGAAGTCACCTGCAGTTTCGTGAGCATTCGGTGAGCCATCTGTAGAAATAATTAAACTTCGTATATCGCAAAAGCTAGACGCATTGAAGCTCAGGTTGCTCAATGGGAGGCGAAATTAATGCAAGAACGGAGGCTTATACCCCGTAAAAGTCGTGAAGTTCAAAAGGTAGATCGAATTACGAATAAAAGTACCACATTGCGTGTTTTACGATTACTCAAAGTGAACTCTAACGGGAGATTTTCTCGTAAATCGTGCATAGATTCTGGTCATGGTCTAGATTTTTTAAGATAATTTCCGGTTTCCAGTAGCTGTGAAAATTTTAATTAACTTCCATGTATCAATCGAGAATTTAAGGTTGGTATTTCTTCATAATAGTAGCTTTTATTGTAGTACATTCCTTAATTAAGACAAAACAAAAATTTTCATTAAAAAGTCTAAGGTTAAATTTTATCTTCGCTAAACTGTGCATCCGGTCATGTCCATAATTTCTGGTTTGCAGTACCTGGGAAAATTTTAATTAATTTCCATGTATCAATCGGGAAATTGAATTTGGCATTTCTTCATAGTAGTAAATTTTATTGCAGTACATTCCTTAACTAAGTCAAAACAAAAATTTTCATTACAAGAGTTTAAGGTTAAATTTTATCATCGCTAAGCTGTGCATGAAGTCAAGTCCATCTGTGGTAATTATACTCTATGTAAGCATTTGGTGATTGATTATAGCAAGAGTTAATTCGACAGGACTTGAACGTAGCGTCAAGCACATGATTGCCCGGTCCCCGAAGTTGACGATAATGCAGTTTTACTGTATTTTTTGCATTTTTCGACGGTTTTAAAGATTTTTACAGCATTTTTAAGTACTTTTCTCATTTTTTAGAGCAGTTTTCTATGTTTTAGCTCTTTTTTAAATATTCTGATAAAAACATAGTTTGAATCATTCATTAAATTTCACGAAACACTGAAAAGGGTTGGTCGAGTGTAGAACAAAATCTTTTGCAAAAAACTAAATGAAGACAAATTGAAGAAACTAAGTATTTTTGACGTTAAAAAAATGTGCTGGTGTTATAATTGGAGAAGATACGGTGTGTGTGACTTTGAAGAAAATTGGTTCATGAGTGATTCTATTTTTTTCAAATTTACCCTAACTATGAATTGAAAAAAGTTTTTCAAGGTACAAAAACCTTACATTCGTATGCGGTTTTTGATAATGTAAAAAAAAACATTTAATTACTCAGGACAAATGGAGCCTATCATTTAAGACAGTAAAGTAATCAAAACACATGTTTACCAGTTATTGGTTTATTGTTTTTATTATTTTATTTATTTTAGAAAGACATTTAATGACGTTATTATTACAAAAAACGAATTTTTAAATGCTTTAGTGGAATTTTGTCTTCAGATCATAAGTGCATTTTATAAAATATTAAGTGTATTTTTTTTTTCAACTTTAATGACAATTTTTTGGGTCATTTTTGGTGTGCTTTTAGAGCGTTTACAGTGATTTTTTTTAGGTCATAAACTTCCGGGGAGATTACAGTCTAGATTGTTTAGTAACGACGATCGCGTGTGTTACTTGCTATTAAATTTCATGATGTGAGCCCGGTATCAGAAATTGCGCAGCACGGCAGCCAGCGCTGCAGATTTATCTTAAATCTTGCAGATTAATTAGCCACCATACAAAAAAAAAATTACTACTAGTTAGTTTTTTACTACTACGACTCTAAGGTAAATGTTTACCCTGTTTTCACTAACTTATATAATAAATAATTTTCTACTATTGAACTGTGTTGTATTGCCTTTACTGCATTTTCTCTTAGCTTGCATTAATTGCATGTCAATTTTATATTTTATTAATTTATCTATAAATTGACTAATTATAATATTTATTTATTGTCTACATGCATTACTGTTATACGACAACTATTTTAAAATGCATAGTTTGATGTTTTTTAATGATTGTAAATTTGGTTCACCATCATTTTGCCGCAAATAAACTTCTGAAATTCGTGCTGCAGATTGATACAGAAAATTATGCTAATGAGATGTGAGTTGAAAAAGGAATATGAGTATTTCATCATAAAGTAATTTCATTTCCTAATTCCTGATATTTAGTAATTAAATTCTGCAGTTAATTTTCAGCTTGAGAAGTGCTGTCGAAATTTACATATTTCCTTTAAATTCATAATTAGTGCATGAACATGAAAAACTCTAAATCAGCGTATTTTTTCTCAATGAAGTTTTTAATTATATTTTTGTTTTTATTTATAAAACATTAAAAACTGTGTATAGCAATATTTCTTTTAGCTTTTTTTTAATAAAATTATCTTCTTTTCAAAACTGAGTAATCCCCCCTCGTTACGTACATATTTCTTTTTTATTGTGATACTTTTTATATTTGTTAATTTATTTTTCACTTTTTAAAATTATGTTTTGTTTTTTCATTTTTGCGATTTTTTACACAGACCACAATTAACAGTAATTTCAACTCTTATAATTAAGGAACTTTAATTATCCATTGTAAACCTGTACATTTTTAACTAAACATTAAAAATAGGAAATCAATTTGAAATTATCTGAGGTGAAATAAATTAATTTAATTATTTATTTTCTTTTTTAAGTGATAAGGAAAAATTAACTCACGGAAAATAAAAAAATTCTTATTTGCTAATTTGTTTAGAGATTTACGTTCAAAATCATTTCTTCAAGCTTAACTTGAGAGAAATTAATTTTGTTTATTTTGAATTGTAAAATACATTTAAAATATGCTTTCAAAAAGCTCATCATAAATCTTTTTTACAAAATATATTTTCTTTAAAGGATTTTTCTCGACAATAATAAATTTAGATAGTTGCAAAATATTCATACA
Source organism: Octonoba sinensis (assembly GCA_038502835.1). NCBI lineage: Eukaryota > Metazoa > Arthropoda > Arachnida > Araneae > Uloboridae > Octonoba > Octonoba sinensis. Next base: position 102,967,749 of record CM076602.1, on the reverse strand, counting down.
GGTTCAAAGAATTAGAAAACTTGAAAAATTCATAGTCTATTCAAATTTAAAAAGTCTGCAATATTTTAAATTTCCCATTAATACATTTTTAGCCTACTTTCCCGTAAAAGTAAAAAAAAATAGTAATAAAGCATGAAAGAAGGCTTAATGTATCGTGAAAATATCGTTAGAAATCAAGAAAAGTCAAAAATAAGTTAAGTAATTAAATAAAGATTGAAAAATAAAAAATTTGAAAGTAGGGTTTTGAGATGGGGAAAAAGTGTGTCGGTCGGTCGGTCGGTCTGTCTGTCTGTCGGTCTGTCGGTCTGTCTGTCGGTCTGTCCCCCCCCCCCCTAATAACTTTTGAACGAATTGTCCGATTGGAAAAATTCTTTTTGCATTCGAAAGATCTCGGCGAGAACATCTCATTTCCATATTTTACTTTTTGATTTGAACAATTTTTTGTTCAATTTTGAACAGTTCAAAAAATTTTAACATTAGCGCCTATGGGTGAAAATGAAGCAATTATGTAAACTCTGGGTACAAGATATAAGTTCCCATGAACAAGCTCACTGGAGGAAGTTCTTGTCGTGAAATATTGATTTGAACAATTTTTGTTCATTTTTGAACAGTTCAAAAAAAATTAACATACGGGGAAATTTCAATCCTATATAATTTCTGATCTACCGGACCGATTTGCTTGGAACAAACTTTATCGGAAAGCTCTTATGACGTAGAATATGTACAAATAGAAAGTTCATCCAGAACTAACGAGCCTATTTTCCTATGAAATTTTTTAATCGGGATTTTCAAGAATATTTTTTAATTAATGAATGATTAAATGAATAAGCAAAAGAATGAATGAATAAATGAGTGAATAAATACATGAATGACTTAACAAATAATGATTGAATGAATATGCATTAACCGTTGAAAAAGGTATATTTGAAGCAATTAAGAACTAAAGCTAAACGAGAAAGACAGAGAGAGAGAGATAGCTAGATTATAAATTTGAATTCGGTGTATACGGGAAAGTAGGCTCGTATAGTTCTAGACGGAACTTCTTGTTTATTTAATACTACTGTAAATTGCAATAAATGCATGAATGAAAAGTGCATGTTTGGAATGTATTGAATTTTGTCGAAAATCATAATTTCAAGCAATACTTTCCATGCTCAATGTTCATGCATAATCTATGTATATATTACACACAATCATGTCGCCTTTCATGTGATTTTAAGTTTCTCTAACTGTTCTTAAAATTCGTTCAGATAGATTCAAACTTTAACTTTTTAACAGATTTAAAATGAAAAGGAAATCTTTCTTGTCTTGTTCTTCAGAAAAACTTTAAACGTGTTTCTGCGAGACAAAGACACCAAGCTTATTGTTGTTTAGGATCTATGTTTTTCTAAAATCGAAAGTTTTCTGTAATAAGAAAGCATTTTTTCAGCACATACAATCAAGATAAAATATTTTCATCAACCCATTTTCGTGCATCGTTTTTTTTAAATATAAAGTTGTTGATTAGGAATTATTTGTTCTTAGAAGAATACAAAGTGATAATAGAGATCTAAAATTGTTAATTGTTATAGTTTCTTCGTACAAATTTATGCTATGTAAAACTTCTCACTAATTGCTCTTTTCGCTACATTGGCGTCTACAATGACGAATGAAAGTCATTACAAAGTAAGGTAGAAGAAAATCGTGCCTGATGTTAAAGAAATCAAACTTGCAACTTAAAGTTTAGAGTATTAAGTTGTGAAGATCCTTAATGTGAAGTAAAGCTTATGGCAAAAGGAAATTTTTTATTCAGTTTATTTTCTACAAATTTTGCAGTTTTGAGTTTCGCATATTCTGCAAGGAAGACATGTAATCCAGTGTGCATCCCTCGACTTCTCGGAGGGAATAATTTTAAAAAAAACATGAATGAAAAAGAAAATATTTCAAATTATGCATTAATGACAAATAAAGAAGCTTGAATTAAATTCGAAGTTATAAGATTTTTATGTATGATAGTAAACAGAGAAAATTATTTTTAAAAAATCATAATGTTATACTTTCAATAAAAATTTGATTTCTATGGTTTCAAATTTTTCATGGAAGAAAGATGCATATTTCTCGTACCAGTCGACATATTGTGCCAATGAAAAATAAAAAATACCCCAATACATTGTTGTGAGTTAAACATATAAAGGTTATTTTGATGGAAAATGAAATAAACCAAATTAATGAAATTTGCGTTCTTGTAAGGAAAATTTTAAACTTTCAAAATACTCATATATTAAGGCTTCCTACTAAAACGCAATTTACGTAAATGTTCCTGTATATTACATTATGTTATTGCCATTTAAAAGTCAATTCAAGTATGATCTTTTTTTAAAGATAGTATTTTATAGTTTTCTAATACCATGCTGTGATTACATATTTGGAGTGAATCTTCTAGAAAAAAATTTAAAGTAAGACGAAACAAAAAAGAAATAATTTGGAAGGTTTAAAGTTATTGCACATTTGGAACGCTTACCATAAATATGATTATCAAATATAAAATGGTTAAGTTGTGTTTCTCCCTTTACTGTGTATTTATTTTTAAATAAAAAACGCCTTTTAAAAAATACAAAAACATTTTTTTTTCTTAATATAGTCAAATAAAAATGTAGAGCCCAAGTTTAAAACACCCTATTGTATCTCACAGAAGGATAACAAGTAACCAAAAATCAACACTACAAAAATGCCGTCTACAATCAGATGGACAACAAACAAAACAACGCGAAAAAGAGAAACTGAAAGTGCAAAGCAAACCGCCTCTCGACAAAGAATTGGGTTTTGCTTTATTTTCTTCCGTTCCTTCCACGCTTTTTTCCTACTTGTTTTGTGTGGTGTGCGACCCCACTGACGTCACCGAGGAACCAGATGGTCGATCCCTTTTCCTTCGTTTTCACTTCAGTAGTCGAGAGAGAGCGGTCGCAAGTGTCGGTCACGGTGAACGCCGTGAAACCGGTCAGACAAATACCGTGGTCAGGATCTTCCCCCCAGGAGCACCTGCTGATGAAAGAATAATTTTACCCATTCTGGATACAATACTGCTTGACCCAGTCACACAAAAAATGAATACGTATTGATTGAATATTGCTGGAATAGGTATGCTAACTGCATTTTTTCTCTCCTAAATATCTCCTAAATATTAAAATCCAGAAATTTGTCAACGCCCTAAGTTTTGATGCGAACAAATTTCCCTGAGTAATTTCCTAATTATTGCATATATATTTTCAAATCTAGAATCAAATAACAATATTTGTTTTTACATTGTATATTATTATATTTAACGAAATATACTTGTAATATATTTATTTTCCTCTCATTAAATAATAGCGTGGCAAGCATATGAATGATATGCACTTATGATAAATTTATTTTGACGCTATGAAGCTGTTGTTTCGTCAGTTATCTGGAAATTTATTATTATGTGTTTGGTATAATTTTTAAATTAATATTAATAATCACTGAAAAAGCTGCAGCTCAGAAGGGGGTCAAAATAAAGTAAAGTTTTAGATATACATCACAGTTTTTAAAAATCGTAATAATTAATGTGCATGTATATAATTTTAAATTTCAAAATGTTAATTGACAAATTAATAGTTGAAATTCTTTAATGATAAGACGCTTTTATACATTGAATTAGTTCTTGTATTGATGCAGTCTCTAAAATCTCCATTAATTAATTCTTCCGGTTTTGGCGCTAACAATTTATGAATAACAATAATATTTTATCTCTAGTTAACATATTTCAAACTATTAAATATGTTTTCTTTCCATAAAAATTCTTATCGAGTATAAAATGTGGGTTAAAAATTATTTAAAATGAACCTAATGGAGTGAAAAATTTAAATTTCTCAATAAATACCCCTTAAAACAGAAGGGGGGGGGGAGGTTTATAAACGAAATTTTTACAGTAGCTTTTTTGTAAAATCCAATGTATCATTTCCTCACTGTTTTTAAAATAGTCAACCAAATTCAGCGATCGCTCGATTACAACCAAGATTTCCTTATTTGCCTCATAAACAAATTTTATGAAATATAAGCACTTTTTTAATACTTTTATTAGACATGAAATATTGCTCACACTTTTCCTTACAAGTTTTCAAGATAGCCTACAAATATCGCTTGTTTCCGCAAAAAATGTTTTAATCATTATTTCATCAATGCTTAATTGATTAGAAAATTTGGAGCTAAACTAGTAAAGTGATCCAAAAAACTGTAACAAAATTTTGTGCAGTCGTAACAGCGCGGAAAAGTTTATAATTGAGGAAGTTAAAAAACTCCCACCGAGTCCAGAGCTGAGCCGCCAACTAACTGGATTTCCCTAGAAGTTTCTCCAAAGCTGTTGTTCTCCCCTTTTAGCCTACTTTCTGGTAAAAGGCCTAATGTATGGTGAAAATATCGTTAAAATGAAAAAAAAGTTAAAAATAGGTTAGCTAATAATAAAGTAAATAAAAATTGAAAAATAAAAAATTGAAAGTAGGGTTTTAAGATGGAGAAAATGTGTGTGTGTCTGTCCACCCCTATAAACTTTTGAAGCAAAAGTCCGATTTGAAAGAAATATATTTATATATATATATTGTATTCTAAAGATCTCGGACAGGACATCTCATTTCCATACTTTTATTTAGTTTTTGATTCGATCATTTTTTCTATCAATTTTGAACAGTTCAAAAAATAGTAACATTAGCGACTATGAGGAAAAATGAAGCAAATTATTTATACTCTGGAATAAAGATCCAAATTGTTTTGAACAAGCTTAATGAAAGAAGTGCTCGATGAGAAATATTTTTTGATTTGGACAAGTTTTGCACTCAATTTTGAACAGTTCAACAAAATTTATCATTAGCGCCTACGGAAAAATTTCAATCCTCCTTTGATATTGGTGTATAAGGGAAAACGTGCTCGTATAGTTCTACACGGAACATCTTGTTTAACACTAACAAGACGGATCTTTTTTCAAGAAAGTATCCTTCTGATTGTCGGCGTACCTTTTACTCAAATATTTTCGTTGGAGGGGGAAAAAAGGTAATTGGAAAAATTACTGTAATTCTCTCTTTTTCCGAATGTATATCACGTAAACAAACCATTCGGTTTAGAACGTTTGACATGTTGAGAATAACTTTTTTTTTTTTTTTTTTTTCAAAGAGAATAAAATAAAAAAATAAATAATAAAAAACCAAACTAATCAGTTAAATCATATCCAACTAACTTTGTTTTTAAAAAAGTTCTTTCTCTCGCTCTCTTTTTTAATAAATTTTAGTTGTGACACTATTTCGAAATTACTGTTGATGTATTAGTCACTTTTGTTTCGCGTCAAACAAAAAAACATTCCTGTGGTGCGAGAAAGATATATTAAATTTGTACACAAAATACGTAGGAGGCTGATGGATATGTTACAAAAATATCGCAACGTAATTCTTAAACCATTCCACGGAAAGTTTCTCACACATTGAGGAAAAAATCCCACACATGTGTACTTTCTTAATGTAAAATACTTTTTCCATTACCCTTATTTAGCCTACTTCCTCGTAAAAGTTTTTTTAAAAAGTATGAGAAAAGGCTTAATGAATCTTTTTTCAGTGGAAAGGCTTTTAAAATTGTTCTTCATTTATTTATTTTTAAAGAAAAAATGAAAGAAAGAAAAGAAAAAAATAAAAGTTGCAACTATACATATAGTTCTTTCTGTGCACGAAAACACGAGAAATAACTTCTCAGTAAAATGCATTAAAAACTACTTTTTAATTAAAATATTTTGACATGTATAATGCAACTACGTTATTATTTCAAGAAACATTTCATGCTGATTTAATTTTAAAAAGTCACTGAAAAAGTCAATAGCATTTTTATTTGATTATTAAAACAGTCATTTAACGTTCAATTTTTTTCTTTAACACGTAACCATGTAAATTTATTTTCAATGTGGTAACTGAAAATTAGGGAACTTTCAGCAGCAATGCTGCCAAAACTGCAAAGTGCTTTTTTTTTAATTAAATAATTAATTGAAGTTTAAGTAGTTTCAATTCCAGAATCTAATAATATGCGACTAAAATATTGGTACTGAAATATTTGTAACTTGGAAGTATTTTTTTTTTTTTAATTCCATGAGAAGCAAACGTGACAAATTTTTGTTTTATTTCAGGTACAAAATACTAAACTAACTTAATAAATGTTGTGTGCTTCAAAACAGATCTTCATGCCTGCTTTTAAAATTGTAGAAGAAGTTTAGTCTAAGAAATAAAATTTTGAATTATTACGTAAAAACATGATTTGAAAAGCATGTGCAGTTTTTTGTCATGATTGTCACTGCATATTTGTACATAATATTTGCAGAAATTTATTTCTTAGACTAAAAGCCTTCCACTATTTTTAAAATAGGCATTAAGATGTGTAAGCACGACAGAATTTAAGTTATTTTTGTTTTTAATACTTGAAATAAATCAAAAATGTCGTGACACGCATGATTCATGACAAAAGAGTCGCGGAATTTACCGTTTGTGTCTTGATTAGAAGTTTTCGTTCAAGAACTACATAAACTGTTCCCCTATAATAATTTCAAAATAAATTGTAGAAGAAACTATTGTTTTGTATCGCTTTAAAATGCAAATAGCCCTCTAAGAAAAAGAACTTATGTCAATAGCTATGTTTGCCATTTAACTCTCTATTTCCAAGCAATGAAAAAGATGTTACTTTTAAATTCCATAAACACCTTGACTACAAATTTCATTATAAAATTTGTTCTCAATGCGTCAAATTTCAGTCTCAATCTTTTTTGCCCATGTGAGATATTAAATATGTACACGTCTTCCACTATAATATAGTGAACGTCTAAATGAAATTGACATTTTAATATTTTCTATAATTGATGTTTTAATTTCTAAAAACAGGCTGTTTTTGAAGAAATGTTTTAATGTCTTCATAGAAAATATCAAAGATATTGATTATAAATGAACCTCCCTACAATACCAACTATAAGAGTTTAAGTAGATATGAAGTTTATGGTCAGTCAAGGATATTTTAGCCTCGGTTTCCTGTTATTTCTTTTGCAGCAACTTAGTTCATATTAAACAGACACTTATAAATAACTGAAGATTTTCCTTTCAGGAAATACAAAAAAAAAAAAAAAAGAATGAATCCATATAGATCATTGAACTGTCTCTGAAGCTTTACTTTCGACAGATCAAAACTTTTCATTTTGAGAAAGAACATATGCTTTATCTTTTCGTTTAAAATTTCACATCATATTAAGGTTATTTAAAGTTAAAATTACAACCTGATCTTGAGATAAGAAATTCCTGAAACTCCGACAGTTATTTATAGTTATGACTAATAACGTGACAATTCAAAAGTTCTAGGTAAAGCACTTTCAACTTTCCTAATAATCAAAACGCACTTTTCAACAAAAGAAAAAAGAAAAAAGCGGCTCACTCACCTTTCAGAAGGTGAGAAAAATTATTGAAAGCTTCAAAAGGAGAACTCGGTCATAACTTAGAATCAGGACAAGAGGCGAAAGGTGACTATAACCTCCTAGATCTTTTTAATATCACTTACACTGCAGCGTCTACCAACGATGAGAACTGTCCGAAGGAATGTTTTTCTTTAGTACTCCACCATTTTTCTGCTTCTAACTTTTCGAAATTTGCTAGATTGATTGGTTTATTTGTTAGTTTTCGCATGATTTGTTTAATAATGATAATCTTCTTCATAAAATAAATTTTTCACATATGGGTAACTTCCTAGTTCTAATATAAAATTGTTAAAAATTCCAAAAAAATATACCACCCTGAAAAAATACTTCCAAGTAGCATATCTCTAATATATTGGTAAATAGATTCAGTTATGTGAAGGAACATATCGTAGGCCAGCGTTTCTCAACTTTTCAGTATCCGCGGCCCAATTTTCTATCATAGTGTTCATCGCGCCCCCGCGCCCCCCTTACCATAAAATGTATACAACAATAATGTATATGAGTACTGATTCTGTTTTTGAATTATTTTTAACTAACTGCCAAAACAAGAGTAAAAACATGTAATTTTAGTAATAAATCAGTTTGAATTTTGGGCAAAAGTAGAGGAAGATTTTTCTGCGCGAAAAACAAGTTCATTTAGCATTCTATTTCTATTTTCAACATCCTCAACAACTTTTGTGAAACTGGATTTTCTGCTGTGGCTTCTTTGAAGACAAACTATAGGTCTCGGCTAAATATAGAAACAACCAAGGGTGGCAATTTTGAATATTAAGCTTTCCTTCGAAAAACTTTGCTTTGAAAGACAGGTCTAAGGAAGTCACTAATAATTATTAAATTTGTTTTTAATTTAGTATATTTTGATTAAGTAAGTTTCAATTTATTAATTTCTTTTACTTTAATAAGTTATTAAATATGTCGAAATGTATTTTCTTTTCTATGCGTATGTGTGCTTTCCTTTCAGTAAGTTAATCAGTTTTTTAAAGTAATGTTTTCTCTTGGATATTCTCGCCACCCCCTTCTCTTGTGCCCACGCCCCACTAGGGGGCGCGCCCCACAGGTTGAGAATCGCTGCCGTAGGCGTTGCCGTAAAACTCACTAAATTCATAACTGAAGTTTTGAGATATCGTTAATTTAAACCTATAAATCGATATGAAAGACGGTAAAAATAATTTTGCGGATACCTAACTCCTGCAGCGGGTATACATATGCAACTTTTTAATTGTATGATTGGATATATCATGAAATTACTAATCGCTAATTCTAATTCACTGCAATAGTTCATCTATTTTCTTTTTTTCTTTTCTGTTCTTTTTTTTTTTGTTAACTTAGTTGTTTTTACAAGCAGGGCAGCGATATGTGCTTTAAAAATTATATTTGCATACAATGCTATGCAATTCTTTCGTAGTTTCCTTAAGTTTAGTAGTTTTGCAGTTAAGTAGTTTTAGTAGTTCGATTTCGCAGTTTCCCTTAGTTTAATGCGCATTAAGAATTTTGTTTTATCATGAGATTACTTCTTGATTACCACTTAGATTCATATGATTCAAGTAATTCTTCCCCGCAAATGCCTACATTAATTTTCCCATTTTGAGCAAGCTCGCATTAACAAATATTTTAATAATATAAAAGCATTTTTTAGTAAAAATTAAAACCTATAATATATATTAGATACTACATCAGTTTCAGTTTAAAACAACATTCGTTTTCCTGTAAGCTCTTTCAATCAATTTTAATATCTAGAATAATAGACAAATACCCTCAAATTTTCACATTGCTGAAAATATCGAAAATCGGTGGGAAGTTGGCAGAATTTCAAACTGGTTAATATTTCCATGCGAGCGCACATAAGGGAACTGGGATAGAACCCCACCCCCTCAATGAATGCGTGCGTCTATAAACTCTCACAAGTTCATGTTCTGTGAAAGTAAAGCAGTAAACAACAGAAAAAGAGATTAAAATTAGGCAATTTTTAACTTATCTTTTTCTTACACTACTATTATGATTTCTTATATTTTCTTTATAACTTCATATTTTTATTGACGTAGCAAAAAGCTCATTAGTTAGTTTAAAATACTATGTTATCAATCAAAATCGAAATCTAAAGATTTTAATACCATAACATATGAATAATTACTTCATAAACAATCACTGCATTATGAAGTAATTCAAAATGTTTTGTTAGAAAATATTTTACATTACTTAAATAACTAAAAGAATTGCATGAATTATATTCCCATCATACAAGAATTAGTTTTCCAACTTTTCCATTAATTTTTTATTTGTACTCTCTCGTTAAAATGTTCTAAAACATACTACATCGAGTTTCCAATAATGATAAACAAAACACACAAGGTCTTGAAACAGCTGTTTACTTTTGTCTTAAGTTATTTGGAACCTATTAAAAGTCGGATTTATTGTTTAATATTCTTTTCAGACTAAGAAGTAGTTGCGCAAAAGGCGCACATGGTTATATTATTGCTACAGATCTTTGAAATGCATTTAATGGAATGATTGTTTCATGAAATAATGGTTCTATAAATAATTAGATGTAAGATATTGGTTTACCATCTGTGAATCGTTAACATGCGTATAGTCGTCATATTGAAAATTGTGATACCACGCGTAAAATCTTTCGCGAACGCGTTCTTTGTTCAGTAACATATACATATTCGGGGAAAAAATAACCCATGTTTTTGCATTTTAATTTTATGTGTAAATCCATTTGTCTAACAAGCCTCTTCACTGCCAAAGGGCTGCCAAGGGCAGTGTCAAGAGGCGGCCAAGCAAAGCCTCTTCTAAAGAGTGCGTAGTTTATTTTAAAATACATATATGCTTTTAACATAACTTAATTTAAAAAAAGAACTAACATATGCTTTTTTTCTTCAGTTTCATTTTTCAAAATTTTCTTATACAATTTGAATAGAAATTCTTTCGTAATTTCGTACAAAATGACTTTATCTCATGTTCTACGAGGAAAAATAGCTAAATATTATTTTGATAAATAAATAATTTGATGACACACGTATAGATAAAATACTAATTTACAAATGAGGAGAAAATGTGATGGAAGTTTTAAATATATTGGATTTCAAGGGAGGAGGCATTGTTACATTAAGAAAAAAAATGGTTTTCCAAAACTTTAAAATTTATATAGTGAAATGGAAAAGAGAAGATGAATAGATAGATAAATAATTAATGAACATACAACTAAGAATTAATGAATAATTCCAAATCTAGTCAAAAAGGAAAACTTACAGCCAAAAAGAGAAAACGAAATTTAGAAAACTCGTAACCTGTTTGAATTTAAGGAAAAAAATATGTGAAAAAATGATTGGCAAATAAATATGAAAGAATATTAATGTTCTACGTTTTTAAGATATGATTGAATTAATCGAAGAGTGGATGATAATTTATGGCATTAAACGAAATCCGTATTAACCGAGAACTCAATGCATTTGTCTTCCCATTATTTTCAAAATTGAAATAGTATTAAAACCCTCTTACTAGCTCATGCTGTGAAAGTTTTAGTGTTTATTTTTCATGAAGAAGGCAAAGAAATTTTTCATTTGTTAGCATTAGATTTACTATTAAATAGTTATAGTTTTAATCAACCTTTAAATGTGTACAAATTTTATTTCCTTAATCATCCAAAAGTTCTCCAAAAAAACAGTCCTCTTACTCTTTCTTTCTTTTTTTACGTTAAAAATCTGCAAAGCTACTGTGTTTAAACTCATCTGAAGTTAGAATAATTTCATGAAAAAGGAATTTATTCTAACATTCTCGATATCACCAATAACTATTTAGTTCGTCTTAAGCGAAATTTTGTCTTATGCAGTTTGTCTTGACCAGGTTCGATTATAGCAAAATATTATAGCATACAATTCATAGAAATGTTAAAAATAAGCAAAAAAAAAATCGGTGGATCCCTTTGACGTAAGTCCCATAACAAATGATGCATGTGTTTCACTTCTAAATTTCCCAGCGCGGAATGGACAATAATATATATATATATATTATCAGTAATAGTAGTAGTAGTAGTAGGTTAATCTTAGAAAAATTTACTACGAATTCAATAGTAAAATATATTACTAGGTTCGACTATACTCTAATGTAATATCATAAAACTATGAAAATGCCAAAAAACGGCAGAAAAAAAAATAATTCAGTAGATCCATTACAAAGTTACCGTAGCAAATGCTTCATGTGTTTCAATGCTAAAATTTCCCAACAAGGAATGGATAATACCACAAATATTTATTATTCTGATTAGTTAACTCTTAGAAGAATTTAATAACAGTACTTCGTTCTTGACCGAAGGCAAAAAACATCATTAACCATGAGCAGCGTTCTCTTACATGTCTCATATAGCGCTAACAGCTACGCCCAAAATGCCAGAGAAACTTCTCAACTACCTGAAAGTGCTGAAAGAAGATTACCAAAAGAAAGCTAAACTATTTCCGTAAAAGGTAACATTATTAAACTCCCGCTAAAAGCCACATCCTGACCTATTTCAACCAATAACTGGCTCGAGACTGAGTATTTGTGTGTGACATAGAATTTTCTCGCCGACTCCTTTCTCCCCTTTTTTAACAGGCAACCGAGCATGTCCTTGAACAGTTTTATTTCTAAGCTTAATTGCATACATCAGAACAGGTCTAACTTCTTTTTCAAAAGACAGAAAAGAAATAGGGATTTTTTTTCTCGTCTTAGCTTACTTTCAACGTATGTAAAGTGTTTCTCTATAGTTATCTCATACCTAATAATTTGATAGGGTAGAATTTTTTTTGCCATCAAATGAGAAGTATATTTATTTAAATATCTAATTGCAGAAAGGGCTTCTGGGTTTTTTTTTTTTTTTTTCAATTCAAGGAATCGAAGATCAGATGTCTTATTCAATTCTAAATAATCGTTTGATCTATTCTGAGTCGAAGTTGTTTTAATTGAGATGATATTTGTGACTGAAGCTTTTTTTTCTCTCCTTGAATATTTCTTTTTTTGTTACAGTAAAAATACCACTAGTAAGCTGTCCTTCTTTTTTTTTTCCTGACTGAAACAAGCTTGAATTTGATTTAAAGAAATTATTTTGATCTTCGAAAAAAAATTTTTAAATAAATCTCTGAAATGTATAAGGAAATTTTTTCCCCTATTAAATCCATAACTTTTACAAAATTAATGTTCTACTTTTTGTTTTACTTTATTTCCTTTAAACTTTATTTTCCTTTGGTTATCTTTTTAAAATGGCAGCATTTTAAATTAGTGTGTACCAATTTATATTGGGACACTAATTAGTGTATTCATCCGCACGAATATATTTCGAGATTATGTCTCAGAGAAGAAAAAAAGATTAGCTTGTAGATAACAAAGAGTTATATTTAACTATAACTTTCCATACAATATTTTGGAAACTCAAACTTTGGAATCTCAACTTAATATCTCAATTTGTTGTGCGTAACTACAAATTGCTGAAGGGGGGAACAAAGTTCAAATACTGAGATCTTCTTTTGGTCGTACTTAAAAAAGAAAAAAAAACTGACAGAGGAAGACAAAATATCGAACTAAAATCAGTAAAAACATTGTCTCCGAATATTTTGTTTGGATTACACAAAAAATATTGTCTCATAAAGAATGAGAATTAAACTTCACAGATGAATCGCTATTTCGAATACAACAAAATTAATTTTCTTAAACTAATCGGCAAATAATTATCACTAAATAGCTATTTATTTCTTACAAAAGAAGTGGGAAAGCCTTTGACTTTTAAAACTTACTTTCTTACTTAAAAAGTTTGAACTCCGTCTAATGGGTGAAAATTTAGATAAAATTGAAAACACAAATAGGAGCTGAGACCTCATGCAAATTAAACGCTACTTGTAACACCTATAAACATTTCATCTTTCCAGATAGTATCAGTGCTTATGATTTCATTAACAAGAAAGACGTGCAACATCCAACCAGCAAAACACATTTTTTTGGAGGCTTTTATTATGGTTGTCGTGGTGAAAGTTTGGGACACGCTTTTCAGCGAAATCGAGCTAAACCTTTCAAAGAACTTGTGCAACAATGATCAATAAGAAAGACGAATCAATGAAATATTTGTATAGCTAATAAATTTTAACTTTTTAGGGCTTTCCTTAAATTATGACTAAAAGCTTGAACCAATTTTTTAAATAGATATTACTTGCTTGCACAACTGTAGTTGAGCCACTAGAATAGATCCAAGTTTTAAAAAAAGTTGAAAGGAAGTGAAATTATGCGTCCACAAATTTTCGCTATGGAAGTACGGAGGACTTCGTATGAGTCCTTTGTTAAAGATCTTCAACCCCCGATAGCTTTACTCTTTCATGCGATTTGATTTTATTTTTCCATATCGACCGAACAAAACTGATATAAATAATATAAAATGTGTTGAATTTAAATTCCCATATATCCTAATGCTTCTACTGGATACTCCCATTGCTTAGTGTTCCCTTGAAGAATCAACAGATTAGCAATTGCTAAGACATCTTAACATTTGAACTGAGTTCTTTAAGCTCTTAATTAATGATGATTACAGATAATCTTATACGCTGACAGGCATTAATACAAATGTGAATACGCGCTGCGTCTGAAGTAGTGGAACGAAAAATGCGGAACTCGAAATAATACGCCAGCCTTCTGTTAAACTTCTCATTAATTGCAGCCAGGTACAGTGCTTAATTAAATGCAAATAGACTTAGGGATGACTTAGGCTTGATCAAATTCAAGAGTACCTGACTGCAGGCACAAGTTTAACTGGACTTGTTGATATTTAAAATAAGTTTCTAATGAAAACAAAATTAAGCATTTTAGAATAGTATATTTAAAAACCGAAGATCTTGAATTAGTCCAATATCTAAAGAAATACAGAAATAAAGTCAAAAGCAATAATAATTGCCGTTAGTTGCCATGACTGACGAAATCTTTTATTCTAAGTGAGCGCCTGACACAGTCCGGGTTAAATGGTTAAATGGCACGTCCGCAATGTGAGTCAAACTTGCCTCTTTGAAAGGCAAGTATTAGAGCTCAACTTCTTGACTATTACCAATGATTTATTAATCAATCAAAGAGGGTGCTTATAATAAATCACTTTTGCCATATTTGGCATGGTTCCCAGTGTTAAACATTGTTGATATTCCTATTACCATAGTTATTGTTATTGCAATTTCAGACTTAAGATGCCAAAAGCATTAAAATTCTTTAAGTTTGTTGTAGGTAGGTCTCATTCATTATACATATTACCCTATATTGCCATTAAATTAGGTACTCATAGGGTTCCTACAAGTAATTTTAAGGTAAGAGTTTAATAAATTTGAGCTCCGTTTTAATAAGGCATTCAATTACAAGAACTACAGGTCAATGTTTTTGTCGCCAAACAAAATTTTTTATGTTTAATCCATAAGCACAAAATTAAAGAAATAAAATCCTTCTCTCTTTTTTAAAAAAACTTTTTGGTTTTGTGGGAAATAAATTCATGAGACAGTGAAATTCACATGCATATCAGTCTAAAATGTACTTACATATTACTTTAGAGATACGTTAATTTATTAAAATTGTTTAGTTTCTCATGGCGATAGGAAACTGCAGTAAAGCATATAGACACGCAAAATCCGTTATGTGAACTTTTATCTAATAGTAAAAAACCAGCCTACAAGTAAAAACAAACAATAGAAGACTGTGATGACAACATGATTTCACGGCTGAGCAATTATGGCGGATTACCTAAGTACCTGCGATTGTTTGTAACTAATTGCGTTACGATGGGATGATTCCAAAAAGCTTGTGATGCATGGGCTCAGACATGGCTGTACGAGAACCGTAAGTTGTATGTGAAAGCACTGTTGGAGTTGTCATTTGTAGTTTGACAAAATTTTGTCTAGTGTTTTAAAAGGGACAAATAAAATAGCCATTAAAATTTAAATTCATCGAAAAGTGTGCATTAACTCTTTGTTACATAACAAGTGAATTTTCGAATTTTTATTATATTTTGACACATTGGTGACCGGTATTATATGGATAGATACAGTATTTTACAAACTATGTATTAAATGTCCTTTTTTCCCAGAAGTTCAGAAATTCAATTCGTGTGCATCTAATATTTGAACTTGATATTAAAATGTTCAGAGTTTGATGTCAAATCCCTTCCGGTCTTAAAAATGTCAGAACAAGTGGAACATTTTCTGGACTTTTTAAAGGTTATTTCGGATTAATAAAACAAATAAAAGATATTTTTTTTTAGTCTGGCTTTGCAATCTAATGGCAAATATCACGAATGTCGATTTTCAGGAAACTTATTTAAAAATTAAGGTACCTATTATGATGCGTGTAACATCTTTTGTCTGACAGATACGATAGATACTAGGTCACCCAACTGCAGGCTGACACCTTATCACATAGCCTGAATGCTCCTTTAAACGATGAGTTACATATTTAATAATTTATTTAATAAAACTTCCCTTAAGCAGTTAAATACATCCAAGATGATCTTCATTTTAGAATTTGAGAACAGCTCTGAAAATGTTGTTCTAATTGTCGAATGAACTTCGAATAAATTTCAAGTGATGTAACATTTTTAATGGTCTTTAAAATGATATGAAAATGGTATGCTATGAAAATAGGGAAGTAGAGCAAATTTTTTCGTTATTGTATTAGTAAATTTTAAATTCGAGCAAAATTTGAGAAAAATATAAATAAAATCAAGAAAAGAACAAGTTCAAATTTTGAAAAAATCGCATCGAAGTGCAATATGACCTGATCCATGGTATTTGTGACGAAAACCTTGTAATTCTGCTTTTGTCTGGCTCCCAGTGGATAGAGACACTCACCGGGAAACACCTTGCTTTATTAACAAAGTGAATGCTAGATTTAGAGTTCTCGAAGTTACTAAAAATAGAGCCGCAGGAAATGGATGTATTAGAAGTTTCGATAAAAGAACAATATACCAGTTGAAAAATGATACTACTAAGGGGATTTTTTTTTTTTTTTTTTTTTTTTGCTAAACAATATTCAAGTACATATCAATACAACTCATAATTTGATATAAGATCCAAATAAACGATCGCTCATCTGATAATTATCATAATCGGGAAACGATTTAAAATCAATATAATCAAAGGGACCTTCTCACTTGCCTCAAACGATTTTTATCTGTAATCCTATCGATGACATTTCCTTGTTCCACATGTCATATTTTTAAAAATGTTAGTTCTAAGCCGAAGTTCGGTTTTTACAAACGACAACTTATTGCGAAATTTCCTACGGATTTAGTTTGGCTCACGGGCCACAGGAATAGGCAGCAATTGTTATTTACTCGAGACGTTTCTTCTAAATTATTAATTTAAAAAAATTTAACCTTCAAATATTTTTATTTTGCTTTATTTTATTTTAGCTGGAACAACTTTAAAACGATAACAAAGTAGTTGTTCCATTTTTCAATTATAATAATTTGAAACAAAAATGTTCTTAGTGGATGCTATAAATCATTCTAAAATTAAAACTAATTGTAAGTTTTGAATTAATTCGCAAAACGTGGCTTTAGACGTTATCTACAAAGAACCTTGTAATGGATCACCGTTTATATATTATAACGGGTATCCGTGTAAATAATACAACCCTTCCTGTTTTTGAATACAAGTCGTGTGAATAATAATAATAATAATAATAAACAAGATAATACTCATGAAAGTTTATTAAACTAACGCATACTGAAATTGTTTTGGCTGACAAACACAAAAGTAAATTTAAGAAAACTTTTGGAAGGAAAACTTGAACCACATTTTTTTTTTGATGAAAGTGCCTAGAAAAAAATTAAGTGAAAATGAAGAAATTACCTACTCCTTTACTTTTGATATCTCTTCAAAATCCTAGCCTTTTGAAGCTGAAACAATCACTTTTTTTCCGCCCTCAAAAAGTTTAAATGACTGTTTTCGCCAAGTTCCACTTCTGAATCGTGCTTCGGTCAACCCAGAACAAAGAGAAATTTTTCCAAACAACTCTAAGAATGTTTTTTAACTGCTACCACCTATGAACGTGAACCCAAAAGTACCCTACCCGGTTATTTTTGTTTATTTTCTCGATCAACCAATCTGCAGTTAAATGGTGTAGCAGTAACACGCTGTCATTACAGCGGCATATTTTTTACAAATCCCTTGACGTCGTTAATAACGGGTATCCGCGTAAATAATACAACTGGTAATAACCCTGCGTCTTGCTTCTTTTAGCGGTCCTTTCTTGATTACCCTTAGTTCTTTTTTATACTGTATCATGTCTCGTGATGGCATTCTTTTTCTTCTGAAATATCGGTACTTTTTTATTACCCCTTAATACTTCACTTTAAACGTCTACCTGCAACCCGTTCTTGCATTCCATTTGGCACATAATTAGCCTTCTCTAATCAGTCAAGGTCAAACGAAAGAATAGGAAATTTTAAAAGATTTGCCGGGAAAAAAAATGGTTTGATTATTACAAAGAAGGCTCTGGTTAGTGAAGCTTTCTTGGGGTTATTTACTAAATTGCTTGGCTTTCATATTGTTGTGTAATTTGCTTTAGGATGCAAGCTAATCAAAATATATCAAATATATTTTTAACATTATTCTCATTATAGAAAGCTCCATGATTATCTAGTGTTTTAAGTGTTCAAAATTTATTTGCATGGGAGCTCACAAGCTCAGCTACTGTACTCCTTTTCTTTTTCCATGAATTTTTACAGCTTAGACAAATTTTCAGACTATTTACTCATGAATATAAGTTCTGAAAAATTTATAGCTCCTGCTCTTTTTGCGGTAAAAATTAAGTCGTGCTTCTTCTTTTAACCTTTTTACTTTTTTTCTCTTTTTCTTTTCGTGTTATTAAAGATTCGATACACAGATTGTCATCTGCATGCTTTAACTTCCCACTTGATAATATGCTGTAAAATGCAAAATTGTAAAGAGTTACACACATTTTAAATGTGCTAAAGCAGCGTTTATGATAAGACTTTCACATTCTACTTTTTATACGAATTGCATTCTGTTTAGTAAATTGAATTCAGTCATTTTTATATAATATTTTTTTAATTTATGAAATGAAGGTTCGATTAACAACGTTCGACTGCATTATTTGCGTTACCTGCGCAGCCAGCGAAGAACTAACAGCAAAATTTTCTTCCAGGATTGCCCAGATTTTGACAGCTTACTTAGCTTCTGTTATAAGTTATACCTACCATTACCTGAAAAGGTAAAGTATGCAAAGAAATCTAAAATTCTTTCTTTTCCTTTACGCTACAAGTTCTTGGATTCGTGTAACCCGGAAAATGCCGATTACTTTAGCTTAAAGTAATAACATGATTTCTTGCCTTTTTCGTTATAATACTTCCTCTCCATTAAAATTTTGTTTAGGTATCAGGAGCCAAACAGTTTTTCTTTCCTTTAGTCCATACACAATCAGAAGTTCTACATTTTTCTGCAATTCTAACGGAAGTTGTTCATCTTTTAACAATAACAAAACGACAAGAAACTAAGTCCGTATCATTTACTTTTAAATATAATAGAGTAAAACCTGTGTAAGTTGACCACTTGCATTGCAGCACTTTAGTGGTCAACTTAGACAGGGGGTGACCTTATAGAGGGTGAGGTAGAGGGGGAAGAGCTAATCCCTTTCTCGACAAAAGGGGTCAACTTAGAAGGGTGGTCAACTTAGACGGTTGATCAACTTAGACAGGTGGTCAACTTACAAAGGTGGTCAACTTTACAGGTTTTACTGTACTTATAATCTTAACAAAACTCAGGTCCCGTGCGTCAAGTACATGATTCATATAAAATTCTTTTACTATTATTTTCGAGAACATAAACTCAAAATATTCATTTACAGTCATATTTTATTTTTACTGAATTTACATGAATAATGTGCTAACTATTTTGTGGGATTATTTCTCATTTGAATACTGAATTTTGAATTTTCCTTTACTTGAAACCTAAACGGCATGAGGATTTCCTCTTTCAGTTTAATATCTCCTTCATCAGCATCATGCCTTAAAAAGATAAACTTTAAAATCTGCTTAAAATCATCTGTACGGCATTTGGTTATACTTCCCCTCTTTGCTGACATGAAAAATTGGATTTTTCACATTTGAAACTAAATTTTTACGGATAGTATTATACCTTAAAACTCCTTTTTTTAATAAAAATTAAATTTGTTAAAAAATTTTAATTCGTAAAATAAAGACAGAAAATAATAGTTGCTTTCTCGTAACTATTTAGCATTGTTTTGTTCTTATTATTTGCTCATTGGTTTTTGATTCAATTTTTAATCAACTTGATAAAAATTGTATCTATGCAGTTTAAGATATTTCTTCCTAGGCATATTTTATTGTTTTTGCTCACTCCATATTTCATTAACTGATTTATATAACATTTTAACTAGTCAATTGTTTTCATAATAATTTAATTTAAATCATGTATATAGCAGAAAATAAATACTGCTTACTGAATTGTCAAGAGTTGCAGCTGCATAATTTGTTACATCAGATGAGCTAATGGATTGCTACCCACTGCAAAAATTTCGAACAAATTATTTTATTTTAAATCTGAGACAGTTTAAAATATCCAGTTTCATCTATAACTGATATTAAAATGCCAATCATTTATTTTCAATTGCTTTTTGAAAGCAGTTTTTTGGAAAGTGTGGAGGAACTAAATTTAATAAACCGTTATGTTTGTAATTCACCATTTAGAACATTTGAAAGTAATAACAGTTCCTGATGAGAAAAACGATGATGTTATTTAGCGAACAATATTGTGCATGGAATCTCGCTATAACTATTTTTAAATTTTTAGGTGGGACAGGCAAACTCGAAATTGAAAACTAAGCTGTAAATTAAATAATAAAATAACTAGATTCAATTATCTAGTTTTCTGCAGATCAACGCATATTCTTTCTTTTAAACGAGGAAACGTAATAACGGATACAATGAGCAAATTATTTGTGTTTAAATTCGTTGCTCAGACTCACATTTCCTTCTCTTTTTTTTTTTTTTTTTTTGCTTCTTCTTTTTGTGTTAAAAAAATCACTTCAGTTTCATAAAACACACTTTACCCATTTTTATCAAGTAAAAAATTTTACAAACTGTCTCCATTATATTAATGTCGTTCACCTTTACTGATTTACTGAAGATGATTCTTTGTTGATCGAAAAATATCAGCCTCGAGCCTTACGGACTAGTTTTTCACACATCAGACAACCTAGCGGTTTCGTTTTGTTTAGCTATAAGAGGTTTTTTTCTTCTTTTTTTCTTTAATCGTGTTTTTAATCCTGGGAAGCGAGCGTGCAACGCCATGTAAAGCCTTAAGCTACATTTGTAACAAGCAACAAAACCTAATCAAACCCTTGCTAACAAAGCAATAAAGTGTTAAAAAATTTAGAAAAAAAATAGTCAAAAGATATTGAAAAGAATTAGCGGAGCGGAGAAAAAATTCTGCTCACATACTCCCCCCCCCCCCCCTCTCTCTCTCTCTCTCTCACTCACTCGCTGTTAGCTTCTGGGCTTTGGAACTTTTTGCCTTGTTTGGTTGTTTTTCCATCATGTTTTCCCCCATCTCCATTCCTATTCAAATCACTTCTCATTCAGCGAATTTTATCGGTTAATCTATCAGATCACTCACGATTTCATCCAGAAATGTTCTCCCAGGTCAATTTCAATAGCGTCACCTTTCGCAGCTTTCGGTTGCAGTTATGCAAGAATACCCGTTAAAGGTTTATTTTGCTAGTGGTCTGCGAGGTTTCGTTTTTGTCTGTTAACAGCGTTTCTGTCGTATCTGATGTTGTCGAATTTATGGAAGCCGAGTTTAGAGGAGTTATCCTACCGCGATGTTTTAGCTAGGTTGCATGAGGTCGAAAACCTTTCCTTAATGAACTGCTAAAGTACGACTTTGGAACTAGAACAAATTAGATACAAAACGTGTTCAGAATTCGAGAACCCTACTTAGCACATTACTGCTTTAAAGTGACATCAGTATTAGATTACCTTATGCGTTTGCTAATATTGTCGTGACTTTTTTTAAAATTTTTTATTTATTTATTAATTATTATTATTATTATTATTATTAATTTTAATACTTTAACTGCCATTATTTATCTTGTTTTTGCTACTGTTAAATAATACTAATTACCTTAATGAAAAGTTTATTAATTACAAACTTTTGTAAATTATTTGCGGTAAAAACTAAAAAAGGAAAAACTTTAAAGGACTAACATCTATGCTGAATTGTTTTCTTTTAATTTAAAAAAACGTGCATATATGTCGATTTGGAGAAAAATATTTAAAAAATGTTCACAGAAGCTCATTTGTCGTTTTCTTAGCATTTCTTAGTAGGATCAAAATTTGAAGTGTCTTACGGAAATAGATAGTATTATTTTAATCAATTCCTTGTCAATTTCTCATAACTTTAAAAATGTGTTCATCTTATCACTGCTATGAGAAATATATCGGAATTTCAACTTTCTTTCTTACTTTTGAACTGTGATCTGAAAAATCATCACTTCTAAAAAATGTGTAATACACGAATTACGAAATTCTATCTAAGATGAAACATGGGAGATTGTTTATTTTATGTAGTGATGCAAATACTTAATTTGTTGTTAGATTTTCAGTTCATTTTTGCTTTGTATTTTAATGAGTAATACATATAAATAGAAATAAAAATACTAACCAGTCAACAACTTAATCTACTTTCCTTTGAGCTTATTTTCTTTTTATTACGCGGGGCTGCGGTCAGTTTCGTCAGTGGCTTTTAAGAATGCTGTTGTTTTATTTCCTTATGCTATACCCAGAAGGTATTGGGAAAACATTACCTTTATGGCTCTTGAGGTTGCGTATTTAAAAGTAAGATTTTTCTTGCATTTCAGTCCTGAAACGGATCGGTGATGCACTCGTAAGTTTTCGAGTACCCGAGCGTTTGATTTTGTATTATAGTATATTAAAAATATGATTCATTTCCGCAGAGGGCAGCACCATGACAATTTTATGAAAAATACACTATCAGTAAGAATTGTAAACAAACGTGTTACTCAAGCTCAGTTCTTGCTTAGTAATCTTAGATAATATTGACATAAAAAGAAATAAAAAAAAAAAAAAGGAAGAAGAAGAAGAAAACAGAAAAGAAAACATAATGTTAAAATGAAAGCCAATACAAAAAATAAAATAAACCAAATTTTATTTGAAAGGAAAATATTTTCGCCCAAGAGCAGCACCGGAATGCCATTCCTCCGCCAATGGCACCCCTGAAATAGATTCAACATTAAATCAAAAATACATTTCGAATGAAATATAACCTTTGAATTCTAAAAATAGTACACATCTTTCAAGACAGCTCGTGTTTATTTATGTGTAGATCTTTAATGCGGGAATTAAAACATTTATATTAAATCAATTTTGCATCAGTTTTAAAACGTTCGCTAAATTAGCTTGCAGCAATCGTGAACTGTGTGCAATATGCACTGCGGAACCGTGCATTGCATTATACACATAAGAATGACAGATTAAAAAATCTGAATAAAATACATATCAAATCAAAGTGCGTAAAACTGATCTAGAACAAATGTTTAATATATTTAAGTTCATCGACAATCTTTTACGAAAAAGATACTTTACGTACAAATATTTTACGTACGATATTTTACGTATTTCAGGTCTAATATTTACTAAACGACCATAAAAATGGTCTTTAGAATACTCGAACAGAAAATTCACTATTAAAAATAGAAAGTACTTATTCAGCAGCATTTTAACTTTCTTCAACGGTGCAGAACGCCGTTGCTCGTCCGAAATCTTCTTTTTAGAGCGTCGTTAAAATGTAAAGCAATTCTCTGAAGTCATTGTTATTCTTGTCCGCAGTTTCCAGCAATTCTGTTAAATAGGATCTAAAGCATACTTGTTGCTTTTTAATGGTATCTCGGGAAGATCTGACCCGGTTAATTTAACACTTGCTTTTTGCATAGTTGCTTCGCGTTGTTGAAAAGAATTTATTCTTTTTGTTATAAAGCTATAAAATGAAAAACTGCAGTTCCAATTTCGAAAGACAAAGAAAGGGGTACGGAATACATAATTTCAAGAATAATCACAAATAATAAGCCTGTAGAAGAATCTAGTAGAAATCTGTGAGCAGAACAATTTGGTTTTTACAAGCATTTTTGTTAACAACTGATTCATTTACTCAGTGAGTAGACTTCAATAAGCCTGTCTAAAATAGTGACCAGAATAGTTTATTCTTTAATAAGCATTTTTATTTACTGTTGAGCCATTTGTTCAGTGAGCAGAATCGATTAAGCCTGTCTAGAAGTTTCTAGAAACCGATGAGCAGAACAATGTTACTTTGTTTTTCTCATGGATTAGTATGTTTATTTTTCTGTTAATACGCTCTTTATGGTGTCGTGGAAAGGTAGTATGCAAATCGTGTTCTAAACTTATTATCGTAAATTGATGTAAGTAAACTTTGATAGATCTTTAATGCGGGAATTCAAACATTTATATTAAATCAATTTTGCATCAGTTTTAAAACGTTCGCTAAATTA
Source organism: Octonoba sinensis (assembly GCA_038502835.1). Lineage (NCBI taxonomy): Eukaryota > Metazoa > Arthropoda > Arachnida > Araneae > Uloboridae > Octonoba > Octonoba sinensis. Next base: position 102,943,709 of record CM076602.1, on the reverse strand, counting down.
GCTTGCAGCAATCGTGAACTGTGTGCAATATGCCCAGCGGAACCGTGTGATTGCATTATACACACTTTGGTTTACATTGATTCAATTTTAAATTGTTCAAACTATAAAATCCTGAGTTACAATCATGTTTAACCCTTTCATACGGAATTTTGAAAAAGAGTCAAATTTTTATACCTTTAAGGTACAGTTTCATAACATATCCAATAACAATCACACAAAATTTCAAGCTTTTCAATCATAGATAAGAGGTTATGAGTTGTCCTCTATAGCGGACACACTTCAAAACACTTAAATTTACGACATAAATAAGTTCAAATTGAAAGATATCTATTTTAAGTATGTACTAAAAATCACATTTAAATCACAATAATTTTTTTAAATATTAGTGTTTATACAACTCGATTTTTTGTTTGGCCGATGTGATTGAAGAGGGAAAGCAAAGAAATACTATTTTCTTCTTCTTAAAATGATTATTAACTTCTTGAAAAATTTTAGCACATATCCTACACAAAGCTCTAAAGAGTAAATAAAGGTAAATTTGATGACCATAGTTTGAATATTATAGATGCTGTACCAGTTAACGTTCATGTCCGGTTTACCGGACACGTCTAAAAGGTTAATGAAAATTTTACTCTCAAATTTAGAGTACGTTAATATGCGCTTTCATTGCCTGTGTGACGGCAATTCATAAATAGTTTAATATGTGCCTGAACATAAAACTGCTGTAAGCAAAATAGTGGTCAAGAGATTTTTTTCCCCTCAGATCATTGTTTACTATAAAGATCATTTTGATGATAAAGTGACTGATTGATTTCTAAAACTATGACATTGAGCCGGCAGGATGGCGTAGTTTTAAGGCGCAGGCCTCGTGCGCCCAAGTTCGCAGGATCAAACCTGGGCCAAGTCGGTGGATTTTCAAGATTCAGAAAATCGATAGCGCCCATGTCGTATGATTATGCGGCATGTTAAAGATCCCTTGAGTATCCGTTTGGAATGGATACTCTTGGCTAAATTAAATTCCTAGTGCAGTTTGTATCAATTAGAGCTCAGGTGCCTCCCTCTAGCGGAAACTGAGCGTCAAAAATTGTGGCAATGGCACCACACTCGTTGTGGTTCCTCTGAAAGAATTGGAACCAATCTCTGGGAACTGCAATGGTTAAGAAGCAATGCTACGCAACCCATTAGAAGTAAATATAATAATCATAATAACTGACATTGAGCCGCGCTCAAGAAAGTACAGATGCGTTTCAATGAAATAAGAACTTTTAATACGATACATACGTTTTCTTTCGAACTTCTAAGTAGCAGTTTAAAGCAAGATTTATCCTTCGATTTATAGACAATTTTCTGTGGTGCGTTCGAACATAAAGTACTCCCATATAATTTTTCATGAATCTTTTGAGAAAAAATTTCATTCTGCTAAATATTGTATCTGATTATTTTTGTAACGTAATTTTCTTCTTTGTAGATTAATTGAAGTACGTCTCATTGATAACTGAAAAAACGATGCAAGAAAATAGGTTGCCCTACTGAGAAGGTAAGGATTTTTTACTCAATGAAAGGTTTTTAGATATAAAATGTGCAATTTAAAAATGTGCAATATGATTTAAGTTTTAAGAGAAAATAAGGGAGTCGGAAACAAAGTAAATAAAATGAAACGCAGGAATGTTTATCAATAGATATTTATGGGTTTTTCACTCCTTTGCCTGCGAAAAAGCAGCTGTGTTGCTTATGCCACTTGGATATCCAAGCTCCCTTTCGCAGAAGCGACTAGAAGTTAAGGGATCATTCATAAATGATGTCACGCTTCGAGGGGGGCGGGAGGTTCGTGAAATTGTGACAAAGTGTGACAAGGGGAGGGGAGGGGGTAACAAGAAATGTGACATCATGCATTATGCAACATAGCGTGACATGTGAAAAAGGGGGGAGGGGAGTCCGCTGAAGTGTGACATATTGTGACAAAGGGGGGAGTGGGCCAAATATATGGGAAAAAGCGTGACATCATTTATGAACGGCCCCTAAGGCGGCAAGGGAGCACCTTCCGTTTTTTATATGTATGAGCACCACAACGGTGGAAGTACGACTTGGTTCATTATGTATTTTGATGATACCAGATGGCATCACCACAAATACGCCACCTTCCTTTTTGACCTAAGAGAGAAGGGAAGGGAAGTTCTTCACCCTCCGGTACCCTCGGAACTGCCTCGGGACTTCAGGCTCCATGGATTTTACACGCACTTATCCCCAAGTGTGCATGGTGGGTCTTCAGCGGCTCGGGTATCGAACTCGAGATCCTCCGATCCGAAGCTCGACATCCTAACCACTAGGCACCACGGCCCACGTTGCTTAATATATTTGACTAATATACTTTTTATGACTTAATGTAGTATTTAATAGTTTGCATCTTACTTTTCGGTGTTTCAATGTTGTTATAGTCACTGTAATTAAAATAGGCGCATCAAGGTTGTGTTTCCTGCATCGTTACCATGGCAACAGCGAGAAAGATAACAGCGCCAGATTTGACTTTTTTTTTGCGCTGCAGTTAAGGCAATTGGATTACTACATCTCCGATTCAAAATATTAGAACAATTTGTACAAAGTAATAAGAAAGAATTTATTTTCTATTTATTTATTTTTGACACTAAGTAAATGCAATTAAATTTCTCATAAATTAAGTCTAGAATGTTTAGATAAGATTTTAACATTTACAAAATGAAATAAATTTGGTATACAATAGTTTTCTGAAACACATCAAAATATTAGAATACGACCAAGATTGGTTCAAAATATTAGAATACTTTATCTGACGAAATCTATTATTGCTATTAAGAAATAAATCTGATTTGAATCCGTCTATTGTTATTAAAACTAAAACAACAAACATACTTATCATATTCGCCAAACCAACATATGGGAAAAGTTTCAACCAGAAGGGTAAAAGGTAGAGTTGTGTGACTTTGCCACGCCGATTTTAATTACACAGAGTATAGATGTATTTACCTCAATTTAAAACTAAACCTCATCATCAACCTTTTCGTCATTTTCTTTTAATTAAGAAAATACATTTTATTGTGTCACATCCAAGAAACGCAACGAAAGCGTTTAGATTTAGCAACGAATCATAAATATCAATTGAGTAAAACTACTGGTACGCATTTTACCATCTTGTAAAACATAATTACAAAATTTGGAACATTCAAATGACAAACTATTCAGGTAGCCTTAGAAGATCATTTCTAAACTTAAAGGAAAAAGAGAAATCAGGTTATTGACAAAATATTGCAAGTCCCTCAAAATATTTAAACCCAATTTCCGTACTGATTTGGAGTGACCTGGGGTATGGATCGTGCAGTTAGTAACAACAACAAGATCAGTTATGTTAAATTTACATATGGCGCTAAGGTGCTAAAAATTATCGTTTGAAATTATCTAAAAGCGTTCATCCAGTATTTTTTCAGAAAAAAAATCAACGAACTCGCAGCAGTTACGTTTGAAAATTAGCACTTTCTATGCAAGAAGTCAAGCCGTGCTACGCAACATTTACGAAACACGACTTTTGAATGGGTACCTTAATAAGTGAAGAGATTTATGAGGTACGCTTCATTTAGAATATTATCTCTCAGGTATGTCGCTGTAAAAAGCTACATAAAAGATCCCCCCCTCACAATTTATTATTCTGACTGTGTGTTTAAAAAAAGAGTTGAACATATATAAATTTGTTTTCGTAAAGAAAGTGACAGAACAAAATAAATTTTTGAAGACACTCACTTTAGAAGCAGCTTTCTATACATTTTATTTCATAATTGTTCCAGTGTATTATTTATTATTTTAAAATTTTAATAACAAAAATTACACAAAATAGTTATTATAAAATTATTTGTATACATAAAATTGTCCATTAATGGTGAGTCAAACCCGACCATTGCACAGCTTTCATACTGTCTGTACTTATACTTATAACATTTGTTTTGATTCACGCATATTTTTAAACATTCCTAAGGTTCCAAATACGTTGTAAATTTTTAATTTGCATGTATTTTCAAAACATGATTTCAACTGCAGAATTGTAATATTGAAATATTATCCGGTTGGCGGGGGGGGGGGGGGGAATTAAAAAATCATGAAAGTGTCTGCATGGAGACTGAAGGAAAGGGATACATTGGGGCTTGGCGATTTATTTACATTCTAGCTTGAAACTCGCCAAATATTAAAAATTATTCAAAATGAAATTTGATAGCAAGTAAAATTTGAAATAGGGAAAGAAAATTATGCGACGTTCATTTCGATTTAATGGATATACACTTTTTCGTACGTTATTTCGATTTAATGGATATTATATTATAACTCTCCTGGTAGAACTTACGATAGATTTACTTTAAAAGAACATGGTCATACCAAACCATGCCTTAACAACAATCTCGTTTAGTTCTTCTCTTGATATTTCCTTTTTCTCTAGTTCTTACACTTACAAAATAATTCTTTTGCGTTTTTTTTTAACATCGTAATTTTAAACTTTCATAACTTCCATTCTCCATCTCTTTTATTTTAATACACTTAGCTAATATATCAATGTCTAACACCCCCCCCCCCCTACACCCACACCCACACACACCCCGGGCACCTTATATATTCCCTTGATTATATGGCCATTATTATTTACAATGTTAGAATGATAAGTTCTCTCTATTTGCTTATTCCTATATCTTCAAAGAAAATAATAGCTGTCAAGAGCTGTTAATATAAATGTTTAAACTCATGGTGTGTGGTTATTATATATCGCGAAAGGAATAAATTTATGCTGTTCAAAATAGTGATTCAAAAATACAATTAAAATCTGAAACTTTTTAGATAAACAAAACAAAATATTGTGTAAATATGTTTTCAACTTTCAAATACTAAAGATGTTTTTTCGAATATTTTGCTAATCGCGATCCAAAAATTTCAACATATCCAACATTTTTCGTGAGTATGGCCTCGTCATACATATTTGTAATTTAAATTTCTTCTCGTAAGAAAATTCACTTAATGGGAAAATAGGGAAACTCTACTTCTTTTTTATTAATGATTTCAATAGAAATGTAGATAATCTAGTAGTAGGGACTTCTTTGGTTAATTTCTAGGAAAGGGGGGGGGGGAATTGAGCTATATGCGTAATCATAGCTTTCGTGGGATCTCGCAGGAGCACAGCTCCTGTATTTTTTTTTTTTCTTTCCAGTGAAGTTTTACATATTAAACGAAATTCATACTTTTATACAGAATTATTTACTTATGGACATTAAATTCTGAAGAACAAAAAGCTTCTGGACATTGCTCTTTCCCCTTGCTAGAAATTAATCCTATAGAACAATATTAAGATTTGATTATAGCAATTTTCTGGGTTTCTGAACTCGGGTCGCCCCCCCCCCCCCTACTTACTTCTGCAATAAAATAATTCCTTCATTATTATTTTTTTGTTATATGGTAAGTGCAATAAATATTTGATGAAACAAAAAGGGCAAAACTATTTAGTATATTTAAGGTATGGGCTTGCTCAATGTACATTTACAATTGAAAGAAAGAAGAAAACAATTGCTAACTATTCCATTAAAATTTGAAATTTATTCGAAAAAGGAAATGATTTTGCAATTTTTTGGAACATAATGTGTTTAATTAAGGCCTTTTCTTTGCGTGCATGGGTTTTAAAAAAAGCTAAAATTAGTGGTATTTTTCTTTTTATTTTTCCTATGAAAAGGTTATCGGGCGCAGTTTTTTTTTCATTACTGTACGATATAATACGATAGTGGTCTTGAATTTTATTACTATATAGCTATTCTGCGGATTCAAAAAGGTTAAGAAACTGCTAATTGAAGTACAGTAAAACCTCGCAAATCCGAGCCCCGAAAATCCGAAATCCCGGGAAATCCGAACGAGTTTTTTTAACAACTTTAAATTTGAAAAACACACGCAAAAAAGCGAAACTTATTTATTTTGGCACAACAAAACAATTTAAAACTATTTCTTTTTAAATTTATAAAACAATTTCTATAACAAAACAAAGTCACAAAATATCAATTTCACTTAAAGTCAGTTAACTTCAATTATCGAAGTGACGAAAACCTCTCATAAACATGACATCATTTGGCGTGGCTGCTGCGTGTTACTATTTTAGTGCTATGCATTATTCACTATAATGCATACCAATTTATTATTGCTTTTCTTTCATTTATTAAAATGATTATATAAAAAAAATATTATTACCCCTAAATACGCAGTGTTGTTTTTAAACAACATGTCAAATTTTCTCGAGTTCTATTTTTCCGAATTAAGTAAGAATTTTTTAACATGTTTTCCACTTATAACTAGCACAAACAAACACAAAAAAAAATATTTTACAAAGAAGAAAAAAATTGCGCAGTGTAGGGTTAAGTCCTATACCGTATCGAGGGCTCGTTTATTGTGTTGTGAATAGTTTTCGGCTAATCCGAACAAATTAAAATCCGAACAGGCTACAGCTCCAATTAGTTCGGATTTTCAGGGATTTACTGTATCTTGAAAAAAAAAGCATGTTTGCACATAAACGGATAATCAGGAACGCTCGGTAATTCTCCAATGCAACATTTCGTGAGTTAATGAGCCAATAAGAACTCATTGATTAAAAAATGATAATAAGAAGAAAATAAATAAATAACAACCGCATTGAGTTTTGAAAATCTTCGTAAATGAAGTCTTTAGAAAAGGGCTAAACATTATTTGCAAAAAACTGAAACGTAAGCGCAGTCGTCCTGCTCTGGCTTTTGACCTCTGCAACTGTGACCGTAAACGCAGTAAATGGAAACATTTCAGGATAGCCAATTGTTATCTCAGAGTGATATAAATAGAATATTACTTTTATGTTTTCCCTCATTACGCCTCATACCGTTAAAGTGCCATTGCCCAGGCCGTTAGACCACAGAAAACGAAAGTAAAGTTTGTGCGAAACAAAAGGCAATTGCGTGGACTCACAATGACCACTTAAGTGTATCGATACAAGGGAAAGCAAAATTAAATATTTGACCAGCTCCAGTCATGATTCTGAGCAGCCATTTATCCACTATGTAGAATATAATACCGTTCCATAATGCATTTATGGATGATTTTAGTTTTCTATGAAACATGAACGATTTTTAACAAGCAAGCTTCCGATGCAACCTTGTCGATTGTTCTCTAATATTTTCTTTGCTCATGGCTAAGAGTAACGACACCCGTTGCCAGGAAATTGATCTCATAACTGTGGTTTTTGAATGCGATTCGCTCTTACTTATTTGCACTTAAAGGAATACATTTTTGAAAGTAGTAAATAATGTGCATCAAGTTGTTAAAGATATATGCATCCTTTTTTTTTTTACTTTCTTCTATGTCTAATGTATTGAAATAAAATTTGAAAAATTTATTTGTAAAATTCCAGACATTGACACTCGAATCATTTGCCTTCTGTCTTCCCAATATTTTTGCACGATAAAGAATTGCCTCGTTCGCTGCCCACCCACCTTCTACGCTACGCCACTGCCAAGCAAGCATATATTTCAGAAGACAGTTATAATAACTTTCAACTGATCAATTTTTTTGATTTTCTTAACAAACCTTTAATAGTGATTAACACAAAAGGAAAAAGAATAAAAGAAGACCAAAAATAAAATAATAAAATAAAATAAAATAGTTTAATAGTTTCCAAAGAAACAATTCTCTCTGGATTTAAATGTACTTAATTATTATACTAACAAAAATCAAAAGCTTCCGGAACTAAATGTTTGAACGCGTTCTCTTATTTTATTCAAATTATTAGGTATGAATAAGATAAATTAATTGTTTAAACTCCGACGATGATATGATTTAAAAAACCCTTACCATATTTTTGAAACCATAAGGCTCTAAAACCCGGAAGCGATTAATTTCATTCTCTCTGGCATCTACTGCGATCATAGTTTTTGTGCAACTAATTACAGTATATATGTTACGGTGAATCTCCGAAATCGGAGAATGTCGACAAACACCAGTGGATGTCGACATACACCAAATATAGAATCTCGACAGTCACTATCTATCAGACCGGTGATTGTTGACATTCTTCAATTTTTGACATACGCCGTAATATATATATATATGTCTATGATTACCTTTTGGTGTGTGATAAATACACACAGAAAAAACATCTATATATTAAGTGTATAATTATATAGATCATTTTGGAAACCTTTGATGAGAAAGTCGCAAATTTGCATACAAAATGGAAAATAGAAACGAAAAATGAAAAAAAATGGCTTTAAATTTTATCTTGCTTACACTAAATTTTTCTAACAAAAAGTGAACTTAAAAAATCTTACTGCATTTTTTCGTTGCGTAAATATGGGTCATTTTCAAGTTGAAAGAAGAAAAAAACTAAATTTGTGCTAAAATCAAAAATTAGCGTAAGATAATTTCACAGGGAATAATAAGGTTAATAGCAAACATGAATTGCACCAATGACACGAGTACTCTTCTTGGTATGATGTAAAATTTGTTGTATTCGTAGTACTAAAAATGTTTTTGGCACAATTCTAGTAATGAATTATTAATTTTTTCAACAGTATGAATACGAAAATCAGAATTTCTTTACTATGGTATACTCTCAATAATTTCATCTAACTCTTTAAGTAAGAGTGATTCCACTTAAATCACATACTGCATCAGCACAAACAACATTATTTGAATATAGGAGCTTAGACTTTCACGGCCATTGTCCATACCAAACATAATATTTTCTGGGCTAATAGGCCATGTCTAATAAACCAGAAATTTCTTGATTGGACCATGGCCTATTAGCCCGGAAAATATTATATTTGGAATATTATTTGAGTATAAAACTTCTGCTTTGCAAAGTTTTTTTTTACTAAAATTTTATAGCAATGCTCATGTTTATGAAATCATTTCATATCAAAGGTTCTAAATCTCTTACGCACATACTGGCACAATTACATGAGATTCATTCATATGTTGCGAAAGTTCGCTGAAGCATTCCAGAAGCAGACAACTACTAATTTAATTTTCTTTTATGGGCAAATTTACTACCTAACTGCAAATTAAGAGGGAAATCTCGTTTAAAACCTCAGGGAGCCTTTTATTAAGCATGTAGCAAATGTTCGCTTGCTACATACTAATGAACTCACGAGTTACATTAATAATCTGTTTAGATTCTCCTACTTTCGCTGTTTTAAATATAGGAAAACAAGTTTTCGAAAGATAAAAAAAAAAGTAGGGAGATAACAAATCACTGAAACAAATTATAGGAAATTCTTACGAAATACAAGAAGGTACCGTCGTAGCTACACTATAATACCATACTAAAAAGTAAGATTTTTTTAAAGTAAACAGGCGTCAGGTGCTTTTCAATTTACATTTTGGTAATGATTCTACATCAACGAATAGCTATCAATAAGAAAATTTTAAATAACTACATAGCAAACACTCCACCCCTTTTTTTTTGTATATTTTTTTAACTATTTTTCTTTTTTTAACATTAAAAATAATAGTTTGGTCAATGATTGTATTATGGGATGATTCATAAATGGTGTCACGCTTAGAGGGGGGGAGGGGGTTAGTGAAATTGTTACAAAGTGTGACAAGGGTAGGGGAGGGGTAACAAGAAGTGTGACATAATGCATTATGCAACATAGCGTGACAATGTGACAAAGGGGGGAGGGGGTCAAATATCAGGGGAAAAAGCGTGACATCATTTATGAACAGCACCTATGATTATTTTAAATTCATTCAAAAAAAAAGTTATACTTAGTCGCGGGAAATCTCATTGCTAGAACATCTTTATATTCAAAGATTATTTTTTACTTTTTCGTTCATATTGCTACAAAAGCATATCTTTTCTAGTATTTTTTAACAGTAATTTTATTTTCAACACCCTACTGGAACGTGTTTCTATTTTTAGCTCTGTAAAAAAAATGTTCGATAAAAATCCACAGCAGTTAAATATGCTATTGTTTGGATAACTCGTTATTGAACAGCGCGTCAAAACACCAGTATGGCGCCGTTTATAAAAAGAAATTTTTTTGTAATTTCACAAAAAGTACCAAAAGGAGTCCTTTTCTCGAAATGAGACCTATTTTCAAGTTTTAGCTGTCTAATTTATTATTCTCACCATTAACCGATTATTTCCGTTCTTATTAATGGTGTTTTTCAAGATTGTCAAAAGCACCATTAACCGATTATTTTCGCATTTATTAACGGTGTTTTTCAAGATTGTTAAAAGTAGTACCATTGTGAAAAGAATTATCTGAACAGCATTTTAAAAATAATTGTTTAAAATAGCAGTGCAAGATTGATTTCCTTGAAGCTCTTTTGAAACAAGAACAAGTAGTTTTCAAACCCGGCAAAATAAAAAAAACTCTTTAATCTTGGAGTTCTTTTATTTCGTGAGAGACACACATGAGACTCGGAGGTCTCATTACACTTTATTTACAAATCAAACACCTTTGCTTTTCTGTTAAAGTATATTTTTTGTCTTTGATAGTTTGATTTCAGTTGTTTGCTTTTTCCCTTGAGAATTTTACTATTTGTTTATATGTGCGGAAAGATTTTTAAATGCATAAGTTTTCCTGCAGAATTTGCAAGATTTCAATTCGATGTTTGTAATTGTCTTCGTTTCAGTCAGTTTCGATATTTTCCCTAAAATAAAATAGCGAACACGGCAATATTTTCTACACCAAAAAATAATTTTCAAAATATGTATTTTGAATTTCTTGTTTCTGGAAGAAAAAAAAGAAAGAGAAAGAAATTCTAGGTGAAAAACATGAGAAAAATCATGTTGCTCTTGACATAGATTTTGGTATTATGAAAAGTAGAAGTGCTTTACCATTGTAATGCAAAGTATAAAGAAAATTTTCTAAGCAGAATCGAATTCCATGGTCTTCCGGTATGCACGACAGAACGATTATTCGAAAATTTGACTTTCTTCCATTGTTTAACAAGCACGTTGAACAATTCACTGCCTCTTTTGTGTTGAAAATTGGGCATTCAACAGAAAAACAAGGCATATATTTACTATTTGTTTTTTATGATGGGCATAAATGTGATTTAATTTCTGGTTTTCAAGTCACTGGATCGCACTGTTAAAATCATGTTGAAATCATCTGTATTTTAATCAGAGGGTTTTTTATAATTAATTAATTTATTATTTATTTAGTTAGTTAAATATTTATATTTGTTCATTTATGCTTTCATTTTAAAGCAATTAGTGAGATAGATGGCTTAAAACCTTTTAAATCAATTTATTTTTAAAGTTAGACTCTTAAGAAATATTTGCTGAATTTCGACGTTTTAACTTTAAACATCTGCTTTAATATTTCCAATACAGCATGGACGAAAAGACAACTTACAAGAACTTACACCAACAAGAAACTCTGTATGTTTTTATTGTGTAGAAAAATGGACAGTTTTAGCTGCGTCTGTGTGTTTAACTTATCCAATCGTTAGACAATGTATACTAATAATAAAAAAAAATATCATTATTACTGTGATTATTTTATTATTTTGAATATCTAAATAATAGTGGGAAAAATTGTAACAGCTATTTGTGCTGATGTGTTATTACATGCCTTCTTTTGTAGAAAAACCCCTGTTTACTTTTTTCTATTTTTCTTCATATGTCCCCTCTCCCAAATTAGTGCGGAATTCCGAACAGATCGACTAGTCTATCCTTAATAACAGACAAGTTGTTCATCGCTAGTGTAGAGGAATTCACATCCAGCTAAAAATTTTACATAAGAAAGAAAGGTTATGACTCCGATAATATCCCCCCTCCCCCTAATATCTACCTCAAACGATTTGTGCTTTGTGTTGACACCCGGGAACCTCCAAGAGTGTCAGGAAAAAGCTCGGAATGAAACAGTGATGAATTGTACTTTTTGGCTCAATCATACACGAATGTACGTTTCTGTATGTGTTTATTAAATGAAAATCCTAAATATGTAACAATTATCTGGAAGCTAATTTTGAAATTTTTTCTTTGTAGGAGGATAATGCTAATAGCACTGATATCGGTATTTATATCGCAAGTGGTACGTATTGAATTCCTTAACCTTTTTTGCATTTTAATAATATTTATTATAATTTATATATTTATTTCATTTCTTTATTTTATTTTATTCTTTTTTTTTTTTTTTTTTGTATTTTTTTTTACTTATCTTTTGTTCATTTATTGATTCATTTTATTAGATTTTTATTTATTATTATTATTTCTATGAAATACTTTGGATGAGTTTTCAGAATCGATGCAATATCTACTGTTAGAATTTTCAAATCGCCCTCAATATTAGTTGTCGAAATATTGTCTATTTCTTTGCATAAATATTTTTTTAATTTATTTATTTACATAGCACACCCATACATGAGTAGTAACATAACTTATAAGTCTAATTTCTGACCATTCAGAACATCTTAACTGTAGGTCAAAAAGGATTGTGCACTTATATTATAAATGCATTTTTAAAATGATAGCCGACAATAAATTGCTATTTTTTTTAATTAGTTTCTTTTTTGCTTTGAGACACTGTACTTCTTTCTATGTGTGCGTTATATATTTTGATTTTGAGAAAGAATTGTCATGTTATATAGACATATTCCCTTTCACATATTTCTTTTTTCAACAAGTCACTTAATGCATATACATAATATATCATAACCCATAATCGTAAATCGAGTTATCTCAAAACTGCTGCCATAAAATACTGTTATATATACTGATAATTATGTCGGCGTAATATTATCAAAAATTATGAGCAAAACGACAATTTTATTTTAATTAAAAATTAATTAGGTAGGTTTCAGGAATTCTTAATGATATTTAGTGCATTAAAAATGACTGATGCAAGCATTAATGTTTTTGTAGGAAAAAACTACAGACGTAGAAGTTGTATTATTTGTACAATTCCAAATTCAAGATTTTATTGTTGTTAATTTACCCCGAAAACGATTCGATAAAACAAAATTACGAATACATTTTTCTTACCCGTAACCGGAATTTTTCAAATAGATAATAAAAGTGTTGTCATTTACACTAAAGTTGAATCGCCTCTCACATGAAAACTCGGAACTGAAGAAAGTATTTTCTTCCTCTTTGGGCGGACTAACTTCTGACTTTCTGGTGGGCAGAACTGTTCGAAATTCAGTTGTCCTGGCTAGGTCGACTGAGTTCGCCGAAGAAAGTTCAAATCAGTGAGAGTATTTCATCTACCTACGCTGCTAATGTTGTGTTTCGCCCACTTTCCGTTCATTGCCCACACTTGCTTTCACATGCATTTTATAAATACTTTGACCTCTCACTACACATAATTAAATTATTTTGGAATTTAATGCCTAAAGCTAACTTTTCACATTTAGGTGCAAATTATTCTTTGTACCTAGCAACGGAAAGGATCCTGAGTACTGTTGTAGCTTATGTGAATCATATTTTTCTCGTTGTATTGCAATTTCCTTCACAGCAAAGTTTTACTTTAAAGGTTCACTTTTCAAATGGGTTTTTTCTTTTTCTTTTTGTTAAACGCTATTAATAATAAAATATTTCCACTGAAACAGAACATTTCAAATAAACTAGTGTATTAATAAATTGTAATTTCCAATTCGATATCATTTGTTAAAATGAGCATAAAGCAATTGATATATTTTTTAACCTCTCCAGCTATATATTTATGTCCAAAAAACAGACTGTTGGTCTAGAAATATGAAGACACTTAGTCCTGTCGTGTCACCCCTCTTACATGTTTCACCATTGTTTTACGTCCATCACACTGTCTAACGCAGAATGTTGCTCGAATTTAACTTAAATTTAGAGCAAGCATTTCAATTCCACACCTCAGTTGAGGAAAAAATTGCAATTTTACAGTGACAACATTATGCATGTATATATTTTCTTTTTTATTATTAACATGAATATTTTTAATTAAAATCTTTAAAATTCACATTCTACAGTAGTTTAAAATACCTTGCTTAGTTTAAATAATTATTCACTTATTCGTGCATTATAAATTATGTAGTTAGAACGTTTAGGGAACAGATAGTTTCATAAATACTGTCTTTTCAGTAAGTTTTAGTTTAGAATTTAACTTAGAAAATGATTTTTAGTAATTTAGTCAAATAGAGTAATATTCTATTTATATGTTTGTTCGATTACGTTAAACTATGCTCAACAAACGCGTGCAAATAGAAATAATTTACCAATTTTAAAACAAAATTCCATTGAGCTGAAATGTTAAAATTTGAGGCCTTTAAAGTTGAGAGCTAAGCGTCAAGTTCTCAAAATGAAATCAAGACTACAAATTATCATTTCCCATATGAAATTTTCTCAGTATTCCTTTTTAAGATTCTGGATTTGAGGAAAAACCGTAAAGAGATTCAAGAGAGTAGCTTATAACCTGTACAAACATTCGTGAAAATCTTTAAAAAACAGAGAAATTGAACCCGGAAAAGGTTTCAACGTGCAGAAAACTATTAAAATGTCCTCCAACCATGTTTGCATTCCTTTGATCTTTCTACCAATTTCTTGAACTTTCCTTCCTCTTTAGAATTCACAAGCAAAAGGTCCCGAAATCAAGCTACGCAAACTGCTTATTTGCAGAAGTGTCAGGACATTGGCCGATCTGCAAATTTTGGGGTTTTCTTGGAGAACCCCTACTAACATTTCACCTGCCTAAGGCACCGATGCGTGATGAAGCACTCTTGTAAGGGCGAAACACCTCACGTGTGTGGGTCGTGATTGTGGTTTCAAATACCACAGAATCGCGAGAGATTATCAAACTTTCTGGGGCATGTTTATCCATATTTTTTACAAACACGGTATGAAAATTTTCGGATAATGAGTGTATTTACTTTTTAACTAGCGACTTTCCTGTTTAAAATAAATATGTATTCATGTTTTTGTAAAAAAAAAAAAAAAACATGTTATGTGAACGAATTATATTTCTTAGAATATACGCAGAAGAAAGATTTATTTTTGGTTGTTTAGAACGCTTCATGATTATTTACAGTCAATTAAATTTTAAAGAAGAGGTACTTTTCATGAATGCTGTCAAACTTGAGGCACAAACTAACATCGATAATATATGCGATGTAAAGGAAGTGTTTCTTATTCACACAGAACACCTTATAACTGATTTTAAAGGAAATTAAATGAACCAAAAATGTTAATATTTATAGTAGAGCGGAATTATAATGACGAGCCTCTAAACTTTTCAATAGAGGGATATTTCGGATTATTTATTCAAAACTCCAATCACTTTATATTCTAAATTTTATGTTATTAGTTTGAAAAATAATAATAATAACATAATATTTTCCAGTTTCTAAACAAAGTGTTGATGTGAGAAGAGAAATTATTACTTCTACTCTAAATTGATGTTTTATGAAACTACTAGAGTCCGGAAAGCTCATTCTGATAGAACTAATGTGCAAAGAGTAAAAAACCGAATTTTTTTTTTTTC
This sequence comes from Octonoba sinensis, assembly GCA_038502835.1. Classification (NCBI taxonomy): domain Eukaryota; kingdom Metazoa; phylum Arthropoda; class Arachnida; order Araneae; family Uloboridae; genus Octonoba; species Octonoba sinensis. Next base: position 102,928,230 of record CM076602.1, on the reverse strand, counting down.
TTAATGAGGTGTTGAAATACCTGCAGATTTTCAAATAGTTTCGAAAACTTAATTTTAATTTTTTGCAATGTTTTCAGAGAATTTCATCTCAAAAATAAATAATGATACAATTAATAAATAAATAGTAATAATAACTAATATAAGATACACAAATGCGCACACACATATGTAATGCGGGAACTTAAAATCAAGCAGTTAGCATGTAGCCTTCTTTAATTTCCTATAAAAAGAGGCTAATCCTCGACCTATAAATATAATGGGCGCTAGACTTCCCCCCTAGCTTGTGTTTACTGAATACATTGTAATTAGTGATATAACTTGCTTATCTAGATATGATAATTATTGCCTTACTATTGTTTCATCTAGATATCATAAAATAGTGCATTTAATGTGTGTACTGCGTATCAAAAATATTTTTTATCAACTTGATAATTTTTATCTAGAGCTGAAATTCAGTTTTCCTTTTACAATTACGAAAGGAGTGTGCATTACTCGCAAAATAAAATATTTAAAAGCACTATACACTTACATTTTAAAAGAGTTATAGTAATGGCGCTATTTTTAATTTACTTATTATTAAAAACAAATACTTCCTAAGCTAAGATCGGCTCAAAATGTAATTCTTTTTTTAATTTCTTAGTTAAGTCACAATTTTTAATAATATTTCATGAAATAAGAGTAAAAGTAGTAATAAGTAAAACTGTTGCCTCAACTAATATCTAACTTTTTTTTAAATTTTACGCAGACCAAATCTTGTTACTACCGTTTTGTAAAGAGGATAGCATGTAGAAAGGTTTTATATGCTCACATATTTGTTTCAATATAAGGGAGAAAATTTTTGAGTTTTCTAATCTTCGAAATTCCCAATATTAATTGAAATAGGAGAGAATTTTGAGAAAATTTTATTGGGAGTTTTAAATCAGGAATATCGAGGAATTTTTTATTGAGAATTTTAAATTTATTTCAAAGAAATAACCGAGCTTTTTAAATCTCTCAAAACCTGTATGATTTTTACACTTGTAACTAGATCCTTCCGATGCGAGAGCTAAACTGTGGAGGGTTTTAAATGGGGCTTAAAATGTTTTATTAATAAACTCAATATTAGTATCGAAATTCTGTGACAGATGTACAACACTAATAACGTCGTTTAATAAGTTTTTAATGTTGAATAAAACGTACAGTTGGCGAAGTAAATGGTTGGTGAAGCAACGTGTTCTTCGGTGGCAATATAACTGCTACTCAATTTTTGAATTGGAAATAAATCATTTGTCTGTTAGAATGTGAGCTCGTGACTTTTTAATCCGGGTCAAGACTTCCTTCGAAGCTGTACCGGAGGAGGTAAGAAAGTTTCCAACTTTGTTAATCAATATAAATCATGCTAAGCCACTGTACCTGCTAAGCCACTTGTAGCTACCCCTATGTGCTAGCTTTATAAGTAGCTAATTTCTTATAAGTAATTAGATTAAAATATGAATAAGGGAACAGTGATGAAAGATTTCCTAAGGACTCATAACCAGGGCCCGAGCTACATTTCGAATCACTATAGGCACAACTCATGTCTGGGGCCCCTCACACATAAAAAATTTTTTAAACATAACATTCAGTATGTGTTTGTAAAACTTGCCAGTCACACCAAAATTTGGGGGCCCCCAAAGCGCAAAAACTAATTTGTTTTTCAAATTTCAAACTGTCAGACCAAAATTTGGGGCGCCCCAAAGTGAAAACTCCTTGTGGTTTTAAAATAATTGAATAATACAAATTTTCTGTGAAGCAACAGAACAGTAGCAATTTGTTTTTGAAAGATGCTATTTTTAAATACTTTTCTAAAAAATTTTAAATTACAAAAAAAAAAAAAATAGCCCTTGAGGCCCTAGGCCCGGGCCTCAAGGGTCTAATGGTAAATAATTCCCTGCTCATGACAATAATGTGAAGACCTGATTTCACACATCGAAGAGACAAATGACTTTTACTTCATAACTTTAATACCTTGATAAACCCAATCGTGTATTCCTGGCGAACATATCTTAAACGCAAAATCGTCTGTTTTCAGCACCTAAAGAAAGAATAACCAGAGAAGTGTACTCTTCACCCCCAGTTAGAGAAACCTTCGTACAGAATGAACAAAATTAGTGTCCCAAAAATCGATGTTCGAATTATGAGAATATTTATGTATAAATTTACCTGAATTAAAATCACATTTCATCTTTAATTCGTGTAAACCAAACATAAAATATTTTTTCCTTATATCACAACACTGACTTTTCCTTCGCGTAAGCATAGGAGCTGAAATTCACCATTCAATGAAAAAACAACTTAAAAGTTATTATTATTAATTTTACAACTCTTCGCAAGAACCAATTAAATAAATATAGTCAATTACCAATGCCGTTAATAATCATTAGTGGATTTCATTTCAACATCTTTTAATATGGTATTTTTTTCTTTTATTAATTTCACTAAACTGAGTTTCATTGGAGTCGATAAACAGTCGAAGAGGAACTTTTTATTTTTAAAAATGCACCTGTGATTTTTTTTATTTTTTCAACTAAAATACATTATCTTGGGATAGTAATAAAACTCGGTCGTTTATCATCAGTTGATTTTTTTTTCCTTTCAGGCAAAACCGGTGAGAAGCTTTTAATTTAAAAATAAATTCAACATCTCCCATCTTTTTTCCATTAGATTTCTACACAAAATACAGCTATTATTCCAAAGTCGGAAAATTAGAAAAACGTGCTTTTTATACCGCTTTCGCATGCTATAATGATTATGTTTTCTTAAACTTTATTCTTTTACCCCTAATAGAATAAAAATTATTTCATTCCAAGTAGGAAGTGAAATGTATTTGTTTCCGTGAATCACTTGTTCTTCCTGAATTCCACGCCCTTGATAACTGTCTCAAGTTCTATGGTTTAGAATTTTGTTTTTCATTGTGAGTTGTGGTTTTCAGAAACTTCAAAGACATTTTCCTCAAATTACAGCGATCAGTTTTGCTGCAAATAAAGCAATGAAAGATGCGTGTTTTAAATCCTTTTTGAATTTCATTCACGTCAGTTTCAAGTGCTTAATAGTAATGTTTCCATTAGCCATAAATTTTCGAGAATTGATTTTTCTTTCCGTAAGGTCCACAAGAAAAGACATTTATTTGTACTTCTGAAAGAAGCAGGCAATGATAAAAAGGCGTCATAATGATAGTTCTGAATTCTATTGTACATTTTCGATTCAGCAGGAAAAGAATTATTTTATCGCAGAAACTGAAGTTCTGAAAGAAAAATTTTCGTTTATTTCCATATCTGGTTAATAAAACAAGATAATGATGACTGATGAGGCTCGAATGTTGTACTGCTGTGATGCATAAAACGTACATATTTTAGTAATATCCTTGTAATGTGTGATCAACGAATTTTTGAAGTAAATTTTGCTCTTAAAATCAGTTTTATTATGTGGTTATTCGGTAGCACTTACCATGGGTGCAGGGTGATGGGAGAAAGTTTCCCTCCCCTTAAGATGACAAAATTGTGGAGGTGGACGGTAGATGTTGCCATCTACTGGTTAGGGCGGACGTCGAGCTCCTGCCCGTAGGGGCGCCATTACTCAGGAGTAGGAGTAGCGCGCCCCAACTTCCTCGCCTTGCGAGGATACAACAAAAACATCAGTCTTAGTAAAATGTATCTGGTTATACAAGTTGCTTCTACAAAAAGATAAAATTAAAGTTATTTGATAATGTAGAATTTCTTGAATTTCGTTATGTTTATACCCGAATAGTAAGATTTATACTTATGCATTTTCTTGTATTAATATTCATCAACAAAGAAACATGACAAAGAAACAGTTCGATCTTTGTTACTTTTTTAAAACAATGTCTTTCTTTGTCTTTCTCTGTAGTTGTACAGACTGTGAAAAAACAAGTATTTTATTGAGAAACTGTTATCAAGAAATTTGATTTAAAACAAGTTCTTCGTAAATTTAACGAAGTACTCTGTTTCCTTCCTGTCTTTTTACAGAATTTATTTACTCTTCCTTTAAGAGTAAGGCTCCGCGTAACTTGTTTTACGAACGACAAGAAAACTTTTCTTCAGCAGTTGATGGAAAATAAGGCTATTTAGAAAACAGGGATTTTCCAGCTGCCTAATTAAAAATACTGTTTCAGTTTTTCAGCTGTTTTGGGGATTAATTAAATTGTTATGCTATCTGAGACCAAGCATTATATGATTTATTTCGAAAATATAAACTATTTCATTAAAAGTCTTTATTTAAACAAAACAAAAAATTAACTAATGAACTTATACAGAAATAAGTTGGTCCACTTCCCAGTAAATGTAGTTCAACTTCACCGAAATATAATAACAGTTTAAAGCATAGGTTCTCAACGTGGGCGATAACGCCCCCTTGTGGGCGTTTGAGACTTTCAGGGGGGCAGTAAAAGACCCAGAGAAAACTAGGGGGCGTTGAGATGACACGGAGGGGCGTTTGCAGATTAATTAAATAAAAAAAATAAAGGAATGTACACAAGTAAAACTGAAAAAAATTTCACTTTAAGAAAGCACAAATGAGCATTAAAATACAGACATATGTTTCGGGATTGCTTGGAATCCCTTTTTCAGTGCATTAGATGGAGCTTCTAGATGCAAAAATACCCAAATGAAGCCTCGGCTTCATTTGTGTCCAATCCAAACTGCTGTTATATAAAATAAATATCGGCAGACATGAATTCAATAACTTTCCATGTTTATCTGCAGCATCATTCAATCACGGCGACTCGCTTGTTTACTGTCAACACTTGGAAAACCTCCACAGTAACTTCAAAGAAAGATTCCAGGACATTTGGAATATGGATATACCAGACTGGGTTTTGGATCCTTTTTCAAATGTCAGCACAGCGGGATCATCCCAGTTAGAAGAAGAACTAATAATACTGACGACAAATGAGGAATTAAAATTAAATTCAAGGCGGCCTACCAAGAATTTCGGCTGCAGAAGCTGATTTCGCAACTGCACCAAGGATTATGGTCTATTGTTCAACGATTTCTGATACCAATCCCATCTTCATATTTGGATGAACGTGGATTTAGTGCTGTAGCAACATTGGAAACCAAGAAAAGAAATCGACTCCATATTACTGAACGCGGCGACTTACGATTGATTTTAAGTAAAATCTAGCCTTATATTAACAAACTCCTTAAAATGTATCAAATTAAACCTTCTCATTAGTTAAGTCAGGAAATTTTAATAAAAATACTTAAAATTTTAATTAAAAATACTTTTCAATATAATTGAGTATGCGTTTTGATTGTTCTCATTAAAATAGTCTTCCTTAAAAATAGAAATAGGATATGATCATATCCTACCTACGACTAAAATGTATAATATTACATATTCAAAAATATATTCATGGAAATAGCTATTTCAGATTCCCAAGTAAAAAAAGGGGGGGGGGGGGGTTTAGAAAAAAAAAAATTCTCAAAGTGGGCGGTGTGCAAAAAAAGGTTGGGAATCTATGGTTTAAAGTTTCACATTAAAAATTTAATCCTTTTTTTTTTTTTGTATTAAGGTCTACCTAGTCTTATATATATATTAGGAGAGTGTCGATGGCCATAATATTTCTCAAGCGTCATAATACGTTTTGAAGTGCATCTCTAAATTATGAAACAAAATGAATAATTATTAACTCGTAAGTTTCCTTTATGATTTTTTTTTTTCAGTGCAATCTATATTACATTTATTTATATATTTATTTTAATTTGCTAATGAAGTTTTGTCTCAATCCCAAAAACAGTTGCTGGGCCCTAGTCTCTGTCAAGAAGGTAAAAGAGACGACAGCCATGTTGAAAATGTTGTACGTCAGGCAGTTGCAGACGAGTTCAGCAGTGAAATTCTTACTAATAGGACCAGAGGTAATTGAAGATATACAATGTGTGTGTATATGTATGTATATATGTATATATATATGTATATATATATGTATATATGTGTGTGTGTGTGTGTGTGTGTGTGTGTGTATAGATTTATATTGCTTTGAATCGAAAACTGCTTTGAATTAGAATTTGTAAAAAACGGGGCAGTTGACATTTTTTTGAAAACCATGTGCAAACTTTAAAAAAATCTTGATAGCACTAGCAGTATCAAATGCAACGGATTGTGCCTGTATTTTAGGTATCTATATATTATCTATATTATATGAATTTTTCAATCGTTTAAGAAGATAGATGCTGCGCGGCTAACCATGTCAGAAATCAGAGCGCGATTAACAGAAGGTTAAACACATGCACATTGACCTGAAGTTTGTTCTATACAATTTAGGTTATTTTACGTTTTAGCATTACTTATATTTAATGTATAAAGGTATAATTATTTATTTTTCACACTAATATATTTTTGTGCCTCTATTTATCTTCTCTTTCTTTCGTTTTTCCTTTCTTTTCTCCCGATTTATCGCAAATTGTCAAGAAATATTTTCTTGAAATAAATCCCTAAATCACATAGTGTTCTCGAAATATGTCAAACTTACTGTTCTAAAAAGTACCCTAGATAGGAGAATTGGAAAACTGACACCACTTTTCTGGTTTATAATGCATATTTTATGTTCAGGAATTGAAAAGAAAGACCAAAAACTCTTTAACCTTACACAACTAGTAAACACGTACACATTAATCTGAAGGTTGTCCTACGCAATTAAGGTTATTGTGCGTATTTTTAATGCAATATGTATATATGCTATATATATATTAAAATTAAGTCTTATTTAGATTAATCTATTTTTGTGACTATTTTTTCTCTCAAAACATCTCACTGCTGTTTCCCCCCTCACCCAAACTCTCAATTTCACGCTGATTGTCCAAAAATATTTCCGTGAAATAAATCACATTAATCTTGAAATATATCATAATGATTTACTAAGCGTTAAAACCGAATGTAAGCCTGCGTAGAGTAAAAATCTGAATGTACTTGGAAAGTAACCTTTTCAAAAATGAAGTTAATTCATTGAATGTGATATTCACTGAGTATAGAATATGCAGCAGTCCCTCTGTATGCAGTTCGTATTAATACGTATAAATTATTCATCAAACAAAATTTTACGTTGCAAATTTCTTCAAAAACTGCATAGCACAAAAAAAAAAACATATTTATTTTATTTTACTTTTTCAAAACTTTTTAAAAGCATTTAACAACGAGCAAATTGTTTAGAAACATTACAACTTCTTACCTAAATGAAGTTTGCAATTTTGCTCGTTGTAACAGCTTGTATATATATATATATATATATATATATATATATATATATATATATATATATATTTTAATGCTTCAATTATTTTGAAGCATAAAATAGAATCGCTTCCTTTATTCTCAACACCAACGTAGAAATTAATGTATATATTTTTACAGCTTATTTATCCTGTGCTTCTGGCGAGATGGTCATAAAGATGAATTTTTCCGAACCATTCCGAGGAGTGACTTACACGGACTATGACAGGAGCGGCCCTTGCAAATTTTATGGCGATGGACGGCAGTATTACGAACTAAGGATACCACTTAAAGGGTGTGGTACAAAGCAGGTAGGTTTTCCAGCTGCTGATGATTACCTTAATATCTTTCTGATATTTTATTGGCTGACCTGTAGTAACTGAAAAGAAAACTGTTGACTAATGAGAGACACCTTTATAAAAGCGAATTTGCTTATTATGGTGAAACAGTGCAATGAAACTAGCGGAGATCAGAACAAAATCATTCCTTAAAAAATATTTATTTTTATTGACCAATAAAAGTCAAGTACAAAGAAGGCAACTGCATATGTGTTTTTAAGGCTGAACGAAACAATAAAAAAGAAAAATCTGAAAAATGAAACTGAAAGAACACCTTTGGTCACAAAGTTTATTTGTTTGAAAATGTGAACAAGGAATGGGAAAAATACCCCCCCCCCCCCTCCCCTTTTTTTCTTTAAATCCTTGATACGGCCTGCATCACACAGCTGATATCTCGAAAACAACTCGTGTGAATATTCATTCAATAAATGACTTGCATAATTTCTTTGAGTCGGCAAAAAAATAGGAATATAGCAACAAAAACACTTGGAATTAATACCATTGTATGTGTTCTCTTTTTAGTACATTGAACATCGTGAGAAACTTCTATAAAAGTATAGGCCGGTTAACCCGACAAGTAGAAGTAAATGGTCCGTGATTGTTCCACTAACTTAAATTCTTGCCAGTGTTTCGGAAGAATAAGATTTAAGAATGTAGACTTGCTACCGAATAAAATAAGTTAAAGAGGGGGAAGGACTTGTGAATCGATCAAAATTGTGCTTCGGATGGTAGAATGAAGCTCTGAAATTGAAGGGCTACACCGAAAAAGACTATGTTCTTAACCATATTAGGTCTATGCTTATTGATATTGAAATTCTTAGGAAAAGTGATGCTTTAGTTTTGAGGGGAAAGAACATCTTTTTGGGGAAAATACGCACTGTAAATTGTTTCACAGAAGAAAACGAACTTTTTTGAATATGTGAATCAAGGAACTAGTTTTTAAAAATGTATCAGTAAATATATAGTTAAAATAAGTCACGAGTTTGCAGTTTTTCTTTGCAAATTCTTCTGATAGTAGTTGTTCTTCACGAGAACCGTAAGAGTCTCCAACTGAATATTTTCCATTTAGTGACAGTGGGGTTCAGTCTACACATAAAAAGTATATAAATATTTTTTATAAGAGCAGAACGTAATACAATTTGAAATACGTAGGGTTTTTCCAAAACAGTTTATAGTTGCCAGAAATTTCAGCAAAAGTCTCAGATATTTATTTTTAAAATATTGGCCCAAAATATTCTTATGTGATCCAGCTGAAGTAAACCCAGTTTGGGCAAAATTTCTCTTTTTGCCATTTCTATCTTTGGAAGTGTGACTCGCACAGTGTCCAATTATGTATTCTTGAAGTTTCGGCTGCGTAACAGAAAAATGCTAAAAACTATGAAACATACGGTAACAGATATTTTTTCTTTATTAGTTGAGCCACAATAAAACTTACGAAAAGCTACACGTGAATTGCTAGCAGTAAATATTTAATCACCGTGTTGCTAGAAGAACTTCCAATTTGCTTCGTATTCTCAATGGAGGAAGTTGTTCGTATGCTTTCAAAAAAAAAAAAAATGTTTCTTGGTTGAATTTTACTAAAAATGAAATTAGTAATGCTATATGAACTATCTAAGTAAAGACGAAACTTATTCCACTTTAAGCACTACCCCTGACCTAACTATTAAAAAAGAAAAAATATTAGAATATTTTCCTTTACTCGTTTTAGGGTGCAAAAAAGATGTGCATTTGACAGTACCCGTTTATATAATTTATTTTCTTCAGCTGAAGAAGTTAAATTCTGTTTAAAGAATTGTTCATACAACTGAGGAATAAGAGTTTCTTTTAATGCGTTTTATATGGAGTTTTTTTAACTCTCATCCAAGATGGAACTAAAGATATTCATTCGCCAGGAGTCAATAAAATGTCTTATGCACTCCAGATCAAAAAGTTAAAATATGTGCAAATAATTTTTTGCGTAACTGAGAAGTAAAAATTTTTTCTTAATGCTTTTGATATAAGAAATTTCTGATACCTCTCTTACTAGACTACAAAGTGTGCATTTTTCAGATGAAGACATTAAATTCTGTGCAAAGAATTTTTTATGCAAGTGTAGAATAAGAGATTTTTCTAATACTTTTTATATGAAGTTTCTTTTTACTCTCTTCCGAGATTACACAAAAGGTGTCCATTCATCAGTAGCCATTTAAATGCCACTCACCTATCATGTCTGCCCACGTGTGGTCTGAAAAGCACACGACTTGAATTTGAAGTCCACTAGCTTTTCTTCCAGAATTTCCTTTTTTTACGTATTAATTTACTGTTGTGGAAGATGAGAAAAGGAGGGCGAAGAGGGGTGGGCTGTCTTGGACGCCCACGCCGGTTCTGAACCGGTTCCCGCCTCCTGGCTCTAATCGGGTTCAACACCTGAATAACAAGGTCAAATGCGAGTAGACAACGCCTTTCGCTCTCTCCGGAGAAGAAACCGAAATGCCTGTTGCCCGCTTGTTCATACTGCTACTCACGCATTGAAATTTGTTTATTTATTTATTTTAATAAAAAGCCCACTCGATGCTTCGTGGGAGCATGCGGAGAAATAATAGCGGATTAAATTTGTTATTTTCTTCACTGTTACGGTTTTGACAGGGAAAATTGAAAGAAAAATGCAAAAGTTCTTGTGAATTATTAAAATATTTTTTCAGAAATATAAGTTCCGGCTAACAAATATACGTTATTTATTTATTGAAAAGTTGTATTGAGAAGTCAGAGATTCAAAGATTTAATTTTAACTCTATCATTGTGTTCTGTCGAAACATACCCTGTTATGACTGGGGTCCACATGGACCCTATACTATATAGTTTACAATATTAATGTGGTTTAATTATTTTAAAAATGAATTCCACATTTTGTTAATTATATTGAAAGCAGTCAGGGATTTCCATCTGCAGTTGTATAGATCAATTTTATTTATTTTGCCGGCGCCCTGTTGTTTTCCGCCATACACAGTTGATGAATAGACGTTCACTGCATCTGAAACATGTCAATTGCTTGAACTACAATCGTATTGTTAAATGGCAGCAAGTGATAACGTGTCACAGAAGTGATAACGTGATTAAACACTAGTTAAATAATAAAGAATGATTTAATTAGTGGCATAAATAAAAAATTTGCTGGCATAACTTAGAGTGTTCGACGTACATTAAAGCTAAATTAAGGGGAAAACCTTATCCCAAAAAATCTGCTTAATAGAGCAGAACAACCATTAGATCTAATACAAACGAATCTTTACGTTTGAAATTCAGAGCTTTGGAAAAAAATTTGGACTTTTATAAAGGATTTTTATAATTTATTTTAAGTAATTGTTTTAAGTATATTTAATATTTCTATAATTTATTTAAAAGTAATTTCTGGACTTTCATTATTTATTTTAAGATATTTCTGGACTTTTATTCATGACTATTTCCGGTACACTCATGTGCAAGCGCATTTTCAAATATGAAGTATTTGGAAAATTCAAAGAATATATTTTCAACTGCTAATAAATTCAGAATGAACACAAAAAACAGTTTCGTCAAAATAAAAGCCGTGACATTTATAAAAATTCTCCAAACGTCTGAAAATTTACCTATTTTTCATTAAACAATTTACAATCGTAAACGACTGACTCTGCTTGTTCACTTCATTTCAAGCTGTTTGGCAATGAATAGTTGAATTTTTTTACCTTGTCGAATTTTTTTTAACACCCCCATGCCCCTATGTAAAACAATCACTCAACTCACTTTTTTTTATATTGAACACGAAAGCCTATTATAGTCTGAGCAAATGTGAGATTATACATTCAAAAGATTATCACGTTTGATTTGCAGAGGACCCCAAAAAGCAATATGGTTTACAAACATGTCCATGGTATACCAACTTCCCCTACTGTAGACTTATTTTAGTTCAACACAGGAATATAGTTTTAATATTTCAAATAAAACAAAAGAATAAAATTCAAATACAAAAGTGAGGACCTGCAGTTGGATCTGTTCCCAACTAGGCTGGTACTAATCAATTTATCAATTTATCAATCCCCAATGAAGGTCAATAGCACTCTTAAAAGTTTTTACACCATTGCAAGAAAAAAATTGGTTACGGAAAATTATTCCAAATACTTTGTTTTTAATTATCATATACTAACTTATATCCTCATTTGTTCACAGGAAGCCCCAAGAGTTTTTATCAACAACATAATCGTTCGCTTTCATCGTTCTTTGGAACTGGAAGAAGATGAAATCAAAACAATTATCTGCCGCTATCCTCCTCCTTTGGCGCCTGTTCCACCACCTATCATTCCGTATGTATATATGTAAAACCTACATATATATTTTTTACTTTAATCCTAAGCAAATGTATTAGCAAGCTATCCCTATTGGAAAAAATCACAAAACCGGTATCAAAATGATACTGGAACCAGTACAAACTATACTGGAACCAGTACAAACAATACTGGAACCAGTACAAAACCAGTACAAACCGGGATTTTTTTTCCAATAGGGATGGATAACAGTTCAAATAAAAATTGAACTTCTGAAACGTTGACTGCGATCTTTTGCTGTTTATACTGTATCATTTTGCTGAGTAGCAGACAGTTTTATAGAATATTCGGCAATGAACTTCGTATAACTAAGATTTTATCTCGAAATTTGCAGCAACTCATTTTGAGTATGACCTTCTCAGATTATTGTATAAAGCTGATGACACAGCCAAAGTAACTGTAAAGATTACTGTAATTTATTGCCGAATTTTAACTTCATAGAAAGGGAAGACAATTGTAATCTTTTGATTCATAACTTCGCTATTCAATTCTGCTCAACTTATTAATTGCTTTTTAAAAGGTGTAAAAATAACGTTTGTGAAGAGTGAAATACCTCAAAGTGCGATTTCTACCCTTCCTTCAACGTCGGCAGGAAAGACAGTTTTAGAAAGATCATCGAGGGAAATGTCGCCAAAACGCTCTGCACCGAAACAAATCACGAAATGAAGGTGGATTGAAAAAAGTTTTTTTGTAAACCGAAACACGTGTTTACAATATTATTGCTATTTCTGCATATTGTGTTGGTTTTCAATTTCGACTTTCTTACGAACTTTTTTCCTTTTTTTTATATTTCGCACAAAAGTAGCTTTTACTTCTTATATTTTAATATTTTTTACTGTGTATGTATTCCGAGTTTTAACTTCCTATTTTCGGGAAGTTTCGAAGAAAGGTGCATACTTTTTGGTCAAAAAAAAAAAAAGAAAAATCCTACGATTTAATATCCACTTTTAAACTTTCAAAATTAAAATCAAGTTTGTTGTTGTTATTAGATATAGCTACGAGTTATTGTATTGCACTTTGGTTCAAAAAATTTTAAATATGCAAAATAAAAATGTCTTTATAACTTGAACTGAATTACTCAACGAGTTTTATTCAAATCAAAGATGCTTTTTCAGAGTAGCTATCCTTTTCGTAAATGCTGTATGTCAGTGGTCTCCAGACTTATGAAGCCACTGAGCAACCGTACCGCTCTGCTACGAGCTTTTACCTCGTAGAGTTTTTTTCATAAAAGTGTATGTTATTGTCGATTATTCACTTTTAGTTCTGGTTGAAGAAATATGTAAATTAATCCTTAATATGTTATGTTGAATTAATCGCTTTCTACGATTACAGCTTCCTTTTTTATTCTTTTCTCCTGTATTGATACCCCTACACTTATTGGAGGATTTGATAAAACATTTATCCAGAACTTATGCTCTCTTTCATTATCCATAAATTGTTAATATTAATTCATTTAACGATAATTTTTATACATTCACAAAATAATCAAATAATATCAGTAACAATTTGTTTTAAAAACATATGGAAAGTATGCTAAAAAAATTGAATAAAAACTGCTTTATTTAAGTACTAACTTCACCAAAAAAAGTTTCCAACGCCTAACTAAACAAGAAATGAGGGCTGTGCTTTTAGTACTATTTATTTGATAAGGATTTCAGCTCTAAGAAGCTAATCTCTTTTTTCATTGGAATATGTAAATTTCTTCTTTTTCAATTCAAAAATTCAAGTGGTCGACGACTGATTTGTGGCGCACTACTAGAGCACTTATCTTTTATTAGATCTTATCTTTCTTATCTAGAGAAACAATTTTTAATTTCATACGTAAATTACTTTAAAATGTTCCGTACTCGATATTTATTGATACATAACAATCTTGTATTACTGATATAGTACGTCTGTACCTTTTCGTAATCATTTCTAAACCAAAATGAAGTAAGTTTTATGTATTAAAAAAAATCATATAAGTCCACTAATTATATGAAAAAGTTTCAAACAAGGTTTATCTTTATTTTATTGAAAAAAGGATACTTCACAGTAAAAAAAAAAAAACTGAAACTAATTTTGACTTAAGAAATTTTTTTAAAGGCAATCACATCAAAATATATTATACTCGTAATAATTCTCCAAATATATTATAAAATTCAGTTTAAAAATTCTTTGAAAAGTATTTGAGGTATTGTTTGCTGTAACAAAATGTGTTTCAAGGATCTTTATTTCTTGCAAAAAATATATGTATATAGCATGTGTACATTTTTCTGAGTTTTTATTCCTTTTCTTTTTTTCCCCTGCAGACTTCTACCCACTGCTGCAGTGCCAGCTATTGTTCCCCCAAAATTGTCTGAAGTGGAATTACTTCTTATCATCTGTGCCTTACTCTTCTTGACTCTTCTATTGCTTGGAATAGGAATCGCTTACTACTGCCTTAAAAAGAGAAACATTAAAGTTATTAAGAAGAGGAAAGCCATCTCATCCGGTCCTGGATCTGAAATTACTAAACTTAGTGGGTCTACTATGGGAACACTGTCTATGTTTGATCCGATTCGCATCCCTAGGGCCATTGCACAATCCACTTCTGGTTCCGAAGCAGCTTTGCTCACTTCCCTTTCTTCACAAAACGGATCTGGCGATCACAGCGATACAATACCATCTGACTATCCAAGTGAATCTCCTTCTTCTGTCAATTCTGATGTTGAAGAGATTGAAGGCGGTCGACGAATGATGATAAATGATGTATCTACCATGAGAGGTGATCATTTTAGATATGAAAATACAGCTTTTGTTTCCGATGAAGCAAGTACCATTTCTGGATATCCAGAGGATCAAGAAAAGGCAAATAGTGTATCATCTATACCAGTTCAGCAAATTTTGAAACCTATTGAAGCACCTAAAAAGAAATTGAAACCTAAATTGGCAAAAGAGCAAGTTTTAACAACTATTTCAGAAAGAGAGGACGCTTCGTTTCAGCGAGAAGCCCTTCAAAAAACTTACGCTGCAGTCAGGCAGATCCCTCATGAACTGCTTCCACCAGTTAGATACACGCAAACGTATGTGCGTGAAGCGCCTCCTAAACCACCTTCTTCCTACGCTCCTTCATTATATGGAAGTATTCCAGATAATGACAATCGTTCTCAAGCTGAGTTTATTGAAGACGTACCTGTTGCAGCCCGCAAACCTCCTTCATCATACGCCCCGTCATTGCAAGGCAGCATTCCTGATAATGATATTTGGTCACACTCTGAATTGGAAAGTGAAGTTGCTGTAATACCTTATACTCGTAAACCTAAGCGTGAAACTGCTACAGTTACTGATTATTTTCTGAGTTCCCAGAAAACTACTGATATAGAAGATGATATATCGCAATTACGAAAGACTACTACACTTCAACATAAACTTAAACCTCCATCACCTCAACCAGAACCTTTGTCTGATCTTGAAAGTATTGAACCTTATGTATCAAAAGCACTAGTACCCAAGCCAAAACGAGTCATTCAAAACATTGATGATGTCTATTTAACAACTACTACAGAAGTACATGCTACTGAAACTGTTACAAA
Organism: Octonoba sinensis; assembly: GCA_038502835.1. Taxonomy (NCBI): domain Eukaryota; kingdom Metazoa; phylum Arthropoda; class Arachnida; order Araneae; family Uloboridae; genus Octonoba; species Octonoba sinensis. The sequence goes on along the minus strand of CM076602.1, from coordinate 102,912,756 downwards.
GAAAACTAAGGATACTATTGCACAGCATGTGAAATCCCCTCCTCAGTCCACTGAAACACCATCCTCATCAGATAGTCATCCTCCTAACTGGGATGTCACTATAAGGCATTATCCGAATCGAACCCCTCCTGGTTACACTGAAGTCGATGACAAGCTTTCAGAACATCGTTGGGATACATATTCTGAAGTAAGTGAAAAGTTCAGAGATGCAGAGAGTACAATTACGGAAGTCAATCACAGAACTCGGCATCCACAGAGTCCAACTCCAATGTACAATGTCACAAAAACGATACCGCATCCGACATATACAAGTGTTATCTTTAAAATCTTAGAACCACCTCCTGTAGAAGGTGTGGAACAACTAACACCAATGATAAAGGAAAAATGGAGAACGGTCATCACAACAGATGAAACATTTAGATCCTTAGTTCAGGAAGCAACAACCGTCGAAGAGTATATTCGAATAACGAAAGATTCGCGGTATGAAAAAATGTTCGACACACGAACTTGGAATGTTATAATCAGAGCGTTGAGCACACCAGACGACCGCTATCCTCCAGCTCAAAGCGAACCTCCGCTGGATATCCGAAACTCTCGATATAAGAAGAAAACCGAATTTGAGCTTCCTCGTAATCGTCGCAGTTCGTTACCACCGGTAACCGAATTATCACTTGCACGTGATGCTCCACCATCCAGTTGTGGCAGCATTCGATCTCGAAGGACTTCAAGGTCAGGTTCTGTACCCGAGTACGATTTGCGATCGATGACAGAAATTGATGTCGATTTCGCTCACGCAGATCGAGAGTCTCTTTGGAGTGTTGATACAGGATATACCTATAAAACCTCCCGGAGTCTTGCCGAGCGATCTACTTCTGAGTTCCTGGAAGATGTGCCAACAATGATAGCAGAACGCCCTCCTCAATTTAAGGGTATTCAAGAACAATACTATGTCGAACAGTCTGCAGCAGAGTTTGTCAGGTCTCATGATTCTTATCTCAGAGAATCTGCTCATGCAGAGTTCAGTCGAGACAATTATTTGCGTACAGAAGCGCCTTCGCGATTTACAAATAGGTATTCGAATGAATTATTTGAAAGCACTCCCACATTGTCATTGCCAAATCTTAGGCAGGCTTCAACAGATGTTTCGTCAGTGACAGAAAGACGAATGGACAATGTAGTTCGAGAACTTCGTCAGAATGAAAAATTTTCTCGATCAGAAGTCATTATTGATTCCCCAATAATGAGGGCCATTGACAGAACATCTAGCATAGGGGAAAGGGAGGAAATTAAATCCGTCACAGAAACTGATGTCTTGGACTGGAAAAGATGAGCCTCTGCAACACTTAACTCAGCTTTTTTTCAACAGTGGACTGAAGTAAAACAGTAAAAGGAATGAGATGAGCATTATCTTTAATTTGTGCCAGCTCTTCAGTTCCGCTATGTTTGAGTCATTGGGGACAAATGCAATGAATTGAATGTCCAAGAGATTGTTTAACATGTGAAACGTGTGTTTTTATGTTTAAGTATCCTATTTGAGAAGATGAGAAATTGTTTGCTTGGAAAAAAAATGTTATTTTTGGAGCAATTAGATTTTATTTTCAAATCTGCAATGGAATATGTATTTTCATTGCATAATTCTCTTGATAATATTCAGTGCAAGGTGCTTTCCTTTAAAATATGCTATGAATCTCATGAAGAAATTCAAGTTTTAATTAAATATTTGTAAAATTGATATTCCTATTTTGTAAAACAACTTAGTTGTAAAATTAATCGATCCATTATTGAGCTTATTTATGATTTCTCAAATAATACTTATCGACGAAACAATGGTTTAAACTAAAAACTTTTTCTTCAGTTTGTTTTCGATACATATTTATTTAAAAGCATCAAACATTGAATTTTATCGACAGAATGATTACTAAAACTTCACTTTAAGAAGGAGTTGACGTTAACACTATAAGGGGTAAACTCCAAAATGGGTGCAAGTCGTTTTTAACTAATCCCTGCTAGTTTTTGAGAACGCATTTGTCTTGCATAGCTATTAAAAGAAACGTTTGAAACGTCAATAATTACTTGCTATGTCAAAAACATGACATTCTTTTCGTCTCTCTGTTTTACTATTTATTTTGCCCCTGTAATTAAGAGAATCTATGGAAATTTGCTTTGCAATTTTTCAGTAGAGCTGCAGTGTTATTAATAGCATTCCACATACATTTAATCTACGTTTCCTTTTATAAATTCAGTAAAAAATGTCAGCGATTTTGTCTTCTTTTTATGTTATTAAAATGTAATGACCAGCCTAAAAACTGCCATTTTTAATTTTTAAATCAATTAAAAATAAATATTTAATCATTTCTTTTTAAGTGAAATTTTGTAAATGTATAATGCAATGTAAAATGATTTTTCTCGCTTTGATTTTAAAAGGAAAAATACTTTCAGCAAGACATCAGATAAATTACTGTTCAGGCAGCTATACGCGATTTTTTATATCGTTTTGACTTTACTTTTAGCAATTTATCTGATGTTAATCCCCCTCCCCTCTGTTTTTAAAGTAAAAATAGATGTTTTTTGGAGCTAAAAAAGCTCTATTTTTCATACCGTTTTTTTTTTTTTTTTTTTTTTGGGGGGGGGGGGTTTAACGGCATATTAATCAAAATACGTATTTCGCTTTCCAATTGTAAAATTTGTATGATATTTTCGCATACATATGACTGGGTGAGAAACATACTGGAGTAAGTTTTTTTTTTGTTTTTTTTTGAAAATGTAGTTAATTCGGTATTCTATAATGTGGGATGTCATCCAACTTTATTTAAAGTAAACTAAAGAATACTTCAAAAATTGATCAAGATATGTCACCATAGTTTTATTTTATTCAGAATCGTAACATTAGAACCGTTATGCAAAAATATCGTTTTTTTTTAAATATTAATCTCTTGACTTACATCACTATGTTTCTCACCGCCTCATATATGCTTTTTACACAATTTGTTCTCCCCTTTAAAAAAATTTTTTTATTCTGTGAATATTCCTTAAATATTTTTTGAACCTGAATTCGAAAGAACTGAGATTAAAATCCTTTTTTTTTTTTTTTTTTCTTTCTTAAGCCCATTTCCAAATTTAATCTTCGGCGATTATATCTTTGTTTGATTCAGATCTTGTTATTTATTTTAAGAATTTATATATGCAATATTTGCTTCTTCTTTTTTTTTAAACATTCCATTTCAAAAAAAGTCGTTTTTTGCTATCGTCCTACCTTTTTATGGAAACCTTTACATTTTACTTTCCTTCATTAGTTCTAGTCACTGCTTCTTTTTCCTTTTAATTTTATTTCCTCAACTTTTTCTGAAATTTGTTTCAAATCGTTTGTTTTAAACTAGTATGATTTTTGCTTCAGAAAATGTTACTAAAATTTTTAAAAAACAATAGCTTCAATGTTAACGCTGTATTTTTGAAAACTAATAAAATATATTTTTAAATAAATGATATTTGTTTGCTACATGGGTGTTATCACACACAAATGAGAAATTTCGAAAAAATTCACTTAAACACTGGTATAATATAAAATCTTTTGTAATCATGAATCAATTACAAATATAAATGGCCCAGAATTAGCAATAGTTCCAATATGCACATAGTGTAATGGAAATTAGGCTCATAATTTTGCACCGACTTCTAAAACTCTGTTTAAAAGTCCCATCGATGTTGTTTAAAGAATCAATTTATTTTTCACTTTTTAGAGCAATTTATAATTTGAAGTCGGTTCTCTTTTTTTTTTTTTTTTTACAAAAATTATTTTATTTTATCCTTTTTATTATAAATACATTTTTTATGTAAATACTCTATTTTTAAAAAATCCATATCAAAGTGCAAACTTTCTTTGAATGAATGACACTAGAAACTAATCATTTGTATGAAAAATTCCGTTTTGAAGTCGATTTTAGCAAACAAACTGATTGCATTTAATTTTTGCCTCAGAGAAGCCTTCAGTCAAAATTTTGCTGTATTAAAATAAGAAGTACTTATTTTTCACCCGTAACGATTTTTTCTAAAAAACAAATGTAGTCAAATCGATGTACGATATTTGAGTTAGGCGACCCTCTATCTATTAAAGAAAAAAAGAAAACGTCATCAAAATCGGTTCATTTAGTAAAAAGTTATGGGTGAAAAACCAAAAAAATGACCCTATGTCTGCCCATAATTTTTTTCTAATTATCAAATATGGTCAAACGAAGGTACGGGACCTATGAGAAACCACCCTCGATCGATTTAAAAAAAAATCATGAAAATCGGTTCATTCGGTGAGAAGTTATGAGTGAACAAACAAACAAAAAACGACATACATACAATACGAATGTATAACCTCCTTCCTTTGTAAAGTCGGTTAAAAAAAAGGTAAAAAACTACACTTACATGCTGTTCTAAACTTTATTAAAATCATGGCTGCCTGCGATCATATAGCGGCTGTCCAGACGCGGCGCGAGAACAAAGAAATAAGCGTTCAACCGATAGTTATTTTTTTCCTCACTGGTGCGCTGCAAGCATGTACTAGTTTTGTATGGAAATACATTACGAAAGCATTGTTTTTCCCGGGTTTGCAGCGTGCATCATGAAGATTTCTTTTTGGTAAATTTTTAGTTCATGCATTACTGATCGGAAATATGTCTCTCGATGTTTAATTGTGTCTAACCTATATATATTTATTTTAAAGAAATTTTTCATCGTAAATGAAATAAAACGACAGAAAGCAGTAGAGCGTTTTTTCTAAGCATTAAATTAGTGAATGCATACATTTTATAATTTTAGGGATTTACTAAATTCACGTTTGGTTTATATGCATATATTTTATTTGTTTTTTCACTCCATGTTCTTCCACCTATTCAATTATTCTGTAAATAGAAATCGTGAGTTTGATGCTTTAGATGATATTTTTAACCAGTGAGGGCTGACATTTGCATTTTCCCCTTATGTCTCGAACTTTACTGGTTTTATTTATTTATGCATTGGTTTTATTTATTTGTACTTCAGGTTATTAATAAGGAAACAAACGTCATTATAGCCCAAATTTCAGAAAACATATTTCGGGACAAGAGGAATCCTTTTATCAATGAATAGAGTTGTACGCATCTGGATGCAAGTAATTCGAGTGATTTACACTCACTTGGATAACTTACATTTTAAGGTCAAATCCTTACGCATTGATAAAGGGGCTCCTTTTAATTCCAAAACATGTGTATGGAGTAATTTTTGCAACTTGCGCTATAAAAACGTTGGTCCGCTCATTAATTTTTTACCACTCAAAAGTAAACTTTGAACTTCATATTATGTCTAGATTATGCTTTTAAATATAGTTTTTTTTTTTTTTTTTTTTTTTGTTCTGAGACGTTTGAATTTCTTATGCTTGTATAGAATGATAAAGTTAAAAGTGGAATGAGTGAGGGAGAATCTATATTATAAATCTAGTAATGTACCTTTTTAAAATTAAACTCGCGCCCCATGAACAAGGGTTACAATTGAAATACCTAAAAGGAAAGGAGTCTTCCCTCTAAGATTTGTTGTTGATTCTCCATGCGTTCATGAGTACACCCATTTTGTACACCATAGAGTCTTAAAACATAAGAAAAGTACATAACATAAGAAACATAAGAAAAGTAAATAAACTATCTAAGGGACCGTTCATAAATGATGTCAAGCTCTTTTCCGATATATTTGATCCCCTCCCCCCTTTGTCACAATTCAGCGGGCCCCCTTCCCCCCTTTGTCATATGTCACGCTATGTTGTATAAGCCTGATGTCACACTTCTTGTTACCCCCTCCCCTCCCCTCCCCTTATCACACTTTGTCACAATTTTACGACCCCCCCCCCCCTCGAAGCGTAACATCATTTATGAATGACCCCTAAAGCGTATTTCTGATTTTTAATTTAAAAGTGGGGAAACATTAATTTAAGAAAGGATTTAAGGAAAATCAGGTTACAGAAAATCAGAGAATCCAAAAGCTTTTGTTAGATTTCATCGAAGAAATGCCGGTTGCAAAGTCTTGGTATTAAAAATTGAGAATATTCAGTGTAGTTCAGAAAAAAAGAAAAAAGAGGTGAGAGGTGGGGGGGGGAGGCTTACAGATAATAGCATAAGTTATTGTAATGAAATAGTGGTAGAGGGACGATCGTGTAAAATAAAAAAGTTTTGGACGGTCCTGCCCCCTCCCCTCCGACTGAGAATACTCATTGCTTTTTGTTGTCAAGGAGTATGTCATCTAAATAAGAATGTTTAAAGGGATATTTAAAGAAAAATTGCTCTTATCCAGGGGTGTCCACGGGAGAAGTTCATGGCGTAGACGTTTGATGAAATTTTTGACTCCCCTGGACAGGGGGGCATGCTTTCATCAAGTTTTAGCCCTTTTGGGTGGTTGTCTTTTTTGAGGGACTTCGTACCTATTAGTATACACCATCTTGCTTAGGGGGTTGACACCCATGTATTGTCAGTTACAAGTTTTAAAAGTAATCTTGATAGCTCTGAACTCCATATAATGAAGCGTTTTAAGTAATTATTTTTAATTTCTCATTTATTGCACTTAATTGTAATATTTGAAAATATTTCCCCTTGATTGTTTATTTTATTGAATCGTTTTCTTTTACAAAGGCCTAATCTTTGACCTTTCTTACTTAATATTTTAGGATTTTATTCTAAATATTTAGCTAGTGTAATTGCTTTGGATGAGACCCATGCACATGTACTTTTACTAGCCAAAATTAAAAAACCTAAAAAATACCCAAGAAGTTTGTTAGAAAGCTCATTGAAGTTGAAAAATGCTGTATAAATGTAACGTCCGTTTCCGTGGAATCTATCATGGTTATCTATCTATTTATCTCTACTAAAAAAGCAGCAAGTATATGTCTGTGTCCCGCGTAGGGCCCAGACCATCCGGCGGGTTTTCATGAAATTTGGCACGAAATTAGTTTGGAACAGGGGGGGGGGGGTGCACCTCGGAGAGTTTTTTCTGAAATTCGATTTTTTTTTTTTTTTTTTTTATTCCAATTTATAGCCGAAAATATCAAATAGTCGTTTTCTATGGGAAGGAATAATTGCATCCTTTCGAGCTTGACACTGTTGGAAAGCGCGTAAAAAACTGTCCTAGAAAGAGTTATGTTCTTCATGCTAAAATTCGATGCCTCTAAATTAACTGGGAAAGAAGTTATATGCAGTTTTCTCTGTAGTTCGAAACTATTTTTTCACGGTAATTAACTTTAATTTTATTTAAATTGTGTGTTACCATGCCGACTGGCTTATGATCCTTTTTAGCCTACTTTCCCGTAAAAGTAAAAAAATAATAATAATAAAGCATGAAAGAAGGCTTAATGTATCGTGAAAATATCGTTAAAAATCAAGAAAAGTCAAAAATAAGTGAAGTAATTAAATAAAGATTGAAAAATAAAAAATTTGAAAGTAGGGTATTGAGATGGGGAAAAAGTGTGTCTGTCGGTCTGTCGGTCGGTCTGTCTGTCTGTCGGTCTGTCCCCCCCCCCCCCCTAATAACTTTTGAACGAATTGTCCGATTGGAAAAATTCTTTTTGCATTCGAAAGATCTCGGCGAGGACATCTCATTTCTATATTTTACTTTTTGATTTGAACAATTTTTTGTTCAATTTTGAACAGTTCAAAAAATTTTAACATTAGCGCCTATGGACAAAAATGAAGCAAATTCTGTAAACTCTGGGCACAAGAGCCAAGTTCCTATTGCAAGCTTATTGAAAGGAGTTCTCGGCGTGAAATATTGATTTGAACAGTTTTTGTTCATTTTTGAACAGTTCAAAAAATTAACACAGAGCTTACGGGGAAATTTCAACCCTATATAAATCCTGATCTAACGGATCGGTTTGCTTGGAATAAACTTTATCGGAAAGCTCTTATAACGTAGAACATGTAGAAATAGAAAGTTTATCCAGAACTTACGAGCCTATTTTGCTATGAAATTTTTTGATCGGGATTTTCAAGCATATTTCTCAGTGACTCAATAAGTGAAATAATGAATGAATGAATAAATGAAAGAGTGAAAGAATAAATCAATGAATAAATGAATGAGGAAAAGAATGAATGAATAAATTATTGAATAAATGAAAATATAAATAAATGAGTGAATAAATACATGAATGCGTAAATGAATGAATAAACACTTGAATGAGGTAACGAATGAATGAATAAATGCATGGCTGAATAAATGAAAGAATGAATGAGTGAGTGAATGAATATGTATTATCCGTTGAAAAAGGTATATTTTCAATAATTAGAACTAAAGATAAATAAGAAAGAGAGAGAAAGAGATAGCTGGATTATAAATTTGAATTTGGTGTATACGGGAAAGTAGGCTCGTATAGTTCTAGACGGAACTTCTTGTTTTTAACGAATTGAAATTTATTTCTTGCGGTTTTTAGCATTTTGAGGAGCAGTCGGTATTGAACTATTTTTTTTTTTTTTTTTTTGGATTTTGATTATTGTTTTTCTTTAAAACGAATTAAAATTTAATTCCTGCAGCTCACACTCGTTCGATAGCTTTTTTTTATTATTATTTACTGTTTTGACATGCATTTTACGGGATTATTCCCCATGCCGCACAGCGGTTTTTAAATGAATGTTATCCTCTTTTGCGATTTTTGTTATTCCAACTAATTATTATTATTTATATTTTTATTTATTTTATTATTTTTTCTCGAGTGAATTAGCACACATGTTATTTGCCTATTTGAGCTCGGCTGAAAGATTTTTCAGCTCTTTCACAGCTTTGCTTGCTGCTGTTAGCTTCTGCAAGCTACAAAATTTCGTCGCTCTGTTTTACTGTCAATGAATAATAGATAAAAACTAATTCTACCAAAAATTTATTAATGAAATCTATTCTAATGGATTGTATTCTTCCTTACTGTATGGGAACTTGAACTAAATCAACAAAATGCCGTTTTCTCTTATATATATATATATATATATATTTCGTTTCTTTCTTTTCTTTTTTCCCTTTTTATTGTATGTGTTTTGTAAAAAAAAAAAAAAAAATGCTTAAATGTGTAGGATCGCTGATTCATTGCCGTGAGCGGATAGTTTTTAATTATGTGGAATGCTATACTTTTTAATAAAATAACATAATTTACACATAAAAAAGTTGCCACTATAGACCCAATGGAGAACCGACTGGCAACACGGCAACACTTTTTAACACGGGCATGGTCGTGCGGGTACCGCTAGTATATATATAAATTTAGATAAACTTTCAAGTTGGTAATGCCCTTATGGCTAAACGCTCTACAGCATAATCTACGCAACTTACGATTACAAAAATTGGCACAAAATTCTGTCATATATTGATGCTTTGGACTTCGAAGCTGTTTTTCTTTAATTCTTCCTTTTTTTCTCTAAATTCAACAATTAACATATTTATCCTCCAGCGTTTTCTTTACTCCACACTAGTAATTCCTTGTAGTTGAAGTGAAGGTTTTTTTAGAAATCCCACGGATGAACGTAAGCAGAATGGTTTTGAAACGATTCGAAGTCGCCGATTTAATTTTTTCATCCTAGGCGTTTGCCTTTTTACGAATAATCCTGCTAGAATTTGATGCTCCATTTTTTTAGAATAATTGCATCTTTTTTTCCTTTTTAGCCTACTTTCCCGTAAAAGTAAAAAAATAATAATAATAAAGCATGAAAGAAGGCTTAATGTATCGTGAAAATATCGTTAAAAATCAAGAAAAGTCAAAAATAAGTGAAGTAATTAAATAAAGATTGAAAAATAAAAAATTTGAAAGTAGGGTATTGAGATGGGGAAAAAGTGTGTCTGTCGGTCTGTCTGTCTGTCGGTCTGTCTGTCTGTCCCCCCCCCCCCTAATAACTTTTGAACGAATTGCCCGATTGGAAAAATTCTTTTTGCAATGGGCGAGGACTCTCGGCGAGGACATCTCATTTCTATATTTTACTTTTTGATTTGAACAATTTTTTGTTCAATTTTGAACAGTTCAAAAAATTTTAACATTAGCGCCTATGGACAAAATTGAAGCAAATTCTGTAAACTCTGTGCACAAGAGCCAAGTTCCTATTGCAAGCCCATTGAAAGGAGTTCTCGGCGTGAAATATTGATTTGAACAGTTTTTGTTCATTTTTGAACAGTTCAAAAAATTAACACAGAGCTTACGGGGAAATTTCAACCCTATATAAATCCTGATCTAACGGATCGGTTTGCTTGGAATAAACTTTATCGGAAAGCTCTTATAACGTAGAACATGTAGAAATAGAAAGTTTATCCAGAACTTACGAGCCTATTTTGCTATGAAATTTTTTGATCGGGATTTTCAAGGATATTTCTCAGTGACTCAATGAGTGAAATAATGAATGAATGAATAAATGAAAGAGTGAAAGAATAAATCAATGAATAAATGAATGAGGAAAAGAATGAAAATGAATAAATGAAAATATAAATAAATGAGTGAATAAATACATGAATGCGTAAATGAATGAATAAACACTTGAATGAGGTAACGAATGAATGAATAAATGCATGGCTGAATAAATGAAAGAATGAATGAGTGAGTGAATGAATATGTATTATCCGTTGAAAAAGGTATATTTTCGATAATTATAACTAAAGATAAATAAGAAAGAGAGAGAAAGAGATAGCTAGATTATAAATTTGAATTTGGTATATACGGGAAAGTAGGCTCGTATAGTTCTAGACGGAACTTCTTGTTACCTTTACTTTACTTATTAGTTATTACTGTTCTTAATTATTTAAGTTTCAGATTTCAACACTTGTTTTCACTCAATGCTTTTGCTTTTTATGAATGCTTCTAGATTTTGATCATTTATTGAAATGTTCGATATTTTCTTTCAGCATTATTTTTTTAATTTGCCTTTTCTTTTATACGGAATAATAAATTAAGTTTCAGATTCATTCTGTGTTGTTTTCGTTGTACGCCTTCGTTTTTCTAGAAGGATTTCTAGGAATCAAAGTTTTATCCCTTGGAATATAAAAACATAAAATATTCTCTTTTTTTTTCTTTTTTTTTTTTTTCATTCGGCTTTTTTTTTTTTTTTTTTTGTTAATTTGCTTATTTTTGCACATAATATTTATTTAACTTTTAGATTTCTATTGGAAAGTGCATAAAATCATCGTACAACTTATTTGAAAAAATTATCCTGAATTTTCAAAACAATGGTGCATAGATAATGCAGCGTTAGAATTTAAAGTTTAATCCTGATTTTTAGAAATTATTTATCAATTTTGCATTGATCCATAAAAAGTGCGTTCAACAATTTCATGTTAACTGCAGGGGTCAACAACTTATTTTTCTTTTTAAAAGTAATGCCGGTCACATGTAAACAGGACCGGAGCAATTATAAGCTCATAAGCGGTGCCAGGAAGCAGCAAAATATTCTGTGTCCCTATGAAATGTATTTTGTAAAGAATAGCGACGGTGGCGCCAACTGTTATCCTTCGCGGCGGAAATGATAATGGAGGGGAAGGGGGGATTAAAATTTCGGCGGAATCGATTTGCGCCGCATCAGGCACCATTCACAGTTTTTTTTTTTTTTTAAGTTAATGTTATAGTAACTACTAATTCATAGGCGTAACCAGGGGGGGGGGTTTGGGGGTTCACCCCCCCCCCCATTGGGTATGTACTTATTTAGGCACACAGAAAATTTTCTGGCTACGGCCTTGCAAAGCACAATTTTTTTCCCCTAAGAAAATTAAACACATATGCATATGATTTTTTTTTCTTTTTCTCTGAAGGGTTGCGATCATGGCCAAAGTATGCAGCTCATCACAAAGAAGACTCTTCATCTGGTTATAAGGTTATAATCAACCCCTTTATCACCTTGGGGGGGGGGGGGTAACAGAGCGAAAGGTAGCTTCAATCACCGTACCACACACAGACAGAGATCCTTTTTCAATCACTCCAGAAGGTTTTCTTTCCTTCTTGATGTCTTTTTTACCCAAAGGCAGCAATATGGGAATACAATCGCACAAGTAATAAGTTTCCTGGAAAATATTCTCTACTGTGATGGAGTCCTAAAGTCCAATTGTCCTAAAGGGTTAAACCCTCAAGCCAGGAAGGGATGCTCATTCAGAAACTTAAAGAGCAGTTTGTATTTATTTATGACTTCCTGTCAAAACACCCATTTTGGTAAAATCTTTTTTGTAGATGAGCCAATTGGAAAACTGATGAACTGTATTTGTATTCCGTTCAACGTTTCCAATCTCACTGCTACGGTTTAATGCTGCATTTTAATTTACAATCAAGTATTATTTATATTTTAGCTAAATTTTTAATTATTTTCGATACATAATAATGTTTGCACTCCAGCGATGGACACGTTTGTCATCCAAAAAGAAAAGAAAATTTGATTCAGACGCTTCCACTTCTGAGGTATGTTTTGTTACAAATTTAACAAATTTTTTAGAAATTTATTGTGGGGATGAGCATTTTTGTAGGGGAATTTGGATTTTTTTCTCTAAAATTCGACTATTTCCCAGTTTTAATATTATGAATGCCTGGACATAGAAGATTGCTTAGCGCTAAATATTGAATTCTCTATTGCGTTTGAATTAAAAAATAAGCTAATAGATCTAGTAAGGAATGTTTAATGTTTGTGTGAATCAAGGCCGTATCCAGAGGGGAAGGGGGACCCACGGGCAGCCCCCAGAAATCTTTTTCAATGTATCATATATTCCTCCCTGAAACTTAGCTTTACATAAGTGTGTCGAAGTCTGCCCCCCCCCCCCCGAAAAAAAAATATGGATACTGTCTTGGCTCCGGAGCAGGGGGAGCATGTTAAGAATTAGGAAGGGCAGTGTATGCTTCAAAATCATACCCTTTATATATACATATATATAGATATATATGATTAGAAATGATGTTAATATGAATTTTTTTACATATATGATAGCGTTTTGATGCATATATAGTAGATGTATGTTTAGATCTTTGGTGAAGTTAGAGGAGTGGGTGTTTGGGGCTTCTGCAACTTAAATTTTTGTAACTGGTCTTACATCTATAATGCTTAGAATAACTCTGGAGGCAAGGGTTCAAGGGCTCTCCCCAGGAAACTTTTTGAAATCTTCCTAGCAATGCAATTTCGGGATACTTTTGGTGATGTTAGAGGAAACAGAAAGGAGTTTCGTTACTCACCCCCCCCCCCCGCAATTTTTTTCAAAATAAAGTCTTATATCTTTTAAGTTACTTTTGGTGTCGCTCGTGACAGTGTTCAATGTCCTTTCCCTGAAAGTGTTTCTGAAAGTAAAGTGTCTTAAAAGCGTAATTTCTCTTTTCTTTCTTTTTTTAAAACTTGTGATCTGAATTTTTTTGCCGGGGGGGGGGAGGGAGGAGTTGACTCGCTACGAGAGGTAGCTCCCCCCCCCCCCCCCGGGAGATGCCTGAAATAAACACGGAGTATATCTTTAGAGACAAGTATTTATGACTAGTAAATTTTCAACTCTTTTACACTTCTTATTGGTGTTTAGTCTGTACATTTTTAGGGTGACCCCCCCCCCTTTCACCAACTCTAGTTACGCCTATGTACTAATTGCACATAAATTGCGGCACATATTGAATGTTATATAAAACAAAGAATGCAAAATATTGAAGAAGATTTATTGTAATCAATTAAAGCAGACTCACGCCACATTAAAATATAAAGAAAGACATTTATCTATCGCACTTTTTTACTTGTGATTTTTAGCCTACTTTCCCGTAAAAGTAAAAAAAAATAATAATAAAGCATGAAAGAAGACTTAATGTATCGTGAAAATATCGTTAAAAATCAAGAAAAGTCAAAAATAAGTGAAGTAATTAAATAAAGATTGTAAAATAAAAAATTTGAAAGTAGGGTATTGAGATGGGGAAAAAGTGTGTCTGTCGGTCTGTCTGTCTGTCGGTCGGTCCCCCCCTAATAACTTTTGAACGAATTGTCCGATTGGAAAAATTCTTTTTGCATTCGAAAGATCTCGGAGAGGACATCTCATTTCTATATTTTACTTTTTGATTTGAACAATTTTTTGTTCAATTTTGAACAGTTCAAAAAATTTTAACATTAGCGCCTATGGACAAAATTGAAGCAAATTCTGTAAACTCTGGGCACAAGAGCCAAGTTCCTATTGCAAGCCCATTGAAAGGAGTTCTCGGCGTGAAATATTGATTTGAACAGTTTTTGTTCATTTTTGAACAGTTCAAAAAATTAACACAGAGCTTACGGGGAAATTTCAACCCTATATAAATCCTGATCTAACGGACCGATTTGCTTGGAACAAACTTTATCGGAAAGCTCTTATAACGTAGAACATGTAGAAATAGAAAGTTTATCCAGAACTTACGAGCCTATTTTGCTATGAAATTTTTTGATCGGGATTTTCAAGGATATTTCTCAGTGACTCAATGAGTGAAATAATGAATGAATGAATAAATGAAAGAGTGAAAGAATAAGTCAATGAATAAATGAATGAGGAAAAGAATGAATGAATAAATTATTGAATAAATGAAAATATAAATAAATGAGTGAATAAATACATGAATGCGTAAATGAATAAATAAACACTTAAATGAGGTAACGAATGAATGAATAAATGCATGGCTGAATAAATGAAAGAATGAATGAGTGAGTGAATAAATATGTATTATCCGTTGAAAAAGGTATATTTTCAATAATTATAACTAAAAATAAATAAGAAAGAGAGAGAAAGAGATAGCTAGATTATAAATTTGAATTTGGTGTATACGGGAAAGTAGGCTCGTATAGTTCTAGACGGAACTTCTTGTTTAAATTATCTCTCAATACACAACCATATTTATATTACGCACTTTAGCAGCTAAACAACTTTTTAGTTATTTAACATAAAATAAATTAGCTTACAAGCTGATTAACCAAATTCGTGAAGTCAAACTTAATAAATAGTAGTCATACACGTTGTTCCCTGATGTCAGTCAATGGGTAAATAGTATCTTAAATTGAATTTAAAGTATCGAGTCCTGGCTGCTGCTACGGTAACGAATTTGTCAATTTTCCGAAAATTATTATTTTTTCTTTTAGCATCTATTGACCAACCTTTCTATTTGCAAAACATGTTTTATTTTAAGATGCACTAAATCTGTAATTATCCGCCATGAAATTTATCAGTTCTGTAACAGTAATCAGGAAAACTATCAAAACACCTTTTTTTAATTTAAAAATAAAGTTGCTCTTTTTGCCACTCATATAATTTGCTTCAAACTTGTAACTTCTAGATGTTTAATCATTCAATTCTCGAATTCCAAAATAGTATCCGCAAAAACAGTCCTATCAATGTAATTTCCTCCCAAAATAGCGCCGTGCCCATATAATTAAGTAGAGGTTTTTAATACATTTAAGCTCAATACTTTCCTTGGGAATTTTAAACCGTTCGCGCGCGTGTAAGAGGTGTCAGGTGTTCGCATTTAAGAAATGTTTTACTGTATACATTATGTGCACACACACACATATATATATGTATATATATATGTAATATGGAAAAATCCTTTGTATCCTTTGTCAGGCTGTGATATGGAGAAGTCCTTTGTCTCCTTTGTCTGGCTTTTTCCGTATTAAACTTGACAACTCAGGGTTGTCCCACTCATAAATTTCTCTAACGCGTTACCATATATGGTCATGCCTAAGCTCAATTTGGTTTCCCTCAGTAATTCCCTCCAGACTATTTTTTCCCCGTAGACTTAGGCCAGCCTCTGTCTACGGGATTAAAGCCAATAATATATTTTATTTTCCATATGGCCCTTCTATTTAAACCACGTGCCATCACGTGGTGTAGGGAACATTGTCTGCAGTCTAAGAGATTTTCCCCCATATAAATACGACTGCCCGAACGAAAATCGTGGTTCTTGCTTCTTGAAACTTGCTGATGACTTCATGTCGTTCGTTCCAACAATATTAATGTTGTGATAGTTGTGTGTTAAAATGTACCAATAAAGTATTGCAACGAAGCCCTGTGCCTCGTCTTACAGGGGTCTTAGCGGCCACTGCTGTAGAAGATAGAACCGAACAGCCGTTCTTACATATATATATACGCGTGTGTGTGTGTGTTGTATGTAAGTGTAAATACTTTGAGTAAACTTTATCATTATGAATTAAAAAAATTACGTTCACGAAAGATAACAGCACTGAGCCTAAAAATATGAGGAAACAATTCAGATGCATTTCATTTTTATACTTTGAGCCTTGCAATAATGGTCTCCCATAAGGACATCTGAAACCACAGTAGCGTAGCCAGGATTCCCCAAAGGGGGGTGGTGGTATTGGTTTTCAAAGTTGGCAGTTTTGTGGAAGGGAGCGGGTATGGTAGCTATACTTCCATACATAAAATCATCTATTCAGTGGATAGGAAGGGGATGGGTATTACATTATACATATGGATATATAATGAATATGATAGAAAAAATTATAGTAAATAGACACATCTTTGTTAAACATAGCTTAATATAAAAAAATTAGGTGAAGCATTGTTAGATAACCAAAAAGCATCGGTGAAAAGAATATGAAATGTTGTATTAAGCACACATAATGTAAATCAAAACTGCATGATTTCTCCGCTTAAATCGCAACTGAAAATCAACCCTTTTTGGACTAGTGCTAAAAGCTCTAAGGACTTATGCTGTTATATTTATGTCCCGGTGGATGTTTAACATTGCTAGTCCATTTAGCCGATTTTCGCCAGTTGCGTTTTTCAAGTAAGTTTTCAATCTTTTAAAGTTGAAAACGAGCTTTCATTTGTTGCTGTCGGTACTGGGTGACTCGTTCTGCTGAAGCTGAAAGAAGCTTCAGCAGAACTACTGGAATAGTTTTGAGTTTTCATGGTTTAATAAAGTTGGCAAAGCTTATGTTGATGTTTTCTTATTGAGTAAATATGTAATGCATTGTTGAAAACATAGGTTTCCAAACAAAGAGGGTACTCGTTTTCTTTGTGCTTAAAACTAGTAAAAACTTGTACTTCTGATTTGCGATATCAATGGTATGGGCATATCCGGTGCACGAAATGTGGACGTGTAACTGAAATTTTACGTGACAGGGAAAAAAAAGACAGTAATAGTACAAAAAGTTTTTAAATTTTGTTTTAAGTTAAATTTTATAATTTTCTTCCATGCATTTTGCTCTCTCCCAACTGTTTTAGAACTACTTTGGCGAAACATGACTCTCAGTTTCGCTCTGTTTTGGAGCCTTCAAGTAAAAATACTGCACTAATTTACTTCTGTTTTAGATTGACACCCATGAAGAGGGTCTGCGAAAAACGGAAAAAGTGGCAAGGGGTCTTCGACATAGATGATGACAAATATTCATTGCAACAGTTTGCTTAGAGTATAATCTATTTATAGAAATGCCTACGCACAAAGATTGAAATTGAAACTATGAATTTCATTATAAAATATTATTAAAACAAGCATTTAAAGAAAATATTATGTTTTTAAAAATTTCGAAAAAAATAATATCATAAATTTAATTGCAACTTTCAACTAATAAATATTTTGAAATATTATATTCTCTCACATAAAAAGTGTGACAAAATGTTTCTCAAAAATATATTAAACAATGGAAGTACATTTTTCATTGTGATGTTTTGTTACGTGCGCTAAAATTATTCGATATTTTTTAAATTTTAAGGCAATGATTTTAATATGATATTCAAAAGTTTATTCTATGAATACGTTTTAACGGCACTTTTTAGCTCAGTAATTATATCACATCACTATTTTATTTTAATGTTTAGAGCTTGGACTCTCTTGCTAAAGAGGCGAAAACATGATAAAGAAAAAAGTTTTGGTTTTACTTACAAGTTGGAATACTAATTAAATGAAGTATGAGCAAAACTCACCGTAAAAGCGCATTTATAGAACAATTGTAAATGATCAACTTTAAGTTTAAATAAATTGATCTCGAACCTCTCAAAGCTACACTTTAAAAATAAAACACACATTAACAAGCAGATTCCATCCTTCTTGTCGCAGTTCTTTGAAAAACTGTGCTTCAGTCGTAATGTAAAAACACACGAATGCGATTTACAACAAACTGCAAAAGGAAAAACTTTGCTGTAATTTTTATGGTCCCCTCCTCAGGATTCTAAACAATATCTTCTGCCAGTGTTAATGAGTTTGTGGGAGGGAAGAAATGGTCAGAAAGCAGCTTGACGGAGACAAGAACCAATAATGATATCGATGGGGGTTCTCACTTTTTAGCATCTTTTGTTAATTACGCAACTGTGGGAAAGAGTCAAAAAGAGGAGAAAGGAGAGTCCCCTTTTAGCGTCTCTAGTTTACAGACGCTATAACGTGAAATGACATCAATTAAAGAAAGATACGCAAAACATCCCCCACTCTCCAGGCAGATTCACAAAATAAGACGGTACTCTGCCTCGCCCACCATACGAGGGGCCGCCTGATAAGAGGCGTACGTGTCATAAGGTAGACATTGTTCGATTTCTCTATTGGCTTGTGCAGATGAAACAATCGAGTCTGGAACAGTTTACTTTTGTGCCTTTTCGGAGAGAGGGCGACACATTGTCCTTCTTGCTCCTTCAAAACCCTTGAGGCTCACGGACATTATGCACGAGGTGCTTGACTTTTTTAGCATTATTTTAGCAAATGAATATTGCCATCCTCGAACTACGATCCCCCCTTACCCCTTCGGGTAGGGAAAAAATACAATTCCAGGGAAAATAAATCGCGTCTCATGCTGAAAAAACAAATTGTCCATTCATCTTGGCAATCCATCCTGTAAAGGACAAGTGTAACTTTTCGAAATGGGAGGGGTTTTGACCCCCGTAACCACCCCCCTCGCTACGAAACTGCGTATATCTTTTTTTTAATGAAATTTGCTACTAAATTTGCTTTCAAACATTTTTCTATTACTCCTTGTAACAAATACCTTTATATAAAATGCAGCACTTAGCCATACAATTTAAAAAATTGTACAAATAACGCAAATGTATTTAATTTCATACCTGCGATGGACTGACATTCATGGTTCATGTACATTTTGAACCGCAATTTTTCCTTTCAATTTATTTGAAAGACTAAACTAGGTGAATTCTTTAAGCAAATTTCTTTTAAACTTTTGACATCTATTTAATTTTCATAAGTAATGTTATTATAATATGTATTATCGACAGGATAAACAAAATGTATCGCTGGGTTCATTTAAACCAGCGTTTCCCAACCGGTGGTTCACGAACCCCTAGGGGTTCGCAAGCTGCAGGAAGGGGGTTCGCGAAAATAATATTGTAAATGCGGAATTTTTTTATCGCGAACGTAAAAGGAAAAACGAAATAATGAATTTACGTAAGTGTGAGGAAGGCGTGCAAAAATGATAAAAAAAAATGATTTTCAGACGATTGTAGTTTACTGGCATAGGAAGCATGTATACAAAATTTGAAATACGCTTATTTCTTCTTTTGCGTGATTTCTAATTTGGATCACAACCAAATTTATCGTTTCGGTACCGATTTGGGTCATAAATTGGCACCGAAAGATATTTATGTATTGGTATATTTTTAATTTTAAAACATATTTTTCTCCTACCATTTCCCACTTTTTCCCCACAAGCGGGAAGAACGAGTCTAAAATATGATATTTTACTTCATAAAGTATAAAATTTTGCATTATTTTAGGCTAATTTTTCATTACAAACCCTAAAGTGAAACTATCTATTCATTAATTTCAAACTTGGACTCACATTTATCACACTTTATTCCAACTTTTCTGCATGATCGCAAGATCCCGATTAGAAATTTTAAAATATGCAAATTTTAATATTAATAATTAATATTAATTTAATAATTTTGTATATTTCTACCGAAAGTGGAACCCATCGGGAAAGTAACTTTCAACATTATTTAGAAATATGTACGTATGTTTTACTGCCCTAATAATAATTAAAAAAGAGCAAAATGATAAAAAAGTATTTGTAGCTGTATTTTAGTTTTTATTTAAACTTAGATGTTTCATATCTAAACCCGTTACTAACGACTACAGAAGGGGGTTCGCCATTTTCTTTCGGAACTTAGAAGGGGTTCGCAAGGGCGAAAAGGTTGGGAAACACTGATTTAAACAAATGACACCAATTTCGTTCATTATATCATTACATATTTTGGATTTTGAAAATGTATCAGTGGTTCGTTTGGAAATTCCTCTGACTATTTTAATAAAATGTGCAGTTGTGTAGTCCGGGCAAAAAATATTTCAGACACGAGCTGAAATCATCTATTAAAATAAAAAATTGGGATGGCGCCTTGACTGCATTCATTTGTATTTATACCTTTTCGCATCTTAATTCGTGTCTGAGACTGAGACTCCGAGAAAAATCAGTAAAATTTGCAATTACTTGCCGTGCTTGTAAATAATTTTTTCAAAAATAGATGGCGCCATTTGTTTTACTACTTGGTACTTGCTTCAATGAAAGTAATTGTGTTTCATTTTCATTTAAACGATCCCAGATTTATTTATAAATATTGTTGCTCTGTTTTCAAAATGCACAGCTTTGTAAAAATTATTGTCAAACTAAAAATCAATATTTTATTCAGTTAGAAGACAATGTAAAAAAAAGAAACTGCTTCTTTTAAGCTGTGACCGTGACTGACAATTTTTTCTTTGAAAACAAACACAGAAGTTGTAAAAGTATTGAAGAAATTATGTAATACGTCGATTCGTAATCTTGCGAATGTAAATTCAATTTTTGTTATTCACGTTTGCGCAATAGCAGAAAATTTCACAGCATTCTTCCCATGCGTCATTCTCAGGAGATTCATTGTTTAAGGTACGTGTAGAACATTTTCCTTTTTTCGTTTTATTGTGTTTTATCTGACTTTCACCGAATTACATTTTTGTTCAACCGATTGACTTTTCTACACTTCCGAGTCGTCCCGTGACTATCTTATCAACTGGATGAAACGTGCAGTGCGATAACAAGTATTTATAAACAGAATATTTTATAAAAGCTTGTAGGTTGCATCTTTTTGCAACGGTAGAATCATTTGCTCTATTTAACATGTTGTCCAACATATATTTAAAATCCATTTTCGTTTTCATCTGCTTTTATGCATGTGCACCTACAGTTTTCTCTGCGGTGAATACTCAGCCGGTGGTGAATACTCAGCCAGAGCAGGTGCATTTATCATGTGGAAACTCACCAACTGAAATGATGGTCACATGGGTTACTATGGACCCAACAAACACTTCAACTGTGGAATATGGACTGCGGAAATTGGATCACAAACAGACAGGTACTGTAAGCAAATTTGTTGATGGTGGCTCTGAAGCTCGTGTGCTATTCATTCATAGAGTTTTATTAACTGATTTAAAGTCAAATACAGAGTATGTGTACCATTGTGGTAGTGATGATGGCTGGAGTGCAATTTACTGGTTTACAACTTTAAAAGCTGGTACTGACTGGAGTCCCTCTTTTGCTGTTTTTGGAGATTTGGGAAATGTTAATGGACAGTCTATTCCTCGTTTGCAAGAAGAAATTCAGCGGGGTAATTTCGATGTTATATTGCATGTTGGTGACATTGCATATAATATGGACACGGACAATGCTCGAGTTGGAGATGAATTCATGCGGCAGATGGAACCGATTGCTGCATATGTACCATATATGACCTGTGTTGGAAATCATGAGTATGCTTATAATTTCTCTAATTATGTGAACAGATTTAGTATGTTAAATCAAGAAGGGGAAATAAATAATTTGTTCTACAGTTTTGATGTTGGACCAGCTCATATCATAGCCTTTTCAACCGAGTTTTACTTTTATGTTAATTATGGTTGGACTCAAATTGTACATCAATATGAATGGTTGGAAAATGAATTAAAAAAAGCTAATTTACCAGAAAATAGAGCTGAAAGGCCATGGCTCATAACTATGGGACATAGACCAATGTACTGCAGTACAGATGATAGTGATGACTGTACCCACAAAGAAAGCATTATTCGTAAAGGTATACCTTTGTTAGGAGCCTTTGGCTTAGAAGACTTGTTTTACAAATATGGAGTAGATTTGGAACTTTGGGCTCATGAACATGTGTATGAAAGAATGTGGCCTGTGTATGACAGAAAGGTTTATAATGGAAGTGTTGATGCTCCTTACACTAATCCTAAAGCACCAGTCCATATTATCACCGGATCTGCTGGGTGTCAAGAAAAACTTGATCCATTTGTTCCCAATCCTCCTCCCTGGAGTGCAGTACGAATATCGGATTACGGTTTCACTCGAATGAAGATTTTTAATAAAACTCATTTGTATATGGAGCAAGTGTCTGATGACCGGCATGGTGAAGTTGTGGATAAAATGCTTCTTATAAAAGAAAAGCATGGACCTGATGCTTGGCTGTAAAAAAATATTTGTATCATGTTATGTGTTATAGTAGGTTGTATTATTGTTACAAAAGTTATTTCTACTAAAAAAGCTTTAATGTTAAAAGATGTCTATGGAAAAAATCTGAAACTTCAGAATTAAGTAAAAAGGAACTTTAAATGAATTTATTTTACATTCATAATTAAATTTTTAATTCCTTTTAAGTATTGTGTTCTAGCATAAAACTGTTTCAAGAATAAACTAAATTTCATTTCATAGTAGATTGTGCATTTACTTTCTTGCAAATTTTGTTTCTGATGTGTAATACTGATTTTATTTCTCCAGTATGATAATTTTTTATGTTTAAAGGAAACAAACAAAATTTTACCATAGTGTTTTCTTTGAAATAAATTTAAAAAATACTTTTAGAAATGTATCTTTATTTTATAGTAGATTGTGCATTTACTTTCTTGCAAATTTTGTTTTTGATGTGTAATATTGATTTTATTTCTCCAGTATGATATTTTTATGTTTAAAGGAAACAAACAAAATGTTACTGTTGTGTTTTCTTCAAAATAAATATTTAAAAAAAAATACTTTTAAAAATGTATCACTGAAATTTTAGGCAATAGATATGTATATATATATTTCTATTGTTTTAGGAAAGAAATTTCAATATTTATTGATGATTTTTAAATGAGATAAAGCAAAATATTAAGTTCTTTTTTATGTTCCATTTCAAAATAAAGTAGATGTTTCAATTGAAACTAATAAATAAAAGAGCAAAATAAGAAATAAATGTTAATAAAGGAGGAAAAATTACTGATATATAATAACTAAAAGCTTATTCGGTTCATATTAAGTCGTCATAATTTTAAAGGAAATTTCTGATTGTACTTAGCAATCAATACTAAATATGTGTGGAAGATTCCAAATGAAATACATATTAACCAAGGTGATTATGAAAAAAGAAAAGATACCTTGTTTTTAATATTTTCATTTTATTCTCAATCAATTCTCTGTATTTTTTTTCTGATGAAATGAATCAGAATATCCAAATGAAGTTTGAAATATTGTTCAATTTTCAGTGGTCCATAATGAATTTTCAAAATTATTTATTTAATTCTTCAAAAATTCCCCACATTATCCCTTATCCCCTGGTCCCCCATATATGACCGACACCCTTATTTTTGAGGGCACAATTTAGGGCAAAAACAAAGCTATTTTTAAGAATGTTGTTTAATTTCTGCATGACCAATACATAAAACATCCATCCTACAGCAAGTTTTAGAAAAAGCAGAGTTGGAAGGTGCTCAAGATGGAGATGTAGTGAAAGCGAGTAAACAATGGTGGAGCCTAACAGACTTATAGTCTGAAGAATAATGTGGTTGCATGCTGAAAACTTTTTTATTTCAATAGCAAAAAAATTAAGTAATATTTAAGACTTATGTAGTGAAGTATAAGTATTTTTTTGCAGTTTTATCTTCTAATATATTTGGTTTATCAGCATGTATCTCAAACCAATGTAACTCTGACTTCAGAAAATGAAACTGCAGCAAACTTTAATATTCAAGTTTTGTTCTTAAGACTGCCATATTATATATATCTGGATGCAATTTTGGTAAGTATTTATAAAATTCATTTTTATTTAAAAATTATTGTCTTTGTTTCACCGATTTTTAAATATTTTAAGTTTCTCTATTTTGTAAAATATTGCAAATTAAGATCTACGTTGCACAACATTGTTCTTTAAATGCAAGAGGAGTGAAAATTACAACTTTTCCTATTTGACATTTGCAAACAGGAGTGAGATATATGTATATAATGCACAGGAGTTGCTCAAGAGTAATTAATTCAATTTCATACTTTCTGGAATGGTAGTTGACATTACTTTTAAAATATTTTTTAAAATATAGGAAAAAATGTACATATAGAAATTTAAATAAATCGCATAAGATTTCATGAGGATGTAACATGTTTAGCATTCATAGCATTTAATACTTGATGTGTTCAATTGTTTGCTATGTAATAGCAATTCCTAGCTACCTTTGGCTAGCAGTTGCAGGGGTTAAAATTCATATTTTCCAAAAGAAGGGGAGAATTGCAATTTTTGGAAGGGAGAAAAATTGCAGTATTATTTGACACTCCACACCCCCCTTTTTTAAAGATAATATAGGTAACTTTAGATGCAAGTGAAAAAAGGCAGATCACTCTTTTTCACTAAAAAATTTTCAACTCATGTGCAGGTGGTAAACTCCTGCCCTTATCATTTAAAATGATCTCGCCATCCTGTCCTGAATTTTAGCCCCCGAGTTATTTATTAAAAATTCTGAGGAAAAGCACATAAAAAGATGTAAACAGTTTACTCTCTTCTTAATTATGTTAATTACACTAATTTTTTGCAAGAGATGATTAACTGAAGTAATAAATAACTACACCACTACCTAGCATCAATAAAAGTGGAATTCAATTTACAAAAATTGTCAACAAAATAAAATAATGAATATTTTTGATTATTAATCACATTTTGCTACTAATAATTGTCTGTCTGAAATTTAAATGAGATTGTGTAGCAAACAATTACTAAATTTTAGAGTTACTAAAAGAGCATTGTTTTTACTATGCTCTTTTAGTAACTCTTAGAAGAACTCTTGAAGTAACTCTTTGAAGTAAATGTCCATATGGTAGCATGCCGTCTAGTAAATTGAAAGAAAAAATTCAATGCACCACCAGATTATGCAAATAGCCTTGAAAATTCAAATCTTTAGTTAGTAGCCAGATTAACAGTAAATTGTGTTTGCAATTAAAATTTGTTCAATACAAAAAGATGATAACTAGGCAGGTATGGATACATATTAGGTGGGGTGCAATTGACATTCCCTTCTCCTCCGTTTTATTTTTCAATGAGCATCCCCCACTTTTTAACAATTTAACACATGTTCCCCCCCCCCCCTTTGATTTCCTTAACTTATGCTCAATATCTGTAAACACCCCCCTCCCCTTTTTTCTCAGGACTACACCACTGAGTTAAAGACCTTCATTTTATAGTATAGGCTCACTAAACTAACTTTTTTTACATATTAACTATTATAGCTTACAGGAACAGGACTATTGCAAACTGGTCTTCAAGTGGTCAGCGTTGGTAAATATGATATGTATAATAAATATCAAAATATTGTATATTTATAATACATATCAAATATATATGACAGATGCTTTCACACAAAGTTATTTAAAAACTATTGTGTTTATTTAAATATGTGATGTTATATAAAACAGATTATTTTTAAATCAGTTAATTACTAATTAAAGCTCACTTAGTAGGTATAAATTTACTTGTATTTATGAAAAATGTTAATATATCAAAAGTTTTAATAGTTATCATTTCACTTAAAACAAAAATTAGGTTCATATAAATTTGTTTCTACCCCTTATGTTGTCTGCAAATATAAACAGGTTGTGTAACCAATTAAATTTGTTCATCATAATGAGAAAATATCAATTATGCTATATCTCATACACACTTTGAATTTTGGTATGAAATCTTAATTATAGAAATTATAACATTAAAAGTTTGTATTGATGTTGCTTGGTATTATGTTTAACATTAGAGAATTCATATAGGGAAAATGACTTAACACTATAAATTCAGAGCATTACTTGTCTGATGAGCAAGTCATCATTAACTTAAAAGAAAATCATTATCATTGAATTTTTTATTATTCTCAGTTGCATCATTATCCTGCTCTCTTGCATAATTATACAGGGTGTGTTCTGAAAGTAGTAGGATTCCTTTTTAAAAAAATATTCATAAAAATAGTACAAATTGTCAGCTCCTGAGCTGAACTCTAATGCCTAAGGGCACATGTGGTGACCACGTGTGGTATCCGTGGTAGCCGCGAGATGAAAGGGTCCGACCGTCCCACGGAGAAAGATCGCCGGAGGGAACAATAAAACCAACCGTGGGAGCGGACGGGGAGAACAAAGAGGCATTCGGTGCCTGGACACTTCTCGACTGGACTTGAAACGGAGAGGACGCGATCCTCCAGACCTCCCAGGAAAAGATATGTTTAAGGAGTTTGTATATAGCAACATTGTAAATAGCCATATTTAACCAAGAGGATAAATAAAAAGAAATACTAAAAATGCAACAAGCGAGTTTATGATCTCCGCGGTCCTCGATAATATGCAAAACCCTACAAAATGGCGCAGACCGACAGGATAAGAGTCGAAAAGCTGCAAAAGTGAGAAACTGCAAATGTTAGCAGCGAATGATTGCAGCAGTCGAGCGGAACAGCCGAGCTGAGCAGCGAATGATTGCAGCAGCCGAGCGGAGCAGCTGAGCTGAACAGCGAATGATTGCAGCAGCCGAGCGGAGCAGCTGAGAGGAGCAGCGAATGAAGGCAACAGCCGCAAAGGATACCAGTGGCAAACGATCGAGGATATAATACGGCGACGATGAAAGGAGATCAGAGCAGGAATGTGAAAGGTAAGCCTTTTATTCCCAGAATCCCAGCATCTAAATTATTTTAAGTTAAGAGCTCTGAGTTATTTTTATTGGTGTAAAAATACAGGGGGCAAAACAGGTCAGCGTGGGTAAAGGTATTTTTATGGTTGTAAAAGTACGGGAAATGTATGTATTTTTATTGTTGTAAAAGTACGTGAAGTTTATGTAATTTTATTGTTGTAAAAGTACGTGAAGTTTATGTAATTTTATTGTTGTAAAAATACGGAAAGTTTAGGTAATTTTATTGTGGAAAAGTACGGGAAGTTAAGGTATTTTTATTTTGTAAAAATACGGGATGTTTATGCATTTTAATGTTGTAAAAATATAGAAAATTGCATATCGTAAAGTGATATTTGTGGTGTACCTATTAAGAACAAAAGAAACTGGTGTATTACAATGATAATGAAAAGTTATTTATCATGCGCAGATTAAAATGTATATGTGTAAACATAGGCAGATAAATATATGCAAGTATACTCAATTAAGAAAAATTCTACTGCCGTAAATTATCAGAGAAAAGTATTTATTGTTGTGGTTAAAAAAAAAAAAAATGGAATCTTTAACGAGCCATAAGAAAAGTGATTTAATTTCTTTAGCTGAAGAGTTAGGGGAAGAGGTACCTCCTAGATGCACGATTGCACAATTGAGGAAATTAATACTTGAATCAAAAGAGTTTAATGAAAAAGAAGTAGAGGGCATTCTCAACAATATTATAGAATTACGGGTGGAAAATGAATCGAGAGAGAAAGAGGAAAAGATTAGGGAAAAAGAGGAAAAGGCTAGGGAACATGAGTATAGGATGTTGGAATTACAAATGAGAAATACGTCAGCAGAAACATTAAAATACTCAGAGAAAGGAACAGACGATCTTATGAACAATTTAAGTAAATTGAAAAATGCATTAGACCCACCAATTAGAGTAGAAGATTGGCCTTTCTATTTCCAAATAATAGAAACAATGTTCAATTTATATGATATTCCTGAGGAACAATGGGGAAAGTTGTTAGTGTACAAATTAAATGATGAGATGAGAATTAGTACCGGGGTTAAAGAAGAAGATTTAAACAGCTATTATAAAATAAAGGAGGTTATGTTAAAAAGGTACCAAATCACTCCCATACAACACAAAAAGAATTGGGACAGTTGTACAAAACTAGCTCATGAATCCTACACGGAATACTCCTATCGCTTAAATACAGCGTTAAATTTATATTTGAAATCCAGGGAAATTACAACAATGGAAAACCTTAAAGAATTATTAATAGCGGACAAAATAAAAGATAATTTAAGGCCTCAAATAAAATCACATATATCTCTAAAGGAAACCGAAAACTGGTTAAAAGTGGAGAAATTAAGTAGCGAAATCGATAATTTTGTTGCAGCTATGCCAAGACTTCAATATGAAGATCAAAAAGGGAATAAAGTGTACGCAAAGGAATTTCAAGTACAAAACGTACAAAATTATCAGCGGAAACGCTTTAATGATCGGAGTGAGCGATATAAAGAAAGTGGAAGGGAAAATATTTTCAAAAATGAAAGGAAAATAGAACGATCAAATATTACGAAAAATGAAAATGCCGTACAATGTTTTTTATGTCAGGAAACGGGTCATTTCAAGCGGGCTTGCCCAAAACTAAAAGATAAAAATAAAACCAGTTATAAGACATTAGAAGAAAAGGGCCTGAACGAAATATGCGTACCAATAACCAATGCCGAGTTAGTATTACGAGATGTAGCAGAAGGGAAATTGGATAAGGAAAGACCGATCATCGATCTGGCTATTGATGGAGTGAATTTCCCAGCGATCGTAGATACAGGAGCACAAATTTGTGTTATCAGGAAATCGGTAATACCAATTAAGTATTTAGAATCAGCAGGAAAAATATTCCTTAAACCTGCAATAGGACCACAAGTAGAGGCACAGTTAACGTCCGTGCCGATAAGCTTGTGGAAAGGGTCAAATGAGGCAATAAGTCATTTGTAAATATTCATGTAGCGATAGCGGAAAATTTAAATGAAGTTGCTTTAATAACACCAGAGGTATATAGAATAGTAAAAGAGCAATGGGGAAAATATTGTGGTGAGGAAAGGCAAAGCTCTCCGACAGAGCGGGAGAAAGAAAAACACCGAGTCCCAAAGGGATTAGAGGAGCGACGAGGAGATAGAGAAATGTCAGCGGGCGACGAATACGTATTGGCTGAGGGGGTCGAAAACAAGAAAATCGTAGCGAGGGCCGACGAAGAACGAGGGGACTCGATAGGTAGGGAGGAAGGAAATGAGTTTCTTTCAATAATGTCCATGGCAAAGGGGGAGGCGGAAAAATTAGCGGAAGGGGAAATTCCGCTCTCTCATGCGCAAAAATTTCGGAAGGAGCAGAAAGAATGTCCGACTTTAGTAAAGGCATTTAAAGACGCAGAGAAGAAAAAGAATAACTTCTGGGTAGAATCAGATTTACTTTATCACTGGGGTATGGTTGGAGGACAGAAATGTATCCAATTAGTGGTGCCGAAAGGGCGGAGAAGTCAAATTCTAAAATTGGCCCACCAAATGCCGACTGGGGGACATTTAGCAGCCCGGAAAACGCGAGACAGAGTCGCGATGTCTTTTTGGTGGGAAGGGATGCCCAGAGATGTCAAATTGTTGTGTGCAGCATGTCATGATTGTCAAATGCGTAGAAAAATAAAAGTCAAGGATAGGGCACCCATAGAAGCAGTAGGGAGGCCAGAACTTCCGTTCCAGGTTGTAAATGCGGATATTTTGGGCCTGATTGAACCAAAATCTTCTCGGGGTCATCAGTATGTGTTATGCATTATGGACCAACACAGTCGTTGGCCGGAAGCAGTACCGATTAAATCTTTAACGGCGAAAAGTACATGTGAGGCATTTATGGAAGTATTTGTCAGGACTGGAGTTCCACGTATGGTCGCGATGGATAACGGGACGAATTTCGCAGCGAAACTGACGCAGGAATTTCTTAAGAGATTAGGATGTATTCCAAAATTTTCTACTCCGGGATACCCTCAATCGAATGGTTTAGTGGAAAGATGGGTAGGAACGATGAAATCCATGTTGCATCATGCTATTAATTCACAGGGCAGAGATTGGGACAAGCAGTTGCCATTTTTATTATGGGCATATAGGGAAGTTCCAAATTCAACAACGGGGGTAGCACCGTTTCTACTAGTTCACGGACGTCCACCGGTAGGGCCGTTAGCAATTCTGAAATCGAGTTGGGAGGATGAGGTTATGGTACCCCAAGGAGTAGGGGAATCAGTAGCAGAACACCTACAAAAATTACGGGCGCGTTTAGAAGAAGCCGTCCAATATGCGAATGAGATGGCGAAAGGACAACAGGAAAAATATGTTCATTACCACAATTTAAGATCAAAAGATCACATTTTCTGCACTGGTGATGAAGTAGTAGTACTAGTTCCGGATTCCACCAATCGACTTTGTTCGCAATGGAAAGGGCCAGGGGAAATAGTGGAGAGGAAATCTCAGCACTCGTATTTAGTTAGACTTCCTGACGGATCGATTCGACATTTGCATCAAAATAAGTTGCGAAAATATATCCAACCAATAAACACCATAGGGGTAATATATGAAGCGGACGAAGAATTTGGGGAGG
This sequence comes from Octonoba sinensis, assembly GCA_038502835.1. Lineage (NCBI taxonomy): Eukaryota > Metazoa > Arthropoda > Arachnida > Araneae > Uloboridae > Octonoba > Octonoba sinensis. The sequence goes on along the minus strand of CM076602.1, from coordinate 102,882,284 downwards.
TACAACATATACCAATAAAGGGGAAAGAAGAATTAAAGTATGGAGAATTAAAAAAAATTGTAAGCGGGCAAAATCTTTCTTCAGAAAAGGAGAAGCAGTTATTAAAATTAATTTGGGAGCACAAAGAGGTATTTGATGGACAGATCAAACGAGCTAAGGTAGGAGCCCATTCAATTAAATTAAAATTAGGAGCGCAACGAAAACAGCCGCATATCTATAAAGTACCAGAGTCATTAAAGCCCAAAGTTGAAAACCAAATAACCGAATTGTTGGAGAAAGGGTTAATTGAACCTTCGTCAGCGGAAATAGTATATCCGATTGTATGTGTTGCTAAAAAGGATGGCACGATACGTTTGTGTTGTGACTATAGGGCGTTAAATGCGGATAGTCAGATAATGCCTTTTCCTATGCAAAATTCAGAGAACTTGAGATTTAAAGCAGGTGCAGCAACCTATTTAACTACTTTAGATTTGTTAAAGGGTTATTGGGAGATACCGTTGCAAAAGGAATGTAGAGAATTAACTAGCTTTGTGTCACCTAAGGGGCAATATCAGTGGAAGGTTATGCCGTTCGGACTATCCGGATCAGCGGCCACTTTCCAACGGGCCATGAACCAAGCTTTGAGACCGCACAGCGATTATGCGGAAAGTTTCATAGACGATATAATTATCTTTTCGGATAGTTGGGAGAGTCATTTGACACATATAGGGGCAGTTCTGAAAACGTTGAGAACATTGAATTTTTCAGCAAATTTAAACAAATGCACCTTTGCCAAACCGAAAGTAAGATATCTAGGTCATATAGTGGGGTCGGGAGAACATAATCCAGATCCAGAAAAGCTCGCGGTAATAAACAAATTACAGATGCCTAAGACGAAGAAAACCCTTCGCTCAGTTTTAGGGTTGTTTAATTATTATCAAGAATACGTTCCGGGATATGCAACAATTGCGAAACCACTCACGGACTTGACAAGAAAGGGAGTACCAAATGAAATTGGACCTGAGGAAAACGCGGAAAAAGCGTTCAACACGCTAAAAGAATTACTTTGCGAGAAAGTAGTGCAGTATACACCGAATATGTCTCATCCATTTGAAATTCATACTGATGCATCGTCAGTTGGGATCGGCGCCTGTTTAGTGCAAAAAGATCAGGAGGGAAAAGAGAGACCCATAACGTTTATTAGCCAAAAGCTGACGGAAGCGCAAGGAAAATGGAGCACGATAGAAAGGGAAGCGTATGCAGTCATATGGGCATTAGGTAAATTTGAGCAATGGACGTTTGGGAAAACAGTTACCCTATGTACGGACCACAATCCATTAAAATATCTAACTGAAGGGATTCCGAAAAATGCTAGACTGCAGAGGTGGGCGTTAGCATTATCCAGGTTCGATTTAAGACTGGTACACAAATCGGGAACCAGTAATAGTGACGCAGATGCCTTATCACGCATCTATGAAGAAGAGGAGAATAAGTAAAAAAAAAAAAAACAGAGGTACCTAAGTTATATATTTAGGTATTAGGTTATGTGTAAATAATATATTAGCTTTCGAAAAATTGATGAAATGCTCTTCATTGTATTAGTAATGAAAGTAAAGAAATGATAATGTGTCTATGTGAGGCAAAAATTTAGTTGTTAATTGAATTGTGTGTTCAGAGAACATGAGAAAATATATTTATAACCATATGTTTCTTTTGTGTATTAGTAAAGTTTAGAATATATACATTGGTGTAAACTCTTGCATGTGAGTAGGGTAGTCTATTGTATGAGGGGTCATAGATTTTGATGGGTGGGGACACAAACAAAAACACACATCAAAATTTTCGGGTATTCTCAGAGCTCTACATTGGTATATGCAGACTGGGAATGAAAGGGCTACCTATGCTAAAGATGTACTATATATATTCTGTGAACTCTACCATATTTCTTTGGGTTTGAACCGCTAGGTAGCTTTTCAAACCGGAGGGGAGATGTCAGCTCCTGAGCTGAACTCTAATGCCTAAGGGCACATGTGGTGACCACGTGTGGTATCCGTGGTAGCCGCGAGATGAAAGGGTCTGACCGCCCCACGGAGAAAGATCGCCGGAGGGAACAATAAAACCAACCGTGGGAGCGGACGGGGAGAACAAAGGGGCATTCAATGCCTGGACACTTCTCGACTGGACTTGAAACGGAGAGGACGCGATCCTCCAGACCTCCCAGGAAAAGATATGATTAAGGAGTTTGTATATAGCAACATTGTAAATAGCCATATTTAACCAAGAGGATAAATAAAAAGAAATACTAAAAATGCAACAAGCGAGTTTATGATCTCCGCGGTCCTCGATAATATGCAAAACCCTACACAAATGATTAGAATTTTTTAAGGTAACACCCTTCCACATCTACATACTGCTTCCAACAAGTTTTCCAGTTTTCGTACGTCTCCAGAAATGCCAAGACCGAGCTGCTGTTTAGCTTCTTTGTCACAGCCTGTTGAACTGCCTGTACCGAGCCGTGATGCTTATACTTCAGCTTCGATTTTATTCTCAGAAATAGAAAAAATTCTGGCGGAGCCAAGAGGAGGAAGAAGATCCTGGTAGATCACTTTCAGGTCGGCCTTTTGTCCCTTTGACAATACTTGCGGCACAAACTTCGTGCACACTTTCCTCATGGCTAAGTTCTCTTTAGCGATCTCAAAAATTTTGATTTGAGAAATGCTCATCTTACAATCACTGTTCAGTCGCAACACATTTTCATTGGTCTTGCTGGTTGAAGGGAATCTAGAGTGGTCGTCATTTTCCATCCTTTTCCCTACCTTCTCGGAACAACAGCTTGCACCACTCAAAAGCACTCAATTTACCCATGGCAGTATCATCATAGACCACCTTAATCATGTCGTGTGTCTTTTTGACCATTTAACCAAGCTTTACCCAAAATTTGATCTTGCATCGCTGTTCCAGAAAATGCTTCATGATTCTTCGTGACAAGAACTTTCGACAGAAGTTCACAATACGAACACCTGCTCCCTTCAGTGGCCGAGATCCGATTGGCAATTTTTCCCACTATCCCCCTCCTCCGTTCGTGCCTGGGGCAGACCACCTCTCGTCCACCCATTCACTCAGGAAAAGACCAGTCCTACTAATTTCCGAACACACCCTGTATTTTCTAATTATTTCATTAACTTAGAGAATCAATAGCATATTTTACGATGAATTTTAAGAGTTTAACTTTAAATAATATAAATTTGTGTTTGGATATACAAGGTGTTATCAAAAAGTATGGTGAATCAACTTTTAATGCGGCAACTGCTGACGTTACATCCATATGCAGTAATTTGTCCAGTAGCGTGATCAGCCGAGACAGGCAGGGACAAGTTGTAACACGTTTGAACTTGTCAGTCAGCTGCCAGAGCCACTAGAGTGAGGTTGAGTTTATCGTGTCTGTCGCGCAACATGGATTTCGAACAACGCATTACCATTAATCTTCGTTTTAAGTTGCAAAAGTGTGCCAAAGAAGCTCACGAAATGTTAAAATCGGTGTACGGTGATAATGTGGTAACTCTGAATCTGAAGACTGTACAAGTGGTATGACCGATTTAAAAACGGAAATGAGTGGGTTGAAGACATGCAGCGTGCGGGACGTCCAGTAACCTCAAAAACAGATGAAAATTTGCAAAAATTGGAAACAATGGTTCATTCAAACTGGAGAATGGCTATTCGAGAGCTATTGGAAGACCTTAACATCTCGTACGGTTCCGTTCAAAGTATTTTAACTGTTGAGTAGCAAATGAGACGTGTGAGTGCAGAATTTGTTCCCAGACTTTCAAGTTTTTAGCCGGGAAAAGGGTTCCTGTCTGTCCACATCCGCCATACTCACCGGATTTAGCACCATGCGACTTCTGTCTCTTCCAAAAAATAAAAACTGCTGAAAGGAAAATGTTTTGACATCATTGCTGACATTGAAAGTGCCACGACCGAGCAGCTAAAAGCCCTTCCGAAAGACACCTTCCAGAAATGCTTCCAGTCATGGAGTCAACGTTGGGATAAGTGCATTGCTAGTCAAGGACAGTACTTTGAAGGAGATTAAATCAAATTCTATGTAACCTTATTACTTTTTTTAATAAAAAATTATTCACCATATTTTTTGATCACACCTTGTATGTCATGATCTTATAAATATCATGATATATACCTGGTGATATATATCTGCCAATGCTGCAAGGTGGTGTTGAAGAAAATGCAAAACTATGCTAAATTTTCCAATTCAGCCACTTTTTCAGCATGTTTCAAATGGAATTACTTGGTGAATTTTTTGTATCAATCAATGCAAAAGTAAACCACTGTGAAAAGCTATGCAGAAGATGTATTATTATAATTTCTAAAAACGAATTGAACCTCGCATATTTTTTAATTTGTTCGGAAAAGCAATTTCAGTTTAGTGCACTTTTCGTATTTTTTCCATGTGTTTATTTATCTACATACTTATTTTCAAAATGAATTTCAGTTAAAAAGTAATGCAAGTATTATTACATGATTGATATCATTATACACGTAATTCTAAATGCTCATGGTTTTTTTTTCTTTGATTTGGAAGACCCAAAATAATACATGAACTACGATATCTGAAAATAGGTACAGCACATTAGAGTGCAGAAAATTGCAATTTTGAGGTTCTATAATAATTTTTTCAGTGATCAAAAAATACTGACACAAGTGTAAACAAAAAGCTTCAGACAAAGCTGTACTCAAAACACTACTTTTAAATGAGCACGAAAAAATGCTTTTTGTCTAAGGAGTACACTATGCATTGCTGCATTCTGTGAAAGAAATATATTCTTTCTCATCCGAGGCCGGCATTATCTGGGTGAAAACCAGCAGCCCACTGGCTTTCACCCAGGCTACTGGACCACCTGGAATTGCTGGCAAGAATTCTACATGCTCATGTTGTTCTAGCAATTCCAGCAACTCTTGGGTGGCCATGTTTTAACCCTTTTTCCTACACTGCCTCAATTGTCATTAAAAGCATTCCTAGTGCTATCAGGTTTCTTTTGAGGCACAACTATTCTCAATTCCTTTCCTTTTGTCACTTCACTCATCATGTGCGCAACAACTATGTTGCATCATTTACATAGCTTACACTGAGCTGCATCTATGGTGCAGTGTGCGATATGCATATTCTTCTTCCCATTCTTTTTTGATGTTGCATTTTTTGTTGTTATGCAGTGTGTTTGAATGAATGAATGAATTGTTTAGGGTGTGGCTCTAAGGAGCACTAGCACTGCGACCTCATGTCTATTGTACTAACAACCCCAAGTTAATGAGTCTGAAACAGACCAGTGGCTGAGACGAATTTCAGCAATAATTTAGCAGGGAAATTGGGTAATTCCCAGGGTTCGATATAGTGATAACCAAGATATTCAAACCGATGAGCAGAGAAATAATCACAATTCACACAAAATATGTGTGGAGCTTTCCTCTACATCATGACATCCTCTACACATTGGGTCAGCAATCATGCAGTGTGTTTAATTTTAGTTTGTTTTAAAAATTACGTCTATATATTTAAATCAAAATGTTGAACAGTTTTATAATTTCCATGCTTAATTTTTTCATCTCTTTTTTAGGAAATCAATAAATTAAAGTATGACTACTGTGCTGAATTTGTACCTAAGAAAAGTATTCCAAAAATCTGCACTGATTAACAATCACCTCTTTAAGAAACATCTTTTGCTGACTAATGCAATATTTTCAACGGCAATGGGCCTTGCCGGTGATCTTGTACAACAACATTATGAGATATTGACTAAGGGAGAAGATAAATGGAAACCAATAAGAACTTTACATATGTCAGCTGCTGGGCTTACTACTGGAGTTCTTTCTCATTACTGGTACATCATTATTGACCGATTTATACCTGGATCATCATTTAGAGCAGTAATAAAAAAAGTACTGTATGATCAAATTTTATTCTCTCCAGTGAATTTAACAGTATATTTCGGTACTGTAGCCATCCTTGAAGGTTCTTTGAAACAGTTAAAAGAAGAATTAATAGAAAAAGGTTCAAAAATTTACACTGCAGAGTGGATAATATGGCCACCAGCACAGTTCATAAATTTTTATGTCTTACCATTAAGGTATAGAGTATTTTTTGATAATTTTATTTCATTTGGATTTGATGTTTATTCTCCATATGTTAAATATAAATGTAAATTAAAATCTGAAATAAATGATGAAGATTAATCTATATTTTCATGCTGTCTTCTGTCTGTAAAGTCCTAAAAACTGGTACAATGTAATTGTTTGCTTTGATTATGTTCTGGCTAATATATGTAAATTTTTATGTAGCAACAGCTTCTCCAACAGTAACATAGCACAGTTCCTCTCAATTAGTTTAGAATCTGCCCTTTGGAGCAACAACTAAGCGATAAATCTAGCATTTCAATAATAAGAATAATTTTTAACCAATGATGCTAATAATAATAATTGCAATCAATTTCAACAAATGAAGATATAGATGCCTTATAGAGAATTTTTCAGTAAACGGTTAATTTTCGATGATAAAATATATCTTACAGTATTTAAACAAAATATTTTTTTTAAAATCAAATTTAAAATAAATAATATATTAGTTTCTGTAATATTGTTTTGATTCAAGTTAACAGTTTTAACATTGTTTTAGAAATTTTAAAGTAGGAATTTTATTAGAGCCAAAACTTGTTCTGACAAGAGTTAGCCTACAATTTGAAGACAGATGCAATCCCAACGTCCTATTAATAGTGTATGAACACCCCCCCCCCCCCCCCCGCCCCGGTTCTTGGAGTCAATCTTGGTGCTCGCCAAACTTGGAAAGTAGATCTTCAGTCAATTTAGGTTGCCGACCGCTCCCTTAGATGGACAGAAAGTGCAAATTCTGTGTTTCTTCGCTACACTTCTAGTCTCTGGGCTTTTCAATATTCAAAATATTATTTATTTTGTTTATTGAAAAAGGAACAATTTTATCAAAAAGTAGCAAGTATAGAGCCATGCTTTTATCATCTTTGAATAAATCATTTTACTAGTTATGAAGGTACAGTGAGTAAGATGATGTGAGCGGCCATATCCAGAGGGTGGGCCGACGCCCCCCCCCCCCCCCCGAAATCCCAAAATTTTTCGAAATGTAGCATATATTCTTCCCAGAAATTTTCCCCTAGACTAGTGTTTCAAAGTCAAGCCCCCCCCCCCCCCCTGAAAAAAATTTCTGGCTACGGCCTTGGCGCAATGGGAACATCTAGAGCAGTGGTTCCCAACCGGATTTTCCTAGCGAACCCCTTTAAGATCTGAAAAAAAATGGCGAACCCCCTTCTGTAGTCGTTAGTGAGAGGTAATAAAACTGTATAATTTGCTAGACATTTGTTTTCCATGTTTCCCAATAGTTCATAGCAAGAAATGGAAATATAATTGCTAAATACCTAAATTTAAATAAAAACAAAAATTATTCTCTCGGTGGTGCGAACACATTGTGGAATGGCATAAGAAATATATACATACACAATTTTGAATCAATCGGTGAATATCTACTTTCAGGTTGAAATTTGCAAAAGTTGGAATAAGTGGTAAATTTGTATGCGAGTACAAATTAAAAAATGAATGAATAAATATCTTTCAGTTCCACTTTGGGGTCTGTATATAAGAAATTAGCCGAAAATAATGCAAAATTTTTCATTTTAGTAAATTTTCATATTTCCAACTCCTTCAAGAAAAAAGTCAATGGAAAATGTTAGGAAAAATAATGCTACAAATTTAAAATAAATTAATAAATATCTTTCGATACCACTTTGAGATTTGATTTTGACGCTAAATTTTTGAAATCTGGTAGTAATAAAAATAACTGGATCTCAAATTTTGTACGTATGTTTCCTATGCCAGTTGACAACTTTTACGTATTATCGGGAAAACCATTTGTTTAAAAAATTATTTTTACACTCTCCCCCCCCCCCCCCCCCGTTACATTTTGTTTTTTCTCTTACATTATCAACTAAATTCTACCATCGCAATATTATTTTCACGAACCCCCTTTTTACACCACCAGAGGGGTTTGCAAATCACCGGTTCAACTGGTGATTTGCAAATAACATCATTACTCTTATTTTTAATATTATTTTGCTCTTTTAAAACTCCTCCTAATATACAACCCTCTTAGGTGGGCAATTTTTAATTTCTCACCAGCAAAGCATTAATCCTAAAAAAGCCCTTCTTTTCCTCCATTACAGACAAATATTTTGTTCTTCGACTATATACGAGTTTTACTGTGTATTCTTCAAGAATGCGAGAAAATTATTCCTAACTCAATGTATTCTCAGGGCATAGAGTCTTGGCAGATATTGAGTGAAAGTGACAAAAATATAATTCATAAATTAACTGGTAAAATGCACATTTAAAGAAAATATTTCGAGTAAAAACATTCCAGGGCTCCTACTGGTGACTACTTGTTACTAAAATTGACCTTGGACTACTTATGTTAGTGAAAAATTGTCTTAAAATCAACTGTTTTTCCTGAATTGTTTGATTATTTTGAATAAAAAGTTCCTCTCGGTTCTTGTTCTTTCGTTTTATCTTTAATATCGGCGAAAAACAATCGCTGCCTTTCCCACATCAGCAGACAGAATGCTCATTTGCTTTCCTCTCATTTAATTTTGTTGCATTGAAATTATTGCTTCATTATTGAGTCTAGATTTGTAAAAATCAATCAAGCAACGTTCCAAAAGTAACATCAATGTTATTTTTGATTTCATCATCCAATTTTATAAAGTGAAATTTCTTACTTAGCCGACTTTTATTGCTTTTAAAGGAAAACCTGTTGAAGTTGAAACTTGTTCTACGAGTCCTCTTTGGCAAACATCCCCGGAACTCAAACCACAGGGTGTCGCTCCTATTGTAGTCAACGTTTTTCCCTGAAGCATGACACACGTGCGCAGAAAATTGTTTTTGTGTTGCATGATGCACTTGAATTTTAAAAAATTATTTTTAAATTAAATACTTATCGCAGAAGAAATTTTTTTCCAGAGATGATCTTTCTAGACGTAATTCCATTAAATAAAAATCAACTCACAAAATCAAAAACTTCTTTATTGTATTTGAATCTTGCCAGTTTGGAAAATTCAAATGTTTTTCGACATTACTATCACAATAAGATATTGTAGTTAAGATGTATATAAATATTATTTATTATTCTTCAAAATCTTATTGTCCCCCCCCCCCCCCCCGATGACACACACATGTTTTTTTTTTTTTTTTCAATGAGCACCTACACAATAAGTGAGTGTGCATCAATTAGATGTAATGTGTATTTATAAAATTAATGTTAAGTTAAATAAATTGTTTTGTGGCACTAATTTTTTTTTGCTTATTAAATAGAATAATGAAGGAAAATGAGTTATTTATTTATAAAAACTGTTTTACATTTTACTTGGGAAAAATATTCATATATTTACAAATTATTGAGAGCATGATTTCATCTGTCCCTGCTCCAATGGATAACAAGCGAGCATCTCTATAAAATCTGCTGATTACTACATCATCTGTATAACCCATTCCACCCCAGTATTGTAAACATGAATCCATTACCTCTCTACTCAGACGACCAGCTTTTAATTTACCCATAGATGCAAGAAATGTAATATCTTTGCCATTGTTTTTATCATCTGGAAAAAAGAAAAAAAAAGTTAATATTAACATAGTTAGTTTTAACAGAGCATCTAAGAATGATAAATGATTTCAATGTTATATTTTTTAAAACTCTTACAAAAGTATCTTAAAATAAATAAAAAGCAAACTGCTTTTGAATAAATACCTAAATATGATATTTAAAGCACAAATTTTTTTCATGTCTACAGTTAAATGGATCAAGAAAATTATAAAAAAATAATTTGTAGAATAATTCGTAAAAATGCAATGTAACTATATCAAAGAATGCTGAAAAGACAAATAAAGTATTAGAAATATAATTGGATCATTATGCTAAGTTTAGGGAAGGTGAAACCATAGTACATAAATCGTTTTTCTCACCATTGGTTCTTTAAATTAACTAAAAATTTTCATTAATTAGGCATTCGGCCATTTCTTTAATTTTCATTATACTTTTTTTTTTTTTTTGCTTGGGCATTTGTTTTTAAGTCTGTAAACAAGCGAAAACATTTTCAGAAAAAGCAAATTTGTTGCCTTGGTTATAGAGAAATTTTGTATTAAAATACTATATTATTATACAGAAGTTTCATGGAATTTAAAAAAATCTTCTATTTTGATTTCAAAGAAATCAGTATGAAAAATCTTGAGTAAATGTACCAAGTTACGCAAAATAAAAATAATTATGTACCTGTTATTCTCATCAAAAGTGATCTTAGCGCTTCTATTTCAGTTTGCAGCTCTGCAAATCGATAGTGAATAATTTGGTTATCGATAATTTTCTTTCCAAAGGCTTTTCTCATCTGACAATATTCTATAGTTTCTGAAACCATTCTAGTCATTTGAGCACAACCTAAAATATAAATTATCATTCGGTTATTGGTATACAATAAAATAAACTATTTTCTAAAAATATACTTAAAAATATAAAATTGACAACTTCCATTTTGTAACAAAAACTGTTAAGCAATTAAACTATGCAGCTGGGGTTAACAATTTTTTTTAAAAAATGATGTAATTAATAATTAAATATAGGGTAAAATACGAAAAATAAATATTGAACGGTATTTGGTGTTTTTATGACTTAATTAGCCCATTTTATCTCACAAAATCACACATAGAAAACGTACTTGTTTTTGTGAATATTTTTTCAATCGAAGTATGTAGGGATATGTTAGCCAGAGTTATGTGTATAAGGTCCATAATGTATTCTTTAAGCGCAAAGGAAGAATTTTCTCTAGCGCAAAACAGCTTCGTTGGGAGCTAAAAGAAACATCCCAAAACATTCTGTTTGCTGTGGAAAAGGCAATGGAGCTATTTGTCAGGCTTGCCTTGAACTTTTCACTGATTTAGTTTCACTAAGTTTGATTTTATATTTTCACCAAACTTTAATTCAAATGAAGCATTTTTCGATAATGTAAAAATGTGCAGCAACCAGATTTCCAATTTCAAAGAAAAATTTTTTTTACATTTTGTTATATTTAGTTCATTTGGTTATAATATGGTCTTTCTGAAAAATTACAAAATTTCTTGTCTTAGTCTGAAAGTATGAAAATTTTCTGAGTTAAAAATTGCCTGAATTATGATTTAATTTAGGTACATTGGGCACATTTAGAATCAATACAACTGATTGAATTACTTGTTATCCTTTTGCACTCATTTTTATTTTCTCATGTTCTTTTTTTTTTTTTTTTTTTATTAAGCTATAAAACTAAGATCTACATGCACATTAATGTATCCCGAAAAAATTCCAAAAAAAAAAAAAAACATTTCTTTTTATGTTGTAGTTATGCGGAAAAGATGCGAATTGAGGAGAAAAGGGTGGAAATAAGACAAATTCGGTAACTCGGTTTTCTTCCGGGTCGCGCACAAGCTCTAAAGTTTCGTTGGAAAAAAATCACTTTTCTGTTAATCTTATAAATATATTTTTAAATTGGCGTCTTCCCGAATGTAACAGCTCAAATTCCTTTTTATTGGAACAACAAAAAATATATCGTGAATTAAGTGGAATTTAAATCCATCAACATTTACTGTGGCAGTGCCTCCAAGTTCAATGAAATTTTAAAGAAGAGTGCAAGTTAAGATGTTTAAAAGCTTATTTATTTTATACCATTTGTAATATTTGAAAAAATTATTTTTATTTTAATCGATTTTTTCCAAGTTTCGGCTAATATTAGAACACATGCGCGACCGGAAAATGTAAACCATTTTTATTATTTGCACCTTTTTAGGCCAACTAATTCGCAAATTTTCCCGCGATATTTTGACTTGAAAAAAAATATTTGAGTTTTTTCGAGCTTCCCTAATGCACATTGGAAAAATAATGAAAGTGTGTACCTTTGTACAACTAAAAACAACATTAGTCAATAAATTTTTCTTACTAAGAGCAATTCCAGAAAGTCTTTCGTCTTGAAATTGTACCATTTGATAAAAAAATCCTTTTCCTTCTTCGCCAATTATATAATCAGCTGGTACTTTCACATCTTCGAAATATATCTGTGCTGTATCAGAACATTTCATTCCCATTTTTCTTAAAGGTTTTGAGATATGAACTCCTATTCAAGTAAAAATAAGTCAACAAATAATTACACTTCCTTGGTACTTTACAAGTATACATCCATAACCTCAAACCTTTAATCTTCTATTATTAATACTTTTATTTATTTTACATTGTGCATTTAAAATTCTTATATTCGAAACCAATATTATAATACTCCTAAATTTTTCCCTCACACATAAAAGTAAAAGGATTATACTGTCAGCTCGCGACTGCGCGAATTTAACTTTAGAAATTTCTAATTAATTTGTGATACCTCGAAATTTCTTCTTCACTCAAATTCACCTATTCAAAAATGGCAAAAATACTTATTGTACTTAAATAATGTGCATGAGCTCTATAATTTATTAATGACCTAAATAATTAATTAATCTTTCGGATGTCATTGAGTACCTTTATTTTTGCTAATTAATAAATGCGATGATTAAAGAACTGCTTAATGAAGATCTAAGTTATGAATTCAGTGCAGTTAAAATTAACTGAAAATTGTACAACGAAAAAATCTTCTGCTAAAGCAGGGGTGCCCATCTCAGGCGCAGGGAGTCAGGATCATGGCGCAGACTTGCGGCATCGAGATGGGGGGGGGGGGGGGGTTGCTTACAGGGTCATTTGGAGGATTGGCAGACAGTTCTGTCAATTTTGGGAGGGGGGGGAATCGTTTTATTTGGGGGAGGGTGGACACCCATGGTTAAAGGCAACTTGATTTATTTTCTTCCTTTTCTTTTTAGAAAAAAGAATAAATGGTTACTTTTAGGGATGTAACGAATAGTGGTTTGGAAGAATACCGAATATTCAGCCACTTCCCCCAGGCTGAAGCTGAATATTCAGCTTTTTCTTCTTGGCCGAATACCGACTGCCAAGCAATAAAATTTCTAAAAATTAATTGTAGTTGAAAGTACTTCTTGAATTTAAAAGTAATCACAAAGTTTTTAAGTATTTTTTATGCTTTAATTAAATTTGCCTAAAATTTAAAAAACATTTAAAATTTATGTATTTACTGTATTGCTTTGAATGAAATAAATTTAATTTTATCCAAAAAAAATACATATCACACATATTTTAATGTACGCATTTGCATCATTAACATAAAATATTTAATCCAAATTCAAGAATAATTGTTCAAAATAGTTTTATTCAGCTTTTATAAAAGTTGTAGAAGTTCATATTTCTATTTTATGGACTTTTTGAAAAATATTTATATACGTATTTAAATGGTGCGAAGTTAACTGAACTTTTTTAAAAATTTAATGCATTTAACCCTAAATAACTTGTTAATTTATTCATAATGTGATAACGGCTCTTTTACCTATTATTCGCAATAAACTTCCTATTCCCACAAAGTCTGCCTTCCCTTTGCTAACAGGTGCAAAATGAAAGTATCTTATTGTACTATCCATCATAATGAGCAATGAGCATTTGCTCTTAGAAGGGGTATAGGTCAACTGCACTGCTAGATGGGCGGGGCGTCCCAACTGCACTGCTGTGATCTTATCTCTAAGTCCGAGCTGCACTGGCACAGGCATGTCTCCGGGGAAAATGCCCGAATTACACCGGAAGTTCCCCCCTTCGATGTTTCAAAATACCCAGAAACGCCAGTCCGTATAACTTATGAACAGCCATTTTTGGCCACTTTTTCGTAAAAGTTAAAAAAATAAGAATACTGAAAGATATCTTAAATGCATTGTAAAAATATTGCACAAAAATCAGAAATAAGTTAAGTAAGTATTAAAATTAATTTTGGAAAGAAAGAAAAGCTAACCCACTTTAAAGCAGAACAGTTATGAATTGCGTTGAAAAGTAGAACATAAATTCATTCTTTGAACGACAATGATCCTACTTTTAAACATAATATAAAGTCGGCACAAAATTATAACAGTCTAATTGCCATTATACCCTGTGTCACTTAAGACTTTTGTAGAAACTGCTGCAAATAGAAATTTCAGAAAGTTCATAAAATAGAAATATAAACTTCCACAACTTTTCAAAAAGTTGAATAAAACTGTTTCGAATAGGATAAAAGTTCGCTAAATAATAGTGTTTCATTTTAAGTCAATATTTATTTTAAAGATGCAAATACTTGCATGCGTATTTATTTATTTTAATGATTTATTTAATTTAATGATACATACAAAGTATGCGTAATTTGCATTCAGGGGTAAAATTATCAAATGTATTGCATTCAAAGCAATGCAGGAAATACAGTTAATTATAAATGTTTTTTAACTTTAAAAGAAACCTAGAAGAAGTAACTAAAATATGGAAAAAAATACTTAAAGACATTGCAATTTCTTTTAAATTTATCAATACTTTCAATTACAATTAATTTTTAGAGATGTTATTGTTCGGCGGCCGAATATTCGACTTCGGTCTGGGAGAAAAGGACGAATATTGCGTATTCGGCTATTCAGCCAAAGCACTATTCGCGTTACATCCTTATTTGTAAAATGCAAATGTTTTCATTGTAAAACAGATTAACGATTTTTTATTTATTTTGTTAAATCTAATGCATTGTTTAATTAAGACACTTGATTGGTTATAGTATAGTAACCGATATTATTTTGATAATCCATCCATCTAAATATGAATCATATTTGAAATGTTTGGGATAAAAAATGAGCGGAATAAAATACCTTTGTACTTTGCACAATAAAGTTTTAATAACAAGAACAAGACTCATTTATGGGTAAAAGTTAAAAAAGAAAACTTATGTTTTGTTACTCTTAAACTTTCCTTAAACGGAACCTTCTTACTGCTTACTCTTAAACGTAACCTTTGAAGGTTTAATCATATATTAATTACACGAAGCCACAATCGTGATGAAGCATAGCTCAGTAATAAAAGTGCCCCAAGATGGCGGATGACCCACCACGTTGGAGCCAAGGAACAGGTGTTTCCACCTCCCTACGGACATAGCATTGCAGCTTGACCATTGATAAAAATATCGGGGAGTGCAGTTGACCCTCGTCCCTTAGAAGTAGGCAATATTCATGAGAAGCATGTAGTATAATTTTGCTAGAAAAACTGATATTTATACATCGTAATTTTCATTTATATTACAACACATAACACAATAATTATAATAGTGTATTAGTTAGTACATTTTATGCTTGAATAACTGTATAAAAATAAATAAACGCAATGTATAATTAGAACATTGCATATTTAACATATTAAACAAGTTTTGAAACCACATGCAGGTGCTATAGCTAGCAAAATAAATTGAAGCAAGATTGCATAAAGATTTTCACGCCAATACAGAAGTATTGCATAAAGATTGCCAAAATCTTTACATGTTACTCCCGGTCGATTGTCAGCGCATTGCCACAATATTTACGTCAATGTGTATGCAAGAGAAAATCAATGTCCTGGCAAGATAGGTTGAAATGAAAACATTGTATAAATCTTGTCCTGACAAAGTACATTGACACGTCAACCAGCCTGTAATATCCTTGCAAGGTAGTTTATGCTTGAAATATTGCATACACCTTGACATGACAAAATTTATTGACAAGGCAACCCTTTATAAATATTTAGTCAATGTATGCTTTTTTTTGCAATATTGCTTCCAACTTGTTAAGACAATGTACATTGTCGCAACAATCCCTTATAAATTTTTAGGCAATGTATGGTTTTTTGCAGTATTGCATCCAACATGTTATATTTGTCATGACAATGTACTTGTCGAAACAATCCCTTATAAATATTTAGGCAATGTATGTATTTTTTGCAGTATTGCATCCAACTTGTTATATTTTTGTCGTGACAATGTACATTGTCAAAACAACCCCTGAAAAATATTTAGGCAAGGTATATTTAAGAGCTCCTTTTAAAATATAAATTAAATTATCATCTGAATTTGAATGAAATGTAACTGAATATACATAATGATGTAAGAATGAAAAAAAAATTTAATTCAAAAGGTTTATTCACACTTAAATTATACTCTCTCTGCAACACATAGAAAGGTTCTTAAATTGGTTAACTGAATTATATTGCATTTTTTCTTTCTTCGTGAAACAATACAACAATAATGTTCCATAAAACAATAGGTTGATCACTATATAGTGTTCTAAGTGTGGAGGTATATAATTCAATAAATTACGTATAGAATGTGCATATAACAAAGGAAAATACAATTAATGCGTGAATTAACCTTGTAAATTTAAATTTGTTTTCATTCTCACGACTTTATGAACATATTCAAATTCAGATGATGCTTTGATTTATATTTCAAAAGAAACTCTAAAAGTAACATACCTTGCTTGAGTATTTAACAAAAGCATTGGAAATTTTTCAAAATGGTACCACGCAGTTTTTTTCATTATTATATTCTGAAATAATAACGGCACTTTATAATTGCGGAAATACATTGTGATGCTTTCCTTACGTTTAACCCTAACGCAAAACACGAGGCACTTCGATCTCTCTTCTCTGTCGATACACTGCGCGCTGCCAAGGAAGTGCACCGTATTCCAACGCATGCACAGTTACGACTAACGTCCCCTCAATCATCTCTGATTGGTTCCAGATGTCTTGTCGGTGACAATATTGTCTCAATATTATATCAACTGTGCTTTTTTAACATTGATTGTGACAACATTCCGGAAAGATGAATGAGATAAGATTGCATCAATATTTACATTTTAAACAAAATAAAATTTTGTCTGTGTTTTGTCACGTAAATATTGCCATGAAAATATATATGCAATCTTTTAGCAATATTGCAATTATCAATATTGACGCCGTCAATGCATTTGCAAGGCTGACTGACAAGGCGATAACAAGATTGTGGCAATAAATTTTGCTAGCTGGGGCTATAATAGTCAAAACTGAAAGCAATATATGAAATGATGAATTTATTTTCCAAATTATTTTATTTATGAAAATTATATACTCGTGTTCTTTTAAAATAATTGTGATATAAATTGGAATCTTTAAAATCATTTTTTCAGTTTTATATTATTACTAAAGGACAAATATTCGGCCGAATAGTTGATCAGTATTCGGCCAGGCCAAATATCATCTCACCAAATCGGCCAGGCCGAACATTCGGCTAGATTATAAAATCACTATTCGGCTAATCGCTATTCGGAATATCGGGCCTCAATAGTGGCCGAATATTCGTTACATCCCTAGTTACTTTCATCACTTGCATTTTTCTGTATCTTAACTATCCATATCCTGACATTTACCAATGGCATTGTCAAATGCCCTACAGCCTACATCATAACAGCTGTTATGAAAGTATGACGACTTACCCCACCCCAATACTGCACATCATTTTGAAATTGTTGAGTAGGAAATGGAAAAGTAACTGAATAAAAGCAAAATGAACAGTTCACTTAATTTTATGTTTATTTATTTATTATAAATATTGTATATATAGTTTCGTTTTTAATTCTGTCATAAATTGAGTATTTTTTCATAAAATGCATATTTCTAATACTATAATGCATAAATTATACTCATTTAACAATGCTCAAATTAAATATGAATAATATTGATTTGAAACTAAAATTTGTTTTATCTGATGTTTTAATTTACCTGGAAAAATAAATTAAACGGACAGAGTGAATTCTGACTTTGCCACTTAGATGGCAAAAACTTTTTTTTTTTTTTTTTCCGTACCGAAGAAAAAAAAACCCGGTAAAAACCGTCCCAGTTTTTACCAGTTTTTTTTTCATGTTTTTTTCTGCCCATGGCACAAACTTGCCAACCCTCTGCTAAACCCTGCCGTTTTATTGGTTTTACAACCGTTTTTTTTTCTTTTCTCTTGTTTTTTCTTCTTTTTTCAAAATGTATGGCTAAATAATATGCAATTGCCCTATTACCTTTATTACTGTTTAGTTTTTAAAATTGAATACTGTAATAGATTTGAATGAGTTTTTAAAAAGATTATAATAATCAAGAAGAGAACACTAAATATATTACCTGGGAGATTTAATGGCAAACAAATTAGAGATTTATTTTTATGTTGAGGACCTTGATTTGTATTTGCCAATAAGCACATCCAATCAGCTTGGCATCCATTAGTTGTCCACATTTTTCCTCCATTAATTATTAAATCATCCCCTCGTTTCACAGCTGTTGTTTCAATTGCTGAAATAAATTTTAATGAAATTATAGATTGTGTAAAATTAGACATTTGTGTGCTATAAATCGCTATATTTATTAAAAGTTTCGTTGGAAATAATGTTTAATTTATTTATTTTTATATATTTTTTCGTATAAGTATCTGCATTTTTTTGACAATTGTTCAATCGTCGTAGAAAAATCAAGTAGAAAAAGAAAAATGAAATACTTTACACTTTATTTTTAATTAAAGAGTCTCGAGTAAATATTGTTGAGGTATCGCGCACCTCACTAACTAAAACGCTTTAATTAATATTTACTTAAATGACTGCATATATTCCTAATCTCTGTGTAACGAAAATTTGAAACTGTTTATGTATATTGTAAAACATTGCTTTAAAGCTACAAAGCTTAGGCTATTTTAAATAATTTGGGAAAGAGAAATACCTGCAACGTCAGAACCGTGATTAGGTTCACTAATTCCGATGCAAGAAACCCTGTCTCCAGAAATAGAGGGAACAAGAAATTCTTTCTTTAATTTGTCACTTCCGAAACTGAAATAAAAAAAAAAAGTGATCTGGTTAGTTAATAGAATTGAATGAAGTAGATCATAATTATATGAACTCTAAGCTCATGATAATTATAAAGAAAACATATAACTTCCTAAACAAAATTGAAGGGGGCGGTCAAACTACCCTTTATTATACAGTAAAACCCCTCGTACCAGACACCCCTCTTATGCGGATGGTTTATAATTCCTCGGCAGCTAAGAATTGGGGATAATGTATTAAAAAACTCTATTTAACAGACATTTTCAATTACGGACGCGGACTCACTTTCGGAAGCAATTAAATGTTAATGCTTTTAATGGATTGCTACATCAATTCAACACAGCTTTTGAACCTCATCATCTCAGATTTTCTTGAAATTTGGCACAAATGTACTATTGGTACAAACTAGGGAAAATATGAAATTTTAACCGGATATGTGTATTCGTTCTTTATTTACAGCTATGTAAATTTCGTAAAAAAGGAGTAATAAACAGTGAATGGCAATTGTTTTAATTCCTCTAAATTCTTTCTGATTGAGGTAGAGACATGAAAGAGGTCTCATTTTACAGTATTTTTTCTGTTCTTTTCAATGATATATAGTTTATGACATCAAATATTTTTTCAAAATCTAATTAAAAATTTTAATTTAATTTTTTTCGCAAAGTACAAAATTAAAACTTTTCTAATTAACTATACCCTGGGTACTTATAGTATTGTCCTATGTCACAGGTGAAAATTAGAACTTTTGACGATAATGGCTTCATTGTTAAAAAAAAATAAAAAGTGAAGCTTCATTTCTATTAATATAACTCTATATTTAGCTTAACTAATAAATCAACACTATTATTTTCATGAAGTAAACATGAGCATGAATGTATATGTTACGGTGAATGTCCAAAATTGGAGAATGCCGACAGTTCCCGATTTCGAACATTCGCCGTAACATGTACATATTATTAGGGGGACCAGAAAGTAATGTCGTTTTTATACATTAAATTCAAACAGATGAATCTTTACCAAGTTTTTTTTTTTTTAAATCAATGTTGCAACCACCATTATTATCAACAATCTTTTGCAATCTAATGGGCAAATTTGCAATGCCGGATCGACGAAAATCTATTGGTTTTTGAGCAAAATATCTGGATATGGTATTTTTGATATCTTCCGAATTTTCAAATGTTTGGCCACACAAAAAATGTTGTAGGGATCGGAATGAATGGAAATCCGATGACACAATATTGGGCGAAATTGGTAAAACTTCAAAATATTGGTAACATTTCATATTTTTCCTAGTTTGTACAAAACAGTACACTGGTGGTGAATTGACATAAAGTGACCAAATTTTATTTATAGTTATCCCAAAGCTGTATACTACTATTACACTTTTTGTGATTATTATACTTTTTGAAATTTACAATATTAATTATAAATATTTATCAGCTTAGAGGCCTTCATCCTTAAAATAATGTGCAGCATTTAATGGTGCGAAGAGTGACGAAGGGAATTGAGTGGTGCACTTTATTTCAGGTCCAATTTAAGATCATAGCCTTTTCCCAAATGAGATAAGATGAATTCGTCACTGGAATACACAACTTGTTTGTAATTAAATTTTGGTCAAAGTGTACTACAATAAAAAATCATATGTAGTACTATGAGCATATTAAACTGATTCATCACTAAAAAGGCCTTTCACTTGTTTCTTTTCTCTCTTACGACACCTTTTACAAACGAAATGACATTGTTGCTTAGTTTATTTAATTACCAAGTCCAAAATTTCCATCCTCAATAAGTTTCATTTGTCATTTTGGTAAAGCTAAGGAGTGGGGTGACAATTATAGCCACGCACCGGGTGCCAACAGACCTACTTGCTAAAAAGACGCAAAAAATCGAAACCTGTGACATTTGTGAGCATAATAGTAATAATGATTAAATGTGTAGTTAATTTGTATAAAATGACAAAGTTTACAACCCAAAAGATAATTAGCATGAAACAGTAAAATATGTTAATTGCTTGAATTCTGAGAAATCGATCCACGCAATTTTATCTTAAAAGTGTAAATGCCTAAAAAAATTTCCTTTTAAACTTTTAACAAGGAGTAAATTTAAACCGTAATCAGCATCGGTGTTTACAATACAAAATGATCAATGGAACTTCAAAACCAAATTATCGAAGTCAAAAAAAACTTCAAAACTAAATTTAATATGCTGATTTTAAATGCTTTTATAGAAAGAAACCAAAATGTGTGATGTCACACTTCTTGTTACCCCTTCCCCTCCCCTTTTAACAAACTGTCACAATTTCTCGAAACACCCCCCCCCCTCACCCCCTCGAAGCGTGACATCATTTATGAATGACCCCTAATCGGTATTTAATATTTATTTAATTAACTTGAAGGATTTTTTTTCATGTAGTTATGGTGATACTCATTTGTATAACAGTCAACTTTTTTACGTCTTTTCTAATTTTGGGGACATATTTTTTCCGAAAGGGGGCATGTTTACAACGATGTCCCTAATCATTGGGGCTCAGGTTAAATTAAAGACGCAACAGCAACGTTCATATCTTTCAAACAATAAATTCATGGCCTTTAAATTATGGCAAATGGGGTAACTGTCATGCTTAAAATTATGCATTATAATATCAATTTTTAAATTACAAAGCATACCAACTCAAAGCAGGTGTTGCGCAATCTGTATGAACAACAATTGCCATTGGAATGCCACCACAATTAATTTTTGCAAGTTCTTCAAAGAATGTCAAGCTGAAGTTGTAATCTAAACCCAGTCCACCATATTCTAGGAGAGATAATTGGCAAAAATGAACAAAATAATCACACACATGTATAAATATACCATGTAATACAAATATAATGAGCAGGGGAGGCGTGATTTATCATAACCCTCTGACACTTCCCGATTAGAGGTTTTCTTTTATTCTGCATGGAGAAGAGGACTGGAGGGAGGGATCAGAGCTATTGTCATAAAAATAACAAGGTATACTATACATAAATATTTGAAAATGAGACAGTACACACTTAAATAATTAAAATTTTAGAGGAAAGGTGACGGGTATCTAGATTAAAATGTACGACTTAGGTGCACAGTTTTTTAGTTTTTTTTTTTTAATGCGTGCCTTATAACACGGCGAGACCCAAAGACGTGTGTGATGAAAGTTTCCACTATCGAAAGTTTTTTTTTAACATTGTCTGATTATCTGCTTGCTGTGCGATATTTCCTTTGCGATTTTTCTTTTCAAAAGCTATAAATTAAATATTAAAATATAAAAAAATATCAAGTCATTAAAAAGCAGAGTCTATTCTTTATTTTTGGGGAACAAACCAGAAGGTATATTCCGTAACAGCCCGAGGGGGGGGGGATCCCTGTGTAGCCCCCTCCCGCTTGCCACACCTTATTAGCTTATGGCTTAGGGGTTTTGTTGGTAAGCATTGTGAGGTATAAGAGAGGGAAGGAAAAATTTCGTTCCCACTGATTCTGTTCAAGTCCGCGCATTATAAAAGAAATAAATGAATAAAACAACTGAAACTTAATTGAAATAAATCAACTGAATAATCCAAGCATTTCCTAGATGAAAATTTTAACTTGTAGTAGATAAATTGGAAAACATATGTGTGAGCGAAGGGGAGACGGGTATTATAGAAGTAACTATTTTTTTCCAACCAGCAAGTGAACAGTTGCGGAAAGCAAATTTATTTTCACGGAATGCGGCAAAAAAGTTTTTCTCTTTTATTCAATTTGATCTTTAATATTATGGTTAACAGGGTCAGTACTCGGGTTTCACTGTTTTTCAGTTTCTCACGTAAGCATGCACATTAATCACCACTGATAATCGGGAGTCAAATGTAAAATGCAATTTTGTGCGAATAATGTGAGTAAATTTGTAATCGATACACATTAAGGTAAATTGTTTAAAAATTTGCTCATTTGCTTTTCACAATCACAGGCCCGAGGGTCAAGAGGGTAGGCAATTCTCCCCCCCCCCCTCTCGCCCGCCTTCAGAAATTTAGCATATTTATTCCTTTTTGTATGCATTAAGTTGTTTTCATCGAGTTTTAGTGGGGAAAAGTGAAAGTACGGGCCAGAGCACAATCACTTAGATTTTAAGGGTATTAAATAGGGATGTAACGAATATTCGGCCACTATTCAGTATTCGGCCTATTCGGCCTGGCCGAATAGTCATTTCATCACCCAGCCGAATATTCGGCCTGGCCGAATATTGGTGGACTATTCGGTCGAATAGTTCTGCTGCAGTAAAAAAATAAAGAAATTAGTAGATTTTAAACATTTAAAATTGTATTATAATTATTGCAAAAGAATACATTAGTCCACTATAGTTTTAAGAAATAAAAATAACTTAGACTAAACTACTTTTTTTTAATCTTGTTTTAGGCTTGACTGAGCAAAAACATATTTTAAAGTTGTAATATTGTATTTTATATTTAGCATTTGCTCCCAAAAGCTGCCAATAGTTAATTATAATGGAGAATATGATGAATTCATTTTGTTATTATTAACAAAGTGGAAGCCAGACTTTGTTTCGGTAGACTGATTTATTGTGAATATTGGGTTAGAGAGAAATGTGCAAAGCCCAGAATATATCATGAATATTTAGATAGCATAAGTTATTGGGGTTTTTGAAAATAAAAACATATCCCAGTTAAGTGCATTAAGTTTTAACAGATCTTTAAAAATAGATATGTAAAAAATCCCATAAAATAAAAATATTAACTTTTATAACTTTTAAAATGTCTTCATAAAACAGTTTTGAGCAAGGTAAAAGTTCCCTAAACACTAGTATTTCTTTCATTGCAATTAAATAATTAGTAAAATAATGCTAATGCTTACTACCGTAAAACCTGTCATTTATATTTTTCTTGTGGGTGAAATTCTTAGTTTTATTACATTCAAAACAATAGTGAAAATAGATTAATTTTAAATAGTTCTAAATTCTTAACAAACAGAATTAAATGATACATCATAGATTGTGTGTATTTGGTATTTGACTTTGTGAATAATTTTAAATTTGACAAATACTTTCTATTACAACGATTTTCTAGAAATTTTAATATTCGGCCGCCGAATATTCGGTATTGGCCTAGCCGAATATTCGGCTTCGGCCTGGAAGAAATGGCCGAATATTCGGTATTCGGCTATTCGGCCAAATCACTATTCGTTACATCCCTAGTATTAAATAAGCTAATCTTTTTTTAATAAACGGTGATGAATTTAAAGTTACCTGTTGGGCGGGTAATGCCTAGTAATCCAGCATCTCCAAGCTTCTTAAACAAAGTGTGAGCTGGAAACATGCCTTTTTCTTCCCACTCATTCACAAAAGGATTTATTTCATTTTCTATAATCTTGGGAAAGACAGCGAGAAAAGAAAAACTTATTTCATAATAAAAAAATTATAAGAGAAAACAAAGAAAATTTATTATATGCAGATTAAAGCAATCTGTTACCTCGTAATATGAAAGGTATAGATTAAATTTTTTTCCTGAATCTTTTTTTTTTTTTTTTTTAATTTTTATCATTTTGCTTTTAGTTATTTTGATGCCATTTATTATTCTAACTAGGAGATAAATTCAGTTATTCGCTAAATTTATTTGGGTTAGTGCAGTGTTTCCCCAACTTTCGACATCTGTGGAACCCTTCTATAATTGTTCGTAATGCTGAGTACCCTTCCCCAAAAAATAAATTAATAAATATAAATAAATAAATAATGTACATACATATACTAGGATATATATATAGTTTAATAACAACTAAAATAAACGTTTTTCTTTTTAGTGCATAAAAAAGACTAATAATAACAATAAACGAAAACTTAAAATTGCCGCACTAAAATGGAAGTAAAATAAATAATAGTTATGTGTAACATTCATTATAATGAATGAGAAGGATGACATTGGGTATGTTGAGAAATGTTCAATTTGAAACTAGAATGAGTTAAAAAGTTATGTATCTTATGCTTTATTTTTCAAGAATCCGCCTGAAAGCAATTCCAACTTCTCTTCCTGCCGCATATGGGCATATGGTAAACCTATCGTGCCTCTAGGCTCGTTAGGTAAACCTTGTGGCATAGATGTTGTGTTAATGTAAAAATGGATATCTTAGCTTCTCAATATTTTTGTTTAACTCAGGAAAATAGTTTTTCGGTTTCGCTAGTAAGTTCTCTAAATGCTGTGTTACGCATGAGCATCATTTTTATGAGTCGAGCGTGCTATGATCTCAAAAAAGAGGGAAATACGTCAACAACTCCAACCAACTATTTCTTGCTAAAAACTACAAGTTTAATTTTGTCATGTTAGATTTCACTTTATTTTGAATGTGAAACTAAAGTTTATTTGCGTTGTAGTGATATGTTGAGCCAATTTAAAGACATCTATCCGATTTCTCAGCATAGCGATTCACGTAAGTGGCCATCAGTGCTTACTTGCACCAAGTTCTTTCTGTACCCCCAGGGGTACGCGTACCACAGTTTGGAAAAGACTTGGTTAGTGTATATTTAAACGTGTCTGCTTTTTAAGACACACTGGAAATCATTTAATTAAAATGAATGGTAGCAGTTGTGAAATTTGGTGGTTTTGGGTTCTACTCTCCACGTTTGTGGTTTTTAAATATCATCGTTGACTTTTCGTTAGAGGCGGAGAAGGTATGGGCGACTTCCAACGGCCTTAGACCCAGTGGTGTAGTCCTGAAAAGGAAGTTGGGGGGACGCTTGTGCATAGAAAGATAAGCAATTGAAATCAAAAGTAGGGGGACGCTCATGTTAAAATGTAAAAAATTTGGAGGAGAGACGTTTGTATTAAAATAAAAAGGTAGTGGGAGCCCGCCCCCGGCGTCCCCCCTCGACTACACCATTACTTAGACTTCTACCTCTCTATATATGAATAAAATTTTTCTCCGAACTTTTGATTGCGGCTCCGGTCACTAGCTCACTAGTAGAGCCCTGAGAGAAAGAAATAAAATATCGAACTAATTACTTTTTAACAAGTATCAAAGTTGTTCAAAATATGTTTTAGTTTTTATTTGAAGTTAATTTATGATAATAAAATCAGTAGTTTTTAATTTAATTTGCAGTTCATCAAAATGTAAGAAAGCAACAAAACAATATTGCAACTAAATCAAACATTTCAACGTATTTTAAATTATTCAGAAAAAAATTAATTTATTACAAATGATTTTAAATTTTTCAATTGACAAAAAATTTCGAGGAGCCAAGTATCTTACGTAAAATGATTAAAAACTAAAATCTGGAATCCGCCTCTTCTTTGGGGGAGGAGAATTTTTCAAATTCCTCCCCTAAAGGCCTTGGATTTTTTTTTTTTTTTTTTTTTACGCCCACACAAGTTTGTTCTTGCTCAGCCACTGTTAACCATCTTTAAAATTTATTAATTCAAAGTTTAATTTTCATTATATCAATAGTTTTAAATGAATGACTGATGATAGATGGCGCCACGAACATGATATACTTTAATTTTTAATATTGAATAATTCGAAAATCACACCAAGATGGCTATGAAAGCAAACTCATGAAAAAAAATTCCTCGCGAACTGGAATATTAAATTCTATGTTTCAATCTTTCACAAACAAATTAAATGATCACCATGATAGAACTTGAAAAAAAAAAAAAAAAACTTTCAGAAACATGTATGCATAAGTAAAAGTTGGTTCTTTTCATTCGTAAAAAATCGTATATTGTGTTTCAATTAACTGACTTTTTAAGTTAAAAATATAAAAGAATAAAACTTTTTAACTTCCTTTTATAAAATTCCAGAAACAATAAACTTGCCTTCGTGATTGATTTCCTCAGTTGACCATGCTCTGTAGCTTGAGTGCTGTTTTGGTTATAACTACGTTTACCAAACGCATAATTTTGCTGATAAATCTTGTTCCTGTTTTGAAGAACATTTTTATATACTCGAGTGACACATTTCTTCCAGGACATCATTCTAACTAAAAGGATGTGCTTAACGAAAGAAGAGTAACAAGCGTCAAAAGTTCGATGCTCCTTTTCTTCGCCTCAAACCAGTTGATATCTGTTTAACAAGGGAATGGAGTAATCGCTGGCCGATGTGTTTGAAGATAATGCATCTTTCGATTATTTAATCACACTTTCACACAACGTCAAGTTCATAAAGTTACAGAAATATGAAACAAAACTTTTGTGATATGTCTTTATTGTTTATTATCTGTAAAATCCTGTTAGATTTTAAGTTTAAATTATATGTAAGTATTGTGCGTGTGGCTGCGAAAACAATTTGCCAATGCCTTGTAGCATACATCATTTGGGTAGGAACTCATGTGTGCAACTCTTACAAATTACTTACTTTTAATTATAATTAATATCCAAAATTTAACTGCAAAAACTACAGGCCCTTAAAAAAGTATGAAACCCCGCGAAAACGATAACCTCCTCTCCAAAAATCAGCCAAATAATTGACCAAGCCCCTGGGAACAACCCAACAAAAAATTTCAAGGTCTCAGTCTGCACCATGAGCCACCCTGGTGGGCACCACTGAGAACTACTATATCAACTTCAATTAAGCAACAACACACTGAAAATAACACTTAAAATGAAGAAAATATAATAACATATTTAAATCCAAGACATTGAAATTTTTCCTGCCTTATAAACTTATGTAACAAAATTATATTTTCTATGATATGATGCTTTATTTTTATTCATGAACATTTAGCTTGAACAATAACCTTTAATAAATGTAGGTTTCTTATTTTGAATTAAATATATTATTGTGATTGGTTACAAACTATAGATTTTTCTACTTTTGCCAAGATCAAGATCATAACGTCACGCAATTTAATTTTTTTATTTTCACGCAATTTAAACACAAGCAAAGTTACATGTAATTGCTTATTGTTGTTTAAATATAGAATTCAAATACCTATGGTATGTTACAAGACCACAATTTTACGTTTTCAAAAAAGAAAATTGTATAACTGAATTTCTTTATATTTTTATTCATCATTTCACAGATTTTATTTATACAACAAAGAATCGAATTGAATATCACATAAGATTTTATACATGATTATTTTTTTCATGGAATTTCTTTGCAAAGGTTTCTGCAACAAGCAATGGAAACACTAAGGTAGCATCAGCATACACCTAAAACAAATTTGCTGTGATTAATAATGTTATACACTTTACAAATATATATATATATATATATATATATATTATGTAATAAAATATAAATAATTGCATAGTATCAATGACTGTCAGAATTATGAGTAGATGTGTGACAATCTTATTTTATTCATTTTACCTAGACATGAAAAACTACAAATGCAAATCGTGAAAAGAATCAATTCCTAGATTAAAATTTAAGACCACTGCAAACTGCAACTTTTTTTTTTTTTGGAGGCGGGCATAAATATTGTTAAAAACGCTATAGTCTAAATTTTTCTACTACTGGTGAAACAGGTTCACATTAGTTCATACTGTTTTGTTCACCCCCAATGGTTTTTCTTCTTTTCTCTCACTTCCCAGCTTACTTAGCATTAGTGTGAGTTTGGGAAGCTAAGAAAAATGTGCATCAAGTGTAAATGTGCAGTTTTGCCTGCAGACACAACAACTTTCCATAACTGGATGCTTAAAAGCAAGGAACTAAAAGATTAAAATGAATTGAACTTAAACAATATATAGTTGAAGAATAGTCAATTGCCCACAATATATGCATTATTTTGCTGTGGAAGCCTTGTATATGCAAGAAATGAAAGTAATGGATAGGCCCGGTAGCAGAAATTGCGCTGTAGATTTATCTTAAAGCTTGCAGATTAATTAGCTACCTTAAAAAGAAATTTTAACAATAGTTAGTTTTTTACTACTACAGTATGGGATCTCAAATCCGGAACGCTCGGGACCGCGATCTTTCCGGATTTTGAGTCCCCATTCGAAAAATTTTGTAAGTAGCATCAGAGCTTATACAATTTGCTCTGGAACATTTTAGAAGCATTTTTCTCATTCATAACATTTTTATTATCGTATATACTCGCCTATAAGTCGCGAAATTTAGCACAAAAAACGAAGTTGGGGTAGGCTTACATTCGAAGCAAAGTATCGAAACATTTGGATTTTCCCCGATGTTATTTTAACCTCTTTAATTAAACAATAAAAGAAAATAATTCTATTAAATTTTGATTTTATATCCTCTAGCCACTAAATTGTAGTAAAAGATCAGACTATCGGGAAAATGCGAGAAACGCGGATTTTCAATTTCGCGAATGTTCTGCAGCGCGCGAAAATTAGAACTCATTTTTAAAAATGAATATAAGAAAACTACAAGAAATTTTAAAAAGAGCGAAATTTAATGATATTAACTCAGAATTAAAGCAACAATTAAGAAAAACTAATCGCAAAAACGAACTCTTTTCAGAAAATCGTGAAATATTTTTTTTGAAAACAGCACATTTCCGATCTTAAACATGTTCATTGCATTTTATTTTCCTTGTCTTTAAAACGCCTATTTCCAAAAAAAAAAAAAACGATGCAAAACATTTCCCGATTTTTTTTCAAAGCAACAATTAATAAATTCTAATCGCAAAAACATCCGCGAAATATTTTTTTGAAAGCGGCACATTTCCGATCTTAAGCATGTTTATTACTTTTTATTTTCCTTCTCTTTAAAACACCCATTTCCAAAAAAAAAAAAAAAAAATCGGTGCAAAACATTTTGCGATTTTTTTTCAAAGCAACAATTAGTAAAAACTCCTAATCACAAAAACGAACCCTTTTCAGAAAATCGCGAAATAATTTTTTTGAAAACAGCACATTTCCGATTTTGAGCATGTTCATCGCCTTTTATTTTCAGCTGCCGATGTTTTTTCGAAAAAGTTCCGGATTTCGGGATTCCGAAATTGGGGTCCCATATATGACCCTTAGTTAAGTATTAATGATAAGTGTAATGATAAATAAATGTTTACTGTTTTCACTAACTTATATAATAAGTAATTTTCAACTATTAAACTGTTGTATTTTCTTCATTTTCTCTTAGCTTGCATGTCAAATTTAGATTTTATTAATTTATTTATAAATTGAATAATTATAATTTTTATTTATTGTCTGCATGCATTACTGTTGTATCTCAACTATTTTAAAACGCATAATTTGCTATTTTTTATGATTGTAAATTTGGTTCCACATCACTTGGTGCCACAGATAAATTTTAACTTCTGAAAAACTCGTGCTGCAGATTGATACAGAAAATTCTGCTACTGGGTGGATAGGTAAAAATGGACAATGTATTGCATGGACAATGTCTTGGTGACTAAGTGGCTCCATGTACCACCCGCAGCCTAATCTAAGTATTGAGAACATTTAATGAAAATGCATGATTTTGCTTTTTGACAACTATTACGCTCATCATAGAAATTTCCCTAGCGATACAAAAATTACATGTATTTATTATTAATAATTTTTTTAAAATTGAAGGTGCTTTGCCTTTTTTTTTTCCCCCTTTTGTGAGCCAAAAACTAACACTGATGGGTCCCGATTCTATGTTTTAAAATTTTTTATTTATTTATTTTTTTTTGTGTATTTTTTAAATTTATTTCAAGTTTTAAACATAATTGCAAAATATTTTTTTTTTTCAAAAAAATTTACCCCCCCCCCACACATATATATATAGCTTAATAAGAACAAATTACTTTTACAGGGGTAGCAGTTTTTTTAATCTTTCCCCAAGAAACTGCTTCATCCGGTCTTGCTCCTGAGTCACTTCCATCAAATTCATTAGCTGTGTTGATGTACAGAGCATAATCAGCACCATTTCTCTGGAGGGAGGAAAAAAAGCAAATTTATGTCTAGGAAAAATTAGGGGCCATTTCACAGTATTTTGTCCAAACGTAGAGCCCACAACATGACACTTTTTTTTGTTATAACTACGCAATTTACAGTTTAATTATCACCAAATTTTATTTTCAAATAATATGTTGAGCACATTATTTGAAAATAAAATTTAGTGATAATTAAACTGTAAATTATGTAGTTATAACAAAAAAAGTGTCATGTTGCGGACTCTACATTTTTAGAAAACACTGTGAAATGGCCCTTGGCAAGTTGCAGATTTTGGCCTTTCATTGAATCTTGCTACCTAGATCTAAAAAATTAAATTTTTAGTTAGTAGCCAGTACAGGGATAATAGTGAATTTATGAAAAAATAACTGAACGTATTAAGAGAAAACCTGCATGGGGAAGAGGAAACACATGTCATTTTGTAAAAATAAGTCTTCTAATTAAAAAAAAAAAAAACATAGCAAGTACTGCTGTAAGAAATGTACCATCATATGTTTCTTATGAACAACAAATAACTTAAGTCAAATATTCATATATGTGTAATTAAATTGATAATGAATTATAAATACCTCTCTCTCTCTCTGTTAGCTAATATAACTACAAAATAATCTATAAAACACTATTTTAACCCTGTCATTCATAAAATATAAGTAACATAATGCTATTTAGGTTTGGTACCAATTATAAGGTTTAAAAAAATCACAAGTTCAGTTTGAAAAAAAAAGAAAGAGGGGGGGGGGGAGGCAGAATTAGAAATCTGAGGTGAAGAAATACTTTTATTAAATTTTAAAGAATAAGTAAAAATTCCCTTGATTGCACCTTCTAAATTCATATAAAAATTATTGCCTACCTGAAAAATTTGCAGAAAATTAATGTGTCTATTCAATATGTGAATGTGCAACATGTTGCTTCAAAGAAGATAATCGACAGTCTTAAAAACAAACTATCTTTTTTATAATAGTAGGTACAAAAATTCTGAAATTTGGTTTGATAATTTTGAGGGGGAAGGGGTACATCAATCATAGAGAGGTTAATCCTTTTAGACCCTTCTTACTTTTTTTCAGCATCTAAAAAGCAAGCTACCTCTGATACATAATAAATATCATTAAATTTAATATAGAATTATCACAAAGCATAAAGAGATATGGTATAAAGATTATTTTATTTGTTCATTTACATTTTCATTCTTTTTTTCACTTCCTACTCCGTCTTTTCTTGAAAACATTATTTCAATAATAATTATTAATTCTTTTTAAGTAAATGATATAAATGAATCGTTACAAATTTAACAAAGCTATTTTTTTTAATAAATCAGTAATATTTTCACATAAATGATGAAAAAGACAGTTAAAATTTTTAATTTTTAAAAGACCTTCCAAAAAAATTTTCGAAGTTTTTGAATTTCAAATTTTTTGAATAATACACTGGTTTCTAGATTCTGTCACTATTCAGTTTTATTTCTTCACAAATGCGTAAAACTTGAGTCAAAGTAAAGTGCATCATAAGTAAGTACAGCTGCCAAAAATTACACTAACATTTTCCAAAAAAAAGTTTAAGCAACAAAAATAAATTGAAGACACTTCAAACAATTACCATTAAATTGCTGTTACAAATGTGATGCTTTATTACTCCACCTCCTATAATAATCATACCAGAATTCAAAGCTTTCACTGCAATAGAATTTATTCTTCGTATATCTGAAAAGTACAAAAATATTATCTGGTGAGAAATGTGTTGACTTTTATTTTATTACTAGTTTTATTATTTTTTTTTAATAATGACAATAAATACAATGGATTATCAATAAATACAATGAGGGAAAATTTGATGTAATTTCCCTGGGGTTACTGATTCAGACTGAAGTGTACAAAGACCGAGTCAACTTTAAATATTCCTTCTATAAAACTGTTCACTAAATGAAATCTGTATGATATTACTTTGAAGAAAATATAAATCTTCTACTTTTAAAACATATACAATAACAATATTACATAAATTTATTTAATATTAATTATAAGATTTATTTCATATTATGCATAAAATTAAAATATAAAAAAAATGCATTCATATTTCTTTTAAGTGGAATTTTGTTTGTTGTAAAATTTGTTTTGAAATTTAACTGTATTCTTGGAGAGCATGATAGTTGAAAAAAATATGGACAACTAGTGGTATATGATGAACAGAATTGAAATTTAAATACTATAAATTAACTCAATATTCAATTTTTGATTCTGAAAAAGCATTAACTGTTACAGTGCTTTTAGCAAACACAAAGAAAAAATGATAAATTAGCAAAATGTATAGCCAAAACAGTTAGTAAAAAATTAACTTTTTAAGACAATCAGAAACCAACTATGTACTTAAATACACTTGAAACACACACACACACAATGGTTCCTGAATATAATGCATAATTCGTAACATTAATGACTTAAGGAATGGATATTTTTCTTCCTACATGATCAGGTTTTTTTTTCTATTATTCTCGTTGATTTTAGAAGTCAAGCACTTTTTGTAAGAAAGTTGAAATATTGAATTGAAATCATAAACTCATTTCATCTAATACGAAAATATTGATTCTATTTTTGATGTATATATATCAAATAGGTAACAAAAAATAAGGTTCACATATTCTCCACAGGTATTGCATGAGCCTGTTCAGGGATTTTTAAAGAAAGATATCTCCGTACAAAATAGCACTGTGCAAAAATAGTGATTACAGAAAATACAATTATAACAACAAAGGATGGAACATTTAAGAAGTGATTAGTATATTTTAGCATACAACTAACCAGTTTTAATTAATGATATTAACATACCATTTTCCTATTTCAAGCATTTATTTTTTTTCTCCCCATAAAAAAAAGAATTTAATAGCATTTTCACAAAATTATTCATTTTTTCACAAAATATGTTAAAAATTTACGAGAAACAAGCCATGGAAATTTTTTTCGACACCGGACTCAACAAATCATATAGAACTTAACTTCAGAATTGAATAGAAATTAAGTATGTCACATTTAGTATTTAACCTCTTCATTCCAAGTGTACCCAATTGGGTACATTTTAAAATACTGTTTATTAACTACTGTTTGTGCAATTTGAAAGCTAAAACACCCATTTGTTTTTGAAATTAATCAACAGATAGTTTACTTTGTTTTAAACATTGAAAACATGGAAATTTGGCCATAATTATTGTTTAAACTAGTTATAATTAAAATAAAAATATATAAAAAATATTTTGTTATTTTGTTTTGCAATCATTTTTTAAATCAGAGAACCAAAAAAATGCGTCAAAATTGTTTGTGCTTAGTTCTGGGGTCTGAAGAGATTAAAGATTCATTATAATACCAAAGTAAATGTCTAGAAGTTAGCATGCTTTTATCTTATTTCACCACTGAATTGAGATAAAGAAAATTTAATGCATTAATTCTAAAAATGTGTGTAGGCATGATTTCTCTTACTTTTTAATAATACAAAAAATATACATACTTATAACCAAAGAATATTATTAAAATATTATGGAACAAACAAAAATCAATCTATCATTTCATTTTAGGTAAAATTTTCTAACTTTAACCTTTTAAACGCCGCACTATGATTGGAACATGCCGCAAACTATTTATTGCTAAAAATCACTTTATAAAGCAAATATAAGAACTATGGGTAAGTTTTTTATTAAAAAAAACTTTTTTGAGCATGATTTTTGGCATGTTCCAAAAATGGAACATTGGCCGGTAACACTTAGTTTTTTTACATGTTTTAAAAAAAGTTAAATAAAGCTGTTTAGGTTCAAACTAATGTTTTTTTGAGGAATGTTAAAGAAATTCTAGGCAAATTACACAAGGTTTTTGCGATTAGCACTACTTCCAGGGGAAAATAGCCATGCTGTACAGTAATTCCAGGGATAGTTTTCATGAAGTCCTTCAGTTATACATGTTCTGCATATGCAACGAAGCTTCAAATAATAAAGTCTAACAAACTGAATTCTAAAAATGATTTGTTGCTGATCACCAGGAGTTATAATAAGAGAAATGAAATTATTTATTATATTTTAAAGGCATTAAAAATAAACAAACGGAAATAAATTTGCATTTGAAAAACAATAAGTATCACTGTGCCATAGTTTGAAAAACACCAAGTATAATGTGAATGAAAAGTTAAATAGTGTATGAATAACAAATCTTACTAAAATTCCTTGAAAAAAGGGAAATAGTATAATTATAAATGCTCGCGGATTCAATGTTCTGAATTTTTTCCACTGTCCATGGTAGCTAGGAAAGCATGCTTCACGCCGTCTTATGTCGCACTCAAAAATTTTTTTTGCAGAATTCTTCTTGCATACAGCACAACTCCGTGTGATGTAGGCGCAAAATAACGTGAATCAGATTTTCTTAAAGCTTCAGAAGGATGTATTCGAGGTCCAGGGACACAATGAATTTTCAGTTTCATGAGAAATAAATGCAAGGTCACCTCCCTCCCAAAATTGAGATGGGACAATTCTGCTGTTGTACCTTTATGCAAATGTAAATGCAAAATCCAGCCAGCAGCATCAGCCATATATATTACACAAACATCGGCTAGCAGAACGGGCTCAAAAATGTCCTCATCAATGTCTTTTTCATCTGTTGAGCATCCACTTTCCTCTGGAGGCAATTGACAAATATCAATATAGTCTTCAGAATCATCAGATACTGTATAAAAATAATCCAGTGCCTCGTCTACAGTTTGAAAAGGTTTTGAATGAAACATCAGATCAGTGTAAGGAATACCCGCTGAGAAAAATTGCAGAAAAGAAAAATAGCTTTCTCATGATTCCCTAAACATGTGTTTCTCTGTGTTGTCTTCACTATCACCACCGTGATGAACTATTTTATCCTTGAACTATTTATTTTATCCTCTAATTTGTGCGTCTAAGTCATAAACGAAGTCTAGCTATAAAAAAACATATGGGGTTTTTAGAGAAAAGTACAACCCTTCAAGTCAAGTGCTTCCCTTCAGTTTACAGGAAGGGTTGCTGTGGAGGGGGGGGGGGGGGCAGACGGGAACAGAATGTAAACAAACAGTCATTAAACACATCTGCCTAACATTTATCATGAGTTCCAACATTTAAAAACTTGTCTTTATTTATTTGATGCCATGTAACCAAAAGAACTGTAATGTGTTAAAACGTAGACCTTTACACGCCAATGTTCCATTTTTGGAACATGCAAATTTCATCGCCAATAAAAGCTATATTAACGTAATTTTTTTTAAATAAAACACGTGCAATTAACAATACGACTATTGTTAACTGTTCTCACTTAGTTGTGAAATTTTTAATTAAATTTCAAATTTTGTATGAATTTTTTAGTTTTGTTTGATGAAAGGTACAAAAAGTGAATAAATTACAATTTTTTTATTGTTGATACCACTACTTTCAGTAATATAATAATTATGTCAAAAAATCAAGCAATAGTTCATATACACATAGAAATTTTTGCAGCGCAATACCGATAAAATTGTATTTTTCACAGATTTTTAGAGTTGATGTTCCAATATTGGAACATTGGCGTGTAAAAGGTTAATTTGTGGTAATAATAATTACCTAGCAGAACAAAAAGTCTTGATGTAAATGCATTTCATGAAGAGTAATATATTTAACATTAAAATCTTAAGACACATTTTAAAGTTGCAGAGAACACAGAAGACTGCAGTGTCTAAAAATAAAACTGGAGTTTTAACAGAAAAAATGTATGAATATGATCATGCTAATCATAACAGATGTTCCTTCAATTTTAAATACAAATTTCAATTTTAATACATTGCTCTTCAGGAAATCTAGCAGAAAAACATCTTTTATAATATGTATACAGATTTTTTTTTTTTTTTACCTTGAGCGATATCAATAATAAGTCCAGGATTGCGATACGAATGAAAATAAACCATATCTCCAAATGAGCCATCAGTTAATGCAGGGCTAAAGATAGGGATTTCATTCTTAAAAATGTTCAAAAAAGGACATATTGTTAATTACTAATACTGCATTAAAGTGGTTTTTAAACTTTTTCTGCAATGATCTTTTGTGCTTAAGGAAAGCCAACACCCAGAAATGTTGAAAAACACCAAAAAATTTTTTATTGTCTTAAGTAGTAAAATAAATCTTTAAAAATGTTCCCTGAAAGTTTTAGAAAAATTGAGGCACTATTTATTGATTTATCATTGATTTTATTACGGTGTGAGGCGCCACCTTCTCATTCCGAAACAGTAACTGTGCTGAATATAAGCCACATATTTATTTTTTAAAACAAAATAAGCAAGAAGAAGAACTTTCAACATGACTGCAACGGAAAAAAAAAAAAGTTCCTTACTTGAAATTTTGATAAAGAAAGGATTTAAGTTTTTGCAAGCCACTTTGTTTTTGGCATATTTCATCTCGATTAAAATGCAAAGGCTTTTTAAAATTCGGATCGATAATGTGGACTTTTTCCCCACATGTTCCTGAAACTATACACAATAAATTTATGTTCTTCTTTTATGATAACTTAAATGCTTTTTTTTTTTAAAATTCTTTAGTAGGTTTTTTGAATTTTTCGGCGTAACTTCAGATTATATTTTTTTTTTGAAAAGTATTTGACTTAGAAAAAATTCAAAGTATAAAAGCTTGGCGTTATGAGTAATGAATCAATAAAAAAAACTTTGAGACTTTACGCCAAATTTTGTAAAAGAAGATGCATTTTCAAAAATTGCTAGATTTCGTTTTAAAAATTAAAATGTTCAAATTATATTTAAGAAATCCAGTTTTTTTAAATATTAAATTTCTTATGAAGTGATATAACATGACATGAGAAAAAAATGGTAAATAAAAACACCATAGAGAAAAAGAATGGTCTCATGGTACCCACTCCCCTTAAGGAAAAGAATAAATAAGTGACTCATTTTTACTATTATTATAACTAATGAACAAAGAATACTTGATCCAAGACCAACTCAGACAAGACTATGCTATAAAAAGAATAGAAGAAAATTGGAGGTGAAAAAATTTCATTTTCCATGCCAGAATATTTTTTTGTCATTGTTAAGATTAAGTTTGTTCATAATAATAGCTACAAACAGTAGTAGCATAAAAAAAAGAGTAAACTGTATGAAAAATTGGCAATTTTAAAAGTAAGCCAAACAATGGGGGTATCAGCACTTTCGCAGAAATCTTTCTTCTTTACTTGCATAGTTTGCGATATTAACAATTTTTGTTTGCTTCATTATCACAAAATAAGAAATTCTTAGTAAAAGACAATGAAAATTGAAGAAACAGTTGGAAAATGAGAAAAATGGAAGATTTTGTCTTATGGAAGATTGGGCAACAGAAGATTGGAAGGCAAGTGAGAAAAACGGAAGTCTTCCGCTAAAATCGAAAGAGTTGGCAGTTATGCAACAGTGTAATGTGATACAGCTTTCCATTAATAAATTCCTTTTAATTGGCTCAATATGAAAAGAAATTGAATGGGAAAATTATGGGATTATCCTCCATCAATACAAAAAAGAATTGTTCATTCAATAAGAAATACATTTGTTCACTCAATAAGAAATTATGGTTCAAGAAAAGCAAAGTAAAAACAGATACATTATGAATTGATAAGTTCTTGCTTTATGGAAGTAAGTTAAAAAGTAAAGTAAAGAAACTGTACTTGCTATAGTTAGCACTATAAGTTAGCTACCAAACTGATAATAAAGGGCAAAGCTTTTTTGCATTATGTCATGTAGAATGCACATAGTACAATTCAACTGCAATGCATGAGAAGTGTACACACAAGTCAATATTCTTTTGTCTAGAATCCGTGAATCTTTCCTTCTCCCAATTAAAAATATTTTTACTGGATGGCTCTTCAAGTTAATTTATCAACTGTTTTGAAAATGTAAGAGAAAAAACTGCTTGAAAAAGATGCCTCCTCCCCCCAACCCCGCCAATATTGCATCTATTTCTTTTAATGTCTAAAGTTCTTCGAAAAAGAAAATTGCCCCCTGCACCTTTTTCTTCCCTGGAGACTTGTGCAATAGGGAAGAATAATGGAAGAATAATTAGCACTGCTCTTTACAAAAAATTTCCACCTTGTGCTCCTTTAGTTCAAATTCAGTTTAGTTACAGAATCAAAATTAATATGAATAAAATGAACTAATACTAATTTTATAAAAAATCAACACTTTTAAATTTTGATCAAAGCTTCAAAGTTAAAAACCACTCCATAATAACAAAAAGAAATACAAACATTTTAACAATATTGATTCATCGATGTTCACTTTTCTGACAATTTTTTTTTCCAATGCTGATTTTGAGTAAATTCAGTCATGAAAGCAAAAGAAGGGACTGAGGGATCTGTGCAATTTTTTAAAAAAAAAAAAAAAAAAAATTGAGGGGAAGCAATAATCAACTAAGAGACATATTTCTTGATCTGAAAAGCCCACTTTCAAACCTTTTTATTGATTATTAATGAAATTTTTATGGGAAATAAATCTTACTTTATTTCCCATATAAAGGGGCTATTTAAATTCTAAGATGGTTAAGTACAATTTATTTGCAGTAACTGCGTATATAGTATATTTCTTTATCAAAAGTGATTAAATCTTATATTAAAATGATTAAATAAGAACTAGTTTGAATTTTTGGCTCTTTTGAAATGCACAAAAGGCCTTTTTTGAAAAATCATACAAAATATCTGGGGCAAAAATACACAATATAATTGATAGCAGCTCATCAAGCATTTCAAGGTCAACAAACAAGCAGATTTTCAGATTTTTAAAAAATAGCTTTTTTGAGAAATCACACTTCAAAAATTGAAATTTTTGATCATTTTCAAATTTCAAACTTTAAATTCTGAAGGGATAGGCATCTCAGGCTTACAATAAAATTTGATATAAACCTTCCATAACAGCACTTTAGATTGCTATTTCTGTTTTGTCAAAAATAAATTTCTTTCACAAGAAAAAAAAAAAAATCATAAAATCGGTAAAAATGCAATTTTTTCACATCAAAAACACTTTTTTTTCATTATCAATAAAGCCAACTAGAATTTTAAAATTAGTATCTAAATAAAATACCATCCTACCTTAGAAAAAAAATTATTTGAATCGGTTAAAAACTTTTGAAACAGAGGCCATTTTAAAATTGAGTGTTTTGCTGATTTTCTGAAAACAGCCAATTTTGTTCCAAATTTTAAAAGTGTAACCAGCGAAATAAATTTTTTTTCGCAAAATCCTTTTGGGATATTTTATATGTCCCTCAGTTGTAACTACTGTAATTTTTTTTTAAAAATCTGTGAGGGTCATATGACAAGTTTTAGACCTGCCTGCCTGATTTGAAATGGAATGACTCAGGCAAATGTTTGATTGATTTCAACTTTCAACACGAAAAGAATTCAAATTAAATTTTTTCATTTTTCTGTACTTCAGAGTGCAGTATAATTCCTGCCAGGGCTAAATTTCATTTGAATTATGCATTTGTATTAAAATTTGCTTTTTCTAAATTTTTTCAAAAAAACTATCCTACTGCCGTGAAAATAGCTGAAAATGTGTTTTTGCATATTGTTTAACATGTCAAATTATTGTTATGAATATAACATAATAAATATCCAAAATACTTAAGGTCTGTTTAAAAAATTTCAATTTTACTGAAAATTTTCTGATTTAAATAAAAGACTAGAAAGTTTTTAAATCCATAAACATTTTTTAGCTGATAAATCATATTTATTTTACTTCAATTCAAACCATACACTCAGAAGTCACAGTACTAAAATCATAAATATTGTTAATTAAAAATTGCATGTCAAACTTCTTTGATTAAGGCAAAATCTTAAATAATTCAACGTTAAGTTATATTTCTGAAAATAATTTCACACATCAATGTTTCAAACTTACTTTTGCAGCCCAATAACAAATGGATTCTGGATTTGCTATTTTCTCTCCCAACCTTGTCACAATTTTTGAGGGAGACCAAACAATATGCTAAATATTAAAAAAAATATTAAAATTAGACTGATAGCTTTCATTACATCCAGCATAACTTATACTCAAAAATACTTTAAGTTTTAGTTTAGTTTAGTTAACCCACCCAATTTATTCCACAATAAAGATATTTCTAGAAAACAAAAATAAGAATTAATACAATACTTATGTTTGCAAGCACAACCTACTTCCCCTAAATTAATCTTGTAAGCTATGACTTACAGCATAATAAATTCTTAAAATTAACATGAATATTTCAAAATAAGTAAAACATTTGATTTTTAGTTATCTTTTAGTTTTAAATACATTTTTAGCTTGCATAAAAAAGGGGAGAGGGTGTTCAAAAGCATGCAATGAACGGCATGTGGTTATTTGTCACAACAATACTGTTAAGGAAAGTTAGCTCTGGGGGAAATATTTTGCCGAATTATTTAATTTTAAAACATACATTACACAGTTGTGAAAAGTAGAAATTGAAGAATATGTACCTTAGACAGCTGTTCTTCTTTTAATTCATCTAAAATAGGCATAACCCAATCTTCAAACAAACAGTAGTTATCATTTGGAACTAATAGATTACCTATTCGATTTAAACCATGGTCTCTAAAAAGAGAAAGAAACACATTAATAACTCCATTAAACAACCTATTCATGATAATCTCATTATACCATTCATTAAAACAAGACTTAAAAACTTGGTATCTCTCAAATCCCCAAAATAGAAAAACTATATATTCCCCCTTTTAATTCTGGTTTACATATGCCATTGAAAAGTATTATGAAATTTTTAACGCTTTTAAAAATATTAAAGCATTAACAATTCACTGGAATTATAAAATTCCTTTATTTAAAGAAAATTACACTTCCAATTTTATCATGAGTTCAAAAATACGTCAAGGAATTTTAAATAGTAGCTCCAGAACATCTTGTAAAAAAAATGAAACAATGAAGCACATTGCTTTAAATGTGTTAAAGAGATGTATTATTTGTAATTTGAGCTAATGTGGATTTGCACAACATGAAGGCATATGATGAAGTTATAAAACTAACACCTCACTGGTCAAGTTGAAGCAACAGTTTCCTAGGCTTTTGAAATTACTGCAATATTCTCCACTGTTGTCAATTACCGTAGAATTTTATTTTTGCTATGAAAAGTGAAGCATTGCAAGTCTGAGTCAATTTTGAAATTCTCAGCCTTGCCAATTGAATTTGATTTTCAGTATTATCAGGAATCTGCACTACATTTAATAAAGTGTATTACTGATTTTTGTCAAAGCTCGATAGTTCTGTAAAATTATCATTCTTAGTTAAAATATTGTTTTATTGATTCTTAGCTAAGGACATAGAACTGCAAGCTATTATTTTACTAACTGAATTTCAATAACAACCAAGCTTATGATTTAAAATATCAATCTGTACATAAAAAACACGGAATAAAAAGTTACTTTCAGATTCATATAATCATTCCGAGAAGTTTCAGTAGTAATTTGTCTAACAGATGAAGTGAGTTCATATTGTCAGTATAAAAGTTATATCTGTTCATGTTTTTCCATGCATTGAAAGAAGGAAATAATCACATTGAAAACATTTATACAAATACAAAAATGATGACCAGCAACAGGCTGCAGGGCCCAGATGGGCTGGTTCTAGTCAATTTAGCAGTCCCCAATGAACATCAGGAGCTTTCTTAAAAGTTTTTATTTGCACCACTGCAATTAACAGTTGCCTCCGGTAAGCTATTCCAACTGCCTACAACCCTATTGAAGTAGTAATGTTTCCTAATTTCAAAATTAGCCTCTGAGGTTTGAAAAGCTTAAAACAATGACCTGTAAATAACTGAAGCAATATCAAGATTTCCCATTTTAATGAATTTAAACAACTGAACCATGTCCCCTCTAACTCTTCTTTGCTGAATACTATACATATTGAGCCTTTTAATTTGAACCCTTTCCAATAAGGTAATATCCTTCTTTAGGTAACGAGACCAAAACTGAACCGCCTACTCCAAATGAGGTCTTACCAAACTTCTGTACAATGGCAATACAACTTCTTTAGACATGTTTGAAATAGCCTTATTGATAAACCCAAGCATCCTGTTAGTTTTGTTACTTACTATGCTTAATATGTGCATACACTACACTGCTGACTGAACTTGAAGTAATACTCCTAGATCAACAACTGTTTCTGCTTCACTAATGACTGAACCTTGTAAATAATAGATTGCATGTTTAATCCCATACCAAAATGAAGCACATTTCCCAATATTAAAGGACCTACTCCACTTAATTGCCCACTTAGAAATTTTATTCAAATCCTCTTGAAGCTGATTGACTTGTTCATCCATGTCAACAATTCCCATGACTTTGGCATCATCAGCAAAAATATTGATGTTCCCAGAAATACTCTAACTAATATCATTAATAGAAACAATAAATAGTATTGGCCCTAAAACTGAACCATGTGAAACACCACTCAAAACATCAATCCACTGAGAATAATTGCCTTTTTACTACTCTTTGTTTCCCAGTCAGCCAATTTTTAACCCAAATTAAAGTTTTCCTACCAATACCAATACAAGCAAGTTTGCTAAGAAGAGCTTCATGCGGTACTTTATCGAACACTTTCTGAAAATCAATGTAAACAACATCTATGCACTTTTTACTTGGTTATATAAGGTAATATAATAAATTATAAGGTAATTATATAAGGTAAGCTTGGTTATAATTTTAAAAGGGTTTTCAGCTGTCAATTTAAAAATGGATTTATTGTTGCTAGTTAATAGTGGTTTAAAAAATTGGTATACAACAAAATTGGTAAGTATTGTCATGAAAATTCTAATCACAGAGACAAAACTATTTTGTCTTTAAAAAGAACTACATACATGCACGCACAAGTAATTTACATAGTCCAAAGTAATTAGCAGCTTGATCTAAATGGAAAAACAGATCACATTTATATGAAAAATGCAAGCAACAGAAAGAATACGTACATATCTTCTGTTTTCGAGTTCGTCTCGAATAATTTTTTTTACACAAACATATTTTAAAAAAGGCTAGTCATAAACCCATCTTGGTGTTACAGGATGCATTATCAATGTGCAAAATATGTCAAGTGAGCAAAATAATTCAGGATATTATCATTACAGTATTGTTATAAAATTTCTCACCTAAGATTAGCCCCATCAAGTGAAAAACTTCCAACCATTGTTGGGGCTAAACATTTAATCAGGTCTTCCTCAACGCCTCCTGCAGATGTCACAATACAATCAATCTGGAAAAAAAAAAAAACAGCGATCATGGATGAGTTGTGACATAAAATGCTCATTTCTTTCAAAAGAGAAATTTAAAAATTATAACTTAAGGAAAAAGTTACAAAACATTTAAAGACATCATTACAAGGTATTAAACATTTTTATAAAATGTTACATAAAGCTAGTGAAATGACTTGTTGCTTCATAAAATTAATAATT
Source organism: Octonoba sinensis (assembly GCA_038502835.1). Lineage (NCBI taxonomy): Eukaryota > Metazoa > Arthropoda > Arachnida > Araneae > Uloboridae > Octonoba > Octonoba sinensis. The sequence goes on along the minus strand of CM076602.1, from coordinate 102,838,184 downwards.
ATAAATTTTACCTGAGAGCATACTACTGAGCTGAAATGCTGAAAACTATTTCCTATTTTGCTACTTAAGAAATTTTAAGAATATCTTTTATTGATGCTACAATAAGTGGAATCACGTGTAATGAGAAGTGTTTCTAAATGAGTTTCTAACATTATTGTATTGAAATTGAATCATTTTTATCAGCACACTGGACTGTTTCAAGCGGAAGTCGTTGAAGCCTTAAGATAACATGTAAATGATTTGAAAGACAAGGATACCAAACCGTCCTGTTATTGTTGAAGCGAATTCAAGGTTTATAAAAGAAAAAACACTAATTGATTGCTTAATAACATTAATATCTAAATTTGTATTTTCTTATCTATTTGTACTATCTCTTCGAATAAAAGTAGTAAACTAAAAATAGAAAAAGAATTATTATACTGTAAAATAATTGTAAGAAAATACAAATTTAGATATTAATGTTATTAAGCAATCAATTCTTAGTTTTTTCCTATTATAAACCATGAATTCACTTAACAGGATGATTCAGTATCCTCTTGCCTTTCAAATCCTTTACATCTTATAAGGCAGTGGTTCCAAAACTGTGGTACACGTACCACTAGTGGTACCGGAAACCTCTCCAGGTGGTATGTGTGCAGGAGAAAAAAAAGATTAAAACATAAAAAAGATTAAAATCAAAATAACTAAAACACTGCTTGATTCAGTCAACTGAAAGTGCCCCGAGTGGTAGACTAGGTGTACTGCGTAGCGCTAGGCGATGCTACTGTTAGGCACTAGAGGCATCACAACTTCAGTTCTGCAGGAGTTCTGCATAATCAGCTTCTCTGTTCTGTTCAGAGGCACCACATTTTCTTCGGAGAATTTTGGCTCAAAGTTGAAAATGAATTCCCGTTATTGTCAAGAAAAGCCACTGCTGTTTTTCATTTCATTCACAACCTTTGAAACTGCTTTTTCCAATATATTTATTAAAAATAATTATAGAAGCAACTTAAATGTGACCCAAATTTGAGGTCAAAACTAACTTTTACTGAACCAGATATCAAGTCACTTGTAACTGCCATGCAGCAGCAACCTTCTACTTATTATTATTTATTTTTTTTACGGGACAGGTATTTTGTACCAAGGGTGCAAGTCCAGGCAGTTGCCAGGACTGAACAATTTTCGCGCTGACTCACGAGAAATTTTTCATGGGGAGGGGGGGGAGGGGTTAGAAGGAGTATTTATTATGTGTATACAGGCGTCACGCCAGAAGAAATTCCGGTCCATTTTAGGACCCTTAGGAAGATTTAAATCAATCAAAAAACACAACTTCACAAAATGCCAAATTTAACTTTTTATACCATTATTTACCGTAATTATCGGTAGATAGCCTGCATCGTTGTATAGTAAGCAGGAAGAAAAATTCATTCTAAAAAAATTAAGTTCGGTGTATAACCCGCACCCCAGAAAAAAAAAAAGCGGAATCAAACCCTAGAAAACAATGCATTCGCCTGTAGCTCCCGAGCCCCAATCTGCTTTGGACCATTGTTTCGAAAGCTACGGTTTATTTCTCTGCATTTTGTTTTGCAGGAAAACAGATCTCGATATTTTTAAATGGTAGTTGTCCTTTTTAATAATACTTTTTTTTTTTTATTTCATGTATTGCCCGCAGGTAGTCAAAAAAGAAGTTTTTTTCGTAGCTAGCCCTCGGGCTATACACAGATAATTACGGTATTTTAAAAGTGGCAAATAATAATAAAAAAATTTATCATTATATGTTTAAATTTTTAATTTTCACAAAATTATTGATTTTTCACAAAAGTCTCTCTAAAATTCACAAAAAAAGGCCTTGTTAAAAATGCTGATTCGACCTGATATAAGCAATAAGATTATATACATAACATATTATACATGGTAAGTTTTACAACTTTTTTTACTCATATAACCTCATTGATATGCCACTATTCTTTTCCTTTCAAGTATACTTTGTGAGTGAGTTACAATTTGAAATACACAGTATGGGACCTCAAATCCGGAGCGCTCGGGGCAACGATCTTTCCGGATTTTGGATCCTAATTCAAAGAATTTTGTAAGTAGCATCAGAGCGATTTAATTTACTCTAGAAGATATTATTTGCATTTTGCTCATTTATAGTATTTTTTATTATTGTATAACTCGTCTATAAGTCGCGAAGTTTAGCACAAAAAACGAAGTTGGAGTTGGCTTACATTCGAGGCAAAACATCGAAACCATCTGGACTTTTCCCGATATTATTTTAACTTCTTTAACTAACCGATAAAAGAAAAGAGTTCCATCAAATTCTGATATCATTTTATACTTTAATTCTCTAGCCACTAAATTGCAGTAAAAGATCAGACTAGCAGAAAAATGCGAGGAGCGCCGATTTTCAATTTCGCGAATATTCTGTATCGCGCGAAAATTAGAGCTTATTTTTTAAAATAAATATAATAAAATTACAAGAAATGAAAGAAAAAGCAAAATTTAATGATATTAACTTAAACTTAAAGCAGCAATTAATAAAAACTCTAATCGCAAAAACGAACCATTTTCAAAAATCGCGAAATAACTTTTTTGAAAACTGCACATTTCTGATCTTAAAAATGTTTATTACATTTTGTTTTCCTTCTGTTTAAAATGCCTATTTCCAAAAAACGGTGCAAAATCTTTCCCGATTTTTCTTCGAAAAACAAAAGCTGTTTTTCTTCCAGCTGCCGATTTTTTTGAAAAAGTTCCGGATTTCGGGCTTCCGTATTTGGGGTCCGGTACCGTACATGTATCTTTTTCATGTACTAAAAATACAATTATTATAATTAATAAATGAACACATGAATATGAATCAATCAAGAGAATTTTAAATAAAAAATAATATTGAGAAGTACTTTTTAAACAAAAGTAAAGGAAAAACTGAGGCTTGATTGTAAAAAAAGGATTTCAAAACAAAAAAAAAGGGGGGGGGGGGACTTTTAGGAAAAATATCAGTTGTGACTACCTTATTATGGTTGATTAAGAAACTAAAGGAAATATATTTGCCTGATGCGTATTTTCCTATCAAAATTTAATGGCCGAGCCGGGAAGAATTTCGCTCGCAACTTTCCTGGCATTTTCGCCATTTTCGGAGAAAACATTAAGCTTCCTTCATTAAAGAAGGGGGTAGTTGTCCAAAATATCTACTGGAAAAAAGAAGCATTTTTCCGTAGTATAATAGCGAAAATATCTGAAAAATACCGATATACACCCCTTTATTCTTGTAGAAATCGGAAGATTTTGAAAGGCTTAAAAAAGTAAAAGTGAGAAAAAGAACAGATTGAATGTACTCTTTAAGACTAGTTGAAGGCTTTAATGTGGTAAAAAATTATTAATTTTTCCATTCATAAAACAGGAATTCCGGCAAAAAGGTTTGTTACACTTTTTTAAAAACGGAAGAAAAATAAAAAGTCCGATAGCTTTTTTATCGAACTAAGTACAGTTCTGCTTTTCTTTTCATTCGCTTTTCTCTTTAAAATGAAGTAAAAATAATATGTGCAAATTAAATCAAAAATAACATCAACAGTCCCCACAAAAAGAAACTTCCGTTACGCAATCTAAATACGTGCAAAACATCCTTCTAATGATTCATCAACCAATTGGTCTTTAATCTGATACTTATTGAGTCATCCCGAATTTGTTCAAAGAAACAAAGTATGGTACAACTCATGCATTTCAAATAGGATATTTTAAATATCAGCTTGTCAAATTGAGAAACGATGGCGATAAACCCACAAAGTTGTCATATGTAAAGTAAAACGATGCACGCCATTTTGAAAATACGTTGTTTTAAAAATAGTCCGATAATTCAAGCAAAGATTTTGAAAAGAATGAAAATAAAAGCTAATGATGGAATTTAATAGCGGAAATTTGCAATTTTTGTACTTGTACTTGTAAATGCTCCATTGAAATTGTGATCGCAAGTTGTGTAAAAGGGTTCGTTTTTGCTTTTGTGACTTTTACCTAGAGCGAGTGGAAAATTCGTTTGCAGATGGAAAAAAAATCCCTTCCTTCCTCGCGATCTTTTCGTATTTTTTTTTCCGTCCTCTTCCATCCTCGAGTATTTTCAAAAGACGGAAATCTGTCCCGTGGACGGAAGTCTTGCACCCATGTTTTGTACTTAACGAGGTATTTCTAATGCTGTTTTGGAAGTATTAAAAATATATTTAATAAATTTTATATATTTTATTTTATGTATACAGCAGTGATACGAAAATGGTTTGCGATAAAAGTGGCAGTACGCGAAGAAAAAAGATTGGGAACTACTGTTATAAGGGTTTCAATGACTTCCGCTTGAAACAGTACAATGTGCAGATAAAAATGAACAGTATTATGCTTTTGCATATTCTAAACCAATTTTAAAGTCATTATTTTTTTTGCATTTGGCATTTTACGATACATATCATTGCACTTGAATTTTTATAGATTATGTATGTATACATTATGATGATTACATTTTAATAAATAAATGAAAAAAGTGAAATTAAATTTTTTTTAACTTCATTTATTTTTAAGTAATTTTTATTTCAAACACTCGGATTTTATTTTAACTGATAAAGTTGAATGCTTATGCTATAATGGTTTTCGGCATGTTTTATTTAAAATATTGAAAATTGGTTTTGTTGTATAATGGTTCTTGAAACTATGAGGAACTATGAAGGTTCTTGTTAAGCATTTAAAATCTATTTTGAACAATGAAAACTTAATAACAACAATACATATGGGTCATTCCATGTCAAATGGGCCAAATTTCGGAAAGTTCCCCACTCGACCCCCTCCGATTTTGATAAAATTTTTATGGCATGTGCATCTATGTCTTAGATGGAGCCATGCCAAATTACAGCTCCATAAGTTGTATAGTTGGGCCACTAGCCATGGTTTTGCAAAGACGCCTTTTTTCATGTTGCGACCAAAATGACTAAATCGTCTACTTTGTGTTCTTATTGATCATGACCTAAACGGACTAACACTGTGAAACTTGATGATCCTGCTACACATTTGGGATATAACAGCCTACTAGTACAACGAAAGGTTCATGTATTTTAGCTTTTTCACATTTTGCTGCCAAAGTAGCTCATTTGTGCTGATGTGGCGTATTTTGACCACACTTTGCCAGTTCGTATCTTTCGATAGAAATATTTTCTGAACTGGATTCTTTCATCATTTGCACCCTGCTGGCATGTCATAAAGGTGTGCAAGTGGCATCTTGATTGCTTAATTAACTGCCGAGTTATGCTGGTTCAAAATTCAGTTAAAAATTTCACGACTCAATTTTGGCTCATTTTCAAAGAGCCATACCTCAAAAGGAATAACTCTGATTTGGTTTTTCTTTATATCATTAAAAAGAACTCACTTTCCTCTTCAAGGAAATGTCTTCTGAATTTTTGAGACAAAGCAGCTTTATACAGATGTTGAGGTTCAAAACAATATACAAAATATCGCCAATTACAGAAAATAGAGTTTATTTCATTTACAGGGCTCGGAACGCTTTGGAGTGTTCAAAATAGTGAAAAAAGTGACCACAGCTTTAAAAAAAGTGATTAAAATAGTGACCATTAAAATGTAAACTTGTGTGTGTGTTTTTTCATTTAAACTAAATATAACTTGAAAAAGAGCAGTTTCGACATCTTTTGGGAACTAAACCTGAATAAATATATTTTTTACCCAACTTAAAAAAAAAATAAAAAAATCATAGCCTATTCGAAAATACGAATTTTTATACCTGTAACAATCTCCATAAATGCCTTTCTCAAAACCCATAAATGGCTAAGAGTGAGGGAGACAAAAGTTATTTCTTTTAATTAATTTCTTTCTCAAATTGTTACTTATTTAAAAATATAAATGAATAAATATTTATTCAAATCAAAAGCAGAAATTTCAAATTTTAATTTATGTTCAACATTGAACAGAATTTATTTTGCAAATGCTCGTTTTAAAATATTTTTTATACTTGTTTAAAGATTAGAAAATTCCACTTGAAATAAAGCTAAATTTGATATTTTATCAAAATTATTCAGACTGAAATTATTGTGTTAATCTTCTGTATCATTGTAGGAAACAAACCGTTTGATTATTCAATACTGTTTTTGTAATTTTTAATGGAAGTAACAAAATCCAAGAAAAATTCCCTGATTGAGCTCCAAAAAATTCCCTGATTTTATAATTTTAGTTACACGGTATAACTGTCATACATAATGACAGTATGAGTGGCACAATCAGAAAAATTCTTCACAGGGAGGAGGGGTGCACTATTTTTTTTCCTACCTGAACTTTGTGCAATTCCTTTTTTTTTTGGGGGGGGGGGGGGGGGGAGAGATGGAAATTTAAAAAAAAAGGTCATAATGTAATTTTCTGAGCAATATATATAATATGTAACTGCTAAGAATTTTTCAGATCTAAAGTTTTTTTTTTAAGAATTTAGATTTCAACCTCCCCTGCATCATTATTTAATGAATTCTTGACAAAAATTTAACTTTATTTCCTCAAAATTGCGTATTGTCTTTTTGTTGAGAAATCCCCTCCAAAAATTTTCTTTTGTGATTGTGAGTTAGTTCTGGAGTGGGGGGGGGGGGGGGTGTGAAAGAAAAGAGAAATTAAGCTAATTTTCTGAGTGATATAATCTGCAACTGCTAAAATTTTTTAGTTTCTATTCTAATTTTAATATCGCTTAATTTTCTTAGGATTTGCTCTTTTCGAGTAAAAAAAAGTTAAAAACAATTAAAATTATCATTCTAGATGGGGGGGGGGGGGGGAGTTCATGGGCCCTCTAGGCCTCCCCTTCTGGTTGCACCACACTGCAATATCAAACCTTATCTTCAGCACACTCGGGGCCGGCGCCACGCCAAATTTCAAAATACGACCAAAAATGGCGGAAACACGGAAGCTTCAACCCGGGCACACGTATTTTTATGCAAAATTGCAATGTTTTCTTAACTCATAGACAGACAAAGTAACTTTTTTTGGTTGCTCTGCCAGAGAAAGGGCAAAAAAGTGTAAATAGTGACCAACTTTTTTAAAAAAGTGAAAATAGTGACCAATTTTTAAAAAAGTGACCAATGCAAAAAAAAGTGACTTTTAGTGAAAAAAGTGACTCGCGCCGACCATTGCATTTATGTATACATGATCTAAGAGGGCTACCGGGCTGAAACTTGGTAATCCTGCTAAACAAGTGGGATATAAGAGCCTATTAGTACAACGAAAGATTCATGTATTTTAGATTTTTCACATTTTGCTGCCAAAGTAGCTCATTTGTGCCGATCTGGCGGATTTTAACTATGCTTTGCCAGCTTGTATCTGTCAGTAGAAATATTTTCTGAACTGGATTCTTTTATCATTTGCACCCTGCTGGCATGTCATAAAGGTGTACAAGAGGCATCTTGATTGCTCAATTAACTGTCGAGTTATGCTAGTTCAAAATTCAGTTAAAAATTTCACGACTCAATTTTGGCTCATTTTCAAAGAGCCATACCTCAAAAGGGATAACTCGGATTTGGTTTTTCTTTATATCATTATAAAGAACTCGCTTTCCTCTTTAAGGAAATGTCTTCTGAATTTTTGAGAAAAAGCAGTTTTATACAGATGTTGAGGTTCAAAACGATATACAAAATATCGCCAATTACAGAAAATAAAGATTATTTCATTTATTTATACATGACCTAAAAGAACTACCGGGCTGAAAGTTAGTGATAGTGCTAAACAATCGGAATATAACAGCCTGCTGGTGCAACAAAAGCTAAATGTATTTTAGATTTTTCACACTTTGCTGCCAAAGTAGCTCATTTGTGCCGACGCGGGAGATTTTGACTACACTTTGCCAGCTTCTATCTTTTGATAGAAATATTTTATGAACTGGATCCTTTCCTCATTTGCACCCTGCCAGCATGTTATAAAGGTATGTGAGTGGCATTTTGATTGCTCAATTAACTCCCGAGCTATGCCGGTTCAATTCATTTAAAAATTTTATGCCTCGATTTTGATTTATTCAGGCATGAAGTTTTGAACCAGCATAACTCGGGAGTTAATTGAGCAATCAAAATGCCACTTGCACACCTTTATGACATGCCAGCAGGGTGCAAATGAAGAAAGAATCCTGTTCAGAAAATATTTCTGAACAGCCGCCACATCATCACAATTCTGCCACATCATCACAAATGAGTTAATTTGGCAGCAAAATGTGAAAAATCAAAAATACATGAATCTTTCGTTGTACTAGTAGCAACGATCTTCTACTCGAAAAGATTGGACACTCTGGTAGAAACCTATGTTAAATGCTTCGGAGCAAAGGGGTCAGAGAAGTATAAATAAAAAAGCAACATTTAGGATGAGATTGGCGAGAGAATCTTGGCGAAAATCATACTGAGGATGTCATTGCGGCAGTAAGTCGCCAAAGTGGATGCACTGATCCTTTGAGGCACGCACGGCGAGATCGTCCGAAACCCCGGGGGTCGGATCGTGTATCAGAGAGGTAATAAAACGAAAGGGGCCAGAAAGAGCTGAAATAGCCTGAGGTACGTTGTTCATGGTCGACCCTTCTGCTATTATTAGGCGAGTGTCAATCACTTAACGAGCTTCACATAGTTAAAATATATAAGGGAAAATAAAAGCAAACACGAAGTGTTCCCAACTGTCAGGATGAAACCTATTTGCTCCTGTTAAGGAAGATTCGATAAGTTGCTTTCCTTTTTGGAAAAAATTCAATTACAGAAGAAATTTTGTTGCTGCTGCATGTAAATTATAGTACAAAGCGCTGCCGTTAGAAAGTCACGAAACAGGGAGGGTAATTTTATCGGATTAAAAAATTTGAAAATACTTTAGATGACGGCAGTCGATTAGCGAAAGGAGTGGGGGATCTTTAGCTTCCTTCAAAATCGGAAGTTTAGACAAACTTTTTTTCTTCAAAAAGTACTTTTAGTTTACATCGGGGGCCGCGCCCCAATTCTGTCTGACGGACATCCAATGCTGGAGCAATTTGAAACACGGATTCCCGGAAAATGATTTAAATATTTTAAAGTATTGTTTCAACATACAAATATAGTAAAAAATAAATAGAGAAAATTCTAATAACAAATTTCTTCTGTGTTTATTCCTTTACGGCTCTTAAAATTGTTGGGCTTTGCTTATTAATATGTTTAAATTCTGTTTTGGTCAAATGATCAAAACCTCCTCTAACGATTACATTTTTTTTTTCAAAATTTTCTCTTCTGGATGTAGTTTTAAGTTGCAGTTCCGAATTTTAAAATTAATTTTTTTAACTTAAATACAATCATCATATAAAGAAAAAAAAGGCTTCATTAAGAGTAAATGCACAGGTTTATCTCCAGCGCTCTTCATTCATTAAAAATTGAGATCTGCGTGGGCAAAACAAAAGAAAAAAGTATGCCGAATTTCAAATTGAACAATTATAAAACTACAATTCGCATCTATAAGTGTTTTTTATATCAGCTTTTCCACCAGAAAGTTCTCTGTAACTCATTATTTCCAAGTTTTCATTGAAAGGTTTACCCCCGTAAGAGTTCGAACGTGCACGCAAAAATTGTCTCAGACATTAGCGGCAGAAGCTAAGGGAATCGTTATTTTATCAAGTATTAGAGGAGTATCTTCAAAAATAAAACATTAAGCCAAGCCGAAAAATTAGCCTAGTGAAGCAAACATTTATTATAATCATGCCAGCTAACGGGATGTTGCCTGAATAGCTATTTAAAAAACGCTTTGAATTCCAGTCTGTTCAAATCACATTCCTGTTCCCTTAGTATTTGTTTTTGGAGAAAAGCTGTCAAAGCTTGAAAACATTTTCAGCTGTATTCCCATTTATCAGATCATTATTTATATCATATTGTATACTACTGCTGTTATATTACGTAGTGTTTTTATTTTTACTGAATATTTTGATTGAACAATTTTGTTTATTTTAATAAAAAATAATGCTACTAAGTAACATTAAGTCTTAAGTTTATTAGGATTAGATTTAGTATCTCTCTCTCAAAATTCCTATTCATTTGTCTTAATGGTTTTCAAGACCTACACCTACTGTTTTTTATAGTTCAAATTTTATTAGTTGTTACCAGTGGAGAACCTGGAAATTTCTGAAAGCCCTTTCCTGCGTACAACATTCGCTTAACTTGGCTTATTTGTCCCCCCCCCCCCTCGTTCCTAGCAGCATGAAAGCGCCCGACAGAACCCTTGAAATGGTGGCGACAGAACCCTTTAAATCAGGGATATCAGGGAAGTCTGGAAATTTTTTCTTTGTTTTTGATTTATTCCAGAGTTCCAATGAACTTATCTGTAATCATTAAAATGATTCAACGTTCCCTTATTAAAAGTTAATTCTGAAATTATTTTACTCAAAGAAGTTAATTTTAATTGCCGTTTTTCATAAATTTTTGCCCACATATGAAAAAAATGTGATCTTTTTGCATCCGCAATGGGAACTGGACTTTGTAAGTTTTCGATGTTTCTTATGCTTTGTTAAAAGGTAAACAATTTTTTTCACCAAACTTGAAATTTTTAATCAAAATTTCGTGAATCGTGATCGTAAGGAAGAACTTTCAAACGTCAAAAGATAATACCTCTAGTTTTATTTTTATTTAAATTTCTTTATGCATGCGTAATTCTTAACATCGTTTAAAATACTTGAAATAAAGGTGGAAACTGTTAAATAATATTTTTAAATTTGAAAAATTCAGAAAATAAAAGTAATTAACTATGCACTTATGACGATAATGTTTTTTCTCTTACACATTCAGTCATCATATAAATTGCTTCTGCGCAGGAGGAACATGTTAAATATTTGCAGTTAATTGCAAATAAATAAATAACTAAATACATAATCAAATGAAAAACTAATTTAAAAATCACTTATTTTATTTCTTATTCAGCACGTATGTGAAATGTTTGAATAAATTCTCATGCTGTAGATTGAGAGATTTACCTATTTCATGAACTGAATTTTTGACACGCTAGCATTAATCCTAAAATGTTTAATTTTATTGTCAAAAGTCTTTTCTGGAGCTTGGTATTTCCTAATATAATTAAATGCTTTTCTAATCTTTAAAAAATGCATACATTTCTTAATAAAATTTAACTATTTCAAAAAAGTTTGAAAGTTATGCATGTTCATTTTTCTTTCAAGCTATTACTCTCACCCGTCAAATATATATTAATTATTTTGTTGCATAATATAAAATTCAATTAAATAGAAGTAAAATTAAAGAAAATGCTTTGTTTTTAGAACATTAAATTGATAACAAGTGACAAATAATTAAAAAATGCATCTTGTCCTTCCGTAGAACTATTATAAAACTAGGTCGATACTTGACTGCAGAATTTTTGTGCAACAAACTCTTTTGGTTGTAACTAAATGTAGTGTAGAGTTTCGTAAAAAAAACCAGAAACGGAAATGAAAATGGTCGATCAGTTTTGTTTGTTATTTCCCTTCATTTTACTCTCAATCACTTAGGTACACATTTCTGATTTTGATCCAGTGAAATTTTAAACATATGTTGCAAGACGATCGCACAATGAGCAGTTATTTAATGGTGGGGGCAGTGAGATTAAAAAAATATACACATTAATGAAAATCAACGTGTTGCTTGGGGATGTTGATGTTAACTTTATCTTAAAAACATCATCAATCCATGAACATTTTCAGTGCCGGATATAGGGGGGGGGGGGGGGGGACAATGTCACCCTGGAGGCACTTCTGGGAGGGGGCAAATTCAACTGTGATGCAAAAAATAAAAAGGCAAAGGAAAAGAAGAAGAAAAAAAATAAAATAAAAAATGGGAAAATATTTAATTAAGAAAATTTAAGTTTTGGAAAGAGAATTAAAATCCTGGTTCAGAGCTCTGATTTGACCATTGACCGGCTACTTTGATAACGATTAAAACAGATTAATACAATTATTTATTTGTTTAAACTGTCGGAAACTAAAATTTAGGTATACTCAATATGTTGCGTTGTTGATTAGTCGGCCGCTCCTCTGGGGGCGCCCAAATTTTGCAAATGTCAAAATTTAAATTAAAAAAAGTCAAGGGTTTTTCCCCTTGTAATAGCGAAATATAATTCATGCTATGCTTAAACAATAAAATAGTTTTTCTTTTCCAAATTTTCAAAGCATCCTTTTGGGAAGAGGCGGGAGGTCGGAGGGGGAAGGGGATCTTGTAAGTGTCGTTTGGGAAGGGGGGGGGGGGGGTCCTGCTCCCTGGATTAAAAAAAAATGCTCATTTTGCTTTGAATTTCTATGAATATTTTTATGAGTAAAATCGTTTAAATTTTAAGCAGTTTTGTTTGCTTTTTTCCCTAATATTTTTGCAATCCCAAATGCATCTCCTAAGGCCTCAAAATTTTTTAAATGGGGGAGAATCCATCCCTTCAACTGTCAGAATTTCACATACGCAGTTAAGGGGGGGTGCGCTCTAATGTCGAGATGAAAGGGCCATGCCGTGGGAACATTAAGAAAGTTTTCTGGGTTTATCAGTGGCCACCAAGTAGAAAATCCTCAAAAAAAAAAAGCCCAGTACATAAAAGTTTATGAAATGTGAGTAATAATTGGATGGAGAGGGGGGGAGGGATAGTTTTGTCTCCCCTCGGAAAACTTCAAACCCGGTACTGACCTTTTTCACACATTTGCTTGAAGTGAAAATTTGAATAAGATATACTTCATATTGTATCTAATAAAATAAACAGTTGAAAAATACTCAATAATACTGATAGTATTTTTATTCGCTAAGCTAAATTAATTTTTATCTCCTAACTTGAATCTTTATTCATGTTTCCTTTTTAAACTCAAAAGGGTGAGTAGCGAAAACAAGCCTATTATGTGTATTCGTACTCAAACGACCCCACATGTATAAAAATAAAAGTGTAATGCTTTAGCTCTTAACACAGCTAAGAAAGAAAGACCAAACATCTGTTTTCATTTTGCGGTTTGCCTGAGAGCAGCAAAGACCCCGGAAGATGGTACGATAATGATAACGACCTACCCCCCTGAACAACTTATAATTTCTAGGAATTCCGAGCGAAAAGCTATGGCAAACCTTTCGCAAATTTCCAAGAAAGATCAGTTGAAGTTTGGCGGCAAATGCATGCGAGCTGCCCTAAATGTTTGTTTTTTTGTTGTACACTTCAGACCTGCCACGGTTGTTTTCTGGGCAATACCGAAACCGAAGAGTCCCATCTTCTTCTTTCTACCATCTTTGCTAGTAGGATGTTATATCCCACTTGTTTAGCAGGATCACCAAGTTTCAATCCGGTAGCCCTCTTAGATCATGTATAAATAAATGAAATAAACTATTTTCTGTAATTGGCGATATTTTGTATATCGTTTTGAACCTCAACATCTGTATAAAACTGCTTTGTCTCAAAAATTCAGAAGACATTTCCTTAAAGAGGAAAGCGAGTTCTTTATAATGACATAAAGAAAAACCAAATCCGAGTTATTCCTTTTGAGGTATGGCTCTTTGAAAATGAGCCAAAATTGAGGTATGAAATTTTTAACTGAATTTTGAACCAGCATAACTCCGCAGTTAATTGAGCAATCAAGATGCTACTTGCACCCCTTTATGACATGCCAGCAGGGTGCAAATGATAAAAGAATCCAGTTCAGAAAATATTTATATTGACAGATACAAGCTGGCAAAGTGTGGTCAAAATCCGCCACATTAGCACAAATGAGCTACTTTGGCAGCAAAATGTGAAAAAGCTAAAATGCATGAACCTTTTATTGCACTAGTAGGCTGTTATATCCCAAATGTTTAGCAGGATCACCAAGTTTCAGAGTTAGTTCGCTTAGGTCATGATCAATAAGAACACAAAGTAGACTTTTCTTTAGAATGAGAGTTCTTTATAATGATATAAAGAAAAACCAAATCCGAGTTATTCCTTTTGAGGTATGGCTCTTTGAAAATGAGCCAAAATTGAGGTATGAAATTTTTAACTGAATTTTGAATTAGCATAACTCCGCAGTTAATTGAGCAATCAAGATGCCACTTGCACCCCTTTATGACATGCCAGCAGGGTGCAAATGATGAAAGAATCCAGTTCAGAAAATATTTCTATTGACAGATACAAGCTGGCAAAGTGTGGTCAAAATCCGCCACATTAGCACAAATGAGCTACTTTGGCAGCAAAATGTGAAAAAGCTAAAATGCATGAACCTTTTATTGCACTAGTAGGCTGTTATATCCCAAATGTTTAGCAGGATCACCAAGTTTCACAGAGTTAGTTCGCTTAGGTCATGATCAATAAGAACACAAAGTAGACGATTTAGTCATTTTGGTTGCGACAAGAAAAAAGGCGTCTTTGCAAAACCATGGCTAGCAGCCCAACTATACAACTTATGGAGCTGCAATTTGGCATGGCTTCATCTAAGACATATATGTACATGCCATAAAAATTTCATCAAAATTGGAGAGGGTCGAGTGGGGACACCTGGCACACTTGACATGGAATGACCCATATCAATTACAAACTACTTATTTTTAAAAAAATCACAACTTAATGTTTTTGAACTACATAAAAATTTTAAACTCACCATCTTATGTTGAACTAGAAACCTTATAGTATCCCTAATTCCAGAAGATGCCATATTAGATGTATAGCCTAAGAATATAGTGCAATTTGTCTTTCTTTTAATAAATGGATCTGTTTCCATTGTGTCTAAATCTTCCTTACTTAAAGGTACATCTCTACTTGATAACTATAACACAAGGTAAAAGATAAGTTCAGTTACAATATTAATAAACTTAATATATTTAACAATTTTACAAGTTCAATGAAAATATACTCAAGTATCTAAAATAGGCTCTTCAAACTAACTCATTAAGTTTAGCTGTTCTCTTTTAATGTGCATCGTCTGCATATATAAAAGTAGATATTAAGATGATTTTAGCTACTTTTTCTATTGAAAATCATTTTATTTCTATTCAACAATACAAATAAGCAATCTACAGCACAGTACCTTACAGATTAGGGAACCATAACCCTCCTATGATATTCTTCAAGTATAGGGATATCAAGGAGGGCCAGGTTCACACAGTAAGAAGTAGGGAGGCTGGGCTGGCAGGGTTGTTGTACGCATAAAGTCCATCAGACCTATCTCTGCGCAAAAATGGGCCCACCATAGTCTACCGACGGCCACCAGCTCCCAGCTTCGGCACGCCTAAGGCTTCGGCTAACAGGTTTATGGGTGTCTGGTGGAGAAAAGTGCCTTACAGATTAACTTTATAATAAGTTTCCTAAATCCAAAATATCATGTGAAGCCCCCTGTGATCTACCTTGCATGTCAAGAACTCACAAAATAAATTCAACTCATTGAAGCATTGAAAGTCATGGGGGATTTTCCTAGATGGCAAAAAATTCTGAGCTTCGTACAAAATTTTCTGAAAAAGCATGCGCCACAAATTTAGAATAAGAATCATGATTGGGGAACCTTACCACCACCAAGTGATTAAATGAAACTTCCGTAATCTGTAAACCAGAAGGTGGTTTTTTTCTGAAACCATAAATGTAAGTTTTTAAAGTATACAACAAATTTTGCTTCTCTTAGCACATGCATGATTTGTCTAAAAAATCAAGTGACATCAAGCAGTCTTCTAAATGGACTTTGATATGAATTTTCCAAGACTTGAATGTCCACTAGCCCTTGTTGTTTAGGAAGAAGGGATTTGAGACATCTTGATGGAAATCCTGCTATCCTTCCTGAATTTCAATCTGCTGCAAAAGTAAATTTAAATGAGCCATGTTGAAATATTGAAAAGTTATTTACCATTTTATTTATTTCTTCAATTGCTAAGCCAAAATTTGTTGCTTGGAAACCAGATAGCTTGTATGATGAAAGAAGAGCTGAATAATCAATACCATCGTTAAAATCATAGCCTTTAACACACTCTTTTACTTTTGGCAATGTAGATGATTTTTTCAAAACAGCATCTAAAGCAACAGATGGAATACCGTCACTTGCCATTCTTACCTGAAAAAGCAACAATTATTTTTAAAACAACCTTCATATTATTTTTATGTAATAGTGTACAATCTTGAAAATACCAACCTCTAAAATTTGGGAACCTCTGACAACCAAACACGTTTTTGGAGTTTTTAAAATCAATTATTCATCAATTAATGTTATTTTCTCATAATTAAAAAAAAAAATTCTCAAATCTGAAAACATTTCTGCATACCAGAACAACCAGAATTTTTATCTGGGGATGGAGTATCATGTAAGTCTTTGTGTGTATGCTTGCTTGTTATACAGAGCCACAATCAGACAGATTGGAATGAAATTTGGAAGAACTCATTCAAAATTAGGCTATTGATGAATAATTATGAGAGATAAAATTTGTTCGAAAACTTTAGTATAAATAGAATATGAGTTATTGTCCACAATCTTATTTTTTCTAAAGAAAGGATAAGGTAAGTCTTAAAGAATGAAGATTTTGGAGAGAATGAATTACAATAATTCATTGTTGTAAAAATAAGCTCATAAGTTTAAATTTAAACTTTGTTAGTTTTTTGCCGCCAGATTTCTTTTTGATTAGTATGTGTGGGGTCAATATATTTTCTAAATATTATTATTGTAGTGGGCAACTGGGTAATTTTGCTAGTGTGTACACATATTATCATACTAGGATTGGAAATATGGCTGAAATCCAAGTGCTCTTCAGTACTTACAGGTTCCATTAATGGATATAGGTGCTATTCCTTTAACTGATAACATTTAAGGGTCATCTTTGACGACTTTATGGCTTGTACTTAGCCAATAATTTCAGACAGATAGCTGAGTGTAGTTTGAGCTAATGTCATCAGGATTTAAAAAACTTCTAAAGTCTTATATTAACATAAACCAACTTAAAAATCATTCATTTGATGGTTATTGCATAACAGAATGTAGAGATGCAAGTCGAGGATATTCATTTGAAGCTAAAATTTGGAGAATCGAGAATATTTATTTTTTTTAAATGTAAATATGAAAAGTTTATTTATCCACTTACAATAATTTATCTTGGAGAATTTCCTTTGTAAAATGTAAAAGATATTGGTCAGCTGAGTTTGGAAGTTGAGTAAGTGCTTTTCAATTAAAGATAGATTACTATTTTTTTTTTCTTTTTGTGTTTTTCTACAGAGAAAATAACTTCAAAGATCAACTATTTTGCTAAAAAAAAAACTTAAAATAAATAAAATTATACTATTTAAACTTTTGTCAAAAACAAATTACAAATAGTAAACATGATTTATTAGTTATTATTTTAAAGTTTAAATAAACAATTAGTTTTAAAGAATCAGGGTAACTCTAAATCACCATGTTATATTCCAGTACAGATAGTATAATGCTTCAAAACATTATACTCTCACTGGGAATTATACTCATACTGCTAATGAACATAGTAAAAAAGAAAAATTGTTTAAAGTTTATTAAAACTTCTAGAAAAAAATACTTTTTTGGCTGACAGCAAATGACACCGAAATATGAAAATCACTCATATTTTTAATTTTGTAAAAGTAAGCAGAAAGATGTAACCCAGAAAAACCTACTTCAAGTAAACCATGAGCAAAGAAATTTAAAAATATAACATCTTACATTTTAAGTTTAAAAATAAGCAACATTATAAAATGGGAAAAATATCCTCGCTGTATTCATCTTAAAATGCAATAAAGTTTTCTCTCGAATGACATAAAATATCGCCCTTTAGATAAAACATTTACCGTACTTTCATTTACAATGGTAAAAATTCATGGCCTATGTTTTTTTTTAGAAGATGAAGTACTGTTGAAAACGGTACTGAACAAAAAGGTAAAAAATCGATTCAAAATTCCTATTGAGTCCAGAGATCTAAAAATAGACATTTTTTTCATACGCTAATACACGTAGCAATTTCAATAAAGAAAATGTTGGAAAACAACTGAATGGAAATGTAAATCTCGGACCAATTTATTCATCAGAAAGGAACTTTCATTCGCATACAAAATATATCAAACAAAATCCCATATTAAAATGATTTATATTACTATAAACTACCGATCATTTACTCTCGCCGCGATCAAGAAAGGTACCAAGCCTACCAGGGACACCTATGCGGTCGATATTTCGGTGTAACGACAATTATATATCATTGATGAACAACATATAAACGAACATATGTACAAAAGGAATAAACTTATAATTCTATTGTTAACCTTCAGTACATGCATAAGAGCGTGAGTAATTTATCTTACCGGTT
Organism: Octonoba sinensis; assembly: GCA_038502835.1. NCBI lineage: Eukaryota > Metazoa > Arthropoda > Arachnida > Araneae > Uloboridae > Octonoba > Octonoba sinensis. Next base: position 102,819,948 of record CM076602.1, on the reverse strand, counting down.
TTCTTCAGCTGATTTGACAAAACGTTCCACATCTCATTTAGAAGACATATCCCAACATGCATCACGGAGGATGGCGATCATGAACGAAGCAGAAGAGCAGGAACGAAAAATTGTAAATGAATTTTGTCATTTGTTAGAAAAATCTAAGCAACTTTTCAATGGTTTGAGGTAAATAATGGATTTCGATTCTTTGTTTTTCATTTCAGCTGATAGAAATATGTTTTGTTTTCCATTTCTATGCTTATTAAAATGTATATAGGTATCAACATGAATTTATTATGTGTATATTTTATATAAAAAGTAAAACATTTTCGCAAAGTTGTATAAAAAATTTTGTAACTTAAACTTGGCAAACTTTTTTTTTTTTTTTAAATTTTGATTAAAGTTACATTACATACATTCAATAAGTAGTAACTCGATTTCAATTTTTCTGCAAGTTGTATACTATTGCAAAACAAATTTGTAAATTGTACTTATATTCCTTAAATTTTAATTATTTTTCAAATAAAAAAGTAACTTTATGTTTAATTACATTAACGAAGTTACTTTAGATAATTTTAACAAGATATTTAATTTGAAGTGTTAAATATATTATACAGTAAATATCTTGATGTCAAGTAGAAGGATGTGTAGTATTCTACACTTTATATAAAGAAAAGTTTAATTTGTTCAGGAGACTTTTTACAGTGTAATTAAATACATTGAATGTTTGTGCTAGTTTGGTAAAGCCTTGCGTAAAGTTTATTTATAAGACTTGATCATGTACTACTTGATGCTCCACTTAAGAACTTGCCTTTATGGGAGAAAATGTAATTTAGATCAAAAATTGGTTGCTTAAAAAGCAGCTAAGTGTGTGTTGGAGATAGTTGTTCTTGGTGGATTCAGTTGTATATCCATAATTATTTTTATTGATTTTACAAGTGAGGTACTTTAGAATGTTCTAAGTTACGGATATTGTTGAATCTGGAGAATTAATGATGGGTACTTACAGGTCAGGGGCAAGTGTAAGGCACCTCATGAGGCAGTGGTGCAGTCTTGTAAAAAATGCTGGGGGGAAGCTTATATCAAGGCCGTAGCCAGAAATTATTTTCGGGGGGGGGGGGCTGACCTTGAAACACTTATGTTGAGGAAAGTTTCAGGGAGGAATATATGCTGCGTTGCAAAAAATTTCGGAATTTTGGGGGGGGGGGGATGCGGGCTCATGCCCCGCCCCACTGGATACGGCCTTGACTTACATATACCAATTAAGTTATTGAAATCAAAAAGGGGGGGGGGGACCTTGTCACCCTAAGTCCTCCCTCAACTACACCACTGTCATAAGGCAAAAAACATTCTGCGCCCTTATTACAAGGCCGTATCCAGAGGGCGCCCCCCCCCCCCTGAAACCACAAAATTTTTTGCAGTGTAGCATATATTCCTCCCTGAAACTTTCCTCAACATAAGTGTCAGAAAAGTCAGTGTCAACATAAGTGTCAGTGCCAAATGCACAGCAGCTGCCAAAAGCAAGTACAGCAAGCAGGGGGCAAAACCCCCTGGTTCCAAGTTCTCTCCAATCTCATCACCAAATTCGAAACAGCTGCTGAAGTCTACTCTCAAGCGGGTACAGAGTGCTTAGTGAGCATAGGAAACTTGGGGGTTGGTGAAAAAAGCGGAAAGGAATGGCGCCCCCCCCTAGGAAATCCATTAAAAATTGCAGCAGTTTTTGCTTTTATCTCAGTACTTCAGTTAAAGCATTAAATTTAACAATTGAATTATTTTTTAACATTAAATTCACTTTAAAATATTTGCTCAATTTAAATATATTTTTCATAAGTTCCACTTTATGCTGCATATGTTCTAGTGGGGGATTTTAAGAGGGCACATGCTCCATCTAAAAGGAGTAAAATACCTATGTAATTATCCCATTAAACAACTTTTACTCATTTTTCTGAGTCTAATGTAGATCAATTGATTTTAAAAGTATACTAAGAAATATAATACTCAGATGAAAGCTTTATTATGTATGGATATTTACAAGGGAGAACCAATTTTTACTTCCTGATGCCTCCTCCAGAGATTATTCCTGGATACCTGATATGCTCTTTTTCTTTATACTTTCTTGAAATGTTTTCAAATTTGCTTACTAATTTTTTTCTCCCTTCAGAGATCTTCCACAATATGGCCATAAACAGTGGCAGGCATACTTTGGACGCACATTTGATGTCTATACTAAACTTTGGAAATTTCAGCAACAACACAGGTATTGTTTCCCCTTGAATTCTAATATCTATTGTAAACCTGTTTTAAACCACATGAGATAAAGCAAAGGTATCAAGGTTTATTGTCTATGACTGTTGTCACTTATTAAGGAAGTAGAGAGGTTCCAAGCATGAGTCGCCTGTTAAAATCATGATTGAAAGCACCTGATATATATGTATAATATTTAACCATTTAGAGGCTGAATTATGAAATGGATTTTGTATTCAACTATGCTTAATTGTGTTCACTTATGGATCCCTTATAAGTAATCAGCATAAAAATTTCAGCAAAAAAGTTTTTCACATAGATTTTGCAGATGTTCCCGAATGGGAACATTGTCATTTTATGAGTACTTTTCTTACATAATTATCATTTTATGAGAAACAAAGAAAAAAAAAATAATTTGATTGAAAAATATGCAAATAATTAACAGTTTGATTAACTTTTACAATAAATTTGTTTACCTTTCTATTTTTTTAGAGCTTTATTTGCTGTGATAGGTGGTAAAGCATGCTTTATCCATTTTATGTCATATTCAACACACATGTTGTGACAGTTATAAATCAGTTATAAATTGTCCATTAAAATAATTTTCTTAAAGTTTGAAGCACTTCAAAAACTAAATGACAAGTTTGAACTAAATTCTATAGGTACTTCTTCACATTTAAATCGAAATAATCCGTTTTTTTATTTTCCCCCAATCTTTTAAAAAATACAAATAAGGTTTTTTTTTACCATCCTTGAAATTAATTTTCAGCATTCAGCATATATTTTATTTTTACCATTTCATGTTACAATTCATTTTACAATTTCATGTTACAATTCATTTTACAATTTCATGTTACAATTCATGTTTATATTTACAAGTTAAAAAAATCACTATATATAATTTCAAATTATTTTACAAATAAAAAATGATGTGGCATAAATTTGAAATGTGATGAAATCAATTATCATTTCATGAGCAGTAAAAATTCTCAATGTTATTACTATTTAGAAACATTATTTTTTTCAATTTGCATTATTCATATTATTTTATAAATTTAAAATTTATTTTCTTTTATTTATTTATTTTTTGCTTCATTACCTTTTACTGTCATTAAAATCACCTTCATTTAATAATTTTAGACAAGTACTGGACACTAAATATGCTCTCAAACGTTGGCAAATTGGGGAAATCGCCTCAAAAATTGGACAGTTATACTATCATTACTAGTAAGTATAACTTTAATTCGTTAATTAATTTTATTTAATGATAGTTAGAAATTTTATATAGACTTTTTTTTTTGTAATGATTAATGTTTTCAGGAGATAGTGTATATTTTAACTTATAATTAAATGCCAACACAAATGCAAAAGAGATAACAATCCCTAGGCCCAGTTGAGCTGCTCTCATTCAATTTCAACCTTCAATGAAGATCAAGTGTCTTCTTAAAACTAGGACTAACTTTAAATTAAAGATTTCAGTTGTCACCTATATTTCAAATGCTATTTGACTTCTTTTTTCCTTCCGGATATTTTCTCTTTTGTCTTTTTTGGGTGGCTCTTAGCGCCAAATGAAATCTCTACCTCATTAGTTCCACTGTAAGTAAGGCACAAATTCACAAATCAATTATACAAATTGCTTTGCAAATTTGTGCCTTAATTTTTTTCTAAGTGATGAAATCTATTGCTTGTGCAAAACTGGGTATTTACCAGATTCTTAATTATTTTGCTTAAAATAAGTTATATTTTAAAAAATTTCTTATTCCTTTTTTTTTTTTTGTAAATGCAGAAGAATTTTTAAAATAATTTTAAATTAGTATAAATGTGTATAACATTTATGAAAAGAAGGAAAGAATTTAAGCTATTGAGGAATTGCTTTCTGCTTAAAATAGTAATTTTGTAATTTTGATTTTCCATTTTTGCAATTTCATTAAAAAATATATATTCTTCACTTTTTTATGTGGGAAGTACTAAGAAAAATTAGTGGAAAATCTGAATACTCAATTACAAGAACGTAGTTAGACTCTATTACAAGAATGTAGTAAGGGGTTACAGAAATTGGCAACATGGGCTTGCAACATGTTCTTTCATAGATAATGTTGAAAAAATGTCTTCTTTATTAAATGATGCCCTTATTTTGTAAAAAGGCCCCGTACCATAACAGGTGCTGAAGATCACCTTGACTTTTTTTTTAAATCTTAAATCCAGGATAAACATCACAAATAAAAATATTTTGAAAAGCATTATTAGTTCAATTTAAAATAATTTGTTCCTTTGAGTTAGTTCCAAGCAAATAATTGTTTTATCAAAATTTGAAATAATATTTTGCTTGTTATAGAGTTTGACTAATAAAATAACTGATACCTGTGACTTGTGTTGTACTAATCCTGTGTTACAATGACCCAATGCATTAATTATAAAGTCCTTTGAAAGAGAACCGATTGACTTCAGGTTAAATAATGTTATCTCACATTTGATATAATGATTATGTATGATCAAAAACTCTTTTATGACGATACAAGTAATGGGTCTGTGTCAGACCAACAATTTCTCATTCTTAAAATGTGGAATCGTGCATTCACATGGCACAGATAGAAGAAAACTTGCTAACCTTCTTAAAAATAAATTGGCATGTCCTATTTCATCAAAAATGAAATGTTCTCTCTCTCCATTGTCCATATACAGAGAATACTTTTCTTTACCTATAAAAGGCGTTCCAGATTTTTTTATCATTACGTAAATTGTTCATACTTTTTTTTTTAAAATTTAGTTTAATAGAAATTCTATAATTAATTTATAAATCTTTATAGTATAATTTAAATTTTGCAATGTGTTTAATAGTACAACTATTTTAAATCACATAAAATCATTACTTTCGCTTTTCATCAAATATTAAGAAGGAATGTATCATTTATTCTTATTTTTTATGGATTTAAATAAAAAAAAATTGTACATAAAAATTTTCAAACTTTCATAGTGTATGTGTACGGCCTCAGTTTGACAGTAACGTTTTAACCAAATTTTAAAAAAACAGCATTATTCAAAACATTATTATAAATTCTTTTGATACAGCGATCATGGGATATAATGATCCAAGTAGTGAAATCTGAATAGAGTCCTCATAATGCAAATCAATTATACTATAAAAACCTTTAACTTTTTACATTTTGTATTCATTGATATTCTTTAAATTTGTTCATTTATAATTATCTTAAGATTTTTTTCAAATGCTCAATCTGTTTTGATATTTTGCTTTCAGTCTTCGAACAAGTGAAACAAATTACCTGAATGAGACGTTTTCATTTTATGCTGCTATTAGAGCTCGTGGTTATTACAGTAAAGCAAGTAAAGAAGAACGGTAAGAAAAATATTTGAAAATAGTAATTTTCGACTGTCTGACTTTTTTCTGATTTCTTCTAATTTATTCCAGGAAAATATGTTATGCTTTTATAGGTGTTATGTAAATATTTATGCTTAATTTCTATGTATTACCATATTTACTGTAGGTGTTGATCAACACAACAGGCCGCTTCCAAATTATTTTACCTTATTTGAGCTTTATATATTTTAGGATCTTTTTATTTATTTAGGATTACATTGTATTTTATTGAGAGGGATATTCATAGTCGAAACAAAATTTAAGTAATTTGTATATTTTGTGAAAGTTGGATTATTCAAATCTCAAATGCAGTTAAACAAAGATTAAATGTTTTTTTTTGAATTAAACCAAAAAGAAAAGCAGAAATGTAGAATTCACTGGAAAATATTTATTTAAACCCAGGCTAAAAATTGTCTTCTTCAACATCCAACGTTTTATTGAACTGTCTTTATCACTTAATAAAGTCATAAGGTAAAAGAGAGTGACAAAAGAAACAATTCATATGAATGGAAGAATTTGAAAGAAACAATTCATTTAAATTCATGTGAAAGTCTTGTGATTTTAGTTAGAAAACCTTAGTAAAGTTATAAGAATGTTTATTTCTTCTGTTAAAAGCTAAATTTCTCCTTTAAAAATTGCTTCTTAAGAAATGATACAAATGGTTTGTATACTTGTTTGATTATTTATACTTTTGTTCTTATTATTAATACTAAAGTGAATAAAATTGCTTTTAATGCAATGATGAATCAAATTCACAACTCTATTAAAATATTAACCCTCTGACTGCTTATTGCATGATTTCCACATGCAACATAAATATCAAAAATTGCTCAGCAATTTCTATAGGCATGAGCTTTTTACGTGTATTTAACACTAGAAAGACGGAAAATTCCCGTATACCTAGAAAGACTGAAGGGGCCAATGTGGCCCTTCCGTTAATTTTGTGGATAATTCTTTCTAAATTTCTTCTTGAAAAGAGTCCACGTGCCCCATGCATGTTCTCTAATCCCTATACAACAGCTGAGTGTATCAGAGCGTACCCTGGTATTTACTTTCTCGCGTCAAAATGTAAAACTTATCAATCTTTCGCAGAGCAATCGCCATTGTCCAGAAAGCCAGGTGTCGCATTTGTTTGGCATTTTGGATTGAAACCGGTTGTAAAAAGAGAAAGGTCAAGGTCTGACTAGACTGAAATCACACTTTGTCAGACTACAGCCATCAAAAGAAATGAAAAATTTAACGAATTCCATTGTAAAATACCTTACGGGCCACAGTGGCCCCTTCCGTCGTTCTATTTATAAGGTTCAATATTTTCGCTTCTATGAGGGTAAAACAAAAATGATTAAATAAGCACTTAAATAGGATCATATTAGGAAAAGTCAGAAAGTTACAAGGCATTCAGTCAATTATTAATGGAATTACTGAGCAGCAAACATCAAGAGGGGCCACACAGGCCCCTCCGTCTTTCTAGTGCTAAAATTTTATCCCCTCTATTTCATTGTTTAAACAAGAGTAATGCTATTTCTGAAGTATTTAGCCTTTAATTAAGATTTTACTCAAGACGGTGTTAGTTGCATAAAGTTTGAATTTTATGCCTAAAATTGATGTTTCAGGACATTTGTTCCTTTGATATAAAATAACAGTAAAAAATCTTTGTTTCAGAAAAGTATTACTGATTTCAACTCCAAAATATATATAGATTTCAAATATGTATAACATAGGCATTTTTTGAAGCAAATTTGCTGAAAAATATTAAGGTGGCACACATTGCAACAAAACTAACAAAGTTTAAGGCATATGTATAGGAGAAGTTCATTAAGACTTTAAAGAAGTAAAAGATTAAAAATAAAGGCAATAGAGAGACGCACCTCTTTTCTCCATGTCAGGAAAAGTTGGTATACCCTTATGCACACCAACTCTTATTATTTCTTATTCTTACTTTACACAATGGTGGATATAGAAGATTTCATAATATGACCTCTGGAGTCAACTAATTAGTAGTTACTTTCAAAGGTTACAGCAGTCGGATGCCGAAAGTATTTGAATTAAGATAATTATGTGAATCAAACAGGGAAATTTGGTTAATAAATTCCCCCTTTAATCTCAGAGCTTGTGTTATTAAATGTAACCTTGGGTTGTTTTTCAGTTTGACAGAAATGTGGCTGAAGGGTCAAGAAATAGTATGTGATCCAATAAAGTCAGGCCATATATTGGGTGCTTGTTTCCCCAAAATTAAAAATTAATCTCAAATAAACCTTCAGCAGTTTAAATTAAATTAAGTTTAAGAACTTTGTGATGAGAACTGCATCACAAAAAACTAAACAATCAAAATGTTAAATAATTTTTTAAATATGCTGTTTTTTTTTAATTGCATTTTAGCTTTAACTATTATCACTATTGCAGGTCTGACTTGATGGTTAAAAAGCTGAGATATTATGCAAGATTTATTGTTGTTTGTCTTTTGTTGAAAAAAATGAAGTTGGTGCGAGATTTAGTTAGAGTAAGTGTTCTTTTTTTGTATTGCTTAAAAACTTTCTTGTACATTTAAATTGTTACTTGTATTTGTACACATCTCCTTTTAAATTTCGTTATTTTCTTAAATTTGGAATAAGTCCCCCTTCCAGTTTTAAGTTACAAGTAGCTTTTAAACTTTAAGGCAGTGTAATGTAAATACATAACATAATTAAAGGGAGTAAAAACTAAAGTAAAATTTGGAGTGAATTCCACTTCTTAAAACTAATCCAGTTGAAGACTCCACCTCTCTTTCACACACACACACGCACACTCAATCCCCCCCCCCCCCAAGGTTTTCAATAGCCCAAAAAACAAAAAAAATGGGGGAACCATATTGGGAAACCTTTTTTAAAATATATAAATCGAAATCTTCCTATTTTTTTTAAGTGGACGATTTTTTTTCTTTCTAATGGGGCTGCGTATGGTCACTAACCTTTGCAGACCTAGTGCGTACCCCGGTAATTTGCATCCATTTTTTCAAGTAGCACCACTGTTGGTGAATGCCATTGCCACTGAGAATTTGGACGCTTAGTTTCCCCTAGATGGAGGCACCTGAGCTCTCATTTGATGCGAATTGCACTAGGTATTTAATTTAGCCGAGAGTATCCAAGCCAAATGCATACTCAAGGGATCTTTAACATGCCGCACAATCATGTGACATGGACGCAGACGATTACCTGCATCTTGAAAATCCACCAGCTTGGGCCAGGTTCGAACCTTCGATTTTGGGTGTACAAGACCTAGGTCTTACCACTACGCCACCCTGTCGACAAATGGACGAATTTTACTCGCAAATCTAAAATCAACCATAAAAGTGCTAGTTATTAGGAAGTTTATTTCTTTTAATTCAAATTCATATGCGTACATATATTTTTATTTGTTTTTTATTTATTTGAACATGTATGGCTTAGTATTCTTAAGTAAGTTCTTATTTTTTACTTTTAGATGTTTATTACGTAGTTTAGAGTTTAAAATATAAATAATAAGCATTATAATGTTTTAAACAGGAATTGGCAAAACAGATTGATGATTATACTGCAACATATGAACCTGAGGATCAGCTGGAGTGGTCTCTAGTGTTAGGAGAAATTAAGTCATTCATTGAAGTTAGTTTTTTTATTATTATTTAAAAATTGTTTTCCTGTATATTATATATTTGTGTGGGTGGGTGTGATAACTTATTGAAGTTTGTAAACAATCAACTCTTTGTAAAGGGTTGATTTCAAATAAAATCTTATGTTTTATCTTTAAATTTCATTATAAACAATTACTGTTACACAAAACAGTAAAGTATCATCTAGATCCTGGTGATCTTAAATGTAACCAAAGTCATTAACTTTCCCCATAACTTTAACAATAAACCACAACAAATTGTAATAACAATGTTTTTCTGCCATCAAAATACAATGAAAGCTCATCTATAAAGTTGAAAGAACTTGAAAGCTTAAGTAACTTCAATGTCTGCTGTTAGACGGTTGCTATTTTCTACTCCCTCAGAAAGAAAAAAACTTCAAAAAATGTCATGACCATGCTAAATACAGATCTAGTTTCTTCTCTCTACATATTTTTCCTATCACAAACAGGTGAGGTAAGAAAGAAAATAAGCAAATGATTAAGAAGAGAACATCTAAACTAAACTCTGTAGCACAACAGCCCACTTGGGCCAAGGCCTACTGTGCTCATCTCAGTCAAGGAGACAGAGGGCCCTGGGCTTCAGTAGAGTTACTTGATCTACTGAGAGTACCATTAGAGTGGTATCATTTTCCTATTGGTGAAGGGTTGAAACACACCAGCTTTCCTTTGGACCGTAGCTTTAACTTGGAGAACAAGCTAGTGCTCTGAAAAAACTCATGCTCTGTAAAATTAAAGGCAACTACAATTTTAGAATTCTTATTATATTGTTCCGAAGTGGGTTTAAATTATACTTATGTATCTTTGTTTTGAGTCACTTGCTGCTATTTATTTAATTATTTTGTGATTATAATAAGTACATGTTTTCTGGATGCTGATATTTGATCCTGACCTGCTTTTAGGCTCTTATTGTTATTTTATCCTATTAGTTAATAGCTGCTACCACAAAGTAATAGAAAAGCTTCTCTTCAAGGCTAGGCAAGAGTTTAAATTTAGTGAAATAAAAATTTTTCAACAAATTCTGTGTATCTTTGATTTGGCACAATTTGTTTGCACTTGGTGACAAGTGGACTTGTAGACATCATGGTTGCAATTTTAATTAATTATTTGTATTTTCATGTGTTTTACTATCATAAAAATTTGCTTGTTAAGATTTTGGCATCTCCTCTATTTTCTGATAGTTTATTTTTAGTCTAACAAAAGATTGTTCTTCTGCTCAAAATTAAAAGTTAAAAAAAAGCCATAAATGCTTGTCTAAGAAATTTTATTTTGGCTGAAATAATTTCAGATTATGGAACAACTTTTCATCTTACTTCCTGAATCTTTTTCAAAGAATGCTTACAATGCTTGTTTTATAGTGGTTCTATATAGATGAAATTTGTAAAGTGAACAAAAATAATTTATACTAAATACACTCAAAAAGAAAAAAATTGCAAAGTTTTGCATGATTTTGCACATGTACTAAATAATACAGTTGAACTCTTATAATATGATCATAGTTAATATGTAATCATGGCTAAAATAAATATTTTGTTAATTTGGTTTGCTATTTAATTATGTTTAAAACCTTATGCATATTACTTACCTTAAAATTAAACTTTCGGCTAATACAAAAACTTAACATTTTCATGATTAAGTACCATATTTATTTATTTTATTTTATTCCCTTTTTTTCAGTTTATAAAGGTTCAACATGATGTTTGGTTGTGTATGCATAGAGAATTATACATTAAATCTTTTTGCATAGAAAATAAAGCCCATGCATTTGCAGTCATTCCAGTTTGTTTGGGGAGAAAGCTGTTGTACCTATCCCTTCATTGTGGATTATCATCTGTTTTCCCATTCTTGATTGTCATACATCTTGTTACGGGGGTTCTTTAGAGTTTGCTAAACAGGGTTGTACAAGCAAAACTTCCCCATCCCCTCTACTTTAGGGCCTAAATTTCCATTCAGTTGAAACCTGAACGAAGTAGGATAACTAGCACTTTACTTCATTTCATAAATCAGCTATTCATTAGCTTTTGTGTTTCATGCAATAAAGATTTTTTTATATTTTGTGACATCTTATTTTTTTATAAACTAAATTTTGATTCATAATCCTTAGTCAAATAAATCAATGTTTATATTTGCAATAATAAGTAGCAGTAATCCTTTATAGCCTACTTTCCCATAAAAATAAAAAAATAAAGCATGAAAGAAGGCTTAATGTATCATGAAAATATCGTTCAAAATAAAGAAAAGTTAAAAAAAAAAAAGCGAAGTATTTAAATAAAGATTGAAGAATAAAAATTTTGAAAGTAGTGTTTTGAGATGGGGAAAACCTGGGTTCGTCGGTCTGTTTGTCTGTCCCCCCCCCCCCCCCAATAACTTTTGAACAAATTGTCCAATTCCAAAAATTCTTTTTGCATTTGAAAGATCTCGGCGAAGACATCTCATTTCCATATTTCACTTTTTGATTTGAACAATTTTGCGTTTAATTTTGAAGAGCTCAAAAAATTTTAACATTAGTGCCTATGGACAAAACTGAAGCAAATTTTGTAAACTCTGGGCACAAGATCCAAGTTCCTATGAGCAAGCTTGTTGGAAGAAGCTCTCGCCGTGAAATATTGATTTGAACAGTTAAAAAAAGAATTAACATTACCGCCAACGGGGAAATTTTAATCCCATGTAATCCTGATCTAACCAGCGGATTGTCTTAGAACAAACTTTATTGGAAAGATGTTATGATGTAGAACATGTACAGATACGAAGTTTAACAAGAACTGAATGAGCCTATTTTCTTATGAAATTTTTTGATTGAGATTTTTAAGGATATTTCCCAATGAATAAATGAAAGAGTGACAGAATGAATGAGTGAATAAATGCATGAATGAATAAATACCTGGATGAGTAAATGAATGAGTTCATGAATGAATGAATAAACAAATAACTGAATAAATGAAAGAATGAATGACAATGTATTCTCCGATGATAAAAGGTACATTTGAAGACATTAAGAACCATAGCTAAATGATAAAGAGAGCTAAAGGGATAACTAGATTATAAATTTGAATTTGGTGTATAAGGGAAAGTAGACTCATATTGTTCTAGATGGAACTTGTTTAAAAAAGATTTACGTTTCTTTAACTTTTTTTGACAACTTTATTCAAGCATGATTGTTACTCACCATGGCTAATAACGTTCTAGAATTTATCATATTTCATGTTAACCAAGTTTGACTCTAAATAATTGTATTTTTCATTTATTTATAGTCTTATGATTATATTTTTTGTAAAATATTAAAATATGTGATGTACAATTTGTAAATGCATAATTTTTAATGCAAAATTTTATCAATATGTATCTAATAATTCCATATATTTATATTCTATAGTTCCTATATATTTTTTAATAACCCCTAGATAATTTGAAACTAAAATAGAATAAATGTTAAATAAAAATTTTATTTAATTGCCGGAAGTTGGAACAAATTTTTAAAACTTAAGACATGTTATCCGTTGAAAAGTTTTAAAACATTGCATGTAATCCAACATTAATCATTCTTGTTTCAAAAAATAAATGAACTAAATCAATATTAAAAGAAAATAAAATTTGAAAAAAAGCAATAAATAAAAGAACAAGAAGTAAAAATCATACCCTCCCCTCTTTATTTATAAATATTGTGCTGAGTATGTTCCTCACAATCTACCTATGTATGCCCCCATGCCTATATGTACCCAATGTTTAGTGAAGTGATATATATTCAGTGATAATTTTTTAATAAATTGTAAGTAGCATTTATTTTGTAAAATTAAAAATTTATTTAATTTTCTTGAAGTAAAAAATTTAATTGTAAATGTTTTGAGTTGAAATGGAAAATTTTATCTTATATTTTTCATCCTTTCAATGTTTAGGCTGACAATCTGGTAAACATTGTTGATGTTGATTCTACGTCCATTGTACTTTCCCATCGGCTTAACCCCTTGAACAGTCCACCTGTGGAAAAGCTTCCCTCCAATCACTTAACTCTGCAGGAAATACTAATCATGGGAAATTGCTGTGATCAAGTAAGCAAGTGTATGGCTTATTAAATTCAGATGTAAATAAAGTATGCATAAGACCCCATGTCTTATGCGGATGTAATTTTTATACATTATGTAGACATAGTTTTTATATTTAGTGGACATAATCTTTAAATTATGCAGCTCGGATGTAGAGAGTCACTAAAATTATTCAAGCAGTTTGCAGATGAACTAGAAAACAAATTAAAGCAAGAAAGAACACATTTTCAAAATCAAATATACATCCTTTTTTTATTTCTTCTTAGTTTGATTTCAATTTTTACTTCAAAGTCCATTAATATATTTCCACATTCACCTTTACAGTAGTTATGAAAGTCCATTAAAGTAATGTGTTTCTCCAGAACCTGAGAATGTCTTCATACTTTGTCTTTGTTTTTTAAATACTTTACGACATTATACAGAACTAGTTAATTCCAAGACTACTTGTCTCGTTTTTTGTGTAAGTCCTGGCAATTTATCTGAAACAGCCAATGAATTCCAAAATTTCATTAAATCTGGATTTGAGCACTCTCTTGCAACTCTTTTGCATCCATCATATTAGAAGCCAATTGATTTATCACCCATTTCGGAAATACCTTTGAGTATCGCATCATCATCAATGCCCAGGTAACCATATGGTCTGGATCAAATATTCAAATAGGATTCTTGAAGTTAAAATCCTGTTGTTAAAACTTGAATCCTCATTTTGGGTTTGTCCTGTTCTGGATTAATTGATGTTTCATTTCACTATTAAAATTGAAGAACAAAAGAGAAGTTTTAATGAAAAACTGCACAAATTAAATTATCTTAAAAGGAAATTATGTGCAAAATTGGAGATTTTCGGGACAACTGTAGATTATCTGTGTTTCCGCATCTTTGCATGATTCATGCATCCCTGCATATGTGCTTATGTATTTAGAAAGAAGTATTGCGTAAACAATTGCGTGAATGAGGTTGTAAATGTGTGCTCTCATAATATTTTTGTTTTTAGGTAAAGTTTAGTGAACTCACATTAGATATGTTCCGGATGCTTCAAACATTGGAAAGAGAACCTCAAGAAGAAGCAACACAGCTTTTTGATGCATCTCCAGCACCAGGAAGAATACCTTTTGTAATATTTGTTTCATTTTGTATATACGTATAGATATGTCCAATTGATATTAAGGTGTAAAGTTGAATGAATGTAATGAATTCTATTTTCTTTTTTTTCTTTTCATGTTATGCATAAGAAACAAACCAATAAGTTCTTACACTTTCTTTATTCTCATTAGTCTCAGGTTAATCCCCTGCATTTGCTATTTAAGCTGCGTTTCTGTGGGTCTCTTTGCTTCAGTTGGATTTTTTTCATCTAAAAACTCACTCCTTTTGTATTGCAAAAGGGGTTCTGTGAAACCTCAACCCTGGAAAAAATAAAAAATGCATGTAGTACTAAAGGAATCTACATTGTTGTAGTTTAGAATGAAAAATATTTGCCGTATGGCATAGTTTTCTTTATGCAATACAGTAAAGCCCCGTAATACTGCGCCTCAGTATAACGCGGAATCGGATATAACACAGTTACTATCATGTCCCCCGACGTTTAAACCACCCTTTATTATTGCCATTTAAAGGTGATTCCTTTATTTAGCATTGTAAAGAAATCATGCCAATATCTCTTCCACATAAACAAATATTCCAGCCAAAGCACTCTCCCCATCCCCCCCACCCCACCCCAGTAACAGATATTAAGCCCCATTTTAAAGCCTGATGTACACCTGTTTCAAGCTTTTTCTGTCTTTCAACCTAGGGACACTTTTATTACTTGATTTTCAAATTGGGTGCAATCGCTCTTGCTCATTTCTCTTGACATGGGTGGAGTTCAAACTGTCAGGAAAGCTGTTGAGTTTAATGTAGGGTTCAATGCTTAACTATCTACCGTTTTCAGAACTTTAATTGTGACTGTGTAACTTCTAACGCTATGTGTTTCCTGCGAATGCTATAAAGCGTTCGTGCTTGTGTAACTTCTTTTATAGCGTTATATACCTTTGTATGGTACTACTGTGATATAATCCCCCCTTGGCGACATTCGAGCTAGCGCGCCAATTTGTAATGATTTTCGGTTGGCGATATCTTTTCGTTTACCCAGCGCCATCGATGTTGGCTGAGGTAAGGTGTGGCAACCCTGATTATGCAATGGGTGTTTTTAGAGTGTGATGGTTGGACCTTTAGAAAGTTCTCTTTAACTAATAGGTAGCTTTTTAGTAGTTAATTTCATCGTTAAAGTTTGTGGAGATATTTCCTGTTGATAAAGGAAGAATGTAAAGGGTTAAAGTGAATTAATTTAGTTCAATTGTTTTGTATTATGGCGAGATAAATGAATTCATATTAGTTTGTTAAGGCGCCATTTTTCGAATCTGACGGAAACGTGGTTTGTAGTTCGTGCTATCTGAAGTACGAAATTGTTTTGGTTGATAAGTGCATAAGTTTGGTTAATTGTGACTAAAAGCAAAGAAAAATAAAGTGGTAATTTTCGGACCATTTCGTCGTATTGGATTGTAAGTTTGATGCTATTTGGGATTAACATTGGAAAGCCAACTGGTTTAAAGTGAGTTCTTTATTTTTGTTAGTTTATTATCTGCTTATGTTATGTGTTTGTAAGGTTATAAAACAATGAATTTTCAATTGTTCTAAAATATTAGCTGTAGTAATTAGGGGCGTTGCTAGTTTTGATAAAGTGGGTTTCCGTTAGTTTAATGTAAAATGTATTTGAAGTTTTCCGTGCAATTGCGCGATATTTTTACTATGTTTTTCGTTGAATAATGCATGTCATTTTATGTAATGATAATTAATTGCAATAGTCATTATTGTGCATGAAATGCGTGTTCTTTCAACGAAGTGTTTTTATGGTATTTTTAATGTTGGTTTCCAATAGTTTAAGACAAAATGTACTTGAAGTGATGACCGTTATTAATTTTGTTGTCTAGTTTTTATGCTAGTTTTAGTGTAGGCTTCCAATAGATTGATGTAATATGTGCTTTAATTGATCAATGTTATATATTTTCTAATGGAGTCTCTTATTTTAAAATTCCCACAGCTTTAATAAACATTCGTTTTGCGTTGAATTGCGCGATATTTTAATTATGTTTTTCATTAAAGAGTGCATATCATTTTATTCAATAATGAATCATTGCAGTAGTTATTATTGGGCATAAATTGCGTGTTCTTTAAAGAAAGGGTTTTTATTCAACTTTGAGTGTTTGTAAAGTAAACAATTCTATTTTTCGAGTAATTATCGATCCGTTAATGTATTGAATTGCTGTTGAAAAATGCTGTACGTGCTTTACATAGTAGCGTTAATATTGTGTCTAAGATATAATTTGCAATTTTTGGTATTTTACTGTTTTTTAGTGATTTTTCTTGACATGTTTGCTATGTGTATGATGTAACATTGTTGGCGATATAATCATCGCCAAGAGTGTTGTATTGTGTTTGAAGTTGGCGACATAAAAATCTTGTTGTTGGCGACGGTTTCTTGGCGCCAACGAAAAAGTCGCCAAGGGGGGGGGGGTTATATCACAGTAGTTCCCTTTGTATTTTAGATTCTTTAAAAGTAAACATATTCTCCAGTCTGGAGTGAGTGTATAAAGGCTTAAAACATTGTTTCTTTGAAAAGTGCGTTCCTCCTCTTCCTCTCAAATATATTTTTTTCAAGAATCTCTCCCCCATTCATAATCCCATGTTGATAACTTAAGGAAATTTTTAAGCCCTCATTTTCTCAGAACACAATCGATCTCGTTGCAGTTGATATGGTTTTAGCTTAGGAGACCTCAAAGAGCAGAAAACTTTTATTTGAATAACCTATCACTCGATAGACTAACTGAAAGTTGAAAAGTGGCACGGCAATTACAGCAAATAAAATGGCAGCAAACTAGAAAAGAAACAATTTCACAATAGAAGAAAAGTTACGAATAATTGATAAAATTAAAAATGGTGCCAACAAGAGCGAGTATATTTCGTGAATATGTTCCATGATACAGTTTCACTATACTGCGGTTATGTTATAACGCAGGTGCCAAACATGTCCCCCGACACACGCATTTTAGTGGGGTTTTACTGTAATGAAAAACAAAATTTCGCTTCTGGTTAGCATAGTTATAAATACATTTTCCTTTTGAGTTTTGAATTACAGTAATTTGTTTTGCAAAAGTAACATTATTTGTTACAGTTAAATGATGCAAAATTTTTATTTATTTCATTAATATTTTTTTTGGAGTTAAAATTAGTAGTAGCAGTTCTAAAATATTAGGATATGCTCCAAAACATGTGTCCTTCTTAAAAACTACTTTCTTCAAACAGTATTACTGCTAAAATTGTGACTTAACCTGATACAAAACTGATAATTCTGATACAAAATGATCATTGATTTGATACAAAACCGCGAGTTCTCACAGAAAAAATTTAAGTTTACTTGATACAAAACTGGCATTTTTACTGATACAAAGTTGGTACAAAACTGGATATTTGAATTTCCACCAGTATAATTTGAACTATTTGAGTGGAAAAGGCAAAATGTTCATTGCAGAGAGGACAGTTCATTATCGTGGTTTGACCCATACATAATATATATAAAGTATATATATAGCATTCTCACAAAATTAGTTTCCTTTTCAAAAAGGGAATGGGAAACTCATGTAAAGGGACACTCTCAGAAACTTCTATGTATTTATCATATTGGCACTCACCCTTGGTTTGGCTGAGGGATAGGTTGTCCTCACTTCTTTGTGAACTACTTGTTCGCTCACCACCCAGCATAGCCTTTTGGGTCTTCTTATTTCAGTCTTCTCCAATAATAAAAAAAATGATAATTGATTTTTATGAGTTTAGGGATTTTTACATCCACTTTTTTGCTAAGAGGTTTCAATTCTTTTTGTCCTGAAAATTTGTTTATTTCTAAATTCAAAATAATTTTTAAAGCACGTATTTCAGAAAGTAATTTTTATGGTTTGTTTTTAAGTGATGCTAAAATCACATGCAATACGTAGGAGAAATATTTGTTCAGTAAAGTTAACTATTATAAAAATGGTACAATAAAGGAACATAGGCCTTTTTTTTTTTTGCTGATGCTCATTAAAGGTCTTTTTGCAATCTGCATTTTCATGCAGGATCCATTCTTGGTAGTACTTGGTAGTAGTTTCTTGTTGGGTCGTTTTTTGTGATTGGGACATGGGAATGGTCAGTGGCATTGAAAAGAAAAAAAAACAAATCCCCAAGCAGAAGATCTAAGAAAAGTCCAAAGAACAACATATATATGCCCTTTTAGAGAGAAATTTCCTGGCTGAAGATTCGTTTTTCTAGGGTCACACTAATATGTATATATGTGTCTGTGCATATTAACTGTTATTTATTTTACAGCAACCAGACAATGGAGATCAAAGACCGGCAAAACGTGAAAATCCTCATAAGTACCTTTTGTATAAGCCTAACATTAGTCAATTGATTGTATTTTTGAGTTCTGGTTTCAAAGAGTTGCCTCCTAATGGTGTTTTGCTTTTGTATATGTCTGCAGATGGATGTTTTACCAATGTGAAACATCCGGATGATGGTGAGTGCAGTCTTCCATGTCATTTTAGTTTAATGTTTTCTTTTATTTTTGCCCAAAATATGAATAAAATATTTAAGGTAAATTAAAATCATTACTGTTAGAAATTTATCAAATGTTGAATTGAACCCTTAAAGGCAGCAAATTGCTTTTGGCATCAACTTATAATTTTTGTAGTTTTGCATCAGCTTATAATTTTAACTTATTTTATTAGTGAATTTAGGCAGCATATACATCTGTGTGTGTAACACATTGATGTTTTCTAATTATGTTTAAAAAATGTAATAATAAATAATTACTATGAAAAAATTACATACAAAAGAAGAAAATTTATGATAGGCTGATCTTTAATAAATACTAGCAATTTTGGCAAAAATGTAAATGAGCAGAGTAGTTTAATTATTATGTAAGAAATTCTCTTAAATCTGCTGGGTACACATTGAATTAAAGAATAAATATCTAAAACTAATGGGGTTCATCACACAAAACTGACACCATGAAACTACACTCTTTTGCTGAAAGGGGGGAAAGTAATGTAAACTTGTCTACTAACTTTTTTGCTCAAAAATTATCCTAATTACTCTTTACTGAATTGGGAATTTAGTCGAGAAAAAGCTCTTAAGTATATTCTGAAATGATGACAAAGTTATTAATTTCATGTTAATAGAAGAACAGGTTATGTCTGATTAATTTTGATTGTTGCCAACAAAAGAACTGCTGGTGCAAATTTTACATCTGTGAATAAAAGCTGATTGAAGTCTAATTTTGAAGAAGTTCCAAATATGAAGAAATTTATCTGGGGTTTCATATATGGGTCATAAACAGATTCATAAATACATACAGATACATTTTTGATGTTGTAAATGAATTGTCATGAAAGTCAAATGTTACATTTATTTTTCTTCTTATTATATTTTCCCCCCCATTAAAGGTTATGATTATGGTGGTATAGCAACCAACAGTAAACGCGAGCCAGATCATATAAATAAAAGAAATGTCCAGTTAAAAGACATACATTGGTAAATATATTTAATTTTATTTTAACTTATCAAAATGCTATACACACATTTATGATTGTTTGAAAACTGATGCAATGCAATACGTGATGAAAAAGTATGACAAAGGTTGACATTTGTAAAATATAGTAGCTTAATTTATGTTTTTTGATAATAATAAACTTTTTCCTTCCATAAGTTATCGCAACCTTATCTAATTTTATCAAAATCTTCATGTTCTATTACAATATCAGTCAATGTGTTTCTAACTTATAAAGCTGATTGATTCACTGATAAAAATTCAGATTTCTTTTACAAAGTAAATTTTTCTTGTTTTAAAATTCAAAATATAATGGAAAGTAATCATATGAACTTCAAACAAATGTAGGTCCAATTGCTAAGTCGCATTAAGCTCTGTTCACCTAATCCTATTGGTGCCAATTAGAATTATGATGTTTAAGAGGACATAAAAGACCAAATTTTAAAAGATATCAAAAGCAACTCAAATAGCATATTTTATCATCTTTAAAAATAATAAGGGTTAAATGGTACTTGTTATTTCAAGTTATGTTAAAATTGTTTTTCTTTTGATATATTTTGCTGGAGGAAGTGAAGTTCAAAAGAGTAATTTTTCAATTTAAATGTTATTTTTGCGTCCCTGTTCATGTTTACAGTTGCATTTTAAAAAATGGCATAAAATATTTTCATTATTGTTCCCCCCTCCATCAGTTTGTATCCAGGAGATTTATATCCTTTGACAAGGAAGCCTCTTTTCGTTATTGTTGACAGCGATAATAGTCATGCATTTCAGTACATCCCTCGCTATTTTGGACAACCAGTTTTAGTTTTGATGTCCCCAGAAGATATTCCTCCATGCTTTCATGGTATGTATGTATCATTTTTAAAAGTTTTATTTTGTGTTTATTCATTAATAATTGGTCATTGGTTCATTTTAAAACACTTTCTCTCTTTCCAGTAAAAGATTTATTTTAAATTTGAATTTCTTGATTGTCTTTGTAACTGTTGATAATGTATTAAAATTCAAGGACCAGTTTTGGGGGCAAGATTCCTTCTTGCTTAGGAAACGTTATTGTTGAAAAGCAGGGTATGAATGTATGTACGAAAAAACTGATCATTTCTAGTTTTTTGTATTCATATTGTATGTTAGATCAGTGTACTTTCTACTTTTTAAAGCCTAGCACCTGATTTTTTTAACTTTCTGTAAAATTTTAAACTTGTTCTGAAATGAGTCCTGGAGCAACATTAACCTTGTTTTTTGTCCTTAAGTTTTGGCTTAGGTGTAAAAAAGCATACTTCAAATTTTAGTTGATTTTGTCTTCTATGTGTTGCTTCTTGACTTCACCAAAAAAGAAAATCTTTTGCAAAAATAATGTAATTCTTATACTTTATATGATATTCTTTTATGCCTTGTGTTACAGATCAGCAGCATAAAGGCAATCTCTTCACTTTGTTCCTGCATAGTCCATTAACTGCAGTGTGTTTCATATGCAATATAACTGACATTCCCTTCAGTTTGTGGGAGAAAAGCCAGAGCCATATTGATCGCTTTATGTCAGAAGCTAGTAGATTGCTAATTAAATGTCGCAATATTGGTAAGTACTATTATTAACATTAGCATTATTTCTTATATCTCTTACAATATATATATGCATGTTATACACTTTAGGCTCGTTTTCTGGAAAAATGTTAAGATTTTAATTGGGTTTTCATTTTTGATTAGAACTGGGATTTGTTTCCCCTGAAAATGCTATAAATATTCAGTTATTATTTGGTGCTTTGTTTTCAAGATTGAATTGTTCAGCCAGTAATCCTCTTTTTGAATTTGAGAACTTAGTATTTAACTTAAAAATTTAAAGTAGAGAATTTAGCTTGGCATAAAATTGAAAGAATTAAGATACAAAAAACAGTCATTGTTATGGAAAAGATTCTAAACAAGTTTTAAAAAATCTTTCCTTTTCTATTAAAATTTTTCATAAGCTTAAGGTTTTTATGGCAACTATTCGCGATTAAAATCAACATTGGGTGACTGTTGCAACTATTTTAATAAAAATGTTCTTAGAAACAACTATTTTTCCCACAATGGCAACTATTTTCTTGAAAAAGACTACAGTTCTCAACAAAACCCTGATGGCTGAAACTTCCTTTTTTTATTTCCTAATTGCTAAACTAAGTTTTTGCTGCTTTTTTTTTTTTTAGTGTGTGTGTGCTAATCAGATGGAATGCTAGTAGAGTGAGTTATTATATTCTGGTCATACAATGAACGTTCGATATTTTTCATGTTTTAATGCTAGAATTTTAGAAATTTCCTGCAAATACTGAAAAATCTGAAAAAACTTTCATTGCTTTTTATGCTCCAAATTTCCTATGATTCTTATCAATATTTATCATCCTAGCGATGCAATTTATTCGCTGTTTTTATTATTTTGAGGCCTTTGCTTTAAAATATGCCATTTTTTTGCATTTACTATGAGGATCAGAGTTTTTTTTATTGTGGTATATTAGTATACGCTTTGTTAAAAGGCAAATAAATAAAATTTCTCTGAATTTTGAAGTTCTGTGCTATTTAAGAGTGAGTTTTAAACAACAAAAAGTTAAGTGGTGAAATGCAAGTTTAATATAAATTTTTCTTCAGTTATATTAATTCTTGGTATTTATGCATAATATGTCCAATCAATTTTATGAAAGGAAATATCAAATGAAATTGATAAAAATTACTTTGCATTTGAAAAGCCAGAAAATAAAGGTATGATAATGCACAAGTTGCTGCTTCCTCATAACAGTAATCACTTTAAAGAAAACAGAGTTTTTTTCTATCGCGGTATATTATTATACGCTTTCTGAAAAGGCAAATAAATAAAATTTCTCTCAATTTTTTTTTTTTAAAGTTCTGTGCTATTTAAGAGCGAGTTTTAAACAACAAAAAGTTAAGTGCTGAAATGCAAGTTTAATTTAAATTTTGCTTCAATTATATTAAAAATGGTTGCTCTGAAGTGCTACTGTATTTTAAGCTGTACGCAATATATTTTTGTGAAATATACTAATATTTATGAAAGCAGTCCTTTGTGTAATATAGGTTAATTTTATAATGTTTTTCAAAATAACTTTTGATTCCTCCCTGTCCTTCCAAATTTGAGACTTTTGAAAGGAATCATTTTACTTTAACAATATAAAAAGTTTAATAATATAAAACAAAAATTATTTTTGCTTCTGCTACTTTTTTAATTATTTATCTATTTAGATCCTGCCTTTCTTCAGTTTTATGGTGATGATTTCCTGAGGTTGCTAATTCTGCGATTTATCTTCTGTCGAGTTGTTTTAAAACTTCATAGAATGTTTATGGTATGTTTTTATTGTTTAAAAAATTCTTACATTTAAGAAAGCATGTATGCACAACTTACTATCGATTCTCTGGTCATGAATTTAAGGGAAAGCTCAAAATTTGCTTAGTTCTTCCACAATTGAGGATATTCAATTTCTTGTTCAGCATAACATCCCACACTATGTGCTGTTCCGTAGCAAAAATGTCAATGTCAAAAGAATTTTTCAATTGCTAAATTGTTTTGTCTGTCATAAAAATGCTGTTACAACTATTATTTAGTTATCTACATATTTAAAAAGAAGAAGAAGTGATCTTTCAGATGGAAATATAATCCTTATGACATTTCAATCTTAAGTTTTTTTTTAATACCAGAGGAGCCAAATCCTTCAGACCTAAGGGAGAAATATAATCTAAGATATCCCAATTGCAGTGTGTTAACCTCTTAACTGCCTGTAAAATCTGCTTCAAGTCACTCATGGGTGCCCCCTATTTTTGCACAGCTTCGTGATGAGGCAGTGTTTCATGAGAAATGCAGGCACACACTTTGCTTATTATGAAAATCTTTATTGTTAAAGAAAAAATTAAAATACTGAATATTTTAAAAAATAAAATTTAGTACTTATGTTTTTCAATATACAGTGTAATGCAGCACATTTCTACTTAAAAGGATGGTATTTTTTACGCTGTAAAATATTCCCGCAGCAGTTAATGCATCAAATGCTCGGATCTTATATATATGGTAGTGAAGGGATTGCTGCATGTTCTTACATACTCGTTGTCTCCGAGATGACTCCCATTAAAAGCATAGTAAGAACCACCTTGTGGTTAAAAGTTTACTGACAATCTACTCTTAAACAGAGCAGCTCGGAGGGGGGCAATCTTGGTCTTGGAAGTAGTAGGATGAAACTAATCAAAGTGTTCTGGTATACATTATTAAGTTAGTGTAACAAATCTGCATTTGAATCTGTATTTGTTACATACTGAATGATCGGTATTCAATTTTGAAATTCTTCAAAAAATCTGTCAATAACTGGTCAATCAAAAGAACTAATTGATTACTCAGCAAACTTGATGTTTGAGAAATTTTTTCTTATGTTTTTGAATGAACTTCATTCAGTTCCGCCTCAGCCATGTAAATATACACTGGGATATTTTCATCTAGTCTCTTACATAAGCTTACTGGACGCTGCCAATACCCTCAATAATGACTAAGGTAGGGATTCAACTGAAACACTTGTCTACTGTCTTACCCTTTTCAATCAAAAGCTTCAATCAAAATCATTGAATCCGCATTCAGCTGAAACACGTAGATCATTTCGTGCCACCGTGACCAACTCGATTGTTTTCATTCGACCATTTTGACAATTCGACTGATTTCCATACATTAATGGCGGACATTTTGGCGGTCAGAGGTTGCAGAATGCAAAGAGTTCCGTGATATTTGCAAATCCGAAACAATCCATTACATTTGAGTGAATGAGAATTTATTCAAAGATATCACTTAGATAGACATTTCTATTTTTGTACTATAAACTGGAAGGAAAACTGCCACACAAAACGTCAGCCTATCCCGTAAAGTTACTGGCAGTTTTTCATTTTTGTTAATATATAAGATAATTAAATGCTGAATAAATATAAATAAATAAGTAAATAAAGCTGTAACTTAACAATTATCAATCATGTTAATAAATTCTAAATACTTGAATTTCAAGGGACCATTTTTTAACTGTAATGCAATCAAGTAATTATTGTGGACAGTGCTTTTAAAAGGTCAATACTTTTGTCAACAGAAGTACACACGACATATGAGGCACTTAGAAACAAAGGGATGTAAGTGACAAAATTGAGAATTTGGAGATAACTAGTGCAAATGATAGAGGAAATATCTGTATGTTTTGTGGCAAAGAGATATTAGTAGTAAACCCAACAAATTCTGCTGTATAGCATATTTTAGAAAAACTACTAAATGAATGCTTCATTCTGCTTAGAGACAAAGGGATGCAAGTGCACTTACATCCGCTTTCCTGTTAACAAAAATTTGTTTCATGTTTCATTTACAGTAGAGATCTGATTATCGGGACTGGTCGGGACCGAGGTAGATCCGGTGAAAGAAAAATCCGGATAATTGGATTGATAACTTTAAAGCACAAATAGGGCTAGGTTCTTTAGGCAGCTTCCCTTCACACATTTTCCGGGCGTAGAACTGGCACTTGCAGTAACGCAGATTTTATCACGTTACGGATGGTGTGTTTAGAAGTTATTTTTTCCTTTTTTTTCTTTATTTTTAGTATTTACAAAAAATAATACTGAAGTAATACTATACATAAAAATGATTCATACACTGTACTGACTGAATAAAAAACTCATTGTGATGTAAAATAACTATTGATAGTCTTCTGCTATATAGATGATATTCTCTTTTCATCGTTTTCCTTTCAGCGCTGCCTTCTTGTTTGTAAAAAACTGATACGAAGTTTAAATTTTCATTGCTGTTTTTTTTAATATGATACAGTTGTTCTGCCGATGCCATACTCAAGGGCTATATTGTTTCCGTTTTCTCCTCTTTTTCAGTCTTTTAACAATTTCTATTCTTTTGGTTTACAGATAACACTACTTTTTGGGCTTCCCAGACATGTTTAAAAAACACCTTCCACACTTACAGCTCATAATTGGAAAAATGGGTTCCTTTAGCTTTGTGTAACACACGCGTGTGGACAATATGGAATCACGTGATCATTTTGCGAGTTGCAGTCTACCTTGTAGTCAAAAGAGTTTTTCAACAACTGTTCCTGGAAATTTATTTAAGCAATGATAATTTAACTTGACCCCTTGACCGTGACTGCAGTACTTCAACTATTTTTCTTCTGTTAGCTTTAATACTTTATTTTCGCTCCAATTCCTCTAAAAGAAATCTTACTCCTTTTATTCAATTCCTTTTACTCCTCATGCTAATTTCAACTGAATAAAACATACCTGAGCAGAGGGGAGAGGGAATTCCTGTTTTTTGGTACATCAAAAGGCAAAGAAAGCAGGTTTTTCGGCCCCTATTAGAGAGTCTAAAAGTCAGGGTTTTCACGTTTTTTTTTTTTTTTTCTTTTTTTTTTTGCAGAGTATAGAAAAAAAAAAAAACACTTGGTCCCTGACCAAGCCGGTTGACGATCTATTTACGGGGGGGGGGGGGGGAGAATGATAATTTGTTATTGAAAAAAAACATAAAGTCATTAAATCATCTGCAGGCATTTTTTTTCTTTGCCCAGGTTTTATTTTTTTTAATTAAATTATTCTAAATGTGTGATAAAGTTATTTCCCAGCCTGCTGCTATTCGCCATTCGTAAAAACTGATTACTGGGAGCAAATATAAAATATAATTGAATGCATTTAATAAGCAAACAAAGGTATAGACTCTCCTCTAAGAAGATACAATTCAATAAGAATTAAAACTATTACCTTTGGAATATTCACTACATATTATAAGCAACAGTATCGAGGAAAATTGCCAGAGTGACAAAGGCACTTGTTGATGTTTTTTCAGAATACGATCATCCCCCACCCCCTCATTAGGTCTCGAGGCCTCTTTTTGATAATATCTACTAATATTTTTTATTCATGGCTCGTGTATTAAGAAAACAACACAGGGAACAGCAGAGCAAAACAAACGGATCATACCAAAACAATAAATAAAACACCAAAAGATAAGGTTAGAGTTAAAATAGCTCCCTCATTCAATTTTGTCATTGGTCAGCTTAAAGTTCCGGTCATGTGACGAAACGCTGAGTGAGTAAAGCATTCGATAACAACCCTACACATTTTGATCGAAGTACTGGAAACAAGTTTAATGCCAATAATCGATCAGTTTGAAAAACAGTCAAATTTGAGTTGAAGATTTGATCATTTTGGATTTGATAAACACGTTTCAGTTGAATCTAGGCATAAATCTCACACAATGTGCAGGGTTCTTGTAAATTACAAAGCTGCCACATTAATGAATGACACAAGCTTATTATTTAAAATTTCCCTGTATTTAACTTCTTACTAAATTTAATTAAGAATGAACTTTCTTTAAATCATTTTCTCTTATTTAGAAAAGTAAAACTGTAAAGTTTTTCTTTCTTTCTTCCCTCTCTCAGCATACTAGTTATTTAATAATGACAAAATGGACATTGACCTTGTATTACTTGTTTTTTATAAATATAGTACAGCCTCTAAAATCTGGGTTCCTTAAATCTAGAATGCTTTTAAATGATGATGATGTCGATAAAAGCAAGTTGGTATGTGTGTTGAAAATGAAAATAGATTAGCGGAAAAAAATACCAAGACATACAACAAAACTTGGAAGTGTGAAATGTTAGTTCAAAATATAAAATTAGGGCTTCGTAGGATTAGAAAAAAATCATTATGAATTAAGCCTGAGCTGAGGCATCTGACATTAACTGAAATGTTTTAATTGTAATGTAAATACGTACATATTATGTATTCATGAATGTTTCAGAATTTAACCTATTTTGCACAAGATGCTTTAAATTTTGTTTTCAGCTTTTTTTTTTTAACCACAAGTTTATTTAATTTAGGAGGAAAAAATGAAATATCTCTAACTCTGGTAGTGCAGTATCATGATTGAATCTAGATTTTATAGGTTGTACTACCTTTTTATCTGAATAAATCACTTTCTAATTCTATGCTTATTTCTATTTTCTTTTAAAGAATAATAACTTTTCACCTCGGTCACATCCTCCATTATCAGAAACTGAAATTTTAGAACAACCAAGTTTAAAGAAAGCAATTCTCGAACTAGTGAGTGTTCTAGATGTGCGGAATATGTTTAGTGAAGTTGAAGAAACCGACTGACAAGTAATAAAGTTCATCCTTGCTTGAGGCTCAAACTTGTCTAATCTACCTGTTCTAAATGTTTTTGAGAAAGTACCAAAGTGTTCATAAATTGTTTTAATTAGATGGTGTGTAATACTGAATTTCTTTTTTTCCCCACAGGAATGTTTAAATATAGTAAAATGCTCAATAGATCCATTTATTTATTTTTTTAATTCTAATTTGTTGTATTTTCAAAATAGTTCCTTATTGCTCCTTTGTTTAAGAAAACATTTAAATGTTCCTATCTAATTAAACATTCAACTCTTTCACTACCACCATGTTATAAATCGCATAAAGTTTCAAATTGCCCTATAGGATAAATATGAAGGTCCAACTTTTATTCCTTAGCAACACTAACAATTCATTGTAATTTCTCCCCAACTGATGGCAGCAGAGTCCTTTCCTAGCATGATCGTGCATTTGTAGTCAAATTTTCAGTTCCACTGTGGCTTGTGTGTCCCTCTAAAACTAGTCACTAGGACACATATGTCCCACTGACTCCCCTTATCCCATGCTGGTGATACATTTTTTATTTTTTTCAGCACATCATCAATATTTTTATTGTACCTTATTTACTCATGTATAATTCCAATTTTTGGGATAAAAATTCAACTCAAAGGCAGGAATGCTTATACACAGGTCAAAATATTTCAAAATTTAATCTACATTCTAAAGATCTAACATATGATAACAAGATTAGGATATAATGTATTAGGTTTTTGTATGTAAAAGGCAAAAGGTTACATAGAAGACTATATACAAAAAAACATATAACTAATATTCCATTATTCTAATACAATGCATTGTTGGATCATCAAAAAAAGTTTCACATTCACTCACAGTCTTGTTTTCAAGCAGTCCACCTTGTTTTTTGCTCCATGTAGTTTTGAACCAGTCACGCAATATTTTTTCGTCTTCCTGACTGGCTTCTTTAAGGAGTGTTTTGCAGATGCTTCAATTTTCAAAGTTGTGGGTTGGGCTTATACATGTGTTGGTCATTTTTGAAAGATATTTTGTGGTAAAATTGGGGGGTGAACTTATACACACATACAAAGGTTAGTTGATTTATTAATGTACTTATTTTGTTTTTTCTCAGATAAAAAATATTGGTAGTGAAAGGGTTAAAGATTGTTTTCTGTAGAAGCCTTTATTGTAAATTTTTACTTTTTAGTCCTAATAAGTTTGATGTTTACATGCATATCAATGAAAATTTATATATTTAATAAATACATAATAGATCTTCTATGTGCATACTTTTGTTGTTACGATGCATATTCAAGCATCAATCTTTAACCATTACAAATGTTTTTGAAATTTTTAATTTTTATTTGTGTGTGCTAATAGTTTTCTAGTATGGCATTTAATCGTTTCCTTTAATCATTCAAAAACTGACCTGTTATAGACAGAAACTTACTTTTCCCTCTAAAATGTACATATAAGGTTTTTTTAACTAATTTATTATTTGTTGCAAAGAAGTGCAATTTGTCCTTAAACTTCTTCATTTTTCTATTTGAACTTGCTTTTACAATTCATTTAATTTGAATCTAACTACTCCAAAAGAAAAAAAAGAACAGAAACACATTTATTATTTGTTTCCCCCTGATATGTATCATTTTCAGCATAAGGTTTTAAAGATTTTTTTTGTAAAATAATTAAGTATAAATTTTTTTAAAAATAAATAAATAAAAAAAATTTGCTGATTTTTTTTTTTTTTTTTTTTTTTACTGTGTACGTTTTATTTTATAATTAATTTTTGACTCTGACTTTTTTTCTTTTTTTATGTGAAAAAATTAGTCTTATAATGATTTTACTAAATGCACTTTTAATTCTTTCCTTGCAAAGCGTAACACATCTTAGAAGTGTCTGCCCATTTCCGCCATTTCCACTTCCTTGAAAAAGGGTTGTTATTTTCGCTGAATTATATTGGGATGCAAACTCCGGTTTTCAATAGAAATTGCATCGTATTCAAGAAATACCGACAAACTTTGTAAAGTAGCAATAACTACTTTACTCCATTAAATAATGATTTTAGCTTATTTAGTCCTCTTTTCAAAAAATATTTTTGATAAATTTACCTATAAATGAAACAATACTATATATAGTAAATGTAACTTCACACGCATTAGTCCTAGGGAAGGCATTAAGTTTAGGTTACACATTAGTTCTGGAGGTGGATACCTTACTTTTCCATTTTTTGGTTGTTTCCATGCAGCATCCAATCTCCATATATTTGTTGTATACTACCATTCAATGGTTTGTTGACGGTAGTATACAACACATCCCACAGTTAAAGGTACAGATGCTGCAATTCTACTTTGGCTTTCTTCATCCAAAAGTAAAAACTGGAACCATTGTTCATTTCTAAGTTGTTATGTGAGAACACAATATCCTTCGCACCTACTTTTGTCTTATACCTGTGT
This sequence comes from Octonoba sinensis, assembly GCA_038502835.1. Taxonomy (NCBI): domain Eukaryota; kingdom Metazoa; phylum Arthropoda; class Arachnida; order Araneae; family Uloboridae; genus Octonoba; species Octonoba sinensis. Next base: position 102,789,462 of record CM076602.1, on the reverse strand, counting down.
TGTATATCTAGAATAGTATTGGGTCCCTTTGAAAACAAGAGTGCATTAGAAAGAAATAAAAGCCGAATTCAGTAATGATCTCAGTTCTTCATAAATTTTAGAAATCAGCTCTTCTTTCTTGGCGCATATTGTTGGCACAAACTTTTTATTATTTTTACAATTATTATTGCTCGTGGTAACACCAGGTTCATAGATATGCAATTTTATTGCAATGCACCATTATAATTTGCTTTTATATTGAATTGGCCCTTTTCACCTTTTTCTTGTCACTTATTTTCCCCCATAAATACACACCTATATGGTATTTTCTCCTACTTGAAGTGCATCATCTTGATATGTTTTATATGACCATTTGTTTTCAATAAGTTATTTTGACACATTCTCATGTGTTTATGTTTCATGATTAAATATACTAACTGTATTCAAAGATTTTTTTTGAAAAATAAATGATTTTCTATGTGGAGTGTAACTTGTAAAGTGAAGTTCCCAAATAAATTTGATTACCTACAAAGATTTCCAAACAGTTTAGAAAACAGGGACTTGAAGTTCAGATCCATCTGAAGTTAACACCTGTGTACCTAATCTAAGAAGTTTTAATGGTGGAAATGGGAATTTTTTTCATTTTGTAAAAGTAATAACTTTGGAACCTGTAGCAATTGATTTCAGCTAGTTTTGCAATACTATGAGGCACAATCAAACCTTACAAAGACATGTGATCAGAAAATCATTTTATGTATGGGTGACAACATTCCAATTCTTAGTGTTAGAACTTTTTTCTTTCTTTCTTTGTTTCTAGCATAGGAATAATTCATTTGACAATATCACCTTTTAACATTCATGTATTTTTCCCCCTCCTTTCTTTTTTTTTTTTTTTTTTTTCATTTTAGTAATGCTGTTCCCTTTATAGTCCAGCATCAATAGTTTTTTCTCATCTTTGTGATAAAACGATCTTATTATTTATAGTGTAAAACTCCAAGGGTTAGGTGCCATATAAAAATTTGAATTGTTTTATGTATGTTAAGAAATTTATTGTGATCTAGTCTTTATCTTACATTGCCTGTGTTAGTCTTTGTTGATATGCAAAATGTAGAAAAAGTTTTATTTTGTTGTCTAGTGTATTAAATTAATGTCATATATATATTGTGCCATGTAGAAACTATTATCAAGTATTTTGTTTTCTGATCTAAAAGATTAAGATTCGAAATGCATGCAAAATAAGAGTTTTTAAAAACATAAAAACGACACTTTTTGCGAACTGTAACATTAAAATATGTTGCATGTTGCTTTCATTTGATAGATCATATTTTGTGTTTGAAGGGAATTAGCACATAATATCTAAATGGTACTTGGAATCAGTATAGTAAAAAGTTTAACTTTCATTCGTGCTTTATAACAGAATAACAACACAAAAATAAAAATCAACTTGCAACATAGAGCATAATACAAGTTCGAAGTTTAACCTTTAGTTTACCTTTTAAACACGTAGCTTCAAATATATATACATATATATATATATATATATGTCTGTCTGTGTGTATATTATTGATCTCTTTAGGTAATACATTATGTAGTTTCCTTTATTCATCTGCAGTGCAGCATCATAATTCTAAAAACAAATTCTTAAGCTACTAAATTTCAATTGTTCCTCGGGGGGGGGGGGGAGGGGGGGATAACATGATTCCTCCAGACTCTTCCTGTAATTACAAAGTAGTAAGAAGCCTTAAGTAAGGAAGGACTTTAAATATATATTATCTGTACATGTCATATCACTATTTAAATACTGTTCCTCCTGTTTGAAATATAAAATAAATTTTGCTATGTCAAATAATCTACTTAAAAAAATCATCATCCACTGATATATCGCACTAAATGTTTAATTTTGCACTGATAAATTTTTGAGTGCGTATCTTCTGAAATAAGGGGAAAAATTAATTTGAGGTTTTTTTTTTCAATTTTTATTTATGACTTACATGCAAAATTTTAATGTTTATCTTGATGATGAGTTATGTTATTACGACTTTTTTTTTTTTGTAAACTTTGTGTTTTTACCTTTGTAGAAATTGTCAGTATCTCTATACTGCAAAAGTTGGTGGCCAATAAAAAGTGTTATCTGTATATGAAACCTGTTAAGTATTTAGCGCCAAATGCGCCATCCCGTTCCGCTCGGCGCATCGCGAAGGAGGGACCCCCCTTTGGGTTGCCGATCATTCGCCCCCGGAGTCGGGCAATCGCAGCCAGAACTCGGCAGAATGTAGTTATCAATTGTCCATTCATCTTATGTTAATTAAATAAAGGCTGTGAGTCACTAGTATGAGTTATCTAATGTTCACAAGGACCGGCACAAACTCCTAATACAGTCCACTCGCGCATCACGCATTTTACAAAACCCTTTAGAAACTTGGCATAAGCTCAAAACTGCCTAGAATGAGTGTGTTTCATCTCTACAAGTTCTACTTTAGACACATTTTCTATGTGAGATTTCTTTAAAAATTCAAGCCAGTTCATAGTTTGTAGGTATATAAATAATTCATGTAAAAAGTATTTGCTTGCACATGTAATTGACAGTATAAAATCAGTATCTCTAATGTAAAATGGCTATTCAAATGCACCTTATTTGTCTCATGAACTACTGTCCTGTAAAATACTTCATTTTATATTTTGATACTTTATATAAATTTATTTTTTGCATTCTTGTGCTGTGATATTGTATTCCGTGTATATATCCTCTAGAGAAGGCATTGGATATCTGGTATCCGGCCATTTTTTGAATATCTGGGAATGATTTGGCCACTGCACAAAAGATCCTTATAGTCGCCTTGTAAAAATTTAATTTTTAAACTTCAGTTAATTAGCATATTTTGAAAATATATAAATTAAAAACTTACTATGTATTTGGGAGCTGTAGGATGCTTAAAAGTATGTATAGAATTTACAGGTTTCTAGCTATATAGCTGGATATTCAGTATGGATCCGTCAGACAAGGGGCACCAGATATCCGATGTCGGGAAGAAATCCACCTGGTGTATCCTTCCAGGGATTGCACCAGAGGAAATTCTAGTCCGTTTTCGGAACCTTCAAAATACCAATTAATCAAAACAAACCCATCACAAAATTCCAATCAATCAAAACAACTCTTCACAAAATTCCGAGTTACTTCCCAAAAATTATTTGCTTTTTCACAAAAATCTTTTTAAAGCTCACAAAAACGGGACACTTAAAAATACTGTATTGATCTACTACTTGCCCTTGGTGCTCTACTGTATATATATATATGTATACATACAGTAAATCCCTTCCTAATGGACCCTCTTCTTAGACGGACAGTTTTTAATTCCCCAGCAGCAAAATATTTAACTTAAAAGAAACCCTATTTTGCCAACACCTCTCTTTTACGGACAAACATTTTTGTCCTGCTAATGTCCTCTACAGAAAAGTTTTACTGTATGTATATACATAAAATGAAAAAAAAAAACAGCTTTATATTATATGCTAGACGAATCGTTTAAAAAAATTTATTAACTTTTTTTTTTGTTAGTTGTATTTTACATCATTCATTTAATAATGCTTGTGTTAATTCATTCCATGTGAGAATGGAATAAACATAACATTGATTTTGACAGAACTATTTCCCTGCGTTCAATTTTTATGCATTTCGTGTCAAATACTTCCCTTTTATTTAGGTATAAAAACAAAGTTTTCTCGGAATTTTAAATCATTAAAAAGAAAAATGCCAGATTTTTCAGTTCAGGATGAAAGAAGGTATATTTTAGTTCAATTTTATTCTCCTCCATGATAGAGAAAGTATTTGTAAAACTTATTAATTCACCTGAAAGCTTTTTTTTGCTGATGCTTGTGATTTATTTATTCATTTATTTTTTGTAATTGTCTCTTTGAGAAATAATAGATTTTATAATGGTTGAAATACATGCATTGCTTTGCCAACTATTTATTTTTATGATAAATTAATTAAATAAAAAAAGTATAAAATGTTTCGGTACTTATCGGTTATATACCCTAGGGGTTTTTTTTTCTCAGCAAACATGGCCAAATGAAATATATAAAAAGTAATGTTATATGCATGTATATATATTAGATTTAATAATATTTTAATAGCATGTTGGCCATATTTCTAAGGGCTTCGCCAATGTAGGGCAATAAGTAACAATGTTTCTTCACCATTTATTGAAATTGAAACTGAGCATAGTTAAATTCAAAATAGGTTTGACCTCTCTATTATTAATAACTGAATAATAATGTGGTATTTAAGCAATATATTGTATATGTAATATGTTTATGTACAAATATTAAAACTTCTTTCTATATATGTTAATCAAAATTTATGTTAAAATATGTTATTGCTTATATTATTTATTTTTCTATCTATTGTTATGTATTTGAATAACCATTGGCTGTGTTCAAATATGTTATATTGCAATTTTTTAACTTAGTCATTTAAAAAGTGTAGCACATAATATTTATACTTAGATTTTAACTTTTGAATACTTTTGCATTTTCCAACATTATTGCAAGTTAAATGTGGAAATCTAAATTGCAAAAGCTGAATTGAAATCAAGTGAAGTTTGAAAAGTAAGAAATATCTTTATATATATATATATATATATATAAAATCAATAAAAGTTCACAATTTGGTTTCATTTTTTGTATGAGAATATGAATAGTATGCTTAAATGATTTTGTATTACATAATTTGTGTGCGTGTGTGTGCTTGGAAAATTATTTTGTAGTTTAGGTTAGGTTTACTAATATTACTAATTAATAAATAAAGACAAAAACTGCTCCAGAGCCAGATTGAATTATTGATCAAGTTAAATCCTTATATTATTTATTTGTGTAAAGTACACTTAACATAAAACATGATTATATTAATTCAAAAATAAGATGACTTTTTAAAGCCATAACTTAAACATTAAAATATTCAGAGAATCTTAATTTATAAATTTATAACAATCTAAAATACATAATTAAGGAATTTTCAATGAAAATATGAGCAGACTATTAAATTTTTCTACATTTGTTGTTATATTGACAACTCTGTTATAATGTCAAGAAATTCTAGTCCCTTTCTTCCCTCCTGAGCAGTTAATAATAATTGTCTATAACTTTTCCTGGCTGTGGTGTCATAAATATTCTGGGCCCTTGAATGATACCCCCCACAGTCTCAGCTTGAGGGGAGGCGATCTTAACTGTAGTCTTTTTGAATTTGAAATTTTGCTCTAATACTTAGACTGTAATTCTCATTCCATCGACTGTGAGTTCAATGAAATAAGAATTGCTTAAAAGCCTGGTGATGCCTCACCTAAGTTTTCTAGAAATATTTATGTATGCATGCATGCTCGAACAATCCAAACATACTATGCTTTTTTTTTTCCTTTCTTTTCTACATATAGTGAATGTGTTGTGATCCAAGTAATTGTTTGGCTTATATCGATAATAGACAACTGTTATTGTTGACGCTAACAGAATTCATTATATTAATCATAGCAAATATATTTTTACCCTATTTATTCATACTTTTTATAACTTTTTAAAGTGCATTATTTCAGTGCCTGCTGTGTTTGAAGTTTTCAATAAATATTTTGTAGAATGTTTAATTTTAACATATTTTTTGTAAAAATATTGAATTTATTTCTGAACATTTTTGAGTCTTATACCATAGTTGTCAAACAAAACAAAGTGTAATCACGTAAATTTGTTTTTTAAATGCTTTATGTGTAATGAAAACGGTTATTTTTCAAAATTATTGTTCTTCTTCAGATTCACTAAAAATTCCAATGGACATTATTTGAAGTAGAAAAATAATATGCACATATACATTATTGTAAATATTGTACATACTTTATTTTTTGATGTTTCCTATATATATCTAAATATTTTCTTCTTAATAGTATTTATCTAAGCTGTTTATTTTGGTTTGCATCTATCCGATTTTATCTTACGTGTTTTCTCGCACTTGAAAAATAGTTAAAAGTGTCCCACTTAATAATTTCTGTCCATTAATATCCTCAGAAAAATGGATCTTTTTTGCACATGTTTTCCATTTTTCGCTTGCTCATCAAACTAAAAGCTTTAAAGTTCGTCTAATGTATATGCTTCAGTTGTTAACAGCAATAGGAGAAATCTATTAAGTCTTAATAAACATTATAATTTACTTTTGTAGTCTATGTAAATGTTGGTTTATATGTTATGATTTATATTGTTTACCTGCTTTTTGCTTACGTTTATCTGAACATGTATATTTTGAATATATTTTTTATTTACGTATATTTTGAAACGTTAATCTAAACATATAATGATACAGTAATTCATAATAGTTATCAAACTTGAGTGCCATATCATTCTTGGGGGAAAAAATGAAAGTGTTTTAAACAGAGTGATGTTTTACTTGGAGGTCAAAAATGCACTCATTGAAAAAAAAAGAAAAATGCTGAAATCTCTTTAACACTTTAACTACCGGAATATATTCACAAATCTGTTTGTCTGAACGGCAAAAAATAAAGTATCCAAAACTTGCATAAATGGCGATACATCTATTTCTGTGTATATGTCATGAGTTTCTTACATGAACTTTTGGCATTGCAAATTTTGTTATTGGCTAACCAATAAAAACAGGAAATTATATCAGTTAACGTCAATAAATAGCTTACTGACGTTACCCGTACCACAGGAAAGTTTCGCCAAATCGCTTATTGACGTTACCCGTACCACAGAAAAGTTTCGCCAAATCGTTTATTGACGCTACCCGTTATTAAAGGGTTAAAGTGCAATAAAAAACTTTCCCCTTTTGAAATGTTTTAGGAAAAAAAAATGGAGCTTTATTTTTTTTGGGAGGGGGGGGGGGAGAATGTGAACCATTTATTTTTTATGGGGAGGGAGGTGCAATCCACTTTTCCAAAAAAAAATTAAGATTTTTCACTGCGTAAAACATACGTTTTTAACCCATAAATGCATAGCTATGTAGCCTTCTTTTTTTTTTTTTTTTAGTTTTATAAAAAATGTTATCATTCCAAAATGCAACTAGAATCTTTGCCAGTTTATTTCTTTATCTGTGACAATTTTCATTGGTGGCACATTACCAAGTACAGTTTCATTTTGTAGAGTTACGACTATTTATACAGTACAGTCGACGCTCGTTATAACGACCACACATTATAAAGACCCTTCCAATATAACGACCAGTTGGAAAAGTCCCAATTTTATCCCTATGAACTCTATGTTAATGTGCTTTCGGTATAACGACCGTTCTGTATCGTCTATTCCAATACAACGACCGCTATTTCCGGTACTTTTCCAAATAGAACATGTTTCCAAATTTGTAACTTGATTATAGTTTGCGGAGTGCTGCATGGAGCCTTCTGTATTTAGTTCAACTTTGTCAGGGGGTGGATTAAATAAAAACACATAGACGTATTTTTACATAACAAAAAAAACTAAGTTTTCTTACATAAAATTATCAGTACAGTATATGCAAAAATATAAGCATTATTCATTACTCTGTCCTGATTTTTTTTGTATGTTTTTACTTATACAGTCGACGCTCGATATAACGACCATCTGCGTCCCATAGAAAATGGTCTTTATAACAAGTGGTTGCTATAAGAGGTAGAATTTTTCAAAGATTCGAACTAAATGATAATTTTTCTCTTTTTTAATGGTTGAAATTAAAAAAAATATCTGCAAAATATTAAAGAGATTTTAACGTAGAAAATACAGGAAGAAAAAAATACATTCATATTTCTGGAAGCAAAACTTCTGAGATGACATGACTCCTGGCACGGACAGCATGACTCCTCTTGTTTCAGAGAATCGACCTTGGAACATTTAATTCAAAAGACAAACTACCAATACATCTGTCAACCCCTTTTCCCGGAAATTCCACGTTTGCTCCCCCTCTATTCTTTCCCTACTGTGATAAGTGTCAATTACTAACATTTGTTTCGTATTTTTACCATTAACTACACCCATTTTGGGGTTGATTTCAAATTTTATTTATTTAAAAGGGAAATGCATGCCATAATGGGTTAAAGCTAATCTGAATCACGTAGAAACTTCCCCAGTGCCTCAACAAAGACGCAGAGTTTGAGATGTTCTTGTGTTATATTCGGATGTTGAATAAGTTCTCGCTATTTTTTTGTAAAAATTAATGCTTTATTTTTAAAAATTATTCAAAAACATGTTACTGAAAGTATTGTTCATTGCTAGCCACTACTTTCTCTATTTTTCTCACAGCATTTTAATTCCACATCAGAAAATCGACATGTCTTTTGAAGCTATTCAAGATTCAACACAATTTTTGGCATCTTCATAAGAACGGAAGTGCTGCTCAGCTATGCCATGCATCTTCGACCGAAACAAGTGGTAGTCGGAAGCAGCAACGTTCGGTGAATACAGCCGAATGTGATAGACTTCCCACTCAAACGTTTCCAAGTAGGTTTTTACCAATGTTGCCACATGTGGCCGAGCGTTCTCAGGCTGCAAAAATAACCTTGTCATGCCTCTGCTCTCATAGCGGCCGTTTTGATGATGAACTCACAATGATTCTGAACTCCTAATGATTCTGCAAGTTCATCTAGTGTTTGACATGACTCTTCATGAATTAACGCTTCCAATTGTTCATCTTAAAACTTTTTCTGTGCGCCAGAGCGTTTTTTATCTTCAAGATCAAAATCATTATTTTTAAAGCGTCTAAACCAATATCTACAAGTTGTTTCAGACAGAGCATGATCACAGTAAGTTTCAACAAGAGTTCTGTGATCTTCAACTGCAGATTTTTTAAAATGAAGTAGTGCTGTAAAATTCCCCGCAAATACTCTTTTTTTTTTTTTTTTTTTTTTTTGGGCCCGAAATGTGACACATTTAACACAGTGAGAAATAAAGTTGCTTGCACTTCTGCAAAATAACATACACAGAATTTCAAACTTGCTTATAGTACTTGAAAATAGATGTGTCAGTATTATAAACTGACGCAATCAGTTCCAGTAACGTCATTTGTTGCAAAACAGCGAGAGCTTATTCAAGTACCCAATATATTTTGACAAACTCCTATTTTACTTCTTTTTTTAGTTTTGACCCCATATTTCCCATCCTCTCCCCCCGACCTTTGCAATTATTTTTGTTGCCAACTGCTTCTGAATAGCGATACCAAGAGTAAAACCATTGAGAAGGGATTAAAGGTAGAAGAAGGGTTGTAACAAACATTCTTGTAGCAGGAGTCTTGGGAAAAAGAACACCGGTTGCTTTGAATAAGTTTGGAAGCACTGGATTAGGATCTTTGCTTCACCTTTTCTTAATGAAAGCATTGGACTAGCTTCCTCCAACTTTAATCCCCCTTCTAAGAGAAATGTCATTTTTAATTATGCCTCACTCTGATTCATGGGAATTTGCATCATGCTTGCACCAATTTTCTGTTATGCCTCCTCACTATATATTTATAATCCTCGCTACCACGGTAAACCCATAAAGACTTTCGGAATGGTAGATGGACCTTGCCCAATGTGGCAACGGGCTTATTGATTCGCCTGGTGCGGTGTTCTATCTTAATCATTGGAGTTAAAGAATAGCATGTTTGCTTATAATAATATGGTCTTCCCAATTAGCAAAGGCGGACGCTCACGACGTGCAAGGACACGGTGGTGCTGTGGAGCAGCAGGTCAGCCAGAGACCGGATAGAACCTTGGACCCAAGCCCGTATCCAGCGAGCCCCCCCCCCCCCCTCCCAAAAATTTTCTTAAGGCAGCATAAGATATATAAAAAATAATTTTAAATGTATAATTTTTCAAATCCTTAAAATTTTCTAGAAATTTGCTAAATATTCAGGGGATTCAATTTTTTATTAAGTGCAAAGCACATATCTATTTTTTCCACCTAAGAAAACTAAACACACATGCATATGATTGTATTTCCTCTCTCTGAAGGGTTGTGATCATGACCAAAGTACGCAGCTCATAAAGCAGACTTTTCGTCTGGTTATAATCATACCTGTATCACCTTGGGGGATTTTTACAGCGAAAGGTGGCGTCAATCACTGTACCACACACACAGACAACAGAGACTGAACTGAACCATTTGACAAAAATACGAATACTCTTCCGTCGGTTCCTTTAAAATCACTCCAGAGGGTTTTCTTTCTTTCTTGATGTCTTTTTTACCCAAAGGCAGCAACTTGGGAACACAATCATACAAGTTTCGTGGAAAATATTCTCTACTACTGTGATGAACGTATGTTTTTTGATAAACCAGTGTTGTTGGCTCTGGGGTCTGAAAATGAAGGACCCCTTAGCCCTTAACCAACAATTGTCCTAATGGTTTAAAGCCCTCAAGCCAGGAAAGGATGTTCATCAAGAAACTTAGAAAAGAGCAGTTTGTATTTGTTTATGATTTCCTCTTTCCTGTCCAGACATCCATTTTGGTAAAATCTTTGTAGATGGGCGGATTGGAAAATTGATGAACTGTATTTGCATTGCGTTCTGATTTACAGATGTTCTCTCATCTATTATATTTCAAATGTTTTTTTTTTCTCTATATATTCTAAAAACATCGAATGCCGCCGTACAGGTGGCATGACGTGATATTTTAGGAAATATTTTAGGTTTGGCATACATGCAACAATTAAAGGCGAATATCCTTTTGTTTGGACATATCAGTTCATATAACACCTATTATTACTGTATGTTTTCATAAAATTCAATAAAGAGATATTAATTATGAACCTTTGATCGCTCTGGAATTGAAGCACTTAATTTCTTTAAGACTCCGTCAACTTACTGGTCATTTTTTTAGAAAAATGCGCTCGTTCGTTAAGGGTTAAATTAATATTTACTATTTAACAACAAGCCGTATCCAGAGGGGAAGGGGGACCCACACGGGTCTCTCCCCCCCCCTCCCCCGCCCCCCGAAATCTTTTGCAATGGATCGTATATTCCTCCCTGAAACTTTCCTTAACATAAGTGTGTCAAAGTCTGACGCAACCTCCCTTCCCCCCCCCCCTCCGCCCCGAAAAAAATTTCTGGATACGGCCTTGCTTGGACCACCCAGTGCCTGATTACCGCATAGACCAACTAGGCCGCGGCCTTGGGCCCCCAAAGTTTTGGGGGGGCCCCAAATATTAAAAGAATAATCTCCAAGCTTATTTAACTTTATACATTATACCCAGTATTTTTATTTTTCGTACCATAGGGGGCCCCAAAATATTGTTGTGCCTTGGGCCCCCGACTGTCTTAATCGGGCCCTGGGACCACCGACGGTGGAAAGCCACTACTTTCACGCTAGGCCACCAGATCCGTGCGCAAGCAATCCTAAGGCTTCGGCTAACAGGTAATAAAAGGGTCTGGTGGAGATAAAAGTACTTCCACGCTTTGCCAAAAGGTACAATGGTTAGGGTAGAAGTCGGCTCATGAAAATAAGGCGTCAAATTGTACCGCCTTTTTTGCATTTTAATATTTTACATTACTGAACGACTCAATCTTGAAAAGGAGGTGTCAGTTATGTGAGAATCGATATGCAGCAGATATTTATATTGCTACCAGGTGTGGTAGATTACTAATCATTTTTTATGCTGCACCCAGCACACTCAAGCGATGCTTAACCTGAGCCGCTTACCCGAATGATTGCTCGCATGCTCAGTTGATGTGCAGAAGCTGATTTCATTTTCGTGATTAATGTTTACCCTGAGCAGGCTCTAGTCTGGAAGCGGCTGTAAACTAGCTTTTTATGCACATTTACAGTAGCGGATTTAGCTTTGCGGGTGCCCTAGGCCCGAGACGATATGGCGTCCCCCTTATGGTTTCTCAAATTCATTCTGCGACCTTTTTAAAACTGATCAATAATGGATCGTTGGGGGATTTACATTACGTAAAACTATAAAATTTATACAAAAAATTGAGAACTAAAAAATGTATTGTACGAGTTATCTGACACTTGTATAATTTATCATGGTGAATTAATGTTTTGTTTATAAATAAAGAGCAAACAAACGTTACAATTAAATTTTGAATGAAAAATATGAAAAAAGCTAATTTTGTAAATAAATAATATGCTAGCATAAAAAAAAAAGTTTTTTTTAAGTCGTTTTGTTAGATATTTCAAATTTTAGTACTAGCCTGATTAATTATTTTAGCAAAGAAATTCTACCCTCAAAATGGTACTATGTTTAGATAGTAAGAGCGCGCGCGCGCGCAATAAAACAAACTTTAAAATTTGGTCTTACAGTTAGTTTGCAGAAAACACAAATCGATTTTTAATTTTAGTCGTCTTAAAAATTTTGGCGTCCCTCAAAATTTGCCGCCCTAGGCCTAGGCGTCACGGGGCTAACAAATATACCAGACAATACACTAAGAACTCAAAAATCAACAAAAGATGTGTTAAGATGAAAGAGAAAACTTTTAAATTATTTTTTTCTCTAGCATCCCCAAAGTGCCTAAAATTGCATTCTCAGGAGTTAAATTGGAAACAAAAATTCCGGGAGAGAGCCCCAGAACCCCCACTGCAGAGACAGCAAAAACATTATCGTTGTAAGACCAGTTACAAAGATTTAAAATACAGATGCCTCAAAAACCCATTCCTCTACTTCAACAAAGATTGTCTAAAACTGCATCTACTGTATGTATTGTTGTATCTTGACGTGATTGTGATGTTTGGCACAATACAACAAATATAATTTATTACGAAAAGTGGGTTATTTATTATACATATTTACAAGACATTTAAGAAATGCTAACTACACCGGCGACGGCCGTTAATCGACTCTCAATTCTGTAGAACGAGATGTTGCTCGGCAAAACGTCGGGCTGTTGCCAACATCTTCCCCTTTTAAGTCATGACATAGTCCTTGAATCTTTCAGGACGTTTGATGGTTCTTTGTGGTCTGGTCCGCAAAGTTGTTGAAGTGTCGGGTGGAGTAACAAACTCACTCAATAGAGATTCATCTATTTCTGATCTCTCAGTTATGGAGTTGAACCATGTGTCCTGCTGCAGCGAGTCAGAGGCTCTGAACTCGTCAACAAATGGATTTGAATTAGGACATGGTGTTGTACTTGCTTCATACCGATAGCGTAGTTGGTTTGCATGAGAGCGAACGAGTCGTATTCTGTCATTCGACTCAAGAAACACATTGTAAAGGACATTCCCCTTACGTTCTGCTATTTTTCCTGGCTCCCATTTCCAGTTGTTATTTGAGTATACTTTAGCATAAACTAAATCACCTTCTTTGAAGAATCTATTTTCTGCGCCATGATGTTTATTAAACTGAAAATTTTGTTTTTCATTCATTTTGGCAGCTGTGTCGTCAGAAGGACGAATCAAGTCCAAAACTGTTCTCAGTTTTCTTCCAAGCATCAGTTCGGCAGGTGATTTATTTCCGATATATTTGTTTGGTGTGTACCGGTAAGTGAATAGAAATGTATTAAGAGCAGCTTGTAGATCTCCCCCTTGCTGAATTTTCTTAATACCTCTTTTGAAAGTGTCTACAAAAATCTCTGCTTGACCGTTTGATTGAGGATGATGTGGAGGTATTCTATAGTGCTGTATACCATTTTTCTTGCAGTTTTTTTTTTTTTTTTTTTTTTTTTTTTTTTTTTTTTTTTTTTTTTTTTTTTTTTTTTTTTTTTTTTTTTTTTTTTTTTTTTTTTTTTTTTTTTTTTTTTTTTTTTTTTTTTTTTTTTTTTTTTTTTTTTTTTTTTTTTTTTTTTTTTTTTTTTTTTTTTTTTTTTTTTTTTTTTTTTTTTTTTTTTTTTTTTTTTTTTTTTTTTTTTTTTTTTTTTTTTTTTTTTTTTTTTTTTTTTTTTTTTTTTTTTTTTTTTTTTTTTTTTTTTTTTTTTTTTTTTTTTTTTTTTTTTTTTTTTTTTTTTTTTTTTTTTTTTTTTTTTTTTTTTTTTTTTTTTTTTTTTTTTTTTTTTTTTTTTTTTTTTTTTTTTTTTTTTTTTTTTTTTTTTTTTTTTTTTTTTTTTTTTTTTTTTTTTTTTTTTTTTTTTTTTTTTTTTTTTTTTTTTTTTTTCTCGGAGAGCGGTCTTTGGACGAACCCTTTGTGCTAGTTTGGACGGTTTTACTGTCAAAGAGTGAAAAAAGTAATTATACTCAGAATTTCCTATTTTCAACTGACTAAATCTTACATTTCTTTAGGGTACATAACATATTTCTAATACAAATTCCCTGGCTGAATAGCTCCGGAGCTATTCAGCCTGGAAATTCCCAGGCCGGATAGCCCCTGAGCTATTCAGCCTGTCCCAGGCTGAATAGATGTGGGGTCTAATCAGCCTGGCCCAGGCTGAATAGCCACGTCCAAGTTTGTTTTGTTTATATTTGAAACAAGATGGATTTTGTCGACTTTTTATGTTAATCTTCCCACTTACAGACTTTGTACTTTATAATGCCAGCAGTAACCTCAAGACGAAACTCCGAACGTATTTTACGCAATCTTCTTAGACATTCTTAATGAAAATCTTTTCTTGTTCCTTGCATCATCTGATGCTTATTTCATCATTCTTCGTCTACTAGTAACAGCTGAAAGTCAAAGGGTCACAGGGAAATTAAGTGTCGTGACAGCAGTCAGCATAATATACATATTTTTGAATGGAATTTGTTATTGGTGGTGCTGCAGCATGTTGTGCTGGTATTTTTACAAATCCTTTAGAAGTAGTGAAAACTCGTTTGCAACTTCAGGGCGAACTACAAAGTAGAGGAGTGTATTCAGTGCATTATAAGAACGCCTTTCATGCATTTTACGTAATTGCTAAAGGGGATGGAATTTTAGCATTGCAAAAAGGCCTTGTCCCTGCACTGTGGTACCAATTGTTTATGAATGGAGTTCGCTTAGGAACATTTGAATATATACAAAAAAGGGGTTTTATCCACTCTGGCGGAGAAGTTAGTTTTCCTAGAAGTATTGTTGCTGGAGCTGCTGCAGGATGTATTGGTGCATTAATTGGAAGTCCTTTTTACATGGTTGGTTTTGTTAATAAGGATTTTGTACTTGAAAGTGACATTGACAATTGTAATTAGGATTGTACCGAGTAGCACTTTGGCCGAGTACCGAGTACTCGGCCATTTACTACTCGGCCGAGTACCGAGTAGTTGTGAATAAAAAAAGAGTATTGATGTGCACATGAAGAATTTTGTATATATTGAAATGAAAACATACATTTTAACTACATAATATATATAAACTAATGAAAGAAATTGAATGTAAGAATTCCAAAATAGAATTCTTTAAACCATTATAACTCTTTATAAAAATCAGTTTATCAAAAATGATTATTGGTTGCGGCAAAAATTCATTCAATAATGTAAAATGCCTCATAATCTTCTCCTCCCCCCCTCCCTCCCCGCACCCAAGGAAAAAAGTCTATATTGACACTATATTTTTATTTACTTTCTTTTCATTTTTTAATTTTTTCTAGTTAATAATAAAGTGATATTTTTTATATGTAATCCTATTTTTAAAACTTGAGATACAAAATTATTATAGTGTATTTTTACACCATAATTTACGACATATTGAATTTGATATTAATTATTCAAATATTTGTATTTGATAGAATTTTGTGTATTTCCTTTTTCTTGCTGACAATTTCTTTACTTTGAAGTCAATTTTTTTTCCACTTTTACAATTGGAACTTTTATGTAGCTAGATTTTGATTTTCAATTAGAATTATATATATATATATATATATATATGTGTAATATATTCAGTTACCCAAAGAGAAATCATATTTAATGCAAATAAGTTACCACAAATTAATCCATTTAAAAGGTTTAGATGAAAAGACAATCTTTTCTACATCAGGCATCCAAAAAGATTGCCAGGGCATAACATAAGAGTTTCTGACATGTTTCACCGATTTGTTAAATCAAACATGTTGGACGCTACTCGTACAGCTTAAAAAGTGGCAAACAAAGTATAGAAAGTGGAAAAAATAGTCAAATTAGCATATGAACTTTACCAATATATAAGCTGTGTAAAAATATTTTATACACTTCATATATTTTTATAATTATTTCATATTACATATTTATATTTGCATATTATTGTACTAATCAGTTAAATGTATCTACTATTAGTAAACTTTTAAAAAATGATGAAATTTTTACAACTACTCGGTAATGGCAGAGTACTCGGCAAATTGGCCGAGTACTCGGTACATCCCTAATTGTAAGAGTCCAAAATAAAAGCAAATCTTACTCAAACAAGTGTTTGTAAGGAAAGAAAAAGAGAGAAATGAAGAAAAAATTAAATACATTTTTTTCTGTCCCTAATAGTAATCTTTTTGCTAAATAGTTTTTTAGACCAATATTTGACGCAGAGCATTAATTTGCAAATGTCTAAGTTAATATATTCGTTATTAATTAACCATCAACCACTCATGTAGGGATTTATGTTGTAATTTTCATATTGTAACATGATTCATTTTACATATAGAGAGTAATTGGATTATATTGATTTTTTTAAATATAATTTTTGTATTTCTTTGATGTTAGATTATAAACTTAAAATTTATTTTAAGGTTAAGACACAAATTCAAGCCCAATCTTCTTCTAATATTGCTGTGGGGTTTCAACATAGACATCAAGGCATGATCAAAGCATTTAGCTCTGTTCTTAAAAATCATGGTCCTTTTGCATTATGGCGTGGAGCTAGTGCAGCTATGGCAAGAGTTACTTGTGGTTCTTCAGCACAGTTGGCTACTTTTTCTAAAACAAAAGATTTTATTGATAACTTTCATGTAAGTATTTTTTTTTCTACTAATGAGTAATGTTTTTTTCAATATATTTTAAAATTGTGTTTAATTTTTGCTTTCACTTGCTAGTGTGTTGTGCTATACGGAAAAACACTTTAGCCTAGTACAGAGTACTGGGCTGTTTTATATTTGGCCGAGTACAAAATACTATTAATAGAATTTAAAAAAGAAAGAATAATTAATATACATATGAAGTATTATACCACTTATTGAAATAGCAATGGATCATGAGCACCTGTAAGTACCCGTGGTTACAGAAATTATGAAAACCTTTTGCTACCACACACTCTAGTGGGAAAACTCTCTAGGATGGCATATACCATCTTACTCCTGACTTTTTAGGTTATTATAATATACAAATGAATACTGTTCAATACTGGAGTTCGATACTCATTTTTTGCAGTCTGTAACTGACCCTGTTTTTGCTGAATAAGTAAAACCTATTTAAAGTTTATTTATTAAAGTTTACAGAGAAAAAAAAAAACTGATTTATATTTTGAAAATATAGCCCTAGGATAAATAATTATGCTAATTAAAGAGCAATGTTTGTAACATGGAAGCTCAATGCAATAAGCTACACTTTTATCTTCTTTTGATTAATAATACGTGAGATCAAATTACTTGAATACATAACAGTTGCTATCAAGCGAGTACATAAGTAACTAATGCTAAAAAATTACTTAAGGATCAACTGATAGGCAGTAAAATGTGTTGATAATATTATTTGATGTAAAAAATTACATGTAAAATTTTGACATTGAACAGCTTTTTTTAAATTAGAATCATTTAAGTTAGCTTATACATAAACTGAATGGAATACTCATTTTGAAAAAACATTTGAAACTTTCTGCAAGGATTATTATATTATATTTATAGCTTTTACATTTTCTATTTTTTCAGATTTTTAAACCTGATAGCTGGTTGTGTGCTCTTTTAGCCAGTACTTTAGGTGGTATAGCAGTAGTTGTGTGCATGACCCCGCTAGACGTTGTATCAACACGTTTATATAATCAAGGTGTTGACAACAAAGGTAAAGGATTGATTTATTCTGGATTATTTGATTGTATAAGAAAAATTGCAGTATCTGAAGGACTATTTGGTTTTTATAAAGGAAGTACTGCATCCTTATTGAGAACTGGACCACATACTGTTCTTTCATTAATGTTTTGGAACGAATTTCGAAAACTATACAGTAAACATTTAGCTGTTGAAAAATCTTAAGTTTGAATTTTTCTAATGATCAAAAATGTTATATATTAAGATGCGGAAAGCAACTCTAGAATCTCATGTTAAAATTTATTATTACTTTTTTTTTGGAATTTGAAATTCACCTTATATATTTGTTACTTAATTTTAACTAATTAAATGAATCTCTATTTTTTTATGCTTGTTGGAACTTGAGGCTAATTAAAGCTTCACTTTTAGAGTTTATTTCAAAAGAACTGCTATAAAACTAACCTACACCCTTATTATTAACGGTAAAATTTTGAAAAAAACAAAGTTATTTAAAAAAGTTTTATCATTATCTCCATAATGTTAAGTATTAAGGAGGTAGTAATTTTACTCAATTTTTATATGATTGATATTTTCCCAGTAAAATCATACACCAATAGATAAAAGTTAGAATGTATGTTTTAATAACAATGATTTTTGCAGTTTGCAAACATAGATTTATTGGTTAGTTGCTTTAAGATTTAAAATTTCTGTTTATCAAAATGTTGTTGAAGTTTATACACAGTCATTTTTGTTTTATGGAGTTTTACTTCTCAAAAAAATTTTTTAGCATATTTTTCACAAATTCAAAAGCAATCAAGCTTTTCTTCTTATTCAGAACTGGTGTTTGAATCATTTGGTGAATAATGAAAAATAACATTAAAGAAATGAGATTTTAAACTAATTGCTAAAAGGTTCATATTTCATTTTTAATTATAAAATCAATATCAATATTGCTGATGGTTTTTCTGTAGGGGTGGGGAATTACGTTTGCTGTAGATTTTTAGAAATATTTTAACTATAATTCAGGGCATTTTAGGGACTTGCGAATTCCAGGGCAGGCGGCTTTTTGCCATCCTGTTTGTATATATATAGATATAATGGAGTCATTCTCCCAAAACAGGCAAAACATGTCTTTGCCATGCATCAGTTTACAGGGTTCGTACGATTTTGGCAAAACCAAAAATAAGGACTTTCTAAGGACTTTTTAAGGACCTACAAAAAATTTTAAGGATCTCCCAAATTTTTCAAAATATACAAACTGTAATGTTTATTTCAAAAGGAAGCAGTACTGAAAGAGGAAATTGTTTTAACATTGTATTTTTATTAGGAACAAAACACAAACACTTTTATGGAGCTCTCTTTGACTTGTTGCTTTTCTAATGTTTAATACAGTCAGGGAGTAAAATAATTATTGGAGCTAGTACTAAGAAGCACACAACACAGGTATTAATTATATATAAGCAAATTATCATGATGTGAAAAGTTATCAAAAATGGTTAGTGCTAAAATAATTTTTGTAAAAAAACAGAACAGACTTCAGATTAAAAATTGCGCTAAAAAGTAAAAAATAAATTCATTCTTTAAATAACATTGATGTGACTTTTAAACATAGTTTTAGAAGTCGGTGCAAAATTAGGATAGATAAAATCTTTTGTAATCATGAATCAATTAGAAATATATATATTTCCGCAAAATTAGCAACAGTTCCAATATGAAGTAGCAAATGGTATAATGGTAATTAGACCCATAATTTTGCACCGACTTCTAAAACTATGTTTAAAAGTCACATCGATGTTATTTAAAGAATTAATTTATTTTTTACTTTTTAGCGCAATTTTTAATCTGAAGTCGGTTCTGTTTTTTTTATAAAAATTATTTTATTTTATTCTTTTTAGTGTAAATACATTTTGTATATAAATACTCTATTTTTTAAGAAATCCATATCAAAGGGAAAAACTTCTTTGAATGGCACTAAAAACTAATCATTTGTATGATAAATTCCCTTTTGAAGTCTATTTTAGCAAACAAACTGATTGGACTAATTTTTGCACAGAGAAGCCTTTAGTCAAACTCTTGCTGTAATTTCTTTTAATATTATAGCCCATGACAACAAACATGTTTTTAACAATGCCTTTATATTCATTAATAGATTTCCCAACAAAGAAAAATCAAGCCAAGCCTTTCCAATTAAAAAAAAAATACTTATTTTTCACTCGTAACATTTTTTCTAAAAAACAAATGTTGTCAAATTGATTTGCAATATTTGAGTTAGACGACCCTTTATCGATTAAAGAAAAAATCATCAAAATCGGTTCATTTAGTCAAAAGTTATGGATGAAAAGACAAAAAAATACTACATTTCTGCCCATAACTTTTATTCTAATTATCGAATATGGTCAAACGAAAGTACGGGACCTATGGGAAACCACCCTCGATCGATTAAAAAAAGAATCATGAAAATCGGTTCATCCGGTGAGAAGTTATGAGTGGACAAACAAACAAACAAAAAATGACATACATACAGTATGAATGTATAACCTCCTTCCTTTGTGAAGTCGGTTAATAAAATACAAGTTAATGGAAAACAATTTAAATAACAAAATTGTTAAAGAAAATGCTGCACTTTGTCTTGAGAATTTGTGTTTAATTTAGATTTTTTTTTTTTTTTTCATTTTACTTAACTTATGTTGCCAGCATCTCAATTTAGGCTTGAGAAAAATATTTCATTTTGGAAGCAACATACAAATAAAAAATAGAGCTTTTTCGCTTAAAACTTTGTACATTACCCTCAAATAGTAATTACCAAAATTGAGCTAAAATAAAGTTTCAAAAAAATTGAACAATTTTTTTAAATAAAAAATAAAACAAGCAGATTACAAGCTGCAAATACTAAAACAATTTTCAACTTTTTAAATAATTGATATATTTACAGGATGCAAAAAGATAGAAGTCTCAAAAGCTGCGTGCAATTTTCGGCAAAGCACATGCTAGATGTTAGCAAGTTTCCGAAAAATAGGTTTTTACATTTTCGCGTTATGAGTTATGAAAATTCATGTAATTTAATACAAGTCTTTTTAAAAAGTTTCTTGAAAAATTTTCTTGTTTTGTAGTACAATCCCTTTAGATAAAAATACTTGCACATCAGATTGAAAAGTCGGATCTTTTTTCAAAAAATCGAATTTTCGAAGTTGACAAATAAAATCAGAAAAACTAGGGGAAGACGGAGCATTTGTCAGCTACGGTGTATATAGAAGAGGACGAGTCCTTAAATTTACTGCAAATTAAGATATTTCACGAGATACAAATTTTGATTAACGTAGCAAATATCCATCATCTCCCACACAGCAAAACTCCACAGCGAACGATCGCGAAGCCAAATTGGTCGATAAAATTTTACTAAATATTAAAACATTGCTTTAAAACAAATTTTCGATACGAGAATTTATTTGATCTAAAAAAAAAACAATGAGAGAACAAACTGTTTAGCGATACATCAGCTGAAAAGCGATCGGGAGAGTTGGCAACTCGGCGCTTATTATAGTGTAAGACGTAAGAAAAATGATAATAAAAATATATCATTATTTTACCTTTAACAGTATAAATAAGCGATAATCATACATGCAATTGGTCAAACACAAAAAAAGCTGAAATTTTTTTTTTTTGCCTACATATTAGTTAAATGTATCTCTTTTATTGAGTTAGATGTCAACAATAGGCTTCTTTGAAGTATTCCCCCCCCCCTTAAATTAAAAAAAAGTTTCAAAAGCAATATTTATTTACTGATTACTTGTTAAGAGCTGCTCCTACTCGCTTTATTGATAATTGTTTAGAATGTAGATGATTTAATAACAATTTTCAAGCAAAAAAAAAAAAAAATAATAATATTATTTACTTTGTAACTAAACTTAATAAATAGTACCGAATCCCAAATTTGAACTCCCGAAATTCGGCCCTTTTTCAAAAATTCCCGATTTTTGTTTATTTATTAAAATTTTTTCCCCTCGAGTCCTTAAAAGTCTGTTTTATTTCTTTTTCCTTTCTCTTTTAAAAGCAAAATGAGGGAACTTGTGTGATTTGTTTTTCTGTGGTCTTAAATGGTGCCCAGTTACTGGGCCCCATTGCATTTTGTACAAATGCTTGGTGTTTTGATTCGACTTCTCTACTAATATTCTAATTTTTTTTTAGACGTATCTCCATTTTATTTTTCATACAATTGCAGGAAATAGCAAATTGGGAGCTGCCATGTGGGTGGATACAAGTTCATTTTAACTGAATTGGGTGTTGTAGTTTGAAGCATTTTATCGAAATCCATGAACATTTTTTTTTTTTTTTTGGAAAATATATAACACATCATCATACTTATACCTTTCCAAAAGAAAAAAAAAGAAAACGAGTTAATTATTTATCTACCAGTTGAGAAAGCACTGCAATTTATAGTAAAAATGCAATGATTATGTAAATCTGCCATTTTTGATCCTATCAATCCGCCGTTTTGGGTCTGTCCGAAAGCCGCGATAGTTCTGGACCCGAGCAAACCAAATTTGAGGTTTGATTAAGTAGTTGAAATGAAAGAAGTTTTATTCTTGTGAAGAATACAAAAGATTGCAAAACTAATAGAGCGCATTGGTACCTTCTTATTTTAACAAAAAAATTAAGCACCTGGAATGAAAAATAAGGACTATTTAAGGACTTTTTAAGGCCTTAAAAATGAAAATGAACATTAAGGACGTTCTAAGGACCTTTAAGGACCGTACGAACCCTGAGTTACCAACTGAAAGTAATATTTGTTAAAAGCATTTTTCTTAATTTGTTGTACTTGAGGAAAAAATCTTAAGGATTATATTTTTAAAAAATGTTCATTGTTCTAAAATCATTTTCCTGGTTTGACACCGGAGCTTTTTCAAGACCTTGGGTAAAAAAATGCGATTTTTTTTTTTTTTTTGAAAAAGAAACTTTATCAGATATACATTAGAAAAAGGTATTTTAGAGAATGAGCAATTATTTGAAAGCCTAACATCATTTTTTCATATTTAAACTAATTGTAAAACATGCGTCACTTTAAAAATAATCATTGTTCTAGCTTTATTTCATAAATCCTCAGCAAGAACTTTTCATTTTCTAGTTAGATATGTGGATGCTAATTGCCAGTTAGTGACATTATTGTTTTTAGCAAAAAATGAAATTAATTGAGAACGAGTATGTTTATTGAGTGTCTAGAAAACCTCGGATGATCACAAAAAAAAAAAAAATAAATAAATCTTACAACAATATAGCATATTTCATAGGTTTATTTTAATAGTGCAGAAATTTTAATCTTAAGAACTTTCAGGAACAGGTACCAGCACTTAAAAACATCCATTTTGTCATTATCCTGGCATATAAAAGGCAAGATAGTGACCACAAGACAGGAAGATTATGCTTTATGTTTATTTAAAATATATTTATATTAAAAAGGAACTTAAAAGTTAGGAAACCCAATAATTACTTACAATAATTATTTGCTTTAATTTGTAGTTCTGTGATTATAGTACTCTATGAACTACCAAATTGAATTGTCGTAATTGTTAACAACATTTTAAAATGCTTTAAAATAGCATACTTTATTTTTCCCGAAATGCTGCCATTACCCAGTTTGAAAATTTGGTTGCTTTCAACAAATAGAGAAGAAATCATTCTGATTTGTGTGCTAATAAACGCACCTGCAAAGCAAACTTCCTTAAAACTCAAATGGGTTCGTCTTTTTCTGCCATGTGCAGACGTGTCCGAGTGTCAGAACTTCATGGTCAAAATGCAAAGATATTTGGGGAACATTTTCCCCCCTCACAACAGTTACACATTTACACTGTTGCTATTTTGTTCTTGTTGTATAGACTCCAAACAATGACAAAAAAAATTTGGAAGAGTTATATAACACTCTTTTTAAAAAAATGTTTTGACATTAAAATATTGCTTGTTTTGGGAGAAGGACCCATATATTAAGGTATCCTTTATTTTGGATTAAAAAAGTTTCCTTTTCTGAAATTTTTGTGTTCTTTTTGAGCAGATTAACAAATGGGTCAAGTTTAAGTTCAGTAGAATAAAGTTAACATGTGCCGTCTTGAGCCAGAATCTTTAGTTTTACAATAGATATGATGGATTTAGAATCAATAAAACACTGAGAGTGGCTAATTGAATTTTCTATTTAAGAAATCAACTCAGGTACAGTTGGTGCTCGATTTTATAAACTCTTTGAGACCACAAACAAAAAGTTCCTAAAATGAAGAGTTCGTGAAATAGATTACAAACTAGGTACTATATATGATATACATATTACCTAGACAAAGTATAGAAAATAAAGACTTTATATCAAACAAATTGAAAGTATACTACAACTAGTGAAAATAAATGTATCTATGATCTAAAAAAACTGATCCAATATCCCTCTTGATTAATGAGTCTTCACCAATTGAGCTGTCCAGTGACAACTAAAGACATCCAGAACTTAAGGTCAACTGACCAGTTTTCAACTTATCTTTTTCTAGGAATAAAATACAATGGCAGGGGAAGTGTGAAATTACAATAGAAGTGAAAGAGATCACTATCTCTTCAGGTTTACAGTCCCTGCAGTTAACATTTTAAAGAAAGAGCTACAATGATTTTCATGCATGCGAGTTCCTAAGAAATTTTTTTCGGTTCTAGGCTCATAAAAACGAATTTAAAATTACCTTTTCTTAGTGGAAGCTTTTTTGGGACTTGCAAGTTCTTCGTAAAACCAAGCACAACTGTATAAATTCATTAAATTTTTCATGCTTGATGCTATGGAACTTAAAAAATTAATGAGAATATTTTATTTTCAATATTTCTCTTTTGCAATCTGGATGCAAGTTGAGAAGATCTTGCACACAAGACATTTTTTTGTTCTTTATTAAGTTGATAACCCATACCTCTCAACCTTTGGAGAGAAAACAAAATTTTTTCTTAAAAATTCAGAAAGATGTGGAGAATTGTAAATGTCATTTTATGACTAAAAAAAAGTGACGAAAATCATGTAAACAGCACTTACCCCAACAGAAAGGTAGTCTGTTCAATACTATATCTTAAAATTGAACTTTCAATTAAAATCCGCACTCCAATTTACAAGCCTTTGTGCAAAAAAAAAAAAAAATGTGCCGAGGTATTTGGAATTATACAACATTACTTTGGAAGTACAGTTGTAATTACTATAATAGTACTTGATCAAATTACTATTAGATTTCTTGTTGCTACCTGAAAAAGCAGCATGGATTTAATTTTTTTTAATTTTAAGTGTTTATGTTGGTGTATATTGGTTATCAGCAATTGACTAAAACTTATTCAGAATGGTCTTTTATGGGAAAATGGTGCACTCTCTATAATAACCAGAAAAGCTAAGTGTATTTCCCAAAATTGCTAATCTGAAATATAATAGTGTATTAGCAAGATAATCTTGTAATTAGTCAAGAATTAATAAAAACACTTTATTTAAACATATATTTGTCTGATGATATAAAATCAAGTTTAGCTGTAGTGTATATCCCAGATATGTTACACCTAGAAGGTTCAGAGGAGGAATATCTATTTTATATTTTAATAAAAAGTTCGCTTGAAAATTTATTTAATGGATGCACATGAAGTCGTACTAATTTGATATTTATTGTAAAGTAACCAATGAGCACTCCTTTTCTCGTGGAAATAGTTTATATATACAATTTAATGTTTTATACTTTTCCTTTTTTATATAAATGTTATAAAATGAAGAATTTAGAGAACTATTTTTATAATAAATCACCTTTTGAAAAATTCCATGTTTTCCCACATTTTTATAATTAATTTTCTTGATCTTGTTTAAGAAAATTAAGACTGTTGAAATAAATATTTATTTTTGTTGTGAAAGAAACTTGTGATATTTATTGATTTTTCCTTAAAAACACAAATTTTCTTTTTTCACCTCAATTTGTATTTTTTTAGGTGTTACAAAAGTTACAAGGTTTTTTAACATATATTTCTCCTAAAATAACTTACTATGATTTCCAAAAATTATGTTGTAAGTTTGATGAGGAAACAGCAGAAATCAATTGGCGTGTAAAAACAGAAACTAGTGTAATTTTGAAAATTTTCTGGGGAAAGAACCAATTACTACCCCTTCTCCCTCTTTTTCAAAATCACCAAAGCTAGACTAAAAAAGAGTTTCAAACATCGGAAAGCCCATGAACTTCTTTTTCCTTTAATGGTACTGAAGATTAATAAAAATACCTAACATTGACTTTTGTTTGGAGAAAAATTTTGGGAGAAACCCTCTCTCCCTCCCCAACCTCCTCCTTTCACCTAACATAAAAGAGAATGCTTTCGGATTTCAATTTCGAAAATATTTCTATGCAAGAGACCACATTGTTTCTTCCTAACGACACCAAAATAATCAAAGATTTGCGCTTTTAAGACTTCAATTTGAAAAAGTTTTCGGGGAGGGTTGAGAAAACATTGTAATTTTGTGTAAAAAGGAGTGAGTAAGCGTTGATGCTTCGGAGAATACGCCACTTTTGGTTCTTTAAATCTGCTATTTTTGGTAATGTTCCAAAATTTGGTATAGCACTGGTTTCAAGCGTGCCGAATTTAGGGTTCAGCACTATACACATAGTCATTATATATGACAATGGTATTGTGTAGCTCACAGCAATAAAATCAGGGAAATTTTTGGAGTTATATTAAGGAATTTTTTTTTCTTGGATTTTGTTACCACCATGATGTATTTTATTGTTTTTTACTTAAGTGAAAGTAGCAGGATTGGAGCCCCCCCCCCCCCACATGTAATAATTAACCATGGTAAAAATCAGTATTTACTGTCTTGGGAAACAGCTTTTTCACCTGGGTAAATTAAAAATAATTTTACTGGTAAAATAGAATGAATTTGTTGATAAAAGTAATAAATGCACATTATATTGCACATTTACTAACGTTTATTTATCAACCTGATTACAAAACCAAATGTTAAGAGTAAATATAAAAGATTACTCTTAATTCTATCATGCCATTTTTCTTCAGTTTTTCCTTACAGTCAATACGTAATTCATTGCATGTATTTTCTGATTTGTTTTTATTCTAAACTAGCTGTACCCGGCCAAGCGTTGCTGTGGCTCAGTCTGGTTAGATGGAAAAGCAAGAGAAAGTACATATTTCTAATATGTTTCATTTCACAATGTTTGTTGCTTCATTGTCTGAAAATCTAGATTGTCTGGTTTACCATTCTAGAACACGCAATATATAATTGTTCACGTGAGAAGCCATCCATGTCTAGATCTAAACTGCTCAATTTGATTGATTGGTCTTGAGCTTTATGCTTTTTTTTTTTTTTTTACAGTGCTTGCAGGCCAATTTTTTTTTTTGTTGTTCCATTGTTTGTGAAGATTTTGATATTGTCTGGCTTGGCACATTGCAGAATTCCAACATAAGCGTTATCCAAACAGGAGAAACACAAACAAAAATTCTAAATTAAAAAATTGCCATTCAAAATTAATAATCTTTGTTTTAAAGTTCCCCTTGATCATTAAGTGAAAAATACTAACAAAATACTTCAATACAAACAGAAAAAAAACAATTTT
Organism: Octonoba sinensis; assembly: GCA_038502835.1. Taxonomy (NCBI): domain Eukaryota; kingdom Metazoa; phylum Arthropoda; class Arachnida; order Araneae; family Uloboridae; genus Octonoba; species Octonoba sinensis. The sequence goes on along the minus strand of CM076602.1, from coordinate 102,762,125 downwards.
TTAATAAAAATGAAAAGAGCTAAATTAAACTGCTACCATTCAAAATAAGTAATCTTTGTTTTAAAGTTCCCCTCAATCTTCGAGTGTTAAAAATACTTCAATACAAACAAAAAAAAAAACAAAATTATAAAATCAAAATGAAAAAAGCTGTACCCTGCCACACGTTGCAGTGGCTCATTCTCCTTAATAAAACATCGAAATAATTAAATCAAAACTAATAAATTAAAAGTGATATATATAAAAACACTCGCGTATTTGAACGCAATGTTCTGGCAAAAAATTTCAAAGCAATTGGTGAAGTACTTTCGGAGATTCGAGGTGATGAACAAACGAACACTTTATCTATACAGATAATGCTAACACTATTCACAAGAAGTTGAGGAAACTGCTAATTATTATTTTTGGATCAAGTTAAGCCTTAAGAAATCTAACTAAAAAGCTTCTAACTGGCATTTTTATTGGCTTAGAAGCTTTGAACACATTTCATCTTGTGCAGAAAAATCAGCACTTTCGATCGATATATGCATTATATTAATACATGCAAGGTTTATTCACCCTTGCATTATGTGCATTATTGTTATTGGGGAATTTATGTGGAACTTTGCGTAAAATTGGAATAAAAAAAGGAACTACCTGTTGGAATTTTTTCTATTGGGTCTATAAACCTTCCTCTTGAATCACTCTGTCTGACAAAATTTCAAAAGCAATCGGTGAAGTACTTTGACTTTCGGAGATTAGCGGTCAGGAACAAACGAACACTTGCATTTTTATTTGTATAGATTTCAGTCTCACTTTTTGCAACTTGCCTTTTTATATCTTGATCACAGTTCAAAGCACTTATTTTATTATAAAACAAATATAGCATTTTTTTTGACAATCCAATTTCTTTATCACTAAATTTTCTCAGTTAATCCCTCGGATTTACTCAATTTTTATGAAGAATTTTCTGCTCTACATGAAGATAAGCCTAGAAGAACTTTGTAGATCAAACTTCTTAGCCACAATTTACAACTAACAAATCCTAATTTTAGAAAAAAAATGCTGCACTTATGTTTTTCATTAAATTACCATTATTGTAGAAAACATTATTATAAAATCTATGCTTCAATTTCGTTACAAAAATAGAAGGCTAGAACATGATTTTTCTACATTTTTATATAAATATTGCAACAGTCCTCATATGCAAATATTCATTGATTTCATAAAAAATAAAAATCCTGTAAAACATTTTTGATAAAAAGGTTGCTAATAAACTAAATTCTTAAGTCTAAACTATTCGCCATTCCAAGTTTCTTTTTTTCTCATCAATATATAGTTTTCCCCAGAATTTCACACTGGGATTGTAAACATTCGTTTTTGATGGCAAAAATTCAGCCCTGGAAATAATGCAAAAAAAAAGTTATAAATTGTCCCATCCACATATTGTAACCGAAAAATTCTCATTATGCTTTTTAATGCTTCACACTATGATTTTACTAGGATAGTTTAAAGTTGTGCTATTTTACACATAACTATTTATTTTTGAAATTTTACTGAAATTGTAAATTATTAATCACGACAGTTTAATAATTTTACATTATTAAAGTCTCGTGATTAAAAAAGATCACCCTCATCATTGTCACTTCAATCTGTTATAATGCAACAATTTTGGTAGGTGTGAATGCCCATTACCATAAAAATGGATGAACTATCACAGAAGAGAGCAGAAATGATTTATACTGAAAATAGGATAATAGCAGATGCGAGCCAAGCTGGTGAACAAAACTTAATGGGAAAGCCAAGAAAAATTTAAAGCTAAATTAAAAGCCATAATAGAAAAAACAGTAAATTAAATACATTTCAATTTCAAAAAGAAGAAATGAAAAGGTAAATTGAAAATATGAGAAGTATGGTTAAATAGAAAGTCATCGAAAAGAAAACCAAGTAGAAAGAAATGGACTAATAACAGATCTCTTGGGCATCATCTTCTTTGCTGAGCTTAAAGCATGTATAGATCCACACAGCTGCAATATCATGAATACAACCATTAAACTCTGAATATTATCATATTGAGAAATGGAATTTATTTCATGACCACATTTTTTGAGAAATAGAAACTCATTTTAGAGTTCCAAAGTATCTAATGTTACAGCTAAGATTACAGGTTTATTATCATTTTTATTTTTTACTTTCTTTTTTATGGAAATAATCCTTTCAGTTTCATTAGTTTTGAACAGGGTGCGTACACTATTCTCCGAGTAAAAATCAAGCACTTTCCAGGACTCTTCATAGCAAAAATCAAGTGTTTCAATATTATTTATTTATTTTGTAACAATGTAAAATGAGTACTTGAAAGGGGGGAGGGACCCCAATGGCTAAAGACGATCTAAAATTTAAACACATTTTTAATTACATGCAAAAAAAAAAAATTAAAAAACGAAACATTTTTGGCAAAAAAATTTTTAAAACGGATTTTTAATAAGGTTCTAATATTTAATAATTAAAAGCTAAAAATTCCTTGATTATCGACGACATTTAGAGTGGGCGTGGCAAAACGACGTTTCTGCAAGTCCTTTACAGGAGCTAAAACTTAGGAAAGATTAAAAATAATGATAAGCTCAAATTTATTGGTGTCTAAGGGGAAGAATCCGATATTAAACGAGAACTAGGAAGTTTTGCCGAAGCCGATGCAACCAGATTTCGAAGTACTGAAACAAATCGGTTTTGACACTTAAAAGCTCCAAAAACAAATCGAATGTGTAAATTTTACTCGTATTTTGTGAAACTTCGCAGGAATGTACGCAGACTACTTTTAAAAATGTTCATAGGGTAAAAAAAAAATAGAAAAAGAAAGCCAAATTACGAATTTTTGCGGAAGCGAAATAATTTTAATTTCCAAAATTACCAAAACTACGGAATTCCATCAAAATACGGAAACATAACATGTCTGTAGGTAGGAATTTGAAGAAAGGTGAATTTTCCTGTTGATAAGTTGCAAAGAAATAGTAAAAATGAAAAAAAATCAAGGACTTTCCAGACATTTTTGTACATTATTCCAAATTTCCAGGACTTTCAAGGCCTTGAAAAAAAATTATGTAATTCAAGGACTTTCAAGGTTTTCCAGGCCGCGTACGCACCCTGTTTGAATCATTTTGTTTTTTAAAAACATGTTTAACAGTTTTAATGGACCTTCTTAATTGTTACAGTGAATCTCTTGTTAGCCATGCCATTCAACTATGTAGCATACAATATAAAATTCTGAATTTTTGAAATAAGAACTAAAGCTGCTATAGGTAATAAGTAATAATTCAGTTGCCCTTCATTTTTATTTTGAAAAATTCATGTATAGAACCCAAGAGCTAAAACTTAACTTCCTGTATGAATATATCATGATTTATTAAGTTTATCAAATCTAAATCAGTTTCTCTGAGATCAGGGGTGGGCTGGCTACTTTAACAGGGCACCAACCTTTATTTCCGGCAGGGTAAACTCGGGGGGGGGGGGGGGGGGGGAGGAAGAAATACCTCCTCTTTCAAAAAAGAGGAAGGTCAAGTTCAATAACAGAAAACTTTAGTAATACATGGACACTTTCTTGAACTTGTTATAATTTTAATGGAATATTAAAACTTTTTTTGGCTTCTCCCACGGCTTAGAAAGGGCAAAAGGGTGCACTTGAAAAGGTAACAAGATGAATCAACTGAGCAACAGAATGCTGCACCCTGGAAAACACTTCAGTCACCATTAAAAACAATTTAAAAGCTTTCAAGAGGAGGCGCATGGATTCGAGGGTGTACTGGCCTGAGGGGCCAGTCTGCCCCTGTCCGAGATGAAATTTTTGACTATGTTTTAAGAATAAAAAAACGTTTCAGTATCATGGTTTCCTTGATATGCACAAATTTAAAATTGTACTTGCTAATTACTATGCATATTTACTAATGCATGAAGAAGATAAATTTCACTGAATAAGAAATTTGTACTAAATTTTTATTATAAAGAAGTTAAGTATAAATATTATTGCCAAGTAATGAATAATACAAATGAATGAACTTTAAAAGTTATGATTTAAGGCTTATTCTGTTGCATCTTCTTTCATGACAGAAAATGGTTTTTCAACAGGGAGGATATCACAATCAGCAATAACCACATCACTAACTGGTCGATCACTGCTATTGGTTTTCGTTTTTTCAATCTTGCGAACAACATTCTAAAAAGAAAAACACATATTAAACAACTATAACATATAATAATGAAATAAATCAAAAGGTAAAATGTTCTAAATATTTGGGATAAAATATGTCAATTAATAGGATTTAAGCAGAGTTACTACTCAACTTCCCAAGTCAAAATTAAGCACTTTTTGAAACCTTTTTCTGCATCCTTTTTTAAAAATTAAGCATGCAGTACACATAGTATTTATATTCAAACTTTGTTGTTTTTAAGGTATTTAAAACAAACTCCAAAAGTACATAGTCGATCGGCACAATATATTAATATCAAGAATATATTAGTTCCAATTAGAGTAAAAAAGAAGCTTACGGTGAGTTAAATGAGCAACCAGAAAAAACTGAAAATATAATTATTTTTGGATTAAATATGTAATTTTCTTTAGTTAGTGAAAATGTTCAATTTCAACACAAACTAATTTGTCCATGAAAGTTAAATTAGGCCGTGTAAAGATTTTAAAAGTGCTGTAATGAGTTTCCTCATCAAAGCAAAACAATTAAAGTTCTTTCTACAATTCTTGCATGCATATAACAAAAATGTTAATTTTTTTATAAATTGCAAGAAAGAGCTTATTTAAACATGCTGGGAGAAAGTGTGACGGTTCCTAAGACGAAGTACTTTTTATCAGTGCGATCCCCTCTTTTTTAAAGATAAATTCAAGACTTTTTTTTTACATTGTATCCTTTTTCTTGCAACATTTAAAAACAGCTGCATTTTTTACTTTTATTTTCAGCAGTGTCGGAGAAGTTTTCAGTTACCCAAATTTTATGCCTAAAAAAAGCCTCACTGAGAAAAAAAACATACCATTCTTTTTTTAAATTTAAGGTCCAAAGTTTTTTTTCCTTTCTAATTATGACAGTTTCACTTTTAATCATAACTCAATTGTCATCTTTTCTACATAGAGGTAAGACAGCTAACACAATTTTCAGCTCCCATAATTAAATGAATCTAAACTTCATACAAAAGACTTCATGTTTTGACATTCTGTGCTAAATTATCCAATGTAAATTCCGACTAAAATATCAAAATTCAAAATTTACAAAAATGATTAATAGTCTATCAATTTTCTTTAGGATTTCTCCTCCCCTCCACACCAAAATTCTGGGCAATATTTCCGACATTTCTTATTTTCTAACATATTTGATTCCCATTACTTCAGGTTTCCCTCCTTTTCTATGATAAACTTTCTATTTTATACTTTTGATGGCAAGTAAACAAAAATTATTGCTATTAATAACTATACAATGCAGCCATTAAACTCTTCTGCAAAAATGATAATCTGCCCCTTTTTTTAAATTAATGTATAAAAGTTATGCAAATTAATAAAAAATATAATTTTTTTTAAAATTCAGAGGCGTATAACTATTTTTATTGAATATCAACTTTATGTATTTATAAAAATGGGAAAAACTTAAAAGAACCAATATTTTTTTGTACATTAGTTTTTATTTTGTTTAGTGCACTTAATGATTTTTTTTTCTTTTTGGAGGTTTGAACATTTGCATTTAACCCCTTAAAGCACGGAATTTTTTCTGATAAACTAGTATAGTGCAAGTTATTCTTTGCAATTTTAAGTTGGGGGTGGGGTAAAAGTTACCTAGACAAAATATATTATACAAACAAAGTGTAAACAGATCTCAGATGGTCATTAGAAATTAAATAACGCACAGGTATGTGGGCAAACTTTCCGGTAACTTTCGCCCATGTCAGACACGAGCAAATGCGTTAAGTGGTTAAAGCAGATATTTTTTGTATTTTTAACCAAATCTTTTTGGAATATTTCTGTAATAATAACAATAATACAAAGGACATTGAAGAAGAGCTTAGAATGCAAGAATGAACATAAGATTTTTATTCTTCAAACAAAAATTTGTGATCAACATCACTTAACACTTTATGCTTAATTATATTTTAACTTTCTAATCATTGAAAAAGTCTTACCATTCCCTTTTAAGACTTTTCCGAATACAACATGTCGTCCATCTAACCAAGAAGTTTTCTTGGTTGTTATGAAAAACTGTGATCCATTTGTATCTTTTCCAGCATTAGCCATTGATAACCAACCAGCTCCATAGTGTTTTAATTTGAAGTTTTCGTCTGGGAAACGATCTCCATATATACTGCGACCTATAAAGCAACTATTTTAAAATATAGAAAATAATAAAGCTTCATATATACTTTTTCAAAATATAGTAGAGCCTTGGCTTCGTTAAAAAACGTTAGATTCTAACGTACTTTTTTTATACCAACAAGGGCGCCTATGCATGTAAGGGCTGTTATGAACCCTCAACCGAGAGAAAATTGTGGTTTTACCACTGTATACCATTGCACTAAAAAATAGAATCCATACATGATTAGGATTTAGAAATGTTTATTATATGGGAATACACAAAAGAAAGAGATTGTCAAATAACTATAATAATCATATAACTAATATTGCTAAGTTTTCTTCTATAAAATTTTTTTAATCCCCTATTTATATCAACCGTGGAGGGGAATATCCCCTTCACTTGAAAATTTGAATTTTAGCCCCTGGAATAGTATCATAGGGTCACTTGATATAGGTGGCAGAAACACATTAGGTAAGAGGAATTTTCTTTTGCAATAAAGAGATTTGATAAGAATTGATCATGAGCAATAAACTTAAAAATATTGATAGTGCAGAGTTTGCATCACACACTAAAGTTTCTTCTGCAAGTCGATAAATAAAAAAATTTTGAGACAATTCAGATTAATTATAGACAATTCAGTTTACCTAACAAAATATACACGTAAGATTTAATTATAACAATGGCTATACCAGTGCTTCCCCCAGTCTTGGGCGGGAGGGCGCCGCGCCCTGCCCGCGCTTGGATTCGGGAAACGCGCCCATCTTGCCCTTTTGTTAGTGAAATTGCGCCCTTCTTGTAGTGCTCAAAACTCGCGATCGCCAGTCGCCAAATGCGACCAATTTTCACGTTTTGGCGACCATTGTTTTCATTGAAGTCGCCAATGTCGCTACCATTTGCAAATGCTAAAAGCCTTTCCCGATCTTTAATCTTGACACGTGACCTTTTCCCAAATTCTCTTGTCTACTTCAAATTAAATAAAGAAAGAAATAGGAGTTAAGTTTTGGACCATACGGAAACTAGTTTTTCCACCGATTTTTACCGGAAATTGCTTACCGTGATTGAAATTTCAATCTTTTTCCATCCTGGAATTATTACAATTATCTTGAAAGTTGTAAGATATTTTTTGCATGCACTACCTAAAATCTGCTTATTTGTCGTTTCATTTTAACAATTAAAAAAGAAAAAAAAAGTATACATATAGAAACAGCCAAAATAGTGCACGAGCTTCGCCGAAAATTGGATTCTACGTTAGAGATTTTAATCCTTTTGCATCGGGTACAAATTTCAATTATTTTCTAAATTAGAAGATATTTTTCACACATGCTACCTTAAATCTACTTATTTTGCATTTTATTTTAATAGTTTCTGACTTTTTTTTTTTTGAACTGTGCTGATATTGAACACGTGTTTGTCGAAAATTGCGTTTATCACTAATTATTCACGATTATTAAATCACTATTATTGTTTCATTTATTTATTTACTTCAAATTTGAATTTAGTATTGACAGCTATTTACTTTTTAGAAAATACTAAATTGTGGCTAAATAAGAAATTTTTAGAAAATTGTTAATTTACCTGGATCCAACTTCTTTAAAAAAACAATGAACAATTATTGAAAAGAAGTAGTATTGTCACAAATCATAAAATAAATAAGGAATTTTTTTTTTAGTTTAAACATTTTACAAAATTAATAATGATCTCTTTTAGGGCCGACAGTTGTGAGATTTTTCGGGCACTTTGAGATTTTGGGGATTCTTTTTTTCACGTCATTTTATGTCTCTTTTTTGGCTTTGGGTAATTTTTGTGTGTAGCCTGAAACTCTTCCAATGATTCTGTGCTTGATTATATTGCAACTCTTAAAAACTCCCTATCTCATAAAATTTCGAACAGTAGGTTCCCAAAGACTAATAAGAAAATTCTTTTTTTCATCTTTATAAAGGGACCCATTTGGGTCAAATATGCATTTATTACATCTGTAGATGTTGAGAAAACTAACCAAAATATAAGAATGCTCTTTGAAACAAGAAACTATTTACTATTCAAAATATGTAAAAGCATTTAATAATCCCAATCTAATGGTGCTTTCTAGTTATTTCAAGAAAGAAAAATTTTAAAATGTAATAAAACTTGTGAGAAAAAAGATGGCAACGTGTGAGCAATCCATATATTAGATAGATCCTTTTTCTCTCCTCATTAACATTTATTTCAATCTTTAATGAAAATGAAAATTTATTGTATTAATTTTGCTTTTTTTAAATTTAAAAAAAAATACTATTGTCATTTTAAGCAATAAGGTAAGAATACCAATTGAAACCATTGCTTTCAATTGGTATTCTTGATTAATTATAATGGCATTTTTTGCAATTTTGCTGTTTTTAGGACATGTTAAAAATTTTAAAGGGCGTTTTCAGTGATCATTTAGATCATCAAAATCTGGGCTCTAATTATTATTACTGAAGCTTTATTGTATTAAGAAAAGATACATTCTAATTTTCTTATTATTCCTCAGAGGTGATCAGATCTTCAGAGGTATTGGAATGAACAGGAACACTCTCATAAATTAGTAAAAATGTATAACTCAGAAAATCCTTGCTAGATATTTTATTGAATTTAAAATCATTATTGGTTGATGTTGCCTTGAATATAAAAGCAGATTTTTTTCATGCTTTACTTCAAATATTGAAAACAATCTTAAAAATGAATATTGTCAAATTAGTATATAGATATTTTTCAATGTTCACTTTCACTGTGATGATGTTGATGTTTGACTAAAATGTTAAATTATGGCAATAATAAAGTTCCTAGGGGAGGATTCATAAATGATGTCACGCTTCTAGGCGGGAAGGGGGGTTCCTGAAATTGTGACAAGTGTGACCAGGGGAGGGGCAACAGGAAGTGTGACATTCTGCTTGTGCAACATAGCGTAACATGTGACAATGGGGGAGGGCGGTCCCTACTTCAAATTACATGTGCCCTTTATTTCGGTAAGATGCCCTAAATTTGGAAAAGTGCCCTTTTTTTTTACAGAAGCACCCTGCCCTTTTTCAATCCTAGGGGAAGATCTGCTATACTATAGTATTGGGAAAATATATCTAGCATTGAAATACATAAGCACACCAGCAAAACATAAAAGGACATCGCAAAAAATTTTTCAGAAAAAGTATGTACCACGAATTTAAAAAAAAATCATATTTATAGGTGAACATGACCCTTTCACCCACACACATCAATGCATTGTGATCAATAAGAAAATTGGTAACACAAAATAGGATTTGAAAAGTGAAATTTTACCTCCTGTTCCATCACCATTTGTAAAATCACCACCTTGAATCATAAAATCCGGAATTACTCTGTGAAACTTTGATCCTTTATATCCAACAATTTGATCTTCAGGCACAGGCTGTAAATATTAACAAATAAAACTAAGATGAAGAATCCATGAAATATAAGGTTAAAATCACACATATATTTAAAAATAATCTTGGAAGCTAATCATAATGCAGTAGTATCTTGAAATTAAGTTACTATGTTATGAAATATATTTTGAATATTTCTAAAATGAAACAAGAATCTGAAAAAAACTAGTCGACTCACGTTACTTATAATGACCCCATCTGGACTTCAATATTAGAGTTGTTATATGAAATGTGTCTATAATAACACTGGTCTACAAAAAAAACTTTTTTTTTTGCCCCAAAGACTTTGCTAACTGATCTTAGAAGTATTTCTCATGCTGAACTCTAAAATGAAAACCATTTTTCTCTATCACGTAAGGATTTTCCGTGCAAGATGCTGTAATAGTTGACATTAATAACATTTACCCTAAATTATTGCAGTACATTACAAGCAAAACCCTTAAGAGATAAGTCAAAGTCCTTAGCAACCTCCCCCCCCCCTTTTTTAAGGGCAAAATAAATTTTGTAATTTTTTCATTGGAAGAATTTCCACCAAAAAACCAAGTAATTTTCTATTTACCTTAAAAGAGTTGATTTTGACATGTTCTGGCATACTTTGCCTCAGGAATGTCCCTTTTTAACATCCAGCAGTAATCTGCTAACATAGTTGCATTTCTCTTCCCTTGATATCTCTTTTCGATAAACTGAAATGTCCTGATGATACGCTCTCTATGTTCATTGGTTATACAACTCCCATGTTTTCATGGGGCATTTTTACACACAACAGGAGATTTCTATGATAAAAAAATAATAGCTCATGCTCATTAAACGTGTTGTACAGTTTCAATCTTTTGCCTATTTGCCTTTGTATCCCAATTATCGTGAAATTCCTACCGAGACCCGCACCCAGTGCAGTAATTTGATACGCACTTCCGTTCGGGGGTCTGCAGGGGCTGTTTGCGACACTCCACTAAGTTTTTTCCAGCAAAATATAGTGAACACTGGTTTGACGGTTGACATTCAAGCTCTTTTGTGCACTTTCTCTCAATAAAAACGATGCTGCATGATCGGAAAAACGTAAAAATCGGACATTTCCTTCCTCATAATTAAAAAACTATACGTGATGGGTGTTCACATTTTTTAAAAAAAGTGGCAGGGCGTAATTTTCAAAAAGGGCATTTTCTGTTGAAAAAAAAAAAGCACTTTTCAGTTGAAAAAGGGCATTTTTCATTAAGAGAATAGGTATTTTCCTAATTTCCCTAAAAGGGCAGGGCACATCCAGTTTTCCAAAAAGGGACAGGGCACCACACCTTTTGAAAAATGCAAACCAGGAACACTAGTGATGGGAAAATTTTGATGCCAGATATGGATTCCCCATGCAAAACTACTTCAGGAAAAGTGAAATTCATTCTTGGGGCAAAACACTTGTTGACCAGTGTAATCAAATAATTCTCTTTTCTTTAAATTTGATTAGAACATTTTTTCAAAAGACATAGTGAACATGCAATATGAAATATATGGCATTTTTACATTAAATATAAATATGTTTTCAATTTAAATGCATTAAAAGTAATAATGAATAAGACACCATATACTCTTCTTTAAATTTGATTCAAATATTGATTTTGTGAGACAAAACTTATGTTATTAAATATAGTATAAAATTTAAATTACACTATAAAAGTTTATAAAAGAAGCAGAATTTCAAAAAAAGATATGAACAAATTATGCAATTATCGTAAAAAATTCTAGACTGCATTTTATGCAGAAATGCACTCTTCACGTTGAAGGACAGAATGATTTGTATGGATTATTTGAAATGAATCATATAAGACATCATTTGCTGAATGAATATTATTTATTTGATAAAGGAAAAAGATGAAAGTTGTGCCATAAAAACAGATTCATCCCCATTCAGTAAACAGTCAGCAGGGTTGGAAAAAAACCGGGTTTTTTTGAAAAAAACCAAAAAAACCGGTTTTTTTTGGTTTAAACCAGGTTTTTTTGGTTTAAACCGGGTTTTTTTGGTTTAAATAGTATTTGTAGGCAAAACAATTTGACTTTTGGAAAATCATGGAGATTTTAGATCATTAATTGTGAATAAATGTTATTAGTAATAAATTTGTTGATAATTAATTAAATAACTAAGTTAAAACCTTGAATTTTAATTACCTTCTAGATGTAGCTTTTATTTTTTCAGAAAGTTACCTATAGTGAAATGCGTATTTACGGCGCAGCACTTTAGAGGTCAACTTATAGAGTGGAGATTTTTTTTGTCATTTCTTACACAATGTGTTTATTCATTTGAGACTAATTAAAATATAACTTCATGTAAACACTTTTCTTTAAAATTAGTAATTGGCTTTTTTTTTCGAAATTACCTAAAATATCAGTAGATAAATTTAATCTGAATGACTTACAATGTATCCTATACAACTTTAAAATTAAAGCACTTAGTTAACATAATGATAAATATCTTATTAATTATGTGAGTTACTTATTTAATAGAAAATATTCCCTAAAAATACATAATTTTTTGAAATGGCTAGATCAATTAGAAGAAAAATAAGAAACTTATTTAGAAAGCAAAAGAGTGCTCATAGTGGTTTTCTCGGATGCTTAACTTACACAGAGGTTTAGGGAAACTTTATATTTATTGATGTTTCATCCATCCAGACAAATACTGGTCTAACATTATAGCATAAAAAATATTGTCCTGGAGAATTTATTTAAGTTTCTTTTCATATTTGTAAAAATAGATAAACAAATAAATAGAGTAATAATTAGGACAGCCAACTTACAAAGGTTTTTTTTTATAATGCTCCCACCCAAATTTGGCGTACATACGTGGTCGAGTTACAAAGGTTTCCCTACATTAAATAATATAGGGCTAATTTCGTTACTGACCAAAAGTGGTCAATTTAGGTGGTTAACTTTACAGGTTTTATTGTATTAACATATTACAATACTCTATTTATACAGACCTTTCAGCAAATTATTAAAGAAATAATTATTTTGCGGGTTGAGTTTTAACAAAAGCATATTTTACTAAATCAATAAAAAATAAGCAAAAATGAAAGATATATTAAAAATAATGTGTGTTCATTTACAGTATCATTAATATCAACAAATGATTACACGTCTTTTACTATAGATATGTTTTACACTTACTGGATTTAGCAATGATAACACTTATATAAATCAGCAACATTGGCTTAGAAATTAACAGCATTAGTTTTTTTTTTTTTTTAAATACAAACTTTATTTTTCTTGATTAAATATATTTATAAAAGCAAAAGCAATTTTATAAAAGTAATACAATGGGCAAACTTCATTTTTCCTGATTAAAGATTAAATATATTTTTTTTTAAATAAGAGAATAATTTAGGGAAAAAAATGCACTGATTAGAAAAAAAAAAGTTGTTAATTTACAAATTCAGTAATTCATTATTTATCTAATGCTGTGCATGTAATGTCTGCATAAATTGGATTTTGCAATTTATTGTAATGTGTAAAATGAATGAAAAAAGTTTTTTTTTTTTAAGTGTTATCTGTAACATACATTTGCAACTAGGTTATTATGAAGATATTTTATTATTTCTAATATATATTTTTTAACTCCAGGAATTACAATTGCAATATCATTTAATTTTTATAATGACTGAGAAGAGCTTTTCTCAAATTAGCTTTTTCAGAGCTAAGTTTAGAAAAACCCAAATAGTCTGACATGTAGATAGGAGATGAGAAAAATTTGCACTGATTAAAAAAAAGTTTGTTATGTACATATTCATTAGTTATCCATTGTTGTGCTTGCAATGTCTTCATAAATTGGATTTTACAATTTTTAATGATGTGCAAAATAAATGAAAAAAGATTTGGTTTAAACCAAGTGGTTTTTTTAAAAAAACCATTTGGTTTAAACCATGGTTTAAACCAAACAACCCTGAGTCTTAGCATAAAAAAAAAGAGAAAAAAATTCTCATAAAGTTAAAGAACACTTTACCAAGAGCCCAGGTACAAATTCCCAGTAAGGACATGACTGTTACTAATTTGGTATAGTAGCTCTTTTCATCATGTTCTAGTGGTTCAGTAACCATTTTAAGCTATAAAATTCAACAAAATGACACTTTATGCTCTGCCTGTTTAACCAAATATAAGTATACAAGCAATTCCATTACAACCAAACTACAAAGGATAAAAATTACTTTGCTTTGCTACACTTATTTTTTTTTTTTTTTTGGGGGGGGGGGGGGAGATAGGGAAGGAAGCATCAGATTTAAATTTTTAAAGAAAAAAATGACTTTTTTATTCTTTACTTTTAAATGAATTGTTTCAAAACTTTTCAAAACATACTAACTTTACTGACAAAATTCCAAAACTGTTGACTAATACCGACTAGGCTGAGAAATACAGACTGCTACCTACGTATACTGACAAGTTTTACATCTTATAATAAGGACTTTTCAATGAGTCACACATCAAATAATTACTATGAAAAAATTAAAAGGCACTCATCGATATGTTGGTCAAAATTTTTTTTTTTTGGCTAGCCAGTGGGGTGGGAATTCTTTTACCGATTTTCTGCTGGAGGGATCTAAAATTTATAGATCTAGGCCTGCATAAAGAATTGAACAAAGGATAGTACAGAGAGGATATTATTCAGTTAATTAAGTTTATTAGAATTGAAGATGTTGATGAGGTAGTTTTGGAATAGAAGGCAAGACCAGATTAAACTCACAGGATAATTTACTAGGAACGAAAAATTACAGCTTCAAAAAAATTGTAAGTATCTGCAAGTTTTCCGGAAGCATTTGTTGCTTATATAAGGGGCGAGTAGCTTCAAAAGGGCACTTGGCCTTCATTAGCGAGTGATAAATCAACTATAACAAGACAGTTAGGCCCAAGACTGTTGCTGGTCATCTCTTTTATATTTGTATAACATATAACAATAATTAAGAAATACTTTTTAAAAAAGAGTGAAATATTATAGAACTTTAGAAACATCCCTGATTTATGTTTTTAAATTTAAAAGATAACACATAAAAACATATAGCAAGTAAGTTCAAAAAAAAAATCTAAATCATTACATACCTCATCCTTATGTTTAGTACAAATTCCAACAAAGTTTTTTACAGTCTTTGGTACAGTTTTACCAAATAAACCTATTTCAATTCTGCCTGCAGGCTCTCCACCAATTGTTATATCAAAAAATACCTATAAGAAAATAGAAGCTAAGCATACACACATGTATAATAGAACCTAAAAATAGTATTTATGTTTCATAGATGTGTGTTAGTTTATACAGGGATTGATCTAACATTTTTAACAGGCTGAGGTTTTTGTGAATTTTAAAAATATAGTTGAAAAATCAAATAATTTTGTGGAAATTCAAAACTAAAAACTGAAAGAAATATTTATCATTTTTTGCCATTAATTAAATAAACAATTTTATGAAAAGTACAATTTCGTAGTTTGGAATTTTGTGAAAGATCTTTTGATTGACTGGAATTTTATTAAGGGTCCATCTGATTAATTAGAATTTTATGAAGAGTTCGAAAACCGACCTGAATTTTCTTCGGCGCAATCATTTGGTATAATGCATACATATATATATAATGTATACATATTTATCACAATTCATACACTTACTATAATGAATATTTGACTTTCTATCAGTATGCACAATGTTGGCAACAAAAAGAAAGCAAGAGTAAAGATGTATTTCATAACAAACAGGCATTAACTGAGAAGTAAGGCAGTCTCCCCCTCCCTTTTTCAGGAGCAGAGGTGATGTGAAATGGCAATTCCCGACATTATCTCCCACCCCCTGCAAAAGGCTAATTTCATAAGTTGAACAAATGCCCAAAATCAAAATATGCCTAGGCATTTAAATATATGCATTTGCTTGAAATATTTATTTATATTGCTCTCTGATATTTTTTTTAACATCATGGTTTTGGGAAAATTATTTAAATTTGTTGGTTGCAGTATTCCATTATAAATAAGCTAAAGGCTAACCCTTAAGCTTATATTAGGTATGCTTGCCATATTTTTGGTTAGTGAAACTGGGACACATTAATATGGGATGGGCATACGGGGGGCGGGGGTCTGGGGAAATTTAAAAATAAATAAGAGCAAAATGGTAAGTTTTAAGCCTCTCAAGTAACGGGAGTGGGGAATCTGGAACCCTAAATTGTTACATTTTAAAAATAAAAAAAGGAATTTTTTCTACTTAATTTACTTAAAGATTTTTTTCTTTTTTTAATGAGAATTTTTTCTGGTCGTTCATCTACAAAGAAGCGTTAATAAAATTAAGTTTAAAATATTTCATAAAATTGTTTAATAGAACAATTAATTACTAAGTCTCATTTTTTTTAACTACAACTACAAAAACCATTTCAAAAAACACTTTTATCAAACTAAAAAAGCAATTAATAAGTTAACAATGTTATTCTTTGTTTACAAACCACTCATGTTTCTGACTTGAATGTACTTTTTTTTAAGATGTCTTTGTTAAGCTCGACTTTTCCATAAAAGTCAGAGCAAGAAAGGCCACAGTTCATTTTACATACAATCTCTGCTCTTGCAGTGGGCTCACTCATTAATGCTCTGTCATCTAAAAGATTCTTAATGTCTTTATAAAAGATTCTTTAAAACATAAATTCATTACTTTTTACATCTTACAGCCATTTCCGGGACATTAATAAAACTGGGCGGGACACCAGGACAAGAGCAAAATACCAGGACTGTCCAGGTCAAACCGGGACGTATGACACGCCTAATATTAGGCAACATGCCACCCAGCGTTGGAAAAACCCAACTGGGTGGGTTTTTCCAATTTAATTGGGTTTTTCAAAATTTACAGTACAATTTTTGAGGAAATTTTGATGCTTTGAAATCTGTGCATGGAAATGATTATGGATAACAAAATGATAGTATAATCAGTAGTGAGAGCTTAAATTCAAGCTGAAAATCAATTTAGTTTTGTGAATTTTATTAAATTTAGTGGGGGAGGCGGATTCATCATTTTTGGAGCATCAGAATTGGAATAGCAATTAAAATTTAAAACGAGTATAGACTTCAAAATTAAAATTGTATTTTGTAAATTAATTTTTATTGACAAAAAAATAATCATTCATTTAACTTTTCAACATGTACATACAGATGTTACAAAGAAACTAGTTGAAATTGAACCAGGGTTGATTAAAATGGGAAATTTAAGTTCAAATCTTCGTGTGAAAATTTTATCAATACAATACTTGCTTTATTACATGCAAGTGAAAAGCAGATTTTGAGACTCCTTTCTAAATGTCAACATATAATTTTCATTTCTTTTACGTTTCGAGGGGGGGGGGGGGTGGTTGAGGGTGGCGATGGTTCACTATTTTTTGCTAAACCAGTACTTTTACGTTTCGGGGAACCGTTTGCGATGATTTCCTTTTATTAGATTTATTTCTTCAAAATGAGCAGGTTTAGCATTGTCTTTGAAAATGATAATAATGAAAAACAGGACGCCTTTTATATTTTTTCTGCATACTTATATATTCATACTAACTGGTTAGACATCAGAAGGAAAAGGGGCTTGACTCCGGAAAAGGATCACTTTTTGTGTTAAATTCCCCGAAAATTAAAAAAAATAAAAAGCAAGATAAAACTACAGTACGATGAATGAGAAGCATTCTTGAGGATTGACACAACATGCGTAAACATTTGGTTCATTAAATAAGAGAAAATAGATAAAATTAATTACCATATCTGTCACTTTTGGACCTTTGGGTGTTTTTTCTTCCGCTAAAACAGAATATGCATTGAAGCAAAAAATACATATAGCAAATCCAAAGGAAAAGAGAAACATTTTGAAAATAATCTTGCAACAACTAAAGTTAGTTAAAAAAGCACAGCCAATGCCACGTCAAATACTAATCAATTTTCACGATGACATCTACATGCACAAATCCAAAATCTCAAATGCGATTTGCCGGTTTTCAGGGTTGCCAGACTACGAGTAATGAGCGTAAGCCCAGAAACAGAAAAATAGCCATGGTAGACAACAAAGTCGTTCCTTTTTTTCCATTTAGTTCGCTTTTAAGTTTTATTTCGCTTCAAAAATTACGAGTATTTGGGCCCAAAATCGAGTAAAAAAGGGGTTTTTTGTTTCTAGTTTTGCCTAAATATCAAGTTGTCACTTGCGCCAATAGTGAAATTTTCGGTCGCCATCCAAGGCAAAAACTTGCCCAATCTGGCACGCCTGTGTACATTGAATTTAATCGAAGTCATAGTAAAGGTCCGAAATAGTGGTTTTAAATAAGAAGTAATTATTTAATCCTATTAACATGTTTTCAGCTAAAAAATATTTTCTCACAATGTACATTTGTACATTGTGAGAAAGGGACTTCTTTCTTTTATCACACATGAAAAGTTTTAATGTTACATTACAGTTTTAGGAAGTGTCTACTACTCCAGCAATTTACTAGCAACCCTTGCAGTAACTTGGCGTGGTTTCAGTACGTGATTCATCCAGCCAAAAGTAGCTAGCCCTCGTGGTCGTGGTGGAGTTTTCCTGTTTTTTTCAAAATGGTCTTATTTTTTCGAAATGACTTTGGAAGATTCCAAAAAGGAAAAGAAAACAAAAATCAAAGGAAATCTAAGTGAGTAAAATTATATTTCTATCTTTTCACCTTTATACTGAACTGTACATAAAGGAAATCCCGTTCATTATTTTTTATCGCAACTGAGTTTACCACGTTGGATTAACAAAAAATACTGTATTTGCTAAAAATATCACAGCGTGCATTGTAATTTATTAACGTCAAACTTCATCAATTTATTTGATATTTGGAAGATTACGTGGAAGAGGTGTAGTTTTTAATTTATAACAAAGCCGACTATAAACTAATTGTTTGCGCCCTCTTGTGCGATAAACTCGCCAACTTGAACTCATCTTCGCTCTCTTGGCGAGCTAAGTTCAGTGTGTGTTTGAAAGCATACGATGATGCAACGAAAACGCATTCCTCTTTAAGCGAAACGCTATTCTTGTAAAAATTTATAATGAGTGCAGTATGGTCGGCACAAAATATGAGCTATGGTGCTCAATGTATATATGTATAATCTGTTGTAAATAAAACCTGTAAATAGTTACAGAGTTGTTAATGAAGAAAAATTAATGTTTATAAAAACGATACAGTCCACTAAGCATTTAGTCATCAAGAATACATGTTGGTCCGTAGCGACCGTAGATGAATCAGCTTGCTATTGAATATTATAATTCTATGGTGAATTCCTAATTGCAACTCGAAATTAAATTTTGGTTCTCGAAAAATTCAACATGACGGAATGCAAGGCATTAAACCGTCGAAGAGGAACATTGCGATCAAAAATCACAAGGATTACAAGTTATGTTGAGGGTGAAGCAATAAAATCTGATGAGATAATAATCATAAATGCAAAAATCAATATTGTGGAAGCTACTAAATCGCAGTTAGAACAATTGCGCATGGATTATTATGAAAAGCTAGAAGATAAAGATGTGCCTGCAACTGAGAAAATTCTGGACGAGATGGAAGCAGATCTAGAAGATCTTGAGGTAAGAATTTAAAAATTAAAATCCTTTCTAACGAAAATTGCTGCTTGTAATCAAGTTAATGATTCTAATATTAAAGTGAAATTACCGGAGATTCCTCTTCCGAAATTTTCTGGTAATATTGAAGAGTGGAATAATTTTAAAACACAATTTAATTCTTTAATTTCTTCTAATGAGAAACTTGATGAAGCTTCTAAACTTTTTTATTTGCAATCGGCAATTATTGGAAATGCTAAACAAATTCAAACAACTGAGGACACTTTTGATTCGCTCTTTAAAGCTTTAGAAGAACGATACGAACATAAAAGGTTACTCGTCAATTCACACATTAACGCCCTTATAAATCTGGAAAAAGTTAACTATGAATCCGCAGTTTTCCTTTAAGCGTAAAGTAGTTTTTTTTTATATGTTTTGTTGTGTTGTACTACGTATTTTTAATTTTTCCCAGTTTTAATAATTTTGTTCTCAGAACTTTAACATTTTTGATCAAGATTTCAGTAGATAAATTTATGTTTTGAAACTTTATACATGTTATTTATAAATTTTCATGGTGTTTTAACATTTCGTACTCGGTAGTTTTGTGGCATCAGTCTAAGTTTTAGTAGATAAAGCTTCATTTATTTCGTTTTGTATTTAGTAATTTTACATTTTTGTGTGGCTTTAATATATTATACTTAGTATTTTTACATCTTCATTGTAGGTTTTAGTAGCTAAGGCTAAGTCTTATCATTCTGCAAGTGCATAACACTTTTATTTTGTAAATTTCCGTACTATTACTTTTTCGTTCTAAGTTTCTCTTAATGGTTTTAGGTTTTGTCATTTAAGGGATTTTGGTATATGAAGTTAGCATTCTTTCATGCGTTATTGTTTTGTATTGCGTATTTTTAATCTTTCGTAGTATTAGCATTTTGTTCTTCGAAATTTTAAAATTTTTGATTAAGATTTCACTCGACAAATCTACGTTTTGAAGTTTTATTTAGATAACTCCATATTTTTTTATGTTTTGTATTTTGTACTTTTACGTTTCAGGTGTTGCTTTAGTATATCATACTAAGTATTTTTACTTCTTCATTCTACAATTTTTGTCTTACGTTTCAGCGTTTTGCTAATACATAATACTCTTATTTTTAAAATAGCCTTACAATTACGTTTTTATTCTAAGTTTTTTCTGGATCAATTTAAGTTTTGATGTTTTGTACTTAGTACTTTTAGATTTTCATGCTGTTTTTAGTTTTTTGTTCTTAGTACTTTTACTTTTCTAATCGAATTTTTAGTAGATGAATTTAAGTTTTGCAAGTGCATAAAACTTTTATTTTGAAACTTTCCGTAGCTTTACATTTTCGTTCTAAATTTTTCTGGATGAATTTAGGTTTTGAAGCTTTATAGTTGGTACTCTTTCATTCTTTATTGTTTTGTACTACGTTTCTTTACTTTTTAAGTTTTAGCACTTTGTTCTTCGAACTCTTACATTTCTGATTAAAATTTTTGTAAACAGATTATATGTTTTGATGCTGAATCTATGTTTTGAAGTTTTAATGTTTTGAGGTTTTAGTAGATAAATCTAAGTGTTAACATTTTGTATATGGTACTTTTTACGTTTTTACATTAAGTTTTAACATTTTGCATTTTCTGGATCAACGTAAGTTTTGAAGCTTTGTACTTAGTACTTTTAGATTTTCGTGCTGTTTTAACGTGTTGTACTTGCTATTTTTAATTTCTCATGCTGTTTTTACTTGATGTACATAGTACTTTTACTTTTCAAACCATTTTTTTTTTGTAGAGGAATTTAACTTTTTGGAGTTTTACATTTCGTACCTTTACATTTTTGTTTGAACATCGTGTACTTAATAGTTTTACATTTTAAAAGGTGAATATCAGTTTTCCCATTTCTTTCACAATTTTAGAGTTAAGTGCTACTTGATGAATCGAAGTTGCAGTTTTGTTATTATGCTACTCCAAATTTTGATGTTTCGTACTTTTTGTATCTAATACTTTTTACATTTTTTCTTTTAATGATTTGCAAATGCCTATCACTTTTGTTTTGTGAACTTCAGTAATTTTACATTTCCGTTCTAAGTTTTTCTGGATGAAGTTAAGTTTTAAAATTTTATGATTTGTTACATTTTTAAATTTTAGTTCTAAGAGTTTTTGCAGTTTGTATGTAGTACTTTTCTTTCTTTTATACTGTTTTAATAGATTAATCCTTGTTTGATGTGTTGGCTTTAGTACTTAAACAGTTTCGTTCTGTTTTTTACTAAATAAATGTATATTAGAGGTTCTATGCTTAGTACTTTTACATTTTTGTACTAAGTTTACTAGATGAATCTATGTTTTGATGTTTTGTACATAGTGCTTTCATATTTTAGTGTTGCTTTAATATATTTTACTTAATATTTTTACATCTTCATTCCGTGTTTTAGTTGATAAATCTAAGTTTCAACATTTATACACAGTACTTTTTATATTTTTGCATTAAGTTTTAACACTTTGCAAGTGGATAACAGTTTCATTTCTGAAAATTTTCGTTCGGATTTACATTTTTTTTTTTTTTGTTTCTAAGTTTTTTTTTCTTACTTGGATGATATTCAAGATTAGAAGTTTTATAGTTAGTACATGCTTTGTTGTGTTGCACTGCGTATTTTTCATTTTTTCACTACTTTAGCATTTTGTCCTTAGAACTTTTACATTTTTGATTAAGATTTCAATGGAGAAATCTATGTTATTGATACATTATACTTGTTATTTAGTCATTTTTATGATGTTTGAACATTTCGTACTTGGTAATTTTACGACTTCAGTCTAAGTTTCAGTTAGATAACTCTAACTTTTTTTTTTTTACGTTTTGTATTTAGTACTCTTAAATTTTTGTGTTCGTACAATGTATTACACTTAGTATTTTTACATCTTTGTTCTGGGTTTTAGTAGATAAATTTAAGTTTTAACATTTTGCAAGTGCATAACACGTTTATTTTGAAAATTTTTTGTTACCTTTTCGTGCTAAGTTTTTCTGTGTTTTAGTAGATGAATATAAGTTTTTTTTTGTTTTTTACTTAGTACTTTTATTAAGTTTGACACTTTTACGCGTTCTAAATTTTATTAGGTACATCTAAGTTTTGATGTTTGCATTTTCGGAAAGTTTACATTTTCATGATGTTCAACATTTCATACTTTTTACGACTTTAGTTGGGATTTTTTTTGTAGATAAATCTAAGTTTTTTAAGTTTCGTACATAAACGATTACATTTTCGTACAAAATTTCACTTGATGAATACGTTATATACTTAGTACTTTTATATTTTCGCGTTGCTTTAGTAGATAAATCAGAGTTTTAATATTTTGTACGTAGTAATACTTAAGATTTTTGCAGTAAGTTTTAACATTTTGCAAGAGTATAACACTTTTATTTTGAAAAGTTTCGCGCTTTTACATCATCGATCTAAGTTTTTCTGATTGAGTTTAAGTTTTGCAGCTTTTTACTTACCATTTTTACATGTTTTGTTGTTTTGTACTGAGTGTTTTTAATTTATCAGTTTTAGGATTTTGTTGTTACAACTTTTACATTTTTGATCAAGATTTCAGTGGACAGATCTATGTTTTGTTGGTTTATACTTGCTATTTTCAAATTTTATGATGTTTTAACAGATAGTAATTTTACAACTTCAGTCTATGTTTTAGTAGATAAATCAATTTATTTACGTTTTTGTACTTAGTACTTTAACATTTTCTTGCTGCTTTAATATATACTTAGTAATTTTACATCTTCATCCACTGTTTTAGTAGATAAATCTAAATTTTTGCATTTTGTGCGTAGTACTTTTTACATTTTCGCATTAAGTTTTAACGTGTTTCAAGTGCATCACACTTTCGTTTGGAAAAGTTTCGTACTTTTACATTTTTCGTTCTAAGTTTTTCTGGATGAATTTAAGTTTTGCAGCTTTATACTTAACATTTTTACATGTTTTGTTGTTTTGTACTGCATGTTTTTAATTTTTCAGAGTTTTAAGATTTTGTTGTTAGAACTTTTACATTTTTATCAAGATTTCAGTAGACAAATATATGTTTTGCTGTTTTTGTACTGCGTGTTTTTACTTTTTTCAGAGTTTTAGGATTTTGTTGTTTGAATTTTTACGTTTTTCGATCACGATTTCTGCAGACAGATCTAAGTCTTTTAAGTTTCGTACTTAAGTTTAACATTTTTGTACAAAGTTTCACTTGATGACTACGGTACTATATACTTAGTACTTTTACATTTTCATGTTACTTTACTATTTCATACTTAGTACATTTGATTCAATTACATTTTCATTCTAAGTTTTAGTAGATAAATCAGAGTTTTAACATTTTAGACGAAGTATTTTTTACATTTTTATATTAAGTTTTAACATTTTGTAAGTGCATAACACTTTTACTTTGAAAAGTTCCATACTTTTACAACTTCGTTCTAAGTTTTTCTGGAAAGATTTAAGTTTTGCAGCCCTATATTTAGCATTTTTACAGGATTTGCTGTTTTTGTACTGCGTGTTTTCAATTTTTCAGAGTTTTAGGATTTTGTTGTTTGAACTTTTACATTTTTTGATCAAGATTTCTATAGACAAGTCTATGTTTTGCTGCTTTATACTTGACATTTTTACATTTTTATGATGTTTTAACACTTTGTACTTAGTAATTTTACGACTTCAGTCTAAGTTATAGTAGATAAATAAATTTTTTTACGTTTTGTACTTAGTACTTTTACGTTTTCGTGTTGTTTTAATATATTACACTTAGCAATTTTACATCTTCATTCACTCTTTTAGTAGATAAATCTAAATTTTAACATTTTGTACATAGTACTTTTTACGTTTATGCACTAAGTTTTAACATTTGGCAAGTGCATCATACTTTTGTTTTGAAAATTTCCGAACTTTAACATTTTTTTTGTTCTAAGTTTTCCTGGATGAATTTAAGTTCTGATGTTTTGTATTTTTTATTTCTAGCTTTCATGCTGTTTTTTTAGTTTTCACTCTTAGTACTTTTACATTTTTTTACCAAACATTTAGTAGATGAATTTAGGTTTTGTAATTTTACGTTTCATACTTTTACATTTTCGTTCTGTTCTAACGTCTTGTGCTTGCTCTTTTTATATTTTAGTAGGTGAACATAAGTTTTTTTCAATTTGTGTATATTACTTTTACTCTTTCCGAGTCATGTTTTAGATGAATCTAAGTAACAATTTTTTTTATACTACTCTTAACTTTTGGTGTTTTGTACTTTCTTACATTTTTTTTTTTTTTTTTTTGCGTTAAGTTTTAAGATTTTGCATGAGCGTAACACTTTTGTTTTGTAATTTTGCATTTCCGTTCTTTTCTGAATGAGTTTAAGTTTTTAAAGTTTATAGTTCTAAATGATTTCTGTCACGTATTTCTAAGTTTCCTCAGTTTTAGCATTTTACTCTTAGCACTTTTACGTTTCACATAAAGCACTTTGCAATAGTTTTGAGTTTTGTTATTTAAATTTTTCAAGTTTTAAGTTTCTCGTGAAGTTATTATTCTATTTCACTTTTAAGATTCTCAAATCTATTTTAGTGTTTTTACATTTACTTTTTAAGTCTCAAATCTTTATTCCACAGCTTAAATTGTTTCGGATTTTTTATGATTCAGTGTTGAAATTTTAGTTCAAAGTTTCAGACGTTACATTTTCATGCGAAGTTCTAAAATTTTGCAAGTAGATAATCATTTTGTTTTGCAAGTTCAAACGTTTTTATTTAGTAATTTCTTAGATTCTCTTCTGTTTTACGGAACGAATCAAAGTTTAAACACTTTGGACATAGTACTTTTGTTTTTCGTACTAAATTTGGCTCTATGGAGCTAAGTTTGGAACAAGCACTAGTAGTACTAACACTCGTTTTGTTCTGTTTTAACATTTAATTCTTGGTATTTTTATATTTTCATGCTGTTGTGACATTTTGTATCTAGTACTTTTATATTTTCATGCTGTTTAAATCTTTCGTATTTAGCAATTTTAAATTTCTGTACTGAGTTTTACTGGATGAATATGCTTTGTACTTAGTATTTTTACATTATTGTTCTAAGTTTTAAGCGTTAAATCTCAGTTTTTTGCGTTCATATGTGAAATAATAGAGTTTTATAAAATATTCTTTGAAGGAGACTGCAAGTGTGATAATAATATAAAGTATAAAAAACTTTAGAATGAAATGTGTCATGCAGTTAAAATTATGATTTAAGAAAAAATTTGCAAAACGGATCAGAAAAATGTTACTGTACTATGTTTTACATACTTAGAAGAAAAAAATCACTAGCAACTGAAAAATTTTCTAAGTCTAAAAACCAAAAATAAAAACAAATAAAAATCCAAGCCTTTTCTAAGTAAAAATGTCGAGAATTTTCTAATCACAGTGTAAAAATAATTAACTTTATAAAATAGTTCCTACGTGAATGTTAAGTGAAAACATTAAAAACAATCCATAAAGAAAATATTTCTAAGTTGAAAAAATAAAGACATAGGAGGATGTAATTAAGAGGACTAAATTTAATTCATTATACATTATAATTAATTTTTTGTAATAGTTTCTGCTTGAATTCTAAGAGAAAACATTGGAAAACAGTCTAAGTTCAATAATGATTCCATTTTCTTCTCGTAGATGGCGCTACAATTGATTTTACATTACTTCAAGTCTTAAACTGAAACAAAAAGGTGTTGCCATTCCAAAACTATAAACTTTTGAAAAACAATTCAACTCTACTTTAAAAACGCCTGAGGGCATACAACTCAACTCCACTCGAAAAATGCCTGAGGGTATACAACTCAACTCTACTCGAAAAACGCCTGGGGGCAAAAACAACTTGAAAAATGCCTGGGCGCAAAAACAACTCAACTCCACTCGAAAAACGCCTGGGGTATACAACTCAACTCAACTCGACTAACGCCTGAGGGCACGCCTGGAGGCATTGGGAGGCGCAACGACCACGCCCACGCCTGAGGGCATTGCGCCTGCTGGGGTAGAACACCCATTATTCCCCTACTCTCACAGTTCGGCGCTTCAGATCTTTCGTCTGCCGCGTCTGGTGAGACCATCTGCGCTACGAACACTGCTTGTAAACAACAGAGTAGGATCATTTTGGCTACAGCTGTTATTTACGTGAGGGATGTTTATGGGAATCGAAAGCCTTTTCGATGCATGCTCGACTCGGGCTCTATGGTTAATGCCTTTTGTAGAGATAGCATTAATGTGCTACGTTTTAAAGAAGAAAAAATAAATATGTCGATCTCTGGTTTTTGCGGTACACAAACTTCAATAAGATCGAAGGTCACTGTTGAGCTTTCGAATGCTTCCAGAGATTTTGTAAGAGTTTCGGAATTCATTGTAGTACCGAAAATAACAAATGCAACACCTGCAAGGCAAATAAAATTTGATTTGGGGGCTTTAAATAAAAATATTCAGCTTGCAGATCCCTCATTTGATAAACCGGGAAAAATAGATGTTTTGATAGGAGCAGAATTGTTTTTTGACATGATAAAATCAGGAAAAATTTTCCTCAAAGATTCCCGTTTAGTGCTCCAGGACACTGTTTTTGGATACGTAGTTAGCGGTTCTGCAGCAGTGAATGTAAATTCAACAGATAGAAATTATTGTGGGTTGTTGCTAGAATCTCCAAATATTGAAAACACACTTAAGAAATTTTGGGAAATCGAGTCTATTGGTGATTCGACTCCTATTTTAAGTAAAGAAGAAATGGAATGTGAAAGGCACTTTTTGGAAACACATAGCAGAACATCAGATGGCCGATACATCGTAAAGATGCCCTTAAAATCCGAGGAAATTTTGGGGGATTCGAAAGAGTTAGCATCTAAACGTTTAGAATCTCTTTGGAGGCGTTTAGAACGCAATCACGAAATGCGCTCTTTATATACTGACTTTATTCGAGAATACGAAGATTTAGGACATATGGAGGAGGTTTTTGAAGATTTTGCCCCAAATGTTTCTTATTATTTTCCTCATCATGGCGTATTTCGCCCAGATAAGATTTCCACTAAATTGCGAGTGGTCTTTAATGGTTCAGCTTCTACTTCCTCAGGTGTTTCCTTGAATCAACTCCAAAAAACAGGTAAAATACCTCAAGAAGACCTTTTTTCAATTATGCTTCGCTTTCGAAAGCATGCGTTTGTATTTGTTGCCGATATAAAAAAGATGTATCGTCAAATTTTGATTCACCCTTCACAAAGAGATCTACAACGAATTTTATGGAAAGAAGGTGCTGACAAACCAGTTAAAATTTACAAACTGTGTACAGTTACTTACGGCACCACAAGTGCACCTTATCTTGCAACAAGAGTTTTAAAGCAGCTAAGTGATGACAATGAGGAAGTTTTTCCTGAAGCAGCAGCAGTTGCACGTGAAGATTTTTATATAGATGATATTCTAACAGGGTCTCATGATTTAGAAACCACAAAAAATCTACAACTTCAGTTGATAAAGTTGCTAGAACGTGGAAAAATGACTCTTCATAAGTGGAGTTCAAATGACATTAATCTTATTAATAGTGTATCTGAGTGTAAACATTATTCTTTTGATAATGATGATAAAATGAAATCCGTAAAGGCATTAGGGGTGTTATAGAACCCTAAAATTGACTGTTTCTCTTACAAGGTAGCTGTTCAAGAACAAAACTCATACACTAAACGAACTGTTCTTTCGGAGATTTCGAGAATCTTTGACCCTTTGGGTCTAGTAGGACCAATTATAACTATGGCTAAGGTGTTTATGCAAAGCCTCTGGGTTCTCCAAATGGATTAGGATGCTCCCTTACCTGAAGTTTTTAGAAATAAATGGATAGAATTTGTGGCACAGCTTAAGAGCATCGAAAATCTTGCCATCCCAAGATATTTCCCCAACAATGATAGCGTAACAATTCATGGTTTTGCAGATGCCTCTAACGTGGCTTATGGGGCTGTTGTTTATGCACAGTGGCAGTCACCTGATGGAAATATCCATGTTCACCTACTGTGTAGTAAATCAAGAGTTGCTCCAATTAAACCAGTAACGATTCCTAGGTTGGAGCTTTGCGCAGCTCTATTACTGACTCAGCTAATAAAACGAGTCATCAAAGCTTTGAAATTCAAGGACTATACCACCGTGCTATGGTCAGATTCTACGATAGTGCTTGCTTGGCTGAAAAAACCTCCGAACGAGCTGAAAACGTTTGTCAGCAATAGAGTTTCAACGATCCAAGAACTGACTAAGGGCTTTCAGTGGAGACATGTAACTTCAGCCAATAATCCAGCTGACCTCGTCTCGAGAGGTATTCCGCCTGACCAGCTTCAGAAACAAGAACTTTGGTGGAAGGGTCCGCCATTTCTCTCACAAACTAGTGACTTTCAAGAAAACTGTGACTTGAACCATATAACAAACTGTAGTGATTATGCGTCTGAACTTAAACAGCCTGTGGATACCAGTTTAACTATAGTGAATGATGAATCAATATTATCGCATCTTTGTTCTGTTACAAATAACTATGTTAAATTAATCAAAATTTTAAGCTTTATTTATAGGTTCATAGATAACGCAAGAAAGGGTAAGGATAGAACAAGTGGCCCACTAAATACTGAGGAATTGCAACGGGCAGAAAATGCTGTTTTTCGTTGGATCCAACTATCCCCTTTTAAGCAGGAATATAATTTAGTGAAAGAGGGTAAACAAATTACAGGTAAATTCAGTTTGAAATCCTTAAATCCCTTTTGTGACAACAACGGTGTCCTCAGAGTTGGTGGTAGACTTATGCATTCAAGGGTTAATTTTGACCAAAAACATCAAATTATACTTCTGTAACAAAAGATTAATTAATTCTCTTTTGATACATTTAGTTATCAAAATAATAATTTCTCATTTATTCAAGGTTTACTTTATTCAAGCCTTGAATAATATTTATTTTTTTAAACGCTTAACTGTTGCTTGACTGTTACTCCGTGACGGAAACTTGTCACGCACTTGTAATGTAGGTTTGCGCAGCATGCCATTTTCTTTCACAGATATTTAGAATTATAATTTACATTAAATTCCGCGATTAATTTTTGCATGAACTATACTTTAAAACACCTACAATTTTTATTTACACTTTTTTCTAAATCTTTTGGCCAGATAAATTCAAATCATAACCATTTTTACTTATGTACTATATCCTGTGGCGTAGGCTTCCTGTTCCGGTGCCTCGCCATGTGCATTTTTTTTCCGTCAGTTGGAAACTTGATAGCTTTCTTGAGTGACGCTTTTTTCGCTAGCTCCCCAGCAGAGGAATTCCTTTGTGCTTCCTTCTGACTGGGGATGCCTCATATAACTGCCCTTATTGAAATTGCATTTTGAAGTGAAGATTATCCTTCCAAAAATGCGTTGATCGAAGTAATCAAGATGCTGTAAATTTTTTTGGATAGTTTAGTGAATGTATTCATCGACCGATCAATGGAAACAAATCTTTTTGAAATTGCATTTTGAAGTGAAGATTATCCTTACAAAAATGCGTTGATCGAAGTAATCAAGATGCTGTAAATTTTTTTGGATAGTTTAGTGAATGTATTCATCGGCCGATCAAAGGAAACAAATCTCTTTTTATATTTAGAGATGGTATGATATGAATCAGGATCCCTGTGCTGAACTTAAAATCTCTAAATGAATTCATCTATATTGATGGACACTCATTAATTGATGACGGCTTTTCATGATGAAAAAATGCTATACCAATAAACAACTGCATCACGGACATTATGTGTTTTGAAACGAATATAGAAGAACATTATGCAGCAAAGGCGCGCTTTCTGGTGATCAAGTTTTTCGCCTGCATCAATCAGCGAAAGTATCAAATAGAGTGCTAATTCAAGCCGTGGATCCGCAGGTCATTAACATTTTCTTTTGATTGATCAATCATTATTTTATATTTTTTTGTTGGCCAATTCAGTTTTTTTTATTAATGCCTAAGATGTAATTTTTTTGGATTTTTAAAGGTGTTTAAATTTAACCAAGAAATTTTTATGAAATTAATGAAATAATTATTATGAATAAATAATTGATTTTTTTAATTATGAATATGATTTATTCACAATAACAACTGATCTTCTATTTCAGCATATGAATAGTTATATATTTAATTCATTTTTTTATAACACAACGCAATATACTTTGAATTAAGTATTTAAATCTAAAATATTTATTAATCAAGGTTTTATATGGTATTTAATATTAATAATTTAAAACACACATTCTTAACAACTACCAGCAAAGAGTAAGTTAACTTCATTAATTTTGGACTATCTTCATAAAAAATATCTGCATACAGGTGCTCAGTCACTACTGTACTGTGCTAGGCAAAAATTTTGGCCAATAAATGGCAGAAACTTATGTAGGAAGGTTGTACACAACTGTGTAACTTGTGTAAAAAACAAGCCTATTACAGTACAGCAGTTGATGGGAAACCCACCTCCTGAAAGGGTAAATATCAGTTCCCCATTTACCAACACAGGTGTAGACTTTGCGGGGCCCTTTCAAATCAAATACAGAAATCAGCGAAAGGGTACTCTGCATAAGGTTTACGAAGCAATTTTCATTTGTATGGCCACTAAGGCTATCCATATAGAATTAGTTAGTGACTTAACGTCAGAATCATTCATAGCGACGTTAAAAAGGTTTTTTGCTAGACGTGGCAAATGCCACACCTTGTTTCTGATAACGCTACTAATTTCGTAGGGGCTCAGTCAGAGCTCAAACGACTTCATCAATTGGTCAAATGTCCAGATGAAGTACTTGGCAACTTTTTGACTCTTGATAGAATAACCTGGAAATTCATCCCCCATGGTGCTCCAAACTTTGGTGGACTCTGGGAAGCGGGAGTAAAATCTTTCAAACATTATTTGAGAAGGGCCATGGGAAATGCAAATTTAAATTACGAAGAATTTAACACATTAATTACAGAAATCGAAGGAATTTTGAATTCGCGACCACTGACCCAAATTTCGTCTGATATAAATGATCTTGAGGCCTTAACGCCTGGACATTTTTTGATTGGAAGACCAATAAATACCGTTGTAGAACCAGATATTACAAACATAAATGAAAACCGTCTTACTAGATGGAAACGTGTCGAAAGACTGACACAAACTGTATGGAAACGGTGGAGTTTAGATTACTTAAACCACCTCCAACAACGATAAAAATGGCAAGTGTTAAAAGTAATGTCAAACCTGGTATGATGATCGTTTTGAAGGAAGATAATCTTCCAAAATGCAAATGGGTTCTTGGGAGAATTCTTAATGTAATTTCAGGACCTGACGGGTGTGTAAGAGTGGTGAATGTGCGCACAGCACAAGGAGTTTTGAAACGCCCAGTCTCACAAATTTGCATACTACCTGTAGATACTGATGATTAATTGCATATTATTATTGCATTGAATTGTTTTTTTTTTGTGCTAAACTAATTGTAAATATTTTGAATTTCTGTGTTAAACTAACTGTAAATATTTTGCATATGTGTAAAGTTAATCAAGATATTAATATATTAATTTACATATAATTTAATTACTTTATATGCAATGTTTCTATAATTTGTATTCATAATCAATTGTTAATTAGTTTAAAGGAATGCTAATGTTTTGAATTGTAGTTCAGAGAAAGTTTACATACATATTGAATGAAGTTTTTGTTGAATGTTAGAACATTCCACGGGGGCCGGGATGTTTGCGCCCTCTTGTGCGATAAACTCGCCAACATGAACTCATCTTCGCTCTCTTGGCGAGCTAAGTTCAGTGTGTGTTTGAAAGCATACGATGATGCAACGAAAACGCATTCCTCTTTAAGCGAAACGCTATTCTCGTAAAAATTTGTAATGAGTGCAGTATGGTCGGCACAAAATATGAGCTATGGTGCTCAATGTATATATGTATAATCTGTTGTAAATAAAACCTGTAAATAGTTACAGAGTTGTTAATGAAGAAAAATTAATATTTATAAAAACGATACAGTCCACTAAGCATTTAGTCATCAAGAATACACTAATAAATAGTAGAACACTAAAATCTTTTTTAAGGACGATACTTTTATATATGTGAGCTAGGGTTTACTCTTTACTAATGGGCGTCATTAATCCAGTCTGTAGATACCGTTAAAGAACATTTATTACAACTACTGAGGACACTTACATGAAAACGACTACTATTTACATTGAGAACGAGAAGACCGAGAAGAATAACACTTATGCTGTTGCCATACGAAAACACAATACGATTACGATTAATACATTATATCCCTCCCCCCTAAGTTTTATAGTCCTTTAACCAACTCGGTGGACGCCTGTTTCTGACAGGCCTTGGAGAAGGCGAGCTCTGTTGAGGTTCACTCACATCATCTGGATCAGGAACATGAACATCATCTGCTGTTGAAGACGCTGGACTACTTGCAGCCTGATCCACAGGTGAAGACTCTTTTAAAGATTGCGGTGGCTTTTGTGGTACACTTGAGGACTGAGCAGACAATTCGGATCGTTGTGGAATTGTTGGGCTGATCTCTTTGGTATCATCAGTCACATCTGTGACTCCTGGAACACGACTTCTCAGTTGATCAACGTGTCTTCTCCACACAAGACCATCATTTGTTTGTACTACGTAATTGGTCAAACCCAAGACTTCCGTAACTGTAGCAGGAACCCATTTTTTATGTGGAGGAAATCCTAATGCATACACATTATCGAGAGGAGCAAACATTCTTATCTTTGTGCGATTATTCAGATTGTCACCATCCTTTTTTATGTTAATTTCTTCTGATAAATCAGGATGCAATTTGTCTAAACAGGTTTTCAATTTCCGATTCATTAGTAATTCAGCAGGAGACATTCCTGTAGAGGAACTCGGAATTGTATGTTGTGCCATTAAGAATGCTGCAAGTCTATATTCCCAGTTTCCAGAAATAATCCTCTTCAGGGAATTCTTAGTAGTCTGTACCATGCGTTCTGCTTGTCCATTTGAAGATGGATGTTGAGGAGCAGTAGGAGTGAATTTAATACCATTTCTTTGCAAAAAATCTTGAAATACAGCTGACGTGAAGGATGATCCATTATCCGAGACCAATATGTCAGGTATTCCATGAGTGGCGAATAACTTTCTTAATACATTGATGGTTGCTGACGAATCCGTAGAAGGAACTTTAAATACTTCTAACCACTTAGAATATGAGTCGACTACGATAAGAAACAAAGAATTCTGAAAAGGTCCAGCATTGTCGATATGAATTCGAGACCACGGCTTCTTTGTGTTTTCCCATGGGATAAAAACCTTTGGTGGTGACTTCCGGGTTTGTTGACAAATTTCACATGAGTTGACTACTCTTTCCACTTTCTTGTCAATGCCTGGCCACCAGACATAGCTACGAGCGAGAGCTTTTGTTCTAACAATACCTTGATGAGTATTATGCAGAATTTCTAATATGTCAGCTTGAGCTCTTTTAGGAATAATCACTCTTGAGCCCCATAGTAGGCAACCTTTATGGACGGACAGTTCTAGTTTCCTTATGTTGAACGGTTCAAACTCCTTAGCTTGCTTTTCTACAGGCCATCCCCTCCATGCCCAGTTGAGAACTCGCGATAGAATGGGATCTTGAACTGTCAGACGGGCCAAATCAGCTGATTTTAAGAGCGGTTTCTTCAGAGCTTCCAATAACAAAATTTCGTTAGGAGGAGTTTCTTCATTTACTGTCAGTGGCTGTGGAAGACGACTAAGACCGTCGGCATTAGTGATTTCTTTTCCTGGTTTATAAACTAAATTATAGTCATAAGAGCTTAACATGATTGACCATCTTTGCATTCTTGGAGATAGCATGTTAGGTATGGGCTTATTTGGAGCTAAAAGTCCTAACAATGGTTTGTGATCACTACGAATTTCAATTTTATGGCCAAATACATAATTATGGAACTTTTTTACGCTTTGGATGATTGCTAAGGCTTCCTTGTCGATCTGAGCGTATCGACGTTCAGTTTATAGTATAGACGTTCAGAGTCCTAGAATAATAGTCAATTGGAGCTTCAACTCCTTCTTCAAGTCGATGACTTAACACTGCACCGATTCCAAATTCTGATGCATCACAAGTTAGTATAATAGGCTTCTTCTCGTCAAAATGAGTAAGTAGGGTTTCTGCTGATAAGAGCCTTTTTACCCTTTCAAAAGCAGACTGATGAGTTTTTGTCCAACTTCATGGTATACCTTTGTCTAAGAGACGATGAAGCGGTTCGGCTATATTTGCTTTATTTTTTAGAAATACGTGATAAAAGTTCAAGAGTCCTAAAAATGCCTGGAGTTCTTCTTTGGATTTAGGAGTTGGCGCATTATGAATAGCTTCTACTTTCTCTTTGGTTGGTTTGATTCCATGTTGATCTATATGAAATCCCAAGTACTGAATACTTGAAGCACCGATAATGGACTTTTCTTTGTTAAGCCGCAAATCTGATTCTGAAAATTTCTTCAAGACTTGTCTGAATCGATCAGTGAGTTCTTCTAAGGATGAGCCCTTGATTAAAACATCATCAAAATAAGGCAGTACTCCTGTGATACTGGATAACAATCTTTCGATGAATTGTTGAAAAATGCTTGGAGCGGAAGATATTCCAAACTGAAGTCTCTTGCATTTAAATGCTCCTTTATGAGTAACAATAGTTTGAGCCATTGCACTGTTTTCATCTACAGTTAGTTGTAAGTAAGCTTGCGAAAGATCAAGTTTAATGAAAAAACGACTACCTGCTAGCTCAGCTAGCACTTGATTTACAGCAGGAACTGGATAAGGATATTGACCTAAAGCTTTGTTTAAGGTACATTTGTAATCACCGCAGAGACGAATTTCTCCGTTCGATTTAAGAATAGGAACTACTGAAGTTGTCCAGTCCGAGTAATCCACAGGCTCAATTGCAGCTTGTTCTTGCAATCGTTGCAATTCCTTCTCAATTTTTGGCTTTAGAGCAAACGGCACTTGTCTTGCCTTGAGCTGAATAGGGAGAATTTTCGGGTCTAGTTTAAGCGATATTGGAGCGCCTTTAAAAGTTCCTAATTCTTCCTTGAAGACGTCTGAAAGTTCTTTAACAACGCTGTCGAGGTTTACTTCGCTGATGGAATGCACACCTGTCAATCCTATTCCTAGCGGTTCGAACCAATTTGTTCCTAGTAAACTTTCTCTTGTCTCCCTTGCAACCAAAATAGGCAGAGTCCCTTTGAAAGATGAATACTCAACATTAACATCACATTGTCCTAAGATATTAACCGAATTCTTATTATAATCTCTGATTTCATACGGACATTTTTCGAACTTGGGAGCACGAGTAGGAAATAATTCTTTAAATGTACAATTATCGATAATAGTAACCTTAGCACCTGAATCGACTTCCATTAGAACCGGAGAGTCATTTATGAAAACAGTAGCTTTTAATCTTGAATAATTCACATTATTTACACATAAATACTTTAACTGAAGATTTTCAAGCTCAGGAACAGCGTCAATTAAATTTTCAGAATTATTGATCCAATTTTTCTTAACTACATTTCTATTATTTGGAAGAGGTTTATTTCTACATACCTTGGCGATATGACCCTTCTTCTTACAAACGTAACATTCAGCTTCCCTAAATTTGCACAGCGCTCTTGAATGAAAACCCCCACATCCAGAACAATTCTTTGATTTTGATAATTCTTTATTTTTATTACTTTTCTGATGCCACTTTTGCACTGAATTACTTGTCCTAGCATGTACGGGTCTCACAGATAAGGAATCGGAACTTCTGATTTCTTTGACATTCTTGCTGGCAGTTTCTGCTGCGATAGCTTTATCCAGCGCATCTGAAAACGTAAGAGAACTTTCAGATAGCAGTCTCCGTTGCAGGTTCTCGTCTTTAATCCCGCAGACCAGTCTATCACGTAACATAGTCTCGAGAGATGTTCCGAAATTACAATGTTCTGCCAATCTTCTCAATTCCGAAACAAATGAAGAAATCGATTCTTCGTCGAGTTGTCTTCTTCGATAGAATAAATATCTTTGGAAAATTTCTGAGGGTTTAGGACGAAAATGACTCTTAACTAGTTCAATTAAATCTTTGTAAGCTTTTTTGGTTGGAATGTCCGGAGATACTAACGACCGTATAACCGAATACGTATCAGGGCCGCATACGCTTAAAAATACAGCTCGTTTTTGGTCTTTTTCAATTTTATTCGCTTCAAAATAACATTCCATACGTTCATAGTATGAGTCCCATAACAACGGTTTTGTAGTATCGAAATGTTCTAGTGTTCCGATAGTAGCCATAATTACAAAACGAAATACGAGATGTTCTTTAATCTTGATTATTAGCAAGAAGCTTCAAAGTTCTTGTATCTTGTTTAATATTAGCAAGAAAAACTTCAAAGTCTTGGTATCACAATACAATAAACCTTCAGAATGATTCCTTAGACCAGGGGTCTCCAAACTTTCCAGCCTTAGGACCATATTGATTACTCCAGTAAATTCCAAGGGCCAAAACCATATTATCATTAATTGTTGCCGGTGGTAAAAAGTTGAATCAGTCCACTAGTGGTGTAAAATATGATTACTTTTTTGCCAGATGCCATTAGCGACGGGGAAGCTGATGTATTTTCTGTATCGTATGGGTATCCGTTATAATGGGGTACCCGCATCGTATCGCCATAGTAATCATTGATTACAAAAGTAATGAAATACACAAGTAATCATTGATTACTTTTTTCTTCAGTAATCGTTACTTCGGTTCCTAACGAGTACTCAAGTAACGAATGAGTATTTTTTTACATGAAAAAAAAAGTCCGAAAAAGTACGCCACGTTTCAAAAAAGGCTGCAAATCGAACTAAAGTCCGCAAAACGGCAACCCTGCATATTATTAATTTTCCTGTCATTATCTGTAGTTTCTAGATTAGTCGTAGAGTACGAGCGAGCCATGAGGAGTAACGTGACAGGACATCTGGTGGACACAAGCAGAAATAGGTAGTACCTTCTATCCCTAACAGATGGCGCTAATAGCACTTACAGAATAATCTCGTTGGTTCGATAAAGTTCTGGTGTCTTCCACTCACTTCTAGATGGCAGTAAGTGAAATATATAAGAAGGCTAGTGGCGCAACCACAAGTCAGTTCCTATGACACTGCTGTGAAATAAAATAGTGCGTACCTCCTTAAAACGTGTTTGTGCGTGTTTAAGTTTAAGACATCTTTGTAACAATATTTTTATTTGAATTGTTGCTTTTGTGTGTGATTTAGTAGAATGGAAAAGAAGCGAAAAATTGATAGTGAATGCAGAAAATTCAAAGATCAGTGGAACATTCAGTATTTCGTAATTGAGTCCAGTAACAAGGCGCTATGTTTGATTTGCAATGAAAGCATAGCCGTTCTCAAAGAATATAACATTAAACGTCATTATGAAGCAAAACATTTTCAAAATTACTCAAAATATACAGGAAGTTTGCGGACAGAAAAATTCGAAGCTATGAAGCGCGGATTGAAATCGCAGAAATCTTTATTTACAAAACTCAAAACTGAACAAGAGGCTGCAACTCGTGCCAGCTTTCGTGTGGCTCTTGAAATTGCAAAACGTGGAAAACCATTCACCGATGGAGAAATGGTCAAAGAATGCATAATCGCAGTAGCCGAAGAAATGTGCCCTGAAAAGGTAAATTTATTAAAAACTGTCAGTATGTCAGCAAACACTGTGGCTCGAAGGGTAGAAGACATCGCTGAAAATATATCCTCTCAACTGTTCAACAGAAAATGGACATGTTGAGTGGTTTTCTTTGGCCTTGGATGAGTCAACGGATGTGTCAGATACTGCTCAGGTGTTGATTTATATTCGAGGAGTAGATAAAAGCTATGAAGTGCATGAAGAACTTCTTGATATGTATAGTATTCATGGCACAACTACTGGTTCAGATATTTTTAAAGGAGTTGAAATGGCCATTAAGCAAAAGAACCTTCGATGGAAAAACTTGAAATGTATTACAACTGATGGAGGCAAAAACATGAGTGGGAAAGATAAAGGAGTGGTCGCTCTTGTGTCAAAGGCTGTAGAAAATGACGGTGGTTCAAAACCAATAGTCTTACATTGTAATCATTCATCAACAGTCTTTGTGCGGAAAATGTTTGGATATGTCTGAAGTTCTGAAACCAGTCATATCAACTGTTAATTTTATCAGATCTTTTGGGCTGAATCACCGACAATTCGTACAATTTATTAAAGAGATTGGAGAAAATGACTTACCTTATCATACTGCCGTACGTTGGCTTAGTTGTGGGAAAGTCCTTCAGCGCTTTTTTGAACTTCGAGCAGTGATCGAATTTTTTTTGAATGAAAAGCATCGCCCTCTTACTGAATTGCAAAACAACGCATGGTTGTGGAAGTTAGCATTCTATGTTGATTTGACAAAACATGTGAACGAACTGAATTTGAGATTGCAAGGAGAAAACCAGCATCTTCCTGATTTATACAATAATATCAAATCATTCCGGAAGAAATTGATACTGTTTCAATCACAACTACGAAGTAAATGTTTTTCACATTTTAAAACATGTGAAATATTTAGCCACACCACTGAGACCGAGTTTCCTATCGATTTTGCAATCGAAACTTTGAGTGCTTTGAAAATAAATTTTGATACTCGTTTCTCGGACTTTGATGCCATTGCGAATCAAATTAAGATTTTTCAGAATCCTTTTGATACTGACATTGAAACCCTAGCCCCGGAACTTCAAATGGAAATGATTGATCAACAGTGCAGTGATATAATTAAGAACAAATATCAAAACTTATCTTTGTTGGAATTTTATAAGTGTCTTCCACTGACACAATTTGATAATTTGCATAAATTTGCTCGTGGGCTGTTTTCTGTTTTTGGTACTACTTATTTGTGTGAGAAGACCTTTTCCAAAATGAAGTACACAAAAAATGTTTACAGATCTAAATTAACTGATGAGCATCTTAAATCTCTTTTAATAATTGGTACAAGTAAAATTAGTCCACAACTACAAACTATTGTCAGTGGAAAATCTCAATTACATAAATCTCATTAGTATTTCATATGTCGTTATGCTTGTTATAAGTTATCTTTTCATTTAAAATGTATAAAATGTTAGTTGGATTCATTTCAATAATTTGTTAGTTAGTAAATAATAACCTACAACAATGTTATGAGTAGTTAGCCCATGACCATATCAATGTAGATGTCATATTAATAATTATTCAACATAAAAATAGATTACTTCAGTAAACTTAATTTAATTTGCTATAAAAAATAAATATGTTCTCTAGAAGGAGTTTTCTTTCAAGTATGCTAGCTCTCCGCGGGCCGGATGTGGCCCTCGGGCCGTAGTTTGGAGACCCCTGCCTTAGACACTTCAAGGCTGTCTGCCTCACTGGCGCCTTTCGTTACTTTCGATAACGCCATTTCTTTCCGGCCCATTCGAATTTTCTTGACTTTTATGAAGCATCCCATCCTCGTCGCCAATTTTATATATGTGAGCTAGGGTTTACTCTTTACTAATGGGCGTCATTAATCCAGGCTGTAGATAACGTTAAAGAACATTTATTACAACTACTGAGGACACTTACATGAAAACGACTACTATTTACATTGAGAACGAGAAGACCGAGAAGAATAACACTTATGCTGTTGCCATACGAAAACTCAATAAAACACAATACGATTACGATTAATACATTACAGATACCAATGTTGTTAGTGCACAGAAATAACAAAATCAATGCATGGGCTTAATTTTGCTATGTGCTTTTTTCTTATGGGGAACCTTTTTAATGCCAAACTCTTTTTAGCTTCGGACACTAAGCAGTAGATGCCAAAAAAGTTTTGATTTCTTCTTTATGTTATGTAGCCATGTACTTTCGAAAACTAGTGGTACTGTTTAATTTATCTACATTACTAACAATGGCATCTCTATAAATAGGCCGTCCCATGCAAAGCCTATCCCGTATTTAATGAGTAATTCTATGAAAAGTACGATATGGCAGCTCAGAATCTTTTGAAGGGTCCGTTTGATTGACTGGAATTTTGTTAAGGGTCTATTTTGATTAAAGAGAATTTTGGGAAGGGTCCAAAAATGGACCCGAATTTCCTCTGGTGCGGCCCCTGACTACATTAGACAGAATATTACAATTAAAATAGAAGGAAAACTTGCTAAAAGCAGCAAACCCCTTCAAATGTTACATAAAGCTTGAAAAGTTAAAAATAATGTATTTTAAATGTCTCAGTATCGTTTGGTTTCGCATTGAAAATTTTAAATAATATTCTAATTGCAATAATTGTTTTCTAATTACAATGATCGTTTGGTGTTTTTCTCTTATTTTGTTTTTTTAATTACATCACATATTTTATTTTGGCCACCAGGGGGCCAAGTGTTGCATGCCAGTGTTTTTGCTCCTGCTGAAATTAACTATCTTTTATATATTTTTGGATATTTTCTGTTTAATTACTTGTATATTTGTTGCAATTTATTATGTAATTAGTATGTTTTAATTTTGTGAGACTGAAACTCATTCTATTTGCTTTTTTGGGGTGTAATTCAATTTTTTCAGTTAAGCCTAACCATGTGGTGATTGTGTACATTTTGTAAGTCTTGGGGAACAGCCTGGTTTTGTGGTTTACTATAGTTATTTGGTGTTTAAATTCAAGCTATTTGCATTTTTCTATGTAATTTGTGTTTTTAATCAGAGTAGTAGCTTAAATTTGCTGATTTGTGTATTATTTTGCTTTTTTGATTGTTTGCATTAGGTTTATTGAGCTATGGGAGTTATATATTTAATGAAGGAAATTAAAAATGGTAATGGGAGTTGGTGGATTTGCTGTGATAGGTGTGAGATGTTTAGTAAATTGGAGGGAAACGCTAATACAGCTACAGAGCAGGAATATATTTGCACAAAATGTGCTGAATTATTAGAGTTACGTGCAGGGCCGGCCCAACCAAAAGCGGGGCCCGGGACGGAATTATTTGCGGGGCCTATATATATATGTTCGTGCGTTAAACTAAGTTGATACGTTCTAATGGAATATTAGTTAGCAGCCACAAATTTATTTATTTTTTGTACAAATTTCGATTTTTATCTTGTATAACATATTGATTTGTTGAGTATTTTACATCTTAACATATTTGATTACAAGCATTCAAAGGAAAATTTATTATTACAGATTAATGACTAATTATTAAAAAAAAACTGCATAAAGATGCCTTTACTAAAATTACTTTCTTGAATGCCTTAAAGCAAATTCATATACAAATTTATCACAATTTAACTTCTTTACAAATTCTGATACAATCACTAAGATTGCCAAAGATGTCAACTTTCCTTGGCCCACCAGTTCCGGATCTTGGAGTCCGAGGCGGGGCAAAACTTAAAATGCTAACCCTCCTCCATCCAATTACACTGTGCAACAAATATGAACTTTTTTTTTTGTCCTTTCGATGAAACTATGTGATTCTATATAAACAAAAGGTGCTTGATTCAAATATCCAAACCAAAATGGTCCATCCCGTACTGTTATTGCTATTCTCATATTTATACAATTTTGTTATAGAAGAATAACAGAGGCTCATTTATTGAAAACACAAACAATAAAATTTTTTTTTTGTCTGTTTCATCTTGTGGGCATCATTTGGTGCCCACAATATTGAATATTGCCATAACAGATTGGCAATATTCAATTCGTATACTTCCATTCTATTGACCTCTGAAACACTTTTCAAGCACAGAGATGTCCTGATGAAACCTTTGCCCATGCTCGTCATTAATTGCGCTAAGGTTTTGAGGAAAGAAGTCCATATGGGAGTTCAAAAGGGGTAGTTTTCATGAAATATAGCAACCTATAATACAAAAGCATTTTATCATGTCACCAACAGAATTTCGTAGTTTTCTGTTTTCTCGTTCATAAGGAAACATGAGCACACTGATTTAAAGGCCAGCCAGGCGGATTTTTCGGTTTCTCGCTTCGTTTTCATACTCTTCGTCATGAAAGCACTTCCTTAAGTTGTGGACCAATAAAAATCCTTTCTTTTACTTTTACCTCACTTAAATTTTTGAATTTGTTCCTGAGATGCCTCCTTCTCTGTCCGGAGCTTTTACAAATATTTCGATAAACCAAGTTTTATGTGCAATTGTGGAAAGAAGGCTCATTGTATATTTACATACAATGGATTATTTGACATGTTTTTGCCACTCAAAATTTTGAAATGTCCTTTGTGTTTGCAGAATATGCTACAGGAATGAATAGGAAAAAAATACTTAGGGGAAGGACCACTCATAAACAAGTGCCACTCCTGCTGAATTGTGCTCATGTCCTAATGCTTGAAATAGTACATTCACATCACAGCAGCACACTATTTTTTCTTTCTCCACAAAATAGTC
The DNA here is from genome assembly GCA_038502835.1 of Octonoba sinensis. Taxonomy (NCBI): domain Eukaryota; kingdom Metazoa; phylum Arthropoda; class Arachnida; order Araneae; family Uloboridae; genus Octonoba; species Octonoba sinensis. The sequence continues at coordinate 102,719,414 of CM076602.1, read as the reverse complement.
TACAAAATGTCTTTGTCGTCTTGTAAAAGACTCGAAACTTTGAGAAGCAGTTACAGCTTTTGTTGCCAAAAATGTCGCTAAAGTAACCCAAGTTTATTAAAAAGGTCTCTAGAATGGCATCGATCTCACTGTCAATGAGAAAGATATAATTTATAATAAACTGTCAATAAATTACGAAAATATGCACATTTATCCAGAAAATACGTAAAAAGCTAAAATCTGGAATTTTAGGAAAATGGTACGTGATAGCCAAAAAAATAATTGCAGATTCGTAATTTTCAGCCAAAAATACATAAGAAACAGACAATTTCATCCAAAGGACATTTTTCGTGTTGCACAGTGTTATTGTTAATATTTCATATAGATTTTAGGCGCTCGCCTCTTTTATTTATTTTTTAGGATTTTTTCACTTTCGGCTACTGATAAACAGATAGAACTTTCGTTAATGTTCCCACAGCATGGCTCTTTCAGCTCGACATTTGGGGAAGGGGGTTCGAACAATATGAAGAGCTCCCCTTAACCAGAGTTATGTAATGGAAATAAAATTTCACGTTAAATTAAAGCACAAATGGTGAAATTTTATTTCTATTACTTTGCACAAAGTTAAATTATTACTAAGAGTTATGTAATTCTGACAGTTAAAGGGGGTCCGAGGGATTTTCCCCCGGGAAAATTTTGAAAACTTTATGCAATCTTTTGTATTTTGAGACCTTAGGAGACGCTTTTGGGGCTTCAAAAACTGTAGGAAAAAAAACCGAAAACTTTTTTAATTTAAACGCTTTTACTCATAAAAATAATCCTAAAAATGCAGAAAAAGATTGGCTTTTTTATTTTTTAATCCAGGGCTGACCCCCTCTCCCGCCCTTCTCCTTCCTACTAACGCCCATATCGAAGAGCCTAGTGTTTGCCTTCTCAAACAACACTTTACAAGCTCCCACCTCTTCCCAAATGAATGCTTTGAGAGTTTATAAAAAGAAAACTTTCGGATATTATTTGATCATAGCATAATTTATACGTATTTCACTATTATAAAGGGAAGAAAGCTTGACTTTTTAAAATTTAAAGTTTTAAGTTTTGAGATTACAAAATTTGCCGCCCCATAACCTCCGCCCCTCCAATACAGTTTATACAAATAAATAATTCTATTAATCGGTTTTAATCGTTAGCAAAATAGCTGATCAATGATAAAATCGAAGTGCCGAACTAGGATTTTAATTCTCTTCCAAAAGTTAAATTTTCTTTATCAATTTTTTTCTTCTGTTCCTTTCTTTCTTCTTATTTTTTTTATTTATATATATATATTTTTTTTTTGTGCATCACAGTTGAATTTGCCGCCCCCCAGAAGTGCCACCCGGGGCATGGGCCCAGGCTTGCCCCACCCCAGAACCGGCACTGTGGCCCACAGTATGTCGTAAATAAATTTTTATTAATTTTAACTTTGAAAAAGATCTCACAGCTGTTGCTACGGGCATTGGCTGTGTTAAAATTACTCTAATTGCAGAGGGAAAAATATCCATAAGGTTGTGACAAATTATTTTTATATAAGAACTGGGCTGTTTCTAATATTGAATAGTTGACTGGCAAAACTCGACGGCAAATTATGAGTTCGTCAAGAAAGTTCACTATCAATATCATCTTTTAAAGCCTGACCTGCAATATGACAACAATTTTTAAGTTCTATCTTTGATAAATTCTTAATATTATTTGAACTACATAGAAAGCCAAATGTTTCTTCATTGACATGGAAATTTTTCAATCTCTTCTCGAAAGATGTCATAGCATTATCAATTAATACTACGAAAAACTTAATCCGAAAATTAACTTCAGAAGACAAAAATTCGTCATCAATTCCTTCATACTGAAATTGTCTTGGGTTTCGAGCTACATGTCGATTTTCGAATTCATCAAAGCCTACATTTTGTAGTGGAATATGAGAAAATCAGAATGTGCACTTTAAACGGCTTGTATTTTTTGAATGAAAAGACATATTTTGATTTACTCGTACAGACGCCTTGTAACCTTCTTTTAAACTTACATAGGGTTTTTTTTTTTGCTGTTTAATTTTCATGCTTTATGTTTACATAATTTTATTATTTTCATATTTTCGCCCCGAAATATTTAAGCAGCTGGGCCTTAAGCGCACGGGCCTGCTATTGGGAGCAATCGGTCCAATTGGCTTAAGATTGGCCTTATACACACCGAATGGAAATGAAATTTCTATTCCTGTTTTAAAAACATTCATTTACTACCAATAGAATCTAGACACATTCCAACAATTTATTGATCTGTAAGATCTGATCTATTATCTAACCATGTAGAAGAACTTGAAAAGCTGAAATTTTAACAATAAAAATTCTCCCCCCCTCTCTCTCTTTTTTATTAAGATTTTGAGGTTTTGCGCGGGGCCCGGGGCGGCTGCCCCGCTCGCCCCGCCCTCTGGCCGCCCCTGGTTACGTGTCAAGGTGGTAGCATTGGAAGCCCAATTAGTTAGAAATAACTTGGGTGAAAATTCTATAAAAGAGGTGGGAACTTCTTGTGATGGGCTTGTGGTGATCTCCAATGTAGATGGCGCCACATAATGGAGCCATATTCTCTAAATAACAAATATTATGTGTAAAATATCAAGAGATGAACTCTAGACTTCGGAGGAGGAAGTCGCAATAAAATTCGGTTAAGCGCAACCTATGCATGTGCATTATTTCACCATAACTACATAAATATCAACGGTGACATTTCCTAAAGTGGCGATTCCGGACGTTTGAACCTCCAAATTCTTCAATTGCCCGAAAATATCATCGAGAAAAGAGCAACAAATAAATCTATCTGCGGCATCTCAGATCGAAACTCCCCCGCACCCATTGGAAACATCTCAGCAGACTCCCCAAAAACGGGCCTCTACCAGATGCCTCTACCAGTGCATTCCTATGGAGATTCCCTTTTGCCTGGCCTTTCCAAGTAGGAGATTCATTTATTGATGTACCTCAATCCCATTACATTCGAAAATTGTAGTTTAAAATGTATAAAGGAAATGTTTATTTGAATTTTCTACATATTATAGAGAAAGGGCATTAATGAGTAATTAAGTGTACATATACACAGTCCAGTCACATTAATGTGACTACCACGTACTTTCCACGTCAGAGTTAAATAACCAATCACAGAAGGCAGGTGGCAGCACAGTGCAGTTGGGCGTATATAAAGGGTGTGTGAGGGCTTCAGAAAACATTTCAATCGTTGGCGTAATGCAGAAACGAAGCGATTTATCCGATGTCCAAAAGGGCATGATCATTGGCTTTCAGGCCAAGGGTGGAAGCATTTCCGAAACGGCTGAGTTTGTGAACTGTTCGCGTGCCGCCGTGGTAAAAGTGTACCGTGCATGGCAAAATGGGACTGTCCAAAATCAGCGACGTGGCACATGTGGTGCACCACGGGCCATAGATGACAGAGGCGAACGACGGTTGCGGAGATGCGTTCGGGCAGATAGACGGGCTACCGTTGAGCAACTGACCACCAAAATGAACCAAGGGGCTACCAAAAGTGTCTCCCAAACTACTATTCAGCGAACATTGCTGCGTCTGGGCCTCCGAAGCAGACTCCTGGTTCGTGCACCTATGCTGACTGCTGTTCATCGACGACGAAGGCTAGAATTTTCACGCCAGTACCGCAGCTGGACGTCCACTAAGTGGCGACAGGTAGCGTTTTCCGATGAATCGCGTTTTATGCTCCTTCGGACAGATGGACGTTGGCGTATAAGGCGTGAAACCTATGAAAGCAAACACCCTGCAACCATTGCCGGAACGGTCCAAGCTGGAGGCGGGAGCACTATGGTCTGGGGAATGTTTTCCTGGCATTCTCTGGGTTCACTGATTATTGTGGAAGGCACGATGAATCAATACAAGTACGCATCTGTCCTTACGGACCATGTCCACCCCTACATGCGCATTGTTTTTCCTCAGGATGATGGCATCTACCAGCAGGACAATGCGAAATGCCATACAGCTGGCAGTGTACGTGCGTGGTTCGAAGAGCACCAGGATGAGTTTACCGTCCTCCCCTGGCCAGCAAACTCACCTGACTTAAACCCAATCGAGAATCTGTGGGACCATCTCGATCGGGTTGTTTCCGCCATGGATCCTCAACCGCGTAATCTAGCGCAGCTGGCCACGACATTAGAGTCGGTATGGCTCAACATCCCAGTGAACACCTTCCGGAAGCTAAGTGACTCTCTTCCTGCACGTCTCGCAGCAGTCCGATCTGCGAAAGGTGGTTATTCTGGCTTTGGACAGATAGTCACATTAATGTGACTGGACTGTGTATATATATACATATATATACATATAATATTAAAATAATTAAGCATATATATATTCACGAAACAGATTTGCGATGGCTGATGTCAGTGCTGTTAAAATTCCTAATTATAATAGGGCAGATCCTACCTTATGGTTTGTAATGTGCGAAAGCACGTTTGCGCTTGCAACTTCTAAAGCTATTACCGAGCCTGTAACAAAATATAACTATGTAGTTGCCAACTTGCCTCCTGAAGTGGCATCCTTAGTAAGGGATATTTTAATGAAACCTGATGCGGAAGACCCGTATGAAACATTAAAAGATGCTTTGATAACTCGTTCGGGAGAATCCTCCCAACAGGAAATCCGTCAACTCCTGTCTGGAGAAGTCCTAGGGAATAGAAGGCCTTCAGAACTACTACGTGATATGCAGCGCCGTGCCGAGAATCTGAAGGTACCAAAAGAGCCCATGATGGAGTTGTACCTACAGCGGTTGCCAGCGTCAGTACAATCAATTTTGGCTGCCGTCACAAACCTTGATGTAGATAAAGCCGCGGAAATCGCGGACAAAATTCTTGAGGTGAACACAGCTCCTGTAGAAAATTTTGCCGTTTCACAAAATAACGTTAACTCTGTCCAGAGCCAAATATTAAGAGAAATAGAACGTATAAATAAAAGAATAGGCGATCTTTCTTTCAATAGAGGTCGATCGCCTTTCCGTCGTAGTAATAGGCGTAGTTTCCGCAAACAGAGCGCTTCTAGAAATTGCCATTCTTCGGTTTGCTGGTATCATCGTCGATTCGGCGATAAATGCAAACCTGAGAAATGTGTTGCGCCCTGCTCATTTCAGGGAAATGCAAACGGCGAAGAGTAATGGCGGCATATTCTTTGCCTAAGGTTTCACGTCGCCTGTTCATTAAAGACAGAAAGAGTAATATTTCCTTTCTCATCGATACAGGTAGCGATGTAAGCCTCTTACCAGCAAACAATTTCATAAAAAGAAACTCGCCCCAACAAACCCTTTTCGCGGCAAACTCTTCAAAAATCAATGTTTACGGACAAAAGTGCCTTTCATTAAATTTAAATTTAAGAAGAGAATTTGTTTGGAATTTCCTTGTAGCGGATATCAGCACACCAATTCTTGGAGCAGATTTTCTCCATTACTTTGAATTGGTACCTGACTTGCGCAGAAAATGTTTGAGGGACACCAAAACAAATATTTCCATTTTAGGGCAGGTGAAACACACAGATCTCCATTCCGTAAAAACTATAACTGGTGATAGCGTTTATCACAATCTTTTGAAAGAATATACAAATATTACAAAATTACCAAACCCCGATCAACCGGTTAAACACAAGGCCTTTCATTACATTGAAACGGTCGGTTCCCCGGTCACAGCAAAATCGCGCCGTTTGGCACCCGATCGGTTGAAAATAGCTAAGGCGGAATTTGAAAATATGATCCGATTAGGTCATATGAAACCCTCCAGTAGTAACTATGCATCTCCACTTCATATGGTACCCAAAAAGAATACAAATGAGTGGCGGCCTGTAGGAGACTACCGATCTCTTAATTCCCAAACGATAAAAGATAAGTACCCAGTTAAATGCATCATGGATTTTAGTGGTGAACTACATGGAACAAAAATTTTTTCTCACATTGACCTCGTAAAGGCTTATCATCAAATTCCCATCTACCCACCACACGTGCACAAAAGTGCAATAGTCACCCCATTTGGATTGTTCGAAAGCACAGTCATGCAATTCGGATTGACAAATGCTAGTTCAACCTTTCAAAGATTCATCGATGAGGTGACTAGAGATTTGCCTTCTGTGTACGCGTTTGTGGACGATTTATTAATTGCATCACAGAATGAAACAGAGCATTTAAATCATTTAAGAATGCTATTTGAACGGTTGAATGAATATGGTCTTTCGATACAACCTTCAAAATGTACGTTTGGGAAATCAGAGATTGATGTTTTGGAATTTCGAGTTTCAGAACATGGCATACAACCCCTACCCGATCGAGTTCAGTGCATTCTCGCTTTTCCTCAGCCTCAATCATTAACTCAGCTTCGTAGGTATTTAGGAATTTTTAATTTTTATAGGTGTTGCATACCTAAAGCTGCTCAAGTATTGGCTCCCTTAGTAAAATTTTTGGAAGGGAATAAAAATGCAAAGAAAGCCCGTTATAAGGTTCAAAAAAAATCTGAAAAATTACAATGGGACGAAGAGGCTGAAAAATCTTTTCAAGAGTCCAAACTGGCCATTGCAAATGCAACCCTTTTGAGGCATCCCATCCCAGGTGCGCAGTTAGGTTTATGGGTAGATGCAAGTGATTTTTCGGTAGGAGGTAGCCTCATGCAGAATTCGAAAGGAAATTGGGAACCATTAGCCTCTTTCTCAATGAAACTCAACAAAAGCCAACAAAAATGGTCAACTTATGATAGGGAATTATTTGCAATATATTCTACCATTAGAAAGTTTAAACATATGCTAGAAACACGTAATTTTCCCATATATACCGATCAAAAACCATTAATTTATGCCTTTAAACAAAACCCTGACAAATGTTTCCCCAGACAGCTACGTCATTTAGATTTAATTTCTCAATATTCCACTGATATCAGGCACGTGGATGGTCGTGAAAATATCGTTGCAGACGCATTGTCTCGAATTGAAATAAACTCAATTACAAAATCTGAATTTCTAAATTTTGAGGAGTTTGCCGAGAAACAAAAATCGGATGTAGAGGTACAACAATATGTGAATGATACGAGTTCTTCTTTGAAATTATCAATGAAGCCATGTCACACCACGGGAACAAGTCTTCTCTGTGACACTTCAACTGGTTTTCCTCGACCCTTTGTACCCAAACAGTTCCGGAGGCAGATCTTCGACCACCTTCACAATATTTCCCATCCTGGCGTGGCTGCAACAACCAAGCTGATATGCAGCAGATACGTCTGGCCACATATGAAGAGAACAATCAAATCATGGGTTCAAGCTTGCGAACAGTGCCAGAGATCAAAAGTACAACGCCACACCAAGGCACCGCTTAGAACGTTCGAGCTCCCTGATGCTAGATTTTCCCAAGTGCATCTAGACCTGGTCGGCCCGCTTCCATCATGCAACGGAAGTACATACATCCTGACCATGATAGACCGCTTTTCTAGATGGCCTGAAGCAATATCATTGCCTGATATAAAAACAACAACCATCTGCCTTGCCATTTTCGACACTTGGATTTCTCGCTACGGTTGCCCAACCGTTATAACAACAGATCGAGGAGCCCAAATGTTGTCTAATCTGTATAAAGAATTTTGCAACTTACTTGGCACTAATCGCATTAAAACCACAGCCTACCACCCAATCGCGAATGGCATAGAACGCTTCCACCGGCATCTAAAATCTGCTGTCAAGGCACACGAAAACACAATGTGGACAGAAGTGCTTCCAATTGTGCTCTTAGGTATCCGTTCCGCTGTCAAAGAAGACGTAAACGCCTCTTGTGCAGAAATTCTGTATGGCACACCTTTACGTTTGCCAAGGGAAATGGTGGACCATTCTACACAAGTTGTGTGCAACGAACCTTTCGTGACAAACCTTGTGAACCGAATGAGACAGATCAACCCTTTTGCTAGTGTTCCGCATAGTGAACCAAACATTTATGTACATCCTTCATTAATGTCGTGCACTCATGTATGTTTGCGTATCGATTGTGTGCAAAAACCATTGTCACAACCGTATGCTGGACCATATAAGGTGCTTCATCGAAATCAAAAGACCTTCAAATTAAGCATAAACGGAAAACAATCAACGATTTCAATAGACCGTCTAAAACCAGCACATATCATACCTGATGTGATACAGAAAAACTTTTCTGATGCACCAAAGGTTACCACTGCAAAATCTGCCACATCACATGACTCGCGTGCACCGCACACAATAACGCGGTCAGGCAGACGCGTTCATTTTCCAGATAAATTGTTTACAAGTGTAAATATTTAGTGATTATTTCTATAATTGTTTCAACCATTTATTGTCAAATTTAATATAAAAGTTTATTTCAAGTTATTCATTTATTTTCAACTTTATACTACCTTACTTCAAATTTCTCAATTTGTGTATATAGTTATTATTTGTGTGCTTAACATTGAATTCATGCTTATAGAGTCCAGTATGTTTATATATTTGAAATTGATATTATACATAATCGTTCCTATGTCACTGGGCTGATACTCTGTGGTGATCTCCAATGTAGATGGCGCCACATAATGGAGCCATATTCTCTAAATAACAAATATTATGTGTAAAATATCAAGAGATGAACTCTAGACTTCGGAGGAGGAAGTCGCAATAAAATTTAGTTAAGCGCAACCTATGCATGTGCATTATTTCACCATAACTACATAAATATCAACGGTGACATTTCCTAAAGGCTTGTTAGGGAGAGTGAGGTTGCAGGAGAAGGATCTAGTATGGGGAAAGGTCGTAGAACTGTAGACCTAAAAACAGAGGGTGTCATTTTAGGGGATTCTATGGTACGCGGGATAGGTAATGTGGTCGGGAGAACTAGGCGCAAGGTGGCTAGGTGCTGTTTACCAGGGGCTCGGGTGAAGGATGTTAATAAGGTTGTGGAGAAAAAGGGAATGTTTAAGAAGGGAGATTCAGTTACTCTGTGGGTGGGGACTAACGATGTCGGTAACAGCACAAACGAGGAGTTTGTTAAGGATTGGGAGAACCTGTTGGATAAAGCAACTAACTTTTCGACTGATGTCCAGGTAGTTGGTTTACTTCCCAGGTATGAGGTGCATAGGGGCTGGTTAAATCAGCGGGCTAGGAGCATGAACCTGATTCTTAAGAAACTTTGCATAAAGCATTCAATTAGGTTCATTGACGTTTGGAGTTCTTGTCAGCGTGATTGGGTTGCGAGGGATGGTCTGAATCTTAGTTCTAGGGGTGTAGTTAAGGTTAGCGATATGATTTTAAAAGCTTCAGAATCAAAAAACTAATTTTGGATGGGGGGGGGGGGGAGGGGTTGGAGAATGTCATGGTATTGACTTGTGTTCTGGAGGTTTTAAAAATGAGGGTAAAATATTAAGCAATAGTAACATTAATACTAGTGATTTGAGGCATCATAAAGTGCTTATGACAAGCAAAATTGGCATGCTCAGGTTTCTATATACTAATGCTCGCAGTATCAGGAATAAGATGGCCGAGTTAGAAAGTGTTATCGCAGGTGAGGAGTTGGATATTATTGGAATTACGGAAACATGGGTTACTGATGATGATAAGGATTTAGTGAGCATTGCTGGATATAATTTGTTTAGGCAAGACAGGCTGGGTAAGAAAGGTGGACGGGTTTTATTCTATATTAAGGACACCTTTATTTGCAATGAATTGGTCATTAATAATAAGCCTACGGATATTGAAATGGTCTGGGTGGAGTGGCTGAGCAATAAGGGTAAAAAGTTACATTTGGGGAATGTTTACAGGCCGCCTAATGTTAGTCAGGATCAAGACGAGGAGATGTATAGTGTTATTAGGGACATGTCTGGTAAGGGCTCAGTCATCATGATGGGGGATTTCAATTTCCCGGGCATAGACTGGTATAGTTTTTACACTAGCAATGGTAGGGAAGAAGATTTTCTGAAAGTGATTGGTGACTGTTTTTTGGATCAAGTTGTTACCCAGGGGACTAGGCATGGTGCTGTTTTGGATCTAGTTTTTTGTGATGTCGGAAGTTCTGTTCAGGGGTTGAGTATAGGGGAACATATTGGGGATAGTGATCACAATACTATTAGGTTTTGGACCAGCTTCGATGCTCACAAAGGTGAAAATTCCAGATTTGTACCTAACTTCAGGAATGTTGATTATGTTGCACTTAGGCAGGGTTTGAAAGAGGTTTTTTCTTCTGGATTGGAGAATAGTGAAGCTGATCTTCAGTGGGAAAAGTTTAAGGAGAAATTGGAGAAAACAGTGATGCATTATATTCCTTTTAGTAAGAAAGGGGATTCCACGAAAATTTGGCCCATGTGGTTCTCTAGGGAGGTAAAAGAAGCTCTCAATTATAAGCAGGCCACTTTTCGGCGACTTAAAGAAACTGGGTGCCATGCTGACAGGATTTTGTATTGTGAAGCTAGACGTACTTTCAAGTATTTGTTACGGAGTAAGAAAAGGGAATTGGAGCAAAAGCTTCCAGATAACATCGAAAGGAATCCTAAGAAATTTTTTGCTTATGCTAATTCAGGGAAAGCTCGTAATACTCAGGTAGGCCCACTAATGGATGAGAACGGGAACTTGATTCAAAATGAGGGGGATATTGCTGATATTCTAAATAATTTTTTTTTCCAGTGTATTAACAGAAACTGTATCTCAACAGTTGACATAAGCGAGACGCAAGCTAATACACAGTTTGAGGATTTTGTGTTTTCTAGGGATGATGTGTTGTTTCATTTGAAACAGATTAAAGCAAATAAGGCTCCAGGACCTGATAATGTTTATCCAAAAATTTTAGTAGAATGCGCAGAGGAATTAGTGGATGTTGTCTTGACTATTTTCATGTCTTCATATAACTCGGGGACTGTGCCAGTGGATTGGAAGATGGCAAACATAACGCCGCTCTTTAAGAAAGGGTCTAAAACTAAGGCAGGAAATTATAGGCCTGTGAGTCTTACTTCAGTTCTTTGTAAAATTTTTGAAACTCTGATAAAAATCAAAATAGTGAATTTCCTGGAGGCAAATAGAGTGTTGACTGATTTTCAGTATGGTTTTAGGAAGGGTAGGTGCTGTACAACTAATTTGTTGCATTTCTATGACAAGGTTACCATGGCATTAGATAATAAAAAGTGCGTAGATGTTGTTTACATTGACTTTCAGAAAGCGTTTGATAAAGTACCGCATGAAGCACTTCTTAGCAAACTTGCTTATATTGGTATTGGTGGAAAAACTTTAATTTGGGTTAAAAATTGGCTGACTGGGAGGAAACAGAGAGTAGTAGTGAAGGGCAATTACTCTCAGTGGATTGATGTCTTGAGTGGTGTTCCACAAGGTTCAGTTTTAGGGCCTATATTATTTATTATTTTTATTAATGATATTACTCAGAGTATTTCTGGGAACATCAATATTTTTCCTGATGTTGTCAAAATCATGGGAATTGTGGACACGGAGGAACAAGTCAATCAGTTTCAAGAGGATTTAAATCAAATTTCTAGGTGGGCAATTAAGTGGGGTATGTCTTTTAATATTGGGAAATGTCAAGTGCTTCATTTTGGTCATGGGAATAAACATGCAACCTATTATTTACAAGGTTCCATCATTAGGGAAGCAGAAGCAGTTGTTGATCTACACTAAAAAAAAACAGTTCAACGTTGCACCACAAATATGGTGAAAGCTGAAGGTCTGCTGATGATTGAACTAAAATCATGGTTCAAGCAGAAGTGCGAAATCTAAAGTTACGCCTTTAACCATAATTTCGGTTCAACCTTGAACCAAAAAGACGAACCCGGCACCCGGCCGGAAACAGAGAGCCGCCATCTTGTCAAGCTGTGACCTGAAGCATTTATTTTTCACAACAGTAAAAGGTAAGTAAACTTCGATGTATATATCTAACTTTTTGCTTGATATTTCTTGTTTTTTGTGTTTTTAACTCTTAATACGCACAAAATAGGTTGCAAAGCCTATTTCAAAAATGTTATTATCATATACCGATCCTTAGCTTTAAATTGACTAATTAACTTTATTCAAAATTTTAAACCAGTGTATATTTATTTAATTTTGCTTCAATATTAAACTATTTTTTTTACCTGATTTATCATTCACCCCCATATATTTTACTTTTGGTTCCCCTGATCTACATTTAAAGTTGTAACGTTGACTTGTTTACATTTTAAACATTCCATCTATTATCGGGAATTTTACTCTAAACCATTTATTTTTTTCATTTTTATTTCCAAGAATACTTTTCTACGGTGTTACCTTTCTAGCTCCACCTCTTAATTTTTATTTAATTGCCTGTTGCTGTCTTTTTAAATTTATTAAACTTACTTGTTGTTCGACCCATTTTGCACAATTTTTACCCGTAGTTTTTATCAAAGGCGTAGCCGGTGGAGAGGGGGGGGGGGGGGCGAAGGTTCGAACCCATCACCACTCCCGAAATTTTTTGAAGTTTCACATGCTATAAATGACGATTTGGATATTCTGATAAGAAAAGCTCATTTGTATAAAATTCAGTTCTTATGTTTATTTCCGATCCCGTAGCCGAAGGGAGGAAAATTTCTAAAATTTTGCATGCTATAAATGAAAATTTGAAAATTAGTGAGTAAAAGATAGTCTGATAAGAAAACACTCATTTATATAAATGTAGTTGGTTGAATTTTGCTTCTAAGGCCACAGCCAGGAAGTGGGGGGGGGGGGGGGGGAGGTTGATCCCTCCCGCCCTGAAATCTTTAAATGCTCTGAAGGATAATTTGAAAATCAAAAATATTCTGATAAAAAAAAGCACTTTCATCAACTTGACCCCCCCCCCCCTCGAAAACCAATACAGGTTGTGGCTTGGATTTGTAATGATTTTTACTTCCTAATCATTCGAACTAACTATTTCACCAAGAGCAGGTAAAACCAGTTTTGTATTCAAAACATGTCTACTATAGGAATTTTTGGAGAAATTGGGTCAATTTTGCGTGATTTTTGAAATAGCAGTTTCGTTGCCTTTAACTTTAAATTAACTTTTTTTCCAATTTTTCAACTTGGCGTGTTTACTTTATTTTGCTTCAATATAAGCTTGCTTATTACGTGATTTAATACTTCCTCCATGTATTTTACATTTTGCTCCGGCTCTACACTTACAATTGTAACAATGATTTGTTTACGTACTGAAAATTGCACGTTTTCTTATTACATTTATTGCAACATTATTTTTTCTCTCGTTACTACCAAACCACTTTTCCGAGCTGTTACCTTTCTCTTTTCTGCTCTTTATATATATGGTATAATCCGTGTCGATTCAGGCAGGGGGGTACCTTCATGGTCACAGAAGTTTTTGAATTTCACATATGTTAAAATTTAGAACTTCGTGAGTTATAGGTATGTTTTTGTTTTGCTCAAAAAAATTCCTGGTCCGAGATACAGGCCGCCAAAGATGATGCCTTCGGCGCAATTTTCACTTGCGATTTTCGACAAAAACTTTCAAGTGCTCTATTTCCTGAACGGTGCAAGATATTTTGATGCGGTTTTTTTATTTGAAAGATAACTATATTTTGTTTAAGATAAGAGGCTAAATTTTAAAATAGCTATTCAACTTTTCTTGCTGCAGCCTTTTGAATTTTTTTTCAAAATATCTTTTTTATTTTTTTTCTCAAAAAGCCAATCTCAAAAATTTTTATTTTTTTACTGTTGGTTAATACCATTAAGTACTACATTCCCTGAAAAGGAGAGCTTCCACTTTTGCGTTTAACGGTTTTTACAAACAATTTAAGATTTTGCCATATATCTCATCAGTTTTGTTAACAACATAGTCATATATTGGTCTCATTAAGTCAACATTATATTAATTTAATTTTCTCTGACATGACAATTAATTCTTAATAAATAATATTAGGCCGAAAAAATCATGACTTTTTTTTTAATTAAAAAAAAAGTTTTTTTTCAAATTTAAAACCAGATTGCTTATCACAACCATAAACATAATTTAAGATTGACATTCTGAGTAAAATGCAATGAATATAATATTTATTTAAGTGAAAATAAGAATTTTACATTGAAGTGTATATTTATGCTAAAAATTTAGAGAAATAAATGCGATACACTGCACTTTCAACCCAATACGCATGCAAGTAACGTAAATATATGTATAACAACCATTATAAAATTATTTATGTACGTCATTTATTCATAATCGCAAATTGATTAATAATTAAATTTATTTTTATATAACACATACAGCTAGGTTTTTTCTTGATTCCATTTGCCATCAAGTAATTTGAAACAGAAAACAAGTTTCGCTGTCTTTTCTACCCCAAGGTTATTTTTTAAGCTTTTTGTGAACAAATCCAAATGTAGAAAACTTTAGTTTAATTGCTGCTGAAATGAGCATCTGAATTATTTTTGGGTTTTAATTACCCATGAATTCTTTTACAGCAGTTACAATTTCCCACACTCAAATGTTGACATAGACTGCAAATTCTTTTTCAAATTAAATTCCACAAAAAGGAAGTGCACAAATTATGAACTTCAAGCCATCACTTCATAGTTCAGTGTTTTCTTTAACCAAATTTAATAGGCTCTTAAACCTCTTATTATATATTTTGGGGTTAGAGATGGCTAAAAAAAAAGAAAGGTGTCAATGCATGCGTTCATATTTTTTTAAAAAAGGTATTGTATAGTTACTTTATCTTGCTGATTTAGGTTATTTTCTAGCTTTTATGAATACTTGTAACAGCTTCGGCTAATTTAGTTGTCTTCTTCAAATTATTTAAAGCAGTTAATATTGGTTTTTATTGATTAGGCAGATCCTCAACATTCCATTGCCACATTGAAAATATTTTGATATTTATTTCTCTAGTAAATTTCTACTTCCTTCTTTAAATACCTGCATAAAAATTAGCTGATTGCTTATGTAACTTTTTATGGAACGATACATTAAATTCCATTGTACCTCTGAAGGTAAGATGAATGCTATTCGTTACTATCAGGACAACATAATTAATGAAATTATTTTTTCTTGTTTTGAATTGAGAAGATGTTTTTTGTCCCCACACCTCACAACTCATAATGCTAACTCAAATTAGTAATAAATTCTTTAACATTTTGTTTGATTTGATTTTTGTTAGAACTATTGAGTTAAATCAATGATTTTTTTTTTTTTTTTTTTGAAAAAAAAAAAAAAACCTTTTGCTTTAAATTGTGTACAACCTGATAAATACTAGAAATATCTTTTCAAAAAAGAAAAAAAGGGAAAGAAAAAACACTAATATATTACAACCAAAAACATATCACAGCTTACAATATATGGACATGTTTCAAAACATAGCACTTCCCAAAATTATGTCATAAATTGAAGATAAAGCAATTAGTCATGCTTCATGCATGTGCTTTGTTATTGTTAACTTCCTTATGAAAGAAAAGGAAGAAAAATGCAAAGTGATTGTATCCTAAATTCCTCCCCCCCCCCCAGTAGTGTTCCTCGTTTTTTTTTCTTAACATCAATAGCAAGATATGAAAATCAAATATAAAAAGCTGTGTTTTACTGAATAACACATGTATTAAAATTAACAACTAATAGATTTGAACTCTAGCTATGAAAAAATGGGAAAAAGACATTTGAAAAAAATAAAGGAAATCAATAAATAATTTAAAGTAGCGGGCAATAAGATTTGGCAATGTATGTCTGTCTGTTTGTCTACTGGTAAATTTCTTTTGTGGGAAGAGGGATATGTTTCTAATATTTATTAAAAAAATTAATTTAATATAATTTTGACTTAATGAGACCAATATACGACTATGTTATTAACAAAACTGATGAAATATATGGCAAAATCTTAAATTGTTTGTAAAAACCGTTAAACGCAAAAGTGGAAGCTCTCCTTTTCAAGGAATATAGTACTTAATGGTATTAACCAACAGTAAAAAAATAAAAATTTTTGAGATTGGCTTTTTTGAGAAAAAAAAATAATAAAGATATTTTGAAAAAAATTTCAAAAGGCTTCAGCAAAAAAAGTTGAATAGATATTTTAAAATTTAACCTTTTATCTTAAACAGAATATAGTTATCTTTCAAATTAAAAAACCGCATCAAAATATCTTGCGCCGTTCAGGAAATAGAGCACTTGAAAGTTTTTGTCGAAAATCGCAAGTGAGAAATTGCGCCGAAGGCGCCATCTTTGGCGGCCTGTATCTCGGGCCAGGAATTTTTTTGAGCAAAACAAAAACATACCTATAACTCACGAAGTTCTAAATTTTAACATATGTGAAATTCAAAAACTTCTGAGACTATGAAGGTAAGATTTTATTTTTACCTGCCTGAATTGAAACGGACTATGCCATATATATATTTAATTAACTACTAACAGTGATGGATTTTAGACTACTTTTTACTTCCTGGTGTTCTCTCAAGAAATTATTCCTGTATCCGACCCTGACTACTGTTGTATTTTCAAAATCTTTCATTTTTCGACCACGACTGCCATTTTACAGAATTTTCACCCGTAATTCCTTCTAAAATTTTGTCCCAATCATTCTAACAAAATTAAACAAATGAATCTATTTCAGTAATAGAGTTTTAGAAATTAGGGAAAAAGTTGCAATCGGATATTTCAGATCTCCAAATGCAAAATAGATGTTTGCACTACACGGTTGATGTCAACAGAACATTGAATAGATGGCATACAAATCAGATACGCTGTACTGTCAGTTATTTTATATCTTTACAGGGTGAAGACTTAGACTCATCTAGGCGGTCTTAGCCTGAAGTGCCACGAACTACTGCACGTTTTAGCCTTGGAGTAACACCTGTGCCGAACCCCCCAATAATTTTTAATTATTGTTATTTGTGCGTTTCATAGTTTTTCAATTTCACTTCTAGACATATGTTTTCAGTCATCTGTGTATGCATATAAATAAATTTAATATTTTTGATGCTAAAGAGTGTTGAAATATATTTAAAAAAGAAGTTACATAATTCAGAAATTTAAAATGTTCGCTATCAATTAATTACACTTATAAGCAAATTTTCAAACGCCATTTTTGTTAAAACTATCTGTTGCCGAACATAAAAAACTGTACATATATTTTCAAGGCCTTCCTTATGGGAGGGGGCTTAAAAATTTTAACAGTGACTTACATTGCAATTTTGAAGAATATAACAAAGTAACATAGTTACTTAAAAATACAATTAGTTTTTGATACAGTGCATTGGGATGTTCATATATATAAATGTATAAATAAATACATTTTTTTATGGAACATTGAATCAATTATTGAAACGCATGAATCTGTTCTTAGAATTTAATGAAATATTTAGCAAAATCTTAAGTTAAACTTACGTTTTAAAAAACAGAAAATTCTCTTTGAAAATTAACATTGGTAATAAGCTTGTTTCCTGTCTTACGCTTGAACATAAAAAAATGAAAGTATTTATGTTAAAAGTCACCATTGCAACATAAAGTGGTGCAGTTCAAACTTCACTTTTATGCTACAACTCTGAGCTATGACAGTGGTTAGTAGAAAGTCCATCGTTATGGTTCAGAGTTGAACCAAGACACCAGTTAAAATAAAATCTATGGTTAAGGTTCAAGGTTGAACCATAATACTGGTTAGAAAAAAATTTGATATTATGGTTCAAAGTTGAACCGTAATACTAGTTAGAAAAAAATCCGTAATCATGGTTCAAAGTTGAACCGCACTATTGGTTAGAAAAAACTCCGTAATAATGGTTCAAAGTTGAACCGTAATACTGGTTAGAAAAAATCCGTAATCAATATTCAGTGCTGAATCACATTCATGGTGAAACTAGTAAACCATCATAATGGTTCAAATTAGTACCAACTGTTGGTTGCAGCTGCATTTTACCAACTTTTAGTGAAAGGTTGAACCAGAATTTTTTACAGTGTAGGAGTATTGATTAGTCTCGACTTCAAGTCCAGCCAGCAGTGTAGCATAGTAAGTAACAAAGCTAACAGGATGCTTGGGTTATCAATAAGGCTATTTCGAACAGGTCTAAGGAAGTTGTATTGCCACTATACAGAAGTTTGGTAAGACCTCATTTTCAATATGCTGTTCAGTTTTGGTCTCCGTACCTAAAAAAGGATATTACCTTATTGGAAAGGGTTCAAAGGAGGGCTACTAGATTGGTAAGTGGTCTTTCAGACTTAGATTATGAGGTTAGGCTTAAAAGGCTCAATATCTATAGTCTTGAGCAAAGGAGAGTTAGAGGGGACATGATTCAGTTGTTTAAATTCATTAAAATGGTAAATGTTGATGGTCTGGCAGCTATGTGCTGATAGTAGAACCAGAGGTCATTGTTTTAAGCTTTTCAAATCTCCGGCTAATCTTGAAATTAGGAAAAATTACTACTTCAGTAGGGTTATAGGCAATTGGAATAGTTTACCAGAAGCGACTGTTAATTGCAGCGGGCTAAAAACGTTTAAGAAATCTCTTGACGTTCATTGGGGACTGCTAAATTGACTAGGACCAGCCTAGCTGGGCCCTAAGCCTGTTGCTGGTATTGTATTTGTATTTGTATTTTTGCAGGACGATACGTGCCGGTTGTCCCTTATTTTTTCAACTATTATCAGATGATACACTAAAAAATTCTGGTTCAACCTTTCACTAAAAGTTGGTGAAATGCAGCTGCAACCAACAGTTGGTGCTAATTTGAACCATTATGATGGTTTACTAGTTTCACCATGAATGTGGTTCAACACTGGACCATGATTACGGATTTTTTTGCTAACCAGTATTACGGTTCAACTTTGAACCATGATTACGGAGTTTTTTCTAACCAGTACTGCCGTTCAACTTTGAACCATGATTACGGATTTTTTTCTAACTAGTATTAAGGTTCAACTTTGAACCATGATATCGAATTTTTTTCTAACCAATATTATGGTTCAACCTTGAACCTTAACCATAGATTTTATTTTAACTGGTATCTTGGTTCAACTCTGAACCATGACGATGGACTTTATATTAGCCACTGTCATAGCTCAGAGTTGTAGCATAAAAGTGAAGTTGGAACTGCACCACTTTATGTTGCAATGGTGACTTTTAATATAAATACTTTCATTTTTTTATGTTCAAGCGTAAAACAGGAAACAAGCTTATTACCAATGTTAATTTTCAAAGCGAATTTTCAGTTTTTTAATACGTAAGTTTAACTTAAGTTTTTGCTAAATATTTCATTAAATTCTAAGAACAGATTCATGCGTTTCAATAATTGATTCAATGTTCCATATATATAAATGTATTTAGTTATATATTTATATATATGAACATCCCAATGCACTGTATCAGAAACTAATTGTATTTTTTAAGTAAATATGTTACTTTGTTATATTCTTCAAAATTGCAATGTAAGTCACTGTTAAAATTTTTAAGCCCCCTTCCATAAGGAAGGCCTTTGCAAATATATGTACACTTTTTTATGTTCGTCAACAGATAGTTTTAGCAAAAATGGCGTTTGAAATTTTGCTTATAAGTATAATTAATTGATAGCGAACATTTTAAATTTCTGAATTATGTAACTTTTTTTTTTTTAAATATATTTCAACACTCTTTAGCATCAAAAATATTAAATTTATTTATATGCATACACAGATGACTGAAAACATATGTCTAGAAGTGAAATTGAAAAACCATGAAATGCACAAATAACAATAATTAAAAATTATTGGGGGGTTCCGGCACAGGTGTTACTCCAAGGCTGAAATGTGCAGTAGTTCGTGACACTTCAGGCTAAGACCGCCCAGATGAGTCTAACCGCCGTATTCACCGTCAACTCTAACCTCATGGTTTGACGCGAAACCGGTCTCCAACCTGAAGTTACCGCGGATTTCCTATTCACCATCAACTTTGACTACGCGCAAACAGGTTCCCGAAACCATGCCAGGTCGAGTAACTCAACCAAGCTCCAGAGCAAAGTTAAGGTTTGAGCGCATGCGCAGTACATATAAACATTAGCAATGGCGGACTGGATGTTGCGAAAATTGGAATATGTTGAGATTTTAGAGCTTTCTTCGCTTTACACGATCTTGAATTTCTGAAGAGGCCTTACAAAAAATACAACTTTAGAGTTGTTTTAATTTTATTAACTAGTATTGTTCAATGATTTCTTTGTCACTTTTGTGTGTTTCCGATAATGTTTTTCTCTCGGGAGCTATTACTTCATTAAAGATTTTGAAACTTTATCATGATTCCTAATTGAACAGAAATACCAAACAATGGGGGGTAATATATCTTTAGTATTTTTATTTAATTATTTATTTTTCTCTCTCTTTGTTGCTTTTTGATATAATTTTATTCTAATTTAAAGTGTACATGTATATACTGAACATTTAACATGCGTCCTGATTTTTTTTGCCAAGGTTACTTCTGGGCCTGCGAAGTTCATGTGGAATATTTTGATTTATGTATGTCGAATAAAATAAACTTGTTGACCTTTACCATGTGTTTTATGTCATTGACCAATTTACATTTGCTTGTATATTCTTTTCTTTTTCTTTTTTAATTTAACAAAGGTTTTGAATATGTGAAAAGCTTCTTTAAAAAAAAAAAAAGACATATGAAATGAATCCATAATGCTAATGGCAGTTTTGTGTTTAAAGGTAAACTGCAAGGTTTTTGAAAAAGTCAAAATATTCGCCATATGTATTTGTATTAATGAATTCATATTTGCATTAGAAAAAGGGTTCTTGTTAATCCCAAATCACATAATTTTGAATTGCCGTTTCATGCAGTTGTAAGACTTAAACCAAATTTTTACTGTACTTTGTCAATGCGAAGTGATTGTAAGAATAAAGTATTTACAATAGTTATAATTGAAATCAAACGCATTTTTTAAATACTCTCATGAATTTAATGCAAGGCCATAGCCAGATTTTTTTTTTTTTTTTGGGGGGGGGGGGGGGAGGCTTTGAAACAGTAATGTTGAAGAAAGTTTCAGGGAGGAATATATGCTACATTGCGAAAATTTTCGGGGGGGGGGGGGGGGGTTCGTGGGCATCCCTGGTTACAGCCTTGATTTAATGAAAGAATATTCAAATAAAAATTTAAAAGATACAATAATACACTACTGCTTGGTTCATAATGATACATTTCTATATTATATATATATCGTTTGTGAATGGTACATTTCTAATGTCAGAAAGAGATATATTACAATGCTAAAATTAGTTATAATTTCCTATTCGTTAAATATATCTATATTTTCATTTTCCGAGAAAAATTTTATTGGATTCTTTACTTTTCAATATTTTAAAATTTTTTCCACGAGTGCTAGAAGTAATACCTTCTCAAACGGGCTAAAAACCACTCGTGTTTTATTTATCGCTATATCGCAGAGAACGGGAATTTTAAAAAACGGGAAACGAAATGTACACTGCGCGGCGAAAAAGCATGAAGAAAATCATGTGATAGTTTTGACCAATAACGGGCCTCCGTACGTTCCCACATGGCGTCGAGTTGACTAACTTCGTGGTTGGAAAACCCCAGGTTGATTTTCCTCCGTGAATACCGATTTTTAACTTCGCAGCGCTGAGCCCCAACTCCGAGTTAACGGATCTCGTGGTTTCACGCGTGGAGTTAGGTTGACGGTGAATATGGCGGTAAGACTTTACCCTGTAAAGATATAAAAGAACTGACAGTACAGCGTATCTGATTTGTATGCCATCTATTCGGTACATGGGGGAAAGTATTAAATCACGTAAGAAGCAAGCATATATTGAAGCAAAATAAAGTAAACACGCACAGGTTCAAAATGTGGAAAAAAGTTAATTTAAAGTTAAAGGCAACGAAACTGCTATTTCGAAAATCACGCAAAATTGACCCAATTTCTCAAAAAATTCCTATAGTAGACATGTTTTGAATACAAAACTGGTTTTACCTGCTCTTGGTGGAATAGTTAGTTCGAATGATTAGGAAGTAAGAATTATTACAAATCCAAGCCACAACCTACTGTATTGGTTTTCGAGGAGGGGGGGGGGGAGGTCAAGTTGATGAAAGTGTTTTTTTTATCAGAATATTTTTGATTTTCAAATTATCCTTCAGAGCATGTAAAAATTCCAGGGCGGGAGGGATTACCCTCCCCCCCCCCCCCACTTCCTAGCTGTGGCCTTGGAAGCAAAATTCAACCAACTACATTCATATAAATGAGTGTTTTCTTATCAGACTATCTTTTACTCACTAATTTTCAAATTTTCATTTATAGCATGCAAAAGTTTAGAAATTTTCACCCCTTCGGCTACGGGATCGGAAATAAACATAAGAACTGAATTTTATACAAATAAGCTTTTCTTATCAGAATATTCAAATTGTCATTTATAGTATATGAAACTTCAAAAAATTTCGGGATTGGAGATGGGTTCGAACCTTCGCCCCCCCCCCCCCCCCCTCCACCGGCTACGCCTTTGATAAAAACTACGGGTAAAAATTGTGCAAAATGGGTCGAACAACAAATAAGTTTAATAAATTTAAAAAGACAGCAACAGGCAATTAAATAAAAATTAAGAGGTGGAGTTAGAAAGGTAACGCCGTAGAAAAGTATTCTTGGAAATAAAAATGGAAAAAAATAAATGGTTTCGAGTAAAATTCCCGATAATAGATGCAATTTTTAAAATGTAAACAAGTCAACGTTACAACCTTAAATGTAGATCAGGGGAACAAAAAGTAAAATATATGGGGGTGAATGATAAATCAGGTAAAAAAAATAGTTTAATATTGAAGCAAAATTAAATAAATATACACTGGTTTAAAATTTTGAATAAAGTTAATTAGTCAATTTAAAGCTAAGGATCGGTATATGATAATAACATTTTTGAAATAGGCTTTGCAACCTATTTTGTGCGTATTAAGAGTTAAAAACACAAAAAACAAGAAATATCAAGCAAAAAGTTAGATATATACATCGAAGTTTACTTACCTTTTACTGTTGTGAAAAATAAATGCTTCAGGTCACAGCTTGACAAGATGGCGGCTCTCTGTTTCCGGCCGGGTGCCGGGTTCGTCTTTTTGGTTCAAGGTTGAACCAAAATTATGTAACGAAAGAAATATTTTTTTTTTTTTTGCAAAATTCTATTCTGATAATTTATATGTCCCTTAGCTGTAACTATTATTATTATTTTTTTTTTTTAATCTGTGATGGTCATGTGACACGCTCTGCCCTGATCTGAAATGGAATGGCTCAGCCGTCATTTTGAACACGTGCTTCCAGTTTGAAATTGGAAGATAACCCTGTGTAATTAGAACTCAAGAAAAGAAATTTCGCCAATTTCCCTTTTTTACAATCCACTCACTGTTGATAGGAAGGAAGAAAGGCTTGACTTTCCAAAACCGAATTCGCCCCAACCTAATGACCCCAGGGACAGTCAACAATACTGGAGAACGCTAATCCTTTATAATCCCCTGACGACAGCTCGAAAGCAGGGCCTCGAAAGTTTGGGAAAACGGATGCCACGGCTTGAACCATGATTTTGGTTCAAACATCAGCAGCCCTTCAGCTTTCACCATATTTATGGTGCAACGTTGAACTGTTTTTTTTTTTTTACAGTGTAGACATCTCATTGTTACAGAAGCTTTGCACCATCATAATCATCCAATTAACAAAAAGCTTTTTAAAATGCCTGTAAAAGAACGTACTTGACACCCAAAAAGGAGGGCAGTTCCTTTAAACACTCAACTATTCTTTTTTTTTCTATTCATGCATGTAATAAAACAACTTTATAACGTCTTTATCTTTTTTAGAAGACTAGTAACAGCACTTCTATATACAGTGCTGATTGTATTATTTCTTTATTATTTTGCTTTTGTGCTTCAAGACATACCCTAGATTTTCTGATCAGAGCTTTCAAAATTTATATCAATATGGATATTCTGATTTTACATAGTTTGGGATTTTCATCCAATAGCATGATTGCTTTGATGTGACGACATATGGTCTCATAAAAAGTGCTAAGTTTTCAAGCATATACATATTTACGCAAAAATATACCTTTGATATAAAAATATTGCAATTTCATAAAAATTTAGTGTTTATGAATGACCCCACAATCATTCCTGTATATTACATATAAAAATATGGCACACATATATATTGTTGTTAATATGGCACACATATATATTGTTGTTAACTGACATGTATTTTCATGTTACTGACATAGTGGAATGTTACCGATGTATTTTGTAACCTACATATGGTGGTTTAATACATATTTAGATTAAATGTGGAGTGCTTTACCTCTTTGACCTGTATATTAGGAATACTTTCACTGAAGTCTAAAATTGAGAAATATTTCAGAAGCAAGAAAAAATACTTGAATGGTAATTTCAAACACTTAGTTTTCTGAAGATACCCGGTGAAATCTACTTCCAAGTATGTCCACAGGTTATAATGAGTGGCATCTTGTGAAGTGTTTTTTTCCAGGCAAACTTACATGAATAAAATTGGTGAGGCACAGTTAAAGAGTTTTGCTTATTTTACTAGTGTTGTAACAATTGAGAAATCCTTGAAAATATTGAAATAAAGTATATATTTTACGGAGTACAAATGTTCCATTTCATATGTAGCATTACTAAAATACATAGATTTACATTGCAAAAAACAATTTAAAAACCTCTATGTGTAAAGTTTACTTATATAGGTTTTTTAATTATCTTTTCATGTAATAAAACTTTTTTAAGATGTGATGCATGAAACATGCTTGATTAGTTTTGAGGCAGCAGTGTTTAAAGTTTAAACAAGAATAAAGCCAATCTGGAGGGGATATCAGTCAGACAAGGGAGAGCAGATATCCAATGTCTGGCAAAATCACTATTTGATGCACCCCTAAAATAATTAATAGTTTCTCTTTCATTCCTAATTAAAAAAAGTGGTTCGGCAACCCGTCGATCGCGACAGCATTTTGGACAGTTTATAGTTTAAAAAAATAAATAAAATAACTTTTGTATTGGATGGCGAGTTTATTATTATTTTTTACTTCAGAAAATGTTTATTAGTTTATCAGACCATTCACCGGACCTAAAAAAAACTTCTAATAACATGGATTGTCAGTCGTCACTTTAACTATGCTCTTGGTGAGAGTTAATTCCGGAATGTATATGTTACCGTTAAAGAATATAATGCAGTTATTTCATAGAATACCTAGTTATTCCATGAAATAACTGATCGTGTCCGTTAAAGTGTGTAATATGTTATTAATTTGACACTTTAACTAGTTATTCTATGAAAATAAATAGGTATTCTATAAATTAACTAATGAGAGACAGTTAAAGTGTAAAATAAACAATTTATCTAAAATGAAATAACTAGGTATTCTATAAATAAACTAATGATAGACAATTGAAATGAAAAGGAAGCAATTTATCTAATTTATGCAGCGTATAAATGGTATTTATGGAAACGTACCATACAATCATTTGTTCAACAAGGATTACTAAAATGACACTTGGAATTACAAAGAACATTATTTCTAAAACAAAAACATTTTTTGTTGACACACTGGGTTTTACACGAACATTTTTTAAATCCCTGACGAGTACCTAAACTTTGAGCTGTAGCAACCAAGGAGGATAGAATATTATTCTATTCTATCCTCCTTGGTAGCAACCGACCGGAGCGATATTTCTACATCCGGTACTTCTTCGATTTTAATTAATTTTTGTTCGTAGACACTGAACTGGGATAGGGAATATAATTGTTTTATGCGGCCGTTTCTTGTGCCCAATTGGAAAAATTCTTCTTCGGTTATTTTTATGATGATAGCTAAAATAGATTTGGCATCACCTTTTCCTCTGTCAACTTCAGGCACTGGGATACGGACGGTAAACCCCACAGAGGCTTCAGAATGAGATTTATCCGACATTAATTTCATCTTTTTCGCTTGAATTTCTAAACATTTTTTAGACTTTTCTATTTTTCTTTGAAATTCCCTATGGCCTGGAATAGTTCATAAATTCAGTAGGGGTGGAAGGTAAATGTTTTTGTTGTGCGAGATATATGATATAGATTATTTTACACTTTAACGGGCTGCAGATCGTTATTCTATGAAATAACTAGTTAAACCATGAAATACAAGAGAGTTTTACACTTAAACGGACACGAACAGTTATTTCATGGAATAACTAGGTATTCTATAAAATAACGGATTTCATACTTTAACGGTAACATATACATCTCACATGTGTGTTTTAGTTAAAACACAAAGCAAAAACTAACAGTTTTTTTTATCAAATTCGAAAGAAATAATATATTTGCATTGTTTTGATGCGAATTAACGGTGTTAGCAAACCATTAT
Organism: Octonoba sinensis; assembly: GCA_038502835.1. Classification (NCBI taxonomy): domain Eukaryota; kingdom Metazoa; phylum Arthropoda; class Arachnida; order Araneae; family Uloboridae; genus Octonoba; species Octonoba sinensis. The sequence continues at coordinate 102,693,119 of CM076602.1, read as the reverse complement.
TTTAGAAATTTTAAAGTAGGGGTTTTATAAGCATCAGAACTTGTTTCGACAAAAATTAATCTACAATTTGAAGACAGGCGCAATCCCAACATGCCCTATTAATAATGTGGAATATGTTTTTATTTTCAAAAACCCCAATGACTTATGCTATCTAAATATTCATGATATATTCTGGGTTTTTCACATTTCTCTCTAACCCAATATTCACAATAAATCAGTCTACCCAAACAAAGCCTGACTTCCACTTTGTTAATAATAACAAAATGAATTTATCATATTCTCCATTATAATTAACTATTGGCAGCTTTTGGGAGCAAATGCTAAATATAAAATACAATATTACAACTTTAAAATGTGTTTTTTCTCAGTCAAGCCTAAAACAAGATTTAAAAAAAGTAGTTTATTCTAAATCATTTTTTTTAAAAACTATAGTGGACTAATATATTCTTTCGCAAGAATTATAATACAATTTTAAATGTTTAAAATCTACTAATTTCTTTATTTTTTTACTTTTTTACTGCAGCAGAACTATTCGGCCGAATCGTCCATCAATATTCGGCCAGCCCGAATTTGACCGCACCCAGTATTCGGCCTGGCCGAATATTCGGCTGGGTGATGAAAGGACTATTCGGCCAGGCCGAATATTCGGCCTAAGGGCCGAATAGTGGCCGAATATTCGTTACATCCCTAATTAATACACACACACAAACATATATATATATAAGATATGCAGTTTAATGTGTGTGGCAACCAATGATTTCCCTCTTAGAATTAAGTCATCTATGTCCAGACCCTCTTAGCTGTGTGTGAATATTTTTCATATGACGACACAGATCCTATTATGTAATTGACTTTTCTAAATGCTTTCACTACAAATGTCTGACTTTTCAAAGGAAAAAAAAGCGGTTTTAATGTACTTGTATGGCGCCATCCGGTGTCATACAAGTACATTAAGCCAAATTGTACTTCCACCATTGTGTTGCTCATTTATAAAACAGAAGGCGCTCTTTACTGCCTTAACTCCTAGTCGCTTTGCGAAGTGGAGCTTGGATATCCAAGGTGGCATTAGAAACAACAATAACAACAACAGAAATGAAATAACTTAGAAATACAGTAAAACCTGTAAAGTTGACCACCTTTGAAAGTTGATCACTTTTGTCAGGAACAAAATAAGCCCTTCACCCTCTACCTAACCCTCTATAAGTTGACCACTAAAGTGCTGCACGGCAAGCGGCCAACTTATTACACAGGTTTCACTGCATGTATCGCGGAGTTTCACGGATGCTTAATGATGCCAGACAGTTTGTCACAAATATTAACATTGCTATATATTCTTTAATATCTTATCTCTCCTTTATCATTTATATTGAAATGCAATGAAACCTTATTTATCAAAAAAAAAAAAAAAAATTTACTTGTAAGTTGAGTGTGAAAATATTTGATGGCATCGAAGGTACATCATTACATCTCGGTTATTTATTTAAAAACGTTTTAGTCCCTCTCTCTTTTTTGTCTCGGGCCAGGCACCCTTCATTTGGGGAACCAGCACGGGGCAATCGCCCTTCCCGTACTCCTTGAAAAAAAAAAGTGGGAGAACACTTATATACACGAACATTAAATTAACAAGAAGTTCCGTCTAGAACTATACGAGCCTACTTTCCCGTATACAGCGAATTCAAATTTATAATCTAGCTATCTCTCTCTCTTTCTTTCTCGTTTAGCTTTAGTTCTTAATTGCTTCAAACATACCGTTTTCAACGGTTAATAGATATTCATTCAATCATTCATTTATTAAGTCATTCATGTATTTATTCACTCATTTATTCATTCATTCTTTTGCTTATTCATTTAATCATACATTAAGTCAAAAATATTCTTGAAAATCCCGACCAAAAAATTTCATAGGAAAATAGGCTCGCTAGTTCTGGATGAACTTTCTATTTGTACATGTTCTACGTCATAAGAGCTTTCCGATAAAATTTGTTCCAAGCAAATCGGTCCGTTTAATCAGGAATTATATAGGATTGAAATTTCCCCGTAGGCGGTATGTTAATTTTTTTTGAACTGTTCAAAAGTGAACAAAAATTGTTCAAATCAATATTTCATGCCAAGAACTTCTTCCAGTGAGCTTGTTCATGGGAACTTAGATCTTGTACCCAGAGTTTACATAATTTGCTTCATTTTCACCCGTAGGCGCTAATGTTAAAATTTTTTGAACTGTTCAAAATTGAACAAAAAATTGTTCAAATCAAAAAATAAAATATGGAAATCAGATGTCCTCGCCGAGATCTTTCGAATGCAACAAGAATTTTTCGACTCGGACAATTCGTTCAAAAGTTATTAGGGAGGGACAGACCGACAGACAGACAGACCGACAGACCGACAGACCGACAGACACACTTTTTCCCCATCTCAAAACCCTACTTTCAATTTTTTTATTTTTCAATCTTTATTTAATTACTTAACTTATTTTTGACTTTTCTTGATTTCTAACGATATTTTCATGATACAAAAAGCCTTCTTTCATGCTTTATTATTATTTTTTTTTTACTTTTACGGGAAAGTAGGCTAAAAAGTGGGAGGACGCTTATGTTAAAATCTTAAGTTCATGACAAGTAGGAGGAAGCCTTCCCCCTTGACTACACCCACTGCTTCTCCCTCCCCAAATTTTAGAAGCGCAAAATGTATTTATAGATCTCTATGCATTTTGTTGTTTTTTACCAATAAAATAAGCATTGAATTTTGAATATCTTCTGCTCTCCTTGGAAAATATTGAAACGACGGACCCGCCTTATCAGGGCCCTTTCTCGGCTCTTTTTTTTTTTCCTTTTATTGCTAATGGACTGCATAGTATTGGTTCTTAACCACTGCAGACCAAGTGTGTTCTCAGAGATGGGTACCAACTCTTTCAGCGGAGCCACAATGAGTGTGGTACCACTGTCGCAATTTTTTTTTTGACGCTCTGTTTACCCCTAGCTGGCGGCACCTGAGCTCTAATTGATGCAACCTGCACTAGAAATTTAATTTAGCCGAGACTATCCACGCCAAACGGACACTCAAGGGATCTTTAATATGCCGCGTAATCATACGACATAGGCATTGCCGATTTTCTGCATCTTGAAAATCCACCGACTTCGGCCAGATTTGATTCAGCGAACTTGGGTGTACTAGGCCTTCGCCTTACCAATACGCCCCCCTGCCGGTTCTTGTTACTATGGCCGGTTCTTAGTGTATAGTCTCCCCTCTACCCTCTCATCGTGTGGGGTCCAAGTGTGCATACCGATGAAATGACAAAAAATGAAACATTCAGATTAAGAACATATTACTAAAGACTAACCAACTCAGTTTTAAAGTATAATTAGAGGCCGTTCATAAATGACGTCACGCTTTTTTCCCATATATTTGACCCCCTCCCTCCTTTGTCACAATATGTCACACTTCTTGTTGCCCCCTTCCCCTCCCCTTGTCACACTTTGTCACAATTTCACGACCCCCCCCTCCCCCCTCGAAGCGTGACATCATTTTAATGATCCCGTACTGTTAAAAAACTTGAAAAAGTAAAATTTGGAAACATGAATAATAATAATTTGGATACTCAATTTCAAATTTTCATAAATGTTTATTTTTTTTTTCATTTTATTGATTGAGTATACTTTAAAAAGAAGTATTCCATTTATTTTTTTTAATGACTAACAAATCGCAATCTTTTCTAAAAGAGAAAAGAAAGAAAAGAAATCGCAATCTTTTCAAAAGTTCTTTTCTATTGAAGACAGACCCGGACTGGCTCCCTCTAGGGCCCTCGGGCAGGTACTGAAAAGGGGCCCCCTAGAGGGGGGTTCTTCCCCGGAAATTTTTTGAAAATTATGTGTCAGGAAACCGTTTTTTACCCTTTTTAGGGTCTTACACAGTGGTTAAACTAAAGCGACATTTTTAGATTAAATGAGAAAAAAAAATCGAAACAGTGTTTTAAAGTTACGCTTGACTAACTGTTTAGTACAACGAAATTTTATTGCTATTTTTATTATGTCTCAATTACGTAGGAATTGGAGAAATTATAGTATTAAACTAACTATAAAATACAATGAGAAAGGAAAAGTCATTAAGTAAGCCAAGAGCACTTACTAAATAATAAACCTCTATTTATTAAATGAACAATGTTGTCGTATGCTTCAGTACTGTATGAAATCATTTGAAAACAATTTTCATTATATTATAAAACTAAAAATCTGCCCATCTGAATGATTTTCTAGCTAAATGAAAAGTCAAAATTACGTTTGTTAAGAATTACTTTTTTGAAAATATGTACATTATCTTAAAAATCCAACATAGATTTGCTCCAAGTTAAAGTTTAAAAAATATTATTAGGTTGTACTAAGAAAATAATAATAAAATGAACGTTTATTTCATTTAAATCACAAGCTTGTGTATCACTTCTTTGATTTTTTTCTGGCTGGAGCAGTTTTTCTACCAGGTTCCAAATGAACGAGTAATTATTTTTGTAAGCACTTAACCAGGGACGTAACTAGAGGGGGGCCGACGGGGCATACGCCCCGGTCGCCAGATTATTTTAGGGGCGCCAAACTGACTAAATGTGTGTATTTACCTAAATACATATATACTTTTTTGTGTATATAAGGGGGGAGGGAGGCGCTAAATCCTAGTCTTGCCCCAGTTAGAAAATGACACTAGTTACGTCCCTGCGCTTAATTGGTTAGTGACTAGAAACAAATCAAGCAAAACAGCAATAGTTTTTAAATTTAAACCGTTGACTGATCAAATTCTTTGCTGCCATTTTGACTTGCAGTCAAAACTTCTAACAGATATGTCTTTAGAAACAGTTATGACATTAACTTATTTTGCTGCATTTTCATCTCCTACACTGCTCAAAAACTCATCAACGATTGCTGAAAGAGTTTTCTTGTTGTTTGCAAAGTTTGCTCCACCGTCGTCGCTCATGTTTTTCATGTAATCTGTATAGTTTGTCATGGGGCAGTAGGGGCAGTTGGGGTAATTGTAAACGCTTTTTCAATGTTTTGACTTTTGACCCTTCTCTACCTCTTGAATGAATTCAGAGATAAAATTATAAGCATTTTATCCACTAATGTACTTCTTGTGAGTAAATGTGTCCAAAAATTTTGACTTTATGACTATTTTTTAGCGAATGAGCTCGTGTTTACAATTATCCCAGTGTGTTTACAACTACCCCAGAGATGTGGGGTAATTGTAAACAGTGATTTATTTTCGAATAAGGTTGATGCCAGGGAGTCTAAAAGGAAGGAGCCTCAACTAAGCGGGGAACGGGCCGAAAACATGGCGCGATTTTTCCACCGCCGTCAGATGGCGCTAGAGTAAAATGTCTTGCCGTTTGATCAAGTAGGGAAAGAGAAATTTCGTTTGAGCCCGAGTATTCGGAGAAAGGTAGCGGAAAATCAGCTCGTTTTGGCGGCAGCGGCCAGGCGGTTCGTGCGTTCGGGCACGCATTAGTCTCTCGTTGTTCCAACAATTGAAATTATTATTTGCAATATTTTATTGCATTTTATTATAAGTTAAACATATAATCAGAAGGTTATTTTAGTATCTTATTTAATGCATTTTTTGCTTTCGTAAAAAATCACTGTAATTAGCTAGTGACTAGATAATTTATGATTAAAAGAGGGGTAGCAGACGGTCAGCTGGTATTCGTGAAAAATGAATGCGAGGAAAATGTCGGGGCCAGGGGGCACTCCCCCCACCCCACCCTCTTAAATGGAGGGAAGTAAAAACACATTGTACGTTGCATTAAAACAACACAAAATACATGTACATAAGTAGAAATACATTAAATTATTTTCCAAGTGAGGGGGGAGGTGCAATTGATCCCCCTAACACAACGGGTCTGTTGGTCCCCCGATTTTTGAACTCCGCACGTCGTTTCTTTTATCTAACGCTTACTGTACTTCATTATTTATACTCTTAATAATCTGGAATCAGTTAGTTCATAAACTTCAGGAATGTAAATGTTTTTGAGCGGCTTCCAACACACCACACACACACACACATGCTTTTTTATATATAAATATATTGAGGCGATGCCCCCTCCCCTCCCCTCCCCAGAGTAATGGCGCCCGCACCTATGAGCGATGACCTTTTTCAAAATTCTGCTAAGGGGCCGTCCATAAATGATGTCACGCTTTTTTCCCATGTATTTGACCCCCTCCCCCCCTTTGTCACAAAATGTCACACTTCAACATACCCCTCCCCCCTTTGTCCCATATGCTACGACGCTATGTTGCATAAGCATGATATCCCACTTATTTTTACCCCCTCCCGTCCCTTTGTCCCAATTTCATGACCCCCTCCCCCCCCCCGAAGCGTGACATCATTTGGAATGATCCCTAAACTTCTAGAAAAGGACCCCATAAAAACCCAATCTAAAAACATATATATATATATATATATATATATACATATCAGTGGCGTCACTACGCGGGGGACCCTTTTGTTGAATATTGAAGGTGACACCTAATGCTATTTCAACGCATTATAACTGCAAATAAATGTAGTGAACTAAAATTTGCACAAATAAATAAAATTGAATTTCTTAAGATTCTTTTTTGCACGATTGAAAATATATAAACTATAAGTTTATACAACACAACAAATGTGGAGTTTTTTTTTTGCGTGTAAAGGGGGTGTGTCCCACAAATTACAAATTACCTCCCCGGTAGGTGGCATTCATGATAGGAACGCCACTGTATATATATATAACACACACACGTTTTATATATATATATATATATACAACGCTCATCGAGGGAATGATCACCCTATATATATACATATAGGGGATGGGATCATTCATAAATGATGTCACGCTTCTTCGAGGGGGGAGGGGGGTTCGTGAAACTGTGCCAAAGTGTGACAAGGGCAGGGGAGGGGGTAACAAAAAGTGTGACATCATGCTTATGCAACACAGCGGTATTTGTGACAAAGGGGGGTAGGGAGGGTCCTTTGAGGTGCGACACTTTTTGCCAAAGGGAGGAGGGGGCCAAATATATGGGAAAAAAGCGTGACATCATTTATGAACGATCCCTAGGGTGATCGTTCAACATTCCACTATGAGCGATGGTGCGTACCCAGAAATTTTTTTCGGGGGAAGGGGCACCTGACTTCGACACACTTATATATGTCAAAGCAAGTTTCAGAGAAGTTAAGAATATATGCTAAATTGAAAAAAAATTCGGGATTTCGTAGGCGGGCGGGCCCGAGGGCCCCTGTTTGGATACGGCCTTCGCGGTGCACTCCCCCCAAACGATGACCCCTCTCAAAATTCGGCTCACCTTCACCCTTCGTAAACAACCCCTTAAAATTTTCTATGGAGCAATCGGCAACATGTCCCCCTCCTTCCTTTCGTGTGCGCCCTTGATATATACTATATTTATGTATATACCATTTCCGCTCCAAGAGGATGGTGCATCCCCCAAAACGATGTTCCCTTCAAAATTCAACAAAGCCAAAACGACCCCTATAAAAATTTTAATGGAGCAATCTGTGCCATGACCCCAAAGGGCACCCCTAATAAATATATACTTACCCCCCAATTGTTCACCATTGAAAAAAAGAAGCCTCCCCCACCCCTTAAAAGAAGCAAAGACACACCTAAAACAATCCCCTTAAAAACTTCAATGGCGTGCGGTTTGCACAATACCCACCACCACTGGAGCTCGCATCCTTTTTTTGTTGGGGGAGGGGGGACCTGACTTTGTTACGCCTTGGAGAGGGAGGGTCCACAGCTTTTGGGGAGGCGTGCGTTATCACATTTAATGGACATGTTTTTTACTTAACTTTACATTAAAGTTGAAACCGTTTTTAGTTAAATTAAAGTTACAATTAGCTTTGCAAAGATGTCTAAACGCCTACTTTATTTTCGGAACCCCCCCCCCCCCCGAGAATTTAAAGCAATATCGGGAAGTTTCAAATTTCTAAAAACTGGGATCGTTTTTTTTTTTTTTTTTGAAATAGTAATTTTAACACATCAAAAATAAATACATTTTTATGAAATTTTCATTATAATAGAATCATTTTCCCGAACATTACTGTTAAAGCATTTTAAAACAGACAACATATTTATTTCGTAATGTTGGTACCTGTAAAAAATGTTTCTGTTGAGAATGAAGAAAAGGAAGTTGTTAATATTTTTTATTTACATAGGGATTATTCATAAATGATGTCACGCTTCGAGGGGGGGAGGGGGTTTCGTGAAATTGTGACAAAGTGTGACAAAGGGAGGGGAAGGGGGTAACAAGAAGTGTGACATATTGTGACAAAGGAGGGAAAGGGGGTCAAATATATGGGAAAAAAGCGTGACGTCATTTATGAACGGCCCCATTGTGAAACTTGATAGTTATTTCAGTCATCAATAAAAAACAAAATAACACATAAAAATATTTAAAACCTGCAATTAAAAAAAAATGTTGAAATATACAACAGTGCTTTAAACAGTGTTTCTTGTCAAAAAATTACCCCTTCAACTGTGTCGTTAAAGTTGTAATAAAATGCTAAGAATAAAACAGATATATTATTGCTTATAATAATTTAAATCAACGAGTAATGAAAAAAAAATATTTTGAAGGTTAATCTTATTTTCTGGAAAGCAACCAAATCAAATAAATTTTTAGAATCAATAATACTGCAATAAAAAAGCGTATTGAATTTACTAGTTAATTTTCTCAATTATAGATTCGATATAAAATGTTATGTTTGACGCTTGGTCATGTATCTAAAATAAAAATAATATAGCGTTACAATGTTATATGTTCTGTAACAATATTTTAAGACTGAAAACATCTCAAAATTCCCAATGTTCCCAAATTTCCAAGTTTCTTCCCGAAAATTTACGGGCTTTTTGCATCTCTAGTTACAATCATAGCAAACCGAAACCATCAGTCGCAAACCGAAACCATCGAACTAAAATAAAATGAACCAAATATAATAAAAAGAAATCACAAACACATTCTGAATCTAAAAGTTAGTCCATGACCGTATAACCAGCTTCTCAAAAATTGACTATATCGATTTAAATACTCTTAAAAAAAACCTTTTAAATAATCTTATTTGTAACACTAAATTATGTTGCGAATCACCCTCATGGTTAGACATTTTACATGCGCGCCATCTAGCGCCAGTGAAATCGTCCGGACAAACTTTTACTATGGAGATTCGTCTCCTTCTTTTTACTCCGTGGTTGATGCAAATGGAAAATTGTTTCACACACAGTCTGATTGAAGGCTTAAGAAGTTCCGGAGCAATGGTTCTCAATCTGCCCGCATGTGGTCCGCTGAGTTACGTTATTGGTCGGCTGAGATCATTTAACGAGAAATATCGTGCAAAAAATCAAGTAATGCGACAAATTTATGTAAAATTTGTCCCGCAGTGGATCAGTCGGTTAAGCTTGTATCCCACAGAACACGGAAAGTGAAGCACAACTGGTCGTGGTCAACGCTTGGGAGGGTGACCACCTCCCGCGACTGATTTCTCTGAGACCGTGTGTGCTAAAGGGAGCTGTGCACGTAAAATACATCGTCGCTTCAAATGTCCACCACGTTAGAAATAATTTACGCTGAGGGACCAGCCTAGGTGACGACCTCACATCTTAGAGCTGGTTCAAAATCATTAAGCCCTTCTGAGCCAAGTGTACTTCATTCTAGCGGAGCTCATTGATAATCAGTAGGAGCTTCCTTAATTCATGGTCGCCCTGCAATAGGGGCTTGGATTTCAAGTGGCATTAGCAACAGAAACAAAAGTCACGTAAAATAGACACAAAAGTGTAATTTACATCAAAATATAATACTTATTGTCCCCCCAAAATATTGGAAATCGTGCCATTTTCAAACAATAGTGACGCCTCCACAGTTGTTTCGAAACCTACGAAACTGTTTCAGTGTCTTCCCTATGCTGCCAGTTTATCACTCACAAGCATTTAAGTTTTTAGAACCACCACAAGTGTGGTTATGGAGCTTGTTTACAACTACCCCATGTTTACAATTACCCCAACTGACCCTATATTATCTCTTGATTCTTGATTTGTTTCTCTCATACTGCCACTCTTTTATAAGACGCACTCAAAAAAACGCCGACTCTTCTTATTAACCAAATGGGTCCTAAACTTATTCAAGTTCAAGCACCAGTACCGGATCTTGGAGTTTTGCGTGATTGGGTAAAACTTAAAAATGCCACACCTCCCCCTCCAGCTAATTATTGCTCATATTTCGTAAATTTTTATGCTCTGGCCATTTTTTTTAGGGAGTTTTCACCTTGTGGGGGCGGGGGCACTGATAAACCCATAAACTTTTTCAGGCCCAGAGAAACTTCCAGGCTCTTTTACATGGACATTAGGGGGATAGCGCCATATGAAGGGTCTCCCCTTAACTGGAGATATGAAATTCAGACAGTTGAAGGGGGGCCAGGGGGATTCTCCCCCTGGAAAATTTTGAAAACTATATGCAAACTGGTGCATTTTGAGGCCTTAGGAAACGCATTTGGGACTGCAAAAATATTAGGGGAAAAAGGAAGCAAATTAAAACTTTTTAAAGTTTAAACGCCTTTACTCATAAAAATGCAGAATAAAATGAGCATTTTTTTAATAATCCGCCGCCCTCTCCGCCTTCTTGCTAACGCTCATATCGAAGAGACACGTGTCTGATTTCTCAAACGACACTTGCAAGCACCCCCTCCCGCCTTTTCCCGAACGGATGCTTTGAAGATTTGTAAAAAAAAAAAAATGTTACATTGTTTGAACGTAGCATGATTTATATTTCGCTATTACAAGGGGGAAAAATCTTGAATTTTTAAAATATAAATTTTTAAATTTTGTCATTGCGAAATTTGCCGCCCCCTTAAATTGCCTTCCTAGGAGCCCTTGCCTACCACAGGAGCCGGCCGACTCATCAATGAAGCAACATATGCAGTGTAACTCAATTTTGGAGTTTCCAACAGTTTATTCAAATAAATAACTTTATATTAATCGGTTTTAATCATTAGCAAAATAGCCGATCAATGATCAAATCGGAGCGCAGAACTAGGATTTTAATTCTCTCTTTGCAAAAGTTAAACTTTCAAAAATGAATATATTTTTCTTTTTTTATTGTATTGTCTTTCTTCTTCTCCTTTCTTTTTTTCTTTTCTTTTCTTTTTTTTGTGCATCACAGTTGAATATGCCCCCCTCCCACCAGATCCTGCACTGCCTTGGAAAATTACTTTTTCATTGCATTGTAGTATAACCTGCCCTGTCTGTGATATTGTCTATCTAAAAGAAAAATGTAATTTTTAACATTTATTAATATAGTATATTGCAGAAGACAAAAACTAAAATAAAAGAATTTTTTACCACTTTATAAAACCAAACTGGCCTTTAAAATAGAAGTCATGCAATGAGTTAATGAGTAGAAGTAAAACCTTCGTCAAGAGCGCAATGAGAAGTTTGGGGACCCCTGGCGATAAAATAAATATGTGGCCCCCTTAAAATATCCTTGAAAACATTAATGTGAGTGCCCAGTATTTGAATTGCTAATTTTTTCATCCAATTCCTATTCTGTACAATTTGCATGAAACATCATTTATTGCGAGGCCCTACCTGTATTCATGTGGTCTACGGTACGGGGGGAAGGAAATTTGAAATAATGAAGGGGGCCCCTATTCAATTCGGGGCCCCTTGGTTGGCGGCCGCCAGGACCGCCCACTGGTCTTTGTTTCTCTTCTTGAAGTTGACTTAAAGGCTTGTTATCAAATCCGTTCACGTTATCAGCTCCGACAAATGAGCAAGCAATAATATTTTATGTTGAAGTAACCCCATCTAGCTAGTTTTGCTTTTACAAGCTCATAAACAGCAAGTCTAATTGGGCCATCGACCACTGTTATGTCTAAAAGTCTTAAAACTTTGTCAGATTGCGATAATGAAGCATCCTGGGGAAAAGCGTAATGAAGCAGAGGCAAGATCTGTAAAAAGAAGTTCGTATAGAAAATTATTTTGTTCCCGTCCCCGTTTGGGGGCCCCCTAGTACGGGGGCCCTAGGCGATCGCCGACCAGCCGACCTGGCTAGTCCGGGCCTGATTGAAGAGTAGGGACTTTGTCTTCATTTCTCTTTTCTTATCGCAACGTATTGGCATCAAATACAGTTAAATGAAATGAAGTTCTGATGACCCTTTCACTTTTAGAAATAATACGCAGTTGAATTAAAGTTTTGAGCCAAAACGAGCGAGTATATTGCCAACAAGTAGTCTCTTGCATGGCTGTTTCTGCCGGCCAATCACAGTAGATTATTCTGCTGGAGTGGTAGACACGTCCACAGTTTTAATCACATCGGAAAGTTAACTGCAGATTAACCGTTTGTTTTGTACTTGTTTTTTGTTTGTGACCTGCATGGTGACCTGTGTTCCTTCGAAATGTCGCGAAAGCTAAATTTATAATTGGAAAAAAAAATATATACAATTCATTTCTGGTAATTTTTGAAAATGTCGGAAACATTCCGACAGGATATGCCCCCAAAAGGAGGCTATCAAGGCATTACGTGGGAGAGAGTACCTCTTAAAAAACCATTTAGTGGTAAATATAACGTTCTGTTTATTTAATCTTTAAATTTATCCTATTTAAAATAATTAATTTAGGTGTTCAAAAACTGTTTTGCAAGTCTGAGCATAGCCTACTCGTGGCTTTTATAATGTACGCATTGTTTTACTATTATATTATCTGATGCGCAGGAGAGAATCTTGCAATGTTTAACTAAAAGAATGTTTCGCAAGCTTTATAATTAAAAGTTCAGGCTGTGGTTGTATTAATTCATGTTTCAGAATCGTGGGAGTTAGTTCTTGGTAAGATTGGCCAACCAACACGACATTTTTGTTACAAGATGAGACTCTTCCTCAATGTGGTAGACTTGGGCTATAGAAAAGTAGTGAAAGCATGTAGTCTGCTGAACTATCATGCAGTTTAGTAGACAGCATTTCCTCTGAGACATTTCAATAAAAATATCTGTTTTATTTTTCAAGCCAGAGCAAGAAAACACAGTAGGTATCAAATAGCAATTATCGCCTTTTTGGATTTGCATCCTAAAGCTTTGCTAAAAGGTTAAAAATTGTTCAAAAAAGTAATGAGTAAATTTTCACCTTTCTATAGAAAGTGAATGTGTGAGAGAATGCAGTTAGTTATGTCATGATCGGAGGAGTAACTTCTGGGGAAAAAAGCAGCGATTTATGGCAGCTGTGCTATTTCTCAATTTCTCATGTCCAAACATGCATTAACAAAGGGTTTATTTTGTAACCCATGATTAAGTGTATATGGACTATATTCTAGAAATATGCAATTTGCTGTCCCATGTGCACAACAGCTTCAGAAAAGTTTTCTGTTCCTTTTACAGTAGAACTTGGATAATTCGAAGATTTCGCTTGGTCCTTGCACTTTGCATTCAAATCAATGCTAACATTTTTGGATAATTCGAAGCTCAACTTCTTTAGTTTGAAGGTTTTTCTCATCCGAAATCAACAGAAGTAGTTTGAAATATTTTTTTGTCAGCTAAAATTTTATCCTACTTGTTTGTTTGCAACAAATGGTAAATTAGTAAGATTTCTGTCTTGCTTTCTTTTGTGAAAGATTCTATCTTTTCATCCATCCACCTGTTGGGAATGTGACAACAGACCTCTTGCAATGACCCCCGAAACCAAAAGTCTTTCAGGTACTCTTTTAACACTTTACTGGTTACTGGTAAACATTGAAACACGCCTAATCCCTCTCTCTTCACAATGTTTCAACACGGGACTGATTATTATCAGTTTGCTCGAATGGTCAGATCATGCATTGAAAATATTTTTCCGTCTTTGTTAAAATCAAAAGACTCAAATCAGCGAGGCAATCCGAAATTTCTCAATTTTTTAAAAAAACTAGCAGGAAATTTTTTTTTAAATAATTTTCAGTACTTAACCAAAGAATATTTGATAAAAGTAATACTCTTGCTTATATGTTCCTGTTTTCGTATGTATCTACTATAGGTTCATCTTTTATATTATGTACAAAAAAAGTTTTATTTTGTTGACAAATGCAATGTTTAATTATTTTATATATATTCATGCCTTGACATTTTCCAAAAAAGATTATTGATGTTATTTTTGACGGAATAAACCTTATCAGCATTTGTGGGCCTTAAATTAGGCTACAAAAATTAGACTTGTGTAATTCGAAGTTTTGGATAATTCGAAGTTTAGCTGCAGACCCTTCAGCTTCGAATTATCCAAGTTCTATGGTTTTATTATTTTTTTATTTGTCACCTTCTAAAGAACAAAACAACAAGCATTTAACGTAGCTAAGTAATATTTTTTTATGCAAGAACTTACTACAGGGTTGCCACGCGCCGGGAAAACCTGGAATTGTCAGGGAAAAGTAAGGGAAAATCACATTTCATTGAAATTCCTGAAATAGTCAGGGAATTTCATCTTCTGTTAGTGCAGGGGTTATTTAAGGTTAGTTATTTAAGGATGACTCAACATATGAATAAACCTGCAGACATGGGATTTTTCCGTATTTTGACGGAGTTCTGTATTTTTGATAATTTTGCAAATTAAGAATTTCGTTTCCGCGAAAATCCTTAACTTTGGAGAGTTCTCTGTCTTTTTTCTATGCAAATCTTTGAAAATAGCATCCCAACATTTCACAAAATACCAGTAAATTCATGCATTTTATCCATGTTTTGAACTTTTAAGGGTCGGTCCCGATGTTTTCTGCATTTCGAAATCCAATTGCATCGGTTTCGGTAAAACTTCTTAGTTCGCATTTACTGTTCGATTCTGTCTCATGGACTATAACTTTGAACTTAACATTATTTTTATCTTTATTAAGTTTCAGCTTCTGTAGGGGAGAGTGTTGTACCTTGGGACACTTTTCACATTTTAATTTTTAACTTCAAAAATTTAAATTAGATTTAAAGTATGAAGACACTATTTAAATACACCAACATTATCCTTTATAATATATTTTTTCAAATTCAAACAGTTTAAAAATAAAAAAATGCCAGCCATTTTAATTAGTAACTGAAAACTGTCCCAAGGTACAACACCCTGTTGTACCTTGGGACATACTTCGTGATTCATGCAACAGTCATATACATAACCAATTTTATACGAAAAATCAAAAACTTTATTTCGGTCATTATTTATTTTAACATAACTAGCTTGGTTTCACAGTAAAATGATGTAGTCTAAAATTGTTGATGGATACTACAACGTTGACAAATTCGTAACATTATTGAACTAAAATATAGCATCATATTCTAACAATTCTTGCATTTGATTAGAATATCTCTCTTTATACTAAAATATATTCAAATTATTAAGAACCATGTGTATGTTGTACCTTGAGACATGTCCCAAGGTACAACAACGGTTTACTGTCCCAAGGTACAATCATCACATGGTTTAAATAAAATCAAAATGGTGGTCAATCAAAATGTAGTATCATCACTTTCTCATAACCAAAACATTTAAAAATCTTCTGTTCAATATCCAATTAAAATTCAATAGAATAGTTTTACAAATGCTATTTCAGTAAATGAAATTAGAATGAGAACGAAATTTACTTTTGAGTGATGAAATTTTCTTTCTCTCACCAAGTCATCAATTCAGTGCTTCTAATGCTGCCTTTTACTGTGATGCTATCTGCTGGTTAAGATCACAATTAGAAATAAAAAAAATGTTAATGTTGCCAATAGGTTTTTAGAAATTGCCAATGTCCCAAGCTACAACACTCTCCCCTAACAGTAAAGAACTTGCACGGATGTAATTTTGCCACGTCCACTTGAAAATTCGGCCGAAAATTTTAGGAATTTTTCGAAAGTTATTTTAAGTTTTAGTGATAATATCAGTTTCTTATAATTATTAAATATTACAGCCTTAATTGATAATCTAGTTAAAAAATATTTTTGCCTAAAATGTCCCCACCTTGAAATAGTTTCCTTTTTTTGTTTGATAGCAATCTAAAAATATTTCTGCATTAATTATAACTTGTCCCTTTCATTTTGCATCATTACCATCCAACAGTTTTTACAGGCATTCATAACTACTCAGTGTCAGTGGTAACCCAAATAACATTCTATCTTAGTAGTAGCCAGTTTAAATTTGACGATGAATTAAGATTTTTACATATGGAAATCTTTAAGCATTCTGCTTACGTAAAACGAATATCATGGTAAGTGGGAAAACTTTTATTGATGTAATTACAATGGTACCTTGAGATACGAGTGCCCTGACGTACGAGTTATTTGAGATACGAGCACTGCCGAGCAGCAAAGTTTTGCTTGAAATACGAGCAACATTTGAGATACGAGGAACGGCCAGCTGCGTTTTTTGCTTTACATTCTCTTTTATTATGTTTTTATACAATATTTGTTATTTATAAATATATTTTTCTTATTCAAAAACACGTAACAAAAACAATTAAGGATAGCATTTTTGGGGCTGGAACAGATTAACATAATGGCATTTCAATTAATTTCAATGGGTAAAATTGCTTTGAGGAAGGAGCTAATTTGACATACGAGCAAGGTTACGGAACGACTTAAATTCGTATCTCGAGGTATCGCTGTACCGTTCTTATGTACCGTAAAATCCCGAAAGTAACCCCCCTCTTTTTAAAAACCAAACTGGCAAATTTCAGATAGGGGGGTTATAATCGAGATTTTCGAAAAAAATTATGAAAAAATTTTTTTTTTAATATTAATTAAGAGCATTTACTGAAGATAAATACTAAGTATAACCCATTTAAAATTATTTTTAAAACATTAATATAAAACAAGATTCAAAAATAAATAAACAAAAATCTGTCTTATAATTTTCTAATAGAAAATTGATCGCATGGGGGAGATCGCATCTTTGACTGAAGAAAGAATTTAGCACTTAAGTTATCAGAAATCCCTATAATTTAAATTTAAAACTCATAAAACGCAAATTTGGCATGTTCGGGGCCAGCGCTACATTGGTATTTCGTAATGTGCCGAATTTCAAAACACAACCAAAAATGGCGGACTTACAGATCAAAGATGGGGGCTAATGAACGAATCAAGGCCAAGAAAGAATTTAGCACTTAAGTTAGCAGAAATGCCTGTAATTTAAATTTAAAACTCATAAAACGCAAATTTGGCATGTTCGGGGCCAGCGCTATATCGGTATTTCGTAATGTGTCGAATTTCAAAACACGACCAAAAATGGCGGATTCACAAGATCAAAGATGGCGGCTAATGAACAAATCAACGCCGAGCACATGAAATTTATTTTTAAGCATATAGACCTTGAATATTTATGAAAAATAAACAAATTAAATAAAACACAAAAAGAAATTGGACATATTTAATCTTTATCATAAGAAAATAATACAAAATTTGTTTTAAAATCGTCAGCCATTTGGGGAGGGGGGTTATATTAAGGAATATTGAATGATTCTACTTTCGGCGAGAAAAAGGGGAGGGGCTACATTCGATGGGGGGGGGGGGGCTACTTTCGGGATTTTACGGTATTAAAAGCTATTTTAAACAGTACTGTGCATTTTTGTTCGTTATATGTTTATGTTAGATGAATCTTTGTTCTAAATAAGTAAAATTTTTTTATAAAGGTGGTTATATTTTGAGTTTTGGTAGGAGAAAATTCAATTTCATTACTATTCAGCTTTAAAGTGATAAACATTTGGATGATAATAAAACACTGAGGATGATAGCGTGGTGCATTTTCAATTTTCCAATCTAAATTCAAATTTAGCACTTTGCATTAGGGATCATTCATAAATGATGTCACACTTCGAGGGGGGGAGGGGGGTTTGTGAAATTGTGACAAAGTGTGACAAGGGGAGGGGAGGGGGTAACAAGAAGTGTGACATCATGCATTGTGCAACATAGTGGGACATGTGACAGAGGGGGGAGGGGGGTCCCTCTGAACTGTGGCATATTGTGACAAAGGGGGGAGGGGGGGCCAAATATATGGGAGAAAAGCATGACATCATTTATGAACGGCCCCTTATTTATCAATGGTCCATTCATTTACTCTGGATCCTAGAAGCTTTATTTTAACTCACTAGCACTCACTGTTGATTATTTTATTGAAATTTAATAAGTTTTAACTTTTAGAGGAGGGGGGAAGTAATTTTCAAAGTATCTAATGTATTCAAAGGTTCCTAAAAAAAATCTGAATTATAAGAATTTCTAAGAGGTGTCTGAACTTTTAGTGTGGTGAAATGGGTTTCTTATAAAGCAAGCTGCAATGTTTTATTGAATCATCGTTGTTAGAATAGAAATATAAGGATCAATATTTTACTTTTATATTCTTATGTTAAATAAAATTAATTATTTTAATCAACTTTGTAAGTAATTTACTTGCTATGTAAGCAAGTCATAAAACTGTCTAAATGAGATGTTTATTTTTAAAAATATTTCAGGAGTCAAGCTGTTTTCTGGTTATCTTGCAATTACAGTTGCTTCTTATTATTTTTATGCTCAAAACATTAAACTGAGAAGGTATGTAGTTTCCATGTGAGCTAACATAGTCTGTTATTTCATGTTTCATTTTTTCGTTTCGAATAAATATTTTTGCTTTTAGGCGTACTAAACGTGAGAATGATGAAGTTTCTGTAGCTATAGAACCACTTTTAGTTGCTGAAAGAGATAGAATGTAAGTTTTAAATATTTTTAAAATTTTTTTTTGCTATTATAACCAATGGACAATTTAATAGTTTTGTTAATATGTGTAGTGTTCGGCAACTACTCGTCAAAAAGTACTTAACTCAGGGGTGATTGCGATACAAAGTAAAAAAACCCTGAAAATTTTTTATGCAATAAGTCGCAGTCGGTATCACTTTTTATGCACCATAATTAGGGTTGCAAGTTTGTCGCGCTGCGAATTCCCGCGATGATTTTCGCGTTTTTTAAAGCTTTTCCGAAAATCCGCGAATTTTTCTTATTTTATTTTTTTACTCATTGACTCGCGAAATGTCAGATTTTTAAATGATTTCAGTAGCCAAGGATAAAATCTGAGCACCCAAAGTCTAAGCTCTAAATTTGTGCCAAGAAAAAACTCAAATTATATTTTTGAAAGCAGTAAAATAAATATTAGATTTTTCCAACCAGCCTCAAAGTTTTTTTAAGCATGCTGAGTTTTTTATTCTAGTCAATACAAATATTTAAATGTTTTTGACGAAGTTCATAGTCCTTCCATTTTTAATTAACAGCCCTATATTTCAGGATGACGAATAACTTTCATAGCAGATATGCTATATTTATGTGCTTGCTAATATTTAGCGAAATTTGCCGCGAATGTCCCGCGAATTTCGCGCTTTTTTTCTGCGACAAACTTGCAACCCTAACCATAATTATACGACAGCTTTTATACACATTTAGTTACAATGGCATGTTTAAAATAACTTTTGAAATTAAAATTTATATTTTACTTACCTACTTATAACTAATAAGAAAAATTTATTTATTTACTTTTTGAAAATAAATTGTAATTTATAGTAGAACATAATGAATAGGAATTTCCCATGACTATATATTTTTTGCCAAATTTTTGCAGTGAAATATTTTTTCTATTTAGAGTTTTTCATTTATTTGTCAAATATCTGCAATTTTTAAAATAAGAGTTGTGAAAATAACTCGAAGTCCAGCTCCGATTTCAGGAAAAGGACGTAAAAATGCGTTATTATGCAAATGAAGTTTGAAAGGAAAATGAGTTTTGAAAACTTTTTGCGATGTTTATCAGAAAAATAACTAAATCCCCCAAAAAACTCCAGGCTTTTTTTTATCATTCTTTTAAAAGCAAAAATAAAATTTGTAAGAATTTTTCCACTTTTGGGTGATGTTCACATCGGGAATGTAAACATCGCCAACCCCGGGGTTTATAATATTCCAAAATGGCACCAACTTCCAGTTATCCATAACAACAAAAGCATGTAGGACGTGGTATCATTCGTGTTCAGAACAAAGATGGTTGGCAACTTTACAACCCTTGCTGCGTAAAGGGTAGAGGGCAAAATTAGCGGTCGCCACTCGCCACAGCGCAACTAGATGAAAAGAAGTGGCGACTGAAATATTACCTAACAATCGCCACTTTTTTCTCCCCTTAAAAATTTCCAAGAAGTATATTGCTAGGTTCAAAAACATGTGCTTTTACTTTCCCATCCTATCATAGTACCGAAGCCCAAATTCGCCATGCTCGGGACCGGCACCAGCCCGAATTTCGAAATTTGCGGAATTTCGGAACCCAACCCAAAATGGCGGACTTACAGGACCAAAAATGGGGGATTTACGTAAACATCACAGCTGATATGTGCATTTTTACTTCAAATAGCACTGTTTTCTTAATTTTCTTAACTGGTAGCCAGGGTTGAGTTTTAGCCGTCAAAAACTAGTTTTTGACATGACATAGGTTTAAACCAGGTTTTAACTGGTTTAAACCGTCAAAAATCCAATACAATTTAAATACGCTAAAAATATAAAACGAAGGCTGTGAATAATATCAAGGTACAGTATTGTTTTTGTTTAATTATAATGTTCCTTAGTTTTAATATACATTGAATTATAATTAAATATTAATTTATATACTTTTTTTTGTTTATGACTTAGTTTTTAAACTTTTAAAAGTATTTCTTTCTAATGTGCATTTTAGGAAATTAAGAAAAGCTGTTTTAGTGTCAATATTTCTTTGTACTGTTGTAGGAAAGCATCTTTGAATATGCCCTATCCTGGGGAAAGTACATACCTCCATTAGATTTTAATTTGTGATTTATTACTTTCTGCTTCTATCCATAAAAAAGTTTAAAAATCAAAATTTATTTCAGCAAAATATTAGTTTAAACCTGCACAATTTTAATTACTACAAATATAATTAAGGATTTGGAACTACTGTGATATAACCCCCCCTTGGCGACTTTTTCGTTGGCGCCAAGAAACCGTCGTCAACTTCAAATAGAATACATCACTCTTGGCGATGATTTTATCGCCAACAATGTCACATCATACACATAGCAAACATGTCAAGAAAAATCACTAAAAAAACAGTAAAATACCAAAAATTGCAAATCATATCTTAGACACAATATCAACGCTACTATGTAAAGCACGTACAGCATTTTTCAACAGCAATTCAATACATTAACGGATCGATAATTACTCGAAAAATAGAATTATTTACTTTACAAACACTCAAACTTGAAAAAAAACAATTTCTTGAAAGAACACTCAATTTATGCCCAATAATAACTATTGCAATTATTCATTATTGAATAAAATGATATGCATTCTTTAATGAAAAACATAATTAAAATATCGCACAATTCAACACAAAACGAATGTTTATTAAAGCTGTGGGAATTTTAAAATAAGAGACTCCATTAGAATATATAACAGTGATCAATTAAAGCACATATTACATCAATCTATTGGAAGCCTACACTAAAACTAGCATAAAAACTAGACAACAAAATTAATAACGGTCATCACTTCAAGTACATTTTGTCTTAAACTATTGGAAGCCAACATTAAAAATACCATAAAAACACTTCATTGAAAAAACACGCATTTTAGGCACAATAATGACTATTGCAATTAATTATCATAACATAAAATGATATGCATTACTTAACGAAAAACATAGCAAAAATATCACGCAATTCCAAGCAAAACTTCCAGTACATTTTACATTAAACTAACGGAAACCCACTTTATCAAAACCAGCAACGCCACTAATTACTACAGTTAATATTTTAGAACAATTGAAAATTCATTGTTTTCTAACCTTACAAACACATAAAATAAGCAAATAATAAATTTAGAAAAATAAAGAACTCACTTTAAACCAGTTGGCTTTTCAATATTAATCCCAAATCACTACAAACTTGCTATCCAATATGACGAAATGGTCCGAAAATTACCACTTAATTTTTCATTGCTTTTAGTCACAATTAACCAAACTTATGCACTTATCAATCAAAACAATTTCATACTTCAGATAGCAAAAGCACCAAATCACGTTTCCGTCCATTTTAACGCATTCAAAAACATGGCGCCTTAACAATCTATTGTAATATAGAATCATTCCTCTGGCCACAATAGAAAACAATTGAACCAAATTAATGCACCTTAACACTTTACATTCTTCCTTTAGCAACAGGAAAATTATCCACAAACTTTAAACATAAAATAAACTATTAAAAAGCTACTTATTCGCAAAAAAAAATTTCTAAAAGCTCAACAATCACACCGACACAAACCATTCCGCATCATACACTGAGGGTTGCCACACATTACGTCAGCCAACATCGATGGCGCTGGGTTGCTGTTGGTCTTAAAAATTAATTTTACTTTTAAATTCAAAAATTCTAAGTTTAATTAATATCCAACATGAGCTTTTAGAGGTTGTGTCAGCAGGAGATATACAGGAAACATTTTTATGAAAAATTGGATTTATTTACAAACTATTATTAAATATTTTGAACAAAAACATACATTACCACATGGATTCCGATGGTGGTTTACAAACGGACAATGATTTGGTCTTAAAAAAAAATATGTTGATCACAGCACATTACTTTCAGTCAGTCGTCCAACAATTTTTCTCAATATACATGAAGATAGATTTTTTTTTTTCAAGAGTCCAATGTCACACCTTCACATTTGAATCGGGATTAAATGAAGAAAATACTTGAATTCTTCCATGAAAACAAAGTGAAAACTCAGTGAATTCTTCCAAACAAACTCAGGTAGTTGATAGTCACTGAACAAATGACATCTTGGGTAGTTGAAGACAAACAATTTTTAAAAGTAGATGTAAGTGAGGTCAACAAATTTTAAAGACCAAATTACCTTTGAAAAAACAATTAAAAACTTTTCTAAAATAACTATTTACAAGCATCTATCGCCAACATTCTAATTTCTTAACATGCCAGTTGTAAGCTGAAATACACGACCTGCCAGGAATACGATCATTCAAAAATAATTCCAACATCAATGGGTCGGCCACATGGCAAAAAATAAGAATGCCAATCACTACAACATCGGGCTGTTCAAGCCGAACGGCGAGCTCTCAGCAAGCAAACGCCCAAGTAGTTGGCAGATGCTACACGTGTCGGGTCGACCGAGCAGAAGAGAGAGTGAGAGAGTTCGTGCATCGTGCTTTTATACCCGTCCGATCTTAGTGACGTCATAATCAAACACTTCAACTTTCACTTCATTTGCATAGTAGATGAAACTGGTCTTTCCTCCATGCGGTCGTGTATTCCTAGAAACTTTCTTCCGGTTTGGCAACACCGGATCGAACACATTGCAATTGTTGACATCGTTCTCGCTCGCCATTGCTATTATGGCGCGAGGATTTTGAAAAAACCGTGTGCCTGAAGAATGGCCTGAGACTTTAAAGCCGTTCACACAAAGGAAACAGGTAAACCTCAATGAAAACATTACATTACTAGTTTAAAATACTTTCACATTACAAGTGTACTGAGAACTAATAAAAATATAATGGGTTTGTACCCAACAAATTCCCCCCTTCTCAGTACACTGTATACAACTACAAAATGACATTGAAAAAACACACATTTGAAAAATACATTGAAAAACATTGTGAACATTTTAAAAAATAATTTTGAAAATTAAATTAATCACAACTTCATTTTTCTTTTGTCAAATTTGCCAAAAATTATATTACACATATTATCTAAGCTATGGCGCGTCATTGGTTTTGTAAAAATATCGGCAGGATTTTCTTCAGTTTTGACATATTTTAACTTGAAAGATTTTTGTTCGACAAGATTTCTTAAAAAATGGAAACGAACATCTATGTGTTTAGTTCTTGAATTTTCGATAGGAGCATTTGAAAATTTAATAGCAGCGATGTTATCGCAATGAAGTAAACTGTCTTCAAACTGATACCCTGTTATTTTTAAATTGGCAATCTCTTCAAGAATTCTTTTGAGCCATACAACCTCTTTTGCAGCATCGGCTAAAGAGATGTACTCAGCCTCCATGGTGGATAGTGCCACACACTTATGCTTGAAAGTACGCCAAATAACGGGAACCTTGTCTAAAAAAACTATTAAACCCCCCATTGAAATTCTATCGTCCCTATTTGCTGCGTAATCTGAGTCAGCAAACCCATTTATGATAATCTTGTCAATTGCACTGATATTTAGTTTATAAAAACAGGTATATTTTAAATACCCCAAAAGTCTTAGTAGACAAATCCAGTGCTTTTTACCTGGGTTGGCCTGAAATTGTGATAGAAGGTTAACAGTATAGGAAATGTCTGGCCTTGTTTTTCCGGCAACATACGACAAGCAACCGAGCAAATTTCTGAAAGGAATACTATTCATTTCCCCGACTTCATCCTCATTTTGCGGACAATCCTCTTTGGACAAGATCACACATTTTGCAATCGGAAGCGTCGAATACGGGTATACGTAATGCTCGAACATTTCACAAACCTTTTTGATATAAGTATTTTGATGAATAAAAATATTCCCCCCTTCTTCTACAAATTCAACCCCCAAAAGCTTTCGCGTCCTGCCTAATTCTTTTATATCATAGTATTTCCCTAGATCATTTACAACATTTTTAATTACATTATCATTTTTACCAAAAATCAAGATATCATCAACGTAAATGAGTAAAAACACTTCACTATTTCTAGTATAAATACAATTACAACAATTTAACTTTAAAAATTCTAATTTATGGAGAACTTCATCTATTTCAAGGTACCAGTTCCTCCCAGATTGGTGTAATCCGTAAAGTGATTTTCTCGGTCTGCATACGTGATCTGATTTTTCTAAATTGATAAAGCCTTGCGGCTGTTTCACGTAAATTTCTTCCTCCAGGTCAGCATATAGGTACGCATTTTTTATATCTAACTGAAAATGCTGCCATTTTAAAAAGCTAATAAAAATTGCAAAAAATGTACGTATGAGCATAAAATTAACAACCGGACTAAATACTTCTGAATATGATTCCCCTTCTATTTGTCGATTCCCCATGGCTACAAGTCTGGCCTTATACCTTATGATTTGGTTTTTATCATTTCTTTTGATATCGTAAACCCATCGGCTGCTCAAAACTGGCTTCCTTTTAGGTGGTGGGACCAATTCCCAAACCCCCCTTTCCTGAATTACGCCGATCTCATCTGCCATTGCTTGTTTCCAACTTTCTACCTCTGGGGTTCTTAGACATCCCTTATATGAGCGAGGAATTTCAATTTCTATTAGGTTTGCCTCCGGTTCTATTTCATCTGGACTTCCGTCCTTTTCCTGTAATTTTGAAACTTCCCCCTTTTTTTCATTTTTAGTGCTGAAATCAAAAATTGTTGGGTCAAAAATTATATTATTGGCATTGCAGTATTTTCGGGCATCCTGATTTGACCTGAGCTTTACTTTTTGGCCCATAATAGAATAGTAAATATCTACACGGTCTCCAGTCTTCCTTTTCACTGCGTCCCTCACCCATTTTATTTCATTGCACGGGGTTGACGGAATTACTTGCTCATATTTCTTTTCTTGCTCTATTTCACTTAGGGGTTTTATGAAAGAATAATTTTCCTCTTTATTTACTTTTAAAAAAATTTTCTTCCCCCATTTTAAATTCTCTTTAAAATCAACATTTATTGTTTCAGTCACTTTCCTTTCCTCTGGGTCCCAGATTCTATAGCCCTTGGTTTGAATTGCATATCCAACCATTATGCCCTTTTTGGCCCGCATGTCCAACTTTCTCAACTTTTGTTTGGGGATTTTCATGTAAGCAACACACCCAAACTTTCTTAAATGTTTAACCGAGGGTTTCTTTCCGCCGAATAACTCAAATGCGGTTTTTCCCCAGTCTTTTAGGACTGTGCGGTTTCTCACATAGTTGAAACATAATGCGGCTTCCGCCCAAAACTCCTCGGGTAAATTTGAGTCTTTAAGCATGGCTCTTACGCCATTCATTAGGGTCAAATTGAACCTTTCCGCAACACCGTTCTGTTGCGGTGAATATGCGTTGGTTCTCTCAATTTTTATCCCTTCTTTGGAAAGGTGACTTTCAAATGTTGAATTTTTGAACTCCCCCCCATTATCTAAACGAACTGCCAAAATTTTTCGATTTAAAAATCGTTCAACTCTCCGTTGAAACCTTAAAAAGAATTGGAAGGCCTCGTCTTTGGACCTTAAAAAATACACTGTTGACTTCCTAGAAAAATCGTCAATCAGAGTATAAATGTATTTCTTGCTGCCTAATGACTCATGGGGGAGTGGCCCAGCTAAATCCATGTGGATCAATTGCAATGGGGCTTTTGACCTTACCCCTGGGATGGGCTTGTACGAGCAACTTCTCTTTTTAGCCAAAATACAAGGTTCACAATCAGGCCTTTGCCTGTCCTTAAATTCAAGTCCGTGAACACAATTCAATTTACTTGTTACTATAATTGAATCAACATTTAAATGGCAAAATCGCTCGTGCCACAATCCCAGGTTCAAATTGCTGTTTTTCACATCCACAGAATTAACTTGTGTATAAACATGATTACTTTGAACATTTAGATATTTGAAAGGTTTTACATAATACAATTTATTTGATAATTGGGCAGTAAACAATTTAACTTTTTCCTTATTAAGAACACATATCCTACTTGGATACCATTTTAATACAAAACCATAATTGTCAATACATGAACCTGACAATAAATTGCGCCTCAGTGTTGGAGCGTAATATACGTTGTTCAAAGTTATGGTCACAACTTGACCGTCCGACAAAATTTGAAAAATAATTTTTCCTATTCCCTCAACTTTGCTAAGTACGTTACCAACGGCAACTTCCATTTGAGTATTCGCGACGGGTTTAAACTCTGTAAACAGACTACGGTCTTTTGAAAAATGGGCAGTTGCCCCCGTGTCTAATATCCAGTCGGAATTCGTTTGGTTTACGTCTGTACTGTTGGCTTGTACTTCCGGGATGTTTGAAACTGTACAAAACATACCCGCTTGAGGATTTCTATTAGATTTTTCAAAATTTTGATTCCCCACTTTATTCTTAGTTTTATTTTTGCTCCAACACTGAGCGGCAATATGACCCTTTTTCCCACAGGAAAAACAAATGCAACTTTTACCTGCTCTCCTTTCTGTGAAAGGCTTACTTTTCGCGGTAAAAGCGTCGAGCCTAGAATTACTGGCTCCTGAAAATTCATCCCCCATATATTTTATTCTTCCCTCTTCTGCCAAAAGTTCTGTTAATACATTTTGAAAATTAAATTTACTTTCCTCCCACCTATATATCCCCTGAACAATTCCCTTAAAATTTTGCGGTAAATTTCTAATTAATTGGAACAATTTTAATTTTTCGTCCATATTATAACCGTTATCGGTCAATTGTCTCAGGATGTTCTTCAGGCGGGCGGCATATATGCCTATGGTTTCACCATCGGAAATCCTGCATGAAAAAAACTCTTCCCACAACCCGGCAACCCTGGCCAAAGATGGAGGTTCGAAATTTAATTTTAATGCACTCCAAACTTCATATGGGTCATCCAGGTCATCTATCAATCTTTTTAAGTCCTCTTCAATATTCAGATAGACTATTGCCACGGCTTGGCCCCTACGTTTTCTGACCTCTGGAGTAGCGCCTTCAATCAATTTTGTTTGGGTTACTTCCCACAAATCGCGCTCAATCAAAACCATCTTCATATTTTTGGACCAGGTCGCCCAATTGCGGGAATTAAGTTTAACTATATTTCTATAGTCCCTATCCATAATTTTTCAATTTGTTTACCTGATTCTCCAAAAATACTGACACTTGTAACCACGCTCTGCTACCAATATGTTGGTCTTAAAAATTAATTTTACTTTTAAATTCAAAAATTCTAAGTTTAATTAATATCCAACATGAGCTTTTAGAGGTTGTGTCAGCAGGAAATATACAGGAAACATTTTTATGAAAAATTGGATTTATTTACAAACTATTATTAAATATTTTGAACAAAAACATACATTACCACATGGATTCCGATGGTGGTTTACAAACGGACAATGATTTGGTCTTAAAAAAAAATATGTTGATCACAGCACATTACTTTCAGTCAGTCGTCCAACAATTTTTCTCAATATACATGAAGATAGATTTTTTTTTTCAAGAGTCCAATGTCACACCTTCACATTTGAATCGGGATTAAATGAAGAAAATACTTGAATTCTTCCGTGAAAACTCAGTGAATTCTTCCAAACAAACTCAGGTAGTTGATAGTCACTGAACAAATGACATCTTGGGTAGTTGAAGACAAACAATTTTTAAAAGTAGATGTAAGTGAGGTCAACAAATTTTAAAGACCAAATTACCTTTGAAAAAACAATTAAAAACTTTTCTAAAATAACTATTTACAAGCATCTATCGCCAACATTCTAATTTCTTAACATGCCAGTTGTAAGCTGAAATACACGACCTGCCAGGAATACGATCATTCAAAAATAATTCCAACATCAATGGGTCGGCCACATGGCAAAAAATAAGAATGCCAATCACTACAACATCGGGCTGTTCAAGCCGAACGGCGAGCTCTCAGCGAGCAAACGCCCAAGTAGTTGGCAGATGCTACACGTGTCGGGTCGACCGAGCAGAAGAGAGAGTGAGAGAGTTCGTGCATCGTGCTTTTATACCCGTCCGATCTTAGTGACGTCATAATCAAACACTTCAACTTTCACTTCATTTGCATAGTTGATGAAACTGGTCTTTCCTCCATGCGGTCGTGTATTCCTAGAAACTTTCTTCCGGTTTGGCAACACCGGATCGAACACATTGCAATTGTTGACATCGTTCTCGCTCGCCATTGCTATTATGGCGCGAGGATTTTGAAAAAACCGTGTGCCTGAAGAATGGCCTGAGACTTTAAAGCCGTTCACACAAAGGAAACAGGTAAACCTCAATGAAAACATTACATTACTAGTTTAAAATACTTTCACATTACAAGTGTACTGAGAACTAATAAAAATATAATGGGTTTGTACCCAACAGTTGCCACTGAAACTATCGCCAACCGAAAATCATTACAAATTGGCGCGCTAGCTCGAATGTCGCCA
Organism: Octonoba sinensis; assembly: GCA_038502835.1. Lineage (NCBI taxonomy): Eukaryota > Metazoa > Arthropoda > Arachnida > Araneae > Uloboridae > Octonoba > Octonoba sinensis. Next base: position 102,664,033 of record CM076602.1, on the reverse strand, counting down.
AGGGGGGATTATATCATAGTAGTACCAAGGATTTATTAACTGTACATTTTTCTGAAAATAATTAAAAGTATGCTTACACAATAAAATGATTCATTAAATAAGTGTTTGGCAATTTCTATTAAAAAAAATTGTCACTTTATAGTTTATTATCAGTTCACGTTCAGGAAATATTCTACAAATAGAATGTAGCTCAGGAATGCACTGGCAGGGCACAGCAAAAGATGTGTTTTAGGACTTAAAACCCCTCTTACAGCATCAGAAATCAGAAACCCGGGTTTGTACACTTAAAAAACAATTACCTGATTTTTAAAAACAATTCTTATGAATAAAATCACTCTCAGGCATAGATTCTGCCTGCGCTGCAGCAGGAATATATTTTTGTAGTTTATACTCAGCAGTTTTAATGCATTTATGCTGCTTTATTTAAAATTTATTGATTAAAGTCTATCCAATTATGCTAAATCATTTAGGTTTCATTAGGTTTTTGACACTTTTTGACGTTTTTGACAGGTAGGTTTTTGACAAGCCGGTTTTAACCATGGTTAAAACCGTCGCATGTCAAAAGCCTGCCAACCCTGCTGGTAGATGAATAAGATACCTTTTTTTCCTTGGGAAGGTAATATAAGTAAATCCGTGTTGATATATTTTTACCAAACAAAAAAAAAACTTATTCATAGATTTTAATAAAACACTCCAAATTACAACTCGCAATTCAATGAAAATAAACCATACCCACACGGTAGTTTACCATTTCACCATCACCTGCAATTGCATGAAAAAGGGAATAGAGCTACATCTGTAAAATATTAGCAGAGAAGTCGAACCAAAACACCAGACATTTGTACAAATTGCAAGGATACTGGGCGCCATTTATGACCACAGAGAAACAATTACAGCAAGTTTTTTTTTAAAGAGAATAAAACTTGGAAAGCAGAACTTTTAAGAACTTAATGAAAAAAATAATTAACTTTTTATAGGGATAAAAGATACTTAAATACGCCCAAAAAACTATTTTCACTTTTTAACATAATAGGGTTTTCTGGTTTTATCTTGGTTTCTTGAGTTTAGTTCATATAAATCAGAAATATATCTCCAAGGATTGCTGCTTTTATTTCAATAAAATTGTACTGGTATTTGTTAATTGAACAGCTTCTTAGATTAATATTTTTTTGAATTTATATAAAAAAATCGGAAAAAAGTGCCGAATTTTAGAATTTTTCGAATTTGTGGTTCGGGACTGTATTTTCACAAAAAGTTTGCAGCAGTGTTCGTTGATTTAAATCAAGTGATTTATTTCAAAAAAATAATTGATTTTACAATGTTAGAAAGTGTTGTAAAAATGAAATATGTTGCAATTACAACCACTGTTTCAAACAAAACTTCCTAGGTCCAACTGTGTGTGTGCATAACATATTTCATAAGTTTAGAACTAATTACTATTTTTTTTAATTTTACAATATTACTCTTATTCTTCAGACATCTTAACAGCAAAGCATAGTTCATTCAACCATTCAAATTAGAATTCATAATAACTATGAACCAGGGTTCGCGCTAGGCCGCGCGATTTCCGCAATAATTTTTGAAATCCCACTCAAACAAAAATTTATTTTGGGCTTAAACTTTAAAAATCCCATTTAAAATTTTGGTCAAGGAAGAAAGTCCCACCTTGAATTTTTCCCCAGTGTGAACCCTGTATGAACTATTCTGTGTTTATCTTAAAAATAGTATTTTAGATCAATTTAAGAAATGCCACGAAATAAATAATTCAGAATGATAGTGTTTGAAACAACAATGGCTAGAATGTGTTCCCTTAATGTTTCACTCATGACCCCTACAGCTTAAGAATTTTTTCCTTCTAAAATAATTTTTATCATAGAAGCTTTCAATAAAGATGCTTGATTAAAACAAAAAGTTTCAGTTTTTAGTAATGGTGTGAGCATATGATTTTACTAAATGGGTAAAAATATTTCATGCTTTTTCATTTGTGAAATAGAAAAATAATTAAAGTACACTCCAATCTAAAAATTAAGTACACACACAATTGTTACTTTTTTCAGCTTTCAACAGCAAAATAATTCAGATTTAATTTGTTCATTTTTTTCTGTATTTATGAGTGTACTATTATTCCTGGTGGGGATAAGTTTCATTTGAGTCATGCATATGTATTAAAATTTGTTTATCATTATTATTATTAAAAAATATTTATTGCTGTGAAAGTAGCTTAAAGCGTGTTTTTGCGTATTGATTAACATGCCATATTGTTTCTATGAATGTAACATAATAAATATCCAACATATTTAAGGTCTTTTTGAAAAAAATAAAAAATGTGATTTAAATTTAAAAAAAAATCCGATTATTTTTATTATTTTTTTTTTTCATTTTAAAAAGAAAAATCAAATAAATCACGAACCCAGTCAGTTTCATCCCGTAACCCTCCCGAAAACCCGTAGTCCATATTTATTGTTTGTCATAATTTTCTGTAATTAAACTTCGTTCATAAGTTATATATTAATATATAATTTCATTTGCTTGACAAAAATCCCTTGATATTAAAAACAAAATGTGCTAAGTTTTTATAAACTGTTTCAGTGTGGTAAACAATATTCTGTACAATGATCTTTCATTTTTGCATAAGTTAATGTATGTACAATGGTTTTTAATAGTTGAGAGAAAATTATAATAGTTGTCAGGTAATATTTTTCTTGAAAATCAGAGTAAGTAACCCTTGTGAGTTCATCTTTAAAAAAATTTATTTTTAAAATTTTATAATTCTATTTTAATAACTTTAAAAAAGTATATAATTTTATAATTAATTAGCGCATTTAATTGGGTTATTTAATTTTATATCATTACTAATTGAAACAAAAAAGCTTAAAGCACCGTTGTGCGTTTTTCACCGAGAAAAGTGGCCACTGCTTCAAAAAAAGTGGCCAGTACAAAATCTACCTTTACTGGCCACTGCCCACTAGTGAAATTTCCCAGTTTTGCCCTCTAGTAAAGGGTTGCTACAAAGAGAATGTTTATCGCTTTTCAACGTATTTTTTGTTCCCATCCGCTAAATTTTCAATTTTGAAAACTAAAAAGTCTGGTTTTTAAAACACGGAAGGAGGATATGAAAAACCTGGATTTCCGAGGTACACCCAGAATACAACCACCCCCGTAACTACCAACTACTAACTACTCTAAACAAAACTAGTTGCAACTAGTAGTTAACTACACTTTTTCTGAGACTAGTTGCAACTAGTAGTTCACTGTTCTTCAAAAGTAGTTAACTACTAGTTGACTAGTTTTAAGTATAATTCATTTGAATTCCATTTTTAAGCTTGTTCTTAAATATTTAATCCTAATAATTCAACTGAATATTATTTTTAATCATTAAAACAATTTTAAAGAAATTTCTGTAAAACATTCAAAGATTGAATATTTGAAGGGAGCAAGTTATATATATTTAATCAAGATTATTGGTGTCATCAAAGGAGGGGAAGATAAATAAATTAATAAAAACTATGCAATATTTTTATTCTGCTTCAGAAAGACTGGCGAAAATTATATTTTCAGTCTAGATTTCATACTAACTGTTCTGTTTGATTGTTTTGAAAAGTTACAAAAGGAAATTATTTTATTTTTATGGTGAACATGGCAATTGATTATGAAAAGTTAAACATGGAAACATTTTATTAAACAGATTATTCACAAGTGCAAGGACAAATTGATTTGTGGAACATTACTATTTGTTTATTTCTTTTTCGTTGAGGCATGAAGAAATAAATTTCTTATGTTTCTATTTTTTTTCTTTGTTTGTTTGGTTTGTTGAAAAATAAAGGGGTTTACCCTTAATATCAATTGTAAATTCTCCCTCTGCCCAACCCCCATTCATTAACAAAATATCTTTGTAATGTGTTTGCATTGTGTTGAAGGCTTGTGTTTTATGGTATCCCAAATGCATGCATGATATTAGAGTAGAGGTAAAGCTTCCCTATAATGAAGATTCGGTCTTTGAAACTTCATTGTGCATGTGATGGTGCAGGCGCCATTTATTGATTAGTATATTAGAAAGCTTTTCCTAATTTGCGTAAATACTGCAATAAATATTATGATTTTTATGAGTACTTTTACATTATATAACATAATATAAAAAAATACATTTGCATGAGTAATATTCTTAAGCTAAAGATTTAAATAATTTAATGTTTAAAAAATAGGTTTTTTTTTTCAAAAAACATACTAAATTTTTTTTTTCCAGAAAGTAGTTGGAATTTTGAAAGTTGTTGTAACTAATAGTTGGGAAAAAAGTAGTTTAACTAATAGTTAACTAGTTCAAAACAAAAGTAGTTGCAACTAGTAGTTAACTACTTCTAGTTAACTACTGCCGAACACTAAATATGTGTGATTGATTACTCTTGAAGCAATGACCTTGGATAATTCTAAAATAATAGCAATAGTTATAATTTTTTTTTAAAGGGAGGGGAGAAAGGAGTGTATTTATAATTAATAATATATGTAGGATATTGATAATTTGAAAAGTTTAGCTTTTAAAAAATAATCATATCTTTTTTTTTTTCATATCTGAATTTTGTTTCTAAGGTAGTTAAAACTTGATTTAATTCAGTGTCACAAGAAAAAATTTGCTTGGGGAAGGTAAAGGTGGAAGGACAACGTTATAGTGTGCAAAATACCACAATACTATGGAACACCAATTATACATTTTTCTAAGGGAAAATACGTACAAATAAATTTCGCAAATTACGAGTATTTTCAATGCAAGCAACAATAAAAACATCTCAATGCCGTGTCTTAATGTAAACTTGTTAAGCCATATTGAGAAAAATGAAGCATCACATTTCACATTCAGCTTTTTCAAAGTTTTTCTGACACTAGCATTTCCCATATTTTTTCACAGGAAGTGTTTTTTTCCCCGCTGGTTTCTGAAATTCATGATGAAAAGTAAAAATAAAACTTGACTGTTTTGTTGAGCCTCAACAGCTTTTATGTATTTTTCTCAACCAATATGCTGTGTATATGCAGGATTCACTCCAGAGAAAATTTAGTTCAGTTTTCGAACCCATCACAAAAATCTTCGAAAAAATGGACTCTGCATATCTGGGGTCAGTCCAGCATTTTTAATAATGGTCCATCTGCTGAAATTTAAAACCTTTTTTCACCAAGTTCAGTGATGCAAATGCTTTATTTTTAATAATCATTTTTTTACAGTATTAAGCATTGAGTTGCTAATTCTTTTGATTGCTTTTCATCCAATCTTTTGCCAAACAGTTCTGTTTTCCAATTTCTTTCTGATTAAATAAACTTACGGAATAAAAAAACCAATTCTATTTATTAATTTTTTAAAGCAATGTTTCCATGTTTAGTAAATTTTTATGATCAATTTTGTGGATTCACGATTGTTCCATTTTGTGGTTTTGTTGTGTGGGAGATATTTGTTATCCCCCCACCAATCACTGCATTAATCAAATTTCTTAATTTGCAGTTACTGAAGGAATTGACAGCTTCTTGAAACCTTTAAACAACTGCCAAGCACACCTTCCCCCCTAGTTTTTCCGATTTTATTGATAAATTCCAAAAATCTGGTTTTTGAAGCTATGATGTATTTTTTATATGAAGGGATTGTAATCTGCAAAACTTTGGTTAATTTTGAAGATAACACTTTTTAAGAAATTTTTAAAGAACATATTTATTTGTATTTAAATGAATTTTCATAACTTGTAACGCATATAGGTAAAACCTATTTTTTTTTTTTTTTTTTCAAAATTTGCCAACATTATGTACGTGCTTTGCCGAAAATTTCGTGCATCGTTTGAGATTTGGCACGCAACACTTTTGGGGATAGTTTAATAATCGGGACTCTTGACACTACCTTTTCCTCATGCATTCTTATTTTTAAATTTTTTTCAATAAGGAAAACGTTACATTTATTTAAGCTTCAAAGTGATTTCTTTGTTGCTTGATTATGAAAACGTCTTTGCACCAAAATGCAGCTTCTAACACTGTAAAATCTATGTACATTATGTTACAAGATATATATATTCCAAAGAGGTGTGTGCAATGTAGAACGTACTTTCTGACAGAGAACCTATTCTTTCCATAAAGTTACTCTAAAATAGTTTAGTTTGTAATGAGCGAGCAAAGCAATCCGAAAGAGCTGCGTAAGCAGTTCTGAGAATTGGCAAGCAGGGGGTGGGAGCTTCCTAGTAGAAGACTGCAGTTCTAAAAATTAGCTTTGGAACTTGACATTTAGAGTACTACCATTAAATTAATGAATAAATCTACTACTAAAAGTTGAAAGCTATGTAATTAAGACAAATATATGAATCCAGATGTCATGGTATAATTTGATAGTATAAAAATGAAGTCTGTTGAAATATTATTTTACAACTTTTTTTTTTGGCCAGACAGGCAGATTTTTGAAGTTTTATTAAAAGTATAATTAAAACCAACATCCAATTTATTGACCAATTAATTGCATAGTGTCGGAAGGAAGGAGAGGAGTGTGGGAGCCTGCTTGTTTAGGAGTTGTAAGATATATTTCTGAGGCCCTTGAGAATTCAAATATTTTCCATTTACTGCCTAAAAATCTATAGGAAACCTCTAAGTTATAATAATTTAAAATTTTGATTCTTATTGAAGAACTCGAAAATTTATATAACACATAAGTTATTCAATTTTTTAGGTACCTTAACCAATTACGTAAAAATAGAGAGGAAGAAGCAGAGCTGATGAAGAATGTACCTGGATGGAAAGTTGGTACCTGGTATGGTGAACCACTTTTTAAAACAATTGGAGATAATATAATTGATCCAGTAGTAGATGAATACTATGCCCATTGTAAACCAGGTTCTAAGATGGAAATGCACCTTTATGACTTTTGGTATTAAGCTTGAGATGTTGATATTTTCTCTTTAATTTGAAATGTATAACATCTTTGATAGAAATAAACTGAATGGTTTAGTAACCTTTAGTAATTGTGTATTTTTATTACTTATAGAACATTAAAACTAAAATCATTCTTCAAGACACTAAACATAAAAATTAATATTTATTTTTAAAAATATAATACAATATATACAGTAGAAATGATAGAAGAAATTCATCCTGCAGTATCTAGTAAACTTTGTAATGATGTTGGCACCCATGTTTTCTGATTAAATACAAAAATTACTCCTCTGTCTAAGTAAAGTAAATTCTGACCAAAACGATACACTTGTTTTCCTTCTTGAAATTTTCCAGCAGCTGGCATAAACAGTATATTACTTTCTTCAGCCTAAAAAAAACATATGAAATCTATTAACTGGAATGTTTTTTCCCCAGCATTTTTCAAAATCAATTGAGTAAAGTTTGTCCACTTTTAAAGAAATAAGGTTACTTATTTAGAACTTTAAGTGAAATATTTTAGTGGTTAACTTAGACAGGTAGCCTACTTATAGCAGATGGGGGGGGGGGGGGGTTATTTTTTTACATCATTCATTTTTTAAACATTCCTTTAAAAGAATAACTAAACACTTCATTTTACAATCTAAATTATTTTTATGGACTATTTACCAAAAAGATTTGTGTCGCACAAATTTAGAATTAAAGTGATAATTAAGAATAGATTTTTTTTGCTGGATAATCTTTAAATGCAGGTAGTTAGGTGGCAAAGTTATAAAGGGTTTTTATAAAATTCCCAGCCAAATGTGGTGTACATCCTTTTATTATATAATACAGGCTCAAATTTATACCTGACAAAAGCGTTTAATTTACAAGGGAGATCAACTTTATAGGCTTTACTTTTACTCTATATATGTAATTACACAGAGAAAATTAGACCAAAGCTACAGGTGTCGGAGTTGTCCATCATAAAATACATCAGTTTTGCACTTTTGGCTGCCGCCTGAGTTGTGCAAACTTTTGAAATCCGCAAAATTGATGTTTTTTTTTTTTTAAATTTTGAGCAGGGAAGGCTAAGGCGGCGAGGCGATTAACAGCTAATACTATGCATTATTGCCCTTCTATGATGAATAAGAAAAATAAATCTGTCTTGCAGACATTTAATATTATTCAAATACATATTTACTGACAATATTTTTAATCAATACGATCTACAAAATACGGCCCTGAGAATTTCTCAATCCAGGTGATGCTAATTCTCAGGGCCGGAGTGAGATATTTGCACGGCCGGCCCTGAGAAATCCTCAATCCTCCAGAGAATTTCTCGCGGCCAGTTGTTTCGGCCGATTGCAGTTTTTCTATTTTAATGTATATTAAGAACAGATTAAGAAGCAATTTAAGTCGGGACAAATTGAAATCATTCATGTAAATGTCGTGTAAAAAAGACATATTAGTAAAGCTTGATATGGAAAGTTTAATAGATGTAGCAAATAAGAGTCCTCTTTTAAAATTGCTTTTAAAATTGCCTTCAAAAGGAAAATAATTTTTAAGCAAATATTGCAATGTATATTTGATTGTGGGTAAGTTTTTTTTCTAAAACTGTTACTATTTGTATGTTATAGTTATAGTACTGGAAACCAGAACAGTAAACATTTCTTTTAACTTTTGCATAACTAGAACTAATTTTTACTTTGATGTTAACATACTGATTGTAGCAATGCTCAATCCACAAAGAATACGATGGGTACATAATTTTTAATGTTTATTCTTCAACTCTATCTCTTTTCAGGTAAATTGCTGCAATTTTGAAAACCAAAATTCTGTTTTAAATGCTATTAAAACTTGTTGTCATTGAGTAAATTTCAAAAATTTTCGGGAGGGGAAGTGCATAATATCTGATTATTATTCATTTTCCGTTCCTTGGTAGTGCCCCCCTCCCCAAGATTTGAAATATGCCCGGGCCGAATTTTCTTCATAGTCCGCCCATGCATAACATTGAAAATGGGACATTTGTTTTCCATTGAACATAACTTAAAATGTTATGCAAAAACATGTAAAGAAAAATTTAATCAACAAGAAAAATTTTTATTGCTTCAATTTTTTCTTTTTTGGTCTCCATTAACAGGGAAAGCGTGATGTGTGTCACTCAAAAGGGATCAGTGTCATAGGTTTGCCATTACTGTTTTAGTCATTTTGAAGGATAATCAAAACACCTGAGCTTAACATGATGCACTTTTTCCCCGTAGATGGTCAACTGATCGCTAATCTATATTACACCCTTCAACTCAAGAAGCCCAACTGGTGGTTGAGTTTCACATGGAATTAGAATTGGTAATCAGCGTTAAGGAATAAGATTTTCAATTTAGATTAGGTTTAAGTTATAGGTCAGAGTCAATGTTTTAATTTGATTAGTGGGAGCTTCAATTTTTAGTAGGTGTAAAAGTTAAGTGATTGAAAGCATGCATAATTGTTATTACATCTTAATATATTTGTAATCTCACTAGTACTAAGTTTCAAGCCTGTCATTTGGCGAGTCAGGAGGGGACAAATGCCCCCTCTCTCTGAAAACAGAAATATAATGGGCTTGCTCATTTTTTATGTAATTGCACACAGTTGGTTATATATAAAATGCTACATTTTGCAAAAAAAAAGATATGAAAACACCTGAATTATTCAAGATGCTATTTCTAAAGTATAATGTAGTTGGGATTTCATTAATAGCCAAGTTACTACAAGATGATAATGAATAATAATTATAATAAAGTGTGATGTAAGAAAAGCCTGTCACATACCCTGCCAACCTAATAAGCTAAGAATTAAAAACATTTTCTGAAAAATTCATAATTCAAAGAATGGGGGAGGGGAGGATGATGAATGCTTTTTTTTTTTTTTGACAGGGGGGGGGGGGAATCACTACTTATTAAATACACACGGGAAAAAAACCCATGCTTCTTAATAATCTAATCATTAAAGTTTAATAGTCATGACCATTAAAGTCTATAAGATTGCCAAAATGTGAAAATTGCTCTAGTTTGGGTATAAAATTTCTAGAATTTATTGATTTTTAAAATTTCTAATGCAGATGGCAATATGGGCAAAATTTACAGAGTTACAAATTGCCCAAAAAATTTGATTGGGAAAAGAAGAAGAAAAATATAAAAAGTTTTGAGCATAAAGCAGTAAAATCTAACCAATTCTCGTAAAAATTACACAAACATAGTAAAGTTTGTAAGTTATGCTCTCAAGCAAAAAATCAAGGAACTTCCAAATACTTTCCAGTCAAAGTAATTGGAAAACATAAATATGTATCTCACAATAATAGAGAAACATATACTCACTTTTTTCTCAATAAGATCTTTGAATGATAGAGTGAGAGCTGCGGCAGATGTAGGACCTCGAATAGTTTGCATCATAGCCTGTAATATTGTCACCATTATTAGAATGAAAGTTTTTAAACGAAAACAAATAATAAAGTTTTCAATTTTTATTTTATTGATATGTGCTCGAGGTGCTTGTATTGTTTTTACTAAAATGTAGTTTTTTTTGTTTTATTCTGTTTAGTTCCTTTGCAAGAATTCTATCATTATGTGGAAAATACTGGAAAAAAGTATCACAGAAACAAAAGGACATGCATAATAAAAACTAATGAATATCTAATGTGTAATAATAAGAGAAAAAAAAAACGGACTGAGATAAAAACCTAGATTTGCTTTTTTTTTCTTCTCATTTAGACATTGATTCATTGGGAAAACAAAATGACGAATGTTGATAAATAAGAAAAAAAAAAAAACATGTATTAAAATCCAGTATCTCTTGTTGATGAAAAAGTTTAATCTGACTGACATAACACATAATACAGTAAACAACCTTTTACAACATAAATATTTATGACACACAAAAATTAAGTATTAATTATTATGTGTAAAGGATTACTATTTAAAAAAAAAAATAAGAAAAAACCATGCAGTTTTGTGCCATTATCCAAGAATTTTAAGACAGAAAAACAAATAAAATGTAGAAGTTAAAAAATAATCATGAATAAATCTTTTCGAGAAAGGAATTCGAGGGATTCAAAACAATGGATTTGTAAAAATATATGTATGTATATATATATATATATATATATAAAGAATTTAACAAATAAATAGAGTTTTATTACATTTTGCAATTGTTTCCAATAGTTTTTTTTGTAATGAGCATAAAATCCTGTTTCCCGAAACAGGATGTAAATAAGATAGCCAAGGCAGTAAATAAGATGCCAAGTGAATAAAATGCACTTGGCATCTTATTTACTTCCATCATCGTGAATGAACAAACATGATGACTACAATCACTTAGCCACCATGTTTGATTAAAGGGAAAATATAGTGGCGGCACTGGTTAATTGGCTTACACTTTCCAAAAAGTTTTCTTTTTTAAAAACTTTAACTGTTGTTATTGAATTAAAATGTAACTGTAAGAAGCAATAAACAAAGGCATTTGTTCCAAGCACTATGAAGGTGACCAAACATGGTACTCTTGCTAGTGAAGATGATTTTGAATGGAACACTATCTTTTAGCTTCTACAGCAAAAATATAAAAAATTTTCCCCCAATTAAAAAAAATGTTCAATCAGGAACTTTTTATCAGTAAGATAACTTTTCCATGACTTTTACAAAATATTAATTTTCCATAACTTTGACCATATAACCTTTATTCATTTTCCCCCCATAACTTTACAGGATTTTCATTGTACGAACCCTGTGTCCACATCAAATGCTACATCCTGATTAACACTTGCAATATTGAAAATATTAAAAAATATATATGTTACTACAAGTTTTGGAACTCCTAATTACATCACTGTAAAATATTTCACTACGAAGCAGATCAATTGAAAATTTATTGGCATCAAAAAAAAAATTAAAAATATTGAAGAGCATACAGTTAGATATTTATCTGTTAGACTGCCACAGCAAACAAAATTTAGAGTTCTAAAGATGTGGATTCAATTGGGTTTTAAACTTTGTCTTCCCATCAAAGTAGAAGGAAAACATATTTTGAAGTAGTGGCTCTAGTATTTGATATTGTACTTCTCAGTAGCATTTTAAGAATCCCTTTGTATTGTCTTACACTTAAAGAAAATGGACTGCTGTATCTCCTTTGCAGGCACATTCAGTGCCTTCTTACGATCTAACATCAGCTACCCCTGAACTCCTTTACGACTTGCAAACCTGCGAAGACTTTGACTCAGAAGAAATATTTGAAGGTATAGTATTGTCAGTAGCAGAGAAAGAAAAAAAAGTGGAGGAAGCTGATGATGAATTACAAAGTGAGGACAAGAAGGAAAGCAGGAAAAGAGACTCCAAAGGAAGATGTCAAGCACATGCTCATGCAACTCAACTTATATCCTGCAGAAAAAATATATGAAGTGGTATAGAGATTCAGAGAGTGCCTTCTGCAATTATCTCTTGGGTAAAAAACAAAAACTCAGAAAAAGATCGACTCTTTCTCTCAAAAATTGTAAATTAACAGCAAGATGATGTTAAGTTTTAAAATAAATTTAAAGCATAAGCTATACATGTACAGTGTATGATGTTGTTGTACAGGTGTGACTTATTGAAGTGCTACTGTATATCAAATAATGGATATTCATGAACGCTGATAAGCAACCTGTACCCCTTTTCCCCCAGCAGTACACCAGGAGAGTTCAAGTACTTGATGAACTAAGAATTCTATTAGGAAATACCTATAACAAAAAAAAAGAAGTACTGATTACTTTCCCTTCCATCCTTTGAAAAATAAAGTATAATTCGAAACACCTTTGTTGAATTACATATGAAAAAATTACTTGGTTTTTGCATGCATAGATAAAACTGCATAACATTTATGTTAAAACCAAAATTAATTGCACTAGCACTCACAGTATAAATATTATTGTAAATAAATAAATAAAAATAAAAGTACATCATAATCACGACGTGGCTTAACATGCCGATCCAATTCTTGCTGCCTTTCTACATTCGTCAAATAAGCCATGCTTTCTTTTGCTCCAGGTTGTTGACCCAAAAGCCCTTGGGGAGCAGTGACTGCTCTGTTCATGATATCCAGAGCTTGTCTAAATTGTTCTGCAATGAAAATAGAAGCGCTAAGTTTGTTTAACTCAATTCGAAAGTTTAGAGAATAAGCTATGCATTCCCTAGAGAATTCTAATAAATGTAATTCTATAATTCAAATTTTTTGCACATTTTACTTGAATGAAATAAAAAAAAGCGTCACTCAAATAACAGGATGGCACGGTCTTTTAAAAATATTTTACATTATGCATTTTAGTTTCATAGAAGATCAAATATAATTGTTTCAATTCATTTTAAATCATAATCTTTCTAAAAAACTTTTAGAATCCTGTTTTAAATATTACTCTTTGTTAAACTATAAATACATACCTTTAATGATAGGATGAGTTAGTAAAGATGGAGCTAACATTGATTTCCAACCAGTGTACCACTTAGTAACTTCTTCATAATTAGGACTGTGGGTCAGCCACGTGTACAAAACCTGTAACCATTTTGGAAAGAAATTTTTTTCCAAAAGTGTCACCATGCAAGGTTCAGGCATCATATCTAGCCATGCCATTACCCAATTCCAAACATCTGAATAAAAATAAATAAATAATTAAACTTTATAGCGCCAAAAATGAACACGTCATTAGTGTGTCATGATTCTTTCAGAATGTTAAAGAGATATGTGTTTGAGGTGTGTGCAGGGGGGGTGGGGTGGGATTTAAAAAAATGATAACTAAATTTATTATGATATAGTTTAGCAAGCAATGTAAACAAAACTATTGCAAACACACACACTATATATATATCTATACGTATAAAAAAAATATCTAGCAAAGATCGAAGTTTGACAGTCTGGGGCCTTTTTAACGATTGCTGCTTGACTAATTTTAATGTACAAGAAAAAAGCTCAAAAATATTGTAAAAACAAGAATTCTTACCTAAATGTTGCTGATGTGGATTGATAACATAAGCTTGTAAGGCCATAGCTAGTTTAGGTACAATATTGTTTATTACAAATGCATCCATTACACCTTGTGAGAAAACTGGTTTCCAAGGTTCCAGTATTAATTTTGCAGAACAGTCGCTAGGATGCCAATTAACCAGTGCAGAAGACAGCTTGTTACGAATAGGAGCATATAAGGGTTCCAGGCGAGCACCTATTTATAAAAGATCAAAGAGATGCAAATTATCATTTAAGTTCTTTAGCAATTTTCAGAAAATGAAATATTTAAATAGGGAATCATAAAACATATCCAATGGTTTGCTATTACAATAGCTGGGTACAGGAGCTCATCCCAAAACATATACCTGCACTTTAATGCTCGTTGTGCTTTCTTAACATGAAAGCTTTTTTACAGTTTACTTGTGCACAAAGTTACTTTATACTACTGTACTACTAAAACAATAAGCCCTTCTACAAGCTGCCAGTTAAATCTAAAAGATTTACGATCGACGAGCAACACGTGTATGCAAAATGTAATAATGACAACTATGAAATTTACTTAAAACTTATTTGGTAACCAAGAATGTATTTAAAATTTTTTAATTTATATTTTAATTTTAACTATGCAGATGTAAATAATTAATTAATTAAAATTAAATAATAATTAACTATGAATTTGTCACTACGGCATTGAAATAAGAGGTGTTGATTTTATACTGAACTATACAGCAATCGAGCTAGTTCTGCTGAACTGGAAAACAATGCTAGTTATTACTTTCTATGCTAGTTATTACGTGGTTATCAGCAATGAAATTTTTGGCCGACATAAAATTTTTTTTTGGTAGCCAGCTGGCCAGTGGCGACTGCTAATCTGCACCTTTACAAAGTAGTTGAATAAAAATTTTCATTTAAAGTTTACATATATATATATACATACATTGTATCTAATTTTTATATCTCACTTTTCTATCAATATCATTTATATATTCATGTATGTATAATTAGTGGTTTATTAAAAAATATTTACGAAGTAATAAGTAAAAGGGTAAATACAACATTATAGCCTCACAAAATACGTAAACAGATCAATGAGACGAAATCTGCAAAATTCTAAAATATGCACAACCCTAGGTCCCAAGCAGTGCAGGCTTTGGAGAGTTGTCTGTACATTAAAGTTAATTTGGTAGGCCAGGCCCTTTAACCGATAAGTACTTAAATTGCATTTATTGTTTACAATTAGTTTAACATAATATAAATATGGAAAGAATTAATTATTGCTACAACCAAAAGATTCAATATTTTCATCCTCTTCAGGTGACATACAATCTACTGCTTTGAACAGTCACATTTTTTTTGCAACTGAAGTCGACTTTTTTAACCTCTTCAGACCCAGAAGTAAGCACAAACAATTTTGATGCAATTTTTTGGTTCTTTCACTTAAAAAATGATTAAAAAACAAAATAACTAAAATTTTTTTTTTAAATTTAAATTAATAATTAGTTTAAATAATAATTAATCCCAAATTTCCATGTTTAAAACAAAGTAAACTATTTGTTGATAAATTTAAAAAACAATTGCGTGTTTCTGCTTTCAAATTGCAAACAGTAGTTAATACAGTATTTTAAAATGTGCCCAATTGGGTGGCGAAAGTCGCAAGAGGTTATGTCTCGTTTTTTAACTTTATGACAAAATACCAATTTTTAACTTATTTCTGTGAATGATACATGCCTCTTTGATTTAAAACATAGTTCTCAGAAGTTTTTTTTTTATAATTGTTTTTTATTTATTTTTCTCACTCACACATACAAACTATTATACAATATTTCAACTTAAAAAGTGTTTTCAGACACTGAGAGTGTTAAAATCAATTTTAGACCCTCCGAGTAGTTTTTGAAAACGAATTCTGAAGGTTTTGAAGAACAATCAATATGGAAAGAGAATGTTTGAGTTTAAATAGTTTGAATATAGCTAATTTTGCTTCCAAAAAACTCCTTCAAAACATTTTGTTGCTAACATAACACATTTACATTGATGTCTATTTAAAATGTAATATTTATTAAGCATAAATTGTATCATTCATTAAATGGCTTTTCTTATCTAAAACATACAATATAATGCCATTACTGTAATTAAAGTTTAGGAGTATATTCTCTTTCATGAGAATACTCTTCAAAAGATTATTACCCAAAATGCTTCAAATTTTAACTTTCCTAATTTATTAATTTAATGTCGGATTTTTCAGGTCAAAATGCATGGAGTGCAACATTCTAAACTGACTTGACATCAAAGAGAATTTTATGGTGAGAACGAAAAGAAAAAATTCTTCCTTTTAAATATTTGAAATTGAGTCATTGCTGCAGAGAGATAAGAAATTTAAAGGAGAACACTAAAAAAATGAGTACTGGCACTGGAATAAATATCACAATGACCAATTTTCATAACATTGAAATAAAAAAAATCACTTCAGGTTTCACAAAATAATTATATTGATGTTAAATAGCACTGACATTAAGCTGAACAGTCAGAGTAAATTAGTTTAGAAAAAAGAAACATATCTTAATTAAAATAATGCAAAATTTTTGTCATTGTACAATTCAATCTTATATAAGTGCACATTTATTTAATTATCAATATTTGTTTAGTTTTTCTTTCAAGTTGGACTGAATTGTTAAATATACATTTAAGTTTAGAAAACTTATGTTGATATAATCTCATTCAGTCATTCATTGTTTGATTTAGAAAAATGGTAGATACCCATAAGAGGAAGCCATGGATGGAGCCAAGAATGAACAGGTAAAGTATCTGTTAAAGGATTCCAAGCTTCTACTTCTCTTTGTAAAACTGGAAGCACTAATTGTTCTAAAATGTTTCCCATAATCCATGGAGGCAGCAAAGGAGTCCAATTATCCAATAATTCAACTAAGGCAGACCAATTTCGAGCATTCCAATTTCTGTAACATTAATTGAACTTAATTATAGCTTTCATCTTGACTTGAAGTTTATTATTATTATTATTATAAAATAAATTTAAAAATTCAATCATAATTACAATCAAACTTTTAGTGAGTTGTTTTGGACAACAAAAAATACAAATTTGAATATTACTTTCTCATTGGCCGAGAAAGTTTGAAAGTATTTTCCAATACTTTCACTTTAAAAATCTAATTACATACAAAATTGCTTTACGAACAGGGGGCATCCAAACATCCCATATTAGACGATGATATGGTTCTAGCTCTTGATCTGCTCCTTTATTCCATGATACTGAAGAAGAATTAGTCTCTAACAGGCTCTTCCAATCTTGAAAAATATCAATACAATGATGTTTCTGTTCTAAAGGATTCCAGTCCTGAAGTAGTTTATTGACCTATATTTCAAAAATAAAAATATTCAAAAATCACGCTACATTTAATTATTTTATTTTTTGAAAAGATAGTAAGAAAATTCAGAACTAATGGACATAAAAATTATAATCTTCATAGATATAAAAAATATTTTTAATTCAACTGCAACCGTAACAATAAATAATTATATTCCCATTAAAAGTATGCCGATTCTTTTAAAATCATCAGTATCTTTCATGAAACATTCACTTTTCATTCATAAAATTCTATTTTCTTTACACTTAAAAAAAAAAAAAGTTGCACAATTTTGAATATTTTGCCAAACATTAAAACAGATTGGCAATATTTTAACTAAAATAGGGATTGAGATAAGGGAAAGAAAGCAAAATCATATCAATGACAAGCAAATCTGATTGAAATAGTATTATCTGAATAGTCACGTACTTCTCAAAAAATTTTAATAAATGTCTAAAAATTGAAAACCTCTAATGACTTTTAGCTAATAGCAAACATTATGATCGTAATGTAAGTATATTTTGAAAGGAAAACAATTTCAATGCATGTCTCTAATGTATGTTTAATCAGAAAACAAAACTTAGGATTTTCTAGCCAAGTGTTTTTATAGCTTATCTTAATGGTTATTATTAAAATCACTACTTTTCAAGGGGTCAACTTTTGTCCAAAGTATTCTTAAGCGAACAAAGGCTAAAGTTAAATGAATCTTTAAATAATTGAAGTGCAAATAGCTCAAATGTTGAGAAGTATTCATAAAAGTAGTTCCTCCTAGCTACCTGTTAGTTTGCTCTATAGATTTCAAAGTACTCACAGGCTATATGAGTAGGCTATAAATGTCGTCTTTTTTGCTTTATTTTTATTGATATTTCTTTTTACTTCCTGTACTTTCAACTGGATTCGTTTGTTGCTCTCTTATTGGTGTCTTCCTGCTACTTCTACTTCCACTTCACGCTGCCTTTATTCTCATTGGTTTACAGATAATTCTTAGGCTATATAAGCTTTGTTTTTTTTGTTCTGTCTGCTTCATTTGGATGTTTTGCATCTAGAAGCTCCCTGTCGCATTGAAAAAGGGATTCCAAGCAATCCCGAAACATATGTCTGCATTTTATTGCTCATTTGTGCTTTAAATTAAAGTGTAATTTTATTATTATTGTAGCTTTATGCTGATTAGATGCTAGAATTGAACCAGCATACTGATGCTTCTTATTCACACAGGTAAACTTTTACTTGGAAGAAGGACGGCTCATTGGGTATCATGGCATAAAAAATTCTTTTGCCCATGCCAAAACACACCTATGTGAAAAGAAGCATCACTATGCAGGTTCAATTCTAGCAGCTCGTTAGTGAAAAATTGTTTAAATTTTAAATCGTACTTGTAAGAACCAATTACAAAATCACTTACTAAAGGACCAACTATTGTGATGGCCAAATCACTCAAATTATACAACTTATATTCTTCATAATATTCTTCCTGCAAATCCTTAAATGTCCTTGCAGCAATTTCCAGTATTACATTGCTGTCATCAGAATCATCATTTGTATCCAAACTAAAACACACAAAAAGTTTCTTAAATTAATTTATGAATATTTTAAAAAAAGAAACAAGTTTGAAGTGGGTAATGCTAATGCCTTGAGTAAAAAGTTCATGCTTTTTAGTTTAGTTTAATTTTAGTCAACTTTATCAGATAAAGCAGGCAGAAAATTATATTTCAAATTGAACTAAGATAAATCTTAAAAACAGCTAGAATGTAAAAATATATTTTTCTGATTTAGAGTACAATGAACAACAATGCGCATATATCATGAGATTATCATCAAAAATATATTGTATAGGTACAGGATTGTTAATATGTATTATGAAAAATAAAATTGGATCATTTACTGAAGTGAAATATATGTCAAAAAACTTTTTTCAGAGAAAACACATTGAGGTTAATGCATTAATGTTCAACTTGATGTAAAGCACAAAATTTAGTAAAATATTCTTTTAAACTAAGGTACAGAGACAGAGGGGTGCTCGCTCTACCTCTGAGTGATGGTGCACCCACCACCCAAAAAAAGTATGGCCCCCCCAAATCTGCCAAAAAGTGGACCAAGCCCTCCCTCCAAATTCGAATGGCGCATTCTGTGCCGTGGGAGACCTGTCAAGGTTAAGAAGCTACCTAGTTAAGCTGCTATTCCAATCCCATCATAAGAGTTTGTGATAATCACTATCTTATGCAATACAGCACTAAGAATTTATAAAAGTTTGGAGCAAATATGGTTTTCCTGTGGGATATTCATACAACATGTATTGTTTCATTTAGTACTTGGGGGGGGGGGGGGCAAGGGAACTATAGCTCCTACCCCTATTGGGCCTAATCTTACAGCAGATAAAATTGAAATTTCAAAGTGTTGAAATACTGTATTACTTTTGTAAATTTGTTTTATACTACGTATATACTATATAAAGTGAGTATGTATATTTAATAGCAGATCCAGAGGGGAATATGGGAATTTCAGCCCCCCCCCCCTTCCTATCAAGTAAACTTACACCTGACAAAATTGAGATTTTAAAGACTTTTTATAACTGCAATACTTTTACGTTTTTGTTTTACATAATGTTAATATTTATAGTTACTATCTATACAGTGGCAAACTCAATGGGGATAAGGGAACCATAGCCCCTCCCCCCCCCCATTGTGGCCAAAACTATTTCTTTTTAAAGATACTGTAATAACACTGGCACATACTGCACATAAATTGGATGTACGTTGGACATACAACTCCTATAACTTGTTAGTGTTATCTTTTTGCATATCTTTCATTTGTGACGTATTGACTGTGTTATTTTGTCAATGATTCAGAGCCACGCAGTTATAAATAAGTCATAAAGCACACATAAAGAATTAAATATTTTATGAAGCAAATAACTAAAAAACGATCTTAGATGCACAACATGTGCCTGAAATTTAACAGAAATATTGCACACTTCATATAGGGAAAACTAAATAAACAAGCTTACCTTTCTATAATTTTGAGTACCTTTTCTAATGTTTTAATCTGTTTCCCTTCCTGAACAAGTACTTGTTCAAGACGTTTTTGCTCATGACCCAAGTTTATTATTCTATCTTCAGCAATTTGCTTTTGACGGTCGCAACGAATTATCTTTTGCTTCTCATCTTCCTCTAAAAGTTTCAAATTGTGTTCAAGTTCAGGCAAGGAAAAATGGTAGCCTTTACTGCTAGTTTTTTGTTCGACCTCCTCTTCTTCTTGGTCTGGTGGTTTACTATGCTTCTGATGAATTTGATGATAACCTAAAATTTGAAAGAAAATTAGAAAGTTCATACAAGGTGCTTAAATTAGTTATTAGAGGTAAAAAAAAGCTTTTGTTGCTGATTGTTATTAGGTTACTATTATTATTATCTTTAAACAAGAATTCATGTTTTAGTTGAACAAAAATACATTTCGTGCATGACAGAAAAGCTTACCCTTGAGCTCTTTGACCATTCATTCAATTGGGCTTTGAAACATTCAGGGGATACTTTTTTAGAACTTAAAAGTTAATTTTTTCCAACAATTCGAAAAATTCGTTTCTAGAAAACATGTATAAGTGTCACGCTTCTGGTTTTCAGAATGATCTCGGATCATCTCTTATGTGTCACCAATGTTTTTCAAGCTTCATCTTTTATTAATTTTTATAATTTGTTTCTTAACATAGAGATGGAAGTGTAATTTAAGTTATTCATTCAGATTTTTGAAACCAAAGAAATGGTCAGAGAAGTGGTGCAAAATTTGCATAATAAAATATTCTAAGAGGTCAAAATGTCTAAAAATTACTTATCTGATGAATTTGCAAATAATGGTAAATTCAATAATCTCTCTCTTTCTTACGTATATATATATATCAGGGATGCACAAACTTTTTTGGATGAAGGGCCAAAAAATTAGAAAGTATCAGGTTGGGGGCCAAAGTAACGTAATGTTTTATTCATAAAAATTTTCAGTTGTGTATTTCAGTTTTTATTTAGAGGTAATATGTACAAATTACATGTATTAATAATTACTGTACTCGTGAACAGATTATTAAATAAAAGTTTTTAAAAAATAATGTAAATGAATTCAAACAAAATGAGGTAGAAGATTTCTAAACAATTAATTGCACAACATTTATATATATCAATGAAGTGATTGGTCAAATGGCAAAAAAGAGGAATACTAAATTTTTTTACAAAAACGAGTGCAAATTATGAAAATGAAACAAATGGAAAATAAAAAGGTAATTTAAACTTAGAAAAACACAGCATTATTCTCTAAATTATAACTTTCTTTATAATTTAGTTAATTTTTCTTTGACATTTTATAATGTAAAATTCAAAATATATATTAAGAGTTAAAATAAGAAATTAATTAAAAGTGCAAATATAAATACAGAAGAAATAAACACACATATGTTAAATAGCAAAATCCAAATGCTGTGAGTCTGTACATCACTTTAAACCCTTGTGATTCAGAATTACTACTAGCATACTTGCCAACCTTGGAGGAAAAAAAAACAGGAGATTTTTTTCAATGACGACAATTAAACTGACTTATACAAAGATTTTTTTTTTAATGTTCATTACAGCAGTATTTGATAAAATTTTTTCATCAAATTTTTGATCGAAAAATTTTTTAGCAAAATTATTTTTTATGAGCAATAGGATGTTCTCTAGATTTTCATTTGACAGCACTGGACGAAACGTCATTTTTCAGTTATATATTCGATGAAAATAGGAAGAAATTTTATTCATCTATTTTGTAACAATATATAATGATTACCAAAAAGGAAAAAAAACCCTAAGAGCATGAAAAAAAAAATTAATTCTATGCAAAAAATATTTTAAAAACTAGATTATTAATAAGGATGCAATATTAATAGTTACAACTAACTAAATGATCACCAAAATTTTTAAAAAAGGCTAAAATATTTCATTGAAATTTCGAGAGGGTGTGGCAAAAGGAGATGTGCAAATCCTCTACTACAAAGGCTTAATCGTAAAAAATATTAAAAATAATGGTAAACCAAAAGCTATTGAAGAGATTGAATGAGATAGTACACAAGAGCTAGGGGCTTTTACCGAAGCGGATGCAATTGGATTTTTGAAAAAAATCGGGACTGACCCTTGAAAGCATATGAAAGACAAAATGCGGAAGTTTTACTGCTAATTTGTAAAAGTTTCGTAAAGCAAGTACAGGGTTCCCACCAAGAATATGGTGCAAAAAAAGTGACCATTTAAGAAAAAAAAGTTACCAAAAAAGTGATCAATTTTAAAAAAAAGTGACCAAATGAAAATAAACTTTGCATTACCACTAAAACATATGTAGAAAAAGGTTTATAGCTGTTTAAGCATAGAAAAAGATACCATTACATTTATTTTCTTCACATGCAAAAGTTCCATCTAGAGCTATACGAGCCTACTTTCGCCATTTTTATTCCAAATACAGATCTATACTCTTGCTATCTCTCTCTCTCTAAATTCTCATTTAGCTTTAGTTCTTGAATACTTCAAATGTACCGTTTTCAATGGTCAATACATATTCATCCACTCATTAAATAATTTACTCGTTCATGAATTTGTATACTTATTTATTTTGCACTCATTCCTTTATTTACTCATTCATTCTTTCACTCATTCAGTTATTCATTGATTCATTCATTCCTTGAAAAATATCCTTAAAAATCCAGGTCAACAAATTTCATTAAAAAATTGGCTTGTTTAAGTTCAGGTCGAACTTCATATCTGTACATGTTCTTTGGCCTAACATCTTTCCGATAAAGTTTGTTCCAAGCGAATCCGTCAGCTAGGTCAGGATTTATATAGGATTGAAATTTCCCCGTAGGTGATAATGTTAATTTTTTTGAACTGTTCAAAAATGAACAAAAATTGTTCAAATCTAAAAAAATATTTCACACCGAGAGCTTTTTCCAATAAGCTTGTCCATACGAACTTGGATCATATGCCCAGTATTTACGTAATGTGCTTTATTTTTGCCCATAGGCGCTAATGTTAAGATTTTTTGAACTATTAAAAATTAAACGAAATTTTTTTTCAAATGAAAAAGTAAAATATGGAAATGAGATGTTCTCGGCAAGATCTTTTGAATCGGCCAATTTCCTCAAGAGTTATTGGGGGAGGGGGGGGGGGGGGACCGACAGACATTTTCCCCCATTTCAAAACCCTACTTTCAAATTTTTCATTTGAAATTCCTTATTTAATTACTTCTTTGACTTTTCTTTATTTTTAATGATATTTTTACAATACATTAAGCCATCTTTCACATTTTTTTTTTTGGGAAAGTAGGCTAGAAACAGCAGAAAGTTCAATCCTTAACTAAACTTGCATAAATAAATATCACTATCATCTCAAATAAAAAATTTCTTTAAAAAATCAATGGTTTTTCATCAGACACAGAAAGAAAGCTGCCATACATATATATGCCAGTGGTGACTGATTATGCTAACAATTTACAGAATCAACATTATTTTTAATAATGTTTGATCACAAAAATAAAATTAATTATTGCTAATAAAAACATTTAAAATATCAAAGGAGCATGTGCTAAATATTTGATATAAATTAAAGGTATGTATATACAAGGAATATTATAATCCTTTATTAAAAAATTTAATTTAGGATATTCTTTGATGCCAAAATTTAAACACCAGAAATAAATACTTCAAATGCATGCTAGCGCAAGGCTCAAAAGAGAAAAAAAAGTTTAATATTTCAAAATTTGCTTTCATTGGGATTACTATAAAAATTAAGTTAATTTGAATATTATTTATATTTATGTCAAATTACATATTTTAGAGCAAATAAAAAATAAAAATCTTTAGATTGACAACTAAAGAAACAAATAAAATCAATTATAAGCATGAAAAACAGGAAAAGGGTAAATGCCCAGTTAAATCAAGCAAGGAAATCGCTAAATTAACTGCATTCTGTACAAGAAATGATTTTGATTATAATCCTTCGTCCAAAGCTAACTTAGAAAGTACAGATACCAAAAGTAAAATACTTGAAAAGTATACTTTAAGTGCTTACTTATCCTGTAGCAAAAAGTTTTTAACTCGCAAATCGTTCAAAAGTAAAACTGAAAATTATAAGATAGAATACACCTTGAAAAGCAAAAAGAAAATCAGAAAAGAAAATCAATACAGTAGGAATGCTCAAAAATTTTAAATGTTAATGTAAAAATTTCAGAAAAGAATGCTTCAAAAATTTAGAGAACTGTCGCCCCTGGTATATAAATGGCAGCACTCTGTAAGAGTTTCAATTTAATCAGTCTTAGATTTCTTTTTAAAAAACGTTGTGATTACGGAAGATTTTCTCTTCTGTAATTTTTTTAAAATTTCATGTGCCTCTTTGCTCTGTGCTCGATTTCATCAGCTTTTACAGATTTAGCACCCTCTATCATTGCCCGAGCAAGCTTTATTTTTGTAAAATCTTTATTTTTAATGCCCTGTTTTAACTTTTCATTTGCTTCAGAAAGTAGCTTTGTAGAAGGAAACTATTTTATTTGCAATTTTCCTGGTGTTTATAGGAAAAGTTTGGTGGTTATTTATCACTTTATGAGATACCCCAAAAAAGGTGATTTTAGGTGACTATTTGCTACAAAAAGTGACTTTAAGTGACCAATGGAAAAAAAAAAAGTGATTTTAGGTGAAAAAAGTGACTTGGTGGGAACCCTGCAAGTATTTACGCATGCTGCTTCAAAATTTTCTCATTTAAAGAAAGGAAAAAGTACCAAAATTACGTATATTCGCGGAACCGAAATTTTGACTTTTCAAAAATACCAAAAATACGTAATTTCGTCAAAATACAAGAAAATTACATAAAAACTACTTGGCGAATAATTACGATCCCGAGTGCCGTCCATTGAGCAAAAAATGATTGAAGCTTCATTCATTTATTTTAAAGCGAAAATTACAAAAAACGGGAGAAAATTGTGTTAAACGGGAGATTGGGAGACAGGCGCAAAAAACGGGAGTCTCCCGTTAAAAACAGTAGACTTGGCAAGTATGTACTAGTCAATTTGGCGGGTAGAATTGTTTTTTTAACTAACCATTTACAAAATCTTATTAGTTAAATTGGCATAGTAATATTAAATTTATACATTGCTACATGGACAATAAAAAAAAAGTGTAACTAATTCCTTTATCAAAAATCAACATATCATTATTTTGTTCCATGGCATATAGTTAAATTTTAATCTTTTAATCACTAGTTTTCCTGCAGATTAGAAATTGATCTTTGTGAATTAATGTAAAAAATCGTTATTTATTTATTCATTTCCTAAATTCATATCAACAATAAAATTTTCCTAAATATATATCAACAATAAAATTTTCCTAAGTATATATCAACAATAAAATTTTTAAATTTTGATTATAAATTACACTTTAACACTTTATAAAGTAAAATAATTATTCATATTGATATTATTAATTAATAAATTTTTATTCATTCATTTATTCATTACTACTACTCAATTTGGCTAGTAGAATTGTTCTTTTAACTAACCATTTACAAAATCTTATTAGTTAAATTGGCATAGTAATACACATACCTGTCAACATTTTGAGGAAAACATCCAGTAGATTGCGATACGCCACAATTTCACATGCATATCTCATTGGTTTTTTTTTGGGGGGGGGGGGGGGGGGAATGAGGAGTTTTAACAATCACTTAAATTACAACCACCCACAAGTTCCTAATGTGATATCTTTCCGAGGATAACTAACAAAATAATCACTCCTCGTAAGCTATGATTGATTTTATAATGTCTAAAGCCATAACTTTCTTGTGTAAATCCATTTGTCAAAGAAATTAAATAGGATAACGTTGTTGAACTGATTTCCCCCCCAAAAATGCCCTATTTATAGGGGATTACACCAAAATTTATGAAAACCAGAATATTTTAAATGCACACCAGGAGACCAGTAGAATAGGCGAAAATCCAGGAGTCTCCTGGAAAAACCAGTAGAGTTGGCAGGTATGAATACAGTACAGAACCTCTTATCTGGGAACCAGAAAACCGGGAATTTTTTCGTGAATTTCCCGCCATTTTTGAAAAGTTCTCGTTTTTTTGCCCATTTAGTAAAAATACGAATTTTTTTAAATGCCTTTAAAAATACGTATTTTTCCGTTACAAGTAACAAATTCAGTGTTTATAAGTCGAACAATTTAGTATAAAAACAATGTTTTTAGGGGACCCCCTTGCCTGAATTGCTCCCCTGCGTCAACTTACTTGCAGATGAAAATTTTTTTACTGCGATTTTTCGTAAGCTTTTTTTTTTACAATTATGTTTTCTTTCGTATTTTCTTTTTATTTTATTATATTAATTTTTTTTAATCAAATGTATTAGCGGGCCAATTTTGGCCTGCAGGCCATAGTTTGTGCATCCCTGATATATATATATAAACTACATTACTGAAACTATTCCAAGCTTTTTAGAAACATTTTAGGCATCACAATTATCTTTAAATGTTAAAAAATTAAGATTTAAAAAAAAAATTTTTTTTTTAATTACATTTTTAATTTCCCCTGGTAATTCTAGCATTATCCTAGATGGATAAGTAGGTGGTAAAAAAAGCTGTGAAATGTAAACTCAACTGGTATTTCCTATTCAATTAATTTTAGAATGATGCAAAAAGAAAAGATTGAAAATCTAAATTTTTTTTTATCTCTACAAAAGAACAAACAAACCTTGAAGTTATTAAAAATTAGTTACACCTATGAAGTTCAAAAAACAGCTCATAGCTTTCCCTTAAACGTCAGTTTTAATTTGCTAAGAGTAAAGCAATATTTTGACTGCAATATGTTAATGAGCAAACCAATTTTTTGCTAAAAAATAGTTAAACTACGGCTCATTATTTTAGTTTAATGTATTATTAGAAAATTGTACCTAATTGCCGTTTAAAATAAATGTTGAGAATTATGTAACTTGGAAAAAGAACAAATAAAAACACTAATTAGATCAATTTAAAAAAAAACAAAACAAAATTTACTATTATTACCTGCAACATGAAGTATAAGAACCACTAATGTATCATAACAGCTTATACAAAAACATTTTGTACAGAGACCAACCTTAATGCTCCCGCTCAATTATTTTTAATATAATACCATATTCATCCCCAGCAGTGAAAGTCACCACTGTACAGCATTGCTAAAATAGCAATCTCACCTGACAATATTCGCTGTTCAGGACCTGTCATGTCAATTACCTTCACACTGCTAAGAGTGCTAGTGTCTCCATGGTATCTTCTTGAGGATCCTTCTTGAACTACTTCATCAGCAGTGGTGTATACATATTTGACTTTCAGCTGACTTTCCTAAAATGCATGTTGTCCCATTATTATTTTTAAGCAGATTAAATATAATTATAATACCATTTTACGATAAGACAGATGTAATTGCAAACTCAATTATAATTGCTGCTGAGCTTGATTCAGTTTGAAAATAATGCCTAAGCTAATCTAACGTGGCAAACTAATACATTAATAAAAATTACATTTGAAAATATTCGAAAATAGCTGTATGATGGATTTAAAAAAAAATCATATAATTAGCAATGTGTTAATGGGATAATTAGTGATTTGGCTGAAAATCCAAACACTGAATATTCAACTATATTTTAAGCCAAATTGTATACATTTAGAGTCTGGATACCAACTAAAAAATTTTTGCTTTATATTTATTCATGGAATTGTTATTACTTGTATGCTAACACTTAATGGTCTGCTGTATTTTTTAAAAAATATTTTAAATATTTTGATGCCCTATATCAATAATAAAACAATACATTTATGTAATCATTCTACTACAAATAATGCACAAAATGTTAATCATAGATAATTCACACACACATACACAAAAAAGAAAAATACATCTAAAATAGGACTTTTTCAATACGAGGGAACTGGAGTACTTTGTTCATTTAATTGAGAAATAGGTATATATGCAATAAATTTTTTTAAAAAAGTTGTTTAAAGATGATTAATTCTTCAATAAATATATAACATTTCATATAAAATGCTTTAAAAAAAAAGCATCCAGAAAAAATTGGGTAAAGCGTCAAAACTAGCACTGCTTTTGCAATGTATTTATTTATTTATTTTCTGAATTTTTATTCACCCCTTGCTCATTTATGTTAACACTATGTTTCTGCCCAGTTTCATGGTCTCTACTTTTTATTACACATATATATTTTGCAATCAAGTATACATTGTAGCAATACATAAATTAATACATACTAATTACACATATTACTGTGCTAAATGACATCAGATACTGTAAAACCCTGAAAGTTACCCCTTCTCTTTTTCAAAACCAAACTGGCAAATTTCAGATTAAGAGGATTACAATCAATATTTTCGAAAAAAATTATCCCAAACAATTGTTTCTAGTATTAATTAAGAGTATCTACAGAAGATAAATACCAGGCATATACCAATAAAATTATTTTTGAAAACATCAATATAAAACAAGATTAAAAAAATAAACAAACAAAAAGTTGTCTTATAATTTCTATCAGTAATTGATTGCATCTTTTATTACAGAAAGGATTTAGCTCTTAAGTTAGCAGAAATCCCTATAATTTAAATTAAATACTATATCGAAACCCAAATTTGACATGCTTTAGACCAGCACTATGCTGTATTTTGGAACCTGACCAAAGATGACAGATTAATGAAAGCATCAATGCTGAGTACCTGAAATTTATTTTCTAGCATACAAATTACGATAAAATATATATAAAAAAAAAACAAAAAGAAATTGGACATATTTAATCTTCATCATAATAAAATAATACAAAGTCATCAGCCATTGGGGGGGGGGGGGGGGGTGTATATTCAGGATTATGGAATGATTTTTTGAAAGGGGGGATCAAAAAATCATTTGAATATATATATATATATAAAAAAGAAATTGGACATATTTAATCTTCATCATAATAAAATAATACAAAGTCATCAGTCATTGGGGGGGGGGGGGGGGGTGTATATTCAGAATTATGGAATGATTTTTTTGAAAGGGGGGTTACATCCGATGGAGGGGTTACTTTCGGGATCTGACGGTATATTACTACGCAATTGAAGTGCAATGGTAGTGGAATTACACATAAAAAGAATAAAATCATTGAAAGCATGTTTTTGTTTTAGCTAAAAGAGTAAAAACATTCAAGCCCATCATTTTAAAATTGATGAAGGGCGAGCAAGGGTATATTTTCAATGCCTATTATAGGTAAAAAACAAAATATATAAAAACATGTATAAATTCAATGCATTTCAAAAAGTCAGAGGGGTCAAATGACCAATCAATTGCCCAAATGACAGGCGTGAAATTAAGACTACATGTGCCCTCCACAGAAAGTAGAGAATCAAGTAGTTTTCATTTGAAAAATGAGTAGGGACAAAATTTTTAAAAAACAGAAATACTATGGCAGTTTAACATGGAATCGCATTACAACCTTAATATATTCAATAAGCAATACATTAAAAACAAATTTGAAATAAATATATAAATAAAATAAATAAATAAAGAAAAAAAAATCAACAGTGAAGCACAGCAAATTTCTTTGCTGTAAAATTTGTATGGATCTGTCTGTCTAGACATCTTTGGACAATCAGCTCTTAGGGAGCTTGACATGTACCTTGCCATTGTATTAGGAATAATCTGAGAAAGCTGTTTTGTCAGATCTCATTCTTCAAGAGTTTTAGGTAGCTTGAGATAGTACTTGGAAACTATACCATTAATATCAAAGCATCCAATGGCAATGCTTAGCGTGTTCAGCGAGCAGGGGCTAAGCCCTCTAGTCTTAAAACTTTAACAGCCAGTTGCCATATTTGATCTTTCACGGGACTGCATTCTAACTTTAGTTAATGCAACCAAAAGCTAAGACTGCTTGCTTCAGTTAAGAAAGAAATGTGGACATTTAATGAATTGAGATCAGACAAACATTTAAAGGTATTTCACATTTGGAAAAAATGATGGCAAAAGAAAAAGTAAAGCTCATCATGTTCTATGATAGATAGATTTGAAAAAAAAAAAAGAAGTACCTCAGAATTTTTTTTCCATTGTCTTTGATGTTTTCTCTGAGCTTGCGTAGTTTGCTCACTATCAGCAACACTAGCACCAGGATCAATTGCACGTGTCATTGTTGGTTGTTCTGGTCCATATAAACCAATTGCTCCTTTGCCTTTTCTCAGCTTGGCTTCAATAGGAGTTGTGATTCCTTGAAGAGTTTTGCCCAAGCCCTTTCCTGGTTCATAACCCATCTAAAAGACAAGTGAACAAAATAATTTATTGAATGAACTATTTAGAAGTCAGCAAAATGAGAAAGTATGCCATTATTAAGCCACAAATAAAAGAAACACAAATCAAGCATATAATGAAATTGAAAGTGAACAATTTCAAAACAATTTTTGTTGTGCTGTCCCTGGTTTCAAAAACTATCATACAAAGACCAATATTTAACTTTTTTTTTCCATTTACCCATATTAAACTAATATTAAAATGTAATGCTTTTACACCTGTAAAAAAATGAAAATTCAACTTAAACCTACATATTCTGTTTTGTTTCGTTTCCTTGTATTTAATAATAATAAAAAAATGTGATGACTTTTTGCAATTTTTTCAGAAAAATTTGTAAGGGAAGCGGTTAAGTTGATGCTGATTCACTCATCAGACAAGTAACATACTAAAGTGATAGTGTAAAATTATTTTTCTAATAGTAAACATGCCACCAATCACAATCAATAGCAATGTTAACTGGTATAGTTCTATAATTATGGTATTATATCAAAATTAAAAATACATATTAGTTATTGCATAATTGATATTTCTCATGATGATGAACAAATTTACATTGACTATATAGCATGTAAATGTTAAATAAAATGTAGCACAAACGGCATAAAGGATGCAGATATTTATGCACCTAATTTTCGTTTTAAGTGAAGTGATAATTATGAAAACTTTGATGTATTAATATTTTTAGCATAAATAGAAGCCAATTTGAACTGAATAAGTTGAGGTAAAATAAGTAATTAACTTCTTAACATTATGGTTTATATAATATTGTAGGTAAATAAACAAAGTTTTAAAATAGTTTGCATGAAAGTATTTGTGATATATCTTAAATATCTGATATTTTAATATTTATATAAATATTTTCCAATGCTGTCTGTTGGGCACAATAATAGAGATTGGCTACAATCATGTGAAAATCTTTTTGCATCTGCTTTCATTTTACGAAATTTCTTGCTATTTTTTTAATAATTTACAACGTAAAGCATATTGAGAAAAAATACAAATCAATTTTTCAGTATAAGTATGTATTTTGGTCATAAGTTGACTCGCATCTTCCAAAAGGGAGAAACAATTTTTTCAAATAATATCCATTTATGCAACAAACACAAGCTCTGCTCTTACATGTTTATTAAACATTTAAAACTATGAGAAGGATGAGGAGAAGGAAGCAACTTACCTGAAGTAAAAGTTTTTGACCAATACCTTTGGTGTGTTTCTCCCAGCTGCCAAATTCACTACTATAATAAACAATTCGAATAAAAATTAAAATGTATAAGATTTTAAATATCTTGAATGTTCTGGTCAATTTTAAAGTAAACAAAACTCTGGTTAAAGTAAAAATAAACATAATTCTGGAAATAGTTATAGTAGAAAATAGCTAAATACAGTAACATTTTTTGTTATATGCACATGTACATAATCCATAATTACCTTCTTCTATTATTATGAATGAGTATATAATTTTTCAAAAAATAAATTATCTTTGAAAAATAAATAGATGAATTGTATATTAACAACTAGTACAGACCTAATAACTAAGGTCTAATAATGTTTAGGCTGAAATGAATATGAAAACTTCTAAATCTCTACACAATATCAGTGACCAAGAACTACCCCAGAAAACTGGGGTATAAATGAGTATGCATACCTATATAACCAATGTATTTAAAAATGAACAAGATATATGCACTGGAAAAGTATAGACTATTTGTAATATAAAACAGCATCAACAAGAATTTTTTTTGTCTTGAATATAGCACTGGTATTGATCTTTAAAAAAAAGCATACATTTTGGAGACAATCTTTTTTCAAGATGTTTTTGTAATAGCAAATAAAATATTTTTTTCTCCAAATTTGCTGCGAATCTATATATTTTTTACATTCTACGTAAGAAAATAGAATAGTTAAGGAGTGTTTGGCATATTTCAATTGTTTTGTTATACCGGTTTATAAAATTAAAAAATGCGTGATCATTAATTACTACGGAACAGAGTGACCAGGAATTACGCCGTATGACCTTAATTCAAAAAATTCAAATAAAATCAAATTTCAAAATATTTTCATTATGAGAAACTGTCAGTGAGTTTTTAGCATGAATTCATTATTGATGTAATTACCACTTTAGTAATAAACTACACAATTTCCTATTTTTTCCCATTCTCCCATTGATTTTCTCCCCCTTTTCAAATAGTATTATATTGGAAAAAAGCTATTAAATACAAGTAGTAAATATTTTAAGACTTATGAAAATAAAATAAAAACATTTTTTTTAACAAATGCTTTCAGCTTTAAAATTGAATGAAATTACAAAGGTAAAACTAAGATAATATGTGGGAAAATAAAATCCCTATAAATGCTTCAAAAATATCATAAAATACAAATAATTCCATGATTTTCCAGCTCTGTCCAAATTGTGTTAATACAGATTGTGCCCCCCCCCCCTTTGTGTTTTTCACTGTCATTCACATTAAGTTTTTTTTACATAAAACAACACAACATATGAAACATTACATAAGTTTTGTCTTATGATGAATAAATTTTTTAAAGGTTAAAACAATTTTTTGTTTTAAGCTGGCTTCACAGCATCTATTGCATTGTTAAATGTTTATAAATTAGCTAAAATACTTAGCAAAAAAGGAAATAAAATCAATTTGGCTCATTCAAAAGAAATATTCAACGAAAATCAAATACAAAAAAAAAAGGAAAAAAGTACATACTTCGTGGCATTTTTTCGTGCGCTTCTTAGACCAGCTATTTGGTATGCATTGCGATTCCCGCTAAAACCACTTTTCTGATTTGTGAAGCTCTTTTTAGGTACAGCTTTAACTTTAGGAGCTTCATCTTCATCACTTGATCCCTAAAATTTATCCAAGGAAAATAAATCAATTTTGAATGAGTCACAAATTTTCTAAAATTGAAATAGAATGCAGCAAGTTGAGACAATAACCATAAGATACCTTATACAATAAAAGTAGTATAACTAACATTTGAGCAGATAAAATTTTACTATTTGTGTTTACCTCATTATTATAAAAAAAAGTTTATTGATTTGTACCTGATATTAACAACACAATTTAGAAACCAAAAATTACTGCAGATATGTAATGTGCAAGTGCATGAATAATATATAAATTACAACTGCAGATCTATAAAGGCCCGCCTTAAATGGGAATGCACCACATGTTAGTGCAATTCAAAATGGCCAGCAAATTCAGCCTCAAAAATGTTTCTAATTTTTTCCAAACGTTAAAATGTTTTTTGACATCACATAGGATATTCTTCTGAGCTCTCTTCTCTAGCTATGACACTTATTTTCTTCCCTCAAGACGAAGCCTCCCTCCCCAATTCAACAAGAAAGCTTTTCAACTTTATCGGAGTTTTTGTGCAGTTCAAAGAGGTTCAAAGAGTAGGGGGTTAACCGTCGGTGAATAACCCTTCACTGACCTCCCATGGTCGCAATTCTTTTGGTCACCATGGTCGTTAATGTTTTCCCTAGGGGTGTTGAGATAGTCGACAAATCAGATTGATTCTCATGTTTATCAAGAGCAGATTAAAAAAAATAAAATCGGTTCGGCGAACATTTTGTGAGGTCGTGCAGTGGCATATCAACACATTGTACTACCTAGAGTCAACATTGCTGGTGTGTCTGTGAATTAGCAATGTAACGAATATTCGGCCACTATTCGATATTCGGCTAGGCCGAATACTCGGTAAGATCAAATTCGGCCTGGCAGAATAGTTCTGCTACAGTAAAAATGTAAAAAAATAGAGAAATTCGTAGATTTTAAAGATTTGAAACTGTATTATAGTTCTTGCAAAAGAATATACTGTGAGGAGTATATAGTTTTAATAAATAAAAATAATTTAGAAAAACTTTTTTTAAACATTGTTTTTTAGGTTTGACTACACAAAAACAGGTTTTTAAAATTATAATATTGTATTTTATACTTTGTATTTGCTCCCAAAAGCTGGCAAACTTAATTATGAGGGAGAATATGAGACTTGTATTTTGTTATTATTAATAAAGTGGAAGTCGAACTTTGTTTGGGTAGACTGATTTATTGTGAATATTGGGTAAGAGAGAAATGTGAAGGCCTGGAACATATCATGAATATTAAAATAGCATAAGTTATTGTGGTTTCTGAAAATAAAAATATATTCCACTTAAACGCATTAAACTTTAATGTATGTTTTGATAATAGTTATTTAAAAAAAAACTCCATAAAATAAAAATACTAACTCCCAATAACTTTTAAAATATCTGCATAGAACTATTTTGAGCAAGGTAAGCAATAGTATTTCCTTAAGCAATAGTATTTCCTTAAGTACCCCTAGGTAGTATTCCCTAGTTCAGTAAGCAATAGTATTTCCTTAATTTGAATTAAATAATTGGTAAAATAATGCCAATACTTAACATTAAAACCTGTTGTTTCTATTCCACTTGCGGTGGGTGAAATTCTCAGTTTTATTACGTTCAAAACAATACAGAAAAGACATTAATTTTAGATACTTTTATATTCTTAACAAACAGAATAAAGTCACACGTCATAGATTAATGTGCGGAATTGGTGTTTAACTTTAAATACTTTCCATTACAACGATTTTCTAGAATTTTTAATATTCGGCCTAAGCCATTGGCCGAATATTTGGCTTTGGCCTAGTGGAATTGGCTGAATATTCGGCTTCGGCCTGGAAGGAATGGCCGAATATTCTGTATTCGGCCAAATCACTATTCGTTACATCCCTACTGTCAATATCCAAACAGGTGCGTGGTCTTACAGGAAAACTGATGCCTTCTTCCTTTATCAAGGTAATTTGAAGCTCACGAGTAAAACCAAGGTCTTATATTTCAACAGGTTTTCTACATCCCAATGAATAACATTGGCATTTTTTAATTAACATTATTAATTTTTTATTTCTTCTTGGAAAATTTGCCTATTTATACCAGAATTGGGAAAATGCATTTTCAAACATTTCTTTTAAATAAAAAGAAATGTTGGGTTAGAATTGCAACTGGTTAGAATTGCCAGTAAAAATATGCCAGCCGGGATGGATCGCGGCTTCGCTACCACGCTAACTAAAGATTCAACTTAAAAGATCTACGTCTTTTCCAGCCCCGTTTGCAGTCATTTAAAGAGCATAAACATTATTTTAGTCCTTTTCATGTGTGTGAAAAGGTTTGTAGAGTGTTTATTAAGTGAAAGATCAGAAAAAGAAAAGAACAAAGTAAATAAATAATAACATATATCTTATAAGGACTTAGATCCTAGTAAGAATGTTTACACTATACAAAAATACAAAAGACGGAAATAGTCAAATATTGTCACTATTTTTTTTCCCAAAAAATTTCAATGTCCTCTAAATACAAACCTTGCAGAGCAGTCTCCCCTCTATTTGAAAATTTTAATTATAGCCCCAGCAAGATATTTATTCATCATTTTGAGCAACAGGCAGCATATATCTTTCCTCTTCATACATTCACTTTCAAAAGACAAAATTTAACATCTAAAATTGTTTTATGCACCTTTTCAAAAAATTAAGGAACTAGATATTAAAGATGCACCAGAACAGATATAGCAAAATCACCGCTTAAATTCTAGTCTAAGAGGGCATATATTAAAACAACATTTTAAAATCGCACAAATGAATTTAAACAGAAGTTATCAAGAAGTTGAAAAGTACTATCTCAAAAACAACACTATAAAGAATCTAACTGTTGTTCTTTCATTCTGAGTGTCATAACAACCTTTTCCAAGAGGCTCAGCAATAAAATCCTGCCTCATTTCATTATTATTTATTAATAAAATCTTAATTATTCAAAACACTATGTTGAGATATTCATATCCTCTTTTATGAAATTACTACTTACATGGAAAATGGAGTTCCAAATTTAAATGCAGGTAACTATGTATATAGCTAGTAGACATACTAATTTATTCCCATTTTGATATTGCTACCACCTTTACCTTTGAGAAAGCATTTTCATAACAAGGAATAACATATGTAATTATGCATGATCTGAAAATTGAAGCATTCCTGATAACTAAACGCAGTCTGCCTCAGTTACTTTGGATAATCAAGGTTCTACTGTATTTATTATGTTTTTGATCAGAATTTTTATTTATAGACATTTGGTGCAAAATAAGTAATTAACATTTTGAGGAAACTTAACAGCAGGTGTGATATAGGAGAGAACATTTTATAATTCACTAAGATAGCTTTCTAACAAAAAGTAATACAAGATTTTCGAACAGCCTTATGTACAAAATAATAAAGGAACTTTGTGCACAAGTAAACTGCAAAAAATAATTGGGCATAATTAAAGCACAAATGAGCTTTAAAATGCAGAAAAGGATTCCAAGAAATCCCAAAATATATGTCTGCATTTTAATACTCATTTGTGCTTTAATTACGTGCAATTATTTTTTAGTCTTATTTACCTCTAATTTTATCAATAATGACTAAAATTAACAAAACTAAAAATGTTTTAATAAAAAATATGACAAAAAAGTTAGCTGAAATATAAAGTAGCATATACTTGTTTAATAAAATGTTCAACATTGTGCAGTATATATATATACATATAAAACAACAAAAATATAATAAAAAGAGAAAACAGCAATAAGAATTGCAGACATGTTTAAAGGTTACAAAGGAACCCATTTTCAAAGCAAAAGAAATGAGTTTAAGTATGAAAAGACATTAACAAGCCAAACGGGCATCTTCCTCTCTATTACCTCATTCACTTTTTTTTTATTTCCCTGTAACTCCAAAACATAAGCCTGAAGTTTTTTGTTGTTTTATATGTAACATTTTTTAAATTTTAGTACATATTTTGTTTCAAAATATAACTTTATGAAATGAACATAACTCGACTAGACAAAATATTTGATGCTAATCAAATTAAAAATAAAAAAATAAGATCAAACTTGCCTCATTTTCATTTGATTCCTTCTTTTCTGGTTTTTCACCAACAGTCCTAACTCCACCACTAATGAAGTTAATTTGGGATGAGAAACTGGAAGCTCCTTTTCTACCAAAACCTGGTCTTTCTTCTTCACCTTCACTCTCATCACTTGCAAACACACCTAAATAAAAATTTAAAATCTTAAAGCATGCACTTCATCTTAGCTTTGCTGTAGCAAACTCTCAAGGACTAGACTTGGGCGATGATGAAAATTTTAAAATCGATTTATCAGCCGTCTAATATTGCGATATAGTGATATCTTATATTACAATGGTAACATTAATAATTTTGTTTTGACCTAAATCTAATTTGAAAAGTTTATAGCATTTATTTAAGTAAAAATTACAAAATTATTGAAATAAGTTTGTTTACGTGTTAAGCAATTCTTCTTCATTAGGTAATATAAACAGAAGAAAAACAAGGGGAAGGGGTCTTATTTTTTATGTAAAATATTTAATTTATTGCTAAAATTTACACATATAACAGAAAGTGGTATTAGATTACAAAATTTCATGTCAGAAAAAAAAACGTATTAGAATAAACTTTTCTACTTTAATAAACAATTCTACTTCATTTTATTACTGTGTGCACAAAATTATTCAGGGAGAATAAAAGTAATATAAAATAATTATAAATTTTCAATAAAGCACAATGAAAAACAATCTCAGAGCCCGGTAGTAGAAATTGCGCCACATGGCAGCGAGAGCTGCGGATTTATCTTAAAGCTTGCAGATTAATTAGCCACCTTACAAAAATTTTTTTACTACTAGATAGTTTTTTACTATTACGACACTTAGTTAAGTAGGGTTATTAATGATTCCGATAAATGTTTATCCTGTTTTTACTAACTTATATAATAAATCATTTTCAATTATTAAACTGTGTTGTATTGGCTTTACTTCATTTTATCTTACTTGCATTAATTGCATGTAAATTTTAGATTTTATAATAAATAATTAAAATATTTATTTATTGTTTGCCTGCATTACTGCTGTATGTGAACTATTTTAAAATGCATAGTTTGCTATTTTTTATGATTGTAAATTTGGTGCCGCAGGTAGATTTTGACTTTTGAAACTCGAGCTGCAGATTGATATAGAAAATTCTGCAACTAGGTCTCAAGATAAAACCAGAAAACTGATAAAAATTGAAAATAGTTTTTTTAGGCGTAGTTAAGTATTTTTTTCCCTATAAAAAGGTAATTATTTTTTACTTAAGCTCTTAAAAATTCCGTTTTCCAAGTTGCATTCTCTTAAAAAAAAAACTTGCTGTATTTGTCAATTTGCTTCTCTGTGGTCATAAATGGCGCACAGCATTTTTGCAATTTGTACAAATGTCAGGTGTTTTGTTTTGTCTTCTCTGCTAATATTTTACAGATGTAGCACTATTTCCTTTTTTATGCAATTGCAGGTGGTTAGTGAAATGGTAAACTACCATGTGGGTATGGTTTATTTTTGCTGAATTGTAATTTGGAGCGTTTTATTAAAATGTATGAATAAGTTATTTTTTTGTTTTTTAAAAATATATCAATACATGGATTTACTTATACAGTTTAGGACCCCAAATTCGGAGTCCCAAAATCCAGAAGACCGAAAATCGGGAACTTTAAAAAAAAAAATCGGCAGTTGGAAAAAAAAGCATTTGTTTTTTAAAAAAAAAAAAAAAAAAAAAAAATCGGGAAATATTTTGCACCTTTTTTTTTTTTTTTTGAAAAAGAAGGAAAATAAAATGTAATGAACATGTTGAAGATCGCAGATGTGCAGTTTTCAAAAAAGTTATTTCGCGATTTTCTGAAAAGGGTTCATTTTTGCAATTAGAGTTTTTATTAATTGTTGCTTTAATTCTGAGTAAATATCATTAACTTTTTATTTTTTTGTAGTTTCATTATATTTATTTTTGTAAAATGAGCTCTAAATTTCGGGAGATACAGAACGTTCGCGAAATTGAAATTCGGCGTTTCGCGCATTTTCCCGATAGGCCGATTTTTTACTGCAATTAAAAGTCTTTAGTATGTGGCTAGAGCATATAAAATCCTATCAGAATTTGACGGAATTCTTTTCTTTTATTGCTTAATCAAAGAGGTTAAAATAATATCAGAAAAAGTCTAGATTTTTCGATGTTTTGCCTCGAATGTAAGCAGACTCCAACTTCGTTTTTTGTGCTAAATTTCGCGACTTATAGGCGAGTATATGCGATAATAAAAAGTGCTATACAAGAGCAAAATGCTAATAAAAACCTCCAGAGCAAATTATATGTGCTATGATGCTGCTTACAAAATTTTTAGAATAAGGACCCAACATCCGGAAAATTCCGAAATCCGAAATGATCACGGCCCCGAGCGTCCTGGATTTGAGGTCCCATACTGTATTACCTTCTCAAGAAAAAAAAAAAAGGTATCTTATTTGCCTACCATTTAAGAAAACAGAGCAATTTGAAGTAAAAATGCGCATATTAGCGTCGATGTTTACGTAAATCCGCCATTTTTGGTTCTGTAAGTCCGCCATTTCGAGTCGGGTTCCGAAATTCGGCAAATTTCGAAATCCGACCTAGCACCAGTCCCGAGCATGGCGAATTTGGTGTTCAGTACTGCAATAAGATGGGAAAGTGAAAGCACATGTTTTTGAACCTAGCAGTGTACTTCTTGGAAATTTTTAAGGGGAGAAAAAAGTGGCGACGAGAGTGGCGATTGTTGGGAAATATTTTAGTCGCCATTTCTTTTCATCTAGTTGGCGAGTGGCGACCGCTTATTTTGCCCTCTATCAAATGACCGTTAAAAACGAGAAGCAAAAGCAAGCAGCCAACCCAATATAAACAATGTTAGATATTAAAAAAAAAATCAGCATGCAAATTCTACTTCTACAGAAGCAGCAAAGTTTTAATGCTTACGATACAAGAGAATCCAGTGCTTATAGAATATAGCAGTGGTTCTCAATCTTTTTTTTTGTGTACCCCCATTTTTCTTGCAACCATTTGCGTACCACTGCGAATATAACTTTATTATATACAATAGAATACTAATATATTATAGAAAAATACTAGGTCAACTCTAGATCATGTAATTTACACCAATTTTGATGGTAATTAAGGGAGAGAAAAGCGTTCATTAAAATAAAGCTGCATTTATATAAAATAAAATATATGAAATATATAAAACATATTTTTAATACATACTTCCAAAACACATTAGAAATAAGTTTTTAAGTACAAAATACATGTAAAAAGAAAATGAAAAACAAAATTAATGAGACGGTTGTTGCTGCATGGCAGATACAAGCTAGGTGATATCTGATTCAGTAGAAGTTTGTTTTAACCTCAAATTTGGGTCGACATTTTCCTTGTATACTTATATTTTTAATAAATATTGCATGGGAAAAAGAAAGACACGAATGGATTTCTTATTGAATAATACTCAGAATAGTCTCTTCTTTTTTTTGGCCTGCACGCATACCATCTTGAGAGGCTTCGCCTACTATTAGTGGTACGGGTACGACAGTTTGGGAACCGTTGGAATATAGAAAGTAAGAAGTGTTTCATGCTTTGATTCATATAATCTTCCTATTAGTTTTCGCATGACGATATAGTATCAGAGGTTGGAACACTTCACTGCTGTTGATAAAATCACTCATGCTGAGTTGTTGATGTTCCATTCATTGCAATGTTTAAGTTGAGATTGAAATTCCAATTCCATTCGAGCAGTGGTTACTTACACTATGGCTCATGAAAAATTACCTTAAAGTCGCAGAATGGATGAAATTTTTAACACTAAGTTTTCAAAAGAATGCAAATTTATTTTTAAAAAATTGTTCTAATAAATACAGATTTACTTCATTGTTTGTGGTATTTTAATAAAAACATTTTTAAATTGATACAAATATAACACAAACAAATTTTTTTGAGAAAAAATATTGGTTCTATAAATGTGAAACTTCTGGAAAATTATAGATACTTTTGAATAATAACCAATGAGATAGACTATTAATCATATTTGAATCCGTTTTGTCTTTGGGAGAGGTCAAATTTAGATACTATCAGTATTTATGAATTTTTGCTTGGTTTGTGTATGTACATACATAGGATCGCTTATTGTTTAATTGTTTAAAAAAAAGGGGGGCGGGAGAAGGGGTTTCCCAATGGAAAAGTTTGAAGACCACTACATTATCGGTCATAGTTGAAGTTGGATTGCCGATGTTAGAGTTACTTTTTTATTTTGATTAGCATTGAGGTGCACCAAATCAAATTCATTGCCATATTTTTGATTAAGATCTAAATTCTGAAATATCATTAAAAGTTAAACATATAAATCAAATTGGCGATGCTGGCTTTAAATCAATACCTTGCTCAATATAAAGCCCAGTCCTACTCTTAACTATAATCTGATGGCCATTAATTCTAAAATGATAGATTTTTTTTACATCATAAAGCACAACTAAGATACTTTTTAAAGTTAACACTTTGTTTATCTCTAAAAATAATGCATGTCTCAGTTTCAATGATGCAACCTTTTGTGCAAAGAATAAAAAAAGGCCCATAATATACATTAAAATTTCAATTATTTCAACAAAAAAAAAAAAGAAGGGATAAAAAAAAGCTACAAGATAATTTTTTTTGAATTTATGAATAACAATTAAAATACTATACCATATATTTGTTGATTCTTGGTTAGCTGGTGTCTAACTCGATTAGG
Source organism: Octonoba sinensis (assembly GCA_038502835.1). Taxonomy (NCBI): domain Eukaryota; kingdom Metazoa; phylum Arthropoda; class Arachnida; order Araneae; family Uloboridae; genus Octonoba; species Octonoba sinensis. The sequence continues at coordinate 102,621,813 of CM076602.1, read as the reverse complement.
ATTAAATTCATTTTCAAGATCCCAATCAGTAACTTCAAACTTCTCAATCCCATCAGTCATATTTGTATCTAAAATTAAATTTAAAGAAAAATATTAAAAAGTTCTTATACACATAAAGCATTATATCATGATGAAGCAATATGATAAGATATGATTTATGGTTGAGGCTCTGATTTTTTTATACCTACTTACTTCTAGCTTAAAAGAGAGAAGATCACAAAGAAAACTAGATTGTTACTGTTACATTTTCACATAATCACACACATTTATACATACAGTAAAAGCTCGATTACATGGAAAGCACAATAAATGTCAAATTAGATATTTGAATTTTCTAGATGGTTAAGCACATGAAAATTTGTCATGTATTCAAACCCTGAGTATCGCATGGACATGCGCCCTGGGCAGGAAATTTTCTCATAAAATCCTATTTAAAAAAATAATATGAAATAACCGGTTGAACTAATAATAACCACTGGCCCGGTAGCAGAAATTGCGCATCACGGCAGCGAGCGCAGCAGATTTATCTTGAAGCTTGCAGATTGATTAGCCACCTTACAAAAAAAAGTTTGTCAATTTATTTATAAATTGAATAATTATAATATTTATTGTCTGCAAGTATTATTGTTATGGGGTCAACTACTTTTAAAAGGCATAGTTTGCTATTTTTTATGATTGTAAATTTGGTTCCACATCATTTGGTGCCACAGATAAATTTTGAGTTGTGAACTTGTGCTGCAGATTGATACAGAAAATTCTGGCGCTGGGCCAACTGGTAATTTTTCATAGCAGGTTATTCTTAATAATAATAAATTTCACATTGACCTTCACACACACATGTGCATTATACATATATATTTACATAAAGTAAGTTTCCATTCCATAAAGTTACCATTCAAACAAGACAGGAAAAATTGAAAGTGAATTGAAGTGGCATGAAAACTTGCAAGTCGGGTCCTGCATGTATTGAATGTAATTAAGTTACTGGAAATGAAAAAGCAAAATTTTAGTGTTACGCTTCAGCAAGCAAAATTCGCTATTGCAAAAAAAAAAAAAAAAAACCAACAAAAATTGCTATCTTGAAAATTATAACTCCGGATCACAAAAGCAAACCTTAAGCACGATTGAGCAAATTATCCATTTCAGATCTTATTACAGGTTTATCCACTATGTTTCTTTTCAAAATGTTAATTTCCAATAACTTCCTGCCTTAACTCTAGATCCTTCTTCGAAGAGCTGTATTATGCTAGACGGCTTCCAATTCGCCCTTTAACAGAGTTATACGAAGAATTGAAGATGTTTAAGATAACATCCACTGGTTTCTCTGCCCATTTTATCAATAGTTTTGAAAAAAAAAAACAGGTCCTAAAGCCTTAGTTGCTTCAACTTTTAAAGATAATAGCAATAATAAATAAATAAAACTCCTTGGAGAACACAAAAAGTTTCATATTAAGAAAGGCAATAAGAATTCTCGAACGAACATTACGATATACCAAAATCAAATCATTTACTTGATTAGCCTCATTTAAAATACTATTAACATAAAAAGGAAAGGAAAAACATCAAACACGAAAAGCGAAGACGAACAGACTAATAACAAACTAAAAAATCATTGTTTAATCAAATAAGAAAAATCAATTTAACATTTTACGTACTTAATTGTGATTAATAGTAACAACACAATTAAAACGCTGCAGCCATTTATACATTACATTACACTACATTCAAAGTACTTGAGCATTTAAAGTGAGCAAGAGTTATCGCTTCAACGTCGCTCTTCTTCTAAGCAAAGCAACGAGGTATATGTGATTTACCTTAATTAACACTTGTACAGTTGGGAATCCGATAAAAAAGTTTTTAAATAAATTAGAGAACATTATACATTATTACAGCTATGATTAAAGGATCTGCTGTGGAACTTTGCACCCTTTAGATATCAATTGAAGGGTCCACTGCAAAAAAAGTCACATACTACTTGATGAACTTTGCTTTATGTTTTATTATAAATTGTGTATTATAAATGAATTAATGAATATAAATTATGTATTATAAATTTGAATTTGGGTGTTACCGGAAAATAGGCTCGTATATTTAAAATTAACATTTATGTTATAAAATAATTGAATAAAACATAAAGCAAATTTCAAAAAGTTATGTTACTTAGGTCGTTTTTCCAGTGGACCATTCAATTATTTTATCGCTGACACCGACTACTCCGAAAGCCATTTGTTCCATCGAACTTGGCTCTTTTATCACATTTATGTTTTGATGGGATTATTATTACTGGGGGGTACCCATCTGAACTTAATCCGGAATGCACGTTGCACATGAACTATACAGATTCGGTCTTTGCAAACTGCATAGCACAAAAAGATGTCTGTTCACTAATTGTCATTTTTTCTACTCTAGCGCTTTCTGGTGCTAGCGCACATGTTTTCTAGCGCTTGCGCTAAAGGTCTAGACTAGCGGTCGCCACTCGCCATATTTGATGGAAAAGGTTCCTAAAAATGCATAATTTTAAAATGGCTAGATCAAGGAGAAGAAACGTATTTAAAGAATAAAAGAGTGCTCTCGGTAGTTTTCCCATATCGTTAACTTACAAAAAGGTTTAAGGCAAACTTTATATGTAAGTTTCATTCATCCAGACAAATACTGATCCAACATTATGGCATAAAAAAATGACCAATTGTTTACTTGTCTTCCTAGTTTTGTCAAACAGTAATTGAAACACTTTATTATTTCAGCAAGAGTATTTCATTTTTTCTATCGATACGAATTGTGTTAACTATTTATTTATTTTGTGAACTCAATTTGCACCAAAAATTAGACGTGGGCTAGAGAAATGAGAAATGTTCAGAAAACATTAAAATATTTATTCAAAAAAAAAAAAAATAATAATTAAAAAAAAAAAAAATAAAAAGGTTTATTTCACTCTGTACAGAATCATTTTGATATGGTTTATAATTAATGATGTGTACGGACTTATTTCATTTTTTATCTGACCCAAAAACATTTCTTGGACTGTCTTTGGTGGAAATAATTTTTTTTAGTGATGGCTGCCGTGTCATTTTGATCGATGACATCTTGGTGAACGAAATACATCGCAACGTGATTCAGTCGCTTTTGTGTCATTGTTGAGCGCAAATACGACTTCAGCAGCCTCGCAACTGAATGCTGGAGACACCAGCAGAAGTCTTACCAGAGTGTCTATATTACAGAATAATCGCCTAGATACTGCTTCCATTTCTCGTAGTGCTTTTCTAACTTGATCCACGCAAGTCATGTGTTTAAAGTCCTCTTTTTAGAAGTCAAGTTGAATTTTTGAATTTTGAAACATTAAGTTCTTGGTAGTTTACTGTTAGCTCCATGTTCTCTTCATGAAGTAGCATCTTTTTTAATTCAACTTGTTTTTGAATTCCTTTTTGATTCAATATGCTGTTTTTTAGTCATTGTCATATCAAGTAAGTAAAAGAATGCAATGCGATAGTATTCTTCACATGAAGAACATGACCTATTTCCGGAAGATCAAACCGCTTAGGAGGTCTTTTTTTCTTGGAAATTTTAGGGGTTTCAGTCCAAGTTCTTTTATATTTTTGACACAACCATAAAAAAAGGGTGGAAAACACGGCATCGTTTCGCATATTTTCTAAGTAATTAACAATTGTTTGAACTGATTTGACCCAGTCCAGCTACTGTACTTTTTCTCCCTTAGAAGGATGTGTTGAGTTTTCTAAGAAATCAATGGTTTGTTTCCCCAAACCTAATCCAAGATAATTGGAAACGTTTTCGAAAGCAGCTAAAAGGCTGCTAGCACCATCATAACCGTCTTAAGCCAACCGACTCAACGTGTCTATAATTAAAGAATTTTTTTTTTTTTGTATTTCTTCAATTTTAGAGCTTCGATATATCCATCTTTTTGGACGCAGAAGGCTAATTTTGCCAGAATTTCCAACGGCCATGTACGCTTGGGGATAAGTGCATGTAAAATCCGTGGACCCCACTATCCCCACTACTTCGCGCCGGGGGAGGGTATCCCCAAGGCCTAGTGCGAACATGGAAGGAGGTTGGAGGAGAAAAGTATTTTCAACGAGACATTCAGATTCATTTTCTAAAAGGCTTGTGAAATAAGCCGTTTGTTTTTGTTATGGACAGAAACATTCCTGTCGGGTTGGCTACTTCTAAAGAGCTTTTTACCACTAACGTGGAATTGCAATTGTCTTTAAAAAATTCTCACAAATCCAATACCTTCATCAATATAGAAGAAAGTCAAAATGAACGAACGAAAATGGCAGAATAAAAAAAAAGAAAAAAACACGTCAAGTCCTGTAATATGTGCAGTACTTTGGTTTAAAAAATTTCATACTTTAGAAAGATTCTAATTTATACGATATTTATGATTTCAATCGCACCGAAAAATAAACAGTATTTCAAGCTTAAAATTTACATTAAAATGTAAAATTAAAGCATCACATCTCCAAATAGAGTCCCAAACATGGCAGTTAAATAAAAATGTTACCTTAAAGCAATAAATGTTACCTTAAAGTAATAAATGCTACCTTAAAGTAATAAATGCTACCTTAAAGTAATAAATGCTACCTTAAAGTAATAACTATCTTAAAGTAAAATATGTTGCAAAAGTTAAATTAAAAAAAAAATGCAGGTGAGTCGTATCGCAATGACACAGTATGAGAGTAGAATAAAAAAAGAAAAAGTAGTGTCGCAAACATGTTAATTAAATAACATTAGCCTTCAAGCAAGCTTAAAACTTTGATTACAATGTAAACTGAAAGCATCGCTTTGCTAAATTTTATACGCCAAGTAAATAATACAAGGCTTTGCCAAAAGAGAAAGAAAAGCGGAATTTATGTACATTGGGCGAAAAGGTTAACATCTGAAGTAGGATCCGGCCTATTTCAGATGTTAGCCTTCAGATGTCGATGAGGGACGAACACATTGAAAATTTATGGCGAAGCTCGTCACCTATTTAAGATGCCACTAAAACATTAAATTTCTTTGAATTTGACAAAGTTAAGCGTCTTTCTTTCGACCTATCATACTATGGTTTTAAATTGGGAAATGTAGGCATTCAAATTCTGCCTATAAACAGTCTGAAGAGCGATTTTAATAAATTTTAGTTGTTTTAATAAGGCCTTTACTTGAATGTACCACTAGTAAATGTTTTTGTCGTCAAGCAAAATTTTAAGCTTAACATAAAATCAAAATGAAAATTAAAAACTTCAAGTTGTCAGAAACAAATTCTCTTTTTATTTATATTTTACTAGTACGTCCGGCGGTCATACGAAACGACCGCTGTTCTAGATATTATAAATTGTAATTAAAATGATTTTGTGCAAAGGTGTCTGCTAATTCAAACTGAATCACCCAGATCAGGTGACGAGGACGCCCCTTCGCTTACAGCCCCACACTACTATACATTTATTTACTATATAATCGAATTGTTTGTGAAAAATATATATTTATCATCGAAAGAACTTATTGAAAATGTTATTATGCTTTTCAAAACAACAGTTTTAACGAAACTGGGAAAAAAGAGCGCTGCCACTCTAATAAGAAAAATATGAAAAGGGCAGACAATAAATAAATAAATTAAAAATAAAGAAAGGATTAAATTAAATTCGCATTCGCGTATACATTCATTTTTAACGGAGATTGAAATACAGCGAAGCCTCACTCAATAGTTAACGGAGATAAACGTTTCGATTGTTATTAGTATCTTTGTTACATTTATGACAATAACAATGACAACTGCATTGATTTGTTTGTTCACTCGGCAACTGTAATTATATGTTTGGAATTGATGAACAATGCAAAAGTAAAATAAAACGAGTCAAAAAAATCATTGAAAAATTAAAAAAAATTTAATTAAAAAAAAACAAATTGAGTCACAACTTTCATTTTTGCGGCGATGCGTTATTTTCTCGGGTCGTAAACATTAACTGTGCCGAATGTGGTCCCGATTGGTAAAACGGCCTAGAATCCTATCGCGTCTATCGCGGACAGACACAGACAGAATAAGCCGCTTATATATAAGATATTTAAAAAAATTCTGCAAAAAAAAAAAAAAAAAACAATTTTTGTTGTATAAATTGTAATTACGGAATAGATTGAAAATAATTCACGTACTCCTACCAAAATAATTATTTAAAAAATTAAATAAATGTTTCATCAATATTTTGTTTATAAAAACAAGTTGTAACCATAATACAACACACACAAGTATTTATTTTGTGTTGTATATGAAATTACAAATTTGGGACCGTTCATAAATGATGTCAAGCTTTTTTTCAATAAATTTGACCTCCAACCCCCCTTTGTCACATGTCACGCTCTATTACATAAGCATATGTAGTTGCAGTTCAGAAACAAAGCACTGCGTCAACCACGCTTCCATTTTTTTTTTTTTTCAACTTTTAATGACGTGAGTATAATAATAATAATAATGATTACATGTGTGCTTAATTTGTATAAATTGAGGTTAAGGTTTAGAACACAAAAGATAATTAGTATAGAACAGTAAAATACATTAATTTTTCGAATTCTGAAAAAAATGAACCCCTCAATTTTATCTTAAAAGTGTAAATGCCTAAGAAAATTTCCTTTTAAACTTTTAACAAGAAGTTAATTTAAACCTTAATCAGCATCGGTGTTACGATAAAAGAAACTTTAAAATAAAATTATGAAAATCAAAAAAACTTTAAAAATTAATTTAATTTGCTGATTTTAAATGTTTTACAGAAACCAAAATGTGTAAGGTTGCATTTCTTGTTAATCCCTCCCCTCCCCTTGTCACAAACTGACACAATTTCTCGAGCCTCCCCTCCCTCTCAAAGTGTGACATCATTTAAGAATTACCCCTTTATAAAATGAGCGTTGAAAAAACTGCTCCATATTTCTAAAACTGAATGCAACTTGCAATGTTTTCAATAACATGAATCAAGATAAATTACTGCTAACTCCTCTCTCTTACGTAACTTGCACTGATAGGGTGAAAGTAAAGGATATTTTCTTTTCAGTCCTTTGTCTTTATCTGCTTAATACAGCTGTGCCAATCAGACACTTTAGGAGGGCATGGTTCAAAGGAAAATTTCCTTGTCGAATCCAGTGATGTCTTTTATCTAGATAACAGATGCACGCTGATTTCTTTTTGTGCTCGTAAATAATTTCAGTGATAGGAATTCAAAAGTTCTTACACCTGAAGTAATACAAATGCATCATTACACATTTTCTGTTTCAAATACAAGTTTTCTGTAGTAATTTCACAATGGAAAAGAAATTCTCAGCTCTTGCTGTAGATGAGAAAGGAACTGAAGATGATGTCGATCGACGATGTGGTGTTGGATGTTTTAAACCGAACTGGCTTCAAAAAATGGCAGATCCAAAAGTATACCTAGTTATATTCTGCCTAGTAGGTGTCGTAGAAGGAGCCTACTTCACCTACTTCGTCGGTGTGCTTACTACACTAGAGAAAAGATATGCATTTGAGAGTAAAATATCTGGTATAATATTAATTGCTGACAACATTAGTGCAACTTTCGTGAGTTTACTCGTCGGGTATTGCGGTAGTAAAGGACATAAACCACGAATGATTGCAATTGGTCTGGTAATTTCAGCCCTCAGTTGTTTCATCAGTGCTGTACCTTATTTCATATATGGACCAGCTCTCCATTTCCTATCAAGAGACACAAGTAGCTTTGGAAACAAAAAGCAAGAGTTCTGCAGCGAGGAACCCCTTTCGGAGAAATGTGAGAATCCAGAAAATCATGCCATGCTTCCAGCTGTCAGCATTTTTTTCGTAGCAAACTTCCTCAATGGTTTCGGATACACAGCTTACTACACCGTTGGCGCTCCTTATTTGGATGACAATGTAAAGAAGAAAAACTCTCCAATGTATTTTTGTAGGTATAGTATGATCCCTCCTTTTTCAATATTTATTCATTATAAGAATTACCAAAATGAAATTTGAATTGGGTAACATTGATGCCATGAATTATATTGTTTGAATCTCTTGGCCGCTTGAAGTTATTATCTTTATTATTTTTACTTCCTTGTACAAAGTACCGGAAGTATTGAAATCGCGAAAAATTTTGTACTCACTTCACGCCTCACTCTAAGGCAGCGATTCCCAAAGTATGTTCCCTGGAACCCTACGGTTCCGCAGAAGGATCTCAGGGGTTATAAATTTGTCTTCAATAAATTATGCTCAGAAAAACCGAAGTGACGCGATGGGGGCCCTACATTACAATTATCTAAAGGTGGTAGTTATGCACTTTCTGAAAATAAAAATACACTTGAAGGAAACAAAATACGAAATAAAAACTTTTCAGTGAATCTTGTAAGTTAGTTAAGTAATGTAAAATTAATGTGGAAATGGTAAAATGACTCGTTGCTCCTCTTAAAACTACTCTGAAACTCTAATGGGGCGGGTCGAGGTGTATACGTTGTTTGGTTGTTTGATGATAAAGGTTGACAATTCTGTTTAATGATATTGACTAATACGTAAAAAAAAGCGAATTTCGTTTGCTTTGGTGATTTTTGTAATACTTTTGCCGAAGGGGGGTACATTTAGTAACAGGGTTCCCACTCTCATCTGTAAGTGAGATTTAAGGCCTTTTTAGGGCCTTTTCAAGGCCACGTGTAACTTTTTTAGGGCCACATATAACATTTAGAATGACTTTTCTTTGAAGAAATAAGAATGATATCGTATGTCGTGTGAATATAGTCAAATGTTCAACACTGAAATTAACTTTAAAAAAAAATAAGAACAATTCTGGAAATGACATTAAAACTTTGCTATCACAACTAAGGAGCTATTAATTTTTCCTCCAATGGATTTTAATGTATATTTAATGCATCTTCATGCACGATCAATTCATTGTAATGAATAAATGCTTTTCGTCAGAATGATGAAGTAGCAACATGAACATCTCACTGAATTAAATCTTTTATAAAAGTCAACTTTTTAAATTTTCTCTTAAATTTAAAGATTTATTCCTTTAATAGTTATATTTTCTTCTGAGTTATAAACATTATGCTTAGATAACTTTTCAATCTATAAACCACAACCAGATTTTATTTTGCCTCCAACAACATTTATCCGCACATAATCAGCAGTGCCGCAGTGTATTATCCAAATAATATGATATGTCTTATGATTATGCCTTTTATACAAGTAAATCCATGCAACTAAAAATTTTGAAAGAGTAAAAACAACATATATATTACGAAAATTTTGCAAAAGCTTTTGAGGCTGCAACGAACCCCTTTTTCAATGCATAAGAAGTACACTTCTAGGTAAAAGCATCCCACTGAAGATGCATCCGTTTATTGCCTTAATTCACACTTTATCTGCTCAGAAGTATGACTTTAAATAAATGTGTCTTTTTCTTCATAAAAGCGAGCTTTTAAACCATTATAGAGCAAGCAATAGCAATGTCTTAAACAGGGTTTAAATCAAGTGATTTTTAAAAAAAAAATCATTGATTTTACAATGTTAGAAAGTGCTGTAAAAATGAAATATGTTGCAATTACAACCACTATTTCAAACAAAACTTCCTAGGTCCATCTGTCTGTGTGCATAACATATTTCATTAGTTTAGAACATTGCTCTTATTCTTCAAGCATCTTAAGAGCAAAGCATAATTCATTCAATCATTCAAATTAGAATTCATAATAATCAGGAAACATTCTGTGTTTTTTATCTTAAAAATAGTATTTTAGATCGATTTAATAAATGCCACACAATAAATTCAGAATGATAATATTTAAAACAACAATTGATAGAATTTAGAATATGTATCCTTTCATTCATGTCCCTTAAGGTTTTTTTCCTTCTAAAATATTTTTTAATCTTAGAAGATTTTAATAAAGATATTTGATTGAAACAAAAAGTTTCAGTTTTTAGTAATGGTATGAGCATATGATTTTACTAAATGGGTAAAAATATTTCAGGCTTTTTCATTTATAAAACAGAAAAATGATTTTAAAGTACACTCACAATGAAAAAATTAAGAACACACAATTGTTACTTTTTTTCAGCTTTCAACAGCAAAATAATTCAGATTAAATTAGTTCATTTTATCTCTACTTATGAGTATACTATTATTCCTGGTAGGGTTAAGTTTCATTTGAGTCATGCATTTGTATTAAAATTTGCTTATCATTATTATTATTGAAAAATATTTACTGCTGTGAAAATATCTTAAAGTGTATTTTTGCATATTGATTACCATACCATATTGTTTATATGAATGTAACGTAATCAATATCCAAAATATTTAAGGTCTTTTTAAAAAAATCAAAAAAATCCAATTTAAATAAAAAAAATCTGATTTAAATCAAAAAAATCCGATTTTTTTGATTTTTTAAAAAAAAAATCACGAACCCTGGTCTTAAATCAATGTTCTTTCTGAAGGCAGATTATTTAAAAAATGATTTAAGCATTGCATTTTAATACGGCTACAATATGAACACTAATAATTATCAACATGAACGTCCAAAGCTTGGGTTAAGTTGAAGATAAGGGGAAAAATGCTGACTGTAGGTGTGTTTCTTTACATTCTTTTTTTTTTCCCCCATAACATAAGATTTCTCAAGCATTTTCATGGTATCCTTGATTACTCTGTGACCACTTAGCTTCTGAGATTATTTGTAAAATTCCAGAACAATCGTAACATCAAATAAAAATTCACTTAGAATAAAAAATCCATACAAGTTTGCCACTGTGCAGATGTAAAAATTTGCACATACATATCAATACATGTAGATTTTCATCCCATTTACCAGTTTTGAAAAATCAATTTCATGAATGAATCATTAGTGTTCCAGTTCTCAGACTATGACTTCTGAGTTGGAAAAGGAAGAGGGGAAATAAATTTAAGGCCTCACAAATAAAAATTAGGGCCTTTTGAGAGTTTTTGGAAGAAAATAAGGCCTTTTAGGGGCCCCTAAATTAATTTCCAAATTTAAGGCCTTTTTAGGGACTTTTTAAGGCCGTGGGAACCCTGAGTAAACAACAAACTTTTGTTTTGGTGACGGAATTGGAAAAAAAATTTGTTTTCATAGTCAAATGCCAACATTTAATACTTCAAAAAAGTTTGAAGTTTATGTGCACAGTCATGTCTCATTTGTGTCCTGTTTATGACTTTTACACTTAAAAAATTTTTCCGCTGGAGAATATTTCACTTCATACTTTCAACGGACTACTTCAATGGCATTGCGCTTTGAATTTTTCCTTTTCAATCTGATATAAATAATGTAGAGGAAACCAGGGCATTCATAAACAATAATTTTATCGAAATGGCAAGAAGTCAATTGGGAAATAAAACTGCCCTTACGGAACACTCGACTTGGGCCAGAAAATTACATTAAAAACAAAAGTCTCTAAAAATTCCTTTCATTGGACTAACAATAACGGTCCATAAAGATCAACAATGAAATGAAAACAACAGCTCATAAAAATCGTCATAAAAGTAAGGGTAACATAAATTAAAATGCACATGTGCATCAGGGCAATAATGACAAAACAACATCAAGAGCCGCAAAAATCCCTATTGCAATATAGACAACACTACATTTAAAAATTCCCATCAGAATAAGAGCTGTATTTTGTATTCTCTTTAAAAACGCCCATTGGTTGAAGAACAACGGTCCCTGAGTTGATAAAATTGTAACATCATAAAAACCAGTCAATCAATCAATACATAATTTTATGAAACAGTGCTTTATTTATTAATATGTGTATAAATATTTTTTTAATGAAAAATACTTTACATCATAAGAAGTCCATGTGAGGTATATGCTTGCGAAGAGCTCACAATTGCTTCTATGTTCGGATGTGTATTGGAAATCGCAAGCCGTAAATCATCCTCTGGATCCAATCGAGACATATTTTGTTTTAATAGAAACTCATTTTGAAAAGCCGGATTAACATGAGTAGGTCGATGCAAACTGAATCAAAAGATTGATTGCCTTTCTTTTCAAATCGGCATATTCGTTTCCAATTGATAACCAACATTTTTGGCATGTCAGAGAGTTAAAATGAAGGCGCAGTGTTTCGTCGCTTGAAACACCCATTAACTGTTCTTTCTCATTTCAAGGGATATTTGAATTAATAATATCAAACGAAAAAGATCACGGATCCAACCTAGTTCATTTTCTGGAAAATTTTCGTATACCCTTTTGTAAAGTTTTCAACCAATTTTATCAAATGGATGTTTTTAAATAACAAGAAATCTATATCATATATTTAGAATTAATATATGCAGGGTGTTTATAAATGAATATCAGGGTTTGAACGCTTTGTAGTATTTATAACTTAAAACATAAAATTATAATTACTACATGAAATGAAAGAGCAACTCAAACAGTTTTACGTACAAACTCTTCGAGTTGCTCTTTAAAAACTTATAAGTGTTTAATGTGAGCATTTTTCGTCACACGGAACACATCAAGTCGATAGTCCAGCTCTTCCCAAACGTTGTTCAGTGTTTGTGATGTAATTGTTGCCACAGCTGCCTCAATCCAGTTTCTTAGGTCGAGTAGGTCAGCTGGTAGTAGAGGCACATACCCACGATCCTTTATGAACCCCCACAGATAGAAATCAGATGGTGTGAGATCGGGTGAGTGTGGAGACCATGCGAAACAAACTGGGCCCTTTGTGGCCTATCCAGCGTTCGAGTACAGTGATGTTCAACCAATCGGTATTTGCAAAAAGATGATACCATCTACAGATATTATGACTTGCGGGATCACACCTGAATTTCATCCGTAATGCACGGTCCACAGTAACTTCAGATTCGGTCTTTGCAAACTGCAAAGCACGGAAAAGATTTCTGTTCACTGGTAGCCATTTTTGCAACTAGCACATGCGCAGAGGCTTTCTAGCGCAAGCGCGTACCAACAAACAAAACTTTTTGAGTTGCTCTTTCATTTCATGCTATAATTATGATTCTAAGCATTATGTAATAAATACTACAAAGCGTTAAAACCTCAATATTCGTTTAGAAACACCCTGTATATATGAATACATGTATGCATACATACAGGGCCATATTTACGAATGTGCCATCCTGTGCTGTAAAATTTAGAGGACGGTTACATTTAAGATTTATTTAAAAGATTTTTAGAAAAAGGAGTAAGAGTACTTAAAATACAATTAAACCATTACTGGATATCCTTGGCCTGCCGAAAGCAAGCTTGTATCAGCCGTGATAGTCAAAAAAAAAAAAAAAAAAAAAAAATAAATAAATAATTGGGCTGCGTATGTTGGTTCTTGACCATTGCACACCTAGTGCGTTCCCAGAGAATGGGACCTACTCTTTCAGCTGCACCACAATGAGTCTGGTACCATTACCGCAACTTTTGACGCTCAGTTTTCCTAGATGGCAGCAACTGAGTTCCAATTGATGCAAACTGCACTAGGAATTTAATTTAGCCGAGAGTATTCACGCCAACCGGATACTCAAGGGATCTTTAACATGCCGCAAAACTCATACGACATGGGCGATGTCGATTTTCTGCATCTTAAAAATCCACCACGACTTGGGCCAGGTTTGATCCTGTGAACTGGAGACTACGGGGCCTGCGCCTTACCACTACGCCACCATACCGGCAATGATAAAGGAATATAAATAATGTTACCTGCCGGCAATAATAAAGGAATACAAATACTGTTACCTGCCGGCAATAATAAAGCAATATCAACTGAGACAACTGTCGAGGTATTTAGGTGGAAAATAACGCGGAAGGCTGATGGTTTTAACTGGCAATCACAGAATTATACAATAAATAAAGTGCGCTTTTGATTCAAAAATGTGCTTCGCTCCTGAGGACAACTTAAAATCAATTTTTTGCAGCTCAATTTCTTTGTCGTTCATCTTCAACTAGTCCGCTTATAGACGGAGCTACCACGAATTCATTTTCGTTTCGAAGTGACCAGATCACATGCCAAGGACCTTTTTTCCTTCAACCAGTCGACTACAAAAAAAAAAAAAAGAGGTGCTGGAATGCTTATCTTTCGTTAGTAGGTGAAAAAGGACAGTTCTACCCCAGCAGGCGGATCGTGGATCAGGGGGTGTGGCTGATCCGCCTCCCAATGCCCCCAGGCGTGCCCTCAGGCGTTAGTCGAGTGGAGTTGAGTTGTATGCCCTCAGGCGTTTTTCGAGTGGAGTTGAGTTGTTTTGCCCTCATGCGTTTTTCGAGTAGAGTTGAGTTGTATGCCCTCGGGCATTTTTCGAGTAGAGTTGAGTTGTATGCCCTCAAGCATTTTTACGAGTAGAGTTGAGTTGTCTTTCAAAAGTTTATAGTTTTGGAATGGCAACACTGTTTAATTTAGGTTTTAACCCTATTATTCCGCCTCCTAGTGGCAAATAGTGAAACTACTATAGCACTGTTTCAATACTACGAAAACCTTTTTTTAAGTATATAGTTTTGGAATGGCAACACTTTTTAGTTTCAGTTTAAGACTTGATGTAATGTAAAGCCGATTGTGACGCCATCTACGAGAAGAAAATGGAACTATTATTGAACTTAGAATAATTTTCAATGTTTTCTCTTGGAACTCGAGCATTAAATATTAACAAAAAATTAATTATAATGTATAATGAATTAAATTTAATCTCGATAATTACATCCTGATACAGCTTTATTTATGTTTTCGACTTAGAAAGATACCCTTGTATGCTGCTAAATGTTGCCATAGAGAATTTTATAAATGAATGAAGAAGGAAAAAAGACTTATAATACTGAATCATTAAAATCAATAACGAATCAAAGAGTAAAATCAGCAAATTTATTTAAACAATTTCTCCCATTTTGGAATTACAGCTTGATTCAATTTAGATACAGTGTTACGTTTTCTTGTTTTTGGTACAATAGTTGACGTAGTTACAGGATGTGATACATTTGCTGGTTTAACATCATATAAATTTTTGTTTTTTATAAAATGTTTTGGAGCATTCATCTCGTTTAAGGCAGCGAGAAATATATCTTTAGACTGTACATTGGTGTCTTTCTTATTGCTAAAAATGAGGTTTAGTAAATCGGCAATGTTAGAATCTTCAATTTTCTGCTGATGATAAAACACTTCTCCTTTTTCATTCCACGAAAGAATGTTTGAATGTTTGAACCTCTTTTCATAATATCAACAAGATTCCTGGCCTCTTTTTGCGATTTTTTTTTCACAGAGTTAAACATTATCGATTCATAGTTATTTTGTTCTGTGACAGGATTCTCTTTCGTACTTTTACTTGCTTCCTCATCCTCTTGTATTTTTTTCCATGGAGAGTTGAATACAGTCAACTGCAATTTCTTTTGCAAAACTTCATTGTATCTTAATATCTTCTCATGCTCTTCTAAAGAACTGTTTAAAATTTGCATCATAGTTTTATCCAATTCAGATAACTGTTTGTTTGAAACTACATGCTTTGTCACCATTTCTTCAGGAATGAGTGCATACGTTTTTAGCGTACTCCATTGATAAGACCTTTTAAAACACTTAATGCTGCGGGGATGAGGACATTCAAGAAACCGCCTTTTTGTACAATCAATTTACGTTTCTTTGCGAGAGATGTTTTTCGCTTTACTAAATTACGTAAAGTTTCTTTATGCTTAGCGAGTGTCCTCTTCTGATACTTTGATAAAGGTATATTTCCTTTAAGAGTATTATGACAACATTCGCAAATTGCTTTTGTGCACTGTATATTAATTTTTTTCAGTAATTCCTTTTGCAATTTAGGAGGACAAATTTGTAGGAGATGCAGCTCTCTCACTTGTTGCATAGTGACTGACATTTTCAGAAATGACTACATTTACTTATATCATTTCATTTTATTAAAATCTTCTTTGATAGATATATTGAGTTTCATTGGGTAAAATATGTGTGCGCAGTCGCATTTCTTCAGGAGTGTCACTTTTTAAATCGATTAGTAGATAAGAAAACTTCTTCTTCGTTGCATCTTCATAAACTTCTTGGAAAAATTTTAAATGTCTTGGAAAAATTTGCTTTCCAAGGTGCGATATTTGCGACATATCTCTTCGATTTTTAAACAAAATAATATAATGAGCATTCAAAGTTATCTCACGCATTTCCTTTCCTTTATGGAAGAAATTTTGAGTAATAAAAATTACTGAAATGTTTAGATGATGACTTCCACGAGTAAAAAGTTTCGTGACGGATTCGTTTTTCGCACATTCAGACATTAAATCGTCTATAATAAATAACGTGTTTGATCCTAAGTAGTCTTGGAAAGATGGTGGAAATCCCTCCACAAATGTTACATCCATTATCTCATTATACAGAGGTTGATGTATCCCATAAAACCATACCACTTTATCGGGTACTATGGAAAACATTTCCCGTCGAAATTTTAACATGTTTGCGATGAAAACACTTTTCCCACTCCCAGTAGGACCCGAAGCAACCATTGTGAAACTGTGTTGCAGCTTTGGAAGATCCATGACAAATGAAACAGAAGCAGAAAAGGTAAAAGATAAATACTTTTATTGATACAAATTTGGATGTACATTAAAAAACTTAGCTACAAAATTATACACACGTTTATCATTACAAATATGATTGGTTACAAAAGTTGAAAGCAAAGTCTTTAGCGATTGTCCACGACATCTTGAATACAAATAATAAATGCAATATTGTCCACAAACAGCAGTGGAATTACTTTGCAATATCATAGGATTATATGTTACATTGGAAAAAGTTGATACAAAATCACTTATAGCTCCTTCAAAAAATGATGGTTTGTTTCCATAAGAATCAAAAAATTCTAATTGATTCATTGATTGTACATAGAAAGCTAACCAATGACTTCCAGGTTCTGATGATGAATCAACATTGACAATAAAACAGGCAGGAAATTTCGAAATTTCCATTGGTAAATAATCACTTGGTGTTACATCTGTGAAATATTTTTTGGTAAATTTATCTTGAAGCAAGATGCGCCGTATTTGTTCAGAATTCATTTTTTAAAAAAATTCTAATTAGCAAAGTCACACAAAACGTGACGAGATTTCGTGATTTCAATCACGTTCTGAAATTCGGCGTAAATGAGCACAGAAAGAGTCTCTGAAATAGCAGTAGCAAATTTAATTTCTACTCTCAAATTTCCTTGATGTTGCAGATTTAAATGTGGTCCATTACATAAGTCTGCAGATAAATCGAAAACATATAGTACATTCCCTCTGGAATACTCATCACGAGTTAAATATATACCTTTATCAGTATTATATCCAGAGAATAAAGTATGGTAGGCACGTATGTAGTTATTATTTTTAAAATCTAACTCTAAGGGTTTGGAAGGTACAGGTTGGCCGTCCACATAAATACCTACAAAATTTACATCGTGATGAGAAAACAGAAAAGGATTCTTGGCATACTGTCCATTCACAGCTGCGTTTTCAATGCAAGTGACAATCATTTTTTTAGGCATAGTTCCTAAAAATACATTATCTTGCATAAAGGAAAAACTCCCTTTGGATACAGAGTATGTTTTACACAACACTCTATCAATTGGATATTTTGCTGAACTTTTTCCTAAAGCCTTTGCGTGGCCCAAAGAAACTCCGGGACTGACTTTAACTTTTCTCATAAATAATGATGCATGTTCCAAAATTACTCTATAATCTCCATCTTGTTTTGTTGATACGAGACAGAATGTGGGATTACTTCGCACCATTTTAATTTTGATGTCAACCAAATTCAATAAGAGTCGATTTTGTTGAAAAATGTCAGAGTGTAATTGACCAATCATGTCAATAGTTTTGCTCTCTTTACTAAGTTCATATCTTGTTTTCAATCCAAGTTCTTCATCCCCAGCTAATGGATTGATTTTTTCAGGATGAGTATCTTTGTAAAAGAGTTCGCTGCTCAGTAAACTTTTCGTTGCATCTTCTCCGTAATTCAAAACTGTCTCAATGTAGGCTCCGTATGGATATGTGTTGCTTGCAGAAGAAATATTTCTTTCATTCAAACAAATATCAACTTGTGAGAATAGAGAATGCAGGAATAAATTGACTGGTACCACAGGTTCATTTTCAGCTAGTGATGATCCGTCAGACTTAACAATTTTAGCTTTCACATAAATATAGGAAGTACTCAAGTCTGTATATTCTTCACCACTTCCAGAGATGTTGAATTCCACGGGACCTCCATCACGTATGTTAGCAATGGGATGATATTCGATGAATTGACCTTTTTCAATCGCAGCTTGTGTTGGAGGTACAGAAAACAGATCCAATTCTGATTTCACGCATACTGGAGAATCTTTATGAATAAGAGAACTCATCTTCTTCTTAAGAGAAAATATCGTGTGCTTTCACCTTCTTCACTCTACGAAAACTGACACGCTTCTTGGAAAGTTTACGCTTTTTATTTATTTTTCCAGATCCAATCATTGTCTTAATTTTGTTTGCTGCTTTATCAGTTAAATTTTTACTAGCTTCTTTCAATCGACGCTTTGTAGCAGCTTTCAAATTTTCACCACTTGACACATCGTTGAATACATCAACACCACTGCTTAGTATTTGCTTACCAACTGCTTTAGGTCCTGATTTGAAAAGTGGAACAGCGGCTCTAAAAAATGATTTAAAGAGACCCCCGATTCCATATCCTCTTTGATAGGGAGCTCCTTGATAAAAATTAAGTCCACTCCCTGTTTGATTAATGTAATAATCCTCAAAGGACTTTTGACAGCATTGATAAGGTACAAGCATTATGAGAGATACTTTTGTCGGAAGTGAAGTTTCACGTATGAACGTCCACGTTCAAACGGCACCAAAGCTCCCATGTTTGTTCTTATAACTATTTCGACAGTATCAATAATCTTCCGACTAACAGGTAAACAGTGCGGCCTTTCGTACTCTACACTTACAACTTCTCCGTCGCTACCACTCACTTTTACAGTTCGTAATAAAGGTGCAAAAACATCACCTACAATCTGTTGTTCAATAATGTCTGTATATACCATCAAAACTTTAAAATGTGCATTTGGATCCGCCACGAGAGGACTAAACGTTGTTTGTTCCCTCTGCGTTTCACTTTCTCTTTCAATCACAGTAGGTTCAAACCCTAACAGTTGACATAAACCACTGTGAAAAATAACTCTAGCATTGTTTTTTACTTTTACGCGAACGCGTTTGGTAACATGATTATAGTTAAAAGAAATTTTATTTTCATGATCGGCAATAGATATAGCTTTTAAAATATCTGGGACGCTTTCATAACAACCTGGCGGTATATTCCTACCCAATTCTTTTCCATCTCCTACATCAAAGGCAATAAGGTTGTTTTTACTATTCACATTATACCAAGTATGTGGATAGATGAATTCAACTAAACCTACTTCCCATTCACCTGTTAGTTCAATTGGTGTTGGCAATCTCGTAATAAAATGTGAAATCTTGTTATCGGAAAAATAATTCATAGAGCTATCACTCGGTAGTGTTGCGTAGAAACTCATGATGTGAAATGAAAGTAAGTGGATATGTTTAAGTATTTTATAAGATTGAAAAATTAGAAGTCGGAATCCACTGGTTAAATTTTGCTGGATAACCTCTAAACTTTACATAATATTCCGTTTTATTTTTCTTCACTCGTTTCTTCAATATTTTTTCAATAGTATAATCTTCTTTAAGTTTCACTGTCTGCAATTCTTGTGAGTAAAAGGTTCCCTGAATAGACTCACCTAATAAATCTTTAACTCTATATATAGGAATATCTTTCTTCGCACACTCTGTTACTATAAACAGTTCCTCCGTCCAGTTGGTTTCATATCCTTTCTCAAAAGTAAGTTTTTGCTTAGAAATGCGAACAACATCTCCGATGTTGAAAACACAAGGCTTTTTTTCAACTTCTAATTTATTTCCATACACTGTAAACCATACATCTCTTTCATTCTCGGCATTCACTTCTACTGGTTTTCTCTTAATTGTAGAATGATAAGTGTTGTTATAGCTGCTCACTAAGTCGTTTAGAACACTAACAAAATTATACGTGTTTTGACTTGTAAAATATTTCAACATTTTTGTCTTCAGTGTACGATATTAAATCTTTCCACCACAGATGCTTTTGTTGAATTAAATGAGTAGATGAGAAAGGACAGTTCTAGTTCAGCAGGGGGAGTGAGGAGGGTCCCTCCCCCTGCCACGCCCCCCTCCACCTCCTGCTCCTCCGCCTGCCGAGTAGGGTTGAGTAGTAGGGTTTCCTCGTAGAAGATGACGAGGGTTTCTGAGTGGAGTTGAGTTGTTTTTCTTACTTGTTACACTGCGTCTGAAGTTTCGTTTTTCGGAATGGCAACGCTATCCTTCAATGAGAGGAATGACAACGGTTACCATGACAACACTTACCAACTAAAATTGCTCATGGCGCCACCTAGTGAGAGAAATTATTTTTTTATCTCTGAGGTTATACACATGGCGCCATCTAGCGAGAGAAACATTAATTCATTCATTTAAATATATTTTTCGGACTTGGAATTATTTTATTTAATTTCTCTTTCCTAGATCGGGAATCGAACATGCGACCTCCAACTCCAAAAATCATTTGGCGCTCTGATGAATTGCGCGCTTTATCCATGAGACCACCAAATGATTTCAGTAAAATACAGTTTAAATCAATCCTAATATAATTCTCTTTCAGATGTTCGAGAAGACTGCCATCTAGCGAGAGAAAACTTTTTTTTTTTTTGAGCATAGTATATTTAATGATTTCCATGACAACGTATTTATTTTTACGAAGAGCCTCCTAGTGACAAAAATAGGAATAATTATTTTTCGGACTTAGTCGTTTTCCGAAGTTATTTTTGATTTCCAACTTAGGTTTTTCGCGAGTGGCAACATGTTTTAATTCCAAGGTTTGAAACGCTCATGGCGTCACCTAGTGAGAGAAATTATTTTTTGAACTTAATCGTTTTCCGGTGTTATTTTTAATTTCCAACTTAGATTTTTCGCGAGTGGTAACATTAATTTTTGAATTGGCAACATGTTTTTATTTCAAGAGTTGAAGCATTCATGCTGCCGTCTAGTGAGAGAAAACTTATTTTTGGACATTGAATATTTTACTTCATGAAAGTGAAATTAATTTAATTTCAAGTTGATGGTCCCACCACCATCCCGATGTGATTTTTAATCACACCCCATCAACTATTTTGTACTCGTTCATTTAATTTGGTCGTTTCAAAACAATTGTAAATATTCAAGCAATTACACATAACGGAAAAAATTGACCCTAGAAGTGGAAAAAATATAAAAGTATCATGCAGTGAGACTTCACTTCTACAGTCAATTTGTTTTTTAGAATACATAACTACATAATTTAGACTGCATTAGATGAGTAATCAATTAAAAAAAATATTGTATTGTTCAATTCAATCTGCAAACCAAGAGAACGTTTCATAGACTCTAGCTGTTGAATAAAATAAGTCTCAAACGGAGACTTAACTTCTACAGTCAGTGAAACACTATAATATCTCACATACGTGAAAATCATCAATTAGAATCTGAAATGAAACACGCAAATTTTTTCCTCATGATATTGAAATTCAAACATCTCAGAACTTTTAAGTTGTAAAACCCATTCGAGAAAGCTGTGAATGCTATGTTTTTTTTTCCTCCCCTTTCATTGTATTAAATTTAACTGTTGTGTTCTAGCGAGAATTAATTATTTCCATCAGAATTAAATTTCACAATTTTTAATCAACTCATAGCACTATTTTAATCTTAATAATGTATTAATATCAACTATCTCTTAATTTTGAACATATTTTATTTTTACACTTGTAATTCTTCCCCTAAAATGCCAAAGACTGGATTAAATGAGAACTGATCAAATCTCTTCTTGAGAAAATTTATATTTAATGTGAACCAATCAAATCAATTCCCAAAACTTACTAAATTTATGCCAAAGCTAATTATAGAAAAGTTTAAGACTTTGAAAATGTGCATCAGTAGGTTTATACAAACATAATTAGTGATACTTTTACGAAAAGAGGTGATTTATTCTATCTTAAACATGGGTTTACATTCATTTTACAGTTTTCTATGAATACAAATCAACGAATTTATATCAACTAAGACTATATTTACATTATAGATAATCATCCTTTAATCCATATTACACCGCTAGATTTTTCACAAGTTTAAGAGTTTGCATAAAATAATAGAAGTTAGAACATGTTCAGCAACTCGATTTTGTATATTCCAATATATTTATTTTATTTGTTTTTAATTTAATTTTTTTTTCATACACATTTTAACGTTTCAAACGACTACAATCTCAGAGATTATTGTATGCAATATGAATCATGATTAAAGAAACTTTTAAAAAATAGTCAAGAACATATTACTAAATTTGTAACTGTAAAGCAGCTTAACAACACGATTGATATATAATACATTTAACGAACATTTCAACTATTCAAAACTTTTACTTTAACATTTAACGAATTTTTGCATTTATTCAAAGAGTTATTTATTTTCAAAACTCTGTCTTTAACACAGTTTTTACAATTTACACAGAATAATACAACCGAGAAAAAACATTTAAGAAACTATTTTCAGCGCTACTTTCATATATTGGAAATGTTTATTACTAAAGTACGATGAAACTTTACGTTTTAAATTTCATGTTTTGAAAAAGTCTATTACTACTTACCTAACATGGAATCTCTACTTTAAGACTAAGCTCATATGGATATAGACCCTAACTTAAATACAGAAATGTCTAAATCATACCAAACATAAGGTACAGAATATGAAAAAGTTAGAAATGTTAAGATCGAAGACTTACATTACTAACTGAAATAAAGAAACTCGACTTTCAACTAGCTCTGCAAAACTAAGATTCTTCTAATAAAAATTGAAAAGTACCATCTATACAAGACGGTGAAACTTGAATTCGTCTAGTAAAACTTGTCATAAAAAGTATAAAAATACTTAAATTTACTAAAACAAAAAGTTTTCTATGTAGCAAAATGTTTAAAATTAACACGAAAAATGTAGAAGTACTTAGCACAAACCGCTAAAACTGAGAAACTTCATAAATGTAGAAGATATAAGAAAAAACGTAGAGAAAATGAAGACAAAAGAAAAATTCACCAATACATATCAAAAATAAAGCTAACTGAGATATACAAACGTATGTGAAAGTAAGATCGGAGAAGGTCTAATCACGTTAAAACTTGCTGTAGAAGTGATTAAACTCTGAAGGATATTTCATTTCGAAAAAAAAAAAAATTATAAGAAACTTTGAAAATATTTTGAAAATAAAAGCAGAGAGCTCGAGAGAAAAAAAAATAGCCTCCGTCTTCATTCAAGTCTCAGAAAGAAGTGATAGATGATTGATAAAATTACCATTAGTCCAAATTAGTGACGTAGTGTTTATAGGCTCTCATTGGATTTTAGAATCGATGACATCGAAAAAATTATCCAATGGATCTCTTTAAAAATAACATCACACGAGTCGAACCAATGAAAATTAGTATACGTGATGGAATAGGATTTTATCAACTTTCCAGAGAAGGTCATATATCGAGTGTGATTTCACTCTTTAATCTCAGTGAGTAACTGATATTACCCTGAATCATAGATAATGTTAACCTTGGAGAAGTTCTGACTTCCTTTCGAGGTCACAGCACCCCTTCTACGGTTCGGGGCAGTGATAAGACGTTTCCCCACGATCGAGTCATTTCAACTTGCTACTTCATCGAATGCAGTGCATTTTTTCTCCGTTTCATTGGGACTTAGTTTCATAACGCCGTTCTTGCGTTAATTTAATTTATTAGTTCCAAGATGTTTTCTCCCGTTAGTTTGAAAGAGAATGAATTAAACGTTGATATTTTCGAAAAATTCTACAATTGTGATGAAGCGAATGAAATCTTTGCTGAGTTGTTAAAACTTCCATTTCATACCATTAATGTGAAAGTCCGCGGGAAAAATTATACCCCGAAACGAATGTCATATGCTTTCGGAGATAAAGGTTTAAACTATTATTATTCGGGAACTTCCAATCCCGCACAACCATGGACTCCGCTCATGTTAAAAATTAAAGAAGATGTGGAACGTGCTTCAGGAAAAAACTTTAACTATGCACTGATTAACTACTACCCCGATGGAAATTCTGGAATTGGAGCCCACAAAGACAATGAGAGCTGCTTGGATCTTCACAGCCCTATCGCATGCTTAAGCTTCGGTGCAACTCGAACCATTACTTTTACCAGGCCTCATTATCAACCAACAGACATTGCATTGCAGCATGGTAGTGCATATCTCATGCTACCACCTACCAATAGACTATTCTCACACCAAATAAGGCCGGAGCGAAACGTGATGGACCCGCGCATAAGCATCACCTTTAGAAATATAAAAAAAAAAAAATAATGATGAACCTCTACCGAAACGCCGTCGCATGGATTATGAAGTGCCCGTAGTGGAAGTCGCCGAGCCACTCGTCCATGCCGCCGCGCCGCTCACCCATGCCGCTGATCCTGAGCCCTCGCCGGACATGGAATTTTTCGAGCTGCCAATGCCCTCGTTCGACTATTCGCCTCGCAGCCGATTCCTAAAGCCCGTGAGGAGTGACCCTGCACTTGTACAGCCAGCATCCCAGGAGTCAAAGGAGAGCCCCGTACTCACACGACCCGCGTCCCGGGAGATTTCATCGACAGAGCCCCTGCAAGAAGCCACCGTGTCCGATCAAGCCCCGCATTGTGATATACTACAAAATATAATGAAAGACTGCGACATTATTCCAGAGCATGATTGGTGTACCGACTACATACAAAGTGAAAAAGTGCATTCTCCAAAGAGAAAAAAAAAATTTTTCAACTTGCACAGTGGAATTCATTTAAATGTCGTTTTAAACAGTGTCGAATTCTCGATTGAAATTGAAGATGAAGTCACGAATAGCGCTGTTGTGTTCACACCAGCAGCTTTCCTCGAATTTATGGATACAGTATTTCATTTCAATATAAGCTATAAAAGTAGTAGCTTTATTTCCAGAAATGAAGTGTTGGCGCTCAGTTGTGGTGGATTTTGCAAACTTATGCAAGTTAATCCTGCGTTTCAATTACATAGTGAAAGTGTGTCATTGTCTGAAGAAGTGATAAAATATTTATGCGAGAAAAAAGAAGATATTTTTGAACAACTACATAAAATGTTTTTTTCATATATTTTGAAAGAAATCTTGCCTAATGAATCTTTCAGTATTGGTGATAGCACAATTCTTTCAGATGAGCGTGAAAAAAAGTTAAAGCAATGTTTGCGAGATGGAATCACAGGATGTGTGAATGAACATTTTGAGTGCGAGGGATGTGCCGTTTCGCATCCCTCACAACGCAGACATCCATGTATGTCTTTAAATGTTTCTGAAAAGTATAACCAGATGAATGTGAATACGCTTTTATGTTTGGATGTTAAAATGTTAGCTACAGCCTTCAGAGAAAAAAATATTTGTTTCGATGATCTTGATAAAAATATGGATTGGCATATGCTCGATGATTATGCTTCTAATCTGTAAGTAATTTTTGTAAATATTTTTTTTACTTTTTGTTCAATAAATGTATGTTTTTAGTTTTAACCATTTTCTCTGTTTCATTTATATGTTAAGTTAAATTTATAATATTTAAAAAAATAATTTCAAAGTGAATAATGAGACAGATAATTTTTAAATATACATCTTTATTTATACATACTATCCCATTTTACATTGGAATTTCGCTTCCTTCTGCGAAGTTTTGACCTTCTCTGGAAAGTTGATAAAATCCTATTCCATCACGTATACTAATTTTCATTGGTTCGACTCGTGTGATGTTATTTTTAAAGAGATCCATTGGATAATTTTTTCGATGTCATCGATTCTAAAATCCAATGAGAGCCTATAAACACTACGTCACTAATTTGGACTAATGGTAATTTTATCAATCATCTATCACTTCTTTCTGAGACTTGAATGAAGACGGAGGCTATTTTTTTTTTCTCTCGAGCTCTCTGCTTTTATTTTCAAAATATTTTCAAAGTTTCTTATAATTTTTTTTTTTTTCGAAATGAAATATCCTTCAGAGTTTAATCACTTCTACAGCAAGTTTTAACGTGATTAGACCTTCTCCGATCTTACTTTCACATACGTTTGTATATCTCAGTTAGCTTTATTTTTGATATGTATTGGTGAATTTTTCTTTTGTCTTCATTTTCTCTACGTTTTTTCTTATATCTTCTACATTTATGAAGTTTCTTAGTTTTAGCGGTTTGTGCTAAGTACTTCTACATTTTTCGTGTTAATTTTAAACATTTTGCTATAGAAAACTTTTTGTTTTAGTAAATTTAAGTATTTTTATACTTTTTATGACAAGTTTTACTAGACGAATTCAAGTTTCACCGTCTTGTATAGATGGTACTTTTCAATTTTTATTAGAAGAATCTTAGTTTTGCAGAGCTAGTTGAAAGTCGAGTTTCTTTATTTCAGTTAGTAATGTAAGTCTTCGATCTTAACATTTCTAACTTTTTCATATTCTGTACCTTATGTTTGGTATGATTTAGACATTTCTGTATTTAAGTTAGGGTCTATATCCATATGAGCTTAGTCTTAAAGTAGAGATTCCATGTTAGGTAAGTAGTAATAGACTTTTTCAAAACATGAAATTTAAAACGTAAAGTTTCATCGTACTTTAGTAATAAACATTTCCAATATATGAAAGTAGCGCTGAAAATAGTTTCTTAAATGTTTTTTCTCGGTTGTATTATTCTGTGTAAATTATAAAAACTGTGTTAAAGACAGAGTTTTGAAAATAAATAACTCTTTGAATAAATGCAAAAATTCGTTAAATGTTAAAGTAAAAGTTTTGAATAGTTGAAATGTTCGTTAAATGTATTATATATCAATCGTGTTGTTAAGCTGCTTTACAGTTACAAATTTAGTAATATGTTCTTGACTATTTTTTAAAAGTTTCTTTAATCATGATTCATATTGCTACAATAATCTCTGAGATTGTAGTCGTTTGAAACGTTAAAATGTGTATGAAAAAAAAATTAAATTAAAAACAAATAAAATAAATATATTGGAATACACAAAATCGAGTTGCTGAACATGTTCTAACTTCTATTATTTTATGCAAACTCTTAAACTTGTGAAAAATCTAGCGGTGTAATATGGATTAAAGGATGATTATCTATAATGTAAATATAGTCTTAGTTGATATAAATTCGTTGATTTGTATTCATAGAAAACTGTAAAATGAATGTAAACCCATGTTTAAGATAGAATAAATCACCTCTTTTCGTAAAAGTATCACTAATTATGTTTGTATAAACCTACTGATGCACATTTTCAAAGTCTTAAACTTTTCTATAATTAGCTTTGGCATAAATTTAGTAAGTTTTGGGAATTGATTTGATTGGTTCACATTAAATATAAATTTTCTCAAGAAGAGATTTGATCAGTTCTCATTTAATCCAGTCTTTGGCATTTTAGGGGAAGAATTACAAGTGTAAAAATAAAATATGTTCAAAATTAAGAGATAGTTGATATTAATACATTATTAAGATTAAAATAGTGCTATGAGTTGATTAAAAATTGTGAAATTTAATTCTGATGAAAATAATTAATTCTCGCTAGAACACAACAGTTAAATTTAATACAATGAAAGGGGAGGAAAAAAAAACATAGCATTCACAGCTTTCTCGAATGGGTTTTACAACTTAAAAGTTCTGAGATGTTTGAATTTCAATATCATGAGGAAAAAATTTGCGTGTTTCATTTCAGATTCTAATTGATGATTTTCACGTATGTGAGATATTATAGTGTTTCACTGACTGTAGAAGTTAAGTCTCCGTTTGAGACTTATTTTATTCAACAGCTAGAGTCTATGAAACGTTCTCTTGGTTTGCAGATTGAATTGAACGATACAATATTTTTTTTAATTGATTACTCATCTAATGCAGTCTAAATTATGTAGTTATGTATTCTAAAAAACAAATTGACTGTAGAAGTGAAGTCTCACTGCATGATACTTTTATATTTTTTCCACTTCTAGGGTCAATTTTTTCCGTTATGTGTAATTGCTTGAATATTTACAATTGTTTTGAAACGACCAAATTAAATGAACGAGTACAAAATAGTTGATGGGGTGTGATTAAAAATCACATCGGGATGGTGGTGGGACCATCAACTTGAAATTAAATTAATTTCACTTTCATGAAGTAAAATATTCAATGTCCAAAAATAAGTTTTCTCTCACTAGACGGCAGCATGAATGCTTCAACTCTTGAAATAAAAACATGTTGCCAATTCAAAAATTAATGTTACCACTCGCGAAAAATCTAAGTTGGAAATTAAAAATAACACCGGAAAACGATTAAGTTCAAAAAATAATTTCTCTCACTAGGTGACGCCATGAGCGTTTCAAACCTTGGAATTAAAACATGTTGCCACTCGCGAAAAACCTAAGTTGGAAATCAAAAATAACTTCGGAAAACGACTAAGTCCGAAAAATAATTATTCCTATTTTTGTCACTAGGAGGCTCTTCGTAAAAATAAATACGTTGTCATGGAAATCATTAAATATACTATGCTCAAAAAAAAAAAAAGTTTTCTCTCGCTAGATGGCAGTCTTCTCGAACATCTGAAAGAGAATTATATTAGGATTGATTTAAACTGTACTTTACTGAAATCATTTGGTGGTCTCATGGATAAAGCGCGCAATTCATCAGAGCGCCAAATGATTTTTGGAGCTGGAGGTCGCATGTTCGATTCCCGATCTAGGAAAGAGAAATTAAATAAAATAATTCCAAGTCCGAAAAATATATTTAAATGAATGAATTAATGTTTCTCTCGCTAGATGGCGCCATGTGTATAACCTCAGAGATAAAAAAATAATTTCTCTCACTAGGTGGCGCCATGAGCAATTTTAGTTGGTAAGTGTTGTCATGGTAACCGTTGTCATTCCTCTCATTGAAGGATAGTGTTGCCATTCCGAAAAACGAAACTTCAGACGCAGTGTAACAAGTAAGAAAAACAACTCAACTCCACTCAGAAACCCTCGTCATCTTCTACGAGGAAACCCTACTACTCAACCCTACTCGGCAGGCGGAGGAGCAGGAGGTGGAGGGGGGCGTGGCAGGGGGAGGGACCCTCCTCACTCCCCCTGCTGAACTAGAACTGTCCTTTCTCATCTACTTAAATGTCGTGAAAAACTTGACATGGTTCTCTTAGAGAAATGTTTGAAATTTTTTATTTTTAAATTCAGTTCCTTGATCCGTCTGTAAAAGCTTTGGCTTTCTCACAGAAAAGATTTTCTTAAAAACATCAATTATATCTTGACCACGTTTCGTTTTCAAAGGTATTGCCCATGCATATTTTGATCAAATATCAATGCATGTTAATATGTAACGATAACCATCATTATACTTCTGTAAATTTGAAACATCTACTAAGTCTGCCTGCCACTGATGATCGATTGAATGTACAACGACCCGATTTCTCGGAAACTTCCTTCGAATCGGTTTGTGTAACGTATACGCATCGACTCCTTGCAACCATCTCTTGATTTCTTTCTTCGAAACTTTTCCCCGCACAGCATGAAATAATGCATCGACACCACCAAAACTTGCTTCGCGACTCGGATCCTGATACGCCCTCTTCATTGCAGCAGGAAAATTGATTATTTGTAATATTAAAATTTATCATCCCCGAAATGAAACAATTGAATTAGAAGTATCA
This sequence comes from Octonoba sinensis, assembly GCA_038502835.1. Classification (NCBI taxonomy): domain Eukaryota; kingdom Metazoa; phylum Arthropoda; class Arachnida; order Araneae; family Uloboridae; genus Octonoba; species Octonoba sinensis. Next base: position 102,592,073 of record CM076602.1, on the reverse strand, counting down.
TTCGGAAAAAGAACGAAATCAACTGCAAAATCTGCTTTTCCAGTAAATATGTATATTAAACTCATAACAATACAGATGCTTATATAGAGGAAAACCATCCATACAACCTCCTCTCTTGAGCTCATTTTCAAAAATGACATTCGTTACAAAAAAAAGTAATAATTTATACTAAAACATAAGGTCTAAACTTATAAATAAATCGATTTCTCTCTCCAGATAGATTCGCCAATCACATTTCTATGAAATCAAAATACTAAACAGAATAGTAAAACTGACTTTTACTTAAACTATTTTAAATGATAATAATAAAATTACACGTTAATTTAAAGCACAAATGAGCAAAAAAAATGCAGACATATGTTTCGGGATTGCTTGGAATCCCTTTTTCAATGCGACAGGGAGCTTCTAGATGCAAAACATCCAAATGAAGCAGACAGAACAAGAAAAACAAAGCTTATATAGCCTAAGAATTATCTGTAAACCAATGAGAATAAAGGCAGCGTGAAGTGGAAGTAGAAGTAGCAGGAAGACACCAATAAGAGAGCAACAAACGAATCCAGTTGAAAGTACAGGAAGTAAAAAGGAATATCAATAAAAATAAAGCAAAATGCTGTCGTCCTTTTTGCTTTATTTTTATTGATATTCCTTTTTACTTCCTGTACTTTCAACTGGATTCGTTTGTTGCTCTCTTATTGGTGTCTTCCTGCTACTTCTACTTCCACTTCACGCTGCCTTTATTCTCATTGGTTTACAGATAATTCTTAGGTTATATAAGCTTTGTTTTTCTTGTTCTGTCTGCTTCATTTGGATGTTTTGCATCTAGAAGCTCCCTGTCGCATTGAAAAAGGGATTCCAAGCAATCGCGAAACACATGTCTGCATTTTTTTGCTCATTTGTGCTTTAAATTAACGTGTAATTTTATTATTATTGTTTACTTGCACAAAGTTAAATTATTTTTATTTTAAATGTTTACTTTTCCAACTTACACTTCAAAAAAATATCAAGTGAATCTTATAAAGCTATTTCACAGAAGCATGCAAAACTTTAAAAAAAAAAAAAAACATTCACACAGTGAAGAGACATATGATAATAAACAATTCATTTATTCAAAATAAACAGATATTTTAAAAATTACTTTAAGATTAAATTTTTTTGATCTATTTTATACATATGCATTGGATGAAAATTGTTATTGCATTTCAATATATATTTCATAGAAATAACTATTCTATCAAATAAAAATTCTGGCTAAAAGAAATACATTAAATATAAGACAGAAAATATAACTGGAATAAGTATTTACAAATTGATCTGTATGAAAACCTATGTATTAATTTTATAGTGACCGTATGCATAAGAGGTCACACCATCATCTAAAATAAAACGTTTATCATCAAATGCAGATAGTGTCACTTTATTTGAACATATAGTATGCAGTTGATGATTTTCGCTTTGTATGCGATATTGGCGTTCGCGCATAACTTTATATTTATTTAAGCATTCACTATAGTGTTCATGCTTAATTTTTCGTTTTAAAACAGATCTTGCGAACGCCCTTTGCAGCTTTCTTCTCAAATTCGTCTGTCTTTATTGAGTACATTTTTGCACGTAAGCCAATGTTCTCTTTTATAGGTTTTGAGTTTAGCTCATCTTTGAAGCATCCAATTGTTTTTTTATTTTTTTCACTGTATATGCGATGATCTTTTGGATAATCCGAAGTGTCATATATGTTTAAATGATGTTTCATATCTTCGAAAACATCATCAGTGAATAATTGATACGTAAGAGAGTCAGTGTCCGTGAACAATAATTTAGCATTTTCACCATAAAATTTCTTCATGTGATTGTAGTGGAAGTTGTACATATGATACTTACAAAGTTCAAGTATAACAAACCCCACATAAATTGGTCTATTGAGTGTGATGGAACTTTTCAATCTTTGCACTGCGACAAGATTATGGTTAAAGATTTTAAAATGATGAAAGGATGGTGCTGCAACTATTTTTTTAGATTTCTTTTCTGTGTTTACCAATTGAATATCGATGTGTTTTCTCACATTTTCCATGGTTTTACCATATACAGCATTGTTCATTAGCTTGCAAAAATCCTTTTCAAAACTCGAGGACGCTTTTTTTCTTTGCTCTGTATTAAACTCTATGTACGATTTTAACCAGGCTTTCTGATGGAATTTAATTACTCTATGCACTTTAGATAATTGCAGTCCCAAGGAAAGATAAAGTTGAAGATTTCTATGGTATATTATATAATTTGTCTTGTTATTCAAGTTTGGTACTAATTTTGTGGATGGTGTAAATTTACATCCGTTAAGCATATCAACTGCAAAGGGAGAGAGCTGGTCAGCGTTAATTTTAATCTTCTCTGGTGCTAAGGGATATCCATTATGAAGATTGTGAAGATCTTTATTGTACAATAAGTCCACTTCTAAAATGTATCCGTACTCGCTGTCATCAGGCAAATTTATTATTTCCTGTACGATTTTATCAGATGGTGTAACCCACTGAAAATCTCCATATGGCAAGGGCTGGGACATCGCCCATCCATACAGATTATTAGCATCGAGATACATGATAAAGTTTGACGGTTCACTGGAGTTAAAATCAGGGAGATATTTGTTATTTGCAATGGCATGGCGATGGCTAATCATAGAAATACCACCACGAATGCCTTGCTCTATAAATAAATGCATATTGATATCTGTAAGTAATTCAAGGGGTTGATTTGTCATCTTTAGAGCACTTTGCCAGGCCAGTCCTGGTGATGTCATCAGATGAGCACAGTCCAAGTCGTAATGTTTTTTACAGAGAGTCCTAAAATTTTGAAACACATCAGCAAGTTGCAACACATCTGTTTTCACATAAAGATCATGGTAATCATCCATTGTACGAAGATGGAATTCTTCCCATACAGTTTGTGCATGTGTATATTCTTCTTCAGAAATTTTTTCGTTAGATAATGTGCTATAAAAAGCCTCTAGAGGAGGAAGAATAGTTTCTTCAAATTTGGAAAAGGAATCCATATATTCATACGGATAAACACCCTTTCGAAGTAAAAGATCCAAATTTTGCTCCACCATGTTTTCTTTTAAAGTAGAAAATTTCTCCTTTGCGAGATTTGCGACCAATTTTTCCAGACTTGCATTTATGAACTGAAGGCTGTCAGTAAATTGAAGAGAAACACTTATGTTGTTAAATTTTTTTGTTGCTGAAAATGAAATGTATTTTTCCATGTTATTGGCAATGACATAAAAGTCTTGACCTTCAATTTTTCCAAATTCCTGCATGATTAAATGTCCGTCATAATGTTTTAGATTATGGAACACGACAGGTATTTTCTTTTGCAGTCTAAATTTTAAATTGCAACGATTGTGTAATGATCCGCGATACTGTCCTGTTAGATGATCGTGATCACGAACTCTATCTCCCTTTAAAAGTTTTTTACATAAATAGCAATGCGTTGCTTTCTTGAAATGTTCTTGTTCCTGTGGTGTTATATTAATTAGAATTGTATGTGTTAAAATTTCTCCCAGCTGCTCATGTTCTTCTAAAATATTTTTAATGAAGTGATCAACTGCATTAGGTCCTCTAAACGTCTTCACTGGTTTATATGTTTTTCCATATGGTCCAACAATTACGTATGCATAACCACAAGCCTCATGATGGTTCAATTTCTCTGTGAAAGATGAAGTTGAATTTGGTTGACATGAGTCCATTTTCACTATCAACGATTCAAAGTCAGCATAAATGATGTAAGGTATAGGATGCTGGAAGTGAAAGTTTTCATATGTTAAAACCTTTTCATCATTTTTAGGCATTTGTATTTTTTGAATGCTGTGCTGGCTGCAATGTTTTCCATGTTCAACCTGTAGATCTTGTCTCCTGAACCTATGAAGACACCTATAGTAGTAAAAATGTTCACCATCATGTCTTGTAAGATCTCCCAACAATCTCGACATGTCTCTGATGAGGCAGTAGTGCTGCCTTTCATCGTCAGAAATAAGCAGAAAATTAATGCAATCACTATATGATTTGTTAGAGATGTATAGTGGGAACACTTCATCTTCATATCCGAACACATTAATCCTTAAATTGTTCAAACTTTCAATTTTTGGAATTTTGGAGACTGGCACAGGGAACTCAACTCCGTCCATACAAAGTTCATGTTCATGGGGAGCATAATTGGAGACACGTTCAGGATGCTGAGTATAGTCTAGATTTAATTTATGTGCGAGAAGACACCACACTAAACACTTATTGTCCTCATTTTGTATATTGAGCACCGCTTTTTTCAATGCAAGTTTTTTAGGCAGTGGTATATAGCTGCTGGCAGCTAAAGGGTGATACTTTGCTGTGAGTATCTCAACATGTTGAACTTTATCGAGGGTCCACCCCGACCCCAGTTGAATAAATTCCTCTAAGGATTTCTCTACTTCTAGAGATAGCTTCCTCTAAATGTTCATTTACTGTATCTTCTAAGAGTTCTGTTTGTGTGTTACTTCCAAAGTATGAGGAAATGATCTCCAGTTCACGTCAGAATTTATACGAGACAGTAGAGCTTTCATTACGATGCGCCATTTTATGGCACGTTTCTCTCTGATCTCTTCTCGTAGGAGATGTTGAATTTGTGGTCTTAATTCAGTAAAACACATTTTCAAGTCTTCAGCTTTTTCTGGAGTCGGAGATAAAAATTCCGATGAAAATACATTCAATGCATTTTGTCGACTTGGGCGAATACGTTTCGGGGCTGCGGCGGGACCCTGCTCACTAGGTTTTCTCTTTAGTGGAGCACTATGTGTCACACGGATGTGTTGCATCAAGTTAAATTTCCGTGTAAAAACTTCTTTGCAGTGCATGCATTCATGTTGTCCATGAACAGTACGAATGTGTTGCTTAAGGTTATCCTCTCGAGTGAACTGCATGTTACACTCGGGACACTCCCCTGCAGCTGGGTTGTGGACTTTCATATGACGATTTAGATCATCCTTTCTGATGAAATCTTTGCTGAAAACATCACAAGAAAAGGCTTTCTCATTGGAATGAATTTTCTCATGTCGCGTTAAGTTACTTTTCGTGGTGAAAGACTTCCCACAAGTATTGCATACCTATGGGACGAAAAAAACTCTTTTAGAATTTTTATACACTAAAATCATTTTCTTTATACACAATATAACACATTTGAAATCTAAGTGAAAGTTTATTCGAGAAAGTTTACAAATGTATAAAATTTCCTTTTATTTTTATTTCTAAGGTTTTCTCTTTATTTTTACTATATCTCAATACTTCTAAGCTATATAGTTCAAATGCTTCCAGAGCTAAATACGTTGTCTCCGTTAAAAAACTTAAATTTTTATATCTAAGAAAATATCAAATACATTTATGACTCAGACCGTTTTGAAGTAAACTTTTCCAATTCAAACTATTATTTCTTAGTCTTATTCAGCATATATTTTTATCCTCTAAATTTAAGTATCAGTTCCTTCATTGCTTTTTCTGTTTTATAAACTTTGATAGGCTAGAAAAAAATTAAGTAAGGGTGTAAATACGAAAAATAGAAATTAACACTTACATGAGTACTAGCACGCTTTTTCGTTAGAGTATTAGATCCACTGGGTGCAGGTTGACCTCCGAGAACTATAGGCAAGGCTCTGGCTGCTGTAGATGGGGGTCTATCTCCGGTAGGGCCATTCAGGTCGGTGGATACCATATCCGAGGTTTCAGGCGCTTGTGTCGATGCATTACCGCCGACTAATCTTCGGAATTAATCTCTTGGAATATTTTTTTTTTTTTTTTTTTTTTTTTTTTTTTTTTTTTTTTTTTTTTTTTTTTTTTTTTTTTTTTTTTTTTTTTTTTTTTTTTTTTTTTTTTTTTTTTTTTTTTTTTTTTTTTTTTTTTTTTTTTTTTTTTTTTTTTTTTTTTTTTTTTTTTTTTTTTTTTTTTTTTTTTTTTTTTTTTTTTTTTTTTTTTTTTTTTTTTTTTTTTTTTTTTTTTTTTTTTTTTTTTTTTTTTTTTTTTTTTTTTTTTTTTTTTTTTTTTTTTTTTTTTTTTTTTTTTTTTTTTTTTTTTTTTTTTTTTTTTTTTTTTTTTTTTTTTTTTTTTTTTTTTTTTTTTTTTTTTTTTTTTTTTTTTTTTTTTTTTTTTTTTTTTTTTTTTTTTTTTTTTTTTTTTTTTTTTTTTTTTTTTTTTTTTTTTTTTTTTTTTTTTTTTTTTTTTTTTTTTTTTTTTTTCTAATATTAAGGAAAGCAGTTGAATCAATCACTTCAAAATGAGAAAGTAGGCCTGTTTCAATGTAGCACCGGATACCGGAGTAAAGCTAAAGCAATGAAAATCCTGCATTTGTCTTTCTGGTGAAAAGTATCAAAATAATAGGTGCATTGTAAGCTACTGTAACTCATAGTTTCAATTACGCGCTTAGGTCAAAAACTAAAAACTTCTCTCCTCAAGGTGCTACAATAAAGTGTCTGCAAAATCTCTTAATGTTACTCCGGTTTACGTAAAGTGAGGCTTGAGAGGAAATGAGACAAAATTGTCTTGCGTCATGTTTTGAAGATGCCACCGTAAACTGTTTGTACTGGAACGAAGCTAAAGGCTTACTTAAACTTCTATGAGAAGTTGACACAGTATTTATGTACATCTTCTTGGAGTGACAAATTCCTAAAGTCTGGGATGAAAATGGGAAAACTGCAAGCAAAATATGTGGATGAACGAATGTCTCGGTCGCCAAAGAATTTTATAGATCATAGATTCGTTATCTGGAAGAACTTAAAAGTGTTATCGTGAAAGCAAATTTAAATCTATAAAAAGAACAAGTGTGGAAAAAAAAAAAAAAAGAAATCCGTGCTCATGCAAAAAAGAAAAAGAAGAAGAAGAAAAAAAGAACCTTCCACATCCATGTTTATTATGTATTCAGCTTGAACTGATCTGTCGAAAAGAATCAGGACTTATTTTCTTGTTTTTGATGATATTGTGTGTGTGCGTGTGTTTGTGGAGGGGGTGGGGGAAATTTTATTAGAGCACAGGGGCGCAGACCACTTTAAATACTAGCCTGTATGAACATTATATACATATATATCTTAACTAAGAAAGAAACAGCTTTTTCTATGAGGGAATAGGTGTCTGCGCGAGAAGCACATATACACTTTTAAATATTTTAAGAAATGATGCAGGTGTTTTTTGAAACGAAGAAAGTCCGCAAATTAATGTAACTGTTCCTGTTTAATAGATATGAGAATTGAGCTAGTAATTTCTTTCAAGTATTAATGAATATGTGTAAGTAGATAAGATCAAAAGATAGAAAATAATAGCTGTCGAAGCAAGTACCCCAGTGATCCATTGGGGCGCTTAGTGTTCGGTCTGTTTAGCAAACGTGTAAGAGGTATAAGTGCACAAGATCAGGTTACAACACGATGTAGTGATATTTTGAATAATGTTTCTCAGCAATGGCTTTGTCGATAACGAAAAGAATAAAAAAAATCTATACATAATGCTATTTTGATGAAAAATAAGAGCCTTTATTACGCTCATTCTTGAGAGTGATATGAGTGATCAAAATGAGCTTAAAATTATTGCAAAGTATTTAATTTATTTTATTTAGACTGTAGACTGAAGAAAGTAGATAAATTACGATTTAAATTCGTTCCAATTCATGAATTAGATATTACTTTCAGGATTGAACAATGATAATGCGCTTTAAAGATCTTTTTCGTTTCAAATTATCACAAAGATAGTAGCTTATGATGAAACCTACTGCAGTCATTCCGATTTTACAGAACTATCCGTGTTTGATAATGCAACTGTATGTATAGTTCTGAATGGCACCTACTTGGGTACTTGATTCGTTTGATAAAAACGAATTTTAGATCCTTAAGACTCATTGTGTAACTGATAGGAACCTTAGATTAAGGGTTTCAAGGAAAGAAAAGTTTTCAAGAAAGATTATTTATTTTTTAAGAAACGTGATTATTTTTTAAACATCATTTATTTATTAAATGTAAGATTTTTTCATAAATTTATTTTGGGAAAACTTGAAATTTTATTACTTTGCAGAAAATTTAAAATTCAATCGCTTGACGATTGAATTACGCAGTGGCTTACTGCAAAACTTTTGCATTAAATTGTATTTTCGTTTCCGCGTGCTGCTGAACTAAAATCAAAGGCTGAAGTTGTATGATGATTTAGTAATTTTATTATAATAAAATATGGCGTGAAAAAAAAAAAAAAAAAAACCGCTGGTCCCAGCAGATCCCTATTGTAAATAACGTTAAACCACTTCGCGTTTAACGTCATAGTTTAAACGGCGATCTCGGTTTTAACTTAAATTTCCTGCGATTTCAATTTTAATTTAATAGTTTTCAACTACATTTTAGTTCTTGTAAACTGAAATGAAATCATAAGTGCGAGGAATGTTACTCTCGCCCCTCCAATAGTAATTGCAAGTAAAATGATTTGACTTAGCCTTTAAACTGTACTGCTCATTGTCCGTTTCTTAGAGCATAATAAATTTAATTGGCATAATGGGAAACAACAGTTCTCAAAATCATTTGTGAACAAAACAAGCAACCTGATTCTAGCCTGGATAAGATTTGATTCGCTATCGTTTTTGATCAGTCACGTGAGAAAGTCGCATTCGATTTTTCAATCAAATATTGAATTCGTCACGTGACCGGCTTGAAAACGATAATCCGAGGTATACGAGAATCAGACTGGTTATCACGAACTTTGCGATGGAGACGAAGACCCTGACAGTCAACTAAAAGCTTTGTTCAATTCAAAAATAATATCGCAGTTTTGAAAAATAACTAGTAGAAAACAAATTTTGATTTTCAAAATTATTTGTAGAAAGTAATTGTATAAAAATACGCATACGTCCAATAGAAAAGATATTTTTATTGCACGTAATTGTATTTGTAATCTGTGGAGTAAACCTCTATCTGCAACAGCCACCGGGTTTTCCCGCGAGAGATAATGTGAATCCTCTCATGTCGTCATAATTAGAGGTTGATTGTATTATTACTATTTTTTTCTTTTAGAAATCTTTTAGAGATGTATTTATTAATTCTAAGTTAGTTTACTTTTCTGCTGTGGTTATGCTAGAACAAATGAAGGACTTATTTAAATAGTGGTCCAACTCGATTTAAAACAAATGGAGTTAATGTTTTCACTATCTTGATTTTGATCAGAGCTTCAAAAATTTTACAAATTACTGAAGTAGGGCTCACAGGCCTATGATTTCCTGCCTTAGCTTTAGACCCTTTCTTGAAGAGCGGCATTATGTTTGCCAGCTTCCAATCTACTGGCACAGTCCCTGAGTTGTATGAAGTTATGAAAATAGTTAAAACAACATCCACTAATTCCTCTTCACATTCTACTGAAATTTTCGGATAAATATTATCAGGTCCTGGAGCCTTATTTGCTTTAATCTTTTTCAATTGAAACAATACATCATCCCTAGAAAATATAAAGTTCCCAAGCTGTGTCATAATAATATTACACAGCTTGAGCCTTTGAGCAAATATATTATACCAAACAAAGTGTAAACGGATCTCAGACGGTCATTAGAAATAAAATAACGCACGGGCATGGGCAAATTTTCCGGTAACTTTCGGCCGTGTCAGACACGGGCGTTAAGTGGTTAAAGGAAGCCGTGGACTGTGGAGAATTTTCCGTACATTGTTCTTTAATTTAGGAGCGCTTACTTAGCGGTTGATTGATATTATTACAACTAAAAACTGTTGATCAATGTTGCTCAAAAGACACATTTCAATTTTTTTTAAACAAATAACTGAATGAAAGTGTCAACACCCAAAAGTGTCACTGATAAAATTTATTAACTCCTTCTTTTTCCGTAAGAAAAAAAGAAAAGGGAGACGAGTATTAAAATATAATCAAAAAGAATAAATTTTTTACTCCATAGTTATCTATTTTAACGTTTATTTAAGGGGTTTGGAATTATATTTTAAGTACCAATGGTTATGTAGCCTTCGATATATTTGATATGCGTGTTAAATTTTTCCATATTTGTAAACTTTTGAGAAGTTGGGTAGATGAGATTAGAATTTCTTTCAACGATAAAATATTTTATCAAAATGTCACAAAATGAAAAATATTTATTTAATATGTTTGAATTAAACTGAAAAATTCAGTTGTGAAATCTCAAGAAAATGTCATTTAGCAGAAACGTGGAAATAGGTCAATTTCCTGTGTCTATCGACATGAACAAAAGATAGGGCGTGACTTGTGACAGAGTTAACATTTGAAAGTAAATTTACACAATTTAATCTATTTAGTCTGGAAAAATGCTTCCTGTAAATGAAAAAAATCTTTTTGCATTGTCAGTCAGTATCAGAAGAAAGATTAATAGAAACAATAGAAACACAAGCACAGGAAATAAAAGGCATTAAGAACTTGAGGAAATATAATTCTTCTATTTAGGAAGTGATAACTGCTTCGTGATTGTGAAACTGGCGAAAGATATTCCATCACTTAAGATACACCGAAGTTCTAAGCATTTTTATATGAATTTATGTGTACAAATTTTAATTCAAGTTTTCGCTGTGGAAATAAAAACATGTCTTAAAATTAGTTTTTTTCTAGGAATCTGATTTATTGTTTAATTATTTGTTTGAAGTTTAGAATCGTTTGAAGTTGGACAGTTAGATTTCTTACCGATTTCTTACTTCGATTACACAAGGGCTATTTACTACTACTATTTACATGCAACAATTGCATCAACAATTTAGTCTCCAAAAAAAAAAAAAAAAAAAAAAGCAAAGAACAGAAAGATGTAATAAAATGAAAAAAAAAAACATTTATTGAAACACAAAATTTTTTTCACAGATTGTTGAATAGAAGAGGCAATTCTATGCAAAATAACAGAGGACAACAACAATTAATTCTAAAATAAGAACAGGATAAACAATAATGTTCTAACTTGTGCTCCAAAGTGTTTGGTAGCAACCTTTGTCAGTACACTGTAAAAATTTTACGTTTAGTTGCCACAATTTTTGGTGTTACTGAACACCATTTTTGGTCTTCAGTTTATGTTAAGTTGAAAACTATTCATTTTTTGATATATTTTAAATTCTTTTAAGTTTCATCTGTCTAAAAAAATAGACAGCAAAATGTTTTTTTTTTTTTTTTTTTTTTTTTTTTTTTTTTTTTTTTTTTAGCATATGATGTTCATTTACATATCAAGAGTTCATTACGATTGCTCATCTAAGCTATTTTCATAGGAATGAGCAATCGTAATAAAATTTCGATATGTAACTGAGTTAACAAATTTCAAGTGCTAAGAAACATTACACGGTCTATATATTTTTTAGACCGATACATAAAAAAATTTAGTGCATCAAAAATTAATAATTTTCCACTTTACACCGATTGAACACCAAAAATCGTGTTCAGTAACACCAAAAATGGTGGCAACTAAAAGCAAAATTTTTACAGTGTAGGGAGGGCACCTCTACTAGAGACGTAAGCTCGACAATGGCGATTCATGCCGCAAAAGGGCTACATTTTTTAACTGATCTGACATAGCAGCATCATAACATAATAGCAATCGCTGACATGAACTCATTTTCTAGCCATCGCATTACCACAGTATTATTTAATCACACGTGAATTCTAAGCATTTGTTCCCTCACAGGAATATACTTTTATGTAGATTCAAATAAAATACAGCATAAATGTTAGCACATGCAACAGAAGTGAATGCCTTTTTCATTGTGGAATTTAAATTAAAGAACAAGACCAGTTTTAAAACGACGAAGTTAAAAAGTTTTTTCGCCCCTCTTTTTTCATAGTGAATTTTTAACCATATGGACAAAAATAGAAAGAAGGTGAAAATATTCATTTAAAGTACTTTCCTAAGATTCAGTATATTTAAATAGTCCTTACATTTGTATGAAAATGTAATGTATGCATACTTAATTGTTCTCTTAAAATTGCGTTGAATTTTCGATGCCTGCGTTTTAAAAATATATAAATTGTATTAATTTATTCAAAAGTTTTATTTACAGCTCGACTTTTGCTACTATTTAATTGATGTACCACATAATTTTCTTTGAAATTAAATTAGTTACGTTGTTAAGATGATCTGTATCCATCTTTTTTTGATATTACTGAATCACGTTGTTTAATTGTTACATAGGTGCCATGTCTGCCCTTAGAATATTTGGACCAGTTCTTGGATTTCTGCTGTCATCATTATGTCTTAAATATTATGAAGATCCGTTTTGTAAGTAAAAAATTTCTTTTGTTAATTTTTCCAAATTTATTTTTTGGCAGTGCAAATTATAGATAAAAAAAATTTAACACATGATATGTTCAAAAAAATTTAAGGTGATACGCTCAAATCATGTTAAAAAAAGAAAGAAAAAAAAAGGATTAAATGTCGAAAATTTTAACCGATATATAAATAAATAGAATAAATAGAGCACGTATTTTAACACTAGAAGTACCGGGTCGTTTTCAACCGTTTCTAAACTTTGAACTTACTCCAAATTATCACTAATTATATAATAAAATTTTCAGTCACTTCAACTTGTCCTACTTACCGTGTATTAGGAAAAGCCAATGCAATTGAATGTTGCACTATAATTAGTAGCAAATAATGCAGTAACTTCGAAACAGTCAAAATGACTGGTCTGGTAAATCTAGTGTTAAGAAAAGCAACAGTGTCATTAGTACATTACTTCCCATAAGCAATGTAATCGCTGTCCCGCAGTAGACCAGTCGGTAGAAGCTCGGTTTCCGCAGAGTACCGAAAGTGCAGCAACGTCGACTAAGGTCAGTGTTTGGGAGGGTGACAACCTCTCACGGCTGGTTGCTGTGGTGAGTGTACGCTAAAGGTAGCTGATGCACTTTAAATAGGTCGTGGCTCCAATGTCCTGCAAGTGAAACGATACCTCTGGGTTGCCAATTCCAGGTGACGGTCTCTCATCTGGTAGCTGGTTCAAAACATTAAGAGACCTTTCAAAGGGGCGGAAATCGGCCTCCTGCCCTATAAGGGCACCGTTAGACTCAGGAGCAGCGCACCCATTCTTTCTCGCCACGCGCGAGGACTCAACAACAACAATGTAATCGCTTATGTACCTTCTATTCAGATGGCATGACAACTTTACAGTTGAAATCGAAAATTGATATAGTGTACCAAAAATGTTCATTTAAATTTTCATTAGCATAATTATGTGTTTCGTCTTCATTTAGACAACTTATTTAATTCTTGTACTGTGTTTCAAGTCTGCTAAACACCACAAAAAAAGTGTTGATAAATAATAAGGTAGTGAATGAATGAATGAATATGCCGAACTATTTTTTCCTAATTAACTCTACTTAGAGCTGATGCCACTGCCAATATAGAAAACTCGAACCCCTTATATAATTACTTTATTCCAGTCGGTGAGCTAGCTACTTCTGTCGCTGTCCTTCACGATTTTTAAAGCTTTTGAATATCGTTTGACCATTAAATGATTCTTTCAAAAATGAAAGTCACCCAACTAGTATGTCTTTTCTTTTACTGTCCTTGCTTAGTTTTCTTTAGCACATTATGGTCGAAACTTTCAGTGCAAATCTGTCTCGAAACCATTCTATTTATGTATATAAAACTGTCAATATTACGTGTTGATATTATTACTATTTTATATGTCAATTCCTAATAGATACGCAATTAGAAAGAAAATTAAAAATGCGTATTTTTTGCAAAAGGCAATTTTAGCATTGCCCGATGCAAAATTTTAGCTAAAAATATATTCAGAAAAGTTGTGATTGCGGAGTTTACTTTTCAATCCAATGCTTTTCTCGCAATGCAACATACAATTTCTCTATTATGGAAGCATTGAATTAAATCATTGAATGATTTAAAACCAAAGCGGTCTCAATATTTTTTTAATGAATTAGGAATCATAATCGCATTTATATTTTGTTCCTGACTAAGATATTTATTTTGCAGATGATCCCCAAATTGATGTTCTTAATCCACGATGGGTCGGAGCCTGGTGGATGGGGTTCTTAATAATCGGAGTCATTCTTTTAGTATTTACTGCGCTCATAGCCTTGTTTCCCAGAGAGCTACCAGAACGTTTCAGGTCTGAGAAAAAGGAGAAAACAAAGAAGGAAGATGAAGCACAAGAAAAGGTGCCGAAGATAAGAGGTTGTTGATTTAAACATTCGCCGCTTTGCGAGTACATTTCGTCCCACAGTCTTGTTCGTAATGAGAAACACGAATTAAGCGCGAGTCCATTGCTACCAGGAACGCTACTCACGGTTTATGTTCAATGAATTCATCACGTTGGAGAAGATCATAGCATCTTCTTAAAAAATAGTTTAGCTTTCTCGCGTATTATGTTTTTGTTAACACTGTCGCCTTATTTTCGTTTCTAGTAAATCCATACGAGAAAAACCTTTCAACTTTATTGAGAGAATTAAGCAGTTGAATAGAAATTCTTGTGATAGCTTTTTGAGATGTTAACTTCTGTAAATTTATTCTTGTTTTTAAGAGTAGTGCAAATTGTTGATGTATGTCTAGTCTCACATTCTGTAAAAGAAAAATGTTCTCTTCTGATTTACCTAAATGATAAATATGAGTTCTTCGAAAAGGGTGGTGCTGAATTAATGGCACAGGTAAAAACAAAACAGCTTTTGATGACATTCTCAACTGATTGTGCATTTTTTCAAATCTTGGTCTAAGAAAAAGCATTTATCATTTATTTCCCCTAAAAAGTTTGAAGATTGTTTTAATTGACGAATACTTCAGAGCAATCAATTTTTTTTCAGTTTAACTTTTTCTACTCCTAAAATTTGACTTAAACCTGCACAGTTACATACAAGTAGATCATGTAACAAATAGGGGAAATTAAAGAGAAAGAAAAATGATTACACATATAAAACAAAATATGTATACGGAATTTTGTGTGATTCATGATTTTTTTTCCCTTAGATTTTCCGCACGCAGCGAAAAGATTGCTGAAGAACCCAATTCTTGTGTGCCATGTAATCAGTGTTACTTTGCAAGTAAATGGTTTTGCTGGTTATTTTGTGTTCATGCCCAAATTTATGGAATCACAATATAAGAAGTCTGCATCTGATGCCAGCTTATTTTCAGGTAAATTAGATTTTAAGACGGAAAAAAAATGCAAAAGTTTTAAAAATGATGCTTGTGAATAAATAGAAAAATCTGACAATAACGCTCAGAATGAGTTTTAAAAATCACTCCTGAACCAGATAATTGCCAATTATTGTTTTTTTGTTCATAAAAGTATTTTCCCTGCACTTCATGATTTCTTCAACTATCCGTCATTGAGCTAACAAAAAAAAAACGAATAAAAATTATGTAGAAATATTCTACCACATGTGTTACTTAAATGGTTATATTAATGCTAATCTGCCTCACATCCCGCTACTTTACTTTCTTTCCTTCATCCTAAAGTTTCGCATACTAACGTAAAAGACAATAATAATAATAATAATAATAAAAATATTTTACTGTAATAAAAATGTTTTGTTTATTTTACAGGGACTACAGGCATTGTGGCAATGCTGCTTGGAGTTATACTAGGAGGCTTTGTGATACAAAAATACAGACCTCGACCGAAATATCTCACTGGATATATGGTCATCGTTGAAATCTTTTCTGTCATTGGTTTACTGATATCCATGTTTCTTGGATGCGAGCCTAATTTTTTACCCGGAACGACCGCGAATGAAGACGAGTAAGTACTTGTTGAACAAAGTTTACGTAACTTCTTTCTTTTGTGAAAAAACGTTATAGTCTTATTGTTACCTGTTCGTTTACCAAGTTTTTTGCTTAATACCAAGACACGATTCTGCATTCTTTTCTTACCGTTGTGGGAAGGACTTTCATTAATGTCCAAATCGAGTGTCATTTCTTAATTTCTCAAGAATGATGTAACTATTAATTAACAGTATCGAGACAATCAAATTTGGTCAGTGCTGTTTTTGAACATGAAATCTCCACCTTTTCTTGAGCAAAGGTAGGGTGCAGACAAGTAATCGAAATCCCCTAATTTGCTATGTCTCATACATATCACAAGCTGAGGATATTTTTTTTTCTTTCTAATGGGGCTGAGCATGGTCATTAACCTTTGCAGACCTAGTGCGTACCCCAATAATCGGCATCCATTTTTTCAAGTAGCACCACTGTCGGTGTATGCCATTGCCGCTGAGAATTTGGACTCTCAGTTTCCCTTAGATGGCGGCACCTGAGCTTTCATTTGATGCGACTTGCGCTAGGTATTTAATTTAACCGAGAGTATCCAAGCCAAACGGATACTCAAGAAATCTTTTACCTGCCGCACAATCATGCGACATGGGCGCAAACGATTTTCTGCATCTTGGAAAATGCACCGACTTGGGCCAGGTTCGAACCTGCGATCTTGGGCGTGCGAGACTTGCGCCTTACCACTTCGCCACCCTGTCGACCAGGCTGATGATATTAAAGAATACGTTTTCACCATTTTTTTCGTAAGGTGCATCACTTATAAATTCGTGTTGACTTTATGTTATATTTTGTTATAAACGTTGTATTGCATTAGGCGTTTTGAAAACTTGTAGTCATCTCAATAAGATGATTTTAGGCAACAAGAAGCAAAGGGGTGTAAATAACAAAATCAAAAATTTGGAGATAACTAGTGCAAATGATAGGGTAAGCACCATTCTGTATTGTGGCCAGAGGTGTTAGTGATAGCTTTAACAGGTGCTCCTCAAGAGCGTGATTTAAAAAAAACAAACTATCTGCTTCCGTGACTTCGCATAGAAATTCTGATGAGTATGTGTGAGAACTGACAGCCTGATCAAAAGGCGATTAATGTGGGCGAATATTATAAAAGGCGCCCATTTGGACGCTGCATTTCTGGACGCCAGAAATCCTAAACACATTTAAACGGCGTTGAGGCGACGATGGCTTAAAAACCGGAATATTATAGCGCTATACAATTTGAGTGAGCGATCAAACACTCATTTGAATTCATACTTGTGGGCGCTGATTTTTGGGCAGTAAACATTTCGTCAGTTCTGTGCTGGAAAGCACAGCATTTAGACGCAACTATACACAGCGGTCGTTTTAAAAAAATAGGTAACTTTTTATTTTACTCAATTAATTTATAAATTATCTGTTGAATTTAGGTTTAAATTATATAAAAATGGTGCACTAACGTAAGATTCGGTGTGGCTCTATAGTTACAGATGAAATTGAAAGGAACTCAGTATAGGCCTGACAGCTTAAGTGGTAGCGCACTCGGGCCGTAACTGAAGGACTCGAGTTCTAGTCCGGACGAACCGATTTCTACTTAATGCTCTATTTAACGAAACTCCTTTTTAATACACGGTTCTGTAGGATACAATTGCTATGCGATCCCATAGGAACCGTGCATTTTCCCGGAATAAAAGGTAGCCTATATCATTATATGACACCTAAACTGCCACAATGAAAAAAATCATGTCGATTCCTTGCTCTGTGAAAAACAAAAATAAATCTATCTCACGGGAAACTCCTATATTTCTGGGATAAAAAGTAGCCTATGTCATTCTCTAATCCCTAAACTACCACTATGCAGAAAATTATGTCGATCCCTTGCTCTGTGAAAAACAAAATTAAATCTATCTCACGGGAAACTCCTATATTTCTGGGATAAAAAGTAGCCTATGTCATTCTCTAATCCCTAAACTACCACTATGCAGAAAATTATGTCGATCCCTTGCTCTGTGAAAAATAGAAATAATTATATCCCACGGAAACCCGTAAATTCTCTTGGATAAAAAGTAGCCTATGTGGTATTGATTGAGTAAAAATCAACTAGCCCCGATTGGGGATCGAACCCAGATCATTCAGTTACGCGCCGATTGCTCTACTATTTAAGCTACCAGGCCGATAACGATTTCTTTCGAATTTCATTAATAACTGTTGAGACCCAACATCTGCCTTACGATAATGCATTTTTTTTTTATATAAAGATGATATCCCACGAGAACCATACATTTTTCCGGTGTAAAAAGTAGCCTATGTGCTATTCCAGACTCTTCTCCATCTGACACCCGTACACCTCATAGCCGAGGCCTTAGTGCGCCGAAGATGGGAGCCGTAAAAGGATTGACCCGGACGTGATTTGAACACGCAACCTTTTGATCTGAAGTCAGACGCGCTACCATTGCGCCACCGAGTCATTGCTATTCCAGACTATAATCTACTTCGGTGCCTAGTTTCATCCAGATCCGTTTATCCGCTCTGGCGTGATTGAGTAACAACAAACATACATCCAAACTTTTGAAGTTTAATAGTAATAACACTGTGCAACAAATTTGAACTTTTTTTGTCCTTCAGATGAAACTATGTGATTCAATATAAACAAAAGGTGCTCGATTCAAATATCCTAATCAAAATGGTCCATCACGTACCGTTTTTGCTGGAGAATTAGAAATTATTTTTATAGAAGTTGGGTACAGATGAATATAAACTTACTTATATTGAAAACACAAACACTAAAATTATTTTCTTGGCCGTTTCATCTTTTGGGTATCTGTTGGCGTTCCCTGATAACAGATTAGCAATATTCAATTCGTATACTTCCATTCTATCGACCGCTGAAACGCTTTTCAAACACAGAGATGTCCTGATGAAACCTTTCCCCATAATCATCATTAATTGCGCCAAGATTTTGAGAAAAGAAGTCCATAATGGGAGTCCAAAAAGTGTCGTTTTAATGAAATATAGCAACCTATAATACGAAAGAATTTTATCATGTCAACGAGCGCTGAATTTTTCCTGATTCGGAAACATGTTCTAAGTATACATACTGTTCTTTCTTGATGTCTTTTTAATGATTGGTTCCAAAACAGGAAAAAAATATGTTACTTTACTATGAAGTTATCATCATAAATTGACAAACTCTTACTTTTAAAGTTCCTGCTGTCGAATATGCAAAACTTTAAGGATGGGAAAAGCTATTTCTTATTACAATTGCATCTGTTTATTGTGAACAGTTAAATAAATATTAAATATTTTGACCAAAACTTATTATGCTTAAAGCATAAAAGAACAGATTTATTGATTAGTTTATTTTTCAGAACTTTGAATCTTTACAACTCCTGCAATAGAGATTGCAGCTGTACCAGAAGGGTGTTCGAGCCCGTATGCGGCCCTGACGGCACATCCTTGTTCTTTTCGCCTTGTTTCGCCGGTTGCCCAAATGTGACAGGACTAGCAACATCAATGATTTCAACGACTGCTTCAACCATGACTAATTCAACCGTGAGAATTTGGTTGTTACTAAGAGATTCTTCTTAAATGCATTTCTTTCATAAAAGTTCATATTACATTCCGTACTGAACGTACATGTATGCAGATATATATATAAAAACGTGTGTATGAATTTAATTACCAAGGGAAGCAGCGATTATCCCTACTCTTCTGGTAGGCGCCCTATCTTGACCCGCACTTAATAACGCCTGTTTCAGCCTACTTTCCCGTAAAAGTTAAAAAAAAAAGTATGAAAGAAGGCAAAGCTGAAAAACAATTGTTCACGTAAAGAAAGCACAAATGAGCATTAAGATACAGACATATGTTTCGGGATTACTTGGAATCCCTTTTTCAATGGTAGTAGTGGAGCTTCTAGATGCAAAAACATCCAAATAAAGGTTTGTGAAGGCTCCGAAACATATGTCTGCATCGTAATGCTCATTTGTGCTTTCTTTACGTGAACAATTGTTTTTCAGTTTTACTAGTGCACAAAGTTCATTTATTTTATATGAAAGAAGGCTTAATGTATCGTAAAAATATCGTTAAGAATAAAGAAAAGTCAAAAATAAATAAAGTAATTAAATAAAGAATGAAAAATAAGAAATTTGAAAGTAAGGTTTGAGATGGGGAAAATGTGTGTGTCTGTCTCCCCTAATAACTTTTGAGGAAATTGTCTGATTCGAAAGATTTCGGCAAGGGCATCTCCTTTCCGTATTTTTTTTATCTGAACTATTTTTCATTTAATTTTGAACAGTTCAAAAATTTTTACCCTTAGCTCCTTTGTGGAAATACGAAGCAAAGTTTATGATCCGTGGGCTTAAGATCCAAATTCTTTCTGACATATTGAAAGGAGCTCTCGGCATGAAGTATTTTTTGATTTGGACACTTTTTGTTCAATTTTGAACAGTTGAAAAAAAAAGAAGAACATAGAACCTACGGGGGAAATTTCAATACTATGTATATACATAGTGATCTAACAGACGGACTTGCTTGGCACAAACTTTATCGGAAAGCTTTTATAGCGTAGAACATGTACAGATACGAAGTTCATCAGAACTAAACGAGCCTTTTTTTCGACCAAAGTTTTTCATCTGGATTTTTAACGATATTTCTGAATGAATGAGTGAATGAATGAATGAATAAATAAATGCATGAATAAATGATTGAATAAATGATTGAATGAGTGAATGATTGAATAAATGATTGAATAAATGATTGAATGAGTGAATGTTTGAATAAATGATTGAATGAGAGATTGATTGATTGATTGAATGAATGAATATGCATTAACCACCGAAAAGGTACATTAAGGTAAAGTAATTAAGAACTAAAGCTGAAAGAGAGAGAGAGTGATAGCTAGATAATAAATTTGATGTTGGTGTATAGGGGAAGATAGGTTCGTATAGTTCTAGACGGAACTTCTTGTAAAAGTTTTATACGTTAGTAAAAAAAAAAGTAATTTTTCACTTTTTTAAAAATATGTATATGTATGTATGCAAGCCGTAGGATGGTGATAAAAACCAATAATGAACGGAAACTCTCCTATATCCTGTTTCTCAAACTCTGGAAGCAGGAAAGTGTATTAAAGAAGGCTTATTTTCGTGATTGTGACCAAAGAAAAAAAAAAAGTAATTCAGGGTCATTCTTGCTCATCAGAAGACATAAAAAGTCGTATGAATCTGCTTTGATAGAGGTTAGACATGCATCTCAGATTCTTTTTATCTTTTTTTACGAAATAATGTTTTCAACGCAGGATTTTGTCATGCTTAATTGAATATCTTTCCATTCATCATTGCGCATAAGCAACTTTATCTATGTGATTGGGTGGGGGAATACACGGAACATACATTCTTATATATATATAGATATAAATATGAAGTAGTTAGAGAAATCAACAAAATGTCCAAATCAGGCTTGAAACATTAATATGGTTTATACCTTACGGAGTTAAATTTTAACGCGGATCCAAATAGAGCATTATCTGATAATCTGACAACATGGCACGTGCTTACTGTTGAGTGACAAGCTTCAAATAATATCTAAAAATAAATTTTCATTGCAGTTCAAGTCCATGAATTCCTCTATTACAGATATTTGAAGACTGCAAATGCCTCATCGGTTCAAATAGCACTTTCATTACATCAAATGTGACGAGCGGTTTTTGTTCAAGTGGATGTAACATGTTCATTGCTTACATCATCATATTATGCATTAGCAAATTTATTTCATCAACAGCTCGAGTTGGAAACACACTTATTACTTTTAGGTAAGTAATGTTTTTCCCTCTTAATATTTTTTCTTTTTTTGCTCTCATTTCGAAACTGTAGTTTATTTTCCGCTGTTACGAAACTAAGAACAGCTAGAATTTACACCCCTTTTTCTGATTGCAAAATGTGTTTTTTTTCTTCTCAAGAATGTCATAGGTTGAGTAGGTATTTCCTATGGCGTCATGAGGAAGATTAAGGTATTGTAAGGCTCGGACGATTTGGATGAGAAAATAAAATTGAATATAACTGCTTTTAAATGCTCTTAATACATGTCTTTAAATACAGCTTACGAGAGTAATTCAGTTGATGTTTTCCTAAAAAAATCCAGGTATAAAAGTATCAAAAAGTTTTCTCAATCAAAGATGCGAATATTATTTTCCCCAAAATTTGTCATACAATCACACGCAATTCGGTCAAGTAGAAACCTTTCTCCAAATTTTGTTCTTAGGAAGATTCAAAAAGGGCAGCAAAGTGATTGCTTTTGCTCCTAACAAAAATCGCCCAAAGTGAACCAAGGGTTTTTTTTTCTTTTATCTAGCTACGCGAAACATTTCTTGGACAGGTTTATTAGTTTTCCTTTGATAATAATTAAAACATAATACTATTGCTTAATAAAAAGGCTGAGAAAATCGCCGAATAGCGATTTTATTACGGATCCGGTCATTCTACAAATCCTGGAATCGTGACTATTATAGCTAATTTCTGTAGAACTAAGTAGTTTCAAATAGTCTGTATCGAATTTACTTTTAAAGTTTAGCAGAACCATCACACATTTCCCAGAATCATCAAAAATCACTGTGTAATCTATAGTTATAAACTCACTGCATCACGGAATCGTGGCAGAATCTTTGTTTCGGGTATCCATCATGAGATTTATTTAGCACAGCCATTAAAAACATCAAGAGTTCTTTTTCTGTCTCAGAGAAACTATTTTGTAGCAGTTCTACGCTTAGTAGCTTTTGCGGGGTTACGAAACAGGCGACAAGAAAATCACCGTTTAACACAACCTTATACTACTATGATAATTTTTTTACTAAATATGCAGTTTTATCGTACTTGGAGTCTCGAGTAAGATTAAATTTAAACTCGATTCTAGATTCTATATATGTTCGCGAATTCGATAACATGGGCAATGGATTCAAAAGGGATTTTCCTTTACTTTAATTTGCTAAAGAGCTAAATTAATGCTTTTCCCTTTGGCACTGTACCCGCAGACAGCGACGGCATTGTTGTTGCCAACCAGTTTCCTAAACAATTTTTGCTATGATTTCCACACCAATGGTGACTATTTTTCTATTCCATCTCACGTCACATTGCAATCAACAAATTTTCGCCTTCTGGAACGGTTAGGTGAACGTAACTTTTAATGTTACGTTTTCAAGTTACAACAGAATTTCGACATCAAAAATTGTATCGCCATCGCGGTCGGTATGAAACGGGTTATGGGTCACACTGGTAAATCGACGGGGAGTCCGAATTGAACTGCTATGACCTTGTCTTAATGTCCGAAAAACGGAAATCCCCCCCTCCCCAGCTGCGCCATGATTCAACAAAATATTCTGCGCCCCTAATATGAATATATTATAGAGTATAACAATGAAAAATATTTTCACTAAATACATGTTTCTGTATTTAAATATTAAATACTAATATTTACAGATTTTTATTCTTCTTATTCATTAGAAACGTAATACTACGTAATAAATTAATTAGAAGTTAATAGCTTCCGTCCTTAAGGCCGTCGCGCCGTAAGGCAAGTGCCTCGTTGCCTCTGCCTCCCTCCGGCCCTGCCCTTACTCTCCGGCCGATTTAAAATACTAGGAAATGCCAGGCCATGCTTCTTATGTGCAGCCATGTTTGACCTACTTTCCCGTAAAAATTGAAAAAAAAAAGGCATGAAGGAAATATTAATAAATTATTGTAAATATATAAGTATTGTAAAAATATCGGTCAAAAAGCCAGAAATAAATTACATAAATAAATATTTAAAAAATTTATCCTATTAACCGGCTGGTCCGATTAAGTGAATATGGTTTGAGTAACAAGACCGGACGAACCACAGGTTATATATTAAAATGTTTTTATGATGATTGTGAGGCACTTATTTATGGCGAACATACAAACAAGAAATAATATACTGTTTACCAAAATTAATTATAGAAATGGATCAAAGCTTCACTTCCCTGATTCCACGATTCCACAACGTGTTCAGATTGATACGGTTGCGGTTACACTCCGTTCAGTTAATATCAATTCAATTCAATATCCTTAAATAACTAGAAATATCACAGAAAAACAAATTTTTAAAAAGCACGCAACAGCTATTAAATCTCCCATTAAAATATAAATTACTTGTATTACAATAAAAGAACTTTACTAAAATTATTATTTAATTTTATTGTACGTGCTGCTGAACCGAATAAATTCGAAAATTCACTTAAACTTTGACTTTTGCTTTAATAGTACTGCCAGCTAGTGGGAACTTTGTTAAACATCTCCCTTGTAGTAAATACCATTGGATTTTACTGAAAGTTACAGGAGTGAAAAGATTTTCTTCATATTTTATTAATGTGGTACAGATAACAATATAGTTCGTCCACGAACAGCTCTTTTCTGCGCATGGCAGAAAAGAACGAATCCATTCGAGTTTTAGGGAAGTTCGTTTTGCAGGTGCCTTTATTAGCATGCGAATCAGAGTGTTTGCTTCTCTGTTTGTTGAAAGCAACTAAATTTATAAACTGGCATACAGCATCAGTTCGGAAGAAAGTAAGTATCCTAAAGGAACTAGAACGAGATGAAAGAGCCGCATTATTTATAGCAGCATTTCCTCCCTTGAACATGAATGGATTCTTCTTTTTTTGGCACTCTGCCAGCCAGCTTGCTTTGGTTGATGGTAGAACTGTACTCATGGTCAACAATATCTAGCTGATTGATATTTAGATAGAATAGAATGTAGAGCGATCATCTTCATCCTTTTTATTTATTTTGGATACATGTCATACATCAAACAAAGTTAATAAAAATTTATATTTATGGTATTTTTAACAGATGTGTTGAATCTAAAGACAAAAGTTTTGCCATTGGAGCGATTGGAAGCGTGTTATCACTATTTGGTAAGTGATTTTGAATACTTTATTTAGTGAAGTGCTTCGCGACTAAAAATTGTGATTAGAGTACCTGATGGAGGATTTTCAGTCAGTATTACCGGGCTTTACTCCAGTATATTTATTGCATAAAATATAAATACACTGATATTCCTAATAACTCTTGTTATTAATACGTTTTAACATAAATGGACTTAAGTTCAAGATAAATATAATTGACTCAATTATATGGTTGCTCTAATGTCAAACAACACCAATTACAAAATCTTAATTGTTATCCCGAGAAACAAAACTAATTTTGATTGAAAATAAATAAACAAAAGTTGGAGTCAGTATTTTGTTCAACTTGCATCTCTGCCATAAATATTTGATATTAAATAATATATTTGACATATAAAGTCCTTTGACATATGAAGTACAAGTTCTTCGTAATTGATACCACCGCTACGAAGGAAAAGCATTGATACATAGTGGTATTGACAGCCTCATTCAAACGTTCCTATCAGTACGTGCTCGTACATATCCTTTGATATCATTGTATTTTTAATATACTTTAGCAGGTTTCCGAACCACTGGGTCGTGACCCCAGATGGGGTCACGATGGTGTGGCATATAATTTATAATTTTAAATAAAAAAACTTTACCATAGAGCCAAAATACCTCTTTCTTATACTAAATATCATTTTGAATTATTTTGTGCTGAATTTAAGATCATAAATTACAAAGAAATTGTCCAATAACGTGGTAATGTTCGTTACATCCGACCTGAATAAAATCCTTTAGAAATATTTAGAAGAAATAAATGTATGAAAAATATTCAACTATTATAGAGAAATATTCAAATTATATACGAAAAATATTCAAATGATGTGCAGAATTTTAAAGCAAAAGCAGTGTCTCTTTCATTATATGCGACAAATAATTTTTATTTGAATCCTACCGTTATTCTTCAGAACAGTTACGTCTAACGAAAAAAAAAGACCAATTGAGTCATTCCTCTTGACGGGTTTAGCGCCAAAAAATAATAAGCACTATTTCGCATTAGGGAGCATGTGTGTATTAAATTCAGTTTCATTCCAACTAAATTATATTTTCAGCTACAGCGGACACATAAAAGTGTTGAAGTAAAAATGCAACCTCTCAGTAAATCCACTGTAATTTTGTTTATTTTACAGTGTGATGTACATTATAAAATAAGCATATTTACAGTGGACTCAGAAATAGCCTGGAATTTATCGTATCGTTTTTATGTCAAAATACTTGTGCGAAAGTGTGAGCGTGTACATATATGTGTCGAGGGTTGCTTACTTGTTAAAAATGTAGTCGCAACGTGAAAAGGCTTGGAAACCACTGTATGTAATTCACATTTCAATAATCAGAGAAAAAAGGTCAATTAGCCTAAATGTGGAAGTCCCTAAATGAAACAAAGTTCGCTTACCTTAAAAATTACTGAAAAAAATGTTCATAAGCGTAATGTATTGAAACATATGACTTTCGTTAACAAAATGCGAAAACTTTCATCGCATTTAAAGCGCTTTTTGTTAGGAAACTCCCTATTGTAATAAATATCACTCATTTTGTATCTCCCCCAACATGTCCTAAATGTGACAAAAAAGCGCTAATTAGCGATCTGTATTTTTTGTGCTATGTTTGAAGGTCAATAATTCCATCTACGTTTCAACCTTGAACGTATGTCTAGCCTGCCCTCAAGTTGAAAAACTTAGGGGAAATCGCGTCGCATTTAGGCGAAATGACCTTACAGAGCAAAAAATCCAACATGTCCCTCTGATTTCTTTTAATGATTTTTCTCTGCTTTCTAGCCTTCATCCCTTATCCATTAATATACGGAGCCTTGACAGACTCTGCTTGCTTAGTATGGGAAGAAAGTTGCTCCAAAACAGGAAACTGCTGGTTGTACGACAGCGACAAATTTCGGTACTATCTGCATGGGATGTCGATGTTGCTCATCAGCTTAGGAATATGCTTTGACGGAATTGTATTCTTATTAAGCGAGCGAATGACCAACTTATATGGAGAAGACGATGAAACTGATCGCGGAGAAGAAAGAATTACACGGTGGTTAAAAGAAGAAGAAGACGATGACGTTATATTTACAAGATGTCCAAAAAAGGAACCTACAGTTGAAATGAAGCCTGTTTATGTACATTAAAGTCTAAACTAGACGCTTATTTTTCAGATTCATCAAGATTAATTGTTTAATTTATAGCTTTATTGATTTTAATTTCTACTGATTAATGTGACCATTCATTTTTTTAATTACGAAATCTCTCACATTAAGCGGAAAGAATTGAGACAAAGATAATTATCTTATGTTCGTCGAAAAACGACGCTGAGAATATTGTGTGAAATTTAATATTAGTTGAATATCTTAGTTTTTCCGCTTAACTGGCAAAATGATCGGCTTATTATGTTGTTTCGTTAAAAAATGCCCTTTAAATATAATAGGATTTTTATGCTTTTATGATTGATAAATTAGCAATGTAATTATGTATTCTTAGATAATTTTAGGCTAATTCTGATACGTCATTTGGGCCGTCTGTCACAACTTTTTTGTTTTATTTCAGGTACGAAATAATAAAATAACTTGATAAAGTTTTTTAATATTTAGTACCTGAAGTGAAAGAAAAAATTTGCATTTTGCCATGTCTGTCCCACATGGAATTTAATTTAAGTTACGCAGTAATTTATAACCTAATAATTTAAATTTTAATACATTCACACATTTTAATTTTGCACTATTTAAGGAAACACTAAAATCATGGATTCATGTATCATGATCTTTTTGTACGTCTCATATCCATTTTTGTTTCATCATGATATTCAGGGAACTTTATCGCGCTAAACTGTTCGCTGTAGCAGGTAGATAGCAAAGATAAAATGTAGTTGAATTTTATTTTTTTCGTTTTTTATTAGAGATATTGGGTATTTAACGAATAATAGTTTGTCTATAAACACGGAATTCTTGACCAACATTTAACAAAACGTTGAACATTTAGGGCTCAATAGTTTTGAAGTATTTACAGTTATCTCTAAAATTTAGAGAATTGGCGTAAATAAATTATTGTCCATACAGTAGCAACAGAGGGGCGCTGGGGAATCAACAAAGGGTATGCTACTTATTCAATTTTCTCCACTTGATGTGTTTCAAGACTTTCTTTATGTTTCAATGGCACCCAATTTTTCCACATTTTAAATAGGGTCAGGTGGGGTAAAATGGGTCAATGTTTAGCTATTTTCATATTTAAAGTTTCATAGCAACAAAACGAGAAACATTTCCCTTTTCTTTTCAATTGCATCTTAACATTGAACTCTTTTAGATCAATTTTATGTCATTTTAATATTTATTTTTTAATTATGAAATAGTTTAACCAAGGTTATAAAGTTGTGACCTGATTTACTCCATCGTGGGGTAAAATGGGTCATAATGCAAAATAATGCTGAAAACAGTAATTTATTACTTTGAAATTGAAAAAAAAGTAAGCAACATATTTAGCGACGTTTTGAATTATAACTACATTGAAATGTTAAAATAATATTGTTCTAGATTGTTATATATTGGTTCATATAACACTTCAACAACATCACTTCTCTCTACCACATCAACATGATAGTTTTTAGGGAAAACATTCAAAAAATTTTTTTTAAATTTAATTTCAATAAAATAAACAACATACACTGTTTAAATTTGGAAATTTTCTGCATTGAGGTTGCAGCAGAGTAAACTTTGAAACAATAATAGAATAGAACTAGCTAAGAATAAACATGAAATATTTTACCCCATCCAAGAAAAATTGGTGTACAAAATTCAATATTTAAATTTTTTTTTTACATGCTTGGCTGTAATTGTTCTCTACAGTTTCTTTGTGCGGAAATCCTTTAAATTTGGGTTGTTATATGATAAAATATGGAGATTTTCAGAAGTTGGTAAACCATGTGTTTAGCACACTATCATACAAAAATTACAACAATATTTTTTTCTCTTGCCATATTTAAGAACCTAACTTTTTTTAGAATGAAAAATGTTGCCAGCACATTGATATATAACATGAAAAATATTGGTTTAAAAATTTCAAATTCAAGTTCTATTATTTTGAGTTTTTTATCAAGTGACCCATTTTACCCCATGACCCATTTTACCCCATCCTACCCTATTCAACATGTTTAATGATTAATATTTTTTTAAATTAAAGATGCTGCTCACAGAACTGCAAAAACAGTTTCTTTTCTTTCTCCTCCACGAATTCCATTTAAATATAACTCAAATTGGTTTTCTTTCTTTAGGAAAGCTATATTTCATACATCTGATTTCGTACTATTCCTCCTCTTTATACACCAAAACAATACAAAAGCAGTTTTTATTGTAGAAATGAAATAAATGAAATATCTATATACATACCTAACAGTTTACCAACAGTATTTATTAAAGGGATATAACAAGGAATGTAATTGACTAAAGGCATTTAAATAATTTTTTTGTTAAATAAATGCATATTACCGATGCATTTAAAACGAATACTAATTCATACGAATAAACTGTGCTTGCTTCAACAGAAAGTAAATTTATAACTTTGTTCAAATGTAAGTAACAATGCAATTTCTGGAATTGTTCCATGGTATGTCAGTTATCATCCGGAAACGTTCAGAGATGAATGCTACCTTAACATCCAAAAATGGATATAAATTCATATTCTGTGAGACTTAAACAAAAAAGCCTTAAACGTATGCACTCTGAAAAAAAAAGTAAAACCTATGTATTATGTTTCTTGATAGATACAAAGTTGATTCTTTCGAAATTGTCAGACACCTCCATTTGTATATAAAAACATTTTCAGAGGAATGAAAGAGAAAATGAAATTTTTTGGATTGAAACACCAAACTAAAGAAAAGTGCATCTTCGTTGGTATAGTAAGGAACACACACACACAAAAAAAAAAAAAAAAAAAAAAAAAAAAAAAAAAAAAGGTCTTTTCTAAGACAAGAAATAATTTAAAAAACTGAATTCCTTTTCTTTTTTCTAAATACATTTTTTCACAGTACATAATTGAAAATGAAAATAAATTTAAGTATAAACGCTCATTTATTTGTTAATGCAATGCAAAAATCATGAAAACATGTATATGAAAAAGATTTTTTTAATGCGAAATTTATCCTAAAAGGCCATTTAGTTGAAGATTGTAGTTTTTAGAAAGAACCAGAGTTTATCAATTTGTAGATCAAAGGAAAAAAGAATAATACGAGAAAACACCTTTTTACATTGTAATAAAATGAAAATTATTAGCAAAATATGTACGAAACTGATTTTCTTCCTATCAGCATAATATCCTATTTCATCCAGTACATTTTTTATGCTAGATTTGTTTTATTAAGCTATTCGAGAGATTTGTCTAATATGTAGAATTAAAGCATGAAGCTAAGAAAATCGCTTCTTTCTTTATTTATGATAAATATTACATTGAACGTATTTTGGAAAACTAAGAACACTTTTCACTGACATGTCAAACGAGTTTCTATGACCAAGAAAACTAAGAAAAATAACTTTCAGTATAAAATTGGAGTTTTAAAAAACAAAAAGTAAAAAAAGATAATGATATAAGAAAAGTAAACGAAAACTTGCTAAGTCTATTATTAGTGCTGGAATGTTAGATAATGCAACTCTAAATGATGCTTTGTATTTTCCTACACGATATGTTATTCCCTTTTTAATACATTTTAACATTTACCTCGACAAAACAGGGTTATTAATTTAAGATGTTTCTTCGTGTTTTCACGCTAGAACAGTCAAGCAAAAACTCGACTTTTCACTTAGTTGCACGCATCGGAAATTTCTAAAGGATTTTTTTCGATTTAAATAAGTACTTTCACTCCAATTTTGTACCGTACAAAAAATATATTTAAAAAAACAAAGGAAAAAATTCAATTTTATTTTGCGCATTAGTTAAAGTTATAGGCAAAATAAATTTTATTTCAATTCTGTTTTGGACGTTTTTTAACAATATTTTGTGAGGAACACAGTATTACGTTTTTTTTTTATTGAAAATGGTATTTCTGCAGTGCTGCAGTGTTTTTATAAAATATCTTTTCTGTGTATCGACAGTCTTTTACGTACGTATGAAGGGGAAAAAAATATTTTTTAGGAGCTTGAGTTTTCTTGAACTTTTGTTTCATTACAAATATTTCTGTCTACAAACTTCTATCGAATGTATACTTTACTTTTGTTCTTCAAATAGTAAATTGTTAATGTTTGCATTTTTTTTCGAGAAATATTCTGGTTTGCGTGTGGCTTAAGTTACTTTCGAAACTACACGAAGCAACTGTATTATTTTTATTTTTGATTCAATGTTATAAAATTTTCGATGCTTTAATACTTTTATTAGAACTATTAGAGAACTGATTTTAGTTATGTGTAAAATTCTGTATAACATCCGAGAAAATCATGGCGGGCCATTTCTTTTCTCAGGAATCGTGTTTTGTCCTACTGTAGATGTTAAATGACTTTTGTATTTTTTTGTTTAAAAATAAAATACTCTTATACAATAATAAGCAGTGTATTATTTCGTAAACTTAATTAATGTAGCAAACTGAATTTTGCTTTTATTTATTTATTACGAAAGTATACATCTAATGTTTGAAAGTTTTACAGGACAAAAATATTAGTCAGTAATTCATCATCATACAAAAACTGTGTGCAAATATAAGGAAAAAAAAATGGAAAATTTTTCAAGATTTTGAATAATAAAGCATTTGCAATGATTAAAATTTTAGTTTGTTTTTGTTAAAAATTTTTGAAAAAACGGGTTTGAATGATAAAGAATCCTTTATAACTAATAATAAACATATGTCTTGAATATGCCATCAATTTACCTAAAATTTTATTTGCTTACAGAATGCGGAAATAACTCGATTAAAGTTTGTTTCATAATTACTAAAAGTTTCAAAACATTAGAGAGATAACATTAGTTATCACGCTATTTCGTGGAAGATTACATTTTTATTTTTCAAGCTTAAAAGTTTTTTGTTGAGTTCTTTGGAAAAACCTTGAGCCAATCCTTTAGCTTCCTCATTCCATGTCACGGATGCAAGTTAAACCTGAATGATATCACTTTAAGTTGAAGTAGCGGTTTCACTTTTAGAGAATATAAAGAATATTTTCCCCCCACAGAGACATCCCCCCTTAAGTAGAATAATAACAAACAAGTCATGCACTTTCATTACGGATTGTAATGCTTACTTTAAAATCTTCAGAGTAATTCTTACCGGTATTTCACAAATTACTCTTTAAGAAGGATGCCTTGTTGTATAACATTCCTTCTTCCGTATCACTAGATGAAGTAGTTTCAGTTACATACTATGTAATAAATCACATAGTTCTATGCAAGCATAGACGTAACTTGCTTGTAAAATAATGGGGAGAGATGAATTTTTTTTAACGGAATGATAATTTAATTTTGTCGACGATTGAATAAATGACAGAAACTAAAAATTGAATAGCGACAAAACTGAATTTTCAACCCCTTAAAGAGACTTCCCCCCAGTTTTACAATAGAGTAATAAGCAATATCAATTAGAATTGCTTTAATTAAGGTATTGCTGCCTCGTCATGGTATATTTTTCTTAGAATGAGAGGCAATGGTAAGCAGTCTTCTTGGGTGAATGAAGACACTTTAACAACGTAAAATCATTTATAATAATGATAATTTCTCAAATTATGTAGTTTGGTGGGAAAAATTCACACCAAAAACCTGTATCAATATTGTGCAACATTGACACCGAATAAAATCACTTAGACTTAGAACGAGATCACAAACATTTGTAGGCGCTCTCAGCTAAACGCAATATAATCGCATCTCAATCCAATCCCTCTGTCGATTGCAACTCATTTTCATACCTGACGCCAAGCAGCCTAGAAGATTCTAGAGAAAGCTGAATACCTCAATTAGAAAGCTCTAGAGATGTTTCTAGGCATAGTAAAGTTTTGTCACAAAACACTTTCCTACGTTGCATTAATTGAGGCAAACAACCTATCCTCGCAAAGTGCAACGTATCCTCGCTTATTAAGTTTACCTGCATTTTGTAACCACATCATATATATGCTGTGGTGGATGCTTTCGTGGATGGCGTGGATTCCCGACGCTGGATGACGTCGGGCAGTTAAGCAAAAGGGTCACCCGTGTTCGAAAAACATTACTGCTATCTGGTATCTGCAACACGACCAGGGCTGTGGATTCAGAGGGGAAAATGGCCAACTCCGACTCCTGGATTTTAAAGACTACGGCTCCGGTGTCCCTTGTCTGATCCGATATCCGGCTCTGATATTTGAAGTCTGTAAATTCTACACACATTTGTAATCATTCCAAAGTTTCCAAAGACATTGTAAGCTTTGAATTTACATACAATCTCCAAACATGCTAATCACAGTCCAAATTTCAGGAGATGGTACTCAGCTGCGTCTCTTTTTAGAAGACGCTTTTCCATGACCTTGCGTTAGGTAACGCAAAAGGAAGAACGGATGTGCACGTAAAAGTTTCCAGAAAAATATCACAATGTCAATAAATTTTTACCTAATGGAGGCAATTCATGCAACGTCATTGGTCACACGGCAGCGATTAAAGCAATGTAAACAAAGGAAGCCGTAGCATCGAGTTCGACAAATCTAATTAAAAAGTAGGCCTAAATAAAGTTCTTCTATATTACATAAAATTAACACTAAATAAAACATTATAACTATTGTAATAATTAATAAATTTATTTTATAATGATTAAATTAAATGTAAATACTGCGTTATAATTAGAAAAAGCTGTGAAAATACTCTAATTAATTTTAAGATAACTACTTTTGCCTCGTTAACTCCACGTAGAACTCAATTGAAAATCTTAGGAAACAAAGAGCGGATTTCACGTGACAACTTTGATCGGTCATGAGTCCCTCTAGCGGTGAATTGCCTCCATTCACATTTAACTTGTAGATGAAAAACATTTATTCCAAAACAATTTTAAGCTTTGGGATTATATAGTATGTTATTTTTAAACAATTGCACTATTCTATTACTATTACTATTTTCTTTATTTATTTATTACAAAGTATGAGGATATGCCTTAACGACTAAATTTTTAATGAAGTCATCTTGAGTGAAATAGGGAAATATGTTGGCTAATTCAGTTACTCGTATTTTCAATCAGCTAATTTTAGACATTTAACCCATTTTTTCAATGACCATTCAGCATGCTTAGATTCAATGGAAAATGTACGGTCATGTTGAATAGTAATTGCGGTTTCAATGCACATCAGGGCTCTACTTCTCGGAAAAACTTAAGAAAAATTAAGTACTATTAATTCTATTCCTCGAAAGCCGCAAGAAGTCACAGATCATAGAGAAAATTACATCTCGTTTTAGACTTCTAAGAAAAAGCAAGAATGTTATCCCTACTTCATATTAAATACATAACCATACTTTTTATACATAAAATTCTACCTGTCTAATGAAATAAACAGTTTTAAGAAAACTAGTTTTTCATACTACTTCATATTAAATCTATAACCATATTTTTTTATACATAAAATTCTACCTGTCTAATGAAAGTAAACAAAACCAGTTTTTCATAAGAAGTTGTTGAAAACTCGCGTATTATTAGGAGAAAAGTTTTCCTCACTTCCTTTGGAAAGATCATTTTGTTTGTTTACATAGCCTCATAAGCTTCGACTTAATGAATTAGTATGTTAAGTATAATGATGTTCTCTAAGATAGCCTTTTTGAATATCTCCAATTCTATTAGCCAGAACCTAATCAAACTTGTTATTTTAGACTAATTTGAGCGAGGCGATTTTATGTATTTTGTAAAATACAGGGAATGTCAAAATTTTGAAGTTCACGTTCATTTTGTTGCCAATACTATTAGATAATTTTTATTTAAAAGTAATAAATGCTTTTAACCGATGTCGATTGCTATCTTACTTGTTAGCCTACTTTCCCGTAAAAGTAAAGAAAATAATAATAAAGTATGAAAGAAGGCTTAATGTACCGTGAAAATATCGTTGAAAATCAAGAAAAGTCAAAAATAAGTTAAGTAATTAAATAAAGATTGAAAAATAAAAAAAATTGAAAGTAGGGTTTTGAGATGGGGAAAAAGTGTGTCTGTCTGTCTGTCGGTCTGTCCCCCCCTAATAACTTTTGAACGAATTGTCCGATTCGAAAAATTCTTTTCGCATTCGAAAGATCTCGGCGAGGACATCTCATTTCCATATTTTACTTTTTGATTTGAACAATTTTTTGTTCAATTTTGAACAGTTCAAAATTTTTTAACATTATCGCCTATGGGTGAAAATGAAGCAAATTATGTAAACTTTGGGTACAAGATCCAAGTTCCCATGAACAGGCTCATTGGAAGAAGTTCTTGGCGTGAAATATTGATTTGAACAATTTTTGTTCAATTTTGAACAGTTCAAAAAATTTTAACATTATCGCCTATGGGTGAAAATGAAGCAAATTATGTAAACTTTGAGTACAAGATTCAAGTTCCCATGAACAAGCTCACTGGAAGAAGTTCTTGGCGTGAAATATTGATTTGAACAATTTTTGTTCATTTTTGAACATTTCAAAAAAATTAACATTCCACCTACGGGGAAATTTCAATCTTATATAATTCCTGATCTAACGGACCGATTTGCTTGGAACAAACTTTATCGGAAAGCTCTTATGA
Source organism: Octonoba sinensis (assembly GCA_038502835.1). Taxonomy (NCBI): domain Eukaryota; kingdom Metazoa; phylum Arthropoda; class Arachnida; order Araneae; family Uloboridae; genus Octonoba; species Octonoba sinensis. The sequence continues at coordinate 102,556,723 of CM076602.1, read as the reverse complement.
CGTAGAACATGTACAGATACGAAGTTCATCCAGAACTAAAGTAGCCTTTTTTCCAAAGAAGGTTTTTGATCGGAATTTTGAAGGATAATTCTCAATGAATGAGTGAATAAATGAATGAATGAATGAATGATTGAATAAATGAATGAACGAATAAATGAATGAATGAATGAATGAATGAATGAGATCATGAATGAGTAAATTAACATGTATCAACTATTAAACTGTGACTAAATACATGAATGACTTAATAAATGAATGATTAAATGAATATTAACCGTTGAGAAAGGTATAATTGAAGCAATTAAGAACTAAAACTAAACGAGAAAGACAGAGAGAGAGAGATAGCTAGATTATAAATTTGAATTCGGTGTATACAGGAAAGTAGACTCGTATAGTTCTAGACGGAACTTCTTGTTTTCGTAGCACGCATAATAGCTGAATAATTAGCATTGTTTTGCTTTTCTTTCTGTATTTTACACAGCAATATGGCGTTTCTAGTGACATTTACTTTTCCAAAATTCGTAAAAGATACCTTTCGCCACTTTCTTTGAAGTTGACCTACATGTTTCAATTGTTTTTCTCTTTTTTGAAACATTCTCTACGTTCCATTTTTCAAACAATTTTTTAAGATACTAAAATCGTATTGTTAACTTTTCAAATGTTTTATTCGATTTGAAGCCTTTCTGGAACCCGCTACACTATGGCTTCTACAGGTAGCATTCAAACGGTTGCACGCATACGCAGGCAGACAAATGAATTTATCGAGTGAACACAATAAGAACATGATCCTATTTTCAAAGTGCCCTTGAAGATGAGACGCCGCACCCCAACAGCCTAATAAAAAAATGTCGCTGGGCGTGGTGTTTTTCTTCGTTGGCTACTTTGTGCATCATTTGCATTGACTTACTTCGCATCAAACTTGCGATCGTTATCTCTATCTTCTCTATCTCTTCTCTATCTCTACTAATAATAAAGCAGCAAGTATGTGTGTGTGTGTCTGTCTGTGTCCGGCGTAGGGCCCAGACAGTCCAGCGGATCTTCATGAAATTTGGCACGAAATTAGTTTGGAACATGGGGGTGCGCACCTCGGAGAGTTTTTTCTGAAATTCGAATTTGTTCTTCTTTTATTCCAATTTATAGCCGAAAGTTTCATAAAATAGTCATTTTCTATCGGAAGGAATTATCGCATCGTTTCGAGCTTGATACCGTTGAAAAGCGCGTGAAAAACTACCCCGGAAAGAGTTTCGCTCTATGTGTGAAAATTCCAAGCCTCTAAATTAACTAGAAAAGAAGTTATAAGCATTTTTCTCTGTAGTTCGAAATTATTTTTTCACGGTAATTAACTTTCATTTTAATTGTTACCATGCCGACTGACTATTGATCCTTTTTAGCCTACTTTCACGTAAAAGTAAAAAAATAAATAATAAAGCATGAAAGAAGGCTTAATGGTATCGTAAAAATATCGTTAAAAATAAAGAAAAGTCAAAAAAAAGTGAAGTAATTAAATAAAGATTGAAAAACAAAAAATTTGAAAGTAGGGTTTTGAGATGGGGAAAATGTGTGTCTGTCGGTCTGTCGGTCTGTCTGTCGGTCTGTCCCCCCCTAATAACTTTTGAACGAATAGTCCGATTCGAAAAATTCTTTTTGCATTCGAAAGATCTTGGCGAGGACATCTCATTTCTATATTTTACTTTTTGATTTGAACAATTTTTAGTTCAATTTTGAACAGTTCAAAAAAATTTAGCATTAGCGCCTATGGGTGAAAATGAAGCAAATTATGTAAACTCTGGGTACAAGATCCATATTCCAAGGAACAAGCTAACTGGAAGAAGCGCTTGGCGTGAAATATCAATTTGAACAGATTTTGTTCATTTTTGAACAGTTCAAAATATTAACATAGCGCTTACGGGGAAATTTCAATCCTATATAAATCCTGATCTAACGGACCGATTTGCTTGGAACCAACTTTATCGGAAAGCTCTTATAACGTAGAACATGTACAAATAGAAAGTTCTTCCAGAACTAACAAGCCTATTTTCCTATGAAATTTTTTATCAGAAATTTTAAGGATATTTCTCAGTGAATAAATGAATGAGTGAAAGAATGAATCAATGAATAAATGAATGAGGAAAAGAATGAATAAATGAGGGAATAAATACATGAATGAGTAAATGAATGAATAAACATTTGAATCAGTAAACGAATGAATGCATAAATGAATGGCTGAATAAAGGAAAAAATGAATGCTTGAGCGAATATGTATTGTCCATTGATAAAGGTATATTTGAAAAAATTAAGAACTAAAGCTAAATGAGAAAGAGAGAGAAAGAGATAGCTAGATTATAAATTTGAATTTGGTGTATACGGGAAAGTAGGCTCGTATAGTTCTAGACGGAACTTTTTGTTTCTTTTAACGAATTAAAATTTATTGCTTGCCGTTTTTAGCATTTTGAGGAGCAGCCGATTTTTAATTAATTTATTTCTTTTTTTTTGGATTTTGATTATTATTTTTTTTAAACGGATTAAAATTTATTTCCTGCGGCTCACAGGCGATTGATAGCTTTGTTTTGATTTCCTTATTTTGACCTGTATTTTACGGGACCATTTTCCATACTGCACAGGGGTTTTTAAAAGAAATGTTATCCTTTATAGCGATTTTTGTTATTCCAGCTTATTATTACTATTTATACTTTCATTTATTTACTTTTTTTTTTCGCCAGTGAATTAGCACATATGTTATTTGCCTATTTGAGCTCGGATGAAAGGTTTATTCCGCTTTCAAACCTTTGTTTGCTGCTGTATGTTTCTGCAAGCGACAAAGTTTCGTCTTTCTGTTTTAAGCCGGGTCCAGACGCTACGTTTTGCACAACCTTTTGTCTGCGCAGTTCAACACGTTGCGGATAAAAAATTCCATGTAGATTGGAAAAGTGCGCAGTTTTGAGTTCGGTGCGAAGACTAGACAGTTGCAGCGATAACTGAGCTAGAAAGCATAGACGTCTTTGAACTGTGCAGACAAATCGGCACATGCAGACGGTAGCACCTTTTCCGATTCATTTTGTTTCTCAGTATCAATTCGTCAGGCTACAATGGCCGACTTTCGGCAATGTTCTCGGGAGTTCCTCACAGAATTTATTGCATTATGCGAAAGTTTCCCATGCATTTGGCGTGTCAAATCCAAGGAGTATAGTGACAGGGAGTGACTTATGAGAGTTTAGTGGAAAAATTCAAAGAAATTGATGCAACCGCAAGCAAAGAAACAGTTGTAAATAATTCATTTTTTGAGAAGTGTTTACCGTAAAGAATTGGCAAAAGTTAATAAATCGAATCGATCTTGGGCTGGAGACGAAATCTACAAGCCATCTCTCTGGTATTTTCATTTGTTACATTTCCTAAATGATCAGGAGACACCAAGGCAGTCTAGGAATACCATGGATGAAAATAAAGAGACTGCAGTTGTCGAACCTCCAGCAACAAAAAACTATTTATTTTATGTAATCATTTGTGTTTTTGAACGCCGCGTACTTCTGAGACGTTGCAGTCTTTTTTTAGCCTACTTTCCAGTAAAAGTAAAAAAAATAATAATAAAGCATGAAAGAAGGCTTAATGTATCGTGAAAATATCGTTAGAAATCAAGAAAAGTCAAAAATAAATTAAGTAATTAAATAAAGATTGAAAAATAAAAAATTTGAAAGTAGGGTTTTGAGATGGGGAAAAAGTGTGTCTGTCTGTCGGTCTGTCGGTCTGTCTGTCGGTCTGTCGGTCTGTCCCCCTCTAATAACTTTTGAACGAATTGTCCGATTCGAAAAATTATTTTTGCATTCGAAAGATCTCGGCGAGGACATCTCATTTCCATATTTTACTTTTTGATTTGAACAATTTTTTGTTCAATTTTGAACTGTTCAAAAAATTTTTAACATTAGCGCCTATGGGTGAAAATGAAGCAAATTATGTAAACTCTGGGTACAAGATCTAAGTTCCATGAACAAGCTCACTGGAAGAAGTTCTTGGCTTGAAATATTGATTTGAACAATTTTTGTTCATTTTTGAAAAGTTAAAAAAAAATTAACATACCGCCTTCGGGGAAATTACAATCCTATATAATTCCTGATCAAACGGACCGATTTGCTTGGAACAAACTTTATCGGAAAGCTCTTATGACGTAGAACATGTACAAATAGAAAGTTAATCCAGAACTAACGAGCCTATTTTCCTATGAAATATTTTGATTGGGATTTTCAAGAATATTTTGAATTAATGTATGATTAAATGAATAAGCAAAAGATTTAATGAATAAATACATGAATGACTTAATAAATGAATGATTGAATGAATATGTATTAACCGTTGAAAACGGTATATTTGAAGCAATTAAGAACTAAAGCTAAACGAGAAAGACAGAGAGAGAGAGAGATAGCTAGATTATAAATTTGAATTCGCTGTATACGGGAGAGTAGGCTTGTATAGTTCTAGACGGAACTTCTTGTTCTTTTCCTTCTCGCGCTGTTCTGAATGAATTTTTCTCAATCTTTTTTGCCATGCTTTTTTTCATGGAAACATGCAAATATTGAACACGTGTTTTGCCGAAAATTTCATGTCGAATTTCAACTTTCAATCTTCCAGCATCCTGTATATATTTAAATGCAATGATTTAAAAATAAATTTTAAAAGTTCGAAATAATTTTAGCATGTGCTAATTCGAATCTGCATGTTACCTGTTTTATTTTAATAATTAATTTATTTTCTAAGCAATTTTCGAGTTAGTTTTCAATTCTTATTGGCAATTTTAAAAAGTGGCGACTAACGAAACTGAGTCAACCGGTCACTGGCGACTAACAAAATTTCCCAGTTTTCACCTATAATATACAAATTAAGGAGCTTCCAAAAAAAGAAATTTTGTTCTACGCGAGCAGAAACTTACGACATAACAATGCTATCTTACAGTGTATTTCTGTTTAATGATTCAAAACATTTTCTCTCTGTCATACACATCTCATGCTCGGCTCATGTCAACCAAAAGATTAGAGTGGCAATTCAAACTCACATGGAACAAATTATGTTTTTAAGTATGAAAATCTTTTACATAATCAAGTAGGGTCAGTTGGGGTTATTGTAAACGCTTTTTCAATGTTTTAACTTTTGAATGAATTCAGAGATAAAATTGTGAGCATTGTAGCCATTGCTGTACTTCTTGTGAATAAATGTGAATAAAAATTTTGATTTTATAACTATTTGTTTGCGAATGCGCTCGTGTTTAGAATTTCCCCAGTGTGTTTACAATTACCCCAGATCTTTGGGGTAATTGTAAACAGTGATTTATTTTCGAATAAGGTTGATGCAAATGGAAAATTGTTTCATACACAGTCTGCTTGAAGGCTTAAGAAGTTCCGGAGCAATGGTTCTCAATCTGCCGCCAATAGGCCGCATGTGGTCCGCTGAATTATGTTATGAGTCGGCTGAGATCATTTAACGAGAAATATCTTGCAAACAATCAAGTAATGCGACAAATTTATGTAAAATTTGTCCCGCTGTGGATCAGTCGGTTAAGCTGGGATCCCACAGAACACCGAAAGTGAAGCACAACTGGCAGTGGTCAACGCTTGGGAGGGTGACCACCTCCCGTGACTGATTACTCTGAGACCGAGTGCGCTAAAGGGAGCTGTGAACGTAAAATACATCGTCGCTTCTAATGTCCACCAAGTTAGAAATAATTTCCGCTGAGGGACCATCCTAGGTGACGATCCCTCATCTGGGAGCTAGTTCAAAATCATTAAGCCCCTCTGAGCCAAGTGCACTTTATTCTTGCGGAGCTTATTAATAATCAGTAGGAGCTTCTTTAATTCATGGTCGCCCTGCAAGGGGGGCTTTGGTTTCCAAGAGGCATTAGCAACAACAACAACAGTTATGAAAAATAGACACAAAAGTGTAATTTACATCAAAATATAATGCATATTGTCCCCCCAAAATATTGGAAATAGGATAAAATTTAAGTGTTTACAATTACCCCAGAGTACGAAATATATGGGGTAATTGTAAACACCTCACTTGCACATGAAAAATAACTGGGAGGATTAAATTCATAACTAACTGTTTTTAGCAACATTCCATATGACAAATAAAAATGGTTGAAACCGCTTACATTGCTTTTGTAGATGAGCTGGAGAGGAAAATGGTAAGATCACTAAATTTTGTTAAACAACTTTTTTCACTGCGCCATTTTCAAACAATAGTGACGCCTCCACAGTTGTTTCGAAACTTACGAAACTGTTTCAATGTCTTCCCTATGCTGCCAATTTATCACTCACAAGCAGTTATGTTTTCAAAACCACCACAAGTGTAGTTATGAAGCTTGTTTACAATTACCCCAACTGACCCTATCTGTTTTCTATAAAATGGATTGGGATCCTGATATTTTTCAAATATAAACAATCCACCAGCATACTCATAACGATGTTACAGATTGTTCCTTATAAATTTGTGAGGGTGGTTTGTACTGCGGGGGAATTGTTGCAATATCTTAGTAGTTAGTCAGTTGGCTAGAAGTTTTCTTAATGTGAGACTGAATATTGCGCGAACAAATTCATCTTAAAATTAAAATTAATTTATTTATTAACAATTTGTTGGTACATTTTATTTAGTACATTTTAATGAAAATGAATAATTAATTTCATTAACTTTACAAAAATGTGAAAACTTGGAGCAATTGTTGAATTGCTGTGTTTTTAATTTAAATGGATCAAATGGCAATTCATCTCAATGACCGTTATTTTTTTACGAGTTTTTCTGTAACATATTATACTTTTAAAAGAAGAGCTGCGCTATCGCACGAGCGACGGGAATAAAGGTTGCATTAAATTAATAAATTAAATAAATAAATGAATAACTAAAACCTTCGTATGCACCGCAAGACTTGACGTGCCACAGATAGTAAAATCTTTTTTATATTGAAATAGACTCAGAAACAGTTTAACAGTAAAAACTAAATGCTAAGTTTTAACTTTATTTACATAATGATTTCTTGGTCATACACGAAAACTAAAATTCTTTTGTACGATTTAGTTTAACCCCCGAGTTTGCTACTTTAAAGAGGAAGAAGAAGAAAGACATTATGAGAACCTTTTTTTAACACCTTCACGGGGAAATTTCCAAATTTGGAAATGGCAATGGCATTGAGAAGATTTATGTAAAAATTTATTATTGTTAACCAAAAAGGTAAGACAATAAGCTATATAAACTATTACTTTTTTCCACCAGACCCCTACCTGTTAGCCGAGGTCTTAAGATTGCTTGCACACGGAGCTGGTGGCCATATAAACTATTACTGATTTGTAATAGAAATATAATTTCACGATAATTTAAAACTTCACACTGCCTTTATTCTCATTGGTTTAGAGTTAATTCTTAGGCTATATAAGCTTTGTTTTTGTGGTTTTGTCTGCTTCATTTGGATGTTTTGCATCTAGAAGCTCCCTGTCGCATTGAAAAATGGATTCCAAGCAATCCCGAAACATATGTCTGCATTTTAATGCTCATTTGTGCTTTAAATTATTGTGAAATTATATTTCTATTACAGTTTACTTGCACAAAGTTAAATTGTTATTATTATTGATTTGCTGGAGGGGGGGGGGCAGCAAAGAAAAAATAAATAAATAAACCTATCTAGAATCACGTTAAAATATGCTGTTACAGTCCTCTGAGAACTTTCAGATGATCTGGCCGCACTTCTTTCTTTAAACTGGTATGAGCTGCGGATGATCTTTTGTATGTTGCAGGCATCTTTTTAGTTGGTTTTATTCTACAAATATAGTGAGTTTACTGTTGCAAAAGAACATTTAACTCTTATGACATAAAAACTCATTCTTAAGTATTTTTTTTTTCAATTAGACAAGAATATCAATATTTGTGAGGTAGATTAGATCGCCAATCGTCACATGAAGAATTAAAATACATCAAAGCATGTACTTTTTTCTTAAAATACTAAACAGTCTTAATACGGCATCTCTGAATTGAGCACTAGTATAAACTTTAGTTTCATCCTACTTTACAATTACTATGTAGAAACATTATGAGGCTTTTATCACAATATAATGCTATGCTATTACGATGAAGTCACATTTGATGTCTCTATTTCTTTGTTCGATGAAGCACTTTTTTTAAAAGAGCAACATATTATCAAGAATAATTTTCATTTTCTAGAAAATGTTTTGCTGAGTGAATGAGCTCGTCGTTCTATTGGACATTAAATAAGCAAACCAATTGTAATACTAACAGCTTCTTTCTGGGATCTCTAGCTCTACATAAAAGGTCATTCCTTTCCTCATGAGCATGAGCTGAATTGTTATCTTTTCTGGTTTTGTTCTCTCTTTTCGGTATTTTGACATAAATTAATATTACCTACATTTGAGGGTTTTTACTCTTCACTAAGAAACTAAACCTGTTACAAAACAGAACAAAATCACGTTGAAAAAGTAGTTAAAGAAAATGTAAAGAAAAAAGCCGTTAAGAATTATTTTTTCTTAGAACAAAAATAGATTTAAATCTATTATATAACTTATGAAAATAATAAGAAGTTCCGTCTAGAACTATACCAGCCTACTTTCACGAATACATCAATATCATTTAGCTTTAGTTCTTAACCACTTCAAATATACCTTTTACAATGTTTTATACATATTTATTTGCACCAATCATTACTTTATTCATTTACTCATTCATGTATTTATTCACTCGTTCATATATTTTTTCATTTATTCACTCATTCATTCATTCCTTTCAAATCCCAAAGTAGGAGAGGGCACCCAAAATGTCATTTTCGCCCTTTTCCCAACTTTTCGAGTAGCTGTAAACTGTAAAGGGTTAAAAATCAGACAAGTACACTTAACGTTTCTCATTAGTGCTATTTCCGGTGATCAATTTTTGTGGTATTTCATTTTGTGATTTTGTCTCCTAGGGGAGTTATCAGCCCTTAAAATTAGCAAAAATTTGATATTTCGTCTTGAACTTTGACCTGTTGTCAATAATTTAATTATTAACTTACATCAACCTAACTTATCATGTGACATAGTGTACCTAATGTACTTTAATACCATTTTGTAAAGTTAGCAGTCATAAATTTATGTCATATAGATTTGGGCCAATATGCAAAGGTCTAATAATCCTATGTTCGACCACGAGAACGACTTTTGACGACCTCTAAAAAATCCAAGGTCGTTAGTACTGCAAAAAATAAGAATTGTTTTGAGCATCTTCCATACGTGATGCGAATATCAAAAGAAACAAAAATAGTCGTGGAGCAAGTTTCCAAAAAATCTCTTGAAATTATATGGATTGACCCAGAAACAAACGAAACAGAAGAATTTATGTTGTAGATTCTTTAATAAGGTGCATAATTTAGGTGGCTTAAAAATGAGTTTTTACGTTTAATTGTTAAATTTTTTTGTGGGCGAGCACTTTTAACCTTCACCTTTTGGGCATAATCTAATCCCGTAGACATTCTAGTGCAGTTGCACACACAATAAAAAGCTCTGCCCACTCCTATGCGTACATCAATTAATGCAGTTAGTTTAGGAATCATTAACGCCAATTAAGGATAAACTAAACAGCTGATTACGGGACACGTATTCAGTGTACTATCCTTTGATTGTATTCTAAAAACAACTTTTTTTTCAATCATGTGCACAATATTTATTTTTATTTAAATAAATCTGTATCTACCTATCTTTTACTCTCGAATCAATGAAAAAACGAAATTGCGAAAATGTCATCGTAATTAGGGTCATTCCACAGTAACGGACGTTACATGTACACAGCATTTATCAACTTCAACGAGCTTTTTAACAAACTTGTTGGGTATTTTTTTAGGTTTTTTAATTTTGGCTAGTAAAAGTACATATGTTCTAAGTATGCAAAAAAAAAATGAAGATATATATGTATTTGCTGTTTGTTAAACAAAATTTTGAAATTTCGTTACGTGTGTTACCCAAAGAGTAACACACGTAACGAAATTTCAGAATTTTTTTAACAGACAGCAAATACATATATATCGTCAAAAAATTTTTTGCATACTTAAAACACATGTACTTTTATTAGCCAAAATTAAAAAACTTAAAAAATACCCAAGAAGTTTGTTAGAAAGCTCGTTGAAGTTGAAATATGCTGTATAAATGTAACGTCCGTTACTGTGGAATGACCCATTATAACAAATAGAAATATTACGTAAAATGAAATCCCAATATCGGTGAAACCATAACTTAGGAACATTACGGATTTAATGAAATCTACGAATGTGTAGTTAATTTTACAAATCTTTCGGATATTTCCTCAGCACAAGAGCATTTTGAAATAGAATGCAGAATAAATCCAAAACCTTTGCAGAAAGATTAAGTTTTCTAAAAGAATATCAAATTCAAGCACGAATTAAACACGTGAAAAGATAATAATTGAATATTCTTGATATCCTTGAAGGGGCATCTGTGGTTTTAAACAGAGAAACTCGTCTGAGAGGGTAACTTAACTACTTTAAAGGAAACTCAAAAATATTTTTTTTGATAACTTCGATTGGTTGAAGCTCTTACGAGTTGACATTATATTTACAAGCTGGAGTTTAATGCACTGTAACATATTTCTGTAAAAGCACAGAAGGGAAACTGAGTGTTTTTTTAAATTTACGAAGAACTCATTTTAAATCAAATAATCATGATAACAGTTTCTCAAAAAAATTCGTGTTTTTCCGCACGGATTATAACGGAGAAAGATTTGTTAAGTAACGTAAAACTGAGCACTTGAAATTTGTGACTACCAGTTTAAAAGTTGTAAATAAAGGCATTGATAGACGTTTGAAATCTGTTACTACCAGTTAAAAAATTGTCAAAATTGCATTTTTATTGTTGGCATTTAACATCCACTTAGTATCTCAGGATTGTGGTGGAAGATTTATATTAGAAAATTTTTGTCTTGTATAGTCAGCAATTGGTGTCCTCGTCTGAGGACATTATACGCTTTTGTGGTATATTTAATTAATATAATAATAAGCCTAGAAAAAATGAATATTCCAAACTCCATTTATAAGGTATATGAAGATCCAAAATGAAATAAAAAATAAACAAAATTTGATTTGAAAATGAGATTTTCAATTCTTTCTTGGGCCCTTCTATGGATTGCCAAAGATATTATATGATTTTAACTATCATGAATATCCTGTGAAACCTTGTGTGATTTCAAAGAACGAGGACTACATGCAAATTACAGCACAAATGCGAATCAGAATAACATTTTGAAGCTAAAATTTATGAGTCCTCATATGAGGCCCATATGCATGAGAAGGTCGTATTTATTTTTCCATTTATTTTTTTAATTGTCATATATTTTTTTCAATTAGCCATGCAAAATACCAGTGTTATGTAATAATCAACTGCAAGGTTCTTATTTGTTGTAAAATAAAATGTTTTTAAAGAATTGATGTTTCTAAAAATATTGCAAGCTGTTTGGATGTTTATTAAGTAATCAAGTCATGGTATTTTAGATAACTTTAAAGTCTTCTTTATCGATAAACTAGGCACCTCTCAATATTTAAGCAAATATTACGCGGAAGATAAAGGTGCTTACGATGACAAAAAATAAATACAAACTGGATTTCACTTACAAACACTTCAGTTTTGCTTTATGTGCAGAGAGGCAAGAAAAACGCTGAAGCTCTTTGAAGAACAAAGGTGATTGGGCAACTCATTTTTACGGAAGGAACATAATGGCCCATTATCTTATTGAATAGTTCGAAGTTTGAATCCTTTTAAATATATATTACATAAGAAAAATCCTACTTTAATGTCAGCGTTATCGCCTTGAGGAAAAGGAATAAATAATATTGAGACAATATTGATCGGTAGAACTTTTTTTTTTTTTAGTTTATAATGAACATTTGAAGAATTTTGACATTTTCAATAGGAAATATATCATCTTTATTTTTTTTTAATGAAGAAGGACAACACGAAATGCCAATAATTTAAAAAGATCTAGTAATAAATAAACAAAGAGTGCTTACAAAAATAACTGAGCTGTTTTTATAAGTGCTAAAGGTTTGTGTAATGGAATGTTATTGTGTTTCGTCCTTTCGTTTTAGTTAGCATTTATTCGAATGTATTGTTTCTTTAAACAAAGTTTCATTGTTACAGATTGTTATCTGTAAATTAAGTTCTGCTTAGATTAAAGTTCCGCTGCAAATGAAACATTTTGTATTTCATCAAATGAATAATTTAGCTAGAATTCTGCATTTAAAAATAATTTTGGATATAGACAATAAAAGTAACAAGTATCGAAATCGTTCAATTTTATAAAAAAAAATAATTTTTGTTCCAAAATTAAGTAAAATCTCTTAAAAATTCAAAACAGCACAAAATAATATTCAGCCTAACTGCATTGAAGCACAATACTTTATGAAACTAATCATTAAATTCTTCTAACTGCAATATTTCTGAACGAAGCAGATTTCACATAAGAAACAGAAATATTTTTAACAATCCCATTCCGGAATCGCGTTCTTGACCCCGTTCAGGTACAAACACAGTGTAGAATCAGCTGTAGAATTACTCTATTATTTTGACTCTGTCTCGGTGGTACAGATATGATGAGTGGAGGGCGGGGGGAGATAATGTCCAAGGGAAGTACGGACCCCTACATGTTTTCAACAACCGATCTGTGATCTGCCATGGGTGTCGGGATGAGTCCTTCGAGCCTTATGTAAGACTTAGCTACATATGGATTGTACTTTTTTAATGGACGATTAATTTTTACCACTTCCAACAAAGCTCATTGAGGAGTTTCTTAAAAGTAACGACATAGAACGAATACCGTGGCCAGTAAAACCTCCTGACCTTCGTCCTGAAGACGACATTCTAGAAAATTGGAATCAGTTCACAAAACTGATTTTAACAACGTCATTGCCAGCATAAAATCACGTTGCGATCCGTCATACGAATCATAAGATTTCCCATTCCGTACTAAAATCTTGAGCCTTTATTTTTTTCCTGAGATTTTCTTTTTTTTTTTGGGCTGAACTCTCTTTGCAATATTTCATTGCCGTTTTTATTGCTTCATGCTACAATTTTATATCTCAGGCAATTCTCTCTTTTCCTCAATTTTTTACCTTGCATTTATGCGCCATGAGAAGATGCATCATTACACAAAAAATCATGAAATTATTTTTGCAATTTCTCACAAATCCGTGATTTTATGCATGTAAATATAACTTAATACAAGACTGTAAATTAACTTCATCTCTTCATGAATTTGTTCAGTGTTGCTGTGTTATTTTTATGCATTCTTGTCATTGCTTCTTTCAAACGGAGGTTATCTTTTCATAAGATGAAGTAAATAGGATTTTGTAAGACTAGCAGAGAAGACTGAAATTATTTAGGTTTTCAGTTGTTTTTCGGGGGCTTATTTTATTGACGAAATCCTGACAAGCATCTTTTCTAAAAGCTTTATTTTATTCGCACTTTACTTACAGCTGCTGCGTTGCTTGAACTTGAGGAAAAGTCATCAAAGGTTTGACAACTCATGATCGTGGCATTTTAGATATGGGAGAAAGTTAAGAGAACAGCAATAAATGCTATATTAAAAATAGGGGTGTTAGAAAATTTAACATAAAATATTGTTTTTTTTTAAACCCGTTTTATCTCTTTCTTTTCTTTATATATTTTTTTGCGTAATAAAAGTCTATCAAATTATTCATTTCTATAACTGTTGACAATTGTAATTCTAGGGAAACTAATTTTGTATATATAACGATTTTTTTATCACTTGTTCAATGTTCTGTTTTTATCGAGCGAGCGCCGTAGAACTTTGGAGGCCCCGGCCATCGCGGGCCAGCTGGTCGGTCCGGACCGTAGGAAGAAAGCGCACCAGCCAGCTAATTTCGAAAAAAAAAGTACTGAAACTCTTCAGAAATTTTAACAATTCTTTCAAACGCAATTTTTACACCTTGAGTGGCAGCGCCCTCACTTGATACTAAAACGATTGGGTTCGATCCTAAGAAGGGATTTTACTCCAGTAATTGATTAATGATAATTATTTCGATTTTCTGACAGCTTACAACATTATTATTGCTGTTTTTTTAAATACCTGCGTATTATATTAAATTTTTGACAAGTTGAATTTAATTTTAAATAACTTCGAAATCATTTTAAATTACAACTAAAAGTGACTCATTTAATTGCAAAATGTATCATTTTAATGAGTCATTAAAAATTTCTTTCAATAAATCACCTTTAAAATTTCTTTCATCTGAACTTACGAAAGAATGGTTGCAATTAAAATGGTTGCACTCACAATTGCAATTTATAAAAACAAATCGGAAATTATTTCAAATAAAACTCAAGAGTTGGGAAATGTTTTATTTTAATAAGCAGCTATTGATTAAACTACAGTATAATATTTTAATCTAAGAAGAGAGGATGAAATAGATGGTAGCTTAAACTGGAGGTAAGTTAAATAATTTTTTCCCAGAATCTTTTAAGCAGTACTATCATTTTGAAATTTTTGCACCTTCTCACTTTTCTTAAAGTTTTAAGCCCGTAAAAACTGCACAAAATGAAACTTATTCGCAGTGCGTGTGGAAATTTGAATACTTGGAACAATTATTCCTTGCAAATTAAAATCCAGTCAGCAAGATTTGAAATTCGTTGCAGACGATGAAAGAATTCCGCAAGGGGAAAAAATGAAAAAGATGAGTCAAACTGAAATATTTTCTGTCAGTAAATTATTCTAGACTTTCGTTATCCTAACTTTAATGAATCATTAAAAAAAATTAGTCCCTGGCCAAATTAATAGACGCACTAAACAGTTTCCGTAATTTTATACTTAAAAAGCTAGGAATAAGCTGTAAATTTCAAGAAATATTTCGATATATTCTGTGCATTTTTCGTAAAAATTGTACTTATACTCACGAAGATATAGACATTTCCCCAATTTCCATCTCTCATTTTTGACTTCAAACACGCAAAGTTCTTCACAAAATGTTACCAAACTTTCAGAAAACATGCCAGCATACAAGTGAAGCCGTATAATGAAATTTCAAAGAAAAATGCTAAATATTTGATCAATTACGGACTTTTAAAGGAATTAACTTTTTATTGCGCATGTGCGAAATATAGCAATATTTAACTGTGATAATTTCAAACCGAAGTGCAACACGGCAATTCATAAAAAAAATTCAACTGAATGTCTTGAAAATTCAGAAAGACATCGCAATTTATTGAGCTCTATTTCAACACATTTTGGGAAAGAGTTTTTTCTTAAGGGGATGTTCACAAATCAGTCGCAAGTGCGTGAAAAAATTTAGTGCATTTATGCTGTGATTTGTGATAAAAATTAAGTTTTTGTGAGCAAACCCTCTACCTCTACGTTTTTGGTAAATAATTCCTTTCTTAAACAATTAGTTTTCCAAAGTATGTTGAAATACACCTCAACAAATTGCCCATATCTTTCTAAATTTTCAAGACATTCAACTGAAAGTTTTTTATGAGTTGCCCTGCACACTTGGGTTTGAAATTATGACAACTAATAGTTGCTACTTTTCGCGCGTGCGCAGTAAAATGTTTTTTTAAATGTCCATAATTGATCAAATATGCAACATTTTTACTTCAAATTTCAGTATAATGCTTCACTTGTATGTATTGTAAAATATTTTTAGATTTCGAACAATTAATTTATTATACTGTTCTATACTAATTATCATTTGTGTTGTAAACCTTAACCTCCTTTTAAACAAATTAAATACACATATAATCATTATTATGCTCACAAATGTCAACTAAAGTTCAAAAATAAAATTGGAAACGTGCCCTATAACGTAATGATTTGTTTCTGAACTGAAAGTACATATGCTTATGTAATATAGCCTACATGTGACAAAGGGAGGTAGGGTGATTTGATGAAGTGTGACATTTTGTGACAAAGGGTGGAGGGGTGAAATATATAGAAAATAGTATGACATAATTTATGAACGGTTCCTTACATCCCTGGAACTCGAAGCTATGTGCATTGATATAATGGTCCTTGTAACTCCAGAATGTAAGCCCATTTACTTTGCAAGCGTGTACTTTCGCAACATTTTTCCTCCCACATACATTTTTGACACAAATGCAAATAATATATTTTTACATAAACCAGTACCCGCAGACTGCGCTACTGATACCCTATACACTGACAAAATTAAATGTGTGTCCCGGGCAGTGCTTCTTGCCTTTCACCCTATTTAATTTCTCTCTCTCTCTTCTTTTTCACTGTTTATTTATTTATTTATGGTACTGTACCGGTCATACAATGACTTCACCAGCTTAGGGTAGTCGAGGGACGACAGAGGCACTTACAGTACTAAAAATATGAACTTAGCAAAGAGGTACTACATATTGCGTTTTTCACTCGTTTAGACATAGTCTCAACAACAATGATGTCGAAATTAGTTTGGTGTGGTAATCGTTTTGCGAAAGCTCATCGCATTATTGCATGCAAGCACATTCAATTATATTCCAAGTTATTGTATTTAAATCTTCTTTGCATCGAATAAAAAGAGCTGGAAAATGACAAAGCTCAGTTGGCAAAATATTAAATTCCAAAGCGAAGCCTAACGTGATTTAACGCCAAGATGGCAACCCGTTTAACCTCGAAAAAACTCGACAACAGGTTTCATTAAAAAAAGTAATAAAGAGAATGCCGTAATGCTCTCTCTCATCCGATTCAGTGGTTCTCTTTTCGATTGTTGCGTAAACCACCTGATCAGGTAGTATACGGTTATAATGCTCATCGTTTGGCAAACGAACAGCTGGATTCTCGGATAAATTTCATGTCTAAAAACTGACTAAATTGTTTTTATTCAGGCCATCACGGGGAACAAACAGTCTTACAACGCTCTTTGTACCGTTGTACATTTTTTTCTTGCTGATGTCTGATTGAACTCCTGGTAAGTTTTATAATTGTTTGTAATTTTTGTAAAGTTGATTTATTCTTGAACTTTATTTAATTAGTGATATATTATAAAACGTTTATAGAATGTTTTTTATCAAATAGCTCATGTGCATTTTAAGCAATAAACAAAAGTGTTCCATTTGTTTCTATTTATTAAACATAATTAAGTACTTTATTTAGTGAAAAATGCAACTAGAAGTTCCTTCTAGAACTTACGATCCTGCATTTCGCGTATACACCATCCTCAAGTTTTAATCTATCTATCTCTCTCTCTTTCCCATTCGGCTTTATTTCTTAATTCATACATTTTTCAACGGTTAATACATATTCATTCACTCATTCATGTGTTTATTCATTCATTCATGCTGTATTAATTCAATCACTCATTCATTCCATTCCTTCATTCCTTCATGCTGTATTTATTCAATCACTCATTCATTCCATTCATTCATTCATTCATGCTGTATTTATTCAATCACTTATTCATGTATTCATTCATTCATTTAGAAATATCTTTAGAAATCCAGATTCAAGAAATCAGATTGACCGACAGACCGAGAGACACACATTTCCCCATCTCAAAACCCAATTATCAAATGTTTATTTTTCAATCTTCATTTAATTACCTACTTCAATAATTTGTGACTTTTCTTTATTTTTAACGATACTTATAGCCTTCTTTCATACTTTTTAAAAATAACTTTTACTGGAAAGTAGGCTAGAAATTGATAAATGGAATTAAAAAATGAGGTTTGTTTTCTTCGTATTGAAACAATTAAGTTTTTTAAATTTTATGCATTCATTTTTGAAACCCAAACTATTCAATCAATTTCTAATTTCGAACCATATAACCGCTTTATCTGTCTGTGTATTTTATTTGTATCTCACTCTCACCGGCGTTCAAGTTGAAGTCAAAAACTCCGGTTCTTAGCTTCTGCCAATTTAAACAAGCGAATCGTTGCGATAAAAGTAAAAAGCATTTTAAATACCCTAAACTTCTACAATAATTTCATAGATAAGCTTTTAATTTATACATTTTTTATGCAATGAGATAGTTAATTATAGATTATAATTCACTGCAGTAATCCATCAATTTTTTTGTGGCTTTCATGACTTTAACTAGAATACTGACAACATTACGTATTGTTAGTTCTAACTTTTGATAATTATTATACGTCTTTTGCTATATGATTATTAATATTTCTCAAGTAAGAAATCAGAGTGAATCTTTCGGAAATAAGTTATGTGTTACACTTTATGTTTCATTTCTTAATTTGAAGGTAAATTTGAGGATGTGATAAAGATCTCACCCACCCCCCTATTGCTTCTTACCGCCCATAGGAAAACCTGAAACTCTTAGAGCAAGTTATTAGGACAGTTAGAAATATGCACAATCTTAATGAATGTACAAAACGAAATATTATTCAATGAGATGAAAAGTTGTCATTACAGAAAATAAAAATTCATTGATGTTTTGCTTTCAAGCGTAGTAAAAAAATGTACAAAAAATTAAATTTTCAGCCCTAAGAAGCTGCTTCTCTTCCTGTTTAGAAGTTCGATTCTGTCTCTGCTTCAACGTTGTTTATTGTGAGTGAGCTTCAGAAATCATACTAGATAAAAATAAATAAATAAAACTCCTCTTTCTTACTTTCCAGATGCTTAATACGTTGAAAATATTCATAGTGCAAACGTTTTGGACGTAAAATTTTAATTATTCTGAGATGTACTATGTATTTATTTAAAATATTTAAAACGTTTCATAAAGAAATTATTAAGCACTAATATTTACTAGAGACTTAAATTTAACTTTACATTTACTGAAATTTACAAGCTACATAGATATATGTATTTCAAAGTTCATAATATTGAAGAAAATCGCCATGCTTGTTGTCTGTGCGTTATTACTTCCACTGTTCTAAGATCAAGAGAAAATGATACCAATCCTTCCTTGTACATATTTGTAGGTCATCTGCGCAACACACGTGTTTTCTTTGTTGTTATTCTGGGTCAGTGCACCGGTGAATTCACTGTTGCGCAAAAGCGAAATTTTTCGGCTTAGAAACTTAGTGCTGCAAAAAAGTGTCCTCAATTAGAGCAACGTCAGGGAGTCGACTCATGCGCTGCTACTGTATACGGCTAGGGGCGGACTGGCTACCCTAACAGGGCGCCAACCTTGACTCGCTGTTGGGCACACTGGAAGGGGGAGGGGAATCCTCTTGACCAGAGTCACCACTAAAAATGCTATAAAAGCTTTTCAGAGGACGCATGGAGTTGACGGGACACCGGCCTACTGGCCGGTGCCCCGTCAACTCCATGGTGGGCCATTTCGCCCCTGTTACGGTATACTCGAGTAGACAGTATTATCGCGTAGTGCAGTAGATAATGTTTGAGCAAATTAGTCCAGAGCCTGAAACAACAAAACTGCATTTCAACAAACTGCATCAGTCTCTAATGAACAGCTGAATAAAAATTGTTTTTCATATTAAGTCTCTGATATCAGCTTCTGAATATCTCCAAATCGAATAAGCAATGTATTTTGGTGGTTTCTAAAGAGTGTGTACTAGTTTGTCGAAATAATGTTTGACATAGTTGTATTTTAAAACGAATTTAACCATTAAGAAAAAGTACAAAATATTTCTAAATGCTGAAATTGACATCAGTAAATAGTTTCGACTGTTTCTAAAATGAAAAACAGTTTTACCTAGCAAAAAAATCATAAATTTTACTAAAAATACTAACATTACTGCTTATTATTGGGCTACATATTATCGTTTTGATATGCTTATTCAATTAAGTTTGTGCTTTCGTTAAAAAAAATCACGCTCCTTATTGCATAACTTTGATTTCTTTTATAAAATAAGCTGCTGAATACCATAATTAGCTTATCTGTGTTATTTAATTGCAACAAATGTAGTTTAACAGAAAAACATCCCCCCCCCCCCCAATATAAGTTTATGTCCTCTTTTTTTTTTTTTAAATAAAATATTTCGCATTGTGTTTTGCATTATATTTTTCTTCCTTTTAAATGTTACATGGAAGTTACAAATTTTGCTGAAAGTTTGAGATTTGCTCTGTATAACATTCTATAGTTGCACTAAGTGAGATGTACTATGTGCAATGTTTTTTATAACAAATATTTTTTTCACTCTTAAAATATTTGATAATGCTTTAATAAACCACTAAAAGCTTTAAATAAAGAATTTTCGCATCTCGAATCATTTTTGTTCTCCACTCGTTGATTGGTGAATCCGGAGATTCTTTTTTTCTGTAAAAACTGCTATGATTGGGCTGATGACATTGCTTACTACGCAATGCGGCAGTTTTTCGAGTAAAACAAACAAGCGAATTCGAAACGAAAGTTGGTGATTTGCTTATAATAAAAACAAAGGCGAATTTCTGAGTAACACAACAGAAACAACGGTGTTATGTTAACTAACTACAATTGATTGCTTAAACTGGGACAATAATTTCATTACGCAAGAGTAGTGACCTAAGTTGGGATATAGATTACTTGAATGTCAATTGCTCACATCAGAAGTTGACTGCAATTTGTTCTCTCTGTGATGCAATCCCATTTTAGGAGGCACAGATCGTACGAAACATGGATTTGTATTACACATTAATGAAATTTAGGATTGATTCCGTGAAGGACTGCAAGACAAAATTTAGTAATCATTGCGATTTTTAAAATTACAATATAATCGATAAAAAATAAGTAAATATGAGAATTGCAGCTTGAGAAAATGCATTTAATATTATGTGCATAACAGGTTAGTTTCCTTATTTATTAAAACAACAGATTTATTTCGTTTTAATATTAAGTATGCTAACCGTTGTTTGAAATAATTTAGAACCTAAGCTAAACCTTTAGACGAGAGAGAGAAAGAGCGAATGAGAAAGTGAAAGAGAAAGTAGTGGTGTTTTACAAATTCGAAGCTTCGTATACGGGAAAAGTAGACTCTTTCAGTTCTTTACTAATTTATTATTATTTCTACTTTTATTACTTAGTTACACACATAAATAGTACAATTTTACTCTCAGTCAGTCATTTAACTTATGAAAGAGCCCATAACTCAAAACCGGGTAGCTTTCAGGATAGGCATCAGAAAAAGCTAACCATAATTTTAAAATTTAACACATTTTAATTGACGTTTGTCTAAGGTTGAGTATCATTTTGGATCTTGTAATCTTACGTAAATATTTGCATTTTCAGATACATGTATAATGTTGTTCAGTTGCTTTGGAATTATCAGATTTTCTAGTTTACTGAAAAAATGTCTCGAATAAATTCAAAAGTAGGGCAAATAATCTGGCAAGAGTTTTCCAGGGATATTAAATTCCATGGAAGCTGTTCTGACAGAATATCTCTTATTTCCATGATTCTCTAAAAAGGCCTTTCAAGTGTATTTATTTGGGATCTGAAAATAAAAGAAATATCTTCAGAATTTAATGCATAACTCGTTTATGGGACGGCCATCTGTCCCGATGATGGTGGTCGTCTTTCCCGATCGGACTAGAGCCACTACAGAATACAGGCCGACCCATCGCCGCTATCTTTCTGCCCAAGTCAAAACGTAAACAAGAGCGCGCTACTAGATTAGCGTCTTTATCGCTGTCAGTGGCGCTTTTAACGGCTACGATAAAAATAAAAAATAAAACGGACTCCTTAGCTATATACAATAGTTATAGGAGCCTTATATCGGACAGGAGACATGGCCACAGCATGTCATTTAAACAAGGTGGACGCAAACGCAACTTACGTACCGTTATTATATGTAGTTAGACAATCTCTATCCGTAGATCCCACTACCTCTCCCCGTGCGTAAGCAATCCTAAGGCCTCGGCTAACAGGTAGGGGTCAGGTGGAGAAGAGTTAGACAGCTCTAGAACTAAAGTCTCCGTCGCTACTCAGATCCTAAATTATGTTTAAACAGAAAGGTTGTGGCATACTACATAAATTCAAGGTACATGAAAAACAACTCATCAAAGCCTACCCAATTATAAATTCACTGTCATTTTTTTTGAGATACTTGCTTTTGCGCAGCATCTCAGAGACACAATTTTTTGTATAACTCCATTTATAACATTAAGCAAAACTCCTTCTAACGCATAAGTACGTGTATACAATTTTCATAGGAAATTTAAGCCTAAAAATGTTAGATTTCATAAATTTCCCTGAAGTATATTTTGGCAACCGGGAAAGTGGGCTTAGCTGAGATGTGAAGAACTTTCTTGTTATTTTTTGATTTATTTGATTTAAATGGTTCTATATATCAATGAAAATTAATGAGTGTTATCTATCTGGAAACGGCGCCCAAGTTTAATTTTCTTGAAGTGAGTGGACGCTTTTTAGTATTCTACGAGTTCACTTTCATAACACGTACATGTCCTTTTTCAGTTTATTGCTCTTTTCTGGCTGCTGTGCAAATAGGATTTTTTTGTGGAGTTAACCACTAACTAATGTCTCGAAAATATGAATAACGCCTTCTCTTTCTTTCTTTTACTCTACTCTAGAGTGGATATCAATTTATATTGATCATCAAAACTAAATTCATTTTTTTACCTTTATATTTGATTCAAAAAAGAATTATTTATGTAAGCAACAGAATTGGCTTCAAAGAGGAAAATAACAGGAAAAAATCATTTCAAAGCATCACATTAGAAAGTCTTCCAAAAAAAAAAAAGACTTCAAATTAGAATCATATTTTTGCTGTGCGCAAGTGCTAAATGCGTTTTCTTTTTAATTGTCAGTTTTCATTTTACAATTGAAAACACGACACATATTGCAACGTGATACTTTAAAAATGTTTAAAATAAAAAAAAGTTTTCATGTAAAAAAAACCTTAAAATTGTTATATTTAAATCAATGGTAAACCTTTCTAACAACCGTAGATGATTCGTTTATAATACTTGTTGGTTTCCATTACTTTGTAATTTAAGAAAGCATTATTTATAAATAAAGTATTTATTTTAAGGATGCCCTCTAAAAGAAAGACAAATTATTTATTGACCAAGGGACGCTATTAAGCATTTACATAAAATTTAATATCTTCGAGTGATTTTTACGGAGCTACAAATGTTATAAATAGTACTATAATGTCAAATAGTGTAGAATTACTTCGTCATTAAAATGACTTATTTTGATTCTTAGAACAATCTAGTTTATGAAGAATTATCACACAACAAACGTTTACTTGCGTTTAAAATTACGAATTTACAATCATTTCTTGAAGTTTATCAAGCTATTTGTCTTCATTGAGCGAAGCATTATCATTGTTGACCTATTCTACTTATTTTTAATGACATAAGTTATCTCGAATGTAATAATGTTAAAATATATTTTTTCATGCACTAATTTTGTATGCTTTATATAAAGCATCTTAAAATATTCTTTGTGTTGTCCTGTAATGTAGGACGTTGCTTTGTAGAAGAAATAGAAAAATAATGTTGTTCTCTTGCAGGAATAGAAATTCTTTGCTGACTTTTATCCTGAACAGCTAGATACAGCTGAAAGTTAAAATGACATCAACAGAGGAAGATAAAGGAGCAAACTTATACTCAGTCTCTCCGGGGAAACTTGCCTACAGCACCACAGAGTTGACAGAACCAAAAACATGCAAGGAAATGTCTTCAGATGATGAAGAGACCGAAACTCGGTGCGGTTTGGGAATATGGACTCCTGCATGGCTTCAAAAAGCAGCTAGTCCCAAACTGTTTTTATTCTTCTACTCAATGGCAGGACTGGCACAGGGCGCACATTTCACGTACTTGGTAGGCTGCTTGTCGACATTAGAAAAAAGGTTTGCGTATGACGGCAAGCGAAGTGGTCTTGTCATGATATCAGATGAACTACCACCAATACTGCTTGGTGCCTTCATAGGTTATTTCGGAGGATTTGCACATAGACCCAGATTACTCACATTTGGCATGCTCATCGGATCTGTGAGCTGTTTTGTAATGACTCTTCCATACTTTGTCTATGGTCCAGCACATTATTCTCATTCTTTTGGTAGATCTGCCTCAAGAATTTTTGGTGCAAGTGCTCAAGTTTGCGACAGAGATTACAATGGAATTGCGGAATCGTGTGATAGATCCATTACAACTCCGGTACTTTCTCTATTTGTCTTAGGTAACTTTTTGAAAGGATTATCTGGAGTTATTTTTTACACCATTGGGACAGCTTACATAGATGACAGTGTAAAGAAGAAAAATAGTCCAATTTACTTAGGTAAGTAGCATGCATCTTTTGACTTTTAATCTGAATAAAAGAACTATTCTTGAGAAATTTAATATTTTTCAAATGTTTCATACCGTGCTTTCATTCCAATTTTTGCATTCAGGTTTGGCCTCAGAAGCACAATGAGAGTGAAATTAAGAGTATTAACTATATTAGTAACCATTTCTTCACATAAATCAAAATTTATAACAATTTTTACTTCACACTTGGATGAATGCTACAGAACAAAATAGGAGGTACATGAAAGTATTTAGATTTAAATACTTTTTAGATGTCAGTTTAAATGTGTTACTGAAGGCGTAAACGAATTTGAATACATTGCAGCATGGTGAAAATTTTGCTTTTTCTAAGAATCAGTTTAGCTACGTTTCCAACTGTATTCTGATGCAAATGTATTTTTTTAAATATAAAAACACAATAATACGCAATGGGGGAAAGCGGAGCCATGTAGTTTTAATCTAAAATTTAAATTGTTATTGATTTAAACATTAGTGGAACGCGTTTGTGAGTGGCAGCGTTTCGTGATAATGGAAAGAAATTTAGCACATACAATTTGAGAGTACGAAGGCGACTATAAAAGGTCTACGAACTTTAAATCAGTGACTGTAAAACAAGAGCAAAGAACTACCAATAATTTTGACGAAACCACAGAAACTTTCCTTTCGTTTGATTCGGAAAATTCAATAGAGATTGAAAAAATTTAAAAATAGATAAGTGGCACTACGCCGCAAAAGTATAGTTTTGTTAACCTCTTTCCCCCTTTCCATTTTTTCTTTTTTTAAAGTCAAAATATTTTATTTTATCCTTCCATAAGTATTTTATTTCATTGCGATTCTTGCAGCATTATTATTTCTAGAGTTTTGTTTTCAATGAATTCTGTTTTCCTTTCACTCTTGGTTATGTTACAGTACATGCCATTTGATTTCAAATGAGCATAGAACTTTTTTACCCCGTTTTCCAGTTTTCGCTCAGTTACAACGAATTTTTTTCTTTATTGCCTTATTTCTAAATTACAACTAAATTTAAAAATTAACTAATTATGCTAAAAAATCATTCGTTCCTGTACATTGCTGCTTATTGTACATCATAATGTTGTTGTTTCCTTAGAACTATTAAAAACAGCTTCTCTTTACACTAACTCATGGTTGAAAAGTTTATTCGTCTTTTCGTTTAGGGATTATTTGGTTTCTGGTTTAGTTTTTGATTTATTGGTAGTGGAATATTTTAAATTTTATTTCAAATATTCTAATGCTTTAGTATAATGATTTTTGAGCGGATTTTAATTAAATGAAAAACGCGCGAGTTTATTATTATTTCTTAATTGTTCGCTGTCTATTGAATTTTTCACGCTAAAAACAAAGTGAAATACATGTATGGCTCGCCGTACGTAACTAATTTTCAATTCTGCTGGCAATGATTTGTATATCTTAATAATACTTCCAGACACCTAAAAAGTTACCTGTATGAACCGACTGGTCTTTGAATCTGTCACCATGGTCAGCACCGTGTAAGTATCGCTAGTATGTAGCTATTCCGAATATACAGTAGCCCCTCGTGATATCGCGCTTATCGGGGCAAATTACTTATACAGCAAAGAAGCGCGATATATCCAAATGCACGATATAACCGATGCCGTTAGAAATAATTCGAAAAGTACCAGTCAATTTGAGTGTCAACGTAAAAAAATTAATTTAATCTTACATAATGAGAAATTTCTTAATAAAACTAGCTTAATAATAAATACTTATGCAATAGACATCTGTCTCTTTCATTCTATGGGCGTTAGGATCAATACAGACAGAAATGTCAAGAAAAACGTCAACTGATTTGAGTAGAATCATTTTGCAAGCATGTAAGTTGGGGAGCGAGAGGAGAATTGTTGCAGCTTTTAACTGCAGCAAATTGAGAAGAAAGGAATTCATTCCTGTTCCGTGGCTTTGTTAATTGGGGGGGGGGGGGGGGCTTTACTGAGAAATGCAATACTTTTAATTTCCAGAGCTCAAACTTAAAATTTTGGGAGACATAGAAAAAGCGCGGTATATCAGAATGAGCGATACAACGAGGGGTTACTGTAGTTTGAATTCTGCCTAATGTTTTTAAATTCACTTTGAAAAAGTGCAGAAGTGAAGCTTTCATGTGAACTCATGAAAATTAATATTCTCTCACACATTAGTCATAATAAAGTGGTTTCAAAATGCGTAAAAAGAGTTACGTTTCAAAACACCAATTAAATAAATTTCGCATTTTGCTTAAAAACGTTAGAACTCGCAGCGCTCCTCTGATTTCAAAACTTAGTTTAAAATTATCACAAGTCTTCTTTTCCCCAAATTGTGTTCCTATTTCGTGCAGCCCTTTTGATTTCCTTATTTTGACTGGCATTTTTACGGGACCGTTCTCCCATACTCTGCAGGGGTTTATTAAGAAACGTTATCCTTTGTAGCGGTTTTTGTTACTCCAAATCATTATTGCTATTGATAAATTTTTATTTATTTATTTTATTTTATTTTTTCTCCATTTTATTAGCACATATGTTATTTACCTATTTGAACTCGGAAGAGAGGATTTTCTGCTTTCAAAGTGTTAATGTGGGCATGCTTAATAGAGAAGTAAGCCATTTAGTTTTAAAGATTCAGAAAAAGTAAACTTCTTATAACTTAAAATTTAACTCCATAAATGTGAACATTAAAACATAAAAAGGAACTCCGATATTTAATTCTTTTATACTAAAGAATTAAACCGATGTCCTTAACTTGAATTCTCAAAGGTGATAACGGCGATTGGACAGCCGTGCGAGCTAGTAGAAGTGAAAAAAGATGAACCTTGAGCCCAGTTTACAAGATCTAGGGGAGACTATATTAACTAATACTATCTTACACACAAAATAAAACGAAAGAATGCGGCACTTGTTAAAAATAATACAAAACAAGAGCTTAATGAACGAAAATAGAGGTGTTGTTTAAAAACAACACCGCAGTGTAGGGTTAAATACCAATTTCCGCCAGGCGGCGAAATTTGCATATTGGCGCGTACACAAAGGTTTGCTTGCTTTTGTTAGTTTCTGCAAGCAACAAAATTTCGTCTTTTGTTTAACTGTCAATGAATAACATATAAAAATCAATTAATGAATAATCGCGAATTTAAACTATTCAAATGGCTTATAATTGTTCTTTTTGTGTGGTACTTAAATTTACCTCTTCATTCCAAGTGTACCCAATTGGGTACATTTTAAAATACTGTTTATAATTTACTGTTTGTGCAATTTGAAAGCTAAAACACCCAATTGTTTTTGAAATTAATCAACAGATAGTTTACTTCGTTTTAAACATTTAAAACATGGAAATTGGGTATTAATTATTACTTAAACTAATTATTAATTAAAATTACAAACAATTTTTTTTTTAGTTATTTTGTTTTGTAATCATTTTTTAAATCTGAGAACCAAAAAATTGCGGCAAAATTGTTTGTGCACAGCTTTGGGGTGTAAAGAGGTTAAACAAACAAAATGCATTTAAAAAAAAATCTTTTTAGTTTCTTTTCTTTCTTTTTTTTAATGTGTTTTGTAAAAAGAAAAAAAATGCTTAAGTGTGTAGGATCGTCGGTTCATTGCCGTGGGTTTCTAATTATTAATTTTGTGGAATTCTATACATTTTAATAAATCAACATAATTTACACATAAAAAAGTTACCACTGTTTATATAAGGGACCGTTCATAAATGATGTCCCCCTTTTTTTCAATATATTTGACCTCCCTCCCCCCTTTGTTAGTAAGTGTCACACTTCAACATACCCCCTCCCCCCCTTTGTCACATGTCACGCTCTATTACATTAGCATAAAATAGGTTTAATGTGCTGATTTTAAATGTTTTTATAAAAAATCAAAATGTACGATGTCGCACTTCTTGTTATCCCCTCCCCTTGTCACAAACTGTCACACTTTCTTGAACCCCCCTTGAAGCATGACATTATTTATGAATGACCCCTAATGGAAAACCTACTGGTCCTTTAACTTTTTAACACTGGCATGGCCGTGTGGGAACCACTAGTAAATAATAATAAAAAAAAGAAATTGGGTAAGCTGTCAATTGATGTTCAAAAGGGGAAAATCTTTGGGTTTTCCCCTTCTTTTGTTGCCATTTGCATTTTTAAGCCATTTGAATTTTTAAACTGAAAGAAATGATTCAGATGATTGATGATGATGAAATGATTTTACAATTCTCACTTACGCAACAGAAAAAAAAAAAAAAAAACTGAAGGTTGTTTCGAAAATTAATTAACAAGAGAGAAACGACATTTGTGAAGTAAAACTTATCATTTTGACGGCATAAGTTCACAAAAGAAGAAACAGTGATAAATATATTGCTTTATTTATGTTATTTTGAAGATTTATTGCCATTTTCTACAGATATTGCTCGCAATAGACTTCATCTAGATTAGTCTAAAGATAAAATTTCACCCGTGTTTGTTGAGCGGATGTAACCATTCGCTTCAATACTTCAGCTTGAGTTCTTTTGATAGGTCACTTATCTTAAGTAATCACTTTATCAAATCTTGGACTGGATTTCAGCAAAGTTTCCCCAAGAAAATCATTCTTATTATGCGTTGAAAGAAACAACAGTGCATAAATTTCCCGATAAAGTTCATTTCCACAAGACTATCACTATTGGAGCCATGCTTTGGCCAGAAGATGGAACTGTTCGTTTCTCAATTTGATAAGTGATATTTTTAGTCTAATCAACTGTAATTTATTCAAGTCGCATTCAGATTTTATTTAAAATACGTAACGTTAAGAAATTATGCAGAGACTTCTTTTTATGGAAATATTTTTGGCATGAGTTGAAGAGTTATTATTCATCTTCGTCAAAGGAAGAAATTATTTTCACTTTTTGTTTTGTAAATTATTTGCGATAAATTAATCTCGCGCTATTAGTTTCACATAATTTGTGCTCTAAAGTTTTTCTCAATTTGACTATTTTTTACGACAAACAAACGCTTCAAGATGTCTGCGAAAATTTCTAATTTAAAAAAGAATTCCTTAAAAATTGACTTTCAGCCAGTCTCCACAGTCGATCCATTTAGTCCTGAAAATGAGGTCGTAGATTTGGACACCATGTGTGGAATAGGGTCATTTCACCCGAAAATTTTGCAAAAATTTAACACTCCCAAAATGTTTCTTGTGAACCACAGTATACTTGGAGTCCTTCAAGGAGCTTTTTTCACTTACCTGGTAGGATGTCTGTCCACTTTGGAAAAGAGGTATGCGTATGAAAGTAAAGTAACTGGAATAATAATGATAGCGGATGAAATTAGTCCTATATTATTTGGATTATTTCTTGGCTATTTTGGTGGCAAATCACATCGTCCTCGTCTTGTTGCTCTCGGCATGGTTGTTGCTGTACTAAGTTGCTTCATTATGTCTCTTCCTTACTTTATATACGGACCAGTCTTGCATCAAAGCATTGAAGCGGCCAGATTTGCCGCCAACAGGACTAAGGAAGAATTTTGTGATTTTCAAGAGAAGGATTATTTTTGTGAGAAATCGCCCACATTCACTGCCGTTTCGCTCTTATTTTTTGGAAATTTTCTCAAAGGATTTGGATCATTGGCGTTCTATACGATCGGAACTTCTTATTTGGACGATAGTGTTAAAAAGAAGAATTCACCGGTTTATTTCGGTAAGTAATGTGATAAATTAAAAAAAAAAGTGAGTTTTTGAACTTTTTACTAACGTAATTTTAGTTCTAGTATGTCTTTTTCACGAATTTCATGACGAAAGTTATATTTCCAAATCGACATGAAAACTTTAGAAAATATAAAAAGTACACTGAAATGTACAGCAAAAACTACACTTTTTTTAAAACCTACTGTTAAAATAAATAAAGTAAAAAAATTAATAGCCTGAAAGAAGATTTAATATAGCGGAAAAATATCGTTAAAAATGGTCACAAAATAATTTAAATAATTAAAACAAATCTTGAAATATTAAAATTAGAAAGTAGAGTTTTGAAATTTGGGAAAATCTCGGCGAAGACACCTCAGTCCCGTTCTTTATTTTTTGAGTTGAACATTTTTTGTTCAATTTTGAACAATTCAAAACGATTTCCCATTAGTGCCAGGGGCAAAACTTGAAGCAAATGTAAGTCTTGATTTAACTGATGGACTCGCTTGGAGCAAATTTTATTCAAAAGAGTATATGTCGTACAACCATAGTATTTTGAATTGGAATTTTTAAGGGTATATTTTGAGGAATTCAAAAAATTTTAACATTAGGGCTTCCGAGACAAAATTCCCACCATTTATCTAAAAAACCAACAACGCTACGATGTATTTCTAGGACCAATAAAGATTCGGAATATATTTTCAGTTTTTGTTTCAAGGAATAGAAAAAAAAGTATTGATAGAAGTAAAATGCAGTTTATCGTAGACTTAGTATAGAAGAAAGTTAGATATTTATTGATTGAATCAGATGGAAAGGAAATCTAAATGCTTTATCTTTCATCCAAAACAAAAAGCCGCAAATTTTTTACCTTGGTTTTTTTGTAGAACTGATCACAGCAATGAAAAAAAAAAAAAACCTTGATTTTCGTTCTTGGTTTTTAATATTAATGTTTTTTTATAATTCATTTTCCACTAATTTTATTTATTTAGTTATGAACATTTATACGAGGATGAATTTTATTTGAGATTCAGTTATTCGTTCTCCTGCAGATTAAAAAACTGTTTGATTTAACAATTTTCATATTAAAAACATTGATAAATCGAAAATACTGAAATGTAATGGCTAGTAATTTGAGTAAATAAATTTGATATCCTTTGCATGGCAGGTATAGTCGTCTTTTTTTTTTGTTAAAAGAGGTTAGTTTTGTGTTGACTGAATGATTTTAAGTATGTTAACCTGTAGAAATGTTCATATATTTATGATTATTTAGATCCCAAGCTGAACGAAACAAATATATATATAGCTAGGATCACAAATTCGGTATTGATGCACAGATGGTAGATTCAATTAGTTCTGGATTAATTTCTTGTTTTTGGTGAGAATGCGTGTAATTCGTAATAACAATTTCACTGCTGCAATTCTTATGTTTTTTTCCCTTTGATTATATTATTATTATCCTTCCTGTGACATTTTTTATTGCAAAATATGGGAGGAAGAAGTTTAGGCTGTCATGTAAAGTTAATATCAAAACATAAATATATTACATTTAATGATGCATGCTGATTAAGCGTTTTTTAAACGTATTGAAGGAAAACCAACAATATTGTTCAACAAATTTACTTTCTATTTTATTTGACAGTTATGCTATTCCCTCTGTATTTGGTTACACTAATGCTCTTATCACATTTACTTACTATAAATTCACTACTATGATATTTTTTTAAAAAGCCAATACTCAAAATTTTCTGGAAAACTAAATTTATGTATCAAATTTCATTCTCCACATGTTAAAGTATTCTTTTATAACATGAAAGGCATTTTCATTCATACGAAGAACTTGAAGCTGTGAAAATAATTACTGATAATACTATAGTTCGTTTAAGTTATAACATTTAACTGAATTGATTGAACTTGAAAATTTTTTATTTCATGAAATAAATATTTTCACGAAGTTTTACTTTCTGAATCAATTTTCTTTTGATTTCATAAATTTTTCACAAAAAAATGCATTTAGAATTAATTTTATAGTTGAAACTTTTGTTTCGTTTATTGAAGAATAGGTACATAATGTCATGTCGAACGAAATTTTGTTTTTATTTATGTTCCAAAAAAACCCCTTTAAAAAGTTCAAAATAAACAGATTTAATCGATTACTTTTATTTCTTAAATCTTTAAAGCAGATGGGCTGTTTAAAGTAGATGGAATATATAATTTACTTCTTAAATTATAAATTCGAAGGCAAGAAAAGAATTTTGTTTTACATCTGGAATTAAAAAAATCACGTTTTGTTAGGACTCAATAATAAAATCACCAATAAATAATTAAAAAAAGAATGACGATGCAGTACAGAAAGGTTTTTAACATTTACATTCTTTAAACGCTTATGCTATGCTGAATAAAAATATCCATCGATTTTCACTGAATCATTGCAATGACAGTAAACAAACTTATTTTTCCGCAAGGTCACGACCTTTTAATGCACAAAATTCCTCAGATAGCATCAGTAGTCTTATGATGTCAGATCAGATTATGATAGACGCCTGGCGGTTTTTTCCCCCTACTATCACCGTGTCCATCTACACATGTTCCCAGCAGCGAACAAAACAAGCGTGATGAATTGCCATTAGTGTTATCAATTATTGATGGACACAGAGGCGAAATATTGGGTCATGCTTTTAGGAATAGATATATTTCCTAAAAATATAACTTAACTGACTTTCTATTTTAACGATACTTTAAAAATTTAGTTTTTTTCGTGGAATTGAAAAATTTAATTTTCTATAAGGCTTGATGTAAAATATGCTCGTTCTAGATATGCATGATTCATTTAATTAAAATTATTTTCATCACTACTGCGAATATTATGGTCCTTAGAGAGTGGGAGTAGGAATGTTTCTTTGAAATCTCTCTCTGATTTTTTTTAAAGGGTTTCCTTTTATGAATATTTCTGAGAAAAATGTAAAATTGAACCCAAGATTGTGAAAATTTGAACTTAATCCCTTTTCCCATGACATAGAAAGTATGTATATATGTATATATTTCTACATAATGGAAACAAACACTCAACAACAGTGCCTTGTATGTCTGCATAAATAAGTTTGAACAATACCAAATAATTGCTTTGAAAATGCTTTAAACACAATGTTTTATCAGTACGAACATAAGAAGGAACCTAACGAGCATCAGCGCGCCATAAAATGAGCAAGAGCAAAGAACCTTTGTCCTTGCTCACTAAATTTTATTGCATAAGAAGGAGTGAAGAAACAATCTAATAGGAAGAAAACGACTAGCACATAAAATTCATCATCAACCCGTCTTTGATGACACGCAGATATCGCATTAAGATAATAGCAGAGAAGAATTTTAACTTGAACTAATGTTATATGCACCATTTCATTCATTAAGTTAATGAATTTGAAATTATTCTTTCCTACTTTACCCAGTTTCCCTCACACTGACGATTGTAGGGTCAGTTGGGGTAATTAAACGCTTTTTCAATGTTTTAACTTTTGATTGTTCCCTACCTCTTGAATGAATTCAGAGATGAAATTGTGAGCATTGTAGCCACTACTGTACTTCTTGTGAGTAAATGTGTACAAAAATTTTGACTTAGCGAATGAGCTCGTGTTTACAATTACCCCAGTGTGTTTACAATTATACCAGAGATCTGGGGTAGTTGTAAACAGTGGTTTATTTTCGAATAAGGTTGATGCAAATGGAAAATTGCTTTATACACAGTCTGCTTGAAGGCTTAAAAAATTCCGGAGCAATGGTTCTCAATCTGCGGCCAACAGGCCTCATGTGGTCCGCTGAGTTATGTTATGAGTCGGCTGAGATCATTGAACGAGAAATATCTTGCAAAAAATCAAGTAATGCGACAAATTAATGTAAAATTTGTCCCGCAGTGGATCGGTCGGTTAAGCTTGGATCCTACAGAACACCGAAAGTGAAGCATAACTGGCCGTGGTCAACTTTTGGGAGGGTGACCACCTCTCGCGACTGATTACTCTGAGACTGAGTGCGCTAAAGGGAGCTGTGCATGTAAAATACATCGTTGTTTTAAAAGTATACCAAGTTAGAAATAATTCACCTAGGTTGGCTGAGGGACCAACCTAGGTGAGGATCTCTCTTCTTGGAGCTAGTTCAAAATCAGTAAGCCCCTCTGAGCCAAGTGTACTTCATTCTAGCGGAGCTCATTAATAATCAGTAGGAGCGTCCTTAATTCATGGTTGCCTAGCAAGGGGGCTTGGATTTCCAAGTGGCATGAGCAACAACAACAACAGTTATGTAAAATAGACACAAAAGTGTAATTTACATCAAAATATAATACTTATTGTCCCCCCAAAACATTAGAAATACGATGAATTTATGTGTTTACAATTACCCCAGAGTACGAAATATACGGGGTAATTGTAAACACCTAACTTGCACGTGAAAAATAACAGGGAGGATTAAATTTATAACTAAAAGTTTTTAGCAACATTCCGTATGTCAAATAAAAATTGTTAAAACCGTTTACATCGATTTTGTAGATGAGCTAAGTGTAAGATCACTGAATTTTGTTAAACAACTTTTTTCCTGTGTAATTTTCAAACAATAGTGACGCCTCCACTGTTGTTCCGAAACTTACGAAACTGTTTCAATGTGTTCCCTATGCTGCCAGTTTATCACTCACAAGCAGTTAAGTTTTCAAAACCACCACAAGTGTAGTTTTGAAGCTTGTTTACAATTACCCCAACTGACAGTAAATTTTTTCGATACTTTTTCATGTTTGTTCATCGTGCGCTTAACATTTGTTTACGTCTGAAGTTTCTTTATTTGAATCTTTATTTTTTAGAGCTCTCCTCTTTACCCAGAACTATCATATGCTTAGTATATTTGTTAAGCGTCAGATGATAAAAGCAATTAAAAAAATATTTACTCGTTTTAATTTTTTTCTTGAAAAGAAAACAAATTTCTAATGCTTTAAAGATTAGAAGCGTTAAGTTGTTTTTTAATTCAATTAACGAAATGTCGTTATTCAAAATTGATGACGATGTTTTATCAACATAGCCTTTAATTTTTAAACAACTCTATAGTTCAATAAAACCAACATTGTTGGTAGTTTGTAGAAGAATTTATGAAGTTCAACACCAGAATATTACGGCCCAATTTTTTCCCCCGCTTTCAATTTTTTATAAGCTGTTAAGTAGAAATTTAAAAATGCATGCGAAAATGAGATCTAAACTTTTTCGACAGAAAAGAAAGCTGAAAACTTACGTTCTCATTTAGTTTTATTTAAGTTAGAATAATTTATTCTCCCATTATATTTTTTGTAATTTTTCCCATTTTTAAAAATACCTATATTAACTGTTTTTAGTATTTTTTTGCAGTATTTGATTTCAAGCTAAAAAACTGAATGGTTTGCTTATGACTAATTTGTAAACGAATAAGTTATTACCGGAAGTTGGAATGTGTTCCTTCTTTTTGCTTCGTTGAGCAAAGAGATTTACTTATAAGAAACTAATTTTAATTTCATTATTTCTCATTTTGAACGTTGCAATTCTATCAGTTTTATATATTTTGATATTTTGAGCAAACTGGGATATTTTTTGAGGAATTAATAATTTGTGTGTGTTGGTAACTTTTATTTTCAAAAAGAACATCTTTGACATACAAATTTCTAAAGCTCTGGAATACCTTAGCAATGTTTTAGAAAAATGACTGCTTACCCTTTTTTTTAGTGTTAGCACAGAAAGATGCTAAGTAGACAACGATGCACTAAATTTCGTCAAAAGTGGTAAAATTTCAAGAGCTGCAAAGACTCATTGGATACGTTCGATAAATTTCTAAATTTGTTTAGCACCTCTCAATAAAAATTATGATTATTATTCTTGTTTTACCGTTTTATTAAATATATAGTTTGAATTCTCACCACTCTTGCAACTTAAAAATGTCACATTAAATTGTCAAAATGTAAAAGTAAAACATGTAGGTTGAAAAACTACATATATGTTGTTTGTGAATCATTAAGCAATTTAACTTTTAATATAGCAAGAACGTATCATTCATTAACTTCTTACTTTATAAATAAACAATGAAATAATGGCTTATGAATTAGAAGAACCTTTATTTGTTAAAATAAACAATATGTATTTGGAGAACAAAGTATTGAGTGCATTCAGCAGTTATGAACTGTATTGAAGCCATGGAAAAACAGGTTAAAATTTAATTTAAGGGAGAAAATGTCGTTTTAAACAATGTGATTCCTCAACCAATAACAATTATTCTATTCCAAAAAATTGCTCTGGTAATTTGTATTATTCTATTTTTCTTTAAACATCAAAATGAATCTTCAGAACTTCAAATGTCTTTGTTACTTAAGCGGAAATTAATGAAATGCTTGAGTTTAAAAATTTTCTAGCTTCAGTACCGCGTGATATTAAATCAGTTCATGTTTATTGTGCCTCGCAAAGATTATAAAATAATTTGCTTCAGTATACAGCTATTATATGAATCTCATTTCAGGTACATTATTTGCTCTTCGACTCCTCGGGCCAACCGTTGGATTTTTATTGTCTTCATTATGTCTTCAGTTTTACGAAGATCCATTTTGTAAGTAATTTTTGCGTTATATGATTTCCATTGAATGTATAATGAGAGTTAGACAGATTTAAATGCAGTTTCAATGCCAAGTCAGGCATTCACACCAATGGCGACGGAGACATAAATAATAATAGTAGTCGTAGTAGATTGTTGTGATGTTTATCGAACTAACAAAGTTGAAGTATTTCTTCGATAGCGCAATCAAGACATAAATAATAATAGTAGTCGTAGTAGATTGTTGTGATGTTTATCGAACTAACAAAGTTGAAGTATTTCTTCGATAGCGCAATCAACAAATCACGGTTGTCTAGGGTAAAGCTGGGGTTGACAGCGAGGTAATTTATTATGTTGAACGCATGACCTACAACGGCACGCGTAACTGTTTCCCCCCCCCCCTCTAAATAGGAGAAAACTTTGTGAAAATATCCTCGACCCAAGTGACTGCGAATGACCCAAGTGTTGACACACCAAGAGCTACCATTCCACAGTTTTTTCTCTTATATATCAACGATTAAGTATAGTAAACATGTGCGAGGTAATTAATTTACTGACACTTAGGGAGCTTTAATTCCAAAGGCACCGGATACATTCTGTCTCTGTCGCAGCAGACTGTTGCTATGGTTATCAAACTAACAGCGATGACGCATGCCTTCGATAACGCCGTGAACCAATCTCTGTCGGTTGGGGTGAAGTCTGTCTAACTGACGCAATAAAGAAGGCGAATCAGTCAACGCGAGGGAGTGGTTCACTAGGCAGAAGAAATGAAATGCTCTGAAAACTTTTGTTTTTGTCGTATATTTCTGTTGCGTTAGGTAGGAAATCCCTTTCATTTTCTTAACAATCATGATGCTGGAATTTATAAAACATGCAGTTAAACTTAAAAATACTTTTGTTTCAAACGTAAAAATAAACTTATTTTTTTTTTCTTTTTGCCAGATGATCCAGGATTTGGGACAAAAGATCCAAGATGGGTTGGAGCATGGTGGCTCGGTTTTATTATTTTGGGTGTAGCGATATTTATCTTTTCGGTGCCTATGATTTTGTTTCCCAAACGTTTTCCCGGAAAGAAGTTGCCTTCAAGTCTTCAGAAAAAGAAAGAAGAAGCACCTAAGTCACCAATCGAACAGTTAAAAGGTATGAATAGAAACTTTTAAATGGGAAAAATCAAAAGGTGCAAATAGTTCTAGTATGAATTTTTATGCAATGTTTATTTAATAACGCATGTTTGTAAATAGTTGTTTATATAAATTGTTTGAATGTTTGTTAAGTAGAATTATCGTTATATTCTCTTTGATAATTGCATAAGATATGAAATTAAAATTTTTCAACTATTTTTTGGGTTATTTATGTTTAGAAAATTATATTAAATTACTACAAAACTTGGACTGATATAAAATTTCCTATCG
This sequence comes from Octonoba sinensis, assembly GCA_038502835.1. NCBI lineage: Eukaryota > Metazoa > Arthropoda > Arachnida > Araneae > Uloboridae > Octonoba > Octonoba sinensis. The sequence continues at coordinate 102,518,883 of CM076602.1, read as the reverse complement.
AAGAGCATGGGGGAAAAGGAGCAAAATAAGTTAAAATTAGTTTCATATTTTTCTCTTTCCTAATAATATATCGTTAATTTTCCTGCAATACGCTTTTTGACTTTCAAAATTGCATGATGTGTTTCACCATTAGCGTTATTTTCTGTAAAAGTTGATAAACAGAAGAAAAAAAACAAAACAACTTGATAGAAAGCCAAATAGCCTGCAATATTTGACAAATAAAATTAAGTTAATAAATTTTTGAAAACAAGAAACATGAGAGCGGGCTTATAGATGGGGGGATGTGTGTTGGCTACCATCTCCAATTGAAAATATTTCGGAAGGAATAATCCGAAGGCAAAAAACTCCCAGGAAAGGTCGATCTCCTTCTCATTCTCATGCTTCATTTTTTGAGTTGAATAATTTTTTGCTCAATTTTGGGCAATTAAGAGAAACAGCGTTTGGCTTTATCAGGAAATTTGAATTTTTTATTAATCCTGAATCAATAGCTGGACTAACTTTGGACTAATCTCACAAGAAACTTTTTATGTAGAACATGTACATGAAAGGATCTCTTGATTTAATGATTTTAGGGTTACTTTTGAACAGCTAAAAATATTTCAAATTAGTACCCATAGGATATATTGAATTGGAATTTAAAGCCAATAAAGCTAAAATTAATGTTCGAGCCAAAAAATTAAAAAAATTGCAGAGTTTCTAAATGCATTCAATTATTTTTTCCGAAAAAAATCGCAGGTAAGAAAGAAATTTTTTTAAAAATATTGATGACTGTGCTGTCTGATTCAAATAACGAATTCAAGAAATTTAAAGCACATTATTTGCCTTGGAAAAGACAAAGTTGCTATTTTGCTATTGATACAAACAGAATCTTCAATTAGACACATAAATTTTGCTTTTAAATTTACTTTTCCCTCCATATTTTACCTATGCAGTTTCGGAATTTTATATTGAGGAGAAATTTCCAATTCAGTTGTACATTTTTCTTTTGCAGTTGTGTGTTTACATTTCGAAAATATCTGCTTAATTTAAAATTTTTCTTTGTAGTTAAGTATCTACAATTGATGTTACTTGTTCTCAAAGCAGCAAAAGTTCTTTTCCTGTTTCATTTTCAGTGTTTTTTTTTGTATCTTATTTTGTGAACGATACACATAAATACAATGAACAGTGGAGGACTGAAGGGGAGGGTCGAATGGGACCGTCTTTCTTCCTTCCTAGAAAGTATCGCCTATCTAGCGTCCGACTGCTTTTTAAATATTTGGAATCCGAACCCACCTCTGTACGAAAGATTCTTTTATCCGGCATGCCAAATTGATTCTGAAAAATTAATTTAATAACATGTCTTGAAAAAATGTACAGAAATTTTTATGAATTAAAAAATGCGCATTGAAGTTAGAGGTTTAAAATCAAAGCCGGATATCTGGAGCGAATCCATCTCACATGGGGTATTGGATAATGGATATTTTTAAATTTTCAAATTGTTTGCAATTTTTTCTGTAGGTATTTAGTAATTCTGAAATTATTAAAATGTAATTGAATTACACGGCAATTATTGGCTTAATTATGTGCATTCATAAAAACACAGACATATTAAAGAATATAGTTTCTCAAGAGAAAAAGCGAAAACATTGGTTGCTATTGTAAAACCTTGTTTTCTGAATACGCAACTGACAATGATTTTAAAAGAACGCAACATTCTTCTTGACGGGCTTATGTTTATTTAAAGTGTGAAAGTTTAGCTACCCTGCTGAGATCCATTTTGAAACATCATTTATAGTTTGAAATACATGTTTTCACGCTTATTTGCCAACAGAATCACAGCATGTCCATTAAGTTATTTCTTCAATATTACGAGGCTGATTGCTGTTTATCTGGGTTAATACTGCTTGACTGTTTTTGCAAGCCAAAGATCCAGTTTGAATTCGGAACGCGCTGTGCTGTTCACCGAGACGCCCCTGGTAGCATTTATGCCCATAATGAAAAGTTAATTGCGTTATAAATGAATTCTGAGTTGGAAAAATGGAGTAGACTGCAATTTTGGGTAGAAGTGTTAGATGAAGCAAATAAAATATATTTCCATAAATGACTGGCCGCTTTAGATTTCAGATATTTTTTCTAATATCTGGAAGAATACTTGATGGTTTAGCTTGAAACTTTTGAGATACAATGCATATATAAGACCTCATATATTTCAAGCAAAGTTTCGTAGTGAAGACAAATACGGGACCAGCAACAAATTAAAGAAAATGAAATATATTTGACATTACTCTGTAAAAAATAAAGCATGAAATGCATTGCCACTGTACCATATGGTTATGATATTTCTTCAAATTATATATGTTAAATTTTATGAGAACAGCACGTATAATCATAGAGATGTGAAAATTTGTACGAAAAAAATCTCTAAAGTCTCTTATAAATATGACGCAGGGAGCAAAGTAATTTTTGGTAAACTTGAAAAAAAAAAAAAAAAAAAAAAAACACTACAAAAAATATTTTTTAGTAAAAATGGTAAAAAAACCTGTATATCTGATCAAATATGTGCATCTATATTAAAAGATGCGCAACTGCGCATGTGCCGGTTTTAACCTTTTTTCTTCTTCTTTTTTTTTTTTTGCAGTTATTTAGACGCAAAATGTATAAAGCTACTCTGGCAAAAATCGCAAGGAATCACAGTGAAAATTTAAAGAAATATTGTCAATAGAGACAGTAACAATAAGATGCTTTCTCCATTTTGTTACTGTTTTGAATTAACTTAAAGAGTACGTGCTAATGATGACCGCAACTACATGGAGAAAAACTCCTTACTGTTTTGTTCTTTCTGAAAACAACTGAAATTCAACTCTCTCGATTGATGATATTGCTTCGAAATTTTTACTCTTAATTCCTTGGGAATTTTAGCAGAACTTATTTATATATTTCACACATAAATTACCGAAAAGAAAATTTATTAACATGGGGCATCTATCTCTGCTAAACATCATTTAGCATAAATGCTTGAATGATCAACATATTTTTTACATTCTTATAAAAGGGTTAAAATTTTTATTGTATTTTATAATACTTACTTCACAACGTTAATTAAAAAACGTTTAAAATAATTTTTTTACACTTCATTGCATGAACCATATTGATTTATAATTGCAAATTACGTATCAAATTACTAATGTTTCTTGTTGAATTGTTTTCTACAAAAAATTAGGATAAAGTGTATTCTCTTTACGTCATTTTTCATCAAGAGCTTTCATAAACTGTTAACTTTTCTTTTTCCAACAGATATGGGGAAAGCAATGAAAAGATTGGGTAAGAATCCCATTCTGATTTGTCACTACCTTGGAGGAGTTTTGAGATTAAATGGAGTTGTAGGGTACTATGTGTTGCTGCCAAAATACATGGAAATGCAATTTCGTCAATCTGCTTCAAAAGCTAGTCTTTATTCAGGTAATATTGTATGGTGAAGCACTAAATGTTTCAAATATTTATTTAGTTGATGACTGCTTTCATAAAACTCTATGGGATATCCAATAAAAAGTCCAGCCGTTTTGTGCATAGCTCATCTTTTATGTAGAACTGGAGCTTGATTAATATATATTTTGCCGTATTAAACAAAAATGCAGCAACTCCCATTTTTTCCCCTTTTCAGTTCGTAAGTAATCATCCTTTGGTATTAAGTAATCACAAACATTGTAATAACTCAAATTGTTATTTGTATTCCTAAGTTAAAAAGCAGTACGAACCATCTACTATCGAAACCAACATTTATGGAGATACTGTCTTTTTGTTTAGAACGACAGTGTTAGAAAATAGCGGTTTTCGGCAAACAGTTTGCCACAGATGAAAGCAGAATGTGCTGCAAAATGGAATGCACCTTGCAGAATAAACAAATCTGTTACAGAATAACTGAAAATACCGTATTTATGCGAATCTAATGCGCATCGTTTTTGGCCAAATGTAGTATTCAAAATTGGGGTGTGCATTAGATTCGATGGCGGATTAGATTCGAGTGCAAAACTGGTCAGCAATTCGCCGATGACGTCAACCAAATTTATTCGCCGACAAACAATTTTTTTATTATTTAAAGTTTTAAAATGGGGATGCGCATTAGATTCGCATAAATACGATATATCATTCAATGACTTAAAACGGATAACTCAAGACGGACAACTGAAGACAACTAACACTTAGGGGAGAATATTCCTCTTCTTTCTCAGGATTTGTATGAGAGAGAGATATATGCCGCTGATATGGGTATTATACCTCAAGTTGTTGTTGTTGTGTCTATGAAAAGAAAATCATATAGGGCCAAAGCTATTTAAAATGGGACCAGATACGCCGGTTCATGGGGATTGGGGCTGTATATTATGTCTTGAGGTGGTGTGTCAAGGCCAAAAAGCGAAGCAGCAATTGCTTGGCAGTCAAAGAGATGATCTGGAGTTAGTTGGGTGTCTGGCCAGTTTCTGCAGAATGGGTTAGATCTTGAGTTAATTATAAATCAAGTAACTTTACTTTTATTGCGTTTTTTTTCGAATGAACTACCTGTTTTGGTTCTGATAGCTGATAAAATGAATACAATTTCAAACTGTTCACTCACGATTCCTAGATCCTTTTTTTTTTCTTTTAGAGTTTGTTAATTTTATGCAGTACGAGGATAAATGGATTTAAATGAGTAATATAGGATTTAAGAAGTAAAAGACAAACAAACTGGCCCAAATTCAGAATAATTTGCAAAGTTCTGCAGAAAACCTTGAAATTAATGCAAATGTTCTACAGAAACATGCACATCTAATATGAGTTTGCGATGTTTATCGTAAACTCATAATAACACCTAAATTAGATAATTTCCCAGCAGTATTTTCATTTGACAAATTCTGCCTCGGCTTCATCATGGCGAAATTCTATTAGTTCAAGGGCAGTCACACTTATCGTAAACTGTAATTCAATTTGAGTGAACCATACCTCGGGGTCAGTTTCCCTAAAGGGTTCTTGAACGAGATTCGGGAAATTGTTAATCACTTGATGCATTAAAATGTTTAGTTAACTTTTTCTCAGGCATAATTACGAATACACTAAAAGTACTTTGTAAACATTATTGATGCAATATATTAGCTATAACTGATCAATGCAGCCTGAAAAACCGTCTGCTCATAGATAACAAAGAACAGTCTAAAAAACAAATGCAATGCTTCACTTACCCCGTTAAAGAACTGAAATGCATAGAATTCTAAGCATTTAGAATTCCAACTCAAAAGTATCTCAATTTATTCTTCTCTGAATCGTAGCTTGTATGTGGTTTTAAGTTGAAAGTTTTTAAAAACACTTTGTTGCTTGAAACACTAAGACTGTATAAGTGTAGAATCCCTTTAATAACTCGTATTCATTTACTTACTATGAAAGAAATTCTTAAAATTTTCTATTCTATTCTTTTCTATTTAGATGCTTCCAGCATCAATTTAAGTCAGAGGGCTGCAAACTTCGTGCCTTGCCTCTGTTAAACTAGAAAAATAAAGGGAAAACTGCTACTGCAAGAAAAAGTTTAAGTCAAATATTTTTTTTCAACTCATTTTAATATTGCAATTGAAAGAGCGTAGCTACACAGAACAAAATATAACAAAACATGTTGTAAATAAAAACACAAATGACTACCTGCAATTTGCTCCCTATGCCACCGGTTGGAATGTTACAGTTAAGATCGTTACCTAAAAATATGAATAAAGGTGTTGCCATATGCTCATACATATATTTGCTTAGTGAAGTTATTATAAATTGCTTTAATTATAGCATCTATTTCTGCTTAAAGGTCCTGCTAGCATAATTGGTATGCAGATAGGCATACTTTTCGGGGGCATCGCGATCCGAAAGTTTCGGCCAAGACCAAGGGTAATGACTGGAGGAATAGTAATAGCTGAATCATTTAGTGTCATTGCTCTCATAAGCTGCATGATCATTACTTGCCCCGTTTATCAATTGACTGGAACCAGCTCCGTATCGAATCCACTGTAAGTAAACTTCCTTCTTTGCTAAGTTTTTTTTTATTTCATAAAAGCTGAGATAAAACAAAAAACTGATAAGGGGATTCGAAAGAAAAAAAAAGTTTTTTTCTTTCTTATGAAAGTATAATTATAAAATGCTAAGGTGTTATGCACACTAAACGTGTAAATAACATTTATATTTAGGGTTAACTAGAACAGCAAATGACGCATTTTAACGTCATCAACTTTGCTGTAATATTGTTCAATGCTAATGATTATTTATTGAGGGAAAGTAACATATTTCGAAAGGTTTTGCTGTGTGGCAACTGCTACGTGTAAACTGATCATATTTAACAATTTTCTTCTCTTGAAAGGTTTTTGCAAGAGCAATTGAAACAATGATTGGTTTTTAGAAAAATAAGTGTTCTGGAGCAAATGCTTCCATCTAGTTTAGTATAAAAAATATGTATAATACATTGCTTTTGAGTTTTAAATTAGTTGTTTTTTTGAAAAAAATTGCTTTTGGTTTTGAATTTATGTTATTTATTTCTCCTTTCTTGTGAGGTTTCCAAAAAATACCTATTTAAAGAAAAAATGCATTTTTCTGTATTTGATATAAATGACAATAATTCGGTAATAAGCTTTATGATAATCATTTTAGTCAAACGAAATAAAAAACAAAAACAATCTGGTGTAGTTTTCTCCACGGATATAATTTTTAATTTCATTAGTTATCTTTGCCCAAAAAGTTGACTTTGCCTAAAAGCATTTTTTTCCCCTTTTTCTAAATATTTTCTCTCTTCCACTTATTGAGATTAAGAATGGAAAATAGTTTCAATTTTTTAATACAATGAAAAAAAAATGAAGGTGTACTTTATAATAAGTGTAGAGTAATTCGATCTCAGTTTACCACATCCTAGCAACCAGAATCTCAGATTTTGATGAAAATTAATGTATTTCCTTTATGTTTATGAGCAATCCCCTAAGGGACCGTCCATAAATGTTGTCACGCTTTTCCCCATATATTTGATTCCCCTCGTCCGTTTTGACACAAAATGTTACACTTCAACATATCGCCCTTTGCCACATGCCACGCTATATTGCATAAGCATGATGTCAGACTTCGTGTCACCTCCTCCCCTGCTCTTGTCACAATTTCATGTACCTCCCCTGCCTGAAACAGGCAGGAGCGCTTTGGTTGATGGTACAAATGTAAATAATATCGCATATGCATTCTGTCTATAATAAGCTACCTGTACGAAAGGAAGTTTCAATTTGGCGATAGTGGACATTGATCGTTTCCCCCGACACCCTTATTATGTTTTCTTCGACTCTTTTTTGTTTTAAAGACTAATGGTTCCCCGCGGAGGCGGGACTAAAATGTCAGTTGAGTGGGCTCTTTTAATATAGAGGACTTACGTCAAATAAGTGATTATATTTAAAAACATTCATTTAGTTATTAAAAAAAATATATAGCAAATATTATAGATTTGTTGATTGGTTCATATTAAATTACGAAAACGAAATACATAATTGTGTTTTTGCTTCATATTATATTTTAAAAGAATTCTTTTTGGATTTAATACGCAGCTGGAAACAATTTAAACAGCTTGGAATAAATTCATTAGTTCACTAGCTGCTTCAATGTTATGCAACTTGAGGATTGATTCCCCACAGTTACGAAATCGATTTTACCTATTTCTAAAACTTCGTGCCAAATTTTCAATTTTAGATTTTGAATGGAAACTTTGATCGGTTAGTATGATCTAACAAATAACGAGTAGTCAGGAAGAGAAAACTAAAATGGTAATTGTGTTACATAAAATAAAATAGTAGGGCGTTGAGTTTTCGCAGGAATGCATCCAATCGGACAATTATACTCTAAAATGAACCAGAACGTGTTGAATGCTGAGTATATGTGTTAAAAGTTACAAAATTCCTCATGTTTTGCGATAGTGGCGCATTTATTGTGACTACGCAAACAGGTAATATGTAATGAAATTCTGCTTATAACTTAAACGCAATATGCATTTTGTACTTCATATTTGTTCTTTGAATTAAAATCTGTTCAGCGCCATACGGTGCATTAAGTTATTTAAATTAATAGAAGTATTAGGGTCAATAGGGAGAAAAGACTTATTTAAAATTTAAAGTTGGAAAAGAAAAATTATAGTAAGTTAGAGTGTATATTCCCGCACCCTAAGGGAAAGTGGGAATATTTCTTTTTTCTTAATTCACTTTTATTTTTTCCTGATGCAAGTAGCCACAGGTTGCAGCCGTTTCTTATTTAGTACTACCCAGGGCCACGAGTGACTTCAGGATATCACTGACGCAAATAATATCATCCTCACTTTATACAAACATATATTATAATGTCAGGGGCCCACCCCTCAGAGGGATGTCATACCTCCCTAAAAATTATGGAACTCTCCCCCCTCAAGCGCTGAGCCCCAAATCTGCCAAACAGTCAACCAAGCGCCCCTGAAACGAACCCCCCTAAAAATCTCATGGCACAATCTCAATGCACCATGACCTCTCCTAGAGGGCACCTCTGATAATGAATTAATTGGCGAAATAGTTGACGCAGATCAACTATTAAGTTAGAAATTCGCCAAATTTAAAGATCAGCCAAGTTCAAATGTAACATTTATGTTTGCATTTAGAATTACGAGAGTTACTATAAAAATTTGGTGAGATTTCATGCCTGTACACAGCATCTAAGCGTTATTTGAAACTGAAGTATTTGATGTGGGTGTTATCTTCTTCTCGCTGATTTGTTTCTGTGCAGATCTTTAAAAGTCTTATTTACTTCCGGATATAAGCTTCTCATCCATTAAAATAAAATAATTTAAAACCACATCAGGAACCAAATAAATCAATAGGTTTGAAAAAATCATGTTCGATTTAACTCTTAACTGCCTGCATATTCAAAGCAAGAAAAAAAACAAAAAAACACATATATATATAGTATGTATAATTTAAAAGAAAGGCATTTCAAAATTAAATGAAATATTTTGCAATTTTTAAGTTATTTCTTACTTTTCTTTAGATTTAATCTGGAAAATACATGCAATAGTGACTGTTTGTGCACAACAAAAGTTTATACCCCAGTGTGCGGACCTGACGGGAAGTCTACCTATTTCTCCCCGTGTTACGCAGGATGTACGGGTTATAATAAGACAGGTGGAAAAGACGTAAGTAAACCTGCGTTTTGGTGAATACAATGTTGAAATTTGTGTTATACGTGTTGGAGGTAGTAATAAATAACTTACATAAGAAATTTTTTTATTAGTTTCTGCAAACGCTACTTAGGCTATTTGTTGCACATGTGTTGTTATTTTTCCTATGTTTTAAATGATGTTTGCATACTTGAATGAAAAATATTATAAATAAATACCAAGGAAAACTATATATTTGATTTACATTATATAGAACAGGAAGTTTACCACATTATCAGAAAAATACAAATTTACCCGGAAATGGCTAGGTGTGCATGTGCCTTAAATAGTTTTCCCAATATTTTGCATAGTAGGAATACTTTAGAGATATACTAAAAATTTCTGATGTTGAGCCGTTCAATGCACAAATCGATTAACTCCACTTTGGGAAAATGCTGTTCAGGTCCATGCAAGCCATTTATCGGTATCAGAATTGGCGAACAAAAATCGCTAGCAGGGAGCTAAACAGCATTTTCACCAAGTGGAGTTAATCGATTTGTGCATTGAACGGCTCATTTAAAACTGCTGAAACATTTACTATTGCTATAACGTGTAATAATTATAGCCTGCCTATATTAATTATCTTCGCTATAAAATCTTGAATTGCTCTACCACTATTCATCAATTGTTATGTAAATAACCGGCAATAACTTTCAAAGTATGTTTTAAAACATTCAGCGAAAGAAATATATTGCAAATTTTTCGACGTACTTGTGCTGCCATCTCTATTCAAATATTAAAAGCATTCCTTTGTGTTTAAAATTTCGACAAAGTTAAAAAAAAAAAAAAAGCTTTTTACATTAATAATGGAGTACAGTATTAGTAGTAGTAGTTTTGTCTTTCGTTTTTAGTGACATTTGTGAGCATAACAATAATGATCATTACATGTGCACTTAATTGTATTCATAATAATATCGAATAACAGTGAAAACTGTTGATCGCGCGACGCACAATCTTAGCACAAATAAATTATAAAAGTAAATAAAAATTTAAAAAATAAATAAATAAAATAAAAACTCTGCTTTGATTCGTTTACCTTCATTCCTTTATTTATTTTTATTTCTTTGTTTATTTATTTACTTATTTTGAAATTAGCGAACATAAATTCAAATAAATATGCAATGTATTTTACTGTTGCAGAAAACATAAAAAAATAACTTTTATCTTCATTGAAAAAACTTGTAAGAGTATTAACGTTGTGAATGATTGCATTTTCCGTTCGGTAAATATTTATTTAATTGCCAAAACAAGGGGGATAAAATACAGGTTTAGGGAAAAGGGATCATTCCTAAATGATGTCACACATTTATTCAACATATTTAGCCCCATTTCCCCCTTTGAAACAACATGTCACACTTCAACATTCCCCCTTACCCCCCTTTGTCACATATCCCACTATAACCTTACGTTGCATATGTACTTACAGTGTTGCAGTTCAGAAATAAAGTAAACGTATAGATCATGTTTCTAATTTTATTTTTGAGCTTTTAGTGACATTTGTGGGCATAACAATTATGATCATTACATGAGCACTTAATTCTATGTAGCGGTGCGAGTCAGTGTTTCAAATAGCTATCTTCGCCCCTGCCCATAGTGCGCGCCTTTTGTTAAAGCGGTGAAGAACAAGGCTTCCACGAAAAAGACCTCGGTTCGACTCCTGACCTTCACAGCCACTACATTGTATAAAAGGAAATTAAGGTTTAGAACGAAAAAGATAAATAGTATAAAATATTATTTATGTTCGAATTCTGAAAAAAATGAAACCCGCAGTTTTATCTTAAAAGTGTAAGTGCCTAAGAAGATTTTCTTTTAACTAGAAGTAAATTTAAACCTTAATCAGCATCGATGTTTTCGGTAGGAAATGAAATCAATGAAATTTTAAAATCAAATTATGAAAATAAAATAAATTTGCTGATTTTAAATATTTTTATAAAAACCAAAGTGTGTGATGGCGCACTTTCTGTTACTTCCTCCCTCCCCTTGCCACAAACTGTCACAATTTCTCTAACATCTCACCTTCTTTTGAAGTGTAACATCCTTTATGAATGACCCCAAAGGTCATTCATCAGCCCCTATATACCAGGCTTGGAGTAATCGCGATTACGTAATCGTAATCGGCTGTAATCGATTACATTTTGAAAAAATCGTAATCGTAATCGTAATCTGACGATGGCATATTCTCATAATCGTAATCAAAATTGTGTAATCCCGTAATCCTTTTTCTCCTGTAATTTTAATCGTAATCTTAAGGAAAAAATCCGTAATCTGCTGGTCCTGCAATCGTGTAATCTTGACCTGCTGAAAGCTGAAATTTTTAGCTCTACCATTGGATAGAAGAGATAAGATTACAAGAAAAAGGATTCAATCTGTGTACTGAAGTCCTATCCTAAGCGGTCTGTAACCTACGGGCGATCATAATATAAAAGGTTCTGTGTGGCGGTCGCAGAGCCTTGATGGCAGGACGATATAATAGTCTGCTAGAGACGCTTGTTGTCCTACTTGTTGCGGTCTCTCAGAATTCTTAATTGCGGCTCCACTCTCCACGGGGAATGGCTGGAGAGCCCGAGAAGAAAGAGAGTATGGTCTGGATAGTCACTCGCATCGCCTTGGGGCTCTCGGGGGGGGGGGGGGGGTCTCCAGTGTCCTCGTGTCGTCCAGTTTCGGTAAAAGAGCGGTAATCTGTCTGCAAGTCAAAGATTTCGGGGTAGATAAGAAAGGGGAAGGTGTCTAAGAAGGACCAAATGCATCGGTCATTTTGCTTCCTTAATTGCCCCTTCAAAACATATTCAAACGGTTGGGCAATAGGCGAGAGTCTGGACGGGATCGCCGCGAGTAAAAGAGAGTTCCCCCTTTCTTCTCTCCGCGGGGTCCCGTTCAATAATCGAAGCAGGCTGCCCCCTGAAAATCTAGTGGAAAGAGTACTATCACCTACACACATAAAAAAGAGACACGAAATGCCTTTTGCGTTTTCGCTTTTCTTTAACGGCAGAAGTGAAGAATTTTTCTAAAGAATAGCACATTTACACTTTAGCAATTTAGGAGCTGGCGTTACATGATGCTCTATGCTTAAGAAGCATGAAATCTTAACCCTGGTACGTGTGATTATTATTATTTTTTTAAATATGTTCTTCGAATATTTAAAAAAGTAAATACATTTAAATCTTAAATTTATTTATATTTTAATGCTAATATTCTTTTTAATTAATAGGTATGTAAAAGAAAAAGCAATTTATGTTTAGACATTCTCCCAATTGTTTTCTACATGCATGAATTAATATTTAGGAATTATTTTTAAAAGTTAATTATTTTTTTCTTCTTAGAATTACCTCAACAGAATTTTGTATTTCCCTTTTAATCTTGTACGTTAAATTTGTGTTGTAAAATTACTTGCACTTTATTTTTTATAAAACAGTTAGTACATGGAAAAAAATTATATGCTCGTGCATGTTAAAAAAAAAATACCACAAAAATCATATTAAAATATTATAGTCATTCGTATTATAATTATTCTTCATATTACTTTTTAACGATTACTAATTTTGCTAAGAGTTATTTGAATGTTCATGTTCAATTTTTTTGAAAATATTCTAAAATGCAGCTTTTTTTTTCAAAAGATTATTTATCTCTTACACTATCTGAATACTTTGTTATCCCGTGCAATTCATACACATCTTATAAGTGATTTTATAAAAAATCATACAAAATTATTATTTTCAGTAAACTAATTGGTGTTATGTGAAATATTTGCACAATTTAAACTAGAAAATAAATACAATGGAGAAATTATAATATATGGAGATATTACAAATTTTCATTTCTGCAACGACATGATAATTCCAGAACAGTGATGTTGAAATTATTTCATTATAATTGCATTCATCATCATTTCAGTTATCTCTAATTAAATCAAAAATTTAATTAAAAATCATAACTTTTTGATTTATGACACTATTGTAAAAATGAGAGTTGTATGCATAATATCGGATAATTTTATGCTAATCTAATCGTAATCAAAATCGTAATCGGATGTCATAATCGTAATCGATTACATTTTTCAACGACTGTAATCGCTGCCGTAATCGTAATTACTTTTTGGCAAAGGATTACAATCGTAATCGTAATCATAATCTCTCAATTTCTCCCTTTGTAATCGTAATCGTAATCGATTACGTTTCTTTGTAATCGACTCCAAGCCTGCTATATACACAAAAGTCAAACACTGGCACAAAAAGAATTGTTTTCGATTCAAGCAATTCTTTCAGTAACTGCAGTCAATTCTTTCTGAAATTGCTCATTTTTACCTTATTTGCGTCACAATGATGAACTGGATATTTTGGAATCAGCTCGTAGAACGATGCTGGTTCATAATATTTTCTTGATCAAACAAAATTGAGTCTCTTTAAATATTTTCACTTTAGAAGGTATTTTCTTTTCAGTCATCATGTATCAGAATATCGTATGCAATTAACTTTTTTCTATATTTTAATAAAAATATCAAAGAAAACATTACACCAAACATTGATGAATGCTAGTCTCTTTGTAATTTTAAAAATGATTAGCAACCAATGTCTTTAATCGCTATTGTTTATTAAATTGTTTTGTGTAATTTTTTGAAAACCAGTAAAAGTTCAAGAATATTTTACTTTAGCAAGACTGTAAATAGTTTTTTACATTTTCTTTATGTAGGTATATGTTTTAATACTTTATTCTTATAATTATTTTTACAGTATTTCACAAACTGTAAATGCGTACACAATACAGAAGGAGAGACAATTATCGAAGACGCAAAGAAAGGTTACTGTGATTTTGAGTGCCAATGGTTAATTACATTTGTTGTGATTCTGAGTCTTGGAAAACTTCTTTCTTCAACCGCTAGAGTTGCAAATGCTTTAGTTACGTTGAGGTAAGTCAAAGTACCATTTCTTTCTAACGGCAATTATAATATAGGTTTAAAATTATAAAGAAATTGAAGTTTATCATTAAAGCATTTGTTACTTTCAAATGCGAAATAGTTTTTGATAAACGATTTTGAATTGGAAGTCTAAAATGCAGCAGGAGCTTTTATTTGTAGACGTTATCTTAAAGACAAAAGTTATGTCACTTCGGTTTGAAAAAATATTGCGAAGCACTCGAGTTTCAGAATAAGCGTCTCCACGCGTACACGAACCCACCCTTCCAAATTGCTAATTTTCACTGCTAATACAAAAATTAGGCACAAAGTTTTGATGCAGTGTTACTTTATTATTTTTTATCACTATTTAATTATTTGCTAAGTATTTTTTTCAAGCAGCTGTGCTACTTTTGTGCTACTGCTGTTGAATAGGCAAGCACAATACAATAAAATAATATAGCGACCTAGTACAGAAGAGTAAAATTTATAGCCAAACATTCAAGTAATTTTAAGATTTTACAACCATAATTTCGGAGTGCAATAGAATCTCTCATGATTTCATTCAACTTCAAGCAAGAACTCTAGTTTTTTTAAAAATATCCTCGGAAGTCACTGATATCCATTGGTCAATACTTTAATTCAGAAATTTTTTCTCCATTAAAATACAACGACTACAAGTACTTACGAATATAATAATCATTTTATCAATTAAGTTTCTGAAGATTAATTTCTAAAATAATGGCTATCCTTTAAAGTTGGTGAATTACTAGTATAATATTTAAACTTACTTTATCAATCATTTTGCTCGTTAATTCATAATGCATGCTTTTATTAAGTAGAGATACTAGCGTCCATTAAATTTTTAAATCACTCGTGTTTCCTAAGTGGAACTAAATGAATAACGGCAGTAGGCTGCGTACATCACCCAGAAAAATGAAAACGGAAGTAATAGAAATTAGATTAAAAAAGTTCAATCTACCTGTAAGTCTGAGGCTAGACTTCATCTTACAACAGAAACTCTTAAAAAAAATTCCTTTCAACTTCATTTATGTGTGTTTTAAAGTAAATGATATTTAATTTTACCCATGGCATTTTGTCTTTTTGGTGAGCAGACTGATTTGGTTGGATTAACTTCAAACTGTGACATGAAACTATAAGTGCCAACCTCTTGAGATAAGTCCTCAAGTTCAGGGGAGTCCTCTGGTTTATTTTTAAAAATATTAATTATAAAAGTAAAAAAAAAAAAAAGAAAATAAAAACATCAGAATTATCTTTTTTTAAAAATTTTATTTTATCTCGATAACGGAAAACAGGTTCTCTAATATAAAACATTTCTGCGTAAATTTGCGTTAACTACTCACGATTGCCTATCTGCAGAGGCGTAGCTAGGGTTTTCGGCACCCGGGGACAACTGAAGATTTTGCGCCCCCCTGGGGGCCTAGGGGCGCCCCTAAAGGGAATTAAAAAACGTTTATGCTTCTTAAATGATAAATAGCTCTAAAAAGTAACCCTTTTAACTTTCATTTTTATTAGCCTCAACCATTCACTTCTTAAGGAAATATGGGACATTTTGGCTTCGCTAAATTATTTGTCTGATTTCCCACGCACTCCTGTGCTACATTGATCACTACCGATATGATTTGCGATGCTCCCACTTTTTTGTCGAACATATTTATACCTCTTCAATTCAAATAATTTTCTTTTCGCATTTAAAAATAAAATTAACTAACATTAATTTGGCGCCCCTTGTCGCTGCACCCGGGGACAGCTGTCCCTCCTTGCCCCCACCTAGCTACGCCTCTGCCTATCTGTAACCAAATTCCTTTTTGCCAGTAAAACACATAAAAATAGAATGTTTACCTTTGTGAAATAAATTAAAATCTCGACTTAAAAACGGCAGAAATAACAATACGAATTTCAGACTTGTTTTTAAGAGTTACGAGGAACTCCTTTTTTCAGTGTAAAAGAAGTGAGGTTATAGATGAAACTTCTTTAGCCAAGAGCTTATTAAGCTTTTTGTAAAACGTATCTACAGCTTGAATTGTTAAACATCTCCAAATGTTTTCTTAGTTAAAATGCTCGCATTCAATTCCCATTTCCCCCCAGATCCTATATGCATGTTTTCGTAAAGTAATCATATCTTTAATGATGAAAAAAATATATTTTGCAGATGCGTAGATCCAGAAGATAAAAGTATTGCTCTGGGGGCATTGTCCGGAGTATTTTCTCTTTTAGGTAAGTTATCAGCAGCATTCTTACGATGCTTCCCGTATCTAAACAAAATACAAAAAATAAATATTGAGTGCAGTTTTAATTTTTCCAAAATTTCATGAAAATTTACTTATTTATCCATGTTTAGAAGTGTCTCGAAGCTTCATAAATTACCTTACTAATACGTTTGACGTTCATGCAAAATATATTTGGAACATTAATTGTTTGTACTATCTGATTGTACATCAATTATTTTCAGCTGAAATCACCAGCTTTTATGACCAGCAGATATGCTACAGGCAAAAGGCCATTCCATTTATCAACTTATGCTTTTATATTAAACAAAAAAATAATAACCACTATTTCTAATCAATATAAACATTCTTCATCAACATTTCCATGCATTTTTAAGAAAATCACACTACGAGAGAATTTTTACCTATTTTCATTTATATAAAGGATACATCCTTCTCTAATTTGAATGATAATTAAAATCTTCGTCGGGAATTTGTTAGATGGATTTTTATATTTTTGTTTGAAATTTAAACGGTACAATTTTTCGTCAACAATAGTACTCTTAGTTAAAATACAATTTTATCCAAATATATAACAGGGAAAGCAATTTTAAGCTCTTTTTGAGCGTTATGGGTACTTTCTACATCCCATCGAAGAATATCCAAAACATTAACTATTACAGCCGTTTATTTTGAAAATGAAATTTTGAAAGAAATAAAGACAATATTGAGGTAAATATTTGAGGTAGCCCGGGCAACTCTGGGGGACACATGTAGTGTACTATTAAATTTCATTGATGTACAAACCGGAGTAAAACCTATTTGGTCCCTATACGGCTTTAATAAGAGAAGAAGTATCGCGTATTCTGCCGTGCTGGGCACGAAAGTCGTATCTGCACTTTTTGGCGAAATGGAGTGATCGCCACCAGGTGGTTCTATGTCACAATTTTTTCCTAAATACAATGTTCTGTGATTATATGTAAGCTTTTAATAACATACGAAAAAGTGGTCTCTGAATGAAATTACATGGTGACGTAAAACTTTAATCATCAATATCTTAGTTTTAATTCAGCTGCATATACGACATTTGTTCTCAGCTCGGTAGTATTGTACTTTGTTTTTAGTCAGAAACTGCCAAAAATGTAAAAAAAATATCAGTAAAAGGAATAACTAATTTAAACACTTTAATGTTGTCAACATGATCACAGAAAGCTACAGGGTTAGCATTAGGGATAGAACGAATAGTTATTTGGCCGAATACCGAATATTCGGCCACTTCTTCCAGGCCGAAGCCGAGTATTCGGCTATTTCTTTTAGGCCGAATAAGCCGAAGCCGAATATTCTGAGGCCGAATACCGAATATTCGGCGGCCGAATATTAAAATTTTTAGAAAATCACTTTAATAAAAAGTATTTGTCAAATTTAAAACTATTCACGAAGTCAAACAAAAATTACACCCAATCTATGAGGCATGATTTAATTATGTTTGGTTAAGAGTTTAAAACTATTTAAAATTAATTTTCTCTATTGTTTTGAATGTAATAAAACTAAGAATTTCACTCACAAGTGGAATAGAAATGATAGATTTTATGGTAGTAAGCATTAGCATTATTTTACTAATTATTTAATTCAAATGAAAGAACTACTATTGCTTAGTGAACTTTTACCTTGCTCAAAACTGTTTTATGAAGATATTTTAAAAGTTATAAAGTTAATATTTTTATTTTATGGGTTTTTTTACGTACTTATTTTTAAAAGATCTATTAAAATTTAATACTTAACTGGAATGTCTTTTTATTTTCAAAAACGCCAATAAATTTTGCTGGCTAAATATTCATGATATATTCTAGGCATTTCACATTTATCTCTTACCCGATATTCAAAATAAATCAGTCTACCCAAACAAAGTCTGACTTCCACTTTGTTAATAATTACAAATTAAATGTCTCATACTCCTTATAATAATTAACTATTGCAAGCTTTTGGGAGCAAATGCTAAGTATAAAATGATCTATTATAAGTTTAAAATCTGTTTTTGCTCAGTCAAGCCTAAAATAAGAGTTAAAAAAAGCAGTTTTTTCTAAATTATTTTTATTTATTAAAACTATATACTAATGTATCTTTTTGCAACAATTGTAATACAATTTTGAATGTTTAAAATCTGCTAATTTCTTTATTTTTTTTACATTTTTACTGCAGCAGAACTATTCGGCCGAATAGCCTATCAATATTCGGCAAGGCCGAATTTGACCTTACCCAGTATTCGGCCAGGCCGAATATTCGGCTAGGTGATGAAATGGATATTCGGCCAAAGGACCGAATAGGCCGAATACTGAATAGTGGCCGAATATTATTTACATCCCTAGTTAGCATAGATCAGTGGTTACCAAAGTGGTCCATATGGACCCCAAATTTTTCTTTTCTAGCCATGGACCCCTACCCCAAATTTCTCTTTTCTAGCCATTTACCCCTACCCCAATTTTTTCTTTAGTTGCCACAGATCCCTTGCAGATCAGAATGGACCCCTTCCCTCAAGGGTCTATTCCAATCTGCAAGAGGTCCATGTCAACGAAAGAAAAAAATTGGGGGTGCATGAGATGTAACAAGGGACCTATGAGACTGGATTTTATTTAAGAAAGGATATTTCACTATATTTTACGCCTAATACACCTAATTTTGCTAATATTTACGTAAAACTTATATATTCAAAACGCAAATAAATTAATTAATTACGTATTAATGTCTATTGCATAAATTGTGTAAGCATATATTAATTCTCTTGGTGTTTGTAACCAAAAAAATCTTGCCCTTTTGATGGAGTAGCAAGTGGTAACATTGTGATCTTGTGGGATGAGTTTTTTTTACTAAGTATGTCTAAATATTATATCTTATTTAATTTTCTTGGATATCTTGGTTAAATTTTGAATCAAGAGTGCATAGATATATTATGCATTTTCTTTTCTTCTTTTCACAGCTTTTATACCTTACCCACTGATATATGGAGCTCTAACTGATGCAAGCTGTTTGGTGTGGGAAGAGAGTTGCGGTAAAACAGGAAATTGCTGGATTTATGATACAGATAAGTTCCGATTTCTTCTGCATGGGGTGTCCGCAGGCTTCGTGTTTCTTGGCTGCGTAACAGATGTGTTTGTGTGCATCTTGAGTCCAAGACTACGAAATCTTTACGAAGAAGATGAAGATGAAACGGAAAAACCAGGAAAAACTGTTGATGAGACAGAAGTAATGAGCAATGGGGGTTTATTAGGTGTAGTCAAAACTGGAGTCGGATTTGGTAGTTTGAACTCTTTAAACGGTCATGAAAAAACATCGGACCCCCTATAAAGATTGTATAAAGTCAGACTGTTCATTCTAATTTTTAGAACGAAAGAAAACTACAGAATTAGTGCATTTATCTCGGAAATGTAACTAATGAATGGGCATTAAATACGTCTTTAGATATTTGACTGGAATGTGATAAATATGAAGTATTATATGTTTATCGTGTTATATAAAGATATATTTTCTGTATTGTTTCTTATCTATTTTCTGGGTGAGAATGAGAAGAAAAAAAAAAGCCAGGAAGATGTTAATGAGTCATAAGCTTTGAAGTGAAGAATACATCATAAAAATACATCGCTGTAAAACACAACCGCAAATAAAGTGTAAATTTTTCTTCATGATAGAGTTTTGAGGAATTATATATATTTTTGTGTTATTTGTAATCATAACTATTTAGAACATTTAATTGTGAGGCATAAAAGCAAATGTGTATAAGTAACAAAAATAGAAGTTTGGAGATAGCTAGTGCAAATATACGAAAAATAACAATTTGTTTGTGGCAACAAAGCTAAGTGATTCACCTTAAGTGGTGTTGTTATCTGGTGTTTAAGTGAGAAAACTACTAAATAGGTGTTTATATATGATTGGAACTTTCCGTTCGCTTTACTCAAATACTCCTTTTGTTACTAAAAAAAAACTCCCTTTGCTTCTTGCTTCATCAATTAAAGATGATTAGAACTCTTGTTTTGAAATTTATAATTAATAAATTTTTGAGGGCATCGCAGTGAGGTTCACACTCTAATAACGGATTACTGAGAGTAATAATGTATCGTAGAATCGTGTTACAAGGAAGTAAGGAGCCCTTTTCTAGCGGAAGAAATGGATACGTGTGATAAGAATTGTTCGTGATGTGAACGTTACTAATGTAAAATACGATGCAATCAAAAAGAAGCGGTAGATTCATTTATTTAACGAGGAAACAAAAGGGGGGAAATAACCGAGCGATATCGGCAATGCTTTTAAAAACTCCCATGATGGATGTGTGCGTGCGGGAGGGGGGGGGGGGCGGGAGCATTACAACGAATTTGCATACTGCAGAACATGAGCATGTATCCTCTATTTTTATGCTTTTGTGAATTTTACAAATTCCATTACATCTGTGTCATCTCATCTGATATCTTATTTTTCTTGGCTTACTGTCATATATGAGTCGTCTAGTTTCAAAACCAACTACATCCAAGAAATGAAATTATTCACGGCGGGCAAAAAACTAATATCTAAGAAATTCGAATCTCTAGCTAAGAGCATTGGAATAAACTTGCTGAAATTTTAACACAAAAATAATTTTCCCTTGGAAGATATTTGTAGGGAAAAAAAGAAAGCTGACAAGCATGGTCGATGGGAGGGGGGGGGGGGGAAGCTGGTTTTGTAACAAACCGGCAAATTTCAAACACACTTTTTAGCATGATGTGGCTGCTTTAGAAACTTAAAAAATTGACACCATATGAAGATTACTTTAAACTATTGGAAAGTCTTAAAAAAGTTGAAAACGAAAAAAAGTGTATGTATATGGTTGAGAATCTAGACGACTCATATATATCTTTAATGATTGCCTGCTGCTAAAGTAATGTTTTGTTTAATCTAATTTCTAGTGGAAAAAATATGCATTTCTCTAAGTATTTAAAGACTTTTGAAAAGCTATGAATACAAAGTACTGGAAATCCTTCTGTTCTTTTGTTTTGCTTCGTAACTTCTCTTAAAATATGAAATTCTAAAATGTCGGATATAGGAAGCACGTGTTAGCGACTGCTTTTTTTTAACACGAACGGTGGTATATTTTGCAACAAATGACACTTAATTCGAACAAACCACAATTGCCGACCGCCATTGAAAACAAGTGTTTCTTATTTGTCATACTGTCGTTGTTCCTGCGTTTTTAGACTTCTTTCGCAGAAAAAATGGCTTAATGTGTCATAAAAATATCGTTCAAAAAAAAAAAAAAAAAGTCAAAAATAAGTGAAGTAATTAAATCAAGAATGAAAACTAAAAAATTTGAACGTAAGTGTTTGTCCTTCGGTCTGTTTGTCTGTCTGC
Organism: Octonoba sinensis; assembly: GCA_038502835.1. NCBI lineage: Eukaryota > Metazoa > Arthropoda > Arachnida > Araneae > Uloboridae > Octonoba > Octonoba sinensis. The sequence goes on along the minus strand of CM076602.1, from coordinate 102,497,210 downwards.
CTTCCACCTCCCAAAAACTTTTCGAAAGATATAGGTGAGGAAATCTAATTTCTATATATTATTTACTTCTTCGAAAAATATTTCGTTTAATCTTGAATGGTTCAAAAATCTCAACATTAGCGCTATTGTGAAAATGTAAAGTAAATTACATAAACTCTGTACCTGAGACCTAAGTTCTTTCATACAAACTTATATAGAGAACTCTCGGCTTGATTTTTTTTTTTTTGAACAACTTTTGTTTAATTGCTAAAAAAAACAAAAAAATAAATAAATAACATTAGCGCCTACCAGAAAATTTCAATCATACATAAACCCTGATCTAACAGACGGATTTGATTGGTACAAACTTTATCGGAAAGCTCTTATGACGTAGAACGTGTACAGATAGGAAGTTCATCCGGAATTAAACGAGCCTATTTTCCAAAGAAGGTTTTTTATCGGATTTTTTTAGGATAATTCTCAATGGATGAATGAACGAATGAATGAGTGAATGAATGAATGAATGAATAAATAAACGCATAAATGAATACGTGAATGAGATCATGAATGAGTAAATTAATACGTATCAACTATTGAAAAAGACATATTTTAAGTAACTAAAAACTAAAGCTCCATGAGAAAGAGAAATAGCATACGGAAAAATAAGCTCTAGATGAAACTTCTTGCTAATTAAACATTGTTCCTACGCAATAGCGACGTATTCATGGTTCCTACAACCTGAAGTACCACAATGCTTTGACATCTGAACTTATAAATGGGTAAAGATGAATTCTTTATCAAACTTGCAAAATAAACTTTCTTATTGTAATTAGTGAAACTAGAAATAAAGTATTGCAATGGTTTAATTATTAAGTCCAAACACTATTTATTTTTCATACACATAGTTTAAGTAAGTAGTTGCTGTATATACGCATGTGAACATAATGTGTATTTTCTCTTCTTGTTTTGTTGATTGATATGATATGAAAGACATGAAACTCTTTTATGATATTTTAATTTCATTTTTTAATGTGAAATGTGTATAATACAATATATAAATTTTTGCTTGAATTATTGCATTTGCTTTGCAAAAAGAGTCAGAAAGTGATTAAGAATGATGATTATTTTTGATTAAGTAAAGCTATAATTGATTTGAAATTATAGTACTGTGTATAATTACTATATGTACTAAAAAATGTTGTAAATAAAAATAAGAATTTTACTTTCGGTCTTTTAAACAAACTATGCTTTCACTGTATTTTATTGTTTGCATTTTTGAAAGCATTTTTTAAAGCCTGCTATGTATATTGGGAAGATTATTAAATGCATTCTTATTTTAGAAGGTTTGTTTCTATTTATTTACACGCATCCTTATATATATATATATATATATATATATCACTTAACGTGGACCAGTTACGATTAAATTTTGCGAAACGATGCGATACTGTCATCATGCAAAAAACAAACTATGACAAAACGATAGTTAAATATTTGTTTATTGATCAGTCTAGAAAAAGTAACATTCTATATGTATTTATTATTGTAACGTACGAACTTTAACAAATTTATTTATATTTCTTGAAAAGTATTTCCATTAATAATTCAATTTTGAATTTAAAGTTCTTTGGAGTGGCAACACCTAAATTTGTTTAAATCGAGTATCATTCTCATATTTATGAGTTGCAACAGCTTAGTTTATTTATATCGAGTGATAATCCGAACGTTTATATCTTAGCGATCTTTTCAAATTTTAAAGCGGTTTTTAATATTTTTTAAATTTTTATTTATTTATTTATTTCTTGTTGAGCCAGCAGATGTTCTGCGGGAGATCAGCTAGTCGTTTTTAGTACAATAGCGTAATAAACTGACAGTATTAAAAAATGTTCGAAACTTGAGCAACTTTTATTTATGTGAATGAGTTAAAGCAAATTTTTTAAATTAAAGTGTAATCGAAAAATGTTGAATGTTTTTATCTTTTAAAAGTTTTGTATAAATATGCGTTATTAAAACTAAAGCAAATCAATTGTTAAAATGCAAACCCATTATGAAAATCACGAGCAAGTGTCCTAAATATGTAATCCTCGAGACTACGATACTTTTACATTTTTTGACTTATCTGAATTTTATAGATCACTGCTATTTTGCCTTTTACAAAACTAATATGCTCATGCTCCCTTCGCTGAATTTTCCCACTCCATATTTATTTCTAGACTGTGTTTTGTAATACTTAACAAGAAGTTCCGTCTAGAACTATACGAGCTTACTTTCCCTAATACACCAACATCAATTTTATAATCGGTCTCTCTCTCTCTCTCTATTTCCCATTCATCTTTAGTTCAAATATACCTTTAAGGGGGGGGGGGATGGACAGACGCACATTTTTCCCACTTTAAAATCTTTCTTTCACTTTTTTTTATTTTTCAATCCTTTTTAATTACTTCACTTATTTTTGACTTTTCTTTATTTTTAACGTACACTAAGCCTTTTTTCACACTTTTTTCCCTCGTTTTTACGGAAAGTCGGATAAAAGTTAATGAAAATCACTTTGGTATAAACTGAAACCTTAACAGTATGTTCCTTAGTTATTGTAATCCTAACAAATTATATTCTAATTAACATTATACCTTGTATATTTTTGTCGTAAAGTACGCATATAAGTATGTTAAGATTCTGTTTCAAAGACAAAATCATTATAAAATCACAAAATTTATAAAAAGAAAGGAAAGAAAAATAACTAAATAAATTACAAGTAAAAATGTCAGTATATGAATGTTTGAATTTATTTACTACAATGATACATTTTTATTTCAATGAATTGACAAATACAGTAGAATCTCCAAAGTTGACAACCTCTCTCATATTGACAACCTTCCTAAATTAATTGAAATCTCATAGAATAAGTTTTCGTAATACATTTTCAGCGGAGTTTAACTTCTCTATTTTGACCACTTTTGTAAAATGCAAATAATGTTAACTGTTTGTAATGTTAATTTGATCTCTACAACTTCACCGCGTTTTTCTATTTTGCTTCATTTATATTTTCTTTAAAGAAAAAAAAAAAAAAAAAAACCTTCCGCGTGGTTCCTGAAACCTTTATGTCTACTTCTGCTTTATCTTCTTTCCCTTTCCATCTGGAAGTCCAGTGTCTCATCGTGGATTTGGCCGTCATTCATTTGCTACTCACATCGCCAAGGCTTCACTCACTACCTTGAGGATATATTCAAAACTGATCTTTCCAGTAACATACTCCTATTTCAGAACAATTAAAACTCTAGTGATACAGTAGAAAAATATTACTAATAGCAGAACTATTATAGGTACTTTGTTATAAATATACGTTTTACCATATGCAGTAGCAACTTATCGTTTAGTAATTTATATTTAATGAAACTTCAAGGATGAAACTACGTGGGCAGATTGGAAAATAAAAATCATTCAAAATGGAAAATAATTATATGTGCTGATATTCTTCGAAAGAGGATTTTTAATTTTGTTTCTTACTTTACTATTGTCTGTAAATCTCCGACAAGAGTTTCATTATTTTATCATTCATGGTTGAAGTCATTTTGTCATTATATTAAGTTCAGCTCCGTGCTGCACAAGCGACTGGATAGCTGTAACTTTCCCTGTTTCAGCGTCGCACAGGTCCGTGAATGTTATCTAAGGGGTTTGTGAACACAGAACTGTCAGCAAACATTCCTGTACCATTTGGTGGTCTGAAGCGCACCTATTAGAAATGATTACTGCAGATCAATATCTAGTGCATTTACCAGTAACAGCTTGAAAAGATAGAATTCGTACGTCTATAGTTCGTTTTCAAAACGTCAAAATAGCATAAATAATAAGCCTATAATCTTAAAGTACAAAATTGCAAAAGTATTACTTACATGTGTTTTGGGGTCGCAATAAGCATCCTTTTGAATGCAGAAAACGTTTCGAGCATTTCTTATTACCAAAACGCGAGCAGAGACTAATTTCCCCGTTTGTGTTTTAATAACGCTCTTTTTTCTTTTTTTTCTTCGTGTTTTTTTCTAAGAAAAGAGAATTTTATTACAACTTAAAACTGCAGATTTGTTTAAAGTCCTCCCGTTAAATGAAAGAAAAAAAAACGTAAAATGCAAAATAGATAAATAAATGAGTAAACAATTTAAATGCGTGTACTGAAGGAATTCCAAGGAAAATATAAAACCCAGAATAAATTCAAATGCCTTTTAGTGCCTAATGAATGAAAATACAGAGAAAGCCTTTTTTCTTTTTTGTATCATCTCAGCAACTAAAATTTTCATTTTTATTTTTGCATTTGTTTATTCATACATTTTATGTTTTCAAAAGAGTAGGTTCCGATGTTCAGTTAGTCCAACGATTTGAATGCATTTCCATAAAAAGGCTTCTTATAAATTTGTTTCTTGACATTACTAAATTGTAAATATCGCGTGATATACAGAAAAAAAACAATGCAGTCAATATTTATACTTCAAAATATCGGATAGAAATATTCTTGTGGGAAACTTTGCTTTTTTTTTCTTTAGTCACTCTGAAACAAATATCACTAGATTTTTTTTTGGTAATTCTGCTATTTAATTAAAATTAATAATTTTCATTGAAATTTTATAATACTTTTCGTTGAAAAATAGAGGAATTATGCGCAAAATATTAGAATCGTGAAAAGATCCGAATAAATTTCGTGCGAAGCTCTTTTAAAAGTAATCAAGTCTCGATTTTCGAGCATCAATGAAGCTGATTGTTTTCTTCCTCCTTCTCTTAGTAATTTAAGGAATACCATTTTTTTAGGTTAATAGAATGAACATACATTATTTTTATTTATTTATTTTTTTGATTAAGTGGGATGAAAAAAACCCCCTTTCGTCTCTAAATAATTTACAAAGGTCATTTCCTCAATTAAGGATAATTGTACATCACTTTACAGCCCAAACGATTTTGATTTCTTCGGAAATTTGAACACTGAGTTAATCCTTGACACTTATCAAATAGTAGTTGGTTTTTAAACCAATCGGCTTTAAGCCACCGTGGGGAAAAACGATTATTGATTTTCATCTTAGAAAGTCGTCAATTTACAATTCCACTGAAGAAGGTACACACGCGTAAGTTACTAAAAACATAAATAAACAAAATACGGAAATTCTGTTTAATTTATTTAGTTTACTGGGCTTTTTTTGCGAAGTAAAGTCATGTCTCTGTTTACATTATTGTTTAAGTAAAAAGAAAAAAAAAATGCGGTTTTGTTGACAGTTGAAATTAGTTAAAAAAAATACTTCTTTAACATGCCTTTATTAAGTAAAAATAATTTCCAGGTACAATTACGAAACGGTAAATGCTATCTGCCCTCAGCTAAATGTAAAATTAAACAAAAACTTTTTTTAATGCTTTAATTTTAATTTGTCTGCCTTGAGGAAAAAAGTTTTAAGTTGCCACCCTCTTGCATTAAAAATGTGATTTTATTATGGCTTTGAATTCATTCACTTTGAATCGCTTTTAAATAAAGTATTTGTCAAGTCGTTCAATAGGTCTTAGACCTGTAGACCCTAAGACCTATTTTGGTAAATCAGGTTCATCACTGAGCATAGTAATTTAATGATATTGAAACTTGTTCATTTTACATATCAATTCATTTCAAAATGTAACATTACTCCATATTAAATCTTTGATGTTCTTCTGCTAAAATTTATTTCAGTCATGACTTTGGATCAATGGCAAAATCTTTTATTTGCATAGTTTGCACTTAATGCAGTAAACAGTATCATGGACAAGGAATGCCAAACTAAACGATTTCTCAAGATATATTCTAGAGAAAATATACTTGATTTGATTAGCGCTAATTATTTCAACAGCACAAGATAGCAATTATTTGTCTTTCATCTGCGTACAACATAGCTTTAAAGATAAGGCACTATCTATTTATTTATTTACTTTTCTGAGCATCACTATTTTTAAGCAATCAGGGAGATTATTTTTTGCTTTCTTTTTACCGTGACTTTTCTGCCTCTATTTTTTCGGAATTGCGATCTCTTCATTAATTGGGTGCAATGTAGAGGGGCGTGGCCATGTAATGGTGGGCTTTCACCGCGTGACCTCTACCATGCAAATTACGTGCTTTAATCACTTTGCCAATAGACGTCTCTTATGGCCGTTCTTTTTTTCTTTTGATATTTTCATTTAAAAGATTGTTTCATATAGCACTTGCATTTAAACAATTCAGTTATGACAATTCTATTTGTGCGCTAATTAAAAAAAATAATAAACAAAAATTAATATATATATAATATAAATAAATAAATAAATGAAATAAAAAAATATGTATATGCATACATACAAAATGGAGGTTGTACACTGTGATATAAAATCAAAGTAAATCTAAGAAGCGAAGATTTTAATGGCACCGACAGTTTCGAAAATAAATACTGACGTCATCTGCTAACAGTCGCTCTTGATTTCCTAACTCAGCACCGCATGCTTATAACCAGTAACCTCTTTCATATTTGTGTCATTAGTATTCTGCATGAAGCAAACGTTTAGGAAACTAAATCAAACAAGAAGTTCCGTCTAGAGGTATCCCCGTATACACCAACATCAAATTGGAAATCTATCTATCTCTCTTTTTCTAATTTATCTTTCGTTCTTAATTGCTTCAAATATTCCTTTGCAATGGTTTCATTTATTCATTCATTCATACACTCACTCAATTATACATGCATTCATTCATTTATTCCTTCACTTATTCAGTTATTCATTTAGAAATATCCTTAAAAATACGCAACAAAAAATTTCACTGGAGAATAGGCTTGTTTAGTTCCAAATGAATTTATAAACATAGAACATATCTGTGCATTTTCTACGTTATAAGATCCTTCCGATAAAGTTTGCTTCAAGAAAATCCGTAAGTCAGATCAGGGTATATTAGCTTACTTTCCCGTAAAAGTTTTTTAAAATGGGAAAAAAAGTACTATGTATGGTGAAAATGTCGTTAAAAATAAATAACAGTCAACCATAAGTGAAGTAATTAAATGAAGATTGAAAAATAAAAATTTTTAAAGTACGTTTGTGAGATGGGGAAAAATTTGCTGGTGTGTATGTCTGCCCTCCCTCCAATCACTTTTGAAGGAATTGCCTGATTCGAAGGATTTTTTTTTTTGGCATTCGAAAAGATCTTGGCGAGGATATCTCATTTCCATATTTTATTTTTTGATTTGAATAATTTTTCGTCCAAATTTGAACAGTTCAAAAATTTTAACATTAGTAACTATGGAGGGAAAAATGAAGCAAATTACGTAAACTTTTCGCATAACATCCAAGTTCCCTTGAATAAGCTTTGTCGGATGAAGCTCTTGACGTGTAATATTAATTTTTGTTCAATTTGAACAGTTCAAAAAAATGTAGCATTAGCGCCTACGGGGGAAGTTTGAATCCTGTGTAAACCCTGATCTAACAGACGGATTTTTTTTGGAACAAACTTTAGAGGAAAGATTTTATGACTTAGAACAAGCACAGTGGCGAAGCTCATATAGAACTACACGACCCTATTTGCTAATGAAATTTTTTTTATCTGGATCTTTAAGGAAATTTCTGAATGTATAAATAACTCAATGAATGAATAGATAGATGAATGAATGAATTAATAGAAGAACTGGTGAATGAATGAATGAATAGATGAATGAATTAATAGATGAAGGAATAAATAAATAGATGAATGACTGAATAAATAGATGAATGAGTAAATAACTAGATGAATAACTGAATGAATGAATGAATAAATAAATAGATGAATGAGGAGATTGAATGAATGAATGAATTAATATATGAAGGAATAAATAAATAGATGAATGAGTAAATAACTAGATGAATAACTGAATGAATGAATGAATAAATAAATAGATGAATGAGGAGACTGAATCAACGAATGAATAAAATTGTGTGAATAAATGAATGAATGAATTAATTAATGCTAATTGGAAGGAGCGTGATGACGTAGAACATATATAGATACGAAGTTTATTCAGAAGTAAACGAGCTTATTTTTCCACGAAAGGTTTTCATCTGTAGTTTTAAGCTTATTTATGTAAAATGAAAGAGTAAATGGAAGATGAAAATAATAAGTAAATGACTGAGTGAAAGAATGAATGAATAAATGAGTGAATCAATAAGTAAATAGCATTGAAAAAGGTATGTTTGAAGTAAAAAAGAACTAATGCGAAATGAAAAAGAGAGAGAGATAGCTAGATTATAAATTTTACGTTGTTATATAAAAAGGAAAAGTATTCTGGTATAGTTCTAGACGGAACTTCTTGTATAAGATTGAAATTTCCCCGTAGTGGTGCTAATGTTAAATTTTTTTGAACTGTTCTAAATTGAACAAAAACTGTTCAAATCAAAAAATATTTCACGTAGAGAGCTCCTTAGAATAAGCTTGTTAAAGGAACATGGACCTTTTGTCCAGGGTTTGTCTTATTTGCTCCATATTTCCCCCATAGGCGCTAATTTTTTGAACTGTTCAAAATTGAACGAAAGGTTGTTCAAAAAAAAAAATAATATATGATGTTCTCGCCGAGATCTTCCAGATGTAAAAAAAAAAAAATAATAAATAGATAAAACAATCGGACAATTACCTCAAAAGTTATTACTAGGGGACAGCCAGGCCAGTAGCTCGAAGGACAGACAGACCGATAGACACACATTTTACCCTTCTCAAAAACCCTATTTTCAAATTTATAATTTTATATCTTTATTTAACTACTTTTTTTTTTACTTTACTTTTTCTTTTTTGAAATGTCGAACCGTCTATTTGAAAGCAAGATTTCTTTAGTAAGAACATTCTAAAAGACTTTAAAGAGCCTCCTTAAAATGTAATAAGACTCAAAAAAGAAAAAAAAATATTTAGAATAGAGGTAACTGGACCTTTTTTACGCTCGTACATATAATGAGCATTTCCCATAAGCAGTACTAATATTTTTAGTTATTTATTTTTTTTACACTTACGGGAAGGTAGGCTAAAAGGGATGTATCTTAAAGCTTAAATTTTAGTAACTGAGCACCTTTCTCAAATTTTTTTAAAATTAAAATAAAATATATTAATAATTTTGTCAGTTGGTAAAAATACCAAGAAGAGAATGCAAATTAAATAAAACTTCGGAAATGGATTTTTAAAACGAATTCTTCCATAATATCTTTCTTACATTAGTACAGTCCAGGTAAACAGTTTCTAATTTTGCATCTAGAAAAAATACGAAAAATAGCAGATTTAAGTTACAAATTCAAATTAGATAAATGCAAACCATAAACTCATTTTAATAAGTAGTGATACATAAATTCCTTTAAAAAGATTTAGTTAAAATATTTACCTGCTAGCGGGATACTTGATTAAAATACAAATGAATGACAAGTAAATAAATCATGGAATGCCAATTTTTAAGTGACTCATCATCATTATATGTACATAACATTTATTTAAACAGCTCGTTTCGATCATACTTAAATAGCAAATAATAAGAATACAAAGTCACAGACCTCAGTTTCAAATCTAAATTAGATCAACAAATACAGTAAGGTCAGAGAGTGATTGATACAAACATCACAAAAAAGGAAGAAGAAAAAAAAGTTTTTTTCTGCTTAAAATGCGTCTCATACGTGAAAAAGTTTAAAAAAAGAGGTATGATAATCATGTCAATTTCTAAGAAATATTATAAAAATTGTGCTTGTTTGTTTAAAGAGCGAAATATATAGCATGCACTAAAAGCTATAAGAAGACGGAAATGTGACTAAGACTTGTTTTTACTAAGTTTTACTTCAATGGATTCTGCATCAAAATTGCATACTTTACGTCTTATTTTTTATGTTGTTTGTTCAGAAAAGGTGATCAAATAAGATACGTTTAAGTTATTAGGTTTTGAAAGTATAATTTATAGTCGATTTTATGTTTCTTTTTGCTTCAATATTGGTATAATGATCAAGCATTACATCACTGTGTTGTACTTTCTTACTAATGCTGTAAAATGTTTGAATTCCAAGGAAAAAAAAACGAAGATATGGAAGTGACCAAAAGTGCAAACATATCTTTATCAGATTTATTATCATGAAACGATCGCCATCTGAGTACAGCAACAGAAAAATATGAGTTCAAAGTGCATTCGTTTTTTCCCTCATTTAGAATAACTTCTTAGCTTAGTGCGATCCCAGAACTGATGTTATGGTTTTCAGGGGAACTATTACTTTGTATTTAAATAATTCCCAGGTGTGTGCTACTTAGGAAAAGAAAGAATAATGAAAGACAAGTTGACTGTAGAGACAAAAACGAATGATTTGTCAAGTGGAGAAACTTCCAGTGACGTAGAAGAATGTCAGATTCATGCTGATTCCAGTGAGTTTAAAGAAAAAAAGATTTCATCCGAGACCGGTATTATTGGCTCGGACGAAGCGGCGAATCCAAGGCTCTTGAATGTGTATAAATATACCAGTCGAATCAAAAATTTCCTCGGATGGGAGAGTGATTCGCGCTTAGAAGGAAGTCTTTCACCTAATGATGTGGATGTTACAGAAGTATCAGATGATGCTAGTGAAAGAGAATTAATAATTAGTGCAGTAGATTTCCCAATACCGAATGATGCTCATTGTGTCGAATCAAATTTGAGCATTGAAAGTCTTAATCTTGATGCTCTTTTTAATAAAGAAAGCTTTCAAGAAGAACAAGATATTTTTAGAGAAAATTATGAAATAGATTTTGATGATTTAAAAAATAGTACAGAAAACGTGAAATATTTATCTTCTTTAGTCAAAAACAATTCTGAACGTTCAGAATCACCTGAAGATATTTTTGAGCCATTTTATTTTAATTCAAGTATTACTGAAATAAGTGACTTAGTAAACGAACCGTCCATGCCATTATCAGCTGATAAAATGAATTTGCGTTTATTACAAGAAGATAGAACTTTGGTCGAAGGTATTTCTTTGCAAGATCCAGAAGAAATTCTAAGGCAAGAATTAGAAAGTGATATTAAATTGGAAAATGAAGCGTATTTATCCAATAACATGGACATTAACCTGCCTGGTTCACCTGCCAAGAAAAAACCGGAAAATGAGGTAGCATTTGCAAGAAAATTAAGTTTAGATGTTGTGAATGGTGTTTTAAACGCAGCTCAAAATCACGTGAGTGAAATGTGGAGCAACAAAATAAATTCGGAAAACAAAAACGTTAAACATAAGGACACTTCTAATGACGTAAATAAAAAGGATATGGAATGCGAAACAAACGCCGATGAAAATAAGAAATCCTTACAAAAGGAAGAAACAAAGATAGGTAGGAATCAAAATTTGAACAATGACCTTAATTCTAAAATGAAAATTTCTCTGAAAATTGGCGATGGAAGTAGAACAGATGTCAATAAATCTGATTTATCAGAGCCTCCCGATGAAGATACAATATGTGGTATTGGAAGTTTTAGGCCAAAATGGATACAACCACTGGCAACTCCAACCATATATCTTATTTTGTACTCGATCATAGGAGTTCTTCAGGGATCATACTATACCTACTTAATTGGTACTTTGTCAACCTTAGAAAAAAGGTTTGCGTTTAAAAGTAAAATTAGTGGACTTATAATGACGGTTGATGAAATAACTCCTTTGCTGTTAGGTGTGCTTATTGGATACTTTGGTGGTAGAACTCACCGACCTCGAATGGTAGCTATAGGAATGTTACTATCTGCAACTTGTTGCTTCATATCAGCCCTCCCATATTTTATTTACGGTCCAGGAACTCATCTGACTTCCTTAGATGTGCAGAATAAAACTGGACCTGAAATGTGTCTCAGCAAAACAAATAAAGAATTATGCGATGTGGATGACAGACCTCCTACGTTAGCAGCTGTTTTGTTCCTGTTATTGGGAAGTTTTTTAAAAGGATTCGGAAATTTAGCTTATTATGCCATTGGATTAGCCTACATGGATGATAATGCAAAGAAGAAGAATACACCAATGTATTTCGGTAATGTATCAAATTATTTTGTTTTACATAGATTCATTTTTTTATATTGATTGCCATGGAACCCAATGCTCTATCGCAATGGCGCACATGAAATATTTGTAGCATTTTTCACACATAAAAAAAAAAGAACTAATTTATAACAAAATTTAAATAATAATAATTAAAAAAAAGCTATTTACAGATACAGGTTATAATTCATTATTTCGTTTAGTGATACTTTCACTTCTTTTAAACTAAAATATTTCCTTCATGGTTTTAATTAATTAATTTAAACCATACTAATTAATTTGTTAATGATTTCTTGATATTTCTGGAAATTTACACTTACACCTTTAGGTATAAATATAATGTTTATGATCACATTTTTGTTACATGAGTTACATGTATTTTGATATGGAACTTTGAGAGTGAACTAAAATTTTATGCATTTTCTCTCATAAAAATGAAATTCCAAAAAAAATGTATAGGGCCTACTTGGTATGTTTAGTGACAAAGGGTGTACTCCTTGTGAACTTTTGTGGATAATTTAAGAAATACATTGTGGTCTTTGCAAAAACAGCACACATCGTATTATTGAATTATTAACGCTTCCTTTACAAAGAACTCAGATGCCATAATGAAATAATTCGAATATACGAAATAATATACGAAATTTCAAAAGCATTTTTTGTGAATATATGTTATGAGAACACCAAGCAAGTTTTAATGGACGATTGTAATGAGTTTTTAAACTCTCAGCCCCCCCCCCCCAAAAAAAAAAGCTTTGTGCTATTATATAAATACAACATTCATTTTAAAATTAATTTACATTTTCGTTGCAAATAAAGATGTATTGATGGATGGTTTAGTAAATTTGGTTCATGAGGATTTTCTTTCTATTGCCATAATCGCGTTTGGGACGATTTGTTTTCGAAAATGTTAGAACAAGTATTCGTTTTTTGCATATAAACTTAGTTTTGATACTTTCTTGTTTTTATTAATAATTTGACTATTTTTGCTTAAAATCACCGCAGCGAGAAACCTTACAACTTGAAAGCTAAAATTTCTGGCGTACACATTTTTTTGCGATATGAAAACATTACCCCAATATCAAATTACTGATTGCCTAGAAAACATTCTCATATTATCGTGCAGATGCCGGCAGGGTGGCGTAGAGGTAAGGCACTGGCATCATACTACCAAGTTCGCAAGATCAAACCTGCCCCAAGTCGGTGGATTATCAAGGTGAAGAAAATCGTAAGCTTCCATGTCGTATGATTATGCGGTATGTATCCCTTGAGCATCTGTTTGGCTTAGATATTCTCCGATAAATTATATTCCTTGTGCAGAGTTATCATTGTTGCTATTGTTATTGTTTAGGAAAGGTGGTCATTGTTTGCAAAACTTATTTTATTAGGAACTTTTTGTAATTATCTCGCACCGGTGAAAAAGCCTGTTACATTTACTAACAGGTTTTGGAGCCGAGAATGGCAACGAATTTTGGGTAAAAATACTGTGGAATACTATTTAGTACAGTTTTTAAAACGGATAATTAAACAAAAAAAAAAAAAAAACAACTTTTTATTTTTAGGGGGAAAAAATCTTTTTTTCAAAACGACAACTAAATAGTGATGATAAAAAGTTTTTTTCTTTTAAGCTCTTATACAGTCTACAATTTATTCATAAAGATGACATTTTTATTCCTGAAACAGAACTTTTCTCACAAGTAAGCATTTCTGAAGAATAAATGCACATTTCTAAAAATTCTTTAGATAAAAATCGAATTTTAGAAAGGGACCACTTTTTGGTTTCCCCATCCCAAAATAGGCTCGCAGAAAAGTTTCTTGAGTTTCGGCCCGTCTTTCTTTCAGGACACCCCATGAAAAATACTCTATGTGGTCTCTAGATATATTCGGTTCTTTTCTAAAATCCGATTAAAAAAAAATGTTTTAAAAGTTCTGCTGTTTTTGGTTTTTAGAAATGCTTACGAAGATCGCGTGAATCTTTTTAAGCTCTGTATAGGAATCAGAAATTAAATCCTCATGAATAAATGCCAGAATAGAAGATGTGCTGCACAGAAAAATCCATATTTTCGTCGTTATTAAATTTTCATTTTGAAAGGAGTTCTTTTTTTCGAAAAGTGTGAAAGGTTTCTTTGCATTCTTCTTTTAAAAACTACACAATATTCCAATATTTTAAATTAGAATCCGTTGCCATTCTATGTTCCAAGAACTTGTAGATAAGTTTCATGTTTTTTTTTTCTTTGCGGTGTGTGAGATAATGACAAAAAGTTTCTAATAATATAAATCTTGCCCTCTCTTCAAAAAGAAAAAGAAAAGGGAGGTGGGAGACTCCTGACCACCGTCCAAAATAATAATAATAATAACTGTCAAGAAAAATATATTTATTGAGAGATGCCTTCAACTTTTATTGCATTACATATTCTGATCGTATATGGAAGGGAAAGGCTAGATGGGACTAAAGCCAAAAACTAAGTATACGAAAGTACGTGCACAAAAATACTGATGAAATATTGAGTGCTTTCAGGCTTCAAACATGGATCTGATGTAAATAGAGGTAAGTGTTGTGATGACATGCCTTAAGCCTTTAGTATTTACTGTTTACTAAAACTCAGGAAACAGGAAAAACTGTACTTAATGGAAAGACTACATGAAGAAGATTTCTCTTTATGTTATTAGTTCATGTTGCCCCCCCCCCCCAAAAGGAAAGGTGAAAAGTGCTTTACACTAACGACAGCTAAAATACGCAAATATAAATTGAGTCAGTCATTCGTGGATGGCAACTGTATAGAAAATCCAGATAAACATCGAAACGAATCACGCAATTCATTACATTGTAACGAAAAATTCTGATCGTTTGATTAAAAAAAATGAACATGTTTTTTAAAGTAATATTTTAAATTGAGATACATTACCATTTGTAACTAACTAACTATATTTACATGTCTTCTTTTAGCTGTAGCATTTGCATTACGACTTCTAGGACCATTAGTTGGCTTTTTAATGTCTTCAGGATTTTTGAAATATTATGAAAATCCTTTTGGTAAGTTTTATATCTTTCTTTAAAAAAAAAGGATTTGTTTCGAAATATTTCCGATTCCAATGTCTTTCATTACTATACATCCCATAATTACAAACTCATTTTTCCTTTTAACAAATAAGCAACCCGCAACTCAATACATATGTACACACACACACATAGCCTGTCACATAAGTATTTTCACTCAAAAACGATACGTTGGATTGCAATTTCGTTCTGAAAATAATTACCTAATCCCGCTATAAATGTGTTTATTTTATAGTGTCTAGGGACTGTAAAATAAAAAGAATAGTGTGGAGTTTGACATGAAATTGTCTTCTATATCCTCATTATGCCCTCTATTTAACTCTTCTTAAAATTCTCTAAACGCGCCAATACCAGTATCCACGCCAATACCAGTATTGTTTTATATCCACGAATTCCTTGTTCAGGTATGTGCTTAAGGGCCGTTCATATATGATGTCAAGCTTTTCTGCCATATATTTGACCCCCTCATCCCTTTTTTCACACGTCACGCTATGTTGCATAATACATGATGTCACACTTCTTGTTACCCCCCTCCCCTTGTCACACTTAGTCACAATTTCACGAACCCCCTCCCGCCTCGAAGCGTGACATCATTTATGAATGATCCCTTATCGAGAAAGACATTCAATGTTGTAATTAGTAGCAAAACTAAATCAGTATCATTTTCACTCATATATATCTGTATACCAATATGTGTTTGAATATTTTCACAAGGAGAGAAGATAGCTAGTGTGGACAACGACAATAACGCCATTATTTCTAGCTTCAAGTTTCTTTTACTTCGAGACAGTAGTTTGCACTTTTGGAACACTGAAACACACTTCCATGTGCAGTTTCAAGAAAATACATTTCGTAGTTTTTTAGGATTTAATTAATACTGGTTTTTATGTCATAACAGTAAGCTCAAGATTTGTTTTTAATTACTTATTTAGACTAGTATTTTAAATTAAAATTTCAAATGATAACGATAGTATTTTTAAAAAATAGGGCTGCACCTACTTTTACTGCACCAAAACAAATTGTAACAACTATAAACTTGAATAAGAATCTTAGAAGATATTATATTGCTTGAAAAAATATCAACCAGTAATCTTGTGGTCAATCCAGTAACCAGTAGCCTTGAAATCTTCATCAAATTATTTTTCTGGGGAGAAAACGCATTTCGTGGCTGGTAAATCCCATAAACATTAATTTTGCGATAATGGTTGCGTGATCAAAAATCCTTCCTCAAAGTTTCGTGCGATACGCTGGGAGAATACCTCAAATATGATTTATAAAATTGTTTTTTTCTCTTCTTTTTTCATTCTTTTGTCAGTTAAATTGACATAATATGTTTGTTAGAATGTTTTTCAAACATTAATGCATCATTTTGCCCACGCTACACTGTTTAATTAAAAAAACACTTAATGAGATTAATGTAGATTTCATCATCAATTAATGTGGAGTAATATTAAAATTTTCGTTAATCGTTACAAAAACAAAATTTTATCACATTTATGCTTCATGACTAATTAGTATCCAATTTATATTTATTGAGAATCAATTGATAATTATTTATATTTTTATTATATAATAATAAGGTTTAATACTCTTCAATGCACCTCGTACATTATTTAGACTGAACTAGTGAACTAAAGATGTATATGCCCATATATTGCTTAACAGCACAGATTAAAAGAAGTATGGGAAAAATTTTACCTAATGCGGTTCAGTTAACCTAGGCAGCCAAAATTATTTTCATATTTGAAAGTGGTTTGTCTTGCTACAAGTTTTTAAATAATGAAACTACACATGTACTAATAATGTACATCGTACATATCAAGGCTAAGATCACATTTATTTGGATATTAGAAATGAAAGAATGCTATCAAGATAAATTTTCTTTCCAGTTAAAATTCAAACGATTTTAAGCTGGAAAATGTATTCTTGATGTCATCTATTTTTTTGTAGATGATCCTGGTTTTGGACCAGATGATCCACGATGGATTGGAGGTTGGTGGATGGGATTTTTCCTGCAGGGAATCTTGCTGCTGATATTCACAATTCCAATATCACTTTTTCCACGACGATTGCCAAGTCATTTACCACCAACAGTAGAAGTTCACTCGAAAAAGGAATCCTTGAAGTCAAATTTTTCTGGTAAGCCTTACATTTGTGGAACTATGATCAATTAAGAAAGCTCCTGTGATTCAAAATCACCACTGAGGTTTTTTTTTTTAGTTTTTTTAAAAGTTAATTTTGATTTTATATTTTATGCAATAATGGAAATTGATTTTGGAATTAAAAAAATTAATGATTTTTACTTTATCAGAAAGTTAAATACACCTGATTCCGAAAGATCGACTTGCCCGATTGCGCATTAAATAAAATTGTAGTTATTGAACAGCAAAAACTATCGTAAAAAAAAAAACACCTTTTTTCATTTTTTTGTTTTCAGTTAGAACAAATAACTTCAAAATGTATGTCAGAAAAAAGAGACAGTGTGGATTTTCTTATCTCCAATGTTTTTTGAACGCATCGGTTTATAATAAGTTAGGTATTTGATAGAAATAAACATATGAAACGCATTAATTCACCGAATGCATTCTTACATCTGTGTTTAAACCGGCTTAAACATTAGACTGTGAAAAAAGAAACACTACTTTATCTTTTATTGATAAATTACAGCTTTGGAGTCAATAAATACCCTTTTAGCCCGTTAAAGCAAGAAAAGAAAAAAAAATGGTATGAAAGAAGAATTATGTATCAGGAAAATATCCTCAAAAATAAGTGAAGTAATTAAATAAAGATAGAAAAATAAAAAAAAATTGAAAGTAGAGTTTTGAGATGGAGAAAATATATGTCTGTCTGTCTCCCCTAATAACTTTGGAGGGAATTGTCCGATTCGAAAGACTTTTTTCTTTTGTTTTGGAAAGATCTCAGCAAGGGCATCTCGTTTCCGTATATTTTTTATTTGAATAATTTTTCTTTCAATTTTGAACCGTTCAAAAAATTTTAACATTAGCGCCTATGGGAAAATATGAGGCAAATTTTATAAACCCTGGACATAAGATCCAAGTTCCTTTTATCAAGCTTATTCGAAGGAGCTCTCAACATGAAATAATTTTTTTTATGTAAAAAGTTTTTGTTCAATTTTGAAGTTAAAAGAATAACATTATCGCCTACGGTTAAATTTCAATCTCATATAAACCCCAACTTAACAGACGGATTTGATTGGAACAAACTTTATCGGAAGGAGCTTTTGACGTAGAACGTGTACAGATACGAATTTCATTCAGAACTAAACGAGCATATTTTCTTGTTTTTCATCTGGATTTTTAAAGATATTTTTGAATGAATGAACAAAACAATGTGCCAAAGAATGAATGAATGAGTGAAAGAATGATGAATAAATTAATGAGCGATTGAATGTATGAATGAATTAATTAATGAATACATGAATAATTAAACAAAAGGAGAAAGAGAGACAGCTTGCTACATCATATATTTGATGTTGGTGTATACGGAAAAGTAGCTCTGAACAGAACTTCCCGTTTAATCTTGAACTAATACCGTTATTCCAGTGTAGTGAATGATCGGGAAACGCCTTAAGATAAGTCGCATAAAAATTTGAGTCATCAATTAATCTTTTGTTTATAAAATTTCATTGATCTTCGTGACACGTACAGTCGCAGTCTGGTTATCTCTTTGATGAGCTAACTTTTACAGCAGTGATCATATTACTGATTACCTATAAATTTCTGTATTGCTTTTGCCTTCTGTTAACGATTCTTACACAAAATGCTGATATGTTGCACCTTTATGGTTGACATATTGTTGCGTCAGTGATTTTCTTACAGTGGTGTAGGAAAGCCTTACACCAGGTTGAGAAGATCATTGATCCAATGGCTAAGAGTGATATGCAGCTTCACTTTGAGCGAGGAACCACGATTGCTGAAGACTGACTAAACCTCAATTAAGTGGCCTCTTAACTTTTGAACCAGCTCCCAAAGGAGAAACCGTCACCTAGGGTTGGCACCCCCAGAGGTATCATTTCACTTGGAGGACATTGGAGCCACGACGGATTTAACGTGTACCAGCTCCCTTTAGCGTATACGGTCCACATCAACCAGTCGCGAGAGGTTGTCACCCTCCCAAACACCGACCTCAGTTCATGTTGCTTCACTTTCGGTGTTCTACGGGAATCAAGCTTTTACCGACTGGTCCACTGCGGGACATTTATTATTATTATTCTTAAAAGTAAACACGTGTTGTTAATAAAATGCGTTGATAATAAGTAATCAACTATTAAGGCTGCTGAAAAAAAAAATGATTCCGAAATATTTTTAACATAAAAACAGAAATATCAAGTAATCTTCGGCGTTTTGGTAAAAATCACCCACCCCAAAAATTTCTGTTTGAGATAAATACAACTTCGTCATGTAAAATAAAGCTTAATAGTCTAACAGAAATCACTAAGCACATTGACTATATGTGTCCATGAAACATAGGGGTTCAAATTTCACTAAGTTCTAAACTCATGTTTGTGAAAATTGCAACACCATGAAGGAATCGTCATAATTGAATGGAATTTAATACACAGTTGAGTGGTAGTGGTACAAATAAATGATTAAATTTTCGAAGCAAACAAACAATAACAAGAGATCGGAATCAGTATTTTGTGTAGCCACCACGCGCCGTAATAAGTGCTGCTACACGACGTGGCATGGAGTCAAACAAATTTTGAATCTCTGCCTGAGGAAGAACATTCCATATTGTTTGTATGCGTAACCAAAGTTCGTCTACAGAAGCAACAGGACGAGGATCATGAGCGAGACGCCGAGCAACGAAATCCCACACATGTTCAATTGGCGACATATCCAGGGAATACGCAGGCCAAGGAAGAAGCTGTACCTGCTGCGTTGCAAAGAAGGATTCAACAGGCCTAGCAATATGAGGGCGGGCATTGTCCTGTTGAAATACAGCGCCTGGCAAGCTTTGAAGGAAGGGAACAGCTTGGGGCTGTAGAACTTCACCGGTTGCTGTTCAGATTGCCCACAATTCGTACCAATTGAGATCGTCCACGATAGGCTATGGCGGCCCAGACCATAACTCCGGGTGTTCGTCCACTGTGGCGTTTGATAATGCACTCCGGAATGTGGCGTTCACCGGCATAGCGTTTGACACGAATGCGGCCATCATGGTACCACAAATTAAAGCGGGATTCGTCAGAAAACACGACATGCTGCCAATCAGCACGCCAGTCTCTATGCTGATTGGCCCATTGTAGCCGCTGGCGGCGATGGTTTAGCGTGAGGAGGATCCTGTATAAAGGAGTCCTTGCGCGCAGTCCACGCTGCAGCAGACGTCTACGAATTGATGAAGCACACAATGAAACACCTGTAGCTATTGACCACTGTGCTGCCAATTGTCTAGAGCAGGGGTCTCCAAACTTTCCAGCCTTAGGGCCATATTGATTACTCCAGTAAATTCCAAGGGCCAAAACCATATTATCATTAATTGTTGCCGGTGGTAAAAAGTTGAATCAGTCCACTAGTGGTGTAAAATATGATTACTTTTTTGCCAGATGCCATTAGCTAGCTCTCCGCGGGCCGGACAAAATCTGTCCGCGGGCCGGATGTGGCCCGCGGGCCGTAGTTTGGAGACCCCTGGTCTAGAGGAAGCTGTACGGTCCGTCCGCGCCATGTTGACCAGGTGTCTATCATCGCGAGTTGACGTAACATTTCGGGGTCCACTCCCGGATTTCCGCGTTGTAAGACCCTCGTCCGTATACTGCTTCCAAACACGCATCACTGTGCTGCTGTTACGCTGCACACGAGCGGCTACTGCACGATACGACAATCCATCTTCACGAAGGCCGATGATTCTCCCCCGTTCAAACTCTGTAAGTTGTTCAAATCTCGCTCTCTTTCGTCGAAGAGGCATAACCATACACGCCTCGCTACAGCCGTCTATTTATTCGGATCCATCCGCCGTTCAGAGGGCGCTGCTCAGCATGCGCATGCGCTACGGATTTGAAATTCTAATCATTTGCATATCATGCGCTACTTTGCATTTCCGGAAAATTTCAGCTCACTCGCGTAAGTCCTTCATGGTGTTGCAATTTTCACAAACATGAGTTTACAAGTACATCTTTCGACTTGGTAAAATGTCCCTAAGCGTCCATAAATCCTGATAGATTATACATAACATAATTCTACATTGAAAGATGGAGCTATCTACGTTGGGTATTGGAGGGAACAAGAACATTTACAAGCACTGCATACTGATTAATTTTTATAATAAGGTTAATGTTTTTATTTTTGTTCATATTTGTTCAACAATATTTTTTTTCTGGTGTTTGCTAATCCTTACAGTAAGTTTCGTTCTCAATGTATTTATCGACTTGGTAAAATGTCCCTAAATCCTGATAGATAATAGATAACACAGTTCTACGTTGAAAGATAGAACCATCTTCACTGGGTATTGGAGAGCAAAAAAACATTTACAAGCACTGCATACTGATTGATTTCTATAATAAGGTTAATGTTTTTACTTTCTTTCATATTTGTTCAAACATATTTTTTTCTGGTGTTTGCTAAACCTTATAGTAATTTTTGTTCTTAATGTATTTATCTTTTTTTAATTCACTCCATTTTGTGCGCAGTGCATTTCCACTTCAATGAATGATGTATCTTATTAAGTTTTGCTGCTAAGAAAATAATAATTAAAAAAATATATATTGAAATATTATGTTGCAAATCGCTGAGTGTACTTAATGACCTTTACCATAATGCCGATAACTACTTCGGGGCAGGTTAAAACTCATGAAGTATATAAACAAGTCTTTCAATGTATTACTGCCACTAATTAGAATTTCCGATTAGTTATTTTTTGCCATAAACCAATCAAACAGTTCAATCTAAATCGAATGTAAGAATTAAAAGTCCGTAAAATTAGTTTTAATATTTTGATTTTGGAAGACTGCAAAATCAAAAATGAATGTTCAAATGAATGTTCCTATGTGATTCGAATTTTGCGTTCGTTTTATTCAAAATCGTTTTTTCGTCATTTTTTTTCGTTCTTTCTCGCTGCGTCATATACAGCGTCTTAGCTTTAAACTAATAGCAGAAAATTCCAATTAAAAAACCTTTCGATTATTTGATGGGCATTTATACTAATAATAGAGCATAAAGTGAATTTTCCCCCTGACTAATGTTGTCCCAGCTCCGTAGTGAAACTGTTAAGCGAACAAATTTGTCTCAACAATTGGGCTCCAATACAGCTTGGAAATTTTTAGTGAAGTACCTTTTCAATTTTTAGGTAACTTAAAATAATATGTTATTTACTTAAGTCTGCTCATCTTATTTTCCAAAGCAAACGTCATAAACACAGCAGTAAACAATTCAAAGTTTGTTTTTAACAACTACATTTGCATTTAGGTTTATTCTCTGCCCTGAAGAGACTTGCCAAGAACCCACTTTTTATATTTCTCTCGTTGAACACGACGATGGCCATCTTCGGGAGCTTTGGGCATTATATAATGCTGCCTAAGTACATGGAAAACCAGTTTCGTCTTTCGGCATCGGATGCCAGTCTTTTTTCAGGTAAGTGTGTTTCCAGATAATCGAAACGAAAACAAGTGTGAAGGAACTTCCAATGAGAGAAGGTCGCAGGTAATCCCATCTTCCGGGGATCACTTCGACCTGAAATCCGATTTTGAACAGATTTATTTTCTTGTTTGGTTGTGTATGACGAAATCTAAAGAATAGTGCTTAAAGTATCAAACTTTTCTCTACTATGGCAGTTTATCTTGCTTAGTTCAGGATATTTATTTTATTTATACCTCATCAATCACCACCGTACCTACCCTGACGAGGGTTTAACCGGATGTGGTGATTGAGAGGAAAGAACAGAAAAACAACAGAAAAGAAAGACATTTCGAGCGACGCCCACTGGGTGTCACAGATCATGTGATGTTACTTATACAAATTTTGAAAAAATAGAAAATAGAGTACAAACTTTAAAAAAAAAAAAAAAAAAAAAAAAAAAAAACACAGTAAATAGCAAACAGCAACAATAATAATAAAAAATGACATAAATATGATGAGCAATTAAATAAGAAAGATTTCAGAGCTGCGAATGAAAGTCCTATTGAAATTATTACGAAGGGAGCTGAAAGTCATCTCCATGAGTGTTTAGAAGGAACATAACTGCTAAATTCAGGATATAGAGAACACAAGGAATTTATACCTTACTCACAAAATTAAAATCCTTTCCAGAAAAAAGGTTCTGTTGGAATTTCAGATGTCGTTTACGATGCATTTATCAAACATAGTTTTCGTTGTAATGCGGAAATAAAATTCTGCATTACGATTAATAGTTTGGATTTTAATGTTGTCTGAGCAATTTAAAAATTATCTGGTTTCAACTAAGATTTCAAAATTAAACTGCGGGTTATTGTTAAGCAGTGCTGCAAATGAAGCACTTTAAGCTCTTTCTTTTTAAAAAATAATTATAATATTTTATTGTTTGCACTAAAAACATTATGTAAAAGCACTGAAGGGGGTTTCGATAAATTTACGAAGAACTTGTTTTAAACCAACTAATAAAGTTTCTTGATAACAGTTCCTCCCTAAAATTCTTGTTTTTCCGCACTCTGTCCACAGAGAAATAATTGTTAAGTTACCTTCTGCAAGCCTTCCCAACTCCAGACGCATCATTGGCGTGGGCACATATGAGCTTACCTTCCACTTTGAGTACCAGCTATAGTAATCTAATGCACTCATAGATGGCGCCACTACTTCGGCCCATTATATGTTGCAAAGAAACGTTGTCTGTTTTTTATCCAACTTTGTCGTAAAAGTAAAAATAAAAAGAACATATTTTTTAAAGTATGAAAGAAGGCTTAGTGTATTGTAAAAATATCGTTAAAAATAAAGAAAATATAAGAAGTAATTAAAATAAAAATCGAAAAATGAAAAATTTGAAAGTAGGGTTTTGTGATGGGGGAAAATGTGTGTCTGTCAGTCTGTCGGTATGGCTGTCCCCTCCTAATAACTTTTGAGGGAATTGTTCGATTCGAAAGACTTTTTTTTTTTTTTTTTTGCATTCGAAAAATCTAGGCGAAAACATCTCATTTCCAGATTCATTTTTTGATTTCCACAATTTTTCGTTCAGTTTTGAACAGTTTCCAAAAATCTCAATATTAGAGGAAAACATTGGGAAAATATGAAGCAATTTTTGTAAACCCTGGACTGGACATAAAATACAAGTTCCTTTGAACAAGCTTATTTGAAGGATCTCTCAACGTGAAATATCTTTTGATTTAGCAATCTTTGAAAAAAAGAGAAAACAAAAAAACGTCAGAGCCTAGGGGAAATTTCAATTCTATATAACTCCTGATCTAACTGACGGACACAAAAATAGTTTCTTTTGATTTATTTAGTCATTTTTAGTTTAAAAAAAAATCAAAGATGGGAAGTGTTGAAAGTTAAAAGATATTCCAAAAATTTATTCCCGGAAAAAAGTCGATAACTGACGTTTCAAATTATTTTTAACAAAATATTTTTCAGGAAGAATAGCAATTTAAAAGGGTTATTTTTAAATGAGCCCATTATTTTACCCTTATTTTTTTAAACATTAATTACAAAATTCCATCTTCATTTTTGTGAATGATTTAATTTTGTGGATTCATTTTACTTTTAGGTCCACCAGGACTTGCAGCAGTGATGATATCAACTGTTCTTGGAGGATTTCTAATTTATAAGTATCAGCCCAATGCTAAAGTGCTAACAGCTGGAATGGTCATTATTGAAATCATTGCTGCTGTGGGTTATTTAATCCTCATGATCCCACACTGTCAAAGTGTTGAACTGTCAAATTTTGGAATTAATGACGAAGGGTAATTATTTTAAATATTTAATTTGATGATAAACTAATCTATACCAGTAAAACCTGCTCACGTCTGCCCGTGTATCTATCTGCCTGGAAAGCGGACCAAGTAGCCTAACTGACTCGGTCACTGGGGTTGAGACTAAATTGGGAATATATCACCAAAAAGCACCTAGTTTCGAGAGATATCGCAAGTTAGCATTATTCTTGGCGATATGCCCCCCAATTTTCCTCTTTCCCCTAACTTTCATCCAGCAGGGTGGTTGGCGAGTACAATTGACTCTGATGACAAGATGCATGACCCTTGAGACAATACATTTCTTCTTGGAGAGTACGAGGTGTAACGAAGAGGAATGCTTATATTAGCATACAGCCAATAACGTCGAGTTTAAATTGTCAGAGCCAAACTGCAGCCCGGGATTCTTTTAGACTGGGGATCCTTCTTGAAACTGAAATTCTTTTATGAAAAATGACTCATATATTTTGCACCTTAAGAGTCATAAACGGTACAATGGGTTAAAAACAATCTTTTCTCCTGAACAGTATTCAGTAAATTGTATCTCCAATAGAATCAATCTCTCAAATTAATTTTTGTAGCCTTTTGTTTTTGTTCAACATAAAACTTCATACAGCATTAAATTTTATTTTTATCTCGATCTCTGAACGAGTAGGAAGAATTGTCATTTATTTTTTACTGAACTCCCTTTTACCCATACATATTTCTATTATTGTATCACGTGGTCAGGTAGATACAGATAGTGATTGAGGTAAAAAAAAAACTATCGGAATAGATATTTTAATAATACGCTGAACTGAATCTTATTAAAATCCATCACCGATTCTGAAAAAGAACTGTATTGTTTCTTGCTCTTCGTATTAATCTTCGGAGAATTGAAAATTAATTAGTTAAGTTCATTAATTTGTACAGTGCAATCATAAACTAAATATCCATTTTCAGTTTTTCAGAAGCAAAGTTTTAAGTACTAATGAACAGTTCATGTGAAAATACCTAGTTATATATCAGGAACAAAATGTACAGAAATGTCCCAACTGTATTTTCATTTTTTGTCTTTGTACAAACAGACCATCATGGCATTTTTTAAATTAGCAAAAATAAAATGAGCAGTATGATAACACATTCGTCAAACACTTCATCCAGCCTCTTTCCATTATGCGCTTTAAGATTTTGCATAACATTAATTATGTATAATATTTTGAAAAGTTATGTTTACTATTTAAAATATAAATCTTTTAGATTTGTATTTTAAATTTAAAAACTAATTCAGAAAAATCAATGAAGTTGCTGATTAACACTGGTAATTTTTCTGGAGCTCAGAGCTTTCTAGCATGTGTAAAAATAAATCCCTAATCTAACTTTAATAATTTCTTCAAATCTTTTGTTCAACACATCACATCGTAAGACATGATTATTATTAAAAATAGTCAATATCACATAGATTTGTTAAGAAAGTTAACAACGTTGTAATTACCTATTGTGTAAAAACTGAAAAGAATCATCGCAGAAAATCTGAAACATGGAATAACAAAATTTTCTATACGAATATGCGACAGAGGAAATCTGATTGCTGCACATACTCGTCTAAAAGTCGTACAACCCATGCAAACTAAATTCTTTTTTTTTTTCTTTTTTTTTTAAAATCATTATTTAACTTTTTATTTTTCATATTTCTTCCAGATTTATTTTAGGAAATGAATGTAATGCGAACTGTAATTGCACGACTAGTGCCTTCACGCCTGTTTGTGGACCAGACGGGAAGACAACATATTTTTCACCATGTTTTGCCGGTTGTAAGGGAACACTTAACAGTGCTTTGCCGTACCAAAAAGAACAGGTATTATTTTAAATCAGATCATAAAAAGAGTTCTCAGAAAAAGGAGTACTTTATGTAACCAGACAATCAAGCATGTAAATAAAGAAAATTTTACAGATATGTATTAGTCGGGAGTTCCTTATCATATGTGTTTTAGCACTTCAAATTTTTCATTAAAGTGTGGTCATTTGTAATTATATAGGTACTTTTTCTTCTCTTCTTGAGAAATTAGTTTTCATTTATAAATTTATTGCATTGTAAATTTATTGCATTTCATTGTATTTATTCAAAAATAATACAAATGTTTCATTCAAAATTTCTTTACGTATGTCGCACAACAAAAATCACAAGAAACAAATTCATCTAATGCTCCTCCTAAACATATTTAAAATAATTATTTTCGATATTAGTTGTTGTAGTAACATATTATTTGCTCTATTAGCACTTAACACGATTACTTTATTATTATTTTTGTTATTTTTTGTTAATTTCTGTTTTAATAATTGAAAATTATTTAATATTTTCAGAAATTTTTAAAAAAAGTATCTCATTTAAAAAATATGTAACAAAACCATTTTTAAAGTGTAAACTAACATAGCTTGACCAACATCAAATCGTAAAACAAACGATTACAATAGACAAAAATTAATGTTAAGAAATTTACTTCACAAGACATTTAAAATCACTGACATGCAAAACAAATCAAATGGATGTTGCTAAAAAAATTATACATATTATAATTCTTTTATCGTTATAACATTTTAGAAGCAATTCTCAGCGTGAAATTTGATCTAACGATTAACTTCAAAAGAACTGAAGGCCACATTTATATTTGGATGTAATAAAAAAGAGTGCCAACAAAAGAATAATTGAAATTTTCACTTTGTTTCCAAATCCTTATGAAGCAGATTCGCCTCAGTGGAGCAGAATTCCCTTCCGTGAAAGCAAGGATTTCTTTTCAAATGATGTTTGAAATGAGGAAAATCACTGCAAGACATTAGATGTTAACTCACAAAACATAATTTCTAAAGCCATTAAAATAATAAGAGTGATTATAATATTAATGAAATCTCTATTGAGTATCGTAAAAGTGCAAAGCATTTTAATAAAAAGTAAATATAAAAATAACTAAATCAAGTTTCCTTTACGTTAAATCTTTCGAAAGTATTTTCACAATAGCAGATAGAAAGTAGCTACTTCATAATTGTGGCATTCATTTCCTAAGGCAAATGTAGATATTAGAAATATATTAGATATATGTTGTTCATATATTAGCCTTATAACATTTCATTTGTTAACATAGATAATAGAAATATATTAGAAATATATTGTTCATATATTAACAACACAACATCTCATTTGTTAGTATAGATTATAGAAATATATTTGAAATATCTTGTTCATGTATTAACAACACAACATATCATTTGTTAATATAGATAATTTAAATATATTAAGTAGAAATATATTGTTTATATATTAACAACACAACATCTCATTTGTTAATAGAGATAATAGAAACATATTAGAAATATATTGTTCATATATTAACAACACAACATCTCATTTTTTAATATAGATAATATAAATATATTAGAAGCTTGTTCAATTATAAAGGGAAAAAACAAGCAAAACCTTTCGTGAAATATGTTATTAATGTACAAAACTTCAAATCCGTTGTAAAAAAATAAATGTCAAATAACACAGAAAAATTTCATACAAATTTATGTAGAGTATTTAAATGAATATTTAGTTTTCGTAGCGTTGAATTGGCTATTACAGGCATGGCACTTGGATACGTTAAACGAAATCAATAAGTGTCAAATATCGAAAATCGCTAAAATCTTCAGAAATAAGGAAAATACTCATTGAAAGTTTATTTATTTTTTAAGGTGGCTAATAAAACTTTAACTGCCTTAAAACGTTTTTTTTTTAAATAATTTTTACATTTATGTAACAATGCACTAAAGCATGAAAATCCAGCTTAATGAAGTAAAAAGGATTTAAAAAAAAATCGAATCATTTTACACATGAAATTTAAAGAAAAGCGAAGCAAAAAAATCATTTTAATGATATAATTTACCTCAAATTGTTTTACTTCTGTCAAATTATATTTACTTAATCTCAAAAACGTAAAAATATTTTTTATTAACTTAACTGTTAATCAAGTACTTTTTTCTAAATATAAATATTATAAAAAATAAGTAATTGCATGGTTTTTATTTGTTAAAAAGCATAAGTGTTTTTACTTCTGAAATATAATGTGTTTCGCATTTCAGTTTATGAAAAAGCGACATATAAAATATATTCTGTCTTTAGAAATGTGAAATTATGCAAAGAAAAATCAATGCATAATTTCACAGACATAAGAAATCCGAACAAAAATATATAATACACAGTAAATGAAAATAATATAAGAAATGCTGTATCACACTCACAGTATTTATATTGTGAGTAATTTTCTTGCATAAAATGTTTATTCAAAGAAAATATTCATAAGTACGTTTGTTATTTGAGTTCCATGCACTGCGTTTATATACTTAGTTCCTTTTGAATATTATAAGGTTTGTTGCATAAGTAAGTTTCTATACGCAAATATTTCACAAGTTAAGTATTTAATTAAATTGTATTTTATTATTTAAAAAAATCTTATTTTTTTTCCTTTAATCTTTTTTATTACTTTGATTACGAAATACATCAATTTTACATTCGTATTTGTAGAACATGACATATACGTTTAATGTTCAAAATACCAGGTCAATGATAAGCATAAAAATGCATTTCATGAAATGAGATTGTGTTATTAAAAAGCACTGAATTATCATTACGTTTTCTAAAGCTAAAATGCCAAATTCTGAGATTTTCTCTTTAAACGAGAAATTTAACAGCCATAGGCTATAAAGTTCTCAACTCAGCTGTAGGTAAATAGTTAATTCTTGATAATTAAATACCTTTTATCTTCATGGGGTTTTTTGCAATACTCTAAGGATGAACGGTGAAGCAACATAAATTCATCTAGAGTTCAAATTTCTATCACCATATAACTTCGTCTGTCGTATACTTCATGAGATAGAATGAAATGTTTCATAATTTTTTTGATTCTCAGTAACATCTAGTTTTGTATTTTGTCCATTATGTCTGGGATTCAGAGGAATGTAACTGGAAGTTGCTTTATTTCTCCTCTCTCGAGGTGAATTACTGTTTTTATCGGTAAGCTCTTGCGTTACTAGCAGGATATTTTCCAAGGCTGTCATCAAAAGGTACACCAAAGTTATTCCAAGTACTGTTGCTGTTATGATATCAAAAACAGTGGTAAAATTTACAATGACTCCATCCAGACAGTCTAAACCATTGTACGTTCTGCATTTACATATTTCACAGGTTTTATTGTAATTTACAGTCGGAATAAAATGGCCAGAATGTAGCTTTGGCAGCAAAAACTCCTCACAGGCACAAGATCTTGACTTCATGGTTCCAGAATAACGTATCGTTGTTTTCATATCGGCAAAATCATATCTATAGTTATGACAAAGGCATTCACAGTGTGCTAGTGATTCTTCACCATCGCTTGAAGCGTACTGGTACGCTGTCCAAGTAAGTCGGCACACAACCAAACTGAAGGTCACCAAAAACAAAAACACTAGGCAATTCATTTCAAATGCTACTTTATTCTAAACAATAATCGTGAATTAAAATAAATTCTTTTTTTGAAAAGTCTCTGTTTCAAGGGCTTTTATCTTGAGTGATTTCAACTTTGATCGTTGTCCAATTCTAGCACGAGTGTCAATAGTAAATAAACAAACAATGATTTGGCTTTTATCACCAGACCGGCTTTTAGAACCTGACAGATCCAGATGGAACTGCTTTTCTTTACTTAAATATATTGAAAGAGACTTATATTTGGGAATAATTTTTATGAAGTGACATGCATGAAAGAATAGCAATAGAATACTAAAGAACGTGTTATTTAGTATTTTATTGTTATTCTGTCTTTTGGCAAAAACTTTATTATTTTCAAAGTTTAATTTTACACATTAAAAAAAGTGATGATGAAAATTTAATTAATTAGTAGGAAAGCAAGCTCTGTTTTCCAAAAAATTTTATTAAAAAAGCACCAAAAAAAAAAAAAAAAACTAAAAGCAATGCTTAAATAAAATGAATAAATAAATCTATAACATTAAAGTGAATAAACTAATGAATAAATATACAGCAGTTGATTAAATTTCAAAGGGGAAAAACTATTTTGCCTATTCTTTGGGAATTTTAATACTAAAGTTCTTTGGTTTAATAAATGAATTCCAAATGTTTAACTGCTTTTATTGAAAAGTCATTTTATTTCCCAAAATATTACATCATTCAAAGAAAAAATATAACTCATGTTACTTTTTTAACACTGCCATTTGAAAAACAAATAAAACTACAGATGAAGAAACGAATTAATATGTAGCCTTAACAATAAACTTGAGCGACTGTGTGCATTGCTCTCGATTACACTCGGTTACTCCCCTCCCCTACTCTTAAAGAATTTTAATAGGAGCTCAATTCGGACTTTTCTTTTTCTTTTCTATGCCAAGAATCTTTGTAAGCTTATTTTAAAATTGACATCTATGGATCTGTTTAGCAAATTTTAGAAATCAACTTCGTTGTCAGGAAAATAAATCCAATGTTCTTCCTGAAAAAAAAATCTGTTAAGTTCTGAAATGAACAATAATAATAATATTAATATTTATTCACTTAGCGTAGGGGACTATTTAATTAGTCTACATTCACATTTTTTATATTATTTTAAACTATATATTTAATTATACAACTGTTTTTATTTTTTATTATTTTTGCTGCAATATTTTAGAGTAGCTTTTTTCTTCCATAATTGGATTGGCTGTAAATTGCACAAAATGGCCACCCCTCCTCACAGATATTAAATATTTTCGATTTTCTGAAAAATCAGCAGAAAATGATTATTGCTATATGAGTTTTAAATGACATATATCTCATTAAAAACGCATTCTAGCAAAAAAAAAAAACAATGTTCTATGGATGAGGAAATGTGTCACTGTCCGTCTGTTTTTCTGTCTGCCTGTCTGCCTTTCCCTCTACATTTTTGAGAGAGTAATCCAATTAGAAGAAAACCTTTTTCTTCACCACATCATCACCCGGTACCATATTATTTAGAATGCAGTGAATTAAATTCTGAGCATAAGAAAAATTTGTGAAAAATGTGAAAACTCATGACTTCTTTATAAAATATATTAAACATTTTTGCTCGCTTTCTTTATAACATAAATAGCAAATTCAAGCAAATATTAAGCATTTGTTAACGTTTCTACTTTAAAGTAATTTGAATGAAGAGCGTAGTCTAATAAATAATGAACGCAAATACCCTGAAAGAAAATACTTTCTCTTCTTGATGTCTTGATGTTTTTTTACAGCAGCCGAAAAATAATAACATAGTATCTCTAAATTTTGAACAAATGGATAAGGATATTATTAGCAAAATCTAATAAGTAATGAACGAAAATACTCTGAAAGAAAATTTTTTGATGTCTTGATATTTTGTACAGCAGCCGGAAGATAATAACATAATATTTCTAAATTTTGAGCAAATGGATAACGATATTATTAGTGGTATTCTCCTTGAATAATAGAGAACTAACTTTGCTGTTCTACTTTAGGTATTTACCAACTGTTCTTGTGTGAGCGATCCAACAAGGGAGCAATTAGTGACTGCAACCGAAGGTATTTGCATTGTTGAAAACTGTTGGTCTCAAGCTCTAGCTTATATAATAACGATGCCCATTTTCTCTGGTATAACAAGTCTGCTGAGAGTTGCTCATACTATGATACTGCTCAGGTAAGGGTAAACTTCCAAGTGATGTCCGAAATTTAAGCTATTATAGAAACTTTCTAAAATGGCACAATGAACTGAAGGATGATATATGACAATGAAGGAAATTCTGAGACATTTTAATTTACTGATGCAATATTAAGAATCTTATATTTTTGGTTTAGAAACTGCATAAAGGTTGGTCTATGTCCTTTTGTGCGCTGAATTTAAAGAAAGCCAAAATGACAGCTAAAGGAGACGCGATATACATTTAAAAATGATTTTATATTGCAAAAGTCTTCATTGCAGAATTTTTCATTTATATCTTGCTTGAAATGCAATTCCAAGGCACTTTCGAGTAACATTAGGAATAGCGAAATAAAATCCGAGGAGGTAACATCTGACAAGAATGACTTTGTAATGAAGCTAAAGTTACGAGTAATGTTTTAACATAGGTAATTTTCTGCAAAAGCACCTTTGAAGGAATTGCGAATAATTTTCTGCTGATTCTATTGCGTTTAGAAAACCCTTAGACAAGTCCTGAATGCCCCCATTTTATGCCAAACTAGTACTTGCCTGCAAAAAGAATAACAGTAGACGCTTTCTGATTTTTGGATTCTTGGAAGCCTGTTACATTCCATGACAAATGTTTAACGCTTCCTAACATTAATTTTTGCGCAAAAACATGAATTTTTTTTGGTAATGTGAAATGTGCTTTTATGCGGAAAATGCTAGTTATCAACTGGAGTTTTATTAACACTGATATTTATATGTAAAAGCGGCGCTTTCGCCGGTAGCAACAATATATTTCAAAAGCCATTCACACTAGTGTTGGACCAATAAATGATTATGTCATTAACTAACTTTAAATTATTATATTTTCTCCCTAAACATTCATTTTATTTTTCATTAACAATAATTAATTAATCATTTTGGAAAATCTCATTTTGACAAGCTTGTTGTTGTAAGCCGCATTATATCTTGCTTACACTGTAAGTGTTTATAAAAATAGGTTTTGTTTCTTAATTTAGTATGAAATACAGT
This sequence comes from Octonoba sinensis, assembly GCA_038502835.1. NCBI lineage: Eukaryota > Metazoa > Arthropoda > Arachnida > Araneae > Uloboridae > Octonoba > Octonoba sinensis. The sequence goes on along the minus strand of CM076602.1, from coordinate 102,463,597 downwards.
TCGGCCAAAGAATCATCATTGTTGTCACTTTGAAAGAGATTTTGTAAAATTGGATTTTCTCTCACCTTTTATTTCTATTAATTTATAAAATACTTTTTTCAGATCTATAAATCCAGAAGATAAAAGTGTGGCTTTAGGGACATTTGAAACATTCATCTCTCTTTTCGGTAAGATTTTTTTTTTTCATATTAGATTTAAGCTCTTTAAATTTCAAACGAAAGAAATGCTTGTGGTAGCTTAGTTCATTCTTAACTCAAATGAAAAAATATATTGAAATCTTTCTGTAAAACATTTTATAGAAAAACAGTTCTAAGAAGATCTCTCAATAAAAAATATTTTTTTAGAACTTTAAGGCTTTTCAGTTCAGAAAGAAGATAAAAGAGGAATTTGAAGATTATTTCTGTAAAATCCCTTATTAATCAGTGATCGATAAATTATTTTCGCTTTTGGAGTTTAAAGAGCATTCTTTTTTTATTATTTATAAAATTTATAATTTCGAGTTTTTTTTTTCTAACTAATTTATTCATTTATTTTTACTTTAACCCAAAAAAAGGCTTGAATTATTCTCAATCAGGACTTTTTAAAAAATAAATATAAAAAATGTCAATTAGAGGGTTTGTGGAATAAAAATTGGACATCTGGCATAAAAATTAATTATTGACCACGTAAAGTTCCTCGCAAAGCTCTTGAGTGTCATTCACAAATGATGTTACACTTCGAGAGGGGTGTCGAGATATCGTGACTGTTTGTGACAGGGGAGAGAGAAAATGGGTAGCAAGAAGTGTGATACCACTCATTTTGGTTGAAATAAAAACATTTAAAATCAGCAGATTAAATATTTTCACACTCTTGAATTAAAATTTTTTTATTCTGTATTCTCATTAATTTCATTTTGTATTGAACACATCGATGTTGATTAAGGTTTAAAATAACTTCAAGTTTTTTTTCTTCCTTTCTAATTTGGCTGCGGTATTGGTCACCAACCCTTAGAGACCTAGTGCGTCCCCAGAGATTGGTACCAACTCTTTCAGCGGCCCCACAATGAGTATGGTACAATTGCCGCAATTTGTTTGATGCTTAGTTTCCCCTAGATGGGGCACCTGAGCTCTCGTTGATACACTCTGTACTAGGAATTTAATTTAGCCGAGAGTATCCATGCTGAACGGAAACTCAAGGGATCTTCAACATGCCGCATAATCATACGACATGGACGCAGACGATTTTCTGCATCTTGAAATCCACCGACTTGGGCTAGGTTTGAACCTGCGATCTTGGGCATACGAGACCAGCGTCTTACCACTACGCCACCCTGTCGACATTAACTTCAAGTTAAACGTTTAAATTTAAAAGTAAATCTTCACGGGGATTTTCACTTTTAAGACAAAAGAGCGTGACTTATTTTTAGAGAATGCCAACAAATAAGATTTCCTACTATACTATACTAATTAAGTTTTTCGTTGTAAACCTTAATCTCATTTTATATAAATTAAAAACACATGTAATCATTGTTATTCTTATATTCCAGAGTGTCATTAAAAGTTCTAAAATAAAATCTTAAATTATGATCTATAACGTAGTGCTTGTTTTCTGAATTTCAAGTATACGAGTATATGATTATGTAATAAAGCATGACATGTGACAAGGGGGGGGGGGTAAAGCGATATGTTGAAGTGCGACATTTTTAGGAAAAAAGGTCAAATATATTCAGAAAAAGTAAGACCTTATTTATTAACCGCCCCTTGTCGGAAAATTTGCATTCGATGCTTAAGCAAAGAGCACCATTTCATAAAAATAATATAAGACAATTTTAAAGCAATGAACCAAAATTAATTTCTTTAAAGTAGCCAAGAAAGAAAATTTCTTTTTTACCCATCAGAAACTTAGATTCAAATGAAACATTACATTTATCCGTTTAAGAATACAAGTAAGGATTTAAAACTATTTATTTCTACCTAGTGTATCATTTTATATTACTGTTATCTCTAATTTTCAATTGTCCTACTTCCACTTGGATTAAGTTTACGAAAATTAAGATCTCTTTGGTTTACGATTTAGTTACATGTACGGAGACTAGTGGTGGTTATTGCGGCTGCGACAAAATAATTCTGTCGCAATAGACTTTTTATCAAATATATTGATAAAAAGTGTGACATCATTTATGAACCATCCCTTGTCGAAAAATTCGCATTCGATTCTTGAGCCACAAGCAGTGGCGTAGCTGAACCCGGATTTGGGGGGGGGGGGTGATTTTTTTGGGTGAAGTGAGGTAATTTCATTGTTTTACAAGGAAAATTAGTCAAATTCTAGACAATCTTTACCACTTCAGGGGAGAGTTTTATCCCCAAAACAACCCCCTTATCTACGCCAGTGACCACAAGCACCATTTCAAGAAAATATTATAAGGAAGTTTTAAAGCAGTCATAGGCTTTCACAGAATTTCAATTGCTATGCATAATTTAATTAACGTACTCGTTGATTGTCATTCCCTTTCTTTCTTAAAAATGACCTTATGACTATTCGTTCTTCCTCAAAAATGACTATAATATCCTTATTGCTCTAACATAATGTGGAATAGATAAATCCACGCTGTTGATATCCATAGTAAAAGACTTTTCTCCTTCAACCTCCTTCTCTATTAGCACTAGGCCCTTAAGGATGTCCTTCCCCATGTGCGAGGTAGTGGGGTCCACGGATATTACATGCGCATATCCCCAAGTGTACATGGTGGCTTTTCAGCGTGTCGGGTATCGAACACCCGACCGTCGGTTGGACGTCCGACATTCAAACTACTAGGCTACCATGGCCCTCCATAGTAACAGACCATTTAGACAATTTCCAACAGATCTATTTTGTTGCTGTCACAGTCGGTATTAGATCAGCATAACGGATCAATTAAAAAAAAAAGCAAAAAAAAATAATAAAGGAGCATGAATGATAAGTATAAGGAAATATTACAGTGATCGCTTCATGTCCCTGCATCCCCGGAACCCCATTTGCTCCCGAGGGCTTGCACTCGGGGGCATCTAAAAATACGATAGGCCAGAAAATGGCAGGTGCGGGGGGTTTCTGGGCGCACTGTCATGTCCCTGCTGCACAAAGAATTATCTACAATACAAGGGTTAGAATAGGGGATCTTCTAAAGTAAATATGATTGTATGTATAAATATATGATTAAATTAAATCTTTTTTAAGTCTAAGCAGGTCCGTCATTTAGGGAGGCAGGGGGAGCTTGAATTGTCCCACTGGATTGAGATATATAATGTATTTATATGCATATGATTGTAGTTTATTGTTTTTCTAACGTTAAGTGTACACCCTTTGCCCCCTTGAGTCGAAGCAAGAAATAATTAGGCGTTTGTTTGATTTAGTATATTAATGTGTATATAAACGTTGCATACATATAAAGACACTTTTATTTCTCCTTTTTTAAAAGTGTAAACTGTTTTGATTTGGATAGTAAGTCAGTACAAGTATTCAAAAATCCCTTGAAAGAAAACGTGTCAAAAGAAGTTTAAGACGGCCATTGTTCTCTAAGTAACGTACTTAAATGTTAAAAATTCTATAAGTAAAGTCTTATTGAAACTGCCTCAATAGATTAATATTTTTAACGAGCTTATCGCTAGAGAACAACTTATTTTACTAATAATAGAACATTGATAGTAAAGGAGTTGAAAAAAAAAAGAAACTTGAATGTTTTAACCATTTATGCAAAACTAGCTGAAAATTTTTCTTTTCCTTTCTTGCTTTTTTTGCTTGCAGCTGTAAAGTTATTTCAGTTGATTCTCTTAACTTTCTCATTACCGAATTTCTTTCATATGAGAAACAAAGTTTTTTTTAAATCTATTTTTTTGTTATGAAAGTCTTTTTACTTAAGCGAAACTGCTTTCAGGTCAAATTTTTATGCAGATAATCTCAGACGTAATCTTTCAGAAAAGCTTTGTAGCAACCACATGAGGATTTACTCTTCTTTCCATAAAAAAAATGGTATTTAAGTGTATATTTATGTGTACATTATCTTTTCTTTCAGGATTTATTCCTTATCCTGTGACATTTGGAGCTTTAGTTGACTCTGCGTGCTTGGTGTGGGAGAAAAGTTGTGGAAAGACTGGCAATTGCTGGTTTTATGACGTTGAGAAATTTAATTATTTACTTCACGGGGCATCAGCTTTCTTCTGTGCAATGTCTGCTCTTTGTTTGATAGGAATTTATTTCTTGAGCGATCGAGTGTATAATTTGTATGATGAAGATGAGATAGATATTGAGCAATATGAAAAAAATAATACAATTAAAATAGATACTGTATCTAGTGCTATTACTAAACTGTGAAATATAATTCTTACTTTGAAAGTTGTTTAGTATTTTTTTACTGTGTGTTGATGAGCTATTACATACAACATGTACATTTGAAACAATAAATGTGTTTTCTTCTCAAATATGTCAGTTTGAATTAGTACATTTAAGCAAAAATATATGCTGATATAAAACAGTTTGATGAATAGTCATATTTTTTTTAAAGTAATGAACGTAATATGCATAACACTACGGGTACGTATACTTATACACTGTCCGGCTGCACGGCTCTCCGCCAATCTTTTGGGGTTTAGTGCCTCTGCAGCTCTAAGGGTACCACTCTGCCAGTCGTTTGGGGGATCAGGAGGGAGCGCCCTCTTACCTTGAAAAGCACATTGCATTTATACATTGTATGTATTTTGTTACCCTCAATATAAAAAAAATAAAACTATGGGCTTGTTCCGACTTGCTGACACCGGAACCCTATGTGTTGAGAATCTGTTCACGTGATTTACTTGAGTCATGCCATAAATCGCGTCTGATGCAACAAGTCAACCTTGGTCTGACAATCGGAAGAAGACTCAGTTGAAACTGGGATTTCATGCAACGAGGTTGGAGCCTTTTCCAGACACGCTCCTTCAAAAATGCCCGAAATAATATTTTTCAGTCTAATTTTTAATTTAATTGTTGTTCTGTGTTTAATTGTTAAATAAAATTAATTAAAAGGCAAATAAGGACTTAATTTGGTACTTTCACCTTTGACTTGGCATCACTACACCGATACTATTTGTTCTCGAGTCAAGAATTGAAATGAATACCCTTTTTTCATACTATGTATGAGGGGGCACAGCACCAGCAATCGAGGGTCTACATTCGCACACTGCATTTCTATAGAAGCCACGTGGCTTGAAAAGGAATAGGTACAAAGGGAATAGGTACAACTAGCAAGATAAATATTATTAGTAAGTAAAACGTGTGCTAAGTTTGAATGGTATAAGAGCCAGAGATGCAAAACTCTGAAAATTCGCGGTTTTCTCTAAGAATATTTTGTCAGATAAGAAAATTTTAAACTTCCCATTTTTAGTGAATTTCAAAAAAAATAAAAGTTATGTTAGAATTTTTTCCGCAATTTTTTATTATAATAATTATATTATATTTTTTAAAAGTATGTTTTGCAGTCGCCAGTTTAATTTTTAACCCTCAAGTATTTCTTTACATGCGTGTATGCATTTCTCGTGTATTGCTATACTACGATTTGAATACGAAATAATTTTAACAATTTTCTCAGTTTAATGCTCACAAATGTTTTAGTTTATAAACTTTACTAGTAAAGGGAGGTATGGAAATATTTTTATAATTGTGAATTGAAATCATTTTTCATTATATGAGGCAGTGGGAAGCAAAGGGGTGTAAGTGACAAAATTGAAAAATTGGAGATAACTAGTGCAAATGATAGAGAAAGCACCATTCTATATTGTGCAAGAAATGTTAAGTGATAGCTCTAACAGGTGCTCCGCTTCAACGTGATTTAGAAAAAAAATAACGTTGAAGGTCCCATAAGATCCAAACTTAGAACGCGTTTTACTCAAAATCGTTTTTTGGTCACTTGCATCCGTTTGCTTCTCACTGACTCATCTCGCCTTGTCTTCGGAATAATCTGAATTCCATCAAAAATGTAAAAAAAATCACATAAAATGAAAAAGATACAGGAGCTAAGCACACATACAAATTAAATCATTGAAAATTATGACACTCTGGAAAAGGAATTAATCGATCTTTTTTTGTGTATTTAACATATATACAAGCTTAAACACATGATTCCCATAAATTATTACTTATGTAATTATAGTACATAAGTATTATTACAAATTTCTCGTTAACTTTAATTCGCTTTTCGAATTTATTTTTATATGCTAAGCGTCATTTTAACGCAACATCTAACTTATTTTAATTTTTATTAAATTTTAAAGATTTTAAAATTATTATTGTTTTTTTAAAATCAAAACATGTGTAAAACTGGTTAGCTTATTTTGTTCGGAGAGCAATTGGTCTTTCAGAGGAAAGATCAATTGCTCAGAGTTTTATGCATTAGCTTTACAAAATATTTTAAAACATTATTTTTTCCCTGTTAAGCGGTTTTTTTCACAACATCCTTAAAATTACTTACAAAAAAAAGAAAAAAAAAGAAAGAAAAAGAAAAAATAGATTGATACGAAGCTTCGCAAAAAGATTTGACGCTGCTGGAAAGGCGCGTCATCTAGGGAATAAAATGCAAACTAACGGTTCCAAACTGTTATTGGAAAATTACCGTCGGCCTGCAACACGATTTTGAGGACTGGTTTAGTACACCACGAACGTAATGTTTATTTTCAAGAAATAGTTTCCAAAAATAAAATATTTTTTAGAAAAAAGTAAAACCGTCTTCAAATTATAAATTGCGCAAAAAAAGAAAAAAAGAAATTAATTCTTTAAACAGTATCGATACGACTTTAAACATACTTTTTGAAGTCAGTGTGAAATTAGGAAGGATTTTGATTCACGATTACTTTTATAACCATTAGTCAATTACAAATATAAATGGCCTAGAGTTTGCAACAGTTTCAATGTAAAATAACGCAGGGTGTAGTGATAATTAGAATGTCATAATTTTGCACCGACTTCAAAAATTATGTTTAAAAGTCGTATCGATGTTGTTTAAAAAATAAATTTATTTTTCACCTTTTAGCTCAATTTATAATTTGAAGTCGTTTTTTTTTCTAAAAATTAGTTTATTTTATTCTTCTTAGTGTAAATACATTCTTATATAAATATTCTATTTTAAAAAAATCCATATAAGGGGAAACCTTCTTCGAGGAAGTGGTACTAAAAACTAACCGTTTGTATGATAAATTCCGTTTTGAAATAGATTTTAAAATTCACTAGAGCAAATACTGATTGTATTTAATTTTTTCTTTTGAGAAGCCTGTAGTCAACCTCTTGTTATAATTGCTTTTAACACTTCGGCTTAGTGGCAACAAACTGTTTTTTAATAATGAGTTTCATACTTATTAACTATTTTACCAGCAAAGAAAAGTCAAACCAAGTCTTTCCAATAAAAATAAAAAAATACTTATTCTTCACCCATAACTTTTTTTCTGAAAAGCAAATGTAGTCAAATTGACGTGCGATATTTGAGTTAGACGACCCTCTACCGATTAAAGAAAAAAAGCATAAAAAAAATTTCATTTAGTAAAAAGTTATGGATGAAGAAACAAAAAAAATAACCACATTTCTGCCCATAACTTTTTTATATAATCTAATATGGTCGAATGTGGAACTGTGATTTATATAAAAGATGTGATTCATATGTATATTATAATTATATTTTTTCATTAAATCATTCACTGAGAAGTTATGAGTGGACAAAAAAAAAAAAAAAAACGACGTACATACAGTATGAATGTATATCCTCCCCTCCTTTGCGGTTAACAAATGAACATTTCTTCGCCGTATTCTTCTGCTTGTGGAAAGCTAAGTGTATCGAGGATAAACCTGATAGTCAATTTATCACATCCTAATTTGACTCAATTATTTAAAAAAAAAATAGTGCAATTAGTCCGATGAACAGTTTTTTCTCATACATGCATGTTTAATTATATTATAAACATTAGTAAGGGGTTTTTAAGTTACTATTGTAATTATTTTTAGTGGAAAATTATTGTGTATAAGTCACTTTCAACATAAATAAATAATTCCTGTCAAGTTCCAATTGAGAAAGCACGTCAGTAGCTCATCAAGTCTTCAAGGCTGCATGCCATATACATTGTAAGACATAAGTAATAATTTTATGTAAAGAAAGAAAGGTGAGAAAAACTGGTCTGGAGACATTTTGCAATTACCGTTTCAATTGTAAAAGAATAATCTCAGGCATGATGCGACTAAAAAAAAAATCTTTCCTGTTGCCGGAGAGTTCATTTTCTTTCTCTTAATTCAGAGTTTATGGTTCTTTTCCCTTCTTTTTAGACTGAAAGGTTAAAAGTTCTTTCTAATACAGAAATATAACTTCGAAACGTTGTTGGTGAAGTAACTATTTTAAACTGAAGTTAATTCCTTCGAGTCAAGGAAATGAAAAAATATGAAATTATTTCACAGGAATTGAAATAAATATTCTTCATTCAAAAGCTGTGTTAGTCGATAAAAATATTTCGCTTTACTATGCGCACGGAATGTCCATGAACTACGATAAAGATCAAATTAAGAAAAGATAACGAATTCCAAATATATCAAAGTCCGGTTTATGAATGAAATTATTCGGAAGTAAAGTGAAATAATCAAAATAAAATAAAATGTTAAATATGTCTGGAGGAAGAGATAAAAATACAACTGAAAGAAATATTGCGACAGCCGCCGAAGCTAGTAAATCAGAAAATGAGAAAGCGGTAAGAAAAGGACTTTCTAGTAGTTTCGCCTGTAACACAGATATTTCTAAAACTGCTACTGCAGCAAAAATAAATTCTGTCATGACCAAAACTGAAACTATCGATAAAAGTAAGATAAACCTTTTGAAGAAAAATAATGATGTTACCAATTCAGATAATAAAAGCATTTTGACTCGAGATGGCGATGGTGTCACTGACATAGATGAAGATACAAAATGCGGGATCGGGAGTTTCAGACCCAAATGGATTCAATCTTGGGCCACTCCAAAAGTATTCCTTCTTTTTTTGGGAGCGACAGGTATTACTCAGGGCATGTTCTTTGCCTATCGGTTGGGAGTTCTGTCTACTTTAGAAAAGAGATATGCATATGATATTAGTACAAGCGGTTCTATAGTGATGGTGGAAGAAGTGACGCCAGTGTTTCTAGGAGCACTTCTTGGATACTTTGGCAGCAAAGGCAATCGATCCCGTAATATTGTTGCAGGAATGTTTGCAAGTGTGCTTTGCAGTTACATCTGTGCCATTCCATATTTAATTTATGGACCTGCCTCTGAATTTTCTTCACTAGCAGTAGAAAATAAAACCACTGAGGATATGTGTGTGATTGAATCAAAGACAGACACTCGTACCGATGCTGGAAAATCAGCAAAGCCTTTGATAGTGTTCATTTTTATGATAGCAGGTTTTTTTCAAGGATTTGGAACAATTGCTTATCATGCAATTGGAGTACCGTATTTGGACGATATTACGAAAAAGAAAACTGTCCCCCTTTATCTATTTAATGTTATCTTTTATTTTAAATATTTTAATTAAATACCATCCTTATTTCAGCTGCCGAGAATGAATCTATGTTTGATCTATTAAATTTAAATCTACCTCAAGAATGTTTGACAACGCACTTGTTTTTCCACACATAAATGTCCCCCTCTATTTAGGTAACAATATTTTTTATATTAAATATTTTAATGAAACATCTTTATTTGAGCTGCTTAGAATGAATCTATATTTGATTTATTAAATTTAAATCTACCTCAAGGAAATGTGACAACGCATTTGTTTTATCCCATAGATTAGCACTTCAGAACAACATATAAGGGGGGGGGGAGTGGGTAGTTTTGGCTTTATTAAATAATTTAATGTTAGCATTTATTACAGTATTACAACTTAACATTACATTTTTGTTACTCTTAATATAAAAACAAGTTATATATTTTGTCATAATTATAATCAAAGACAAATCTTTCAAGAATGGATATCAAACTGTCATTTATGTGCAAATATCTGAAGAAATTTTAATGCTTACAGAATGTTAACCTTTCAAATCAGATAGTTTTTTTTTTTTTGAACAGTGAAACATTACCTTTCGAAATTTTATGTATTGATCTGATTTTGACAGAGATTTTTAGCTTTTTGAGACTAATTTTACTGACGCGTTGTGGCAATGTCTTTTTTCAAAGGGATTTGTTCTTTGAAACGATTTGCCATAAAGCTTGAAAAAATTTAACTATTTTCATTACTTTTTGCAGTATAATTCTATGATACTAATTGCATTTCTTACCGTGTTTCTTACAAAAAAGAAATACAAAATGCATAATTTACTCATAAATTCATTCCATGCCAGCTGCTACCCACGCATTACGAATTCTCGGACCTGCGTCTGGATTTCTTCTGTCTTCTATCTTCCTCAAATACTATGAAAATCCATTCGGTAAGTTTATCTTTTGTATAAGAATGCGCGTATGCTTGTTTGTTTCTGTAAATGTTTCTTCCACAATTCGCATCGAATTTTCTTGAAATTCGGCATAGAGGTACGTTTGTTCGGAAACGAAGCCTTAAATTGACTTTAAGAAAAAAAAAAGAGACTTTAACTTTATACCCGATTGATAGAGGGCGTCTCCGGACGGGGGAAAAGACTTCATTCAATTTATGTGGCGTCTGTTTGGCTATAACATAACTGTATTCTGTTTTTTTTATTCGGGTTGATTCTATTCTATTCTTTTGTTGAGTGTTGTGTGGTGATTGATTCTGAGGCATGTATAGTAAAGTCATAACTCGTAACTAGTCTAAAATTATATTCGAAAGTCATTCTGTACTATCAGTGATGGTATTAAAGTCTATGTCAACTCTTAGTTTCGGAAATCATTTACCGTCACATCCAAAACAAGATTCAACGTTTCAGCGGATTCGGAAGCCATTGTCTGGATTCGCTTTGACTGGAGAGAAAAGGTAGGCAGCCTTTATTTACCTCTTCCGAAAATGCATAAAAATTAATTCATAGTCATCATTCATATACATAAATTATGGTCCGTCAGAGCACGGAGTAGTTATCTTCGGTAAATAATATTAACGAAAGTATTGTTTATTCAAACATTATTATTATTGTGTGATTTTATTCTATATTCTATTATACTATACATTGAAGCTTAATTATTTAACCATGGCTCCGAAGCAATCTAAAAATTCATTTAAGCTGGAGATGTTAATAAAAGAAATTAAGTTATTCGAAAATATTGTTAAAAATGTTACAGATAATTCTAGTGAAATAAAAATCTTAAAAACGAAAGTCGATAATTTTGAGAGTAAATTAGAACTTTTGTTCTCAGCGTGTTCTCAGTATGAAAGCGACGATTATTTTGACAATTACATCGAAACTAAAAGCTTGTTATTGAATTGGAGCATTGAATTAGAAAGCAAAAGCCCAATGGAAAAAAGTAAAAGTGAAAGTTCGTTTAAAACAGAACAGTCGCTTGCTGTTAGGCTCCCAAAATTAGATGTTCCACATTTTTTTGGCAATTCAGAATTATGGCTTTCCTTCAAAGAAATATTCAATGCATCTATTCTTGAAAACAAGTCGTTAAATGATGTGGAAAAGCTTACGTACCTTCAGTCATGTATTCGCGGAGATGCTTCAAAATTAATTAGAGGATTTGCCATAATTCCAGAAAATTTAACGCATTGTTGGGAATTGCTATGTGGTAGATACGAGAACAAACGGCAGTTGGCAATAGGCCAAATAAATAAAATTTTTAAAATGAAGATAGTTAGGGCAAACAATTCTAAATTACTACTAGAGATAATTGACATTTGCAATGAAGCAATTCGAAATTTGAAAACGTTGGGCTTAGAAAGCAATACTTTAACAGATCTTATATTAATTAACTTTCTTACATCTAAATTGGAAGAGCCAGTTATTCAACGATGGGAGCTCACCCTCAATTCTGATTCATGTCCGTCTCTTGAAATGTTTAAAAACTTCATCGAGAGAGAAGCCCGAAGTATGCAAGAAAATAAATTTTCTAAGCCGGAAGTTAAAAAATTCCAACAAAAATCTGTTGTAAATAATGTAAAAAAATCTAATGTGCATAGCACCGTTGTTAAAGAAGAAAGTGTAAATAGGGAAGTTAAATTTCAAAAATGTATCCTATGTCCACATAGCCAAAGTCATGCATTATTTCGATGTCCCACGTTTCAGTCATTGAATATTAATGACAGATGGAATGTCGTTAAGGAGAACCACTTATGTGAGAATTGTCTTAGGAGCAATCATACCATAGACACGTGCAAGATAGGATTCAGTTGCAAGAATTGTAGGGCGAGGCATCATACCTTACTGCATGTTTATAGAGTTAATGACCAAGATCATCAACCACAGTCAGTCAGCACGGTCGCTAATAGTTGCACGAAGTCGCAAGAATCAAATCACGTTTTATTATCCACCGCGCTAATCAAAGTAAAGTCTAAAACTGGACAAAAGATAACCTGTCGGGCATTAGTGGACAATGGCTCGCAAAACTGTCTTATTTCCAAACATTGCGCGGAGCGACTACAATTACCGATGCAACAAACAAAACACCGTCTGGTAGGCATAAACGAAATCTATGCTGAAACGTGCTTATATTCAACAAAATTTGCCTTTTCTCCATACTTTTCAGGAGACTCGTTTGAAGTGACGGCTTTTGTGGTGAACAAAGTCACAACATCTCTGCCAAATTTTAATATGGCAAGGGTGGGTGGATTGGCCTCATTTAAAAAGTCTTTGCTTAGCTGATCCATCGTATTTTGTAGAGAGCGATGTGGATGTCCTACTTGGTGCGGACATATTTTTATCATTAATTTCAGGTCCTCCTATCTTGGGACCAAAAGGCACACCAGCAGCATTACCCACCAAGTTGGGACATTTATTGTCGGGCAATGTAAATACTTCGGTAACTAAAAATCAAAATTTATCAGTCACATGCCATACACTTGTAAATATTGACAACACACTCAAACAATTTTGGGAGTTGGAATCCATTCAAGAATCTGATAAACAAAGTGACGAAGACGATTTATGTAACATAATATTCGACAAATCACATTCGCGAAATTCAGAAGGGCGATACATCGTCAAATTACCATTTAAAGAAAATTCAGAAATTGGGGAAAGCAAAGAGGGAGCTATGAAACGATTTTTTTCTTTGGAGAAAAAATTACAATCCAACGAGTCGTTAAAGGAAAAATACACTGAGTTTATGGAAGAATACAAACTTCTTAACCATATGACTCTCTTAAAGCCAGAGGAAATCTCTCCCCAACCAAACTACTTTTTACCGCATCACGGTGTAGTAAATGAGAGTAGTACTACCACTAAACTTAGGGTAGTCTTTGATGCATCTTACAGATCGAGTAACCAAAATTCATTAAATGATATACTTCTAAAGGGACCAAAACTACAAAAGAGTATTTTTGACATTTTATTAAAATTCAGATGTTTCCCTGTTGCATTCTCAGCTGATATAACAAAAATGTACCGCCAAATCATGATTGCTAGTGAAGACACATCATTCCAACAAATTTTCTGGCGAAAATCACCAAAGGAGCCTCTCCAAATTTATCATCTAGATACCGTTACATATGGTACGGCTTGTGCCCCCTATCTAGCGATTCGTACCCTACAACAACTATGCAGGGACGAAAAAGACCGATTTCCCGAAGCAACCAAACTAGCGCAGGATCATTTTTATGTTGATGATCTGTTAGCTGGTGCTAATTCAGTCGAGTCGGCCAAATCCATAATCAAAGAACTCTTAGACCTTTTGGCTTCGGGTGGTTTCGAGCTCAGAAAATGGTCATGTAGCCATCCTGAAGTCATTGCACAGTTGCCAGATGCTTTAAGGGCTAGCACCTTCACACATTCTTTTCAAGATGATTCTGCTCAAAAAATCCTAGGTCTGTTCTGGGATTTAACTATCGATTCATTCCAAGTCAGAGCAGTTCCATCAGAGACTGTTTCAACTAAAAGACAGTTATTGTCAATAATTGCACGCATCTTTGATCCTTTAGGCATTGTTGCCCCTGCAACTGTACTTTTGAAGATTATTCTACAAGATGTGTGGAAATCAAATGTTGGTTGGGATGATCCCTTACCAGCTGAAATTATTGATCGATGGAATAAGTTCCAAGTCGAAATTCATTATTTCAAGGAGATTAAGGTTTCCCGTTACATTCATGTTGTCAATTCGGTAAAGGTAGAAGTCCATGGCTTTTGTGACGCCTCTTTAAAGGCTTATTCGGCTGTGATCTACATTAGAGTCATTCGCAATTCATCGCACATATTCTTAATGGCATCCTAAACTCGTGTTGCACCCATCAAAGAGGTAACATTACCTCGGTTGGAGCTGTGCGGTGCAGTTCTTCTCGCTGAATTGGTTGACACATTCAAAGAAGCGATAAATTTCCCCATTCATCACATTTATCTATGGTGTGATTCAACAATTGCACTCTGTTGGATTAAAAATCCACCATCTAAAGGAAATCAATTCGTCCAGCATCGTGTAAATAAAATTCATTCTTTAACATCAAAAGATTCATGGCATCACATTTCAGGGAAGTCTAATATTGCTGATTGCGCTAGTCGAGGACTTTATCCAAAACAACTCATGGAACACTCGGAATGGTTGAATGGACCAACATGGCTTATTGACTTTGACCCTGTCTCTTTTGAGGAAGATTCTCCCAAGCAAGAGCTGTCCATACCTTCATCAGACATTCATGTTCATTCAAATGTTGAGAGTGCATCCTTTCTCACCCAAGTTAATTCTTCTCTTGATCTATTAGACAAATTCTCCTCATATCTGAAATTAATTCGAACTGTGGCATGGGTATTTAGATTCTACAATAATTCAAAATCCGAGTCTAAAATTACAGGACCGTTAAACGCTGGTGAATTAAATACATCTCTCAAGACAATCGTCAAATTGGTTCAACATTCTTCCTTTCATCCTGAACTCGAACAACTTAACTCTAATAAAACACTCTCAAAATCCAGAAAACTCATAGCCTTAAATCCTTTTCTGGATCAGGAAGGTATCCTGCGCGTTGGAGGACGTCTGCGTCACCAACAAGAATTGAACTTTGATCAGAAATATCCCATGTTACTTCCCACACATAGTCATTTCACCATTCTTGTTGTTAGACACTACCATCATTCAAATCTTCATGCAGGCCAAGAACTAGTCCTATCACTCATACAACAGAAATTTTGGATTCCGGATGGAAAATCAACCGTTAGAAAAGAACTCCGGAAATGCATTGAATGTTTCAAAGTATCGGCAAAACCAATTTCCCAGATGATGGGTGATCTTCCGAGTGCAAGAATCAATCCTTGCCGCGCATTCGAGAAGGTGGGTTTGGATTTTGCTGGGCCTATTTTAATCAAGTGCCAACACGCTCGAAAATCAAGTACTTTCAAAGCCTACATTTGCCTATTCATCTGTATGAGCACCAAAGCAGTGCACCTGGAGGCAGTCTCTTCTTTATCTTCAGCTGCATTCCTGGCAGCGTTCCGACGATTTGTTGCTCGTCGCGGCTATCCATCTCATGTCTTCAGTGACAATGGCAGCAATTTTGTGGGAGCATCAGCCTATCTAAAATCCCTCTTCAAAATCCCTCATGATCCATTAATTCAAGATTATTCATCCCAACGAAATATATGCTGGCAATTCATTCCTCCATATGCCCCAAATTTCGGAGGTATATGGGAAGCCTCTATCAAGCTTACCAAACGTCATCTGACTAAAACTTGCAAAGCAGCCTTAATGACTTTCGAAGAACTTACCACCCTCCTCTGTCAAATTGAGGCTATTATCAACTCTCGCCCCCTTTACCCACTATCCCCTGATGCCAAAGACTGTAACGTCTTAACCCCTGGCCACTTCCTAATTGGTTGTCCTTTGCTCGAAATTCCTGAATCTCATTCTAATGGTTCTCTTTTAAGTCTTAATTCTAGGTGGTCTCTCCTGCTGCAGCTTAAAGATCGATTCTGGCGGCAGTGGTCCACTTCGTACCTTCATACCCTCCAGTCCCGAACTAAATGGACCACGAAGAACAAACAAGTGTCCATCGGACAACTCGTCCTCGTGAAAGACCCAACTGCTCCTTCCACAGTGTGGAGATGTGGTCGCGTCATCGCCATTCATCCAGGTTCTGATGGGATTTGCCGGGTTGCCACCATCCAAACATTCAAGGGCGCCTCAACACGTGCTGTTTCCCAGCTTGCGATCTTGCCTATTCCAGATAATGAGGTTGACTCGTCGCCCCGGGGAATATGTTCGGAAACGAAGCCTTAAATTGACTTTAAGAAAAAAAAAGAGACTTTAACTTTATACCCGATTGATAGAGGGCGTCTCCGGACGGGGGAAAAGACTTCATTCAATTTATGTGGCGTCTGTTTGGCTATAACATAACTGTATTCTGTTTTTTTTATTCGGGTTGATTCTATTCTATTCTTTTGTTGAGTGTTGTGTGGTGATTGATTCTGAGGCATGTATAGTAAAGTCATAACTCGTAACTAGTCTAAAATTATATTCGAAAGTCATTCTGTACTATCAGTGATGGTATTAAAGTCTATGTCAACTCTTAGTTTCGGAAATCATTTACCGTCACATCCAAAACAAGATTCAACGTTTCAGCGGATTCGGAAGCCATTGTCTGGATTCGCTTTGACTGGAGAGAAAAGGTAGGCAGCCTTTATTTACCTCTTCCGAAAATGCATAAAAATTAATTCATAGTCATCATTCATATACAACGTTTTCTAATCTTGGAGTACACATGAGGGGATAGGAGATGGTGTTCAAATTTAAAAGTTCCAAAGCGTTCGAAATTTAATTTTTGAGGAATAAAATTGTACAAAATAGCTGTATTCTACACGAACGAATTTTCGTATCATTTGCAATTTTCTATCACGTAAAAGCCTATGGAAACTGCAGCAAATGAAGTTTACTCGAAATCTCTAAATAAATACGAAAACAGAATAATTGTTTCCAACGAAGGAAACTTTAGGGTGAGTACGATTTGTTGCCTATCAAACAACCAGTGCAACCAGGATAAAGATAAATAACAAATGAAATCTTTGCTTAGCTAATAAAATTAATGATATTTTTGTTACTATGCAAATACAAATACAAATACAAAAGTGACGACCAGCAACAGGCTCAGGGCCCAGCTAGGTTGGTCCTAGTCAATTTAGCAGTCCCCAATAAAGATCAAGAGCTTTCTTAAAAGTTTTTACCCCACTGCAATTAACAGTCGCTTCCGGTAAACTATTCCAACTGCCTCCAACCCTATTGAAGTAGTAATTTTTCCTAATTTCAAGATTAGCCTGAGATTTGAAAAGCTTAAAACAATGACCTCTGGTTCTACTTTCAGCACACAGCTGTAGTCCATCACCATTTCCCGTTTTAATGAATTTAAACAACTGAATCATGTCCCCTCTGACCCTCCTTTGCTTAAGACTATACATATTGAGCCTTTTAAGCCTAACCACATAATCTGTCTGAAAGACCACTTACCAACCTTGTAGCATTCCTTTGAATCCTTTCCAATAAGGTGATATCCTTTTTTAGGTACGGAGACCAAAACTGAACAGCATACTCCAAATGAGGTCTTACCAAACTTCTGTATAAAGGCAATACAACTTCCTTAGACCCGTTCGAAATAGCCTTATTGATAAACCCAAGCATCCTGTTAGCTTTGTTACTTACTATGCTACACTGCTGACTGGACTTGAAGTCGTGACTAATCAATTCTCCTAGATCAACAACTGTTTCTGCTTCCCTAATGGCGGAACCTTGTAAATAATAGGTTGCATGTTTATTCCCATGACCAAAATGAATCACTTGACATTTCCCAATATTAAAAGACATACCACACTTAATTGCCCACCTAGAAATTTGATTTAAATCCTCTTGAAACTGATTGACTTGTTCCTCCGTGTCCACAATTCCCTTGTTTTTGACATCATCAGCAAAAATATTGATGTTCCCAGAAATACTCTGAGTAATAACATTAATAAAAATAATGAATCATAAAGGCCCTAAAACTGAACCTTGTGGAACACCACTCAAAACATCAATCCACTGAGAATAATTGCCCTTCACTACTACTCTCTGTTTCCTCCCAGTTAGTTAATTTTTAACTTAAATTAAAGTTTTTCCACCAATACCAATATAAGCAAGTTTGCTAAGAAGAGCTTCATGCGGTACTTTATCGAACGCTTTCTGAAAGTCAATGTAAACAACATCTACGCACTTTTTATTATCTAATGCAGTGGTAACCTTGTCATAGAAATGCAACAAATTAGTTGTACAGGACCTACCCTTCCTAAAACCATACTAAAAACTAGTTAACACTTCATTTGCCTACAGGAAATTCACTATTTTGATTTTGATCAGCGTTTCAAAAATTTTACAAAGAACTGAAGTAAGACTCACAGGCGTATAATTTCTTGCCTTAGCTTTAGACCCTTTCTTGAAGAGCGGCGTTATGTTTGCCAGCTTCCAATCCGCTGGCACAGTCCCCGAGTTTTATGAAGATATGAAAATAGTCAAGACAACATCCACTAATTCCGCTGCACATTCTACTAAAATATTTGGATAAACATTATCAGGTCCTGGAGCCTTATTTGCTTTAATCTTTTTAAAATGAAACATCACATCATCCCTAGAAAATACAAAATCCTCAAGCTGTGTATTAGCTTGCGTCTCGCTTATGTCAACTGTTGAGATACAGTCTCTGTTAAATACACTGGAAAAAAAATTATTTAGAATATCAGCAATATCCCCCTCATTTTGAATCAAGTTCCCATTCTCATCCACTAAAGGGCCTACCTGAGTATTACGAGCTTTCCCTGAATTAGCATAAGAAAAAAAAATTCTTAGGATTCCTTTCAATGTTATCTGCAAGCTTTTGCTCCAATTCCCTTTTCTTATTCCGTACCAAATACTTTAAAGTACGTCTGGCTTCACAATACAGAATCCTGACAGCATGGCACCCAGTCTCTTTAAGACGCCGAAAAGTGGCCTGCTTATAACCGAGAGCTTCTTTCACCTCCCTAGAGAACCACATGGGCCAAATTTTCGTGAAATCCCCTTTTTTTCTAAAAGGAACATAATCCATCACTGTTTTCTCCAATTGCCCCTTAAACTCTTCCCACTGAAGATGAGCTTCACTATTCTCCAACACAGAAGAAAAAACCTCTTTCAAACCCTGCCTCAGTGCAACATAATCAACATTCCTGAAGTTAGGTATAAATCTGGAATTTTCACCTTTGTGAGCATCGAAGTTGGTCCAAAACCTAATAGTATTGTGGTCACTTTCTCCAAGATGTTCCCCTATACTCAACCCCTGAATAAAATCTTTCGATATCACAAAAAACTAGATCCAAAATAGTGCCATGCCTAGTGCCCTTGGTAACAACTTGATCCAAAAAACGGTCACCAATCCCTTTCAGAAAATCTTCTTCCCTACCATTGCTAGTGTAAAAATTATTCCAGTCTATGCCCGGGAAATTGAAATCCCCCATTATGATGACCGAGCCCTTACCAGACTTGTCCCTAATAACTCTATACATCCCCTTCGTCTTGATCCTGATTAACATTAGGTGGCCTGTAAACATTCCCCAAATGTAACTTCTTACCCTTTTTGCTCAGCAACTCCACCCAAATCATTTCAATATCCTTAGGCTTATTATTAATGACCAATTCATTGCAAATAAAAGTGTCCTTAATATAGAATAAAACTCCTCCACCTTTCTTACAAAGCCTGTCTTGCCTAAACAAATTATATCCAGCAATGCTCACTAAATCCTCATCATCATCAGTAATCCATGTTTCCGTAATTCCAAAAACTACCCAAACCTCCTCACCTGCGATAACACTTTTTAACTCATCCATCTTATTCCTGATACTGCGAACATTAGTATATAGATTCTTGAGCATGCCCATTTTGCTTGTCTTAAACATTTTGTGAGGCCTCAAATCACTATTATTAATGTTACTATTGCTTAATATTTTACCCTCATTTTTAAAACCTCCAGAACAGAAGTCAACACCATGACACTCTCCCATCCCCCCATCCAAAATTAGTTTTTTGAATCCGTAGCCTCCAAAACCATATCACTAGCCTTAAGGACGCCCCAAGAACTAAGATGCAGACCATCCCTAGCAACCCAATCACGTTGACAGCAACTCCAAACATCAATTTAACCTGATAGAATGCTTTTTGCAAAGTTTCTTAAGGACCAGGTTCATGCTCCTAGCCCGCTGATTTAACCAGCCCCTATGCACCCCATACCTGGAGAGCAAACCAACTACCTGGACATCTGTCGAAAAGCTGGTTACTTTATCCAACAGGCTCTCCCAATCCTCAACGAACTCCTTGTACTGTTACCAACGCCGTTAGTGCCCACCCATACAGTAACCGAATCTCCCTGTTTAAACATTCCCTCTTTTTCTATAACCTTATTAACATCCTTTTACCCTAGCCCCCGGTAAACAGCACCTAGCCACCTTGCGCCTCGTTCTCCCGACTACATTACCTATCCCGGGTACCATAGAATCCCCTAAAATAACCCCCTCTGTTTTTAGGTCTACAGTTCTACCTTTTCCCATATTAGATCCTTCCCCTGCAACCTCACTCTCTCTAACAACCCCTTCACAAGAAGTTCCCTCCTCTTTTGCGGAAGTTTTACCCAAGTTATTTCTAACTGATTGGGCTTCCAATGCTACCATCTTCACCCTTAACTCTAACAATTCAGCACATTTTGTGCAAACATAATTCTGCTCTGTAGCTGTATTAGTATTTCCCTCCAATCTACTAAACATCTCACACCTATCACAGCAAACCCACCAACTCCCATTACCATTTTTTAAATTTTCCCTTTATTAAACATATGACTCCCATACTAACTAAATTTAAAGCAAACAGGCAAAATCATACACAACAAGACAGATTTAAGCTACTACACTGATTAATAACACAAATCACATAGAAAATGCAAATAACTTGAATTTAAACACAAATAACTACAGTAAACAACAAAATTGGCTGCTCCACCCAAAACTTACAAAATACAAACAATCACCACATGATTAGGCTTAACTGAAAAAACTGAATAACACCCCAAAAAAGCAGATAAAATGAGTTTCAGTCTCACAACATTAAAACATACTTTAAATAATAAATTGCAACAAATATACAAATAATTAAACAGAAAATAACCAAAAATATATAAAAGATACTCAATTGGGACAGGAGCAAAAACACCACCATGCAACACTTGGCCCTCTGGTGGCCAAAAGTCTATAAAGCTTTAATATACAGTTGATAGTAGCTAAAAAAGTATGGTGCAGATCATTTAGTCCATTAAAAAAAAATTTTTAAAGTTTTTTAAAAGGCAAGAATTTTGTTGTGTATGTTATGTGACGGTTAAAGTTTTCCTGTTTTTTGTTGTTACAAACATTTACGCTAGTATTCTATGCTTCTTTTCTTAGAAAAACATTTATTTCTTCTATACAAAAGCCATTTTGTCACTTTGAAATATATATAAGTATATTTATTTTTTAGGTTTAGAGTTTTCACATTAAAATAATAATAATAAAAAAAATATAAATAAATAAGAAAGTAAAATGCATGTTGAAATTTATCAGGAATTTTCTCGAGCATACGATCAAAATGGCCACTGCGGACTATTCGTTTAGAGCCTTCATTTACTTAAATAGTTTCTCAGATGAAAAACGAAATCACTCAAATTAGATGTAGAAATATAAATAGTTCAAAATGTACACTAAAATGATTTTTTTCGTTGTTTTGTAATTGTACTTTTAGTGAGATGCATAGTTTATTAGTTTTATATAAAATTAAATGCCAACTTATAATCTTATATATGCTTCATTTTTGCCTTAAGAATATGCTTCATTTTTGCTTCATTTTTGCCCTTATTGAAAATGCATTTTAGAATAGTAAAATTTGCCAAGGTGAACTTCCAGTCTGCAAAATGGTTGCATGAATTATTTTTTAAATGGTCTTCGCGTAGTCTTTTACAATGAACTTCTATTTGTGTATTTAGGAAATCTTTTCTATGTTATAGTTGATCCCGGATTTGGACCCGATGATCCGCGCTGGATTGGAGCATGGTGGGTAGGATTTATTGTGCAAGGAACTCTGCTTTTTATATTTACTGTTCCACTGCTTTTCCTCCCAAAACGACTTCCAGGGAAAAAACAAGAAATTGAAAAAAGTTTAGAAAAACAAAGTTTGAAGTCACATTTATTAGGTAAGCTCTCTAACTTACAAGTTATGTCACATCATCATGTGGGGGTTTTAACTTGCTTATTGGGGAGTGGAAACAAACACTTTTTAGATATCTACTCAGTTATCGTAAAAAAAGCGAGGAATGAAAAAGTTTTGCTATTAATGTTCCATTAGTTTTTAGCCAACTTTCCCGTAAAAGTAAAAAATAAATTGAAAAAAGGTACGAAAAAAGGCTTAATGCATCGTAAAATTATCGTTAAAAAGTAACAAAAGTCAAAAATAAAGAAGTGATTACATAAAGGTTGAAAAATGAAATAGTTAAAAGTAGGGGTTTTAAGATGGGGAAAATGTGTGTTTGTCAGTCCGTCTGCTACCTAACTCAATAAGTTTTGAAGCAATTGTCCCCGATTTAAATTTTTTTTTTCATTCAAAAGATCTCGGCGATTACAACTCATTTCCATATTTTACTTTTTGATTTGAACATTTTTTCGTTAAATTTTGACTAATTCAAATAATCTTAACATAAGCGATGATGGGCAAAAATGAAACAAATTATATAAAAACTGGAAATAAAATCCAAGCTCATATGAAGAATCTTATTAGGAGAAGATCTCGGCATGAAATATTTTTTAATTTGAACAATTTTTGTTCAACTTCAAACCGTTCAAAAAAAAAAAAAAAAAAAAAAAAAAAACATTACACTTACGAAGAAATGACAATCCTATATAAATATTGATCTAATAGACGGATTTGATTGGAACAAACTTTATCGGAAAGCTACGTTATCGGAATTAGCGTAGAACATGTACAGATAGGAAGTTCATCCAGAACTCAACGAGCCTATTTCTCCACGAAACTATTTGATGTGAGTTTTTAAGGATATTTCCGAATAAATGAATAAATAAATAAATGGGG
Organism: Octonoba sinensis; assembly: GCA_038502835.1. NCBI lineage: Eukaryota > Metazoa > Arthropoda > Arachnida > Araneae > Uloboridae > Octonoba > Octonoba sinensis. The sequence goes on along the minus strand of CM076602.1, from coordinate 102,440,405 downwards.
GAATTAAGAATGAATAAATTTAAAAGTAAATAAGTGAGAGAATAAATACATGAATGAGTAAAGGAATGAATGAGAATTAATGAAAGAATAAATAAATGAGTAAATATATACACAATTGAGCAAATGAATGAATGAATGAATGAGTGAATGAATATGTATTAATCGTGGAAAAAAGTATATTTGAAGTAATTAATAACTAAAGCTAAATGAGAAAGAGAGATAGCTAGATTATAAATTGGAAGCTGGGTGTATACGGGAAAGTAGGATCGTATAGTTCTAGACGGAATTTCTCGTTTATCTTTCATTGATGTGACACAAGGGAAAATAAAGGGTTCAATATACAGCGAACTGTGATTTTTATAAAAGGTTAATCAGAGTTCGGTGGCACAATGTTACCTGCACAAAGCCCAAAAATGTAATTAGTTTTTATTTCGCATTAATGTGACACATTACAGAAAAAAAAGGAATAATTGTGCAAAGAAAACAACGCTTATGGAAAAAACAATTAATTAAAATTTTTTTAGAAAAATTAAGTTTTAATTCGCATTTACTAAGAAGGCCGCTAAATGATAAGTTTTCTCAGAAAATCACGGGGTGTTTAATTCCACCCCATGGGGGGCGTTGAAACAAGCTCATTTTAATCACCACTCAGTTATCGTAAAATGTCAAGGAAAAAACAATTTATTAATAGTGTTTTATTTTATTTAGCTTTTTTAACAATTTCAACTGATGTGCCTCTTTCTATTTTATTTTTAAAGCGATCTAGTCTCTTTTGAGGACGACTTATCTTCAGATAATAAATGCGAAAACTTATTTTTTACCTAATTTTTTAAAAGAACATGGCTTAATGTGACAGATTACGAAATTAAGTATTGGAGCAAATGCATATTTCACACTTATTATGTTCTTACGAATAAATATTTTTCTTTTAAATTTAAAAGAAAAAAAAAACTCATTGTTTTGTAATGTTTGTTTTGTAAAATTTTTGAAACTCTGATAAAAATCAAAATAGTGAATTTCCTGGAGGCTAATGGAGTGTTGACTGATTTTCAGTATGGTTTTAGAAAGGGTAGGTCCTATACAACTAATTTGTTGCATTTCTATGACAAGGTTACCATGGCGCTAGATAATAAAAAGTGCGTAGATGTTGTTTACATTGACTTTCAGAAAGCGTTTGATAAAATACCGCATGAAGCTCTTCTTAGCAAACTTGCTTATATTGGTATTGGTGGAAAAACTTTAATTTGGGTTAAAAATTGGCTGACTGGGAGGAAACAAAGAGTAGTAGTGAAGGGCAATTATTCTCAGTGGATTGATGTTTTGAGTGGGGTTCCACAAGGTTCAGTTCTAGGGCCAATATTATTTATTATTTTTATTAATGATATTACTCAGAGTATTTCGGGGAACATCAATATTTTTGCTGATGATGTCAAAATAATGGGAATTGTGGACACGGAGGAACAAGTCAATCAGTTTCAAGAGGATTTGAATCAAATTTCTAGGTGGGCAATTAAGTGGGGTATGTCTTTTAATATTGGGAAATGTCAAGTGCTTCATTTTGGTCATGGGAATAAACATGCAACCTATTATTTACAAGGTTCTGTCATTAGGGAAGCAGAAGCAGTTGTTGATCTAGGAGTATTGATTAGCCATGACTTCAAGTCCAGTCAGCAGTGTAGCATAGTAAGTAACAAAGCTAACAGGATGCTTGGGTTTATCAATAAGGCTATTTCGAACAGGTCTAGGGAAGTTGTATTGCCATTATACAGAAGTTTGGTAAGACCTCATTTGGAGTATGCTGTTCAGTTTTGGTCTCCGTACCTAAAAAAGGATATTACCTTATTGGAAAGGATTCAAAGGAGGGCTACAAGATTGGTAAGTGGTCTTTCAGACTTAGATTATGAGGTTAGGCTTAAAAGGCTCAATATGTATAGTCTTGAGCAAAGGAGAGTCAGAGGGGACATGATTCAGTTGTTTAAATTCATTAAAACGGGAAATGTTGATGGACTACAGCTACGTGCTGAAAGTAGAACCAGAGGTCATTGTTTTAAACTTTTCAAATCTCAGGCTAATCTTGAAATTAGGAAAAACTACTACTTCAATAGGGTTGCGGGCAGTTGGAATAGTTTACCGGAAGCGACTGTTAATTGCAGTGGGGTAAAAACTTTTAAGAAAGCTCTTGATGTTCATTGGGGACTGCTAAATTAACTAGGACCAGCCTAGCTGGGCCCTGAGCCTGTTGCTGGTCGTCACTTTTGTATTTGTATTTGTATTTGTATTTTGTTGTTAAAAACGCTTTTTTCTCATCATAAACTAAGTTCATGCATGTTAGCTTAGTTAATGTTTAAATAATTTCATTTTTTTAGACTTCTAATGCATACGCGGATACATCTATGTTATTTCTAATTTCAGTGGAAACGAGCCTTCAAAACATTAATTTTTCTAATCTTAGATTCAAAAACGTACATCAAAATATTGAAAAACACATCTAGTTAAGCATATTTCATGTTATAAAAAATATCCTTAATAAGAAGTGTATCTGCTAACACATAACAAACTATAGTGCTATTAAATTTTTTAAAGTCATTCCTGTGCTACAAACTTTACATTCTGTTGAAACAGTTTTGCTGGTAAAATGAAAACTGTAAAACATCCCAATCCTCAATGGGTGCGAAGAATTTATAACACCAGGCTGGCATTCAGTTTAATAATTTTTAGTATTTAGTGAAAATAACTTTTGTTTTTATGATTTGCAGGATTCTTATCTGCGCTAAAACGCCTGGGAACCAATTATCTTTGTATTTTCCTCTGCTTGAATATAATGATTAACGTCCATGGAGGTATAGGACATTTTATGATGCTTCCAAGATACATGGAGCAGCAGTTTAGGCTGTCGGCTGCTAATGTAAGCTTATATTCTGGTAAGATCATTTTTTCCTCTTCGCAGTGTGCATGTTTTATTTTCCGATTCCCTTTGTAAGATTAAAATTCAGCCAGAACTGAAAGAGCTTACTTTCTCGTATGACAACATCAATTTTTATAACAAAAGCTATTTCTCTTATATTTTAAGTTTATAATAAGTAATTTTTACTGTGCATATACGCTAAGACACACACAAAAAAAAAGGTTAAAAATTACTTGTTATTTGCTGAAATATGAAATTAATAGATTCAGATGAAAAATTTGATATTTTTCAAGAAGTTTTATTTTTACATAAATGGTGCAAAAATCTTGTCTTCTAAAAATTGGTCGAACTGAAAAATTTATATACTATATATATAGAATACTTTAGAGTTTAAGCCAACTAAAAAAAATAAATAAAGATCATGATAGAAAATAGACGCTGATAAACGTGAAATTGAATCGTTTAATTCTGAGGAAATTCTTGTTACCTCTATTCTTATTTTTGATAAATTTTAACCAAAAATAAATAAATAAAATCTTAAACGTGCATGGAACACTTTCCAATTTAGGTCCTCCAGCACTTATGGCAGTGATATTTTCTCAAATGGCTGGTGGTGTATTCATCTGGAAGTTCAAACCTAAGGTGAAGACACTTCTTATTGGAATAATAACCTTGGAATTCGTCTCTTGTGCAGGTTGCCTTCTACTCATGATACCCCGCTGTGAAAGAATTGACTTGTCGCATAACGGATATGACTCTGATGGGTAACAAGCAAATCTTTAAATTTCTTGTAGCAAACTTTTGTTTAAACCAATCTTAACTTAAAGGCATTATTTAATTGGCTATGTTTAAAAAAATAATTCTATAGGAAACTATGTACGATAACTACTTTTCTGGTTCTAGGGCCATGGTTCAGCAACACAGTTTGTTTTTGAAACATCTAGAGAGAATTAGAGAAAATTCCAGTCAGAATCACATACACACATTTAGGATGGACTACGGAAGAAAATAACCAAATAACGAACCGCTTTCCGGATCCGGACCTTAACCATAATAAATTAAACATGCGTCATAAATTAAAATTATGCATACATCACTTATACTTTATACTTTAAATTCAAATGACCACCGTTTGCCAGGAAGAAGATTCCTATGTTTTAAAACGGCAATTAATGTCATGGGCTAATAACAGACAACGTCTAGTAACAGTCATATTCTAACCCTACTTCTACATTACACCAAATGCAGATACTCCAGTATTGGTATGGATAGAGGTCCATGTCAGTCCATAGGAAATAAGGCCATTTTCTCTAGATCTATTATTATTATTACTCAAGAAATATTTTGTGTAACAGCGTACCTCGGTGAGTCTAAAAACATGTCCCGTAACGGGCCAAATTATTACCAAATGCATGAATGTGTGTAACTGTTCATAAATGCAATTATCATTATCTAATCCATTTTAGAAAAATATTCTTCGAATCTACATTACCTACGGTACATTTTAAAGCAAGTTTTACAAAAACACTCGCAGTGGTTACTTCTAGAAAAAATATTGAATATGTTTGTGACAACTAGTCCCGGTCTCCCCTACTATTCTCTCTAGAGTGCTTCGAATGTTATATTTTTCCCCAGATGTTTAAATTAATCCTTTAACACTTTGAAAAATTTAATATATTATCGTTATTGATTTTATGATTTATTTACTCACGAATTCCAGACTGGTTTTAGAAAATGAATGTAACGGGAACTGCAACTGTTCTCTCAAGTCATACACTCCAGTTTGTGGATCGGATGGTGTGACAACTTATTTTTCACCCTGTTTTGCCGGATGTAAATACGCTTTGACGAATACAATAAACAGGTGAAGAATGCTTCTTGTAAACTGAAATGTAATATTATCCATTGCTTAAACTTCGATATGCTTCGAGACAAAAAATCGTATGCGTATAAAAGACATTTTGAATTATTTGATAAACAATTTTTATAAAGTTTTTCTTTCGTCGTTGAAAGTGCTAAAAATAACAAAAACATTTCTTCTAAACAATGACAAAATCAACGTTAATAAAACGAAAATTTGCAAAAATAAAAAAAAACATTGCAAATTAGTGTTGTAACAGGGTTAATCTCGTTCATTATCGTTTCCGCGCAAAAATAAATGTTGTGCCTTTATTTCTTTTTTGTGTTTGTTCTCGTACTGGTAAGGAAACGAAAATAAATTTGAATTTTTTAAATTTCATACGGTAACCAGCTATACGGTTTCCCCATCCGCCCTATTTATCAAGCTTCATGAAAAGTGATTCACTTTGCACAGATAAGCTCCCTATCAGACATCTTATGTTTACTGAAGGCTGGAACAAAGTACAGGAGAAACCAACTGAAAAAAAAAGCCTTATCATCAACTTTCAGATTACAAGACAAAGAAAATTATTTGAATTAGGCTTAAAAGAGAAGTTTCAATATTATGTCTTTAGAAATGAAACTAAAATAATAACAATAATAACACTAAAAAAGTACTAATCTATTCTACCATGCTAAGAAACTAGCTACCCTCTACCAGCCTGTTTTTTCAACCATGCAAAGAATTATGCAAAACAAAAAGGAATAAATAACATTTTGGTTTTGTTCGCCTTATTTCTGTGTGCATTATGTAATGATTTAGTTACTAAGCAATTTAGAGCTCGTATTTTTTTTTCAGCATTATGGTGATGAAACGTTTTCTACCACTTAAGTTCTCAGGCCAATTCTGATTTTCTTTCAATTTCATCTATAACTATTTAGACACTCCGATCATCTTATAGTAATGTACCATTTTTAGCCTACTTTCCCGTAAAAGTGAAAAATATAATAATAAAGTATGAAAGAAGGCTTAATGTGTCACAAAAATACCCTTAAAAATAAACAAAGGTAAAGAAAAGTGAAGTAATTGAATAAAAATTGAAAAATAAAAAAATTGAATTTAAGGTTTTGAGATATGGAAAATGTGTGTCTGTCGGTCTGTCAGTACGCCCTAATAAGTTTTGAACGAATTTTCTGATTTGAAAAATTCTTTTTTCATTCAAAAGATCTTTGCGGTGCCATATAGCTTCCATATTCTAATTTTTGATTTGAACATGTTTTCCTTCAATTTTGAACAATTCAAAATTTTAACATTAGCGCCTATGGGCAAAAATGAAGCAAATTATGGTAACTCTGGGCAAAAGATACAAGTTGCTATGATCAAGCTTAGCGGAAGAAGCTCTCGGTGAGAAATATTGATTTGAACAATTTCGAGTTAAAAAAAAACTAATATTAGCGCATGCGGGGAAATTTTAATCCCATCTAAATCGTGATGTAACCGACGGATTTGCTTGAAGCAAACTTTGTCGGAAAGATGTTACGATGTAGAACATGTACAGATACGAAGTTACACCAGAACTGTGGAAGCCTATTTTCCTACGAAATGTTTTGATCGGGATATTTAAGGACATTTCTTAATGAATAAATGAATGAATGAATAAATGAGTGAATAAATGATAAAATAAGTAAATGATTGAATGAATAAAAAATTAATAAATAAGTGAATACATACATGAATGAGTAAATGAAAGACAGAATAAATGAAAGACTGAATAAATGAAAGAATGAATGAGTGAGTGAATGAATATGCATTATCTGTTGAAAAAGGTATATTTGAAGTAATTGCTAAATGAGAAAGAAAGAGAAAGATATAGCTAGATTATAAATTTGAATTTGGTGTATTCGGGAAAGTAGGCTTGTATAGTTCTAGACGGAACTTAAATAATGATATCCCACGAGAATCGTACATTTCTCCGGGATAAAAAGTAGCCAATGTGCTATTCTAGACTATAATCTATCTCTGTGCCGAATTTCATCTAGATCCTTCAGTCGTTCTGGCGTGATTGAGTAACAAACATATATCGAAACTTTGGCATTCATAATAGTAGTAATATTTAAAATACGATGATTAAGTTCTAATTTAATAACGGGAATGGAAACCTTCTAACATTAACTATTTTTGAATAGTTCTGCATTATTATTTTTTCTCTTTTTGGATATGTTTTGTTAAATGTAATTTTGAAATGCATTTTAAACTGATCTATGGAATTCAAACGTATTTCTTAAAATTGTTGAAGCAAAAAAGAACAATGTTAAAAGATTGATTGCAACAAAAGGACAGCTGAAGGTCTCTCTTACGAGACATCCTGTCGTTTCTTTTCTTGACTCCATATAATGACAGTATTATGAGACTGCTGTTTTCTTATTGCCTTAAGTGTAAGTCAAGAAACATGTAATTTCTTAAGCGTAATTTCATGGTCATTCCGCCGTATGAAAAGAATAGAAATAGGTTAAAAAACAAGGAAGTTTATGTGTCTTCGAGACACCAGTATAACGTGAAAAACCGCACCTTCATCACCACAAGTAATAAATTGCATGATATTGTAATTGGAGGATGTAATTACAAGAGCAATGAAAAAAGTGCGCTTGAAAAACTCTTCAAAGTAAAAAGTGAGCCGAAAGTGCAATTCTAAAGTGCTATTATAAATATTTTAAATAACTCAAAAAAAAACGTTCAAAGATAAAATGGTTTTTAAGAATGATAAACAAAAGAGGCAATGCAGTAATGATTAAAGATAGAACACCAACAAAATGAGGTATATTTATTTAAATGTTTGGACGTTCATACATTATGAAGCCTTCCCACATTGTAGCCTAAGCCTTCCTACAATGTAGCATAAGTCTTCATTCATTTTAGCATAAGAATAATTCATAACTGCACTGTAATATTTTTGGTGTTGCTAAACACCATTTTTGGTGTTCAGTTGGTGTAAAGTTGAAAATTATTCATTTTTAGATGTAGTACGTTAAGTTTTGTAAGTGCTCCGCTAAAAAAGTACAGACAGCAGAATGTGTGTTTAGCATATGATGTTCATTAACTCCTCTACGCATCAAAAATTCATTACGATTGCTCATTTATCTTATTTTCATGGAAATGAGCAATCGCAAAGAAATTGCGATACGTAACGGAGTTAACAAATTTCATGTGCTAAGAAACGTTATACTGTCTGTATTTTTTATATAGAATAAAAAAAATTAAAGTATACCAAAAACGAATAATTTTCAACTTTACACCAACTGAACTCCAAAAATCGTGTTCAGTAACACGAAAAATGGTGGTCAACTAAACGCAAAATTTTTAGTGTGGCTTAAATATTATTATCGAATAATTCAGCTTGTCAGAATTTGATTCAAACTATTTTTATTTTGGAGCATAAATGCATAGTCGATTACTGAATTACTAAATGTTTTTCGCGTATTTTTTTAATGCCTTCTCACTTTATAGACTATTGAGATACACTTTTCACACTTTTATCCTGATGCTACTACTTATTTGCTGCAAACAAAATGGACGCTAAATTCTTTGCCAAGTACAATTGCATTGCTTTTCACACAGGTGTATACAAACTGTACCTGTGCTGTTGACCTTACTGATCAAAGTAAGAGTTTTGTGACGGAAGGATACTGTTTTGAAGAGGGATGCTGGTCTCAAGCTCTTATATATATAATTTTAATGGTTATCTTTCAAATACTGACGAATTTCTTAAAAGTCGCATATACAATGATATTGTTGAGGTAAGTGAGACATTTATGATTTAAACTTCCACCGAAATTCGACAAATGTTGCAAATATTAACGTTATTTTCAAATTAGATCATTGTCATTACAAAAAAGTCACTTTTTCACAATTTTCCCACTAAAAAATTGGAAATTAACCATTATGTTCTGAATAGTATGTTCAAAGAGTATTCGAATTAAATACACTTTGCTGTAAAATACTGCTTGAATAAAGTACTGTTCTGAATAGTGTACGCAGGAGATGCTAACGATTAATTACACCATTTCTTTGTGTGAACTAGTATATTTTATAATATCTAATTTGCGGTACATATTTTTCATATGGAAAAAAAGATGTTTTTTTCTGATACATATAATCAAAAAGGATATAAAAGCATTATTTGCTTGATATTGTAAAAGTACTATAATGGAAAAATTTTCTAAACAAGCTTAGAACAATTTTGGAAAGGTTAAATAGTAAAAAAATATCGTTTAAAGCATTCTTACAAGAAATTAATGATCAACCTATTTTGCTTAAAAAAAGGAGTAATCAAAATAATATTTTATTAAGAGTCTCTCAAATATGAGTTATTGCCTTTTACTTCTTATTTTGGACATGATAATTATAATAATATAATTTTTTTAAAACTCATACGAACAATAAAAATTACGAATACGAATCGCGTGAACTTAAAGAAATGATTTTTTTACATAAGAAAAAAATCAATTACTTGAGGAGTAAAAGAAATATTTACCACGAAGAAGTTTTGTGCAACATAACTTTTATTTTATTTGTTCACTAGCGGTACCCGCAACGTCGTTGCCCGTGCAAAGAGTTAAAATTGCGTCTCCTACGGCGCAACTTGTTTTCTGTTAAAAGCAAGTTGCTGAGAGCGATCTTTTAAGTCACTTCTGAGCCGATATAAAACTTATTTCAGCCTATGTCTTTTTGCACAAATGTATATCTACCTTGACTTAGGTATAAAATTATTTCAATGTATCACTAATAACCTATATTTATATCATATGACGTATTTATCTTTATCACATCATCAAATGGTTGTGAAATTTTACCACCAACTAAAGCGATCTACCTGGCACAGGGTCAAGAAGAATCCATTCATGTTCAAGGGAGGAACTGCAGGTACAAGGGTTGTGCCATTTTTGTTCTCGTCCTAGGTAGTTTACAATACTTGATTTCTTCTGAACTGATGCTATATGCCAGTTTATCACTTCCGTTCCTTTCAACGAACAGAGAAGCAAACATTCCGATTCGCGTACTAAATAAAAGCACCTGCAAAACGAACTTCCCTAAAACCCGAATGGATTCGTTTTTTTCTGCCATTCGCAGAAGCGTCCAAATGTCAAAATTCCATGGTCGAACTGAATGCGCATAACTTTTTACTCGGAGAGATAGCAGCATTCTTTCTGCTTTAGAAATTAAAAATATAAATGTTGTTTCATAACTGTTTATTGAAATCAATAAAAAAAGTAAATTGTGATACAAAAATTTGAAAATAAGTGAATTAGTAGCTTTATACATTTTAAAATGAAATCAGAGAAATTAATTTGTATAATTTGAAATATGAAATTTTAGCTGCTACAATATAAGGTAAGTTAAATGGGGAATTTATAAACTGATTGAGCTTCAGACATAGCGATCAGTAAAGAATAAAGATCATCTGAAAAACCTGACAGTTACTGATCATCCTTAGCCTATTCAAGAAAAGCAAAAGCAGCAGCGAAGAGATGCTGGCCGATGTATAAAGAGGCTATGTGATGAAATAAAAATTAAAAAAAAAAAGAGTGGAGGCTTTATGTGATGTATGTTGATAATTAAAATTGGGAATAACTTTGATGTGAAGTAAAAACCCCTATCTCCTTTTTTTATATAATGCCCTCTAAGTATTTCTACAGAACATACAGTACAGTTTGGTTGTACTTTTGTACACATGGCATTGCCCTTACTGAAAAGTTAAATAAAGTTGCCTGTAGCAATCTTTCAGCAGAATTTTAAATTAATGATTATTACTTATAGCGAATAACTATTGCATAATTAAGTAAATTTAACTAATACATTAACATAAATTTCTCAGTACAATCAAAGACCCCGCTTAATCGAACAATAATGAAGTAATCAATCGTTCAAGTAGGGTTGACATTTTCAAAAATAAAATTAGATTAATCAACCCTTCCAGTAAACATTATTTGCTACCGATGTTATAGTTTTGGCAATAAAGCTTTTTTATGGATTGAAGCACAGTGGACTAATAGACATTTCTTTGGCTGTTGGCCTACTTAGTAAGGTAGCGGATAATTTATTTATTTATTTATCTATACCTCATCAATCACCACCGTACCTACCCTGACGAGGGTTTAACCGGATGTGGTGATTGAGAGGAAAGAACAGAAAAATAACAGAAAAGAAAGACCCTACGAGCGACTTACTACCCACTGGGTGTCACAGAGCATGTGATGTTACCTATACAAATTTTGAAAAATAGAAAATAGAGTACAAACTTTAATAAAAAAAAAAAAAAAAAAAAAAAAAAAAAAAAAAACATTGTAAATAACAAACAGCAATAATAATAAAAAATAACATAAATATGCTGAACAAGGAAAATAAGAAAGATTTGAGAGCTGCCAATAAAAGTCCTATTGAACTGGATGTTTTTTTTTATCGTTTTCATTTCTACTTTTAACTGAGCAAAGTGTTTCCTTGCAAAAATATTCAGGGAGGTTCTTTACTGCTAGGCCCACCTTTGCCGTCAACAAATACATATAATAGCTCCCATGAAGGTTGGAAATCGTGCCCCTGCGCAGAAAGTGGTTTTCGATATTGAAGTAGCTAAAACCGCATTTTTAGGTTATCTTATGTACTCAACAACTTTTTCGACACTGAAGTGGCGAAAAGCATTATCTTCAGTTATGTAATAGGAAGAAAAACAGTGAGAGCTCTTCCATGGAAGTTTTTAGAAATTGAAATTCGAAAAACTCAATTTTACGCAAATCCTAAGATTAACAAGTGAAAATTTTTCTGAAAGCCGATTTTATTATTTTTTTTATTAATTTTCGGAATAGGTGTTCGAAATTTTTTGGAAATGTCGCAGAGTTTCGGATCAGAATCACCCATGGTTAGGGAGTTCCTCCTGGACATTAGTCGAATTCGATGTCCTAAATGCCTATACATAGGCTGTTGTTATACATTAAGTAGAAGGTGGACTGCAAGTCTCTTCTGGTAATTTTACCAAATTGAAATTCTAAAAACATACTTATTTAAGCTATGTTTATTAGTGACGTTCGGGAAGGGGAATTGTTCAGAAACTCCCAGAAGCGTTTTGCCATTGAAATTTGAAAAATACTTTTTTAGTCTATTTCTAGGAGACAGGAGAATGACCAAAGGCTCACCACCAGAAATTTTGCGGAAAGAAATTCTTAAGAAGTAATTTTACGCTAGCTTTTCGGACGTAAAAAGAGAGGACAGTTCGGTCCTTTCCGAAAAAAAAAAAAAAAAATCGAAGTTTTCAAAATACAATTTTAGGCTATTTTTAGCAACATTTTGGGATTCAGCGGCTCTCTACGCAGCATTTTTAAATTTGCGAAAAAGAAGAGGTGTTCAGGTTCCATTCTAAAATCGTTTTTGTAACTAATGTCAGATTTACACCGCTTTTGGTGACATTAAGGGAAGGAAAGCAGGTTTGAGAGGTTCCCCCCCCCCCAAAAAAAAAAAAAAAATGTTTGGAAATCAAAGTCCTTAAAAACACTTTTAAACTAGGTCTAGAGGCATGAAGAGAAAAGCGAGGAGCCTTCGGCTTTTCTCGAAAACGTTTTGACATAAAGTTCCATAAAATACCAGAAGTCTTTTTTTTTTTTTCTGGAAAAAGTTATTGTATTGAAAGTTTTTAAAATAGTACAAAATATTTTGCTTGTCTGAAGATAGAAAGAAGATATTAATTGCCAGAGAAATCTTAATATTACCAAATTAAAATTTTTTCTGAAAACCGTTTTTTTTTTTTAAATTTCGGAGAAGTTGTTCGAAATTTTTTGGAAATGTCGGAGAATTTCGATTCAGAATCACACACGCAGTAAACATTATTTGCTATTGATGTAAACTTTTGGTAATTGCAAATTTTAATGGATTGCAGCAGATTCGAAAAACGATATTTCGTGTATGTTGACCCTACTTAGTAGGGTAATGGATAAATATAACCATGTAACCCTGCTTATAACAATAAAACTTTCTTCGGACATTGGTATAGTTTTCAGCGTAATAGAATAACTTGCTTGTGTAATGTAAGAAGGATATGTTTCATGTTAGGCACCGTTAAAAAATAAATTTCCTTAAAACAAACGATCAAATCTGAAAGGACTTTCCAAAATGGGTAAATTTCTCATCGAGTGCAGTGGAAGATTGTGATTTTCGTTACACGCAGGGCCGGCGCAAATCCCTCGACTCGTGGCTCAAACCATGTTCCCATTCAACAGCGGAATTTTTAAAATTATCTTCACTGCAATTCTACAAATAACTCATGTGAAGTAAAGACAATACTGGTATTAATATTTTAATTGTTGAATTTAAATAATATTAGGGCGAATTTCAAGAAACGGCTTCGTCTTCTAAAGCGTCAGGCTATAATAGAATTTTCTGCCAATTTTTGTAATCGTGCGCTGCGTACATTTTGCTGTAGAGCGTAGCCACAACATCAAAAGTTCATTTTTTATGTGCAGATTAGTTAGTTTAACAGTATTTTATTTGTTTATTAAAATTCATTGTTAATTACAATGACATAAATTTTTGAATTATTCGTCAGGTCCATTTCTCCAGAGGATAAAAGTGTTTGCTTGGGCATGTTTGAAATGCTACTTTGCCTATTTGGTAAATATAGGTTGATTAAGCATTTTCAACACCATCTTTACCTTGTTCACTAGGTCCCTAGGGTTTGAAGCATTTATTTTTAATTACTGTAGAAAAATGATCTAGCTACGTGGTTGTTGATGCATTATTCTTGCTTGATTTCACATATGCCTTCATTTGGTCTAATTTCAATTTTGTTTATTATATACAACAATTCATCTATTTGTATTTTGCTTATCCATAAATTTTTTGATAGATGTACCTATATAACTACACATTTATTATTGCTCAATCTATAAAAATATAGCTGAATTTAATATTTATACATAGCTTTGCTTACACATGCAGCTTATTTGTTTATTTATCGGTTGATATGTTTATTTAGCTGATTATCCTCCGGCTTCCTTCGGGGAAAAAATAAAAAATAAAATAACTTAAATAATATTGAGGGAAAAGAGCAGGATTCTTTACAGATAAAATGCTTTTTTATCTATTTGTGTATCATTATTATCTATTATTATATCATTTTTATCTATTTGCGTCTATTATCTAGCATCGATATGTCTGAAATTTATCTATACTTCTTTATCAGAGTCAACTATCTGCATTTCTGAAATTAACTACTAATCTACATCCAGTGGTGTAGTCCTGAAAAAAATGTTGGGGGGACGCTCATACATACGAAGATAAGCAATTGAAATAAAAAAGTGGGGGACGCTTATGTTAAAATGTAAAACGTGTGGGGGGACGCTTGTATTAAAATAAAAAGGTAGGGGGACGCCGTCCCCCTGCGTCCCCCCTCCACTACACCACTGTCTACATCTACCATAACTTACCTACCCATCTTATGCACTTACACAATTCAAATTTATCTCACTTCCTATACATTGGAAGAGTCTTCCTTTTTAGTCTACTATCCCGAAAAAGTAAAAAAAAACATCAAAGAAGGCTCAATGTTTCGTAACTGTTCGTTTTTGATAAATCTATTTACTTGATTGATAATAACGTTTGTAAGTTTTTTAAAATTTATTTTGCTGTACCAATGCGGCATATGTATAGTGCAGAAATTAAAATCTTTTCTTTTATCGTATAGATCCAGATGTAATTTATTATCAATTATATAATTATATTTATGCAGATGTCCAGCAGATGGATTAATATATGTATATATATACACACACACACACACAGTCACACACACATATATATATATATATATATATGTATAAGCAATGATTTTATACATGACTATTTTATGACTTTAACATTTTAAATGTGTAAAGAATACAATTTTAAACAAATGTGATCCTTTTGTTTCAGGTTTTATTCCACAACCTGTTATATCGGGAGCTATGATGGACTCAGCCTGTTTAGTATGGGAAAAAAAGTTGTGGCAGTACAGGAAATTGCTGGTTTTACGATGTAGATAAATTTAACTATTTAATGCATGGCTTATCAGCATTTTTTCAGATTGTAGCAGTGATATGGTTCGTTGGTATTTACGTCTACCAACATCAAATTCGTGATCTTTATGAAGATGAGGAATACGAGCCAGATGACAGGGTAAAGAGCTCTAATGGAAAAAATGCTGCTGATGTACACCTAACAGAACTGTAGTACTAATGCCAAATTTGATTCATCAGAAGTGTAAGGACGTTCTGTGATCTTAATATCATTAGAACTACGAAGTCAAAAATATATGCAAACAAAATTGTTATTGACAAGTGCATGACTACTTTGACTGACGAGAGTTAAAAGTAACTGCTACTGAAAACTACCAAAAATCAAACTCTTTCAATTATCAATTCAGTTTGATGGAAGTGTGCTTCGGAAGTTACATTAGTGCAACTGATATTTTAAAAAGTAGAAATAAAAGACATTTAAAAGTAGAAATATGTTGCGCTTTGTGCATTTATCATAATCATCAGTGAGGAACTATTGTAACTTAAAAGAACTTAGATGAAAATGCAACGATTTATTTAGCAGTGATTTAGTAATAACAAAATTATGTATAGGTTTCAGAAATGTAATTTCTACTGTGAGAACATCATGACGACGTTTTGAAGTAATAATAATAATAATAATAATAATAATAACAATAATAATAATAATAATACAACAGGGAAGATGGGTTAAAAGTGTAAAATAATGTGAAATAAAAAGGGGTATGCTACAGACCAAGGCTACCTAAAAATCAACTCTAGGGAATGTTTATGTTATGTTTAAAGTATTAAAGTATGACAGTGCAGAAGTAACTCTTATGAAGTTTGTGTTATGTTTGAAGTTGTAGTTGCGTATAATGTTGTTCTCTTGTTTCACGATTTTATTGCATTTATTATATGTGCTTTTTATAAACAAAATTACAACTCTACAATTTTTCGATCGATTGTTCAATCGATAAATTTCAAGATTTTTGCTCTCATAAAATGTTAGAATCTTTGACACTGCCGTATTGCTACAATGAAGCAATTGTTTTGTATAAAAGGCATGTAGATTTACGTTTACAGAAAAAGACTATGTCCGTTTTTAAAACAAGAGGACGCTAATTTTGAGACGAAAATCTAGTGTCAAGCTTTTCTGATGTACCTAGTGTCCAGTTTTTCGGACTTTTTTGCATTTTTATTGCTCAATGCGACGATAGGTACTCTCAATTCCTTTTAAAAATACTTTTATTATTTTGTTTTTATTGCACATTTGTTATATTTAAAAATTTTAATTTCAATCTATGTTACCTTGCGTATTTAACTTTTTTTTGTTTGTGTGTATGCTGAAGTAGCGTGTGAAATGTTCACTCAAAATCTTGTTTGAAGGAATTTACTGAAATATAGCGTTTGATAAAGTAAATAAAGTTAACATTGTGTGTTGCTTTTTGAAATAGAAGTTTATCTTTTCTATGAGTAAGGATTTTGAACATTGCAAATGAATACTTGATCTACTTTGGGATGCCATCATATCCCAAACGCTATAACACACGTGTTCGAGACAGTAGTTATCTTAAAGTTGAAACACGATGACTAATATCTCAAATCACGTCCGTTGTGCGGAAACGTAAGATCACTTAGTTCTGGGAAAACGTTTTCTTCAGTTTCAATAGAAAGTAAAGGATTCAACGAAAGTTTTTCATCCAGCAATTAGAGTAACAATTTTAATAAGTATAGTTTTATAATAATGAATTACATATATAATAAAAAAAACTGTAATAAAAAATAATTTCACGTTAAGAAAGCCCAAATAAGCTTTAAAATGTAGACGTATGTTTCGGGATTGCTTGGAATCCTTTTTTCAATACGGCAGGGAGCTTTTATCATATAACTTTATAAAACATATCTTTAGTTCGAAAGGCATTTATACTTTAATTTCAGCGTTATAAATTTTGAATTTTGCTTTAATATAATTAAACTTATATTTTACAACTTTTATTAGAATATATGTGTAAAAAAGTACTACTGAAGCTTGAAAGCGCTTTATTTGTGAGAACATAAGTTTAAGCTTTTTTTTTTTTTGCTTTGCAGTAAAATCTCGCAGATTTAAAACACCTGTAATTATCTCATTGGGAAGAGATCGACAAATAAAGCACATTATATTCTATTTGCAGTAGGATTGAACAAAAAAATGAAAATGTTTTTCACCAAATCTTTATAGGGAGGAAAAGTTGACGACTCAAATTTGAGGAGTGACTGACTCTTCTTTTCGGTACCTCAACCCACTCAAAAATTTCGTAGAGTACAATTGAAACGATTGACCTCTTTTGAGCAAGGCACAATCCATGATCAGTGAATTTTTTGTTATTAATTGCTACTTCCATGTGTTTTGAGAGAGTTTTCATTCCCTTGTGATATGACGTAGCGTGCCCAACTGTGATTTTCTGAATAGAAAATAGACACGAGCGAGGGGTTGCGAGGCAAAGTTGTCTCTTGAACACTTTGAGAAGACCAGTAGCATTCACGTAGCATGGTGTTTTGTTTGACCAAAAAAAAAAAAAAAGAAAGAAAAACTTTTTTTCCCGCTTGGTGCAAATCACATTTGTCTAAATTTATTCGTTTTCGAGTTCGCAATATTTAAAGTTTCCTTGGCTTTTGAATCAGCGTGCACAATTAGCAGAAAGTCGCAAGTTATTAAAAAAAAAAAGAAAAAAAAAAAACAAACTGAACTGCTACTATGTAGAAAAATGGAATCTCTTTATGAATTACATATTATGCTCCGACGTTATTTTCAATTCTTAATTCCATAAACATTTACATAATTGACCTTGCTGCAATCTGTATAATAGGGTGGTTCGAAAAAAAACTTTTTTTTTTCAGATAGCTATAGTGCACAAAGGATTCCCATTGGTATAGACGTGAAAAAAAAAAACTAATGATTTTTTTTATTGATTTACTTTCCGGTCGCGCATGCCATCGAAATTAGAAAAAAAATGAAAAATTTTTAATTTTTCATAATTTTTTTAACTACGCTAGATGGTTTTAATTGCGTTCCTGTACCTTGAGTTCACTACTACAAGTATATAAAATCAATATATATGCTCTTATTATACATTTGTTTCGTATCTTTTCGTCGCGCAACATAGTACAAAATGAGTAAAATTAGTAGTTTTTTGCAAAATTTCAAAGTTTGACTGTTTATTACATTTTAATCATACGGCTTTTCGACATGCTATAGTTCAATTCTATTAGAATAACACAATAAAAATCCAAGCATATAAGATAAACTTTGATATTCAAAGGGAATTCGGTAACGCAGTATCGTCAAAAACAGCAGAATGGCCTACCTGGACAGAGAAGAGAGGCGTACGTGACGAATGCCAGTGATGCGCTCGTAGCCGGTAACAGGCATTATCGTTGTCTAACTATTCTCTTGTTTGACAATGTTTCCTTTCAGATAATTTATAAGTTTTCTAAAAGTAAATATTTGGTAATTTTTTTGCTTTAATATTCATTTGTTGGTGCAGCTCTTCCGTCATTTTGCTTACAAAACGACCGAGAACTCACCACGAAGAGGTGGCGGCACTTCGAATTCCACATACCCCCAACCCAACCAATCATCCAATGTCGGGTGTGTTATTTACAATATGTGCATATATGTTGATATACAATATGTCGATATACATCGAATTTCGGATTTCTGCAAAAAGATTGGCATTGCTGAGCGTGACAGTAATGTGGTTCTAATATAGCAGCGGTGACACACACATACTTTACTTGATGCTTCGGTTACTAGCTTAAGGGGGGGAATACGTCTCAAAAATGAAAAAAAATCTTCATAAATCGATTCTACAACTATTCAATAATATACCCTAAAAATTTCAAAGCAAAATTCCAAGTCGTTTATAGGTTATAAGCATTTGAGCGAGCGCCTCTTTTGAAGCGATTGAGCACGTAGTCTCTCATTCATGAATGACCTGAAGTACAGAATAACGTTAGCAGATATAATTTTATTTCTTTCAACGATTGAGACCTCGGATAGAAATTTCTATAAGTATTAGTATATAAAAGTATTTAAAAAAAATAGATTCATTTCTGCCTTAAATTTACCTTCACAACCACTCTTTTTTTCAAACGCGTTTTTCTCGAAACTACTTTTTTCGAATTTGCGCACACTCTCGCTCGCAGAGTTTTTGATCAATCCGTATCAAATTTAATACACATTTTCTTTATATATATACGCTCTAGTTTATATAGAATCACAAGCCTATCTTTATTTTTGCCTTTTTTATTGTAAAAAATAGAAAAAAAAACGGTTAAAAATCGTACTTAATTTTTCCATTCTAAAAAAAAGTAGAAATTTTCAATTTTTTGTGATGATTTTAGTTCAACTATAAAAGACAATTATAAACAAAGTAAATGTTAAAAAAATGATTTCAGATAAAAATTGTAACCTTCAGGATGTACGCAAACTGCCGATCCGAGTGGCGACTTACAGTGTGCAGCAGCTGATATCTCCAGGATTTTTTAAGAAACATGTTTGAACATTTCAGTAAATGTTCTTCAATATATCAATAAAATAACCTCAAAATCTCAATAAAATATATTTATTCTTTATATGTTAAAAAAGCTCATGAAAATTGCTCTTAATGCGCCGTCTTTACACCTATTTCCTCCCTTAACGTAACTTTAGTATAGATGCTTTCCCATGCCATACACAGGCAGTTGAAAGATATGTGTTGAGATAAAATAATTTTACAGAGCGGTTATGTTTTTTTTAAAGTCATTAACATAATATGCATAACACTACGAGTACATATACTTATACACCTAAGCGGGGTATTATGAACACTGAGAAAAATGTTTGTAATTTTACATAATTTAGTTATGTAATTTATGAAGGACGAAAACCGTTTTTCGTAAAAAGAACTTTATCCGTAATTCAATGTTAGTTTTCGTATTTCAACGAATCACGTTCCGGTTCCTTCCTCTGACTGTGCGAAGCGATGCGATGCGATGCGTCAGGGTTGCCAGGTTGGCTTTTTTTTAAGCCAAATACGAAAAATTTGGCTTTTTTAGAACGCGTTTGGCTTGGAATAATTTGTTTGGCTTCTTGGCTTTTTTTTTGGCTTTTTGCTCATTTTTGAGGGATTTTATAAATATTTTAGTATTTGCAGTTATGCTGTTGACGGTTGGGTATTCCATTCAGGGTTTGATTAAGCTGTAAGGTCCGGATTCAATTAGTTCTAGTGATCAAAAAATGACCATTGTGCTCAAAACCAACCAATCAAAATAGGTCAGTTTAAGACTATTTTTCTATTTATGTTCTTATCGTAATTAAAATAAAAAAAAAATTCGCTCTTGAAAAATGGGTTTCTCAATGAAAGCCTATATAAAACCATGATTCGTGACTTTCTATCACAAAATGCTCAAAGGATCCAGATTATTAAGGCGACGGTGGATGTTAGTTTTCGAAAAATCGGCCAAAAAAATCGATTTTTTTTTCAAGCATATTTTCATTGCTGTGGACCTGATTTTCATTGTGGCACAAAAAAAAGAAAGATTTATGCATAAGTTTGAGCTAATTTTAAGGTTAAAGTTTGAAAGTGGGCGTTTCCCGAGCTTGACTGGCCCTTTAAACATGTAAACATAAGCACATGTCGTTTTATCTGAGGCTGCATCTGAGCCTTACATAACGTTTTTAGGAAGAAGAACGCACTGTGATGAGAAAAAAAGCACTTCTACTTCAACTGCTAACGTTCTGTTTACATTTGTTTCTCTTGAAAACGTGCTTAATTTGTCTCTTGAATTTAGAAAAAAAACAGTTCTTTTCAGAACTAAAACCCCTATAATAAACAAATTTTCTGCTCTTGCAAAGATTTTGTTATATATTGTAAGCCTTATTGCATAAGTATGGATAGATTGAGTGGTAGATGGCGTAAACCAAAAGCCAGACCTTCTACGCGTAAACAAGCAGCATCGGCAAATGCTCAAAAAAGATGGACTGCTGTCAAAAGCAGCGA
This sequence comes from Octonoba sinensis, assembly GCA_038502835.1. Lineage (NCBI taxonomy): Eukaryota > Metazoa > Arthropoda > Arachnida > Araneae > Uloboridae > Octonoba > Octonoba sinensis. Next base: position 102,419,585 of record CM076602.1, on the reverse strand, counting down.
GGAAAATACTGCTGGAGATGAAGCACAAAATGTATCTTCTAGCCATGAAATTGCAACAGTGAGTACTGCATCTTCATATACTTTGGTGAGCCATGAGATTTGGGGATCTCTTTTACAAGATGTGGCGTGCTCAGAATGTTTATCAAAGAACTTGTTAGTGAAAAATGAAGCACCGTATGGATTTTCTTCAAAAATTAGCATAGTTTGTGAAAATTGTGAACGTTGTTCACAGCCTCATATGGAAAACAGCCTCTAAAGAGGTGTTTATTTCGAAAAAAAGACTGGAACTTATTGTTGTGTCTTCAATTAGCGAATTTAATTTTGGCTGTTTGAAGACATTAGAGCTTTTTGACAGATCAGCCAATGAACTCTCCGTTTCAATTTCTGAAAAGCGGGATAGTCGTCGAAACTATCAGTGTAGAAAAAGAAAATCAGAGTCATATAATGTGAAAAGAAGTCTGAAAAGAGTAAAAATTGTCATAAAAGACAAAAAATGTGTAAAAAAAGAAGGTATTTCGTATACTCCTGGAGGATTTTGAAAACTTTATGTTAATTGTCTACACTTATTGCTAAAAAATGTTGCCCCCCCTCATTGCAATCTAAAATAGTGTTTTGTTACCTAAACTAAAGCTGAAAATAATAGAAGGAATAATAATTATACTAAAATGTCATTACATTCTTACCAATAGATTTCTAAGTTTGGTTTTTGTAAATAAATCTATTTTCAGTTTTCGGTGTTACTGTCAATGTTCACATGTTTAAACATATATTTGTGCTAAAATAGTGTCAACCCCCTTTAAAAATAGTAGTTATTAGTTTGTTTATGCAAATGTTACTTTTACAAGACATTTGTGGAGAAAGTTTTCAAAGTAAGTGCCATTATATTCTTAAAATGCATTTTTCTCGAAATTAAATTTTTCATCACAGGGGCTGTTAAAACAACTCCAATTGATGCAATGCTTATGATAACCAAAAATAAACCTCTAAAGAATATCTTTCAAGAAAGAGCCCTGTTGCTACGGGAAAAATTAACACGACTACCAGACGGCCTCTCCCTTTTGTGCAATCTTCATTTGGATTCAGAAAGGCGTTTGAAGACCCAACATGGTTTTGTGCAGGGTGTTCTGGAACTAAAGCAATTGCTTGATACTGACTTCATCCCCGAACCTCTGGTGTCATCTTTAGATCCAATTATTGATAGAGGTTTTCGAATTCGGACTGAACTTACCCAGGTGGTTTCCAAAAAGAAACAAAACACCTTAATTTTAAGGTCGTTAGCTTTGGAAACGATTGAAACCATGTATCCCGAACCTGATTGGGTGCATATCTATACCGATTGAAGCCTTTTGAGGGACACTGACAGAGCAGGAGCGGAGGTGTATTGTCACATTTTCTCCTTTTATCTAACAACTGGTGAATTCACAACTGCTTTTGATGGTGAGGTCGCTGCTATTCAAGTAGCCCTTGCGCAACTGCATTGCCACCTAAATAGTTTCGTAAGAGCTGTTACATTCTGTGATTCAAAAGCAGCAATTCTGGCAATAAACTCTCTTTCTGCTCCTGCCTCCTCTAACACCCTTGAGTGTAAGAAACTCCTGAAGTGTCTGTCTAAGTACTCTAAAGAAGTCGCCTTGCAGTGCGGTATAACAGGAAATGAAATAGCAGACCAGCTAGCAAAAAAGGGAGCTTCTATCATACAAACATCAAAGAAAGCTGTCCCTTATACTATTGCCAAGCGTATCATCAAGAGAAAGATGAATGATCCCACGCTACATCAATACGCTGAGAGAAATTCTAATAAGATCTGGTGGAATAAACTCGGGGATCTTCCCATGTGGCCAAGACGTAAAGCAGTAGCTGAGTTTCGTCTGGCCACAGGACATGACTGCCTCTTAAAACATCTACATCGAATCCATGTTGTTCAGGCCCCCTTCTGCACACTCTGTGATCTTTTGGAGGACATGGATGCTGGCCACATTCTCCGTTTCCCGGCACTTGGTGATTCCTCGCTGAGTGATCGCTACTGGCGTGCTAGGGAGCTTTTAGGTTCATAGACTTTTCTCGCCACATTATTATGTTTATTTGTTTTTGTTCTTATTCATTTTGCCTCGTGGTGTAGAGATCTTTTGTAACCTTGCCATTAGAAATTAAAAAAAAAAAAATGCATCTTCTTAAAATGCATTTTTCTCGAAATTAAATTTTTCGGGTTTTTGAGATTTCAAAATGTTTCTTGCGTCTCAATTTTTCCTCGATAAGGCTGAAAATTGGTGATTTACTAGTTTTTAGATAGCTAAATCAAATTTAGTACCCATTATGTGTTTGGAATATATTAAGTAATTTAAAAATATTAATAATGTTCCAAAAATGCGAAATTTCGCGAAAAAATTAGTAACTAACAAAAACAATTATTTTTAAATAATTTACTGACGGATTCTTAAATGAATATTAAGTTTTGTTCATATTGTTGCATTTTTTCATTATAAATCAATTTCAGCCAAAAAAAATAAAAAATTGTGACGCAAGGAGCATTTTGAAATTTCGCTGAAAATTTATTAAATTTTAAATTTTTAAAATTTAAAAAATGAAATTTCAAATTTTTTTTTGAATTTCCTATTTATTTATTGAGTTATATGCAAGTACAAAAAATTTATAAATATTTCATGAAAAAATAAAGTTTCATTCGAAGGTCCACCGTCCCCTTAAAAGAAAAACTGCTGCTACATGCTTAGAAATATTGTCATCAGTTAAAAATGATGGAAGATTGCAATTAATCAATAAAAATTTTCAAAAATGAAAGATTATATATATACACTATAATATAATATGTTGTCCAACATGCCCGGGTCATACAACAAAGTCTTATTCGGGTTTGTATACATTTTTACTATATGACTGGTCATGTATCTTACTGTAATTTAACAATAAGTATGTGAAGGGGATACTTCAGTCAATCTCCCAAATCGCGAAATCACATGTTAACCTATGGGGGAATTTAAACATAGTCCACGAAGTGGAAATTTCAGGTTTTACAACTTAAAAATAAAATACTTTAAATTTAGATAATCCACTTTTAAAGCCGCAATACAAATTTATCAAACGTCATCTTTCAGATGGTGAAAACCAAATTTCGATATCTGCATTAGATAATGAGTAATTAGTGTAATGAATTTTCCCATAGGTTTAACATTAGCACTTGTGACCACGAAGGTGCTCTGAAGTATCCCCTTAATGTGCTTATAACTGTAAGACCAAATTTACTTAGAAACAGCGCTGTTTCTAAGTAAATGTGGTCTTATAGTTATAAGCACATTAAATCAGGATAATCATTTTGCGACACCTTGTCAATATTTTGAAAAAACGGATTTCTCCTAAGAAAAACAGGCTACCGTAAATTTACATAAGTTTCAAAAACGGATTTCTTTTAAAAAATGGATTTTTTAGCGCAAATTAATATAACTTTCTGTAAACGGATATTCTATTAAAAAACGGACTTTCTACCACAAATTAGCATAACTCCGTATAAACAGTTTTCTGTTTAAAAACGGACTTGTTTACACAAACTTACATACCTTCCTAAAACGGCTTTCTGTTAAAAAACTGACTTTCTAGCATAAATTTACATAACTTCCAAAAAACAGATTTTGTAAATTGACGGTTTTAATTATGTAGTTATTAAACGGATATATCCGTTTAAAAACGGATTAGTGCTGGAAACTCAGCTGCCAGCACTTTGTCCGTTTTTAAACGGATTTTTTTTTTCTCAGTGAACTGAACGTCTGCACGGCTCTTAGCGGGATCTCCGGGGGCTTGGTGCCTCTGCAGGTCAAGGGGTACCAGGATCAGGAGGGAGCGCCCCCCTACCCATAAAACTACAATGTATTTATACATGTTTGCATGTATTTTGTTTCCCTAAATATAAAAAAAATGAACTATGGGCTTGTTCTGACTTGCTTACAACGGAACCACACTAGGGAGGGGGCACAGCACCAGGGTCTACATTCGCGACGAGACATCTAAATTATTTTACTTTTTGTTAAGTTCTAAAGATTTTTAAATTATAGTTATTATTTTTAATCAAAACAAGTGTAAAATCTCGTTATCTTATTTTGTTCGGAGAGCAGTTGATCTTTCAGTCGGAGAGGAAAGAGAGAGATAGTTTTATGCATAAGTTTCAGAAAATATTAAAACATTGCTGAATTTTCAAACCACCTTGATGTGTATTTCTACCATCATTCGGGAAAATATAAAAAGAGAAACAGCGAAAACCTCTTTTGCAGTAAGAAATGTAGACATTCATAATTTTGCATTTTGCACCGACTTCAAAAAGTGAGAAGTTATGAGTAGACAAGTAGACAGCCTTCCTTTGTAAAGTCGGTTAACAAATAAACATTTTTTCGCAGTATTCTTCTGCTTGTGCAAGGCTAAATGTATTGAGGATGAACTTGATAGAGAAATTCTCACATCATAATTTGTCTCAATTATTAAAAAAATATAGTTTAATTAGTGTATTGAACAGTTTTTGTCATACATGATGTTTGACATTTAAACATTAGTAGGACTATTTTAAACATTAGTAGGAAATTTTTAAGTTAATATTATAATTATTTTTAGTGGAAAGTGATTTTTATTAAGTCACTCTGAACGTAAATAAATAATAAGTTCCAATTGAGAAAGCACATCAGTAGCTCATCAAGACTTCAAGGCTGCATGCCATATACATTGTAAGACATAAGTAATAATGTTATGTAAAAAAAGAAAGGTGAGATAAACCGGTCTGGAGACATTTTGTAATTATCGTTTCAGTTGGAAAAGAATAATCTCAGGCATAATGCGATTGAAAAAAAATCTTTCCAGTTGCCGGAGCGTTCATTTTATTCCTCTTTATCCATAGTTTAGGCTTCTTTTCCTTCATTTTTAGACTGAAAGGTTAAAATATCTTTCTCCTACAGAAATATAACTTCGAAACGTTGTTGGTGAAGTAACTATTTTAAACTGAAGTTAATTTCTTCGAGTCAAGGAAATGAAAAAATATGAAATTATTTCACAGGAATTGAAATAAATTTTCTTCATTCAAAAGCTGTGTTCGTCGATAAAAATATTTCGCTTTACTTTGCAACGGAATGTCCATGAACTACGATAAAGATCAACTTAAGAAAAGATAACGAATTCCAAATATGTCAAAGTCCGGTTTATGAGTGAAATTATTCGGAAGTAAAGGGAAATAATCAAAAGAAAATAAAATGTTACATATGACTAGAAGAAGAGATAAAAATACAACTGAAAGAAATATAGCAGTGGCGACCAAAGCTAGTAAATCAGAAAATGAGAAAGCGGTAAGAAAAGGAATTTCTAGTTATTTCGCCGGTAGCACCGAGATTTCTAAAACTTTTACTGCTGCAAAAATTAACTCTGTCATGACCAAAACCGAAACTATCGATAAAAGTAAGATAAATCTATTGAAGAAAAATAATGATGGTACCGATTCAGATAATAAAAGCATTTTGACTCGAGATGGCGATGATGTCACTGACATAGACGAAGATACAATATGCGGAATCGGTAGTTTCAGACCTAAATGGATTCAATCTTGGGCTACTCCAAAAATATTTCTTCTTTTTTTTGGAACGACAGGCATTATTCAGGGCATGTTCTTTGCCTACCGGATGGGAGTTCTGTCTACCTTAGAAAAGAGATATGCATATGATAGTAGGACAAGCGGTGCTATAGTGATGGTGGAAGAAGTGACGCCAGTGTTTCTAGGAGCACTTCTTGGATACTTTGGCAGCAAAGGCCATCGATCCCGAGTCATTGCTGCAGGAATGTTTGCAAGTGTGTTTTGCAGTTATATTTGTGCTGTTCCATACTTTATTTACGGATCTGGTGCTGAATTATCTTCGATGGTGGCCAAAAATAAAACAACTGACGATATGTGTGTAGTTGAATCAAAGACAGAGACATGTAGCAAAGAAGGAAAACCAGCAAAGTTTTTGATAGTGCTCATTTTTATGACAGCAAGTTTTTTTCAAGGATTTGGAACAATTGCTTATCATGCAATTGGCGTACCGTATTTGGACGATATTACGAAAAAGAGAAATGTCCCCCTTTATCTAGGTAACAATATTTTTTATTTTAAATATCTTAATCATTATTTGAGCCATCCATATTTGAGCTTTAATATGTAATTCAATACTAGTATTTATTACCCTATTACTACTTATTACGCATTTATTGTTTTTATAAATCTTAATATAAAAATAAATTTGATTTTTTGTCATATTAATAATCGAAGACATATCTTTTAGGAATGGATATGAAACTGTCATTTATGTGCAAATAGCTGAAGACACTTTAATGGTTACAATCTTTCCAATCAGATAGTTTTTTTTTTTTTTTTTTTGTTTTGAGCAATGAAAGATTGCCTTTCGATATTTTATGTATTGATCTGATTTTGACAGATATTTTTAGCTTTTTGAGAGTAGAAAAACTGACGCGTTGTAGTAAAGGATATTTTCAAAGGGATTTGTTCTTTGAAACGATTTGCCATAAAGCTTGGAAAAATTTAACTATTTTCATTTCTTTTTGCAGTATAATTCTTTGATATTAATTGAATTTCGAACCGTATTTCTTACAAAAAATAAGTGCATAATTTACTCATAAATTCATTTTATGCCAGCTGTTACCCATGCATTACGAATTCTTGGACCTGTGTCTGGATTTCTTCTGTCTTCTACCTTCCTCAAATATTATGAAAATCCATTCGGTAAGTTTATATTTTGTATAAGTATGAGTGTCCGCTTGTTTGTTTCTGTGAATGCTCCTTCCCCAATTCACGTCGAATCTTCCTGAAATTTGGCACAGAGGCACATTTTAGAGTCTTGGAATAGGGTGGTGGGGTGCTGGTGGTATTTGAAAAAAATTCCAAAAGTGTTTGAAATTTAATTTTTAAGGAATAAATTTGTACAAAATAGCTGTTTATCTACACGAATAAATTTTCGTATAATTTTCAATTTACTGTCACGTAAAAGCCTGTAGAAACTGCACCACATGAAGTTTGTTCGAAGTCTCTAACAAAATACGAAAACTTTGAGTAATTGTTTGTAACGAAAGGAAACTTAGCAGGCTGAGTACGATTTGTTGCCTGTCAAAGAACCAGTGCAACCATGATAAAGATAAATAACAAATAAAACCTTTGCTTAGCTAATAAAATATCTGATATTTTTGTTATTACATAGCTTCAGTTTACGGATGTTAATAGATAAAAAATGATTGTACAGATCATTCAGTCCATTAAAAAATAAATACTTAAAGTTTTAAAACGCAAGAATGTGGTTGTGTCTGTTAGGTGATGGTTAAAGTTTCCCTGTTTATTGTTGGTACAAACATTGACTCTAGTATAACCGATGCTTCTTTTTCTAGAAAAACATTTATTTCTTCTATAAAAAAGCCATTTTATCACTTTGAAATATATAGAAGTATATTTACTTTTTAGGGTTGCAGAGTTTTCACATTAAAATAATAACAATAAACATAACAACACCAACAATAGTAATAATAAATAATAATAACAGACAAGAAAGTAAAATCCATGTTGAAATCTATTAGGATTTTTTTCGCGTATGCGATCCAAATAGCTCCTGCGAACTATTTGCTTTGGAGCCTTCATTCACTTAAATAATTTATCACATGAAAAAAATAAGTCATTCAAATTAGATATAGAAAGATGACTTTTCTTTTCTCTACTAGATCCCTATCTGTTAGCCGAGGCCTTAGGATTGCTTGCACGCAGGGCGAGGTAGTGGGATCCACGGATTTTACAAGCACGTATCCCCAAGTGTTCATGGTGGGTCTTCATCGGGTATCGAACGCGCGACACCCTCTAGGTGGAAATCCGACGCTCTGACCATTAGGCTATCAAGGCCTCATAGAAATATGACTAGTTCAAAAAAGTTTTTTTTTTTTTTTTTTGGGCTATTGGTTTGTGATTGTACATTTAGTAGGATTTACATTTTATTACATGTACAATTTACAGCCTATGTATAATCTTATATATGCTTCATTTTCGCCTTAAGCATTTTATTGAAAATACACTTTAGAATAGTATAATTTTTTCTAAAGTGTATTTTCATTGGTGAACTTTCAGTCTGCAAAAAGGTTGCGCAAATTATTTTTTAACTGGTCTTCAAGTAGTCTTTTTTAACGAACTTATAATTGAGCATTTAGGTAATTTTTTCTATGTTATAGTTGATCCCGGATTTGGACCCGATGATCCGCGCTGGATTGGAGCATGGTGGGTAGGATTTATTGTGCAAGGAACTCTGCTTTTTATATTTACTCTTCCATTGCTTTTCTTCCCAAAACGACTTCCAGGGAAGAAACAAGTTATTGAAGAAAGTTTTGAGAAACAAAGTTTGAAGTCACATTTATTAGGTAAGCTCTCTAACTTACAAGTTATGTCACATCATCATGTGGGGGTTTTAACTTGCGTATTGGGGAGTGGAAACAAACACTTTTTAGATATCTACTCAGTTATCGTAAAAAAAGCGAGGAATGAAAAAGTTTTGCTATTAATGTTCCATTAGTTTTTAGCCAACTTTCCCGTAAAAGTAAAAAATAAATTAAAAAAATTACGAAAGAAGGCTTAATGCATCATAAAAATATTGTGAAAAAATAATAAAAGTCAAAAATAAAAGAAGTTATTACAATAAAGGTTGAAAAATAAAAAAGTTAAAAGTAGGGTTTTAATATAGGGAAAATGTATTTATCGGTTTCTTTGCTACCCACCCCTCACTGACTTTTGTTGAAGTTAATTGTCCGATTTGAAATCTTATTTCTCACTCGAAAGATCTCGGCGAGGACAACTCATTTCCATATTTTACTTTTTGATTTGATAAATTTTTCGTTGAAATTTTGTTCTACTTTGAACAGTTCAAAGAAATAATAATAAAAACATTAGCACCTACGGGGATGCATTACTAGAAAAATCCTGACCTAATAGACGGATTTGCTTGGAGCAAATTTGATCGGATAGCTACGCTTTCGGAATCAGCGTAGAACATGTACAAATAGGAAGTTCACGCAGAACTTAACGAGACTCTTTTTCCAGGAAACTATTTGATGTGGATTTTTAAGGATATTTCCGAATGAATGAATAAATATATGATGAAGAATGAATGAATAAAAGGGTGAATAAATGAAAAAGTAAATAAATAAGAGAATAAATACAAGAATGAGTAAAAAAAAGAATGAAAATTAATGAAAACATGTAACAAATGAGTATATATATAAACAAATGAGTAAATGAGTGAATGAATTAATTAATATGTATTAACCGTTGAAAAAGGCATTTTTGAAGTATTTAAAAACTAAAGTTAAATGAGAGAGAGAGTGAGATAGTTAGATAATAAATCGGAAATTGGGTGTATACGGAAAGTAGGATCGTATAGTTCTAGACGGAATTTCTTGTTTATCTTTCATTGATGTGACGCAAGGAAAAATAAATGATTCAATGTGCAGGGAACTGTGATTTTTATGAAAGGTTCATGAGAGTTCGGGACACAATGTACCCTGCACAAAGCCTAAAAATGTAATTAATTTTTATTTTGCATTAATGTGACACATTACAGAAAAAAAAGGAATAATTGTGAAAGGAAAACAACTCTTATGGAAAAACAATTCATTAAAAAAAGTTTAGAAAAATAAAGTTTTAATTCGCATTTATTAAGTAAGCCCCTAAATGATAAGTTCTCTCAGAGAATCACGGGAGGTTTAATCCCTCCCCCATGGGGGGCGTTGAAACAAGCTCATTTTAATCTCCACTCAGCTATAGTAAAAAGTCATGGAAAAATACACTTTATTAATAATGTTTTATTTTATTTAGCTTTTTTAAAAATTTCAACTGATTTGCCTCTTTTTTTTTATTTTTAAAGCGACCTAGTGTCTTTTGACGAAGACTTTGACGATATTTCGATAATGAATTCGAGAACTTATTTTTTACCTAATGTTCTTAAAGAACAGGGCTTAATGTGGCAGATAAGTGTTGGAGCTAATGCAGATTTCATATTTATTATGTTCTTATGAATAACTAATATTCTTTTAAATTGAAAAGAAAAGAAACCATTGTTTTCTAACGTTTTTGAGTTATTAAAAACGATTTTTTTCTTATCATAAACTAAGTTAATCCACGTTAACTTAGTTAACGTTTAAACAATTTCATGTGATTTTAGACTTCTAATGCATACAAACGGATACATCTATGTTGCTTCGTATTTCACTGGCAATGAGGTTTTAGAACATTAATTTTTCTAATCTTAGATTGAAGAACGTAAATCAAAATATTGAAAAACATATCTACCTAAGCATATTTCATGTTTTAAAAATATACTTAGGAAGAAGAGTATCTGCTTGCACAGAATAAATTTTAGTGCTATTTAAGTTTTTATGTCATTCCTGTGCTGCAAACCATTCTGGTGAAACGATTTTGCTGGTAAAATGAAAACTGTAAATCATCCGAATCCTCAATGGGTGTTAAGAATGTCCGGCTTTTCCGATGTATTTTATAGGACCATTGTTCTCCAGAAAGTTTTAATTATAATACCAGGCTGGCATTTAGTTTAAACATTTTTAGTATTTAGTGAAAATAACTCTTGTTTTTATGATTTGCAGGATTCGTATCTGCGTTAAAACGTCTAGGAACCAATTATCTCTGTATTTTCCTCTGGTTGAATACAGTGATTAGCGTCCATGGAGGTATAGGACATTATATGATGCTTCCAAGATACTTGGAGCAGCAATTTAGGCTGTCAGCTGCTAATGCAAGCTTATATTCTGGTAAGATCATTCTTTTCCTCTTCGCAGTGCGTATGTTTTACTTTCCGATTCCATTTGTAAGATTAAAGTTCGTCCAGAACTGAAAGAGCTTACTTTCTCGTATGACAACATCAATATTTGTCTCTTGTATTTTAGGCTTATAAGAAGTAGTTTCTTCTGTGCATATACGCTTATATACAAAAACAAATACTAAAAAATTTAAAAAACTATTTGCTGAAATATAAACCTAATGGATTCAGATGATGAATTTTATTTCATTTCAAGTAGTTTTTTTATTTTTACATAAAAGGTACATAAAATCTTGTTTTCAAAAAATTGGTTTAACTGCTGAAAAAAGGTATATATATATATATGTAAAATACTTAAAGCCAACTAAAAGAAGTAAATATAGATCATAGTAGAAAGTAGACGTTGATAAGCGCGAAAATAGAATGGTTTAATTTTTAGGGAAATTCTTGTTACCACTATTTTTATTTTTGATAAATTTTAACCAAAAATCAATAAATAAAAACTTAAACTTGCATGGAAACCATTCCAATTTAGGTCCTCCAGGACTTATGGCAGTGATAATTTCTCAAGTGGCTGGTGGTGTGTTCATCTGGAAGTTCAGACCTAAGGTGAAGACACTTCTTATAGGAATCATAGCCTTGGAATTCATCTCTTGTGCAGGTTGCCTTCTACTGATGATACCTAGCTGTGAAAAAATTGACTTATCTAATAGCGGATATGATTCTGATGGGTAACAAGCAAATCTTTCAATTTCACGTTGAATACTTTCGTTTAAACAAATCTTAACTTAAAGGCATTATTTAATTGACAATTGGCTATTTAAAAAAAAAAAAAAAACTCTATGGAAAACTATCTACGAAAATATTAGGTCGTTTCGAAAGTTTTGTCCGTTTTTATGAGTCTACTTTAAACTGTAATATCTCAGTGAATATTTATTCAATTTAATCGAAATAAGGGCCATTTGTCTCGGTGTACTTTTGCCAACGTAACACAAGTCGATTAATTCCATCGGCATAAAAATTGGGTGCTCGGGATTTGATGAAGCCGACGAAGGCCGTTTTTGCTAGGTCTTGATTCGCAAAGGTTCTACCGATGAGAAAGTTATCGAAGCGCTTAAAACGATGGTAGTCGGTTGGCGAAAGGTCTGGGGAGTGTGAGGGGTGGGGCAGAGTTTCAACGAACAATTCCTTTAATTTTTAGACGGTGATTTGTGAGTTGAGAGGCTGGGCGTTGCCGTGGAGCATGATTGGACCTCTTGTGTTGACCAGTGCTGACTGCTGCTGGGGCAATTTTTGGTACCTTTCGTCGATTTCCTCAAAATAGGGCTCTGCTGTGATGGTTTGGCCTGGTTGCAGAAAGTTATAGTGAATCACACCAGTCGCTGACTACCATACAGTAACCATAATCTTTGTTGGTGGGGTTTCGACTCAGGGAAGTGCCTGGGTGGCTCATTGGTGTCCAACCACTATCCTGAACGTTTCCTATTGTTGTAGAGAATCCAATTTTCATCACTCGTGATGATCCGATCCAAAAAGGATCGTTTTGGTTGCGCAAAAGCAATGAAGAGCAAACCTCGAAACGTGACAATTTCTGCCGATCGTTTAAATCGTGGGGCCCCTATTTTTCGAGTTTTTTGACCTTTCCAATACGTTTTAAACCATCAAAAACCACATAGGAGCTGACGCCCAGTTCTTCCGCCATCCCACGCACTGTTTGTGATGGGTTAGTCTCCACCTGGCTCCTCAAATCCTCGTCCTGAATTACTCTAGATCGACCACTTCGGGGCTCATCTTCGAGGCTAAAATTTCCGGAACGAAATTTAATAAACCAACGTCGAACAGTGCGTGCATTAACACTATCATTGCCAAATGCCTGGTTAATGTTTTGGGATGTTTCGGCAGCGCTTTGGTTCAATTTGAATTCATAGAGAAAAATCGCTTAATGACATCATATAGCAATAGACTGAAAATAGCAAAAAAAAAAAAAAAAAAAAAAAATGGAAAAACATGAACAGCATCAATGTACAGAGTACGAAATTCTCCATCGATCAGTTATACCACGGCATAGTAGAATAAATATTTATTGAGATATGGAGCTACAAAAACAAATGCCATTAAAACGGACAAAACTTTCGAAACGACCTAATAGCATAACTACTTTTCTGGTTTAAGGGCCATGGTTCACCAACACAGTTTGTTTTTGAAACATCTAAAGAGAATTAGAAAGAAAATTCCAGTTAGAATCACACACACACATTTAGGATGGCCTACGGCAGATAATAACCAAATAACGGACCACTTTCCGGATCCGTACCTTAACCATTATAAATTAAACATACGTCCTAAATTATATTTATGTTATGTCACTTATAATTTATACTTTAAATTTAAAGAAAAGTACTATGTTTTAAAACGGCAGGCAATGTCAGGGGCTAGTAACATACAATGTTTAGTAACAATCATATTCTAACCCTAGTTCTACCCCACATCAAATGCAGATACTCCTGTATTGGTACAGGTAGAGGTCCATATCAGTCCACAGGAAATACGTCCTTTTCCCAAGACCTATTATTATTATTGCTTAAAAAAAATTGTGTAACAACGTACCTCGGTGAATCTAAAAACATACCCTCCAGCGGGCCAAGATATTACAACATATTGAATGTGTGTTCATAAATGCAATTATCATTTTCTAATCCATTTCCAAGAAATATGCTTCGAATCTACAGTACTTAAGGTAAATTTTAAAGCAAGTTTAACAAAAGCACTCGCAGTGGTTACTTTTAGAAAAAATATCAAATATGTAACAACTAGCCCAGTTCTCCCCTACGATTCACTCTAGAGTGCTTTGAATGTTATACCTTTTACCAGAAGTTTAAATTAACCCTTTAACACACTTTGAAAATTTTAATGTATTATCGTTATTGATTTTATGATTATATTACCGCTATTGATTTTATGATTTCTTTATTCACGAATTCTAGACTGGTTTTAGAAAATGAGTGTAACGGGAACTGCAACTGTTCTATCAAGTCATACACTCCAGTTTGCGGATCGGATGGTGTGACAACTTATTTTTCACCCTGTTTTGCTGGATGTAAAGACGCTTTTTTTGACGAACACAATAAAAAGGTGACGAAGGCTTCTTGTAACTTGAAATTTAATATTATGCATTGCTTAAACTTCTCTATTCTCCAGAGCCAAAAAATCGTATGCGTATAAAAGACATTTTGACTTATTTGATAAACAATTTTTATTAAGTCTTTCTCTCGTTCCTTGAAAATGCTAAAAATTAAAAAAAAACACTTCTTCTAAACAATGACAAAATCAACGTTAATAAAGCGAAAAAAACGAAAAAACATTACAAATTAGAGTTGTAAAAAAAGTTAATATCATTAATTATCCTTTACGCGTAAAAATAAATGTTGCGATTTTATTTCCTTTTTAGCCTACTTTCCAATAAAAGTAAAAATCATAAGAATAAAGCATGAAAGAAGGCTTAATGCATCGTTAAAAATTTAGAAAAGTCAAGAAAAAGTGAAGTAATTAAATAAAGATTGAAAAATAAAAATTTGAAAGTAGGATTTTGAGATGGGGAAAATGTGTGTCGGTCGGTCTGTCTGTCTATCGGTCTGTCTGTCGGTCTGTCTGTCTGTCGGTCTGTCCCCCCCTAATAACTTTTGAACGAATTGTCCGATTCGAAAAATTCTTTTTGCATTCGAAAGATCGCGGCAAGGACATCTCATTTTCATATCTTACTTTTTGATTCGAACAATTTTTTGTTCAATTTTGAACAGTTCAAAAATATTTAACATTAGCGCCTATGAGAGAAAATGAAGCAAATGATGTAAACTCTGGGTGCAAGATCCACGTTGCAATGAACAAGCTTACTGTAGGAAGCTCTTGGCGTGAAATATTAATTTGAACAGTTTTTGTTCATTTTTGAACAGTTCAAAAAATTAACATAACGCTTACGGGGAAATTTCAATACTGTATAAATCCTGATCTAACGGACCGATTTGCTTGGAACAAACTCTATCGGAAAGCTCTTATAACGTAGAACATAAACAAATAGAAAGTTCATCCAGAACTAACGAGTCTTTTTTTTTATGAAATGTTTTTATCGGGATTTTTAAGGATATTTCCAATGAATAAATGAAGGAGTGAAAGAATGAATAAATGACAGAGTGAAAGAATGAATCAATGAATAAATGAATGAGGAAAAGAATGAATAAATGAGTGAATAATTAAAAAAGTAAATAAATGGGTGAATAAATACATGAATGAGTAAATGAATGAATAAACACATGAATGAGTAAACGAATGAATGAATAAATGAATGGTTGAATAAATAAAAGAATGAATGACTGAGCGAATGAATATGTATTATCCGTTGAAAAAGGTATATTTGAAAAAATTAAGAACTAAAGCTAAAGGAGAAAGAGATAGCTAGATTATAAATTTGAATTCGGTGTATATGGCTCGTATAGTTTTAGAAGGAACTTCTTGTTGTGTTTGTTCCCGTACTGGCAAGGAAACGCAAATAAACTTGAATTTTTTTTTCTTTCATGCGGTTACAAGTTATGCGGTTTCCCCGTCCACCCTATTTATCAAACTTTTTAAAAAGTGATTCACATTGTACAGATAAGCGTACTATCAGACATCTTATGTTTACTGAAGACTGGAGCAAAGTGCAGGAGAAACCATCGGGGAAAAAAGTCTTATCAGGTGTGACGTTTCAAAAAAAAAAAAAAAAATCAAGTTTCAAATGACAGCACGAAGAAATGTATTTGAATTAGGCTTAAAACAGAAGTTTCAATATTATCTCTAGAAATGAAATTAAAATAATCATCATAATGGTAATAATAACACTAATAAAAGCACAATTCTATTCTACTATGCCTAAGTAACTAGCTACCTACTACCTGCCTGTTTTTTAACCATTCAAAGAATGATACAAAACAAAAATAAATAAATAGCATTTTGGTTTTCTTTGCCTTATTTCTGCGTGCATTATTTAATGATTTAGTTCATATGAAATTTTGAGTTCGTATTTTTTTCATCATTATGCTTATGAAACGTGCTCTACCACTTAAGCTATCAAGCCAATACTGATATCCTTTTAATTTCATCTATAACTATAGAGACACTCTGTCCAGTCTTACAGTAATGCACCATTTTTATGTCGTGTTATCCTACGCTGCTAAAACTGTTCAATTTTCTACACAACAGAAAGAGAAGAGTTTATTGTTTGTTTACTTGATAACATATGGCGCCAGCATACACAGCACCAATTTGGCATTCATTAAAGAATTTCTTCTTAGATGATTTTAAATTTCAAATTTAGAAGAGGCGGTATTTTTTTTAGACCGTGAGTCTATTTTTCTTCATTAGCAGGTACGATAAGCTTTGAAATGAGGAGTAAAGCATGGAGTTTGATAAAGGAATAAAATCAGGCTAGAAATATAATATATATAAATAGTCTGTCTTTGTGCCAAATTTCATCCAGACTCGCTCAGTCGTTCTGGTGTGATTGAGTAACAAATATACATCCAAACTTTCGTATTTATTATACAGGGTGGGGCAAACGTAATGACCCGGATTTGAACGGTTATAAGAAAAAAATAATACAGTTTGAAACTTAAAACTGTTTTCATTTTGATCTGTATATAATCCCATTTTTAACACTAAGTTTTGAATACCACTGCGTTTCTATGCATTTATTATAGTAGTAAGATTTAACAAATACTATGATACGTTTAATTTAATAATTGTAATTGAAAACTTTTAATATGAAACATTTTTGAATAGTTCTGCATTATTATTTTTCTTTTTTTTTTTTTTTTTTGTGGATATTTTTTATTAAGTTTTATTTTGAAATACATTTTAAGCATCTATGCATTCAAATGTACAGTGGCACCCTGCCATTCGTCCGCCGCGCTATTCGTCTAACTTGTTCAAGTAAAATTCAACTCGTCATTCGTACTTGTCCCATGAGTCATACGGTGCCAGGGGCCAGTTGATTTGCCAGTTTGGATTTCTTAAAGAAAAAATCGAGAAATAATGCTCATTTTGAAGTCTTCTGGAATTAATTTGTTTGGCGTTTTGGATTTCTTTTAAATTTTAATACTTTTTGAGATTTTACTGACAATTTTACTGACAACTTTCTAAGGGTGCAGCAAGGGGAAGTGGTTGAAGAACTTTCTTCTTCAGAGGAGGAAAGTAGTAAGGAAAGCATTTCCTTTGCAGAAATTAAAGAGATGTGTTACCACTACGAAAAAGCACAGAGAATGGTGGAAAAATGACATCCCAACACCTGCTGTGGTCAACAGCATTAACTTATTCGACAACAATGTTATTGATCATTTTAGAAAAATTCTGAACAATCGTCAAGGGCAGACAACATTGGACAGATTTTTAGAGAAAGAAGCTCGAGATTCTTCTAGTGCAAGAAGACAGAAAAAAGAAAGAACAACATAAAGGGAGAAAGCACCTGAAGAAACGTTATCTGATGTTTTTATAGAAAGGGACTCCTCTTCTAACCATTTCTCTTCCTCCTCTCAACATTCCACTTATGCCATCAACTCACCTCAGTACAAGCAAAGTGCAGTAAAATTTTTATTTATCTATAATTTAATGTACAGTAAGTACTGTACATTTGATTTTCATGGGTTTAAATGCCCCCTCCCCCCCTTCTGTGGGTCTAGAACAGAATAATCCGATTTACATTGTAGCTTATGTGAAAAAATAATTCGCCATTCGTACAAATTGCCATTCGAACTGCCTCCTGGAACGAAGTGTGTATGAATAGCGAGGTTCCACTGTATTTCTTAAAATTGTTGAAGCAACGAAGAACAATGTTAAAAGATTGATTGCAACAAAAAGACAGCTGAAGGTCTCTGTTACGAGACATCCTGTCGTTTCTTTTATTGTCTCCATTTTATGACAGTAATATTGGAGTACTGTTTTTTTCTTATTGTCTAAGTGTAAGTCAAAAAAGTTGTAATTTCTTAAGCGTAATTTCATGGTCATTCCGCCGTATGAAAAGAATAGAAATAGGTTAAAAAACAAGGAAGTTTATGTGTCTTCGAGGCACCAGTATAACGTGAAAAACCGCACCTTCATCACCACAAGTAATAAATTGTATGATATTGTAATTGGAGGATGTAATTACAAGAGCAATGAAAAAAGTGCGCTTGAAAAACTCTTCAAAGTAAAAAGTGAGCCGAAAGTGCAATTCTAAAGTGCTATTATAAATATTTTAAATAACTCAAAAAAAAACGTTCAAAGATAAAATGGTTTTTAAGAATGATAAACAAAAGAGGCAATGCAGTAATGATTAAAGATAGAACACCAACAAAATGAGGTATATTTATTTAAATGTTTGGACGTTCATACATTATGAAGCCTTCCCACATTGTAGCCTAAGCCTTCCTACAATGTAGCATAAGTCTTCATTCATTTTAGCATAAGAATAATTCATAACTGCACTGTAATATTTTTGGTGTTGCTAAACACCATTTTTGGTGTTCAGTTGGTGTAAAGTTGAAAATTATTCATTTTTAGATGTAGTACGTTAAGTTTTGTAAGTGCTCCGCTAAAAAAGTACAGACAGCAGAATGTGTGTTTAGCATATGATGTTCATTAACTCCTCTACGCATCAAAAATTCATTACGATTGCTCATTTATCTTATTTTCATGGAAATGAAATTGGAGTTAACAAGTTTCGGTTGTAACGGAGTTAACAAGTTTCATGTGCTAAGGAACGCTACACTGTGTATATATTTTTAGATAGACACATAAAAGAAATTAAAGTACACCAAAAATGAATAATTTTCAACTTTACACTAACTGAACACCAAAAATCGTGCTCAGTAACACCAAAAATGGAGGCAACTAAACGCAAAATTTTTAGTGTGGTTGAAATGTTGTTATCGAATAATTCAAATTCTCAGAATTTGATTCGGAACATTTTTATTTTGGAGTATAAATGAATAGTCAATTAATAAATTGCTAGATGTATTTTATGTATTTTTTTCATGCTTTCTCTCGTGGTAAACTACTGACAAGCAGTTTTTACACTTTCATTTTGATGCTACAACTTATTTGCTACAAGCAAAATTCGCGATAAATTCTTTGCCAAGTATAATTACATTAAATTAAAAATTAACCTTCGTGCTAAGTAAACTGTAATAACAAATAATTTCACGTTAAGAAAGCACAAACAATGTTTATTTGTGCTTTCTTAACGTGAAATCATTTTTTATTACAGTACAATTGCATTGCTTTTCATACAGGTGTATACAAACTGTACCTGTGCTGTTGACCTTACTGCTCAAGGTAACAGTTTTGTGACGGAAGGATACTGTTTTGAAGAAGGATGCTGGTCTCAAGCTTTGCTGTATATTACTTTATTGGTTGCATTTCAAATACTGATACATTTCTTTAAAGTCGCGTACACAATGATACTGTTTAGGTGAGTGAAACATTTATGATATAAACTTCCACGGAGAATTCGAAAAATGTTGCAAATGTTAACGTTATTTTCAAATTCGACCACTAATATTACAAAAAATTCTCTTTTTGACAATTTTCCTGATGAAAAAAAAATTGGAAATTATTCGATATGATCTGAAGAGTATGTTCAAAGAGTATTCGAAGTAAATACTCTTTGCTGTAAAATAAAGTACTGTTCTGACTAGTGCACGCAGGAGATGCTAACGATTAGTTAAAACATTTCTTTGTGTGAACTAGTATAGTTTATATTATCTAATTTGCGGTATATATTTTTCATATGGAAAAAAAATGCTTTTTTTCCGATACATATGATCGAAAAGGAATTGAAAGCATTATTTTTTTATGATGTAAAAGTATTAATATGAAAACAATTTCTAAACAAGCTTAGAACAATTTTGGAAAGGTTAAATTTAAAAAAACATTCGTTTAAAGCATTCTTACTAGAAATAAATGATCAACTTTTAAGCAAAACTATGCTTAAAAAAATAATAATCTGAATTATATTTTATTAAGAGACTCGAACATGAGTTATTTCTTATTACTTCTTATTTCGGCCATGCTAATAACAATAATAATATATTTTTAAAAAAATTCATGAGAACGAATAAAATTTACGAATAAAAGTCTCTTGAATTTAGTAAAATGATTTTTTACATAAGAAAAAAAAATCAATTACTTGATCAGTAAAAATAATATTTACCACGAACAAGTTTTGTGCAACAGTACTTTTATTTTTTTTGTTCATTAGTTAGCTTAACAGCATTTTGTTTGTTTATGAAAATTCATTGTTATTTACAATGATATAAATTTTTGAAATATTCGTCAGGTCCATTTCTCCAGAGGATAAAAGTGTTTGCTTGGGGACGTTTGAAATGCTACTTTGCCTATTTGGTGAGTATAGGTTAAGTTTCGGCTTTAAAAACGTAATGTTTAAAGCTATCATTTTATTTTTAAGTAACCCCTACCATCTTTACCTTGTTCACTAGGTCCCTAGAGTTTTAGCATTTATTTTTAATTACTATAGAAAAATGATGTAGCTACGCGTTTGTTGATGAATAATTCTTGTTTCTTTTCACATATTCTTTCATTTTGTCTAATTTCAACTTGTTTATTATATACAGCAATTCATCCATTCGTATTTATTTTTAATATCCTTAAATTTGACGATAGATGTACTTATACAACGACACATTTATTATAGCTCAATCTATTAAATGATCGCTTACACATGCATTTAATTATTGATCTGTTTATTTGTCTGATTATCTTCCGGTTTCCTTCGGGAAAAAATAATAAAATAAATAAAGTAATATTGAGAGAACACAGCATGACTCTTTAGAGATAAAATGTCACTTTATCTATTTATGTATCACTTGCTTCTATTATCTATCATCGATCTATGTGTAATTTCCATATAATTCTTTATCAGTGTCAACTATCTGCATTTCTGAAATTACCTACTAATCTACATCTACCATAGCTTACCTACCTTTCTTATACATTTAAAAAATTTGCGAATTAATTTTTAGCGAAAACTTATTTCGCTATCTATGCATTGGAAGAATCTTCTTTTTAGTCTACTTTCCCGAATAGGTAAAAAAAGAAGTATAAAAAAAGCCTCAATGCATCATAAAAATATCGTTAAAAATAAGTGAAATAATTAAATAAAGATTGAAAAAAAATTTGAAAGTAGGCTTTAGAGATGGAGAAAATGTGTGTCTGTCTATCCACTCCTCCCCCAAACCCTTTTCAGTAAAAACGTTTTCGTATTTGGCAGAAATCGCTTTAAAGCTTAAAAAAATGTAATGTGTTTCCCTTGGTGGGAAAAAAGTTAAAATAAGAATGAAAGGGTAAAAGTTAGTTTTTTTTTTCTTCTTTCTAATGCATCTACGTATAATCACTAACCTTTGCAGTCCTAGAGAATTCCCCGAAACCGGCATCAGTTCTTTCAAGTAGCAACACTATCGGTGGATGCCATTACCACCTTTCGAGAATTTTAGTGCTTAGGTTTCTCCTGGATGGCGGCTCTAAGTGATTCGAGCCTGCACTATTAATTTAATTTAGCCGAGATTATCCAAACCAAAGAGATACTCAAGGGATACTTCAAAAGCCGCATAATCATACGACATGGGCGCTGACGATTTTCTGCATGCTTAATATCCTCCGACTTGGGCCAGATTTGATCCTGCGTACGAGGCTAGTGCCTTACTACTAGGCCACCTAAGAATTAGTTTAAGTTAGTAATAATTGAGAGAAATCTTTTTCCAAGTCAGTTATCGAAATACGCCTAACAGTGTTGTCACTCTTGATATTTAACTGCAAATGTAGTTTAAAGAGATCAAATAAAAGAAAAGTATAACAATCGTGTCATTCGTCAAGATGTGCAGATGCTGTTCAGTTTGAGTTCGTTTGAACTTGAATCACATCCACCACTGATGCGATATCTCGATTCTTATTGGCTACTGTTATTAGCCGTTACGATTTCATTGGTTCCGACATTAGATTTTTATATCATATATAAATATATATAAGCAATGATTTTATGCATTACTATTTTATGTCTTTAAAATTTTAAATGTAAAAAGAATAAAATTTTAAACAAATGTGATCCTTTTATTTCAGGTTTTATTCCACAACCTGTTATATCGGGAGCTATGCTGGATTCAGCCTGTTTAATATGGGAAAAAAGTTGTGGCAGTACAGGAAATTGCTGGTTTTACGATGTAGATAAATTTAACTATTTGATGCATGGCTCGTCAGCAGTTTTTCAGACTCTAGCAATGACTTTTTTCATTGGTATTTATATCTACCGACATCAACTTCGCGATCTTTATGAGGATGAAGAAGACGAACCAGATGACAGGGTAAAGAGTTGTAATGGAAAAATTGCTGCTGATGTACATTTAACAGAAATGTAGTTATGATGCAAAATTTGATTCATCAGAAGTGTAAAGAAGTTTTATAGTCTTAATATCATTAGAACTACAAATTCAAAATTATATGCGAACAAAGCGTTACCGACTACAAGTGCACAACTACTTTGACTGCCGAGTGTTAAAAGTAACTGCTACTGAAAATTTCCAAAAATTAAACTCTTTCAAGTTTTAATTCAGTTCGATGCAAGTGTGCTTCGTAACTTACGTTGGTGCTATTTTCGGAAGACTTTAGAAACTAGAAATATGTTGCTCTTTGTGCATTTATCATAGTCATCAATGTGGAATTATTGTAGATGAAAAGAAGTTAAATGAAAATACAAGGGTTATTTCGTAGCGATTTTGTAATAACAAAATTATGTATAGCTTTCAGAAATGTATTTTGTACTGTCCAATTTACGTGTCGTAGTTTGTCATGAAGATGTTATGATAAACAACAACAACAACAATAACATTAATAAAACAGGAAGATGGATTTAAAAATACGTGCACAAAATAAAAAGGGAGATACTACAGATCAAGTCTAACTAAAACTCAACTCTAGAGAATGTGTTATGTTATGTTTGAAAGTATAATAGTGCAGAAGTAGCATTGATAAAGTTTGTCTTATGCTTGAAGTTGTAGTTGCATATAATGTTGTTCTCTTGTTTCCTAATTTTATTGTTTTAATTACCCCCCCCCCCCCATGTGCTTTTCTTAAATAACATTACAACTCTGTGCAATTTGTCCCAATCGAACTAAAATTTTGAGAAGATTTCTAGTTTCAGAAAATGTTTGAACCTTTGACAATCCCGCTTTGCTACAATGAATCAATTGTTTTGTACAAAAGGCATGTAGATTTGCGTTCATAGAAAAAGACTACGACTGTTTCTAAAAGAAGAAAATGCTAATTTTCATACAAAAACCTAGCGTACAGTTTTTTGTACGTAACTAATGTCCAGTTTTTTGGACATTTTTGTCTCTTTATTACGCATTTGCGGTAACACGTAAGCCTTCATTTCTTTTAAATACATTTTTATCATTTTGTTATTGTAGCACATTTGTTATATTTTCAAATTTTAATTTTGTTTTATGTAACCCTGGGTATTTATGTTTTTTGCTTTTTGGTGTACACTGAAGCAGAGTGAAATTTACACTCAAGATCTTGTTTGTAGGAATTTATTGAAACATAGCTCCTTAAAGTAAATAAAGTTAACATTGTTTTTAGAACGACTAATATTTTTCTTCTTAAAATAAAAGTTCCACTTTTATTTTGAACATTGGAAATGAATACATTTTGGGACACCATCATATCCCAAACGCTACAACACACTTGTTTGGGATATTAGTTATTCTATAGGGCAGGATGGGGTAAAATGGGTCACTTTATAACAAACCCAAAATAATAGAGCTTTAAATTGAAATTTTTAAACCAATATTTTTTATGTTACATTTCAATGTATTGGCAACATTTTTCATTCTCAAAAAAGTTAGTTTCTTAAATATGGCACCACATTTTTTTTTGTAAACTTTGGATGATAGTGTGTTAAACACATGGCTTACCAACTTCTGAAAAGCTCTATAGTTTAGCAAATAACAGCCCAAATTTGAAGGATTTCCTCACTAAGATACTTTGGAGAACAATTCCAGCTGATCCTGTAAAAAAAAAATAAATATTGTCCTTTATAACATCAGTTTTTCTTGGATGGGGTAAAATGGGTTATGGTCAGGCTTAAGTAGTTCTATGCAGGAAGTCCCTAAATTTAAACAATGTATGTTGTTTATTTTATTGAAATCAAATTAACTTTTTTAAAAAATGTTTTTCCAAAAAAAGATAATGTTGATGTGGTAGAAAAAAGTGATGTTGTTGAAGTGTTATGTGAACCAATATGTAACAATCGAGAACAATATTATTTCAACATTTCAATGTAATCATAATTCAAAAGTTTGCTAAATATGTTACAATTACACATTATTTTTCAATTTCAAAGTAATAAATAACTGTTTTCCGCATTATTTTGCATTATGACATATTTTACTCCACGATGGGGTAAAATAGGTCACAACTTTATAAG
Source organism: Octonoba sinensis (assembly GCA_038502835.1). Taxonomy (NCBI): domain Eukaryota; kingdom Metazoa; phylum Arthropoda; class Arachnida; order Araneae; family Uloboridae; genus Octonoba; species Octonoba sinensis. The sequence continues at coordinate 102,395,246 of CM076602.1, read as the reverse complement.
CTCAGTTAAACTATTTCATAATTAAAAAATAAACATTAAAATTACATTAAATTTATCTAAAGGAGTTCAACATTAAAATGCAATTGAAAAGAAATGGGAAATGTTTCTGGTTTTGTTGCTATGAAACTTTAAGTATGAAAATAGCTAAAAAGTGACCCATTTTCCCCCACCTGACCTAAGCTGAAACACGTTGTGTGTAACTAACTAATAGATAATTAATAATAAAACTAATACCTTAAAACGTTGTGCGGAAAAGGAAAATCACTTAGTTCTTGGAAGAGAACAATTTTAATTACAATTTTATTTAGTAGTTTTATAATAATAATTTGCATGTGTTCTAAAAATTTTTTTTTAATAACTTCATAAAACGCCTTTTTATTTTAAAAGCCAATTATATTTCAATTTTAGCTTTTTAAATTTTGAATTTTTCTTTATTATTATTAATTTTTAAAACATGGAAATGAGATGACGTAGCCGATGACCTAGCCGAATGCAAAAGAAAAAAAAACCCCTTCGAATTGGCCACTTCCTTCAAAAGTTATTGGGGGGGGGGGGGCAGACAGACCGGCAGACAGACAAACCGACCGACGCACATTTTCCTAATCTCAAAACTTTAATTTTAAGGTTTTCATGTTTCAATTATTTAATTACTTCACTTATTTTTGACGTTTCTTTATTTTTAACGAGATTTTTACGATACATTAAGCTTTCTTTCATGCTTTATTAATTTTTAAAAAATTTTACGGGGAAGTAGGCTGAAAAGGAGCTTTTACTAGTGTTAAAAGAAGTCCAGATGTTTCGAAAATGAATAAACAACAAAGTGGCCTAACTAATGCCTACTTATTAGAACAATAGTACGTTAGCTGTTAACTCCATTAAAATAATTCCATGAGTGTGGACGAATGGCATGTATTTACCATATATTCATTTAAAAAAATTAAGAATGCATGTGCGCATACGTGTTCAAAAACACATTACATTTCAAAAAGCCAGCACTGAAAAAACAGACCTCATGGTAGTACAATATTAAATTTTCGCAGTAAGACCAACATCCTAATTTGCAAACCTATATGTATATTTGTGGGGTTGGGGCTCGGGAATAATGACTTTCAGTAGTAATACAGTAGAACCTCCATGAGTTGACCACCTAAGGGACTGTAACTACGTGGTCAACATACGCAGGTGGTCAACTTAGGCATTTTTTAGAAAAAAAAGTAATACCATATTAGAGAGAATTTATTAAACTTTTTTACTATTTTTTAAGGAAAAATTTAGCACTCATTTTTATTTTTGCTGAAGGTACAGCACATTTTTACAATTTTTTAAGGAATGTTTAATTTTTTGTTTGAGTCCTCTTTTTGCTCATCAGATAACTATAAAAAGCACTTTCAGTGTACAAATCCGTTAAGCATGATTATGCCTTTTTCCGCAGCAAAATTTTTAAACTGCTCAGGAGATAGAAAAAAGAACGGAATGTGCGAACGACACACGTTATTTTCCAATTCTGCATAGTTCAGTTCTACTCATCCCCCATTCCCCTGACCTTCTTCCAGATTCCAGTAACTGCAGACAATGTATGCAGTCCAAGAAATGAAAACATTCAAAGGGCTATAATATAATTTCTCTTTAACAAAAGGCTGGGCACAATTTCCAGCATTTTCCCTTTTAGGAAGTGTGCAATGAATGGAGCATCACTATAGGGCGATTTTATTACTCAGATAAGCCGAATGACTAATAAAGAAATTCCTGGAATCCAGATAGAGAAGCAACGGGGGAAAAAGCAAATTCAAGAAAATATCAGTGGTCAAGTTACAGAAAACAAATTATAGATATGTAATTCAAATAACCTACTAAATAGTGGTTAACATACAACTTATGCAGGTGGTCAACATAAAAAGGTAAATCTCCATTGAAAATGCTTTGTGACCGCTTAAATTATAAAATGTTGGTCCACTTAGAAGAGACCGAACGTAGGGAGGTGGTCAACTTTGGAGGTTTCACTGTATATCATTTCTGGGCCAAATTTAGTTGTATGCTACCCCTAGGCTGAGCAGAAATCTGCAAAGCCTTTTTATCTTGAAAATGAGAAAATGCCGATGGAACGTTCTTAAAATTGAGAAATCAAAATTTATGAGGATATCCATTTTTTAGCCTACATTCCCGTAAAAGTAAAAAAAAATAATAATAAAGCATGAAAGAAGGCTTAATGTATCGTGAAAATATCGTTAGAAATCAAGAAAAGTCAAAAATAAGTTAAGTAATTAAATAAAGATTGAAAAATAAAAAATTTGAAAGTAGGGTTTTGAGATGGGGAAAAAGTGTGTCGGTCGGTCTGTCGGTCTGTCTGTCGGTCTGTCGGTCTGTCTGTCTGTCTGTCGGTCTGTCGGTCTGTCCCCCCCTAATAACTTTTGAACGAATTGTCCGATTGGAAAAATTCTTTTTGCATTCGAAAGATCTCGGCGAGGACATCTCATTTCCATATTTTACTTTTTGATTTGAACATTTTTTTGTTCAATTTTGAACAGTTCAAAAAATTTTAACATTAGCGCCTATTTGTGAAAATGAAGCAAATTATGTAAACTCTGGGTACAAGATATGAGTTCCCATGAACAAGCTCACTGGAAGAAGTTCTTGGCGTGAAATATTGATTTGAACAATTTTTGTTCATTTTTGAACATTTCAAAAAAAATTAACATACCGCCTACGGGGAAATTTCAATCCTATATAATTTCTGATCTAACGGACAGATTTGCTTGGAACAAACTTTATCGGAAAGCTCTTATGACGTAGAATATGTACAAATAGAAAGTTCATCCAGAACTAACGAGCCTATTTATCTATGAAATTTTTGGATCGGGATTTTCAAGAATATTTTTTAATTAATGAATGATTAAATGAATAAGCAAAAGAATGAATGAATAAATGAGTGAATAAATACATGAATGACTTAATAAATAATGATTAAATGAATATGTATTAACCGTTGAAAAGGTATATTTGAAGCAATTAAGAACTAAAGCTAAACGAGAAAGACAGAGAGAGAGAGATAGCTGGATTATAAATTTGAATTCGGTGTATAGGGGAAAGTAGGCTCGTATAGTTCTAGACGGAACTTCTTGTTTAATATTATGTTATAATTATTTATAAATATTCATTAATTTGTAGGGAGGGAATATGCTCCTTTGTGGTCATTCATAAATGATGTCACGCTTCAAGGGGGGGAGGGGGGTTCAAAAAAGTGTGGCAGTTTGTGACAAGGGGAGGGGAGGGGGTAACAAGAAGTGTAACATCTAACACTTTGATTTTTATAAAAACAGTGAAAATCATCAAATTAAGCCTATTTTTTCTAATGTAACATAGCGTGACATGTGACAAAGGAGGGGAGGGGGTATGTTGAAGTGTGACACTTAGTGACAAAAGGGGAAAGGGGGGTAAAATATATTGAAAAAAGTGTGACATCATTTATGAACGGCCCCTTTGCGGCAGGCTGTTAAGTATTATGAACGTTTTCAATATATATCTCATTTTCATGAGATATCTAAAAATAAAAAGGTATCGCCATATAGAATGTAAACCTACTGATATTTTGTTTTTAAAGACAATGAAAATGTCTAAAAGGGGAAATTGATCTGCCTTAATAGTTAGCAGCCTATAAATGTGTGCATACGTTTGTGTGTGTTTTCGTTCAATACGAATATTTTCTTTTTACTGAATCAGAAAGGTTATTGTACAATCCTCTGCAAAAGTCAACGTATCTCTAATTATGATTAATCCAAAATCATTTTTTTATATGCTTAACCACAATTTTAACTACTATATCTTACTTGTGAGTTATTTTAGATTCAAACAGACTTCAAATGTACAGAAAATTTGATTTTGAATAAAAATTTAGTAAAACAATTATTTTTTTATTTCATAAAAAGAAAAACTCCCTCCTAATTTTTTTTTTGATAATTATAGGAGAAAAATTTGATCTTTAAAAGTAACAACTCGAAGGAGTTGTTACTTTTGAAATATGACTCATTGAGTATCCAATTTGAAAAATCAGAAAAAAAAAAAAGCACTTTGCATGATGAGTGGCAACACCCAATTACCGACGACAATTCTTTTACAGCTTATTTAGAAAGAAATAATCAATAGCTTTTTTATTCCAAGGTCGTTTAAATGATTGAAAAGAAAGCAAGCTAGAAATGATTTTCTAAACTGATACCAAAAACGCAAAAGCCCAAAATGGGCGAAAATCAAAATTTTCAAAATTTCTACAGGGTTAAATTTTTAATCAAAAAATGCGAAAACATATCTTGATTTCATAAGTGTGTATTTATAGTATTTATTTCAGAAATACCTGAGACATGTCGGTAGTATTAAATTTGAGTGATTTTACAAGAAGGATCAATGAATTTTTTCAAAGCACAAAACATCAATTTTGAAAGGATTGCTTTATTTTAAATGAGTACGGTGAGAGGCATTTTGATTGTCTCGGTCAGCTTCTAACAAAACCTTTTCCTTGTGTGAAGACTTAAATATTATCACTTCTTTAAAAAAAAATTCTCTGTTTACGTGTAGGTGAGTGTAACGTCAGTGAAGCAAAGGGAGACTAAAAAGGTTTTGAATGTTATTTTTTTTTCTTAGTATTTTCATCATTTAATAAATTTATTATATGTTGTTAAATAAAGAACAAATCTTTTGTGGGATAACTTCTTTAAGAAAATAAAATTAGTGCTATATTTCTCACAAAGGAAACGCCGGACATTCAAGTTGCATAAACACTTAGATCTTTAGCTAAGCTACGCTTTTTGTTGCTTGAAAACGATTCTTAATCTGAGATATTTCGCCATTGCTGAAAGCGTTATAAATAATGCGTAAAATCGAAAAAAAATTTTAACTGTCATGTGCGATGAGCGAGCGGAAATGTTTTCGCATTAGCTGCAAAAGATGTTAGATCACTTATTTGGAATGTTACATTGTTTCTAATTTCTTTTTGGAAAAAATCAATGTTGTTTGAATGAAAAATTGTTTTATGGTCTTTCGAAAAATTATATTAGTATGCAAAACCTCGTAAAGAAAAATACAGAAAAAAAATCCATGAGATGTTTAATTTGTTTATGTTAGTTTCGTACAAATTTTCTTCAAAATTGATAAACTGCGAGGATCACACAACATCCCTCTTTCTCGATCCAAACAGTAAGCCGATCTTCCTGTGATTCAACACTTTTTCTTACTTAAGTTGCATATTGAGTACTAGGAAAACAGCTAGGAATAGAACTTGGGAAAAAATAATAAATGAAAATAAAAGAGAAGAAACGTTGTTCATTTTGGCAAGGAGTATAACAAAACAAACAAAGGTTGAAGAAAGACTTCACTGCTAATTGGTGACCTTCGCGTCGTATTACGTAATGTACGCGTAATAACTCTGACCAAAAAAACATTAAAAAAAAAGGGTAACCCGAAAACCCGTCTAGTGATTCAATTAGCTCTTCAGTTGAATATTCAAATGCACGAATTTCACTTCCCACTCTTAAGTGGATATCAAAACAACATTGGTTGCGCAGCGCGTTACTCTAACGTTGGATTAAAAGCTTGTAAATTTTGAACGTTGAACAAATATGTTGCTTCGTTCACTGAGGAAATGAAAATGAGATAAGTGTCGAGATATGTGCTTTAAACATAATTTTTTTTCACCACGTTAAAGTTTTATACAATAGAATATGCCTAGAAACTAAACTACTCATTCTGTATGAGTGAAGTGTTTTCAGTTGATTGAAGTGTTTCTGTTTATGCATTAAGTATGACTGAAGTGATTTTTTTTTGTAAAATCAGATTTTCATCAAGTAACACCATAAAGAGAAAACGTAGCACAAGATCTGATTTCACAAGTGCAACTTATGACGTAACCCAATGGAAGGTGAACTTTCTGGAAATGAAGCAACGAATTTGAGTGGTTTAGAAAGTGGAAATACAACACAAAGACATGCAAGCAAATAAACACAAAATGAGTGAATGGTAAAATGAAAATGAGGTAAAAGAAGTACCAAGCAGTTCTAAACACTCCAATGACTCTGTAAATAATAGTGTAACCAAAGCTAAGCCTATCATGTCAATGACTGAGACTAACGATAATGCCAATATGAATCCGTTCACAGTAAAATATGATGCTGTCAATTCAGATAATGTCACTTTAAATCACGAGGAGGCCATGGAAATAGTTGAAGAAACAACTTGCGGAATAGGAAGCTTCAGGCCTAAATGGATTCAGTCTTGGGCTACACCAAAAATGTTCCTCCTTTTCTTTTCAACCACAGGTGTTGTTCAGGGCATGTTCTTCGCCTATCGGATAGGTGTCCTGTCTACCTTAGAAAAGAGATTTGTATTTGATAGCAGGACAAGTGGTGCTATAGTGATGGTGGAAGAAGTGACGCCTGTGTTTCTAGGAGCACTTATTGGATACTTTGGTAGTAAAGGCCACCGATCTCGTGTCATTGCTGCAGGAATGTTTGCAAGTGTGTTTTGTAGTTACATCTGTGCCATTCCATATTTCATTTATGGACCTGCTTCTGAATTTTCTTCGCTAGCAGTAGAAAATAAAACCACTGAGGATATGTGTGTGATTAAATCAAAGCCAGACACATGTAACGATGAAGGAAAACAGGAAAAATTGCCAGTCGTGTTAATTTTTATGTTGGCAAGCGTTTTTCAAGGATTTGGAACGATTTCTTTTCATGCCGTTGGAGTTCCTTATTTGGATGATATTGCCAAGAAGAGAGACGTTCCTCTTTATCTGGGTAATAGCCTTTTTTTATCAGTTCCATTTTATGTAAAGTGCATTTTATAAATCAAAAATAAATATATCATAGTGAACTACCTCGGCCGAAAATTTTGTAATAAATAAAATTTTACATAGACCCAACTTTTCACATTTTTACCGGGAGTGGGAGCAAAAAGGTATGTACTTTTATTATATTTAAAAAAATTAATGCAAATGCATACAGGTGTAATTATTCATTTTAATTGTGTGAAACTAGGGTTTGAACAAGCTGAGTTACAAGCTAAAAATTAAAGTGTGTGTGTGTGTCCAAGCAACATCAAAATTTAAAATATAAAATGTTGTAAAAAATAATAAATTAAATGAAATTTAAATATATTAAACAAGCATTGTCCGTTTGTAATTGTAAATTATGCTTTTAAGTATTTTAATTTTAAGTTTTATAGATCTCAACTTTGTTAGAGGTTTATTATATATTGTTGTATTTCCTGGTTAGAATCTTCATATTTATTGTTTGCTGTCATGTCATTACATTTAAATTCATGTGAAGTAGCAATATTACATTTATCTATGCATATGTATTTACCTATGCAGTTATAGCAATAATTTTAGCTAACTCAAATAAGAATAGAAAAGAGCTTTTTTTCATGCTTTGAAATTGCAAGTATGATGCCGTATTACTTTTCTCATTGTATTACATTGAAATTCTTTATTTATTTCATAATTAATAACTAATAAATAATTTTTATTACGTTAGCTGTGACTCATGCTTTGAGAATCCTTGGACCCGTGTTTGGATTTCTTTTGTCGTCCTTCTTCTTAAAATATTATGAAAGTCCACTAGGTAAGATCTTTTTGAATCATCTTATCAGAAATACACGTTTTTGAACTTAAATTATGTTCTCTTAAATTCGAAATATGAGTTTCTGTCACTTGAAGAAAACAGTATTATGAATATTAATAATCATTTGAAATTATTTTAAATATGAAACCGGTTGTGATACATAGTAGTTTCACTAAACGTAGAATAGTACTATTCCAAAATCAGAGATTTATAACATCCTTTCCCATGCATACGTTTTTTTTTTCATACTTTAAACAGATATTTCCACAAGATATTTTTTTAGCTCCATGAATTTTTTTCCTTTAAATTTTAAATACCGATAATTAGCGACGATAGTATTTTCAAATTCTTTGGAAAATTTCATCAATTTTTCTTGCGTTTCTGACAGGAAAAAAAACGATTTCTTCCTATTTAGAGGAAGCTCAGCTTATGAGAAATGATATGTAAAAGATATGCAGAATTTAAAAAAAAGTTTTTCCTTAAAAAGGAAATAAGCTTCTTTGTCATAATACTTGAATTACACAATCATAAGAAATTTTTTGCTGGTTAAAAATTAACCGTCCTGTTATGGAATAACAGCAAAAAACTTCATGAAACAAATTTGAAGAAAGTAATATAAGGGATTGCTTAAAATTTTCCATCACTCTATGCCTTAACAAGAAATTCCCTCTAGAACCGTACGAGCCTATTTTCCTTTATAGCAACATCAAATTTATAGTCTAGCTAGTTTTCTCTCTTTCTCATTTAGCTTCAGTTCTTAATTACTTTAAATGTAGGAAAAGGAAATTTTCATGTGAAACCTAAAAACGTGTTTTTCAAAAGTAGTTATAAAATCTTGGCGTATTAATTGTCCCTAATTCGAAATCGCTCATATCATAAACGATATACAAAATTAAACAGAGACAAATATGGAGTGAGTTTTGAAGTTAATAACTATTGCAAACATTCTTTCTGAACTACCAAGAACATGACATTTTGAAATTAAACTTTATTATGAAAACATAACGAATTGTTAAGACTAAAAATAAAGTCAACTTAAAATGTTTATAATAGATTTTTCATGAGTATCATAAGAATACCCAATATTTCTCTCAGCATTTTATCTCTTCATTCTCTTTTAAAGATGATCCTGGGTTTGGACCTGAAGATCCACGCTGGATTGGAGCTTGGTGGCTGGGATTTCTTGTTCAGGGAACTATGCTTATTATATTTACTATTCCGCTTCTTCTTTTCCCCAAAAAATTACCAGGAAAAAAACATGCTAAAGAAACTACCTTAGAAAAGCAAAGTTTAAAGTCCCATTTACTTGGTAATCATATCTTTAAGTTTAAATGATTATTAAGCAATAGTTTTGTTTTCGCTTTAGCAATACGATTCTAAATGTTTTGCCTTAATGTAAAAACACTTACCTATTTCTCTAACTCCTAGGATTTTTATATGCATTAAAACGATTAGGGACAAATGTACTGTGCATTTTTCTGTGGTTTAATACATTTATCAGCATTTATGGAGGAGTCGGACATTTTATGCTACTTCCAAGGTATATGGAGCAACAGTTTAGACTGTCAGCAGCTGATGCAAGTTTATATTCGAGTAAGAAATTTATTGTTAAAAACTATTTTTTAATTGCATTTAAATTACAAATAAGTAAGTAATTAAGTAAAATTTTGTGCATCAATATAGTATATATAAATACATTTCAAATCATTTGCAGTAACATTTTTGCATTTTTTTTTAAATTTTAAAATAAATAATGTTCTGTAAATTATTTGTAAATGTATTTTACGCAGTGCGTATTTCATAGTAATAGTTTTCATTTCAGCTGTCAACGCTTCACGGCATGTGAAAATGTTTAATAATTGGAGGGTTCAGAATACAAGTGAACCAAGTCCACTTTTTGTCATTTTCGAGTTAGCAAGCGCAATAGCAGGCATTAACTATGTAAAATTTCAGTGCAATAAGGAACCAAGTCTCTCTTTGAACTTTTAAAATTTAATTTATAATTTAAAAAAATTTTAAGAGGTAGTTTTGTAATAAAGCTTTAACTTTAAACCTCTGAATCGCAAAAAAAACTTTTATGGACTTGGTTCACTTGTATTCTGGGCGCTCCAATTTAAAAAGTGATTATACCGGAAAAATTATCTGTCTTCGTAATGCTTTGCGTTTTCTGCTTAGCTATATGGTAACAAGGAGGAATTTGATTCATTGCGTTCTTCCCCTATTTAAAAAATTTTGAGCATTCTTTTTATTAAATTGGTTGTTTCATTTCTCTAAAATAAAAATAAAAACATAATCTTGTCTTATTAAAAATCATGTTCTATCCCCTCTTCCTTTCACCCGAAACAAATAGAATCAATGTATTGAATAAACATTTTAAGTAATTTTAACTGGAATAATTTTCAGAAAATGCTTTTCAATAGTTTTTTTGTCATTATCATTTTCTGAATTTGTTTCACGCTGATCAACAAGTATATGTGTATGTCATGAAGTTTTTGGAAAACTCTTTACTTAGATCCACTGGGACTTACGGCTTTAATAATCTCTCAAGTTGCTGGTGGATTCTTTATATGGAAATTTCAACCAAAAGTCAAGTCCATTATCATCGGAATAATATCCTTGGAGTTTGTTGCTTGCATCGGTTGTCTTTTACTCATGATACCACGATGTGAAAAGATCGATTTGTCGAATAATGGATACAATGCAGAAGGGTAACAAACAAGTTTTAAATATCATTCTTTAATTTATTATTATAAGGACGTCATTTAAAGAGGTTTTGCTATTATTTTAATGATTTAAACTTACCTAATTTTTGAAGCTATCTGAACAGGAGCTGGAACTCAAAAAGAAAAGAAAATGTGACAAAGGGATTTTTTAATTAACTGTTTTTGCGGTGATCTGTCCTCTTTATTTATAGACCTGCTGTATCTAATTTAGACTATTTTTTCTTAAAAACGAATATAAAATCTCATCAAATTACATATTTAGCAGCAGTAGAAAGAAATAAAAATAAAATTTGTATTAGAGAGAGGCCTAAGACACCGCAATCACACCGAATGGGCTCAACGGAAGTCACTTTCGACTTTGTGTACAAGCCATGGCCCATTATCTGTTGCTGTCAATTTACAAAGCAATCTCTGTTTTTGATTCTCTGCAATGTTCTTTTTTAAAGACATTATAGTTTCCCGTTCTCAGTTCTCCGCAAGTTTACGTCAGACTCAGAATACGTGGCTTCCAGAAGATTCTCATGTGTTTTCGGGCAAAGAAATTTTTTACAGTGGGAAGTGCAGCAACTTCTTTGATTGTTTTGAACTTTTATGTAATTTACAAATCTTTGTACAGCTAAACTTCTGAAATTATGATTGAAAAGCCTTTATAAGTAAAAGATGTCAAACGATTAAACGCATTGTTCAAAAATAATACTTGGTGAGGCCTACAGAGTATAAATGACTTCATATGGAATTGTAAAGATTCAAATATTGGCGAAAAGACTTAGGATAGCTTGTTCTCTGAATCAAACAGAAAATAAAATTAGTTGTTTCCCTATGATCCTATAATTTAATCCTCTACAGTGTAGACTATAAGCAATGTACTGTTCAATCGCTGTTTTTGTAATTTTCCTTTATAAGTCATTGGAAAATATCCCGAAATACGTGTTCTTTTTTTTTTACTATTACGAGTCCAGAAAACAAAATAAATCCGAGTTTGTAAGTCACAAAATGTTTTAAAAAAAATTAAAAATACGGTTTTTTTAAAAATTATTATAACGAATTTTAAAAAAAGTAAATAAATCCGAGTTGTTGAGTGGCAGAGGGGATATGCTAATCTTCGAAGTTTTCAGTTTATTAATTTCAGTTTCATTGAATTACCTTCATTGAATTACCGTGATTTTTTTTCATGCCCTGAACATACAAAGATAGTTTTGAAATTGTTTCACTGTAATTTAGTATTTGATCTCCGCTTCAAGATACGTTACAAATTTTATGATACATTAGTTCTTACATGCAGATACGTTACAGTATATTTTTTATAATTTTCTTATTTTGAATTATAGGTTGATTTTGGAGAATGAATGCAATTTGAACTGCAATTGTTCTTTGAAGTCTTTCGCTCCAGTTTGTGGACCAGATGGAAAAACGACTTACTTTTCTCCATGTTTTGCCGGCTGCAAAGAATCTTTCTCTGAAAAAGAGAACAAAAAGGTTAGTAAAAATTACGATCTGTATTTTTTAAATGACATATTTTAGTGCATTTTAAGCTATATGGTCTTATTTTGAGAAACCATATATGTGGCAGAAATGATCCATAATCGCAAATTTGAGGCAACAAAGGAAATGTTTTTTTCCCCCTCTTTTTTTTTGCCTTATTTCCCGGTGAAATAAAGTATGAAAACAACGCTTTATGTGCCGTAAAATTATCGTGAAAAATACAGAAAAGTCAAAAATAAGTTAACTAATTTAATAAAGATTGAAAAAACAAAAAATGAGAGTAGGGTTTTGAGATGGGGAAAATGTGTGTCAGTCGGTCTGTCTGTCTCCCCAATAACTTTTTAAGGAATTGTCTGATTCGAGGGATTTTTGTATTCGAAAGTTCTTGATGAGCATTTTGTTTTTTGATTTGAACATTTTTTTTTCAATTTTGAACAGTTCAAAACAAATTAGCAGTATCACTTACGGGGAAATTTCAATCCTATATAAATCTTGATCTAACAGATGGATTTGATTGGAACATCTTATTTTTTTAAAATTTATATTGGGCTGCTGCTTAGAACAAAATTTATCGGAAGGAATTCATTACGTAGAACATGTACAAAGACGAAGTTCATCCAGAACTGAACGAACCTATTTTCGGAGGAAAGTTTTTGATCTGGATTTTTAAGGATATTTCTGAGTTAATGAATACATAATTGAAAGAGTCAAAGAATGAATGATTAAATGAGAGAATAAATGAAAAAGGAAATAAGTGAGTCAATAAACACATGAATGAGTAGATGAATAAGGGAATTAATGAAGAACAAAATAAATGAGTGAATTAATACATGAATGAGTGAGTGAATATGCATGAACTGTTAAAAAAAAGGTATATTTGAAGTAATTAAGAACTAAAGCTAAATGAAAGAGAGAGAGAGAGCAATTTTAAATTTGCAGTTAGTGTATAGGCGAAAGTAGGTTGGTATAGTTCTAGGCGAAAATTTTTGTTTAATATTATTTTGGTTGTTTTAATCCAACGAGCATAATACAACAGCATTGCATCTGTAGCTATCAATCAATTTGTATGTATAATTCATAATTTGTCGGTTTCCTTGTGTGTACGTTTTACAAAAACACACTCTTTGAAGAATTCGAACAAAATTTCGTAGAAGTTTTAATCGTCTGCCAGAGGGGAAACTGAAAGCTTTATCACAAATATTGATATAAAATTTTTCAACTTCCAAATCTTCCAAATGTACCAATTAAAAAAAACTCCCAATGTTAGGAAGTTTTATGTCATTACAAAGTGCTATAGAGCTGAAAAAAGTGCCGAAGAAGAAATTTGTTCGAAGGTTAAATGATGATGAAAAACATTGTAATATAATTGTAAAAGTAATACCCCTTATTTATTTAGTATATATTTTTAAAGACATTAAATATCAAATCTCACTTCTCAGTATGCAATACAAAAGTTGCTAACGAAAACTAAAAATCTGAAAAGAAAAGTGCATTAAGTAAAGTTTTTCCAGTAGCAAGTCGGTTTGTAGTCGATACAGGTTTGTTGTCACGGTATTACGAATTATATAACTGAAAATTAGGAAGTTATATAAATTTAAATATCAAGTTACTATTCAATTCGCAGCCAAGATAACGAAACCAAACGTTTTTTTTTACTTGTAAGTGCCCTTTTAATTTTATGTAATTTTATTCTACGACAATTATGTTAACTGATTTTTGACCGTCCGCTATTTTTTAAATTCCCTCAGATGTCTAACTTCAAAAACAACTATTACAGGGTTTCTTACCTTATGGGAAGTAACGAAAAATCTTATGTTAAGTATTGTTTTATTGCTCTTATGTTATACTTTTATGTAGTATAAAAAATTTTATTTTATAAAAATTTCATTTCGAGATGCACTATAACGTGTTCGGAGACGTTTTTATCTAAATTACATTAAAACCCTTCAAATGATTTTGTTCCTTTTCGAAATAACAATATCGAGATAGACGTAATGAAAAATTACCTTCAATTTCTACTTTTGTGAATGCATTCAAACGGTTTATTTTATTCAGCAGTAACTGACATGCCTGGCGTTGCGTCGAATCATTCTGCACCGTTCGCAGGCACATGTCCAAACTCTGTTGTGAATATATAGGGCAAAATTATCTTAAGAAAGTTAAGTAGAAGGTGGGAAACTGTACTTAAAAATCTGATTGAATAGTAAAAGTCATTAAAAATCACGATTTTATTAAAAACATTCTCGAAAAATTCCTTTTAAACCAAAGTGACAGTCCTCATTAAAATGCCCTCAACAGTTCACAACAATTGCCATTAGAGTAAGGGCAACAGTAAGTAAAATGCACATATGCATCAGAATAATTGTTCCAAAATGATATCAAGAGACCTTAAAAATCGCACTGACAATCTAGACAACACTACATCTCAAAATTCAAGTCAGAATAAGAGCAATTTAAAAATGCCTATTAGAGGAAGAACAACGGTCCTTGAATATCTCTGCAACAGTAACGAAAACATTCTTTAAAGTTCCCCATTTGAATAAAGACACCTATTTATAAACACCCCTAATAGAATAAGGACATTACTCCCAAAAAATCTTCATTAGAATAAAAACGCCAGTGACTAAAAATACACACAAGACTGCAGACCTTTATGAGCTGCTGTTCCTAAAATTACCAACAGTCCATTTTAAATTCCCCATCAAAATAAAGACACCAGTTCCTAAAAATCCCGTTTGCAAAATCGTCAAAACATTTCCTGAAAATTCAATTAAATAGCACTTTTATAATATTTGGATAGAAAGGGAAGAAAGAAATACATTATTTCTAAAGGCAAATAAAGATGCATATTTAAGTTAGAAAATGTTCAGTACAGGACCAATGCGGGCGTGAGAAATTTAAGTTGATAGAAGAAAGTAACTAAATTATGTGCAAATGGCGCCAAGTAAATTCAGTAAAACCCCGTTAAAACGCGGGTGTCGGGGGATATGTTTGGCACCCGCGTTATAACACAACCGCGGTATAGTGAAGCTATACCACATAACTATATTACGAAATAATATTTGCTTTTGTTGCATCATTTTTAACTTTATCAATCACTCGTAACTTTTCTTCTGTAGTATATCTTTTCTTTTCTTGTTTGCTGCTATTTTATTCACAGTAACTGCTGTGCACGAAGTACACATCTCCAACTGCGCAATCAGTCTATTGAGCGATTGGTTATAAACCAACTGTGTTCCGAGAAAAAGGGGGCTTAAACATATCTTCGTTATCAATATGGGATTGCGAAGATGTCCTTAGAAAAAATTATATTTGGAAGGGAAGGAACGCACTTCTCAACGAAAATATATTTACAACAGAATTTCGGACATCGGTCACTTGGCTGGCGAACGATGCAATATTATCCCTGTCAGCTGTCAATAATAAAGTAGCAGTCCCATTTTTAGCCTACTTTCCCGTAAAAGTAAAAAAAATAAATAAAAAGCATCAAAAAAGGCTTAATGTATCGTAAAAATATCGTTAAAAATAAAGAAAAGTAAAAAGAAGTGAAGTAATTAAATAAAGATTGAAAAATAAAAAATTTGAAAGTAGGGTTTTGAGATGGGGGAAAATGTGTGTCTGTCGGTCTGTCGGTCTGTCCCCCCTAATAACTTATGAACGAATGGTCCGATTCAAAAAATTCTTTTTGCATTCGATAGATCTTGCCGAGAACATCTCATTTCTATATTTTACTTTTTGATTTGAGCTTTTTTTGTTCAATTTTGAACAGTTCAAAAAATTTTAGCATTATCGCCTATGGGCAAAAATGAAGCAAATTATTTAAACTCTTGGCACAACATCCAAATTCCTATGAGAAAGCGTACTGGAAGAAGCTTTCGGCGTAAAATATTGATTTGAACAATTTTTGTTCACTTTTAAACAGTTAAAAAAATTAACATTAGCGCCTACGGGGAAATTTCAATCCCATACAAATCCTGATCTAACCGACGGATTTGCTTGGAACGAACTTTATCGGAGAGATTTTAAGCCGTAAAACATGTACAGATACGAAGTTCAATCAGAACTAAACGAGATTTTTCCCCTATGAAAGTTTTTGATCGGGAGTTTGAGGTTACTTCTGAATGAATGAATGAAAGAATGAATGAATGAATAACTGAATGAGTTGAAAGTGAATGCGTGAATGAATGAGTAAATAAATTAATCAATGAATCAGTGAATGAATATGTATTAACCGTTGAACACGGTATATTTGAAATAATTAAGAGCTAAAGCTAAATGAGAAAGAAAGAGAGAGATAGCTAGATTATAAATTTGTGGTTTTTAGTAATCGGGAAAGTAGGATCGTATAGTTCTAGACGGAACTTCTTGTTCTAACTGCTACTCAAAATTCTTAGAAATCTATGCGAACACTTCGTTAATAAAAATGCCTGACACAATTTACAATTATTGAAAATATTATGATTTTGACTTTTTTTGTACTTTACGACGTTTTAGATATGGACACTGGAAAACATTTCTTGAACACCTAATCATGGGTTCTCCAATAATATTTAAGAACTTGTAAGACAATTTGAAACTTTCTGATTTTTGAAAGATACTTTTATTTTTTCCTACTTAGATGTTTACAAATTGTTCTTGTATTATTGGTTCTTCGGAAGAAGATAACAATTTTGTAACTGAAGGATACTGTTATGAAGAGAAATGCTGGTCACAAGCGATAGTTTATATAGCTTCGCTTCCCATAATACAAGTTTTCATTAACTTTTTGAAAGTTGCATATACAATGTTACTTTTGAGGTAAGTTTTATTCTTCTGTTCTTTTTTAGTTAAGAATGAATATTAAAAGAGAAAAAATAACCTTCAGATAATATACCTTATGAATTTGTTTTAATACCCCATTTTTTAAATGTGTACTCATATCAATAAAATGTATGGTATTCTGTGCTAACTCTACTACTTCTACTCCCCATAGATCATAGATCACATTTTGTGACGAGGAAAAAAAATTAAAAATGAGATAAAAACCTCAGTGTGATAAATTCAGATAATGTTTTCTTCATCTTCTAGTATTTGCAATTATTATCTGTAAGTTGGCAATCAAACGAACGTAGTAAGTTTTATAGAGAGTTAAATTTTCAAATGGCTTTTCCTCTGTTTCTGCAACACCGTTTTAAGTAGGAGCAGAGAAAAAAACACACACATATATAAATTATTAATAACAATAATAAAAATATACGCGTTATGTTCCGTGTCTTCAAACGTCCTGGATTTTCCGCTTCTGTCCCGTGTTTTGAGAAATTCTCAAGAGTCCCAGGGAACTTTAATACGGGAAGGCAAGAGTCCCGTATTCTTGCCAGGATATTAATTTTTTCGAGTATAGGGTAATCGGTGACCCTTGTGTGACGGCTCCGTACCGGATATCTGGCCATTATGTTTTGAACAAGTAAATTAAATGCATTTTTTACCCATAGCATACAAACAAGTTTTTTATTTCATGTTTTCAAAATATGATAGTTAAATTTTAAAAATCAAAATTGACATTTCAGAAAAGCGCACCTCTCGTGCGTAATCGGATATAGGATTCAGGATATTTAAAACTCTGTCGGATACCGGATGTTCGGTATCCAATCTCTAATACCCTGTATCGGGAAAAGGCCCTTCCCTATCCCCGGAATTCCGCACAGGAAGCATGATTCGAAGACTGGGACTGTTTTTAAATTTTGCAGCCCTTGTTATGTTACACTTTTTCTAGCTTTGAAACAAGGATTTATTTATTTTCTCTTTTTTGACCCTTTGACGATTATCGCGGAGATGCCAACGTAATAAATTAAGCTATTTTTTTATTTAGTTACCAATTAAACTAAAACAGCAAGAATTAAATCGAAAATTTAACTTTGACGGTTTACGCGGTTGTGTTGAATTTCATTTGCGCTAATAAATGAGACCATATTCCCGTATCAACTTAATGTTACAAGTATTCCCTAGTAATAATTCAGTTGTCTCCAAAATATTTTGCTCTGTTACTAATTTTAATTCACTGACAAAAAAATAAATAAATAAGAAAAGATAGGTAAATAGTTATGTATGATACAAAAGCCCCTCTTGGGGAAAAAAGCGAACGATATTAAATTCAAAAATGTTTTTTTTTTTTATTTTAAAAACGGCATCGCTCAATAATTTAAGATAAAAGGTTACCGCCTATTTAGTTTTTAAAGTAAAATAGAGCTACTAGTGAGATTTCAATTTATATAAGGTAACTTACAATCTTTTTATAAGATCTATATCTGTTGCGCAAATTTAAAAGTTCTCGCAAATTCGTAATTAAATGCATTATCTATTTGGATATACTATGGAGGATCCTAAACAAATGTTTTCCTGAAATAAAAATGTATTTCATGAAATTTATCTTTTCTTGTAATGATATGATTGTACAAAATTTTGATTAGGTCCATTGCTCCAGAGGATAAAAGTGTTTGCTTGGGTACGTTCGAAATGCTACTCTGCCTGTTTGGTGAGTATTAGTTATAATTTTGCGAACATGGTGGTAATACTAAAAGTTACCTTATTTCCGTAAAATTTGTTCTATTAGACGTATGTCATTGAAACTTGGCATGTACGTTATATGATTTAAGGGGGAAATAATTCCGCGATAGGAAAATAACAGTTTAATATTTTGCGACCAGGTGAGGCCTTCTTCTTCTTTATCGAAGAAGCCCTTCGCGTAACTGTGTTGGTTACGTCAGTGGTTCGCAGCCTTTTTTAAAGTGCGAATTATTTCTAAAATATAAAAGATAATAGCGACTAACCCTCTCTACCCCTTTGCGAACTACCGGTTGGGAAACGCTGGGTTACGTTGTAACGCGTGATTGAAGCAGGAAAAATGAACATTGAACAAACTTTGCTGTAAAAATTTCCTTTTTTGTTCTTCAGGCGTCACCTTTTCGCCTGGTAATGAATATTTGAACTTATGTTTGATTACTGCAGATTTATTTTTCTCATGGTGCATGTAACAGTTAAAACAAGTTTCAGTAACATATGTTTATTAGAAGAAGCTCTATATAGGTTTAAACAGAGTAAAAAAAACTTTAAGAATAATAATCATATACAATCGCTTTCTTATTTTGAGTCTGTGTACAAATACATATATATAATCTCTATTCCTGCATTAAGTACATTTTTATGCTTTTGATTTTTTAATGGTTTATTCGTCTTATACTATAATATTATCGTCTCTTACCTGTAATAATTACCTTTTAAAATTTTAGTTTGTTGCCTATATGCCCACCTGATATAAGCAGGAGGTATTCAAAATTCGTACCGATAACTTACTTTCTGAATATTAATTTCAGTAACTCTCTTTCTCTTTCTCTCGAAAAAGGAACACCTTGTTAATGCATTTTTTGACACAAATGATTTGTAATTAGGCAGTTAGTTTTGAAACGCAGAAATGTAGATTTTTAATCTTCTTAAACCTTCTCTTTCAGCCTACATTCCGTATCCTGTTGTATCTGGAGCCTTGTTGGATTCAGCGTGCCTCATTTTTGAGAAAAGTTGTGGCACCACAGGAAACTGTTGGTTTTATGACGTAGATAAATTCAACTATTTGATTCATATGCTATCGGCATTTTTTCAAGCCGTTGGATTGATGTGGTTTTTTGGTGTTTACTTTTATCGGCATCGGCTTCGTGATTTTTATGAAGAAGATGATGATGAGTTAGATGAAAAAGCAAACATAGATGATAAGAAAACTGCAAGAGATATAAATCTTACAGAAATGTAGTAAGAATATCTATAAATTGTGTATGCATTTTTGTCACTAA
Organism: Octonoba sinensis; assembly: GCA_038502835.1. Classification (NCBI taxonomy): domain Eukaryota; kingdom Metazoa; phylum Arthropoda; class Arachnida; order Araneae; family Uloboridae; genus Octonoba; species Octonoba sinensis. The sequence continues at coordinate 102,375,614 of CM076602.1, read as the reverse complement.
GTTAAGAAAGAAAATTACGATATCATATTTCTTAACTCACATTTTTTTTAAAACTCCAGCTGAAAACTATTTCGCGCGCACACACACACACATATATGTACTTGAATAAAGAACAAAAATTCATCACAAGTTTCATTTTATGCCCATGTTTAAGAAAATGGTTTTTTATTGTGCAACAATTAATTCTCTATGAAAGTGCGGTGTAACAAGTAAGTACAAGACAGAATTAAATAAATAATATGTACTAGGACGTTTTGTAATTAGATGTAGAAGACTCAAAAATGTCTTTGCACTAACTCAATGGACAAATCTTAATGTATACTATAAACTGTTTTAAAATGTACTTTGATCCCGCTGAATTGGAGACAAAGGTGAAATGGTTTATGAACAGATTTTGCAACAGAGACTTAACGTGACTTTAACTTAATGACGAAAAATACCACGAAACTTCTTTTTTTCGAATTGCACAAACTTTATTCTATTTTTAAAAATTACCTGGAGTTTAAGAAAAACAATGTATTAAGATAAAATTCTTGAGTACCTTAGTTATGTTATTAGTGTAAAAGTAATTTTTAATATATCGCCATTTTGTTTTACATCTCGAAGAAAAAGCCTTTTTACTTAAATTATCTTTAGTTGTTCATGAACAGTTTATTACGGATCTGAACATTCAAAAAATTAGCTTCGACCTGTTTTGTAGTTTTCCTGACCAGTGTTTTTGACCAGTTTCCCGATCAAATATTTATAGACGAAAGCTGTGTTCAATATATTTTTTATTTATAGACGTTTTATATTTATAGATGAAAGCTAATTTAGAGAAAAAATAACTTTCTTATTATTGTCGCTTCATTTTTAATGTGAATTTCTCTTTATTTGTTATGTTATGTAAGTGTCAATGCAAAATAAAATAATAAAATGATTGTGCGGTTTTTTTTCTTTGAAATGACTGACTTTTTTTGAAGTTTTCTTATTGGGTAAAACAAATAAGTAATCAAAAAATTGGGTGATTTATTTTTTCTTGCAATGAACTGAAATAAACAAGAGCTTTAATTGTGTTTTCAAAGAAAAACAATGTTTTCATAACTAAAATTAAGTTCATGATTTTGTTCCTTAATGCTTTCTGAAAGAAAACGAGAGATGTCACTTGCACGTAAAATCTGGTATACGTAAAATATTTTTACTAAAAAAATTTATTAATGATTTTGATACTACTTTTGGAGAAAAAATTCTAACTTTATCAGTATTGCTGTTTTAGTTGTAGCATACGGATTTGAGTAAGACATATCTCAAAGAAAAAAATGTAAGCTAATTACCTTTGTACGACAAGTATTTTTATCAATATTGATTATTATGTAGGAAAAATTCTGCAATTTAAATATATATATATATATATATATATATATATAGATAAAGAGGCATAAAGGAAAATTATAAACCAAATGCAATGCAAAAAAGTACTTCCTTTCTATTTTTTTTTTCTCTACAATTATCTTCAAAAAAAAACTGTTCCTAAATTTAAACTCTATTTACAAATAGAATACAACAACTTTAAGAATTGCTCTTGATGAAGCTTTTGAAATCTTATAACAAATGCAATGCATGCTTCTATTTAATGACATTCATTTTCAAAAAAAATTCCATTATGAAAATGTTACCCTAAAACTACAGCAAGACAGATAATTGTAAAAAGTTTTGCTTGAGCAACTCTACTTATTAGCAAATTTTTACGAAGTTTAAATGTTGTAACTCTCTTATACATATGCTTCATCACTTACGTTGGAAAGACGTGCCACGCACGTCGTAATGCTTTTGTCACAAAACCGCCAAGGACGTGGTATGCACGTCGTCATGCGATTGTCACAGAAACAAAAACAACGTCAGTGGCACGTCGGCACTTTGCATGATTATTCATAAATAAATTTAATATTCATATTTGTGCATTTTTATAATTAATCGACACTCTATTTTTCGACGCTGTGTATTTTTATAATCAATCGATCCCTTCAAAAAACTATTAAAAGTCCTAGGTAGGAAATAAATTAGCTTAGAAAATATAAATCTTTTCCCGATTTCTCTAAAGCATCGAACACTGTGTGACGCCTCTCAGCGAGTTACACTGGATCGTTCTGCTACACGCTTCGGTGAATTTTTTGCCAGCGCAAAGTGGTTAAACCAGTCATTTTAATCTAAGCGACATAAGTATAGTACTTTATATGGAAGTTTTAGGCGAAAAAAATAACGCAATTTTCTACGCAGTTTCAATATCTGTTTTGAGAATAGTTTCAATCTGTAGTTTTATTATATTAAATATAGATTAAGTGGTTAATTGAGCAGTCTTATTCCCCGGGTTTTTGCTTTTTTTTGAAAGATATTTCTTTGGGCGTTCCAGTAGTGAGATGATAATCGCAGAGGGTGAGAAACAACGTAGAAATGATGAGGCAGGAAATGCGGAAATGTTGGAAACAACTGCCGCAAAACTAGGTTAGGAATCACTTCAATAATTTTTAATTTACTTTATTTTCTGAGAAAGTTTAAAATACATACTTACTTTTTCACAAGCAAGAAAAAAAGAAAAAGGTTTTGTATGAATAGGATGACCGCCTAAAAAAATTTATAAAGTCCGGCAGAGGCTCATAAGTTTATGTAGAAAAATAATGCATTAATGCAAAAATTTCGATAAAAGTGGCATGTACATGTTTCACATATACTAGAATCCAAGAAAACAAAGAAGTCAGGTTGTTACCACATTACATTTTTTTAATAAAAAGTTTTGAATTTGGGTGGCAATGAGATTTGGCGATGGAAGTGTTCCGGTAAGCTAAAACATGGACGCTACATATATATTGATTTAAATATGCATTCGATTTTTATTCTAGATTTTGAAGGAAGAGTGGTATTTATATCTTAGTAATGAGTTTTACTGCTTTTTAATAAATTGTTTTTCAGTGAAGACGTTTTAATAATAGTTATAAGATACAAAAAAGTGCTTGTTTTGAAAGCTCTTTAAAACGTGGAAGTCAAGCTTTATAAAATTACTTTCTCGTAAAAGAGGAAGTTTCATTGTTTTATGCATCCTCTCAAATATAGAACTATATATTTTTTCTTACTGTAAGCTTGTAAGAAACTGCAGGGTAGTGTGAATTCAGTTATCTTCAGTTATATATAAAATGTCGACATCGCAGTGTTTATGCGTCTATCATTTCCGCTGTTGAAATACTTATATCAGATGAAGATAAATACAGTTGTGAAAAAAAGTTTCCGTTACAATAACTGAACTGAGAATTGCAATTTTAATGGAAAAGAATTGCAATTAAAATTGAAACACGTTGCAATACCAGTTACAAGAAACGTGAACTTTTCATGAAAAAAAATGTATACAGATCTTACTAAATTTGCTAACGATTTCGAAACAACGTTTTGCAGTCCGCTGATCGTTTTAGCATTTTATTTCAAGTAAAATACTACTATTATTCATGTTTATAAATATTATTTGATTTGCCCTTGCCTCAGCAGATGAAAGGTTATCAAGTAGCAAATACAATACAGAACTGCAGAAGCTTTTAGTAGAGTACTTAAAAGTGTTGATTTCACGGAAGTTCGAAATACACAATTTTGAAATACATTTTTAATTATTTTTTTGTTAACTGTTGGAAGTTTTACCTTCAAATTTTGTGCTGCTTTCCTTTTTTTAGTTAATCAATTAATTAATTATTTTTGTTTTTAACGCTAATCTTATTAATATAAAATGAGGGGAGGGGGGAAAAGGTGGATTTTTATTTTGTTTTGACACTTTAATTGCTTTGAATTATTATCACGAAGATTTATCAACCACGTATCTTCGCACCGAAAATGTATTTTTTAAAAATGTTTAATAAAAAAAAAAAAAAAATGATGCCCCAATTTAGTCCCAAGTTTTTTAGTCAGAGAAAAATTATATTGATTAGATTGAAAAATTCTTTGATTTGTTGGTAAAACAATTATACAGGTTTTTTTCAGTCACAGCAGTTCAGCAGTTTATGAAAGCAAATAGCAAAATATTATTAAAAAAGCGTTTGTAAAAGAGAGTAGCTTTTTAGCCTACTTTCCAGTAAAAGTTAAAAAAAATAATAATAAAGCATGAAAGAAGGCTTAATGCATCGTAAAAGTATCGTTAAAAATAAAGAAAAGTCAAAAAAAAGTGAAGTAATTAAATAAAGATTGAAAAATAAAAAATTTGAAAGTAGGGTTTTGAGATGGGGAAAATGTGTGTCTGTCGGTCTGTCTGTCGGTCTGTCGGTCTGTCCCCCCCCCTAATAACTTTTGAACGAATTGTCCGATTCGAAAAATTCTTTTTGCATTCGAAAGATCTCGGCGAGGACATCTCATTTCCATATATTTTTCGTTCAATTTTGAACAGTTCAAAAAAATTTATTAGCGCTTATGGGCGATAATGAAGCAAATGATGCAAACTCTGGGTACAAGATCCAAGTTCCAATGAACAAGCTTGCTGTAGGAAGCTCTTGGCGTGAAATAATAATTTGAACAGTTTTTGTTCATTTTTGAACAGTTTAAAAAATTAACATAGCGCTTACGGGGAAATTTCAATCCTACATAAATCCTGATCTAACGGACGGATTTGCTTGAAACAAACTTTATCAGAAAGCTCTTATAACGTAGAACATGTACAAATAGTTCATGAAGAACTAACGAGCCTATTTTCCTATGAATTTTTTTATCGGGATTTTTAAAGATATTTGTTAATGAGTAAATAATCAATGAATGAATGAATGAAAGAGTGAAAGAATGAATCAATGAATAAATGAATGAGGAACATAATGAATGAATGAATAAATGTGTGAATAAGTTAAAAAATAAATAAATGAGTAAATAAATAGATGAATGAGTAAACGAATGAATGAATAAATGAATGGCTGAATAAATGAAAGAATGAATGAGTGAGTGAATGAATATGTATTATCCGTTGAAAAAGGTATACTTGAAATACTTTAGAACTAAAGCTAAATGAGAAAGAGAAAGAGATGGCTAGATTATAAATTTGAATTTGGTGTATACGGGAAAGTAGGCTCGTATAGTTCTAGATGGAACTTCTTGTTATTAAACAAATGAGGCGACACGAGCTCAGTTAATCGACGGACTGAAAACTAAGTATCAAACTGTGTGATTAAGCTATCAAAGAATTAATTTGGCATCTGCAGTTCATATTAAAGAAAAAAAGGGTAGTTCAAAATAAATACATCTACCAATCAAAAGGTAATGCTAAGCTGAAAGGGAGAGTATTTATGTTACACATGACAGCGTTTCAAAAACTGAAGTCAAAAATTGTTAGGCGAATAAATTGGGCTATCTAAAGGAAATACTAATTCTATATTGTGTCAAACTAGGGGACAATTACTATGTACAGTTTGTTAAGACTAGACACTTAGTTTTCAGGAAGTAGTTGGGTCAGGTGTTAACTGACATGCAAGGTAAAGGATAATAAATAGAATTATAGCAGTAAATATACTTAAAATAAGAGTATGTAGTGTTTTATTTTTATTTTATACAGTGAACGTGGCTGTTAATCAATTTTATCGATTTTATACTTAAAGGAGATTTTTTTTCTGAAGTTATTTACTGGCAAAATCTTGGAAAGTTAGGTATAAATCTCCCAATGTTCTTTGCCAGATTTATTTACGCAAATATTTTTCTGGTTTTCAGAGAAACACATATGTGCAAAGTATAAGATTGACAACGTCTTTGTGTATATTTTATTTAATCATCATACACTTTCAAAGCCTATTTCAAACAACAACAGCAACAAAATTAGCAGCAGCAACAACACCAAGGTTGTTATTGTTGGTGATGATAAGAATAATTAAGAATCAAATTGTTAGATTATTTAAAATGCGGCTTATACTTTTCTCTGAACGTTCCGATATCAGGTCTGTGCAAAAAAATCCTCTAAAATGGGATAAAAATATTAATAGCCGGAAACAGCACCGTTATAAAACAATAAAAATCATTTAAAAGCAAACAGTGTTTGCTTTTCATTGATATATACCCTGTGATAAGGTTTCCTTTATTATTGAATTTTACACAATTTTATGTAAATATTGATACTGATAACAGTTTAGTCACCCTTTGGAACAAAAAAAATTCCTTTTTTATCACTAAGGTTTGTTTGCAGTAAAAAACTTTGAAATAAACAGTAAAAAAATTAAATTATGAAATTCGCAAAAGAAAGTACCTGTTGAAGCATATTCATTAAATTAAAAATAAATTTTAACATTTTTCTTCATATAATTGATTGATTTTCTGAAAATAGATATGCCATATTTCCGCATTATAATAAACTGTAAGAAGAATATATGATCCCATTTGTTTGCAAGAGCCACTTTTTTTTTCAAAAAAAAAAAAAAAAAAACACACCTTTATTTTGTTTTGTTTAATCGTTCTAAACGATAAAAAGCTACCAAATAAGAAAACAATAATTAAAAGGAAAAAAAGATCCTCTTTTTCTACATTCTGTTGTTTTACTAATGCTTTGTTTTTGTAAACCGCTAAATTTTGATGTTTTATGAAAAAATTTGCTCAGACATCACATGATATATGTTTATTTAACGTGCTAATGCAATAAAAGAGCATTCCACATCCAAAATGGATTTTACGTACGTGCTAGAATATTGTTTTTCAAAATTCGGCGGGCAGTCAACACATAGTGGGTTCAATGATTTAATCAATAATATATTAAATTAATTAATTGCAGGATTGTTTTGGTATTAACTTTTAAAAGTATTTTATGAAATAAAAGCGTTATGAATTCAGGCGTAAGTCAAAAACATTTGCTTTTAACATTAAAAGATTCTTCGGAAAGAGCATGTGGAAAATATGTCTTTTACTATTTGACGTTAATGCCCATATACTGCGTATCAAACAAAGAGAAGTCTAGAAAAAGTCTTTTGTTTGAGCATATTTAACACTAAGCAGATAAGCTGTAAGAACGAATCCTTTAATTTTTATAATTTTGTCGCGTAATTCCACTTTTAATTTGCCAGGTAGGACATGCAAAAAACAATTGTTCAAATTTCGTGAACAATATCACTACGTGCCCACAGAAAACTTCGGCACATCACTTTTTGTTTTAATTTAAATGTTTAAAATATTAAATGCCAGATCCAAATAGGAAATAATTTAAAATTTCCCCCATAAAAAACGCCATAGCTGTAATCGAATTACACGTTGAATACCTATTTCCTGTGCATATATTTCATAAACAATATTCTAAATCTTTACAGCTGAAAACAATTGACAGTTTCAAACTCCATAGCTAAATTTCTCTCATTCTTCTTCATTTTGAAATTTTCTGCGACAGCTCTTATACATTTGAACTAATTGCTTTATACCTTTTATTGCAAAATAGGTTGTGGGAACGGACGCTTAAGCATCACTTTTTCCTTCTGGTCGTCACATTTCTTAATTTACAGTTTTTCAAACCAAACTTATGCCAAACATTCAGATATGGCAAAAATTTTATGAGCTGTATAAATGAGAAATATAGTTTCAGTGAATATTAGTGGAGAAAACTAGATAGCGCTCTTGTATACTAAATTGTCAAGCACAACTCATTAAAATTATTTAAATCCATCATTTTTACGTTCAAAAATTGCAATTAGAAATGAGTATTTGTGTTTTGGAGTTACAAAAGTTACTTTTATTAGTTGCAATTTCGAAGCACAAGTTCGCAAATATCATTGTAAATTTGTGTAATTGGGCTTAATTTGCATTGAAGTTTAGCTACTGCCCTTCGTTTTACAGTGTTTACATATTGTTCGTCGGAATTCAAACTATTTAAGTGCTAAAATAAGTTCTGAAGACTTATTGTTCAGAACTTATTTATCGTTTAGTTATCGACTAGAAAACGCACTTCTTTCGTTAGAAATTACTTTCTGATATGTGATATACAACAATGAATATGAGCACTTGTTCCGTCGCTGCAAGTTAAACCATTTGAAATTCCCACAAAGTACAAATTAAAGAAAATGAAATCGATATTACAACGTGATTGATATCATAAAAAAACGTCTTTCACAAGCTAATGCACTTGAGGGTTATCATCAAGCTAAGAAACTCACAACTGAAGAAACACACCCTAAATATATGCCGTGAAAAAAAATAAAGAAAGAAAGAAAGAAATAGTTATGCTCATGAAGAAAAGAAGATGAAGGTTAATTTGATAAAACGAATAAGAGAGCATGAAGAAAAAAGTGACGTAATTGTGAATAAGAACTTCATTTTACTATGTAATTTCTCTGGGACCGGTCTAAAGCTTCATGGCAGTTCAAGGCCAACGTTAGCGTTTTTGCTTTCATCACGTTAACATCACAGCTAGGATGGCTGCGTTATTGTAAACAACCTTACTTGTTTTGGTTGGGAACAAAATTTAGACAGTATAAAGGATAGGCCTAAAAAATTGTGTTTATAGTTCATGAAACATTTATATTTTCTGTAAATAAAATGATGAAAATTAGTTAAAGTTAGTTGTTGCAGAAAAATGTTTCTCAAAATGCATTACAAGTTGATAGAGCTACAGAGTACTTTGTTATGAGTTTCGATTGGCTAAGTTGGCCAGAGCAGGAAAAGAACTCTGTTGTTTTGAAAAATTATAGATTTTTGGAGATATTTTTATGAAAGTACAAACAGTACTATAAGTATTGGAAGAAGAATAGCTCATTTTGTTACCACAACAATCAAAGGAATGAAGAAAAAAAATCAAATGTAAATGAAATTGTTAAATTGTATTTTTAAAATATTGGAATTTAAAATCATTATTTTCCTCTTTGACTGTATTTTGATAATTAATTGATGAAGATATATTGAAAAATGGTCAAACACGACATTTTAATATATAATATACCTACAGCAATAATTTGCACAAACTAAATTTATTAACACTGAGAAGTTCTAATTTGTTTTGCTAAAGTAAGCAATAACTGAAAATAGTAAGATGGATAAAAGTTTAGGCAGTACAAATGGCAAAGGAACTTCAGATGATGAATGTGACGCCCAAGTGGCCCAGATGAATATAGCAGACAATATGGAAGAAATAGATGGAGATACTATTTGTGGAATTGGAAATTTTCATCCCGAGTGGATGCAACGTTGGGCTACTGGAAGAGTGTACCTTGCTTTGTTTTCAACAATTGGCGTCATTCAAGGAATGTATTATACTTACCGCATCGCAATAATGACCACTTTAGAGAAAAGATTTGCATTTGAAAGCAAAATTAGTGGTGCTATCATGATGGTGGATGAAGTAACTCCTTTATTTTTTGGCTTACTCATTGGATATTTTGGAGGAAAGTACCACCGGCCTCGCATGGTTACTTTAGGAATGATGTTTTCTGTAGCTTGCTGTTTTATCTCAGCTCTCCCGTACTTCATTTACGGGGAATCAGCGAAATTTTCTTCATCAGATGCTAATAACCAAAGCAAAACTGAAATATGCTTGAAAGATCCTATTGATTCATGTGATTCAGAAAGCAAAACTCCGACGATTCCTGCAGTACTTATTTTTATTCTGGCCAGTTTTCTGAAGGGATTTGCAAATTTGGCTTACCACGCTATTGGATTATCCTATTTGGATGACAGTGCAAAGAAGAAAAACGCTCCTATATATCTTGGTAACATTTTTTTTTTCATGACTTTTTCAATGTTCAGTTTAACTACATTTTTGATTTCAAGCTTATACTTCCTTTTATTTTATCAATTAAGACCTAAAGGTCAAAACTTTTTGTTTTATGTCTAATTCTCTACGACAATATTTAAAATGCCGTTTTGTCGAGCTAATATTATATTTTTCTAATACAAAAGCTTTGAGTTCTGTTTGTTGATGTTAATCAGCCCTTATTTTCTAATAAATATAGTGCTAGACCTACAGTTCTTAAATTTTATTTTCATACATAAATAGTCTGCATTCCGTCTAATATGTAAAACATTCACGAATAATTGAAAATAATTAAAAGAGTTCTGGTCCCTTGAGCTCTCATGCAATTTAGATCGTGATACCATAGTTTCTTTGGTGACATTATTACTAAACATTTAAGAATGGTTAAACAAATCGCAAAAGATTCAAATAAAAAATCTTTCCGTACTTACATTTTTTTCGATCGAAATTGTTCCTAACGAAATTCATCTAGAACAAATCCGCCTTTTTTTATGATTATGCATGTTTTGTGCCTATATGCGATTTAATGCTCCTGTAGATACAAATATGAATTATTTAACTCTTTTTGAAATATTCTGACAAAGAATTTTTTAATGAAAAGATTTTTTCTCGAATCGATAATTCTAATTCCTTAAAAAAGTTGCTAGTGGTGCAACAGAGATATCCACAAACCGACAGCCTTTCTCTCATTCATAACCCTACTATCAGAATTTTTTCTTTTAAAAATTTACTGAATTATTAATAATTTCATTTAAATTATCTTATGTCTTCAGCATTTTTATGCAATATTAGATGCCTTTTTCTATGGTTTTGTTAAGTTTTGTCCATTTTCTTCCTTTTTATTTTATCTGGAAAACACAAAGAACACACTTCCATCATAATCTCAAAACCAAAATTGAAAAAACTTTAAATGAACATTAAAAGAAACTTTTTTTATATTTCAGCAATTGCTCACGCATTGAGACTGTTTGGCCCTGCTTTGGGATACTTTTTGGCTTCAACGTCCCTGAATTACTATGAAGATCCATCAGGTAAGTAACGTATGAATGACATTTGCCATTAGCATTAAGTTTCGGAACTTTTTTCATATATGTAGTTCTTAAAATACAGTTAAATTTAAATTTACGTCTTTTTGTTTCTTAGGTTTTTTTTAAAAGTAATAACTTGGTCGAAGTATTTGCAATGCAGAACACGAAATGCCATACAAGTGGCAAATTTAATCGATGTCAAATTCAGAGGTTAGAAGCACAAGAAAAGTAACAAAATAAATTTCAGGCACGTGTTTCAGGGTTTCTTACCTATTGGTAACATCTTCTTCCGATGAAAATGATGCTTATGGTAGAAATGAAGTTTGAGAAAATACTTTAGTCTGTTTTTGTTTTTATTATTTTGTTCATAAGCTCACATCTTCTGCATATAAAAAACAAAAAGGGCCTTGGAGCTCCAAAAAAAAAAAGTGTCAGTAATTTTTTAATGCTATTTAATCTTGTAACGTTGATTTTAATTTTAGTAATTCGTACAAACATAAAAGTTTTATTTTCGGTTTCGACCCATAACTGCTATTTTTATCGTTAAAAATACACTTTTTTGACACAAAATTATTTTCTTGTTTGCAGATTTTTTGTGTCATAAAAGTCTATTTTTAGCGGGAAAAATAGCATTAAGTCGAAACCGAAAATAAAAACTTTTTTCTTTGTATGAAGTACTAAAATCACAATCAACATTACAGGATCGAATATGCATTAAGAAATTTGATATATTGAAATGTATGTCTTTTGAGTTTTTTAAACACCAATGAAAAGTCCTTGAGTTGATAGTCATAACTTTATTGACAAAATTTAATACAGTAAGTTACATAAAAGTAATCATAGTTTTATAAAGCAAAATATTTCATTAAAAGTTCATAATCTAAAATGCTGTATAAAAATAGAATAACTTTCCTTTTCTATGTATAGCTGATCCAGGATTCGGACCAGATGATCCAAGATGGGTAGGAGCCTGGTGGATAGGGTTCGTGGTGCAAGGTGTTCTGCTCTTTGTATTTTCATTACCTATAGCGTTTTTTCCCAGGCGATTGCCTGGAAAACGACATGCTAGTTTGAAAAAGAATACTGAAGAAAACGAAAACTTAAAAGCACATTTATTTGGTGAGTGGATGACTGTTTTTATTATTAAGATTTGAGATATATTTTTATATTTTAGTGTTTTTTGTATGGATTAAAAATTAACTCACATAAATCACAGATTTATTTGTTGACAAATTCTATATAATTATACCCAAACTAGTGCTCCTGAACAACAAAAGTTTTGTTTCTAATAATAAACATGGACTGTCTTATTGTATACATCTTTACCATAGGTTATTGTAGTAAAAGTATTTTTTTTTAATTTTTGAAAAGTAAGCTTTAATTTATGTGTTTTTTTTTCTCCTGGACGGTAAATTATTATATTATACAAATATAATTTTATAGCTACTTCTTTTATAAGTGTACATTATTTGTTTTTTTATCTTTTCTTTTTCTAAACTTCATTGCAGTTATAGTTCGTTTAATTACTTCAACTAAACCAACAGGAAAAAAGAGAAGACATTTATTTCTGGGCTACTAAAACAGAACATATACTTTTAGCTATCATAGTCATTATCTGCAAAATTTTCTCGAAGCAATATAGATTTGAAACAAATATAAGCTTAAGCAAAACGGGAGGGCAAGAGAACCAGTGATACAAATTTCATGTCAATGCACTTATCTGTAACACAGAGGCATTTCTTGTTGTTCTACAAATTGCAGCGTTTTCACTTGAACAAAATACTTCACCCCCGCAAAAAACGAAATAACTTGTACCGTAAATCGGGGCAACTGCGCATTATTATAAATATCTTTTGGAGCAATATTTATCTACTTTTTGAGGATTACTTTACTAAGTAACAGAGATGTTTTAAAATCTTTATTTGTGTAAATCATTAACTCATATTAACGGTGCATCCTTATATTTTTTATTTAAAGGAAAGGAAAACAAGAGCTTCCATAAACAGATAATGAAATTCAATTGTCATTTCTGATTTTTAGGTTTACTAGGTGCTGTTAAACGACTAGGAACTAATATTTTATATATCCTTATGGTGCTGAATGTTTGTTTAAGCATATTCGGAGGCATTGGCCATTCTTTTACCCTGCCGAAATACATGGAGCATCAGTTTCGAATGTCAGCTTCCGATGCAAGTTTATACTCAGGTAAGAAATGAAATTACTCTAATTCTAAGATGTGTATATTAAGAATCGAAGCACTAATCGGTAGTTAAATGGTGTGTTCGCATTCTGTTGTGTTAGTAGTGGCTGATAAACCGAGTGCTGCTATTTCATGCTATTTTAGGATTTCGTAACACTGGTAATAAGATAAAATGGTAGGTATCGGCAATAATTGATAAATACTTTTTTTTCTTAAAAGGCTTTATTTAACCTTTTGGGCATGTTCTGTTATTTGAAATTTGTAATTTGAAATGATAATAAAAATAATTTGCGTATTTGTTTTACTTAATCTTTTTTTCCACTATGACAGCACTATTGCTGACTGATTTCCACTCTGATATCCCTTCTTTGAATAGACTTTAACATACAAATATATCGTTAACCCTTATTCTCATAAAGTAGCATATTTGCTACTTTATGAGTAGCAAATAAGCTACTTTATGAGAATAAGGGCTAGCAAATAATAATGCAACATACGCGCTGACGTCACTTAACAAATAGAAAGTAGAGAAAATCCCAGATAGAATTACATGCTACTTTATGTGAATAAGGGTTAATCACATCATATCAAAATGTGAAGAATCAAAATTTGATTTCGTGTTTTTTTTTTGCTTCTGAGATTATTTTTGACATGGGTGTATTGTGTACTTACGTAACTAAATGCTTTCTTAAAAACAGACCGCATTTAAAATGAAACATGCTCTTTTTAATAACAGTACGAGTAATGTATTTTGTTTCTTTATTGCATTGTATTTTAATGCTGTAATTGTTTATTTTTTGTATTACTTTTTTTATCGAATTTCGTAGCTTACTTTTAACTGCTCTTACTATAATGGCATTTGCGTATAACATTTGTTCCTTTCTTTTATGTGTGCACAGTTCAAAATGAACTAGATTTTGAAAGGGTATGCAGTTTTGGTATAAAAGTGATAAATACAGCTAGAAACAATTAGGGTTTTGTACATTTAAAAAAAAATAAGTATGGCAATAATACCAGTATTCCAAAAGAAAGGGTAAAAATGCTGTATACCTATATGGTATTTTTAGTCTGGTACTGCAATCAGTGAGTGTAACTTAATTATAAAAAGACAGAAATGTTTGACCTAACTCAGCATGTCTTAATTTTTTTGGTATACGGAACCCTTTTTAAGGTCGGTTATTCTCGTGGAACCCTTACCTTCTTCAATAGTATGATCTTATGCAACATACTGAATAATTTGTAATAGAAATGGTAGTTTGGTTCAAATGATATTTATTAGCTTAAAAAGTTCAAACAAGATTTTAGAGGGAAAGTTTTTAGTGAGTTCAGTGCCCCCGATTTTCATTATAGCAGGTATATTTCATATCAGGCTTTATCTATGGAATTAGAACTATTTTGTCAAGATCAGCAATAAGTTTACGCTGATTTTTATTATAGCAGGTATATTTCATATCATGCTTTATATGTGAAATTAGAACTATCTTGTCAAGATCAGCAATAAGTCTATTACCGGCCGCAACTTGTGACAATTGTTTTTTGTTTGCACATAAGCTGTCCATCTTTTGAACTTATGTAGTTTGCAAATGGTAAAGACTCTGACGGAATGAATTTACCCATCCAATGAAATCGCGACGTACAACAGTTGTATTTTCATCAACTATCTAAATTACCAAATGAGCGCGAGTCAGTTATTCTTCTTAAAGAGGCACAACGTCTTTTCAAAATTACCTTTTTCAATGATTTTTTAGAATTTTTATGAAAGGGAAGAATGCAAGTTTCATGTTGAGCCCCAGAGTTCCACGTAACACAATTGATGAAACGCTGGACCTAAGTAGAATCCATGCTATTAACTTGATTTTTCGCTACTGTTGTGCTTGGAAGTAACAATCGCCCATGTTAAATAAAATCGCAATTGACGTGTCAACGAATGCGGTAGGTGAATAATATTTTTGAGTAGCATATTGTAAAGACATTTGAAAACAAAAATGTTGGAAATGATATTATTTTACAGCACTTCATTAGTTTAAATTTTGTTTTTAAGAATTCATTATTACTGCTAAAGATCATTGTACTATTGTAAATATTATGAATAAAAAAATGATAATGCAACCCAGTCGAATAACGCAGGACCTCCAACAATCGTTGCTGTCATCGCATCATCAGTGCTTGGAGCAATGTTCGTTTGGAAGTACAGACCAAATGTGAAGAACTTGCTTGCTGGAATGGCATTGATAGAATTTATCTCCGCAGCGTTTTTCCTGCTCTTCATGATTCCATACTGTGGAGATATTGAGATGACCAGTTACGGCAGAGACAATAATGGGTGAAAGGAAATTTTAAGTTATTTACAGTTTTAAGAACAAAATGTACTTTTGTCTGGTAATCATTGAAATGAATTACTGCTGATTACTTATCTTAACCCCTCGTTCCATTTTTGGATCCAACTTATTATAAAAATATAATTTATAAATATATCATAAATTCTTACTTAAAGTAAACTTGCAAAGTAACAATAAAATAATGGTCACTACGAAAGCAGCTAGTTGCTGTTAAAATTAGTTTAAACGTAATGCATTCATGTTACAAATTTTTAAAAAATTCATTATCTAATGTTGTTTTAATTTAAGTTTAATTTCTCTTTTAAGTCATTATTTTAAACTTTCTGTTTTTCAATTAAAGTGTTAGTGATTTTACATACAATAGTATGTACACATGTGTTCAATTAACATTTTCGTTTAGAAGTTAAAAAAAACATAAACCCTTGTTATACGTGAGTTTTCATGATAAATGTTCTTTTGAAACGCCGTTTCAGCAATCCTCTGATTTGCCCTATTTCCTATTTCAGATTAATTTTGACTAATGAATGCAATGCGAATTGCAATTGTTCAAAATCCACCTATAATCCTGTTTGTGGTCCCGATGGTAAAACAACTTATTTTTCGCCCTGTTTTGCTGGATGCACAGTTGAAACAACTTTTCTTTCTAAACAAGTAAGAAAGACTAATGTTTTTCAAAACGCTGATTAATTCTTTGTTAATAAAGAGTTGCTGTTAACTGCTCCATCTTCAAACCTATATTTTGACAGAGAAATTCGTTCTTTACAGAAAAAATGATTATTAAAAAAAGTAAGCTTATCAATACGTTTGCATTAAAAATAGTACCATCACCAAATAAAGTGTTAGATTAATAATAACACCTTCAAATTTTATTACAAAAAATTTAAAAGAGTAATTTTGAGATCAAAATGTTCCAAAGCATGCAAAGGGGATGTTTCTTATATTAGTGCTACTATGGCATACAGAACATGGTGTTATTCTCTAAGTAGCTTCAAATAGTGTCTTTTGGTCTGTATAATATAAAATGGATCAAAACCTATCCAATATTTAAAAAATATTTTTCTTTATTCTTTGTATGTTTTAGGATGTACAATGAGTAATTACAACATCAGTTTTGTTTATGTATCATTTAAAGTAATTCAAATTCCTCAAAATTTATATTTCTGGTTACATTATTTTTACATAATTTACATGCATGCAGTGAGCATTCCTGAAGCGTTCGCCGTAATAGGATTCAAAATTTGGTAGAAAGAAAAAGAAGTTTAAAAATATTTAAGAATAGCGTCTTGAGTTTTTTTGATGTTAAGCTTAGATGAAAAGAAAGTGTTTCCGAGGTTAAAATGTTCGTGAAAAATCCGTATGCAAAATAAACTTGATGTGAGTAATGCATAAATGGTAAACGTTTCTCAACGTACATCTATTTTAAGATATCAGAAACGTTTTTTTTTAATACCTGACATGAAACATTGAGGAATCTCAAACATTGTCATAAAGTTTTTCTAGTTACTAGAGCTCATCCCTTGAGGAGATTTTATGCACGAACATTTTAAACTCTCTTATGGATAAAGTTTCAACAAAATAAGAGAGTAATGTAGATTTATAACGAAATGTATATTTTTCTTCATACCTATTAAAATGCATTTGCATTTATTTATATTTTAATTCAGGCTTTCACAAATTGCTCTTGTGTCGTAAACCAAGAAGGTTATAGTGATGCTTCTGTTACTCCCGGATACTGTAAAGAAGAAAGCTGCTGGTCCCAAGCGACAATTTACATAATCATGCTGCCAATCCTGCACTCAATAATGAATATCTTTAGAGTGTCATATACAATGATATTGTTACGGTAAGTGAATCTTATATAGACTATTAAAAAGTTGTTGCCCGAAAATAGATAGGAATCTCCTGGAAATCATTAGTAGGAGTCGGATCTAAAAGATAGACTTAAAAGTAGGAAGCTGAAAAGGCTTTAAAAGAAGTAGTTTCAGACAATAAAAAGTTCTGGTACACAAAGCCGAAGGAGAGTTCAGTTAAGCCCACGCTGCTTTAATTCCGGTGCCTTAGCAAGCTCGACCAATGATGCCTCCGGATTCGGGAAGGATTGCCGCAGAAGGTTACTCGTTAGGCTGGGATGGCCCCCAGCAAACCTATCTCGGAGTGGTAATCCGCATTCGGTCGAACTTCACTCCCCCATTAGAGCAACCCTAAGGCCTTGTGATAATAGGGGAGAGGTATGGAGTAGAGACCTCATTAGAGCTGAAAAACTATACTGCATTTTTGAGAATTTTTAAACTGGTAGTTACAGATCTCAAGAGTTTATTTATGCACCTGTTTAAAATGTTGTAACTGGTAGTATAGATCTCAAGCGTTTCTTTATGCAATTGTTTACAATTTCGAAATTGGTAGTTACAGACCTCAAGTGTTCAGTTTTACGCGCTACATAGAAAATGTGCTTCACTAAATCAAAGGTAGTGAAGGGTTTGCAAGTTATGTCTCTGGAAATTAACGTATATTTTTTTCGACCTCAACATTTTCTTTGACTCTATTTCGGGATGGGACCCACCGTTTAAAAAAATGCTATCCTAAAGCAATATTCAGTAAAGTCGAATTTGCCAACGTTTGTCAAGATAGGGTAAAAAAAATAAAAAGAAATATAATTATTTTATTATTATATTTCTTTTATAACTTAATATAAAAATTAACTTAATATAAAATATTATATAAAATATTAATATATAATTAACTTAATATAAAAAAATCTTGCAGATTCATCACATTATTTCATGAGAGTATTTAACTTGAAAAAATATTAAAATAGTTCACAGGAAAAAAAATAAAAATTTTTTTATTTACTTTTCCTTTTTCTAATGTTTTTATTCTGTTTACTTTTTATTTTAGGTGTATTGATCCTCAGGATAAAAGTGTTGCCTTAGGAACATTTGAGATGCTAATATGTCTTTTTGGTTAGTACTGGTTTTCACAGATATATTTAACCATAATTCTTTTCTTTATTATTTAGTCATTTTGCAAATTATACGGCACCTGAAAAATGGATTTAATTATTTATAAAGTTTTTCACACACACACACACACACACACACATATATATATATAGATAAATATATCAAAAGTACTGTTCTTTCAATATTGGCTTAGGGTCATCATTCGTTTGATTCATTGTTTGTTTCTTTTTTTCTTCCAGATGAAATATGAGTGGCTTAGAAATCAATGGGTTAGCAGTTTCCCATAAAGAATCATTAATTTAAACCTTAAAAATGCTAAAAGTAAAGTGAGGATAAGAAATGAGTATTTATGGCCAAAAGAATGAAATTGCTACTTACGTTTCCTATTTTACTAAGCGTAATGTTCATTTTGTTTACAGGTTTTATACCATTTCCTGTTGTTGTTGGAAGCCTCGTGGATACTACGTGCTTGATTTGGGAAGAAACTTGCGGACAAACTGGAAACTGTTGGTTTTACGATGTGCATATATTTAGAACTCTTGTACACATCTTATCAGCCTTTTTTCAGTGCTTATCTGCTTTGAGCATAGTTGCCCTTTATTTCAACCGTGGAAAATTGCACGATTTGTACGAGGAAGACGAAGACGCTCAAAATGAGATGCAGCAGTACTCCACAGACAGAAACTTTGAAGGCGACTAAGAAGAGATTAACTCAAAACGTCCTGTAGAAGACGACTGAAGAGAAATAAACTCGAAATGTCCTGAAAAAATAGTTTTAAAATCAAGAAACTGGGTTTTAAAATAAATCGTAGAGAAACTCAAGATTAAAAAAAGTGAACTAAGAGTAAAATACAATCTGTACGAGCTTTAGATATTGAATGCTTAAATAAGTTAATGGGGAAGTGCTATTTTTTTTTTATTTACAAAATTCCCGAATTCCAAACAATGATTCAATTTATGCAAATTTTTATCAATCACGGAATTTCCATCCTTAGAAAATCACCGAATATTTATAAGGCCAAACATCTCCTTTTTTGTTTCATAGGTATTGACTGAAGCCGAATCATGGCAGTAACAGTAGTTAATGCATATTATTATTAAGAAATAAATAGTTGTAATGGTACAAAGACATTGGTTCATTGTGTACCGCTGTTGAATGTTTCATGCGTGCCATTTCACTCTGTAACAAAAAATAAAATAGTTGTTAAACATATCTTTCATCATTTTTATTTAGTTAAATTCTAGGTATTAAGTGGAGAAATACGCATTTACATATCATTCAAACTACAATAATGTATAGGGGAGACTTAATCCCCTTGGCTACTTGATCCCTTTGCAAAAATATATCAAAATTAATCAGCAGGGAATTAAAATTTTTCCACAATGTTAAAGTTTTGCTAGTACACAAAAACAGGCAGCATCTAATCTGTTTCAACTATTTTGCTTTAGATCTAGAAATGAATGTCTAGATGTAACATTTTTCACGTTAAGTATTTAAATTTTTGTATTGTCTGTTATGTGCAACTTAAAAAACTGAATTAGGTGTAATTTTAAAATATACATAGTCTTTAGTAATAAGGTAACTTTTTTAGTAAACTATATTTGATTGTTAATTATTAATAATGTATGTTTCATAAAAATATCAAACTAGAGATACTTGATCCCTTCTTTTCAGGGATATAAGGTTCTGGGGATTAAGTATCCTTACAACTATATTAGCATGATTCAAAAACTTGGAAGAGTCTAGTACAGTGGTTCCCAACCTTTTTTTGTGCCATGCCCCACCTTAGCCTGAATACAATTCTTATGCCCCCTATGTAGCATGCATAAATTTTAATATCTTAAAAAATTGAATTGTGTACTTAAGAAACTTTAATGATAGCTTTTAGGAAGAAATCACATGGAAATTGCTAACGAAACGCAGTAAGGAAATTTTCAAAACATATAACGAAAAATTGAAATTCAAAGTTCAAATAATTTTTTAAATGATTTTTTTATATTAATTTATTATTTTAATTTAATGCCGTCTGCCGAAGTGAAGTTTACTTGACGACGCCAAACACCCAGTTGATATTTTGGTTTCGTCTAGCGAAATTATACCTAATAATTATTTAACGCAATTATTTAAGAATTTGCTTTTTTCATTGAATTTAGTACCGAAATCTAGCATTGCATTTAAATGACTCGGAGCGAAAGGGTTTCGCTCGTGTCAATTCCATTTTCGAATTGCCCCCTTAAAAATCAAATTGCCCCCCTGTGGAGCGTGGGCCCCACGTTGTGAAACACTGTTCTAGTACTTCTAGGGATCTAGTTCACAACCATCAGCCGAAAATACTGAATATGTTGACCCAATGTTAAATACGACATGTTTTGAAAATATTTGACAGGTGTTCTTTCTTTTTTCCTTTCTTCTTTTTTTGTCTTCAAGTATGCTGGTATCTACATATATATCCACTTTTTGTTCCTGAAATAAACTCCATTGTTACAACTCTTAATTAGTTTTGTTAAATCATTCTAAAAAGTAAATAAGTTGATTTGTTATACTATTTGTTGTAGCTTTATTAATAAAACTGTGCACTTTTTACGAAATGAAAAGGAAGAAAAAATTTTTGCTTTACTTATAAAGTATTATGCACAACTGCATCGAAGAGTAACAATTTGATCAAATCGTTATAGCAAATTTCTAAAATTTAGTAAATTTTTCCACAAATTGAAGAGTTAAAGCAAAAATACTATTTTTATATTCGTACTGTTGTTACACTTAAGAAAAAAAGGAATTATTCGAAATATTAGTTAGTAATCTAAAATAAGTAAACAAATTACTTTTTATTGAATAGTCTATGTAATTTTAGAGTAAGATCCAGTATCCCCTGCAAAAAGGACCATGTATCCCTTGATGTGGGAATACGTGATATATTTAGAAAAATATTGAAAAATTACTAAATTATCTCTTTAGTAAAGTAAATAAATAAAGTAAATAAATTCAAGTAAATAAAATAAAGTCTTAGAGAGGAAGACATTAGCATTGTTCAGGTGAAAAATGTCGGACAACTGATAATTTGCAGCAGAGAAAAAAATTTAAAACCAAAGTGGGGATCAAGTATCCCCAGTCTACCCTACTACTCAACTGTAGATACATGATATATGATAAATACTTATAATTGTTAATTGCAACAAATATATATAACCCTCTATGGGTCCAAAAATCAATTTTGATTCATAATTTCCGCCAAAACGACAATTGAAGCGTGAAATTTGGAACTCAATTACTCTAACCATGGCTGCCTGCGATCATATAGCGGCTGTCCAAACGGGCGAAAAAGTGCGTGCAAGCAGAACTTACATCTGCCACTTCAGTCCATTGGAGCTGTTAGCATGTACTTAAAAGCAAGGATTTAAAGGTCTAACCATTGCAATATCATGGCGTTAAAGGCTTGAATTTCAAGAAAGATAATCATTTAAGTGTTGAGGGCAAAAGTAACTATCAAAATACGTTGCAAGGTTATGTATTTGACATTAAAACGTTTTTAATAACGAGGAAAAAAAATAAAAAGATCGTTTTTTTTTTGGTAGCAACACATGCAGACTTTGAAGCTGCTCGTTAAGATACAACTTTTCATACATACGTATACTTTATATAATGAACACAGAGAAAATTTTCTTCGCAATTGGCTGATCATATTATGCTTTCAAATTTATTTTTATTTTGAACGACAATAATTGCGCATAATTTTCTGAAATACATTCATCCTTTCACATTGTGTAGCACAAATAAATTGGCTAGCAGGTTTTTGAAAGCCGTATTGAATAGTCTTTAAATGGGTATTAGTTACTTTATTATTAAGCAATTTTCAATACATTCATGTTAGTACTATTAAATAACAGCAGTTAAAAGAAAAATGACATAGATTATGATTAATAAAGTTATTTTTCATATTTGTGTAAATTGAAGTATTTCTATTCCATTTATTGTAAATTTAATTATTGCAGGAAAGTGGAACAGTTGGGTTGTGGTATTTTCAAATATTACAATTAAGTACAATAAATGAGAAATTAAAAATAATTACTTAAAACGCTTCATTATATGAAGTTCAGAGTTATCAAGATTATTTTTAAAACTTGTAACTGACAATACATGGGTGCCAACCCCCTAAGCAAGATGGTGCATACTAATAGGTACGAAGACTCGATGAAAGCATGTCCCCTTGTCCAGGGGGTGTCAAAAATTTCATCAAAAAAATTTAATGGCGCAGTCTACGCCATGAACTTCCCTCGTGGACACCCCTGGATAAGAGCAAAAATTCCCTTTAAACACTTTTATTTAGATGACATTCTCCTTGACAACAAAAAGCAATGAGTATTCTCAGTGGGGGGGGGGGGGGGCAGGACCGTCCAAAAACTTCTTTATTTTGCACGATCGTCCCTCCACTTTTCAAAAGCCCCATCCCCCACCAGTATTTCATTACAATAACTTATGCGCTTATCTGTAAGCCACCCTTCTCTCACCTCTTTTTTTTTTTTTCTGGACTACACTGAATATTCTCAATTTTTAATACCAAGACTTTGCAACCGGCATTTCTTCGATGAAATCTTCCAAAAGCTTTCGGATTCTCTGATTTTCTGTAACCTGATTTTCCTTAAATCCTTTCTTAAATAAATTTTTCCCCACTTTTAAATGGAGGGGGGGGGGGAAGAATCAGAAATCAGAAATACGCTTTAGGGGTCATTCATAAATGATGTCACGCTTTGAGGGGGAGGGAGGGGTTCGTGAAATTGTGACAAAGTGTGACATCAGGCTTATACAACATAGCGTGACATGTGACAAAGGGGGGAATGGGGGTCCGTTGATGTTTTGACATTTTGTGATAAATAGGGGGGGGGGGGTCAAATGGTAATGGAAATGAGCTTGACATCATTTATGAACGGTCCCTTAGATAGTCTATTTACTTTTCTATGTTTTAAAACTCTATGGTGTACGAAATGGGTGTACTCATGACCGCGTGGAGAATCAACAACAAATCTTAGAGGGAAGTCTCCCTTCCTTTTAGGTATTTCAATTGTAACCCTTGTTCATGTGGCGCGAGTTTAATTTTAAAAAGGTACATTACTAGGTTTATAATATAGATTCTCTCCCACTCATTCCACTTTTAACTGTATCACTTTTATACAAGCATAAGAAATTTAAAAGTATCAGAACAATATATATATATATTTATTTAAAAGCATAATCTAGACATAATATGAAGTTCAAAGTTTACTTTTGAGTGGTAGAAAATTAATGAGCGCACCAACGTTCTTATAGCGCAAGTTGCAAAAATTACTCCATACACATGTTTTGGAATTAAAAGGAACCCCTTTATCAATGCGTAAAGATCTTTACCTAAAAAATGTAAGTAATCCAAGCGAGTGTAAATCACTCGAATTACTTGCATCCAGATGCGTACAACTCTATTCATTCACAGAAAGATTCCTCTTGTCCCGAAATTTTTTTTCTGAAAATTGGGCTATAATGACGTTTGTTTTCTTATTAATAACCTGAAGTACAAATAAATAAAACCAATTCATAAATAAATAAAACCAGTAAAGTTCGAGACATAAGGGGAAAATGCAAATGTCTGCCCTCACTGGTTAAAAATATCATCCAAAGCAATTTAAAATCACGATTTCTATTCGCAGAATAATTGAATAAGTGACATGGAGTGAAAAAACAAATAAAATATATGCATATAAACAAAACGTGAATTTAGTAAATCCCTAAACCTATAAATGTATGCATTCACAAATTTAATGCTTAGAAAGAACTCTCTACTGCTTTCTGTCGTTTTATTTCATTTACGATGAAAAATTTCTTTAAAATAAATATATATAGGTTAGATACAATTAAACATCGGGAGACATATTTCCGATCAGTAATGCATGAACTAAAAATTTACCAAAAAGAAATCTTCATGATGCATGCTGCAAACCCGGCGAAAGCAATGCTTTCGTAATGTATTTCCATACAAAACTAGTACATGCTTGCAGCGCGCCAGTGAGGAAAAATATAACTATCGTTTGAACGCTTATTCCTTTGTTCTGGCGTCGCGTCTGGACAGCCGCTATATGATCGCAGGCATCCATGCTCTAACAAAGAGTCACTGAACAGTTTGACACCTGGCCGCAAGAGCATTGACAGCTTCTGTGTCGCACTGTGCACTTTTCTCACTGTAACATTCAAGTTGAAGTTTACAGTGAGTTTTATTTTGTACTAGCTGAAATCCCGGGAATTTGCCAGGTTACTGTTATTTGTGGAGTTTTTAGTATCAAGTTATGACTCTTCTTGTTACTTTTGATTTTCATTGTGCCATCAAAGTATTTATTACCGGAAAATGCTTGCGGTGATAAAAGTTATTGAAATTCTTATTAGCGTCTTTTGCTAGATTAAACTTCCTGCTTTAAATGTATTTTTCTTTTGCTGCATAGAAAGTTGTTTGCCAAATTTGACACAAAATAAAAAAATAAAAAAGAGAGCGAGCTCGGTTTTATGAACACAAAAGTAAACAAGCTGTGCAGTTCTTATCTGTAATAGAAATAAACGAATCGACTAAAGTTTTTTACTTATCAGTTTATTTGGAATCACAAAAGGAAACATACTTTACAAATGTTTCTCTGAAGATGCGTCCAAATGAAAAGTAAATTAAATTTTTAATTCAGGAAATGCTTACTCGAATCGATGACAAATAGCTATAGTCACTTGAAAAAAGAGCGTCTAAAAAATAAAATAATCCTTTTTTTAAAAAAAGGTCTTATTGAAACCAGTTAACCTTGAGTAAAATTTTGCATGACAAGTGAAATTTAAAGTGTGAAAGTAAAGCATACAATCGCAAAATAAGCACTCTTTTTAGTACAATAATTAAGTAACAAATAGTGTTATAAAATACGCTGTAAAAAAGAATAAGATATTACTGTAAAATGCCGCTTGAAATGCTTAATTAGAGCATAATATTACTAAATAAATACTCTGTAGTGTAAAGTTAAGTAATAATTACAGCGGCAAAGCGCGGAAAATATATTGAATGTAGTATTAGCTTAAACTGTCAGGAAAGATCAATTAAATCTTCAGGCAAACAAATAAAGTTACAAACTGCGGGGTCAAAAATAATTAACGGATGTGATTTTAAAATACGCCAACTAAATGAAACCTATAGTCAACTAAATGAAAATATTGACGATTCTAAAGAACAGTCAACATTTTATTATATGGAAATAACGTTGACGATCTATTTAACGTTCGATTATATTAACTCATTGATGATTATACAACCTTTTCTTTCAAAACATTTCAATTTCTTATGCAAGAACTTGATGACAAAACCAATTACTTTTTGATGTACGAAAATTTATTGTGCGTATCTGTTGCTTAGAGAAAGATTTTTTTTTGTATTTAAAAATTTGTAATTTATTTATTAAAATGTATTTTACTCTTAAACTTTCGAACAAAAATATCAATCCGAAATAAATACGATGTTTTTTAACATAAAATTATTGACAATATAAAATTTCTTTTCTGTATTTCTTGCTAAACTTGAACGTGTTCCTTTACATTTAAAATGAAATGTTACATCAAGATAGGAAAAATAAAATTTTTATTTTGTGTCAATAACCCATACTGACATTGAAACGAATAAATCTGAAGCGGTACTCGGGAAAAAAATCACTGATGCGATCAAAAGTTTCATCATGGACCTCAACGGCAACTGAATCTCAACGGAGTAAACTAAAGAGATTTGAAATTCGGTGACGCAAGTGAAGCTTTTATGAAGCTTGTATTTTGGCTAGAAGCTAAGCTGTGTTTGGTGACGGGATTCTATTTGTTGTTACTTTGAATTCATTTTTATTGAAAGCTTTTTGGCGTATACATATGTTGGTGTTTTTACGTGTCAAGAAAAGGAAGAACAAGACGGAAATAAATTATTTCACCAGTGTTTCATTGAACATAAGCGTAAATTTTAATTTAACTATTAGCTAAATTATTATTGCCTACCCCTTTTTAGATGTTCATGGGGAAAAATCATTAATGTGATCAAGCGTTTCAGCATGGATCAAAGACAAATGAATCTCAATGGAATAAATTACAAATAAATGAATTTCCGTAACACAAACCTGTATACAGCTTGTATTTTGGGCAGAAGCAAAGTTCCGTTTGGTAACTATTTTCTATTTTGAATTTGTTAATGCTAGTAACTATTTGAGTTGTATTAGTATTTTATGCAGTGAAAAATAACTAATAAATGACGTATAATTAATTAAGAAAATCCTATCAATATCTTTTCATTCAGCTTAAAAGTAATAAAATAGATTCTTTTATCATTAATCACCAATAATTAATGGTTAATTCTTTTTTATGTTAAACGAACAAAATTGCATTTAAATGAAACAAAGCTATACCTCTATCGAAACATAGACAAATATGAAATACAAATGAGCATTGAAAGAAGTGATTAACTGGAACACTCTGAATCTGAAACAAAGAAAACTCGGAAACAAAATATTTTGACTTATTTTTTAAACTGATGTAAGTGGAATAAGTAAGTAAAAAAATGTGGAAAAAATTGAATCAATGAATAATTCTGATTTAGCTCAGAATATGGATAGGATGAAGAGCGTAAATGAAAGAAAAGCGTCTACGAGTGATGCTTCCATCGAGACAACTTGTGGATTCTTGAGCTTTAAACCAAAATGGATGCAAAAATGGGCAACTTCGAGAGTATTTTTTTGTTTACTTTCAATTGCTGCAATAATTCAAACTTCTTACTATACATACCGCATTGGAGTTTTAACTACTCTGGAAAAACGTTTCGCATTCGGAAGTAAAATAAGTAGTTCTATTCTTATGGTAGAAGAAATAACTTCACTTTTCTTTGGATTGCCTGTTGGATATTTTGGTGGGAAAACCCATAGACCCCATATGATTGCAATCGGGATGCTGTGTTCAGTGTCTTGTTGCTTGATATCCGCTTTCCCGTATTTTATACATGGTCCAGCCTTGCATTTAAGCTTGTCTTTTAGCAACAAAACTAATGTAGAAATGTGTCCAGCTGATTCTGTTAACAGTTCTTGCGACGAAGAAGGCAGACCACCAACAGTATCTGCAGTTTTATTATTAGTTTTAGCAGGATTTCTTAGGAGTTTTGGGAATTTAGCATTCAATTCCATTGGCCTTTCGTATCTGGATGATAATACCAGAAAGAAAAATACCCCAATTTATCTTGGTATGTATTTATTTACTTCATAACTATTTAGTATTGCTTTTTGTTTCCGTTATATTTCGAAATTTTTGATGCGTATTTATTGAACAATTTAAATAAAAACGGAAGCTGAAACAACTTTAAGTGCTCTCTAGTGGTGAGATTTAATAGCTTTTCATTTTACAATTAAAATTACGTTATACCGTTTTATTTTAAAATTTAATGGATAACATACATTTTTATTGTAATAAAGAAACATGTGTTAACACTTGTGTGGTTATTGTCAGGGCGAAACGTAGCTTCATGCCGCCCACGGGCTGATCTGAAATCTCAATACCTACTTTTTGTATATCTTCAATTAATTAATTCAGACAACTGCAATTATCATAATGATTGTGATTCAATGTAAGTTTACCAGATTTATGTAAAGAACTTTATTTCTACTTCTTCCTTCTTTTTTTTTTGTTGCTTGAACCCGTTTTGAAATATCTATTATTAGTTTGATTGCTGGAACTTTATGGATCCCTACTAGAGATTAAACCCTCACCAAGGTAGGTCGGTCGCAATTTCTAGGATTAAAAAAAATCTTCATAAATATTTTACTTTTAAATTATACATCATTGTGCCGTCATAGAATTCATAGGATTCAATGCAACAATACACACTATTTTTACTTTGGTAATCTATTCTACAATCGTATAAAAAAGACTTGTCGCCAAATAAAAGTTCTTTGTGAAAAATAGAAAAATAGTATTTTCCATTTATATTAAAGCTTTCAAACCTTAAAAGGTTTTTACAGTTTGTGATTAAATAAATGCTTGTAAAAAATTTTGATGCTTGTGACACTTATTTTTTTTTTAGTGACAAATCGGAAAACCTATAAAAATGAATTATAGCTATATTTTCGGGTAAGTGCCTTCTTGATTCTGGAGGCAGATTTTCTGATAGAGAACAGTTTCAAATAAAATAATAAGTAATGCGTAATGTCGATTAACAATATTACATGAATTGCCATTTTTGATTAAAGACCTTAATTGAAGGCTTTTTTCATATTAAAAGAACGTAAAATACATATTTCAGATAAATATATGAATGTTTTATCTATATATTTTTAATTTAAAGTATAAATAGAAAAGGATGTTATAGTTTAAAATTATATGACAAGAAAAAAATCACTTTCTGTAAAATCGGAAGCTTAAAGCACTGTATCCTACAATCAATGTTTCATAATGGCTTTCAAACAATCAAATACATATGGTCCTTGTAGCTTTAATGGAAAATGACTCTTTCCGTAACCGCACCGGTAATTTTCTGATCATCGCTAACTATGGTTGATTGCTTCCGCTGATGATTGCTTCTACCTCAGAATAATATTTCACATCTGGAAATAGATAATTACATATTTTCCACATGTTTATCGATTTTCTATTAGCCCTTCATATTAAAATAGTATGCTAAGAAATTTAGTGCAAAAATTGCTAAAACCGATATTGATGAAAACAAGTATGTGGTATAACAGCAATAGGAAATAAAGCTTCACACTAATCAATAATCAAGAATAGTTCTAAAGTGCATTTTGCGAAATTCTTTTCACTTTTGTATCGATTCTTATACCATTAAAATAATATTTATTCATTTGAAATTAATCCACCAAACCTAAAGAAAACTAATGTCATTCCTTGTAATTTAATTTTTATTAATTTTTACTGTTTTGGACTTGTCACAGCTCCACTGGATTACTTCAATTGTTTTATATTTCTTAACGAATTTGTAGAAAAAATTTAATGTGCGAGCCCAATATAATCTATGTTAAGGTGAGTCATTGCAGTTTAGTTTAGATAGAAAATATAACAAACAAATATGTATGCACAGTTTTAGCTGCACGAATTATATTATGCAGCTAAAACTGTACAATGGTGTTCTTATAAAAATTTTAAGGATGTATTAGAATCTTGATTCAAGAAGTACACATTCCAGTTAAGCTTGTTTTTGTAGGAGGGAGAAGGGCGGGGCGGTAGAATAAGAGAGAAAAAAATAAAATTGCGAAATCTTTAGTTTTAGAATAATCAAAAACACTTTTGAGATTAAAATCTACTTTGTCATTTATAAATAAGGCTTGATAATCAGACAAAAATCACTACGCCCATCGACTTTCCGTTTCCAAGAAATTAAAATACCCACATTTCAATAAGTCCTATAACGTTCAGGTTAAACTCAACAAGTTCACTTCAGCATTCCCGTCATTCTCCTGAATGGCGGATCGGGGGGGGGGGGGGAGGTCAGGCTTGGGAAATGTAATGCATTTGTATGCATTTACATGTATTTTGTTGTTTTTTATTGCAATGTACATTGACTTTATACCCCCCCCCCCCTCTCTTTAAAATTTTGAAATGACGAACCTGCACTTCCCCCTGCAGCATCAAATTCGATGTGGAATTACTACATCAGGATTTCTGTAGTTATCTCTTTAGCCGATCAGAGTTTATGGGCTAGGTGACTTTTTACTTGGAAACCCACTAGTATCAGTATAGTACTGAAAATTACGCTTAAGTGGCCAAATATTTTTTTTAATTGAAGCTAATAGGCATCATATCTAACTTTAACATGACATCTTTTTACAGCTGTAATTCAAGCTTTGCGTTTATTTGGACCTGTATTGGGGTTTCTACTTGCTTCAGCCTTCCTGAAATACAACGAAAATCCTTTAGGTAATTCTTGAATAATGTTCCTGATGTTCCTCCGATTTTGTTTCTAATAATTTTGCAGTTGTTGTTGCATCTCATAACAAGTTTTTATGCATTAAATTATGCAATGCTACATTTAACTCTAGCGGTAATGAGAAAGCATTAGTAAATGAAAGGCTCAAAAGTATTTAGAATTTTACAATAAAAATAATTAGCATATTGCTATTTTTTATGAATTAACCGATTGTTCAGAGCTCCAATAAGGCATTGAGAAGCAAAGTGATGATTTGACCAAACCCGATTCCGAGAAAAGCGTGTTTAAAGTTTGGATACTATAGGAATTTAAATACTGTTTTGTTCTACATCACATTGGGATGCAGCACCTGTTATTAGGGCTGCTCGTAAAATCTCGTGACACAATATATAATAATGATTTCCCTATAACTTGCACTATTTTTCTCCAAATTTTAAATTTTGTTACTAACACTTCTTTGCTTCTAAGTGCCTCAAATTAGTAGAAACACTGAAATCGCGACAGACATGGTACATAAGTGGACCGATCCGAGTATACTCGTGCCTTAACTAGGCTATGTTTGCATTTTTCGGCCTCTGAATCTCTCTTTGTTATGCAAAAGCAAGGTTTTTGTAGTCGTACTCCTATTTTTGTGCATTTTATGCATACCGCATTTATTCGTCGACACCATCTGACACGTTATGTAAGAGAAATGAAAGAGCTCCCTGTTATTTCAATTGAGAGTACCAGTTTGGAAAAAAGAGGCTCATTGGCCATTATTTCGAAGGATATCATAAAAGAGAAAACGGATGTGATGATTACACCCTTTGACAATACCAGAGAAAGAGCGGATTGTAAGTTTGTGCGTGCTGATAACTACTTCCTCAAAAAGAAATGCGCGGCAAAAAGAGCTTTTTTCCTTTTTCAAGGCTACAGCGTAAGCGTTATACTCAGAATGTTTACTTTTGCTCTTGCTTTCGTTGAGAAGATAAAAATGTAATAGAAATGTCATGCATTAAAAAAATATATTAACGGTGTTGAATGTAAAACAAATAGCACCAGTATTTGTTTTTTGGGCGGAAATAATGCAAAAGCTAATTTAACTTCATTATATTGATTTTTAATGTCTTTACAGGGATTACAAATGGGACAACACATTAAAAGGAACATTGTAAGATGTCGCAAACATTTGATTACGATTCATTTTTCCAATTCTAATCTCTATAAAATTAAGTATGCGATATAATCTTAGACTAAATTTGAAGTAGGTATGTAACGATAAACAAATTGGCCGATTACCGATACCCGGTTAATCGGCGGAAGTTAATCGGACAATACCGAGGCATACGATTAATTAAAATGATAGTTATTTTTAATGCTGCAATTTTTCCATCACTTATCCTTTTGTTTTCAAATTTGAACGTTATGGAATTTCCTAATAGTTAATTTCCGCGGGCAATAGTTCATTTTTCTCCAGGAGCTCTCTCTAAAACTGTGCGAGCCTACTCTCCCAAATTAGCTTCTAATTAATAATCTAGCTATATATTACTTCACTTCCTAATTCATATACTGTAAAAGAAATCTGTAAAAGTGCAGAAATGAAACTGGGTGTTTCTTTAAATGTATGAAGAACTTGTTTTATATCAAATAATCTACTTTTTTGATAACAGTTTCAAAATAAAATTCTCTTCTTTCCGCACTCTGCTCTGTACAACAAAAGAGAAAGATTTGTTCAGTTACGTAAAATTGAAAACCCGAAATCTGACTACCAGTTTAAAAATTGTCCAAAAATGTATCATATATTGTGAGCGTATAGATTTAACTTCAGCTTCTAGGGAGTAGTCAAGAGATTGCCGATTGTGGCCGATGGCTGATTTTTTGGTGCATCCCTAAATGAGGCAGAGCCGAGTGTGATGTTTAGGTTATTAAAATGAGAGAACGGACTACCAATCAAGTGTTTTTTCAACAATGGTGTTTCGAGCAAATTAAGTAGAGTTGAGGTAATTTACAGTGCACTAAAGCCTGGCTGAGCAGATCTTTAACACATTTCAGACACGTCATGTCGTTTTTTGCATCTGACTTGGTTAAAAGAAAGTTACAAGTTAAGCAGTCACCGTACACGTTAAATTAACAAAACGCTCTAGAATAAAATGTTATTCTAGGCAGAAGATAATACATTGTGTGTAGATTGAAAATATGATAATTGAAATAATAACCTTAATTTATTACACTAATCAGCAATGTCTTAGCAATATTCTTGTGTATGGACTTGTTTGGAATTGAACGTTATCTTAGTATTTTTTACATATTTAAGTTCAATTCTTGTTAATAGTGTTTTGGAAATTTAATGCAGAGTCAAACAAAGTAGTTCAGTGTCGTACTTTAGCATTTTTTAAGCCATTAAGTTAAATTCTCTTGTGAAGCATGATGACTTGGGAATTGAGTGCACTGTCATAAAATTTGAGTAATGTTTTGATACTTAAAGTTAAAAAGAAAAAAAAGTCTAAAGGTCTTGTGGCGCTTCTATAATGCACTTGGATGTTGATCGAAAAATTTAGTTAAATTTTAAGACACGCAATGCAGACATTGCTATGAAAGTCGCGGAGAAAAAACAATTGGGACTGCATGACATCTAGGTGCCATAGAATAATTTTATTAGTTATTTTAGATTCTTCAATATATGCTTTAAAATCTCATTCAAACGCCTCCAAAGACGTCATTACTCTCAAACATGTTTCTCTACGGCAAAAAAAAAAAATGGTTAAAATGAAAGAAGTTGTTATATGAGCAATGACACTTAGCTTTCATCTAGTTAAGTTTGAAGCTACACGAAAAAGATAAACGAAACACTGAAAATGAGAAATTTTACTATAAACGAAAAATACTTCATTAGTATTGTTAAAAATAGTTTTTATTTACTTATTTAACATAATACCATAATTCTTTTATTTTTAGTTCATCCAGGGTATGGACCAGAAGATCCGAGGTGGATTGGAGCCTGGTGGATAGGTTTCGTTTTTCTAGGTGTTTTACTTTTTCTTTTCACTATACCAATTGCTTTTTTTCCTCGGAGACTCCCAGGAACTCAGAAAAACATAAGTACTACTAATGTCGTTGTGAAGAATGAGACAAATAGCAGAAGATTTGAACTTAAGTCGTTGGGTGAGCAAATTATTATTGCACCGTAGGCGTTCTGGAAAATGTCACTAAGCTACTAGCTTCAGTTTTAAGATATTACCTGTTCAAGCTTTCAAATTATTAGGAAAATAGTAAAAATCATTGCACAGAATCGTAAATCCTATAGTAGGTTTGCTTATACAACTTTTAAATTCTGTAATTAGTTTACATTATTAAATAAATAATTTCAAATTCTAGTTCATTTCGGAAGCTGTCATTTCATTCTTTCTTTTTCTTTTTTTTAATCCTTTGTTTAGACTTCGTGACGTTTACCAGAACACCAGCGATATGCTATTTTATGTAGTCTTTAATGAAAAAAGCGGATAAGTGCTTTTGAATATGTAAGAAAAACATTACAATTGGATACCTTTATTACCTTTCACTTAATGTAGTTTCAAACAAATTCTCTGAAATCGGAAATATTTTTTAAATATAACCTCCTTATAACTCCTTTTTAATGTTTAATTGGTTTTACTAGACCCTAAAGTATAACTAGCTTTTAAAACATGTTAAATATTCGTTAAAACCTTTCAAAAGATTTGTAACTCATGAAAATTTAGACAAAAATCAAAACTATTTATATTGAAGTGCGGTCAAGTGCCCATACTTAACTTCTTGAGACCCAAGAACTAAGCACAAAGAATTTTGACACAATTTCTTTAATTTAAAAATTATTACAAAATAAAATAGCTCTTTTTTAATAAATTTTAATTAGCAATTAGTTTAAATAATAATTAATATCCACGTTTAAAACCAAGTAAACAAGATGTTGATTAATTCAAAAAGCAATTGGGTGTTTTAGCCATAGCAAGTATATATATATATACTTGCTATGAGATATATGATATAGATTATTTTACACTTTAACGGGCTGCAGATCGTTATTCTATGAAATAACTAGTTAGACCATAAAATACAAGAGAGTTTTACACTTTAACGGACACGATCAGTTATTTCATGGAATAACTAGGTATTCTATAAAATAACGGATTTCATACTTTAACGGTAACATATGTATATATATATATATATATATATATATATACACTAAGTTGTCAACACACACATTTAACAAGTTGTCAAAAAAACACATTTTAAAATTTTCACGTGAGTTAATTTCAAGAGGAGGAAAGCGTGTTGCCATTCTGAACAGATATATTATTTATAAATTGGCTATTTTCTTATAGCAAGTATATATATATACTAAGTTGTCCCGCAGTGGACCAGTCGCAGAAGCTTGATTTCCGTAGAACACCCAAAGAGTAGCAACATTGACATAGGTCGGTGTTTGGGAGGGTGGCAACCTCTCGCGGCTGGTTCCTGTGAGGCCATGTACGCTAAAGGGAGCTGGTTCACGTTAAGTAGGTCGTGGCTCCAATGTCCTCCAAGTGAAACGATGCCTCTGAAGGTGCCAATTCCAGGTGACGGTCTCTCATATGGGAACTGGTTCAAAAAATTAAGAAACCATTCAAAGGGGCGGAAGTCGGACTCCTGCCTACAATAGACTCAGAAGCAGCGCACAGATTCTTCCTCGCGTCGCGAGAGGATACGAAAACAACAACGTTCAAATTGCACAAACACTAGTTAAATAAACAGTATTTTAAAAGGTATCCGATTGGGTACCGAGAATCGCAAGAGGTTAAGTGAATTTTGAAGATCATCTTTCGATAACATGTTAATGATGGATTATTACTTTGAATTAAATGTACTATATTTCGGTAGAGCCTTTGAATTTTACCATATAAGTTAGTTTTGACATAGGTCCCTTTAAAATAAAACATTCGGTGTCCCAAGTTAGGGAACATCCTCCTTATCGGGGTAGTTAACATTTTGAGTATAAAAAAGTAGATATTACGTAGGAGACACACAATTACTTTCCTTTTATTTTAAATATATTTTACAACGAAAGACATAAAAAGCCTTCACTCTAATATTCATATTGAGTCTCATTTTGTTCAATGTCTATGTCGATTTTTCGTGAGTGATATTAAAAATAAATCTCGTAAAGGTCAATTAAAACTGATCCTTAAAGAACATAATGTCTAACGGTCATACAAAATCAAATTACTGCATTGATTATTATTAAATCCTCTTCGCTAACTTACAAACAATTTAAAAGTTTCTTCGGCTACAGGTTTCAATGCATTTGCTCTGCATTATACCAAATAGAAATATCCTTAACAAGTAAATTTTCTATAGTCTGGAAAGTCCTTCAAATTTTCTAATTAATGCAGAAACAATATAAGTACGAAATTTTCTTTTAAGGTATATATGGAGCAGTCAAAAGATTAGCTACAAATTCACTGTTTGTTTTGTTGGTGATGAACATTACACTGAGTTTGTATGGAAGCTTTGGTCACGCCATGATGCTTCCGAAGTACATGGAGCTTCAATTTAGACTAACAGCATCAGATGCAAGTTTGTATTCAGGTAAGTTAAGATTATTTTTCATGATCTAACTTTCCCCCTGATATTTTGATATTTAAATCTTTATATCAGGATCTCCTTCCTGCTACAGTTAATGCACTGTCAAAGTTAATAATACGAGTGTGTTGTGTGTGGGTCTATCTTTCCGCTTGCGTGTGAGTTTGGGGGGCATATTCTCCTGAATTTCAAAAAGTTGCAATAAACTGAAAACTACTTTGTTTGTTTAACATTTTCTCTATCAGTAATTGCGGTGTGAATGATCTAAAAAAACATCAAAAAATAATATAGAAATAAGTAAAGAACGGATAATAGTGTAAATACGAAGAACAAGAGGATAAATATATTCTCTGTCGTGCTTAAATACGTAAGTGACCCTCACCTGAGGGAGATATAAGAATACAACGTAAATTTGTTCATTTAGTAGTAGTTTGGACAATTTTTGGAGTGTCTTAGCGCAAAGTGGAGCTGTGTTGCGATTGAGCACTAATTTACTTGGTGCTATAGCTTAGAGTCAATGTGTCTTAAAAGGGACAATTTTGGATTGTCTCTTTAAGAAATTTTTAATACTGATAAAGAAGTCTTGTGAAATTATTGATGAAGGCAACTTCCAAACTACAAGTGACCAAATGGTTGCATAGCTGCAAATTTTAGTATTTTGATACTTCGTTTTACATTAAAACTTTAAGTTTTATAACTATAGATAAAGTTACTAAACCATTACTTTCTATAACCTTTTATATATATGTAAATACGTAAATTACACACAATTTTTAAAATTAAACAAAATATTGCAAGTAACATAAAAACTGATCTGTATGGCAAAACGGAGAGCCCCTTCATATTTATTTTGAGCAGGATGCACTATTTTTTGGAAATGTTACATTATGAATTATTCCTAATTTCATAAAATAATTGTTAAAAAATATAATTTTAGGTCCTCCCGGACTCACATGCATGATCTTGTCTACAGTGGCAGGAGGCTTTTTCCTCTGGAAATGTCAACCGAAGAAAAAAACATTGATAGCTGCAATGGCAACAATGGAATTTATTGGTGCATTGGGATTTTTATTTCTTATGATTCCACGCTGCGAAAAGATTAACATGTCAAGTCTCGGGATGAATGAGAATGAACTGAGTACAAATTTTGGTTGTAATTCTAACTGCAGTTGCACAACTAGAACATTTACACCCATTTGTGACTCGAACAGCAAAAAAACTTTCTTTTCGCCTTGCTTTGCTGGTTGTAGTGATAAAGTGTCCAGAGATTCCCATGGGAAAACAGTAAGTCCTGATTACTCTTTGAAATTACAGTCGAGCCCGCTTAATAAAACAGCCGATTTGCCGCGAAAAAGTATTCTAATAATCGGGATATTCCATTATCCGGGATCACAGAAACAATATACCTTGGTATGGTACACTGAACGTTTATTACATTAGGCGGAATATTCTTTTAACAAATATTCCATTGAGCGATTTCGACTTTAATTTATTAAGAATAAGAGAATTTGCATGAAAATACAAATTAATAAAAAACAGGCGTAATACTTTGTCTTACAAACAAAAATGAAATTCCTCGAACAAATACGAAGCTCTCCCATTTCGTTCTTTCCTATTCTTCTCTTCATCCTGTTTCTTTTCTTTCCTTTTTAGTCATGAAATATTTTATGTTGAATAACAGAAATCGCCCCCAAATAAAATTTCATACACAAAAAAAGACTTATTAATTTAAACAGGAAATGACTTTTTGATTTATTTTGTATCTTAAATGTTATCTATGGAGCGAATCTGTAGCTGTTTTGTGAAAAACACTTTCAAATAATTGATTCTATGATTACAACTAATTCTGATCATGTATATTTGCGGCATCCTCTTCGTGACATGTTTTTCCGCCACATTTCTGTTGTTTTTTAAATTCATTTTCCTTGGACGCTTTCCACTTTTAAAGACCGAACAGATTAGAGAGAAGGGTTTCTCAATTATGGTTATCTTTGATTTGGTTATTCATCGAATTTTAATATATACCAAAGCAAATTAAAATGCGCAAATTTATTTTTCATTTTATTCTTCGAAATACTCTGATTGATCAGTATCGTAGTATAGTCATTAAACGCAAACTTTTTGCAGGATTCAATATTTTCATTAAAAAAAAGAAAAAAATAGTTTCTATACATTTTTACTACAAACTCGTTTAGGACACAAAAATCTCATAAAATTGTAGATTAACTAGATTGCGTTTTATTATTATTATTTTTTTTTAATTTTTCCTCCAAAAATTTATCAAACTGTTTCCAAACTGTCACTTCATTCAAAGAAATAAATTAGATTCATTCAAAGGTAGAGTGGCTACCTGGTAAAATAATGAATAAGGTTATATAAATTTTTAATTAAAGATTAGCCCTTTTTCTCGAAAAGAAGAATAATACCAAATAAGTTATAAAGCTCCGCAAAGAAAGGACAATATGGTAGAAACCTATGTTAAATCAAATAAGTTGTGCTAAGACAAGCGATTATTTTTCAGTGTAAATAATGAATGAAATATTGAGTGTTTTACGTATTTATTTATTTATTTATTTGTAAGTTATTTTTAAGTTTGACTGTACACTGTAAAAGAAGTCATTGGTGCGTTACAAAAAAAAGTGTCAGTTTTATGGCTGCAAGGAATGTTATTGTTTTACTGCATTTTGGTCTTTCCAGACCCAAGTTACACAAAACATAGTAAAATGAATCACCACCCTTTGTAAATAGGTAATCGGCAACATTTTTTTTTACCTGTGCAGCATATCTACACATTTTTTACAGAGCAAACATTGTATTTTATTGATGTAAATCTTATGTTTTGAGTCAAAAACGAATTTTAATAAAACATTAATACAATTTTCGGAAAACATTATTATTATTATGCCAATCAGTGTTTTCTAGCACTTTGTGGTAACGTAATGATGTTTTTTAATATTTTATAGATCTTTAGGAACTGCTCATGCATTACTAAATCTCTTGATTCAGAAAGCAATTTCATTATGGAAGGTTTTTGTAAAGAGGATACATGTTGGTCCCAAGCAATAGCATATATAATTGGCATACCTATTCATTATACAATAATGAACACATTCAAAGTTGCATACGTGATAGTTTTTTTAAGGTAAGACACGTATGTTAGCTACTTTTCCTTGTCTTTTTAGTAGTTTTTGTAATGTAAGTACAGTTAGTCCGTACTACATTGTATAGATAGGTTGGTTTAGACGCGGATACTATTGGAAATGTAGGAAAATATTTTTATAAAAAAACAATTTTCACATATGCTGTACTTATATAAATTATTCCCTGAATTCTTTCCTACTATTCATTAAGCGATGTGTTTCCTACACCGAAAATTTGAGCCGAATTCTGCGTAATCTCTCTGAAACAGTAGATTTAAAAAATTACATGTTTCTTTTTTTATTCTTCCGTCATTATAGCTAAGAGATATATAATTAGAACTGGTTGGCAAAAGGTGCCACTGGCAATTTGTTTGGGAGTTCTTTCTCTTTGTCATTAGATAGAACCAAGCCATTTCAATCTTTCAAAATTTATCTACTAAAACTATTATTTTAAATAACGCGTCGAAATGGTGGTGTGGTGGGACACTGGCCCAAGATTACGGGTTCAAAACCGACCGAATTCGGTGGATTTTCCAGATGCAGAAAATCGACAGTGTCCACGTTGTATGCGGCATGTTAAAGACATTTCGAGTATCTATTTGGTTTTATTAGATATTCTCTTCTAAATTACATTCCTAGTGCAAAATTCGCATCGACAGAGCCCAGGTGTCCCTGTCTTGTGGGGAAAACTAGGCGAGGGAGATTCAGACAAATTTTGATGTGTTGATGGTAACACACCCATAGTAGTGCTTCTGAAAGAGTTAGTTACCATTCTCTTAGGAATGCACTAGCTCTGCAATGGCAATATGCCAATATGTAGCCCTATATTTGAAAGAGAAGGAAAAGTAATTAGTCACGCATTTAAGCCCTATTTTTAGTCTTATATTCCTTTTATCATGTTACGTACAGCAGTTAAAATAATTGATTGGGATATCGCCATCATGCTACTGAGAAGCTGGCTCAACTCAACTCAGTGTCAAGAGCAATTTCTATATTAAGAAAATCGCTGAATTCGAGTAAACTCCTCAAATAAGAAGAAATAAACAATCTTAAATTTGGGCATCATTTCGTCCTAGTCCGAACTATGTGTGTTCTTTTTTCATTCCTGATGAAAATAACTGAAAGCTCAAATCAAAGATGCCATTTTAAAGAGGCATAACTGAAAATAGTTTAAATATATTCTTCGAATGAAATATTATGAAATAGATAGGTTATTCACAGCTTTGCTAATCCTGCTGAAAAATCATTAATGCAGTACTTCTAACTTTAAACACCATTTGGCAAATAATTTATGCAGTTCGATAAAATAAGCTTAAAAGTTTAAAAGTGAGATAATTTACTATTTAAACTGATCATATGTTTTAATAGTGAGTACAAGCAAACAGAATTATTAAATTAAGCATTAAATTATCGAGGGCAGAACTAAGTTAAATTTAGAGAACGTTAAAATGCTTAAATTGAGCCAAAATTTCAAATAAAATAGCTTTGCCTTATTCGAATTGCCATGGAATGAAATTTGAAATTAAACTCCAAATGAATGTGTTATAAGTTAAGAATGCTCCGTAACAGTCACTGAATATTAATGAACATTTATAGCGCCGGGAGTCGGATTTAACCTTGTCTTTAAATTAGACTTGGTAATGTCTAAATTTAAACGGAGCTATTGTCTTAACAACTTCGTTCGTAATTTAAATATTTTGCAAGGTAAATATTATATGGTAATTAACTTAATGACTAATTTATCGTTATGAACATTTTTACTGTTTTAAAATATTCATTTCATTGATATTAGGCAAGTTTAACTTTAATCGCACTTTAAAATATTATAAGAAAAAATATGAATTTCATAAAGATAATACAATCAGATCCCTCTATCTCAAAATTGAAAGGGAGAAACAATAATTCGACACATCGAAAATTCGATAAATATCATTTTGACAGAAGTAAATTGCAACGTGTATCATAAAAATATCAGCACAAAATAAACAGCAAAACATATTTTGAATAAAATAGCTATCTAAAATAGTATGATAAGCGCACATTTTTATGGGGGATCAATTATTTAACAAATGTGAAATTTCTCGAAATGATCATCTCTGTTATCAATTCAATAAAAGTTCTCATCACATTCTTAGCAAAAATTAATCTTTAGATAATCTTGGCAGCATTAAGGTACGGATCTTGTAAAAGATAAATTATTGCAACTGACTATTCAAGTTCTAAGTGAGATAGCTTTTTGAAAGCCGTAGTTTTTCGGCATTGTAAATTATGAGAAGCTGGAAGGAAGAAAGAATGATTTGCGTAAAAGAAGAAATTTTGATTTATTCGAAAATAAGGAAATAAACCTCCAGTTAAAAAGAAGTAAAATCCATATATATATCACTTAACGTGGACCAGTTACGATTAAATTTTGCGGAACGATACGATATTGAACATATATATCATTGCAAATCAATAAACTATGATAAAACGATATTTAAAAATGTGTTTAATGATTAGCATAGAAAAGTAACATTAATATTTGTATTTATTATCGTAATTTAATGACTTTTAAAAAAAATATTTCTGTTTCTGAAAAAGTATTTCCATTCATAACTCAATTTTTATTTCCGACTCTTTGGAGTGGCAACTCATTAGTTTGTTTACATCTAGCAATTTTTATATCTACCGAACTTTTCTTAAGCCTTTCGAATTACGTTTTCTGAGATTTTATAATGGTTAAGTTCTGATTCTTTGCCGTGGCAACACTTAAGTCTGTTTATATCGAGCGATCATTCTCATTTCTAAATCTAGCAATCTTTTCTTAAGCCATTCGAATTCCAAAACTTCTTTACAATTTTAAACTAGTTAATTCCCGATCCGAAGAAGTTTTGTGGAGATCAGCTAGTAACCTTTTTTCGAGATATCGAATATTCGACATAGTGAAGTTCGATTCATTTCAAGTTCACTGCATACGTCAGTTGTTCTTGGAAGAATAAAAATAATTTAAGGAATTTTAAGAGTGATTTTAAATGTAAGGTACACTTAAAAACATATTTTTATGCAATTTTAAACTTGTGAACAAACAACTAACAAAAATTAGGAACTGTAGAATTTTGACTATCAAAAAATTGTGTTTGTTAAAAAATCAGATAATGTTACTCGGTGGACGCATAAACTCAATTTTTTGTAATGAAAAACATTTTTTGTAGTCTAGAAACAGGTGTTCGCAATGTTTCGAAAGTTTTATGATTTTTTACCTTTTTTTTAAACCATACATCAAATTGGTAAAAAATATAAAAATTTATTATTTAAGTTATTTAAATTTTTTTAAGAAACAGATCTCAAGGATTACGATAATATTTCATCTTGAAGTTAATCACTTTTTAACAAATATTTCAGAGCTATTGAACCTTCAGACAAAAGTACAGCATTGGGAGCGCTTGAAGTTCTGACCTGTCTATTTGGTGAGTAAAATAAGTCACATTCCTACATATTTAAATAATTTTGAATTTTAAATAAAAACGTTAAACTGGGATAGAAGTATGTTTGCATTTCTCAAAGAATTTATTATTATTATTATTTGTTTTTTATTTTTTATTTTTTTAAATTCTGATTTTGTGTTTACGTACAATGAGTGACATAAAAATTTCACACCAAATAGAAAAAGGAAATTAAAAGTACCTTTGGTAAACACTTTAATTTTGTAATTTTATTTATTTATTTTTTTATATATTTTATTCCTATCTGTACATCTGAATAGAAAAAACATGACATGAAACATAATAGGACTTTTGACCAACAATGAGACCTAAAAATTTCATCATCTTATACGAAGAAATATTTATTATGTGTTTTAATTTTAAATTTGGAGATTAGAAAGTTCGTATTTATTGATGCATCAGAATGTACTGCACAGAAGTAAATAACACAGTCCAAGAAAAATTTAGTTGATTTTTACTTTTCCGGGTAAATGATGAAATTTAATTTCTTGC
The DNA here is from genome assembly GCA_038502835.1 of Octonoba sinensis. Classification (NCBI taxonomy): domain Eukaryota; kingdom Metazoa; phylum Arthropoda; class Arachnida; order Araneae; family Uloboridae; genus Octonoba; species Octonoba sinensis. The sequence goes on along the minus strand of CM076602.1, from coordinate 102,332,745 downwards.
TTTAAAAAATATATAATTAAGGCTCCTGTGTATGATTTAAAAAAGAGAAAGAAAGAAAAGAAAAAAGAAAAGACAAAGAAAAGATACTATATGTTTTTAAAACAAAACGTGTGAAGTGTGTACAAAATTCAGTTAGTGCAATATTCTACTGCAAACTTTTTAAAGACGTGGTTTACTTTAAAACAGTTTAAGAAACCTATCGTATTCAATTTTGGACAAAGCATTAATGTCTTTTTTTTTCTTTTTTTTCTTTTGCAGGCATTATACCATTATTACTTACGTTTGGAAGCATAACAGACACTTCTTGCTTGATATGGGAAGAAAGTTGCGGGCAGAGAGGAAACTGTTGGTTTTATGATGTGGAAAAATTTAATTATTTGCTGCACGGAGTGTCAGGATTTTTTCAATTACTGTCTGCCTTCAGTTTAATAGCCCTTTTCTTTCAGCATAAAAAACTGCGTGATTTATACGATGATGATGTCACAGGAGTTAAATGTCAAACGACGGATGAAACCATAGAACTAGCCTCAGGGACAGTGATGACGCAGTTGAAAGAAATAAATTGAAGTATGTTATGTCAAGGAAAAAGTAAAATGTAAAACATTAAATTGAAGTTAAATCATTACTTTATTAACTTCTTAATAAAATAAAGTTAGAAATAAATTATAAGTCGTAAAATATTTTTTGGTATTGAATTGATGTTGATGATAAACGGCTGTATAAAAAGATATCCAGGCATTGTAAGACTAATTTGCTGAAAACTTTTGAGGTATTTTAATTTAGATGGGAAAAATTTTCTTAATAACTGTTTCCAACACAAACAAGTCATATGCATCTTGAGAATGCTGGATTCTCAAAAAGGGAAACATGCTGTTTTTATGTAAATGAATTTAAAAACATAAAAAATATTTTAACTGTGAAAAAGGTTGATTGCATATCGAATTAAATAAACACATCTTACTAGAGAAAATCAATGCCAAAACTATACTTTTTAATACAGAGGCGTGAAAAGTTTTAAACTTGGAGCAAATTTTCTACTGGTTACCAGTTTTATTCATTGTACAAACAAGCATAGGGTTTTAGGTTTTGCACTCTTTACGTGGAAAAAAAAAACGAATTTTTTTTGTGACTTCACAAGGAGAATTTGTCGACAAAAGCGGTTGGCAGTGCTTTAAGCTATCAGCTGTGTACGTTCTATTGAAAGGAGGATTTCTATTGTAGTTCTCTTTCAAGTGAATCTCCTTCAAACTTAGTTGATTTCAATTAAGTTATTAACATTATTAATGAACATAGAGCTTTTATTTGCTACTTTTGCCACATTAATACATGTATTTCCTAATATGGAAAACATTTTCGTAGATTTTTGAACTTATGGAAAAAATTAGGTACCTTTTACGCAGAAAAGTTACTGTTATTAAAGCAGAGCACGAAGATAGAATTTTACAGCGAGCGAGAGAAATAGCTTTAAGACTACAAATCTCACCGAAAGCCGTATCAGACTCGACTTTCACTGAAAAATCTAGTTGAGACTAATAATTTTCAAAACTTCGTTAAGTGGCGACTTGTTGAAATTTTGACATGAATACTTGTACTTTGGACACTCTTTTGTATTTCGCAGAATATTATGCACTACTGTACAAGCTCCTAACAAAGTAATGAATTTATATTCAGCAATAACTTTACTCCATTATAAACTAATTATAAACGTTGTTAACTGTGCCTGTACCCGTGACATAAGTTATAAAACAAAACACACTATGTTGACCAGGTTCCACAATAACAATTAAGAGCTGCACATTTGAGATTGGATGGTTCATTGGACATTGACGAGTGCCAGTCAATGTGTCTAGTCAAATAGTTTAGTTGCTTTATGTTGCAACTTAAAATTTGTTGTCATATTTGTATTTTTAGTGTTAATCAAAGGGTAATAAAATATTTATGTTAAACTTCGGCTATAATGATAAACAGAATGAAATTTAGAAGTTTGTTGCCCTTCATTTTGTTTAAACTTCGTTCTCATACTAACAATACGAAAAGTTACATCCCCTACTAAAAATAATGTGCTTTTTCTTATCTATTTTTTGCCAACGGCAAGTTGAATTCATACTATCATCAGGTTTATTTAACACTTAACTAAACACTTTGTAAAATACCAGTTTTTAAATACATACCAATTCAATCTTTTTTTAATCCGCTGTTCGTCACAAAAAAATGCCCATTATGTTTTAAAACTTTATTTTAACTAATTCAAACATTATTTTTAAACACTATAACTTTCCAAGAAGTCCTCGAAAAAGTTAAAATATAGTGACATAAATCTGTTCTAAAACAGTACTATTGAAACAATTCATAACCATGCCATTATTGTAACATTTTATTTTGACACACACTGTATTGGTGTGATTACTTATATTGAACTCTTGTTTCACCACTCTTAACATCTGATTTAGCAAACTTCGCTATTAAATTATCTATATAGAAATTAATAATCAGCTGCAATTATGCTACTTTTCAAACATTCAAAGTAAGGGCATTTAGTTTCTAATGAAGGAGGAAAAACAAGTCAATTGTATGTACATGCAAGGCATTTTTGATAACTTTTTACAAGGTAAATAAATATGCATGTGAATAAGGTAAATAATACTACTGTGAGATTCAGGTAGTTTTCTTCTTTTACTATTGCTAGTTAATGTATTTATCACAAATAAGTAAAAAATATGTAATAAGAAGATGAAACTTTTGAAGAGCTGTAGTTTGTAAGCTTAAAGTTGCAGAAATGTATTACTACAATATATTTGTATGAATTTGCTGCTATGAACACATATCTTTTCTTTATATACATCATAGAAATTTTCAATTCATTAAGCTAAATATTATAAGTTTTTTGTACATTGAATTAAACACACGCTTAGGATCTTTAGTTTGTTGCATATGAACAGAAGCATGTAAGTAGGAAAAATTAAGAAACTCATTTATAATGAAAAAGAGGCGATAATACTTTTTTCCCCTCTATAGTTAAGACACTAGACGTGGATATGTTAAATCAACTTTTACAACACACACACGCACATACACACATACATATACACAAACATACATATACACACACATACATACATACATATATATATATTATATATAAAGATAATTTTTTTTTAAATATCAATAACCATCAATGATACTTTGAAGAAGCAGTATGCAATTTGCATAAAAATAAAACGTTTGTAAGCTATGCTAAAAGTTGTTTACGACTAAAAATCTAGCATACTATCATCCGTGTGATGTTTTTATTTGCTGATAGATATTTACGGCTTGTTTTTTTTTTTTTTTTTTTTGGTCCCAAAAATGCGTAAGCAGACTTACGAGTTTTCGTATGTTGCAAGTTTCCAAACAGCCAAATTATAGAAAGATCTTAAACCTTAGTAGCACCTTTAAAAGTCTGATAATTGTGGTTATTTTGCGGCATATCTAATACCTCATATCTCGATTTGTCTATAATACTTCCCTCGTCTTTTCCTAATTCACATCTAACAACTCTGCAATTCGAAAGTCTTGCATATCTTCTCTCCGATCGACAAAAACATTTCACTTTCTTAATATGCTTTCGTGACAATCCTTTTGGAAAATATCGAGTTTCTACGGATGCCATCAGCAAGAACAGCAGGGTAAAGCCAATAATCGTTCCAGTCATGATATCAAACATGCATAAAAATGTCATTTCACTGCGATCCACACAATGTTCTTCCTGAGCGGTGCGACAAACACAGTACTGGCATGTTTCATTAACCTGAGAGGCACTGATATGTTCCAAATTTCCAAGGTAAGGTTGCAGTTTGGGAACTAAAAATTTATCACAGGAACAGGTGTCTTTTACTGATGGTCCAGAATATTTGATATCCATGTTTAGTTCTGGGATCTGCTCTTTCGGATCATAACAAGAACAGACACAAAGGAACGATCCAATATCGTCTTCTTCAATGACATATCTGTATAGTGTCCACGTTAGTCGGCAAGTTATTAAACCAAAGCTCATAATAAACATGAAAATTATACCAGAATTCATCTTCACAAGGAACAATTTTCGCTTAGAAACTAAAAGATTCTTTCTTATTTTGTAAGAATCAACCTAACAGTTGTTTTATCTTAGTAGCTGTATTTCGACCTCTACTGGAAAATTCTGGGCAGAGTTTGGAACTGCAAACAAGGGGAAGATTGTTTAAGGGGAGCAGCAAAATTCTGATAATGTGTGATAACAGGAAATGCCAAGCATTTCGTGTTTCTAAGCGCTTAAAAAGAAAACAGAACAAATAAATAAATAAAAAGAAATAATACTGCTTTGCTAATACTTAATTTGATTTTAAATTTTGTATTTATTTCAAGTTTATAAATTAGTGTTCGACAATTCGCACTTGAAATCGACTACATTTGCAAGAGAAGCATTAGAAAATTTTAACCATTCTTTTAGAATCTAGTTGTCCATTTTAGTCCAAGTTTGGAAAAATTTTTGATTGTATAAAATTGTGTGATTTTTTTAATTAAAAAAAGAAACATGCATAATCTCGTGTAATTGTTACAGAATTATCTCATACTTTAGTTCCAGCTACTACTGGATTCATTTTTTTTAATAACTTCAAAAGTAATACAGTACAAGATGTGCGACTAATACACGAAGAAGAACTCTTAAAAATACCTAATTTTAAGCTTCACTTTTTTGAACTACGGCCTCCGTTTACCCTTTACGGTCTTCGTTCGCCGTAAATTCGTCAGCTTTTTGTTTGCATAAACAACATTTTTTCTTTATTCATTCCTTTATTCATCTTTACAAACAGAAATTTCGGTGTTCAGCAATGTTTTTTAAAAAAGTAAGACTTTTAGAATTGTTAGTTTTATTTATTCATTTATGTATTTTTTTTTAAATTATTGCCCTGTATTATGTGAACAACAATACCAATTTTTGTTTTTCCCCCTTTATTAAAGTATTTTTACAATGAAAGATTTATTTCAAGGTATTTACAGATTGATTGTAAAGTTTCACAAAAATTTGTTAAACATTTTTCTTTATTATCTATTTTTAAATTCCAGTAAGTCCTACGTATTACAATCGTTTTAAAAAACATTTTTTCAAGACTTTAAAAAACAATCTGTTGTGTCGCCATCTGTGGGAAAGTTTTAAAGTTAATTCATCTCCTTCCGCAAAAATGCTCGTAATTTAACAGCCCTCTTTTTTAAGCAGCAAATTTAACATTTTTAGTTTAAAACGATTCCGGTACATGCTTTTAAAAATGAATTTGTTGGCTATTTACGAATTAAATTAATATCTCGTTATGTGTGAGAGAACATGATAATTAGTTATTTTTTCTATTTCCTTACTCAATCACAAACTCAGTTTCTAATGATTATTCGTTTAGGAGTAAATTTATTAAAAAGTAAGATTTACTGACACACACAGGCGGGCGCCAAGAGGGGGATGAATATTCAGTATCCGACAGTTTTTTTGTTTTTAAATAGCCGGAATCCGAGTCGGCAGCAGCATTAAAAATCTGCCACCTTAAAAATTTGATTTTGAACATTTTTTAAAAATTAGCATGTTTTGTAAATAAATGTAAATTATTAACTTACCACACAGTTGGAGGCTGTGGGATGCTTAAAAATATGTGTAGAACTTGCAGGTTTCATACATTAACTCAGGATATCCGGTATGGATCTCTCAAACAAGTGACACCAGATAGATGATAACCGGTAAAATAAATTTTCGACGTAATTCCAAATCCTTATCTTGGTACAGGAGCGTAGCAATTTTAAAATCATAGGGGGGGGGGATCAAGCGATTTCAATTTCCAAATGCTCGAAATTATTTCCAAAAAAAAAATCAATTAGCAATTAAAAAGTAATTAGTATTCACTCATTATTATTAATATTAATTACAAAAAAATACTAATAAATAAATATTTTATAGATCAAGACTTAGAAGTTTTCAAATTTAAAATTTCAGTCAGAACCCGATTAAGACAGTCAGGGGCCCAAGGCACAATATTATTTTGGGGCCCCCTTTAAACTTTTAAAAAATACCTTTTAAAAGATATTTTCAGAAATCTTTCTTACAATTTGGGGGCCCAAAGTCGCGGTCTTATTGGCCTTTTTGGTAATCAGGTACTGATTTTAGTGCAATAAGTCTTTAAATTTTGGCTTTTATATTAAAATTTTCGCTTCAAAAGCAGCTTTATCTCATTTGACATTAAAATGAAAATTTTCTGATTTCTAATTGGGGGGGGGGGGCTTAAACCCCCTGAGCCCTACTTTCCTACGGTCTTTCTTAGCATATGTCTTATATATACAATGGATCCAAAAAATCGCCAAAATAAATAAATAATGGTCCACATTTTTACTTTACCATTTCCTTCTTCTTTATCAATTGCAAATCCCGTTACCTATTTTTCCCGCACTTTATGAAGAAACCCTTATCGTTACTATTTCATTGTCCTTGAACTTGTGTCAATCGCATATTCAACATGGATTAACACGACATGTTACATGATGTGTGACACACGAACATGTGATTGAACGTTTAGCAAGTTCTGGGCTGAAAAGTTTTTTGTTCGTCATTCGCTACATTTTCACGTGGTGGTAAAAATTTAAACTTTAATTTTATTTTTGCATATTTGTGTTCCCCTTAGTCCATGTGGCGTATACGCCAAGTTTCTATAATGTTCGTCTGTTTAAAAGACCGTTACGTTGGTCTAAGCAGGTTGACTTTCATTATAACCAGACTATTATTTATTCCTTTTTTTAACATTCATATTTTCATCGTAATTTTGACAAAAGAAACTCTCTCCTGATTTTCTTTTATTAAAATGCAAGTTTACAGCAGTCAATGGGATTTAATAAAAATGTTTCTTCATTCTAAATTTTCCGGCTTTTAAAGCTTCTGTTATTCTTTAGTGAATTATTCCTTCCCAATTTTGATTCATTTTTCGCATAAAGGCGTGAGCAGTTTAATTTCATCTCAATGTGATATACTAAACGTGTGCGTGATTATATTGAACGACCGACACTAAACATTCACAGTAATGGAGCCCCATTGTTATGCTAATGCCCGAATATAATTACCTTCAAAGCTTTAGATAGATCTTGAAGATAATGGGGCTCTTTGTGAACTTGAATACACGATCAACTTCACCTTGCTTTGCAGAAAAGTGTGATTTTAGTTGCAAGAACACGAAACAAATATGCTATCAATACAATGAAATAAATAAATAAAATATAATCGTAAAAAAAAGAAACAATAATACATTCAATGAAAGACAATATAGATCGTGGTTCAATATATTTCGTGGAAACCAGATGAAGTGAGTCGCAACATACCATAGCACTCCAAAAGCCCCCCCCCCCCTCCTCTCGTACCGGCGCAGGCCTCATTTTTTAAATAAATGTACAATTTACATATGATATGTGCAAAAATTTTAAAAAGAAAGAAAATTCAGAATAATTGTTAACGATGGAATATTTGATAGACTCCATGCACTTTAATGAGAGCAAATTGATCTCTCAGTTCAGATCTTGCGTACGAGCTTGTGAAAAGTATGGAAAACTTTGAAAACCAATATTTAAATCCATAAATAAATCTCTATTTTTATGCCCATATGTGATGCTAAAGTTAGTGCTGTTGCGGGAAATATTTATATGTAATCATGTGCTACTGAGAAAACACACATCTAAATTAATACAGTATGATCATATGAGTATTTCAGATACCTTGCTGAAAAAAAGAGTAAATAAAATACAATTTTTGCTTGAAATATGGTGACTGCATAATTGGGGGTTATGTTCAAGATCTATAACAAATTTGTCGGTCAGAGAATGATACTCAAGCAAAACGAATAATTATTGGAGAAAATTTTATACGTTGCACGTTTAAATTAATTCACAAGTATTTAAACAAATGTTCCTATATTTTGTAACAATTTTGCAATTACCACATCAAATCAAATATTTGTTTTTGCACCATTTGATCTTAAAGGAAGTGAAGCACTTGAATAAAACAATGTTTTATGTCTTTACTAGTTTGTTTTGATTTTTTTTTCTTTCAGTAAATGAAACATCGACGATTGTATATTGTCATTAAATTCATGACTTTAAAGTTTAATTTAGCCAAAAGGAATTTAACTTTTACTTTATGCATCTTTTTTATAAGACACAAGTGTTCTTTTTACGAGGCATAAATGAGCGATTAATACACTTTTAGACATAGATTCTAATCATATGAATCATATTTCAAAAACTTGAAGGTATTTAAGGTGCAAAAGTTTAGAGGCACAATATTGCAGGAATGCAAATTATTTTACCAAGTACAGGTAGACACCAGAAGTACAAATTATTTTCTAATTATTTTTGACAACACGTAATTAAATTACGTATTATCAAAAGCATAAGATTTTTTTTTTTTGAAGCTGACGAATGCTTGTAATGTAACAAAAAGTAAAACATTCGAAATACTGTTTTCCTACAAAGTAAACAACAATAAAGTCTTGAAAGTCTTTTATTTATATTTTAAAGAAAAGTTCACTCACAGTATGAAAATAAGAAAAAAAAACAGGGAATCATTTTGATTTTTAATGTATCAGAAATTGAATACTTTTGGCTCGTTTGTGGCACATTTTTTTCTTTATTTAGAACATGCGGGTAGAAGGACAAAATACAAGCCATGAGTTTCACTGAAGATGGGTGGTGGTAGTACAACATTTGTTTTCTGCGGTAAAATCCCAAAATTACTGCTCTTCACTTGGGATGCTTTTTGTTTCAGGAAATAAAACGGGGACTCATTTATCTTTCTAGAAAAACATGTGAGCATGTGAGAGAAGTAGTCATAAAAAGTATTTTTCGTGAAAGTGTGGAAAATGCATAATAGGAAAATCCTTTTCTATCTCGAACGTGCAGATTTCCTTATGAAGGATATGATTCAAATTATATGAATGCAACCCCCCCCCCCCCTTTGTTTCCTTTTTTTCTTGTTATGGACACACATGAATATATTGAAGTTTATTTTTCTGCAAATTGAAAAAAGAAGACTTTCCCACTTATTCTACATTAAACTGATTTTGTCAATCGAGAAAATCAGGCATCCAAATAACTCAATGTGATTAAGTATTTTTCAGGCTAAGAAAAAAAAAATTTTGATAGGAAAAGTTTAAATTATTTAGCACAGTTTAGAAGAAAACCTTTACATTATCTTGATTATTGATTTTGTAATTGTTTGTACGTATTCACTTCTTTTTCCTGAATTTGCAAATTTTTACGTATTACACGCAGCAAAGTGTTGTTACAAAGAAAACAAAGCAAAAAAGCATTTCAATTCGGATTCACGTAAGAAATTGACGTCACAGCAAGAGTTTTAGTTAACTCATATTTGAAAATACTAATTATGGTATATGCATGCAACATTATGGAATTACTAACATTTCACTTCACTTGAAAAATGGCTTTTTTTTAAATATATTTTTTCCATTACCCACACGCACACATATATATATATATATATAAAATACCATGCCTTCTTATGATAATGGATTCTACAAAGTTGCATCTATTTACATTTCAGAGATTATTCGCTTAAAAGTGCAGTGAGGAAATACAAAGGGTCTTTGTTGATGAAAAAGGTCATTAATGAAACATTATTATGGTACTTAATTACTTCGAAATCGTATTACCTTTTATTTCATTGGTAAATTTGTTGTGTTCTTACACCCTTACTTATTACGTTTTACCACATAGTGCATTACTTCAATTCTGAGGTATTGTCAACTAAAACTTTCAACTCGTTATGAAAAATAGTAAAAGCCCTGTTACGGACCCCTAATTCCTACAGTAGGATTACTTCATATAATTTTGACATTGTTTAATTGGTTTATATCTTGATTTGATTAATTGCAAATTCTAATTCACTGCAAGCAGTAAAGGCATTGTAATTTAAATATTGATAAATATTTCGCCGGTTTACGATCAATTTATCCATGAGAAGGGAAAACTACCATCTTCCTAATACAAAATATTGAAACAGTTCTCTTTCTTTTGTCATCACAGCCTATTTTTACGAAAGAAATGCTTTCAATAAAAAGCATTACGACTATTCCTGATGTTTCTTTTTTTAGGATCTTCTACTTTTTGAGGGAAGGGTTTTAAGGAGAGAAAGTAAAAGTTTCAAGAATAGTTGTAAAAATATGTCTCTTTTACATTTAGAAAAAATGCAAATTGCATTTCTTTGAATTTATACTTTTTCTTTAAATGTTAACTTCATTTTTGAGAATTTTATATGTTTTTTGTATGACAAAAAGAAGTTCCGCTGAGTGTAACATATGCTATGAAATAGCTTTTTCCTATAAAATATGTATTTTTTGAGAGCCTATTTCTGGAGAAAAGGCAACAGAGAATAAAATATGCTTAGTCGACAAATTTTCCTTGATAGTGAACGTCCCTAACATTTGAAAAAGTACGACTTTTTTCATTCTTATTTCATTTTTTATTTATTTATTTGTTTGTTTTTTAGGTGTTAGTAACTTTTCGAAGTAATTAACTAATTTGAAAGTTGTTAGTAAATATTTCAAACAACTTTTGTAGGAACAGAGTTTTTTCATAAAAAATATTGGTAGAAAAGTTAAAGCACATGAAAGTTTTTCCGCTAAAAAGGGGTAGAGACAGAAATGCTTCAGGAATATTAAATTTAGTGTTAAAAATATCAATTTTCTCCGGTCAAGAAATATGATCACATGTAAATGGTTTCAGTGATGTCAAAAATGATGTGTAACCGAGGGTAAATGAAAATGAACTGCCAGCTTACTGTGGAAAAAAGAAGCCTCCCCTGCTTTTAGTACTGCTAATTGGTTTCTAATAGGCATATAAGCTACATGAGCAAATGATTTTATCCGTCCCATTAAACAAGAAAGAAATGACATTGCTTTTCCCTGAATGATTTGCTTATTGTTTTGACTGCTGTAGTTGGAGGTAGGGGAAGCGATATCTGAACTAAATTACCCCTGTCAACTAGATAAAAGTTGTGGATAATCATTGGATGCTTAGAAAAGAGCCGAATATCTGGTGTATATGAAATAAAATCTATAACTTGCCAAAACAAAACTGCAGTGGGAAAAGTGGAATCTAAGATGTCCAAAAGCGATGCTAGAATTTAGGATATTTTTTTATTCTTTTGGTGACTGAAAAATAACACAAGAAGCTTACTACTTGTAATATAACCAGCAATACCAAGGATAAAATCAAGTTTCACTGTTCGTTGGACTCGATTTTGCTCAACACGAAAAACCCCAGATCCACTTGGAAAAAATCTAAGTTTTATAGAATGCTAACTTAAATTGCATTTTCCTCATCTTAGCTTATAAAGTAATGATTTAAATCAAACAATATAGGAACACCCATGATGCATACATTATATATCAGTGGCGCAAAATTTTTAAAAATGTTGGATGCAGCTAAATTGTTATAGAGAATAAAAATTTAAACTTTTTAAGGAAAGAAAATTATCTCGCTACAAACATATTTTAAGAGGCACGGAATCAATCGAAAAAGAAAAACAGAATTGTTTATTACAACAAGAAATATCACTTAAAGGCCAATTTTAGAAAATTATACAGGTTGGAGCTTGGCCCATGTACGAGTAAAATTGTCCGTTCAACACTTTGCCTGTTCTATGAAACTAATCCAAAATGTTTTCCTGTAAGAATAGTTTATTTATCAACTTCCAAAAATTAAAATTACAACAGCATGTACAGGGGAAACGAATGGGATTGATATTTATTCTGTTCTGTTAAAAGTAATTTAATTTTCTTGGTGAGTAGAATGAAACAATAACTGGAAAACCAACGAATTTGTCATGATACAAGGATATTGCTGACAGGGGACTAGATTTGAATTTCGGCCAAGGCATAAATGTTATTTATTGGTATAGTACGTCTTCCAATAATGCCTTAGTGGTTTGGAGACCTCTGTAAACCATAAATTTAGTTGTTATTTTTAGGGACACTTTGTGATTGGTCTAATATGCCAAATACAAATGAACTAGATGGTCGAAGTTGGGTTACAACCAAAATACACGAGTAAGAATACAAAAATAAATTAAAATAATAAAGATTTCTGTCTCATTTTATTAGTTGGTATGAAATAAAATAAGAATATAGAGAAAATCACACAGCATGGCTATAAATAGTTTGAAGTAAATAACATTTACTATTTATTTAATAGCATAAATTTAATCTGATCATACCCAAAAAACAATAATTCAAAGAGAGTTAGTAAACAATTTTGAGAAATAATAATAAAATACTTAATATCAGTAAAAAGTAATTTACAAAAAAAAGCGAACAAATCAATAATTGTTTCAACACATTGTTACGCGAATTGTTTATACAATCACAAAAAAATTGAATCCCAAATCGATTTCAAATTAAATTTTACTGGCCTACAAATCGCCCCTAATGATGACATCCTCCTCTCCCTTAAAATTTATTACGGCAAATTTTGTGAAAGTTTCAAGTATAAGTACGTCACTTTTGACAATGTACAAAACAACTACAGTCCTTGTACTAAAAATTAATTTCACGTTATTTTAAAGCACAAATGAGCATTTAAATGCAGACATATGTTTCGGGATTGCTTGAAATCCCGAAACATATGTCTGCATTTAAATGCTCATTTGTGCTTTAAAATAACGTGAAATTAATTTTTATTACAGTTTATTCGCACAAAGTTAAATTATTATTATAAATACAGTCATTTTTAGCGCAAAGATAAACTTTTGAACAGAATATTTAATTTTGACTCTCCATATTAATTTCTTTGAAAATTTAATAACTGCTATGTAATAAATCCTTTCACTCAGTGTTTTTTAAAGCCATCTTTGCTCCCTTTTATCTTCTTTAGTACTTTTATTTTTATTGTGATTTTTTTATCTGTTGTATTTTTACTTGTGTACCTCAATTTCTAAAGCACTCTGTAATTGGCTTTAATCTTAGGTGTTGTTAATACGTGTTTAGGTAACAACAATTATTATTAACTGAAACTTTTCTACAAATGTAAAGATTTTTTGAAATAAACATAATTATAGAAGCATAAGAAATAAATAATTAAATGAATAAATAAAAAAAACTAAATATAAAATAAAAATTAAAAAATAAAAATGTACAAACAAAATAGTTCTACTTCAACACTGTGTACTTATACAAACTTCTATTATAAATGGAATGTTCATTAAGAACGAGTCTATTTTACGCTTGCAATTGATTATTTGAATGCATACATTGCACATAATGTAGTGCTAATTTTTGACATTTCAACTTAGGAGATATTTCTCCTTTACGCATTATAGGACTTTCATTTCATTCTATTTTTAGCGGGCTATATTTAGTCATTAGAAAGTCGTACAGTCATTCATCCAATTACTACAAGAAAGTATTTCCAGAAAAAATATTTTACATCATTAACATTATGCTCTAAAAGAGGATATCAAATTATTTCTTATCTAGAACGAGATAGAGCAATTTGTTAGTACGTAACAAGTTTAAAACAAGAAATTCACATTTTCGGTTTTCTTTCTTTTTCTTTTTTAGCTTTTTTTTGCATGTGTACATTTTATAAGAACTACAGGTATACGACAAAACGAATCCTAATATCAACTTATGATTTAACACTTTCATTGGCTAGAACGATATATCTCGTCTCCTAAGGTCGTTTACAATACGTTAGAATGGAGATAATTTGACATCTTCGGAATGTTTTTCTGTGCTGTTACATCGTGTCCAGTGATGCTGTATTAAATTTTCAGCACACTTAGTTTATATTAACTTGTTTTCACCACATTGCATCGGGCTATAATATATAAATAAATAAACATGGCCATTACTGCAATGAATATGTTTAAGGCAATTCGATAACATTCTTTATATTTTGAGGATTTGAATGTTCTCTTGCAATGTTGGTCAGATAAGGATTTCTATGGGATTGAAATTTCCCCGTAGGCGCTAATGTTATTTTTTTTTGAACTGTTCAATAACGAACAAAAATTGTTCAAATCAATATGTTACGCCGAAAGCTTCTTCCAGTAAGCTTACTCATAGGAATTTGGATGTTGTACCCAGAGTTTACATAATTTGTTTCATTTTTGCCCATAGGCGCTAATGCTAAATTTTTTGAACTGTTCAAAATTGAACGAAAAATTGTTGAAATCAAAAAGTACAATATAAAAATGAGATGTCCTCGCCTAGATCTTTCGAATGCAAAAGAATTTTTCGAATCGGACAATTCGTTTAAAAGTTATTAGGGACACAGTCAGACTGACACACTTTTTCCACATCTCAAAACCCTACTTCCAGTTTTTTTTTTCAATCTTTAATTAATTATTTAACTTATTTTTGACTTTTCTTGACTTCTAATGATATTTTCACGATACATTAAGCCTTCTTTCATGCTTTATTTATTTGTTTTTTTTTTTTGTTTACGAGGAAGTAGGCTAAAAAAATTAAAATGTTCATTATGCGACACAGGAGAATCGCAAATTTGGTTAAAAGCGAAATATGTAGGAAAGCGTGAAGGGTAAAGCTCTGTCTCTGTTTAAAATAATCTATATGAAATTTTTATTAGAAAGAAAACAACAAATGAATTGAATAAATTTACGGCAGCTTGCGACTGCAATTTTTATTATCTTAAGAGACCAGAGACTTTAAGAGAACATAAAACAGGACCATCTTCATTTTTACTTTTATTAATAATAAAAAGGGAAAATATGTCTGAATGTGAAATACTACTACACAAGAATGCATTAGTAATATTTCGTTCGTTTGTTTGTTCAGGGACTACGAAACATTTTTTTCCCCATCTCCAAACTTTTGAACACTTCCACTTTTCTTCCTTCCAACTTTTCGAACTCTTAGTATGGATGAATAAGCTCAACCTTTTGCTCCTGCAGTAGATGTTCTGTCTAAGTGTTCAGTTTTTGCATTTTTGAAAGAGATTTTTTGATTGTGAAAAACTAGTTTTTATTTTATTATTTTTTAACATCCTGTTAAACGTATGTACTTGTTTCAAAGCAGAAATTTATCATAAATATGCTAACTGATAAATGGATAGTAAGTATATTAATAGGCTGACCCATCCATAAGATTGTACATCCATTTTAGTAATGCTAAGTCTAATCCTTTGTATTGTAATGTTCCTTTGCCCTAGCTATATAAATTACCGAAAACATTTCCTTATGTAATTACTAATTATAGACATTTGCGAAAGAAAACAAGGGGAGGGGGGAGGGAGATTTGCATAAATGAATAACTTTTTATGCAAGAATATTTTATTCTTGATCAGTTCAACATCTCCAACTTTTACCAAACGATCTCATTTATAAAAGAAGAATGCCTTAACTTTTGCTGAGGCAGCCATTTTGCTCCTTCATGTTTGAATAATAATTCTTCAGTTTTCATTGCTGTTCAGCATTTTTATCAGATGAATTCATTGTTATCAGATGAATCAGTTTGAAGTGCACATATTTGTTTTCCAGATATAAGGATTTAAACGCATGATCCATTTTGCTTGAATTCGGAGCTTTTGACTTAAAAGTGTTTTAATATAATGCTTAGAACACTATCTACAATCTATTTTACTTTAAGCAGTTGCTGTAGATATAATGTTATATTTCTTTCTAATTTAAGTAAGCGTATATATTGTTGCATAAAAATGTACATGTAATATCATTTAATTCTCTTTAAAAAATAATTAAATAAAAAAAAAGTCGACAGTCAGTTTTTTCGTTTTTGAATAGATTGAATGTAGTTATTTAGTCAGTTTTTCTTGAAAGCAACTTTTCTGAATGTAGTTATTTAGTCAGTTTTTCTTGAAAGCAACTTTTCTGAATGTAATTCTTTAGTCAGTTTTTCTTGAAAGCAACTTTTCTGAATGTAGTTATTTGGTTAGTTTTTGTTGAAAGCAACATTTATTTTAATTTATTATTCTTTCTTTCTCTCTCCTTCTCTTTTTACACAATGAATTGAAAATGTAGAATTAAAATGCCTTAAGACTCAGAAATTTTTACAAATGTAGCAACTCTCAAAAAAAAAGAGAGAAAAAACAAATTTTACAGTAGTGATTGTTTTGCTTTAAAGAAGAAAAAAATAAAGCTTTTATTTCAAAAATATCATCATTTTCCGATGATAGTTGGGTAAGATAAGTAGTGACGTAATTTAGGTCATTTTTTTAAGAAAATTTAGTGCACCATACATTTTGCTTTCAAAATTCAGGGATCTGGAGCGGAGCTTGGAGACAGGAGTAGAGCAGTGATGTCTAGGTCGAAACTGGAGCAGAGACAGTGGAAGAAATTGTGTTTCTTCAATGCTTCACTTTCTTTTTTCATTAATTTTAATTCTATGTTTTAATTCATTTAAAACCTAAACATAAATGGATAAGACAATAAAAGCGAATATAAATAAAATAGTTATGTAAATAATACGGAGTATCCCTTCGAAAACTATTTGGATTGCTGCGTTGATCTGGAGAAGAACCGGACCAACACTCGCGAATTCGAGTGGCTACTGCTGTCCTCTGGTTTGTTATGGTCCCTAGATTTTTTAACGTTCTGTGATAAAATATCCAGAGTAAAATCTTTTTATAAGCAGCACAAGAAGGCAATTTAGTTTCAATTTTAAAAAATCTTGTAAAAAATTAAATTATCAGAAAAATTTTGTCACATGGTGCTTTTTAGAATAGCTGAGTTTGCGGTGTGACTAAGGAATATTTTGATGCTTAAAACAATTGAGTTCCATGAACATGAAAAAAGGGCATCAGCATTTTTTTCTTAGCTAAAAAACATGAATTTCTAGTTTTCCTTGAAAGATTCTTACTAAAATCAACGATTCAGGTAATGCTTTCTTTCTACTTACTCGTATGGTGCTATGTAATAATAAAATCATAATCCTTAAGAGCTGTTTTTGACAGTCGATAATTTATCACTATCCTGCCCACAAATCATCTTAGTATGTGGAAGCTTTGTGTTCTTTAAAGGATTCAAGACACGGTTCCATTTTTCTCAATTGATTCCACCAGTTTTTAAAGAACTCAAGCTATGTGAGGAAATAAAACACCAAAAAGAATTCATAGACAATTGATTTCAAGTTTCGGATATTGTATTATTTCTGTCTTTTCTTTCTTTTCTTTTTTCCCTTTGTTGTGCGTTTTTGCAAAAAGATATATTCGATGTCTTTACTATTTTGAATGAATTATTTTCTTCTCAATTGAGGTGAATATAGACGGTTGTAGTTATAAACTCTCATTAAAAACCAAATACTTTTGTGGTGCCTCTGATAACAATATTCACTCAAAGTGGAACATAAAATATGAAGCTTCACTCGAACCACATCAGATATTTCCCTTATTCTTTTTGAGAAGCTGAGTGTCTTCCTCCCCTGACTTAGTATCATCTTACACAGCTTATTCATTAGTTAATACGACTTTTTTGAAGCAAGTAAAAACATTGAAGTTTTAAAACTTGAGATTATCAGCTGTTATATATCACACTAGATTGTGCGCTATTTTTTGGTTGGCGTTCAATAATTTCAACCCTAGTTTACTCTTGCTGAACGATGGTAAACTTATCTCAACTTTAATGGGGACACTTTGAGAAACCTTTACCAGTAATAAATAACAGAATGTGTCCGAAAATTTGACTTAGTTAAATTAACTCTTTAATACCAATTTTACGATAATGCTTTACATAAATTTGCTAACAAAAGGCAAATGGATTATTTCACATTTCTAATTTCTATATTGTATTTAAAGACCCGGAGTTTTCTACATAAGGATAAAACTTGCTGTCAGATTTCATGGTAAGTTGAACAGAAATGCCAATTTGTTTTATTGCAACAAATTCAAGCCTCATTGGTAGCTGGGAGCTATTTTTTGATCTTTTATGCGACTTTTTTCCCAACAGTGTATTTACAACATTCATCTTGCTTTTGATTATTTTTTTCTTTTTGTGACGTTGTATCTAATTCTTGAAAACTTTTTTAGGTAACAGCCCGAAAAGCTCTACTTGTAAATATATATTTTGTTTTCAAATTACTAAAACAATACAAAACACAAATAAACTCGGTTCAACTTATTTTATCTGTACAGTATAAGTTTGTTTTAATTCCAAGACTCTATTAATACATTTCCTTTTCCTGTCCTGATTTTTCATTTCAAAACGGAATTTTATATTGTATGTTGCAAAATTATTATCTCGCGAAGTGTTTTTACGTGTTAAGTTTAGATTTGAAAAGCTTAATAAACAGGAGGAAAAATTTCAAAAGTGCGTCCTTGACTCATTACATTTAAACTTTGTGACATAAAGTTACGGTATAAAAATATTGAGAGCTCAAAGTGTCTAATAACTCACAAAATGGCTGATAACGGAAAACTTCATAACTACACTTGTGGTGGTTTTGAAAACTTATCTGCTTGTGAATGATAACCTGGCAGCATAGGGAAACATTGAAACAGTTTCATAAGTTTCGAAACAACTGTGCAGGCGTCACTATTGTTTGAAAATGGCACAGTAAAAAAAGTTGTTTGACAAAATTTAGTGATCTAACATTTTCCTCTTCAGCTCATCTACAAAAGCAATGTAACCGGTTTCAATAAAAATGGTTGAATTTAACATTTAGTTAAATTCATAACTAAATGTTTTAAACTAATAAAACATTTAGTTATGAGTTTAATCTTCCCTGTTATTTTTCATGTGCAAGTTAGGTGTTTACAATTAAGCCATATATTTCGTACTCCAGAGTAATTGTAAACGCTTAAATTTATCTTATTTCCAATATTTTGGGAGGACAATATTATATTTTGATGTAAAATACACTTTTGTGTATATTTTACATAATTGTTGTTTTTGCTAATGCCACTTGGAAATCCAAGCCCCCTTGCAGGGCGACCATGAATTAAAGATACTCCTACTGATTATTAATAAGCTGCTCCGCTAGAATGAAGTACACATGGCTCAGAGGGGCTTAATGATTTTGAACCACCTCCCAGATGAGAGATCGTCACCTAGGTTGGTCCCTCAGCGAAAATTATTTCTAACTTGGTTGACATTTGAAGCGACGACGTCATTTACGTGCACAGCTCCCTTAAGCGCACTTGGTCTCAGAGGAATCAGTTTCAGGAGGTGGTCCTTCTCCCAAGCGTTGACCACGGCCAGTTGTTGCTTCACTTTCGGTGTTCTGTGGGATCCAAGCTTAACCGACTGATACACTGCGGGACAAATTTTACATAAATTTGTCGCATTACTTGATTTTTTGCAAGATATTTTTCGTTAAATGATATGATCCGACTCATAACATAGCTTAGCGGACCACATGCGGCCTGTTGGCCTCAGATTGAGAACCTTTGCTCCGGAACTTCTTAAGCCTTCAAGCAGACTGTGTATGAAACAATTTTCCATTTGCATCAACCTTATTCGAAAATAAATCACTGTTTACAACTACCCCAGTTCTCTGGGGTAATTGTAAACACGAGCTCATTCGCTAACAAATAGTCATAAACTCAAAATTGTTGCACACATTTACTCACAAGAAGTACAGTAGTGGCTACAATGCTCACAGTTTTATCTCTAAATTTATTCAAGAGGAAGGGAAGGGTCAAAAGTTAAAACATTGAAAAATCGTTTACAATTACCCCAACTGACCCTAATCTTATCAAAAGCTATTCTTTGCCGGGTGATTTTAACTCGCTTATAACTGCAGAATTAACCGTAGAAAACTAAATTTTTTACTAAATATGAAAAAAATATTTCATGCAAATTACATTTATTACCAGTAGTATCATTATAAATTTTTTATGATTTATTTACTTATTTCCTATTCTTCTTTGTCCTGCTACAGCAAAAGTTATTCATTTGTTTATATGATGGAATAAAATAGTTTCATTTTAAACTATCTATAATCTTAAGTAAAGTATATAGAATAAAAGATTCCATTATATAATGGTCTAATCATCTCAAATTGATATATATACAAATTTTAAGCTCGTAATCTGGTTCTGTGTCCTTGTTTCTTATTTATATAAACGCAATGTTACTTGAACCAAAATCAAATTTTTATTACATTATTCATAGTTAACTCTATATATTAATTACATTTAAATTTTATGGTATATAAATATTATATAGAGTTTTTTCACCACCTAATATAAATTCATCTGAGATCAAAGCTCTTTTGCATAACATAAATAAATTTACAAATGAAGGGTTTGGACTTGTTGAACTTGCTCCAGAGTTTCGTTTTCCGTACATTAAACTCGGACTATGACTACAAGTTCTGTATTCGATCTTCATTAGCTTGATGGGTAGTATCAGCTCTGCAGTTTTTCTTGTGTATGTATATAAACAAACCAAAATGTATGTTTATACATATCGGTATGTATAAAAACCTTCAAACTAGTAAACAAAACGTGTAGCTATACCAGCAATTTTAAAATTAATTATTATTGATATTATTATTATTATCATCATTATATTATACTTCTATTGAATTATTCATTTGGGTAAAGTTAGTCTACTTAATTCTACGATAAAAATCTACGTTCTTCCAGAAGTTTATTTATATTGCGTTTTGTTTTCAAACATTCGATGATTTTTCCCCCCACCAAAACAAGATTCTTTACAGTAATTTATTTTATTTTGAAAAATGCAACAGTGTCCTTTGTACTGTTACATAAAATTATGCTGAAAGTGGTTAAGGTCTAAAGAGAATGCTCAAGTTCATAACTTAAGTTGATAAATGTTTTCTGGCCGTGGCACTTTGGATAGGTTCCAAACTGCAGTACTTTCATGTTAGTAGTTTAGTAGACATTCATTGGGCACTTTTTTATCGCAGGAAATAATAAACGTACTTAATGTGTTATAAAAGTTGCAGAGCAATTCATCTCTTTGTCAAAAAATGAATTTTCACAAACATACATAAACTCACACACACATGTTTGTGTACAAAACTGTAAGAGCTCGTTTGTGTGTCTAACGTATGTTCCCTATACAAATCCCCACCAACAGAATGCAAAAATTCAATCATCCCCTGAGAAAGAAAATGTACGAAACTTCATTAGAAAATTCGAATTTGTGTGTTTTCCAGTACCAATTTCGAGATTTACTGTAAAAAATATAGTTAATGTTCGCATTTTCTAAGCTTTTACATCATTCTGTAGCTGAGAAAAAATACGTCAAATAGTTTTTCGAAAACTCTAGAATGAATAAAACGTAAGTTATTGCTCAGAATCTTACTTATGTTAATGAGTATTATGCTAAGTGATATTGTTAATGTAGATTTTAGAGAGAAATAATTCCTGATAATTCATTGCTGTTAAAAAAGAACGTGATTTCTAATGATAATTGTTAATTTCCAAGAACTGATATCGTGCTGTTTAAGTAATATCCGGCATCTGGTCGATTTTTAAATATCCTACTACTCTAAATATCCGATTATACTGCACGTTAAGTTGGATATCAGGAATGCAGAAGTCTACTTCAAGTTCCTTCCAAAAATAATATAATTTTTAAAATTTAATTAATTATCAAACTTTTTAAATTAAAACAGTAGATAATCGATATCCGGCAAAAATAAATATCCGATGTATCCCTAACAATGGCTTTGCCCGCTCTCAACCCTCAAAATTCGAAGTAACCTGAAACAGCTACTTGAAGAAAGAACCTCATTTCAACGAATCAGACAATTTTGGAATCACGTTACTCTTTGAATTTTCCTACATAAATATGATTGTATTGATTTTTCACTGACACAATTTGTGCTGAATCGATTTTAGCCCACGGGCTCGGGCCAAGTAATTTGAGCAACAGAATGCACGTGGATGTGCGACTGACTATCTTGATAGCTTTGTCGTTAAAATATATGGTTTATATTTTAAATGAGAAGAGTTCTCTTACGATAAAATATATTCAGTAGGGCTGCGTGGAAAAAAATACGAAAAGTACTCATGAGCATTAGTCAAGGAAATGAAGGCATATTATTTTTACTTTACGAATAAGAAAGCTCGCAGTGAGTTAAAAAATAAGAAGAAAAAATGTCATCTGTTTTCTTTTTTTCTTCTCTTCTTTCTTTTTTCATGCAACTTATACGTTTTGCAAAGAATACATCTGGGGAATGTAGAGGAGAAGAGGGTATTATAGAATATCATTTTTATTTAAATTTTTTTTCAATATATAATGGATTTAAAACTTCAAGCTGAAAGATGATACCAACTTTAACTTTTCTCCTCCAACCTAATTCCCTGTTAGCACTAGGCCTTAGGGATGCCCTGCATCCGGGGGCGAGGTAGTGGGGGTGGTTGGGTCCACGGATTTTACATTAACGTATCCCCAATTGTACACGGTGGGTCTCCAGCGGGTATCGAACACGCGACCTTCCAAGAGGAAGTCCGACGTACTAACCACTAGGCTACCACGGCAGCATACCAACTTTAACTAGCTGTGACTAAATATGGTGTATCAAAATATGTTTTGAATTTCTTTTTCCACTCAAAAAAGGTTTTTTGAAAAAAAAAAATCATTTGCAGGGTAATATGAAATAGTCAGGTAATATGGATGAGAGGATTGAAATTGCAGGAAATGAACTAAAATGGCTTGGAAACAGGTTGTAATGAGGCGTTCTGCATTATTAACGTGCAATACAGATGGCATGAAGTCTGATTTTGTGTTTGTATAGATAAGAATGTTTAGTTACATTATCACTTTTTGAGTCAACTTTATAGCTAAGGTCAAGTTTTTTTTGCAGAGCTTTTTATATTCTTTATGGGTTTTTTCATGATGAGGATGATACCTTGAGTACTCCATCGTAGCATTTCATGTAACCCGACAAGCTATCGTGAAATGAACAACCTCTCAATTATATAGAAAGATATAGAAACTAAAAAATGGACAATACGTTGAAAACTACCGCTATTTTAATATACATTACGCACAGTTTCATTTTAAAATTTACATTTCGAATAACTATTACAGATTTTGAAAAATTACTTGCATAAATTTCATAAAAGTATTTCAAAAATGAAGATTATTTCCCAGGAAACGTATTGAAGCAGGCAACCGAATGAACTTTCCTATAGAGCATTATGCACTAGAAATAAAATTACACGTTAAATTAAAGCACAAATGAGCATTAAAACGCTTTTATTTCTATTACTTTGCACAAAGTTTAATCATTACTATCCATTATGCACTGTTAAAAAAAACCCTGAATTTTCAGGTTGTCTTTTGACTGATTTTAACGGACGATCTCCGTACTGCTTTAAAACACAGTTTTTCCTAGAGTTCCTTTATAAGACGTAGTCTTCAGAGTAACGACAGATCGGGGGAAAACTGCCTCCGGACGAAAAACAGGGTTGCCGCCGAGTGCAAGGTTGGCTTCATACTCGCGCAAGGATTTCCGCTAAACGATAATCGTTAACGGGAAATTTTGTCCACTTGAAAGCAAAATTTCTGTTTGAATTAAAAGCTACTTTTTGCGTAAGCCACAAACGTTTTTTAAAAATATCTTTGGTCTCAACAAGTCCAGGATAGTTTAATCATTCGCAGCTTTAAATTACGTTATGTTAAATATGAAAACATGGAAATTGTTACTCTTTAATTGATTCAAAAATAAATAATGATATTTATAAATTTATTATTTTCAATATAATTTCTTGGATTTTTAATTCTGAAAGTTTTTTTTTTTTTTTTTTTGGTTGTTTTGGGGATAATATTGCATTAATAAATCATTAAAAGATTGCTCGTTTTTTTTTATTTCTTAGGGAAACTAAAGGAAAATTAAGCAGTAATGCTATAAATATATGAATGGTAAAATAATGAATTGGTAAAAAAAAAAAATTGCAATTATTATTTAATCAGTGATATTTTTATATAACACTCGTTATGTAAAAGTTATGTTAAAAAATGTTCTAAGAAGAAAGAATGTACTTAGAGACCGTTCATAAATGCACGCTTTTTTTTTTCCCTATATTTGACCCCCTCCCCCCTTTGTCCCGCTATGTTGTATAAGCCTGATGTCACACTTCTTGTTACCCACCCCCCTCGAAGCGTGACATCATTTATGAATGACCCCCTTATGTGAAAAAATACATTTCCCCATGAAGGTAATTATTAAATTAAGAGCAAATACGGAAAACTTTCTCCGAGGCCGAATTCAGCTCCGCATATGCGCCCTCCCCCCTCGTAACTCCCTAACTTCAAGTAATTTAGTAGGAAAATGAAGATGACATTATAGAGCATTTTTGAAATTGATAATTGGTTTTGAATTACAGTAAAATTTGGCCTCCTACACAGCTAACTACCCTACCTATTTTAAAATTCGGCAGAAAAAGCCGCTTATATATAAGAAAATCCGTTCGTAACTGACTGACAAGAATGTGTGGAAGCGGCCGATATGTTTACATTACACTAGTCGCCAAGCATAAGCAAATCACGCCAAGTCGAAGATACAAAGTATTCGTTTAAATAACTTAATTTTACTAAATTTAAACACTTTCTTAATCTTGAAGCGATGTTTTTTAATTACTTTAGGATACTAGCTATTTATTTATTAGGGAAAATGACAATTAGGGCCAAAAATAGCGGGTCAACATGGAATATTAGCATTAAGAAAGCATGCACTTATTTTAACAAAGAAATAATTAAATAAATAGGAGCATATGGCCCAAAATAAAGCTACATTCCTATATTTTAAACATTTTAGAACAATAATAAAAGAATTTTAAAAATGTATTTGCCTTTAATTTTACGGATTCTCGTGTTTTTTCATGGCATTTAATCGTCTCCACGTTAAAGCTATGGGACGAAAGAAGACACTGCCTCGGGCGGAGGGTTCAAACCTTCCACCAATAGGAAAATGATACCGCTTTGACGCTACTCTCGCTAAGATACAGGGACTCTAGTTTTTCCTACCAAAAACGGAAATATCACGTACCCCACAATCCTGAAAACACGAGAACGAATCTTTTCCGTTTTTCGGTTGCTGTATTTCAAAAGGATCAACGGATAAAAAGGAAATGGAACTTCTGTCAAGTCTCGGGAAAATATTATCAGAAACGAAATGTTTCCGGCAACTCTGCTGCCGGTACTTTTTCCGTTATTTTCCTGAGATTCTTTTTACAGTGTGGGTGTGGTTAAAAATAGTTTATAATATTACGGCTAGGCAGCAGCCCTTAATATCAGAGAAACTTCGGTATTCAATATATTTACCCGACAATTCCATAATACCCTGCTCTTCTTTACCAGCAAATAAGGGTCGTCCAAGGGATAGGGAAAGTGTGCAATTAATTTCGTTTCTCGGAAAAAGAAGAGGTATGTCTTGTAACCACATTATTACCAAATGAAAGGCAAGTACATGCTTTTACGGACTGTAGGTGGCTTTTTTTTCTTCGGGGAATAGAGTCAAAGATTCAGGTACGTCTTACACTAAAAGTTAACACAGAAATTATTTTAAATACTTGGAGTTTTCAAAATGTCAAGGAAAGGAAGAACACATTTCAAATGACGACTTTATGGGTGTTTAAAGGTTTTATTCACTAATACACAATTATTTTTTCGAAGTGACTTAATATTAACAAATCACATTATATTAAAATCAAATGATTAAATGACTATAATGTTTTTCTTCCACAAAAAGGTTTTAAAAACACGCTTCTAACAATCTGTAAAATTATGTCGTGAAGGGAAAAATGTCGTTAAATTCATTTTAATGCAACTTTTATTTTGTACATTTTGCACAAGGTAGAAGTGCCCAGAAGCTACCCAATTCCTAACATTCTATTTTCAATTAAATTCTGTGAGTAATGGCAACAGTTCTTCACCTGAGGGGATCAAATTAGGTCATGTTGGGGAACTGAATGAAAAATTACATTTTAATGTTTGCAAAAATTTGTTAAAGAACTACCTTATTGCTCACAAAACTTCCGTTGCATGTTTTATTTGCCCATCCTCATCTCAACTAAAAAATCGAACTGAAGATTTAAAAAACTAAAAAAGAAAATTATAGTACATCATCTGTCAGGCTTACATGAGCAACTGAACCCATTTATTATTATTATTATTATTATTATTATTATTATTAACATTACTATTTTTACATTAAAATGAAAAATAATAATGATAATAATAATGATCTATAAGTTTGAATAACCCGGGATATGTAGGGAATTTCAATCTCTATTCAAAATTCATTCCCAGGGTAGTTCCAAAGCTGCGTTTTTCCCGCAGACATTAAAAATCTGACGTGTTTGATCTACAGTTCAAAAACCCCATTCAATTACTCTACTTTTTTAAAGGATTGCCTTCTTTTTTTTACAATTTAATTAGTCTATGCTACATTTGTAGTAACTTGGTTTGAAACAAAAAATGGAGTTAGAAAGGAAAAGGTAATGTTTCGAGAAAAATTCACTTACGCATTTTGACAAAAGTGTCACACAAGATTTTATTCCAAAATGTCCTACTTTGTATAATCCGCAATATATCTTACATCTCTTGCAAAAATTAAGCTGTTTTTTGTTTAAGAAAAAAAAACGCTTTCAGATACATCAAAATAGGTTTAATGATAAGAGAAAAATCTTTCTTGAAAATAAAGCTTTATGTTTGATTTTTTCTGTAAATAGTTAGTTTCCTGTTTGATTTTTGTTAATAATTCCCACCGAGATCATTATTTTTAAGGACTTGATTTTCTGTGCTGGAAGATTTCATTTTTACAGCAGAAAATTTCCCAATCATTTTTTTAAATTTGATACTATCTGATTCTTGTGATTTTTTTTTTTTGTAAAAATATAAAGCGACGAAAAGAAATTATTGCTTTTCATCAAACGGATAAAATGACAGCGATACTTCAAAAGAGAACTCATTTGTTATGAAAGCAAAAAAGACATTTTTTTATTCGATTATAGTAATTACGGAGGGAACTATGATTTGCATGGACTATAATGCCATAAAATAAAAGTATTTCATTTTCTCTTAAAAAACATTTGTAGTGTTCTTTAAAGCTATTGTTCAGTATATTGTGCCTTTTTAGCTTTATCAATTGTTTTCTTCAGAAAACTCAAAATATCAAAAAATGGTTCTAACAGCTTTTTAGGCTACTTACAACATTTCCACTTTCCATTCTTGTAACTCTTAAGATTCCCGGTAAATCTTATTAGAGAGAAAAGCTTTTTAATGCCATTCTAAGAAAGCAACCCAGCAGATTTAACTGGGAATTTCATGAAACAAAAGTACGGAAACAGCGCTGTGAGCTATTTAACTTTATCTTAAGTCAACATTGCGGAACGATAAAATCCATTAGTGCCAGGAATATGGTACAGAGCAGACGGTAAAGCATTTTAATCTAAAAAGAATACAAGATCTTTAATCAGTTCCGTTCGCGTTACCTGTAAAAGGAGAAAATCAATACTTATATCGAATTCATACTTGTTTTCTCCCGCTTTCATATAAAACATTCATGATTTCTATAGATCCAAAAATGTGATTTGTTTGAATTTTGACTTGTAAAACTGCAATCTACGCTTCTTATTGGTATGATTTATGGAAAACATAAATAAAAGTTATATTTGGTTAAAAAAACATTTTTAATGTCAAAATTCACTGTCAAGATCGAATGAAAATGTAAACTTCTGAATGCATATAAACCAAATTTTAGGATTAATTCAAATTTTCTTCATTGCGAAACTCACAATTTTTATTTATAAAACGGATTGTTGTATCATCGAAACATGTGCACACTTAAAAAGTTTTTGTGCGCCGGCAGGCTAGCGTAGTGGTAATGCCCTGTCCTCGTTCGCTGAAGTTCGCTGGATCAAACTCGGCACAATCTTTTCAAGATGCAGAAAATCGTCAGTGGCCAAATCACATGAATTTGCGGAATTTTTGAAATATCCCTTGAGTATCTGTTTGACTTGAACACTTTCTGCTAAATTAAATTCCTAGTGCAGTTTCGCATCATTTGGAGCTCAGGTGCCGCCATCTAGGGGGAAACTGAGCGTGAAAATTCTCAAGTGCTAATGGCATTCGCCGATACTACTTGAAAGAATAGATGCCGGTTTCCGAGGAATGCACTGGGTCTGCAAAAATTAGTGAACATACGCTGCCCCATTAGAAAGAAGTAGTTTTTGTGCGTGCAATTTTGCTTTCTCATTTTTTTTTAATGTTTAATTATTTTCCTGATTGCATGCACTAAAATATTATGTTTATGTCATTGCAAAAAATCTTAAAACTTAATATTATCGTAATATTTTGCTTAAACACTGAAGAAATAAATTTAACTTCCTTTAAACAATAAAAAATCATGTTATTTTTTTAATTAAAAGTTTTATTTTGATTACTTAAGGAATGAAATACCCAATGATTCGGACATGCAGGATTTCTTGAGACTACTGTCACAAGCCGCCTAGGAGATTTAACTTTCATTAGAAGACGTCATTTCTGTTCGTGCAAAATGTTTTGTGTCAAAGTGTGTAAAAATTGATTAAAATTATTTTTATTTACATTAAAAAAAAAAAAATTTAAATGGTAAAATAATATAATTTTCACGTCCGACATTTTGTAAACACGACCATGATTTGTGTTCTAATTGCATTGTTTTCTAGCACTCTGCCTCAAACTCAGAGGCTAAAAATATTCCTCTCATAAGGATTACTCAGGCAACTTCGAAAGCTTCTTAAAATATTGATTTCCACTTACCTTATTTCCTTTGGATGCTAGCGAACACTTGAATTAACCTGAAATCTTTACTTAGACAACCTAATTTGTAAATTAAATTTCTCGTAGCGAACGCAGCTCATTATAAGCTTCAATTAACATCATTATAAATTTAGGTAAATATAAATTTTAGTATAGTAATGATAGAGGCGTAAATAGTTGCTGGTTAATTAATCACTCTACACGGAAACTAATAATTAGAATTGCAAGAAAACCTGCAAAGAATGTAATCGCATTTCAAAGTTGATTTGCGTTTGACAACTTTAAACTTAGCGTTGCATAATTTACCTTCCTCAACTTATACACGAAAAAAGAAATAAAAAACATTTGAGGATTTCTTCAACTACTTTAAACTAGTTCCATTAAACCTGAAAAAGAGAAGTAGGGTTTATAATAGAGAAATAATTTTTAAGAGTTTCTAATTTATTTCGTAAGGAACAGTAATAACTATTCTTCTGCCAAATTGAAATGTAAAGAACACATTTTGTGTAGAGCTTAGTAACAACACGTTTTTGCGAAAAGATATTACTTATGTCATGTATTTTCTCGCATTTCAGTTTCTTTATAAATATTTTATGTGATCGAATGTCGAATATCTTCCCTTTTTAAATTTACATTCGTAAGTTTTAAATTAAGTTTATTCATTTATTTTTCAGTGTAACAAGTGTTAAAAAATATTTAATACAAAAAATGAAAAAGTATATAGCAATGTATTCTAGGTATGTTTTGCGTTTAATATGTTGTGATTTCAAAATATAAACAAATATGCTGCACCAAATTCTAAATTGAATTATTTGATGTTGTTATAGTTAATTTTCATATAACAGTGTCAAGAAATTTTGCATTGTGAAAAATAAAAAATTTCTACAAGGGAATTTTTGTGTCTAAAACATTAATACTAATAATAATAATGTTATTAACTGATTTTGCAAAAACTTAAAGCAAATACTAAAAACGTTCTTCCTTTTTCTAAAACCTTTTTTAAACTCACATCAAACGCTACTCAGAGGTCTAAATTTTATAATGCTGAAATGTTTAATGGTTCATGTTCTTGAAATTTCATTGAAAAAAAAACTTTCCTTGCAAACTAAAACGAAATGTTTTCAAAACTTGTTACAGGAAATGAGTAAATATATTTTAAATTCTTAAAACCTTTTAAAATGATTAAATGTATGTATGTTTGCTATTGCATTGCAATACTTGTAAATATTTCATTAAAGTGGAGCATTATTTGCAGAACTTGGGCTTAAGAATTCCATTTTTAACTCATTTCGCAAGTAATAGCCTTTTCCCTTCATACAAACACGATATTAGATGTTTACACAGCATAATGCCAAGCTTTCTGAATTCATTAGGAAAAAAACCTAAGCACGAACAAAAGTCCAATTTTATTTAAGTTATTTTTTGAAACATTAACTACAAAATATTTGTTTCTGCATTTATTCTGCAGACAATCTAAACAGCACTATTTTTTTTCTTTACGCACTTAAAAAAACAAAAACAAAAATACACAAACAATGAAGGTAGAAGAGCTTTACATGGCAATATTTGTACATAATAATGCTTTTAACAATATTATGTACAAATATTTCCCACTTATGTGCAGTTACTTCCCACTATTACTAATACTTTTTTCTTATTTACTCTTACTTCGCACTTTTTGAAAGTAATGCAAAATTGTTGACCGTTTCCTGATCCCGCAGCGATTAATTTCCTTTTTCGTTTTATAAAACTTTCCATGTAACGAACTTTTAAGCATGTTTTAATTAGTTCGTAACTGAAACGATAAAATATAGACTCATCCTACAGAAGTAGCAAACACAACATTAATTTAGAGTGTCTTAAAATGAATATGTTAAACCATATTAACTAGCGTTAATCCAGAGCTGCAAAATTTCACAATAATAGTTAATTTTTTATTGTGAAATTCTATGTTTCATATATACTCCCCAGCCGCATATATATTTTTGGAGCAGTCTCATAATTCAAAAGGTTTGGCACAGGTCTCATCTAAAAATACTTCGTTCGTATTCCTGTGACAACAAAGCAAAATGAAGGCACTTAACTACACAAGTAAGAATTGAAAATTAACGAGACGATTATAAATAAACATTTCATTCTTCCCTCCTCCTACGACGACTTCTTCTTCAGTCTTATCCATTGTTTGCAGACGAAAATAATTGCATTAGAAAAACTGAAAAAAAAAGATCAAATGTAATGTAGATTTTAGGAGGGAAATACCTTAAATCATGATTCGTTTGAGTTTTTATTTGGTTGTACAGTAACCCCTCGTTATATCGCGCCTCGTTATATCGCTCATTCGGATATATCGTGCTTTTTCTATGTCTCCCAAAATTTTAAGTTTAAACTCTCGAAAGAATAAATATTTCCTTTCGCCCCGTATAGCCTTCTTTCCTTCATTAAACAAAGCAATCGAACAGGAATTTTTTCCTTTCTTCTGAATTTGCTACAGTTAAAAACTGCAACAATTATCCTCCCACTCTTCAATTTACATGCCTACAAGAATGATTCTACTCAAGCCAGTTGACGTTTTACTTGACATTTATTTCTGTATTGACCCTAGCGTCTATAAAATATAAGAGACATGTCTATTGCCCAAGGATTTATTATTAAGCTATTTTTATTAAGAAAGTTGTCATTATTTAAGATTAAATTAAATTTTTTACGTTGGCATTCAATTTCCTTGTACGTTTTGAGTTATTTCTAACGGCATCGGTTATATCGCGCATTCGGATACAACGCGCTTTTTTGCTGTCCCCCGACAAGCGCGATATACCGAGTGGCTACTGTACTTTGAATTCGATGGATACAATTTCTTTGTTTTCAAGTTTTGCTAACTCAGAATATTTTAAAATTAAGAATCATTTCAAAATAAAATGATTATATATTCCCTATTTTTGACTCAGAATGTAATTTTTCTGTTCATCTGGCACGAATATCACCTCATTTTCATACCAATTTGCGAATTATTTCTTATGTTAATACTACAGGAATATAATAATGCTTCATGAGATTTCACTGAAATAACACGGTTTTTTTAAACAAATCAATTTTGCACCTCTATTGTTTTGTGTGGAAATTTAAATGATATCATTACAAGATACATATTGATTGACATTAGTAGTATTAGCATGTTTCTTACAATTTCCAGTTAAAACTAATTTTTAATTGAATATATATATATATTTTTTTTTTTTGATAATTAATATCTTTTTTATTGCTTGGGTCTTACTCCCCTGTGAAACCTAAAAAAGTAGCAATTACAATTTCAGAAATGCATCCATGCATTTTCAAAGCATATTTTGCAGCGAAACAAGACAAAAAAAAATGAGTTAGAACTCTCATTTTTACAAATATTTTCCCATTAGCAGTCCAAATACAGTAAAACCTTTTTTTTAAATTTGATTCTTTATATAGTTTGACTATTAAAAGAAAAAAAAATACACATTTTAAATTAAAACGTGTAATACGCAGTGATTTGTAATTAGCAGGCAATAAACAATGCATATTACACATTTGACTCTTATACTGTTTTTCAATTACAAAAGAACTTTTTGTGATTACTAATAAAAAAACAGTTTGCAAAGTTGCATTTTCATTTCGTTCTACTTCGATTCC
Source organism: Octonoba sinensis (assembly GCA_038502835.1). Taxonomy (NCBI): domain Eukaryota; kingdom Metazoa; phylum Arthropoda; class Arachnida; order Araneae; family Uloboridae; genus Octonoba; species Octonoba sinensis. Next base: position 102,300,341 of record CM076602.1, on the reverse strand, counting down.
ACTTTAGAATCTAAAACTAAATACTAAAGTTTGCGTTTAACTGTACATCAGTGTGAAAAATTAGAACGGGGAAAATTTTTTTTGTTCCCGTCTTTTCCTTTCATTTCTAAAGATCTACATAGTACTTAAAAATAACAGATTGTTTTCTAAGAATATAATACCTGTGTTCCTGATTAACATAGAAGCGAAGTATTACTAGTCAAAAGTAAAATATCTCATTTTGACTAAATTAAAGTCGGTGCAATTTATCTAGTGTTAAATATTTTTTCCGGTCAAAGACAACTGCGCGGGTCTTTAATGAAGCTCCATTTAAGAAGCAATATATTTAAAGAAGTTAGGAATCAGAAATAAATGGTTTAAAAGAGAACGGCCTGTTTGCCTTGGGTGAGACTTAAAAAAAATATTTTTATCCATTATCATTAATTGTATTCTTGTATTCTCATGTTCCAATGCTTTAAGGTTATAAGGTGCCCAAATAAGGACAAAAATATCGTTTTCTGTTTCTTTCTTCTTTTTTTCTTTTTTGGTTTTTTTTCTTCTTCTCCCTTTTTTTTTTTTGCATTTTTCGCTGTTTTATGGAGTTAAGAATATTTATTCCGAATTTTGGAGCTGAAATGTAACTAAGAAGCGTTAATCCAGTTGTACTTTGTCAGGCAAAATATTTTACAGTTGAGAGTACAATATGCCGCCCTATTGTGTTAATATTATGTAAGTTTTAATGTATTTTATAAAGTTGGAAAATGATATATCGAAACTTTAGAACTTTACAAGCATTAGTGTTGGTTTTATGCCGTTATAATCTTTAAGTACGTGTTTCTCAAACTTTTGTTTTTGCCCATGAAAGTGTTTTCTAAACCCATTTTTTTTAAAAGTTTAATCCAGAAAAGGTGTCTTTGTGCTTTCGTTAAGTGCAGTTTGTGAAATCACTCTATCATTTCTGTTCTTTCATCTGTCCGTGTTGGAATTTCAATTTCAACTCTTCAAAGAAGTATAACGGCGCTTTCACACCAAAAGCGACAAAGACATTTTTTTCATCGTAATAGACTGTTGAGCTTGAAACTATGTAAAATAATATATTTTTCGCATTTGGCATTAAAGAAAATAAAAGTATTGCTAATTTGAAAAAGTGAGTGTGTGTACTCATATTCGCACAGTTAGAAGTTTGTTTTTATATTCATATTTTTAATTAATTATTTACTGGTAGGATTTTTTAGTTACGATATGAGATGGTCGTTTCAACATGAGAATGCAATGTGAAACATTACAAAGTTCATTTTAAAGCTCATCATTCGAATAAAGGCTTTTAACTCGTTCTTAAATATTGGAAATACAATCTATAACATAAGATTTCGCTCAGTCATCCGCTTTTCTATTATTTTTACAGAAAATATTTTGATGTCATCTTGCGATAAATACAAAAAAAAAAAATCCTAGTACTGAAAAAACGCTCATGGTATCTTGGCAAGTAGTTTCGCAATGAGAAAAGACAATGAAGGTTCGAACCTCGACAATTTCTGTGAGAATTTGTTGGTAAATATTTTCTTAGTTGGATTAAAATTCCATTGCGACAGGGTCAGTTTATGATGTCCGAACCTCTGTGGCAAATTGAAGTTTCACTCTCATAGTAAAATGACGCACACAGAAGCAAAGGGGTGCAAGTGACAAAATTGAAAATTTGGAGATAAGTGGTGTAAATGATAGGGATAGCACCATTCTATATTGTGACAACAAAATGTTAGTAATAGCTCTAACAGGTGTTCCGCCTCAACGGGATTTAGAAAGAAAATTATCAGTATAAGTCATATAAGATCCAAATTTTGAACGTGTTTTTCTTAGAATCCCTTTTTTTTTTGGTCACGTACATACCTTTGTTTCTAACTGCCTCAAACGTATTCCAAAATTAAAGAAACACATAAAATGCTTTAAATTAGTTTTGGAATGCCAGCGTACGTGAACAAGGATTAGAAACCATCGTGTTTTGCCCCAGCAAAAGAGTTTCACTGCTCTCTTAGAAAGGAAAGAAAAAAATACATTGTGGAGGCGATAAAAAATAACTGGAAGTGTTAGCATTTTATGTAACGATATATTTGAAGTCTTGACAATTGCTTATGCACTATAAGAACCGCTGATGCGAGAGTAAAATTATTAATAAAAAACACTTGCATACCATAAAAAAATAAAATAAATTATGTTAATTTTTTCAGGGCTTATCAATTTATTAAAACACATATGGATAGAGATAATAGCTTTTGCCGGAGGAGAAGGTTATTCATGACGAAACCGTTCGAAGCACACATAGTAAGTAATAATCTATAGAAAATTTCGCGTATTTTCGGTAAGGAAAATGAAAAGTCACATGAAGGCACCATTTAGCGACCTAAGACGGAACATAAAAATCTATGCTTATAATTTATCTGGAAATTCATCTACCTTTCCAGCATAATCTTCCAGGTAATAATAGCGCATCTCAGCTACAAAACCTTCAATAGTAATCAGTCAACAACATACTGGCAGCAATCATAGCGAATTGAAACAAAGAGTGTAGTTAACACTTACGAATGTGATGCAATTGCCTTACAGAATAAAATTCATGTATAATATTTTAAAAGGTACCAAGGAAATTGTTTTTGCACAGAAATGTATGCTCCTCTTATTGTTTTCAGAACAAAGAGAGGAAATATAGGTGAATAACGAAGAATGAAAACATGAAACGGAATGCAACATTAAGTAACATCATAATAGGATTGCCATTCAGTAATATATTTCGAAGTTAGGTGAAAATTTTGCATCAAAAATGTGAAATTCAGTGCCAGTTTGACGGTAGTTGCTACATTTTTATAACTTCAGTGTTAAACATTGCAATTCCATACACATACGTATTACTATTGTAAATTCAAAGTTTCCTATCATAATTATGAGGCGAGATTTCAATAAGTAGTTTTGATTTAATAATTTAATTGTAGATACTAGAATAAGTCTATACTAGTTGATCTCCGCAGGGCATCTGCGAACTATAACAATTTTAAAATCGTAAAAAAAAAACACTTTGAAATTCGCAAGGCTTAAGAAAAGATAGCTCGATATAAACAAACTAAGGTGTTGCCATTCCAAAGATTCAGAAATTAAAAATTGAGTTTTGAATGGAAATACTTTTTAAGAAATAGAAATAAATTTGTTAAAGCCTCCTCCGTAAGTTATGATAATAAATACAAATATTATATTACTTTTTAATGATAATCATTAAAAAAATAAATACCGTTTACTATAGTTTGCTTTTTGAATGATGTCAGTATCGTATCGAGCCAAAAAAAATAATCGTAACTGGTCCACATTAAGTGAAATATGTATATGGATTTTTGTCGTCAATCAAATTTTATGTTTAAACCACGAACATAAAATCTAGGAACCAAAATCTTAACTACAATATTTGATATCGAGAGCTTTAAGTTGCTAGAAACAAACTCAGATCAACAACTATAAAGATCTCATTAAAACGAAAACTCCTTTTTGCCAACATGTTAAATGAGATAATACGAGTATAATTCAGATCTCATCAAAACGAAAATTCCTTTTTGCCAACATGTTAAATGAGATGATACGAGTATAATTCACATCTCATCAAAACGAAAATTCCTTTTTGCCAACATGTTAAATGAGATAATACGAGTATAATTCAACTACTGTAGGAGTGACCAACTTGTCTGTCATTAAGGTCGGCTTAGTTAGTTAACAATGCGTCTACCAACGAAATTTTGAAAAAAATAGTGAGAGGAACAAAATATCTTTTAAATAGTGCCCCGCGTTTTTTTTTTTTTTACAGTGCACATAATAGAAATCTAGCATTAGGACAAAATGTGAATTGTAATTGAGCAAAGAAACTTATATGGAGCTAGAGTGTTACTGTAGAGTCGAGACAGTCCGCGTTCGAACCCGAAGTGAGGAAACATTAAATTATTATTATAATTTTTGATTGGTGGTCTCAAAAAGGAGTTCGTAACCGGATCCTTTCTGAGAAAAGGGTTACTTGAAAAATAAGAACTGGGTTTTTCAAATCTATGCCATTTTCACTCGGAGCTGTTCCAAGAAAGTGATGTTCTTGAAAATGAGCCATTTTATCCCAATAACAAGAATTCTGATTTGACAAGGAAATCATTTACCCGTGTGTGTAGACATGTGTACAAAAGTATAATAAAAAGTTTAAATAGACCTTAACTCTTACAATTATTCTTCAAACGTTACTTAACGATTTTATTAGCCCCTACTCTTCCCGCTTTTGATGAATAGCAGTTTCGTTAATATATTCATGACAGTAATTTAACGTAAAATTGATGATGAATTTCCGAAAGATCATTAAGCAATTTATGTGCCTCGTAGTCATTAAACAAAATGCCTCTTGCCAGATTAAAGGTAATGGTTTAGTCTCGAGTGATGTGTCCGCAGCGATAGATTTCAAGTCTTTAGTTACTATGAAAGCGTACCTGTGTAATTTATCCGTGACAATGACCAAGCAATATATATAAGGAAGAAAATAGTATAATTTGTAACAAAGATTCTTGGGTTTCTGTTATTAATGTTACTCGTATATTTTCGAAGTTTGTCGTCACAGTTGAGCCATTTTTTACTTTACTTCGAAAACAAATAGGCGATTTAAAAGTGTGTATGAGTAACTGTTACTATACCGCCTGTTTCTTCTCCTCTCAAAATTTTAATAATAATTTTATTGGGTTATTTAGAATTAACATAAAGGTATTAAGGTAATAACGAATTTTTAATATTGTGAATAAGAATTCATATCTTTTTTTTTGTTTCATACTTTACGGTGCAAATCAAGTAAATAGAAACAGCCTTAATTTTTTTTTTTTTTTTAAATATTTATTTTTAAATTTTTGCGTTCAGCTTTCGAAATGTGCAAGATACAGTTATTGCTTTGTTAAAAACTCAAAATGAGTGAGCAAATATGGGAATATGTGATAATATGCATATAGATTAAAATTTAGCTTTGTTTCATGGTATATGTTTCAATATTTTTTTTCTCTGAATACTTTAAAAAGAAATGACGGTTAATGTTGTTTTATTGGAATAAATCCAAATTGTATTGATTTCTTTAAAATCAAAAACTGTCTTTAAAATTTCAAATTACTTTTTTAAGCTCTTTCAGACATTTTCTCTTCTAGCGAGACCCGTTTATCTTGTGTAAGTCTAAATATGTCAATAGTTAACACCAGAGGCGTAGCTAGGTGGGAGCAAGGAGGGACAGCTGTCCCCGGGCGCAGCGTCAAGGGGCGCCAAATTAATGTTAATTTATTTTATTTTCAAAAGAAAATTATTTGAACTGAAGAAGTGTGAATATGTTCGACAAAAAAGTGGGAGCACCGCAAACCATATCGGAAATGGCCAATGTAGAACAGGAGGACGTGGGAAATCTGACAATTAATTTTGCGAAGCCAGTGTCCCATTTTTCCCTTAGAAGTGAATGGTCGCTAATAAAAATGAAAGTTATAAGGGCTGCTTTTTAGAGCTATTTATGATTTAGGAAGCATAAAAGTTTTTTTAATTCCCTTTAGGGGCGCCCTAGGCCTCCAGGGGCACGAGGGGGCACAAAATCTTCAGTCGTCCCCGGGCGCTGAAAACCCTAGCTACGCCTCTGGTTAACACTCTCACTGTGTCCTACCGAAATATACGCTGTTATGACGTGGGGTACACATGAAATCCATGCTATAATTTTTAATATTAATGTGGTTTAATTATTTTAAAAGGTAAATTTGCATTCTTCCAATCACAGTGAAAGCAATAAATGCTTACTCTAAAGTTTCTTTGATCAATTTTCTTTAATTTTCCAGTGCCATGTTGTTTTCCGGTGTACACTTTCTGCCTTTAAATTCCATTGAAAGTTCTGGGGTCCGCAAGGACCCCAGGCTTAACTGAATTAAAATGGTTAAATAGGCTTAAACTGAATTAAAATAAATTTCAAATAAGAGATAACATTATAGTTCACATGTCCAAAAGGAAAGAAGTGAACTTTTGTGTTTTGTAAGAAGATATCGACCTTTACTCTACTTTTTTTTAGACCAAAAATGGAATTAACAACTTACCCTTCAAAGGATCATACTTTATTCATATTGTTTTTATTATTACGTTAAAAATAAAAAAAGGGTTATAAAAGCAATAACGCACAGAATTAGCTCTCATAAAATCTTGTGCAATTCAGAAGTGGACACCGTTTTTTCTACTTTAGAGTACCCAAAATGAATTTCGTGTAATCTGTAGTGATACAAAATTACAAAATGTTTCGTTTATACTATAATGATACACTTGATAACTATAATAATACAGTATTGCAGAGGAGAATTGTGCATACCATACCATCACAAAAACAATTTTTTTTTTTGCTCAGTTACAATACTAAGTAAAAGTGTGAATTATAGTTAAGTATCTTTTACTTATTCTTCTGACAAGCCTCAGAGTTCACAGAATTTCGGATAAACGGTTTGATGAGTCAACAACATTGATCTTAAGGACAAAGTTAAATAGCTTAGTGCTGGAGTGTTGATTTTGCTCCTTTACTTCCGCGAAAATATTACAATTCGCTCATCTCTTTTTATAAATTTAGTAACTAAAGAATAATTGTTGTTTCAAGGGATTCTTTTCCCAAAGGTCCTCTCTTTAACTACTACTGAACAAAAAATCCTAAGAATACAGATTGGGAAAGTTTTATTGCAAATATTAGCAAAGGTACTTGTTTTAGTGTTTTAAATAAGATTATAGGAGTTTTTTTCAGCACTAGCATGACGCCTTTTGTATCTATGTTCCAAAAATTCCGAAAACATGTTTTTTTAAACATTAATTTATTATTCAATTTTTAAATACAAATACAAATACGAAAGTGACAACAAGGAACGCGCTCCCGGATTTTAAAATTCAATCAATCTAAATAAATGAATCATGTTTCCTTTAACTCTCCTTTGCCCAGACTATACATATTGAACCTTTTATGCCTGACCTCATAATCTAAGTCTGAGAGAGCACTTACCATCCAAGTAACCCTCCTTTGAACCCTTTCCAATAAGGTAACATCTTTAGACACGGAGACCAGAACTGAACCGCATACTCAAATGATGTATTACCATACGTCTGTATAAATGCAACTTAACTTCCTTAGACTTCTTCGAAATAGCTCTATTGATAAACCTAAACATTCTGTCAGCTTTGTTACTTACTATGCTGCAATGCTGACTAAACTTAAAGTCGTGATTAACTAATACTCCTAGATCAACAACTGCTTCTGATTTATTAATAATGGATCTTTGTAAATAATAGATTGTATGTTTATTCCCATAACCAAAAATGCAATAGTTAACACTTCCCTATATTAAAAGACATACCCCACTTAATTGCCCACCCAGAAACTTGATTTAAATCGTATTGAAGCTTATTGACGTGTTCTTCCTTTTCAACAGCTCCCATGACATTTATATCTTTAGAAAAAATAGTCATGTTCCTAGAAATACTTTCACTAATATCATTAATAGAAATAGCAAACAAAAAAGACCCTAAAACTGAACCTTGTGGAACATCGCTTAAAACATTCATCTACTGAGAATAATTGCCCTTAACTCTACTCTTCGTTTCCTCACAGTCAGCCAATTTGTAGCCTTAATGAATTTTTTTTTCACCAATTCCAGTGTAAGAAAGTTTGCTTTGAAGAGCTCCATGCGGGTACTTTATCCAACGCTTTTCAGAAATCAACGTAAACAACATCTACGCCCCTTTTGTTATTTAAAGCCATGGTAATCTTGTCATAGAAACGCAACTACTTGGTAGCAGAGGACATACCCTTCCTAAAATCATACAGCAAGCGAGGGATGTAACGAATAGTGATATGGCCGAATAGCCGAATATTTGACCATGTTTCCCAGGCTGAAACTAAATATTCGGCTATTTCTTTTTGGCCGTTGCCGAACATTAAAATTTCGGCCGAGTACCGAATGTTCAGCTGCCGAATAATGAAATTTCTATTAAAATTCATAACACAAAACCAAAGACTAAGTCCACACATTTATTTTTTAACATTTTTTCTACACTTTAATTAGGTTTGCTCAAAAATTAAAAAACAGCTAAAATTAATGTACCTATTTTCTGTATTGCTTTCCATGCAATAAAATCACCCATCAGTGAAATGAAAAGTACATATATTTTAATCTAAGCATTGGCATCATTTAGATAAATAATTCAAGTAAAAAAAAAAGAAACATCATTATTTAGTGCACGTTTTCTTGCTCAAAATAAGTTTTATCAATATATTTTGAAAGATGGATTTAAAAAAAAATTATATTTAAACATGATAACTGTTAACTGATCTATTATTAAAATTTAATGAAAAATTATGAAACACCTATTATTGAAATTTATACCCAATAACTTATTACCTTATTCGTGATACATTCTAGGCTTTTTATTCCTCTCTTACCTCATATTCACAACAAACCAGTCTATCCCCGAAGTCTTCTCTGCCCTTTGTTAACAATAACAAAATACAAGCATTATATTAGCAATTATAGTAAGCATTTGCTCTCAGAAATACGCAATATTTTTTTTAAATCACATGTAATAATTTTTCTAGGAAAATTGATGTTTTTACATCATAATCCCCATTTAAAATAATTGTGCTGAATAACTGCCAACAAAATTAAATTAACATACTTAATTAAACAGTTGTTTCAAAATTATTCCTATTCATTAAAGTTATATACTAATGTGCTCTTTTGCAACAACTGCGATACAAATTAAAATGTTTCAAATCAACAGTTTACTCCGATGTTTCTTAAAGTGTGTTACGCGTACCACAGTGAGATACGGGGAAAACTTGGTGGAGGTACTCTGCGGACCGGAAATCGGGCGAAAACGTCTCCATTTTAAATTGTCTTAGACTTTACAGTACAGAGAAACTACAGTGTTTCACGTTGGAGCAAAAGTGACTGCCACTATAACAAAATTAAACTTCTAGCAAAAAAGGAAACCTAGTAATATAGGTGTGAATTTATGAATTTAAAAAGTTCTACGAGTAAAATTCATGCTGTTTTAAGAAATGTATAACACTAGCATTTCTAATTTACAAGTGGAAAAAAGTAGTAGATAAATGTAAAGATATCCATTTTTATTTTTATACAACATTCAGGCTATTGTTATTATTGTTAACGACCATTTCAGGTCACATAAATATTCGAGTTTATTTGCTATTCTCAAGGATATGCCTCAAACTCTCGTCTAATATGACAGATAGAACAAAACAGTACAACAGATTTACTATACAAAGAAGGAAATTCATCCAGGGGAAAGTCGGAATCGAACCGACGCGACGCCTCTTTACTGCGCTCAGGCAGTTACCGGAACCAGTCGATTAGACCGCTCAGCCACTGAGGCCCTACACAGGCTAGAAGGTGGATTATATGAGGGGGCGGAAGGGGAGTTGAGTTAGTTTCAGAAGGATACTTTTTGTAAAATTAGCATAAGGTGTGGAACTTAAGGATCACTCTGATTGCTTACTAAACATGAGTATGAATATCCAATTTTAACAAAGAACGTCTTGAAAAATTATAACGAGGATTTTTTAAACATTCAATTTCATTCCTTTTGTAATAATAAATGTTATACATGCCATAAATTTCATTTATCTTACTTATTTTGTACTATGGATGATTCTATTTCAAGGTTTTCTTTTTTTTTTAAATTATTTCATACACTACAAAATGGAAAAATACATTTTGATTGATATCAAACTATATATGTATAAATACACACAAGGATGTTTTTTAACGAGGGGTACTTGACATTACGAGAATTATAGTAAGGTCGATGAAATGTCGAACAACTCAATCGCAGATGTCGAAAATTTGGGAAAACTGGCTTATTTAATTTGTCTACATTGTTACAGTAGAGCAAGTATTCGGCCGAATAGTGTATAAATACTCAGCCCGGCCGAATATAATCTCGTTTATTCGACCTGGCGGAATATTCGGCTAGTTTATGAAATGTTTGACCCTAGAGGCCGAATACCGAGTAGTGGCAGTGTAACCGTTGCATCCCTACTGCAAACCAATCAACACACGATTTGTCTCTCGGAAACTCCCAATCTTGATTTTGATTGTAGTTGTGATAATAAGTAAGTCTATCCTAAGTAAATTTATCGTTTTGTCTGGAGGGAAAACGAAATAGAGTAAAGAATAATTTTCATGAACTGAACACAACTTTTTTTATATGTTTAAGAACAATTTCAAAAGCAATAAAAATTTTTAAAAAAAATGAGAACGCCTAAAATATTGTATTTATCTAATACTAGTATTTAAGTGATTAACGTGACTTTATTAAAAGAAGCTCATTCATTATTAGTCATATCAATTATCTATTGAATCATTTTAGTTTCAAAACGCGTTGTTTATTGTGCCTATTACAAAAATTGCCGTGTACAGTTCATCAAAATTTAATATTTTTATGTACGCGTTTATTTTGTTATATTTTTCATGTTTAGGGTTTCAAACAGTGCTTGTTGGACGAACTGCCTTACATCTTTTTAACGAAAATATGTAGAGGATGAATCTTTTCCCAGTATAATACAAAAAAAAATATAATGGGATTTTATATATCTTTTCTATTTAAAAACTTTTGTGCATCTTTATTTTTTCCCCTTCTACTTCACGTTTATTAGTACATCAATTTTTTGACACGTAATTGTTTTGAAACTTTTGAGATTCAAATGTTCTGTTATTTCCTAAGAAAAATTACCGATTCAATAATTTTGGATCGTTCTATGGGCCGTAGTTGTTTAAATATATATATATATATATATATATATATTGTGTGTGTGTGTGTGTGTTTCATTAAAAAACAAGTAACAAAATGTTTGGCAAAAGAAATATTTGCAATTTACTATTTCTATTGCCTAAAATATCTGAATATACGGTATTGTTATATTTCGCAACGCTTTCATTTCTGACGAATACAATTTGATACGTAATTGGAAAAGAACATTACATAAAGGAGAAATCGTTTCAAGAAAAACAGAAAGTTTCAAAATGTGTCCCAAACGCATTTCGTAAAGGAGAGGTCAAGTAAAAATCAATACCAATTCTAGTCAATGACCTCCAAATCTTCTATTTCAGAACGACTGATTGGGAAAGATATATTTCAAAGGTCAATACCACTTACACATTAAATAATTGACATACGTTGAGGAATGTGATTTATTTTGATAATCTTGAGAAAAGACTTTTGAAAATAAAAGTGATTACTTGTCAAATATTAACGCAATTGCAAGTATAGGCGTGATTTATGTGACCTTTATAACCCCTTTTATGATACCTTTTATAATTTCTGGGGAAATCATCTTGTTAAGGAAGAAGTACTTTTGCACTAAAGATTTTCCCCTCAGTTCATGCTTCATGTTTTTTTCCTTTTTCTGTTTTTCCCTCCAAAGCACAACCGCGACCATTCCCAACAAACTCTCTCTATATAAACACTCCTTAAAGTAAAATTATAAGAACACAGGATTTTTGTATTTGAGTATATTAACACCGCTTTTAAAGAATTTAGTAACAATTCATATTAACGTATACAAAAATGGACTTTCGAAAATTTATGTGTTTGGTTTTGGTTATGCAGCAAGACTACGTACTTGTTCAACTGTTGGATTACCCTGTATGAAACCCAACTGGGTTTTACGGTTTCTATATAAGTGGAGTGAACAATTACGCCAAAGTTCTAGATATCCGGTAATTTGCCTTCCCCTTATTTCCTCCCACAATTAAAGGGCTCTTTCCCTTGAAGATTGATTCATCTAAAACCCTTATGCAAATACATAGCATCGATCCGTGTAGTTTTAATTGGCCCGGTGATGAGGCACAGAGATTAGTTAAAAATCAATTCTATAATGAGTACAAAGGTGACAATAAAGGTCTCACAGCAGAGAGTTATCAAAATAAGAAGAAAGTATTTAAATGTCCTCTTAAGGGGATCTGTGGGGAACAGCTCTATTTATACCGTGCGAGACGTTTTAGCAATGTCAGTTGCTTAAAGTTGATATCACTTAAGATTTCCTCTGTAAAAAATATTCTGAAATAACTTTTGATGAAAATTTACTCCCAAGTAACTATAATGCTTTGCTTGAGTCACGGGTAAATCTATCTTCAAAGGATAAATCTATTCGATAAAATTGGTGAGTGAGAGAAAAGGACAGTTGCTTGGCCATCATGACCATTTTGAAGTGCACCAGTTCTCCAGCACATTCAGCGCTTCTCCGAGTTTGTCTTTCGTTACATTGTTTGACAAATATCTTTGATGAGTACGTAAAAAATACCAAATCATCATCGTAGAATGTTTTCATGGTTCGCACACTGTAATGCCAGGCCCCATTTTTATGGACATTCTAGCCAGTAATTGTATAAATCACTAAGATGATGCATCGTGAATTCATTCATCACGTTCTTAACCGCGGTCCGGACGACAAGCCATTCAGATCCACGGTCAAGAGCGTGCGTGTAAATGCAATTTTAGGACGCTCAAGAACGCGGTTAAGAATGACACTCAGATGCGCGCTCATGATCGCGCTCCAAGAAATGATGGATTTTACATACACGTTCTTAACCGCGCATCAAAGCGGGAGGATTGGACAATTCTGCAGGCTGTGGCTTCTGTGGGGGACTTCAATGGAACGCCTCGCATCTGAACGCGATCTTGCGCGCGGTTAAGAATGTGGTGCATTTTTCGACACATTCTTGAACGCCACGGTTTTACTCGCGTTCTTGACCGTGGCTAGATGCGCCACGTTCAGTCACGCGGTTAAGAACGTATGTGTAAAGGGCGCTTTAGGATTGCTTGCGCACGGGGCGAAGTAGTGATGTCCACGGCTTTTACACGCACGTATCCCCAAGTGCACATGGTGGGTCTTCAGCGGGTATCGAAAGCGCGACCTTCCAGGTGGAAGTCCGACGCTCTGACCACTAGGCTACCACGGCCTCTTTGTGTTTATACTGGTGACTGAGTCCTTACAAAATAGGGCGTGTCCTAAAATGTGCGAACCCTGAGTTTACACCCGGCATACATTTAAATACGCAAACCAGGTCATTTGTATATGCGTGAAAAAGACTACAGCTTGAATCGACATCCTGAGAGCAGAATTAATTATTAATCAAATGCTCATTTGTTCATTATTATACAGCAATACCCGACTTACGTGGTTTCTTATTTCTTATGACAAGACCAAGACAGAACTCATTTCACCAATGTTTTGCCCGCTTTAATTTGCCTAATACACGAATGCTACTAATTGAATTACATATAACGCTCAATGATATCAAACACAGGTCTCAATCACACGGATTTCTTTTTGTACGCCATTTCATCAATTTATGCCCATTTAACCGCCAAAACTAATCAGAAATACTTCTCAAAGCAGATTATGACATTTGATTCCTCTTACGCGAATTCGAATTACGTGCTCCTTTCTCGGTCCCGACCAACGCGTACTTTTAAGGTATTGCTGAAACTAAACTGTGTTTACATTATGATAATTTTATTATTAATTTTATTAATATAATTAAATAACTGTTTTTAAATATTATTATTTCACAAACATTTTTTTTATATTAATTAGAACTTACTAAAATTTGGTGCTTAAGAAAGATTTGAAGCCTGTTCATTTTTTTCCACTGAAAATTATGAAGGTTATTTGAAATATTTCTTTACGCAAATAAAGCAATTCTTCATTTGGTAATATAGAAATAAAAAGTTCGTTTTCAAAATAAATATAAAATTGTTGGTAAATGAAGTTATTGCGTGAAACTAAATATGTAATTTTCGCCGAGCTAACTTGTATGATTTTAACGCTAACGTCTTCGTGCAAAATGAATTGCGCGAAAACTACATTTTGTCTGCTACCGTAATTCCAAAAAAATGCAAGATAATTTTTCTTCAATTTTATATTTAGACTAAGCTCCAGCACTCATCATGACTTTGAGCAAAACATTTGAAGACTTTCAGCAAAAAGGGGGAATTTTCCAGGAGGAACACACTATTGTTGTTTGAATTGTCAACTTGCTAATGTGCTATAATTACCTTGTGCAATAAGGTACAAAAATGTATATACTAAATGTGAATTATCAGGTACTTGGTATAAATGACAATGTCTTTTTAAGAAATGAGTTTTTTTTTAAAAGTAAATTTTTCATTATTAACTGATGTAACATTATTTTTCATTATTAACTGATACATTGTAAATATATTTAGGTTGCACAAAAATATCTCTGATAGAAATGACGGTTTTAGACATCTCATTATGGACATAGTTATAGTTGTACAACTAATGGTTAATATCATTGCTGTCCTTTACATTGCACATGCTGTTAACGAAATATCTGAAAAGGAATACAATCAAGGTACTAATGAAACATTAGTAACTTGTATAACGTAACAGTACAGTTACACAACGAATACTTAAAATTAATTAAAAATCGCAGCGCGGATAGCCTTCCTCTTTTTAAACCCAAACAATCTTTGAGCAGGGCAAAACGTCACTTGATAACACCGTTCGAAGCTCAGACGGATTTAAAAGCTCATACATCTTTAGATTTTTAAACATGTTTATCAATAAATTAATTATTTAAGGAACAGAATAAGAGTGGGGAAAAATTATGAAACAAACTAGAGTGTTCTGCTTTGTTGAAAGTTTGATTTCGAACTGATATCCAGCGAAAACATTTCAAATCACTCGAAGAGGTTTGCTCAAATATTCTGAATGGAATAAGTAAAGTAGGAAAAGTTTTGAAAGTTGTTAAAATTTAGAGACCTTTCCATTAAAAAAAGGAAGAACTGCTCGCTTGCGAGAGTTAATATGTGTCCAACTTTTGCAGAGAAATGATTAATAATTAATTAGTTTCGTGTCCGCTTTTCAAGCTTAGTCAAGGCAAAAGATAACAAATTATAATATTTCTCACAAATATAAGAGGATTATATTTCTGATACACTTGCTCTGCTCCTGGAAAAGTAGATACTTTAGTTATGGCGGAAGCATTTTGATCATGCTTGATCAAGAAAATTCTTGTTTCTTCCAAAACATCTAATAGAACAAGCAGCTTTATGAAGCGTAATATTGTTAGTAATAATATATAGTTAATTACCTTACTTCTGAATTGTTCTATCACAATTTTCAAAATGCAATGCGTATCTGGAGTTTATGTAGTACCACCGTACTCAAGACTCTTGATTGAAATTTCTTTATTATACAATTTCAGTTTACTAAACCATGCTTAAAAATTTTCTTTATATTCACGAACTTACGGATTTCTCACACTATAAACTATATCTTTATGAAATGATCGGAATGGACATTACATCAAAAAGTCTACACGCGAAGGAAAAAATAGACCACTCTAAATGATATAAAACTGTCGTCTGAAACAATAAAATTTATTAAATTACCAGTCTCGGTAAGCTCATTAATTATGAAAAAGGAAATGTGTGTGTTCATGTTTGCTGCGTTGGTATAGTAAATAAATTTACGGCCGAAATGGCCGGAAAAGTTATCCTTATCTGAAATAATGACAATAATAACAATCACGATGAATTATTACTCGTAAACTATAAAGAACTATTTATTAGTTGTTGGATACAATCAATACTGAAAAGCGACTTGACTTGGTTTACATTTTTTTTTTACCATAATTAAATAAATGTTTGTTTCATTCAAAGTTAAAAATTTGAAAAACATATGTATTTAGCTTGCAAATTAACAGAAACCGACGATCGTCCCAAAAGTTCAACCCTCAACTTTTTTTAAAACCTGATTTGAATCATGAAATCATAGTGTCTCCTCAAATTATTATTGCTTTCAAACTTGTAGTGAGACTTTGTATTATCATTATGTTAGATTGTAGAATTTTGGCTAACTAAAGTCTTTGGACAGGGCAAAAATAATCATTTTAAGATATTTCCTTTCTTAGCTTCAGTTATCTATGTCTCTGTTCAACATAAATAAATGGGTCAGTTCTTTTAGGAGATGTGGTTCTCCATAACGCAAAGTCTTCCAACATGCCCGATAACGGAAGCTTCATATTATGTGTCACATATGCCAACTTATATTTTTAGCATAGGGTTATGCCTGTTTAATATGGAAATATTTTGAAATTATCTTTACATTTCTTTAAGAAACTTCGATATGGTTTTCTGATCATTTCAACTGATTTTTTAATTTTTTTAATTTGAGAAAACTTTTTGTGCCGACATTTACATGATTTTTGCAAAGCTATCCACATGCTTCTGACCTGTTTCACTAATGATAAAATTACAAAAGTATTTTTAAAATTTTCTTACAATAATTTTACTTTTGAATTTTTTTAAACAGATTACATTTATTTGAGTTGTTATTTGAGATTATTCCACTGGGGGGAAGGGGAGGGGGGATTATATTTATGTTATTACGTGTTGGTCCTCGAGCAAAAGCTGAGCTCTGTCTACTTTTCAATATCGCCAGATAATTCTAAATCTCTTGAACCGAAGTGACGAATTAATTAGCTGGAGTAAGTTTTTTTTTTTAATTGGAAAAACAATAAGTACCGCACAATAATGATTACTTTTCCGGTACCGCGAGAAAAACAGCAGATGGAGGTAATGTTTAGTTTTCGTGAGACACAATGTGGAAAAGATGCAAATGTTAGTCAAGGTCTACACATGCAAAATATGTAACATTCTCAATGATTTTCTTTCCACTTTGTTTTATCCTTTCTTGCATTTCGAATTCTGCTTTGTTTAAAAGAACGAATCTTTGGCTCATATATTAAACACATGGTTCGTTATGAATTAATATACGTACATATCTTTCTTTTTTAAATGGAAAATTTTTCGATTTTTAGTTTTTACGTTTTGTTTATAATTAAGAGCTTGAAAAATGAAACAAATACAGATAAAAATAGAGTTGCTAAAAATTTATTCTAAATATTTAAAGCTGAAAATTCATTATACAGTTTAAAATATCTAAAACATTAGTTTAAACGACAATATTCAAATATACTCTCATCTTCATTTTAAGTTACTTACTCAGTGTTTCAAAAAACAAGCACTATGTTTGGAAAAAAAAGTTAGAGCACAAATAAATATTTATCAAATACAGATTTTCATATATAAAATAGAATATCCTATTTTTACAGCAACAATAGAAAAATATATCATGTGTGCTTTATTTTCTTCAATTATTTTCCAAACTGTCCATATTGACCGTACTGTCCGTATTGCTCATAACCTGCTCCTGGCATAACTTGTGCGTTTGGCGGCATACCGTAAGGCAAGTTTGGTGCATACTGACCGCCGTACTGCTGAGGTATGTAGTTCATTTGTGGTCCCATTGGTTGTCCCATTGGGGGTCCCATATTTCCCATTGGCGGTCTCATACCTGGCTGCATTTGAGGAGCTCCTTTCACCAAGACGCACGAAATGAATGTTAATGCAGTGAGCACCTGTTTTGAGAAAAAGAAACTACATGATTAAAATTCACAAAAGGGATCCTTCATAAATGATGTCACGCTTCGAGGGGGAGGGGGTTTCGTGATATTGTGACAAAGTGGGACAAGGGGAGGGGAAGGGTAACAGGAACTGTGACATCCCTGCTTATGCGACAGCGTGACATGTGACAAAGGGGGAGGGGGTCCGTTGAAGTGTGACATTTTGTGACAAAGCGGGTTAAGGGACTCAAATATGTGGGAAAAAGGCGTGACATCATTTATGAACGGTCCCAAAGTTAAAAGCAAAAAGAAGAGTTACCAATTGATCAAAGCTAAGAAGTCTATGTATTATTTAGAGATAGGGAGTCTTAACGGTAGAGCTCACAGAAATTAAAGAAAATAGTATTTTTTAAACTTTTCTTTCGAAGAACAAGTTTTTTTCTTTCTCCTGTGATGCAAGGTATTTCCTATTGTAGATTATAGTAACTAAAGTTTTCTGATGCTATTGTAAACTGCTATTAAATAAAACATTACCACATGGTAAAATGCATTTCTAATTAAAGCAGTTTCACTGTGTAGTTATGAAGCTTGGATCTCACACTTACTTATTAGTGTCTTACAAAAAAAAAAGCATCCTTTGCAATAGATTTATCAGACCAGCCCTTTTCACCTGTTTCGAAGCTTCCATTCTGCATAAATTGTTACTAATATAAGTGCAACTTTCAATTGTATTGGCTTTTCCTAATACACGGTAAGTAGGAAAAATTAATGTGACTGAAAGTTTCGTTATAATTATTAGCAACTTGGCGAAAACATTAAAGTTTAGAAATGGTTGAAAACGGCCTGGTAAATCCAGTGTTAATGAACAGACAATCCATCAATCAGCCCGAAAGTGTGTTCAGCAGTTATTTTACAATCGACATATATACATTTCTGATGTATATTACGCATTTAAATTTGAAATATTAAAAGGATATCTTATTAAAATAGTAATAGTAAAATCAAATCACTTTTAAAACATCATATGAGGCACTGAGAAGCAAAGGGGTGTAAGCGACAAAATTGAAAATTTGAAGATAAATAGTGCAAATGATAGGTAAAGCACTATTCTATATTGTGGCAAGAGATGTTAGGGGTAGCCCTAGCAGGTGCTACGTCCCAACATGATTTACAAAAGAAAAATAGCATTAAAGGTCCCATAAGAACCAAATTTTCAACGCGTTTTTCTCGGAATCGTTTATTGGTCCCTTGCTTCTCACTGCCTTCTATGAGGATAAAATGTAACGAGTGTTGGACTGAATTAAGAATAAATTAATAAGTTATTGCCGTAAGTGTGGTGGGTAAAAAATTAAGCCAAAAAGAACTCGTCAATAACAGATCTTATCGAGCTCAATAGAGACGCTTAATGACCTATTTTTGGAAAATGATGGGTTAGTCTATTCTTAGTTTGCTTAACATTCGAAATTCGTGTGTTTTTCAGATTTATTTTTTGTACTAATTTTGTTTGCGAATGATGATTTAAAATATAACCGAACAACTTAATATAAATATAAATTTACAGATTTTTTTCAAAGTGAAGCATATATTTAAAAAAAAATAAGATTAAATGTTGGTATTTAGATTCTGAGTTTTAAGAATATAGTGAGAATATAGAACAAAATTTTTAAAATAAAAATGTATGTCAAACATGAAGTATCAAAAAAAAAAAAAAAAAATCTTGCAATACAAAGGTTTTAAATTGTGCTAAGTCTTAAGAAACGTACATATAGTAAGCTTTGTATACACATACAATTTTCTGACTTAGAATTAATTATGTTTTAAAATTACAAAACCCCAAGTTTGGCAATTTTATTCAAACTACTTTAATTTCGAACTCAACTGATACTTAACTATATCTTATCTGAAGGTTGCGTGAACTTTAAAGTAATATCATTAAAATATTCAAATGCATTTAAAGTCTGAACAATATGCTTGTATACGGATACATTTATAGTGCTGATACATCTAAGCCCATCCCTGTTTTAAATCTAAACGGGGTAATAGGAAAATCTCAGACTTTGAAGAGCCTTATTATTTATAGGTAACAAACTTTTAAGTTGCTTTGGAAGTGGTACTTGAGAAGAGTGACCAAAATTGTTTTCCTCTTATCCACTCTCTTTCCGCACTTTAAGAGATGATTAAATGTTGAGTCGCTGTAAATTCTGCTCTATTTTTGCCTATGCACTTGTTTCGGGCATGTTGGTGTTTTCATCTAAACTCTTAAAGTGAGAAAATATATTTAAACAGTTTATACGCATTACTCTAATAATGCAGTTCTTTTAGAAAGAGTACAGCCCAATTATATAAAAGCTGATAACTGTATATATTTACAAATCCTTAACTTTTAGAAAACATTTGTTTATTTCTTAAAGAGCAAAACATTATACAACTTTAAAATAAGAGTTGACATTAATAAACACATTAAAAAATATTTTTTTTTTTTTGTTAGTAAAAAACAATTATAAATGAATAAATAAATAAGCTAATTTTAAAATGATGTAAAAAATCATGTATCACCTGTGCATTGATGTATTCTAATTATGTTGTTTAGAATCTTTGAAAGTTGAAATTCACAATACTAAAGTGTATTTCATTATTTTCAAAAACAAGCATGTTTTAAAATTTGGAATTCGTCAAAACATGCTAAAAAAGCGCATTTATATTTAGAAATCAATAGCGTAAGAAATAGAATTTTTAGGCGTCCATAATATTCGAAATTAGATGCGAGTAAGATTTGAAGGTGGAAGTTCGTTAGTAAGTTGAATCAAATGATCGATTGAGACTCCGAGAGGTAGATGATTTAAATAAATGCAGTAGCACCGGATTCCTCCATAGCGTTATTTCGTGACAGAAATTTAGAAACATAACGTTTTTTATTTTCATTATGTACATTTTTTTCATTATAACTCATCTACCTTTAGAAAAAGGTCATGAAAGTACTTTTTAAATGAATAACGTAATGATTTTTTTTAAAAAACCGAATACCTAATACATAAAATGAATTTTACAATTTTTTTTTAAATTTTGAAACGGATTATTAAGTAACGGAAAATAAAATCAATTTATTATCAGGAAATAGCTTCACTGCAAAGTGATGTTTTTCAAAGATATTCTTTTAATACTAGATGTAACAATAAAGCAGAACAAAAAATTTAGTTGTGAGAAAGGAACTCATATGACATGTAAGAGATAATTATTTCCTATGATATGGAACCAAGCGGTGAGAGCTAAACAGATATTTTTCTAAATGAAAAATTTAATACCGGAAGTAGATTTTAGGAATTATGACCAAAACCTCTAATTAAAAAATTCCTAATACTATTCAACGTGTAAGAATATTCATTGACTATTGCTGTGAAAAAAATAACGTACATAATAAAATCGGCTATTTTTAGGTTACTACATGTGTAAAAGAAACGAAGAAAACATTTTGCTTGCTTACTGTTTTTAACTTTTTGTAGCAAATATTTGTTAATTTGTTATTGAAAAAATATGTCACAATTTTTCAGCTTAATAACTGCATTTATGCCTTTATATAAGAATATTTATTTACAAACATATTCAAACATTTGATTACTTTCTAATAAGACCGTTCTAATAAGACCGTTCTTTTGGACATTTATTTTTAAGCAAAATTTCAGAATATGATATTAATGTTAATATATTTAATAATTTGTCTCACGCTTTCTTTCGATCATTTGTAGTTAACTTCACTAATTTTCAATGAATGTCAAATGTTTGATTCATGTGATAAGGAACACCCAAAGTATTTATTTAATCTGCCACTTAATACCTGCTCTGTACGACACAGATAACTTGTAACACTTAGATGCGACACGCTAAGGCTATGCAATTAAATTATTAATGCATTAATGCTTATGAAGCATTAGCTTATGTATCTACAAAGCATTTACTTATATACCTATTTTAAATGCTTTCCTTGCAACGTTGTAGTGGTATCCTTGCATTCAGAAAACTATTGAGTTCAACTTTAAGTACATTCTTCAAAAGCTTTACAGTGCTTAAGTGATATATCGTTCATTTTCCATTCAAAATGTTAACTTACGTGTTTTTCGTTGCAAGGCAATCGCACTGCATTTCTCAGGTAATCACAAAATGTTTCTAATACAGTTATAATTGTTTTAAAAGCATTTCATATCAAGAATCATTATTTAAAAATCAATGTAATCAACAAAGCGTTATTTCAATTATACATCCAAGGTAAGAGGAAACATGTAAATACAGTCAGTGCATAGAGAAAACAACCCTTATTTTTACAATATTTTTGTCATACTTACAAGAACTTTCATGGTAAAACAACTTGTAGAATAATAAAATGCTCAAACCAATTCTGATCAATTTGTACTTATGAATGAGCGTATTGCTTAGAGAATGAAAAATTTCGGAAATTTATGAGGAAAAAAGGAATAAAAACAAGACAAAAGATAAAATGTTTATGATCTCGAACCTTCAACTTATTACATTTCTGGAAAAAATAAAATTATATATGTTTTCTATACCTTGTTCTGCATGTGTCACAATATGATGCAACAAATGAAGGTTATACCGCTTTATTGAAAACAAATTTGCGTGCTAAATATGGCTATTTTTTTATTTTCTTCTTTTTTAGCATTAAGCATCATAAAGTTGGAAAACCAAATAAGGAAAGAGCTCCCAATAACGTTTCACAATCTATTTTTATGGACACACGCATAGGTGCTCACATTTTATGACTTAATATCCTCTTATGTTTCTACAAGCATTTACACGCATACGTTTTTTTTTTTTTTTCGACAACTGTAATGATTTGTGATTTTTACTGTTAAAAAAATATACTTTACGAAATAATTCAATTTCTTCGAAAATTAAAATCAATATTTCTTTCTCACATTCAGCGAATAGTTTTGAAATGAATACTTACAAAGGACTAGAGAAGCCGGCATGGAGGCGTCGTGGTAAGGGATTGTTCATAAATGATGTCATGCTTCGAGGGGGAAGGGGGGCTCGTGAAATTGTGACAAAGTGTGACAAGGGGAGGGGACAGGGTAACAAGGAAAATGTGTCATTATGCAACGTAGCGTGACATGTGACAAAGAGGGGAGTTGGTCAAATATATGATGTCACGCTCTTTTCCCATATGTTTGACCCCCTCTCCCCCTTTGTCACAATATGTCACACTTCAGCGGACCCGCTCCCACCCCCTTTGTCACACGTCATGCTATGTTGCATAATGCATGATGTCACACTTCTTGTTACCCCCTCCCCTCCCCTTGTCACACTTTGTAACAATTTCACGAACCCCCCTCGAAACGTGACATCATTTATGAATGATCCCTAAGGCACGTAGCTCGAACGCCCAAGGTCAGGGGATCGAGCATGGCAGTGTCGGTGGATTTTCAAGATGCAGACAATCGTCTGCGCCCTTGTCGTATGATTATGTGGCATGTAAAAGATCCCTTGAGTCGTCATTTGGCTTGGATGCTCTGGGCTAAATTAAATTCCTCGTACAATTTCGCACCAACAGAGTCGCGGTTCCCGCAATTTCAGATGGAGAAACTGGACGTCAAAATTCTCATACGGAAATGGTACCACACTCATTGTGGTACCGCTGGAAGAGATGGTACCAGTTTCTCGGGAACACACTAGGTCTGCAATTGGTAGAATCCAACAGCAGCCCATTAAAAATTAAGAACTAGAGAATTTGAATACCACTGACTACTTTACAAATAAAGGTAGTACTCACGAAACAAATATTTTGTAAAGGGAAATTGGTTCATTTTAAGCAACTGACAAATAAACAACGCACACATTTCAAATTTTCTTTGCAAAATGGCAAAGATCAAATAGATTCGCGATTCATATATATTACACCATAACGTATTAAATGTAAAAGTTCCGTCAAAAACGAACCAGTTTTTCTAAAACAATATTATACCAAAATAATGGCTAGCAACAGATATAACACTGCTGCAGCATTAAAGCAATTATTTTAGGCTTGATTTACACAGGCCGCTTTCCCTGAAAATCTCCCCCCTCTCAAGAAAGAGCCTTTAAGATTTCTACTACTACATTCTGGTTCTGCAGTGTGTACAGGGTACAGATCGCCGATTATTAGGAAGAAACGTTTACTTTTAAGCTAGATGCATAACGTTTAAAAGCTGTGAATGAATAAGACTAAATGATGCATTCTGTTCGTTTAAACTTTTACGTGTGCTCAACAAGAGGAAATGAAACTAGATTTTCGATTGTGCAGTTGAATGTAAGATATTTGAATCAATAAAATGAATTGAAAAACATTCAATAAAAAGTTTCTTCCTTTTTATTGCAATATTACACCTCCCCCCCCCCCCAACCATACTTCAGCACGATCCCTGGTTGAGAAACGGTGATGTTGATTTTCAGCGGAATATATTGCGAGGAGGAAATTAATTGTCCAAAAGTAATTACTAAATGTTTCAAAAAATACTGATACACGCATTTTATTCACACCAAATTCAATTTTAAAGTATACTTTTAAAAGTAAATAAGTAAATAATCACTAATAATAGTTATAATGAGGGCCGTTTTTATGAATGTGATAAGGTTTTATGAACCACAGGTTTATGAATATATGGCTAAGGACCTGTGTACAGGACGGCAAAATTTAAGGGGTGGCAAATATTTTATTTGTCATTATCTTTTAAAGATTTTTACAAAAAAGATTGGTGGTAGAAAGAAAAGAAATAAATAAAGATGGTGGGTGTGGTTCGTAAAGGGTAGGAGGGCGGCAAATTTCTTGGAGCACAGGAGGGCACAACACGAATGGCCCGTATTTAACGGGCCTGATTGTGATAATAATAATACTATTTCAAAGTAACAGACTAACAATATTTCCAGTCTCAAAAATCTTTATTACTTTGAAATTTTGAATGTACGAATTATTAAAAAAATATATATATTTGTGTCCAGCGTGTGAAACATGTGTTTCTCTTTTACAGAAGCGTAAAGCAAAAAAACTTAACTCGACTGGATTTTGCAATGACTGATAATTAATTAATTAATTAATTTAATTAATATTATTATTCTGACATGCATCCTATCGCAGTTTTTAATGCTATCCATAATACATTTTCTAAATTAAGATTTTACTACGATGAGAAGAAAAAATATCTGAAAATACTTTCCAAAATTGATATTAAATTCAATTGGCGCATTGAAATTCCCAATTCTGGGGAAAAACATATCGAGCGTAAGCTATATTCCAGCTAGCAAAGTAAACTGAGAGAAAAAACTTTTTTTCTTTCATTAAAGAAATTTCATCAGCTTAACAGTTTTAGCGGAAAATTTTATTGCTCCTGAAGGAGTTTCTGTGCAAAACATCGTTTTAAAATCCAATCGTGTTTCCAACTTTGTCCAACTCTTCCTCTCTTCGACTGCGATTTATCAATAACTTTAATTTCTTAAATGACATATTTTTTAAATAAATAAATCTTAAATAAACATGTAGAGTGTACGAGCATCATGAAGATAGTGAAATATGAGTGCACTAAAATAACTACTAAACGAAATGTTATGTTCCTTCACATTTCTATTATTTGTTTATAGAATTTTCTTTTTCATCCTTACTTTCCTTAACTACAATAAATGAATAAAGAAAAAAAAACTAAAAGCATGAAAGGAAATAATGTTACTTAAAAATCGTTTAAGGATTTAAAAATAAATAAATTAAACTTGAAACACAGTATGGGTTAAAAAATATAATTTTTGAAATTTATGTAAAAGGCATCTATTTATCTTTGAAAATGCGTGTCAAACGTCTCACATACAGGCGTGTCACAAAATACACCTTAACTTTTAATTTGAATGTTTATGCATATGCTATGTTATGCGTATATATTACTCTTTTCCTGTATAAACAGCTTTTCCTATAAACAACCACTATTTTTTTTCTATCTTCCCCTCTTCCCTGATATCGAATTTAAAGCTTAATAAAAAAATAAGAGTTAAACTTTAGGGGGTGTTTTGTAATATGCCCCCGTTTTGAAATTGTAGTTTTACCTCGCGAGCACTTCAAACTACCATGTAGCGATGACAGAATACTATACGTAAAGTCCACTGGGAAACTCACAACTCCTTCCTCTCCGTATGTTTAAAAAAGCCGTTCATGATCAGTCTTAACAACAATGTAACTCTTAAAATGAAGTATCAAAAACTTGATATGTTGCGTTGCTTTGAGACAATGGTTCCCAAACTTTCTTTCTGTGATACTGTGTGTTCTTCCTTCTATAATACGAAAGAAAACTGCGAACCCTTTTCTGTAGTCCTTAGTTACGGATAACAAAACAATGAAATAGACTAGGCACATTTTTTTCCTTGTTGCACAATAGCTCATAACAGGAAGTGAAAATAGAAGTGTAAAACATTATAACTTTAAACCAAGCTACAAGAATATAAATACGTTTTTTCTCTTACTTTAGCAATTAAATTCGACACCACGCAAGTCCCTTGGGGTTCGCGAACTAACGGTTGGAAAACGCTGTTTTAGGAGCACAACGAATAAGGGGAGGTAATGAGAGAGTGGGGGCAGGGGAGGGGGATGGCGCACGTATTGATTGGAGCAATAGCAATAATTTTCATTCTACATGGTTGGTACCGTTGCCTTTCTTATCAGTTGTCAGTGTAGTTGTTAAGTTCGTTTGCAATACAATCATTTAGGGACAAAATTATTTGATTTTGATGATCCCTTTGAAGCTGTTTGATAGTGTTAATGCCATCAAAGTTAAAAAAAAGTAAACAAATGAGCTGAGGTTTTGGCAGTGGATCAGCTGACAGTTAAGGAGTTTCACGAATGCTCGATAACACAGATAGCGCCACCGGTAAGCTTAGTTCTAGCTGAAGGCTTAAAAATACTTTGACACACTGTGTACAAACAGCTTCGACGCGAGCTTGGAAGGCAGTCCCACAATGTGAGCTGGAACAGGCATTCGAATCGTTGTTAAACCGCTGTAACAAATGTATCGAAGCCGACGGAGCTTATTTTGAATAAAAATGCTTAAAGAAATATAATTACTAGTTTTATTTTATTTCATAAACCTAATCTTAAAATTTCTCTGATACACTTTGTATACTGTGCCACACATGTATATCATTTTTTGTCAAAGATTGCCTCATACTTGAATGTTAATTGACCTTAAGCAGTTTCGTAGATAAGAGGGGGGGGGGGACAACCTCCCCCCCCCCGAAATGTTGACTTAGATGGACCCCACCGAAATGTAGGTGTCCGATAACTTTTTTTGAGACCTTAACTCTCTTTACGCTTTATAGTATTCTAAAAATATTTAATTTTTAAAATAACAATTGATTAGAACACCGCTAAAAAAAGCGCGATACAAGGCAAAAAAAAAAAAGAGACAATTATCGAACCTTTGGGTTGTAGGGTCGTACTAGGTCGTACCTAGGGTTGCAAATTTGTCGCAGAAAAAAGCCCGAAATTCGCGGCAAATTTCGCGAAATGCTCGCGAGAATACAAATATAATGTAATAAAATCTAGGATATCTGCAATGAAATTTATTTTTTAAGTAAGAAAATACAAAAGTGAACAATTTTATTTCTTTCAAATTTATGCAATATTTATGTATTTATTTAAATGTACAGAATTTTGGTACTCGCTATGACGTAATACGTTTTTATATGTTGAGAAGGACCGTTTAGCATCTGCGCTATTTGTCGGAACTGACAAACATCAAATTGCCACTATGGACAGGTCGTTAAAACTTTTTCTCTTGAATTTCCAAAATTGAATTGCCCTCCTTCAACGTGTAACTCATTTGGGGGGGGGGGGGCAAATCATAGGGTTATTGTTAAAAAAGGAAGAACTATCAACTTCGTTAAAAAGATTTAAATATTTGTATTGATTAGGATCGAAAACTTCTTCTAAACATGAATGTGATTATCTATAACTACTTTTATCGTTATTTTTCTATTGATGAATTTTTCCAAATTTTAGGGAAATATGTTATACATTTTAAAACTTCAGAACAGTATAAATTGCCATTAAAATGTAAGTAAAAAACAAAAAAAAAGTCTTACATTTTAAACAATTTTCGCACAAATCGTGGATTTTTTTTTAAAATCACGGATTTTAGGAAACAGCTTCAAAAATAGAGGGAATTCGCGGAGCGAAAAACATGCAGCCGTAGTCGTACCACTTTCCTAGGGGTTTCTCCCCTAAATACCTCCACCAGTAACCCCTATTATGCACTAGAGACGAGTTTGGGCTCACTTTTCTAAGTCCGAGCCCGAGTGATACTGTTCGGCGTCAAGGACCGAGCCCTCCCGGCCCCGAAATTATTTTATAAAGTGTTGTTAATAGATGTGGTGCTACATCGATTAAATGTAGGTTTTTGTTGCTATCGCAATTGGTTCTAATGATTTTTCTTTTAATTTCAAATAAAGAATACAATATATTTTTTAACTATCATCAAATGCTCCAGTTGAGAATAAATTCTGATGAGCTAAAATGAATGAAAAATGATGTTGGAAAATCTTCGATTTGGCAGCATTTTCGGAAAGTTTTTGATTCGCAGTCAAACAAAACTGGAATATGTTCAGTGCAACTCTTGCAGTTAGGAGACCTATTAATAAGAAAACTTACTAAATAAGATGGGTCTCTATAGTCTGGAGCAAATTGAAAATGAAAGTGGACACAGGACTAGCAAAAAACCCTTATTAGAATTAAAAAAAAGGAGGCTGGAAATAGCTTTCAAATGCAACCAAGCCGTACTTTTAACGATAAATTTATCTAAACTAGAATCTTTCCCATGACTGTTCACAATGCTCCTTTCAAAGCTTCTGTTTAACAATTTTATCAGCAGTCACTCACTACGTTTCATGCCCAAAGCGGAAGAAAGTCCGTTTTATGACTTCTCCCTTTTAGAAGGTGCTTTCAAGCACCACGGGGGTTTGCGTTAATTGCTCTCCACTTTCAACTTAACCCCATTCTCTACTGACCATTCAATAATAACGCCTCGACCGAACAGATATCGTTTACTTTACATATATACAGAAACAGATGCCCTGAACACGAAGATAGGAGATAGTGAGAGTAAAGTGATGAATGTCATTCTCAATTTCTCCTCTCCCGTAACAAGTATCACAGTAGCCATAAAAAAAAATTATCACGTTCTTTAAGCATAAACTATTCTTATTTAAATGGGTTTTTCCGCCAATGGTTGTTTACTTTGCCTATAGGTTAATGTATGAATATTTTACCATGAGCAGAGACCTCCCACTTTGACTTTCCTCTCGTGCGTGCACCCCTTATGCATTGGTGGGTCAGTCTGTACTGATCAGGTTTTGCGCATTTTTTTCAAACACAATTTATTTAGGGAAGTGCATTGAATGAGAGGCAATAATGAAGTGAGCAAAACCTATTACAAGCATTTTAAAGCCGAAAGAGAAAATTGATGATAATTGTAATATAAAGAGAAAGTTGATGCTCTCTGAGGAGTAGGAAGAAGTACAATCTCCAGAATCAGAAGTAGTTTCACTAGACACTTCTGAAGGTAATATTTTGTTTTTGCCGCTTTTACTTGCATTATCTGACAAGAAGTTCCGTCTACAACTATATGAGCCTGCTTTCTCGTATACACCAACTTCAAACTTATAATCCAGCTATCTCTCTTTCTCATTTAGCTTTAGCTCTTAATTACTTCAAATACCTTTTTCAACGGTTAATACGTATTCCTTTACTCACTCATTCATTCTTTCATTTATTCAGTCATTCATTTACTCATTGTATTTATTCACTAATTTAGTTGTTTTTCAATTCATTCACTTGTTTATTTATTTTATCATTTATTCATTCAAAAATATCCTCAAAAATCCCGACGAAAAAATTTCATATGAAAATAGGCTCCCTTAGTTCTGATTGAACTTCGTAACTGTACATGTTCTACGTCATAACATCTTTCCGATGAAGCTTGTTCCAAGCAAATCCGTCTGTTAGATCATCATTTATATAAGATTGAAAATTCCCCGTAGGCGTTATGTTAATTTTTTTTGAGCTGTTAAAAAGTGAATAAAAAGTGTTCAAATCAAAACATTTTTCACGCTGAGAGCTTCTTCCAATAAGCTTGTTCATCGGAACTTGGATCGGATAGAGTATCGGATAGAGTTTACTTAATTTGCCCATAGGCGCTATTGTTTAGATTTTTTGAACTATTCAAAAGTAAGCGTAAAATTGTTCAAATCAGAAAGTCAAATATAGAAATGAAATGTCCACGCCGAGATCTTTTGATGCAAAAAAAAAAATTCGGATTGGACAATTCCTTCAAAAGTTAACAGCAGACAGACCGATAGACACAAGTTTTTCCCACCTCAAAAGACTACTTTCAAATTTTTTATTTTTCAATCTTTATTTAATTACTTCACTTATTTTAAACTTTTCTTTATTGTTAACGATATCTTTACGACACATTTAGCCTTCTTTCATGCTTTATTATTATTATTTTTCTTTTACGGGAAATTAGGCTAAAAATGATAATGGAAAAAAAGTTATCAGTTGAAAGTTCTATGTTCTCTGTGACAAAAAAAATATTTCTGTAAATTCGTCAAGTTAGGTACGTTTTTTTTTATTATTATTATTTGAATGCAGTTAGGAGAACGGAAATGTACATAGTCTATACAATGCAACATTGTCATATTAAATACTTTCCCTACAATAAGAAACGAGCGCAAACAAAAAAACAAAATCACGTAAAAATTAAAACTTTTTAAAGGGAAAAACGTAGAATTTTCCTTTTAGAAAGCAATTTGTCTTTATTATTAACCGACTTTCCAAAAGGAGGACGGTTATTAATTGATATCTATCCATGTTTTTTGTTTGTTTGTTTGTTTGTAAATCGATAACTTCTCATTTGACTGATTTAATTATTCTTTTTTTTTAATCTATCGAGGATGGTCTTCCATAGATCCCATACTTTCGTTTTGCAATGAACCGTATATGATCATTAAAAGAAAAAAAAGTTTTGGGAGGAAATTTACTAATTTTTGTGCTTTTTCAACCATAAAGTTGGACTAAATGAACTGATTTTAATATTTTTTTAATTCATAGGGAGGGAGGGGGACTTTCATCTGATTTAAATCTCGTACATTGGTTTGATTACAATTGTTCTGTAGAGGAATCGAACTTCCTCCAGAAGAAACCCCCCCCCCCCGAAATTGGGGTCTAGCTACGCCACTGACCTTGAGTTGCTAAAAATTTATTCATTGATTTAGAGTTATAAAGAGAAAATTTTTAATTTAAAAGGAGAAATATCGTGCTGTGTTTGATTAAAATTATCAATACTCTAAAGACTAAAAGACCAAATCGGAAATAAATTCTATATATGAGACAAAAAAAAGTTAAGAAACTTTCAAACACAATTTTAGAGGTGTTAAACAGTAAAACTACAGATAATTGTTTACAAATAATTATACATTAATTTTTAATGTATATGGAACTCTATTGCATAAAATGTTATTGCGGATTGAGCTAGAAGTAGTATTTAGAAGCGTTACTATTTTATTACACGTATGAGACATTTGTTAACACTATTTATCATGTGACTCTTTTCAGTAGGTCTGTAAAGATAAATTACGATAGTAAATATTCCTTCCGTCATATGAAGGATTTTCGCATCATCCATCATTTGACTAATTTGTGTTAACGAAGATTATTATTGTACAGGTGGGAGAAAAGAAATTGATACAGAAATGTTTTGATGAAAATGTGTTTTTTAATTGTTGAATGGCTTCGAACAGGTTATTTGACCTTTCGCTATTCTTAAAGAGAGAGTAGAACTAGTTGACTATTTGACATTAAATAGTTGTTGCTTTGTAAAAAAGATTTTTTTTTTTGCTTACCAATAGAAAAAAAGAGAATATATATATATGTGTGTGTGTGTGTGTGTGTTTGTAACATTATACTATTAATCATATAAAAAAATTATATTTAAAAAAATTCTGCATCGCAAGTTTTATTTATTTAATGCGTAGTGAATTACAATGGTTGAAGTGGCAATTTAAACCAATATTTGGCATTTCGTAATGGTTTGACATAAACTACACTATCTACTCGTGAAGAGATTTGTGAAATGGCTTGCACTAAAGGCGATTCAGTATTAATTTAATGACTTCTGCTGAACTGTATCAATATTTCAAAATTACATTTGAGAGGGTGGTTTGTGGTTAAAGCTACGGCAAAGCAATATGGGTAATGATGGACTATTTTGAAATGAAAACAGCAAAAAGTATTTTGTCAGAAGTATAGTTTAACTTAATGTCAAGTTACGTGCACATTAGTTGTGAGATGTTAGGTATTTGGGTTAAATTAGTGGTAAAAAGATTTTACTTTCAGCTTTAAAAGGGAAAGAAAAAGAAAGAAAAAACAAAACTGTTCATGAGAAAAATTAATTTTATCTACAGTCTATATAACATATTTAAAAAAGACAGAAAGAAAGATTTATTAGTATCATTCTTAGAATTGAAATATTGTAAAATCGTTTCATTTTGCTTTCGAGTTCCAAAAATTTTTAATGTTATTTACATTCCGAAAGGCTTGAATTCAAAAAGTGCCATTTCCGCACGTTCTTGAATTTTTTGAAGCTTTTTATATGTCAAGCAATCGCTCCAGTTAAATTGATGATCTCACAGTCACTGCACACTTTTCAAAGGCTTGACTTTCTTTTATTTAATACAGTAAAACCCGGTTAAAACGCGGCGGGGGACATGTTTGGCACCCGCGTTATAACATAAACGCGGAATAGTGAAACTGTATCGCGGAACCATATTCACGAAATAATACTCGCTTTTGTTGCATCATTTGTAACGTTATGAATTACTGGTAACTTTTCTTCTGTGGTATATTTTTTTCTTTTCTTCTTTGCTGCAATTTTATTTCACTGTAATTGCTGTGCAAGAAGCATGCATAGTTCAACTGCGCAATCAGTCCATCGAGCGATAGGTTAGAAACCAACTGTATTCCGAGAAAAAATGGGCTTAAAAATATGTTTATGTTACCAGCATAAGATTGTAAAGAGGGAGAAGTCTTAAGAAAAAGTTAGATGTGGAAGGGGAGGAACGCACTTCTCAAAGAAACAATGTTTTATGTGAAAGACAGAAAAAGCTTGAAATAGGGCTTTATCTATAAGTGTGTGTGGTAAGGGAATGGCAGCTTCTTTGACTGTAAGACTGTAATATTTGTGTGCTCGGCTTTAAATGGCAATGATAAAACGTCGGGGGACATGATAGTCACCGCGGTATATCCGATTCCGCGGTGTACTGAGGCGCGGTATAACGGGGTTTTACTGTAGTTTCCTTTTTGTTGGCGTTTTTTACTTGCATCGTTGGCAGATGGCGCCACTTGTTTCACTTTTTGTCTTTGGTGGAACTTTAGCTGAATCTTTGCTTCCCATGCTCACTTTTTTATGCATTGCAAAAGGAATTCCTTGTAATTCCGCAACACGTGACTTCATTTCATATTTCAACTTTGTACTACCCCGTTGCTTTTTATTCTATTTTACCTGAATCACATGTTTAATTGTTTGGCGAATTATGTGTTTGAAAAACGTTGATCATTATTACGTTCATTCATTCGATCATTTATTCATTCGATGGTAATATTAAAATTTGATGATCATATAGTCGTTTATAATTAAAGTATTAAGTATCAGATGTTCGTTTACCAATAAAAATAGTTTAAGTGTTCCGTCTGTTATTCTTTGGCCCATTAATAGATACTTTAAACACAAAATTTTGAATTTTTTTTTTTTTTTTGCTTACAATTTCATTTTTCCTTTAACAATATTTTATGGCAGTTATGTGAAAGTTCTAAAACTTTGCAAAAGCAAGACGTTATTAGCAAAGATTTCTTGCAGAAGAGTTTGGAGAATTCAACTTTTTTTTTCTTTTGATCGTGCTTAGTTGGTGAATGTTTATTTAACTCTTTTATTTGTTGTGTGCTTGAGATTAGATTTGTGATGTCATCGGACAGATTATCTACGAAATAGATAATTCCATGACATTTTAAGGAATATAGTCATCGTATTTTTTCCAGTGTACTTAAATCGCATTTAGATCCTTTTAGGTTTTCGAAATTTTTTTTTTTTCACTTTTTCTTATTATTTGTTCTTCGATACCATTTGAAATCCATGCAACGGCATGCAAATCAGCTACTATGCAAAGAAGATCACTCAATCTTCTTACTAAATTAAAAAAATATCGTTTGCAATAAATTCAGACATAGAAATAATGTAAACTACATTTTTTATAGAATAGTAATTCGATTGCTGTATAACGTATTATGGCGACCAAGCGAAAAATTCCAAGTGCTTTATTTGCTCTTGATTTAAACCGTCTGAGTAGATTTAGCTCAATAGCTTTTAAAAAGAGCTTAGTTTTGGTTATCATGCGTTGTGTGTGTGTATTGAACACATTGGCTCATATTTCTAGCATTTTTGCGTGTGTGAAATTGTGTTTTGTAGTCTGTTTATTTGTATAAAAAATTGTATCTTTAGAGGTAAATAACGTATTGGGTTTATTTATTTAAATTTAAGAATAGCCGATGCTTCTGAAGATGATTTCCAAACCGAAATTGCAAGGGATGTTTTAGAACACCTGATTTTGGGAATATGAATCCGTTGTAATTTTAAGAGACAGGATCTCAATTTGTTACGGGTTGATTAAATGATTATAGTATTATGTTCCATGCTATAAACATTTCAATGTTACATTTTTAGGCCTTGTTTGGCGTTATGTGAGGATGTATTTATTTTTTATTTGTACTTATTAAGATTTGATGCAAAATATTTTGTGAAAGCATGCTATTGTAATTGCATGCATACTGTCGTATGTTCTTTAAATTGTTTGAAAACTATTAAACTTTATCCATCAGGAAACCTCCTCCATTCTCGCCACAATGTATTTTTATGAAGCGAACAGTATGGTTGAAATATTTTTCGCAAAATCTATATAAATAAAACAGAGAGTTTGTGTATGTGTGTGTGTGTATCGCTCGCCTCCTGCCGAGATGGAACATTCTAGAAGTACGAAATTTTGGTTACAGGTACCTTGGGTCAGGTACTCGTGTACCTCGAAGAGTTTTTCCATAAATTCGAATTTGTTCTGTTATTCCAATTTGAGCAAAACAGTTAATTTTAGGAATATCTCATCGAAGAAACGTCTCACCTTTTCGATTTTTGCAGCATATTAATGCCCGTAGAAAACTGCACAAGATGACCTCTTTCTGAAGTTCAAAGAATAAATAGAACACGCGCAATATTCATTTAAAGTAGTTTTCGAACTTTAAAGCAAGGCTTACCTCTGAATTTATCTGCTCAATTTGCATGGCTTCGCCAAAATAAATATTACTTTTCTCGCCAAGTAGATGTTTCTGTTAACGTAAAATTGAAAAAATGCTATTTCATCTTTATTCATGCTATTTTATGAGCAAAACAAATTTAAAAAATTCATTTCATTTTTATGCATATTTGGTGGATTGCAGACGATTTTTAATTACTTTTCTTGAGGTTGATTCTTCTTTATCTTTTAGCGATTTATAATTATATCACCAGTTCAACAATTTCATGAAGCATTACTTATTATGGTAGAGTGACCGTTTTATCAGCGAAACAAATTCTAAAAATTCATTTCATTTTTATGCATATTTTGTGGAGCATTAACTGCTGACAATTTTAAATTACTTTATCTTGAGGTTGATTCTTCTTTCTTTTTTGGCGATTAAATATTTATTTCTTCGATAAAAACTAGGTTGGAAAATTTTCGATATCTCTGACTTTTGATGAAATTTAAAATTTCGAAAAGTGGTGGTAACTTTTCTCTCTCCCCCCCCCCCCCCCCCCATCCAGTTGTTCGCAATATATTAATTTGCGCTTCGAAACTTTACCAAACAGCGCCAATAATCCTTATTAGTAATCATTTTAACTTTTTTACACAGAGTTTTTAATAATTTCCATATATTACTCAAATGATTTATTTAATTTTTGTACTGTCTATTTAGCGCCATTTGAACAGTATTTAGTTATTTCTTTCTATCAGTTTAAATTTTACACGTCAGCATTAGTTCAGTATTGAGCATTTTGTATTTTAAATGTGCATGTTTATTTGCCTTTGGAAATAATGCTTTCCTTTCCTTCGTTTTTATCCGAATTTTATGAAAGTGCTATTCAATTGAATTTTCAGGAAATGTGTTGATGATTTTGCAAGCGGGATTTTTCGGAAGTGGTGTCCTTATTTTGGTGGGGAATTTAAGATGGACGGTTGGTGATTTGATTTTAGGAACATCAGCTCTTAAAGGTCTGCAGTTTAATGTGTATTTTTAGTCACAGACGTCTTTATTCTAATGGATATTTTTTGGGAATAGTGCAAATGGGGGGCTGGGCTTTATGAGGAACATTTTCTTTATTGTAGCAGAAATGTTCAGGGACCGTTGTTCTTTGTCTGGTGGGATTTTTAAAAGGAATACTGCTCTCTTGATATCCTTTTGGAATAATTATCCTGGTGAATATCTGTATTTTAGTTACTGTTGCCCTTACTCTAATGGCAATTTTTATAAACTGTTATTGGTATTTTATGTGGATTTTTATGAACTGTTATTTTTAGTCTAAAAGGAATTTTTCGAGGCTGTTGTTTTCAATGCAATCGTGATTTTTAATGAGTTTTACAGTTTAAATGGGATTTTTAAGGATTGTTGACTATGTTCTACTTGGATTTTTTAAGAAAATTTTTCGTTATATATTCACAAGAGAAGAGATGATTTCACACATTTTGGATATGTTTCACCTGGCCTGCAAATGATGCAATATTATCCCGCGCAGCGCCGGGCATGTCAGCTAGTTTTAAATATAAGCAACTTGACTTAATTTTACATGCTGAGATTATTAAAAGAAGTTTGAAAGCTAAACTGCATTTTTGTCATAAATAATTAACACGGCAAAATCAGCACTCATCCGTAGGCAATTTAAAATCTTCTTTTTAAAAGTAATTTAAGTGTTTTCTTTTTACAGCATTACTATAGTGTTTTTAAAATTATTCTATATTATTAAAATAACTGGATGCGTTTAAATAATATTAGCTTTAGAAGCCTTGGTATTTTGGGGTATTTTCTTTAATGGTAAAAATAAAAGATACATATTTTCAATTTGAAATTACTTTTATTAATTTTACAATTACATTACTGCCTAAAAAGACAACAGCGGAAAGAGAGAAAACATGTTTGGACGAAAATCAAAACTTCAAAGAAATTCAAGTTTTTGAAAGATTTCCATTTTGAAAGATTAATTTTTCTGCAGAATATTTCATCCATAAAATCATTCACTAAAACATTCTCATGAATATATATCCCATAACGTTTGAATACCTTATTATGCAAAAGACTACTACAAGGTTTCCTTAAATAGAGATCATTTGCATTATAATACTGCTAGAATCTCTACGCATAAAATGAACAATCATTTCCCATTCCAAAGACGAAGTAAAATATGAAGCATCTTCTATTGCCAAGCGATTGTAAGCGTAATTATTGTTATTATCTTTTTACGGTACGAAAGTACTGTTCAATTGACGACTAAGCAGACATTAATGTATATGCGCATGTACTTTAATAAACATTTAAACAATTGAGAATTACTTGCTTTTACATAAAGTCTCATCTGTAAAATGCTCAAAGAGCTCTTATTAAAAGACATGAAAATAGTTATGAGTGTTTAATTCAAAAAAAATATTTTTAAGCTCGTGGATATTTAATGAATTTTAATATGCATTGTCGTATATTTGATACTAATATAATAAAATACAAAAAGGAAGAAAAAATGTGTATTTTTATTACTTAAAGTTATCTATTTAATTATTTTTAACTTGTGAAATCAGCCGTTGGTACATAATGTGATAAAATTGACTACTTACATGCCGTCTCTTTCTGAGCAAAATTTATATCTAAATTTTATTTTGCTGCACTTTTTGCCCAAAAATGCTCATAAACTGTCCTTATGCACAAAAGAAATTTGAAAGCAATCGTTACTTCCACATCGTTTTATCTGCAACACCGAGAGCAATTTTCTGAACCCTAAGTTTCCAACAGGGTTTCCACCATTTGCTCGGAAGATCACTCATAACGGGCTATCACTTTCTTATCTGTATCGTCGTGTTGGGCGTTTGTTCTTTCGTTTTTCATACTTCGTATTTCATTTAAAGAGATTGGTCTCTGCATTCAGGGGGACTCCGATGCAAGGTCACGGAAGGTCACTGCGACCTCCAAAAATGTCTCCTTTTTCGGCAAACTCTGACTGACCATTCGGTAAATTTGAACATTTGGCATAACAATATTATCTCCCCTTTCTTCGTGTATGTACTTACTATTCCTTTTTGACTGACAACTATAAAGTTGCCAATAACAGTAGTAAGGCAACTAATTTTATTTTGTGTATACAATGATCATTAATTTTTAATAGTATCATTTTTAGTTAGGTTTAAGCTTCGTGATACGATGATATGAAGTTTCAGTCGGGAAATTAAGAATCACCTTCCCCTCCTAAAAATATAAGTTCGAGGCGGTCCTGTCTGCTTAAAGATTTTGGAAAATTTTGAATATAAATTGTTATATACTATAATGCAATAGGTTCTCATGAAATATTAAGAACTTTAGTTAAAAGATTATTATTTACATATTTTACGAATTTTACTAAGAAATTATATGTCATGTTGATTCATAACAAGATCGAGAATTTTAACGCAAATTTATTATGGAACATAATTTGGTAAAATATTATTATTTGGTATGCTGTGTGGTTTTGTATCAATCTCATATTAACACTTTTTTTTATTGTGACTCTAACTGCTTTTTTATGTAAAGATGTTGTGTATATAAAAAAGAGCCCCCGAAATTTTTGGGAGATGTGCCCAATTTACTGAATGAAAACTTTGACTTCTAACGAATCGTGAAATAGGAGTACAGTTTAAATTAAATTAAAATAAAGTGTGAGGGATTTGTTAATAAATTATTAAAAATAGAAAATACTTTATGATTTCAGTGAATAACCCTATACTATCGTTGTCCATGATACATAAATGAAAAAAAAAGAAAAAGAAAAAACGGTTGTAATGCTGTCTCTAAATCAATCATTTGAAACCCACATTTTGCCATCAATTTTGTCATAGGACACTCTTTTCAATGTCTTGCACTTGTAAAACTCGCAAAGTAGCGACTTGACATCCGAGAAATGTTTTTTTCCCCTTGATTTCACTAATTAAAAAAAATCGAGATCACTCTTCTTTTAACCTTCGATCGCAACTTTTCAATTCGCTGGCATGTTTACTGAAAAATTGGTTTGACGTCACGAAATTACAACTCCTTGATTAGTCCTTGATTAGCCTGCCTTAAACGCAATCGTGGTATAAGCATTTTTTTTTTGTAGCGGAGATAGATAACGACTTGCTCTTAATTCGCGCGACTGCGAATTTCTATAGTACACGAGCATTTTGAAGCAGCTGTTGGTAGAAAAAAGTTTCCGATTGTGTTGATAATTCCTATTGCAGTTGTGTTTTCCTGTTGTTTCTGTCGTGTGATAACCGCATTAGGCTTGAACTGTGAGGCAGTGGCTCTCAGGCAGTGCTCCGAGAAACCTTTTTAAGTACTCCGCAAGGAAATTAAATATCTTCTACGAAGTTAATGAGACGCTTTAGAAAACGAAAGTGATGCAATAATCATACTATTACTTCGTTAGTCATAGAAAAACTGTCTGACAACAAATATTCTTTGGAATGCACAGTGCAAAAGTACTAGTTCTTAGAACACATTTGCATTCGTAAGGCTTGAGGGCTTGATTTTCAAGCTCACAAGGTATTTTATATAAGAACACTTTCTTATTGGTGCGCTTATTTCTAGTCGTAATGCGTAAAGAACAGGACTCAAACCTGGAAATGTATAATCGGACATGCTGGCAAATTTAACAGAAAAGTTGCCGAAAAGAGAACTCGTGAAAAAATCAAATCTTAAGTAATTTTTCCAGTAACCTTTATCGAATTAGAAACGTATGCATCGGTTGGAAATTGTATCTCTGTGTGACTAATTGTAAATATTTTAAAGCTCAAATGCGTAAGAAAGAAATAACTTTTGTTTGCCTTAAAGTGTGAAACAAACTAAGAGTTTAATGACCAAAAACAATTCATTTATCAGTTTTATTTCAGAATTATTGAAAAATGGTATTTATACAAAAATGTAGATTTTCTTTACAATTCATCACTACTTAATAAACATTTACATTACGATTACTTCTGTATGTATTAAAACTTTACCTTGCGTGAAAGATTTACATTTTAAGTAAAAAGAAAAGCTCTGAAGACAATAATTGAAATCTGACGTCCCTTTGAATGCTGAAGATGCACTCTTCCTTTCTGCTGTTAAGCTTCTTTTATTCCAAAAAGCTATATATGACACATACTTATGTTGATGATTACTTCACTTCATATTTTAAAGTTTAAGGGCACATTTCTTGAATACAAAGATATAATAGCTTTGTAGTCACAAAACTTGTGTTGAATGTGATCAGAAGAAATGGTATGACGAAGAAATTTTTTTATCACAATATTATCTTGGGATGAAATATAGCTTCATCCTAGTTGCACACATCATGTTATTGAATAATTTAATGTGCAGAGCAAACGTGGAAGTAATTTTCACCTTCATTGGTTGAAGTTAGATAGAATTTCCTTCTCTGAAATACAAATTTGAGAGATACTGAGAAATTATTGAATCTATACTAGCGCACTATAAGGAATTCAAAAGAAGATAAAGATGATTTTGTAAAAATCTATGCTATTTAGTTTAAAGACCTGAATGTCTTCAATTTTATTTACTTAGGCTATGAAAATATATTTTTTCTAGCTACGTAATCCTTCAGTGGAAAGCAGTTGGGATTGGGTTTTCGCGTTTAATAAAATATGAAGTTATCCAATTTAAATTTTTACGATCAATTAATCTGGTATGTATATTTTAGTCTTTGGTCGTTACTTCGTTCATCAAGCTGATGTTCTCTCACCAGTATTAAATTCAATAAATCTCTTATCTGCGTTGAGAAAGATGAGAGTCATTTTAAATTCGTCTAATAAATTGGTTGCAGTTCATTAAGCATTAGCCTGTGTCATATAGACAGTCTCTTTTTTCTTATGTCTGGAAATTCCATGCAAAGATCCGAGTCGGATCGCAAAGAATCCATAATATCGTCTCTAGTGTCTGCAGGACTGATAATGTGCATAGGCATGCCATGGGGCGACCTACTTAACGATCGACTCCTGAGACCATAAGGAGTTTCAATGTTCATTTCCCTCCTGCGACGAACAGGGCAACACGCATGGCAAGTGCAAAGAGATCCATCATCGTTTGAATCGGAATCGTCTGGTCCCATTCCGGAGATGATGCTTCCGTTCGCTGTTATGACGTCACCTTCCAGACGAACGGCTTCTTGAGCAGCGCACTGGGCTTCCGCTTCGTCTCTGCGTTCATCTTCAGTGTTCATTGTTAGGAACCTCAACACGAGCAAGTTCATTCCGGCAGATACCACAGAGAGGCCAAATAGGATAAATACCAAGCTAAAGGCTACGTATTCTGGTTTACTCTGCAAGGCGCTTTCTTTTTGAAGAGCCACATAGTCACCAAAACCTAGGAAGAGAGAGAAAAAAGTATAACTTTCATAAATTTTAATTATTTCGAATTTTTCTCAAAAATAGTCAAACAGCTGTTACTTGCAAAAATATTATTTGTATTGCTAGTATTAAAACACATTCAGATACATTTTTATTAATTAGATAGTACTTGATTTTAGAGTGAAATAAAAAAAAGAAGAATGCTGATGTGAGTCGTGTGTCTAAGGGTTACACATAGAACATTTGTGACTGTTTCTAGCATAAATTTAAACAAACGTAAACATTTCTGTTGCAGATGACATATATTATTTTACATTGTATTTTGTACTACTTGAAAATCTTTCAAGAGAAATATAACAAAGTTTCCGGGGGAAAAAAAAGACTTAGGTATTAACGTTAAACTTTTCATTTATTACTTAAAGCCTGTTTTATTTTCTTCCGCTAATATACAAATATGTATACTATATATATGTATATATATATATATATATATATATATGCACGTATGCATTGTGTGTTGGGGGAGGGGAACGTGTTCACCTAAGAACGTATGCTATTTTTTATTTTAAATGGATGGTACATACTTTTTCGAAAAAGTTTTGTCAAGTTCCGAAACTTTCTTTTCCCCGAGAATCACCCGTGACATCCACAAAATAGAATAATTACGTTATTATAAAAGTTTTTGGAACTTTTACAGGAACTCATGCTTTTTATCATAGCTACTGCTTAATTTGAAAATAATAATAATTATTATAAGGATTGCATAAACACTACAACAAAAAGTAGAAAAATATTTATGCTAGATCCAAATAAATAAAAAAATGAAGAGAGCACTCATAAATCATGGTGTATTATTGAATCATTAGAAAATAAAAAGAGTTTTGAAGGCGTTGTTATATGTTTTTACATTATTTTGTGCAACTGTGTGCAGACACCAAAAACTTGCCAAAGCCATTATGTTAATAGGAGTAGTTCCTTGAAGCTCATAAAACTATGTTGATGCATCTTTATGTAGAAAACGGGAAAGAAAAGTTATTTTACTCCTTATAAACTAAGCTTTTTATTCCATATGTGAAAATATTCTAAAATATATATTATTTTCCATAACGTCAAATAAATAAATAAATGAATATTCAAAAACTAGAGAAGAAACCTTCCATGGCTACAAAAATCTGAATTGCGAAACATGAATTCTAAAAGAAATACTGACACTTTTTACTGAAAGCAAAGTCACAGAATTTTCAGAAATATTCTTTCTCTTCATATCCATTTTTCATAGATTTAATAATTTTACTAGAGAAAATCCGTAGCAGTGTAACATAAATTTTGAAAGGAAATAACGAAACATAGGATACAGGAAAAAGTGAATGAAACACATGAAAACGAGCGAGTTTAGAAAAATTCTTTCGTTAAATTTGTTTTCAGTACTGTCATGGGAAAACCAAAGCTGTCAAGTATTTTTCAGAACAAACTTGGCAAGACTCTTGATTTATATGAAAATGATTCGATCCTAAGAATATTCAGATATATAATATGCAAATATTTCATGACTTAAGAGTTAAATTTTTTTCAGTCTGAAAAAATTGGGAAAAACCAACGCTATGAGCATGAACTGAAAATTATACTAAAAAATACTGACAGTATAGTTTACAATTTGATTTTAAAATGGCATTTTATGCCTTATATCCAGAATAGTATAGAACATTCATGTGTGGGTTGTCGTAATGTGTTTTTTCTTTGGAAAAAAAGGCAAGAAATGAAAACTCAGTAAATTATTTTAAAATGAGCTGCTAACTCCAATATGCTTATATAATCAGCTTCGTTCTGATAAAAATCTTAAAATTAAAGCAATCTTTTTAAAAGTTTCCAAAATAAAATAACTGTCTGCTTATAGTACTATATTATTGGTTTTTTGAACCATTGTAAAAGAAAGATTCGAATTTTCATTCAAAAAATGAATTGCTTTAAATAGAGATACATAACAGTTTTCATTGAAGTACAAGAAGATTTTCATTTATGTATTTATTTTTCTCATTCAATGTAAAGAAGTAAATATATCATTTTTTTCTGTTTTTAGTTACTATTTCACCCTATTTACAAAAAATAACCCAAGTTAAAATTTCTAAAAAAAAAAAAAAGATTTTTACTTTATGGTTTTTTGTCGGCAGGGTGGCGTATTGGTAAGGCGCAGGCCTCGTACGCCCAAGATCGCAGGTTCAAACTTGGCCCAAGCCGGTGGATTTTCAAGATGCAGAAAATCGTCTGCGCCCATGTCGTATGATTATGCGGTATGTTAAAGATCCCTTGAGTATCCGTTTGGCATGGATACTCTCGGCTAAATTAAATTCCTAGTGCCGTGTGTATCAACGAGAGCTCAGGTGCCGCCATCTAGGGGAAACTGCGCGTCAGAAAAAATGCGGTAATGGCACCACACTCATTGTGGTGCCGCTGAAAGAGTTGGTACCAATATCTGGGGACGCAGTAGGTCTGCACTGGTTGAGGACCAATACTGCAGCCCTATTAGAAAGAAAAAAAAACTTTGTTTTTTTTTAACACGTAACTAGAGCTATTACTAGAAGGAAAATAAACTATGGTTTCCCTTTCATTTCTTAAAATATTTCGTTTGTTGCAGCATGATCAGTTTCACTACCATTTTATTTGACTCGCTATTTATCACTCAATTGATTAAATAACAAGAATGTTGCTTAGGATTAAACCCCATACGCCTTAGAGTAATAGAAGACTTTGTGGAAATCAATTCGACAAGGATGGTGAGAGAATTCAAATAACTCTTAGCTCAATCTGAGCGGTGAAATGGCGAGACAATATTATTTAACCTTGAGGTGCCCAAATTGGAAATGTCCTACTAATCAAATGAATACATTATTGACATAATGAAATTGGAGATAGTCTCCGAACTAGATAAACTTAATGACAAAATTTATTCCATACCTCAGAGAAGGTGGCGAAATTTCCTGAAGATGTTCCGAAATATTTCTTAGCGTGGATCAGTCTGTATAACTTTAATACATTTTAAGCCAAAATCATAGAAAAAATTAAAACTACATTTTGTGAAAATTGCTCCCTGTAAGTATTTTAGTATTTTCAAAGAAATTTCAAAA
The DNA here is from genome assembly GCA_038502835.1 of Octonoba sinensis. Lineage (NCBI taxonomy): Eukaryota > Metazoa > Arthropoda > Arachnida > Araneae > Uloboridae > Octonoba > Octonoba sinensis. The sequence continues at coordinate 102,256,021 of CM076602.1, read as the reverse complement.
CAGTCACAAGTTCCCAAAGGCATAATTGCAACGAATTGGTACATTCTTTTTTTTTTTTTGCCAAATTGTTCGTGCATCCACTTTTTAAAAAAAATTTGCGATTAAAAATTAGCTTGCCGATACTGAACTTTTAATGCTTACGTAAAATAAGCATTTAATGCGTTTTCGATATATATATATATATATATAGAGAGAGAGAGAGATAAAATTCATGTTGGTTTCTTGTATATATATTGATAAATGAATAACCGTGTCGTGGTTTCACGTAAATGGTAACAATATGCTAAAATTTAGAAATCAGTGGTTATGATTCATCTTTTCCAAATTACGCAAAACTTGATGAAAATCTGGAATTTAATAAATGTGTTTAATTTAATTCTTGAGTGAGATTTTCAGTATTTATTGTGTGTTTTATAAGATCTTTATCACATAATTTTAATGTAACCGGAAATGCTTTCTATTGTACTCATAAAATAGTTGGGTCACATTTAATGCACAAACGTGCATTGAAATTGCATGCTGCAATATAGTTAGAAGTTTTTATTTAGAATACGTAGTTTTGAGGTTACAAAAACTCCTTCTACGTTGAAAAGAAATAAGGAAATTTGATATTTAGCTATATTTTTGTCAAAAAGAGCAAAGGGCACAAGTAATCTGAATAACTGAAAATTGGATTTGCAACCTTCTTTGCAAAAACAGAGCATTAATAAATATGTTTCCTAATAAAGAACTCAATATTTATATGTCATACAACTGTATTAGAAGTATAATTGCTTTTAAATGTTCGTGACTACATTATTAAAGCAAAAAAAAAAAAATTAGAAAACACGTTTATGTTTGTCACATGAGAATATTCAAATATTCAATTCCAGAAGGCATCATATATTATTTGTTTGAACGTAAAAATCTTAAACAAACCTATAAACATCGGAATTAAACTTCAGTTCATTAGAATTGCAAAAGGCGAAAAGTTATTTTTAATACAGATAAAAAGTAGAAAATAGTATAATAGCAATGTTGTGTGTTATCAACTTCAGGAACAGTTTCCTCATTTCATGAATAAGTAAATTTGCCCTGCTAGGAAAATTGATTGCCATTATTTATATACTAATAATCACACTTGCATTAGCTTAATTCTCGTGGTGCTTTCAACAAAGTTCTAAAAATTAATCATTATCATCACTAAATAAATCATTTGTAAATCTCTTCTTTTATTCTTATGGAAACCTTATTCTTTAACATCATAAATAATAATTAGTAATAATTTTGATTATTTCTATTTCTACAATACTTTGCAAATGTAGACGCATTTGCAACTATTACGTTCATGTTTTTAATTCTCTAAAAACTGCTTTGCTATTACTCTTTTCTTTACTTTTCATTTAAGAAATATTGCTGAAGTAATAATTGGTGAAAATAAAACATTATTGTAAAACCTTGCAAATATTATCAATACAATGTAAGAAGCAGCAGATGCTTAAATTCTTCTTTTGGCTAAAGATATTTTTAGTCAAATGTTACCATATCTGCTCATAATTTGATTATCAAACGAGAAGTTAATACAGTAACTTCAAGTAAGTAACAAAAGTAAGTGATGAGGGATGGTGAGTCGTTAAAAAATGTATCATATCAGATTTCTTTAACATAATTTTTAGCGAAGGAAATCAACTTTTTTACATATTATATACTACTGTAATATACCTTTTTTACTTGAAAAAACAATCATATTTGCGAAAAGTATTCTAAAGCAGATATTTCGCATCTATTATCTGAAGGTAGATTGTTTCGATACCGACTTTTTTTCTGGTAAAAGAAAAATATTTGTGCAGCAGCAATATGTGAAAATGTGTTCAACATTTCAATTAGGAGAGAATAGTTGATTCTATCTAACTATATGAAAATCGTTTCGTGTTAAGGAGTTAATGCAGAATTTTACATTTAACATAGGTGATAAGTTATTGATAGATAGTAAAAACTAAACAATCCCCTAGGACAGTGGTCGCCAAACTTCGAAGTCACTGAGCAACTGTTTTCAAATTATATTGCGAGCTACTCATCCCCCCAAAAAAGTAAGAAACCATTTAATTCTCAATTAAATTTCATGCTTCCTTGTGCTCCTTATAAAGCCTTTGAGCCAAGAAGACCGACCTCCTATGCACTTTGCAGGCTTATCTGGCAGAGCACCCTGTGCTCCTATGGACCTCTGAGGGATCTACAATCCAAATCGGGAAAGAGATGCACTTAAACGGGTAAAATGAATGAAAGCGTCGTCAAATAGATGAAAAGGGGCATTTGCTGTACATATTAGGAAACGAAAAAATGACGTTACGTACATACAGATAAATTTAATTGTACATACACACATACGTAGAGTACATGTTCCAATTTAAAAAGTTATTTCTTGAAGAAGTTCATAAGAATATTTTGTTTGGCAGGGGCGTCATTGGGCCCGCCAAAAAAATTGCCCGCGATGAAGGTGCTTTTTTCAAGGACCTATGTACCTCGGTTAAAACGGAACTCGGTTAGTCGGGTCTCGGGTAACCGCGACTCTCTTGAACCAACAAAATGTACATTAGTTACTTTCGTAGTCGTGCGCATTCAATGCGAATATTGTCCAAATATTAGAAATCAACTAACAGTTATTGATGTAATAATGTGCGCGCTAACCAACAGAGCGCCACCGCGATCTACCGAAAATCTCCCCACGATCGACGGTTTGGCGACCTGTGCTCTAAGCGATGAAAAATGAAAGAAAATGGTAATTAATTTTTACCTATTGTGGTTAGGGTGATGAAGCAGTAGTAAAATGAATCAAAATAATCCCACATTTCGTACTTGGAGAAGGCAGCTGCTCCCGTTGTCATGACAATAGTGGATAGGACGGAGATGAGGACGATGAGGTTCGTCTCTGAAACGTCGGTATTCCGCATCCTCAATCCACGCTTCAGATTCTTGAGAAGGAAGGCAGCAAAAGTGTTTAGACGCTCACCAATGCTCTGGAAGACGACCAGACCAAGAGGGATGCCAGCTAGTGCATAAAACATGCAAAACGTTTTGCCACCCCAAGTAGCTGGAGTCGAGTGACCGTAACCTGTAAATAAAGTAGAAAGAAGTGTTGTAGGAAATTTTCTGACAACTCAATTGAATGTCAGTGAATACATTTTTTTATTGCTATCTAGAGAAATGATCAACCATATGTCAAACATGCTATTTGAAATCTAAGGGCTTTTTCTTATGCATTCAATGCATGTGAATGACTTAGTTTTACTTATTCTAAGAACACTTCATATGCAAGCATTGAGTTCTACATAATGTCTGAAGTAACATCTTGAGGTCCGTTTTGAGTTGTGGCGGAATAAAATTTCGTCAGTGAGAAGAAAAAAGAAACTCCGCTAACCTCCGTTCCTAAAAAGAAGTCCACCATCGTTTAGCTTTTTTTACGCTTTATTCTGAGTTCTAAAATACTCTTTTCGTGCATTAAACAAAAGCTGCATATAAAATATAGTTTTATTAAGACGAATTTGTTTTATGTTTAATGAGTAATAGGGAAATATATTTTTGAGTTATGAAGAAATAAAAGAAAAACGAATTCGTTTTGGATTTTATGAGTAGAATTATATTGAGGTAAATTCTTTCATTCCTGTCTACACACGTCGTGATGCAACAAGAAAATAATTCAGAAATATTTGAAGTAAAATATCTTACCGAGGAAATTTTTATTTTGTGTCTGAACTGTTTAATCAAGAAGGTAGAACCTGATTTCACCATGATTAGCTTAGGCGAAAAAAAAAATGGAAATTTACAATTTTTTTTTTTTGTATCTACAAAACAATAAAATGTAATATTTGAAACTTTAATTAGAAAATACTTAGTGTTTCATTTAAATACAAGTTCAATGAATTCTATGACAGACAATCATATTTACCAATGAAACAGTTTGTTCCAAGTCAATGAGTTTTATCTGAAAAGCAGAGTAACATTTTGGAAAAATGTCAGCTTCTAAGCTACACATTGTAAGAGTCCTGATTCCCAAATGGATTTTTTGTGCTCTCAGAATTCTTTCATGGCTTAAAAAATCCAATGCATTACATCTCGTGCATCACTAACCCTTACAACGTATATAAGCTCTGCCATTGTGGCAAGAAGGGAAAAAAAAGTCAATATCAATTTCACATTAGTTTTTCCTTGATGGTATGTATATAAAGAGGAAAACAATATGCTGAAAATACGGTTAAGAAATGCTTCATTGTAGAAGCACACAGTATTTATTAAATCTGTGATGGAGTACCACTAACTGAAATGACGACTGTTGGCGCAATTTATTTCCTTCTTCAGATTCCTATTGTTCTGCTAGAGAAAGGATACATAAAAACGACAAGAATAAGGATAAAAAATATACAAACAATTTTTTAAGAATAAAAAAAAAATCGTGAATACAGGTTTAGCTAAAAGTAAAAATAAAAACAGTTAAAAATAAAATATTAAAATAGAAAAAAAGTTTATTTCAAAGGGAATAACTGAATATAATTCCAATATCTAATGCTTTAAACTCGTATAACTTCTGGGTTCCGCGAAAAATATTGCATAAACTGTTTTATTAAGTTTTGTTTGATCATCTGTTTATTTATTTTCCATTTCAGGTTTATAAATTTATATTAATGGCAGTTTTGCTATAATTCACATAGTATTCTACTTTGCTTTCTTACTTTTATGAGGTTACATACTCAAACTCTGAGGTATAATAGCACAAACTTTTTATTAACATATTGTGATAGTTGGAACTTGGTAAAACGTAACGCCTAACACTTTAACAGTATGAATTTAATATTAATTAATAATTTAATTTTTACAAAAAAAATGGGTTTTTTATTGTTGATGTTAAAAAATTGAAATTATTATTTCAATTATAGAGATGATAAAAGGTAAAGAATACTGTTTTCAGAGTGTTTTGAATCTAGTTTATGAAACTGACAAAAAATCAAGAAAATTAAGTCGCTTTCACTTATGTAATCGTTTAGCCTAAATAGCACTTGATAATTATTTAGTATAAATAACATAACGTTTCTAAATTATTAACGCAAGTTACATATATAATATACAGTAGCGCACCAAGAATTTTGCCTTGATGGGGGAAAAAGTTTAGGATTCAGAATACTCCGCATATTGATTTTTCCGGTTATCAGATAACCGATGTCCCTTGTCTGACTGGATATCCGGCTGTGGTGTCAGAAACATTCTAAACGTATTTTTAACTATCCCACAGTTTCCAATTTCGTAGCAAGTTTGTAATTTACGTATATTTTCAAAACATGCTAATTAATTGAATTTTAAAAATCAAATTCAACGTGCCGGATAACCATATATATCGTGCAGTTATTGTATGGGATTCCGGATACTTAAAACTCAGTCGAATACCGAATATCCAATGCTTTCTAAGGGTGACCAGTCCCGTTTCGGGTGTCAGATGGGAAAAACTTACTCTACATGCATAAACCGGAAGTAAAGGCTGACTATACAAGATGCAGAGTAAGTTATGTTAGCTCATGGGCGTAATTTAGAATTAGTTCTGATGTTACCTTTGGTTTTGTGTAGCAGAATTAATGATTTAAAGTACCCACAGATTCGGCGCAGCTACGTTACAGTATTTGTTGCTGTCAGCTTACAGAGTTCTCTGTAGTTTCAATTTTTAACGTAGTTCAGTTTTTATTTATTTTTAATTTTACGTCAATCTCCGGATTAAGGATTTCCAGGAGATTCTTATGAATTTTCGGACAAAAATGTTTTAATGTATATATGATATTTATGCATAACTATTATACCACAAATTTTTAAATTAATCATTATACCTTTTTGACGATAAGATTCTTTGTACTGAAAGAACTAGTAAAAAAACAGAAGAAAAAAAATATTGTGTTAAAAATGCATAGCGAAGATGTGTTTTAAACTTCGAACACGAAAGACCAGAAGAGATTGTTGTTTTGTGTACATTGAACAATATTGACTACAACTCTAATATTGTAGAAGCTAAAAATATAAGACAGCAGATACTAGTTGTATATTTTTCTGAAATACTTTTATGAAATAGATTATCTTTCACAAACAAACACGCACATTCATACGCTAGAATTGAGTTTTATTATGAACGAAAACCAATTTCTCTGTGCTTCATAGAAGCATCGTACAAAGAAAAAAACACGTCAAAGAATAAAAATTAAAATTACAGAAATCTACTCGGAAAATATATAGGATTTATTTTTAAGAACTGATTAAAATATTTTCTCATAGTTGCTTTCGAAAGGCACGTTTTTAAAGAAGTCAATTCGGATTCGAGATATTCTTTGAAGTTGCGAAGAGCTCTCAATTTAAATTTTTTTCCTGCTACCACAGCAAATGTTTACTTTGGATAGAGTAGATTTCAAAAAAATATTACTTTACATATTTTGAACAAAACTCGAAAATGAAATTAATTTTTATTCCTTTAAAATGTATTTCCATTAAATGTATCATTTCATTGAAAATTATAATCATTAGATGGGTATAGAAGAAGTTAAAAATTGAAAGTAAATGTAATTACGATTTTGAAGTTTTGATTAAATATAATTTAAGGCCTGCTTTAAAAGGCTCAAAAAAACGAAATTTTTTTTATTGCTTAAATCGATTCCTAATATATCTAAGAATATGCATGTAAAGTTACAGAGGCTAATTCTCAATATTTTTAAAAATATAGCCCTAAACGTCGCCCAGATGTCGAGCAGATGTACGAGCACTCGGGCAACTGGAGCGCGGGCCGTCCCCTCGGTCGAACACCTCCGAACTATGTATGTGAAAAGGTTCAAAGGTCGTTCGAAATAATATTTTGAATTCGTAGAAGTACCGACTCAAGTTGTAATACAGATTATAACGATATATTCGATTACAACTGGGGTATATGGCGCAGGAATAGCTGATTAACGTATCATCACTGTAAGTAATAGAAAATTAACATTTTTCCGATCTTAAACTGCGAGAAAACTAGACGAAAAAACAAAACGAAACAAAGCTTGTCAGCTTCAGTTTTGTATTCTCTTCTATTTGAACTAAAAAAATTCATGAAAAAAAATTCTGAACAACATAAAAATGTTGTTCAGAATTCAGAATTCATGTCAGATAGCAAGTTGAAACGATTTTTGTGTTGTAAAAAAGACACTTTTTTTTTTCAAACCTGAGGAAAATTTTTAATTTTTCAAATTTTCGGGTTTTTTTTAGTTTAAATAGAAGATAAATATATGAAAATTAAAAACATTTTTGTTTTTTTTTGTTTCAGACGAAAATTACGAGCGCTATCTTTCCCGCCGATCGGAGACCGCAATTGCAAGGTGTTGCACAAATGTGTATAAAAATCGGCTGCATTTGAATATTTTTTTCCTAATTTTTTTTTACTTGTTCAAATATGTAATAAAATGATCTGAAATCTTCGCTAGACTTTCTTTTTTTTTTTCTGTGCTGAAAAAATTCCTCAAAAAACGCTTCTTTTTGGCCTTCTAAAGCAGGCTACTGCCTTATGTAAGCGTGAAAAAATTACTAGTTATCTTACTTAATGTTTTAGCATGCCCTCGAAAGCAATATTAATATGCCCACTACTAACACTACTATAAATAGTATCCGGTAGGGTGGCGTAGTGGTAAGGCAGTGCCCTCGTACGCCCAAGTTCGCAGGATCAAACCTGGCCCCAAGATTTTGAAGATGCAGAAAATTGTCAGCTCCCATGATTTTGTGGGATGTTAAAGATCCCTTGAGTATCCGTTTGGCTTGCATACTCTCGGAAAAATTAAATTCCTAGTGCAGTTTCGCATCATTCAGTGCTCAGGTATAGGGTGAAACTGAGCCTCAAAATTCTCAAAGTGGTAATTGCATTCGCCAATAGGGCAGAATTCGCCACTTGAAAGACTGGATGCCGATTTCCGGGGAATGCACTAGGTCTGCAAAGGTTAGTGACCATACGCAGCCCCATTAGAAAGAAACTACTAATAGTAGTAGTAGTAGAATAATAATAATGTGAAATATTGCCCTAGAACTTTAAAGTATTATACGCATGGAATATGTATGATGTAGAAAAGGCATAACGTATGATTCGTACTACCGTTAATAATATCATATTGGTAGTATATTGCAATTAATTACAGCCAGCTATTTAAAGGGAAAAAATATTTTGAAAATTTTATTTTTGACCAAACAGAATAGATTTATCAATAAATTTTCCTCGCTACTGATTAAACCGCGTATAAATATTCAAGCATTCAAAATTTTGAGTTATCAGAAGCATCATCCGTCTTCCTTCCGTCAACATCTTTAAAGATATACGGATTTTACTTACAATGTTCTTCACAGAGTGTTCTGTCAACAAGAGAGAAAAGTATCTGGAGCCAAAAATAGCCTTTCGCAATTCCCTTATTTCATGCTGTCAGTTCTTCTAAGAGCGATTCATCATGTTATGGTTTAAAGTCTCGACGAAAAAGCACACATTTGCCAGAAAAGATAGCTCCTATTTTCGCTACGCCCATTTTTGATATGAGTAAAAATCGGAAGTCTCGAAAAAATGCTTTATGGTTTCTGAAAAACATAAATTGGTTTCGGAGGGGAAAAAATGTGTACCTTAATGAAGTGGCAGGTTGGAATAATTTATGGGTGAGAAGTTTCGTTTGAAAATCCACGCAAAGTTTAAAACGAACTATCTTCTTAAATACAAAAATAAATTATACTGACGATTAATGTTATTACACAACATTTATATAGCGCTAATTTTACCAAAACGTTCGGAAAATGATTTTTTTCTGTAAGAATCAGAATATTATTTGGATGTTATTTATTTGTATTCATTCATATAAATCAAAAAGAGAAATCGTCCAACAGCTATTTTTACGTTACATTTTTTTTTCTTACATACATCTTTTTGAAGTAAGTATACATCCTTTTAGTAATTGACCTACCCCTTCGCGAGGCACAAGGAGGAAAACATCTCAACAGTCCAGAGGGGAATTTAATTTTGTTTCTCTTTGTTTGCGTAGGACCGTTGTTTATTACGGATGCCGTATAAAATAATAGAGTGCGTGTTTTCGATAATTCGAATCGGTCTAAGAAGCGGTTCTTTTCAGAGGTTTCCTTCTTCGAAATTGGCTGTAAAAGGGCAAAAGTATTCTACAGGCCGGTATAATTCTGGGCGAACTTGTTAGAGTTAATTTTAAGAAAATACTTTTTAATGTATGAATAGAATTTTTTTCAAAATATCATGAAAAACTAACTACGTAACAATAGTAATAAATATATTATAATTTCAGACATCTAGTTGTTAAAACACACTATGCCTTCACCATAAAGTGATCGCAAACATTTTGACCATTTTGTCATTGTTATTAGTTAGATTTTGTTCGAGGAGTTTAGTAATTTTTTAAAATGTTACGTTATCTTAACATGCATTTTTAGTAAATCTGATGCGCTACTGTTTTAAAATTAATTTTACGACAGACCTTTCTTAGAATGACGAAATGATGGTAATATCATTGTATCCATTTAAAAAACGCATTCTTTCACAAAGAGCTAATCTTAAAAGTTCTTTTCAAAACGTAACGCAATAAACGAACAAAGATAGCCGTTCAAAACAGCACTTCGCAAAGACAACTTTTAATGTGCTCAACGTAAAATTAAATTTTCACAAGAAAGAGGAAACATGGCTACTTTTCCAACTTCCTGCCGACATAAAACTCCTCTTTTCGGAGTCAGTTGTCGTGGAGTTCCTTTGGAATCCATTATGTTAAATTCATGAAACAGTAGACACACGTGCCAAAACAACTCGAAGATGGACTGTTTTATGCTCTCCCTTTACTGGATAGTTGTGCCAGGGAACGTGTTTCGACTTGCAAGAAAGGAACTATGCGATGAAGTTTTCTTCACATTTGTTTTTAAATAAACGAAACTGCTTTTAGAGAATATAAAGTAAGAAGTGTAGGGAAGTATAATGGCTGAAAAAATGTATAATAAGAAATGAAGAGATGTGTAAGAAGTAAAACATCACTAATACGGTGAAATTTGGATGTTTTAATGTAATTTTTTTCTTTTTTTCAAAGAAGTTCAGAAACATTTAACTTCACTTTAGGGCTCGACCGATGGCATTTTTTGGCCGATGGGCCGATGCCGATTGTTCCGAGATCGGTCGATGGCCGATGGTAAAAATTCGCTTTAAAACATTAAAACGTGTAGAATGCTTGTCAAAAATATCATTTAAATCATTTATTTATTTTTATGTTGATACAAACATAAATGCATTATTCAAGCACCATGAAAGACCGTTTGGGAGAAGTTTACATAATAATTAAAACTAAAAGAATCACTCGCGATTCTAGTAAAGTATTTAAGCTATTTGGTGGTCAAAAAAATAGCTATAAGAGAGGATTTTTAATTATTTTTTCTCATCTTTGCAAAAAAATTCAACACTATTGGATCCGATCGGGTCTCCTTCCGTTTCCTTTAACATTTTCTCTTTATAACACCTGCAAATGCCAAGTGCAGGCACCTTTATTTTCTTATTTTTTTTCATGGGGAGGACTGCAGATGTTATAATACAGACTAACACATAATGTGGGTTTGCATCTTTAACAAAATTGTCACCCCCCCCCCCCCCCCGGATTTATTTACATAGTTTTTTCCACGATTTTAAAAGAAAAGCGGGAGCGATTCTATGTTTACTTTCCATTATAAGAGTTATTTTAACTAAAAATAGCTTCTTTTATAAAATAAAAATAAAGTATTAACCCTACGCTGTGCAATTTCTCATTCTTTGTAAAATATTTGTGTGTGTGTGTGTGTGTGCGTGTTTGTGCTAGTTATAAGTGGAAAAAATACTAAAAAAAATCCTATTTAATTCAGAAAAGTAAAATTCGAGAAAATTTGACAGGTTGTTTAAAAAAAACACTGCGCATTTAGGGTTAACAATAATATTATTTTTATATAATCATTTTAATAAATGAAACAAAATCAATGAGAAATAGGTATGCATTATAATCATAAAATAGCACTAAAATAGTAAAATTTATTAAAATAATTTATTTTATTATTATTTATAAATTTATAAAAAATTTTACTTTAATTACCAATAAAGTTTAATAATTTCACTAAAAGATTTTAAACGAGAAACCTAGCATCTGTAGGGGGCCTATGCGATAATGTTCGTTTCTTGTTTGGTTGAGCGTGAATTGATTTTAAACAAAATTCTTAAATAATAATTTAATTAACCACTTTACGTTAATTTGTTATATGTTTATAACAAGTATCTTCTAAAAGATACTAAATAAAGTGAAATAGAACAACCAGTGACACCTGTTCCTCTTTCTACTGCGAATAATGTTAGGAGCATAAAAATTACCCCCGAATGCGCGGTGTTGTTTTAAAACAACAAGTAAAAAAGGTGCCCTAAAATATATTTTTCCCACAATTTTTCGGACAACTTATACTATTTATTTTATTTTAAAACTATGTAAGCAATTAAGGACTATTTTTTAAAATAAAATTATTGTTTAATATTTGTAGAAAAAAAATTAAGAAGTTACAGCTTTTTACAAAATTAACATGTCTTACGATTTTATGAAAAAAATTGAACCTTGAGCTCAGTTTACAAGGTGTTGTTTAAAAACAACACGGCGCAGTGTAGGTAAAAAGTTTCGCTCACAGTAACGACCCCCTCCCACCCGCCCGGTCCAAGAAATACTGAATATTAATCTTTTAAAAAACATGTGAGCGATTATAAAAATTAGATGTATTTTGAAAAAAAAAATATATATATACGTATACATTTTCAATTTTTGAAAATAAAGAAATTGTAGCATTTTTATTGAGATATTATTCCACCCTATCGCGCGAACTCGTTTTTTAAGATTTATTTTTTTGAAAATTGAAAGTCGAACTTTAAGTCGATCAAGTTTACACGGGGAAATTTTAAAATGACTATCGCATTAAAAAAATTAAGATGGATTTTGGAAAAAAAATGCACTGATCAATCTTTGAAAATAAAAATGTTTTAGCATTTTTATTACAATGCTATTAAATCTTGTCGCGTGAACTCGTATTTCGAGAATTCTTGAAAATTGCAAGTTGAAATTGGACGCATTAAATTTCGATCAATTAACATTTATACTGGAAATCTGTTTCTTATTTTTGATCAATCTGCTCTATGTTGTAAACTAAAAATAAAATACGAGAATAACCGCACACTAAAAGCAGATGCAACGAGATTGCTGCACAATTGCAGAAAAACTAACATGTGGCATCGAAGCAAAAAAAAAAAACCTCTAAGAGAAAAAAGTTTACGCAGGTAAAAAATAAAATTATAATCGTATCTTGATTCAGTTGACTTTGCATTGTTTACAATTTCGGCGCAATAAGAAACATGACAAACTAAAAGCAGATGGTATAAGATTATTGCACCAGGACATCTAATCTAATGCACTAAGTCATTATTAAACGAAAAACGGACAAAAATGAGTCAACTAACCTAAGTGCGAAAAACAAATAGCAGTCATAAGTCATAATAGCCTCTATTACTTTTACTTTAACTTGTTCTATTTCGCGAGCATTCTGTTCAAAGAGAAATAATTTTAATAATGAAGCTTTTTGGGCAGCGATCGCTTAAACTGTTTTTCCGAATTTTTTATCAAATATTTTGTAGAATGACATTGTGCTTTTTTTTAACTGATGTGCTGCCTGTTATTGTATGGAAATCAAAATCTAGCTATCGAGAAGAAAGAAAGTTAAACGCAGAATGTTTTCTGAAAAGTTGTCCCTGTGAAAAACCATCGGCCTTGCATCGACTTTTAGATGTTTTTCACGGCCGATGGGACGATATTTTTGTGAAGTTAACATCGGCTGCCGATGCCGATGGCTGATGGCAACTTTGTTGAACAATCGGCACCGATGCATCGGCCAGGCCGATGCATTGGTGCCGATCACTTTAAAAAATTCACTTCACTTACTTCACTTTAAAAAATTCCATTGTCATTTTTATGAAAAATATTATTTACATTTTTAATGGCTTAAAATAAATGGTTAAGGCAATTAAGTATTAGTCTGAATGAATGGGAAAACAACGGTACTGAAAACTTACGTTAAGGATGCTAAGAGTATTTCAAAATTTTACAATAAATACTTACTTTATGGATTTCTATAAATATCGAAGTCTGCTTCCGTAAATAATCATGAAAATATGCATATATTCCACGGGTCGATCTAGCATTTATAACAGGGTCCTGTTTTATGAATTTTCAAAATATGTTTGGGAAAAATCAAATTTTTGTGCGAAAATTCAAATTATAAACTTAGAGTGGTAAAATTTTTGTTTAATATTAATTGCCGCTTATTTAATAAATAATGCTGTGAAAAAAAAATGATTTGGTAGCTCGGAATTTTGTGACGGTTCCGTGTTGATTAATTGTAATTTTATGAAGGGACCGTAAACGAACCTTAATTTTCTCTGGTGTTACCCCATGCATTTATAAGAACACCTTCACAAAGTAAAGGGGGTCGGGAGAAGAGGAATTTCAGGCTGCTTAAAAGTAAAAAAAGGAGTATAACCAAATAAAACTTTTAAACAGAAAATGAAAGGAAAATATAAAACAATTTAAAGCCATGAACAAGCCTAATTTCAAGATAAAGTATACATTATTGAAATTTAAAAAAATAAGTTGTTGGACTTGGTCCTTAAGTTTTGAATTGCTTAAACCAAGTTTGAACCGGCCTAAGATGCATTGTTCATCCGCTGCACACTTTCTCAGCAGCTTCTTTCGCTTTGGTACCTCTACTATACTTACATGCCGAAAGTGTCGAAAACGCTCTTTTTTATTGAGTTTTAAACTTGGCATTTTAGTGACGTCAAAGAAAAGAAAGTCATGCATGTCCAATAAAATTATTTCAAGATTACTGCTAAAATTTGAACTGTTTTAAATTTAACAATAAACTACAATAAAAGAAAAAAGAGACAAACGTAGATCAAGAGTTATAATTTGCACAATGCTACGTGAAATAAAATGTCAAAACAAAGAAAGAGATACAATTTGTTAAATTAATCTAAACTTCCCGTACTTTTATTTTGAAAAAGTTTTATGAAAATGGCATAATTAATAATCGCATTTTTTTCTTCCTTAATTTATTCCATTTAATATTGCACAGTAAAATGGAGTAATGGTCCAAAAATACCAACCTTATAAAAGAAACCCCAAGCAATTCGATTAATTTCTTTGCTTAAGAAATGGTAATTATTCTTATTCGTTTCTCGATTGCGATAATTATGTTTTGAATAAATTTCGCTATCTACTCTTAGGAAATTAAAGCAAAAATTAACAATAAAAAATTCAACTGAATAATTATTGAGTTAAAAGTAATACACGTATTTCAATTTCGTTTAATTACTTGAATGGAGATAAGAATGCTTGAATAATTTTTAAACTTTTTTCCATGAATATTGATGTAACTATTTTTGCATTTGAAAAATTGGTTTAGTTTTTTTTTTCTTCATTTAGTTAAAAAAAAAAAAAAAACATCGTAACATATTATGCATTTAATCAAGACAAAAAAGAAAAAGCATCAAATCATGGTAGAATAAACTCAGAAAGTGATGATAATAATTTCATGACACGTTATTTACGCTTCTTGTGCAAACAAATCTTTTGAGAAACTAGTAGATATTAGATAAAAAAGTTGTTTAAAATTTCTCACCAATTATTGATATTATATTGTCTCTGCCACAAAAGTATCAATAGTTAAAAACATTTTGATTTAATGTCAATTTAATCGAATGTTCAGTTATATCGTTGCTTATGCTTTACATAACTGTCTATACACATTAACCCTATATATGTATGTAAGATTTTTTTAAAATAGAATATTTCTTTCTAAGTTCCTTTAATTTGTTTTTGATTAATTTAAGATACTTTTAGACAAACGTTTTTGATTAAATGAAAATGAATTTTAAACATTTAATTCTTGCATATTTAAAAAGTCCCTAACCTCTTCATTCTAAGTGTACCCAATTTGGTAAATTTTAAAATACTGTTTATTAACTACTGTTTGTGTAATTTGAAAGCTAAAACACCCAATTATTTTTGAAATTAATCAACAGATAGTTTACGTCGTTTTAAATATGGAAAACATAGAAATTGGGCATTAATTATTACTTAAACTAATTATTAATGAAAAGTTTAAAAAAATTTTTTTTAGTTAATTTGTTTTGTAATCATTTTTTAAATCAGAGACCCAAAAAATTGCGTCAAAATTGTTTGTGCTTAGTTCTGGGGTCTGAAGTGAAAAAAGGTAGAAAAACCTTCGTTACTATAGAATAGACCAGTGTTTCCCAACCTTTTTTCCCTTACGAACCCCTTCTACGACACGAAAGAAAATGGGGAACCCCCTTTTGTAAGGGGTGACAGGACTATAAAATTTACTAGCACGTTTATTGTACAATACTTCATAACAAGAAATGAAATCATGATTATTGTAAAACATCTAAGTTTAAATAAAACTAAAATACAACTTCAAATATATTTTTTTATTATTTTTTCATTATGTGTTCTTTTTGAATAATTATTAGGGCAATAACCCTATTATTCCTAAAAAAAATTAAAGACTCTTTTCCCAATTGGTTCACTTTCCGGTTAAAATGTACAAAATTCAGTAAAGTTTTGGAATTTTAACGAAAAATTAAAATTTACATATTTTAAAATTTTTAATTGCGATAATGCAAAAAATTTGTAATAAAGTGTGAAAAATGTGAGCTCAAATGTAAAGTTAATGGATAATTATTCTGGTTCTGTTTTAAGGTCTTTATAATGATAAATTTGCCTAAAATAATGCAAAATTTAACATTTTACGTAGTAAATTTTCATATTTCCAGCTCTTGCGAGTAAAAAGTGGGAAATGGTAGGAGAAACAAGCGTTCTAAATTTTAAAATAAATCAATAAATATGTTTCGGTACCAATTTGTGATCCAAATTTTAAACATCAAATACCTTCAAAAAGCAATTTTAAAAAAATCAGTTTTCTACTTTTGAATTACGCATGTAAATTTATCATTTTGTGTTTTCCTTTACGTTAGCGATAAAAAAAATCCGCCATTGCACTATTTTTTTCGCGCACCCCCGGTTGGGAAACGCTGGAATAGACCAATGCAAACTGGGATAAACGTAATTCCTGTAAGTTACTTTTATTTTCTTTAAATTAATTATGTAATCATAATGGTTACTGAGAAGATAAATGCGATCAACACTTTCATCACAGTAAACAATTTCTGTAAAAATACAAAAAGGAAACTGAGTGTTTCTTTAAATTTACGAAGAACTTGTTATAAATCAAACAATCAAGTTTCTTGACAACTGTTTACCAATAAATTTCTTGCTTTATCGCACTCTATAAAACTGCAGAGAAAAAATTGTCAAGTAACGTAAAACTGAGCACTTGAGATCTGCGACTACCAGTTGAAAAGTTTTAAACAAATGCATAAATAAGCGCTTGAGATGTGTGACTACCAGTTTAAAAAATATTCTAAATGCATTATATGTTGTAGGCGTGTAGCCTTTGGCGCCCAGGCTTATAAATCCGGAGGCTTCGTTGACCGAGCGTCCTGGTCCTGGGGCTCAACTGAACCCACTTTCGACCTTGTGTACCAGAAATAGGAAATCAGCGTACTCACAGATGGCGTTGCTACTGTGGCATATCATCTGTTGCAATCAATTTACTGACGGTTGTCTGTAGTGTCCTTTTTTAATGACTTCTTAGTTTCTTGTTCTTCAGTCTCTGTAATTTTATTCAGACTCTGCATAAATGATTTCCGCGAGATTCTCATGTATATTTTCGGACATTTTTTTACAGTGCATCATGATACTAAATGAGAAAATGTATAAGGGTAAGGCACACCCGGTAGAGTTGGCGCAGAATTGGAAAACTTAATAAAAATAGAATAAAAACGTTAATTTTTGCCAAACTTTTGATGAATATTATAGACTGTATTCCTTCTGTATGCATTTCCATCTCTATTTCCTTGTTATGATGTAATTTAAAACTACAGCAGGAATAAAACTAAGACACCAATTTTTCGATTCTCTTCATATAGGCTGGGTGAGATTGTGCACATTAATTTCGATAAAAAGTAAATTATATTAAAAATAACTGAAAGTCATCATCATCATAACTGACTCGACAGCCCGTTGTGGGCCTTGGCCGTCCTCAAAAGATCCAACCAGACTGTTTTTTACTTGCCCGTGGATCTCCAGTTTGTAACCTTAATAACACTAAAATCGGTATCTAAACTGTCGACACTTCTCATTTTCGGTCTACCTCTGCTGCTTCGGTCGCTGTCCGAAAGGGAATGCGTTGAAAACCTTCAGTGCACTTCTGTCACTTTCCATTCTCATGAGATCGCCAGCCATTCTCATTCTGTTCAATTTAATAAATTTCACAATGTCAACATTTCTAAGTTTGTAAAGTTCAATGTTGTATCTTCTTCGCCAATTTCCACTGTCATTGATACCACCAAAAATAGTTCGTAGCAGTTTTCTCTCAAAGCTTACCAACATGTTCTCTTCTTTTGCTGTTAGTGACAATGTTTCAAATGCATAGGTTGATACTGGTCGAATGAGAGTTTTATGTATAAAACTCTCTTATATAATATCTTTATTATATAAGAGAGTTTTATACGTAATTATTATATAATATCTCTCTCCTATCTTTATAAAACAATTTTACTGTAGTAAAATTTTAGTTCTTTATATCAGCCTTGATTTTAATTGGCTTCTAAGCCCAAATAGGCCGAAATATTTTTCTTTCGGATCACATGCTGATTTTGTTATGGTAATAACTGAAAGTAAATTGTCAAAATATCTAAAAAAAAAGCGTTTGCTTAACGCTTTTTTAGCGTTAATTAACGCTCCCTTAGTATATTGTAGTACTGACATTACACTGAAAATTAAACGAGCAATAATGAAAATTTAAGCCCTTACATGTGAAAAGCAAACAATAAAAACGACGTTGTATCATACATTTTCAGAGAAAAAAATTATAAATTCACGTAGACACAGTGCTATTGTTGCTGTACAACTAACTGAAATCGCGGTGCACTCACACACACCCTCCAATCCCTTCAAAAATGCAAGTGCGCCATCTCTCCTACCGCGCAATCTCACCAGGTTTTACCTTAGATAATAATAATAAAAAAAGTGTACAAGAGATAACTGAGACCTCTCGTTTCTCTAAAATTATACTGAATATGTTACGAATAAGAACAGAATGAACAAAACACTGAGAACTGAACTTGGGAAACAGAAGTAGAGAAATCAAATGTTATCAACCGCCCAAACAGTATGAAAACATAATTAAAAATGTGCAATAAATGAAAACGCCCTTTGTTTATTCTGCACTTTGTGTTTTTCTTTATGCATTCAAACATATTAAATAGTTTAAAACTCCGTATTATAAGCAATTTTTTTATTTATGTGTTTATTTTTGTCGATTGTTACATTTGCTACTTTAGTAAAATGCAGATGTTTTAAATTTGCCTAACTCATGAAGAGAAACAATTGTGAAGGCAAGGAATAGTGTTTTAAATATTACTGATACCCTGGATCAAATTCTACTTTGGGGTTGCTACTTCCAGAAAGGAGAATGTTAAGAAGTTGTAGTGGCATGTTATCGAACATCTTGGCTCGTGGATTCTGTATTTTAAAACAAAATGGTTTCAAAATTAAGTTATTTCAATTTAAGCTGTAACAAGAGACCTAATGAATGAATAGACGCACACGAATCTTCTTTTGTTTTGTCCATGGGTTTAACTTTGTTTATCCTTATATTTGCTACCCCTTATAAAATACAGATTTAAAAAAAAATGTCTTACGAATGAAAATAAATCATTCTAAAGATAAGGAATCATAAAATTTGAATTTTTTTTTTTCAAATGTCATATGGCCCAAATTCGGGCTTGAGATAGCTGCTTTCAGAAACGAGAAGATTAAGAAGTTGTTGAAACACGTTGTTTAATCCTTAACGACTTTCTTGAGCCATGGGATCTGCATTTCAAATCAACATGTTTTCAAAATTAAGATGTTTCCATTTAAGTTAGAACGACAATCATTAAGAAGGTACTTAATGAATGAATGGACATAAGTACGGGAATTTTTATAGTACTGACATAAAACTGGACTACAATATTTTTCTAGAACTTTGCATTAAAAAACAAAAATGTATCCAAGTACATACATACATTTTAAACTTTGCATTTCCTCTCCATCCTTTTAATTTATTTCCCCCCACTCAAGCCCCAAAGTAAATGCATTTTTCCTACCATTTCCACAAATTGATAATCTTTTTACACAGTTCTTGTTTTCAGCACTCATTTTCTGCAACATTTCATGAAAAAAAAAAAAAAAAAACGGTTTATTTCATTAACATCTACCCACGCTAAGGGGAAAGCGAAATATTACCACTCTGCTCTAGGCACGATGTTTCCAACTTGCCGCCTCCACAATTTCGACATCTTCCGTATGGTATCGATCTTTATATTTCGTTTGCCTAATGCTCTCACTTTTGGGTAAAGCAATTTTAATAACAGAAACCGTGTATTGCACAAAGTAATATATGTTTATTAGAAAATTAATATTATGTAGGATATGAGTACAACGATGAAATAAAGTAAATGAAGCACAAATTGTAAAAAAATAAAGCAAATAGCTATTCATTAGTGCAGGACAAAGAATTGTGCTCAACACACAACACAAAAGTTGTGAGTCCCGTACACTCACATTTTCCTGTTTAGTTTAAGTCGGATAATGTATTTTTATGTTATTTTGAAATTAATAGTAATTACGATTATAAGCAATATCATATAAGTAGCAATGCGATGTCAAAATGTGAACATAAATCAGAAAATACAAAATTCGAAATTACGTAGTAAGAAATTATATTTGCGTATGATTTCAGTAATGAAAAAGTTTTTTTTTAATGATTTTATGTAATTTAAATGGTTTCAATTACCTTCGTTTTCTAATATCGAATGCTAGAATAAACTTGTTAAAATAGTTATCTGGAAAATACATAAAAAATATTTAGGTAAAAACAGATTACAGTGAAATCTAACCATGTAAGATTTTTCCCTTTTTGACTGCATCCCTCATTTTACGCATTTAAGATCGCCTTCCATTAAAAACTAATCTTAAGATAATTTCTTTATTATTACCATTATTATATATTTTTTAAATTTTTCAGGGTTAAATGATTCGCAGTAAAAATATTGTCCAACTAACATATTCTTCTATTTCTAATGTTCTATGCCAATATTTAGTTTAAATAATTATCTGGAAAAGACATCGATAGTTATCCGCGAAACTCACTTTAATCAATAAGAGATTTTAAAAAAAAGTGAAATAAGGTTTTCAGTGCAAAACCATATCATTGGCTGTTTTTCCCACCCTTTGCAAGCAAGACACATAACTGCTTTGATAAAGCTTTTTTTGCTATTTATATCTGATCGCCACCAGCTTCGCATTTTTTCACCCACAATTATCATTCTCTTCTCATTAAACTGCTCTATCCTTTTATGGTTATGTTATATCATTAGTCTTTCCACTTCTCAACTATTACACTCTTGTAAACTACTACATCACTAGACCATTAAAACAATTTTTGTCTACACCTTTTGAACTCACTTATTCAATGATAGATTAATTTCCTGCTTATAATCGATCGTTGCAAGAAGAGAAAAAAATAATTGAACCTGTTTTTGAAGTATAGGGCATTTTACTGAATAGAGTCGTATAAAATTTATAACAGCTAAATTTAAAAATAATAAGAAGGATAACAATTAATGAATAAATAAATAAAAAGTAAAATAAAATAGTAACTATGCGTGATATTGCCTAATTTAAGTCAAATAAACTTAAATACGATATCGTTAAGTCAGGGATCTGTAACATTTATCGACTCTAATCTGGGATTTTAAAATTTATCACTCATTTGAGGAAGTCGTTATATTGAGACAACTCGTCATTTGAGGAATCAAGAGAGGGCAATCCCCTTCGGCTTGACTTTTATAAAGACAATGTTTATTTTATTTTATTCCATGCTTGTATGTATTTTGTGTGTTTTCTCTATAATATCTATTGAATATATACTCTTTGCCCCTCCCCTCGAAAAAATTTTCACATGACGGGCCTGAAATCGAGTTTCGTTGTATCAAAGTTATACTTACTATAAAATATTATCTAACAAGCTAACTTATATTTGTAGCACTGAAAAATGTGGCTGAAAGAGTACTACTTTACTTGTGTTTTAGATCAACGGTTCCCAAACTGTGGTACGCGTACCACTAGAGGTACGCGAAGCCTCTCCAGGTGGTACGCGTACACGCAAAAAAATTAATGTATAATCTATTAGTGTTCTATTCTATATAATAAAGTTATTTTCGCAGTTGTACGCAAAATGGTTTGTTAGAAAAATGGTGGTACGCAAAAAAGAAAGATTGGGAACCGCTGTTTTAGATAATTATTTCAAAAATGTTGAGCCATAAGCCTAAATATTCTTGCTCTTTCCTGTGTTAGTGAGTTTTTCTCTTTTTATAGAAGAGAGAAAAAAAGATGCACCAACTAACATGTCTTCTTTTGTCAACATAAACTTTCTACCTTTCAAAGTGAATAATACCTTACTTTGAAAGAGTTGATAGAATTTCGTTTTTGCAGGAAAGCTGAGTGATAATTGTCAGGATATTCATATAAACACGAGTTCTCTGCTCTAAAGAATCAGGGTTAACATCAGAAGCCAGAGAATTTACGAACTTAATTAACAAGGCTCTCTCCCCTCCAACACGAGCGCTCCTGCTTTTCAGCGAATAGACACGTCGTTAGACGCCGGGATACGAAAACATACATGACAGGGGTGTTGCCATAGCAACGGTATTGTTGCTAGTCACGTGTTGGTGGCAGCGATTACGTAACGCGTTGCTGTGTCCCCTATTGAAATCGAGTAATCTCTATTAGGAAACGAACATGGCTGCTTTTTTCCCTCTTTTTTTTTTCTTTTGAAAGTTTGGCACATGGAGAAGAAGGGTGTGAAA
Source organism: Octonoba sinensis (assembly GCA_038502835.1). Classification (NCBI taxonomy): domain Eukaryota; kingdom Metazoa; phylum Arthropoda; class Arachnida; order Araneae; family Uloboridae; genus Octonoba; species Octonoba sinensis. The sequence continues at coordinate 102,233,910 of CM076602.1, read as the reverse complement.
GTGGAACTTCCATTTAGTCTTTTTACTTTTATTCTTTTTATGAAAGCTACTAACCTAAATTCGCACGGAACATTTGTCATAATTCAGAAACAACGTAGAAAATGTTTAAATAAAGAAAAAAAACATTGTTTCTGAAATTGTTTTAAAGGTAGTTATGGGTATGTTACATCACAATTTATTACATGCATAATATTTAAATAATTAATAATGCTGTGATTAAATAAATGTAATTACATTTTTTTATATAAGGTTAGTGTGCACTAATGATTGACATCTTTAGAGTGTTTTATCGCATTTTTAATAGTTTAATCATCAAAAATTACTTTTACATAGTTTTTAAATTAATATCTGCTTTAATAGACATCGTTGGTCATATATATGTAAAAGTTTACCCATTCGGTTTTGAATTTTTTAAAAATAAATGTTTGTTTTATACCCACTCAATGCTTCTGTAATTGAGACTCCAATTCTCCAGTGTACCTCTAATTGATACTCCAGTTGGAATCATTCATAAATTATGTCACGATTCGAGGGGGGAGGGGGTTCCTAAAATTGTGACAAGGAAAGGGGACGGGGTAACAAGAAGGGTGACATCATGCATGTGCAATATAGCATGACATGTGACAAACGCTGGGGGGGGGGGGTACGCTGGTCCGTAGAAGTGTGACATTTTGTAACAAAGAGGGGAGGGGGGTCAAATTTATGGGAAATTAGCGTGAAATCATTTATGAACGGTCCCTATGATCCAGTGTGTGACACACTATAAAAATACCAATATGTAAAGAATTTGCTTAACGTGAACTTAATGCTACACTGTTAGAAATTTCATCATGAAATTACGGTTAAATAGTTGCGTCTCTGTGTTAACATTTTTCAATAGTTAGGCTCTACAAATTCATTTATATTGTTTATGTGTTGAGCCTAACCAACCAACAGTAACTATATTTTAAGTAACGGAACTGTTTCGTTATTGTATTTTAATGCTATGTATACCAATAATAAAACTAATCATGATTATTGTTGTGATTACATTGTTAGAAATTTCATCATGAAATTAGGGTTAAATAAGCGGCAGCGGTCTGTCCATCTAATTCACCGTTAAATTTAAGGTTTGGAACATTTTTCTATCTTTACGGCACTTAAACCATTTTCAATCAGCTTGGTTAAAAAGCCTTAAATACAAAAGTTTACGGTTTTGGGTTTAAAAACTAAATTTTTACCATTTCGAGGCGTAGAAACCGTAAACGAAGCGTGCGGGAATCAAACCCCGGGTGTATAGTATACCAACCTTGCGCTCTAGTCATTCGGCCATCTACACCACTTAAAGCGGCCGTTTATTTATCAATAAATCTTCTTTTCCAACAGGCAAACTGCCTTAAAATTGAGATTTCAGCTTTTGATTGGATCCAAAGTCAGTTTTTTTCTAAATTTATTGTATATTGACGAAAATAAAAATACAAACAAGCTTCAGCAGCTCAAATGATAAGTGCGCTCATTCGCAAACAGTTCGGGAATCCGATGTCTCCAATTTTTGATTTACGTGTGTATGTGTTTCTATTTAGTAACCACTGTGTAAGCCACTTTTTTTCCCTTCTGTTTTTATATATACATGCGGAGAAACAGAGAATAAATGATTTTTTTTCACAATCAGCGGTTTAAGTACCATCTTTTTAATGGTTATTCAACTAAATTTATTTTAAATATTTTTTTTATCATACCTTCTCTAAAGATTCCTAAAAATGTAAAACTGAATCGGACTTTTTTAACTTTACGTGGCAGTAGATAGCATAGCTGTTCCAGTAATCGACACCGTTCTCTTAAACGGGGATTAATTGTTGGAAAATCTGAATAAAAAATGCAGAACTGATATGAGAAATTTACATGCTAAATTCCTCAAATTTTAAACATTTCAATTTAAACAACAAAGAATAGCAATCAAACTACTAGTGATTCCTATGCAAACCACTGGTGCATAGTCTAATAAATTATCCAGTAATTGACATAGCTTATTAATTCATAAAAATATGAACAAACACCCAAAATTACATTTTAGTAGTTGAATGTGTAGATATAATTGATCTAAAACTAACTATTTAGAAATATTGCTGAAATTAAAAGGTAACAAGATTAAATCACTGATTAACCTTAAGTTTCCACGCAAGCGAGCACAAAATGTGGCTGTGTTTTTCAATAAACACGTTTCACTTAAATTTTATATATATTTTTTTTTTGGATAGAAATACGTATGGTGAGCAATGAAGTACTCAATCATAAATCAGTAATTTCATGAAGTAAACGTCGATTGGCATCATTCGTATACTAATTTATTATTTTCTTTATTAATGAATTTTTTTGGCGAAAGGAGTCAATTACTGAAGCATGTCAATCACTAGTGCACTCCCTTTTTACCGTGACATTTTGGAATAAAATGCATGTAAAAAAAACCTTTAATTTTCATTTTCATAATATTTTCCAATTCTTACGTTTTTTCATTAATAAATAAATACTTTGTATTTAAAAACAGTCATTGTAAAAAGTAATGACATTATAGTGCAAAGCATAAGCGCAAATCTTAAAAATCGTACTTAATTAAAAATCGTAAATATTTGCTTTTGCTAGTTTTTTTCCTGCAGTACAGATAAATCGCTAGCAACTTAACATTAACGTAACATTTAAATATAACAATAACTAAGTGAGATTTTTACTGAAAGCTGTTCTTAAAAGTTTACTATGACGTATTTGCTGTAAACAACGGTCGAACGAAGTCGAACACAATTTAAATGAAACAGACCTGAAATAGTATTTACGTGACAACTGTCTCTCAATCTCTGAATGTCTACAAAATTCGGTAAAAATCAGAAAAGTTGGCTTTTTTTTTTTTTTTTTTGCATTAAATTATATTCGTGTCGTGCGGCTGTCATATACAATGTACCCTCTATAAGACGAGTCGCTCACCACGCAAAACTACGTACTGGCTTCTAGTATATCAAGCTTGATATAAAATACACATTCTCTAAGTTACACAGCTTGTTATATAATTTTAGATTGGAATGGAATATTTTACATTTCGGTACATTTTTAATGTTGCTTTGAAACTTTATGCTAACGTAGTTGGCTAATTATTCAATACTCATAGCGTTTATAAATATTTTTTCTACTTCTTCTTATACTTGCTAATTTGATTTGATTTAAATGAATACATTTTGTCTCTGACCTTCGGCTCAACATTGTAAAATTTTTAAACCTGATAATTACATTAAATACAAATGTTATCATATATTTTACTTCATCTTCTCACACATGATTCCGAATTCTTCTACATGTAAAACAGCAACCTTGTTTTGAACACAGCTATAACATAGATGAAGCACAAAAGAATCTTTTGAAAGCAATATTTCTGGTGCAATAAAAACTACACAGTAATCGACAATGGTAAGAAAAAAAACTACAGCGGAAATTACGTGCCAGGAGTTAATATCTAAAAGCTATCGAGCAAAGAAAGCATTCAAATATTATTTAAATCAAGAGCTATACAACTGAAAGAAAAAGCACGAGTGAATTTTCCCTCCACTTTAAATATAAATGCGGTTTTCAGAAATGAATCATAAAGTTATTCTTTTGCTCTTTTTCCCCCGCAGTTGACGGATTCATTTAAGTAAGAAAATAAATGTGACACTCAAAAGAAAAACGAAAAAAAAAAGACATGCTTTAGTAATAAAGATGTTAAAATTACTCTTAACATATTATTTTTTCAATTCAAATTTCAAAGATAATAAAGTTTTACGGCGTCATTCCGAGAACATTGCATATTTTATTGTTTCTGACAATCGCTATAAATATTTTATTTCGTCTTTTTTTCTTTCAAATTTTGGCATTTCAATAACTGATGTCAAGTGTTCCCTCCCCGCCAAAAGAAAAACTCTACCACAACAATAATATTTCAGAATAATGGCATAAAGTGCACTAAATGAGTGTTCGGTTATATCAAAGTCATGAAATGCGTTCAGCTTCGTAAGTTTATGTCTACGAATATCACCATTGTTTTTATTTAAAGTTTCCTTATATTGTAAAAAAAAAACATTTCTATAATTATCATTGATTAATCAGTTTAAAAATCATTAACAATTTTGAAGCCTGGTAAACAAACCTTATAAAAGTTCAGGATTTTAATCATATTGGACCTCGGCTCATTTGTGAATAGTACATGTATGCCAAGTGAACACCATGAGCAAAATGAATACACATATTTGTAGTGTAGTTGCGATCAATTAGCAAAAACTGATTTTGAAACATGTGGAGGGAAAAAAAACTAAAAAAATAAAATAAAATAAAAACTCACATTTTTAGAATTTTTTAGAATTTTAATATTTGAATTTTTGAAAACTGGCTAATATTGGCCAATTCGTTAAAACAAAATATTCATTGACAAAAAGATATACGTGAAACCCTTTTAAAAAATTACGTATCTTGCTTTATTTTAAAAAATATTATCCGGCTACTGTAACCCCTTAAAATAAAAATGAAACTAACGTTTTCGAAGAACTCTAAAAAGTGCATGATAATTTCATTTGAAAAAAAAAATCTTACTTTCATCTAGAATGCATGTGTTAGTCAATCCTGTTACATCCACCTTTTTAAAGTTTTCTTTTAAAATTTATTTGTAATGAGCTGCGTATATATATTTGCCCTTAACCATTGCAGACCTAGTGCGTTCCCAGAGATTGGTACCAACTCTTTCAGCGGCACCACATTGGGTGCGGTACCATTGCCGCATGGGTATTTTGACGTCCAGTTTCTTTACCTGAGAGGATCGTCACCCGACCTCTGTTGATGCAAAAATTGCACTAGGAATTAAATTTTTCAGAGAGTATAGAAGAAAAATGCCTACTAAGTGATCTTTTACAACATGGGCGCATACGATTTTCAGCATCTTGAAAACCTACTGACACTGCTAAGCTTGTTAGTCTCCAAGTACATGAAAGAACAAGAAGTTCCGTCTAGAACTATACGAGCCTACTTTCCCGTATACACCAAATTCAAATTTATAATCTAGCTATCTCTTTCTCTCTCTTTCTTATTTATCTTTAGTTCTAATTATTGAAAATATACCTTTTTCAACGGATAATACATATTCATTCACTCACTCATTCATTCTTTCATTTATTCAGCCATGCATTTATTCATTCATTCGTTACCTCATTCAAGTGTTTATTCATTCATTTACGCATTCATGTATTTATTCACTCATTTATTTATATTTTCATTTATTCAATAATTTATTCATTCATTCTTTTCCTCATTCATTTATTCATTGATTTATTCTTTCACTCTTTCATTTATTCATTCATTCATTATTTCACTCATTGAGTCACTGAGAAATATCCTTGAAAATCCCGATCAAAAATTTCATAGCAAAATAGGCTCGTAAGTTCTGGATAAACTTTCTATTTCTACATGTTCTACGTTATAAGAGCTTTCCGATAAAGTTTGTTCCAAGCAAATCGGTCCGTTAGATCAGGATTTATATAGGGTTGAAATTTCCCCGTAAGCTCTGTGTTAATTTTTTGAACTGTTCAAAGATGAACAAAAACTGTTCAAATCAATATTTCACGCCGAGAACTCCTTTCAATAAGCTTGCAATAGGAACTTGGCTCTTGTGCCCAGAGTTTACAGAATTTGCTTCAATTTTGTCCATAGGCGCTAATGTTAAAATTTTTTGAACTGTTCAAAATTGAACAAAAAATTGTTCAAATCAATATAAAAGTAAAATATAGAAATGAGATGTCCTCGCCGAGATCTTTCGAATGCAAAAAGAATTTTTCCAATCGGACAATTCGTTCAAAAGTTATTAGGGGGGGACAGACCGACAGACCGACAGACAGACAGACAGACAGACCGACAGACAGACAGACCGACAGACCGACAGACAGACAGACCGACAGACCGACAGACACACTTTTTCCCCATCTCAATACCCTACTTTCAAATTTTTTATTTTTCAATCTTTATTTAATTACTTCACTTATTTTTGACTTTTCTTGATTTTTAACGATATTTTCACGATACATTAAGCCTTCTTTCATGCTTTATTATTATTTTTTTTTTTACTTTTACGGGAAAGAAGGCTAAAAATGGCTTGATACAACAGGAAAATGCAATGACATGATTTTAGTTATTACAAAATACTGTGACAAACAACATGATCAAAGTAACTAATAGAAAAGCCACACTTTTGCCTTATTTAGCTTTGGGGGAAATGCAATGAAGTCGCACCTGAGAAACATGGTAGCGCGTGCCAAGGCATCAAAAGGTTTTGTGCTTCAGACAACGATTCGTGGAAAGTTGGTTTTCTTGTTTTTGCTCCAGAATCATCGCTGGCTCCCTTAAGATAACGTTCGTTTATTTTAAAAAGCGATATTTTTGTGTTAAAATTATCACAGTCGTAATTCAGATATTATTAATTAGAACAGAATTCACTTGTGTTGTTTTCGTATCTCACACATTGGAATCGATTTCCCTCAAAAAGAAATCTAAAAGTCAAGCTTAAAATGTTGCATCGCCCATCGTAGAACCTTATACTTTCAATTTTTATATGGTTACTTTTTGAATTTAAAGCATACGGGAGAGTGGAACAGTGGTATTTCAGACACAATTTAAGTAATGCATTCTTTTGCTTTTCTATTACTCGTGCGTAAAATTACATTATAAAAATTGGAAAATCTGTCGTAAGAAAATATTTGTTACAAGGGCGTTTACTTCTTCAGAGGTTTAAAGAATATTAGCTAATTAGTTCCTGTAAAAAGTTCCCTGCAACAGAAAATTCTAGACATCACAGGTTCACTATAGCAAAATTCGCTATAATGACACAAAATCTCAAACCAGGTAACTGTGTCATTAAATAATTCTAAAATGTTCATAAAAATTTTGGTATTGAGCTGTTAGTTCCACCGCGTATGTTAGAGGATGGAATTTTAAATTGTGGAAAACGTCATTAATGTTAACTTGTTTTGCTATTCATGAACATTTTCTAATTAACTTTTATAATAGTTTATTAATATGAAGCCATCATAACAATAAAATAAAACTACTTTGAATTTAATTCTATACCTTACCAAAACTTTAAGTTGATTTTAAAAATTAATAACGATATTTCACTCTAATTCAAATCCATGTGATGAAGTACCTGCTGCACATTTCATTGTTATTCTAACAGAAAATAAGGCAAAAGTAATAAGTTACCAAAAAATTTTATCATACAATATTTATTCCAAAAGGGGAAATAAAATTCCAGAAAACTCTATTTCTACTTCTAATTTCAAAAGCGGCTACGATAATATACTTCCAACACTTTTTTCAAAAATACTTGACGCCTCGCAACTGTGAAGTACAAGAGTCCGGAAAAACATTCCAATTGTATTTTTATTTTTTCTGCCTTAATTAAAAGCAATAGAGAAACGCCATCTTTACTATTAAGGCTGCTGTTTTCGTTCCCCCAGGTTACGAAGAAAGGAGTCTAGTGATAGATTTCATTTATTCGTTATTTTTATTTCCATTTTTCTTTGGCAGAAGGATATTACTTTTCGTGATGCAATGAATTGAAAGAAACCTTTCACGGCTACATATTTCATTTAACAGAAGTTACTGCAATTACTTTTAGAAATATTTGTGAATGATAAATACATTCACGTGAAAAATAATCCAAGTTGAATGACATTAAAAGGTTAAAAGTAAACATTTCAATCAATTTAATTAAAGGAAAGAAAGAAAGCTCTTTTAGCAAATTTTCAAATGTTCAAACATTCATAGCAAAAAACTTCCCTCATATGTTCTCTAAAGTGAAAGTCCTATTCACGTTAGTACTATTAGCACTTCATACCAATAAAACGAAGTATCCAATATAACAAAGTAAATATTCAGTCCTGTTTTAAACGCCATTTTAAGCGATGATGATGGGCGATGAAACATGATGATGGACTGAAATTCATATTTAGCTCAGCTTTAAACGCCTGTTTTAAATTCATATTCTATTACAACGAACATTATGTTAGCACGAAATATTTCCCCTATCTCTTGGAGTTCGGTGTAACGAGATTTTTCTGTAATAATAATCAAAATGTCGTAAACTCTAGAAGATTCAAGAAAATACTCATTATGCCGAAGTTTGCGCTAAATCTAAAATCTTTCTTTATTACATGTAAAATAAATGTTATATTCTTACATGGAGATTCCCGCATGGCAAAATTTATTTTAGAAACTAAATGTAACGCTTTTACACTAAAACGTAAAATTTGTCTTTGATTTAAATTTACAGGGTATTATATTTTTTTTTACGAGGCAAGAAATCCTCTTTTAAAGTTACTTTCAAGAAAAATCCATCTAGACGGATCAGTTCCTATATATATCAATAAATAAATTAAAAAAGTCATACAAAAACAAAACTAATAAATATAGTAAATTCATTTCTTTGTAGGGTTTTTTAACAATAAATCTGACATACACAATCAATCTGCCTGCGTATAATTAGCCCTGTTCCCAATGGCCTTTTTGGGTGTCTGAATTAGTAGAAGAAAAGTTTGTATTGTTCTAAATACCTCCGCAAACATGTTCTTATTTTTTCCTTTTATTTACTTACTTATTTATTTACCTATTTATTCATTTCATAAACTATTCGTTCAGTTTTAAAGATGTATCACTATTAAGCATTGCAAAAATAAAAACTATATACTCGTATTTAATGATCAAATAAAATATTAGCCTTAATTCTTTTTCAGACAGCCCTAATTGCCAACCTAATCCATTTTCGATTTGCTGATTTTTAACGTTAACTTTGAATAGTTAAAATATAGGTGTTTCTTACAGGGAAACTTCAAAGCATTGTAGCTGATAACAGTTAAAACTCTGTTATCAATTTTTTACACCAAACTTTAAAAAGCAGTACCGTCAACCGGGGTAATCTTTGCCACCTTCTGGGTCAAATTGCTCACTTTTCAGATGTTAATTTCTGAAGATTGACAACTTCACCGCAATAGGTTATTAGTTGTATAGAATGAAACGTTTATTCCTTACGTTTGTTATCACGTTAGTTTTGTCAGAAATGATAGAAACAAGCATTTGAAAAGTGGGCAAATTCTCCTTGGATGTGACAAAGTCAAGCCAGTTGACGGTATTGAGAAATTGCTTGCTTCTGCTCCATAACGAATAAAATTATTTTAAAAACTGAAAGGAGAAACTTAAGAAAATTATGAAGTAGACAACACAGGTAGACAAAACGGCCGATTTAAGTAAAAAAATATTTTTTCGAATAAACGAGTAAAAATAATATCGCACACAATTTCAATTACCCATGCAATATGAGTCTTCTGATGCATTTTGTCTTTAACTCTTTTTTTTTTTATTTTTTTACTAACAATTATTTTTATTCTCCGAATAGAAATGTGAGAAAGTAAAATACTTTTCTTTTGTAATATTTTTTTATTTTTATTAACAATTAGTTTTATTCTCCGTTTAGAAATGTGAGAAAGTGAAATACTTTTCTTTTGTAATAGTTTTTTTTATTTTTTTACTAACAATTATTTTTTATTCTCCGTTTTAAAATGTGAGAAAGTACTTTTCTTTTGTAATATATATTTTTAAAATACTTTTTTTTTGTTTCACTTTCAGTTATGGTACTTTTCTAAACTATTAAAATTATTATTTTTTTTTAAATATTTTTTTATTCATTTGCAATATCATTCAGTTGGCCCTTTTTTTACAGTACAGGGATTTTATTTACTATTTTGTTTAGTTCTTTTGAAAAATAAAGTGAAAAAATACAGAAACACTGCGTTTGAACTCTACAAATTTCCTTCAAAACACCTCGATAGTTAGGGAAACTAAAGCTCCATTTTTTTTATCCCTTTGAAAGACATGGGGGATCCCCATCATTTTAGAATTATATGCATTTATTGTAATTTTTCGTTTCTCATATTCGCCACGGTAATAAAATTATAGCTGTCAAGCAAAATATGGATGTATACTTTTTGAAGCTACTTCCATTTGATCGTCATTAGACCTTGGCAATATGTTTTAATAGAATATATGACGGATCAATAATATTTACAACATTTTAGATTAAGAAATGATTGTATCCCGCTGGCAGTAAATAAAATAGTAGTGGATTTTTTGTGAGACATACATTCATACTAATTTTCAGGAGTCGCGCCAGAGGAAATTCATTTCCTTTTCCGGACACAAAATTCTAATTAATCAAATCGGACCTTCAACAAAATTAAAATCAATCAAAACGGACCCTTCGCAAAATTCCAAGCAACCAAATCGTTCCTTTTAATAATTATTTATTCAAAATAATCTAAATAAGTGGCAAATAGTAATAATAAAAAAAGTTTCACTATAAGTTTAAATTTTAATTTGTCACAAAACTATTTTTCAAACTCACAAAAAAAGAGAACTTGTTAAAAATGCTGGGTCGACCCCTCGTTTTGTGAGAATATTCGCTTTTATTTTCGTTAAAATATTGTATGTACTTTAAGGAATAAAAAAAAGAAATAGAAAGAAAGAAAAAGGAAAGTTTTACAAAATGAGTTCATTAGTTCCTTAAGGAATCTGGAGTAGCCACGATGTTGAGCTGCTCCGCTCCGATTTTTAAGCTTCATCTGCGCTCCTTGTTAAGAACAATTTTAGTATATTACATTATTTATCTCTCTTATTTTTGTTATTTTTTGTATGATAAAAATAAATAAATTAATTAATAACTAGGAGTTTCAAAAAATTTTAAAAAATGAACAAATAAGTAAGACGTATGAAAAAAAGTAAAAAAATGCCGTAGTGGGTAACATTAGATTTCTTTGCTCCGGCTCCGCTTGTTTTCGAGCAAAATCTCGTTGCTCCACTGCTCCGCTCCTGACCTCTGCTTCGTTAATTTCAAATAGTATTTTACGAAAGCTGGAAAGTGCATTGGCGTCTTATTATTTATCAGATATTACAAGTAAATATATTTTGATTGAATAGATTCTTTATTACATTGGAAAATACATAAAATATTTCTTTAGAAAAAAATTACTCGTACTTACTAAATTTCTTTTCAACCAGAAATACTCGTACTTACTTAAGCTTCACGAAAAAGAAAGAAAAAGATTTTTCTTTTCAATCTTCTGAGTATTAAAGCGAAAGATTTCAGAAAACCATGAAACCGCAATTAAGTTTTATCTTCGAAGAAAAAACGCAGTTCGTTTGCTGAATGAATATGTTTTACGACTACACGTCCATTAAATTTTAACAGGCAAGGCGTTTTATTATTTTGTATATGAGAAGTGTCAAATGTTTTCTGAAATTCTAGTTTGAATTTTCTTAAAATTATTTTGAACTTCTAATTTTATTTGCGATGGATCATGTGAATAAACGTCAATTTCAAACTCTCAGAAATTGAAGTTTATAACAAAACTCCGTAATTTTCAGATATAATACTTGACTATAGAGAATTAATCTTGTATCAATCGTTTAAATTATTAATTTGTTTAACTGTTACTATTAAGTTGAAGTTTTACAATCAATAATGAAAAAGCATTATGTCTAAAGCACTAAACCGTGCCTTTTAAATATCATTACTAGAAAGAATACTTAAAAAAATCATGATAAAAACCTCGAGAACATTTGTTATAAACGCAAAACCATTTAATCAAATATATATTTTCTCTACTGTGCACTGTAAAAGCATGTTGCCCAAAAATACATGAGTATCTCCTGGAAATCAGTTATCCGGAGTCTGACTTAATATTTCAGATAATTAAGAAAAATATATATAACATCTTTTAAAGGAAACTACAGAAACTAAATACCAACACTAAGTAAATTGTCAGCAACAGATACTGTGCGTAGTAACGGTTCCAACTGTGGGTATGCTAAAGTACTATTTCTTGTATATCAAGTAGAAAGTCAGTTCAGAACCCTGAGCCTACGCTCTTGTAATTCCTGTACCACACAGAACCGCTCATCACTAGAGCTGAAAAAGAGCCGTACACCAACAATATACAACGGAATTTTTACAATTTTTAAACTTGTAGTCACAGATCTAAACTGTTCAGTTTTCTACGGAGCTGTTACTATCGAGAAACTTGATTCGTGGCTTTTTAACGAGTACTTACGTAACTCAATAGATTTTTCTCTAGTTGTACAGAGAGAGGGAAAATAAGAATTTTATTGAGATGCTGTTATCAGGAAACTTGATTATTTGATTTTAAGCAAGTTCTTAGTAAATTTACAGAACTACTCAGTTTCTTATCTGTATGTTTAGAGATTTTTTTAGTGTATTCCCAAACTACCAAAGAATGATTCTTTTTGCGTGGCCCGAATAACTCGACATGTTGTTTAATTCAAATGTAATGTGGAAATTTCATTCACATATTACAAGTGTTACTAGGAATTACAAGGTAGTTCTATGGGTAATACTAATTATATGGGTAATAGTTTTAAGGAGCTATGATATAAGGAGTGAAAGCAAACTATTTCACAAAAATAGAATGAATATAGCAAAAACTCGAAAGTCTAGTTGATTAAAACCCATGAAATGTTAGAAACATTGTCAAATTAAATTCTAAATAGCAATATGTACATTTAAAAATATTGCGAAATATAACAAGAAAATATTCGAAGTTAATTTCTTTTACTTATTCTACTGGAGAAGAGCTTATATGTAATATTTAGATTATTGTTATTAACTGTGTACTAAAATTTCTGATGCGTACATTTCTTTATAAAATAAAGCATTCAAAATTTGCCTTATGAATTTTAAAAAAAGAATGGTTTTTGGAAACGGAAAATGACATTGAAAATGTTTTGCCTATTTTTAAAACAATTACCATATATTAAGAACCATATTTTATTACCATATATTACCATCATTAAGAGACAACTTTCTTTGAATTTATTTTCCTACAAATTGTTGCAAATTGAGAAATTGTACTTATTCTTCTAAAAGCTCCTCATTTATTGTAGTTAAACTGACTGTTTCACGAGAAGCCTGTCTAAGAAGGCAAGTACATTGGGTATTTTTTATAATGAAGAATTCAATCAAGCAAAATTGAAGAGAGTAATCAAGCAAAATTGTTAAAATTAATAAATTAATATGTTCTTAATAGCAGTTCCGCAAACTATAATGCAATTGACAAAAATAAATCAGTTGGCTTGAAGTAACAGTTCATTTTGTGATTTCTCAAATCCTGAAAAACTGACAAAAGGATTTTTTAAGCAGAAAAAAAAAATATTTTTGGACCTATATTTATGTCTAATTTGACAGAATTTCAAATACTCTAAAGAGAGCTAGCTTCTGAGTGAATATTTTATACTTAGTTAAACAAAAATTGCTCAAGGAGAATTGCCCGAGTATAACTCTTGCTGAGAGAATAATTATTAAAACCCTCGTTGATTGAATCGATGATTTTTTTTCCTTTCTAAAATCAATTAAGAAACTAATTAGAATATGTAAGCTCATTTAATGAAATACCAGCTGCTTCATTTCCATTAAAATGGAAAGTCTTTAAAATACATGTACGTATATGTATATGTTTGAAAATAAATAATAAAAATGTTGATTTTTTTTCGCTGAAAAAAAAATTAATTCATTCTTTATATCAGTAGAGTCATTGTAACGGTGGTAAGTGAGTTTATGAAAAGATGTTTACAAATTGAACATTTTATGAAAGAGAATTGTTGTAATAATTTTTTTTTAATTTGAGTCATAAGTAAGAAATTAATTTACATTTTTTTCATTAGCGTAAACTGTAAGGAGAAGTAGTACACTGTGACACAAGATACAGAGTAAACTAGAGGAGCTGTTACAACGAGGGGGGGGGGGGGTATGTTTCTACAGCTGGATGTAAAGCTGTTTAGAGTCGCTTTGTTTGGAGCATTTGGAATACTAACCAAATTTCGTAAATGGACGCTAGCTGTGTTGGAAACTAGGAATCAAATAAATGCAGCCACTAATTCTCCATTTAACACTAATTCTCCATGCGTAGGATTAAACTAATCAACTACAGTGACCAAAAATTATTATTTTTTTGCTTTGTAACAAAGGGAAATGTAACACTGTGAGAAATGGAACAATGATATACAGTGAGACTTGTGTACCGGTCAGAACTTTGTCTATTCTGTTATTTTCTACGTCAAACATTTCTGTAAAAGTACAGAAGGGAGACTAACCGTTTCTTTAATTTACGAAAAACGAGGAAATTGTTTTAAATCAAATAATCAAGTTTCTTCGTAACAGTTTCTCAATAAAATTCATGTTTGTCCGCACTCTGTAAACTTTTCAGGCATCCTCCGGTGGGCACTGCCCCTCGGAGCAAGTCAACTGCTCCCCTTCTCGGCAAAAAATTCAGATCACAGTTTTAAAAAAATGAAATAAAAGATAAATTACGCTTTTAAGACGTTTCAGAAACACTTTTGAAGAAAAGACATCGAAAACTATAACTAGCGAAACCAAAAGTAACCTTAAAGATAAGAATTTATTTTGAAAAAAACAATGCAAGGGACTCCTTTCTGCAAGGGACTTCTTCTTCAAACTCCTTTCTGCTTCCTCTAACATCACCAAAGAATCTCTAAATTACTTAGGAAGATTACAAAAAGTTTCTCAAACAGAGCTCTCTAACCCCTGCATCCAGTAATGTTGACAAAGATAGACTGAAACTTCAGTTTTAAGACTTCAGTTTCGAAAATTTTCTTAAGAAAGAACTTCTGAAACTCCTTCTCTAACGTCCCCAAAAAGCCTAAAATTGCATTCTCAGGAGGTAAATTGCAAAACAATTAATGGGGAGGGCCCCGTCCCATCCGATCCAGTGATACCCTAAATATTATAGTTGTAAGACCAGTTACAAATATTGAAGATGCATAAGCCCCCCCCCCCCCCAAAAAAAAAGCACTCCCCAAGTTTGACCTAAGATAATCTAAAACTGCAGCTATTGTATATATAGTGTCAAGAATCTATCATATATGTGAAAACATTCATATTATCATCATTTTCAGTCATATATATATATATATATATATATTAAGCATACACCGCCTCTTCGATTTCTTAACAACCCCCCCCCCCCCCCGACCGGGGCTAAAGGTCTGAAAGAAACAATGTCTGTAAAAATAGAGAAACATTTATTCAGCTAAGCAAAGCTGAACACTTGAGAGCTGTGATTATTATTTTAAAAGTTGTAAACATATGCATAAATAAACGCTTTAGATCTATGGCTACCAGTTTAAAAATTGTCAAAACTGATTTATATATTGTTGGCGTATAATTTGACTATAGCACTTGCAAGCAGCACCCTCGGGAGCCGGCCTTGCCCACTCCGGAGGCATCGCTGGCCAAGCGGCGTGGTTTCAAAGGAGCTCACTTTTGACTTTCTGTATCAAAAAGAGTATTTCAGCATACTCACAGATGGCGCCGCTACTCTGGCATATTATCTGCTGCAAACAATTTACAGAATGTTCTCTGTTTTTTAATCTCTGTAGTTTGTTTTTTGAGGAAACTTTGTAGTTTCTTGTTTTTAAGTTTCTGTAATGTTACGTCAGATTCTGGATAAAAAATTCCCAAGAGATTCTCAGGTAAGTAGGGAATTTTTTTTTTTACAGTGTATAATAAGCGCATTAAAGTTTACTGCAATATACACTTCTTGCAAAGGTTCCCAACGAATGCGTTTGAAAACCGAAAGATTCGGGATGTGCCCATTTTAATCTGATAAATGTTTGGTGATATTTTTCTTTTCTTTTTGAAACTTGAGTTTTTCATGAAATGTAGTGCGTTATTAAGAACAGTTTGCTTTAAATTGAGTTAGTTTTAAAAAAATCAATTTCTCATTGCGTACTAGGATGGTACACAGTAACTTTAATGCAAAACCAGTAGATAATATTTAGCTCTGAATGTTCCTCTAATTTGCCGCACTGTGTGCTCTTCTATGAATAGCATTCAATTACTTCAAATTTTTGTATTAAAAAAAGGTAATGAAATCAAATTTTTTGCATTGAAACTTGTGCAATTAGAAAATTAAGCCTTGAAGTCGTTCTTAGTTTTTTTTTAAATTAAAACCTCTTTCTGAGCGTATGTGTTGATCAAAAAAAAAATAAATAAATAAAGAAGAACAAACAAAATAGAAAGGCAATAAGTTCCGTCTATAACTATACGAGCCTACTTTCCGTATACATCCAACTTCAAAGCTATAATATCTCTCTCTCTCTCTTTATCGTTTAGTTTCAGTTTTTAATTGCTTCAAATATACCTTTGTCAACGGTTAATACATATTTATTGCCTTATTCATTCATTCATTTATTCTGTCATTCATTCACTCATTTATTCTGTCATTCATTCACTCATTCATGTATTTATTCACTCATTTACTTATGTTTTCATTCATTTGCTCATTTATTCACTCATTTATTTTTTTATCATTTATTCCCTCATTTTCTCATTCATTCTTTCACTAAGTCATTTAATCATTCATTAATTAAAAAATATTCCTGAAAATCCCGAAAAATTTCATAGGAAAACAGACTCGCTAGTTCTGGATGAACTTTCTATCTGTATATGTACTACGTTGTAAGAGCTTTTCGATAAAGTTTGTTCCAAGCAAATCGGTCCGTTAGGTCAAGAATTATATGAGATTGAAATTCCCCCGTAGGCGCTACGTTAATTTTTTGAACTGTTCAAAAACGACCAAAAATAGTTCAAATCAAAAAATATTTCGCGCCGAGAGCTTCTTCCAATAAGCTTGTTCATAGGAACTTGGATCTTACTCCCAGAGTTTACAGAATTTGACCATAGGCGGTAATGTTAAGATTTACCGAACCCGAAACGAAAAATTGTTCAATCGAAACATTGTCCTCGGCGAGATCTTTCGAATGCAAAAAGAATTTTTCAAATCGAACAATTCGTTCAAACGGTATTAGGGGGGGGGGGGGGACAGACCGACAGACACACTTTTTCCCCTCTCAAAACCCTACTTTCAAGTTTTTATTTCTCAATCTTTATTTAATTACTTATTTTTGACTTGATTTCTAACTATATTTTCACGATACATTAAGCCTCCTTTCTTGCTTTTTTTTTTTTTTACTTTTTCGGAAAAGTAGGCTAAAAAAGAGAGATGGAATGAAAGAAAGAAAGAAAAAAATTACAAAACCTTTCTCGAAAACCAAATAAATAATATGCCTGAATAATTTTCACGTACATATTTTTTACACTATTTTGTGTACAGAATAGCAGTAAGCAATGTCTTTTGTAATTATGTTTAGAAACTGAACATAGTGAACCACCAAATTAAACTTTGGTGGTTATTTTTACTACTATAAATTTTGTTTCATAGCTCAAATATCTCTAAATGTTCGCATATCAGAAAATTGCAATACATTTTGCTCAATGTTGAACAAAGGTATATTTGTGTGTGACGTGTCTACAACAGGCACACAAATGTTACATTAATTCACTTGCTTTAAAAATCAAAACCACATTTCAGTAGTACTTCAATTATTTTATTCCAAACACATTTTTACAGAAGACAGGAATTCACACTTCATTACATATACGTCGAAATTCTCCATTTGAATTAGAACGGCACCATTTCAAATTGCTTTGCAATCTTGAGGGAATTTCAGCAATTATATTCATCTGACAGCGTCATATTTCTAACGCAATGGAATGTCACGCAATTAAATTAGTTAGACTGAGTTTTCAAAATTAATATAAAATTCAATAAACATTTTTTGAACTAATTTCTCGAACATGTCGTCTGAAATTGTCAACATTGTTCCGTGCTGAGTTGTAAAACAGGAAGTTCTACATAGCGAGGAAATTGCTTTTCAGCAACTATTTCGGATACATAATTTCAACTAAAATATCAGTGAATTTATTTAACGTTGTCAAAGGCGTGGATTAACCTTAATGCACATAGCGAAATAATTGAGTCAATTATTGTTCTTTCTCCCACTTTGGACATTGCACGCGCGAGACTTTCATCCCTTTTAATAACATTTTAAAGGAAACTTTCTCATAAAAAGCAAGCTGTAAGAATTCCTTTCACTAAAAAAAAAATTTAAAAAGAAAAGAAAGAGAAAAGAAAAAAAAACAGCGCATTTAACAAAAGCATCATATTCATATAAATCAAGAATTGAGGAGCAATAATTAGTTAAATATAAAATTAGTAGAAATAAGTTACTTCCATACATTTTTGAACCATCACTACCATTTTTATGTTGATATTAGAAAAGCGACATCTACACGAGCGTAGCTTTTGATAAACTCCTCTGATCGCACTGCAGTCCTTATGCTGCGGCAAATTTACAATTTGAACAGCTTTACTTTTAAATCGGGGCATGATTCAAACATTTTAGCAACTCTTCCTTTGACAAACACGTTTTTTAGATCAGCAACGGGGAATCAACACGTTCTGGTAATTCTGCCCTTTACAAACGGACCTAATATTCTCTCTTTTATGACAAGCTTTAGTACGTACTAATTATCAACTACCCATGAAAGCTACACATACCTTACAAACTGTACTTGTTTTCGTAAAATAACATATTTTAATCACGCAAATAATTTTTGTTTTTGTACGAAGATTCTACATAACACTTCGTGCTTCATCCCATCTATATTAAGTTTTCCCCGCATTTTACAACTTTTTAGTCTACTTCCCCGTAGAACTAAGAAAAAATAATAAAAAAGCATGAAAGAAGGCATGTATTGTGAAAATATTGTTAGAAATCAAGAAAATTCAAAAATAAGTTAAGTAATTAAATTCCGATTGAAAAATAAAAGAATTGAAAGTAGGGTTTTGAGATGGGAAAAAAATGTGTCGGTCGGTCTGTCTGCCCCCCCCCCCCCCCAATAACTTTTGAACGAATTGTACGATTCGAAAAATTATTTTTGCATTCGAGAGATCTCACGAGGACATCTGATTTCCAAATTTTACTTTTTGATTTGAAGAATTTTTCGCTCAATTTTGAACAGTTCAAAAAAGTTTTAACATTAGCGCCAATGGGCAAAAATGAAGCAAATAATGTAAACTCTAGCCAAAAGGGTCGAGTTCTTATGAACAAACTTATTGAAAGAAGCTCTCGGCTTGAATAATTTTTTAATTTGAACAATTTTGTTCCTTTTTGAACACTTCAAAAAGAATTAACATAGCGCCTACTGTGAAATTTCAATCCTATATAAATTCCGATTAATTGGGCCGATGTGTTTGGAACAAACTTTATCGGAAAGCTCTTATAGCGTAGAATATGTACAAATAGAAAGTTCATCCAGAACTAACGAGTCTATTTTCCTATGAAATTTTTTTATCTGGATTTTCAGGAATATTTTTCAATTAATGAATGATTAAATGAATAAGTGAAAGAATGATTGAACAAATGAATGAATAAATGATAGAAATAATTAGATGAGTGAATAAATGAGCGAATGAATGAAAAAATAAGTAAATGAGCGAATAAATACATGAATGAGGGAATGAATATGTATTAACCGCTGAAAAAGGTATATTTGTAGCAATTTAGAACTAAAGCTAAACGAGAAACAGAGTGGGAGAGAGATAGCTAGATTATAAATTTGAAATTGGGTGTATACGGGAAAGTAGGCTCGTATATTTCCAGACGGAACTTGTTGTTAATTTTTAGACACGATTAAGCTATAATACGAGTGTTA
The DNA here is from genome assembly GCA_038502835.1 of Octonoba sinensis. Taxonomy (NCBI): domain Eukaryota; kingdom Metazoa; phylum Arthropoda; class Arachnida; order Araneae; family Uloboridae; genus Octonoba; species Octonoba sinensis. Next base: position 102,214,229 of record CM076602.1, on the reverse strand, counting down.
AGTACATTATAAAGAAGTATAAAGAAACAACGCAATGTCGTTAAGTACCAATGTACAATGTTGCATGATATATTATTTTCTCTGCCGTGCTTTTGTAGTCAATTATTTCCTTTAATTGTTTTCGAATGGTCCCTAAAATGGCCAAATATTCTACAATATCATAGTTACAAACAGTTTAAAAAATTATTAAGTGAGAAAAAACTTAATTTAAAATAAGTTGTAGAAAATATAAATCGTACTATGTTTGTTTCAATTGAATTGATTTGAATTTTTCTTAAAAAGCTATCTTTATCCCGCTTCAATAAATCTCTAAATGCATTTTTAATAAACTACAGCATAACATAAATGAAAGTAGGAAGTAGGTAAATTTGGATAAAAAAAAAAAAGGTGTACACATATTATTTAAAGTTAGCTCGAGAGGAAGTTTTTTCTCTTCGGAACAAAGGTAACTTTGAAAGGCTTTGGTGGAGAATTTCAATAGTTTCCAAGACAACGATTTTTTCCCCAAAATAGTTGCCCATTTCGATGAAACTAGATGCAGAGAGAATTTTCCGTTTCAAAAGAAGCCACTATTTTCTGTCTTATGTACTTTTCTTTCACCTTTGTCATGAAAGAAAACCGCGCATATTTTATGTCCTAACAGATGTTTCTTAAAGTGAGTATCATTACTAAGGTTTGCTTAGTAGTTAATTTACTCAAAAATGTTGCGATTTCAGCATATATCCAAGTAAATGTTTTGTAGAATGTTGAAAGGGAATTAATTAAGCTAGGGGTTCCCAAACTATTCCTAGTCGTAGCACAATTTGAAGAATTGGAATTTTTTCCTGACTAGCTAGTCCTTTATTTATGTCTATGATATATAGATACAGCGATAGATAGATATGCACCTATAAGTATATATTTGAACGATTTTGCAGAAAGAAATATAATTAAGTAGTGAGAACACACAAAGGGATTATAACTTATTTAAAGTTCCAGGAAAAATAGATTTAGGACCACGTGTTCCTTGCGGCACCCATCATCTCTTGCTGCGGTACCCTTGGGTGCAGCAGCACCCAGTTTGGGAACCTATGTACAGTGAAACCTGTTTAAGTTGACCACTTGAAGTGCAGCCCTTCAGTGGTCAACTTAGACAGGTGGTCAAATTATAGTGGATATGGTAGAGGGTGGAGGGCTAATTCCGTTCCTGGCAAAAGTGGTCAACTTTACAGGTATTAGGCTTGGTCTTTTTCAGTATTAGTGTAAAAATGCGTCAGGCTGACCACCTGACCGTAACATCTGCTTCTGCACCCTAGGGACCTCGATCTTCAAAGCTGTGATGGGCACAGAAGGCCTTGAACCTCGAGGGCTGTCGTGCCACTGAGTTTAATTTTCATTGTAATAAACGCAAATGGACTGAATCCTATTTATTTTTATACTAACTGTTGCGTCAGGTTTTGCACGGATTTGTTTTAAATGCAACATATGTCATTACGAAGAGAGGAACAAATAACAAAATAAAATACCTAACCTTTTTTTCCCCCACATACACTAATAACCATTTCACATAAACCGCAACATAAAACTTCTGAACATTAAAGTTCGTGATAAACAAATCGTTCTTTGCCAGTTTTGCTGAATTTTCTACAAGTCGGACTTTTCATGATCAGTTCAATCTTGCAAAGAGATAAAAGTTGCTTTTTATTCATTTAGTTATTTATTTAAGGTCTGCCTGCACAAAAATTCGTTTTTTAAGTCTTTGTTTGCTAAACTTTTTGACTGTCTTTACCGTCTATGACCAGACACCTGTAAAAACTTTGCAGGAAACATGCTACCCATCCCCAGCAACTTGAATATAGTTATAACTAAACGATCTTAAGAAGTAGAAAAGGACTAAACAGATCTAAACCTGTTGTAAACGTAAATCATTTACAGGAAAGAAATGATGTGATTAATACCCCTTTAAGATTTTATGATTGTACAGCAAACAGTTTATTAAATATCAATAAAAATCTAACAGGGTTCATACTCAAACAGCCAAAAAAATTTCCATGACTTTTCCAGGTAGATCAAAGCAGAATTCCAGGTTAACGCTCTAAGTTTGTGCTCATTTTTGTCTACGGCAGCACAAACGAAAAGGTATCAAAATCCAAATGGGGATGTTCCGCCGAACGCGTTTTTTGAACAATTTATTATTATTATTTTTTGGTAGTCTGACGTCGCAACGAGCGTAGGTTCCCTCTGAGGTGTCCCCCTAGTAGGGGAAAGAAATCCCTGACTTTTCCAGGTTTTCGTCAAAAAGGTACGTTTTCCCCTGACTTTCCCATGACCTTTGCAAAGGACATCAATTTCCATGACTTTTCCAGGTTTTCGATGATTTCCCGGTTAAGTATGAACCCTGATCTAATCACAACCATTTCGCAATAAAAGAAATTAAGACTTCACTTAATAATCACGTTCAAATAAATGCTTAATAAGTTACAATCTCTCCTCTAAAAGGGGAGGTGCAAATGGTGTGCTTTAGAGCAATATATTTCCAGCTATTTTTTTTTTTTTTGAATAATACTTTGATCGGAAGGGAAAGTTCTGAAAAATCATACAAAAACTTTTTCACGTTTTTTTTTTTTATTTGTTTCTGTGACACATGTATATGAATACCTTAGAGTATTATATGACGTTACTCAAAGTGCATTAAATTTCACTGAAAAAACAACTATGTTCTATAAAAATGATTATGTAAAAGAGCAAATATTTTTTAATTTCTTAAAATTTACTTTCCCTTGATCAAAATTGTATTTTATTCGCAAACAGTCTCGAAACAAAGCTATATTTGACTCTGTAATGTAAGCTGAATTACCAAAATTGATGAAGTAAAACTTTTTTTTTCACTTGAATTTTTCAAAAATGTTTTTTTTTTAATACAGTTTTACGAAACTTCGACACCCTTGGGGTAGTAAAAATATTAATCAAAATTTGTAAATTTTTCGCAGGTAATATGATGCACGGTTATACCAATTTTGAACACAAAAAAAAATGTATGGAAAAGATATATTGAAATCTAGATTCCATAAATAAATAAAAAAAAAACTTCCATGAAATTATGTGGTTGTTAAAATGACCATTTATTCTTTTTTATTTCATTTTTTTATTTTATTCATAAATTTTAAGCGCGATTCCGCCAACTCTTAGGAGTTTTATTAACGAAATGTAGTGCTCAAATCATCTATGTTCGTGCATAAGCCATGCAATAAGAACGCAACCCCTTCCTTTAAATTGTATACTTTATCAAAGACACATTAATTCATACATGCATGTAAATTCATTCCACTAATATTTTATTTTACTATAAAAGCTTTCCACTGAAACGGTATTATGAATGCCATAAAACCTTAGTACTTAGAAAAGGAAAATTGAATAAAAACACATATTCTTTTTCAAATCTATTTAGTTGGAATTGCCTGGAGTAAGGCCAAATAATTTCTTTCATTTTGAAAGAACCAATTTCCTTTACCATCTAATTATAGATTACTTCGAAACAAAAGAAAAGTAGCTTTAAAACATCTTTAAAAATCGGAATTAGAAAGCCTGCATCAAGTTTTTTTTCCTTTTCCTTTTTTCTTAATTCTCGCTTAATAATATTTAAAAAAACATTTCGAAAGGGATAAGTATACAGTGGCGTTTTTGATTTCAATGCCGGATAAGGAAATAAATTTTTTAATTAATTTTAACCTTTCCCAAAATTGCACCACTTTTTTACTTTTTACTAATCTCCTGAATTTAAGCTTCAACAGAACATTTTTGTGTTATGTGTGTGCTCTTTGAAATACTTTTTCAATTCCTCGAAACTGTTGAAACAAAGAATGTTTTTTACCTCGTATTTCATTTCAACTCTCCCAACGAACAATTCTACTTAAAATATGTATATACGTACGTTGCACCCAAAATTTATTTTATGCCTAGCCACATTTCAGAAAGATTTTAATAAAATCAAAGAATTACATGATTAGATATTTTAATAATGAGTCAATAGCATCTTGCTCTGTCGGAATTATAATTTGCTTCCAAAGCATATTTTCCAATCTAAACACGTAACGGGCATTTTTTTACAGAAGACAAAATTAATGTTTTGGACGAACTGTTTTTTAATAATTTAATGTCTCCATAAAAGGCCTAGCTATAATATCTTACCACGCAATCAAAGTATACAAAAATTCTGAATATACACCCTGTTTTACAACGAATCAATACGTTATAAAGAAACAAAACCGATAATTTAGATAACATTATTGGGGGCTGTGGTAGCCTAGTGGTTATGATGTCTTTCTTCCAACCGAAAGATTGGGTGTTCGATACCCGACCCGCTCAAGACCCACCATGTGCACTTGGGGATACGTGAACGCAAAATGCGTGGACCCTGAAGTCCCGAGGCAGTTCCGAGGGTACCGGATGGGGGAGAATTTCCCTTCATTTCCCTCCTATGTGAAAAAGGAAGGTGGCGTATTTGTGGGGGGCCATCCGGTGTCACTCAAATACATAACGATCCAAGTCGTACTTCCACCGTTATGGTGCTCATCTATAAACGAAAGGAGCTCCCTTATTGCCACAACTTCCGGTCGCTCTGCGAAAGGGAGCTTGGATACCCAGATGGTATTTAAAACATCATCAAATAACATGATTATATTATTTCGTTGCATAATGATCGGGAAAGAACACGACCCTTGATATAACGACCCCCATGAGGAGTCTGAACCCTAGAAGCAAGGATTTTTGTAATCTGCTAATTCGAAACATTGATTTTATCTGGCGCAGAAAAAAGTAAAATCGTTAACAGAAAATTCTTTCTCCAGAAATAAAATATTTTCTTCCCTGCACGGTCCACTTCCTGTTTTTTTAATATTTAAAATGCGTTGTTGCTTCTATCAGTAGCGTCACCACGTCCAGGGTTATGCCCTTTTGGAGGCTGTTGGGGGGTGACACCCACAATGAGATAAAGAATTTTTGAAAAATACATATACTTCACGGAGAAAAATTCTAGATCTACCTTTCACTAAAAACATGTTGAAAATGGGGAAATTTAGCTGCAACCAACGTTTTGGATAAAAGTTAAACCATTATAATGGTGAAGTTTCACCATAAATTGGAAACAAGAAACCATTATAATGGTTCAACTTTTATCCAAAATGTTGGTTGCAGCTAAATTTCCCCATTTTCAATATGTTTTTGGTGAAAGGTTGAACTAGAATTTTTTACAGTGTTGTGTTATACAATTTTACTGACGCTATTTCAACGTATAACTGGAAATAAATGAGTTTACTTAAGTTTACATCAAATAAATAAAACATAACTTCTTACGATTTTTTTCTTTTTTTTTTTGGCACTATTGAAGCTACTGAAGATAATATAGACCACAAAATTACAAGTTTATGCAACACAAAAACATTTTTCTGTCGGGGGAAGGGGATGACATCTATGCGAAAAACTGCTATGCTTCTGCACAATACTTAAGTAAGTTGTTCATATCCCTTTTTAAAATTGAGTTTACTTGAAATTATTAACCCTTCTTGCTTGTTTTATAATGTATTTACTAGTGCAACTATATCAAATCAATTATTTCGTTCATCCAAATTGAAAGAAAAGTACATCGTATATCCTTAATTATTGTTTTTAATGCGTTAATAAATAAAGAAATTGTGTGTGATATGAAATTTCATACGTTTACTGTGTCTTTGAAAGCAATGTTATAACTTACATTGTAGAAAAAAAAGGATTATTTGAATATTATTATCTTATTGATTGATACAATTACCATTTGACATAACAAACCAAATAGGAGGTCCCGTTATAAGACGAATCGACTGGATTTTTCAGTTAATTTTAAAGAATTACTCTTCAAAAAATGCGTGTGACTAAGCAATCATATTTTTGTAAATATATTTTGAAACATGCAGGACTTAAACCAAATAATGGATTGTATTTAGTGTCGTCATTAAAATATCAATAAAGAAGTACATAAACATGAGTATTATGTATGTAATGCGAAAGGTGTTTTCAATTTTGATATGGTATATTTTACAGGGAAAATGGGAGCAAAACACAATATTAGCGATGTATTCAGAATGATGTAATGATCTAACAATTTAAAATTTTAAGAAAATGTGTAGTTTTAATGACAAATAACACTGTGCAACAAATTTGAACTTTTTTTGAAACTATGTGATTCTGTATAAACAAAAGGTGCTTAATTCAAATATCCAAACCAAAATTGTCCATCACGTACCGTTTTTCCTGGAGACCCACTTCTAATATTTATACAATTTGATTATAGAAGAATGTAACTGCGGCTTACTTATTGAAAACACAAACATAAAAAAGATTTTTTTGGCCTTTTCATCTTGTGAGCATCTGTTGGTGTGCCCTGATAACAGATTAGCAATATTCAATTCGTATACTTCCATTCTTTCGACCGCTGAAACGCTTTTTAAACACAGAGATGTCTTGATGAAACCTTTCCCCATGATACTCATTAATTGCGCAAAGTTTTGAGCAAAGAAGTCCATATGGGAGTCCAAAAAGTGTAGATTTAATGAAATATAGCAACCTAATAATACAAAAGCATTTTATAATGTCACCAACAAGATTGTCGTAATTTTCAGCTTTCTCATTTCCAAGAAAAAGAGAGCACACTGATTCAAAGGTCAGCCAGGCAGATTTCTCACTGTTTGTTTTCATACTCTTCATCATGAAAAGACTTCCTTAAGTTGTGGGCCAATAAAAATCCTTTCTTTTAGTTTTGCCTCACTTAATTTTTTAATTTTTTTCCTTAAATGCAAGAAAGCCACTCCTTCTCTGTCCAGAGCTTTTACAAATATTTCGATAAACCGTTTAATATACAATTGTGGGAAAAAGGCACATTGTAGATTTACAAATGGCTCATTTGATATGCTTTTGCCACTAAAAATTTTAAAATTTCCTTTGTGTTTGCAGAATATGCTACAGGAATGAATAGGAACGCAATGCTTAGATGGAAGAGCACTGATAAACATGCGCCGCTCTGCTGAATTGTGTTCATGTCCTAATGCTTGAAACACTACATTCACATCACAGCAGCATACTATTTTTTCTTTCTCTGCAAAATAGTCTACAAAATGTTTTTGTCGTCTTATAAAAGACTCGAAACTTCGAGCAGTAGATAAAGCTTTTGTTGCTAAAAAATGTCGCTAAAGTAACCCAAGTTCATTTAAAATGTCTCTAGAATGGCAACGATTTCACTGTCAATGAGAAAAATATAATTTATAATAAATTAATTCGATAAATTACGAAAATATGCACATTTATCCAGAAATTACGTAAAAAGTTAAAATGTGGAATTTTGGGGAAATGGTTCATGATAGGCAAAAAATAATTGCAGATTCGTAATTCTCAGCCAAAAATACATAAGAAACAGCCATTTTCATCCAAAGGACATTTTTTGTGTTGCACAGTGTAATAGTAATAAAAATTAAAATCATTTGAAAGTACTACATTCAATTTTGCTTTCCTTTCTAAACATTTCTGAAATTAAATTTTAAAAAAATGGCAATTTGAAATTGCCCGATTTTAACAAACTTAATTACGCTACACGAACGATTACGAATTAATTTTTAAACTCTAGTTACGCAGGAGTTTTGCCAAAGAAACAAAAGTTTACAAGTTAATTACAAGCCTGCTTTAAAATCTAATCTCTATTCTAGGTTAAGGTAATGGAAGGAAGAAAAGGAACTGCAGGGATGACTACAATCAAATAAATTGTTCCTTCAGATGTTGGTGTTATATGTTTTCTATTTATAAAGATAAGAACGATTACACAGAAAAAAGTATAATGACTTCCATCTAAATACTGCTTAAGACATTGGATGTATGTAAAAATACATGGGAATCAATAAGGAAAATAAACACTTTTTTAATCAATGAAAAATACCAGAAAGTGCTTTAATGCAGCTCTTGTTTACTAAAATGACTGAAACTTCCCCTTGGTAATCTGTTTCTCCCCTTACTACTGATTTCACTACCGCTTTGTCGTTACATTAGCAATTAAAAAGAAAAGAAAAAAACATAACCTTAACAATTGCTATTATAGTCCCCAAAAGACCTTTCAGTATTTTATTCAAAACATTTAAATTGTTTTCCCCCTCCACTAAGTGCTCTTAGCAGAGCGGATCATAAATCTGATCACTTAAAAGTGGATCTTTTTTTCTCTTTTTTTCAACTTTACAGTTCCCTCACAGATTCGCAGCTGGGAAACTGAAAAATATATATATACATTAGTTTTAGTAACTTCTAAACTGAAACCACTTTTCTGCGCAAAATTTAACATGCTGAAAGTAATGCTCAGCTACACAGTAGAGTGAACATGAAAACGTTCTGGAATATTCCACTTTATTGAAATATATATATATATATATGTTACGGCCAAAGCCCGAATTCGGCCAAATCGCGAAATGGCATAGGTTGGCTGGCCAATTCCGATCTTTTCTTGATTTCAGGAATTGCCCGGTCAGATCGCGAAATGGCATGGGAGGATCAGCCAAAGTTGGAATTAAAAATCATTGGCATGTATTATTGGCTCTGTATAACCATAACTTCATTCTTTAAAAATTACTAGCTGCGGTATCCGCAGCTAACTGCGGTGGGATGTGGCCATTTGAGACAAAGTAAAAAATTAAATTTTTTAAATTTTAATTTAAAAACTTGCCTATTTTTATATTTTTAAATTAGAAGATTTATATTTTTTAATTAAAAAAGAAAACAAAAGGGGCAATATTCGCAAATAAACTTTTTAATGAAACAAATATTAAAAAATTGTTGTCCCACCGTAACACCCGGTATGTGAAAAAATATACCACCACAATTTTTTTCTGTAAAATAAAAGTTATTAGAAATACAAAAGATATTAAAAAGTAGTAAAATGGTCAACATAAAAAAATTACCTCTTCTCCTTTAATTAAAAAACGAATTTTGAACCAAAACATTGATCAAATTATGTATTTATCGAAACCATTTAATTAGAGTTTGTGTTCTTTTTATCTTTGCAGACAGAGTGCTTGGACAATAATTTCGACATTTGAGAAAATTTGATTTTATTAGTTTGGGATCATTCATAAATGATTTCACACTTCAAGGGGGGTGGGGGGGAGGGTTCGTGAAATTGTGACAAAGTGTGACAAGGGGAGGGGAGGGCGTAATAAGAAGTGTGACATCATGCATTATGCAACATAGCGTCTAAAAATGGATCAACGGAAAGCTTTACAGTTTGTAAGAGATATGTAAATTAATCTGGCAACAGCCATTGTACATATAAGCTTGTGTTGTGTGAGGCAGCGCAGTCGGGTTTCCGACCGTGGAGTGTTCATGTGAATAAAATGTGTTTGTTTGTTTTAAACTAGCGTTGTTCTTGTGAGACACATAACTCCAAAAGTTTTGTAACACATTTGAAATAAATTATGTATAGCTTCCCATAAAATTCAGAAGAACAAATACAACCATTAGAAAACAGAACTACTTCCGTAAAAATGTTTTGAATTTTATACGCACATTAAATGACAACGTAACAAGAATGTTTTTCGTATTTTGAAATGTAATAGCAAGCAAAGTTTAGGGAGAAGCGTTTTACACAGAAATTCTCGGAATAATTTCATTTCATTGCCAAATTAAAATAATCCGAACTGCAGAAGAAGTTATCCTTCATATCATTTTGTATTGCTAAGAGCATGACTAATGAGTCTTTTCCTACTGCACTCGTTTCATGTTTAACAGTAGCGCTGAATACACCAATGTCACATATAAAATCACAATGAAACTGCTTGTATAAGGGACCGTTCATAAATGATGTCACGCTTTTTTTCACATATTTGACCCCATCCTCCCCTTTGTCACAAAATGTCCCACTTCAACGGACCCCCTCCCCCCTTTGTCACATGTCACGCTATGTTGCAGAAGCAGGATATCACACTTCTTGTTACCTCCTCCCCTTGTCACAATTTCAGGAACCCCCCTCCCCCACTGGAAGCGTGACATCATTTATGAATGATCCCTAAGAACTCTTTATCTGATAATGACAATATAATTACAGTAGCGGCTTCACCCGGCGTTGCATGAGCTATTTAAAATATTGATGATTTCCCCAAGACAATTTACAAATATATATTACACAATAATGCATACAAAAAATTGCAGGCACAATCGGTTAAAAGACAATAGAGCAAACCTATTTGAAAAATATCGTCTGCCCTTTCACTGTTTACAAACATTAGAAGTATAGTTGTACTCAGCACAGAAAGTGAGTAAACTTGGAAAATAAATTAAATACATATTTTTTTAATATTAAAGAAGTAATAAAAATAGATAAAGTTACTTCTGGTGAAATTCTGAATGAAAAGTATTTTTCTTTTTCTGTACGTTCTACAGTTCGCTCGTTTTCTTATTTCATACAGATGCAAACACAAAAGTGAGTTTTATTTATATAGATGTAATGCTTTAAATGATAGCTGTATTTAGTCTGCTGGGTACATACGCGAACACAAAAGTCAGTTTTATTTATATAAATGTAATGCCTTAAATGATGACTATATTTAACCTGCTGGGTTTTTATTACTTTATCCTATAATAGTTTTTATCGTACTTTCCCGTACAAGTTTAAAAAAAAAAAAACGTATGAAAGAAGGCTTAATGTACCGTAACAAGTCCGTTACAAATAAAGAAAAGTCAACAATAAGTAAAGTAATTAAACAAAGAATGAAAAATAAAAAGATTGAAAGTAGGGTTTTGAGATAAGGAAAATGTGTGTCTGTCGATCTGCCTGCGGCCCTCCAATAACTTTTGCGGGAATTGTTATAGTCAAAAGGTGTTTTTTTTTTCATTCGAAAGATATCAGCCAGAACACTTCCTTTCCATATTTAATTTTGGATTTGAGCAGTGTTTCGTTAAATTTTAAACAGTTCAAAAAATTTTGACATTAGTGCCTATAGGTAACTGTGAAGCAAATTATGTATCCTGTACATAATTTGGACCAAACTTATTGAAAGGAACTCTCGACATGTAAAATATTTTGATTTGAGCAATTTTTGTTCAATTTTGAACAGTTACAAAAATTAACATTACCGATTTTTGGGGAAATTTCAATTCTATGTAAATCTTGACCTAACTGACGGATACAAACTTTATCCGAAATATCTTATGACGTAGAACATGTACACATAACAAATTCATTCAGAACTAAGCGGGTCTATTTTCCAATGAAACTTTTTGATCTGGATTTTAAGGTATATTTTTGAATGAACAAATGATTAAATGAATGAGTGAAAAAAGGAATGAATGAATGAATAAATACATGAATATGTAAATGAATAAATAAATAAATGGGTGAATAAATAAGTATATGAATGAGTGAAGTAAAAAACGAATTAATAAATGAATGAACCAATAAATATGTATTAACAATTGAAAATGGCATATCTGAAGCAATTAAAAGCTAAATGATAAAGAGAGAGCACCGTTTATATTATAAATTTGATGTCGATGTATACGGGAAAGTAGGCTCGTGAAGTTCTAGGTGGAATTTCTAGCTCATATTGCGAGTAAAGAGAAATATTAGATCTCACAGATAATATATTACTTTTCACAAAGAATAGATGATTTAAATACACAAATATTACTTTTTGCTTTAATGTACGTTACTAACTGCGGTATAAACTTCAAACCATAAATTTTAGGTATTAAATGTAGCGTACGTTTGAAATACTTGTACGTTAGGTTTTTTTAACTTTTTAATTTTATTAAGTTTGGATTCTATTATGCAATTTTAAAATTCTAGATACTTTAACTTTCTTCTTTTTATGATTTTTATAACTATCCGTTCATAGGTTAAAAATCTTATTTATACAATAAATTATTCAAAAAATAGCTATTGCCAAATTAATATTTCCTCTTGTAAGAACATTTCTACGGTGTTGCTCTATGTTTGTATTCATTAATAAAAAATTGCTTTAATTATCAGAACATTCAGATTTCAAACCCTGAATGATTAAAATTTCGAACATATATGATTCAAAACATCGAAGGCGAAATATCAAACATTCATGTCTCAAAATATGAATGTTTTAATTTCTGTCATTGATATTTTAAAGCATCAGTTCTTTATGTTTAATTATCTATGTCTTGTAATTTCCGGGTTTTTTTCATAGTATAGTAAAGATAATTAATTTTGGAATACTTACCAATTGTTGTGAGAACCGTCGTTGCAAAGTAAAACGCTCCAGCAAACTTCCACTGTATTCCTGCCTTATGTGGTACTCCTTTGATAATCACAGTAGACCATATACGGTAATCTTCTTTGCTTATGTTATATTTCTTTATGAGCAACCCTTCAATGTGGTCTAAAGTATTCTTCTGCACTTGCTCGTTTTCAGATTCCAGAGCGTCAAAGATGGCCGCCCCTATTAAAAGGTATGTGAAGGTACACACTATCAGAGATAAGGTTCGAACGTTTTGTCTCTTCATTCCTCTCGAGCTCTGAACTCTCGAGAAGCAGGGGCGATCACATGATTAATATAGAGCCTGGACATCGGCATTTGATGGAAAATATATGTTTCTCATCGATGTATCAGCAGATCTTCAGATGTTAAAAGCAAGCAATATCCTGGCCAAAAGAAATCAATGCGATAAATAGAAATGTATACGATGTTCTTACGCTTATGAGTTGTGGTGTATTTGTACTGCTTTGTAATTTCGGCTATGTTAAAAAAATCGTATTTGTACTTATTTCTCTTTTCGTGAAATTATAGATGGTGCTAGGTGTTATATCTGCATTATCTTCTCTAGTTTTATGTTTAGGAGCAGTTCGTTTGTGTCTTTTTATTATAAGAAAACGCATTTGCTACTTTGCCGACATTTTCATTTTAAAATTTATTTAAATTGCGAACTGTTGATGTTCACTATTAAGTATCACCTTTCTGTAGCACCATTATTCATTTGATTTTATTTTCTTACTGAAAAAGGAAAGGGGATTAATGTAATTTTAAGTAAGTAATATTGTCCAATGTCTTTAAATTATAACTTGCTATTCATGGAAAGATGCCCTTGATGAATTTATTGAATTGTTAAACCTAGCATGCTATAAACCTTTACAAAATTGCACTGCTAGATGATGATGAAATATCGCACAGATGGATAAATGTGTAACATATTTTCCGATTTTAGCACATTATATCCCTTAAATTTTTGTATCCACCAATGGTAATCCAATGAAGAGGCTATTTTCCCTGTTTAAATGATCCAAAAAACTGCTCCCTTTATTTCTTCTCAACTTAGCCACATGTCTTGGATCCTGAAAAAAGAGAAAAGTACCATTAGAAGCCATCTGCTGTAAAATATTTCACTAACTGTTTCTGAAAAGTTATAGCGGCTTCCTACCAAGCGGGTCTGTCACGGTTAAATAACTGTCTAAAAAGTTTCTTAGTTTGGTAGAAATCGATAAAAATAAATTGCCGTTTAGCACGGAATGTCGAAAATCGCCGGGGAGAAAAAATCTTTGATATCTTATCTAAATCTTACCAGAGTGAAGAAAAATAGATTTTTTCTTACATTGACTACTTATTTTTTCCACAAAAGAAACAACTTCGCTTCAAAGAAACTGGACGTGAGTTTGGGTTTTAAAGATATAAATTCTAAACGAAAAACAACGCTGAAAAACTAACTTGATTTATTTTCCTCTGTAAAGAATTATTAAGGCTTGGTGAAGTTGAGTATTTTTTTTCTCTTTCCTCAATAAGCATTCCTGAATGTGTTATTTAGCACTTTAAAAGCTCAATTAGTTTGTATTTCTTTCTGTAAAAAATTATAAAAGCCAAGTATTTTCCGCATTAAATAAAACTAATTTATACATATATATATATATATATATATATAATTAGTTATCTCTTTTTACATAAAAATTATTGTATTTTGTTAATAATTCTATTTATTTATTAAAAATATTAAAACATATTTGTTCACGCTGTAAAAATTTGAATGTGTTATGCAAAATCACTACGTAAAGTTAAAGTTTCTACTCTGAAGTATCTTAAAATAGTGAAATATACTCGAAATCACATTCCAATACTGATTTAATAAACTGTTTAAAACATTATAAACTTTTTGTTAATTTTTTACAAATGTCCGGAAATCTACGTCCAACTTTTAGCATAGATATTTCATACCATTTTAACAATAATTTTAACAAAGTCATCGAGAATTTCATGTGTTTGACTGAAGAAGCAGTAGTCTTTTTGCGGTTAAGCTTTGGTAACTATTTTTACTGCATGTAATATCGGTTACCTTAATTGGTAATGTAAGAAATATATATTTATTTATTTTTCCAATTGATTCATTTAAATTATTATCGTTTCAGTCTGAAAGGATTTTTTTTAGTTCGTGTAGAATTACTTATATTTAAGACTTTTTGTTATTAAAAATACAACATATGTTACCACATAGAAATAGCTTTGGCGAAGTTGGTAACAACCATGATAAACGAAATTATAAGCATTTCTAAATTAATATTTAAACTCAAAAGACTTGACTACACGTACAACACGACGCTTTACTAAAGTATATTAAATGTCATTTCGAGTCATTTTGTACTAAACTTTAAGGCAAAGTGCAAAAAAAAAAAAAAATATCTGATGACATGGCAGGTGCCATCATATCTGACCAGAGCAAAATCAATCAAAATATTTAAGCAATATAAAGGTTAAAAGCATACTCAAATAATATACAGAAATAATGTATGTGCTATAATCAGAAAAACATAAAATTCTATAACTATACAGTTTATCTTTTGATAAAAATTAGGTTTAATTTTTCTATAGTTACTTTGAGAGGAGCATTAGAAATAATTCGTGGACGCTAGTTGGGCTAGTACAGTCTTTTACTTATGGACAAACTTTTGTTGGTACTTCAGCTATGTGCATCCAAGCCCTCGCCTAGCCTGCTAGGCGTCGTAGTGCTAACTGCTATTGAACACCTTTTTTTATGGTTGAAAAAAAAAAAACGGTTTTTTTTTTTATTTTCTTTTGTTAAAAATCCAATGTAATGTTCTTGCGGATTTTATTAGAGCTTTTCGGGGGGGTTTACTTGTTTATGTTTTTTTTTTTTTCAGGTTTTCGTCCGTTTTTCTTGGCATCCCGGCGCCTTTCACCTTTTTTTTTTTTTTTAATCAATCAAAACTTTTCTAACAAATTTAATTAAAGTACATGTGCTGAGCTCGACAAATAGCTCCGGAAGAAAGGGTAGCGATGAAACATGTGTAAACAATCTGCAAGATCGCATACTGGCGCCATCCTTTATTTGTTTATTAGTGACCACAGAAGGCCCCTTAAAGGAAGCTATATGTTGCGTCTCTCAAACTCTTTAGATTCCTATGCACTTTAGAAGATAGGATTTATATTTGTACAGCGTCCCTAACTGCAATGTCCCAATCTATCCAAATGCTTCCTGAAATGCAGATGCAGATAATGGGAAACGTTATTTAGAGAGTATTGCATTGATGAAGATTCATAAGTCTACTCCATCATAGGTAGACATCTGATCGCCGAGTGCTTAAACGATCATTAACGAGTAAGGTAGCTTAATAAATTGAACTCTTAGTCTTTATATATTGAACTGTTTCTGTATGCATATGCTTTTGGTTTTTCTATTGATTGCAGCGTTTATGTAGCATGGCAGAACATTAATGGTAAAGGAACAATCCAGTAATGTGTATTTTTTTCCTCATGAAGTCCTTATCTATGCGTTTTTTAATTCGGGAAGACTGCTAAACATTGCATTTAAGTGTCATACTCTAATCTTCGTTATGCGTTTATCAGAAAGAAAAAAAGATCAAAATCTCCTAGAATCCAATAAACTTGATTTTAAAAATATTTTAAGAGGTTGAAGTGGATATTTCCACACAAAACTCATGAAACCCAAATGATTTCACTTGCGTCTGTTGCAGTGTTAATAAACAAAAGAATGTTGTTAAGTATTTATTTGCACCATAAGTCTTAATCAATTTCAAATCGTCACAATTTTTTTAATGTAAAATCTACATAGGCTGTTATAATGCAGTTTTTTTATTCATACGCATTTAAGTATCATACTCTCATCTTCGTTATGCGTTTATCAGAAAGAAAAAATGATCAGAATCTTCTAGAATCCAATAAACTTGATTTTAAAAATATTTTTAGAGGTTGAAGTGGATATTTCCACACAAAAATCATGAAACTCAAATGACTTCACTTGCGTCTGTTGCAGTGTTAATAAACAAAAGAATGTTGTTAAGTATTTATTTGCACCATAAGTCTTAATCAATTTCGAAGCTTCACTTTTTTTTAATATAAAATCTACATAGACATTTATAATGCAGTTTTTTTATTCCTACGTAAAAGATGCATTTCTATATGCAAAATTATTGAAAAGTTTTGTACACATCATGAATTCTTTCATTAAAGGAACAAAAAGGGAAGTAGACATACTTTGCTTATGCCCAGGTATTTCAATTCTCACGAAATCTGATAAATTAAATTTCCCTTATTTTTTTTTTTTTTTTTTTGTAGATACATACACTGTTAGAAATTTCATCATGAAATTACGGTTAAATGACCGGCAGCAGTCTGTCCATCTAATTCACCGTTAAATTTACGGTTTGGAACATTTTTCTATCTTTACGGGACCTAACTATTTCCAATTAACTTGGTTAAATAGCCGTAAATACAAAAGTTTTACGGTTTTATAACCATTTAAAAACGGTTTCAAAACAGAATTTTCACCGTTTTTGAACCATTTCGAGGTGTAGAATCTTTGAGGCGAAGAAACCAACGAAAGCTTGCAGGACTCGAACCCCCAATGCGTGGTGTACTAGTCTAGCTCTCTATCCACTCGGCCCCGGTCATTACGTAAAGCGGACGTCTATTTATCAATAAATCGTCTTTTCCAACAGGCAAACAGCTTTAAAATTAAGATTTCAGTTTTTGATTGGATCCAAATTTATTTTTGGTCTAAATTTACTGTATATTGACGAAAATCATTTGCTGCAAAAATTAAAATTCAAACAAGCTTCAGAAGCTCAAATTATGGGTTCGCTCATTCGCAAACAGTTCGGGAATCCGATGTCTCCAATTTTTGATTTACGTGTGTATGTGTTTCTATTTAGTATCCACTGATTAAGACACTTTTTTTTTTCTTCTTTTTTTATATACACATACAGATTTTAATTGATAAATCTTTATTTATATTTTACCAACAACGTACGACGGTATGATTCCACAACCAAGATGGACGCCCGATTACGGTTAGTTAAACCTTCTTTAGGATAAACAGAGAATAAACGATTTTTTTCACAATCAGCGGTTTGAGTACTATCTTTTTAATGGTTATTCAACTGTTATAATTAAATATGGTAAAATAACAATCAAATAAATGGTTATTTTACTATTTTCCTACGAAATTTTTAACAGTGTAGAACAGTTTGTTTCTTAATTGTCTACAAGCATGTAAATTTTAACGGAAAAAAATACGTGCATTCCTTCTGTAGTATTTGGCTCCAATGCATTTAATGTTAAAGATGTGCTACCTGTGGGGATACTCGTTGTTTCGGAAATCACGATTACACTTATTGTAAAATAAAATGATTCGAAATATCATCATTGTGCATATAACACATAACAGGATTACCGGTAAAAGAACTTTTATAATGTGACTTTTATTTAATGGTATGTATTTAACTGTGCATCTGGTATAAGTTAAGAACACAGTCAAAAGTTCAATTCTATAGTCAGTGTTATACTTGACATATTGTCCTGTAAATAACAATCCTTTTTGCAGAAATCCAAAATATTTTTTTTAGTTGTATTTTAGATGTTTTTCGTTTTACGTTGAGAAAATAAAACTCATGAAAATTTAATAACTGTAGCTTTAAGGTTAATTCCGTGAAAAGGAGGAAATGACACTTAAATTAAAAAAAAAAATAGTATTAGACCACTTGTAATACATCATTTTCTTCAGAAATAAGTGATCATTTTGAAAATAGAAACATTTGTTGAATGAGACATAATTGAAGCGCTCAAAGTTACTCTTTTATTTCATTCCTTCGTAAACCCGAGTCTCTTAACTTTAATTTAAACTATAAGTTTGATTAATTATTTTATAAAAGTTGACTAAATAGATCAACTCTTTAATTGTTCTATTAAGCTTTTAATTCATTTAATAAATTTAAATAAAAACATTCTCACTAGAAGAGCAGTGTGTTAATCAATCAAATTGAACATGTCCTTCCGTTACCGAAAAAGTGGACATCAAAACTATCTTCACTGCATTTATTTGATTTGGTGTGGAAGATTGACAAGGATATGCATTGGTTACTGAGGAACTGAGCCATGGAAAAGCGAGTTTCGGGTTTATTGAGACTTTGGTGAAGCATTCCATATTTGTTTCTTTCTTTTTTTCAGATTTGGCATCAGTTTAAACATCATTCTATATTTCTAAACTTAATTTTCACTAAACAACGGTATAAATATTAAGGTATCTAAGAACTTCGCCACCAGTCGCAGAACAGGAGATATAGTCAGCACTGGCGCCGAACAATATTTTGCCCGTGGGAGAAACTCATTCTTGCATAAGCCTTCGCAGACGTTGCAAAGCAAACCAGCTAAAGTTTTATAGTTGGATATCTTCCCTCAAAGGATATCTGTCAATTCTCTGCGTACCTCACTGAATGATGGAACATATCCATTCTCCACCAGAAACATAAAACGCCCATTAAGTAGTAATTAACGCTTTCTATGGGATCATTCATAAATGATGTCACGCTTCGAGGGGGTAGGGGGGTTCGTGAAATTGTGACAAAGTGTGACAAGGGGAGGGGAGGGGGTAACAAGAAGTGGGACATCGTGCATTATGCAACATAGCGTAACGCGTGACAAAGGGGGGAGGGGGTCCCCTGAAGTGTGACATATTGTGACAAAGGGGGGGGTGCGGGGGTCAAATATATAAGAAAAAAGCGTGACGTCACTTATTAACGGCCCCTATCCTATAAACATAAATAGGATTCTTTTTCTACTGCGAAGAAGATTTTTATCTAACTAAATATACTTAGGGAAGTATCCATGAATTGCAATAGTAGGGCTGCAAACGTAAGTCAGAGATTTCTTTGTCGTTGAGGCGAGGAAAAACTTTTAATAAGTAGGTGAGGCAAGAGGTGAAAGTTGGGAAATCTTTTTTTTTTTTTTTTTTAATGTTCCATTTGAAAAACCAATTCTTGAAAGTTAGACTTATATTTTTCCTGTAAAAGAGGACGAATGTTGGGTTGGCACTGAACAAATAACAAAAAAAAAAAAAAAATTCGAGCCGAAGATAATAAGGCAGCACTTGATTGAGACGCAGCTTCAAGTATAAATATACAAACACAAATACATACAACAAATGATATACCAGTTGATGAATAGGTCTAAAAAAAGTATTATACATGATTTTCACACACATTTGAAAGAAATTTTAGTCTTTTTAATAGGTATTTTGTACTTTTTTCCGTACCACGATAAAATATTTATTTTTAGTGAAATTATAATTATATTTTTTAAAAAAACCTCCCAATATGCATTGAATGAACCCTCTTTAAGGTGCCAAAAATTTTTCAAGAAATTTCTTCACATAGTTTAACTGAACTTCAAAGTTGATTGCATAACCAAATTATCAGGCCGGAAAAGTTTCCTAGATTACCAACTTTAAAATGTCAATTAAAAAAATGTTATTAATTGTAAAATTCCAAGTTTACTAATTTCCTATAACTTAATAAAAAGTATAAAAGAGATCGTCAGTTATTTAAACACAGTTATTTCTTTCAATTAACAAGCTCTCAAAGTAATATTTTGTTGTAAAAACGTCATTCCGTAACATCCATGGAATTTACCTTAATTCTTATTATATCATCTTGGATAATTTTGAATACGTAGGTATATATATTTTTAGAGTTTAATTTACGATTTACTTCTAAATTTAACATGAAACACATTCAAGCATGTTTTGAAAGAAAACATAATTTCTAAAAATATTAATGTAAATTTAACTATTTTAAAGGAAAACGGTTCAACAAATTTTAATAATACTCATTTTTTAGTATTAAATACAAATAAATTCCTTTTAAACTAAAAAAAGCTACAAACTTTGTTTTACTTTTTCTTTACTTAAAAAAAAGATATGAAAAAATCCCTCGTCAAAGAGAAAAGTATAAATATAAAATCGCTTTCTCTACGTATGTTAAAGGGCTAGTCTCGTTGTAAAAGTTAATTTCGTCGTAAAAGTTAGTTGTAAAAGTAATCTGAAGGAGGAAAAAGGCGAAAATTTAAAATTAAAAATAAAACCTTATAATAAATTGATTTTAATTAATTATTCTTCTCTTAAGCTAAAAGGGAGTCACAGAACAAAAACAGGTACCAGTGACTTTTTTTTTTGCTTTATGAAAGTTTTGTTTAAGTCCTCCAGTTTCTTACTAAAGGTAGGTTTACTAGATAAAGGTAGGTTTACTAACCCTTCTTATGTAGGTTTACGAAAGAAAAATCTCTAAATATTATACCATGGAGTACTTTTCGTAATGCATGCAATATATTCACGCATTTAAAAACAGAAATGTTCATTTATTGACATAATTCAAAACAATATAATAATTTTACTATCCATAGATATTTGGATGATTTAATTACTTATTACATGAACAAAATTGAGTATTTAAAGACTCCTTCAAATTACCCAGATTTTATAAAACTTTTCAAGTTTAAGAAAAAACCTGAATTTTTATTTATTAAATGTTCTTAAAACTCAAACTCCTAGTAATTCAGTAATGATTTTTTACTGCTTTGAAACAATGAACTTACGCTTTTTATTACGTTCCGGTCCTACATTTGAACTCAAACTAGGGTTTTTTGCAGTTAACAACGTAGAACAGGTCTGTGCTCTAGAAACAGGATTGTAATAAATTAACAACAGTTTTTCTACCATTGACTAGTCGTGCCGAAATATATATTGATCAAAAAAAAATGTTTAATGTACATATTTGGCATTAAAATGTTATTTACACTCTGTTAAGTTGATCCCGAAATATATATTGATCAAAAAAAATGTTTAATGTACATATTTTGCATTAAAATGTTATTTACACTCTGTTAAGTTGATCCCGAAATATATATTGATCAAAAAAAATGTTTAATGTACATATTTTGCATTAAAATGTTATTTACACTCTGTTAAGTTGATCCCGAAATATATATTGATCAAAAAAAAATGTTTAATGTACATATTTTGCATTAAAATGTTATTTACACTCTGTTAAGTTGATCCCATTTGATTCCTCCACGCCTTTCCCCTTAGCCTTTAAAGTGATACAAAACATTTACATGTGTAATTCAATTTACCACTACTTACATAATGTGTGCATGTATGTGTCAAAATCAGGTACAATTAATTGACTCTTCGTTGATCACATAAAATGATGATCCTGGTTCTCTTTGGATCCGACAGCTAAGTATAACGCTTCATGGAAAGTATGTCTTCGCACGACATCCTCCAGTAAATACGTGTGAAATATTTCAAATATTTTTGCAAAAGCTAGCGTTCAGAAAAGTGTTTGAAGAAGCTGTTCAAAATTAAAATACAATGAAAATAGAACATTTTAGTCGACTTGAAGACGACTGGTGTTTTTACATTTCTAAAATATTCTTACACACGGATTTAAAGACTTATATTTAATGCACTACAGATTTAGTTTTAACATAGAACAATTATTGTATTCATATGCCTACTTCTTAAACATGCAAGCGTAATGCCGTCTACAATGTATTTTCGACAATTCGACTAAATTCTGAAAAGTTGAAAGGTATACCAATTAGGATTAAAATGTTGCATATTCAAAAGCAATACAAAGGAAAAGATAAAATAAACAAGCATAATAATAAATAAAAACTTTCAAGAGGTTCTGAAAGAATGAAAAAAGTTTGTTATTTGCTTAATCCAACAAATTTTTCGACTACATTAAGAACTAAATTAGACTGGAGGTAGTATACATTTATTAGAAATGTCTTAAATCCCTGTTTCGGTTTACAAAATTACCATACCTTGGTACACAATAAACAATTTATTACATTTAACATTGCAATACTACTGAAAAATGTATATATATCGCTGCAAAAATTAAAATTAAAGCTTGTGAACTTGAGATTTACAATCATAAAACTACATAACATATTTTTTAGGGAAACGTAAGAAGATATATCATTTTGTCAAACAGCATTATATACTGTATTTAAACATGAGTTATTGAATTAGAAAAATAATAATACGGTTTTGAGAGTCAATAAAAAGTTTAAAACTAATTAGAACACAATAATTTCTAACAAGTTTCATTTAGTTAGCATTAATTTTGAGCTACGCGTTTTCAATCACTTACTAACAATACTTATGGGGGCTAGTTTAGAAAAACAGAAAATGAAAAACTGTTCAATTTTGTTATTACACAAAAATATAATGTTTTGCTTAGAGAATAAACGAAATCAAACACTCTGACAATCCAGAAGCACTGTATGTATTGAAACTTACTTCCATGCTTTGCCATAAGTAACTTGTATCATGAAAACTTTCATAATCCTCTCGAGAAATTTCGAAAAACATGAAACGTAAACATGTTAGGTAGATAAACAACTTCTCCTTAAATAAATCTCATCAACACCCATAGTGAGGAACGTTGTAGGTACACAAAATATCATTTACAATTAGAGCAGAAAAAGCTGTGTCGAAAAAAGAAAGAAACGTGATTGCATCGTCTGCTCTCTTTGCCTCCTGCAGCCTACTAAACCGGGAGAGGCTCCACAGAAAGCTCGGGAGCTAGGGAGGGTCCATTATGGCGCTAACAAGGTAGGTGGGGAGGGTTGGAACGATGAGAAAGTGACTTTCCTAGATTTAGAACTGGTGTTTGATGTCACAGGGGATATAATATCGCAATGGTTAAAGTTTTATGTTTCCACTAATGAAAAGCAAATGTGCCTGCTTGATAATTCTGATAACCTAACACATAAGGTTTACCACGGGATTATTGATTGGTGGGCATTGCGAAAGAAACTTCGGATCCACAAGTTAATTTCGGTAACTACATAAGTTTGGTTCCCGTAGTAAATGCATTCATATTTAATTTCGACTCATTAGCAAACGTAAATTACTTACAGAGTAGGGAAGAAGGAGACTGGTATCAACAAGGTTTTAAATAAATAACATAAGGTGCTTGGAGTGCAAAAGTAAATTTATAATTTGTTTTTAAATTTGGCCATTTTGATTGAAAATTTCAAACGAAAAGAGGTAGTGTGTTACAAATGAATTTAATCACTATATGTTTGATAGTCGCTTTCGTATCGCAAGTCTTAAATTTACCATTGTTACGCAAAAAGTTATAATTGACACCATGGGGCTATTGTGGACATTTTTTATTTAGCCTATTTCAGTTTACAGTAGTAAAAAATATTAATTTTATATGAAGATCATATGGTAACACATGTGTAAGCAACCTTTTTATTTACATGAATATTGATGAATTAAAATTTAAAGAACTAGAAACAATTGAAAAGACAGAAATCAAGCAAGATTTATTTTTGTTTAATTTCCTCCATTCGAGCAAAAAAATTGCATTTTTGCATGATGTTTTCATTTTTATTAGTCAGATAACTCAAGGGTATTGCCTCTATCACTTCATTTTAACAATCTGTCCATCAAATTTCAAGTGTTTGGAAAACAAGTAATAACTAACTACAGTGTTATCAAATGTGGCCCACACGCACACAAAAAAAAAGAAAATAATTTTTTTAAAATACTTAAATGGTTTTTCTAAAACGATATTATTGACTGGTTACGAAAATAGATCCACGTTAACACATATGTACTCATTATTGTGCTATGATATGATTTTACGAAATTGACATAGCGAATTCAGTTTAGTATAACTTTCAGTCTGAAAAATCTTCAGAAGGATTTTTTTAAAAATTGCTTTTAAAGTATAACATCAAATCAAATAAGAACAAGCATCATGCTCACATGATTGAATTCACTTTGGCACCATGATTTAGCCTTTTAAAAATTTGCGCAGCTAATCGATTCAGTTTCTTTTTTTTTTTTGAGAAAGTTAAAAAAAGCATTTCAGAGAAAAGTTGAAGTTTAAATAATACTTTGAAACTTCATGCCAGTTTCTGTTATATTTTGGTCGCATCAAAGCCAGCACTAAAATAAAGCTGTTTTTCAAAACTACCATGACTTTTTAGTGCCCTCTCTTGTTTCTAAAATTGTTTCATTATTCGCATTTTTCTCACATATTTTCAGCAATTTATTTTACTCATTTAATTTTTGACAAAGTATCCAAAAAATAATGTGTACGTTTTTCTGTAACCTTAACATTTATCTTTTAAATCTCTTACGCTCCGTTAAATTACAATTTACTTGATTTAAAAGTTTGTAACAAATAAATCTGTCTAGCAATGGAAATTTAACGTCTTATTATTAGACTTCTTCCCTATGTGTGATTTACGCATGTCGTAGGACTTGATATAAGGTTTAAATATAAGCATTAATAAATAAATTAAGTTTATAAACGTATAGAAGATGACGACAAACTACTTTTAGGAAGAAATTTAAATAGTTCTGTAGTTATTAAATTAATGTTTTCATTTGATATTTTATTCATAGATTCTTTTCATATGATTAGAGATAGCAAAATGAGAAGAAAAAGTCTGGCTGTGGTTTGCTCTTATCCTTTTATTGTAGCATTAAAAACGGTCGGGAGTCTATATTTAAAGAAAAATAATAATAAAACAATGCTTTCAGAACGGGAAATGTAATGTCTTGTTTCGAAAATTCAACATATTTTTTTAAAAAGCCTGACTAAAAAGACTAGTAAAAATAGAAGCTTGTGTGGTTCTTTCCGGCATCGATAATATGTTTTTTTATAACCTAAAAAAGTCTTTAAATTGTTATCAGCGTTCACTGACGTCCTTAAAACAAATTACATTTCTCTACATTTCGGGAAAATCATAAAATGAAATCAGTTAAGATATTTAAACATTTTCACCAAATGTAAAAGAAATATTTTTAGAAGAACAAAAAGTTTTGTTAATAAGTCCGATGGTCGAATTATAATTCTGTAAATTTTTATACAAAATAATACGATTTTTTTATTATTATTTTTAGAAATGATAAGAATAAACTATTAAAAGATTTTTATTTGAAGATTTAAATACAATAATTATCACTTCCAAAAAAAAACGGGTTTAAACTAAAACAATTTTAGAAAGATGCAACAGAAAACTGATTATGTTTAACAAATCTGATGCTTTTGTCCATTTTTTCACATAAATTTTCAACAATTACTTAACTACTATTCGTAAGAGCATTACTGAAACAAAGAAATGAGCCAAAGAAACGCAAGAAAGTTAAACAAAGGAACGTAAATTTCATTAGGTGAAACAAAACACTAGGGTCAAGTGAGGGAAAATGGGTCACTTTTTAGCTATTTTCATATTTGAAATTTCATAGCAACAAAACCAGTAACATTTCCCATTTCTTTTCAATTGTATCTTAACATTGAACTCCTTTAGATCAATTTTATGTAATTTTAATATTTATTTTTTAATTATGAAATAGTTTAACTGAGCTTATAAAGTTGTGACCTGATTTACTCTATCGTGGGGCAAAATGGGTCATAATGCAAAATAATGCTGAAAATTGAAAAAAAAATGTAAGTAGCATATTTAGCAACATTTTGAATTCTAATTACATCGAAATGTTAAAATAATATTGCTCTAGATTGTTATATATTGGTTCAAATAACTCTTCAACAACGACACTTCTCTCTACCACATCAACATGATCTCTTCTAGGAAAAACATTTAAAAAAATTTTAATTTAATTTTAATAAAAAAAACAACCTACATTGTCTAAATTTAGGAACTTGCTGCAGTGAGGTACAACAGAGTAAATTAAAAAAAAAAAAAAAAATAGAATAGAACTACTTAAGCCTAAAAAAAGACAATATTTATTTTTTTTTTACATGCTTTGCCGGAATTGTTCTCCAAAGTTTCTTAGTCAGGAAGTCCTTCAAATTTGGGCTGTTATTTGATAAAATATAGAGCTATTCAGAAGTTGGTAAACCATGTGCTTAGCACACTATCATACAAAGTTTACAAAAAAAATTCCTTTGTGTTTCCCTTTTAAGAACCGAACTTTTTTGAGAATGAACAATGTTGCCAACACATTGAAATATAACATTAAAAATGTTGGTTTAAAATTTTCAATTTCAAGTTCGATTATTTTGGGATTTTATCAAGTGACCCATTTTACCCCAGCCTCCCTTAATTCGAAAAGAAATTATTTCTTTAGATTCTATATTATATTTTTAATACCACAAAGAATATATACGAATTATAAAAGACACTAAACGAATGATCTTAATTAATAGAGATACGTGACAATATATGATAAATATTTTTTTTGACGGAGAATTTTTGTTTCTTTTTTGTAGGGGAAACTTCTTTCGCAAAATTCAACCCAAAATAATAACAGTTCATGACGGAATTGCAAAAACAAGCCTTTACAGAAGTGAGAGCACTTAACGCTAGAGACACACAGACGAACCGGTTGCGGTCAGGCACGACAGTTCCGGTGCGGTAGTACATTATGTTAAATGGGCAGACTCACACTAGCGGCCGGCGCCAAGCCGCAACCGGATTGTCCTCGTGCATCGAGGCAAAACGTTTCAACTTAAATGTACGCACCTAATTTAAAAGAGGAACACCGGAAATTCATACAAGAATTTCAACATGCGTATTATTATGCATAAATGTTATCTTACAAAAGGATTCCTACATCCAATGCAGCAATATGATACATATAGCAATGATATTTCATCCACCGATAACACTCCAGCTAAAGAATACAACATTATAAGTAGTTAAATTTTCAAGTGTATATTAAAAACTGCCAAAGGAAAAATGATATTTGATATTTATAATTTAAAAACAAAAACAAACCTTGCTCTATTGAAAAGAAACTAGATGAAAATATTTGGTTTCATTGATGAAAATATTTCTGATTTATATCGATGAATATTTTGGTCACTTCAATAGACAAAAGTTCTTGTAATTTTCTTGATGAAAAATTATTGTATTTTTCATTCATAAATTCGTGTGTTTCGAATTTTGTATGCTATTTTTTATTTTTAAATTAACTATCGGGAACTCACAGTAATTATTAAAAGATTATTTATCAAATAAACATTTGTTTCGGAAAAGTAGTATGTGTAGAACATTTTTTTGAAACTGAATAATTTTTCAAGGGCGAGAATGTATTTGATTAAAGGAACACGTGGAACAAAAAAATTTCACTTATTTCTCTTCTTCAAAAAATCGTCAGATATGCATTTTTGAAAGGAATTTGAAAACTCATTCTTCTTGGTCACGGAATACAAGCGAGCTACCGTCAGTGTCGCAGTTTTGTCAAGTGAAACGAAGATAAGTGTAAACTCTTCTGGGAAAATTTTGCGCTTCGTTGGTTAAGGATAAAACTTGCCATCAAAAGATGAATACTTGCGCAAATTGCACACATAAATCCTTACTCTCTCTCTCTATCTCTCTGAAGCCTATTTTGTAAAATAATTTAAAATACTCTTATCTATTTGGTTTCAATACTTTAGCTCATTGCAGTATTCGATTAAATGAAAGACGGAACTATAGTACAAATTTTCTGCATATAATCGTAGAGCATAATAAATATTTTTCAACTGAAAATTGCATACTTTTAAAATACATAACCCATGTCAGTGGATATCATATAATAACGCATGTCAGTGGATAAAATACGTGCACAGAAAGACGAATACGCACTTGAAAAAAATATATATATAAACTTTTAGAAGATTTCTTCGAAACGTTATATAAAATTAAAAACGAAATGAAAGAAAATAAATATTTTAAAAGTTATTTGCCCTAAAACTTTCTCTTTTTTTTCGGCAAACTAAGTTAACTTTAGAAATATAAAATATACTAAGACCATTAAAACTGAAATAGTGTTTAGTGTTTAAAGGTTTAGCATTAATAGGAATATTTTGGTAATGTACAGTCCTGATTTAATAAAAAACATGAAGTTCCATCTAGTACTATACAACTATACGAACCTACTTTCCCTTATACACCCGCATCAAATTTACAGCCTAGCTCTCTCTCTCTTTCTCATTAGCTTTAGTTCTTAATTGTTTCAAATACATATGTTCAACGGTTAATACATATACATTCATATCTCTTTCATTCACTTAATTATGTTTTCATTCATTAATTTATTCACGCATTTATTCGTTCATTTTCTCACTCATTCATTTATTCATTCATTCACTCACTCATTCATTTATTCATTGATTCAATCAGAAACATCCTTAAAAATCCAGATGGAAAAAAAAATGGGACAAATTTGGCTCTTTTAGTTCTGATTGAACTTCGTAGCTGTACATGTTCTACGTCATAACATCGTTCCGATAAAGTTTATCCCAAGCATATCCACCTGTTAGATCAGGAATTATATAGGTTTGAATTTTCTCCGTAGGTGGTAATGTTAACTTTTTTTTTGAACTGTTCAAAATCGAACAAAAAATGCTCAAATCAAAAAATATTTTTTTTCCGGGAGTTTAAATAAGCTCATTCAAGGGAACTTGCGTCCTTATGTATAGGGTTTATATAATTTCCTTTACATTTCCCCAATAGCGCTAATGTTATAATGTAAGATTTTTTTCAACCGTTAAAAAATAAGCGAAAAATTGTTCAAATCAAAAAATAAAATATGGAAATAAGATTTCCTCGCGGAGATCTTTGGAACACAATTTTTTTTTCTAGTCGGAGAATTCCTTCAAAAATTATTGGGAAGGTTATTCAATCTTCGTGCAATACTTTTCGTTTTTCTACTTTTCTTTATTTTTAACAATATTTCTACGATAGATTGTCTTCTTTCATTCTCTTTTTTTAAAACGTTTATGAGAAAGAAGGCTAAGAAAATGAGCGCACCTAATTTTTATACATCAACCTTGTATGAAAACATGAATACAAATACAAATACAAAATTTACGACTAGCAACAGACACAGGGCCAAGGTATGCTGGTCCTGGCCTAAAACATGTAAAGCCTGAATCGATATCAGCTAGTCTTCTTTAACGTTACTGAAATAAAATGTTGATAACTTTTACTTCAGCCTTGTTGATAACTTTTACTGAACAAACTTTTTCATCATTTTCGTTTCATATAAAATATGAATTAATCTCCGTAACGTTAGTATAAACACCAAATTTGTTTGCAATCTATGCATAAAATCAGAAGATACTCACAAAAATTCTTTTCATGTTTGATATATAAACGTTTCTGGTAAAAACAAAGTAGTACTCTAAAGAGAAAACATTTAATGTGAGTAAAAGCTAAAAAACTTAATAAGTATTAGAACTCAACAGATGCAGTGAAAACGAGGAAAAAAGATGATTGCTGTAGCTATTTATTTGATTAATTAGTGGAATTTTTCAGGCAGAAAAGAAATGCATTTTTTTCAAGGTATTTCGTGAAAATTTCTTCAGAAATGTGATTGTGTATGTTTTTTCTACATGGAATATTAATATTCCAAAAAAATACGGTCTTTTGAATGAATAACATTTCTAAGGTTACAAAAATGTAAAGAGAAACAATAGCAAAATAGTTTTCGGGTTAAAATGAGCTCCATTTGTATTTTTGAAAAGACATATATGTGTCAAGTAAAACATGTTGAGTGAAAACAGCGAGAAAAAAAACTTCTGTTATGCAGTACTAATTAAATTCCATGCCACATTTTAACAAGAACAAAGTTTAAAAAAATTCATTTGCTGTTTAAAAAACGCACGTTAGGTATCCCGCTGTATGCATGTATGTATATATATATATATATATATATATAGACATATATATATATATATATATATATAGAGAGAGAGAGAGAGAGAGAGAGATAGATACTCAACGCACGTAAATTTGAACTCCAGATATATATATATATATATATTAAAATAACTGTCGAGTTGATATTGTAGTATTGGAGCTGCGATTATTAGGTAAAACACTCTCAAATACTAGTCAGGATGTGAGGTGGTTATTATGTGTCATATATTCAGAGAACGCTGTAATATTCACATTTAGTTGTTTATTTCTGATTTAAAACCAATAAATATATATATATATTACATTTGGTGGTTGGTTAACATTACTTGCTAATAAAGCTCAGAAGCAATATTGCTTTCTTAAGCGAGGATCGGATATTCTGTCCAAAATGAATGATTTAATTTTATAAAATACTAGTTCCTATCTCCATAAGCAAGAAGAACGTCTGTTGATGTATAGTTTATTAACTTAATAGTTTAGAAACTAATAATAATACCATACTGACAAAAACGGTCGTAGTTTAACTTTTAAAATAAAAAGCTTTATCGAAAATATTTTCTTCCATTTACAAACAGTACTCGCATGTCCATAAAAAGGAAGAGAAAAAAAACTTTTTATGTAATTGTAAGCCGAGCCATCAGGTATTTACCCTTTGTCACTCCAATTCAGCGGATCGCTTGCCCTTACTTACCTTTTTAAAGCTACTTAGTTAGACTTTATTGTTGTGATGGCCGCAGTTATCTTGTCACCAACTTGCAGAATTAGCTTAGTTATCCCTCACAACACTTGTAGCTATGAAACATTTTAATTTTCTGGTATTACGCCTGTATTGCTTTTTTATAAGCCGCATGCACACTGTTCATATCTACAAAACACAATTTTACTTTATTCTGCAAGTAGTTCCAAAACATTGATGCCGCACTTCCTTTTACTTAAATATTTATGCAAGATTGTTATGTATCTTTGGTTATATTTTTTGCGTGAAATCCTATTAGATTGTATTGCTTAGATGTAATCTAAAACGGGGGTCAGTAAGTAATGCATGTTCAAATTTCTTAGAATTCTATAACGAAAACTGTCCAGGTGCATATCTGTTTCAAACGTTTATACCTTTTGATTTTCAGATTATGAACAAACGCGTTTCCTAAATTTTAAAAGAAAAAATACATATCTTACGCGTTTTAATGTGACAGTTTGCCAAAGAAAACGCAGGTGGTAAAAACAATGGTGTGGGGTGTAGGGGTGAGAAGATAGAAAAGAAAGGAAGAAAGAAGAGAAAGCAAGTACATTTTTTTAAAATTATGCTTTATCTTTTGTTCCATTTGTTTAACGATCTTTCGAATTTTACAGCATTTCTTGCGCGTTTTAAAAATATTTTATTTTTAGAATTATTGTTTTTAAAGCATAGTCCTATGTGTTTTGTTTTTTTTTAAAAGACCCTTCGCTAAGCAAATTTATGATTTTTGTCACATTTTAGAACAAAAAAAAAATATTTTCTTTGCACTTTGAGTATGCATACATCTATGGTATTGCTCATTAAATCTAGATGGAGGTGCTAAACTTTAGCAAAACGGAATGATAACAACTGAGGATATTTCTTATATAATTTTCTTAGCAGGTAGCAATCGTTAGTGATAAATGATAGCAATCAATAGAAAATTAATAAAAATAAATAAATTATTTAGAATAAATAAATAAACAACAAGAAATGTAATAAAATAAAACAAAATATTGTCTCTCAAAATATTCAAATTAAAAAAACTTACTACAATCATAATTCCAGTAACGGTTTGTGAAAGGTTGTCAAGGGGAAAAAATGGTATGTTGATATGATATATTGCTTTTTTTCGCCATTCTTAAAGGTGCAGCTGAGCTAGAATAATGCTGTTCTGTTTTTTCCTTTTTTCTCTCTTTCTCTCTGTCTTTTTTAAAATGGTTAAAAAAGGTTTATATGAAAAAAGAAGTAGAATTCTGCGAAATTCTATAAGCTGTCCCCAAGTTCATGTGCAACATGGAAGATTTAATATGTGAAGTAACTTTTTTTAAAAAATTGATCAATAAAAATGCAGGTTGTGCAAAATATGTAGTAGGTACATTACAACATTTAAAATAAATGTGCATTGGTTAAACAATAAATTTTACTACAATGAGTGTTATTAAGAAAGCCTTTAGTTGATTAAAGTATTTTTTCTGTTAAAAATCAGTGCTTAAATATAACAATTAAAGTTATTTCATTGGTTGGTAAACAATTTACTTAAAGAAACTTCATGTTTATGGATACGAAAGAAACATTTTGTATTCACTTCCGTAGAAAAAAAGACAGAACGAAATAGATTAGGTTAGAGGGAAATATTAACAAAAAACTACTTTGTCTTATAGCATGCTACATGGTTTAAATTCCTATGACACATTTTCAATAATGACTTACGAGCAACTACAATAAAATCCCTCTGCACTTTATATCAGTCGCTCGGGTTTCAGGAGGTAGCTTTATAGAGACGTTAAGAGATTACTGATTAATTGTATTCAAATGCACTTCAAATGCAACAGCAAAATTAGCAAGCCAGCATTAAATTTAATGAACTTAACTAAAAATACTGAAAAATAATTCTTCCCAAACATACTACAATGGAAAGAGTATGGGAGCTCATTAAGGTTTAGTAGCGTAAATTAAATTTTAGAAGGGAATAGCTGTGTTCACTAAATTACTCAAGTGCATTGCGAAAAAGAAAATCTTCACCTTTCTGAATGTGCTCTTTGTGCCAGAATAGAAGGCATATTGACCTTTAGGGTATACTTGAGATTGTTGGCATGGCAACCTTGTCTGAATCCATCATCTCAACTGTACTTATTGGCTGGGTTCAAACTAAGTGCAAAGAGAGCAGTTTTCATTCCATCTAATTTCTTCTGATGGAAATTCGGTTCCTCCTCAAACGTCAAGTCCTATTTTTTAATCGTTACGGGATTTAGATGTCGTACGAGTAGAATGGATAGAGACATGATCTAATAAGTATTATGGAGACGCATTGTTTGAATGTTCTGCTTGAAGAATTTTATCACGCAGTGAATTTTCCGGAAAAAAACTGTTACGACAAAAGATTAGTCTTGATCAGTAAAGCAGCATGTAAAACTGTTATTAAGAAAAATTGAGAGTAAAAGAACAGTTGAGATCGGAATGCTATTAAAATTGCTGATCCTACTTAGGAATCGCATCTTAATATTTTCGTCATAAATTTGAGTTATTTAGAAATTACTTTCAAAAGTTGAAATGTAATATTATTTACATTAATTAATATTAAAACTGGATTGTTTCCAATGTCAATTGAAGCACATAACGTAGAAAAAAAAATAGATAAGTAAAGCCAATATTCACCATACCTATAGTATATACACGTATTTCAAAGATTTTTTAACTTGGATTTGACCATTGGTTTGCCGCTCCATTGTTGTATCACTTCACCAATCCAGGCTTTCACACTGGGAGCGATTTAACTCTTCCCAATGCAATCAATCAATAGAAAACCAACTTCTTTTTGCGAAGATTTAATCGTTGTTCAGCTATATAACGTCCATAAATGTTGCTCGTATACGAAAGCCGAGACTATCCGTCGGGGAGATTCTATTCCGCAAAAGGGGTGATACGTTGAACTAGGCACTTTTCGAAACTATACTTTACACTCTCTTTTCTTGTTTTCCCCCAGTGATGATGTATTATATTCCCAATTTGAATCTTTCAGACAAAAGAGAAAAGAAAGAGAAGAAAAAAAGGTGCAGAGTTTAATATTCTTTATAAAAACTAAGCACTTACTAATCTTTATTCATGCTCTCCCCCACCCCCCTATTTCGATGAAATAGAAGCACACCTGACGCATGCGTAAATTCGAGGGAAGTCTTGGCTAAGAAAATCAGACAGTAGCAGCAAACAGTCTCTAAGTATATAAACGTAAACATTTGCATAAAAATATTAATTCTGTTTGAGAGCTAACCCAGGCCATGAAAAAAGTTTACACCATTGTGGAGCCACCGCAAACGTGCAAAGTGTTGTTGACAGCATGTATCCCTCCCCCCTTGTTGGGTCTACTACGTCTCAACCAAATGCTATAATTGTCTGCTACTGGAATCGTTACTCATCTTATACAGCGACGTAATCATTGTAGTTGTTGTAGTGTAATCCCGCGTGGCGAGGAAGAATGGGTTCCACTGCTGCTGAGTAAAACGGGGCCCTTGTAGGCAGCAGTCCTATTTCCACCCCTTTGAAAGGTCTCTTAATTTTTTGAACCAGCTCACAGATGAGAAACCGTCACCTGGGGTTAGAACCACCAGAGGTATCGTTTCACTTGGAGGACATTGGAGCCATGACCTATTTAAGGCGTAACAGCAACCAGCCGCCGAGAGGTTGTCCCCCTCCCAAACATTGACCTCAGTCAATGTTGCTTCACTTTCGGTGTTATGCGGGAACCGAGCTTCTACCGACTAGTCCCCTGCTGGACGACGTAATCATTCTCATCTAGGATTCAATCCATACGTTCATGATAGCAGATCCGCTACGGGTAGTATCCAGGTTGCATATTGTTAGTAAAGAGACTCAAGACAGTGATTTCTTCATGGGCACGTCTTGTGTAAGTCGTGCGCACTAAATGTTAAGGGAAAGTTGTCAGGAACAACGAGAACTGCGACAAGCAACAACAACGAAACTTTTCAAGGCACTTCATTAGCTCTAACATAACAACCATGAACTCGGTTTTACTGATTGACGTCTGATATTACGTCATTAAAAGTGACTTTCCCTCAGAGGACTGTGATTTTTTAATTTCACAATCGAAGATATATGTCACCGCAGTCAGTTTGATTACCATAACAACAGTCTACTACGACGGTAGCAAAGAGTCATCGTCGCCTTTGGTGCAAATGCACCCTCACGTCGCTGTCATTAAACTCACGCTGTTACTTAAGGTGGTGCTTTTCACTTCTTGTTAACTAATTGCTCTACACACACATTGCTATCATTAATACACGTATTCGCCAAATGGAAAAAGGAAAAAGAAATCCTATAAATAGGTAATGTGGTTACCGGGAATCCGAAACGTTTAAGATTAGATGTTTTCGTGATTAGGATATGGAATAAATGAATAAAATTACAGAAATTAAGCTAAAAAGCAGCCATTTTATATTATTTCGTTTTCTGTTCTCCCTTTTTTACCAAAAATCCCCAACAGCATTCACGTTTATGTTTTTTATGAGAAATAGGAGATAGGTATACGATTTAGTTTACTATTGTCACATAACGTGGAGAAGAGTTTATTGCATATATCGGTTACTAAAAAAAAGAGAGAAAGAATATTGTATAGAGGCTTTTTTCTTATAAAAGGACAACAAGTGGTTATTTGCAAAATGACTTTCATAGTAATAACTAAAATAATAATAGTTTAAAATAAGGTTAGTTATTAAAACTGGCTTCTGAGTAATCATCAGGGTATTTACGTGTTAAAATATGAAATTCAATTATATTTTCTTGTTGAGCGTCCCCTAGTCTACATCAAATAAAATGATTTTCTTTTCTTGAAAGATAAAATAATAATTATGTTTTTTTTTAATTGGCTATCTCATAGCAACTTTATTTTTTTCTAATGCAGCTTTTTCAGAGTAGGAAGTAAAGTATATTTGTTAACTGCATTTAAAAAATGAAAATCACTATCTCATTTAAAGTAAAACAGACTAAAGTAACAACAGTACTAAAACAGACTATATCATTTAAAGACATTTCTTTTCTGATTTTGAAGTATCATATTTCTAGCAAATTGATTTTACACCCGCATTGCTGAATTAAAATATTTTTCCGAGTATCACTTTTCCACGCATCGAATGTAACTCGAACACATTTTTCTAAATTGTTTCTTCAATGCAACACTTAAAGAAACTTTTATTTTAATGAAAATATTTGAAATGTATTCTTTTCAAGATATTGAAACATGTTCTTTATTTCTTCGCACATCATTTCCTTCATCAACACTTATTATACATTTTATGGCTAGAAGCAATCTAAAAGTATTATGTTGATTTACATTTTCAAGGCTTTTCTTATTTTATGGTGGTTGTTAGCGATGCATTAATGGCTTTTCTTTTCTCCCCCTTTTAAACAATTCTGAGTGATTGATCAAAATGATTTTCAAACGAGTTTCATGAAAAACCGAACGAAATGTGTATGAAAGTTATTTTATTTTTCGATCAAATAATTTTAATATTTCTTTCTTTTTTTCTCTCTTTTGAGCCTACTTTCCCGTAAAAGTTAAATTGTAAAAATATAGAGAAGAATAAACAAAGGTCAAAAATAAGGGAAGTAATTGCAGATTGAAAAATAAAAAAGTTGAATGTAGGGTTTTGAGATGGAGAAAATGTGTGTCTGTCGGTCTGTCTGTCCCCCCAAAATAACGTTTGAGGGAATTGTCCGATCATTTCAATTTTTTTCTTTTTGTTTCGAACAATTTCTAGTTCAATTTTTCAAAATAGTCCTATCATTAGCATCTATCGGGAAATGTGATAGTATATAAACCCTTGGGGGCCGTGGTAGCCTAGTGGTTACCACGTCGGACCTCCACCTGGAAGGTCGCGCGTTCGATACCCACTGAAGACCACCATGTATACTTGGGGATATGTACATGTAAAATCCGTAGACCCCACTACCTCTCCCCGTGCGTAAGCAATCCTAAGGCCTCGGCTAACAGGTAGGGGTCTGGTGGCGAAAAGTATATAAACCCTTAACATAAGATCCAAGTTCCTTTGAACAAGCTTATTCGAGGGAGATCTCAAAGTGAAATGATTTTTTTGATTTGAGCAATTTTTGTTAAAACGAGGAAGTTTCAATCCTATATAAATCTTGATCTAACAGACGGATTTGCTAGGATTAAACTTTATCGGAAGGATCTTATGACGTGGAACATGTACAGATACAAAAGTTACTCCAGAACTAAACTACCATTTTTTCCCATCATAGTTTTTTATTTGCATTTTTAATGATGTTTTTGTTTAAGTGAGTGAATATATAGAAGCGTAAAAGAACAAATGAATAAATGAGTCAATGAATGAATGAACAAATACATGAATGA
The DNA here is from genome assembly GCA_038502835.1 of Octonoba sinensis. Taxonomy (NCBI): domain Eukaryota; kingdom Metazoa; phylum Arthropoda; class Arachnida; order Araneae; family Uloboridae; genus Octonoba; species Octonoba sinensis. The sequence goes on along the minus strand of CM076602.1, from coordinate 102,177,136 downwards.
ATGTATAAATGGGAATTGGTGAACCAATGAATAAATATTTATTGACCTTTGAGAAAGGTATATTTGAAGTAATAAAGAACTAAAGCTAAATGAAAAGGAGAGAGAGATAGCTACAGATTATAAATTTTGTGTTGGTGTATACTGGGAATTAGGCTTGTATAGTTCTAGAAGGTACTTTTTATTTTATTGAACAAATGACTATACGAATAAAATTTGAAAGTGTTTTATATTAATATTTTATATGTTTAAGAAGAATAAAATTATTTATTTTATACAATGAAATATCTGTACAAAACTATCGTTTACTTATAAAAATCTCTTAAAGTACACAATACATTATTTTCCCTTCAACTGGATCTAGCAAGTTCCCCGCTCATAGAATCAGAATTTTTGAATCTTTTAAAAATATTTCATTTTAAGATTGAAAGAAAAGTTATTAGTAAAATTTGTATGTATAAACTTTTACTTGAATTCTCTAATTCAGCCCAAGGCAGCCTTTCAAGTTATAGAAATCTGTATTGTAACATGAATATCTACTTACCAAAGTACTAAACTTTAAAAGTTTGAATATGTTTTTTCATATATTAGAATATTTGATTAATAAAACGCATATACATTTGCAAGAAAAATTCCTAATGCAAAACAGGAACAACGTTGTGCATAGTAAAGGTGACAAAAAATAAGTGTCCCAAAAGTAAAAAGAAACGACTGACCCATCGGTGCAAGAATATATTATGTTTCGAGAAGATAGTACATATACATATTATAAATTTAATGTGCCTACCTGGAGATGTAAAATTCTCAGTATTAATTATTCGAACAATATTTTCAGGAAAGAGAATATTGGAAAATATTCTTCCGGAAATAATAAACAATAAAACATCACATGCTACATTTTAGATGAGAATGAATATTCCGAAAATGTATTAAATATTTAAAACATATTATATTTTAAAAAAATATTAAAATTAAAATTGACTCATTTTTAAGATCTTTCTGGAAGCAAAAATAACTGGTATCAAAAACATCCTAATGTTCCTACAATAACAACTTTGGACCTTCAAAACTGTTCTCAACGAGCTCAGTGCTTGAAAGTATTTTTTAATTCGAGATACTGAATTAACAATCTTTAAGAGAAATCAAAACACACTTGTTTTACTAATCTATGAGGACGTTGTTTTAAATGGAAATGCAGTAGATTGAGGATAGAAAGAAGATGTAAGCTTGCATTTGTAGTGCATTAATTTAAAAAGAAAAGGATATTTAGTCTGAAATATATGTGATACGTTTAAAAAATCAGGTTATATATCTTCTAAGAGGAGGAAATCATTTTCGATACTAACGTTGCTGGGTTTGCACTTGCCCTGAATTTCCTGAAAAAATATTAACCTGAAATGTCATAAAATATCGTAAATTGCCTTAATTTACTGTACTTTTTTTTTTTTCTAATGCTCTTTTGTTTTAGACGAATTGCTCTGTCGGAATTTTCAATTAATATTTATTTATAATATGTGTACGTCGAGAAGGCTATTTGTGTTTTACTTATTGGCTGGGGTACAAGTGAGACCGAAGCGACGTTTTGGAGCTTTAATACAAGCACTATTAAGTTTAGTTTGTTTATTTTTTAGATCGCAGCTTCCATAAAAAAAAAAGGCTCCTCTAAAGAGTCATCGTACTTGTCAATATTGTCTTTAAGTTGATTAGTAACCCAGAACAAAGTAATGATAAAAAAGCATCACTGAATTAAGATGGGAATTTACCAAAAAAATTTGAATTTTTTTAAAGTCGAGATCGTCAAATTAAAACACAGGTCAATTTTGTTTACTTAGCTCAAACTTACAAAGATTCAACCTATTTTTGAGGAAAGTTTGAGCTTTGCACTTAAAACAAAGCTTTTAAACAGCCAAAAAGAGTAAATCATTTATTTATTTATTCCTTTAAGTAAACCAACAATCGATTAACATAAAAAGAGATTATTTATATGCATATCATAAATCAGATATAGTTTTACGCAAGAACTAAAAATGTTACAGATTGATTTTCCCAGATTAAATATATTCAAAAAATTCCCAGACCAAAGACAAGAGCAAAGTATTTAACCCATAATACATCAGTCAGATTTATCATGTCAACTAATATTTGAATTTCCGAGATACTTCTCATTATCTGACACTAATTAAAACGTTGATGGACAATGCACTGAACTCATCGTTGTACATCTTGAGTAAATACGCGTTGTTCTATAATTACTTCTTATCAGGAAGATTTAACTTTGATTTTCATCAAGCAATCAACGATGAATTTCTTCATCGTGGAATATGAAGTATGTGTGGTTTCCGTATTTACAAACTTTAGAAATACTTTTAACGAATGCGTTTTGCAGCTCCAAATGAGAAAGATAAAAGAAAGAGAACGGGCAATGAAAATGAAAACAGTAAATCTACTTCATTGAATTTCATTTTAATTTCTAGCTGTTAGAAAAAGTGATTAGTAAAAAAATATATTCAGGTAAAAAACGTGTCCTTTTATCAAATTGATAAAGTATTCGTATGAAATTAAATTATGAGCCTAAGAAATATGATGGAACGAAATTATTCTAGAAAACAAAATACTAAAAACGGTTTCTGAAATTCACACTTTAGCTTTTTCAGACTCAGAAAGGAATTAAATATGCCAGCTAGTAGAAAGACAAAATAAAGAAAGAGAAAAAAACAGTTTCTTAAAGAATTAAATATTTAACACTAGCACAAAAGCTAATTTGCAACTCAAGAGTAGAAAAATTAGACGTCCTACTAGCATCTACCTTTAGTTCTTCAGAAAATTTTCAGTTCCATCAAGCATTCTCCGTGAAATGCATCGTAACATAAGGCTCTATTAATAGGAACGCATTTTTAGAGTAAGGGATTAAAAATTACTAAAATGAAACAACTCAACTTTTTAATTCTTGAGTAAATTGCCTTGAAACTTCTAAGTTCATGAATGGAATTCTTTTATCAAGATTCTCCGATTTCATGAATTGAGCTGAAAGGTATTTTCAAAGCAGTCGTAGGCGTTTATTAAATAAACGACACAAAGATGAAGAATGTAGACTAATTACTGCCATTGTGACGCGCGTGGGAAGTGGTTTCAGAACGTATCATCTCTTTTCTCAGTTTTGTGATAAATTCATGCTCAATTTGCTTTGAGTAATACACGGAATGCATTACTATTTCATTAACATATGAGGAATGCATTCCTATTTCCATTAACATTCATTTTCTTCTTAACGCTAAAATAAGAGAAATGTATAGTCTCACAGTAGAATATAATGAAATAAAGTCATTTTCTTCATTAAATATCGATAAGTGTAATTGAAAATGTATATTTAATTATTAAAAATGCTTAGTTAAATAAGAATATTCCCGAAGAATATGTTATTTTGCAATGTTTATATGTACCTACACTTAGAAAAATAAATCTAACTAAATCAGCCGAACTGTATTTATCTTGCAAAAGAGGAAATATCAGTCTTTTATAAGCTGAAATTGATGTAAGAACGAATTGTTGGGGAAGAACTTTAGTATGAAACTATCTTAAAAAGCTGAAAGTATAACATGTTATTTCATCCTACAGAAATATGATAGAATCTACAGTTATAGTAGTAAATCCATCAGTTGGTGCCTGTATGAGTGTGCGCTTTGCCATAAATACGATGTAAAAAATCTTTAAAAGCTGCCTTAAATATGGATTAAAAGGGTCTAATAGTACGCACTATATTTAACAAAATGCAAAGGTTTTGAATGGTCTCGGGTTGTTCAAGCTTCTAAAAAAATCCGAGACTATTTTTTTTTTGATTCAAGACAAAATAAAAGAATAAATTTAATACATTAGAGACCATTTTATTCGCTAAAAATTATCTTTAGTGTTACCACAATCAACATTACAATTAGTTTATATTTGGAAAGTTATACAGTCGTAAAAAATATATGTATAGTTTTTTAGATCATCTCTTACAGATTCAAATGAAAAAAATGTATATTTAAACTTATTACGTTGATTTGGATGCATTAACACCTACTTGAAACAATCCATTCTAATAAAACTTTAAAATAATCACATTTACCTTTTTGAAATTTTATAAGGACAAAAGATGCTACTAACCAGTGCTAAAATATTGCGACACAATTACACGTAACGCATGTGGAAAGAAGGCTCATGAAAAAGTATATATATATATTGGCTCATTCATGAGTACCCATTACTGATTAGGGAATAATGAGGTAAATGGCAAACGCTGGAAGATTGCTTTTAAAATGCAACGTGCATTTTTATTTTTTAGAGGAAAAACGGAAAGTTACAACATCATCTTTTTCTTGTCTTTTCTGTTTTTCTTTCTTTCTTTTTTTTACAAATACGGTTCTGCAATGGGGGAGGGGCGGGTCGGACGTTCAACATTCTATTGCACCGGTAAATATTCTTTCAAGTAAAATACAAGCCTAAATTTTAATAGAGATTTCTTTTTTCTTTGACAGGAGGCGGGGAACTAAGAAAATAAATCCTTTTATGTATGTTCAATAGACTTTGTATATTTAGAAAATCAAAACTGATGCTAAAATACTGTGCTTTTAATAACGAACTGTTAAGGAAAAGTAGAAATTTTAACTCACTTTACCGTCTAATGTACCTTAAAAACTGCAACTCATTAACGAGAGCTTTAATTAATGTCTTGTCACTTCATTCTGGCAAATTACTTAAAGCTTTCAAGTTAGTTAGAAAAAAAGAAACGCTACATACTCCTGGATTTTATGGGTAATCCCTGCGATTTTCCGTGTGCTTGAATTTAGTGCTACAGTCAATTTATCATTCCTCCACATAACTAATTATTTTCGTTTGGTACAATTTTCCTGCAGCTGGAAAAAAAATCTCATTAAAAAAATCGCTCGTTTCCGAATACTTCGCTTTAGGTGATTTTTCAAAAAATTTCTGTTTTCTGCTAAGGTGTTAAGAAATCGTTAAACACCGTTCACATTTAATTAAATGTTTCAGAAAAGTTTCATTTGAAAAGTTTCAGAACTTTTTTAAAATTTCAGTCTCAATTGTTTGAAAAACTTGAAACTGAGATTTTGTACACAAATGGAAAAATCTGAGAAATGTCCTTGTTATTCCCTTTTTTAACTAAATGGGGTTCTTCGAAGTACTGATCACCTATCCTTTATTGGGATAAAACACAAAAAAATATAGTGCTTTAAGCAGAAGTAAACGGACCGAATTGGGTAATTGTTAGCGTTGCTACAAATAGAGTGTCTAAAAGTAGAAGAAAAACATTGTATTCTTCTAAGACATACATGCCAACTTGCACAAAACATATTTTAAATAGCTTATGATCCGAACCAAAACCGACTTAACCGAAGCAAAATAATTTATGATCACTCGGCATTTCCCTCAATACATGTTAAAGATTGTAAGATTGGAATTGGCTGTCATCAGTTTCAGAATTCACCATATTGAAATATTTGGTGACGATTATTTACAATATTAATCTTCATTATTTTAGTTAAATAAATCATAAGGAACATTAATATACATGCCTATTCTGCTGCAGGGGGAAACGTTTTTAATTACTCTATTAATGCTTGAAACAAGGGGATAGCGAAAGTCTTGACTTCCTCTTGAAGTTCAATGAAAGCACTAATAAAAAGTCTGTTGCTCTCGCAGCATATTCTTCAATCTTCGTGAAACGTTAGTCATAAATTTTTCAACATTTATAAGATCAAAATACATTTTTTCCCTTTTTGAATTAAATGAGATAATTCTTAGTACGGGAAACCTATTCTTTGCTGAGGTATTACGAACAAATAGAATAGCGCTTTAAGCAGAAGTAAACCGCCCGAATTGGGCAATTGTTAGTGTTGTTACAAAAAAAGTGTCTTAAATTCGAATAAAGACAAAGTGTTCCTTTAAGATACATATGCCAACTTGCAGAAAACTCATAGAATTGAGAAAGTTTGGGTTAATTAAACATTTTGTCGTTATTGCAATAAAAACTTACTACGATGTAACCAAAAGTTTCAGAAAGTATTTTCAACAGGGTCAATGAATCATCTATGGACTTGATATGTACGCATCGCAAAGCGAATAAAACGTAAAATATTTTATAATGGAGAGAAAAATCTGAATTCATGTTTAAAAAAAAAAAAAATTCAAAAGCATCGTTATTCTAAACGAAGGGCTTCCAGTTTTTGTTACTGACGATAGTTCGCAAAATAATAAAATGCCCCATAAAAATCAGAAAATTTTTAAACATTATTAAAGGCAATGTTAAGGTTCGTAATTAAAAAATGTTTGTATTTTCCGTTATATAAATACATATTTTTGTTGTTTATTATTATTTTTAAGGTTAAAACATTTGATCCATTCTGTTTTAGTTAACTATTAATAGTCCGAAAGCTTTTAGAACTTAGAAAATCTAACTTTAATACCTTTTTTTTTTATTTTATAAACATTTCATTGCAGAAAAAACTTTCAAATGGTTTTTCCCCAGTACATCTTGATGGGTCAGTGTGACGCACATTTAACGCACGTAAACTGAACCTTGGTCCCTAGCCAAGACACAGCTTTTGGCGGAGCAGTCAAATCCAATGGATTCGCATCAAGGAGGCTCCTGTTTTAAAACCAAATTCTGCAACCTTTGCTCGCCTCATTGTACCCCCCCCCCCCCCAACATTGAATGGGGTTTTTTTTTATATATATCAACAGTGTGAATAGTGTGAACGAAAAATAATTTAAAGTTTGTAAAATGTAATAATTCTCCATTTCCCGTATGAAAATGCACTTCTTAACAATGTATATGTATATATACATAGCGAAACTTTTTTAATTAAGTACTGAAAAAGTTACTCTTCCCTGAAATTGATATGTAAAAAATTGTCTGAAAACCTTTCTTCGCAAAAAAATGTAAAACAAATACGTAATATAAAATTAGACAAGCTACGTGTAAAATGTAATAGAATATTTTTTCATAAATATTTAGAAAATGGCCTGCTCCTAATAAATACACTTAATGAGACCTCAAAAATTTTAATTCCTATCAAAAATGTTAAGCGAATAGCAATAAAAGCATTTCTTTCTTTTCAATGTGAGTTATTTCTTCCAGGGATTTCTTCTTCTTCACTACGTTTCCATCAAATTCCACAAAAATTGTAAAGCAAAGTTCAAGTGGCTGCAGAGAAATATTCCGAATCGAAAAGATTTCGATTTTCAAGTACCTTCAGGCTTAAGCTTAGAAGTAAAAAATTTATGAAGTGAGAATTTAGTTGATACTGTTTATAAATAGCCCCATTTGAAATTCAATTCCTAGAAATGGCACCTGGGCAAGTTTTCTCCTTTACTTTTTCTTTTAAGCATAAAATAAAGAAAACTCTTACGCTATGTTTCTCCAATGTATTTTTTATATATTTAATCTTATGAAACTATACTATTTTGCATTTATTAACTCCGTAAATATTTCTCAGAAATTGTTGAGCAATTATCACAATTATCCTTTTAGCCTATATTATTAGTTTATTAATTATAAGCTTATCAAATGAGACACTTGCAAAGTGATGCGAGTGTCTCAATTGATAAGCTAATAATGTAGGATAAGAAGAAAAACTTCCATAGGGATATAACTGAAAAACTGAAAATTTAAGCCAGTACAAATGATTTGAAGCAAACTAGTGCAAAAGATATGAGAAAGACCCATCTGTGCTTTGTGGTTAGAGTGGTTAGTGGTATCCCAAATAGGTGCTGTTATCCAGTGTGACTTAGGAAAAATTTGCATTAAGGCTCCCATACGTTTATAACTTTTTATGCATTTTACTCAGAATCGTTCTTTTGTCACTTAGAGCCATTTCCCAGTTTTGAAGTTACAATGGACACCGTTTCCTACGCTGAAACATTTAGAGCTTCCGGACAGCAGTTACAATAAAACTAGAGATCCACCTTGTTGAGACTACTGGTTGTTTTCCAGAAGATTGAAACTGTTTAGATATTGAGATGTTTATGGTTGCCTCAGTGAAATGCTGGTTACACAAATTGTTGTTTGGAATCTTCTTTTAGTTGTCAAGCACTTATCTATAAGAAGAAAATCTTCAATCTTCATATTCAAGATAAGGAGACTTTCTCTCAACCCTTTTTTCCCTTTATACTAAAAAAAGAGACCAAAACAACTCTTACCTGCCTCTCCTGACCTCTTCCTGACCTACCTCTTCTGACCAAAACAACTCTTTAACTATTTGGTTTTCAGTAAACCTTTTTTACCTATATTACACTAATTTTCTACAAAATATGTAAAAAAAATTCGATTTTCTTTTCATGCTCTTTTTAAACGTAAGAAACTGTTGCAAAGATCAGTAGGTTTTTCTCGTTTCAAGTACTTCTTTTTGTCTCAGGGGCCAGAAATGGTCTACTTAATAGAATTGTTTACATCGCAGATCACTGCATTAGATTTTTTTTCCTATTATGTGTATCAGATGAATAAGAAATGTTAAGTAAAACATGTTTCTATTACTGCGCTTTAATATTTTCTTTCATTAATAATTAAAAACATCCACGTAAACCAATTATACAACTTAAAAATCGTATTGAATTTTTTATACAATAATTACCCTTTTCCTGTATTTGTTGTATCACGTATAATTTATCTGTATACCAACTGTTATTACTGAATTTGTACTAGTATATCTTATTGTGATATCTCGGAAAGAAGATCAAATCTCTTGACTGAGTCCGCTGAAATTCCTGTTGCTATTGATAGCTTCAAAATTATTATTTATCATCTTTAGGGCATATAAGCATAATTCAACTTTCGAATTGGAGGCAATAAATTGCAAAAAAAAAAAAAAAACCGCTTTGTGTATAAAGATGCGAAATTTTTAAGCCATTTGCTTGATATTCATTTCGAAAGCCGGAATTTGATTTGAGGCATTCTGTGCATGTGTACTGCTCAAAATGGCCGCCTCGAAAATTGAAGATTTGTGTCAATAATCTTTTAAAGTTCATTTTAAAATGTTCTTTAAAAATGTGTTTTTTTTTTTTTTTTTTTTTTTTTTTTTTTGAGGGGGAGGGGTTGTTACGGCTGTTTTTACTTTTAATTATCCAAAATTTGCGCAGACCTCTCTTTAGTAATAATTGGTTTTTAGCGCGTTGTTTAAGTAGGTTAGCCATCAATAAGGTAATATTTTTCATTTAATTATGGGGAAATTTTATAAATTTGTTAGTTACGTCCTTCGTAGTAATATAGGGGAAAGACTTACAAACTGATAGTTACTAATTAAAACTGTGTATATTATAATTATCTTGATATATATCTATGTTTCTTATTTGCATAGTTGTGATGCCAATAACGTACGTGAAAAAGAGTAAATATAAATTTATTCAGATGCACGTTTAGAGTTAGCTTTTAGTTGCGAAAACGGGCAAGGCCTTTTATGATTACGAGATTGAAATTACGAAGATGGAGCTAACTTTCCGTATCAACAAATTTAATTTGATTGAGTGAAGTAATTTTCTTTCAAAACTGAAACTTATTGAGTATTTTTAACACTTTATTACGTTTTTTTTCCTGTTACAATGTCAATTTTTTCTTTTTTTAATATACGCATGCACTTACATTATTGATAATACCAGAGTGTGGAAAACGCAGACACATTTTTCGGAAAAACCATTTTAGTTGGTAAAGTAAAAAATAACTTCAAATACACTCTTTAAGCTAGTGAAAAATAGCATTTAATGAAACCTTAACACATCTTACAATTTGGACAATCATTAACAGCCGGAACATTTTATCCTCATAATTCACAGGTTTAAGAATTCTTTATATAGCTGCGAGGAAAACAGCGCCACCCCTGGATGAATAGCTCTGCTTACGTACAGGGGCTCATTTCAGTTTGAATGTTCTCAATTATCATTGCAAGGGAAAACAAAAAAAGAAAGAAAATTAAACAAAACTTTTTTTTTTTTTTTAAACAACTGTTTTTACAGAAAATAACGCATTTGCAAAAAGTCAAAATATGTAATGATATCTTTTATGTTTCTCAAAATATTCTTTGGGAACAGATATAGAATATTTTCTTGATTATAAGATTTTTTTTTCTTCGTAAAAGATTATATGTTACGTGATTTTGAGATAACAGCATGCAAACGAACACTATCGATTTTTCAGAAACGAGCCGTTAAAGCTATTAAGACAAATTTTTTGGGTGCGGCTATGCGTAGTTCTTAAATGGCTTATTTTTATGGATATACGTTTCTGGTAAAAGAATAGTTAGTATTTCAAACTACTCTACAAATTTAGCTCAAAACCCCTATTGAAACAAAGAAGAAAAAGTACTTTTATCCTTTAGTATTCTATATAAATGTAAAAAACGAAAACTTGGAAATGTATGTCTGCAATAAAAAAAGATAACTTAAAAAATGAATTTCATGTAAAAAGGGATTTCAGCTAGTTTTCCGCAGTATGAGCCATATTTCTACTTTTGACTATAGTAAGTTTCTTAACAGTCTCAGAAGTAAATTAACCAATTTTTTAGACCGAAAAATCTGTCTAACTGATTTACATTTCTATTCAAAACCTATGGGTGGTGGTGCAGTTTTGTACCATTTTCTCCTAAGTATCACTCTTTATCCTCACTATAATTTTCATTTGATTAACTAGGAATTTCAGGTTTCCTCTTCTTCTTTGAAAGTTAGTTCTCTCTCCTTTCTTTTCCTGTTCTTCTTTTTCTTTCTTGTTCTTTTTTTAAATTTACGATTAAGTTTCAAAGTATGATAAATAAATATATATATACATATGTATGTATATAATTTAGATGGTGGCTTTCCGTTAGATGCAAAAAAAAAGTACAAAATGTTTTCTTTCTTTCTTTTTTCCGCTTTCTTTCTTTCTTTTTTTTAACCACCATTTTTTCTCAAGTGGCACCACAATTGTAGTCAAGGTTAAAGTTCAGGGTTTTGTCGACTTTTGCAATTGCTATTAATATTTTCACCTACAATCTTAACATATTTACTCTTTTAATCAAAATATAGTGATTTATCGCTAGCACCGTAAAGGTAATTAGATATTATGGAGTTGTCTGTGATTTCGAGTAAGTCTTTGTGATCAAGAGGAAATGACCGAAAAGAATGACATTTTTAGCGTTCTGTTAATTACGATATTCGAGAAATGACAACCCTAGATTCAGAATCCATGCCCAGCATCTCGACTTATGTGCAAAACAATATGATCGTAACGGATTTTTTGGGTAGACCCCACGTGGTAGATCATGCAGATGAAAAACTAAAGATTACCTGTAATATGCGCACGGCATAACATTTATTTTACGGTAGAGGGGGGGGACCTGTGGGGAGAGGTAATGGTGCCAAAGGCGGTTGCGGCTCTCTAGCATTCTGTTGAAGATTTCATTCTCTGGATCAGTGAAGTGTCCAAAAAAATGGCTCAGCATTCAGAGTTCTGCTCTCACGCCATCAGGGACGAGTCTGGCTTTCTGGTCCATCCGGCAACATCATCATCAGGGTCCGGTCAGGGAAAGGAGTTGAAATCTCGATAATCGAGAACCATCACAATCTTGAAGAAACTCGGGACGATTGCCACGGAAGAGGTACTGCAGGGTTAGGCTCTATCTCAGGCACTAAGGAAAAAAGGCGTGCAGGTCGTCCGGTACATATTTTTCCCAAAAAGGGGAAGGCGAGGCGTTCGTCGGTGGGAACAGGGGTTCACTGAATTTTTCTCAAAGTGTAATTTCCCACGTTTTTCTCCGAGGTTCGCCACAGCCACTCAGCGGCTGAGCTTTAGTTTCCATTTGGTACAACTTGGTACTGTTCTTCACGGTGAACCACGTGACATGCGGTAGGAGTACAACGGAGCATGGAACAGTCAGCAGGTGCAAAAAACTGTGTCGGGCTTCACGACAGATATCGAATTATTATCATTATTACTTCTTGTTATCACTTTATACAGTTGAAATATTAATAAAATTTATTAAATTAATGTACGCACTGAAGAAACGAGTTAGGGGATTTGTAAAATATATTTAAAACATAAATATATAGTATTTGTCTGTATTATTTTTTGTATTACATAAAAATAATATACTTTTTCTCCATGACAATTTTAGCTTTAGTGTGATTCAGATTAAATACTAGTTTATTTGGGGTCAGGTTATACATGACAAAAAAATATAAATAAAAGGAATACACATCAAATATCTTATGTTAACAAAAATTTCCCTTATAAAGTTTCTGTTATCCCTAAATGTAACATTTTCAGTAAAATCGACTATAAATGTTGACATATTAATAGTTTATACCTTAAAGAAAAAGATAACTCAAAATCGTCAACTGAAGAAGTATCTCGACAGTGCTGCAATTAACATTGGAATGCATGAAACTGCTAAAAAAATCGTTTTCATAACACTAATGAAAAAATATAACTTGAAATTGCAGGCAATAGCCATGTGAAGCCATCTTTGAGAAAAATATTTCCAAAATTAAAAGTTTCATCTTTCTAAAATATTTTTATTCACATCAGATCTATGAGAAGATGAAATGTAAGAAACTTTCTCTCAATCTAAATACCTCTTTGAAAGAGTTTTTCTTATATATCCATCAAATTCTTACAAAAATCAAGCTACGTTGAATTGCTTATTCGGAAATATTCCAAATAGAAAATATTTCAATTTTCAAGTTCTTTGGGGCTTAAATATGAAAGTGAATTACTCACGAAGCAGGAATAAAGTTGATATGTTCATAAATGGCAACATTCGAAATTCACTTAAAAATGGAACGCGAGCTAGAGTTGCCACTGCATTCATTCGTCTAAAGCCTGAAAGAATTACATTTTAGTCTACTGAAAATTTTTTGGAAAAAATATGCTTACAAATAAGGTTTTGTTAATAATCAATGTAACATATTTAAAGAACAATCACATCTGTGGCGTCAAATATGATTATATGTTATTGAATTGAAATATTGTACTTGCGAGAAAAATATTTAAAAAGAAGAAAAAACAAAATAAATAAATAAGGAAAAAAACACAAAATCGTTCAAATAAAAGAGTTAGTAAAATAAAGGAGTTTAGTATAATTGTTTTATAAATACTCGTTAGCGCGCTCGAGCACCTAAACTGTTGAGAATTTTCCTACATTTCAGGACATGTTTTATGATGTATTCTTGTTATTTTATCCCTTCCAGTTAATATAACTACTAACATTAAATAACAAGAATTAAAGGAGTAACAGAAATATTTCTGAATCGGCAAAGCATCAACCACATAGTCTTTACTACCATTTTACCTTCAATGAATTTGCTCTCTCAACATAATTCGTAATTACAACACAAATAGTGAGATTTTTCGTTTGATTTACCGCAATCTAATACATTTTAAACAACGTATTAGATTCACAGTTACATTATTCTATAAATAGTTGCTTCTTAATTTGAATATTTTTTTTTTCACAGCTCATTCAACTTAACCATAAATAACAACTCGATTTACTATACTGATTACTATGAAGATTGGCTAAAAGTATACTCTATCTGCAAAAATTATTATACGACTGTGTAGTACCCTTCATTTACTTTCACAAGGAATATTTTCTTCTTTTTTTTTTTGCCTTTTTATGCCGAAAAAGTAGCGTTTCACCTTTTCAATGCACTTGAGACTGTTGTCATGGCAACTTTGCTCAAATCCATCAATTCTTTTCCATTCTCTCTTTCGCTAAAAGCGATCTGTATGCTGTTGTAAATTCTTTAGAATAGCAGTTTGAATATAATCCCTTTTTGTTTATTTTATCATTTTTTCTTCTCCATTGTAGTTCAGATACGGGAAAATAATGTATCAGAGAGGTTTTTTGCAAAGGAAAAAATGCATTGACAACATTTTAAATTAAATTTCAGTCCCAGTCAATATTTCTGGATAAACATCAATAGTATGACACAACATTCTTTCAGCACAGTGGGGCATTTTAGTTTATTTGAAGCATTTATATAAATAAGAGAGACTACATGGTTCACAGTTTACTGATGTTATTTTTTATTTGTTACATTAGTAGCACTTCAGTAGAACTTTTCAGTTAGAAACGAGTAATAAATTGTCAGATACTAACTGTGAATTAATTATTTTATACTAGCTATCATTAACCGAGTTTTTTTTGTTTTTTTTAAGCTTGTTTCTATCACATGTTTGTTGGAAATTGTAATCATTCCTCCCATCATAAATCTTCTTGTCAGAACCAAACGGTAGCTCTGGAAACACCTGACCTTGAGAGAGTTCATTTCTTCCTAGAGAAACCAAGCTCTAAAGAAGAGGAATTCTTATTTTGTCACAGGGTGAGGAAAATCCGTTCTCTTCACCCCGATTTTAACAAATGTTATCGTTTAATCCTTCGTCCACCGGAGGTCTGCCTGTCAGAGCCAAACAGTACAAACCGAGACAAAGCACAAAATGAAATAGATAAATTTTTACAATAATGTTTGTGTTTCTGCCGCTAAATGTCAAACTGTTAAGTTCCTTTTTCTTTAGAGTAATTACCACCGAAATTTGAAACGTCGCTGTTCGTTCTGTTGGAAGTTATGAATCAAAATTGTTTTTTTTTTTTTTTTTTTCAAACCTAAGAGTAAACTATTTATTTCTATAACATGTCATGTATCCTCAGTTTATGTGTGTGTATTATATCAATTTTAATATCATATAAATGCTGCAGTATTTCTCCAATCAATAACCTGGGATTTAATTAAAATAAAATTTAAAAAGTAATAAAAGTGAAGATTTCTTTTCTTTTATTTTTTTTTTTTTTTTTGTAACAATGAAATGGTAAACAATGAGACATAGAACAGGGGTTAACCGTTGAACAATATCTGTGCACTATTCCAACTATATTTATTCTACAACAATAATGTTCATTAGTTGTTACTATAGCATACTCTAATTACCATGCTTCTGCATCAGCTCTCAATGTCCATGAAAAGAGAGATACTCAGGATGTGTCGTCCATTTCGACCTTATAAATGTTTGGAGCTTCTTCTAAGGATGAAAATTCAATGCTTTTTGAAACGTTGTGTGTAATAAAGCATTCTTTGTGTATATATTTTTTTTTCTTTGAATGATATCGAATTAGCAATGGTTTTGATGGGTACTTTGTATGGTATACTTAGTAATAATAACTAGGTACTATTACTTTAACGTTAATTCGTTGAAGTTTATGTTAGCCCCGTCATTTGGGGAAGCAGTGATTAATAAATTGTTGCTAAAGATATTGCCAAAACAGATTTAGACATTCAACATTTAAAACTTTTGCAGGCGATTGTATTTAGCTCTTTTTTTTTTTTTTTTTTGAACCTCATTGTGTAGTACTTGGGCCTATACATTTGTCTCACGTAATTTGAATCGGTTTGAAGCAATATGTTCTTTCAGAAAGGGGCAATGTAATAAAATTAATAATTACTTAAATGAATTCAGTGATTGATTTACTTGGAATTTCGTACAAAGATCAATTTCGACAATGAAGAATATTTTGACTTGATATCGAAATAAATAAATGAAAATCAATCTTGCAATGCGAGGAATTAAAAAAAAGACGAATTTGGTAGATGTTATTTTTAAGCGAATATGTACATGTAAGATATGTTTGCAAAGAAAACCAAATACTGACAATGAGACTGCCACATTATTACTAAAAAGCTTTTCATTTACTTTAAAAAAAAAAAAAATTAAAAAGGAAAAAGTCAAAACACCGTATGACGTCTTACGTATTTCTTAAAAGTGTTCTCAGAAAATACATATCGGAAAGTTTGTCTTTTTCCCCCATTTCGTTTTGTCTTAGTATGCATTTCTTTTAGAGATTTTGCTAAAAGATTATCGGTTGCGTGCTTTTGAGATAGCAGCATGCAAAGAGAGTATTGATTTTCCGACAGGAGCCATTAAAGCTAGTAAAATAACCTTATGGTTGGCTGAATGTATTTTTAATGAGATTGTTTTTCTAAAGATAACTAGTATTTTTCCTGGAAAGTAACAGAAGGTAATTTGGAAACAATGCGCTAAAATTACAAATGAGCCGGCATAGTTTATTCAGTTGTTTAAGCTATAATAAAGGCGTGACTTAAAGGTAAGGGAAAATAGACATTTGACGGCAATTTACTGTAAAAAACGTGAATAAGTAGAGGAATCATTTAAAGCAAAAAAAAAAAAAACAACTTAGCAAACTGAAGTTCATTAGTTTCTTGGCAGCTTGAAGAGTTACAACAAAATAGTTTTTCGTGATTAACCCTGATGCATAAAAATCAGTAAAGTTAACAAAGAGTTTCAATTTTTCCCTACTATGGGTATATTTTACTATTTGTACATTAGTTTTATTTATTTTATACAAACACATAGGTACGTATGTGTGTTAATCATATGTATAGATCTATCTGCTTAAAGTACATTCACAACCATGGCAACAGTAAAGAAAAATTATTGGTTCTGCATAATTTAATAACCCCGCCTTCAAGTTCACTCATTGGCCATGTTTATTCCGTCATTAAAAGTTACTTTCACTCAGAGGACTATGATTTGTTGAGTGCACTGTGATAGAATAGATGAATCTTTGCTGTTAGTTTGATGCCTATAAAAAGTCTATTATAATAAACGCAAAATGTCGACATATTGATTTCTGACTGCTCAGTTGTGTTGAGATGTACTTCTTACGTCTCGTGTTTGCAGACGCCGGGATATTATGAACGATAATTTCAGGACAACGTGTTAGGCTGCTTAATAGTGTTTTTTTATATTAATTATTCTTGAAATAATCATTCGAATGTTTTCCCCAAAATGTTCTCCCAGCGGGATCCAGCTGATAGGCTGGAGTGTGCTAGGCAAACCAGTTGCTGCACATATACCTTCCCAAAAACGCTTTCGCAGCTCCTTAACTCCATGCACGAAAGTCACGACAAACAAACCATTTTTCTTTAAATTCACGCACTAAATATTGAAACAGCTCAATAAATTAGGGTGTGCTTTTACATTTCCATAACTGCTTTAAACGTAAAGAAGGAATTTTAGTCTTAGCAATAAAACTTTAAATTCTTTTATAAAACTTTAAACTATTGTAAAAACGTTCCTTGAGAAGCGTACCCATTTTTGTCATGTCTGTCCCAGCATGTTTTTACGTAATAACTCATGCTCTAACGTAATAATCAAAATATTTATTTCTTAGCCTACAACTCTTCTAATTTTTTAAAAATTATGCAAGGAGATGTATAATCATACCATTATTTATTGAATAATTTTAATGTTTAATAACTTAAACGTAACATTACGGTCGTGCCAGACTTGAATGAGAATATTCATATGAAGCTAACCAGTTAAGAAAAAATACCTGGAGGAGTGGGACGAAATGCTCCAGTCTCTTACAGACAACCAGAGAGATCCTTTGACTAATAAAATGTTCAAAGTTTTTGCTTGCTACGGAATACCGTCATGTTGTGTGGGTTTTCTTTCCTTCTTCCCTTTTTTTTTGAGAGAGAGAAATTATCCCTTGTGCTTGCTTTTTTATAAAAGAATGAGTGCAATTTTTGTTTTTACCAACTACCTAACAATGTACCATGCCACCAAAACTGCAAATTTATCCTAGAGCCTTTAATAAAATTCACTGTATCTTTTTATTATTTTTTCCCTGCAGAATATGTTTATAAATCTATATAATTTGCATGTTTTTATAAGAAACATTCCTGATAAGAATTGCATTATCTTTTGTCTTTAAAATTATTTATAGCTTATCTTAACTAAACTAAAACTAAACTCAGTGGAGCGCCAGCCATTTTGGGGGCTATGGCCTACTGTGTCTATCCCAGTTTTCGAGACCGAGGGTCCTGGGGTGCAGAAGCAAAAGTTCCGGTCAAGTGGTCGGCCTGACGTGGAACCCCCAGTGTTTAGCTCCCGAGCATGCTTGGTCCTCATTTAATCGACCCCACTGCAGGGATAAAAGGCTGAGTCGACCCTGCCCAGCCCGGGAAATAGCTTATCTTACGCTAAAAAGAAAATTAACTTAATGCATGAAAATTTTAATATTTTTTTAACTCAAACTCTTAAATTGCATCTATAGCAACCATAATATAATTTAAATGTTTAAGAGTATTTCTTTCAACACTAGTGGTATGGCAGTTTTTTATACATATTGCAGAGAAGCATAAGAAGTTTCAATTTACTCGTGAATTCTTGGTATTATTTTGCGACTTCTATTACAAATCTATTTTGTGGAATGCTACAATTTCCATACAAAAATAAAAAGAGCAGTTTGAAAACGTCTTTTACTACATAAAAATTTTAATTACTTAAAGGCAGACAAATGTCTCTCATTAAGGTACATGAACAGTTTTCGTTAACTGAGTGCAAACGTGATTGTGTTCCTTTTAAGTACATTAATCAGATTACTAACCATAATGAGCTTCCATTAACATTAAGTGTATTAAATGCAACATAAAATTAAGCCCTTTTCGAAACGTAATAACGTAGAAAATTCAAAAGAAGGAAACGGCATCTCATTGCGGCTAACGAGGTACCTGGAAACTTGGAATGCAGAAATGAGCATAGATTTTACTATTCATTTTATCTTCCTTATTTCCTTTAATAAAATTCACTTGCAAGTGAATATTTCAAGAAAGCAAAGAGTTTTAGGCTCAATAAACATTTAATAAGAAAAACTAGTTACTCTAAATTTGCATTCGGAAATATTTGTTAATATTACTGCGAATGCATTTCAAATATAAATGACGGGTCAGGTGGGGCAATTAAGAATTGTAATGTATATGTGGGGACTTGAGAGTTATAATGCATTTTGTCTATGTGAGTGCATGTAGTTTCTTGGCTTTTTTTTTTTTTTTTTGAAGCAATATGCATTAAGTTCATACCCTATGACCCCTCTACCCCAGGAAAAATGTGAAATGAAGGTCCTGATTTGAGACATACTATAACTCAGTTAAGGACTTTAAATCTATTAGTAGTATTTACATGGAATTTATGTTATTGTAGTTTTTTTATTCATTGATGCCAATGATTAAGGTTAGTAACATGTTATTAATGTCTCTTCTGCAGCTTTATGTCATATTATGAATTTGTGGGTTATTTTGTAATGGAAGGTGCGTTAAATATCTTATACTGACTCATTTAAAAGACAACATTAGATAATTAACGCTTCGGGTTCTTTATGTTTCAGTGTTAAAACTGTGTTTTACTTTATTTAACATCACAGCGAAAATATTATTGCTATTTCAAAATCAGAGATCATCCTCTACTTTTGAGGGCCAAGTTTAACCTTTAAGTTAATACTTTTAACAAAGCCCACAGCCCAAAAGAAAATTTCGCCAGTAAAAACAACTGTATTTGTAACTAAGAAATACCGCCAGGAGAAGAAAAGAAAACAATATCATTGTCTGGTGTTTTTCTTTTACTCAGATTTTGCTCTTGAAATCTGGACATTACATCATTTCACCAGCTTTATTGACGTAGTGAAATGTGAGTTAGAGGAAGAACTGAAATAAACCCGGAGAAGGGTCCTTTTTGTGTTTGGAAAAATAACAGAGCGGATATTATTTTCACTTCTCACTTACAAGAATACTTCTATATTTCTATTCGTAATAATGGACCAGCTATAAATTACTTGTGTATATATATATATATATATATGTTCTTGTATCTAATGAAAGTTTGAAATTTGGGCAATATTTGGCTATTGGTCCCATTTTATTTTTGTTTAAATCTGCTTGATTGATACTAATATTTTTATTTTGAAAAGCAGTAAATTTTGCCAGAAACTATCCCGTTCTATGCTTTTATTTTGACATACAGTAAGATCAGTTCAAGCTTGTGTGTACTTGAGTTACGTATTGTCTTTTAACGATGTAATATATAGGCTATACACTACATCACCAACTACTAAGAATTGTGGAATAAGAACGTCAGAGAAAAGTAACTAATGTCATTATTAAACTGCCAATGGCAATACATTTTCAAGAATGCTTTTTGACATTTGTTTAACACAAAAAGTATTAATGCCCAACGTTAAAAAAAATATATGATTATCACGGCTCCCTTGAAATTAAGGAAATCCGTCAACTTTTTTCGCACGTGATGCACACATGCACAATAATCCTCAGGCTGAGCAAAGATATAGCAGAGAAAAATATTATAAAGCCTCTTACGCATTCCTTTGATCAAACAGAATAAAAATTTAAAAGCAGGTGAGGTAGTAATTTAATATTCGTTGCAAGCAAGATTTTTCTTTCTTTTTTTTTTTTTTTTTTTGTTTCTTCATGGTTACCTCAATTTATTTTTTCTTTCGATAGTTAGACACTTTCATTTTTCAAAGTTGTCGTGTAATTTTTGCCCTACGTGTAAGAAAAATAAAAGTAACTAGCTTATTTTTTAATGTTTCGATGTTGAATTACATAGTAACGAATTCAGTTTTGAGTTTTTAATTGTTTTTATGTACTGACTTTAGATTTCTTCAAATTTTGAATAGCTTGCGCGGTATAAATACACTCACGTGACAAAAGACATGGATTAACAATATTCAGGTCTACTGATGGCAGTAGTACCGCGCACAAACGGAATTAGAGGGCCTGTGCATTGGTAGAGCTTTCATTTGTATTTAAGATATTCATATGAAAATTTTTCTTACATAACTATAGCCGCACGACAGTAATTAACAGACTTTGAACGTGGAGTGGTAGCTGGAGCAAGATGCAAGGGACATTTCATTTCAGAAATTATTAGGAAATTCAACATTCCAAGATGCACAGTGCCAATGGTGTTCAGAGAATTCCTATTTTCAAGCATAACCTCCCTCCATGGACGATGCCAGTGGCCGACTGCAGTAACCTATGATGCGCTATTTGTACACTGTTAAAACATTTTTCTCGAAAATACCCGAGAATCTCCTGGAAATTTTTTATCCACAGTCTCACGTAAAATTACAGAGATTTAAAAACGAAACTACGAATTTTCCTTAAAAAGCAGGCTACAGAGATTAACAAGAAGTTCCGTCTAGAACTATACGAGTCTACTTTCCCGTATACACCAACTTCAAATTTATAATCAAGCTATCTCTCTCTCTCTTTCTCGTTTAGCTCTAGCTCTTAATTGCATCAAATGCACTTTTTTCGATGGTTAATACATACTCATTCACTCATTTATTCATTCATTTATTCAGCCATTCATTCATTTAATCAGTCATTCATTCACTTATTCATGCATTTATTCACTCATTTACTTATTTTTCATTCATTCGCTCATTTATTCACGCATTTATTTTTTTATCATTTATTCATTCATTTGTTCATTTATTCTTTTACTTATTCATTTAATCATTCATTAATTAAAAAATATTCTTGAAAATCCCGATGAAAGAATTTGATAGGAAAAGAGGCTCGTTAGTTCTGGATGAACTTTCTAAAAAATAATTCATGCCGAGAGCTTTTTCTAAGAATTTTTCGAATCTGAAAATTCGTTCAAAAGGGTTTTGGATGGACACCGACAGACCAACGGACACACTTTTTCCCCCATCTCAAAGCCCTACTGTCATTTTTTTTTTTTTTTTTTCAATTTTTATTTAATTACTTAACTTATTCTTGACTTTTCTTGATTTCTAACGATATTTTCACGATACATTAAGACATCTTTCATGCTTCATTATTATTTATTTTTTTACTTTTACGGGAAAGTAAGCTAAAAATAATCGATATTAAAAAAAAGTATTTACTATTTTTTTTTTCTTTTTTGGTTTTTGGAAATTTTTTGCACTAAAAAATCACTTGTTGCACACAAAACTGAAAAGCAGTTTTTCGTAATGGTTATTCATAGGATAAACATGAATGAAACTGGCTCATATATCTTCGGATTTTTATTCACTTTTATTTATGTTCTTTTTTCTTCAATTTCTTACTGATTACAATTTATTTTTGTACAATTTCTAAAACAAAATCTGCTACATTTAAATATCTCAATGCTTCAGTCATTGAATTAAATTTAAAACGCTTAAATGATTTCATGTCATATTTTTCTTTTGTTAAAATCTCTGTCAGAAAAGATGAAGTGCGACAAAAGACTACATAATCTCCTGTTGACAAGCCAGACATTTATTCATATTGGCATAGTCGTGTGTGAATTTCGTGACAAAAGAATTTTATGTTCCTTGAAGGTTTCAGAATATGAAGTGAAACAGTATTCAAACCAGGTGGTTTAGTTTTTTAATATTGTACGTTCATCCTACTGTCGAATTTTTCGCAAACTGAGAAAGGACAATCTAAATTGCGAAATTAAAACGGGACGTTTTCGCTTTTTTGACAAAACATTATACTAAATGATATTTAAAAGAAAAAAATCATGAAAATATCGTGAACTGAATTGTGAATTTGGACGAGTTTGTATGGATTAGCTGTACCTAAACGATCCTTGAAGATGGTCGAGAAAAGTATAGTCGTGATATACTACATTCAACTTTACCACGAATTGTAAAAGGTTAGAGGATAAAAATGTTTCAGATGCTTCAGATAAAGTGCTGTATAAGTTTTATATAAAGTCGTTTCGTGTAATAACGTTTAAAAAAATCATATCTATCAATGTAATATATTCAAAACATTATAAAATTTAGCAGCATTTAGTAGGAATGCAGTAGGGCAGCGTTAATAAGCATTTTACACCAAGTTTATACTACCTTAGAATATTAAATTTGAATCATCTCAATGGTACCTACAGTTCTTCACTTTCTTCTTCAAATTCCTAAAATTTCTATTAGCCGCTGTGTATGAATACTTTTTAAAGCTAAATTTAAAAATTTTGTTCGCAAATGAAAAGGAAACACATAAGGAGAAATATAAAGGCATGCAAACTCGAACTCATAAGCCTAATATTTTCAACATTTATCTAAAGTATTTTCTTTTCCTAATTTTAGCACTTTTTGTTAAAGAACTTTTGAACTCAGGCTAAAACCTTGGGTGGAACAGTATATATAACAGCAAATTCCTGCATAGCTGAAGTTGATTCCTAACTCTTTATATTACACATTTAGAAAAACAATATTTTTCTTTAAACTACATTTTCATAACCTATACAATATTTTGGAAGCAATATACGTATAATTTGAGGGATTTCTCAAGTTTTATAGTAAAAGTTTCCAGGTAAAAAATTCAAGATAAGTGGGAAAATTTGGTAATACTCTCGAACTCGGGTAAAGCGAGAGTGAAATTACAGCCCCAATTTCCTCGTTAAATCCGAGTGCTCGTCAAAACCGTTTTTACTATAATTAGAGTCTTATTGTATAGGAATTAATTTTACGAAAATGGTAGTTTTATGAACACTTCCTTTTCAGTTTTTATCAAGTGTTGTACGAGGGCAGAAAAGTGGTCAGTGCTACTTAGAAAACGTTTGGTTCTCGGCAATTGTCTGCTTGGAAATTGTAGATGCAGACAAGCCTTGATTTCGGCGTATTTGAATATTTTTTATGCAGCTTTCCGATTCTCGTAAAATTTCAACCTTTTTCATCATAATTTCAATTTAATTTTTCAAAACTTGTTTCCGAAAAGAAAACGTTGAATACGCCTAGAATGGAAAAAAAAATAAAAGAAAAAAAAAGATTTAAACAACCGGGCATTCTCGAGAGAATTTAACATTTAACTAGACATTTATTTTAATTCCCTTCGTAAAATAGAAGCTCTCATTTAATTCAGTCGTGTAAAAACCGAGTTCTTTAATAAAAACAAAGAGAAAAAAATCATAGTAAGTTTCCAATACAACCATAAACAAAAATATTCATACCATACCTTTACTAATCCGTTTACTTCACACAGATACACTAGAAGGAGTGAATTCTCATAATTTTTAAATGAGCAAAGAAAAAAAAAACGATCTTTTCTTAAAATAACAAAATTAATTTTTGAATATGTTCCTTTAGTCCTCGATCAAAACTTTTATCTAAAATTAATTACATCTTCTCACATGTTTGTTGACAAAGATTGATTGTTACATCAAATTTTACATTTTTAATGACTAAAAATACGTGCCTGTTTGACATATTAATATGAGTTTTTTCTCTTTTTTAGATTTAAAGCATTGATTAAGAAGACCAATATATTAAAACGTATTATTATTTTCCTATTTTTTTCTGTTAGATTTGGTTTTTTCTCGGTAAATATAAAAACATAGAAGAAAAATTAAAAGAAAATACACACACACACAATTTATTTTGTTAGTAGATTCCTATGCCCTGCAAAATACTGAAAGCTTTTAAAACAAAAATAAAAAATAAAATAATAATCAAAGGAATCTCAGTTTACAGATTAATTTCCCGGAATAAACTTTAACAAGCTTTCTTGTGGTTCTTTTGACGCATTTTAAAACTCCATGACGACGACATAGTGATTGAGCTTCAAAATATTGAATCAGTATAAGAATTAAAAAGAAAGCCTTTCCTACCGCCTTAAAAGTTTTTTTAAAAATTTATTTTATAAAATAAATTATTTTTTTAATTTACCTAATGAATAATCTACTTTTTTTTCGATGTTTATATTTTTTAAATCATGTTTTCTGTCATGAAAATGACGTGTGCATCTTTAGTAGACTACGTAGAAATAAAAGATACATATAATAAAAAACGTGACTTTTCTTGGGCACTTAAAACAAAGCATCGTTGGTCAATTTTTAAAAAGCTTCTTTAGTATTATTATTATTATTATTATTGTTATTATTATTATTATTGTTATTATTATTATTGTTATTATTGTTATTGTTATTATTATTATTGTTATTATTATTATTATTATTATCATTATTATTATTATTATTATTATTATTGTTGTTGTTGTTGTTGTTGTTGTGTATTTATTTCATTACTGTTACACGCAGCTAAAATTGAAAGTAAGATAAATCATTTATTAATAAATAAATTGATGGTGCATATGTCCTTTGCATAGTGCATATGTCCTTTTATCATATAATGAAAACTATGGCAACTTTAAGTAAGAAGCATTTTGTTACTTCAAAGAGACGGAAAAATTTCCTAATGTAAGTTTCATAGCGATTTAATAATTACAGGAGGGAGATACTTCAAATATAAGGATATAAATAATAACTGCACACGAAAGCTATGAGTTTTGAAAACTATGTAATTCAATTTTGATGAAAACTAGAATTGAACTATTATAAGAAACATTATCTTACTTCCATCGAAATTGACGAAGTAACTTCTTAGGAAGCCTGACATAATTATAATGAAAAACGTTTGAAAAAAAAAGATGCAACACACTATTCCCAACGTTCTTTATTGTTGCTCAACCAGCAACAACTGCAACTATGAGAGCCATAGTACTTACAAAATCTCCGACATTTTTTTTAGCAGTGCATGATGAAACTAATATTGTATTTAACGCGTTAAGTCCCTTAACGCATTAAATATTATAATATGTTAATACTTTTCATCTAGTAAATATTTTAGTTAGATGTTACAGAAACGTATATTACATTAATAGAATTGAAATTAAATTAAACAAAAAAAAAGAGAAAATGAGTCAAGCAATTTTGATTCTTTTCTGTATTTCTTGATAAAGATTTTAAAGTTCCCCTTAAGTTGTTTTTATCTGTTACATTTTTTGTACTTACATTCGGTTTTACCAAGCAACTGTGTTTAACGAGAATTTTCCTGTGTCCCAAGAGATGAAATAAAGCTTTAAATTTCACCATAAAGAAAAAAAAAATCATCGTCATCGAGAAAACGTTTTTACGAGCACATGTGAAATCCTTATTTAGCGATTACAAACGTAACAAATTAACACTTCAAAGACTGAAAAATATATTCAAATCTTAATTTGCGTTATGATAAGAAAACGCATAATTGATAAATGAAATCTCAAAACACTTTCTTTTTTCCAGCGAATTGAATTCTCTGCATTAGAGATTCTTTGTTGTTCTCATTTTATGTAAACCTCTCCTCTCGCGAGATTCTAACTTGGAAGAAATCAACATTCTTTTTTCTATTTATTTCTTAATTAAAATCTTTCGAACAAAAGAATGTTATTATTAAAATCAAGTGACCGAAAGGGCTTTATGCGCACGTTCGATAAGATAGTTTTCCTTTATAAATATGTCCTTAATAAGCGAAGCATTTCTGAACATGCAGATTTAATTTACCTGTAAAGTTTTATAACGAACAAGGAAGCTCCCAATTTTCTTTAATGCAGTAACTTAAAATAATTCTGATTATTTTTAAATACATAATTATTTACTGTATTTGACGTCACGTTTAAAAAATGAATTTGAAACAGTTAAATTTTACACATTACTAAGGCCTGATGCTGACGTGAACGTTTCAAAAGTGTGTCAGAATTTTGAATACATGGTAAAAATGTAGTAGTTTTTGAATACTTTTTTTTATGTTATTCTAGTAAGCGCTTTTGTTTTTATTATCATGATTATTATTATTTCTTAATATTATAAATTGTTATATGAATCATAAACTAATGTAGCCAAACTATTTGAATTATCATTTTCTCTTTTTTTCTTTTTTTTAAGTCGTGGGTTGTACATTTTTTCTTCTGCAAAATTTTCTTTCAAAATAAGACTTATAATTAATACACTGAACTTTAAAGGTAAATAGTTAATCGAGGATTTACTCTCTTCAAACAAATTCTGAGGTACATCTTCAAATCTTAGCAGTAATTCCTTAAATGATGTTGTCATAAGAAACAATTTCCACAGCAGAAATTGCCAAATGAAAAGAAGTTGTGTAAAAAAACTTCAGTATCTCTGTAAAGTTTGAAAATTTGAGAGAATTTCCCCGAAATAGCAGCAATTAGAAGTTTAATGCTTGAAGTATTGTTAATTCGGCTACGAAAGAAGTTCCCAACTAAGCTTTTAAAAAGAATTGATTCTCGAAATCTATGCAGGAAAACTTTCTTAGTTTCTATACTAGTTATTAGTTAAAATAGGCTCAGAAGTAAAGCTTTAATTAAAGTATTTTCTAAACTAATTACACATTATTGTTTATTGGGTTTTAAACACTGAAAATAGTTTACAATTTGAATTTTAAGAAAAGCAAATAAAAATATAAAATTTCGTCAATATAAAAAAAAATTTTCACATTAGAAATTTCCTCTCAAATACATACTACAGTAGGGTAATTTAACATTTTTATCCTAATTTGCATTTTTTATAAACGTTTTAATGTAATTTTATGAAAAGCATACGGAGCAGATTTTCTAATTTTCATGTTTACTTTCTTGTATGCGTTTTACAGGATCGCCAGCTTTCAAAATTATCACTTTACTTAATTTGTATGAAAGTGTCACTGTTCACTTGTAGTGTAAGTCCTACAAAGTTAAATTAAAAATAAAATTTATTTCTTAGAATCTTTTACGCATTTTACTGCTATTTGCAGTCCTTCAGAACAAGTTATTCACTGACAAAGCATTCAAAAATTTTCTCAAAGTAGGCAAAACATTAGTTTTCAAACGGACACCGTTTCACAGTATTTAAACAATGCAATTTTCTTCTCTATTAGTGAGTAAGGAACACCGTCGTTTTTGGAAATTTAAATGGCTTTATTGTTAAATACAAATAAAAAGAACTTTTCGCTTTTACAGATTTTTTAACTACACACAGATGGAAATCTGAAGTCCTTATATGAAAATTCTTACCACGTTTAATCGTCTGCTTGGGAAAAATCAATTTGAATTTTTTTTAAAAATCAGAAATTTCGATTTTTGAAGTGACATTACTCAAGAACTTGATTTTTTTTAAAATTGAAAATTTGCTACTTTTAACCCTTTGTAATGCTAATAATCCATCAAATCTTGTGTTTTTCATTAGAAATATGTTTGTTATTTTAAATTGTATTATTTAATTTAGTTAGAATTTTTTTAATCTCTAGCATTAATTTCTTTTTTTTTAAATCTCTAGATTTGGAAGATTCATGATTTTTTGAACGTGATTCTATTGCATCCAAGCTTATGCTAAACAGAGGAGACTTATCCCGCAGTGGACCAGTAGGCAGATGCTCGGTTAACGCAGAGCACCGAAAGTGAAGCGACATTGACTGAGGTCAGTGTTTGGGAGGGTGACAAACTCTAGCGGCTGGTTGCTGCGGGCTGTGTACGCTAAAGGAAGCTGGCGCATGTTAAATAGGTCGTGGCTCCAAAGTCCTTGAAGTGAAACGACACCTCTGGGGGTGCCAATTAAGATTAGCGTAAGATACCAGATTACCAGATAAGGTAATAAATCATCTGGGAGATAGTTCAAAAATTAAGAGACTTTCAAAGGGATTTGAAAGGGGGTGGAATTGGGCTCCTACCTACAAGGGCCCCGTTACATTCAGGAGCAGCGTACCCATTCTTCCTCGACAAGCGCGAGGACACAACAACACAGGAAACTGATTGTTGTGTGGAGTAAATTAAATGCCATTTTTCATGCTCAATACGATGGGATTAAGAGCAAGTGATTGAAGATTAAGAAAAATTGTGAGATTTATAAAATTTATGACAGATTTTAATTTTGCTTCAAAATCATAAAATGAATAGAACACGGAGAAGAAGAATATTTCAGTAATAGATGGCGGCTATGCAGCGGGCAAAAAACAGCTTAATATTACTTCGTAGGAAAGTAATTAAATGGACAATTCTGTATTATAATGGAGGTCTCAATTTAAACATTTGTATTTATTGTTAATACTGAGGTAAATAGTTCCAATATCTCGGAAAAGAAAAAGAAATCCTGTGGCTTTAGCTAAAAAAAATTTAACAAGAAACAACAAAGTTCATAATACATTAAAGTGCCTGCAATTGAAAATTTCCTCTCAAATCTTCCTAAAATACCCAAACAAAAATTCAATTATGAAGTAGTTCTTATATCCTTGCAAGTTAAATTCTTCCAAACTGTCCTTGGCTCACTGAACGCAATGTTATCCCATTATAAAACCAATCATCAGATGTAGAAATGTAACAAAGCATTCATGTAACTTTCTTCAAATATTGATGGAAGCTCTCTAACAAAGTGATCATGTGAATATATGATGTGTTTGCTAATGATTATTGTTCTGAACTTCCATCATAATCACATTTCTGGAATGTAATAATGATTTCAGCTGACAACTTACATGAAATCTCGCAACCATACTCGTTCGTATAAGTGAAAACAAATAATGATTTTCGATAAGAGTATAAAAATAGGGTTTAAAACAAATAGCGAATGCTAATACTTTTCTCCTATTTTAGCTTGATAATAAATCTAATTTTACCAGAATAAAAATATGAAGCAGATAAAAAGTTTTTTGTTCTAAACGATTTTTCCTTTAAATGATCTTTCACATTTTATCCGCACAGCAGACATGTATAAACTTTCTATTAGATTTCTCTTTTTTATATTTTAACCAAAAGAGCAGGTTGGTAAACTTTATTTTATAAGTTTGTTTCATAAATTAGTAGATGATTGTTTCGAGCTGTTGTACTTTACATTCAAAAATTATTGTCTTAAAAAAGCTTTAAAAATATATATTAATTTAGCAATGTAATAAGTTTATCAGCACAAAAAAATTGTCAATAGTCTTGACCCACATCTAAAACGGGTTAAACTAAAATGAAATATTTATTGAAACTCTTATAAAACAAAAATTTCAACAACATTATTTCATGTTACCTTATAAGAAAAAAATATCAAATGTGTATGTTAAAGACATTTATAATGATTGCGAAGGGCAAGAAAATAATGAAGCAGATTATTTTTCCTGAACCGATTCCAATTTTAAATCATTTTATGATACTTTCAAAAATTAATATATTCTTAAATTTTAAAAGCAACATCATTTTATCAATATAAACAGTTTACCAAAATAAAATTTGTCAACATTGTGTTTTCCCACACCTGAAAAGAGTTAGCCTAAAACTGGAATGTTTATCGAATACCCTAAGAAACGAAAAATTCAATATTATTTAATGTTACTTTATCAGGAAGATAGATCTATGTCTGTTGATGACATCTATAATGATTGTGAAGAAAAGCGAAAGTAAGTTCCGTTGCTTTTGCGGATAAAAGAGACAAAGGGAGGTATACTATCTTGGTAACTTTTTCGTAAGCTGCTGGTCATATTAAAAGCGCTAACTATAAATCTGAATTTCTAATTTCTCAGACGTGGTAAATGGATAGATAGAACCGCGGTTAAACTATCCCGATACTATCAGAAAAGTAAAAGCTTTGGATAATGTTCTATAAGCAATAATCTTAAAACAGTCAATGTCTTTCTACAGTTCAAAAACATCCATCGTGTGTGTGTGTGTGTTTTTTTTTTTTTTTTTTTTTTTTTTTTTTTTTTGCAGTATCAATATAATGTACTTTTTTCTGTAAAATTTTCGTCCACATTATGTCCTGTGTTGATATTTTCATAGACAATCAATTGCTGAGAGTACTATTGCTATGGTTAAGAAAGAATGATTAATTGGTATAAATATTAAGTAAAAGAAAATGCTATAACTGTGCTAATAAAGTAGCCTGCTCGTGATTTTCGGCGTACTATGAACAATTTGGAGTTAAAATTTTTCTTACTTTCTTTTTTTTCTGTGGTTAGGAGGGAATATATTAACTATCCGTAATTTCAAAATGGTGCTGTTGCTGATTAGCTTCATAATTTTGGCAACCACTGTTCTCGTGTAGTTCTAAGGCAGTGTAATTTTTTCCCCGAAAATTTTGAAAAAAATAATGTATCTAAAATTGTCAAATGATGAGGCGTAGATTAACGGTGCAAGAAAAGTCGTAATAAAAAGGGAGAATAAAGAAGATGAAAAGTCTATACAGAAACTCTTCGTTTCCGCTTGGTGCCGTTCAGTATATTAGGAATTAACCACTAGTCATATATTTAGTTATTTATTTATTTATATTTATTTATTTGTTTATTCATTTTATTTTAATTTTTAATTATTTGTTTTTTAATTTTAATTTTATTACTATTAATGTTATTATCATTTTTAAAACTTCAAGAACCTAGAAGGGGAGCAAACATAATTGCTAGCATATTACAAATCGACGTTTGATATGCTATAAAAACTATATAACGACGTTTGATATTTCTACTTAAATTCGGTAATTTCTGTTAGTATGCGGAATATTTTTTTAGAGACTTAGAAACCTAATTTATATGCTAATTGCTTACATAGCAAGATTTACTGCAGCACACAACCTGTTCTTATCAAAACCCTAAATAAAAGTGAATGCAGATTCAAATATTGTTGGCGTGAAAGCAATCCCAAGTAAAAATCTTCTCTCTTCCAAAACGCACGTGTATCACTCCAGATCTTTTTTCCTATTTTTTTATTTTTTATTTCTTGCTTCAAACAACATTAAAAGAATTCTTGGAACAAAAGCTTTGCATAATGAATTAGTTTTCAGATGCTTTTATATCGGGTCATTAAGCATGATTAAAGGTAATTAGCCTAAGAAAAGAAAATGGCGCGATGTTTATATTGCTAAGTAACCTTTTTTTGTCGTTTAAAAAGGCTTCTCTTTGATCTTTTTTCCGAAAATGTCAAGCCTCCTTTTATTTGATGAGTTCTAATTAATTTAAAAAATACTCAACAAGCATTGTAGAATTTACTTTTCGCGATGATAGTATAAACGGATTCTGAATACGGTGTTATACAGCAGGAAATATTATTTCTGTTAAGCTTAGGGATCATTCATAAATGATGTCACGCTTCGAGGAGAGGGGGTTCGTGAAATTGTGGTAAAATGAAACAAGGGGAGGAGAGGGGGCAGCAAGAAGTGTGACATCATTCTTATGCAGCATAGCGTGACATGTGACAAAGGTGGGAGGGGGGTCAAATATGTGGGGAAAAAGTGTGACATCATTTATGAATGGTCCCTTATACTATTTATGATTTAGACAAAACATGATAGACGGAATGGTGATGATTGAAAATCAGTTCGATAAGACTGTAGAGTTGAAAATTATCTAAATGTTCTAGCAGAAATAAACAAATTTTTGTCAGGAAGGTACAGCTAGTTATAAAATAGTAATAATATTTTTTCATATGTGGTTTGCGTGTTGACCTTTGCAGATCTAGTTCATTTCTCAGGGACTGGTAACCCGCTCTTCAGTACCACCAATGTTGCTATACTAGTACCATGGTCTTATGAGAATTTTGATGACCAGTCTCTTCACTGAAGGGAGGCACTTGGACTCTTTCGATGCGAACTTTGCGCTTGAAAAATTCGTACATTAGTCGAGAGTTTCCAAGCCAAAAATAAAACAATAAAAAAATACAATAACGGTAGAAAAAAACATTGCATTCCAAATGTTGCAGCAACTGGTTGCACCATTGTGAGAAATATAGAGTATGTTTAACGCTAGACGCACATTTAAAAAAAAGATTTTTGTAATACAACACATATTTAATGACACTTTTCTAACTGCTCACCACTTAAAAGGAAAGCAACACGAATTTGAACTTTGAATTATCTTTACAACAACTTGAAAATTTAACAACGTGCGAGTATTTGCTGTAAAGCTTACCCAGACTTTTTAGTGCACATAGAACACAGCTTATTTTTCTAATGTAAGAAAGTATAAAATATGATAGACAGTGCTTTCTTTTTTTACTAGCATACTCACATGAAGACATTAATACAAGCACAAAAATGCTGCAGTTTCTATGCACGAAAATGAACTCAACCAGTCAAGTAAGTGGAAACATCCAAAAGAAAGACGCATTGATCTGAGGATTTTCTCTATAGAAACATTCTACAAGATGAGCATTAGTAGGATTTGACAAAGAGGAAAATCTTGTCTTGACATAATGAGAATCTGTCTGTCCCAAGATTCTTTATAAGATCGAAGAAAACAAGATATATTCCAGGCAAAACATAAGATCTGTTAACATTAAGCTACAGATTTCTGATAAAAGCTTCAAAAATACTTTTATTAGAATGCCCACTAAAATAGTTGTTTGAGTTTTTATGGATAGAATACATTAATAAATGTCCGAGTTATCGTCATTATAAAAGGATAAATAAGAGAACATAGATTTAAAAGAAAGGAATCATAAATACACATTTTCTTTTATATACGTTTTAGTACCAAAAATAATTATTACAAATATTAAAAATCACCGACTGAAATGAAACATCCCTAATTACACAGAAAAAGTGCAATAATTGAACTTTGATGATGCTAGTAGACAGGGCTTGAAAAATCTTTAAAATTTTACATGCATTGCGCATTGATAATAACATTTGAATTTGTCGTATAGCAATAATCAGACTTAAATTAACAGCTTTATATCTGAATCAAGAATTATTTTAATGTTAATCTAAAGCAAGAATTTTTTAACGTTAATCTAAAGCATTAATAAATTACATTACAAATAAATATTTCATAATAAATCGTTACAAGTCAAAATTTGCAAAATTTAAATTGTATTACCAATTTTATTGTTGACGTGCATGTCCGTCAACATGTCGATTTTGAACTCTGGTAAAGATATGGTAATTTTTCAATAAAATACGAAATAATAAAGGTTTGGATAGAACTATTTGATTAAAAAATTACATGCCCTGCCGGGCATGTAAGGGTAGAAAGAAGATTCATGCCCGATCGGAATTTTTACATGCTCCGGGCATGTCGGCAATATAATTTTCGAGCCCTCTAGTAGAGCTTCAATAGCTCGTTTCATAATTAAATTCAGCTAATGCCGAAAAGTGCTAGAAATGAAACAGGATTGCGTAAAAGGGAAAATGAAAACTATTATCAGTAAATAAATCTTTTAAATATAAAAATACGGTTTTATTAATAAAAAACAGAATAAAAAATACAAAGAATAAATTTTTTTAAATGACTTACCTTTGATAATCAAATCTATCTAACACTTAACCTTTCAGCGCGCTTAGGAGTTTAATACGAAAGAGCTCGTATCGTACGTTTTACCAGGACTCTGGATCAGGGGCGTGGAGCAGAAGCGTGAAGCATGAACTAGAAGCAGTGGAGCAATGACCTTTTGCTCGAAACTGGAGCGGAGTCGGAGCAAGAATTTTCTCTGTTGACGTACCTTTGTTAATCAAATCTACCCCACACTTAACCTCTCAGTGTGAGCTTAGGATTTTAATACTAAAGAGCGCGTATCGCACGTTTTATCAGGGATCTGAAGCGGAGCATGGAGCAGGAGCGTGAAGCAGGAACTAGAAGCAGTGGAGCAACGACATTTTGCTCGAAACTAGAGTGGAGTCTGAGCAAGAATTTTTTTGTGATCCACATTGCTCTGATCTTTTCCCCATTTAATATTTTATCACATTAAAAAAACTAAAAAAAGAGGTAAATGATATAATCTATGATTTCAAAATCATGCGGCGTCGAGGCAAGTAAATACTTAAGATTGAAATAAGTTAGAGCAAAGCATCTCGAAAAGTTAAAGCTCCACCTACTCCAGGGCCCTCCTTTTTACGACAGCTGAGTTTTTTTTTTTCTTTTCTTCGAAGAATTACCCAAAACATAAATAAATAAATAAATAATATTGATAACGCAGGGTGGTTAAAATTTACGTAACATTAATTAGACCTACTTAGATCTCGTATTAATAGACATGTGTCATTGTAACTTAGTATATGTTGTTGTCGTGTCCTCGCGCGTGGCGAGGAAGAATGGGTACCCTGCACCTGAGTCTAACGGGGCCCTTGTAGGCAGAAATCCGATTTCCATCCCTGTGAAAGGTCTCTAAATTTTTGAATCAGCTCCCAGATGAGAGACCGTCACCTGCGTTTAGCACCCCCAGAGGTATCGTTTCCCTTGGATGACATTGGATCCACGACCTGTTTAACGTGCTACAACTTCCTTTAGCGTATAAGAACGGCAGCAACTAGCTGCGAGAAGTTGTCACCCTCCAAAACACTGACCTAAGTCAATGTTGCTTCACTTTCTGTATTCTGCGGGAACCGAGCTTCTACCGACTGGTCCACTGCGGGATTAGTATATATACTTGCTGTAAGAAAATAACCAATTTTTAAATAACCTATCTGTTGATAATGGCAACATGCTTTCTTCCTCTAGAACTTAACGCACGTGAAAGTTTTAAAATGTGTTTTTAGATAAATTTTTGTCTTTGACAAAACAAAATGTAGCGAAGTTAAAAGCTCTGTTGTGTTTGTAATACATTAAATGCTTTCTTGTGTGTGTTTTTTCTTTTTTTTTTTTCAATGTGTCTTCATTTTTCTTTGAAAAGCTGCTGTGAGGTCATCGGGTAGATGATTTTTGAATTGGCCCCGAACTTTTAGAAACGTAACACTATCAATTGCAATTATCATTGCCAAATTTCACCTGAAGAGAACGCCATCGTGCTACTGTTAAACATGTACTGCTAAACGCAACGTTTTAAACATGTGATTGACGAAAATGGAATGCACATTCAACAGATTATGTGACAAAATTAAGTTTTCTCTTTTTAATTTGTCTTTTGCTCTTACGCATTCCTTTCGCAGGTGGTGGTAAAAATTGTAAATTATTATTTTCTTATGGCACATAGCAGTTCCCCATGGTACATATAATCTATATACCAAGTTTCAATGACATACGAACAGAGGCTCTTGATTGTCATTGAATTTTAGATTATTGGAATGACCTCTGGGTAGGTCTACTCAGTTAACTTTAATTATAACTCCCTGTAGATTCGTTAGGTACAAAGTTTCATCTCATTGTGGCAATTCAAGCAAAAGCAATTGTGTTTTAATGCTTGCAGTGAAAATGTGGTTCATGTTTAATCGTAAATTTTGGGCAATGGAGTCCTGGAAATTTAATGAAATTAAAATTTCACATTATGGATCCTAAGAAATAAAAAAGCATCATTAAAGCAAATCTTATAACAATTAATGCATATTAACAACAACAAATATTTGCCATTTTGAAAATTCATTTAACTACTTTAAACTTAGAGGTTCTTTTGAATGAATATTATGGACCAACAGAGGCAGTAGTTGATTTAAAAAATCATTCGCAATAATTCACATTTAAAGTAAAATATACTTAGATGATTATACATCTGCTCCCTAACTAAGGTAAATGACACAGTAATGACCGGTAGTGGACACAGTTAAGAAAATTTTCGTACTCTTTTACGTGGCAAAAATTTTTCAAAGGACTTACATCAATATTTGCATATTTAGCTTAATCGCCAACTATTTTTCTAAAAATTAATTACCTATAAAATGTCATTTGATGAAAAATTAGGATTTTTACGTCAAATTTACTAAACGCTTGTGTCTATAGTGGACATTTATAAGACACGTACTTGCATTAGTAGTGGACAGAAATTAATATCATCTATTTTATGCTGTTAACTTGGAGAAATAGTTTTAAAATGAGTAAAGGACCATTCATAAATGATGTCACGCTTTTTTTTCCATATATTTTCCTCAAATCCTTAACCTTCTTATTAATCGGCTTTAGTAAGGAGCAGAAAATGTGACCGTTGTGGAGGCAGCTATTAAATGTTATGATCCATGTACTTGCACAGATGCTCCACGCCAACCTTAGTTCCATTAACCAGCACTAGGAATCGTTCGCTATAGGTTCTGATAATTTCATTCAAGTTTAATGTTACATTCGCTTATTTTAGGGGCTTAAAGATCTAAGTGTCCATCACTAGAGCAGTGTCCACTACCGGGTCATTTACCTTATTTATTTGTATAAATACTTGGCATTTAATCACTATTTGTTTTTAAGGATATCTTTAAAAATCCGATAAATTAAAACACTACTATGGCAAACGATTTCTTAGAAAATTGTTACAAACATTAAATTTGACTTATATTCCTAACTTTACAAAGGATTTACGGTATTTATTCCTTGAATTTCCAAATACGTAGGCCGAAACGTGATAAAAATCTCCCTGATGAAGACATTTCCGCATTTAAATGCGTTGAATGATTTTTCCAGTTACATAAGGAATATTCACTTCGAATTTCTTTCATTCGGCTCCAAATACTACATCTAAACTTTATAATTCTTAATTTTTTTTCATGTTTGCCTTACATAACTGAACTCAAAATACTAAGTTGTACCCGGTTTAAAAGGAATTTTTCAACGAACAATAAGAGGGCTATTTCTTCCTAAAACTTTTCTCCGATAGAAATAAAATAAGATCAATGTATTGAAGTGCTCCACAGAATAGATTTATAAGTATATATATTTGATTTCAAACTTTTCTTATCGAATATAAGAAGCAAATACCAGGAGCCGTCTTCTTTTCTCCTTTCTTCTTTCTTTAAAGATATTGAACAATTTGGATTTGTTGCAGTTTTCCCTCAGTATTTCTTGTTTCTTTTTTATGTCTAAGATTTATTTCAATTTTGTGCCAATAGTTCTCACGGGGGAATAGTATTTCTTTTTAACAACTTGTATTACTTTTTGTATTTTTAATTCAAAACACTGCAAAAAAAAAATATATACATACCAATCATAATCAAATTTTGATCACCAGATCCTGAAATGCTTGGTACTGCAGAAACAATATATATATATATATATATATATACATGCAAAAATTCCTAATAATACAAACAATACTAATGCACGTACTGGAAAACCATGGTAGTGTATAAGAATTAATCACGATCAATTAACTTCTAAATAGTGATTGCAAAAAAAACTACAATGTAATTTATGCATCGCACTATAGTTAATATTGAATAATGGTAAAAAAAATCTTTTGCTTATCATTTTCAAACGATTAAGTACACATATACAGGTGAGATGCTGACATACCTTGAAGCCTTGAAGACTTGACGGCATTGATGGAAGAGAAACAGCAGGTTTACTGGAGAAAAATTGGATAGAAGTAAGTCCTGAACAGTTTCGTCTTTTTTATCACTTTAAGAAAAACATACTGGACAAAAAAAATATCATCATACACTAATAAATTATCATACAGTTATAGATATGGGAGCGCGGGGGGGGGGGGGTGTTAAACAAGTTTAGTTGAGAAGAAGCACATAAGAAATGTCTTTTGCAAAGCAGTAATTTTCAACTCTAGTACTTGCTCTATACAAAAGTACTAAATTCTGCCTGTTCATCAGTCAGTAAATGACCATATGGATGTCATTTAACAACTAATCCAATACAAAACATCTTATAAACCCCTATTGTATTGTATACATATGTATATAGCAATTTCAAAATGCAAGCCCTAACAAATTTCTAGTAAAACTTTAAGGTCGTTACATTTTATTAATTAAGACCTGGATCCCCTTTTCAACAGCTGGAATTTAAAAGAAGTCGGACTGAAATTTTTGTGTTATTAAATAAACATTTTCTCAAGTATTTTTATTTAGCTAATGACAAAATTCTTCAAAAGAAGTTTGGTTTCCCTTGCCATTTTTTGTTGACTTTCGTTGTCAACATCATATCTACCTTTAAGGCAATAATTATTGTTATTATTTACTCTGTTGTCTTTAAAAATTAAATGTATTCAACACCGTTTTATGTGTTGCTTTCTTAGATAGTAACAGAAGAAAACATCATCAATCAGTACCACCAAAAAAAAAAAGATGCTTGGAAAACATCGCAATTTAAATAAGATTTTTGCGTATGTAATAAATATTCTGTACACATTCAATAACATGAAAATAAAAACAATAAACAGAAACAAACAAAAACTAAGTTTCTTTTTTTTTTTTTGAGAAAAAGAAATAGTTTCATTTATTTATGTATTTAGAAAGAATGTGACATCCAATTAATGAACTATTATTAGAGAAATTAGCAGAAGTAAAGAAAGAAGTTAAGGCTCGATACACACCGCCGATCTGGATGCGGTCAGGCACGATTTTTGGCGCAGTAGTACATTTAATTAAATGAACTGACTCACACGAGCGGCACGGCCAGGTATGACAGATCCGGTGCAGCTGTATGTTGAGTTAAATGGAACGACTTACAAGAGCGGCCGCCGCCTGACGGCAACCGGATCGTGCGTGTGCATGGAACCTAATAAGCAAACCAAAAGACGTTTTAAAATGCAATATGTAATGAAACAACAGGACAGTTACAGAAATGTATATAAAAAACATGAGGCATTTTTTTATCCTCTCCTTTGTTCTATATATTACGTTTTATAATATTATTATTTGTCTTATGTTTGGTAACAAAAACTTTAACTTCAAGGAATTGTACAAGCGTTATAATAATTAGATGAATTTAACCAATAATGTTTCTATCCGGATCAAGGGCAGGTTTAAAACTACTGCTCCCAGTAATTTAAAATATAAGAATAAGTGCCACTATTAAAAGCAAGAAAAGTCACATCTCTGCCGTTCAGAAGTGACAAAGGGAAAAACATATGTACAGAAAATGTTTTGGTTCAAGCTCTGCTTAATCAAAAAGAAACTTTTCCGTAACTAATGCTTAATGAAATTTGATGTATATATTAAAAACATTAACAAAATAATTTTCTAAAACTATCTAATATTTTACAAAACTTGCATTTTTCTTCAAATTTAACATACTTACTAGGAATTAATAAATTTCTTCTTGCTTACTGAAGCAATGTGCATATATTTTTGTTACTTTTATTTATTCAAGAATATTGTTTCGTTTGGTTACTTTTTAAAAATATGTAATAAGCATATGTAGTGTGCTCTTTTGCATTCATATGCTTATATATAAAACTAAGTGTAGGGATAACCACGTAAATGCCAACCAGCAATGTTTAAGTGTTTACATGGATTTACCCTTTATTTAAATTTATATTTAAATAAAGTGTAAATCCATAGTCATATCAAATATGCTCAATGCAATGAATATAGACACACAAAACGTGAGGTAAGGTGACAGTACTTAATCGGGACTAAAAGTAACACGTGAAAATTTATGTTATATTAGTTACGTTAATACATTTGTCCTTACTACTACGCTATTAGGATTTAGTCGATTTGATTTGGGTTCCATATACTATCAAAAAAATCCCCTTAGGTCCTAATGTGTTTTTGAAATGTTAGAAATGAAAGACAGAATTATTGGACTAAAAAAACGACGGGTGGAAATGAGGTGTTCCGAAAGAGATCTTTAAACGAAAAATATTTTCTTTTGAATTGGACTAATTCCTAAAAAGTTCTTAGGTGGAGAACAGACAAGATACTCAGATGGAAAGCTGGAGTTTGACAAACACGAGTTTCCCCATCTAGTAATCATATTTTCAATAGCAAAATATAGTTTTTATTTTTAATATTTACTGGATAAAATTCATTTTATTTCAGTTACTTATTTACGAGTATTTATCTTATTAGTTTACTGAAATTAAAGTTTTCATTACCAAATATAAGACAAATAACAATAATATAAAAGGAAATACATAGAACAAAGAGAGGGGGAAATGCCTTCATACTTTTTATGTAAATTTCTGTAACTGTATTTTGTGTTTTATTACATATTGCATTTTAAAACGTCTTTTGGTATTCTTGTTACTCTCGATGTACGCAGAAGATCCGGTAACGGTCAGGAGGCGGCCGCTCGTGTGCGTCGGCACAGTTAACTCGATGAACTACTTTTCTCCACCAGACCCCTACCTGTTAGCCGAGGCCTTAGGATTGCTTACGCACGGGGAGAGGTAGTGGGGTCTACGGATTTTACATGCACATATCCCCAAGTATACATGGTGGTCTTCAGTGGGTATCGAACGCGCGACCTTCCTGCACCGGATCTGTAGTGCTTATCGTGCTACTCGTATGAGCCGGTCTATTTAACTTAACATACTACTGCACCGGAACTGTCGTGCCTGACCGCGTCCGGATTGTCTGTATGCATCGAGCCTAAACTTCTCTCTTTATATCTGTCAATGTATCGAATAACAGTTTATTGTTTAGAAGTCATATTCTTTGTCAAAAATTTTATTTTTAAATGTATGTTTACAATGTTACGGTATTACAAATGTTTTTATTTTCTTCTCATTCTTTCATTTACGCTAATCTAAAAACACACAAATAAAGTTCTCCAGAACGAGATACTTTTTTGTAACAATAGTTTTTCAGCTGTGTTATACAATACTACTGCATCTATATCCTGAAGATTATAAGAATTTATATTTATCGTATTACACGACAACTTAATTTATAGCGGACTTTCACACCTTTGAAAGTAATACACTTCCGAGGAAAACAAGTTGATAAATCGAAAAAGCAATGAATGTCTCCCAAACGAAACAACTCTTGCCAAAGGGTAGTAAAACAGTGAATGGATAAGTAAACAATGTCATTAGTCTATTAGACAAATTTATTTCAATCACTGGAACAAATTTATTAGCATACAGATTGTTCTTCCTTTTCTTATTTATCATTCTTTATTCACGACCATTTTCAGGTCCCATACATTTTCGAGTTTATTTGCTTTTAACAATCGATATGGGCCTCAAACTCACGTCCAATACGACAGATAGAACAAGACTATATGGAAAGGCTTGATAAATAACAACTTTTGCTGATACTGCCTTACAAAAAGAAATACGATGGAAGGTTTTTTGCGTGATCTTCCGCATACGTTTCATTAGATTATACTTATTACCTAATCTTGCAATAAAGTTTTTTCCTTAAAGAAAACTTTTATGGTTTTCTACGTTTATTCAAAATAATCTCATTTCTTATGACTAACAACCAAAAAAGACTACGGAAAAGCCACGCTTCGGAGGAAATCAAAATAAACGGGGGAGGGGGGATGGAAATTAAGTACTGAGCTTTGCACAAGGTATATCGTCTTTTTCTTCATATTTTGTAAAATGTATTACTAGAAAAAAAATGCCCTTCTCCTATTACTAAATAAGAAATCTTTTTTATTCTTAAATTTCCTGTGTACATATTAGTAGGGGAATAATGGGTGTTCTGCCCCAGCAGGCGCAACGCGCAATGTGCAAGCGCAAGGGGGCGTGGCCGATCCGCCTCCCAATGCCCCCAGCGTGCCCTCAGGCGTTAGTCGAGTGGAGTTGAGTTGTATGCCCTCAGGCGTTTTTCGAGTGGAGTTGAGTTGTTTTTGCCCTCAGGCATTTTTCGAGTAGAGTTGAGTTGTTTTTGCCCCCAGGCATTTTTTGAGTTGAGTTGAGTTGTATGCCCCCAGGCATTTTTCGAGTAGAGTTGAGTTGTATGCCCTCAAGAATTTTTCGAGTAGAGTTGAGTTGTACGCCCTCAGGCGTTTTTCGAGTAGAGTTGAAATGTTTTTCGAAAATTTATAGTTTTGGAATGGCAACACCTTTTTGTATCAGCTTAGGACTTGATGCAATGCGATGTCGATTGTAGCGCCATCTATGAGAAGAAAATGGAACTATTTTGGAACTTAGAATTTTTATTCTAATGTTTTCTCTCAGAATTCAAGCAGGAACTATTTTATATTACAAAAAATAGATATAATGTATAATGAGTTAAATTTATTGTCGCTATTTACATCCTATTAGGTATTTATTTCTTTTTTCGACTTAGAAATATTTTCTTTTTCAACCTTTTTAATGTTTCCGCTTAGCATCCGCACAGGAACTATTTTATAAGTTAATTATTTTTACACTGTGATTAGAAAATTCTCGTCATTTTTACTTAGAAAAGACATATATTTTTTAGTTTTTATTTATTTATTTATTTTCAGACTTAAAATTTTTTTTCAGTCGCATGTGTTTTTTTTTTTCTAAGTATGTAAAACATAGTACAGTAACATTTTTCTGATCCGTTTTGCAAATTTTTTCCTAAATCATAATTTTAACTACATGACACATTTCATTCTAAAGTTTTTTCTACTTTATATTATTATCAGACTTGCAGTCTCCTTCAAAGGATATTTTATAAAACTCTATTATTTCACATATGAAAGCAAAAAAACTGAGATTGAACGCGTAAAACTTAGAATAATAATGTAAAAATACTAAGTACAAAGCATATTCATCCAGTAAAACTCAGTACAGAAATGTAAAATTGCTAAATATAAAAGGTTTAAACAGCATGAAAATATTAAAATACCAAGTATTAAATGTTAAAACAGAACGAAACGAGTGTTAGTACTACTAGTGCTTGTTCCAAACTTAGTTTCATCCAGCCAAATTTAGTACGAAAAGCAAAAGTACTATGCCCAAAATGTTAAAACTTTGATTCATTCCGTAAAACAGGAGAGAATGTAAGAAATTACTAAATAAAAACGTTTGAACTTGTAAAACAAAATGATTTTCTACTTGAAAAATTTTAGAACTTCGCATGAAAATGTAACGTTTGAAACTTTGAACTAAAATTTCAACACTGAATCATAAAAAATCCGAAACAATTTAAACTGTGGAATAAAGATTTGAGACTTAAAAAGTAAATACAAAAACACTAAAATAGATTTGAGAATCTTAAAAGTGAAATAGAATAATAACTTCACTAGAAATGTAAAACTTGAAAAAATTAAATCACAAAACTCAAAACTATTGCAAAGTGCTTTATGTGAAACTTAAAAGTGCTAAGAGCAAAATGCTAAAACTGAGGAAACTTAGAAATACGTGGAACAAATCATTTAAAACTATAAACTTTACAAACTTAAACTGATTCAGAAAAGAATGGAAATGCAAAATTACAAAACAAAAGTGTTACGCTCTTGCAAAATATTAAAACTTAACGCAAAAAAAATGTAAGAAAGTACAAAACACTAAAAGTTAAGAGTAGTATAAAAAACTGTTACTTAGATTCATCTAAAACATGACTCGGAAAGAGCAAAAGTAATATACGCAAATTGAAAAAACTTATGTTCACCTACTAAAATATAAAAATAGCATGCACAAGACGTTAGAACAGAACGAAAATGTAAAAGTATGAAACGTAAAATTACAAAACCTAAATTCATCTACTAAATATTTGGTAAAAAAATGTAAAAGTGCTGAGAGTGAAAACTAAGAAACAGCATGAAAGCTAGAAATAAAAAATACTAAACATCAGAACTTCATCCAGAAAAACTTAGAACAAAAAAATGTTAAAGTTCGGAAATTTTCTACTAAAACAGTGAATGAAGATGTAAAATTACTAAGTGTAATATATTAAAACAACACAAAAACGTAAAAGTACTAAGTACAAAACGTAAAAAAAATTATTTATCTAC
The DNA here is from genome assembly GCA_038502835.1 of Octonoba sinensis. Classification (NCBI taxonomy): domain Eukaryota; kingdom Metazoa; phylum Arthropoda; class Arachnida; order Araneae; family Uloboridae; genus Octonoba; species Octonoba sinensis. Next base: position 102,133,043 of record CM076602.1, on the reverse strand, counting down.
TATAACTTAGACTGAAGTCGAAAAATTACTAAGTACAAAGTGTTAAAGCATCATAAAAATGTAAAAATATCAAGTATAAAGCAGCGAAACATAGATTTGTCTATAGAAATCTTGATCAAAAAATGTAAAAGTTCAAACAACAAAATCCTAAAACTCTGAAATTTGAAAACACGCAGTACAAAAAAAGCAAAACCTGTAAAAATGCTAAATATAAGGCTGCAAAACTTAAATCTTTCCAGAAAAACTTAGAACGAAGTTGTAAAAGTACGGAAGTTTTCAAAGTAAAAGTGTTATGCTCTTACAAAATGTTAAAAATACTTCGTCTAAAATGTTAAAACTCTGATTTATCTACTACAACTTAGAATGAAAATGTAATTGAATCAAATGTACTAAGTATGAAATAGTAAAGTAACATGAAAATGTAAAAGTACTAACTATAGAGCGTAGTCATCAAGTGAAACTTTGTACAAAAATTTTAAACCTAAGTATGAAACTTAAAAGACTTAGATCTGTCTGCAGAAATCTTGATCGAAAAACGTAAAAATTCAAACAACAAAATCCTAAAACTCTGAAAAAAAGTAAAAACACGCAGTAAAAAAACAGCAAAACATATATTTGTCTACTGAAATCTTGATCAAAAATGTAAAAGTTTCATCAACAAAATCTTAAAACTCTGAAAAATAAAAAACATGCAGTACAAAATAACAAAACATGTAAAAATGCTAAGTATAAAGCTGCAAAACTTACATTCATCCAGAAAAACTTAGAACGAAAAATGTAAAAGTACGAAACTTTCCAAAACAAAAATGTGATGCACTTGAAAAATGTTAAAACTTAATGCGAAAATGTAAAAAGTACTATGCACAAAATGCTAAAATTTAGATTTATCTACTAAAACAGTGGATGAAGATGTAAAATTACTAAGTGTAATATATTAAAGCAGCAAGAAAATGTTAAAGTACTGAGTACAAAAACGTAAACAAATTGATTTATCTACTAAAACATAGATTGAAGCTGTAAAATTACTAAGCACAAACTGTTAAAACATCATAAAAATTTGAAAATAGAAAGTATAAAGCAACAAAACATAGATTTGTCCACTGAAATTTTGATCAAAAATGTAAAAGTTCTAACAACAAAATCTTAAAACTGATAAATTAAAAACACTCAGTACAAAACAACAAAACATGTAAAAATGGTAAGTATAAAGCTGCAAAACTTAAATTCATTTAGAAAAACTTAGAACGATGATGTAAAAGCAAGAAACTTTTCAAAATAAAAGTGTTATACACTTGCAAAATGTTATTACTGCAAAAATCTTAGGAATTACTACGTACAAAATGTAAAACTCTGATTTATCTACTACAGCAACGCGAAAATGTAAAAGTACTAAGTATATAACGTATTCATCAAGTGAAATTTTGTACGAAAATGTAATCGTTCATGTACGAAACTTAAAAAACTTAGATTTATCTACAAAAGATCCCAACTAAAGTCGTAAAAAGTATGAAATGTTAAACATCATGAAAATGTAAACTTTCCGAAAATGCAAACATCAAAACTTAGATGTATCTAATAAAATTTAGAACGAGTAAAAGTGTCAAACTTAATAAAAGTACTAAGTATAAGTACTTATGCACTTGCAAAATGTTAAAACTTAAATTTATCTACTAAAACCCAGAACAAAGATGTAAAAATACTAAGTATAATACATTGTAGCAACACAAAAATTTAAGAGTACTAATACAAAAATAAAACTTCCAATCTTGATATCATCCAAGGAAAAAAAAAAACTTAGAAACAAAAAAAATATATATATGTAAATCCAAGCGAAAATTTTCAGAAATAAAACTTTTATCCACTTGCAAAGTGTTAAAACTTAATGCAAAAATATAAAAAGTACAGTGTATGAATGTTGAAACTTAGATTTATCAACTAAAACACGGAATGAAGATGTAAAAATATTAAGTATAGTATATTAAAGCAACACTAAAATGTAAAAGCACTATGTACAAAACATCAAAACTTAGATTCATCTAGTAAAGCTTAGTATAAATAAGTAAAAGTACTAAGCATAGAACCTCTAATATACATTTATTTAGTAAAAAACAGAACGAAACTGTTAAAGTACTAAAGTCAACGCATCCAAAAAGGATTAATCTATTAAAACAGTATAAAAGAAAGAAAAGTACTACATACAAAATGCAAAAACTCTTAGAACTAAAATTTAAAAATGTAACAAATTATAAAATTTTAAAACTTAACTTCATCCAGAAAAACTTAGACCAGAAATGTAAAATTACTGAAGTTTACAAAACAACAGTGATAGGCATTTGCAAATTATTAAAAGCAAAAATGTAAAAGGAGATACATTTAATACTTGGTATTTTTATAGTTTCATGCTGTTTAAACCTTTTATATTTAGCAATTTTACATTTCTGTACTGAGTTTTACTGGATGAATATGCTTTGTACTTAGTATTTTTACATTATTATTCTAAGTTTTACGCGTTCAATCTCAGTTTTTTTGCTTTCATATGTGAAATAATAGAGTTTTATAAAATATCCTTTGAAGGAGACTGCAAGTGTGATAATAATATAAAGTAGAAAAAACTTTAGAATGAAATGTGTCATGCAGTTAAAATTATGATTTAGGAAAAAATTTGCAAAACGGATCAGAAAAATGTTACATACTTAGAAAAAAAAAACACATGCGACTGAAAAAAAATTTTAACTCTGAAAATAAATAAATAAATAAAAACTAAAAAATATATGTCTTTTCTAAGTAAAAATGACGAGAATTTTCTAATCACAGTGTAAAAATAATTAACTTATAAAATAGTTCCTGTGCGGATGCTAAGCGGAAACATTAAAAAGGTTGAAAAAGAAAATCTTTCTAAGTCGAAAAAAGAAATAAATACATAATAGGATGCAAATAGCGACAATAAATTTAACTCATTATACATTATATCTATTTTTTGTAATATAAAATAGTTCCTGCTTGAATTCTGAGAGAAAACATTAGAAAAAAAAATCTAAGTTCCAAAATAGTTCCATTTTCTTCTCATAGATGGCGCTACAATCGACATCGCATTGCATCAAGTCCTAAACTGAAACAAAAAGGTGTTTCCATTCCAAAACTATAAATTTTTGAAAAACATTTCAACTCTACTCGAAAAATGCTTGAGGGAATACAACTCAACTCTACTCGAAAAATGCCTGGAGGCATACAGCTCAACTCAACTCGAGAAATGCCTGGGGGCAAAAACAACTCAACTCTACTCAAAAAATGCCTGAGGGCAAAAACAACTCAACTCCACTCGAAAAATGCCTGAGGGCATACAACTCAACTCCACTCGACTAACGCCTGAGGGCACGCCTGGGGCATTGGGAGGCGGATCGGCCACGCCCCCTTGCGCTTGCACATTGCGCGTTGCGCCTGCTGGGGCAGAACACCCATTATTCTCCTACTCATATTATTTGAATGATGAACAACAAGCTGTTTTGTCCATGTCCAAGCAAGTTTGTAAAATTAACGAAACGAATTGTATTCTCTGTAATTTGAAACGACCTTTAACCTCGTTACAAGTATTACGTCCGACGCAAGCGATATGTTTGCAGCAGGTATAAATTTAAAATCAGCAGTACACGAACACATGTACACAATATTCATCTTCTGATATCATTTCATAAATTTATATTTATGTTAGAACCCTCCACGACATGTACTTATAAAGTATGTTTGTGCGAAACATATCAACACAAGCCACAACTTGTGTTAGTGTGCTTCACACTAGCGGTATTGCGTAAGAGTTCCGCAAGTACGTAGGCTTCTTTCACTTCCTGTGCGAGCCGCCCTTCCTTCCGATCTGTATTTCAGCCCGGACCCTGAAAGGCACTGGCTCATTGAAGATGTTTTTGGCTGTAGTAAATTTTCTTAAAACAAGCTCTTCGCATTTTCATCATCTGAAATAGAAAAAACGAATTAAAACTGAAAAAGAAAGGTAATACGTACATAAAAGTGATTTTGTATTTTGTTACGAAATTAAAGCATTTAGCTATGTGTAGTAAATGATAAATAAGCCTTATAAAAGGACAAAATGCTTATAGCGTTCTGGGTCTCTTCACATCTAATCCAAATGGTAACAACTGTAGAGCACCTCTTCTACAACTAGAACGTGAAAAAGTTGCCTAAAATGTGCATGTAAAAATGTACGGTACCCAGTAAACCTCTATCGCCAAATTTGGCAAAAATTCTCATAAGAGGCGAGAAAATAAATCACTAAATCTGACGACAGCAAAAGTCTAAAACTTCTTAAAGATGCCAACAGCTAAATTCACTGAAGCATTGAAAACCAAAATGCCATTATTATGAAATAAAAGAAATGAAAACTGGGCTCTCAGAAGTGTGTAAGTGAAGTCTTGAACATAACAGTTTAAGCTATGGACATTACTTTTCACAATTTTACAAAAATATATTTCAATGTTTCAAAAATAGTAGTTTGAGAATATAGTAACGAATTACCTCAAAATCAAATCTTTAAGGAAATTCATAAATTATCAGTGAAAATCTCAAACTATATCGCAGAGAAAATATAAGTATATAATTACTTTGAAGCTTGCAATTCAAAATATTTTCTCGAAAAGTGTCAAAATCTGCTTCAGAGCGAAATATTGTTGTGGCAACAATGGACGGCCATTCTTACGAGAACTGCAACATATTTATCAACAATACCTAACAATGTCAAAGAAATAAACGTTATTGCGTGTGATTTAAAATTTCATAACTAAATGCAAAATTTAATAAAGATTCATAAATACTACACATAATTTTATCGCACCACGTTATACGATACGAGAAATGCGTTAGTTCAAATGGCTGCAAAAACACTTGGCATTCATTATTTGAAGTTTAAAAAAATCAGAATCAATGTAGTGTCAATAAGTAGAACATCAAGAAGTTGTGAGATATTTTAAATTTTGTGAAAATTCATCACATCTTCTAAATGAAATCTCTAGAATTTCCCCATGTGTCGAGAAAACCGAAATTTGATTGCAAAAAAAGCTAAAAAAACTAAAAATGGCCTGCGAGAGTAAAATTGCAAAAGGTAACAAATTTTCGTAAAAATTACGAAAGAATCTTAAAAGCTGTCATAAGACACACTATCAAGTAAAAATCCATGAAATAAGAGAGATATGAACCCTTTTTAATGTGTGTAGCAAGAGAAATATGTGAAAAAGTATATGCGGATGATGTGATGTATACGCGGACAATATGATGTATATGCGAAGGATGTGATATGTACGCGGGTATACATATGCAAGGCCATAGGCTGACCTAAAGTCCTCCTTCCCATTTCGGATAGAAGAACCAAACCTATATTAATGTGAAGCCCCAAATAAATCTTTTGAAAGAACTGCTCTACAAGTTAAAAGAAGCAATTTGATGCAGAGATGCTGACTTTTCATAATGTTATAATATTTTTTTCATAGTGGAAGATTTCTTGTGCAGGGGAGTTTATTAAGTGATTGACATTTATTTCATTTTTTTAGAGATGAATGAAAATAACTCGTATTTTTAAAAAAATCGTCATACAAAATAAAATTTTACTGTTTTCATACTACCTGTAGTAAATATATATATATATATGAAAAGTAAACTTTTCGCCTCTAAAAATTTACCAACTTTGACAGCTGCTTATTTTGCCTACTTCAAAACTGGGCACTCAACAGATGAAGATATCTTTTATTGAGGTAAAATCATAAAGTGCTATGTTTAACTTTGAAGGAATCAAAATTAATTTATGCCTCTTGATGAAAAAGCTCCAATCCCGCACATTTAGAGACCACTAGTGACTAGCTACCCGTGTCAGGACAAAATTTTCCATCACATCATTCGTGTGATTTTGTGCCCAAAATCATGTTTATTATCATTCGTATGATTTTGTGCCCAAAAGCATGTTTTTAGAGGATACAATGTAACTTTTGACTCTTGTTTAAGAAGGGATAACGTTAAAGAAGTAAACAATTTTTATTTATGCAAATGATATTTGTAAAGTGCTAATCAAAACATGTTGTACGACGTATTTACTTAGTGTTATTTCTTTAAATACCAATTAATAGCTTGCGATCGGGTTTCTAAATAAAAGTAGCGATGCCGCTTAAGATGACGAATCGGGTAGCTAAGTTTTCCGTGCGAAATAAAAATGTAAAACCCGCTTGAAAAGCCCGTTTTCTTATTTGAAAATTAGTTTTAAATTTCGGGCTCCTTAAGCCGGGATGCCGCTATATAAAGGTTCTCATACATTGCCAGTTTCAACTCAGAATCTTATGTAATCGTACATTAGCATTACTCAATACTCGTCTACATGAAATTGATTAAAGAAATGTTTTTATTTATTTTATTTATTTATATATATAGTGCCCGGGAGACCGAGCTTTGCTCGGCAGTTATTTTTTTTTTCCGAAGAAGATACTTATTTAGATAAATTTGAAAAGTTAAAGTGTTTTCTAACTATAAATTTTCATTCCGATTATTAGAGTTGTTGACCTTGAGATGCGTGTACTGTCATGGCAAAGAAATGTCTTTAATATAGGGACCGGTTGGCAATTTATTTTGGTTGGCGACGAAAGATGCCGTGAAAACAGTGATATGTCCAGAACTTCCCAAATATATAACAAACTAAAGTTCCACACATCAAACACAAAACAACTAATTGCAATTGTAATCAGCAATTTCCTCTCCAACCAAAAATGTCGCTATCGGGATCGTACACTAAAGTTGTACCCAAGAAGTGAATATAGGTACAGGAAAAATATGTTCTTCCTTGCCAGATTGTTCACCATAACGATTCTTGACTTCATCATGTTTTTACTTAAACTTGTCACAATAAGTCTTACACCATTTCATAGACCTTCTGAAACATTCAAATTACGCACAGGATTACTGAGGCTTTTTTTTTTCAATGGGTTCCCTATTCATTTTAAATTTCACAAATGGTAACAACAACAAATTTCAATCAACAAAAGGTAAATTAAAAATAAGTGTTGCCACTCAGTGTATTGCTATCTCAATTGAAATAAAATATCTATAGCGGATGATGTTTGCTCATTGTTACAAGTACATCAATTTCGTTATTAAAAAAATGGGTTTTTGTGTTAAATCGCGTTTTTTCGGGGAAGACACCTACAAAGGTAAACTCAAAAAACAAAACCGGATTTAAATACAAAATTTGGTCCAAATCGTTAGAGCCGTTTTTGAGAACTCAAAATACATAAATATACAAGAATTGTTCGTTTAAATATATAAGATTTCACAATTATTGTTATTATTAAAACAATAGATTTTTAAAACCATGAAAAATACTTCTGCTGTACACATACAGGGTAGATAATAGGAAATCTAGTGCATCATATGGAGTTAAAGAAACAGTTTTTCATTTATCAGGATATGTTGGCTTAATTCTACTTGAAATATCATTAAACAGGTTAATGGTCCATGAAAGTACTAAAAAAATATGCTAAGAACAATTATGTTTTATCCCTCATACGTATATTTTTTTCCAAATCAAAAACAAAAATACATGAATGAAGCTGTCTGACTGTGAAACAATTCTTATTATTACAATTCTTTAACATCAACTTGAGTTGTCGTGTAGCCTCCTTTACTATGGTGTTTAATTATAATAAAACGCACTTAAAAATATAAATAAATAAAGAAAAACAATGTATGTATTTTATTTTTTATACAAAGCGATTCATTTTTAAGGTAAGAAACTGTTTACTCTTATTAATACTTCTCAATAACTTAAAGAGTTCATTTCCTCTTCTAAAGAAGAGAAAATTTGCTTAAGGCCTATTATCTCCTGCCGTTAGTTTCATGCTGTTAGTTCAATGTAATAAGAAATTTTTTCTCAGCTGGGAAAAAAACTCTCCTAAAGAGCAAAGGGGAAAAAATGAAGCATTAAAAAATACTTTAATCTCCATCCAAAATGAGTTTTTTGTTAAAAGAACTTGTCAAAAAAGTAAATATGAAAGCTGACTAAATTGCTACACACAGATTAAAAAAAATCTTATGTAAAATCTTACTTATATATTTTTAATGTGTTAAGGCTTATGGATGATACAATTTTGATAATGCATATTAACGGAAAGTGCTTTTTTTAAAAAAATTATTATTAATGAATAATTAAGGAAAAAGTTTTTTATTTCTCTCTCATTGATCTATCTATTATTCATCTAGATTTTTAAAAAATTGTTTAATTTAATTTAGTTTATTTTCAACACTAGCATTTTAAACTACAAGGTAGAAGTAAACATGTAACTCTCAAAGGATATGGAAACATTTGTTGTAAAATTTTAATGTTTTTTTTTTTTTTTTTTGCAACTGCACAAAGAAAGTCTCATTTGTGAGAGTTATGTATAAATGAAATGTACTTCTATTTTATTTCAAATCCACTTTATAGGTAAGCAAATAGAAGAAAAGATACAGAAAGAAATAGTATTTTTTAGATACTATCGCAAATCTTTGAAATACCTTTCTCCTTTTTTTTTTTTTTTTTTTTGAGAGCGGGTGGGGGGGGGGGGGAGTAAAATGCTTTGATAATTTTTTGTTCCATTGAGTTTTCATTGTGATTTTAAATAAATTCAATAACTTTGGTTCTTTGACCGTTTTTGAAAGCGAAAGCTTTGCTGCCGAATTCACTCAACTGACACGAAGTTAGAGCCAGCCTGAAAAGTTAAGTTACACCGGGCGTATGCAAATTATGTTATTACAAAAGATTCACATTTGAGTCTGTCTATGATGCAGCTCTTTTGAATAGGGGTTATTTATCTAACAGCCATATTGTATAGGGCTCCAACAAAATGAAATAGCAAGTAATCATGGGAGTCTTGTGTGCATTTCTGTGCTATTATGTCACAGGGAGAACATTATCATGCTGCAAGTAATTCACAAATAATATCAATGATAATAACATTAGTAGTACTAATAATAAAATTACAATATTTAATCTGTGGATGTTTTGTTCACGATAATCCCTTTGTAACAAACTCTGATGCAATCAACTGCTTGAAAAATAATACAAAGAACTGAAACACATGGGTTTCCTACTGAAATTTTGGTAAGGTGCAAATAATAAACATTTAATGCAAATTCTCGAGTTTTTTAATTATTTGTTTTTATTTATAAATTAAAAAAACAGGGGGAGGGGGATTAATAGAAAGGTGACGAAAAGTAGTGATAAAAACTGTAAGAGAAGTATAAGGATGTCAAACCACATCGAAATATTCGATCTGAAGATAAAATCTTGCAACTTAATATTTGTTAATATATTTATGGAATGACAAACAGAAAAAGCAACAAACCATAAGACTAGATGCTAATTTTATCTCTAATCTAGTTCAGAACAAACATCCTTTCTACAGTTTTCAACGAAAACCCGAAACAATCCCATCGGAAAAAGACAAGGTTTCTAAATTTACCGTTCCAAGTAAAGCCCTCTTCTTGCAAGAAATGCTTTAAAGATCTCCTAAATATTTCTTCCTCCAAAGCGGATTATGGCAAAACTAAAGAAATTGCGGAAACTTCAACTTTATGTTTCAAGCAAACGATTTTCTATTGTTTAAGTGGCAAGAAAAGGGGAGAGGAAGGATCTGACAAGATTAAATCAGGAACATTCAGTCACGTCCCTATTTATATTACAACTTGTAGAATTTCGAGGAGAAGTACTAATCTTGTATACCTAATTTTAAAGTTTACAAGATGGGGGTTTAGGGAAGCACATGTTTTTTGATAAAACAATAGTTAGCATGATTATATTGATTTATGTTAAATATAAATTTATTTCCGAGTAAAAAACATTAATTTGTATACATTATATACAATTAGCTGTTTCTAATTGTATAAATAATATTTCAACAAGAATCATGTTTTTAAATTCTCAACGCGTTTAAACTTCAGTGATGACGTATAAAGAGCCCTCGAAATGTTTTTTAATGTCGCAAACAGGTCAAAGCAGTGTAAACAAAAAATGGTGATCAAGGCATTATGTTACTACACTCTATATCAAAATATAATCAACAAACAATAAAATTAGTTTAACATGAGAAGAATAAAAATGTGACCGCAACAAAATTTGAATATGTACCTCGCAGTGAAATGCAAAAGCAGTTCCGTAATGCATTTGTGTAACACATAGGCCTGTGTAATGCGCTGGGTATAAAAACAGTCGCATTTCAACTGTTGTATCAGGTTGCTGCTAAGAGAAAAGGGCAAGCAAATATTTAGAATTCTGAAATAGATTATTTTTTGAAAGTATAATTTTAAGTATGGCCTGGTGATGGGAAACATTAGTGCGAAATACATTTTGCTTGCTGTTTAATTCTGTAAAAGATGGAGGGAGAAAAGAAAATAATATTTTGAAATCAATTTTTTAAAAAAATGCAGATTAGAAAATTAAAGTCGTTGGTAGAAATAGCATTTTTATTTAAATGAAGCAAAATTTCAAAGAAAAAGAAGCAGTTTTCCATAATCCATAAAAATTACTGGCAATTATCCACAAATAACGGACATTAGTATTAGTAATAGGGGGCGAAGTGAATAACGTTAATGGCCAAGAATGGGGAATAACAACAATTGAAGTAACAGCAAACCGTCAAAAGTAGTTCATGTTTTTCTCCGTGATGCAGCTGAACGCAGTTTTTGACTACATAGGAATTAACATTAAAAGACGTGCCTCTGGTCTATGATTTGTAGCGAAGATATTCCCTAATTGTAATCGAATGCACATAGAATATTGCATCTCATTCAGGCAGAATGACTTTCCCACTTTTCGTGTTGGCTTGGGGCCAACAAATTTGCCAATGTTTCATAAATTTGGTGTGAAAAAATTTGACAGTACAAAAAAATTTCGAAGAGTTTCAATTATGGATATAATAATAGTATTACACTTCGATGCTACAGAAATTCTTAAAAAAAGAGAAAAAAACTGGCCATTCTAGATATTTAACTACAAAATTAATTTAAACAAAGCAGAGGGTAGAAGGAAAAGAAATGCGTTACCAACGTGTTGCCACTCAAGATAAAAGATCATTAACAGCAAAACTCGTTTGAATAAAAGAAGCTGAAGAAAAACCTAAGCAAATGGTTACCAAATCTTACATGTAAATTAGGGCTGATTTTGGACGTTACACAAGGGACATTAATAAAGAGAAGGATATTAATAATTTTTTGCGCTATCTAAACCAGCCACAGTCTTTTTTTTTTTAATATTTAAATATACTTATCAGCGTATTTAAATAACACGAAAGGAAAATGGAAATAATAAGTTTTTTTCAGCTCAACATTGTAGGTTAAAAAGAAAACATTATTCTTTAAAAAAATCAGTCATTTCTAAGAGTGGTTTCTAGTTTAGAAATCACATTAGCTAATTAGATTTAAAATAACAAAAGCTTTTCCCGAAAGAGGCTCCTTCAGCCTTGCAATACAATGAAACATTATGTTTTTAACGCACACAATACAGTATCTAGGTTTTTAATAAAAAAGAAAGTTTGAAAAATTACGACATTTATTAATGTATGACAGATTGTGGCATAAAAATATTCATTAAAGAAAAGAATGTTTTTCTCACCTTTAATCTAATGCTTTTAAGCTTTCATTAATTTAAATTAATGAAATGACAAGAAGCGAAAAAATTTTAAATGATTCTCGAGTTGTAGAGCGAGAAAAAAATGCGAGTTTAAAACATCCATATTTTAATAAAGGTGACTTTTTCGTTACTTCAGTTTGTAAGAAAATTAAGGAGGATTAGAAATTTATTTAATTAAATTCATATCAAAGAAATAGTTTTAAAAATAATTATTATACACTTAACTCCTTTAAATTGCAAAACAAACGCACTTATGCTTTTTACTAAAGAAAGCAATACTTTCTGATTTTTTTGAATACTAAAACTTTCAAGCATTTGAATAAGACGTAATTTTCCTATTTAAATTATTTTAGTGACAATAAGCTTATGATTAAAATAAATGAATAAATTTGTAATTCATATCTCTGAAAGGAGGGAATGAGTGCTTGGCCGAGTATTAGTTAACGACGTTTAGTAATGTGATATTTTCTGTTTAAGAAAAATTAACTATTTTTGCCGAGAAGTGATAATGAGTTTATAGGTTAAGGAAAAGCATAAATAATACTTCAAAATGCATTTCAACCAGTCTTCGTTGTTTATCTGAAATTATCAAGAGTCAGGTTTAAAATTTCTTCTAAGACCATAAAATAATTTTTTGCCAACCCTTGTAATTCCTCTTAGAGTTTTCCCTTCATTATTTACTTTATAGGAAGCGATCCGTGTGTTATAAAATTAATTATTATTAACATTCTATGGTTACAAAAGATTAAACGTTCGTTTTATGTTCATAGAATACCTTATACAGTAGAGTCCTGAAAAGTTGGCCTAACGTGGACGAAGGGCGGCGAATTTTGAAACTGCCGGGTTATTAAGAATAAGGTTAAAAAATAATAAGTAGGGGTGTTACTTCAAAAAATACGGTTTTGTACTTGTACGTATTGTTTGCTTGAGAATACAGCAAATAACGAATACCCTTAAACAAGCGAAAAGTACGTACTTTTTAAAGGCAATAGGCGGTTACTTCATGAAAATGAAAACTACTTAATACAGCGTAGAGTAGCTTGCCTTATAAGATAGATCTTCGAAAAATACTTTATGAAGGCATAAAGCTGCCTATACAAAGAAATTAACTAGCCGACCTATTCAAAAACTGGCTACTTTTATACTAGTTTACTTCTGTGCGAGGGTTTTTTTTTTTTTTTTTTTTTTTCGTCCTGCTAGGGTGTGGCCGAGTTATTCGGATTGCCGATTTATCGAGTACTTCATAAATTATTTTTCTGAGGCCTGCCTTATCAAGTAAAATACTGTGCTGAGCACTGTGCAATCAATTATTTTCATTTTCAAGTAGTAAAAGCTCTATGTCTTCATAAAGTACGTATGTTTCCTTTGTTTAAGGGTATTTGTGCAATTTATTCTCTGTTGCATTCAAGCAAACAATGTATACAAACACAGTGCTGTATTTTCTGAGGAAACACACGTACTTACTCTTTTTAACCCTATTCCCGAATAACCCGGCCTTTTCACGAGCAAAAAAAGAAAATTAAGCAAAAAATCGAAAAGAATGCAGACAATCATGTATGCCTAATCATGTACCGCTCTGTTTCTTATATTCAAATCAGGCAATTAACTGAACCATTAATTATATTCGGATTCTTACCATGGCTTTAATTGTATCCCTCTTACAACAATTTTGACTTATTTTCTGCATTAAAAGAGTTATTTTAAGGAACCAAGTTCAATTAAGTGACTTCAATTTCAAAGAAGTCAGAAATCTTTATCCATCTTTAAATTTATCGCGTGTAAGCGAAATACTTATTTGCTTTAGCTTACATCTATTTCCTAGAACAATTTCCTGAAATGCTTTTGCAGAAATAGATTTCTTATATTTGAGTATTGATTTTCGATATATTTTGAAAGTTTCCAATAAGACTTCAAAGAGGTAATCAAGAACTAGCAGAAGCTGTCACACAGATAGTCAATATTGTTAAATAGTTAAACGCTGTTAAAATGAAGGTGATATTTACGTGTATTTATTTTATTGTTTTTACTATAGTTGTTGCATCTATTGTGCCTTAAATTATTAGAACTAATTATACGTTTCCAAAAACGAACGTGGGAGGGGAAAAAGGAAAATACTAAGAAGAGATTTATGGAAATAATTTCCAGCACATTCCTTCTTTTAAATATGAAAAGTATTTCTTTATAGCTATAAGAAATCATAATTTTTCTTGTTTTAGTATCTAAATAAAATTGATCAGTATCAAAATACTATTGATCAGAAAGTGTCTTTAAAAAAATGATTTCAAAGGATGTTCTTTTATGCATCTACTCATAAATATTTTTAAAAAGTTTCGCCTATTTTTGATCTTTTGCCATCTTATCGTCTGCAATTATACTATGCGTACGAGATCATGCTATTAACTTGATGTAGAAAATAATAACAAATTTGCTTTTAAAAAAAGACTCAAAATGTTGTCATGGTACATTACTGTTAAAACAGCCAAAAAAAAAAAAAATAAATAAAAAAAAATAAAAAAAAAAACCTTTTATGAAACATTTAAGAAAGGAAAAAAACTTTTAATTTGTCAGCGTTCTGTTAAAAGACACTAAAGTAACTTTGACTAAACATACATTGCAGAAAAGCATCGCTTTACCAACAGGAAAAGCGGAAAACGTGGCTCAATGTAGTGGGGTAGACCTGCAAGCTCAATTCTAACGTCCGTGTCCGATTTCAGAATTTTTTTTTTTTTTTTTTTTGAAACAGATTTTGAAAAAAATCGTCCTAATATTATACTGATGGAATTATATTTGTTCATTGTACGTATTCTGCATTTGAGAGGTGTTTAGCTGATGGTCAGGTCAGTATAAATATATCTTCTTTTGATTCATGGGTATATAATAAATGATATCCCAAAATTTGGATTAGTTAATATATTAATTAAGTTAATGTTGGCAACGAATACAACGAATACAAAAAGAGAGAGAGGGGAGGGGGATTGAAAGAAAGAAAGAAAAAAAAAAGAAAAAGAAATGAAATGACAGCTGACAGTTTAGGGTTAGTAAAAATTCTGCTCTAGGTGAAAGAACAAGGGAAGAACACGAAAGAAACAATCCAATTAGTTGATGCATGAGACGTTTCCCTTTCGTGTACTGTCCTTTCAGTGATCAGAATTGGCTAGCTAGATCATGTGATTTAACACCATTAGATTTCTTTCTCAGGGACTATTTTTGGCGCATGTCAACATGCCCGCACCCACAAGAGCATTGACAATCAGCAATACATCAATGAAATTCAGCCACATTTATGCAAAGTCGTCGTGAAAAATGTCTGCAAAGAGTGCTTATGTGGCAGCAAAGCCGTGGAAATCATTTGCCCAATGTGCTATTCATGTATACCCCTATACTATGTACTTTATGTTTCAATAAGAAAGAGGAAAATACAATTGAAAAAAATACCGTGTTTTTTATTTAAATCAAAAAAATTTTGGACACCCTTTAAAAATTCCAAAAGTGCTTACAGTTTACTTCGAATTTTAATTTTTGCATGTTGTGAACAACCATATGACACTAAAGCCAATTGATTCTTTAAATGATAAAAATGTTAACATAATATCGCGCAAATAGTTTCGTCACATCTAAGATTGATTTGAGTTAAATTGATGCACAATTAATTATTAGCATTCGATGAACTAATTGGCGTGGTGGGTCCATATGCGGCGGAGTGGCATTTTTAATGAAAAAAACAAATTCAAGTGATTGTATTCATGAAAACATCCATTGTTGTCTTTCACTCTAATGGCTAGAAATTCAAGGATAATATAAAATACTGATAAAACTATTTTTTTATGTATTTAAAAAAAAACTTTTTGCTTATTTTGAGACAGCAGAGCGTTTTTGTATCATTCCGTCCCAAATTAAAAAAATGTTCGATACAATTAAAAATGATGTACTTAAAATCGTTTTTTTTTTCTTTTTTTTTTCAGTACTTTAGATTATTGACTTGTTAACAATGAGATGTACAGATTCATGCATGGTTTGATGAATACAAGTTCACTGTAAACGCTTTTTCAGAAAAAGTATCAATCCGTCACATTTGAAATTGCCCAATAGAAATCCTATTGAAAACAACGCCTATCATTTAAAATTTTCCAGGACAAAGGGTATAAATTCAATGCATGTTTCAGTAAGAAAAAAAAAATACATACGCATACATGCAAATACATTGTTTTTCTAAAGCCAGGTGACCTCACTAAATGACGGGTTTGACGAAAACCATTGAATCATACACAATAACGTACACAAAATAAATCAAAATACACAAATTAATTCAAAGCTTTGTTTTTTAAAAAAATATTATGATTCATATCTTAAAAGTGACTCTAAATTCAAATTGGATTAGCAGTGTTGTCAACGCATTAGCTCCATTTTATTTATTATTATCACTCGCAATAAAAACTATTTTCCATGTTATGAATTTTTCATAACGAAAACAGTAATTTCCAAAGATTCTAAAATACTACTCCCAGTGCTCGTCCAATTAAAAAAACAAACAGTAACCATACTACTAAAATATTTACTGAACATTCATTTATAGGTACCCAGATGTGCAAAAATTCCGTAAATCATGGTTAAAGTAAAATAAACTTCAACACTTGAATATCTTACGGCAATAAAAATAAACCAAAGCAAGTACTTCCTGCATGCAATTCTAATCTGAAAGCCAGCTTAATAAATTGATTTCGCCAGCACAGCAAACAGAATAATGAAATCTGGGGGAAATGCCATTTCGTTTAATTTATGACTATCGTAAATTTTGAGCGAAGGAACATGAAAACAGCCTTTTTCGACACCATTATTTTTGTTATACTAATATGAATTTTCCGGAAGAAAGAATCGATCGTAATTATTAGAAATGAATCATTCATTATTTGTTTGGTGAAGTTTCAAGCTTGAAAAAGAAAATATCGCATCGCAATTTTAGCGTGTTATACTAAGAGTTTAATTTTTACGCCTTTTATTTTTAAAAGGATAGTAAATTAATCTTACGAGTAGGAAAAGTAAATAAATCTTAAAAGTATAGGCTACAATATTTTCTGTTTGGTATAATTATACCGAACAATTATACACCACAGTAATTACATGTGAAATGTGCATGATACTTACATTTCGTCAGTTGTCATTACTTTGAACGTTGCAATGGTAGCGTGCGTCGGAGATAAAAGTAGTAAAGTGTTTTATTACGAACGTTACATGTGTCTAAAAAATTATATAATGCAAATAACTAATAATTGCTTCCAAGATTGTATTAGTAATCTGTTTGACTTCTTTGGCGATTGTTACCACTGGAAAGAACATTTTTAAGTATCGAGGCTTTGTTACATAATTATAGAAACTATAGTTCGCCTAAGGGGCCGTTCATAAATGACTTCACGCTTTTTCCCTTATATTTGACCCCCCCTCCCCCCTTTGTCACAAAATGTCACGCTTTAGGCGACCCCCTTCCCCCGTTGTCTATGTCACGCTTTAGGAGACCCCCTCCCCCGCCTTCTCACGCGTCACGATATGTTGCATTCTGTTTGATGTCACACTTCTTGTTACCCCCTCCCCTCCCCTTGTCGCACTTTGTCACAATTTCCAAAATCCCCCTCCCCCCCCCCCCTCGTAGCGAGTCATCATTTATGAATAATCTCTAACAGTCGAAATTCGACCCAATGATTAAATTTAGCATTGAAATCATTATGCTATTTTTTAATTATAAAAGTATCATTCATCAAATTTGGGAATAAAAACGTCGAGTTTATTTTGATCATCCTCACTTAAAGCAAAAGTGTTGTAAATCATTGTCGCCGAAGGACCAACTGCGCTCATAAATGTAGCCGCTTGTACTTTTGCTGATTTCGCGCTAAGTTGATTGGCAGTTTACTAACCCTTAAATGTTTGCTTTCATACACTATTCTGATTTTTCATTCCATTGTTTTAGTAACGCCTTCACTCAAACTCTTATTATAATTGCTTTTAATATTACTGCTGAATTTCAACAAACTCTTTTTAACAATGAGTTTTATATTTTTTACCTAATAATGTAATTAACAAAGACATGTTGCCATCTGCTATCTTTCACAATATATAATTTCAATTATAAATGAGGCTGCTGAACAAGAGGAAAGGGGATATAATTAACTAATAATAAACTGTTTCCAAAATTTTTAAATTGGTATCACTAAAACTCGTCAATAGCTACTAAATAAAAAAAAAAGGAAGAAAACCGGTTGAAAAAAGAGAGGAGAAAATGGTTCTGAACTGTTTTGTCTTTGTCTATTTATATATAGATAATGCTTTTTGCATACTCGTTCATCTTTTGAACTTTTGCGTACTTCTTTCACAAATATGGTCAGTGTATTAAGGCAGTTATTATCAGCTACGTATCATTTTTCAGTTGTGAAGTCTATAACCAAATAACATTGCATAAAATATAAAGCAATTGTACTTTATTATTATTATTTTTTTGTTTTTTTTTTTCTCTCTGTTTTGTTTCGAAATGCGAAATGACCATTTCGTGTATGCTGCAACGACGTAAAAATGCTAAAACGTTAATTGACAAGTTAATTGACATATGAAGAGTCCGACTTTAAAAACTTTCAATGAAACGGAGTTCGGACACGAACTCCTTTCTCTAAAATTATCTCCTATGAAATAAAAAAAAATGGTTTATCTAGAATTTTGCACAATAAAAGTTTTCGTGACATCAGTTCACGCATTTATTGGGCAGACTATGCATGTACAAATTCAGCTAAAATGCAACAGCTGAGCTCTATTGATCACAAATAAAGCCGTACTTGGAAGATTAATAGTGTTTAATAATCATTAGGCTGTACTTTAAATGCAATTGCCACATATGTAGTAATGTGTTGATAAATGATTAGTTTAGAATTTATAGATGGATATATTAATAGGGGCTTGTCAATTTAAATATAAAACATGTATGTCAGGTTGAACTGACAGCGTGATGAGATTGAGTTTTAAAACGTGACTGGCAACGTTTGAAAAATGCAAATAAAATACCATAAAGGCTTCAGAAGGATGAATTTATTAATTTGTTTGTAAATAAACATTTTGGGAAAACTTAATAATTTTCATTTGCTTTCTATTTGTCACATTTAAAGAGCAAATGACAATTACATCCATAATACTGAAATATTAATTCATTACACCCTGATGACTCCCTAAATCCAGTAATTCTATAAATCATAGCAAAGGAAAAAATAAACAACAGCATTTAAGCACTATGTGGCAAGAAAAAAAAACCTAAACAAGGACTTCCAGCTTGCAATTCTAATCTGAGAATCAGCTTAATAAATTAATTTTGCTCACAGAGGAAGAATAATAGTGAAATCTCGGGGAAAGAGAGAAAGAAGGAATGCAGTTTCGTTTAATTTATGACTATCGTAAATTTTGAGTGAAAGGGTATGAGGATATTTTTTCCTCGCCATCATTTTGGCTTCTAATGCACATTCTTCAAATAGAAGGCAGATTGGTAACTACAAAGTGATTCAATATCTGCTCGGTAACTTTTACAGTAAAAAGAAAAAGTACATAGTTTGTCATAATTTACTTGTTGGCATTTGCAGTCGTTGCAAGAAATTTTCAAATATGTTTACTCTAAAATTGTATTTTCAGCTCTATGAAAACAAGAAGCTCTGTCTAGAGCTATACGAGCCTAGTTTCCCAAATACAACAAATTTAAATGTATAATCTAGCTATCTCTTTCTCTCCCTATCTCATTCAGCTTTAGCTCTTAATTACTTCAAATATACCTTTTTCAACGGATAATACATACTCATTCACTCGCTCATTCATTCTTTTATTTATTCAGTCATTCATTTATTCATTCATTCAAGTATTCATTTAAACATTTATTTATGTTTTTATACATTCAATCACTTATTTATTTTATCTTTTATTCACTCATTTATTCATTCATTCATTCTTTCACTCTTTCATTTGTTCGTTCATTCATTCTTTCACTCATTCATTTATATATTCAGAAATCTCCTTAAAAATCCCGATCAAAACATTTCATAGGAAAATCGGCTCCTTCAGTTCTTATTGAACTTCGTATCCGTGCATGTTCTACATCGTAGCATCTTTCCGATGAACAAAAATTGTTTATTCCAATAAGCTTGCTCATAGGAACTTGGATCTTGTACCCAGAGTTTACAAAATTTGCTTCATTTTTGCCCATAGACACTAATGTTAAAAAGTTTTGAACTGTTCAAAATTAAACGGAATACGGTATAAGACGTTATATAGAAATAAGATGTCCTCGCCGAGATCTTTCAAATGCAAAAATAATTTTTCGAATCGGACAATTCGTTCAAAAGTTATCGGGGGGAGGGGGGGAGCCATTATTTTTTTCCAAATTGAACTGTTGTGATGGTGTTACTAGTTCCACCATGCATGTGGTCCAATATTAAACCATGATTATGAAGGTTTTTTTCTAACTAGTATTACGGCTGAACTTTGAAGCCATAATGATAGATTTTTTTTCTTTCTAACCACTGTCTCGGATCAAATTTGAATCACATTATAAATATTAAATTCATAGAAACATATGAATATTCTTTGGAGCGAAAAACAAGAACGCAAGTGATGGCAAGAACACATTTATTACCAATAGCCTTTTGTAATAAAAAATCTGAAACCGTCAAAACTATAATATTAAACAATGCAATGACCACAAAAAGCATATGTTTCACATCAAAATGAAAAAAAAAAAAAAAAAGTTGGACCCACCTGATTTTCATAACAATAATTGCTTGGCATTATATATTCAAATTAAGTCGTTTACTGTAGTTACGAAAATTTAGAAGTTTTTTTTATGTTATTATTTTTTTATTTATTTATTCTCTACGAAACGTAGAAAATTATAATATAAAGCATTCTTTAAACACAAAGTGCTATTAAATAGAATATTTTCTTGTATACATTTCAAAAGGCTTCAATTAATATAAGAAATGGGCTAAAACCGAATCGTGCATTATAAGGGCTTTTTGTGTGAAAATTTTCATTTTATAAAGTTTTAATTAAATTTATTAAGCAGCACATTATTTATAAACTTGTAAACTATTAAAAAATATTATTGTTTATTACTTATGTTACATCCTTTGTAGATATTCTATCCACACTTTTTAATTTTGAAAAACAATAATAATAATTGCAATTATTGCTTGTCATAAGAAAAAAATAATTTTCAGAAATGCTTTAATAACAATAACAAGTACATTTTTCTGTCCCATATACGTTCATTATTTAAGCTTTTACTTTTTATGAAGTTAGTCATCCTATAAATTAGGATTTATTAATTTTCATACACAGTATTCTGTCAGATTTTAAAATAATAATAATAAATGCATATTATTTAGAATATGGATTGTACTCTTATTTGCATAGTGCCTTTTATTTTGTATAGACAACAGTTTTCTCTTGAAATAAATGTTATACTACAATATCTTTTGATTGATTTATGAGTATTTAAATATTAATTTTTTAAAGAGAATTATTTGAACGTTGAAAATTCATTATCGATGATAATATTTAGACAATAGATTATTTCTTAGTTTACGAACTGTTCAAAACTTATAAATAAGAAGCATATTTCAATTGCGTGAAAAAAGAGTAGTCCAATAGTTGTTGTTTATTTCCTTGTAGAAATGATGAATAAACCAAATTGAAAATACATTGCCTGACTAATTTGCTATTATTTCAACCACTAGATGGCAACATCTACGCTCAAAGTTCTATTATATGTTATTGCTAAAAGTTTAAAACTAAGAGTAAGTAACTATAGTTTTGATGCGATGAAATGAGAAGAGACATAAGATATTATCAAGGATTTTATTTTGCAACTTAAAATAACAATATAATCTCTTCTTTTTTTTTCCTCTTTTTATTTAGAATAAGGAGATATTTAGAATAAGGCAAAGTTTACGAAGCAAACATTTATAGTGCTGCCATCTATTGACAAGTTTACTGTAAAAATACACTTATAAGTTTTAAGTAAAAAAAGATTACTATAACGAAAAACAAAACAAAAAACAAAAAAAAAAAAACTAAAAAAAATCATTAAATATTTATTCTTCGTGGGATGAGAAGTAATTTCATATCTCTTCTGTTTCAAAGCAAAAGCGCAATACTATGAACAGACTCCAAAATCATAAATAATAGCGAAATTGATTTTTTTCTCTCAGATCCCCCTTCCCCTGATTGATATTGTACTGGAAATTAAACTGATAACAGGAACAAATAAATTTGGGATAACAAATTATTGGGCGTTTTATTTTTGAATTTTAAAATTCAAACGACTTCAAGAGTTTAACGAAATAAATACAGGTTATAAGAAAGACATTTCAGTTGAGATAAAAATGCTCCCCTAAAATAATTTCCCAGGAGCGCAATGTTTTGAAAATTTGTAGAATAATGAACGTTTTGAAAATTTCTCTCCTGAAACCATATTTAGGAAATGCTATAATGAGTTCATATATAATTATAAAATACATGTGCTCATACCATAGTTTTTCTGTCTTTCTTTCTGTCTTTTTACATTTACTTTACTTACCGGGGGAGCATCACAGTACCACCGGAGGTGACGCCCTTGTTGTATTTATAGCTTTTTATAGAGATTTATTAAAATAAAAAATTGCGCTCAAAACATTAATGTTTGATCCTGTGATTTCCCAGGAACAACGTAAATAACTCAATGTCAGTGAAATCAAAACCAAAAAAACATAAGTTTTATAACTTAAAGGGTAAACGGTAACTAAATTAACAAAGAAAAAATGCTTAGTTGACATTTACAATGTTCAAAACTTTCTTAAATAAAAATTACTTTTTTACTTAAATTAAAAAATGAAAATTAAATTTTTGTATAACTTTAAAGCAAAGGGGAGAGAAAGAGAGTGAGAATGAAAAGAAATAACGAATACCAGAAAATAAAATATCCAAATCAAAAAATGAAAAAAAAAGACCTCGAGAAACGACGAAAACAATGAAAAAGGAAGAAGTGAAATCAGAGAATGCTTTTTTCAGATGCGAATGAATAAAATTTTTGACTCATTCAAATAATAATAATAATAATAATAATAATAATAATAATCATAATAATAATAATAATAAATTAAATTAAATGAAAAGCAATGAAAAAAATATTTCAACTAAAATGCAACACAATATTAGGTATTTTTACAATAAAATGTATTCTTGATCTATATTACTGATACGTCAACGTATTCTACCTAAACATTACTTTTAACTTTCATTACACAAAAGTGAAAATTCTTTGAATTACATACTATTTGTTACTGCTAAGTAACTGAAAAAATAAATAAATAAAACTGTTGAATATTTAATACTCTACTAGTCACTGCACTGGGTTATATCAGTGTTAGGAACTCGATTGCTTTCATCTAATAATTCTACTCTCAATTTTCTTGTCTGTAAATATTTATTGAATTGATTGTTTTAATTGTGCTATCTTTTTTTTTCCTTATATGATATTAAAGTTTTTATCATGCAATTTTTTTTCTTTTTACGGGAACATATATTTTTCTTCAGAAGGTTCAACTAGGCTTCCTGCAGGAAGGAAAGTTTTGTGTCACACACAGAAAGCTCTTCAAAATCCTATTGTAAGTATGAAATTTGTGGAAGGTCTTACACTTTAAAAATCAGATATAAGATTGTGTTAGTAAAATTGAAAAATTTCAAAAAAAAAGAAAAAAGAATGGAAGTTTATGTTTTTATTGAAAATTAAAATAAAATCCCGTACTGTGACGGTTTAGTATTGAATATTTTTCTGATTTTCATTATTATTAATCTTAATTTTCAACTTGCTTAAGAATACCCCCCCCCCCCGCCCCCCGATTCATTTTGGAATGATCATTAACTTTTTATTTAACTGTGTAATTTCCTTTTAAAAAATTATTTAAAACAAAGTGTAGCTTTCAAAATTGCGATGTGTATATCTAAAAATAAAAACAAAAAAAGGAAAGATTAAGTAAGAAAAACTAGAAAAGAAAGAACACGTTTCAAATTTATTTTGAAGAAACAATTAACAGCACTTCTTCGAAAGGTTAAAGAATCTATGTTTCCTAAACGTTTCGTAATAGAAAGAAGTTGTGTAAGCAAGAATAAGAAACAATAATCAATCAAGACAATGTCTACGTCTTCAGAAGAAAAAAGAAAAGAAAAATACAACTTTTGTATGCTATTGTTTTCTTTGTTTGCATTTTTTTTTTTTTTTTTTTTTGTTTGTTTCCCTATCAATGAGTATGATTTCTCCCACTCCTTTTATTTCGTTTTTTAGTACTTTTTAAAATTTATTTGCCAATCTTTTCTGACATTTTGACAATATTTGAGTAACTATTCGTTTGTTAATAAACAATCATATAATTCTATATGTATTCATGTATATCTGGTCATCAGAATTTAAATTAACCCTTATTACAAATCAATAGCAAATAACTGTATATACTTCCTTCTTTATGGCATCACACAAAACACCACCATTGACAAGAAGTTGCTCCAGAACTAAACGAGCCTTCTTTCCCGTATGCCAACATCGATTTTCTAACATCCATCTTATACATCTCTCGAGATTGTCTTAGGCTCCAAATTATTTGAAATATATCTTTTGACAGCAAAATTCTTCTATGTGAAAAGTAAACCATGAGTTGTACGATATCAAATTCATTTTCTAAAACTGTTAGGCATTATGTTTCAGAAAATTCCAAATATTTTATTAGGAACATTGGAACATTCTAAATTCAAGCTCTCTCTCTCTTTCTTTTCCCTTACATATAAGCGTACATACGTTAGAGAATCAAATTATGACAGTGAGTTTAAAGGAGGGAAAAGGATATAAAATTTCAAATTTAAATTCGTAAAAAAAAATCAGGGAATTCGACTATGAATTTCATGTGGCAACAAAAACCTTGTTTATGCTAGATGTTGATAATTGTCATTTTTTATACATGATGTATACATATATACACTATACTTTTAGGGGTCATTCATTATGACGATTAGTCAGTACCTTTATATATTTATTTATTTTTACTTAAAAAGCACAAATTATGCCTCGCAGTTAAAGCATGGTTGTCGCACTTGACAAACAAATAATTTTCCATTAACGTCTAAAATCGTGTGTGAATAAATAATAATGTGATACTTGGGGTGTTTTCACATCAAAGGCGACAAATACAAAGAACATGTCTTTTCTCATTTGCCAACCGCAGAGCACATTTTTGATGCGAAAATATGCTCTGCATTTGCGCAGAAATGGAAAAGACATGTTTTTTGTCTTTGTCGCTTTTGGTGTGAAAGCACCCTCACATCACTAATCACGTCGAAAGCTGCATTTTAGGGGGTTTCTCTTCTGGAGAAGTGAGAATTTCATTGTTTTACAGGGGAAATAAGTCCAATTCCAGGCAATCTTCACCATTTTAGGGGGATTTTTCGGGAAAAGTGAGGTAATATCATTGTTTTACAGGGAAAATAGGTCAAATTCTAGACAATCTTCATCATTTCGGGGGTTTCTGCGGAAGAAATGAGCTAATTTCATTGTTTTACAGGAAAATTGGTCAAATCCTATTCAATCTTCACCATTTCAGGGGGTTTTACCCCCAAAACCTCCCTTTATCTACGCCAGTGCCCCTCCTCCCGCTAATTGCTTATTTTATGAGTAATCTTAAAATACGATTAAACAAAATTTGCTTTACAAATAATAAAACTACAAACATACTTGCTTTATTAATGGATTTTATTTTAGAAACACTAACTTCCTAAATTTTTGCTACAGACAGGGTTTCATACATGCATAGATGCGGGGTACACAAATGTCTCTATCTCCAAAAACAATTAAGTTTATCATTTCCCATTCATCTAGCTTTAAATTCATATATTCATCAAATTCTTTACTTAGTGTTCTTTCAATAGGCTCTCCTATATCTTTTTATCTAACTTTATTTCTGTCAACTTATATTTTCTCTGTTTGTCTTGATGTCTTTTTCTGCATTTTAGTAAACTTTTTCTTAACATATGCTTCTTTTAAAGTATTTGCATCGTTTGATGATAAGCAAGATTGAAATGTTTGCTCTGAGACGTACAGAACTAGGTCGCTTAAGCTTTTCATGTTCTGAAGCTGGTAAACATTAAAATAGAATGAACAAGATTGTAGTTTGTATGTCAATCATAACTGACACTACTTTTAAAATTTTTTGAAAATCTGTACCAGCGAACAGCCTTTTTAGTGCACATTTACGTCATTAACTATCAAAAACATAAATTTCAGTTCTTTTCATATTAATTTTTGAGGCATTCATTCTAATTTCAAATTAATTAAGAAATCAAAAATAGAAACAAAAGCTCTCAGAATCCCACAAATTTTGACACTTTACCTTGCTAAAATGTGCTAACGACTGTTCATCGAGGAACTTTAAGTCCTTCAATTTGATGATGCATTGTCAGTAAGAACAATGCTAGCTACTGTCAAGTGTAGCCAAAGACCTTTTGTTTTTAGAACGTCAGGAAATCTTTTAAACTAATGCTCTTATTTATAGTTTCAAAAAATAATTTGTTTTTAGTTGGAAATTTGATTCATATATTTATAGGATTAAGTACAGTTTAAGCTTTTATTGTAAACCATTGTGCTTCACAATGTACTTTGTCTTGAGAAATATGCAAACCAGTTTTGATCGCAGGAGCAATATTCTAGGTTTATGAAGTAGAAACATGGACGGAGTTTCTTTTTATGTATTTTAACACAATTGTAATGTTAAGGAGGAACTATCATTTCAGATTCAGAGTCTTTGAGTAATAATAAGAACATTTTTTAAGAAAAATAAAAGCCATTTTTTGCTGTTTTTGGAGATTTTAAATATTTTAAGGACTTTTTAGGGATTTTTATCTCATCTAAATCGGGGCCCTATTAATAATTAGAAAATTAAATGTAAAATGTACTTGATTCACTGAATCAGACATATATTGGACTTTTCGTAATAAATAAAAATTTGTTCCACGTTAATATTGTCTGATAGGTTATTCTATTTCTTTTCTCTTTACTTTCCTTATTTTACAAAACACGCTCTGCTAGAAATGTGTCTTACATAATTTTACTACACAAGAATTAAATGAAGTTTTTGAATGAGCAGCTAGAAGTGTTGTATAACACTTATATTGTCTACTGATGCAATGAGTAACAAACAACCCTTCTGACTTTGACTTTTATCTTTTATTCAATCAAATTAAAAAAAATCACACTGACTTGTGATAACTATCATAGAAAATTTGAATAACTAACTTAGGCTCAAACACACATGCTTCAAAGCAATATTTCATTCAAAACGAAACAATATTCCATTTACCCATACATTACTCAACAAGTAAAGGATACTCTTTCATTAATGAACTTTTTTTTAACCTTTTTGTTTCGTTTCATTTCAACCAAGAAACGGAAAATTTCCACTAGGCTACGTTCTTTGGTAACATTTTTGACCCATAACAGGTTGCTACACAATGTTATCTTTTGAAAGCAAACAAACCATTATTTAATTATAATGTGGACTTGGTTATGGTCTGTATCACAATTAAATAATGGTTGTAATCTTAACTCCACTCATAATGCCTGAAAAAAGAGATATTTCGGTAAGATTCTTTTTTCCTCTGCAGCTGAACATGAATGCAGCAGTTAGCATCGATTCACTGCTGCACTTACAAGAGAAATGATGAAATTGTTTTGCATAATTTCTTTGTGAATGAGTTTATAGAAAATGTTAACCCTTTATTTACAACGCCTCAAAATTATTGGACAAAAGACTTTAGCAAAGCATGTTTTTTTCTTCATTAAAAAGTTATCAATCACTCCCCCAGCATTATATTGTCCCTGAATCAATTGCTTATTTTGGAAAAAGTTTGAAGTTTGTTAAAAAGCGTTGTTCAAAAGTATTCAGTTCAAACTTTTAAAATGCAATACTACAATGACAAAACATCAACAAATTTTATAAATCTTATAAAACATTGGTTGGAAATTTTATTTCAAGTCGCTACCAGCACTAAAAGCTGAAGCTATTCAGTAGCGCTAGAGATGACTGTCTAACCAGAGCATTCCCCATTAATCCCTCACCCACTTGACACACATTAATTAATGCTCATATAAATAGCTAATACAAAGTAATCAAACGTATAATCCACTCCGACGCAAAATGAGAGTTACTTATCTATGGCGAAGACCATCATCAATAAGTTTCAAAATCTTTATATATATATGTGGCGGTACGATTCGACCGATTCGACACCTTCAAGAGCTATCTTCTGTCCTGGCCATTAGGTACCTTTTGGCAAAGCATGGAAGCACTGGCTTTCCATCAAGACCACCATCACCTCCATGGCCTGCCGTCGACCGCCACATATATAATACGACTGTACGTTTCTAAATAGCATAAAGACTTTCGATCCACTAAAGTGATTCTAGAGCTGTTTGCACCAATAGATAGAGTGATTCATAAGGAAGGTCTAGATGTATAATTTGTGTACATTGGTTGAAATATAACAGAGATATAATTAAAAAAACCTCATATTTCAAACCATTTACATTGAACATTTCTTTTTCGACTATTGCCATTTTGAATTACTTTGGCCCAAATCTATGAAAGAAATATTTATCAATTTATTTATAACGTGACTTTTATATTTGATAAATTTATGAAAAGCGAACGTGCACACTTGCATGCTCAAAAATGATCATACGATGTTAAAAGAATTCAATAAGTTGTTCTTTGGATTCGCAGTGAATTGCAGATGATATGTGAGTAGCGATTTTATTTTGTCTTGATAAAAAAATATTTAAATTTTTTTTAGTTTATTTCATTACAAGAAAAATGTCTTCCTTAACGAAAGTTCGGAAATTGAATTTAATAACGTTATGCGAAGAGTTAGATGTTTATGTTCCACCAAATACTAAAGTGTTTGGGCTTATGAAATTGATTAAAGAGTATTAATGAAATAATAGCCGCCAAGTTTTTCGCCAAGATCCTCGACAAAATTTCAATCAAGCAGCCAATTTATATACTATAAAATAATTTTTATAAAAAAATAGAACCGACTTCAAATTATAAATCGCGCTAAAAAGTGAAAAATAAACTAATTTTTTCAACAACATCGACGTGACTTTTAAACATAGTTTTAGAAGTCGGTGCAAAATTAGGATATAAATGTTTTGTAATCATGAATGAATTACAAATATATATATTTTCCCAGAATTAGTAACAGTTCCAATACGAAGTAGCAAATGGTGTAATGGTAATTAGACTCATAGTTTTGCACCGACTTCTAAAGCTATGTTTAAAAGTCACATCGATGTTGTTTAAATAAAATAATTTTTATAAAAAAACAGAACCGACTTCAGATTATAAATTGCGCTAAAAAGTGAAAAATAAATTCATTCTTTAAACAACATCGATGTGACTTTTAAACATAGTTTTAGAAGTCGATGCAAAACTGTTTTACGCCTGATGCGATGAAACACTTGAAGCCCAAGAAATTTAGATAAACATTTTTCCCCCACTGCGCACATGGTGTAACGGTAATTAAACTCATAATTTTGCACCGACTTCTAAACCTATGTTTAAAAGTCACATTGATGTTGTTTAAAGAATGAATTTATTTTTCACTTTTTAGCGCCAATTTATAATCTGAAGTCGGTTCTGTTTTTTTATAAAAATTATTTTATTTTATTCTTTTTAGTGTAAGTACATTTTTTGTATCAATACTCTATTTTTTAAGAAATCCGTATCAAAGGGCAAAACTTCTTTGAATGAATGGCACTAAAAACTAATCATTTTTATGATAAATTCCCTTTTGAAGTCGATTTAGCAATCAAACTGATCGGATTAATTTTTGCCACAGAGAAGCCTTCAGTCAAACTCTTGCTGTAATTGCTTTCAATATTATAGCACAATGGCAACAAAAACTTTTTCAACAGTGAGTTTTATATTTATTAATAGATTTCCCAACAAAGAAAAATCAAGTCAAGCCTTTCCAATTAAAATAAAAAATACTTATTTTTCACCCATAATGTTTTTTCTAAAAAACAAATGTAGTCAAATGGATGTGCAATATTTAAGTGAGACGGCCCTCTATCTGTTAAAGAAAAAGTCACCAAAATCGGTTTATTTAATCAAAATTTATGGATGAAAAACCAAAAAAATGACCCTATTTATGTCCATAACTTTTTTTCTAATTATCGAATATGGTCAAACGAAGGTACGAGACCTATGGGAAACCACCCCCGATCGATTAAAAAAATCATGAAAATCGGTTCATCCGGTGAGAAGTTATGAGTGGACAAACAAACAAAAAAAAAAAAAAACGACATACATACAATATGAATGTATAACCTCCTTCCTTTGTGAAGTCGGTTAAAAAATAATTTATTTTTCACTTTTTAGCGCAATTTATAGTTTGAAGTCGGTTCTATTTTTTATAAAAAATATTTTATTTTATTATTTTTAGTGTAAATATATTTTCTACATAAATACTCTATTTTTTAAAAATCCATAAAAAAAAGGGCAGACCCTCTTTGAATGAATGGCATTAAAAACAAATCATTTGTATTAAAAACCCCGTTTGGAAATCGATTTTAGCAAACAAACTGAATGGATTTAATTTTTGCCTCAGAGAAGCCTTTAGTCAAACTTCTGCTGTAATTGCTTTTAATATTATAGCACAATGGCAAAGGCAACAAACACTTTTTAAACAATGACTTTTATATTTATTAATAGTTTTCCCAACAAAGAAAAATCAAGCAAAGCCTTTCCAATTAAAATAAAAAATGCTTATTTTTCACCCGCAACGTTTTTTCTAAAAAAAGAAAAGTAGTCAGATTGATGTATGATATTTGAGTTAGACGACCCTCTATCGATTAAAGAAAAAATCGTCAAAATCGGTTTATTTAATCAAAAGTTATGGATGAAAAAACAAAAAACATACTACATTTCTGCCCATTACTTTTGTTCTATTTATCGAATATGGTCAAACGAAGGTACGGGACCTATGGGAAACCGCCCATGATCGATTGAAAAAAAAATATATGAAAATCGGTTCATCCCGTGCGAAGTTATGAGTGTACAAAAAAAAAAAAAAAAAAAAAACGACATACTTACAATATGAAGGTATAACCTCCTTCCTTTGTGAAGTCGGTTACAAAGGGGAAGCGAATTTCAATTTTACTACGCCAAAATAGATTTGGTGACTGTAAGCAGCAGAAGTGCTGGCTGATGTAATATTTTAACTAGAGTTATTGTTTTATTTCTGAATAGCCAAACGGGCTTTTTTGCTAGATTACGGATTAAAAGCATTTTGTTAACTATTTAGCTTTTATTTACCAGTAGTGAACTATTAATGTTTGAATCTCCCGTTACTACATATATATATATTGAAAAAAAATGTAATGTCTTGCTTAAAGGGGGTTGTAGGAAGCATGATTTTGCATCACTGTAATTTTACTAAATAAATTTAAATTTCATAACTTTTACACAAATGCGTGTATCGACAAAAATTACTTTTAGGATCGCCTAAAACGGCATTACCTCATCTTAAGCATTTTTGCAATTGGAAGTATATCTGGAGCCCTCTATACTAAATGCCCTCCGATAGCGCTTTAAATCCATACACATTTTGGCCGCAACATTTTATATAGAGGGCTCTAGTGATCTGTTCATAATAATGCTTTTATAAGTAGATACATATGGCAAAGATTAATGAACTGATTGTTTAAATAACATAAACTATCTAGTTTTAAACATATCAGCAAACAAAATCTTCTAAAAAGCAAATTTTGACTTGTCATTTAATGAATTTATTGAAGACAGTACAATACGTTATTCTTAAGTTCTCATATAAAATATTTTTCTAGTGATTCAAATTATAAAATATTGGAATCCTTATTTTTTCACTTTGCAGGTTATTATATCAAAAAAGTTAATAATCTTTCTCTTGGAATTAGTTCCTTAATTCGTACAATATAATCTTTTAGGTAAAAATTTACTTTCGGGTGCCCCTTCGCAAAATTGGCGATTTTTGTTTGGCGCCTTTACTGTTTGCGGTTTTGCAACACCGCTAAGCTTGGCGATCAACCGCGAAAAGAACTTGGCAAGAATGTGTAGTAAATATGTGTTCTAAATTTAAATTAAATTGAACTAATTTAATTACCGTATCAGTGTAGAATCGGGTATCCCTTAGTTTGGCGTTATATTTTGGCGATAAAATTTTATTTCAGGTTAGGCAGCGGACCTCTTACTAATCACATCTCGGCGTCAAAACAAATCCCCAAAGAATCAAGTGGTACCTCCCGATTGCAAACTTTTATTCCAATTACTGAAAAATTGAAATTCTTAACGTATTTTTATTCTTGAATAAAAGCATTTATGACATATCCACTCTAAAATAGGAAATAGTGAAACTGATTCCAAAAATTAAATTAGCCAAGAAATTAAAGAGTGGTATAAAGTTAAAATGTTTATTTGAATATGTACAACCATCATATTTTTGAATTTTGGCTAAAACAATTAAGAAACATGAACGTTTCTAATATACGGAAACGAAACATGATCTGTGATATCGAAAATAAAACATGTTAAAAGAATAAAACGGAAGCGATTTGAAGATAATCAACATTTAAAGTTTCATAAGAAAAATAATAATTACCTTGTCTAGACAAAGCTGTTATCTGCTTTGTTCGTAATCCTTCGTCGGTAGGGGAATTCATGAAAAATGATTTTTTTTCAGGTTTTGAATCTGAAGAGCAATACGGCACAACGCAATGCACCATAATTTTGATTAAAATTTAACTAGTTCTTAAATCTTAAAAGAAATTTAAAGTTGATACAGCAGGTCATCTGCGCCGCCTAGAGGAGAACTTTTCACGGTCGTTTTTTTTTATTCATATCGGAAGGCATTTAGTATAGGGGGCTCTGGTATACCTCTCTGATTAACAGTTAAAGAAAAAGCCATTGGACCACGCTAGCACTGGACACGAGGAATGATCTACTTCATAATTTCCTTAAACCAAAAGTTCAGTAAACAATTTTAAATTACAATGATTTTTATTTTAGTTATGCCGGGCAACGCCGGGTACTTCATCTAGTGAGTTATAATTTCAACAATCAATTAAGGTTTCTCACATGCAATAGTAATTTGGTCAAAATACGTCATTAATACTATTTTCATTTTATTTTTATTTTTTATTTATTTATTGAGTCAGGTAATTTTGTTTGAGGCCTGGGTGTGACCGCGTATCCAACCAACGTATTGCACCTTAGCAATTCTAAGTTACTAACGTAACGTCCTCCATCATAAAAAATATCACTTTTAGCTGGACGCGTTAGACCCACTTCAAATGAAACTTATAACACTAGTTATGATCCGCAAACTGCTTTTAATTAGCTTCACGGGCTATTTTCTTAGGAAGGACTAACAATGTGAACACACCGCAACTGCTCTAAAGTCAATTTTTTAAAGACTTCGTTATGTCGATAACGACATCGTGCTTGAATTGAACATTCTAGACAGCAAACTTTATTCTATATATTTAGAATATTAATTTGCTTGCCTATTTTGAATTTTGAAAATGTAGTTTTCTAGAAGTGTCCAAGCCTCTATACAGAGTAGTAATATGATGGTAGAATTTCGTTATTAGAAACAATACAATTTAAGTGTGCTCATATGATAAAGCTTTGTCCTTTCCTCTTTAAAAAATCTGAAACAAAAAGTCGGTTATCATATTTTTTATTAAAATATGGAAATATAAGAAGAAAAAAATACATATTTACTGCAAAAAAAAATCAATAAAATCAATTTATTTACTGAAAAGACTGAGAAAGGTGTGCTGTTGCACACACATCTCCTTTATACTTAAACAATAAATTTTCAACATTTTTAAAAAAATTATTTCTAATGGGCTGCGTAGTATTGGTTCTGAACCATTGCAGACCTAGTGCGTTCCCAGAGATTGGTACCAACTAGGGCTCGACCGATGGCATTTTTTGGCCGATGGGCCAATGCCGATTGTTGGCCGATTGTTCCAAGATCGGCCGATGGCCGATTGCCGATTATTCTCCTCTTCCATCGGCTGATGGCCGATGGCCGATGGAAAAAAAGTCGCTTTAAACCATTAAAACGTGTAGAATGCTTGTCAAAAATGTCATTTTGAATCATTTACTATTTATTTTTATGTTTATAAAAGCATAAATGCATTATTCAAGCACCGTAAAACTGTGGGGGGGGGGGGGAGTTTACATAATAATTAAACTGAAAGAATCACTCGCGATTCAAGTAAAGTAATTAAACTATTTGGAGGTTAAAAAAAATTAAAAAATGCTATATCAGAGGATTTTTAATTCTTTTTTCTTACCTTTGCCAAAAAAAAAAATACTCAACAGCTATTGGACTGCTCGGGTCTAATTCCCTTTATTTCAACATTTTCTCTTTACAACACATGCACTGCAAATGCCAAGTGCCGCTGCCTTTATTTTCTTATTTTTTTCATGGAGAGGAATGCAGATGTTATGACACAGGCTAACAAATAATGTGGGTTTGTATTTTTAACGAAACTGTCAACCCTTTCCTCTCAGCTTTTTTTCCATGATCCCCCCCCCCCCCCCCATTTTTAAAAGAAAAGCGGGAACGATTACATGCATATTTTTCATTACAAAAGTTATTTTAAGCTCTTTTTTTGAAATAAAAATAAAATATTAAAACATTTCGCTCGCAGTATTATCCCTTGTATAGTGTATCCCCTGATCATAACCAAGAAGTACTGAATATTGCTTTAAAAACATAGACGTGAGATTTTTTTTCATTACAAATGAATGCTGGGTCTTAAGAACTAATCTTATTAGATTTTTTTTTCTTCCGAGTTGAAAATTACACTGAAATACTTGACATGTTCTTTATATTTTCACGAGCACAATGTAAGGTCACCAAAATAAACCAATATTTTGAGCACCAGCAGTTTTCTGTTGACAAATAACCTTCTGAAAACACGTGATTGTTTATAAAAATTAAGATGTATTTTGAAAAAAATATATATATTTTTATATACCTTGACAATTTTTGAAATTAATGAAACTGAAGCATTTTTATTAAGGTATTGTTCCACCCTGTATCCCAAACTCGTTTTTAAAGAATTAAATTTTTGAAAATTTCAAGTGTTACTTGGACACATAAAATTTCGACCAATGAACATTTATACTGAAAAATTGATTCATATTTTTTAACAATATGTTCCAATAAATGTTAACAATATGTTTGTTGTACAAGAAATAATCTAAACTGAAAGCAGATGCAACGAGATTGCTGTACAATAGCAGAAAAACTGTCAACTGTCTAACACGTGACATCAAAGAAGCCAAAAAAATGCGCTAAAAAAACGAAGATGAACGGGGAAAAATTAAAATAATTATCGTATATAAAATGTTAAGATGTATTTTGAAAAAAAATATGCATTGATCAATCTTTGAAAATAAAGAAATTTTAGCATTTTTATTAAGATGTTATTAAATCCTGTGACGCGAACTCGCATTTTGAGAATTCAATTTTTAAAAATTGCAAGTCGAACTTGGACACATAAAATTTCGATCAATAAATATTTTTACCAGAAATTCTTTTCTTATTTTTGACCAATCTTTTCTATGTTGTAAACTAAAAATGAAATAACACTAAAAGCAGATGCAGCAAGATTGCTGTACAATTGGCGAAAAACTGTAACACGTAGGATCGAAAGAGCAAAAAAAAAAAAAAAACGCAAAGAGAAAAAAAGTTTACGCTGCTAAAAATTAAAATTATTATCGTACTTTGATTGAGTGGACTTTTTATTGTTTACAATTTCGGAATAATAAGAAACATGACAAACTAAAAGCAGATGGTATAATATTATTGCACAATGACATCTAATGCACTAAGTCATTATTAAAAGAAAAACGGACAAAAATGAGGCAACTAACCTGGTGCGAAAAACAAATAACACTCGTAAGACGCCTCTATAACTTTTACTTTAACATATTCTATTTCGCGAGCATTCTGCTCAGAGAACTACTTTAATAATGAAGGTTTTCGGGCAGCGATCGCTTAAACTAGTTTTCCGAATTTTTTATCAAATACTTTGTAGAATGACATTATTTTTGTGTTTTTTTTTTTTCAACTTATGTGCTGCCTGTTATTGTATGGAAATAGAAATTGAGCTATGGAAAAAAAAAGAAAGTGAAAGACAGAATGTTTTCTGGAAAGTTGTCCCTGCGAAAAACATCGGCCTTGCATCGGCTTTTAGATGTTTTTTAAGGCCGATGGGCCGATGTTTTTCTAAAGTTAGCATCTGCCGCCGATGCCGATGGCCGATGGCAACTTTGTTGAACAATCGGCGCCGATGCATCGGTCGAGCCTTTGTACCAACTCTTTCAGCTGCCCCACAATGAGTGCGAAATTGCCGCAATTTTGGACGCGCAGTTTCCTCTAGATGGCGGCACCTGAGCTTTAATTGATGCAAACTGCATCAGGAATTTAATTTAGCCGAGAGTATCCACGCCAAACGGATACTCAATGGATCATTAAAATGCCGCATAACCATACGTCATGGGCGCTGGCGATTTTCTGCATCTTGAAAGTCCACCGACTTAGGCCAGGTGGGATCCTGCGAACCTGGGTGTGCGAGGCCTGCGCCTTACCACTACGCCACCCTGCCGGCAATTTTCAACATTTGTGAAATCTTTCTGTTCTTCTTTTTTCGTAATTTATGTGAATGAAAAATGCTTATCTCTACTTCAAATCCATATATTCTTGCAACGATTGCTTCATGTATTAAATTTGTTCCTCTTTGTCGCTATTATCATCAATTTCTCCATTCTCCGCGATCATTTCTGGAACACAAATCAAACCACATATAAGTCACCTCTTCATCAATTGAAGCATAAACTTCAAATATCACAACAAGTGACTGAAGTTGCTATTTTATTCCAAGGTCGATTTTTGAACCATTAAGGGAATTTGCTACTTTTGAAATGGTCTAACCGAAGAAATAGTAAGATATTATTCGTATCAGAACCGTTGAAATATGGCTATACATTCATGAAAACGAAAGATACAGGAACGTTGGATCGAGGTTTTACTGTATGTCCTTTTCGTGGTATCAACATCATTTTCTCCATAGCGGAAGTTTCACTAAACGAATGTACTGTGTTTCAGATTCCATTTGAATGTTTGAACTAGTGTCTTTATAAAAGCTCTATCATGCATGCGTTTCAATCGAAGCGTAAAATTTCACAAAACTTGAAGAATGAAACACCAAAGAGTTCCTTTCCGCCTACAGATACTCTCACGATCTGCAAAATCACTTGGACGCAGTGAAAGATAGGGAAACAAAGGTTGAAACAATGCAATAGCTCAGCGTCATTTTGATTTTATTTTCTTCATCTTTTCTCTTAGTCTCGCTTTTATCTATTAGTCCATCGTTATGTTCTTTAAAAGGGAAAACTGGAACTTCCTATGTTTTTTTATTGTTTGCCAGAATCTAGATAAACATCGCGATTAACTCTTTGTAATAGCGAGCGATCATTTGGGCTTGGCTTTTGATTTCTTTTTTCGTGGGCGATTCGGTCCAGAAGCAAACGCCGTTGATTTAAACTCTCGCTTTTATTCTCAGATGAGTGTTTTTATTTTTCCAAGGATAAAGAGTTTTAGATGCTACTGCATTTACGAAAATTTTTCCAAGAGGAAAACGTGTAAAAAAAAAAAAACTTTCCCGTCTTCATTTAAAATCATGAATTTATTTTAATTTTTTTCCTTCGAAAGGAGGAACTTATGGGATGTTTTATTCTATTTTAACTTTTAGCAGAAATAAACACTTGGGGAACAGTGTGAAAAGTAATAATAATACAAAGAAATAATTGCTTGACATCGTAAATTATTACTTTTCGGGAGAAAAAAAAAGAAAAATCAAAATTCGGGAAAAAAGTTTGTTTGTTTATGAAAAGACCATCTTTTAAAAATTAGTTTAAAGAAAATTGAGGATGCTAATAGTAATCTAAAGAATCAACATTTTTTTTAAGGTAAGCATGTTAGAAGATTTCATTCGCATTTTTTTTTTCTTTTATATACGGTGCTATACTTACTATGTCTAGGTTTCCCAGAACAAAACCTAAAAATTAAAAGAGAGAGAGGGAGAAATAAAAGATAAAGAAATGAAGAGTATGATTCCCTTACATTAAAGGGATTCAAAGTTAAAGGGATCAACGCCTCTCTAATAAATAATTATAACGAAATGCAAAGTGAGGAAAATTCTTTAAGTTGGTGATTTTTTCCAATGCAAGAGCATTGCATTGTGAAACAGAAATATACATGAAAGGTTGATCTTTGAAAAATTATAAATTGCAAACTAAGAACTAAACTAAAGTAATCAATTTAGATTTTCAATAAATTAATTAAACTGTTGAAAAGGTAAAAAGTTTTTTTGTTCTTGTTGTTGTTGTTTTTTTTTTTTTTTTGGAAATGACTTTGGTCGTGACGCTGCTGGAATAGCGTTATAAAACCTATTACAAAACGATTACAACACCCATAAATATTCAAAATTTATATAAAAACGTAGTTCAATTCATTCAGCTTGAAAGTCACCATTCCTAGATTTGATGTTCTTAAAAGATTTTATTTAAGTATGTATGAATTTCTCAGCCAATAAACCGAAGAAAAAAAAAATAATAATACGCTCACTTATGGTATCGTACCAAAAAATATGTGACAATTCATATCGACCAACGAGATGGCCAAAGTACTTAAAGAACACGATTTTTTTGTGAATTCAAGCGGATAATGTAGTATTGCAGAAAAGATGAAATTTATACCACAAAGCTGAATAACTTTGCATGAAAGAGAAATACATTTTTTCGAGTATTTTAAAGTACTTTGTGGAGGGCGTATACATACCTGTATATATATAGGCACACCAAGGGGGACAATTCTAACCGGTTCTAAAGTACTAGCCCCCCACCAGTCCCGCGCAGTCTATATGTGCAAAGTCGTATGGTGCGCAATGGTGCGTTGTAAAAAAGGCACCGCGTCTTCAAATCAAAAGGTGCTCTTAAAAAAAACGACAATAAAAACCCGAAATAATCCAAAGAAACCCAAAAAAAAAAAAAAATTAGGTTGGCTTTTTCGGTGGAAAAAAACCCGGGATTTCTTCCGCCCTAAAAACAGCGTTCAGTAGGAATTCGTATGAAGGTGCGTATACACCCCCACCCCCTCTGGATTAATTTAACCCTTCCAGATCCGCCTTTGTCCCGAAGGGAGAATGCTTCAAACCCTATCTATGGATGGGAAAGATATACATAAAACCATTCCTGCTGCACGTTACTTTCAGCGCAATAGTGTACGGGTTTTTAAATTGTCATGCATAAACTTGAAACCTTGGGATAAAATCTAGTTTCCTCCAAAATAATTTACGCAATCCATATGAAACCAAAACATAAATCTATTTCACTTCTAGCCTTTGATGGTAGTGGCTCTATTTCATTCAACATAAAAGAAAACATAATTGCTTCAATATCCTTCACAAGTTAAATAAATAAATACATCAGAAGAAACTATGCATCTGCAGAAAATCATATTTACTAATGCAATTCTCCCGAGTGCATCTTTTCGAGTTATTTAGGCTAAATACACTGATGTTGTGCTTATGCAAACTTGTCAAATACTTCAAAGAACGTAAAAGTTACAAGAGAGCTGGTTTATCGATGTCAATAGGAAGAGAAAGGATGAATGTTAATTTTATGTTGCATTCATTGATGGTGAATACTGTGTTCAAAATAACCCTTTGACAGCTAAGTGCAAAAGTAAACATAATAAACAAGGTTAAATTACCGTATTGTGTTTTACGTGTTGTTTAAGACGCTTCTTTCATTATGATCTTATTTTTCCCAAGATACACAGGATGATAAACAAAATTTAAGCTGTCCAATTGAGAGAATGTTGACACTTTTAAATAAAATTATATTTATACCTTTTGTAATAATATTACACTTAAAATGTCAACTTGAAATTATTGCTTACGCATTCTTAAATTAAATTTTTAAATTGTATTGAAGAATATTATTAACGTGACAACCCTTGGGACCAATAAAACTAGTCACGATAAGCAGTTAGTCAGTAGCTTAATTTTATAATTCTTCTCATGCCGTTAATGAATGGAGGAAGGCAAAATGGCAACATTTTTTCAGAAGTAGACACTTTACAAAGGTGCTCATTTTTACAGGTCAGGTTCCACAGTATTTTGACGTTGTTTTTCGGTCGCTAGTGCGTGTGTGGTTGTAGTAACTTCTAAGAGTCACTGTAATATTTGAAACAAACTTCGCAGTGTTCGTTTATTTAATCTTAAGATGCTTCTGAAAATACTGCTTAATTATTTCACAACGGCGTGTTTTAAGAGTTTTAAGAGGTTTATTATTATTATGATTATTATTATTATTGAGATATACAGGGTGATTCGAAAAGAAAAATGCAATTACAATACACTATAAATCAAGAACAATGTAAAATATTATATGTTGCCTGCGACAGAATAATCTGAGATTTTTAAGGTTTTGTTAGCGACGATCACCTATGTTTCACGTGTGAAACCTAAACCTAAGTTAACGATGGATTGGAAGTGCCGATAACTATAATTAACATACTACTCATTGATACTACTTACCCAATGGCCACCCATAAATTCTGATGAAGCTCCTTGTGATTTCTTCCTATGTGGGGGGGGGGGGAAGGGCATAGGGTATAACTCCAGCCACTATCGGCGGACTTGAGTTGATGTTATCCATACCTTAACCCTCCGCGTACGGCTCAGTTTTTATACTTTCCGGTCCTGAAATACGGGGCGATATTTTTATATTTTCTTTATCTACATATGTTACAATTCACATCTTTATCAGCTGTTTTAAAATATTACAAGAATTTTAATAGCTTTTCCGTTTCCAAAAAATATATAATACTGCACTCGGACCGCACACGGGAAAATGGCGGGATCCGTATTGAAATCAGGGGAAAAAATTGTTCGCCCGCGATTTTCACGTGACCCGTAGTGGGAGACTAAACAGATACCCCGCTCAAATCGCGGGAGCCGTACGCGGAGGGTTAACACGCGTTTGGGTGGGAATGGATTTCCAACGCACTGAGCGACGTATGACTAAGGCGTCACACATAGAACATCTGTAATTGTCTGGAACTTAAAATAGTCCTATATAATTATGGCAGAAATAAAATATAATATCTTACATTGCTCTTGGTTTATAATGCATTGAAATTGTACAACTCTTTTTGAACCACACTGTATATAATTTTTCAATAATGGAAGAAAATCTAAAGCATCCGATACTACCTGACTTTCCCCTACCACTAATTGACCAATTTGATAACCATTGAATGACTGCCGAAAAAAGAAACAATTTAGCCACACTAACTTGAAAGATTCCTCCAGCTTTAGAAGCTATATTCTTAGTTTCACTGCTAAATTTATCTAAGACAATGCACGCATTGCTGTTTTGTTTTACCTCCAATAGAAGCAACAATAAAATCATACTTTTCTAGGGATTTTTTTCCCTCGGTTTCCACAGATTCGAGTCATCAAATGATTGATTCTTCGATCAAATGATTCAAGTTTCTCATGTAAAAAAACTTTTTTTTTCGCTAACTAAGAAATTGAAAACGCTTTTCCCACCATCATTTTTTTTCTTTTTCATAACTTTCATAATCATTTGATACTGAGTTGACTTCTTTACTTTTCCTTTCTTAGTTTTCTTCTGTTTTCCCTTTTTTTTCCACTTTTCAGATATTGTTGCTTTTTTGTTGCCGCTCTCATTTCTTTGTTGTAATTCATTTTTTCTGTTTTTTTCTTCTTTTCTTCTCATCCTAGGGATCAGTCATAAATGATGTCACGCTTCGAGGGGGAGGGGGTTCTGGAAAGTGTGACAAGGGGAGGGGAGGGGTAACAAGAAGTGTGGCATCCCTGCTTATGCAACACAGCGTGACATGTGACAAAGGGGGGAGGGGGGTCCGTTGAAGTGTGACATTTTGTGACAAAGGGGGAGGGCGTCAGAAATATGGAAAAAAAGCGTGTCATCATTTATGAACGGTCCCCGACTTCAGTTACTTTACGTCTTCCAAATAAGATAAGCATAGCTCTATTCCATTTCCTTGGGTATTTTGATAACTATTATATGACTATACTCTATAAGTCAAAAAAAATGAATACATATGATGGCTGATTTTGAGGCTTATTTTAATAATTTCCCCAACGATGATCTTAAAACAAATCAAATTTTGTTAGATTCAATAATTATTCACATAAGAGATACTATGTCAATTGAATAAGATTTAGTTTAACCAGTTGTTGAAGGTGCATGTGAGGTTTACATATTAAACCTAATTTTGTGCATCACTGCTGTAAATACTTATATCTCTAGTAAAATATATTTAGCACTGCGCTTAATACATTTTGACTGCAACGTTCTTAAAACTTAAGAAATCCAATGTACTTTCTTTCCGACCTATCCTATTTCTAAAACATCTTGCAAATAATTTTCAAATGATTTTCCCCACTGACTTCATTAATTACAATACAGGGAGGACTATGCTCTCGTAGAACAAATGTCACCCCCAAATACCTACGGGGATCACCCCAAGAACGATATCCTCCCACAAAAAAGTCTAAAACCCATTAAAACATTCTTCTCCATAAAGAATTTTAGTGTGCGCAGTCTACACCATGAAGACTCCTTTCCCTTCTAGCGGGGCCCCTTGTATAATAGGGTAGAACTAAAGTAATAGTGAAAAAAAAGATATGTGATGTGAAATTAATTTTCCTATTAGGATATTACACTGCAATTAACAAGCGTTTCAGCTAATTCATTCCTTTTTCGGTTCTGCATGGGCGTTTGAGATTCAGTTTGAACATCAGTAACTGAACTATCTACACACAACTTATAACTCATATTAGCAATATTAAGGCAAAGACTACCCAGAAGTGTCACAATGAGGAAGTGGATGCGCATTGATTTCAAACCTTGTTCAACCCTTTCTTGTATTTTAGTTAGGCATCGAACAAACTTAAACTTTTATTCAGTGTTAAATATTAGCGTAATATTACGATCTTTAGCTTTCTCAAGAATACCATCCGTATCTTAAAATCTTAAAATCGGAAGCCCTCTGTCAGACTTGACACGACTGAGATTACTTCCGTGAAAATCCTCAGACAACTTTCCACTTTTTAGTATATCAAGTAAAACGTGTAATTAGATATTTCTACTATTTGTACCATTTGTTCCACTTTTTTTTTTGGATAAGTCTATTAAGACGATAATTTAGAAAGCTTGCAATCATTTCAACTTAGTAAATAAATATATTCGATAGTTTCTTCTTCTAGGGAGAAACTTTAAAAAATCTAACTTTTTTTATGAGACTTTGAACTAGTGACAATTATCTTCTAAAATCATTCTTTAAAATGTTTCAAAGAAACAGTTATTGCCAAACCTATGTTCTCAAGATTGGCAAAGAAACTTTTCCATCAATGGATCGATGATGTCTTCTTAACGTTTTCTTAAGGTACATCGCTGTCGCTGAAACATTCAATTATTTCCCACAAAAGAACAAAAATCCATATGAGAACTTTTTTATTATTATTATTAAATTTTACATGACTAAATTTTACTATTGTATTCAGCAAGAACTTGCAAAGTTCGAACAGTTTTAGTTGACGCACACGCACTCTTATATGAATCTACAATCACGGATTGAAAGTTTTCCGGAGGAATTCGTTGTAATTATGTTGTTACAGATAGCTTATTCTTCCCCTTCAAGTATTTCCACAAACTTCACGTACTTTTCAATTTTCTCCATCCCTTATGACCAAGAACTTTGCCTGCTATAGAGTGACTTGGAAACTTCTGTTCATCTCAATTTCATAAATGCGGAGAAGAGTGTACAAGAAAAAAAGACGTATTTAAATTAAAATTTTCATAAATAAAAATTCATAAATTAAAATTTTATTTACTTATTTATTTGGTTTTTGAAGATAAATTTCAATTTCTCTTCTTCTTAATTCTAAAAAAAATCCCGACATATGCAGGCAGACTTCTTCGAAAGTTCGCTCCGACTTACTTTATAATAAGACAGAATGTTGTGTTGGTGTATGCGAGAACATCTTTATTCTTCTCTGTTGCAATTTCAGTGACTGAATTCCAAAGGCAAAAACCTACAGTCGACAACACGACGCCAAAGAGCTCGTAAAGATGTGTTCTACGTCATTCTTCTCACATTTTTACATCCCTACCGTTTGATCGATGACTCTACTTTGTATCCCGACGTTGAACACTAGGGTGATTTTTTTTTTGTATAGATTCTGAGGTGTTTTCAACGCCTGTTTTTAAACACACACGTGGAGGAATGTGTAGGCAAACCCTTTCATGAATGTCACGAAAGTGATAAAATATATGATTTGTTGTCGAGTCCTTTATTTATGTTACTGGGTTGGTTGGTAAGAAAAATGAGAAATAAATGTAAGAATGCAAGTGAAACGTAATAAATAGCGGCTATTATATTGTTCCAAAAATTGTCGTTTTCCAGATGCCACAAAGATGTACTCCCTAATGAATAATTCAAGTTTTAGTTTTCAAATTTGTGCGCCATCTATAAATTGTCAGTGTGATAGGGGAATAGAAAAAAATACTTATAAATTTAACCTCTCCTTACACGAAGCTCTGGGATTTTTTTTACGAAGTACTAAATGTTCCGCTGAGCATTGTTTGAGAAATTTTGCTTTAGAGTACGCAGGTTAAAGAAGTTTTGTACTGGGAAAATTTTCTTGGTGAGGTAATCCTTTTCAACATTCGATACTGTTGTTGATAGAAAGTATATTACACATTGTTCACACAACCTTGTTTTTTTTTTTTTTTTTTTTTTTTTTTTTTTTGTAATTAGAAATAACTAAATAAATGAAGAAATAATGAAATGAGATTTTTCTTGAATTCCGAATAATATACCATTTTTACAAAATATTTCGACAAACATT
This sequence comes from Octonoba sinensis, assembly GCA_038502835.1. Classification (NCBI taxonomy): domain Eukaryota; kingdom Metazoa; phylum Arthropoda; class Arachnida; order Araneae; family Uloboridae; genus Octonoba; species Octonoba sinensis. The sequence goes on along the minus strand of CM076602.1, from coordinate 102,088,272 downwards.
TGCATTATTTAACTAGGACCATTACGCAACATTTCACAATAATATAATTCGACCACTATAATAATCTTAGAAAAATCTTCGCTAATCAGCTTGAACCTAAGAAAAAGAAAAATTAAAAATCAGCGTCTTGATTGCACATTGTTACTTCGGAACATCTCATGCTTGTGCTAACAGTGACCTTAATGAGCGTTTTGATGCTTGAAATCCGGCAATTGGTGTCTCATTACTTTAATCTAAGCGGCTTAAAAGATCACACAACATCTCTATTATCATTAAAATCTCAATATGTAAATAGGTGATCTACATAAAGATGCATTGCTTATTGTCTAATTTTCACATTCAAAATATTACTTAAGCTTTCAAGATATACAGAGGATCTCTTTGACTTCCAAAAAATCATTAGTTTCGGGGAGTGTTTTATTGCCTAAGTTTTTAAAAATCAGCATTCAAAAGTATAATTGTTGAAAGTAGGAAATGGAAAAAAGTATCAAACGATTGTCACTTTCTTAGGATGCATTCGACTATCGTTAACTCAATATGTAGAGTAAATCATTTTTCATAAGTAGGGAGGTTTTGCCAAAGGAGAGATTTGTCCCACCCTTTCTTTCTCATATTTAAGCATTTATTTAACTAATGAGAAAAATATGGCAGCGTGATATCAAGCATAATCACACGTTTTTTTTTTGTTTTTTTTTTTCATCAGGTAACTATTTTCAAGTAAAATGAAGGTGACATTACATGTAACAGCCTATATTTACCCCCAAAAAAATTTTTTTGTTACAAGTTCTACTTAGTGCCAACTATTATTAACGTCGATACAATCAATCTGAATTATTTGCTCAGTCAGATTAATGTACTAACGGACAGTGTATTTACTTTCTAATTATATTTTTCATTTTATTTATTTACATTACTTTTTTGCGAAATGGCTAAGACCGATGTCGATCCTGAGATCTATGATCCGGGTCAAACTTCTCCAATGAATTTAGTATGATGCTGCAACTATTTTCAGCATCCAAAACTAATTCAATAAACGTTTTTTTTTTTGTTTTTGGCGGGGGGGGGGGAGTTGAATTATGGTTTTATACTCTTATAAGGAACTTAAATTCGACTGATTGGAAAATTGGCCCTGGGTATAATGACATTTTTTACCTTTCCGCAGAAATTTCTTGTTTAAAAAAATTTATTACTTAAAGCATCATACTAATCTCAATGAGATTACAATTATATTAAGGGCAGGCGCAAATCAGCTCCACATTTTTAAACGAGTTAACCGCTTTGACTTTTCGATTGAAAGAAGATGGCTCCATAGTACTCCTGAGTATTTTCAACCAACATTAAAATTATTCCAATGCGATTAAATCAAAACTCATACTTTTTCGAGTTATATCGTTGGCTCAAATGAACTATTTAATGTATTGCAATAAATTTATTTATTGCAAATTAAATTCTGAAAATACATTTCTGAAAAAAGAGTTTGAACACGACAAAAAAATAAGTTTTTTACCGTCCTTCACTGATTCTGTTTTCTAAATTCATTTTGTAAAAATACCTTGCACCATCAACACGGTTGATAAATTCGCAAATAACGCTTGAGGGCGACACTGTTATATTTCCGATTTCAATTATTTTCTTGCAACCTTAATAAAATAAGTATTCCTCAAGAACAGATTTTATTTTCGACCAAAGGTCATTCTCACTCTTTTGAGAGAAAAATAATCCTATCAATATCTGAAATGCGACTCCAACGACCTCACTAAATTTTTCCACCATTTGTTTGTAATACTGTCAACAGCTTTGTACCATTACTCGCCCATTTTATCCGATCAGAAACCATTTGCTTCCTTTTCAACGCCGACACGCTTGCCTTGTAAAGACAAAACATTTCCTATCGAAACAATGGCTTACTTTGACAGGTTAATGGTTTTATACCTAAAGGAAAGCAGACTGAAGGAATTTAAATTTTGTTCGATTCTGACAATAAGATGAGATGAATAGCTTCCCTGTAGTGAAGAAGTGATGATGAGAGGAAAAACGGAACAATTGTTTTTTTAGCTATCTTAAGGTTCTTAAATATACACGCGCTTGAAAGAAACATTTATCATTTTCAAAATACAATGGTGGCACAAAATGAGACTTTTATGCCTCAAACAGCATTGCTTAAGATAAGGACATGAACTTGGATTTTCTTCTGAGTGTACAAAAGCCTGTTGGCGAGCTTCTCTAAGTGTACATTTATGAGTTCCTAATGTGGTCATGAAACAAAAGTTAGTACTATTATTATTTTAGAATCCAAATACGACATGGAAACATTTTTTTTCTCTCTTTCTAATGGGTCTGTGTATATAGTCATCAACCTTTTCAGACCTAGTGCGTACCCCGGAAATCGGCATCCATTTTTTCAAGTAGCAACACTGTCGGTGGATGCCATTGCCACTAAGAATTTGGGCGTTCAGTTTCCCCTAGATGGCGGCACCTGAGCTCTCATTTGATGCGACTTGCACTAGATATTTAATTTAGCCGAGAGTATCCAAGCCAAACGGATACTCAAGGGATCTTTAACATGCCGCACAATCATGCGACATGGGCGCAAACGACTTTCCGCATCTTGAAAATCCACCCGATCTTGGGCGTACGAGACTTGAGCCTTACCGCTACGCCACCCTGTCGACAGACATGGAAACATACTTGGTCCCATATATAATGATCGTCAATGAATTCGCCGTTTGCTTTTTTAAATTTGCTAGCAGAAATGCCATCTGACAGTCTTCCTTAGTTGAATACGTGCATATAACAAACATTTATAATTACCTGTTTCTTTGATGAGTTTTGCAAAATGATTTTACTTCAAATATGATGTGAAATAACCAAACCCAGCTCCCTCTATAACGGAAAATAAAATGAACCGGAACTTTTTCCTGTCATGGTGTAAGTACGCATCAAATTAGCTAGTAGCAACTTTTTGACCAGTTTTATACAGAGGGAGCTTTTTATTGAAGTTCAGTTAGGGATCATTCATAAATAATGTCACGCTTCGAGGGGGGAGTGGGGTTCTTGAAATTGTGACAAGGGGAGGGGAGGGGGCAACAAGATGTGTGACATCATACATTGGGCAACATAGCGTGACGCTTGACAAAGGGAAGGAGGGGGGGGGTCCGCTGAAGTGTGACATATTGTGACAAAGGGGGGGGGGTCAAATATATGGAAAAAAGTGTGACGTCATTTATGAACGGCCCCTTATCCGTTTTCCTTCATATTGAAAAACTGCTTGATTTAAAATTTTCCCTCCTAAAATCATTGAGCGTTTGAAATTATTGAAATTAAAATGCCAAAAAAATTGAAGATAATAAATTCGATATCCTTTAAATATCAGTTAACAGTTTTCATTTTTTAATTTAAAGTGATGTATTTTGCCTTTATATTAAAGATGTTAACCGTCCAAGTATATAATAAAATAGGAATACTTTAGAACTTAAATTAATTGAGAAAGAGAAAGAGAGAAGGATACACATACAAATGTAGCTCGTTTTACAAATTCGTCGTTGGTGCACTGGAAATTTGGCTCCTTTAGTTTTGGAAAAACTTCTTGTTTTAATTTGAAATTATACAGGATATACATAAAATAGATTATATTGTAAAAACATATTTTTGTATGTATTTTATAAACAAGTTATGCTCCAATGCATAAATTTGTGTCGAAAAACTGTTGATTCCATCTCGGATTTGACTATTTCATTGTCGTATATAATCTCTCTATCATACATAACGTGCAGTTATTTCCTTTTAAAAAAGACAGACATTTCGATACGTCATTGCTTATCTCGCTGTTTTTAAGAGTATTTTACGTACCGGTTAGATTGTAATTTTTCAAATTCCAATCTATATTCATAACGAATCCCTATTTAAAAAACACCAATTTTGAGTTATAGAATAATTGGCTTGGACAAGAACATACAATTTTCCCAATTGCACGTCGTACGAAACTTATTTAAAGCAACTGTAATAACAGTTTTCGGTTTCCCACCCTTTTTGCACAAAGGTGGCCTTGAGAACACAAGAGTCAAAATATCAAAGGCAAAAGTGTTTTTCCCGCTACCCTGACATAATGGGGCTGAAATCTGGAGCGTTAGGCGTGTGATTTGTCAGATTTGCGATTGTGATTTCTTAGAAGGCGGGTTTTGTCGAGTTCATTGTTATTGTTATCAGCAAACAGATACCGCTTACCATCATTATTATTTTTAAGGGCAATTTGCAAACTGGTTAAGCGAGAGCTAGGTATGAATGGTTATACAAGTATCGTAGTCCCTTTCAAAAGTGAACATTCCCATAATCACCTAATGATGTTTGGAGCGAAAAAAATACATTTTTTTTAAATATACGTATCTTCAGAGAACCATTGTCTTTCACTTTCTTCATGTAAATAAGCAACAATCAAATCTTTATAAGGATGGGATTTGTGCGAATATTTGAAGGCATGTTGATATCAACTACGTAAGTATAATTTGCTTGCTAAAACATTCGAAAAATTGGAGCCTATTTTTTGTTCTCGGAAGCCATACCTTTCACAAGCGGACAATTCTATTCCACAAAGGTGTGATACGTTCAAGGCGGGCGAAGTTATATTTTAGGCATGCACTAACTCTTAGTTTTTCCGATATTGGCCTATTCCATTTCCGATCTAAGGTCACAATTAAAGGAACGCAGCTATAATAATTCCCTTAAAAAGTAAACATTCCTTCGTCTATACCATTTCTGTTATTCCTTTTTCGATGAAATCGAGGTGTGCAAAAGCACGGATCTTTTCGGTGAACGAAAATAGACAGTATTGTATTTATTCCTTACTACCAATGTGGACACGGTTTTGCTCGTACTATAAAAGACGAACCGATTACTGCTACCGATTTGTCTGGACGCCCTATTGGCAACTACAGTGTATTTAAAACGTATGTAAGTAAATTACTATAGAATCTATAAAATGATTTCGAAATTCTTATTATTATTAAGTGTTTTTTTGGTTCTTGTATTTTGTTTTTAATTTGTCATAACGATTTGGAAAGTTTAAATTGACAATATTTTAAAACATATGTAGCGGACTTGGTGACTTTTACCTGAGCTCTCCGACGAAAAAGCATCCATGTCCATGGTTAGTCTTGTAAATGCTTTGGGAAAGAAAAGACTATGATTGCGGAATTTTCATGTTCATAGGCAGTGGGTACCGCCACTGCCTATGTTTTATATTAATTTTTAATAATCTTCGAGACATTTAGTCCTGTTTAAAATATCATTTATGATTCAGTTTCAAACTGTTAAACGGTATGTAAATTGGTGTAAAACACCTAACTCCACCCTCTAAACAAACATTTCAATCTTGTGTTTTCTGAACACAGTTATAGTATAAAAAAAGACAAAGCACTCCTTCTCAGTTGAATAAAACTCTACCTCTTGGCTAAAAAAGTAATTTTAACAAAACCACAATATTTCGTACGGAATCACCTAAAACTTACGCATTATTACAAATAATGTAGTCGCATATACTTAAGAATATTGTAGTTGCATAATAATAAAGTCCATATAAGGGGTGCTTTCACACCAAACGCCACAAAACCAAAAAAAACTTATCTTTTCTCATCTGCGCAAGCGCATAGAATATTTTTGAAGTCCAAAATATGATTTGCGCTTGCGCAGATGCGAAAAGGCAACATTTTTGTGTTTGTCGCCTTTGGTGTGAAAGCAACCCAAGACAGTACAAACCAGGGTTCACACTGGGGGAAAATACAAGGTGGGATTTCCCACCTTGACCAAAATTTTAAGTGGGATTTTTAAAATTTAAGTGGGAACTTTTCTTTCTGTTTTTGTCTTTAAAAATATTACTAAATTGTCCGATCATGATCCAATACAAACTATGTAATAAAAGATGATTATCTAAGCTATGCTCAGCAAAGAAATAATAAATATCAACAAGGTTCACACAAAACGGATCCTTCACAAAATTCGCGAACGCAAAAATGGGTGCTTTATAAAATGCTAAGCTTGAAAAAGATCCTCTGATATTTTAGTTATTTAACCAAAATTCTTTGATGTGTGATTTTTTACACAAAAATTCTAAAAATTAGTTTAATATTTCCTCTATTTTTTCTGATCATATGTCATTTTATCTATAGATGTTTTACAATTAAAACTGTTAGACACCAGCATTCTCTTGTGACCTTGGGACCAAGAAAGATTCCCTTTCTAAACACCTTTTTTTTTTTTGATTTTGTCCTCTGTGAATAGAATGAATGAAGATAAATCTGCATTCACAAAGGGCTTAAATTGTTCAATAATCCTAAGGAATGAAGAAGTTGCCAATCTTTGTTCCATGTTATATATGATAAATAGGGTTCCTAGATTCTTCTTTTTATTAATGAGGATAAGATGGCAGTTAAAAATTAACATACTCCATTTAGTTTGTATTGGATTATCAGTTTAGAATAGTAGTTTCGTTTCGCGATGTTTTGAACGCGTGTCCGTTAGTTGCGGGAAATCGCGCAAACGAACTTTTTTTGAGTGGAATTTCAAAAAGTACTGCGGGAATCGCGCGATCGCGCGGCCTAGCGCGAACCCTGCAAACGAAACGCACCTTGTTGTTTTGTTTCGGGTACTAAATATTAAAACAATTAAATCAGCTTTGGTGTGCTTACACACCTTCATGCCTACTTTAAAATAGTGACAGAATTTTAATCTAAGAAATGAAATTTTGAGTTATCTTATATATAAGCGGCTTGTGTCTGTCGCCGATAGCTTATTGGTTGCTTGAGTAACGGTAATGCAGTTGCCATTGTTGTAAAGCGTCAAATATACTAATAATCAAAACATTTCTCAAGCATTTTGAGTGAGGCATCGTTAGATTTGCAATCTCTAAAAATTAATGTAAACGTGAATTTAATTTAATCCTTGTTTCTTTGTTTTAATTTATTTATCGTCTGCGCTTTTTATATATATTAAAGTGGCAGCGCTCTTTTTTCCATTTTCGTTAAAACTATTGTTTTGACGATGATTATGTTGGATATAAATAAATATTTTTCTCAAACAATTTGATTGTATAGTAAATAATATTTTTATTTTACGGATTATTATAACTTAGATGTTTTTTTTTTTTTCGGTAAGAATATTTCGTTCCAAAATTATTATACGTTTATTATTTATTCATTAAACTTTACTGTTTCACCTGATAAATATCTCTTTGATTTGCATTTCCAGTTACTGGGAGAATTGTATATTTATAATATCTAGAACAGCTTTTTTTTCTTTTGACCGCCGGGCTTACTAGTTAACTAATAATTTGACTTCAAAATCAGGTCAAACTTTTATCATGCATTTTCATAATAAATCAAACTATTTCTTTTACTAAAATTCTTCTACTGTTTTTAAAGTAGACATGCATATGTGTAAGTACAGAAAAAATGTTTAGTTTTTTAAAAATATATACTACCTGAGAGAAAAAGAAAGGGTGGTGATAGACATCTTAAATAACGCATGGAATTGACCCTAAATGATTATATAGCGCTGCTAATAATACTGATCGCATACGGATTTATAACTTTATCAATTTCTCTTGAGTTCTTTTATTAACCTCTATAAAATGAAGTAATAAATGAATACGCCAATACTGACACAAAGCGAAAGGGGTGAATGCTCTTCAAACCAATGTCCAAGATGGAACCGATTTCCGTCTCACATTAAAAAAGAAATGGAAAAGGTTATAGTTCAATTTCACATTACGAACGCGTCGCGAATCGTGTTTTACAACTTTTTCTCAACGAGCTTCTCAAATACATAATTAAGTTAGACTCGATTTGCTGCAGAAAGTTGTTTCCTCTTCAGCGATCAATGGGCAGCGTTTTTGATTCTCTATGACTGAAGAATGACCCTAAACTTTTTTTAACTAACGAAGTCTTTGTTTCGAAGATTTCCTCACAGTTCTGTCCCTTTGTGATAGACATGGTGTTTATTTTTCTTTAGCTACGCTTCCGGGAATGCACTGATGACTGCTTTCGTGTATTTTCTATGCACGCGATAGAGGGCTGGTAGACTTGACGTCTGACAATAAGTTTCAGAAAATAAATGCTCTTTAGAGATGATTAAATGTAAAAAAAAAAAAAAAACAGGAAGATAAGGAAATCTGTATAATCTTACAATACGAATTAACTCTGACACAGAATTTGGTAGGTTTTTTCTCACAAAATCATACACGTTATCTGCGTTATAAACGTGTATATATATAATAAAAACAAACTCTGAAAGTAAACTTTAAAAGAACTTCAGCTTCGTTCCTGCTTTTTCGTGTATCAGTATGAACTTTGAAAACTCTAACTATATGTCTCTCATTTATAATCTCACTCATTCATTAATTCATTTATTCACTCCAAATTGTCCCTAAAAAATCACATCAAAAAATTTGTTGTCGTTACTGTAAGGGTGTAAGTTATATTTTATGCTAATGCTGAAAAGCAACACAACAAAAATGTTTTTTGAAAAGCAGTTATGAAATTCACTCTAAAATATCGCTTATCACATTTGATAGTTATTAATTCAATGTTATTTTATACACCAGCCTTATTTACAGTAAGTAAAAATATTACCTTTTTTAATAAGTGACCTTGTATTACTAATCTCCCATCCGTATCCGGAGATTAGTAATACCTTGTATTACTAATCTCCCATCCGTACCAACGGAGTCAGACCTATTTATTAATCCGTTGATTTTAATGAAATCTGATACTAAAACGGGAGAAGTACAAATATCCTCTCAGACCAGTCGTAGACAGTTCGAGATATGATCAGGCGGCGCCTGATCAGGCTAGGATTTAAGGCATAGAGGGTAAACCTTGTCACCTTTGGAATATGCTAGGTTTTTCAAGTGTCCACAGGGAAGTCGTGACAGATAAGACAAAACAATTTATGGGAGAGTAGTCTCGTGTACTTCTGGATGAAATTCTTGTCAGAGTATCATTAGTTCCGTCGAAGAAAATTTGTTTCATGCAAATCCGTCTGTTACATCAGGACTTCAATTTTTACATAGGTGCCGAAAGTGTTTCAACTCTTTTCTTTTTTTTTTTTTTTTTCATTCCTTTTTTTTTTTTTTTGAACTGTTTACATTTTAACAAAATACATTTTCGGGAAAAAAAATATATAGATATATATATACATAGCAATATATATTTATATTTGTACGTGTGTTTGAAATGTGAACATACCTAACTGTTGTATGTGAGACGAGAAACCAAAGCTGGTACTATTAATAGTTCTCTTTGAAACCAATATTGATTGCTTTATTGTTATGACACTTTTCAATAATGCGAACTGATTTGGATAATTTACAAATCTTTAACTGATGGCTAATGGCTTTACTTGTAGCATAATGAGGTATAATAACAATAGCTTAAGCGGAGAATCTTCTACATGTTCGATTGTAATCATTCGCAATCTTTTCGAGCAAAAGCAATTAAAAGTTCTTCATTGTGTTATCGAATCCGTTTTGTTGCTTTTATTATGTTTTATCCTGTCAAATTGCTTCCACTCATGTTACCTAAATTTACTTTGACTGTACATTTTGTTTTACTTATTTTAAGAAAAATAAAAATCGTTTTATTACTATTTAAAAAAAATGTTGCTTGTAAAATGGCACCTCAGAACGTTAAATGATAATTTGGTATAGATTATTTTTCTTCCCAGCGCAGCTCTACTTACACTTTCGAGGAATCTAACCGATTGGAAAGAACAGAAATTATTTACTTTGCTCCAGATTATATCAAACATAGAATACGAGATTTGCTTTGAAATATGTCACCTTTATTATTTATTCATTTACTTGTTTTTGAAGAATAATTAAAAAATATGTGTTAGTTTTCTTACCCATATATTAAAAAGTGGTATATTTAAATTGAATAACACTTCAGAGAAGGAAAATTTCTCTGACTTTCTTTTCTAAATGAGTATTGTTTCTAGTTCCATTAATCAGTAATGTAATTAAAAGGAAAGTAAAATAAATTGCATACTTTGTTGTAAGGAACTCTTAATGCTTTCATATTTTACTTCACGTATGGTTTTTAATTGTGATTGCTTAATTATTGTACTGACTCTTTCTTTTTTTGCTTGTTTATTTTAATTAAAAATTTTGTTCCCAAATTCGGCATTTATACAAAACGTCTTTCTCACCCCAAATTTTCAGTGCTACTGCAGTGCTATCGCTTTATAAGCATTTTAATGATGTTAGTAATATTTCACTTTGAAATATCTGGAAAAGAAAAACTGACAGATGTTATATCAGCCATAAAAATATCATAAACAAGAAGTTCCGTCTAGAACTAATTTGGAAATTTCGTTTCACAAAGTGAAGTGTGTTAAAACAAAGGTTCTCAAAGTGTCTTTCTTCCGCTTTAGAGCAACAAACTCGGGGATCAAATTAAATCGTAACAAGAAGTTCCATCTAGAACTATATGAGCCTACTTTCTCGTATACACTAACTTCAAATTTATAAACTTGCTATCTCTCTCTCTCTCTCTCTTTCTCATTCAGCTTTAGTTCTTAATTACTGCAAATATACCTTTTCCAACGGTTAATACATATTGAGTCACTCACTCATTCATTCATATATTCATTCCTTTACTCATTCATTCATTCATTCATTCAGAAATATCCTTAAAAATCCAGATCAAAAAATTTCATGGGAAGATGTACATGCGCTACGCCATAAGATCTCTTAATCGCTAACGTTAAGACTTTTTGAACTGTTCAGGATTGAGCGAAAAAATTTTTCAAATCAGCAAATAAAATATGTAAATGTTGTGTTCTCGCCGTGATCTTTCAAATGCAAAAAAAAAAAATCTTTTGAATCGGACAGTTATCTCAAAAGTTATTACGGAAGGGGGAGGGTAGAGAGACAAACAGACTGACACACATTCCCCCATCACAAACCCTACTTTCAATTTTTTAATTTTTCTATCTTTATTTAATTTCTTCACTTATTTTTTGACTTTTCTTTATTTTTAACGATATTTTTACGATATATTAAGCCTTCTTTCATAGTTGATTCTTTATTTGTTGTTGTTGTTTTTTTTTTTTTTTTTTTTTTTTTTAGCTTTTACGGGAAAGTAGGCTGAAACTAGAGACAGTAACGAATTGTTAATAGAGAAACACCAAAAGTAAGACGAGGAAGGGGGAAGTTTTTTATATTTTTTTATTTATTTTTCTTTCTTTTTCCTCCCCTCCACCCCTGTTTTTTTTAAACCTTTTAGCAGTTAGAAAGGTCAACAGTTGCTCAATTACACACGACGGTTACATAATTATAAAGTCAATTAGATGCTACCTCTAATTGACTTTATAATCATTTCATTTCGAATTCGATTTGTGAAAGTGTGACCGTGTAGCCTAACTATTGAAGTGATAGCGGGCATATTAAACCTCTACTGAACTGACTTGTACTTGTTATTCATAATATGTCGCCAGTTCATTAAAGTCAAATTTCGTCTTTTCGGTTATTCAAAAAAAAAAAAAAAAAAAAACAGAAATTTTCTTCTTGTAAACTTTTGTTATGATGACCTGTTATTTGCATGGAAAACGGAAAAAAACGTTTTATTTACGCGTTTCCTTGAAACAGTGATCTGAAAATTCAAGAAACAATTCGGGCTATGTTATCTTTTTTCAAAAACGTATTCTTTCTTATTTTCTAATTCATATCACTTAAAAAGAATCACGAAATTGAATATTGTCACTGATTATGCGTTCGTGTTTCCACTGTGCATTATTGCCTCGCTTTGAGTCATTTTTTAAATTTTTCAAGCATGAAAAAAGTATACAAAATCCAACTGAATCAATTTATTATTTAGACAAAGAGAGTTAAGGGGCTTGGCACCTTTCAAATGGCAAAAATCAATGAAAATACCGATTTGTCAATGTTTTTCTTAAAATTGTTTTGACTCTCCTAGTATATTTGAGCGAAATGTTGAAGTGATACAATTAGTTATAAATGTAGTTAAGAAGAAAATAAACACAAATGTTTTTTTATGGTTTAGTAGGGTTATGTATTCTTAAAACTGCGTTTTAACGGTTTGTGTTTCTTCGCAATATTGCAGCACTTAAAGTGCTAAAACTTCTACACATAATCATGTAGCAACTTGATTTTTTGTGTGGGTTTAATAGGATGTGCTTGATGAAATTAGGGGAGGATTTTGCTATGTATTTTGAAAAAAAAGTTTTAAAATTAAAGAGGTAACCAAAATCACTTTTTTTTTCTGCGCTCTAGCATGGATGTAACTTTTATTATTTTTTTAAAGTATTATAATTAGCAAAGTTATTATAATTAGCAAAACCCATCCTTAAAGTTATAAAGCATACTACGAGAAGCATTTTAAAAAATGTTGGAGAAAAAAAAAGTTCATAAATGAACAAGAAGAAGAAAAAAATCGTTAATTTTTTTCAAAAAAAAAATTTTAATTTTATTATACATAATATATATTATTTTATACATAATTTTATTATTTTATAATATAATATTATTTATAATTATATATATTAATTGAAGTCTGATTTTTCAAGTGTTAAGCATTTTGTTGAAAAATAGCACTTCATAATATACGAGTACAAATGAAATAAGTAAAAGCTCATAAATAAAATAAAATTTTCAAAAGGTGCTAGTCCCCTTAAAACGCTACGCTTCTGAAATATTTGGAAAACTTGCATTTATTTCATTGTGGTCTTGTAATGTGTTTAAAAAAAGAAAACCATTATGTTTTATAAAAACCTATTTCTATTTTCAAAGAAAATCTACATTTAACAATGAACTTTCTTTCATCGTCGCATACAGCTTTAAAAGCTCAGCACTAAAGAAATTATTCTATTGTTCTGATCTATTGTTGAAACGTGTCATTTAATCAATTAAATTAAAATGCCTTATCAGATAGATGCCTTTTCTTCGAGAAGTATTAGTCACAGCTTACATAACTTCATTGTTAAATAATGCAAACATTTTCTAAGATAGTTTTTTCTTCTCATTCAAAATTTAAATATTTTCGTGATTTTAATTTATTAAAACTGAAAATAGGTCGAAATGAAGGCAAGGTCCACTAAAAATCCATTACCTGGGAAAAACTAATACCTGCTTGCTGGAAACTGATCTATTTTCATAACTTAAGGTAATTTTCTTGGAAAACAGCAATGCTTACTTTTTAATCTAAATTTTGCCATTGAATTGAAAAGATGCATAACCTATATTTTGAAGAATATTACTCCGCTTACTTTGAGAGATAGCTTTGGTTTCTAAAGAACGTTTGCAAACTTTCTTTCATTAAATGTAAATTTATTATATAGTTGGTGTAATTTTACCATTTTTTATATTTTAAGCATTATTTTCATTCATATCGACATGGCTATTGGATAGTATTAAATAATCTGTTTTTTCATTCTGCGTAAAAAAGTATCATGGCATAATAGAACACAACAATCTCGCTTTTTCTCACAAAACGTAATTTAAAGTTCGTAAACTTTTTACAATATCAATTTTTAAAATATCCCTACGACTTCGTTTCAACAGTTATTAAAGGAACCATTCAACTCTGACCTTTCTCTGTTCCAGCTATTCTTAGTTTTTTAGCATTCAAAGTATCCAAAATTCAGGTTCTTAAACTGGAACATCAATGCATAAGATACTTTTAGGTGTAAATATTTTTCCGGGAAGAAAATTGCTTAGGCAGATTTTTCAAGAGTTATAAACAACGACTTGTTTCCCGAATAAACAGTACAGTGGTACCTCGAGATACGAGTGACCTGAGATACGAGTTATTTGAGATACGAGTGCTGTCAAGCAGCGACGTTTTGTTTTGAAATACGAGCGACATTTGAGATACGAGAAACGGCCAGCTGCGATGCCACGGCCTACAGTTTCCTGCGCCTGCGCAGTAAATGTCTTTGAGATACGAGCAAATTGACATACGAACAATGTTACGGAACGAACTAAACTCGTATCTCGAGGTATCACTGTATGTACATAGCTTCAAAAGTACATGCAATAGCTATTTATCTTGCATCGAGAAAGGGATGAGGGGGATTCAAAACTCCTTGACAAACGAACCTGTTGTAGTATAATACGCGTTTGACTATCTCCATAATCGATAGATTCATTTTTAACCTGCTTTACCGTTAAAGTAAAATATAAAGAGAAAGAAAGAAAGAAAAATCATTAAAAACTTAGAAGTATGATAAAAACATTTCTACAAAACTAATCAGGGGACAAAACTAGTGAATTCAAAAAAATCTTCAAGTGAAAGTTTCAAAGAACGGTTTTACTGGATTGTGAAATGTGTGTCTGTCTGTTAGCCAGTCAGTCTGTGCATCTGCCCCACCCCCCACCTACACAATAACCCAGGTCGATTCGAACAAAACATTTTTTTTTTCCGGAAAGATCTAGACCAGGTTCTTTTAATCCCATGCTTCATGTTTTGATTTGAAACATTTTTCGTTCAGTTTTGAACAGTTCAAAAACTCTTAATTACGCTCTATGTAGAAGTTTGAATAATATTTAAATCCTGATTTAACACGCATTTGCTTCGAACAAACTTAATCGGGAAGTATTAGTAATACATAATTATAGTTATAATTATAACGATAATTATACTAGATTCAAGGCAGTTGTACGTAAGACTAAGTTACATTATGCCATTGTACCAGCATCGTATACAGATTTTTTTTTTTTTTTGAGGGGGGAGGGGGCATCGTCATTTACTTAAAAAGAGCATTCTTCTTTTAGTTCAGAATTACCATGTGGTAAAAACTAAAGAATACGCTAATATTAATCGTACTTTTTCCTATTCAAATCTGTCGGACGATTGGATAAACGTTTTGAATTGTTCTACAAGGATGTCCCCCCCCCCCTCTTCGCCTACAAACATGACAAACACATGTTATACTTTTTTTTCAGCGGCAGCAAAGACTTCTTTCTTTTATCTTCTCAGTAATTTATAAGATGTTTTTTTTTTGTTTTGTTTATGATAAAAAAATAAAGCATGAGGATTTTTCTTTAAAGTTTAAAATATTTACAACAGTACAATAAAAGAGTTATCTTGAAATATTTCAATTTCAAAAAACTAAAACAAAAACAACCTACGAGAAGTGCATAAGCATATGTTCCTTTCCTCCCTCTTTTTGTACGTCTTTTCGTTGTGACACTATATCAATTAAACTTATATTAAATGCCCAGAAATATAAAAATTGCTCACATAAAATTTATAAGAAATTGTAGAAATGAAGTCTTAAAGAGCATTTTTTAAACAAAATTCAAGTGGGTTGATGCTTCTTGCGGAAAGTCAAAATTTTTTGGAAAAGTTTTATTTTCCTTACATGGAAGCTATTATGTGGGAATTCTATTGCTGTAAAAATAAAGCTTCGAACAGTATCATTTTGACAAGAGAAAGCTGCTTTGTATGTGTTATTGGTGTTAGTTGTGAACTGTATCATTTTAGCCAGTTTCTCTTTAACAAATTTGAAACCGTTATAAAATTGCTAATGCTGTTTGTGGAGAACTATTTTTTCAGCAATCAATCTTTGTTTGAGAAATATTTAGTCAGTTGGAAAAATTATGTTTTTTTTTTTTTTTCCTTTTATCTTCATACTTATATATTTCTGTTTGCTAACTTTTACAGAAAATTTATAATAATAATAATAATAATTTTTAAACTTATAAAAAATCCAATAACATCTTTTCAATGCATTGCAGAGAAAATAATTTGTACCAGTTACCATTGTTAAGAATATTGTTGACTTTTAACAAATTATTTTATATCACAGTTTATTATGAGAAAACAATAAAAAGATAGCGACATTAATGACCTTTTTTCTTCCTCTGAAATGCCAAATAGACGTTCCGGAGGCACGATTTATGAAATGCAATAGCTTCATTTTCTACTAAATGAAGAAAATATCCCCCCTCCCCCACCGTCCCCCTTTCTTTTCTCATCCTTTCATTTCATACAAAGTAAAAACCAACAAACAACCCCTGGAAACTCACTTGGCAAGCGAAACCCGTTGCTTTCTCAGCCTTCATTTCTACAAAGATCTTCTCTACACCTATTGGCTACTTTTCCTATGACGCAGATGGAAAAGTACCGTTAATGGATCATCAATAAATTGAAATTGGTAAGAAACAGGTTTAATTTCAAAACACTGATTTAGCATTTGGTCACATTTACAAGTAATAGTAAAGTCGCAAACTGAAGCAAACAAGGAATTTTCAAACAAATACTTCAGTGTGCTGTATTTAGCGGTATTTTATTTCGGTTTTTTATAAATTGGATAAATGAAAGGTAAAAGCAGGCCCATTGAGCTAATTGAATCTACTTTCACTTACATAAAACCGCATTATATATTAATTCTCCTTAATTACTAATTAGTATTTAGGGTTCAAATTATACATTAAATAACAGCGTTCTGTTCATGCTAATAAATATTTGTTTGTGAGAAATGTGTATGCTTTTTCTATTTTATCACATTTTTTTATGAAGAATTTAGACTACACAGTTTATTTATTATTATTATTTTGTAACACTTGAATTATTTTTCTTTTCTTTTGTAAACTTAGTTATCCTCAGCTTTAAGAAATTAATTGGAAAATGATTTAGGATTATTACCATACTCCGATTTAAAATTAATCCTCTAGATATAATGTATCTTTGCTGCTAGAAATGTTGCATACTTTTTCTTAAAATATTGATCATTTTGAATGTAATGTAGGTCAAAACATGAATGCTAATGAATTAAAATGTATATTTTTTTGACTTGGCAGTTATATGTATTACGATTTAAATAACTGCAATTGACTTTTACTTTTAAACGTAAAATGGTTTGTGCGTTATTGTTTATATAATTAGCGAATTTGATTCTTCTAAGTGAGCAAACATACCATAATTATCACGAATTAGTTGTTAAATCATAATGCTCTTAAGTTCAACAAAAGAAAACTAATTCTGTTATTGACTCTCATTTCCTTTAATAGTTTCATATACTTTTCATAGACGAAATATTTAAACAAAATTCTGGTTTAAATTACTATAACTTTATTTTCATATATGAGAGCTTTTTTTTCCTCCTTTAGAGAGTTTATATATAAGATAATGGGAGAACATGAAAAAATAATTAGAAAAAAAAAACAAAAACAAAAAAAAAAAAACAGCAGTTTTTTTAATACTGTAAATGTTTACACTTATTTTTTGTCACGGAAAAAAAATATTATTTCTGCTATATTATTTTACTTTTGTGACAATGAATAACATTCTCAAAAGGCACATAATAGTTTTACCAAAGTATTCTGCTCTCAATTATAGATTAATTTTAAAACATTTTTATTTTATCCTTAACCATTGCACGTCTTCTAAATTTAAAACGAAATGTGCAGCAAAAACTAAAAGCTTTTCGAATGCTCTTTTTATCTTTTTTATAACAAATGAGGTTCATTTATCTCCGGCAGAGTTCCTATAAATTACTTGACAAATTGACGTTGATAGCTTTCCTTTATATAATTCTCACCTATTGTTACATTCTGTATGTTTCAAGGTCAAGTTCATAAATTTTAAAACTGCTCATCTATATATAAAAAAAAAAAAAGAAAATATTTTTTTAAATTCTTCTCACGTTTGGACACTATTTATTATTTAATTAGTTTAAAAGTTAGCATTGCTTTACATCATATTTACATTTTCCTTTCACTCACAATAAAAAAGAAAATAAAAAGCTTTTCCAACTCGTCTTTCTAGTTCGCAAGAAACGATTCAATTAATTTTTCAAGACCGCAAACTTAGCCACATTCTGCATCACACCTAAGCGCCACCTGTCGACAGGAACTGCACTCATGGCCCCGTTAAGAACAGAAACTTCAAGTCGAAAGTTCTTTACCATACCAGAACCAAAACGAGAAGGTAACGGGACGGACAGGTGGTTGGAGTTAACACGTTTTCACAGGCAGCTTCAGTTAGCGGTTTATTTAACTGATGCCGTGAGAGTTGATTCTCTCTGTTATAAATGCCTCCTCTGTCACGCGTTACGATATGCTTAAGGATTACGGTTGTATGTGGACACCGGGGTCCACGACATGGAAATTTTACTGAATTTTTAAACTTTGGTGATTTTTGTGTGAGTTAAGTTATTTCAAGAGGGTCATGTGAAGACAAGTCTGCATTAGTAACCTGGCTACTGCTGCTTTGCACACTATTTGTTTAGATTCTTTTTCTCGCATATTCTTCAAAATGATTTTCCATCGCTCTTCATCCAAAATTTTCTGGTGGCCGCTACTAATTTTAGGTAAGTCATTCTTGTAATTTTAAATATTGTGCTTTGAAGTATATTACTTATAATATTTTGTGACAACTATTAATGAAATTGTTTCATGTTTCAAACAATATTTTAAAAAGTTTCTCTAACTGAAAAGATAAAAAAATTCTGACATAGAGAAAGCTTTTTCAAGATTTTTTTTAACAAGATTACAAAAATATTTTTAAAAAATATAAAAATCCATACTGTGTGTGTGAGGTTTAGATAAGCTCAATAAATATTCTTAACCAAAACTTCATACAGTGGAACTTGTCAAACATACACTGCACTTTTGTGCTTATTTGTATTTTACCTTCCTTACATTAAAAATAATTATAATTACATACTTTTTTCTTTCTGCAAGTTATACAAATGAACTATATGAAACAAATCTTGAATCTTTTGCAATTCAAGTATTAAGTGATGGACATTTTTATAGCTTAAAAATAAATAAAAAATCTAAATGTTTTGTTAATTGAGAATACAAGTTATTTTCACTTCCTTTTAGTAGTGGCAGAAATTTAGAGCTTGCATGTGTTAGTTTTTCCAAAAGAAAGTAAAGATATTTTTTAAACTTCTATTTGTTTTTGAAAATAAAAAAAAAACTTTTGTTTTTTCTTTAAGGAGGCAAAAGAAAGCGTTCGTTATCCGTACACAATAATTTTTTTAAAAAGTTTTGCGTAACTTTAAAAACATAATTTCCTTTGTTTTTGGACAATGGCGATCCCCGCATTTCTGACCAACAAGGCTATAGTATTCTTCAGCAGAGGAATGCACAATATGTCTTTATTATTTATGGAACTGGTTTCATGAAAATAATGAGCAAGCTTTCAGAAATTTACAGGGAAAACAAATATCAGTTCGATGTCCATGTCTCGTCGTAGACAGAGTTGTAAATACGTTTCAAATACATTCATATTGATTGTTTCTTTCGTATTCAATGAAAGCTCTGAATAGTTAACTATTTTAAGTAAATAAAAATTAAGTTTTCCTTTAAGATGCCTTAATTTTTTTTTCATTAAAAAGAAAAAACTACGTAATTTTGTTTACGAGCAATAAATAGACACCTCACTTAAATTCATGAGGCGATCTTCAATTGTCCTAACCAGCGATATCGAAAAAAGATGGCTAATATTCACCTATGCGTCGCAATAATGAAGCCCTTCTCAAAGTCTCCAGTGATCAATTTTGCGAGAAAATCTCATGAGACAAATTTGAATTTACCTAATTAAACCATTCTTTCAATGAATTTGCCGTCCTAGATTTCAATCTTTACAACTATGATGAAAAGAAACTACGACTTTCTAACTTAGCTAGGAAAAGATGTTAACGATAATCAACAAGACAGAAAAACATGGATGTAGCAAAAACTCAAACTCGTCACAGTTATTTTTACTTTAACTCTAGAACTACGCTTCGTTATATATATATATAATGTCTTTGAGAATGAGATCAGCTAATTATAAAACTAGCCAATAGAAACGCAAATGTTACTACGATATTGATTATTTTGAAAGTGCGAGTAAAACTGAAATTTGAGCATAAACATACTTTTTGTGCCCCCTTAATATTCACGTAAAGACTCCATTTTAAAACTAATGATTTAAAATTTCCAGTTCAATTTAATTTAATTTCCGAGCTTTCGCTTTTGGCTTCACACGTTACGCATGGGAAATCACTGTGCATTAAAGTTTCACTGTCCTCTTTCTGTGCAATAATTTCCCCATGCAACAAACGTTTTAGTCTCGAACATATTTTTTCAGATTTATTTTTAACTAAATTACGAAATAATCATTAATGCACTTTATCTTTTGTTCCTTCCATTGCATACCCCAGGCAAGACCAGCTATGCCATTTGAGATTAGAGCTGCTGTTGCTAAATCGTCTGAGGTGGTGACTGAGATTTGTTAATCAATTTAAACTCAAATTGCTTTGTGATTGCAGAAAAAGTACAAATTAAAAAAGACTGACAAAAAGAAATAATGAAACTTAGCTTTTTAAACTACAAAATTTAGGGAATCAAAATAAATAAATGATTGAAGAATGTCCTGTTAAAATTCGAAACAAGAATAAAATGTTTTATAATACATGATTAAATATCTCTCTTCTAAGTTATCTCTTTTCAATTTAAGAATGAAAACAATATAATATATATTTGTAACATTTATCGGGAATTGTTACTCGTAAATCATGAATAATGCTCTAAATAAAAGCCAACTAAAAAAAACTTCAAGTCTGTAATATAAGCGCATAAATGAGAGTATTTGCTGCATTAATTTTTGTTCCTTAGGTCGTTACTAAAAGGAAAAAAAAAACAAATAGCGTGATTCTTCACATTACAACACTTAATGAATGATTGAAATAGTCTATTAATTCTTGTCATTATACAGACTACGGTCATTAGTATGAAATCTGTGTAGGGTATGTTTTTTAAAAATTACCAGAGACAAAATAAGTTTCTTTATGTGTCTTTAGACATGTAAATTTTATGCTACTATTCTAGAAAGTTTACTTTTGTAAAAAAAAAATAAAAACTGAAAAATAACGTAAAAAAGGCACAAATTGCAATATGCCTTTCTTTTAGTTTTTGTGCCCTGTGTGCTGCTGTTTAATTTTTTACTGTCTAAAGTTGACAGTTTGAAATTGTTTATAAGGAGGGCGATATTGCAAGAGGTTTTGAATCCGTGAAATAAAACAATTTATAAGATATAAATATTGCTTTTAAACGTGTATATTTAATTTAGTGATAACATTTCAAAACACGTAATTAACTAACCCTCTTTTAAAATATTACAATGAAGACAATTTATATATATATTTTTTTGGTTTTCGATCTTTAAGTTTAAAAGATATAACTTTCTTAACTTTTTCAGTTTTCTGTGATAAGAATAAAATTATTAAATTAGCCTTGGAACTGTTTTGATAATAGATATTGCAAAATCCGGACATATTATTGAAATATTTTCTACTTGGTTAAAACGAACTTGCCTTTCGTAAGTCAAATGATCTGTTTTAACCAAATATTCATGCATTTAGACAACATCTTAACCTCAAAAAGATGCGTAAAGTATGTGCATGGTCTGTTTTCACCGCATCGACGGGAATCTTCATAAATATTAATTATTTTCAAACGGATAAGTGATTTAGTTCATAAATGATCTTTTTTCGTATATAAATTTCGGCTTCACGTCTTACTTCAAATGTTAAAAAATAAGACTGGTATTGATGGTGTTATTATTCTCAATTTCCTTGTTCGGATGGTTAAAATCAAAATTATCCAGTTATTTTTTTTCAAAAGGATTGGAAAAAATTACCTACAATATCTTCCATATTTAAAAACAATGTTAGGTCTAACAAGATCAGTTGATCTTACGGTAAGGAACATCCAAATTTCTTAAAAATATTGTTCAAGAAGAAATTACTAAAATATTCAGAGTACTTACTCATAAAAAAAAATAACCCATACGTACAGTAACGCAATAAAATTTTGGTGAGATTAAAATTATAGAAACAACAATGAACTGAATACGTAGATTCTTATCCCAGTAAAACTATAGGCAGACCCCTATAGGATAAGTCAACCTGTCCGCCATTTCGGTTCCTTTAAAAAACGTTTGGATCCAGTCTTGTTTAAAGAATTTTAAAATATGTTATTATATTCGTTTGTTGTCACAACGTTAAAATAATTTATCAACAAGTGATTTCAAAGATATTCTGAGCAAATGCAGAAGATAATTCAATTTTCGAATGTAAAGTTTATTGAAAAAAATTCTTTATGAAAAACCATAGACCTGTAAGATATAGACGGAACTGTCGCGATTTCATTTTCGTTTTTTCACTTCTGAGCAGATCACGTGAAAAGGACTTTACAGTTTCGAGCAATCGAGTATAGAAGAAAATATCTGCCGGATCTCTAGTTGCTTTATTCGATAGTTTCTAAACAAAGAATGATATTCTTTAGGTCTTTCTCACATGATTTACTTGCGTACCATCTTTCTGCGTATCATCATTAAATCTGAATGGATGTTTGCATGCTTCTGTACTTATATTAAAATATTTAAGTCAATTACGCAATAGATATGGATAGATAAGTTTTCTCCAACGCTATTTTGGTTTCATGCTTATCTTGGAAGCAAAATGGCGAATGACTAGCTCTCCCCTACTAATATCGTGGTCATAAATTGTTGAGGGTCATTTTTGTCTTATAACCAGTCTTTCACAATTTACTAATAAATCTATCGTGTTCTCAATACTTAAAAATAGGAATAAAAAAGTTAAATAAAATATTTGAAAAAAAATATTTATTTATATCAGCAAAAAATGATTCAGTCATTTTGGAAAACGCGGTTCTTCCATTTTGATTTATTCCTCAGGAGAAAATTTTCAAATTCTTGATGGATGGTATATGACATTGTCACCTTTTCTTCCTAAACCTATAATAGAATTTAAATAGACTGCTCGAAATAGGAACTTTGACTTATTGTTCAATATTAAACAATACGAATTCATCGTAATAAGTTCATTGTGTCCCTTTCGATTTAAAATTCTTTTTTATTCCTTTTCTTATTTTTCCACAATACTGTAAGTTATGTAAAAATAGTAATAATAAAAAAAGCATTTATTCTTAGGTTCTGCAAAGATTTCACTCTTTAACTCATTAAAAATGTTTTAGAAAAAGTTTTACAGTTGAACAAAAGCTTTTATCTTGTTTTTTTATAGCAATGTATGTTTTGACAAGTAATATGTAGAATGCTACTTTATTCTATTTTTAAAATCTAGTTGATTGAGTTGAGGTCTTTTATTTTGAAATATAATTGGCTTTTTGTACTATTTTTATCTATTCAATTATTTGCTTGTCTTTTTCCATAACTGAACATTTTTCAGTTCGATACCTGTCCAGAAGCTGTTTTGTAGTAAAACTTTTTCCTTTAAACTTTCAAGTTGAAAACTTAAACAGATAAAAAGTTAAACTTTCGTTCCCCCTTTCTTTCAATTTGTACAGATTATCAGAAGCTTTAGCTTAATAAGCCCTGTATTTCACAATACTCGGAGCATAGTATATAAAAGTAATACATTTGTGTGTGAGCGTCATCACGGCCTGATATAAGTGAGCTAGCGGCAGTGTTGTACTGTCGTGAGCCCATAGGTGTGCTAGCAGTCCGTAGTGTTTTAAATCGCGAAATTTTGTTTCGGCATTTTCTTTGTATGAGATATAACTTCTTCAATCAAAGAAGCTTTCACAAGAAGTCTTCCAGGAACAAAATGAATAATACGATAACATTATTTAACTAAATTAAAGAAAATTCCAAACACTATTTTTAGATAAAAATATGGTAATAACATTCTTTATAGATCTGTTTCCTTGAACCAATAAACCTTTTTTTTAAAGTGCGTATAAAGATTTACATATGTCACAGCAATACTTGAGTAATCAATTTTCCACTTTAGGGGGGAAATAACTAGTCTTTTTTGCTCTCATCTCTTCTATCGAATCTTAAAAAAAGTGATTTCTTTTGCAATCAACAAATTTAACTAGCGAGGATTGGTATTCAAATATGTAGTTTATCCGTTACGCCTTTGTAAAGTCACGGAGTATGAGCGACCTTGCAAAATGTTCGACATTTCCTGTAAAATATGCCCGCGAAGCAAAAACAATAAATGTCGAGCAAAAACTCCTTTTTCTACTTACACCGAGTTTCCTCCAAGGTTGGCTCGCCTAAAGAATTTGAATTGCCGAAATGCTAAGCTGAGGAACGGTGTAAAATTTTTAAAAAATACTTCGGTTTCTAGTCGAACTTGCTGATAACAAGAATAAATGGCGCAAAGCTTGCCTAGGTGTATTCAAATGATTGTATAATTATTTTAAGATCTAATACTTCAAACTCCGTTTTTCTTCTACGTGCTCATTTTTCTAAATGTATTTATGTAATTTACTATTTTTTTTATTTTTGTCGTTGCCACCAAAGGCAATTTTTTTATTCACGCCATTAATCTGGAGTGGAGTGGAGCATTGCATGAGCGAAATTTTGGTCGGCACTGGAACAGAGCCGGAGCAATAAAATTAGTTGCGTTCCACTGCTCTGACGATTTTTTTTATTAATATCGTTCGAAAAATTAAGAATAAACCAATGAACTTTTTTCTTTTATTTTTCAACTTATTACACATTGAATTTTTGATGGTTGTAGTGAGATTCCATTGCTTTAAATACTTTGTTCCCATTTCTAAATTTTTATAAAAGAAAGTTCACATGCACGTACTAATAAGTGAAATAAATACAAATGAAAAATGATTCTTAAGAACATTCGGAGCACGAAACGGAGCCAGAGCACGTACTTAGAAGTAGAAGCGGAGCAATTCAAAAAAATAGCTGCTCCAGTTCCCTCTGATTAAAAAGTTAGATCATTATCAAACATTTGAAAATTAATCTTGTATTTTAAAATGAGCCCCCATAAAATGAAAAGTTCATTTTAAAGGAACAATGTTTTGATAAATATAATCTATTAGGTTGGCTGTATTTTCTTGCAAAAAGGCAGATTTCTAACTCTATTCTATTTATTGTTATGGAGGTAGGAAAAACGCTTTTGTTTTAGAACGAGCTTGAACTTAAACAGTTACATATCTGTTGTAAAACTTGATCCATTAAACTTGTACCTTTTTTAATCATCCTGCGTTTCATGACGAGATATCTCGTCCGCTTCACGGAAGGAAATCTCGGACTGCCCAAACGTACAAAGTGGTTTAATAAACTTTTTCAACGTAAACTTTGACGGTATTTATTTATTATGATTAGTTGCAGTTTACAATGAAATATGAACAATGAACATACCTGTTGTAGCAATGCTTGACATCTGTCAGAGCACCGTTTTTGAAAACTGTTTTCTTTACTCAGTCATTATGTGTTGCGCAATTGTTCTGAAAACGCCGTATTTATTAAATATTTATTTTATCTCTCTAAAAACCGACATAAAACAAACATGGCGAATCGTCTTATATTCTATTCCTCGTGCTAGACTGATCTCGAGTTCGCATTTAAAATATAAGTTATTGCCGTAGGGCTTCTCTCGCTCTCAAGTGTTCCGCAATACATATGTTTTTTGCTAATTTGTGCCTTATTTATGTTAAAATTCAATTGTAAAGTGAACGCCAAATTAAAATAACATTTAACCTTGTTTAATGTTTTAAAATAGAAGTAAGATGTAATAGAATACAAAAATGGCATTGGTCAATTAAAAAATACTTTTCTCCATCGGACACCCTTGCAGCTTTTAGCCGAAGCCTTAGGTATCGATTAAAAAATACTGGTCTTAGAACTGCGGTTATCCAAGTAATACCTTCCCCGACTCCCGGGGTGCTGTGGTGCTTGAGGACCCCTAAAATATTTGGGGGTGTGGGATACCTCCACATTTCTCTTACATTTTTACTTTTCACAATTACAGCATAGTATAATTTTTGTGTACATTTTGTTTTCAACCATTCATTGTTCTAGAACAAAGTATCTAATGTAACAATTTTCGATAATTTCCATTAATCATGTCTGATTTTAAAAAATCTTAAACTTTTTTTTCATGAGGTCTAAAGTTCATAACTTTATCCTCTTCCTTCCGCCTGAACTTTTACTTGAACACCCTCAATGATTTCGAAACCCACCCCTACAGAATCTTACTTTAAATAAAAACGGACCATAAATTATCGAAGGAACATAACAGCAAATTCATAGATATGTTTTGTTGATTTTTTCGTATGCTAATGACGTATCTTCATCTGCACTAAATCTTGAATTTGAGGTAATTCCAGTAATAATTGGAACTGAAATGTGCTAATTTCAAAAGCTCATGCATTTAAAAATAGCTCCCAGATAAGATTACATAATAAAAAATACTATTAAACCTCAGATAAATATAAATTAACATAAAAACAAAATTTGAAAATGATGGATGAAATTTTCCAGCTCCTCTTTTGGGATAACAAGTCTGATTTTAACTGTTGACCTCTTTACGTCAGAAGTGTCATATTATAAGCAATGTGGACGTTGTCAAATTTCGTGGACATTTACTATTAGAAGTATTTTTCTAATGCGACTAGCAGAAAAGGTTTCACTCTCATCGAAATGATAAAAAAGTGTTCAAAAGTGAAAATTTATATTTATTAGAGATAAATCAATAGTGATATCTTAAGATACACAAAATACTGTCCAGTCAAAAACTTGTTTCATGCCTTAACTTCAATCACTTGTGAATGGTTTTAAAAAAGCGCACTTGATGTAAAGAGTTAATACTTTCAAAAGCTCTTCTTTTAACCACTCCAAGGAAAAAGCTGAATCTTTAATTTTATTTAATAAGCAGGTTTATCCGCCATTACATTCAGACTGCGATCTTTTTTACGTTCATTAAGGGAAAATTCTGTATGACACGTTTCTTGTTGAAATGCAACCGACACTTGTCTCATTTAAGCCTCGTTTAATCTTGTGTCTGGTTGGTACGTCAGCCGCATTTTGAAGACGTATTATAGCACAGCACGCTTTCGACATTCGGAACAAAGTTTTTTCAACTTTTTAATCTTGAAATAGAAATGTCACTGTCGCATACTTATGAATTGAATGTTTCAAGATATATTTTGCTCTAGTTAGATTGTACAAAAATGTTAATCTGTTAATTTGCTTAAATTAACCCTAAAGGTACTGAAATTAATCTCATTTTCTTCATGTTTTAGATAGTTCCTATCAGTTTCAGATAGATATTATCCTTTTGCATAAAATGATTAATCAACGAGAAATATAAATTATAATGCTTTCAAAACTTTGTACTAAGTATTTTGCATTTGTTTCGTTATTTTATTCATTAAATTAGAAAAAGTATAACGTGCTTTTCATTATCGTATATTTCAGTTGTTGAATTGCAAAACTTGTTTTGCTCTGAATCTTTTCTTTCTACTTTTTTAACTGCAAATTTCAAGAAGTTTTCAGATTAATATATTTTCAAATGCTAGTTCAAAATATTTTGTACAGGAAAAATAAATTGTTGCTATCAAAGATCTGTAATGATGCAGTTTGTTTTATTTTATAGCATTGTTTTGTTTCCTTGTGCCGTTCATCGTAAGAATGCTTGTTATAAATATTGTCCTTGTTAGAGCATTCTCAATCAGATCACCAGCATTGCACGAAAATAGATGAATAGATTTTTCGAATGATGGTCATTCAATTTACAATTGCTTTTCACAAGAGTGGATGCAGTTTAGTTTCTCTTAATGCCTCTCTTGCGTCCCCCCGCCCCTAAACATTGACCATACGGCCGTATGAAGAGTCATATTTTTAGGCTTGACTTAACTCTAGAATTTTCAGAAATAGACAGATGATGTAAAACTGATGATAGAAATAGCGAAGTTTATTGCTTCCAAGCTCTACTCAACCTACGTTAGTCATTAAATTCCAACTTTAGCTATCCCAACTAGTAACCAAATACGTAATTAACAAATTAACATTAATCTTTACTCATAATAAAATGTAGGAAAGACGGCAAGCGGATATGCAATAAGTGCGTAATCTTCGTTCTGCGATAATTTGTTTCTGATATATAATTTTTAACTTTATGTAGAAATGTAACACAATTTCAATATTTTTTAATCCCAAACCGACTTGGAATTCAATTAAGATTTTGTTAAATACGTCTGTTGCTATTTCAACAGTCATTGCTGTCCTGAATTCTGATGATTACTTGCAAGGTGGTTAAGGAAAACACGTAAATACGTGACCTTTAAAAATAGTTTTTTTTTTGGGGGGGGGGAGAGCGGGAGTGGGTGGTAAAGCATTAGTAGAAAATGCAAAATAATATTAGTGAAAGTCGAAATCTTAGTTTCCTGAGCTTTTACCTTTTTTAATTTTACGTGTTTTAATTTTAGTGTAAAAGACTAGTTTAGTAATGCAATAACAGCATTGATCTTAATCAAACAATAACTGTACTTATCTGCATCATATAATTACTGAATTTATCAGTCGTACAGTAACTGTACTTATCTTAGTCGTGCAGTAACAGTTTCTCAAATCTCAATCAGTCGTCAGTAACTGTATCTCAACCAGTCGAGCAATAACTGTATCTCAACCAGTCGAGCAATAACTGTATCTCAACCAGTCGAGCAATAACTGTATCTCAACCAGTCGAGCAATAACTGTATCTCAACCAGTCGTGCAATAACTGTATCTCAACCAGTCGTGCAATAACTGTATCTCAACCAGTCGTGCAATAACTGTATCTCAACCAGTCGTGCAATAACTGTATCTCAACCAGTCGTGCAATAACTGTATCTCAACCAGTCGTGCAATAACTGTATCTCAACCAGTCGTGCAATAACTGTATCTCAACCAGTCGTGCAATAACTGTATCTCAACCAGTCGTGCAATAACTGTATCTCAACCAGTCGTGCAATAACTGTATCTCAGTCTGACGTGCAATAACTGTTTTTATCTCAATCATACTTTTAACTCTATTTGTCTAAATATTATTACGAAATTTTTAGTGTAGTTTCTTTAAGTTATAATTTTCCTTGCCGAACTAACAGCGAAATGGAGATTCTCCAAGAAACAGCAAATGGTTTTTGTAGAATCTCCATCCCGGTACAAAACTCGAAAGCTAAAATCTTCTCAAATTTTATTAAAGGTTCTTTAACTACCTTAGTTTGGACACAAACATGTAATGAAATTTTGTTTTTGTGAAAAAACTAGTTAAAACATAACTAAATGAAGTTTGGCATTTTAAAGAAAGTCAAAAGTTAGTTTTCATTTCAAAAAGAACTATATTTCTTTTAACCGAAAACGCAACAAAATAATTCTCCTCAAAATTAGGGCTTATAAAATAGGAAAAAAAAAAAAAATATTCCCGGTAATATTTTAACACAGTTCAAGCTTCAATTTTCCAGCAAAAACCACCATGCATGATTTCAGAAAAATTCTACTCGAATGTCCTTTCTCTTCACGCTTCACAAAATGGTCCTTGTCGTGCCTTTCGCTTCTCTCTATTCACTGTCATAACCGGTAACACTTTAACGGTTCTCCTAATTGACGGAAGTGCCAAAACAAAGGGCAAGCAGTGCATTTCCATGATGCGTTGGAGAGGAAAATGCTTCAATCACTTACATGGGAGCTTTTTCTGTCGCTGAAATGGGGAAAAGTACCAAATAGGCGAAACAAGGATTTCCATTGGTAATTTTGGATCCTCTACGCGTCATTTATTTCCAATCACTTGTGCCCATTGCATGCGGACAAAAAGATTAGGGGAGATTAGTGTGATCAAGAAATTTGTTGGTGTAATAATCTATTACATTTTGAAATCTTCCTGTTATAAAAGTTTCTGGTTATTATGTATTGCGTGGATGCTTATGAGTAAAACAGTTTTGCAAACATCAAATATTTGCGACAAAAACTGCCGTATTTCCAAAGGCTTTGGGAAAAATTTCTAATAAGTCAGCAAAATTTAGGCTGGCAGGAAACTTGGAACTTTCGGTTTTATCTTTTTAAACGTGAAAAAAAATTTCTAAAAAAGGTATAAATTACGAATATTTGCGCTTAAAGTGCTATTTACCTATAGAAAATTGTAAAATTTTCAACTACAAATTTAAATTTTTGAAAGCGAGAATGTGATACTTATTTCCAGTTTTTAATGATATTTTACTATTCCGATTGGACAGTGTTGTGAAATATTCGATTTTTTGTAGTTCAATTTAAGGTATAATTTCCAAACAACTATAAACTGGTGGTTTTGATCAGAAATCTTGATTTGGTATTAAGCGTTAATATCCAATATAATTTAAGCGAACTTAAATTTATCAAACCAACGCTTATAAAATAAAATAAGAACATAGATAATGAGCACTTTAGGTACTACTCCCATTTGATGAAATGTCGATGGAAAATATACTTACAGACCTGCAGCTGAATTTAAAAATTTAAATTTTTCTTTCTTGAAAGCTTGTTTCTATTGCATTGTTTTAAACAAAATAAGCCACTTCGTCATTGAAGCGAACTTATAAAATTTGAGCATGGATATAACTAAAAATACTCGAGAAATTGTTATAAATGATTTTGAACCTCGCGAAGACAAGTTTCGTCCCTAAATACATTTTGTTTAGCTAATATATAGACCTGAACTCATACTGCTGATCGTAATAATTTTAATTTAAAATACAGGAATGCCGTGATTCACACGACACACTATGTGGTAAAAAATGTATTATAAAGCAAGACATATGTAATAAATAGCTAATAAACGTATGTCATTGAAATTTGTTATGTACGTTAGATTTAAATGCCAAATTGCTAAAGCGGAAGATGTCTCAATTTTGAACCACTGCAGTTTTCAACTTTATAGTCTAATAGAACATATAGTGGGGGGGGGGGGGGGGTTGCAACGACTACATAGACAAAGTTCAACTATCTTGACGCAAGCTCTTTTTGTTTCAATAGCTTATAAATGTCTTAAATGACGCACATTTTCTAGACAGACTTTGGAAAAGGGTTCAGATGTGAAAAGGAAGATTCATCGGTTTTTGAAGCAAAAGTTCGAGATTTTTTTTTTTTTAAATATATCGCACAAAAATAATTTTAACTATCAATGTATAGTAAAGATGACTAAGAAACATCACACTGTTTTGCTGAAACTTTCATTGAAGAAAATCATTTCTTTGTTTTTAGCTTCCGTAGTGAAAAGGCTGTTGACTTCAAATGACTTTCAATTAAGACCATGAACTAGTTTTTAGTTTTCTGAAATCTTCAAACAATAAAATTTTCTGTGAAGAATATCATTAGAATTTTCATTTCCCACACTGGTATCTTAGGATGTGCAATGCAACCGCCAGAAATTGTGCATCTTAATCGCCTAAAAATAGAATGAATCTTTCCTTCCTTCTTGTTTTTAGATTAGTTTTTAATATTTTGCAACAATATCCAGACCATGTTCTATCATCTTTCTTAATCGTTTATAAAGATCTGTTCTTCAGGAATCGAGGAAACGTGTGTTTTTTGTTTTAAAAAAATGTATGATAATTGGTTTGGAGACTTAGCGTCTTTGATGGAATGCATCCCCCTTCGAAATGCAGCTAAATATTTCTACCAATAGATAATATTATGTGATTATATCAGAGCGGGTTTCAAAACTTAGCGTCCTTGATGCCCAACCCTTTACAATGCTCCAACTATTTCTACCAATAGGTAATAGACAATTTCATATTATTATATCAGAGTGGGGTTTGAAACTTAACATCTCGGATGCCCAATCCTTTGAAATGCATCCAAATATTTCTACCAGCAGATAATAGACAATATAATATTCTATGATAGTGGGCTTGGAAATTTCACGTCTCTGATGCCCAACCCTTCGCAATGTATCATGATATTTTTAGCATGATAACACTTAACATTGGATAACTTCAACCAGAATAGCAGAACAAGAATGTATGTTACTTAAAATGTAAAATTTTGAGTCAGTTCAAAATTTAGTCTAATTTTTTTAACCAAATTTTATATTTTTAGCTATGTGTCATAAGAAAGCACAAAAAATGATATATTTTGGGTTGATTCGCAAAGATACACAAAATAAAAACATGTAGTTGTATGGATTACGAGGAAGGCGGGGTGTTTTGATACGAAATAAAGAACGAAACATCTATATTCTGATCTTTTTTATCAACTTACAGAATAGAAAAACTGTCACTAAGCCGTTTAATCATTTTCGTTTAGGATAGTAGTAGAACAGATAACTTATGGTAATGGTGGAACATTTCCTTTTTGAAAGATCAAAATATCATAAAATTTTCGCGTTTCTGCTTCCTTCTATTTCCGAACACTAACCGAAAAATATTAGATTTTCACCAGTTCTGCAGATCTTTTACGGCCTTGAATTCACGAATTCTGGCATGAAAAAATAGCTGCTTTCCTTGGGGCTAGAACTGCTGAGAACAAATTTGAAACTAAGAACACGAAGTAGAGAAGAAATTAATTATCATTTACTGAATACTACATTTAAAGAGAACCCATCAGAGCATCAATCATTCAAAAATATTAATTGAGTTTAAACGTTGCTTGTGCCAAAAGGCTTAATAATAATGAAGGTGAAACGTTAGGGAATTAAAGGGAAGATTAAAACTATTTAAATATTGCTCGATTTTTCACGGTTCTTTTTTCACGCTTAAGTTATGTTATGCTTCCAATAAAAAACTTTTCTGAAAAAGTTCTGCTAAAAGCTAAAGCTACGAGATCTCTCAAACATTTTAAAGGTGTTCAAAGAGAAGTTGAACAGTGTTAGTTGTTTGCTGAGGCTTTTTCTTGTTTTATGTAGGTGTTTCTAGTGCGTTGGCAATATTTTTTAAAGTTTTCGCTTCCCGAAAATTGGGAAATATATATTTTTTAAAGATCTCTTCCCACTTTTTTTCTTCTGCAATATTTTCTAAATTTTCACTTCAAACCGTCAAAGGTCATTTTTAAAGGGTTAAGCCCCAAGAAGCTCATTTATAAGTTTACTTATTTTTTTTCATTTTATGGCTCCTTAAAATGGTTTGGAAGTCTAAATAATCCACTGATGACATATTTTTTCATTTTATCGTTTCATAAAATGTTTCGGAAATTTAAATATTCCACAGATATCTTATTTTTTGAAGTCCTAAATTGCCTATTTTTGCTAATATTAATTCGGAATTTCGATTTCTAAATTCCTAATTTTGATCTGTAACAAAGACATTGATTACTTTTCTCTGCTTTACGAAGCAGTAATAATTAATTGTTATCTTGAAAGTTTTTTTAAGGTTCATTTTTCATTTTCGTGCCCGAAAGTTCACTTCTTATGGGGCTTCATTTGCATTTCAGGAGCTTTGAACCCATACGCGTTAAAATATCCTTTTCTGAAACTATCCTATTTTAGATGCATTCAAAATTCCAAAACGTATTTTTCTAATTGGATAAATACGGAAAGTATTACAACACTTCCGATATCGCTCCTTAAAACGGTGTCGAAAGATTCACTCGCACCAAACATGAGGTCATTCGTAGGTAGACACTGTCGCATACTTGAAACGCCCTAGGTCTTTTTAAACGCGTAAGTCCTGAACGAGCGAGTCGTGCGCCTGAAAAAAGAAGACAGAAAAAAAGTTAACTCTGGCGTCCTCATTCAGGTTGTTTTTCCTTCCCCGAGTACATTGATTAATCCTTAAGCTACTGAAAATCGCATCGCAGCATAGGGAAAGTGAAAACTTCTCAACTTTCTTGCGGTGGTGTCAGTTTCATATGTGATCTTTCTATATATAAAAGCGAACGTTTTTTAACCTCTTTCTAAACCTTTGAGTTTTGTTTGGGAATTTCGTTTGGCAGTTGAAGACTAATGAGAGAGGTAATAACATGTTGTCCTACGTGGGTTTTACATGATTAATGTGTTTGAGAAATTTATGCCTAAAATATGAAAGTTTATTAAATATATTATTGTAAATTTTTGTGTGATATATAAACAACACGAGCATGCGATTGTTCTGTGTTTTAGGATTTGATAATTGATTATGGTATTTTTTAGCTTGAATCCAAAAATGGCTTTCAGTTTTCAAACATTAACGAAAAATTGCGAATTTAAAATGAACTTAAAAAGAGGACATGGGCCCAGCTGTTTCCTTCTTATTTATTCCGAGGAAAAGGGAGAGTAACTCAATGACCCTCTCAATTTTTTATGAAAATTTAACAAAACTTACTTAACTTGGTCTTTTATTGAAATTTTAGAATTTAAGTATTTTTATGGAGTAACACTCATGTAAAACATTCGGGCAATGTATCAATGTTTTGAATTTATCGGTTATTGAAATTGCGCAAAGAAATCGATTCTACAAAATAAATGAATAAATAGATAAATAAAAAGGAGAAGTTGCAGACTAAGCCCTAAATTTTGTGAAATGAGTACAGTTTTCCGAGTCACCTACAAGTATAAAATTAAAATAGATAAAACTATAATCCTATTAATTTTACAAAATGTTGTTGCATTTTTTGAGATATATTTAAGATATTATCTGCACCGCAGGTATTTTATCTTTAATGTGATTAAAAAATAGTCTATCATTAAAATTTCACGTGATTTTTTTTTTTTTTTACACTTTTCGCCATACCATTCACAAACACACTACATCACTAAATATCAAGGAGTCTTGTCTGTAGATCCAACATATCATTTTCTTTAAATTCTCTTCTGACTTTGAATGCAAAAAAAAAAAAAAAAGGAAAACACAAAGTGAGATTTATTGCTATAAGAGATTTCAAAAAAAAAAAGAAAAGTTTTTATCTAAAAAAAACGTCGGTAAAAAAAAGTTCTTAGGTAGTTTTCTTTTACATTAGTGTCAGTAGGTGATTTTCAACTTTGCTGTTTGTAATTAGTTACGCACAAATTCCGGTTACAGTAAACATTTAATAAGCTCATAAATACCTCTTTGAGAGAAAAAAAAAACGAAACAAATTATTGAAAGTTAGGTTTATTAAAGATTCCTATTTGATTCTCCAAAATACTTTAGTCAATCTATTTCATATTAAGATTATACAAAATGTGTACAGAGGGAACCTCAGAAATTCGAATTAACTGCTGAGCCCTGTTCGGGTTCCGGAAAGTTCGGATTTACCAGTTGGCCTACTTCAAGTCTCCTTATTAGCTCAATAGTGATCTGAAAGTCTTTGTTTTTAGTTAATAAAAAGAAATTCTACCCCTGATAAACCATGACTGTTTAATATACCATCTACGTTATAGTAGAAGGACATTGTGAGTATGTACAGCGCAGTATAAATAAGTATGCAGTGAGTGTAGTAACGCTAATGTTTATGCGTATCGATGTAATGCACCAATTCAGTTCTTAACGTGATAATAAAGATTTGCGGATTCAGTTTTACATAATGTACAGAGCTGTGTTATATACTGTATTCAAACGTTTGCCAAAAGTAGCTGCCATTAAAAAATCAACGTAGCTTTTAAATCATAGCTATTGGTTTTTCTTTTTTTCAAATCGTATTTTGGGTTCACCTTTCACAAACTGTTCGGATTATCCGGAACTTCGGATCTCCGGGGTTCGGATTTCTGAAGTTCTACTGTATTTTGAAGATTTAAGATGCGTAATGAATTTTGATAAAAGGACTGCTACTTGTTTTTGTGGAACCTAATCGAACACGTTTTAAAGAATATTTCAAACCACAGTAAAATACAGTATGCATTGTATATCTATACTGAAAATTAATCTGCATAAAAGATTTAATTTTTATTTCATCACCTACACTGAAATTAGTTCGGTAAAAGTCGATGACAGACAGAATGTGTTCCAAATTTTCGGGCGTGTCCGCGACTTTGAAAATGCATTTACAAGACTGGGACAATTCACAGGCGCCTTTTCGAATCTGGAACACTTTAGCTGAAAGTTCTGTTCACTTTAACTAGGGTGTATTTCAAATTGTCTTTAATTAAGCTGTAATGAACTGAATTGGGGCGGTGTAGCTTTCTTGATAAAAGTTCTACTCGACGAGGTTTGATACATCGTTAATTTCCTATTGTCTCAATGATAGGAAATGAGCCAGATACCTGTCCAAGCTGTACGACAATTTTTCACGTAAAGATGGGGAAGTTGTAGTAAATGATTCGACATACACATGTTTCCTGTCATTCGGGCATATACTTAACATCTCATGACACGAGCTCTTGACATACGTCTCAGCAACAAAAATTAGTTTTATTTTGTTTTCAGTTTTTTTTTTTAATTTTTATAAAAGTTTTATCTACATTTTCTACAATCTTAATTTTTTCAAAGATCGGATAAAACAGCTGATCCTCTTATTTATTAAATCGATAATATTCCTTACTAAAATAGAACGATCCTTATTTAGAACACAACTTCACGTAGAACGCATCGTATCACAAAATACTGCATGCATTTCAATTAGAAAGATTTTGCATATTAATGCCAAGAGAACGCCTACAGTTACGTGCTCTTTTTCTGAGAACTTAGTCACCAAGCGTTATATATCTTCACACGTGTATTCAAATTTCTTTCAATATTGTGCAGAGAAAAACAACCTCTAAGACTGTTGAGCAATCTCCAACTAGTCTAACTAATCTCCCAGGTCACCTTCTATGATAACTTATTCACGTCGGCAGCAGGTTGATAGTCTCCTATGCAAATGATTTCAGAGCCACCCTAAGGTCAGAGACTTTACCAGAGGGTTAAGCAAGTCTCGAAATTTCAATTCGCATTCTCTCGACATGCTTTCATCTGTCACTATCTTAACAATCTGCTGGCTTTCTTTTTGCCTATCTTGTTAGATTTATCAATCATTCAGAAGATTGAAAGTTTTTCAGTGACATTTTTCATTCAAAAATGCAGGAGCTCAATGCTGCTGTGCTAATCATAAATTCGGTATCAGCAGCTGAGCTCAAAACAAGAAATTGACGGTTACAGTTTTGCGTACTTGATTGGGATGCCACTTTTTTTTTATGGTTGGTTGATGGCGTGTCCCTTTGAAGTCAAGTTAAACCACTCCATGTGCCAAAATCACGGCCATGGCGATGTCCACAATTTTAACATTATAGAGATTTCCCTGAAAGGGAAATTCGGAAAAATGGGTGCCATTGTCTCAGAGAGGTTGGACTTCTACCTGTTGGTCCGCGGAAGGTATCTTTTATTTCCCTTCTACCATCCACTGGAAAACCAGTAGAGGTAACTAGGGGTTACAGGCTCCCCCGAGGGAATAGGGAATATTTTTTATTTTCATGTATTTTTAATATTTCCTATTCACGTATGATCATAAAACATTTTATTTAGGAAAAATAAGTTACAAAGAACTGCCTGTTGACAATATCTCGAATTCGCTTGAAAGTGAAAACAGACTGTTGTGCTTAGTTAACAAAATGTTTAATATAATACATGTTGCAGTTTTATAAGCTTGAGAAATTTCAAGTGTTTTAATTTCTTGGATTTTTAATGCGTTTTTAAATTGTTTGTGAAAGGCATTTGTCTTTAACGCTATGATGCCCATGGTTAACATTTATGCTACCATATGTTCAACTCTTTTACATCAGGCAAGCTTCGGAGTGTATAGTTTACGTCATTATATAACATTAACGCTACCTTCAGTATATACTTTAGTAACAGATATTAAAACATGCATGGCAGAACTAATCAATGAAAAATAATGTAGAGGAAATATGGCGGATAGCAATAGGTGAGCATGTTTTTGCGGCAAAGGTTTTCTATGGTACAAATATTATGTTACAGTAAAAGTTAATTATTGTTAATAATATTAATTTGCTTTTCTCTAAGTATCAAAAAAAATGTAATGAAAGTTTTATTTATAATGCTTAAAAGGCTTTCAAAACCATTAGTTTTGAAATCATTTTAAGCGTATGCCCGTGGTAGCATATGTGCTACCACGGGAATAAGTGCATCTAAGCCTAACTGCTCAGAAAGCCGAAAAGTGCATTTTTATTTTGTCAAGTAAATTTAAGCAATTAAAAAAT
Source organism: Octonoba sinensis (assembly GCA_038502835.1). NCBI lineage: Eukaryota > Metazoa > Arthropoda > Arachnida > Araneae > Uloboridae > Octonoba > Octonoba sinensis. Next base: position 102,050,436 of record CM076602.1, on the reverse strand, counting down.
CCTCAATGAAATACTACACATTAGCGAATTGTTGTAATGAAACTATAAACAAAAGAACATCACAAGTTTTAAAGAATGTAAGGATACTTTACCTTTTAAACCATTAAATTTACACAGTTACTAATAATCATACCAGCTGGAATTAATTCGTGTCTGGGCTTATTTTTCTAATAAAAGTTTTCTACTAGAGTGGGTACTCTGGCTTTTAGGGCTGAAATTTTTAGAAGTTACTTTTTGATCTCAAATGACCTAATTATTTAGAATAATATTTTAAAATAGTTCAGCAAAAGAATAGTAGCATACAGGAAAAAAAAAATCTTCATTTGCAGTATAAACTTTAAAAAAATTCTTCATTTGAAATATACATTTTACGCAAAAAAATCCTAGTTGATAGCACTGTAACTTGCACGTTTTTAACCTTAACAAATGAGGAAGTTCCTAACGTCAATGCCAATATTTCTTTTAAAATGGTCTCGATATTTGCAATATGTAGACCTCTTTTTCATAACAAAATTTTCGTTCCTGCAAAAATATAATCACTCTCAAAAATAATCTTCGGACAGCGATTGGCCACTGTATAAATGTTTGATTTGGCATGAACAAGCTTATAAACAAATTCCTGCAGTAAGTAAAATTAAACTCAAACTGAACTAAATGTAGATTTCACTTTGACATAAAAATTCATTTAAACAAAGCAAGTATGCGTTATCCCCATATTTCGTGATAGATGCGCTCTGTATTGAGTCATCCCAAGTTGAAAATCTCTGACGAAACGTCAGATTCAGGGCTTAATTGATCATTAAAGTTCTCAAGAAGAAAATCAAGCAGTGAAGGTACCGCTTGAGTGATTTAGTCTTCCAACGAATTATGGGATTTGTAATTAGTGCAGAGACAAGTTCAAGGACTTTCTGTAAAGTCCGCTTGGTTTAGTTCAAACGTTTGGGTTGAAAAACTGTATTTGCCTGGAGGTAAATTACTGGTGCATAACAGCCTTTCTTTTCATCCAAATACATTTTGGTATGTTATTGTTTGTAACTGGAGCTCGAAATTAAAAATCAGTTAAAGGGCTCAAGCCTAGTTTCTCCAAGTAATTTGATGTAAATATTACTCTCGTTTATCACCATTGTTCTTTATTCTTGGGAAACGGAAGCATAAACAAGGAATATTATAAACCCTTCCAGAATGGACAAGTAAATATTGCCATATCTGATAATTGTTACAAAATGAATTCGTAGAATGTCTCTTATTTTTTTTTCTAGTGTAACAGATTTGTATTGCGCATAACATTGCTATGCCTAATGGGAATGCGCATTTGTCCTCAACCTTTGCAGAGCACCTATACCTTTGCACCTTTTGCACCTAGTGCGCGCCTACCATGGAACGTTACCATTCCTTCAAGTATCATATCTATCGGCAGATGCAATTACCACTTAAGAATTTCGACGCCCAGTTTCATCACGCGGGGGAAGTACCTTGTCTCTGACAATTGCTCTACGACTTTCATTTAGCAGAGAATATACAAGCTAAATAGATATACAAGGTATCTTTAAAACGCATCCTATTAATGCGCTGTTGATTTTCCGCCTCTCGAAATGGACACTGTTGATTTTCTGCATCTCTCAAATCGCCGATTTGGGCCGGTTTTGAACCCGTGAAATAGGGCATAGGACAGCGCCTAATCCCTGAGCCACCCTGCAGACGTTGCACGTAATATGATTTAGTGAAAGGCAATTGCCTTAATCACCTTAAAAGTTAGAATTGTATAGGCGCCTTAATGTAAACTTTTCTCTTAACCATGCTGTACAACAGCGCCTGTTAAATATACCACTACTCTTGCTCCAAAAAAGTGTTTCTTACATTTGCATTAATCCTTTCTTAATTTTCAATTTATTACTGACTCGCTTGTATTTCTAAGTGCCTCATATGTTAATTATGCATTCAAAATGCCTATATCTATAGGCTTGAGATTTTTACATTATTTCATTCCAACCCCTTTTCAGTGTCGTCCGGAAATAAGTCATTTGAAATCATTAAACACGATACATGTTGTTTTTTCTTCCAATTTTGTAATATTGAAGACAAAAACTGTTTTTCGGAGAAAATTCGGAAGGTCATAGTTGGCTTCAGCATGTAGTAGTTCGAAGCAATTCAGTTTTTATTTTTAAAAACTGTAACACTTGTCAAAGTGGCACGTTTGACCATAATAAATAAAATAAGACTGCAAGCTAAACTTTTTTAAACTAGCTTCCTTGTTCAATTTTTCACTTTTTAGTGTTTATATTATGCTTTACCTTGCTTTTTTATGGTATCCATTGAATATTTTGAATTTTAGAGAAGCTTGGGTTTTCCCATGGAAGTCGAACTGGTTTTTGCAGTCCACTGCGTTGCTTTACCGTCGATTTTGAGTTGGTAAAGAATAGTGAGAAGGCCACTGAATGAAGCAGGTTCTCCATTTTTTGGCCACAATGCCATTTTCACAACTGACCTTAAAAAGAAGAGATTTGATTACCTCGTTTTACTACGTTCCGTCTGCCTTCGCTTTAGATTTGTATTAGATAAAGAATTACTCCTCCGTGGCCTACTGAGTAGAAGGATTACTTCTCATTTACTATGAGTAGCTCCCGGCTCTTTTGAACTGTTTTATGCTTCCATGCAAAACAGTGAAAGTTTTATGGTGTCCACAACTTGAGACATGTAATGAGCTGAAAATGTTCGAAATGATCTATTTTTAAAGGGTAATATCATATCGCTCATTTGCTGAAACATCCCAACTCAAAAAAACTATTAGTTTTTAGTTAATACTGCAGACCTTCTACAGATGTCAATTGTCCTATAGGTAAAACTCCTCTGTAGCGGGCACCATCGGGACAAAAATATTTGCCCGTAATCAAGGGTATCCACAGAAGAGTATTTTTATTTTTTAGGCTTAATGCTTTGCTCTTGGTTAATTAGAAACTGTCCGCTTAAGAGAGGCGTCCCCATTTGAGGGGAGTCCGTTAAGAGGAGCTTTTCTGCATAAAGTCAAAAATCATAATTTTTGCGATGTGATGTTCTTACAGCAGGTAGGTGATATGGTTAAAATAATATAAAAGAAAAAAAAGTAACATATTAATTTTTGTGAAGAAGCAATGCTATAAAAATATTATTGACGCACACTGCAAAAATATTGCATGCACGTGTTTTAGTGCTATAATGTGGAAAGAATTTTGAGATTCCGGACCCTAAGCACTCGTTGCTTAGTGCACCGTGCTGTGAAGAAGAGTACGCGTTTTGGGAAAACAAAGTTTTATTTTAATCATTAAGTCTTTAAATAATGGAGGGGATCTTAATTCCTAAAAAAAATTTTAATTTTTCACAGTTGCAGATTATAATTACTCATAAAATTACGTTATTTTCCTTATTCTTTTGCCCCTCGCCCCCTCCAAAAAAAGGGGAATTTGTGCAAACGTGACGTAAAAGTGCTCCCCTTTTCCTGGAGAATTTTTCTGGTGCGCCATTAGATGCTTCAGGTGCTTTAAACCAGAAAAAAATTTAATGAAAACAGCATTTCTTTAATACATTCAATGACACAAATGAATTCAAATATTTTAGCACTTATCAATATTGCAAAATTCGGCTTTCTTAATGTTGCAATATAACTCGTTGAGAAAATTCAAGAGCACAAAATTGGAAGTTTAAACACCAAATTAATATTATTTAAAGGTCAATGAATTTTCTTTCCTTCCAAATTGCAGTTTAAATCTTTCACAATAGTCCTCAATTTAAGTAATATTAATAGTCAATACTTGTTTTTCTCGTCAAATAATATTAATAAAGTAAATTTTAGTTTTTTTGGTGGGGAGGGGGGGGGGGGGAAATACTTGACAAGATAGTTAACAAATCGGTCTTTTAAAAGAAAGATATTGCAGTCTAAAGATTTTCTAAACTTGTGGTTTAACCATTCACGCATTTGCCCGTGTCTGACTCGGGTGAAATTTACCGGCAAATTTGCACATGCCCGGTCTCACACGGGCGATCTTGTATCTCGCGTTATTTTCCTTCTAATGCCCGTCTGAGATCCGTTTGCACTTTGTTTCTATAATAATTTTTTTATATAACTCCCCCCCCCCCCCGCTCTCTAGTCACCCCTACAACTGAAATTGCCAAAAACAAATATACTATACCAATACTATATTCATTTTCTGTCAAAAAAAAAAACTCGGATCATTTTTTACGGGTTTTTCCGGAAAAAAAATCGTGCTTCAAGGGGTTAAGCATAAATTTGAAATTTTAGCTTTAATGGACAGCTAAATATAATATGAGATCTTTTGCCAACATGGAACGTATGTTTCATTAGCTTCATTATAATGTGTGTATTTTTTCGTTACATGTATTTACGCAATTGAAAAATATTCAATTAAAATATTGTATTCAAAATAAATTATTGTAATTGTATTCCCCCGTGTTGGGTAGCATTTATTTAAAAGTTTTTATGCATTATGCATAAATATGTGTGTTTAACTGTTAATAAAACGTTATAGACGTTATGTGTTGATCCGTTGTCGGCATTTGCCTATGTCTGCAAATGCCTCCATGTCAAAAAAAAATGCTCGTAAAAGTCAATTTTAGATGTCTAAATACCTTTATTTGTGGTGTTTGCAAATTATTATGCTATGGGAACTTCAGCAAAATAGTTTCAAAATATTTCTGGTTGTAACACGCATTAAAAACAACGTAATGTTAAAGTGCGCAAAAAGAACACGCAATTTAAAATCTCCATTTTGTAGCAATATAGATTCCAAATACAGAACCCCCAGCTGGTTTGACTGCTAACATGTTGACAGGCAGTATCTACTTTGAGGAGAAAAAACTCTTTTCTAGTCCTTATCTCTCTCTACATAGTGCCTCCTCAACGAGATATTGAACTAAAAACTGATTGATTGAATATTTCTCGAACACCCACCAAAACATTATGCCTTTAGTGCTTTGTTTCTTGGTTTTATCTTCCTAGCATTTACCAAAATAATAATTGACAAGTTTTTTCGCCAATCGTATTGTTGTCCATTTACAGTTTCAGTCAATGGGTTGCAATTTGGTATCATTCTTTACTCTGTGCAATTGATACTAAATCAGTCATTTACATTTAACAGAATTTTCGAATGGGTTGACTCTGAAGAGGTTAAAATTGTGGCAGGGGCCGTCTTTGTTGCAGTATCTGACAAAAAAATACAAAAGTACGTTTGGTTTCTTATAAGAAAAATTTTACTGCTGAACTCAAACTGCCTTTACAGATTTTGAATTACAAAGACAAACATTTAAAATGAAACTATTTTTCTTATTTCTAGTATTGTTCACTGTGCTTTTTATCCCTAAATTTTTAGAAATTTCTTTCAATTTTGACTTTTAAAATTAAACATGTAAATTCGTTTTCACAGATAAAATACTAGATCATGTTTTTAGGGCAAGGTTCAAATCTTCTATAGCAGCTGTCAGTTTCAAACACGATTTCGTTATGCACTATTGCTCTTCACGAATGAATCCTACCAAATCGTTTATCATTTCGAGTTGTATGAAAATAAATGAACAATAGCGCACAAAATAACTTTTGCGGAAGTGATTTAATGGGTTGACAGAAAAAAAAAATGGAGAGCTATGCGTTATACTTCACCACTTACCATGAATGGTGTAAGTTATGAATATTTTCTTTAACGTACTCCGATATATTAACTTCAAAGAATGTTTTCGCCATTTTTAGTATATTAATTAAATGCAGATCGGTGAGAAATAAAACTTCGTTAGCTTCTGTTTGTGATTTTTGAAAACAACAAACTAATTTAAGACAAATTTAGATTTTACCCACTCCCCCCTCTAAAATGTGTTTGAATCCATAGTTAACTTGCATTTGTTTTTGTATTTATACTTCCATATTATTCTGATGAATCACGCCTAATTAGCCATTTTAAGCACTCAAAACTACAGATTTTATTTTGAAGCATGTGGGTAATACTTTAGGTACTTTGAGGTGCCCCACTTCGCACTGTCCCGAATTCTTCCATCAATCGCGCCAAATGATGTATCTCTGAAAATGAGATATATGTGATCAATGTGTTGGTAGCATAGATTTTGACGAACTAGCCTTTGCAATCGGGTGGATTCGAGGACAAGCAAGTCCCGCGTGAGAAAAACCAAGAGCAGCATACCATGTAACACGGAAGCAAATATATATATATATATTGAACGGTATTCAAACCACGCGTACTACAAACTTTGAATATTTTTGAGATTAATGCAAATCATACAGTCGAAGTTCGATTTTACGAGCTTTTGCGTGAATTACGAAAGGACAATGCATTGATACAGTTAACGGTAAATCTCGAAAGAAAGGTAACTTTGGAGTCTTTGCTTTGAATATGTTTTGCTTGTTTTGCAAAAATTCCGCCAAAACTTAGTTTTTGGTCTTTTTTTTTTTTTTGATAAAAATTAACTGCAAAATTTAGTTAAATAAAACCCGCTGGGGGGGGGGGGGAGAAAAGCCAAACCAATGAGTGGCCAAATCTTATTTCTAAATTAGGGCTTTTTCGGGCGTTATCCAAGAGAAATTAATATAGTCGAGAGATTGAGAGTTAGAGATAGTCAAGAAAATACTACAAATAGCTATTTCAAGGCTATAGTGGAGCTCCTTCATCAGTGCAAAAGATTACACGCTACAAATTAGTGAGTGAACGGGTATCAACCAGAAACACAATGGTAATTGTACCAAATGGGTTGGATTAAATGTTAATCGAATTTCGAAAAAAAAAAAAACTTCGAACACGCGGAAGCAAATAAAATTTCTCGGCATTAAGAATTCCAGGCCTTTGTTATTACTTTACAAGTTGAGTAATTTGAAGCTTGCAATTGACTCGTTTATTTCGAAAAGGTAACATGTTCATTTTGAAAGAAAGCAACTGTCTTATTTTACTCATTTTTATGGCATAATTAATTAAAAATCGTTTGAATTAAGTACACTAACCTTGCCATAATGTGCCAAAGCAGAATAGTAAGATCAGACCCGTAATGGTTTCTAAATCTTCACCGGTCTGTTTTTTTTTTAATCTCCTGAAAATTTTGTTTTTTTTTTACCTTTTCGAAATAAAAGCTTCAATTGCATCCGTACAATAACATTCTTTTCTTATTTGGTTTTTTATTTTGATGTTTGAATAACTCAGAAAGCGAATGAAATGAGAGAGAAAAATGGCACAAATAAAAGAAAAAAGTGGCGAACCAGCTAGTTCACGAAGGCGGTCTTGTTAAGTATAAAAATGGTATTTTTCTCTAGTGTATTGTTTAATTTGATAACTAATCAAATAGAAAACACGTTTGTGTTTAGCTTTATACTATTCTAGCCATGAGAAGTGCTTTTGTTTCTTCACTAGCGATTTATTAGTATTTTGGTTCAAAATACTAATTGCGTTTCATAAGTTTCAAATGTCTAAATACAAACATTTATGAAATTGCAAGAATATAGCATTCAATGTGCAAATCAACTCTATAAACTTGGCCTTCTTTTTTTCATGGTATATTTTTCTTCTACAGTTCATTACTGATAAAGGCCTTTTATTAACCGTGTTACACTTTTTTCAACATATTTGACACCTCTTCCCCCCCTTGTCACAAAAGGTCACACTTCAACATACTCCCTACAACCCCATTGTCACCTGTCACACTATATTACGAACATAAGCATATGTATGCATTTGCAGGTTATAAACAAATCGCTGCGTTTTAGATCACATTTCCAATTTTATTTGAAGATAAAATTAAAAAATGTCATTAAAATAAATAAAAATATTATTTATTATAAGGTATGTAATTTGTGTAAAATAAGACTAAGGTTTACAACCAGACATATTTTTTGTATATACATAATAGTAAAAAATAGGTATTTAAAATAGCCTTTGATAGTAATAGTATTTTAGAACTACTGCTTTATATAAAACATAAATAAAAGTAATATAAAATTAATCTGCTGATTTTTACTGTTCTTATTTTGTTCTTTTCTAAAATGTGTGATGTCACACTTATTCTACCGCCTCTATTTGTCACAAACTCGCAATTTCTAGCACCTAACCCACCCCCCCTCGAAGTGTGGCATAATTTGTAAATCACCCCCAACTGCATTGCCAACCCTGAAAAAAAAATTGCTAAAAACTAAATTGCCATTTGACTGTTGGATAATTTCCACTCTTCCTCCGAAGACATGTCGACTCTGTTTGCAGTTCAATACTGCTTACACGAGAAATGCATTTGAATTCATTTTAATGTACTACATTCGCCATTTAGTGGATGTAAGCGTGGAAGAATGAAAAAATCCAACTTTTCCGGTCTGTTTCACTTTGTGTGGCCGCATAACGCGCGTTTTTACTTTCAGATACCTGACACTGATCTGTTCCGAAACTTTCTCTAGCGAGTGGGAAAAAAGTAACACAATTGGTGGACAGGAAACAATACCATGGCTGATTGGATAAGCTTTGATTCAATTTGCCTAATCCGTACAATATATTAGAAGAAACATTTATCTTTTAAAGTATTTTCTTTTTTTTTCAATTGAATGTTATGTTTGATAATAGCCATCGGAAGTGGGTTGCATTGTGCGAACTGTGCAATATACTATAATTTCGAAAAAAATGAAACTTCTGACATTTTTTCCTCCAGTGTTTATACTAAATTATAGATTGTAAATACTTTTAAATACATTTCAATATGGTTTTGTAACTCGTGATTTTATTTTAGTTTCTAAAATGCAGTTATTTTATGTTTAAAGCTATAATGTAGAGGGTAATTCTTTTGTACCGAGTACTCGGCAATTTACTACTCGGCCGAGTACCGAGTAGTTGTGAATAAAAAAAATATTTTAAGATATTTATAATGAAAAAAGAAATCGCCTGTCTCCAGAAAATACAGAAAAACTTGTGTGTTGCACCATTATTTATATTTGCATATTATTGTACTAATCAGTTATAAATTTATCTATTATTAGTAATCTTTAAAAAAAATTACGAAATTTTTACAACTACTCGGCAATGGCCGAGTACTCGGTACATCCCTACCTATGTTGAAAATAAATTAGTTTAGAAAATATAAATCTTTTTCTGATTTCTCTAAGTCATCGAACACTGTGTGACGCCTCCCAGCGAGTTACACGCGTCGGTTTTAAATATTTCGCTTTACCCCACATTCCCCTACTTATCTTAATTTATATTTAGAATAGCATAAAACTTTACGCTGCTATAATTCTTGTAAAACTCTTCTCAACAAAATAACTGTACTTTTCTTTAAATGAAAAGCATTTCATTCTTTTGCATTTATTCTTCGTGTTTTTTAGTTATTAAACAAAACTCTCTACACCTAGTATGAGTGATTAGATATGAAAAATATATAAGTATACCTAAGTTATTTTTTTATATTTGTCCCGCAGATTTCTCAGATATCGCTCATGAGCTGCAATAGCGGCACAACTCAAAAAATGTTTTGAGATAAGAGGGTTTAATGTTTTCATTGCTATCGAAAATGCATAAGGCACGCTTTAGTTTGCTGCCATCTTACGGCCTTTCATTGAAGTTTGGGTTGTGCTAGTATTGCTGAAAGAAAAGAATGAGTATTTTCATATTTAAATCTGTTCTTAGTCCAAAAAGCGTGTTTTTTGAGTTGTGCCACTATTGCAGCCCCTGAGCGATATGTATTGCGAAACTTGAAGGTTCTCCAGAACATAGTTTAAAGTTTAATTTTTCGTATTCCGTTCAATACACGTGTTGGCGAAAGCATCGAGAATTAAGGAACGCGTGAAAATTGGTAAAATCAACTAAATTAAAATGCAGAAGTTTCATCTTACTACGTTTTGAAGATATACCTTTAGACCAAAGAAGAATTGCAGAGCTTTTGGCAGAAAGGAAGGTTTTGTTGGGCAAATTAACTAAGAGTTACTTTATGTAAAAAACGAAACTGTTGCCACGCACTTCAAATAAAGTATTTTCCCTTCGCAACTTACTAACTGTATACTTCTGGAATTTTTTTACCATTCTTCATGCAATTCAAATAAGTGTTTTTCTGCCACAATTAGCTCTGCTCAAGTGATCTAATCGCTCCCTCTGTCGCGTTTTGTACCATTGTTTACCGTTAACGAATCCCGTAAGCACAGAGCATGGCGAATTCGTCTCACGAATTTCGTGCCGACCTCTAAGTGTCTGCTCAAGAGTGAAGGTGGCAAACTGCAAATGAGCTGATAATTGCAATTTTATCACCTTCTCTCTGCTTAAACGAGTTTGTGTGCCTTTCTTTTCAATGGTACAGATATATCTCACGAAAAACACTCCAATCCATTAATCATTTCAAAATGTTTAGTGTTGATTTTGCTTTTAATAAGCTCAAAGTTTTAGCACTCACATTATACACAACAAACAACGTGTATGATGGTATCTATGTTATTAGCCACGTGAAGCGTAGGACAAACATAATATAAAGAGCATAACAATGTACGCATAGTATATATACAATATAAGCCATATTTTTCCAAATGCTTTTTTATCGACATTTTTAAATAGGCTATTTTCTGTGTTCGCAACTTAAAAACTTTTTAGATCACGTGAAAAAAGCACGATGAAATGTCCTACTGTAATTATTCGCTATTAGGGATTCAAACAGTAAATTTTCGTCTTTCCTGCAAATTTTATCAAAATCAGATAGGGGGTATTGCCAGATCTCCCGCGATATGGGGTACAGCAGAAGGCTTCCAAATCAGCGGCGACATCTCGGCGAATTATCGTTCGGTATGGCACGACTTTCATCTTACCCAAGTGGCTTGCATCCCATTTTAAGTTGTAGGCCATTTAGCGATTCATATAGGTACCTTGTATTCAGCCTGTTTAGCTAAATGGCCATAAAATGTATTGGTTGTTTGGTTAACAACAGAAATAACAAAAGTACAAAGCATAGGTTTGAAAAATGGATTTTACAAATAGTAATTTTATGATAATTTAACTTCAGTCTACATTCATCTTTATGCGTTAAAATATATTTAAATAATTCATAGCAACAGTCGATTACCTAAGTTTTTAAAACCAATGCTTAAGTAGAGGATATTCAAAATGTTGACGTTTCGCTCTGCAAATTACTTGTAGAATATGTTTGCTGTTTTAACAGTGTTCTTTGCTGTTTTATCTTTAAAGGTAACAAAGGAAGGTAATTGCTCTTTTAATGTTTTATTCATTTGATATCTAGTCCGTTTGTTACTTACGAAGGTTTTTTTTTTCATAAATACAGAGCATTTCATGTACTAGGACTTAAACAATTCTTAATTAGAAACAAAAAACGGGTTTTATGTACCTTAGATAGAAAACTTGCCCGTCATTGAGGTCGACTTTAAATGCTAACAATCTGCCGCGATCAACCACCTCAATGTGCATTGGTTAAAAAACACATAAATTTAAACAAGCATATGTTTACACATGTAAGTTTACACACAATGTGCTAAAAGGAGTTTAATCAATGAGAAGTTATAAAGCTTTTTGCATTAGAAGGTCACATGGCTTGGTATGCGTCGACAATTAATCGTAAAAAGTCTTCAGTGTTGGGATTTGTCAATAAAAAAAACCATTATGATTATCTATTTTCAAATACAAAAGTGACAACCAGCAACAAACTCTGGGTACAACTAGGCAGGTCCAAGTCGATATACCAGCTCAAAATGGAAATCCTTCTTAAAACTCCCCCTCCCCCAGTGCTTCCGGCAAACTATTCCAGATGCCTATAACTCTACAGAAGTAGTTATTTTTCCTAATACAAAGTTTAGCCTGAAATTAGAAGAACTTAAACAATTAACTTCAGGTTCTACTTTTTGTGGGGAAACGCAGAACTTCAACGTCTTCCATTTTAACAAATTTAAATCTTTGAATTATTTACCCTCTAATTCTCCTTTGTTCAAATCTATAGATATGAAGTCTTTAGTATAATATAGTCGTTCGTTAACGACAAGATTTACTAAAAGTTATCCCACGTCTATCTGTTGACGAACCGTTATAAAAACAAAATAAAACGAAAAAAAAATTTTTCCAAAAACATTCGCATTTTTATCATATGTTATTAAAAAGTTCAATAACAAAATTTTAGTTGAAGCGAAAACTACAGGATTACTTGTAATGTACAAGTCAAGTATCTATGTTTATTTGTCGAATTTTTGTAGTTCAATTATTTATTTTTCCTTGCCTTTTTAAATTTTCTTTTTAGACGGAACATTTTTTTCAATACCTTTTTATATGACTAGCTGATTCCCCGCAGAACATCTGCGGGCTATAAGTAGAACATTCAAACTTCTTAATAATCTCTTTTTCTTCTTATTAATCTCTTCTTTTAAATCGTAAAAAACAGTTTGAAATTCGAAAAGCTTCAGAAAAGATCGCTTGATATAAACACGAGACGATCAGTCGATATAATCAAACTAAGGTGTTGCCACTCCAAAATATCGGAAATTAAAAATTGAATTATCAATGGAAATACTTTTTAAGAAATATAAATAAAGGTGTAAAAGTCCGTAAGTTACGATAATTTCTACAAATATTATGTTACTTTTCTATGCTAGTCATCAAACACATTTTTAAATATCGTTTTACCATAGTTTATCTTTTGCATGATGTCAGTATCGTATCATTCCGCAAAGTTTAATCGTAACTGGTCCATGTTAAGTGAAATACATATATGGTTGTTTGTACTCTGTTCAACGATACAATGAGTGGGTTAATTGGCATTGAAATTTGCTTAATATCGAACCATACAATTAAATAGAGAATGTTGATTTTTTCCCAGTGCGTTTCACATAACTACGAATAGATCAAAGAAAAATATCAACCTTCTAGATTTGACGGTTTTTCCTGAATAACTTTGACTGTCGCCGCAGGGTGAATTGCACTCATAAATGTTGCCAGTTGTACTTTTGCCGATTTTGTGTTAAGTTGAGTGGCAGTGGAATAAAATTTGAATTTAAAAACTTATGTTTAAAAACGTATTAACTTAAATTTAAAATTTATGTCTGCGTAAATTTCGTTGAAATTTTTACGCTTTACGAAATAATGAGATTTTGTTTCGAGTCTAAAATTTTCCTCCCAGAAAAAAAGAAACAGCAATTAAATATTTTTTATGCTCGCCTCAAAGAGAAAAGATATATATATAAATGATGAAAACGAATCTGTCTTTTCTTCCTTTAGAAGTGAGGCTTGTTTTATGCAAATTAACTATCTCATGAAGTAGTGAGGAAGAGAAAATATGCGTTACAATAAGTAAAGTTGTTTATTTTCCAATCAATTGCTTGTTCTAAAGGAACTTTTTCATTCATTTGTCGTTTTACTGTTTTAAGTGCAAGATATTTATTTCAGTTTGTGAATAAACTCTATAAATAACTTCACTGAGTATGTGAATTTATTTTAAATTATATTTCCGCCGCCTACCTCCTCAAAAACGGAGTAAAAAACCCGATTTTTAAAGGTACTAGGGGGTTTTACTATAAAAGTTATTTTGAAAAATTGAATTAAAGAAAAGCATAACAATCGTGTTGCCACTCGAGACGACCACAAGATATTACCATCTCTTATAAATAAATAAGGTTCAATTTTGGGTGATTTTTAAGAGAAATTAATAAAGGGAATGTTATATCGGCAATAGCTATTTAGAACGGAATCTTTACATAACTTCTAAAGTTGGCCCTTAAATGTTATCCAAATCTCTCATTGTATGGCTATTTAATTTAAGAATTAAAAAATTATTAGATAAGTCCTCCGCATGTCAAATCGTGAAATACGGAATCGCCATATCAAGAGTAAATAAGTTGTTTTTCGAACGGAAAAATGCAGTCGTATTTTAATTCCACAAATCCAAAGGTGTTATGCTTGTTGCATCAGTCTGCTGCAGACAATCCATAACGAAGAATGTTAAATAATTGCATAAAAGATTTTAGAAAATAGTCGCATTGAGCGATTTCGAAAGACTGTAATGTTGCATTGAAACTGCCGTTTTCAGTTCGCTTAGTATAACCTTAAACCTCTTGTTAATCCCACCCTCCCCCTCTTTGGCTTGTATTCTTTTGTTTCTTTCCCAAGGTTTTTACTTGCAGCCACAACGGTACTTCCAACTTACTGCTTGATTGATCAACAGCATCAGAATGGAAATAAAAGTGTGCTTTTGTTGTATTTCGTATAGCAAATTTTGAAAACTGTCTGATTGTAAATTTGATCTTTATTTTACTTAATGTCTTACGCGTTATACAGTTTTAAAATATCTGAAGTTAACAATGCTTTTTTTTAACAATGATTATACGAAATTATTTTTAATTATTTTTATTAGTATTATTGCTGGAGCTCAACCAACAGTCAAAATTGGACAGTAATAATTAACTGTAATAAAAATATAATTTCGCGTTAATTTAAAGCACAAATGAGCATTAAAATGCAGACATATGTTTCGGGATTGCTTGGAATCCCGAAACATATGTCTGCATTTTAATGCTCATTTGTGCTTTAAATTAAAGTGAAATTATATTTTTATTACAGTTTATTTTCACAAAGATAAATTTTTACAATAATAATTAAATTTAGCATTGAAAACATTATGCTATTTACATAATAATGTAAGTATTATTCATCAAATTTGGCTATTGTAAAGCAGTTTATTTTAATCATTCCAATTGCGCTCATAAATGTTGCCGCTTGTATTTTTGCCGATTTTATATTAAGTTGAGTGGCAGTTGAATAATATTTAATTGTTTGCTTCCATACACTACTCTCAGTTTTCATTTCATTGTGTCAGAGAAGCCTTAAATCAAACTCTCATTATAATTGCTTTTAATATTACTGCTTAATGGCAACGAACTCTTTTTAAAAATGAGTTTTATATTTACCGAATAATTTACTCAACGAAGACATGTTACCATCTGCTATCTATAACAATATAATATTGCAATTATAAAAGATGCTTGCCTGGCAAAAGAAAAGGAGAAATAATTAACTAATAGTAAAGAGTTTCCAATTTTTTTAAATTGATATAACTAAAACTCGTCAATGGCTACGAAAGAAAAGAAAAGAAGAAAATTGGTTGAAAAACAGAGGAGAAAAGGGTTCGTAACTGTATTGTCTTTGCTTATTTATATATTTTATTTTTTTTCATCTTTTCAAAAATATTTTCACTCTTTTTTTTTTTTTTTTTAACAGTTTTGTTAAGCACTATAAGTTTGTCATCTTTTCAAAACACACATACCGAGCACGGCCATAAGCCAGTAGCCATGTTTTGAATGAAAGGCTTTTATGAAAATTTTCACCTTATTGTTCTTGGAACTGCATAAAAATATTGAAATATGTTGAAATCCTTTAACATATGGGCTCAGCATTGGTAGCAGTTAAACTCCCAAATATTCAAAGACAATATATAGTTTCTGCATTAAAACGCAGTGCCATCTCTTATTATTCATAACGGTGCAATAGCCCTTTGTCGCACAATACTTTTATCAAGACATTTTTATCTAAAAGTGTTTGAACTGCGTCTTTTGCGCACCCTTCAAGGACAATATTTTTTATTATACCTACAAACTATTTCGCATGAACCACAGAAGTCTTTGAACCGAGCTCAAGGTCACATACCTATTGCAACTTCTGTTCACTCGCAAGACAAGTAGTCTATTATCTTGATGAGTGATTTGCCTTTACATTAAACAATCAGTCCCAGAGCTGATTAATGTAAATCCCGACTGGTACATTTAGGGGTACGATATAATTTGCATCCTTGGATATGCATATTTGGGGAATTGGACAGGTGTTTTAATTTGGAAATAATTACTTAAAATCCACCTAATGGTGCGGTTAATGGATTCATTACTTGTACTCGCAGGAAATCGATTTTGCCGTGATTATAGCAGGTGATGAAACTTGGTGTTCATAAATAACAATTTGAGCAGTCAAAGCAATTTTATGTCTATTTTTGTCTGTTAACTGTGGAGAGCAATTTTGTCAAGATTTCTTTGTGATAGCACAAGAATGTTAATGTTTAGATTGGAGATTCGTTACATTACATAACATCTCTGCATTGGTTATTGATATTCTTTTTACATTTTAATATTGTAATCTTTTCATAAAATAGATTTTATGTATATAGTTGAAATAACTGCTTGCTCTGAAGAAACTCTTCGACATTACGAAACTTTAATTGCACTCTAAATTCCTTCATTTGTTCAGGGTGGGAGAAACTGTTCCACGAATCATAAACTTCTGAAAAGTAGTACCATGGACTCCGTTATTTTCCATTGCAAATAAAAATAGTTCCGCATCTTCATTCCAAATTTCTTATTCATGATGCATATTTTTTCAAGTTAAACTTAAAAATATACCGTTTTGATGTAGTTTTGCCACGCAGGATTATGGAACAGTTTATCGGTGTAGTTTGGACTAAACTAATGAAAAATAAGGATTTCAAAAGACCTTTGTTTTTGAACCCAAAAGACTTTTGTTTTTTAGATATACATTTCAATCCTTTTTTAGAAACATCTTGCTTGATAGTTGGTGACATTTTTTTACACAAAGTAATTAATTACATAATCTCTATACCTCTATTCCTCTCTACCACCGAAAAGATAATTCGTCCATCATCCACAAAACATGAACCTACATCCCTTTTTCCTATTATGATTACTGGATTTATAAGAGAAAATATCAAAGCAATGCTTCACCACAACTCTCTTTGTATCATTGGGTTCAAGAGATAGCCATTGACAAATCTTTCAGAAGTCTATCATGACGATGGCTTCTTTCTTCTGCAATTCGCTCCGACAATACTCTTTGCATGTGCTACTCATGAGAGCTTCTCATTCATTACTCAAATGTAATTTTTTCTTTCCTAGATTCTGAAAAATTTGAAGGGCTAAATTTTGACTTTTGGTTAAATCGTATGTAATTTGGAAAAAATTCTCATATAAATTGACCTCTTCTTTACTAGAAAATACTTGTTTATTAGTATATTTGACTGAATCCTAGTACTTAGCACTTTAGTTCGAAAAAGATATTTGTGGGGTCTTTAAGTTTTGTATGTTTGCAGTATATTTGCATATTTTGTCGCCAAGAAACGTAGAATCATATAAAAAAAATTTTAATCCTCACAGTCCCAAGCCATTTTAAGAGACAAATTTGCTGATGTTTATTTAACACCAAATGTGGCTTTAAATTCCGCACAAAAAATTAAATGATTCCATTGGAGTAAATAATGAATTTTAGTAGAGGCAATAGAGGCCAAATAGAGGCAACTTTAGAGGCCAAAAAAAAAAAAACCCCAAAGAATATGATGATGGAATGAAATCCAAATGGAATCACGGTGACGGAAAGGGTTAAACAATTTTGCAATTGTAGTGGCTTTGCACTTCGTTGGCGATATAGCATCGTGTTTTAACTGTTTGTAGGTAGATTAAATTAAGCCGATATCAACGATGTATAAATTCGTAAAAGTACAGTAGTTCTCCATTCGAATTATTATGCGTGAAGAAATTGATTTCCAAAAGGATTTTGGAACTTTGTTATTGCATAGAAAGAATAATTGTAATAATAATGAAGGAAATAATCTGATTCATAAAATTTTTATTGAAATAAATTTCAATATTTAATAATGAGAATGGTGATTCCATTCCTTATTTGCTTTTGGGAATGCAGTCTAAATGCATGGAACAGATATATGTATAAATTGTTTTAACGTCTTTTACCTCAGTTCACCAGTCCATGATGCAGAATGCTAGTTGGTTTGAAGTTGCATCATGGTTTTATTTCTAATTAAATATTTGTGTCTAAATAATAAGGAAAAGTTAAGCCGCGGAGGTCTTAATTAACGTAAAGGAAGAGATCTTAAATACTGCTTGTGTTTAAGTAACCCAAAATGGTAAGGAAATTACAAATCTAAGATTTTTAAAGAGTTCTTAACAAAATTGGGCTTCATATTTTTTATATGCTCAGACTAATGAAGAGAATTTGTTTTGAGATCGCTTAAAAATACGTATTTCCATTTTTAAAAACATTGAATATTCCATAATTTCAATTACGATTAATAAAAATCACAGAATCGTAGCATTATTTCATTATGCTTTGATTTCTATCCTTCATTTCTTCGTAAAAAAAAAGCAAACTTTTTTTTAACTTTCACATTTAAAAAAATCTTCTTCAATAGAAGCAAACAACTTCCTGAAGAATATGGCATCAAATATTGTAAAAAGAAATTAACATTATTGAAGCAGTCAGGATGATTGAAATACAGAAAAACGTTTCACCGTTTGCTGTATTTCTCTAAAAGTTTTCTATATTAACGCATTTTTGAAAAACAATTTTACCTTAAAATAAGTCTTCCACTTAATTGTATTTATTAAATAAAGGTTGAAGGATTTTTCTTTTCTTCTAAACCCAAAATTTAAAATTCATAGTCAATTTATAACATGTAAGATAAAATGACATAACCGACAAGATTTCGTCAAGTCATCATAACACTAGAACTTGAATCTCAAAAAAACCGTAATAGCCTCAAGGCATTTTACTACAACGAAGTTCAAGACTTTGTTTAGTAGCCAATATTTCTTTTTCTCCTGTTATAAGAAAACAAACGTGATATATGCAGTAAAAGAGATTGTCGTCTATTAAGCCACTTTTTTCCCCTGGCCCTTAAATGTTTTGCTCGTCAAGCAGGAAAGACCAGTGTTCCACATTCAGTAGCCTCGTTTCCAACACGTTTTCTGCATATTGAGCTAGTGTTACATCCCGAAGAACATAGCACACGACCTTGACATTTCAATTTTCATTTTCGGTTACGAAATTTGCAAAACCTGAGAACTGTTTGTAATAAAGTGCTTGACTTGGTCAGAACTGTTTTTACCGCGCTTTTTTTTTCGTTCGTTCTATTATTTAAATTGAGTCTAATTTAGGAAGAAAATTTGCATTCAAAAATACCGATTGACTTGATATTTTACTCCATCGTTTCACACTTTTAACCCTTGAGCTATCACATATCAAGACATCACACAAGTCGGGTCATATAGATCCGTGAATATAGAAAATGTAAAACATTGTTTTAATTTCAATATAATGTAAGAATATGTAACAAATAAAAAGCATAGAAAAGAAAGATTAAAATTGTACCTGGGTCAATATGACCAGACGTGACAGCTAAAGGTTTAAGAAACATATTTTATTTTCATATTAAAAATAATTTAAAATGCTTTAATTTGCTTAATAAATGAAATGCTTTAATTTATTTTTTCTTCTATTTAGATGATTTACAAATTCAATATTAGAAACCTCATTTGGCAACAAATTGCTTAGTGGGAAACACATTTTGTTTTTGTTTTAATTGGGTAAAATTTTAAATTAGAAAATCGACCAAATAATTTTTCTCCCAGCTGGTTTTTAGCTCTTAATACTAGGCAGAAAAAAATGCTTTTATTAAAAGAAAATATCCATTTCATCTCCAGAGAAAGCAAATTTAATTAACTTTACTCAAAATTTTTATTATGAAGCATATTTACGAGAAACAAAAACTATCATAGAAAATAAGCTTTACGATATCATTGCACCTTTACATGAAAAAATAAATTGCCGGAAACTTGTACATTTTATTCTCCTCTGAAGGAGAATTATGCGAAGAAAGTTAATTTTTGTTTGTTTTTTCAATTAAATTTATGAAAATATTTTTGCAGCAATGGGAACGCACGTAAATAAATTACTATATTGTAAACGTTGTATACACTAATGAACTACTAAAGACCAATGTTTTTTACTAAGTTTATTTTTGTACGGTGTGATAAATTCTTTATGTATTTTTTAAAAAGATAATGTATAAAAACGTAATGTACTTTTAAAAAAAAGTGTTCTATGTATGTACAGAAATAATTAATAAACTCTACACACTTATTATCCTGATCCTACTACACAAGTTTTGTACTAAAATTACCTTACTGCCTTTTAATCATCTACCTTAAAACGTATGTTCTAAAAACGTGGTGTATCAATCGGTGTACATTAAATGTTGATCGTCAGTCAGTGTGACACGTAAAACGTTCTTGTAAAGAAATCGTTTATTTATTGACTGCGGATATAACTTGTACCTAATAAATAGAAATTGCTTTTACTGTAAGTTAGCTGTAACTTAGTGATGAAACGGCCTTCCCAAAGTCGAATCTTATATTTGACGTCGAAGCAAAAGCCTTAATTTCGATCATGTCGTTGTTAAGCTGTGTTCAGAGGACCAAAATGCATTAATACCTTAAATGTAATAACCATAAATGACTTATAAATGCAAACTAAAACGTTGTAACCATGTTTATATGTATGTGTAAAAAACGTTACTCGATACGTATATGAAATCGATGTTGCGTAAAAGGTAGAAATTATTGTTGAAGCTGAAATGGCTGAAAAAGGAAACGAGGAGCATACAGTGAAGGCACGATTTCTGAAGAACAAAATTCTTCAAAAATGTTTCGGTATACATATTGTTGACCAGTGGTTTGAAAAGTGAGCCATATGGACCCCTAGGGATCCATTGCAACGTACCATGGGTTAGTTACCAGAGGGAAGTCCACGAAAGAAAGAAAAGGGGGTGGGGGTTGAATGAGATGAAAATAGTGGTCTATGAGACAGGATTTAATTTATACAAATACAAAAGTGACGACCAGCAACAGGCTCAGGGCCCAGCTAGGCTGGTCCTAGTCAATTTAGCAGTCCCCAATAAAGATCAAGAGCTTTCTTAAAAGTTTTTACCCCGCTGCAATTAACAGTCGCTTCTGGTAAACTATTCCAATTGCCTATAACCCTATTGAAGTAGTAATTTTTCCTAATTTCAAGATTAGCCTGAGATTTGAAAAGCTTAAAACAACGACCTCTGGTTCTACTTTCAGCACATAGCTGCAGTCCATCAACATTTCCCATTTTAATGAATTTAAACAACTGAATCATGTCCCCTTTAACTCTCATTTGCTCAAGACTATACATATTGAGCCTTTTAAGCCTAACCTCATAATCTAAGTCTGAAAGACCACTTACCAATCTAGTAGCCCTCCTTTGAACCCTTTCCAATAAGGTAATATCCTTTTTTAGGTACGGAGACCAAAACTGAACAGCATATTCCAAATGAGGTCTTACCAAACTTCTGTATAGTGGCAATACAACTTCCTTAGACCTGTTCGAAATAGCCTTATTGATAAACCCAAGCATCCTGTTAGCTTTGTTACTTACTATGCTACACTGCTGGCTGGACTTGAAGTCGAGACTAATCAATACTCCTAGATCAACAACTGCTTCTGCTTCCCTAATGACGGAACTTTGTAAATAATAGGTTGCATGTTTATTCCCATGACCAAAATAAAGCACTTGACATTTCCCAATATTAAAAGACATACCCCACTTAATTGCCCACCTAGAAATTTGATTTAAATCATCTTAAAACTGATTGACTTGTTCATCCGTGTCCACAATTCCCATGATTTTGACATCATCAGCAAAAATATTGATGTTCCCAGAAATACTCTGAGTAATATCATTAATAAAAATAATAAATAATATTGGCCCTAAAACTGAACCTTGCGGAACCCCACTCAAAACATCAATCCTCTGAGAATAATTGCCCTTCACTACTACTGTTTCCTCCCAGTCAGCCAATTTTTAACCCAAATTAAAGTTTTTCCACCAATACCAATATAAGCAAGTTTGCTAAGGAGAGCTTCATGTGATACTTTATCAAACACTTTCTGAAAGTCAATGTAAGCAACATCTACGCAATTTTTATTATCTAATGCCATGGTAACCTTATCATAGAAATGCAACAAATTAGTTGTACAGGACCTACCCTTCCTAAAACCATACTGAAAATCAGTCAACACTCCATTTGCCTCCAGGAAATTCACTATTTTGATTTTTATCAGAGTTTCCAAAATTTTACAAAGGACTGAAGCAAGACTCACAGGCCTATAATTTCCTGCTTTAGCTTTAGACCCTTTCTTGAAGAGCGGCGTCATGTTTGCCAGATTCCAATCCGCTGGCACAGTCCCCGAGTTATATGAAGATATGAAAATATTCAAGACAACATCCACTAATTCCTCTGCACATTCTACTAAAATTTTTAGATAAACATTATCAGGTCCTGGAGCCTTATTTGCTTTCTTTTTCAAATGAAACAACACATCATCCCTAGAAAATACAAAGTCCTCAAGCTGTATATTAGCTTGAGTATCGCTTATGTCAACTGTTGAGATACAGTTTCTGTTAAATACACTAGAAAAAAAAATATTTAGAATATCAGCAATATTTCCCTCATTTTGAATCAAGTTCCCGTTCTCATCCACTAGTGGGCCTACCTGAGTATTACGAGCTTTCCCTGAATTAGCATAAGCAAAAAATTTCTTGGGATTCCTTTCGATGTTATCTGCAAACTTTTGCTCCAATTCCCTTTTCTTACTCCGTAACAAATACTTGAAAGTACGTCTAGCTTCACAATACAAAATCCTGTCAGCATGGCACCCAGTCTCTTTAAGTCGCCGAAAAGTGGCCTGCTTATAATTGAGAGCTTCTTTTACCTCCCTAGAGAACCATATGGGCCAAATTTTCGTGGAATCCCCTTTCTTACTAAAAGGAATATAATGCATCACTGTTTTCTCCAATTTCCCCTTAAACTCTTCCCACTGAAGATCAGCTTCACTATTCTCCAATCCAGAAGAAAAAACCTCTTTCAAACCCTGCCTAAGTGCAATATAATCAACAGTCCTGAAGTTAGGTACAAATCTGAAATTTTCACCTTTGTGAGCATCGAAGCTGGTCCAAAACCTAGTGGTATTGTGATCACTATCTCCAATATGTTCCCCTGTACTCAACCCCTTAACAGAACTTCCGACCTCACAAAAAACTAGATCCAAAACAGCACCATGCCTAGTCCCCTGGGTAACAATTTGATCCAAAAAAAGTCACCAATCACTTTCAGAAAATCTTCTTCCCTACCATTGCTAGTGTAAAAACTATTCCAGTCTATGCCAGGGAAATTGAAATCCCCCATCATGATGACCGAGCCCTTACCAGACATCTCCCTAATAACACTATACATCTATTCGTCTTGATCCTGACTAACATTAGACGGCCTGTAAATATTCCCCAAATGTAACTTCTTACCCTTATTGCTCAGCAACTCCACCCAGACCATTTCAATATCCTTAGGCTTATTATTAATGGCCAATTCATTGCAAATAAGTGTCCTTAATATAGAATAAAACCCCTCCACCTTTCTTACCCAGCCTGTCTTGCCTAAACAAATTATATCCAGCAATGCTCACTAAATCCTTATCATCAGCAGTAACCCATGTTTCCGTAATTCCAATAATATCCAACTCCTCACCTGCGATAACACTTTTTAACTCGTCCATCTTATTCCTGATACTGCGAGCATTAGTATATAGAAACCTGAGCACGCCCATTCTGCTTGTCTTAAGCATTTTTTGATGCCTCAAATCACTACTATTAATGTTACTATTGCTTAATATTTTACCCTCATTTTTAAAACCTCCAGAACAGAAGTCAACACCATGACATTCTCCAATCCCCCCCCCATCCAAAATTAGTTTTTTGATTCTGAAGCTTCTAAAATCATATCGCTAACCTTAACTACACCCCTAGAACTAAGATGCAGACCATCCCTCGCAACCCAATCACGCTGACAAGAACTCCAAACATCAATGAACCTGATTGAATGCTTTATGCAAAGTTTCTTAAGAATCAGGTTCATGCTCCTAGCCCGCTGATTTAACCAACCCCTATGCACCCCATACCTGGGAAGCAAACCAACTACCTCGACATGTGTCGAAAAGTTAGTTGCTTTATCCAACAGGTTCTCCCAATCTTTAACAAACTCCTCGTTTGTGCTGTTACCGACGTCGTTAGTCCTCACCCTCACAGTAACTGAATCTCCATTCTTAAACATTCCCTTTTTCTCCACAACCTTATTAACATCCTTCACCCGAGCCCCTGGTAAACAGCACCTAGCCACCTTGCGCCACGTTCTCCCGACCACATTACCTATACCGCGTACCATAGAATCCCCTAAAATGACACCCTCTGTTTTTAGGTCTACAGTTCTACCTTTCCCCATACTAGATCCTTCTCCTGCAACCTCACTCTCCCCAGCAAGCCCATCACAAGAAGTTCCCACCTCTTTTATAGAATTTTCACCCAAGTTATTTCTAACTAATTGGGCTTCCAATGCTACCACCTTGACACGTAACTCTAATAATTCAGCACATTTTGTGCAAATATATTCCTACTCTGTAGCTGTATTAGCGTTTCCCTTCAATTTATTAAACATCTCACACCTATCACAGCAAATCCACTAACTCCCATTACCATTTTTAATTTCCGTCATTAAACATATAACTCCCATAGCTAAATAAATCTAATGCAAGCAATCAAAAAAGCAAAATAATACACAAATCAGCAAGTTTAAGCTACTACTCTGATTAAAAACACAAATTACATAGAAAAATGCAAATAACTTGAATTTAAACACAAATAACTACAGTAAATAACAAAACCAGGCTGCTCCCCAAGACTTACAAAATGTACACAATCACCACATGGTTAGGCTTAACAGAAAAAATTGAATTACACCCCAAAAAAGCAAATAGAATGAGTTTCAGTCTCACAAAATTAAAACATACTAATTACATAATAAATTGCAACAAATATACAAGTAATTAAACAGAAAATATCCAAAAATACATAAAAGATACTTAATTTCAGCAGGAGCAGAAACACTGGCAGGCAACACTTGGCCCCCTGGGGAACAATTTAACTAAATTGTCACTAACTTTTAAACATGATGCACCTAGCAGAAATTTTGGCAATGTCACTTACTTATTTATAAAACAAACATATGAATGTACTAATTATATGCTATTAAAATGTATTTCAAAAATTGTGCAAGCAGGTGCCTACATTCTTTGTTCTTGTAACGCGTCAAGTCTTACACGCTTATTAATGGTGGTAGTAACTCCGTAGTCAGGATGCCCTCGCCATTAACTGTTATAGAAGTTAAATTAAACATGATAGAAAAATTAACTCCTTACATATTGTAACTTTCATGTGGCATTTCAGGACATTTTTCTCTATCTCCTACTGTTTTAGAATTTCTTGGGGAAAACTTCACCCCCAGTTTTTCTCTCTTTAGGAACTTTTAAAAATAAATGCTGTATTAATTGATTTCTTTTAGAATGATCCACGAAAAACAAAGAAATGACAAGTGCACCCAGAAAGCCCCCGCACCTGCCATTTTCTGGCCTATCGTATTTTTTGTTGCCCCCGAATGCAAGCCCTCGGGAGCAAATGGGGTTCCGGGAGAGCTCGACCAGCCGCAAATTTAGGAAAACCATTAAAAAAAAAATTACAGGCCATTGCAAAACACTAAAAGTCATAATGCGCGTGGTGCGAAATACGAAAGATTGCATAGTGTCTGTAAATCAACATCAGATAACAAAAATTGTTACACTACAAGCATTAGTATCATTGAGCAATTGCGCACAACCAAAGCCGCACCACACTTTAACAATATAACTCAATATAACTGGATATAAATTGATAGGGTAATACACAGATGAGAAATGAAGTACACAAAGTTTAAGCCATGCTACAGATGTCCACAATACTACGATTTGATGTCTGGATGCGCATTAAGAGTAAGACACAGTAGAGAAACAGTATACAAAATTTGATGTCTGGATGCGCATTAAGAGTAAGACACAGTAGAGAAACAGTATACAAAATTTGATGTCCTGTTTTGAAGAATACAAAGTTGTAAAAAAAAAAGAAAACAAAGCTTGATCTGATATTATGATGTCTGAGTATACATAGAGTAATACACAGTAGAGAAACGAAGTATACAAAATTAAGCCATGCTGAAGTTCCCCAACTGCATAGTGCAGCCTACTACAAGAG
This sequence comes from Octonoba sinensis, assembly GCA_038502835.1. Taxonomy (NCBI): domain Eukaryota; kingdom Metazoa; phylum Arthropoda; class Arachnida; order Araneae; family Uloboridae; genus Octonoba; species Octonoba sinensis. The sequence continues at coordinate 102,024,457 of CM076602.1, read as the reverse complement.
ATTAAAAAGTAACCGTAGTACAGCTGACGTCTACATTACCACAATATGATGTCTGGGTATTCATAGACAGTTATACTCCGTGATGAAACAAGGTATACAGAATATAAGCCATGTTAAAGTTCATAAATTGCGTAGTGCAGCCTACTTCAGATTGCAAAGTCACTGTTGTAAGAGTACAATAGATGTCCACAATACATTACAATATGATTTCTGGGTATTCATTGACAGAGTACTACACAGTTGAGAAACAAAGTATACAAAATTTGATGTCTTGTGATGAAGTTTACAAAATATGATGTCTTGTGATGTAGTATACAAAAATTGATATCATGTGCTGAAGTATATAGAATTGACAAAGTGATACAAAATTTGAATTAATAATATGTCTGGGTATATATTGTCAAAATAATACGCAGTAGAGAGACAAAGCATATAGAATTTAAGCCATGCTAAAGTTCATTGAGTTCAAAGTGCAGTCTACTAGAGAATGAAAATCACAGTAGAATGTAAAACTTTAAGAGTATGCATTAAGCGCTATATGACATGTGACAACAATTAGAAACCGTGCAACACTGTGTAGAATAGACAGACTACGAACAGAACGTTTATTGCTCGATTAACGTTCTGTTCTTAGTTAATTCGTTATTGCTTGATTTCCATCAGTAAAAAACGATTTTATTAGTTTGGCATCATTAAAATCTATTTTTAATACATTCATAGTAAAAAGGCGTGCCCATTACAGCTATCTCTGGTAGATATGTTTTGAAAAATGTTAATATGGACTTGGATGCATTGTTAAATTACTGGACACACTGGACTATGCAGAATTATGTTGCACAGGAGATAGAAACGGAGTGATGTAGTTCGTAGAACCCAATAGTATGATGTTTGAAAACAAAGATTTTCGGCAATAACGATGAGTGTGTAGTTAACACAAAGACGGAAATAAATGCGTTTCATGAAGCAACAAAAAAAAAGTGATAGAATGCGTTTTTTATCCTTTCATATTTTGAATAAAAGCTAGCGTCAGAACTGCATTTTGTTCTGCTAACCACCTGGGAAATGTAATAATGCATTATGCATGAAATAGCCGAGCAAAAACATTTCCGGATTATAACGTTTTAAATGACCAATTGTTCGCAAGAAAGTTACTCGTACGGTATCTTTGCGGGTTTCGGGTGTAATAACTGGAATAACTTTCTCCACAAAACGCGAAAATCTAACGTCTTCAGTTTTACGTTTAAGAATGCAACGAACTAATTATCGTTTCTTGTCGTGAAGCGTTTTGACGTGATATTTTACTTGTAGCTGGAAAGATTAATGGCATGTGGATGAGTTTTGATATTGAGGCTAATGTTACAAAATACATTTCGGAAAACTGAGTTAACTCCTTAAAAAAGGTGAATGTCCGCATGCTTTAAAGTTTTCGTTGCATTGGAAATAAATGGGAATGTATACTAATTTACTCGAAGTGTTTGTTTTTGAACACAATATTTTGGAATGTTGTATATTTTTATTTTATTAATTTTGTTTATCTTATTTTTTCCATGATTAAAACTGATTTTTCCAAAAATGATCAATTTAATGAGACAGTCGTAAATTAAAAAAAATAAGTTAGTTTTCTGCAGATATTCTGGCACAATACTGGGAAAAAAGATTTTTAAATGTTTTTAAATTTTTTGTATATTTTCAGAGTTGTGACAAAATTACATTTTTGTGAAAAGAAGACGTCACGCTACCGAAAATCTAAAAATATAAATAAAACATTTAGATTAAAAAAATATTTAAAATATTGTTTCGGAATTTTGCTATCTTTGATTTGTTAACATTGAGATGCAAAGAGCACAAAATTTAAGTTTTGATGCAAATACTATTGTTTTTATCTCAAAGTATCATTCGTCTCGAAATATTCCTCTGTCAAAATTTCGTTCCGTCCATATAATATTTAAATGTGTTTACCAGGAACTGAGGATACATTAAACTGAACACTTTTAAGATAAATGCATTGCTAATCGTGCTTACCAAAAGCAATTGAGGATACTTTAAACTGAACATCTTTAAGGTAACGGTTTCATGATAACTAACTACTTTGTAACTTTCAAATATCAATCATATTTTGAAGATAACAGAAAAGGATTAACTGCTTACTTTCATTTAAAACAGGTCAAACTTTGCATACACAATTTTTGCTCCCTTTAAAACTGTTCAAATAATCATTTTAAGTTGGAAAGATATGTAATCAATATTCAGATTAAAGTCTTTCGAAACTGGATGCCTGGGAAATGTTTGGCCAATGTCTCAGGTTAAATTGTTATACGAATTGTGACTCATGAAAGTAGATGATGTATGCAAATGGAATTTTCTGCTGTGGGTATTTCACAGTATTCTACTTCTGGTGAAGTTTGTCTGTAAAATTGTGTATGGTTTCATTCATATGGTAGAACATAAACTGCGAGATCATAGTAGCGGCCATGCTAAACCTTCACCTCAAAATTGGTAATTTTCTTTCTGGAAAAAAAAAAAATATGGTGGTATTTTTTGATGCCAGTTACTTGGCATAACCGACTCCTTTTTTTTACCTGAAAAATTAAATAAATTAAAATATTCAGACAAGTTTTCTCAAATTGATTGATAAACAGTATATACCAATAAAATTACAACATTAGAAGAATCGAACTTTTGGTGTTGGATTTCATTGCACTCAATTGATCCATAATATTTTAAGACACTAGAACCATCGATTCGAACATCGTCGTTAGAACTCCCTTACGGAGCGTGTTCAAAACGTTTCGAAGTGCTATTATTTATAAGTCAAATGAATGTTGGTTTAGTTATAGCAGATTATGTACATATTATTTAGTTGAAATTATAGGTACTACAACAGTGGATCCCGCTTAATGAAACGACCAATTTGCCACGGAAAATTATTTTAATAAGCAGGATATTCCGTTATACACGATCACAGAAGCAATTTTTTTTTTTTTTTTTTTGGTTTGGTGCATTAAAAATTTATTACAATAAGTGAGACACTATTTTCACCAATATTCCATGAAGCAGCTTCGACTGTATGCATTTAATAAGACAATTTACGTTCAAATATTTAATTTGCTGTAAAAATCTAATAAGTCGTTTGTGCCATAATCTGTTTGTAATAAACATTAACTGTGCCAAAAGTAAGCTGCGTAATTCGTTGTTAATCTAAGTTCTATATTTTATAATTTCATACCACATTTGAGTAAAACCGAGGCGCATTGAAAACTCGGACGTTAGATGACAGATTTAATTTTTAAACTTTCTGCTCCAAAGAACACAAACGGCAATTTAAAGTAAAAATTCAAACAAACAAAAAAATGATGCCAGGTAGCTCTACTCAATAAGTGCCACTAGGGAACATTATTTCAACTGGCCAATATTTCTGTATTGGAAGTATAAACACAAATTATTTACAAAAATATTAAAGCAACGGGGTGCTGTACATTTCTTTCGTTAATCGTTTGTGATTGTCTTTTACTTTAAAAAATATCCTTGGCTAGTTCCAAAAATATGTAATAATTTGTCAAACTTGAAACTTAATAGAAAATAATTACACCTTAATACACCTGAATTTGTTTCTCGAGTATTCTTTCTGCAAATAAAAAAGCATTGTATTCTATAAGATTGGGCATTATTTGCCAATCTTCATTTTCGCGTTTTCACCTTTCACATTACGCAGAAAATGACTTGTCCTAGATATTCAGGATTCATTCATTCTACAGACAGATTCGGCATTTGTATTTCAGCATTGACCGATATCATCAAATAAACGACGCCAAAGTGTAGGCGAATCTCCTGATACATGTAAGGAAAAGAAACAATGAGTTACAGAAAACTCGAAATTAACTTATGTCTTTCTGTTGCATCATCTTTTTGCGAAAGGAAGTATCAGAAACTAGTAGTATCCGAGATTATAACCAGTACACATCAATCCTAAAGACAATGTAATCTTTCCGCTGGATCGTGACGAAGAACATCACGACATTTGGCTGCATTGTCAAAGATGGATTCCTCCTTTTGTCATAGTCTGCAACCTTCCGCTGTTTGGGAAAAAGTACAAGCGGTTCAGAGGTCAGTGGATCTCTCTAAAATGGAAGATGTTTGACTTCGGGTGAACTTTCTCAACAGTTGATGGAAAATGTGGTACTAGGAAATGAGTTTGTGAAAGTTAGTGTCCAAGTTTCTGGGTCGTCAGAAGATAGTGGTTATATATTTAACTGTGCGGAGAGCACTTTTCTTTTCGCTGACTTGTAATTATAGTATCAAAAGGCCCTTTGTAAACATTATACTTCTGATTAAGTGATTCTTAGATATTGTCTATTAAACACTTTCTTTCACTGCCATTCATATCACTGTAAGATTTTGCTAACAGCTTAATGACGAAATGCAAATGTAAGACAGCTTATGAAATTAGTTTATTGCGGAGTAAATTGCATATAAAATCGTTTGAAATTTTAGCTGTTCAAAAATATTTATCTATTAATTTTTAAAATTATCAATTTGAAATTACGAAATGAATGCTAACATTATTTTTTGTTTATTAATACTGAACAATCTTAATCGCTGTACTGAATCGAATATCCAATCTAACGGAAAAATATAATGCACTTGAAAAAATCTAAGGAAAGGGATTACATTATTTTATAAACTGTTACACTTGAGTTTAATGTAACCTCCATTTTAGCATAATGCTTCGTATATATAACATGGTGAATTTCTTGTAGGGAAAAATGAGTTTTAATAATGTAAAAAAATGAAGCAAAAAGAAATGGAAATTAAATGCTTTGAAGTTAATATGTGCAAAAAAAGAAGCTTTATGTGTTGCATCTAGAAAAATACTTGCGTTTACATCTACTTCAGAGTTTGAATTTCCTTTATTATTTTTTAGATGCAAAGTTTTAGTTGACTGAACGAACTTCGCAGTGTTTAAAACAGACAAAAAGCTTGATAAGTTATTAAAAACTGCTCAATTTAGAAATAATTATTTTATTTTATGGTAAAGAAATTGAAACATTGTACGTCCAAAATCTTGCATTACAAAATAAAGTTTGTGATTAATGGAAATCAAACATGTGATTAAGGAATGTGCTATTTCATCAACGTATTATGAGCAAATAACTAAGATTTTTTTACAATTTAAAATGTGGATAAAATATCACCTCAAAGTAGAACACCCTGTTTTCTTCGCTTCGTGCAAAGAATCTCCAACAACAAAGTATCACCACAAATAATGTGTTTAAATAAAAAAAACGTCAAACAGTCATCCATCCTTTTTTTAAATGAAATACATATGAGTGTTATGTTACTTAAGTGTTATGTGAAGCTGGATGAATGGTCATTACACCAATGAAACCAGATACAATAACAGTACTTTTTATATATTTTTTAACTATTGTATGCTTGATATATTTTTGACATAATTATTGAAAGGATACTCTCAAAAATAGAATCCTCATTTTCGACGATTCTTCAATCGTCAAGAAAATTTAGTCATTTACAACGATTCTTTTCCCGCGCGATCACGTGACTTCAAAAAGTTACTACACAAATTTCGGCAGTTTGACTAAAGGTTTACTCGGAGCATTTTTCACGAAGCCATTTCGTCAAATACGATGACAGTTTCGTGAGATTTGTGCATGCGTTTCTGAGAGTGTATGTGGATAAATATTGTGAATTACAAAATTCAAAATGTACAATTGATTGATTATTCACATAGGGTTAATTGTAAAGGAATTGACTACTCTTGTAGTCATTTTAAGGTCTCATATGTGTTTTACATGAATAAATTGGTTTACTTAAGCGAAATAAAGATACATTTAGCTGTTGTTTAAACCAAATCATTGCTATTTGAAGTAGGAGCTTCACATATGAGGGTCAGGGGGACGAGGGTGTTAAATTTGTGACATTACCAAATGGTTAGTATTTCTGTCAATGCTATTTTCTGAAGTATGCATTTCTTAGATATAAACGCGTAATAAATCCCCAATTTTGCTTTTTTTTTTTTTTTAAGTAGATGTTGGACTTTTTCTCTTCTTAATCAAGAATAAAAATTTAAAAAATAACCTGTCTTAAACCTAGTAAAAATATTAGAACGGTTAAGTTTTGTTTGGTAATTATTGGTTGCCAGAAATAAGCTGAAGTATTAAAAGTATTTCCTTTAAAAGAAATAAAGAAAAGAAGGTATCTAAACTTCGCATCCTTTCTTTTTTGTTCTCCAAAACTGACATTCTTAGAAGCGCGTTTAAATTCACGCATCGTTACTAAAAGTCACGGCTACAGTTAGCTGGTTTCTAACGAATAACTAAAACAGTTAACCTAGTTTTTCAGAGGAAAATGCTGTCTAAATTTTCTTTCGTTTGAAGCTGCATCAATGACGTCTGTCAATCGTTGTTTTTATAAATTGCAAAGTGTGGAATATTTAAGTGCTCTGGAAAATCAATTCCCCTACATTGGTGCATATTTTTTTCTTATTCCGATGCTATTAAGTTATTGATCGTCAATGGGTTGATATGTTGCCAGATATTAAAAATCATGTTTATCTTAAATATAAAACATAACACTACTTTTTTTTGAAATGTGCACACTTCTCAAGGAAAAATGCAAATTTAGAACCGATCTATAGCAGCTCGTATTGACATTAATGTGCAGTTTTTGATAATTTAATTTTTTTTCTTCCTTTTATTAAGTTATGGATAAAACGCAAAAAGTTTAATTTAGTCCTTAATTACACTGCATGTTTTGTTATTACATCCTCTATGCAATGTTATTAGTGCAATTTGAATTTATGTAGTTTAGATAATTAATAATCTATAGGATAAGAGTTAATATAGGGCACATAATGCTACAATTTTATGTTAATAATCATAGTGATAGTACGACAATATGTAAGATAAAATGCGTAGCGTATTATTTACAAAATGTCTAATCAATGTACTCTACGGAACTTTTCGTGGTCATATTTTTATTTTTTAATTTTAACGGGGAGGGTTGGTGTTGTTATTTTTCCCCAAATAAACATGCTTGAATTTGTTTACCCGAAAATATTTTTCAACTGTTGAAAGGATAGCCTTAAATTAAACAATGTATATTTTCCTTCTACAGTAGAGCCTCGATTATCCGAGGTAATGTGAACCGAGGGTACATCGGATAATCGAAAACTCGGACAACACGGACTCTGTCCAAATCGAGAGGGAAACATGGGTTGAAATAAATGAAAATATCGTCAAATATGTAAAATAAATTAATAAAGACGTTAGATACATACACATATCTAATTTATATGTATATATTTCTGTTCAACGGACTCGGCCGCCAAAAAAAATTTTTTTTCAAGGGCAATTGTACCTCGGTTAACCCGGAACTCTGCTAGTCGGGGCTCGGATAACCGAGGCTCTACTGTACTTGTTTTATGCCAACAGCTCTTACAAAGTTAATTTAAATGAAATATGTGTGCTACATTGGAGTCCGAGGTATCTGTTAGTTCATAGTGTATAAAACATTCAAATTCTATCCGTAGAACGTTGTGTATGTGTTAGTTTTTCTGAAACTGTATATTTACATTGCGTAACAAAAAAATTAAGTAATTGTCCTTGAAGTAATTTTAATAACTTCTTTTTCAGCTCATCTCTTTTCTCTAACCTTTGCCGAAGAACTTTTCAAATGTCCGGAACAGTTTGGATACTACAGAGACGCTAATGATTGTGCAAAATATTATGTCTGCGTTTTCGGGGACTCTCACCACGAGAAGTGCACGGGAGGATTGCACTTCAGCTTGGAACTTCAAACATGCGATTGGCCCAGGAATGTTAACTGCTTGCAAAGTAAGAATTTGCAATTTTTTTTTTCAGATATTTTATAAGACACTGCTGTATTCTACTATCTTATTATTTTTTTAAATTTTCCATCCATGCTTTTGTGTTCAACATTGGTTATTATCAATCACTGTGAACTTGTTCCTTTCTAATTTCATCAAAGTTTCACACCATCCCTCGGTCAAGTAACTAACAACAGTATTGCAAGTTTTTCTTAAAGCAAACGTTTAGATACCTTTCATCTAAATTAAATTATATTTAACGTTCTCCTTTTATAAATCTTTGATGCCCGGTCATACGGGCTTAAGTAAAAATTTTGAAATTTTCAGGAGAGCTGACTTACGAGCTTAATACCAGGAAGAAAGTTATAAACTCTACTTAAGGCTATAATATCAATTCGTACAGCTAACCTATTTTTAAAGTTTGACTTAGACCTTAATACCAACTGATACCTCGGATTTCGTACTATAATATTACAACATAATCTCCAAATGCTCAAATAGTGACTTAAGCCCTTATCTCCGCGCATCAAAAAAATGTAATCCTTAACTTTTTTTTTTTTTTTTGTAGAATCGAGAAAACAATCTTTGTTGCGTTAAAAATTTATCTTGTTTTTTTTTTTTTTTTAATTTGTTGTAGATCTGTTTTCTAAAGTTTTTTTAAAGCTAAGTATTTTAATTAGACCAATTTAGACTTTGTTTCTTTTTGAATTGAAATCAGCTTCTTCGTGTTGAGTATGTTGGTATATTATATGACAAGGAAAAAGTATTCTGGATCCCAGCTGGGCTAGTAATTTAAATTGAATAAATTTAAAACCGGTACTGAGTCGCTAGTTAAGCCATATCCAGGCAAGGTTGGACTCCATGCTAATTGAATTTGAACTTCAAATTATTAACAAGTAATTCTGTTCATGTTAGAAATTACATTCTATTACCTGTTAGTTGAAGTGAAAAAATGTATTAAGGACATGTACATTGATTTCATTGCAAGGATTGATATCCCTCCCCCCTTCCCCACACACAACAGTTGCACGTGAGCGAAAGTTTCTCTTGAAGTCTTCAATTGTTCTTTTATTCAGTTGGTTTGTTCACAAGCTCCAAAAGATAAATTGTGTGGTAGATTTTTAATAGAATTTATTTTGCAACATTTGAACATAGTTTTTTCACGGTTTCACTTCATATCGCAAACTAAATGTATATTTTGCACAACTAAGTGTTAAGCAATATTTTTAATTGAAAGTCATATATACATTGATAAATGTTTAGCTAGCCTTCTGCTCGAAACACATATTGAATTTCTGTATTTGAAAAATCTGCTTATTAGATTTAGGGTGATGCATTTGCGTTTTCTAGCACGCTTCCAAAATTAAATGGTATGCAAAATGAAATCTCAATGGGAATCAAAAACCACATCGAAACGAGAAATTTTTTTCCATTACAGCTATTTTCTCAGCGTGCCTCAAACGATTTAACTGATACTTGAGGTTCCATTGTATGAGTTTTACCTTGCTATTCGTACACAATTAGTTCCAGGGGTCAGTTCAAATGGCGAGTTGTACGAATGGCGAATTATTTTTTCACATAAGATCCAATGTAAATTGGATTAATCCGTTCCAGACCCACAGATGGTTGCTTATTTAAACCTATGAAAAACAAAAATACATGAAATTATACATAAATAAAATTTAACTGCACTTTACTGGTACTGAGGTGAGTTGATGGCATAAGTGAAATGTTGAGAGGAGGACGAGAAATGTTGATGTTACTGTTTGGAAAAGGAGTCACTTTCCATAAAAACATCAAATAACATCCTATCAGGTGTTTTTTCCTTTTTCCTATTCATTCTTTCTTCTGTCTTTTCGCACTAGAGACTAGAATCTTGGGTTTTTTCCGGAAAAACCTGTCCAATGTTGTCTGTGTTTGACGAGTTTTCAGAATTTTTCTAACATTGACGTTGAACAAGTTGATGTTCTAGTTGACTCCAGCAGTGGTAGAGTGCCATTTTTCCACCACTCTGTTCTCTCCCAGTGATAACACAGCTCTTTAATTTCAGCAAAAGGAAATGCTTTCCTTACTACTTTACTCCTCTGAAGAAGAAAGTTCTTCAACCACCTCTTGCTGCTTCCCTTAGAAAGTTGAAACTGTCAGTAAAATCCGAAAAATTATTAAAATTTTAAAAAATCCAAAACTTTAAACAAGTTAGTTCCAGACGAGTTCAAAAAGAGCATGATTTCTCGTTTTTAGCCTACTTTCCCGTAAAAGTAAAAAAAATAATAAAAAAGCATGAAAGAAGGCTTAATGTATCGTGAAAATATCGTTAGAAATCAAGAAAAGTCAAAAATAAATTAAGTAATTAAATAAAGATTGAAAAATAAAAAATTTGAAAGTAGGGTTTTGAGATGGGGAAAAAGTGTGTCTGTCGGTCTGTCTCCCCCCCCCCCCTAATAACTTTTGAACGAATTGTCCGATTCGAAAAATTCTTTTTGCATTCGAAAGATATCGGTGAAGACATCTAATTTCCATATTTTATGTTTTGATTTGAACAATTTATTGTTCAATTTTGAACAGTTCAAAAAAATTTAACATTAGCGCCTGTGGGCGAAAATGAAGCAAATTATGTAAACTCTGGGTGCAAGATCCAAGTTCCAATGAACAAGCTCACTGGAAGAAGTTCTTGGCGTGAAATATTGATTTGAACAATTTTTGTTCAATTTTGAGCAGTTCAAAAAAAAAAAAAATAACATAGTGCCTACGAGGAAATTTCAATCCTATATAAATCCTGATCTAAAGATTTTAACTTAAGCAAGTTAAAAAGCTTTGTTTTAAGTTTGCTTTAAGCAAGTGACGCCAATTTGCTTAAAACAAACTTTATCGGAAAGCTCTTATGACGTAGAATATGTACAGATAAAAATTTGATCCAGAACTAACGAGCCTATTTTCTTATGAAATTTTTTGATCGGGATTTTCAAGAATATTTTTGAATTAATGAAAGATTAAATGAATAAGCAAAATAATGAATGAATAAATGAGTGAATAAATACATGACTGAGTGAATAAATGAATGATTGAACGAATCTGTATTAACCGTTGAAAAAGGCATATTTGAAGCAATTAAGAACTAAAGCTAAACGAGAAAGAGAGAGCGATAGCTAGATTATAAATTTAAAGCTGGTATATACGGGAAAGTAGGCTCGTATAGTTCTAGACGGAACTTCTTGTTATTTTCTTAAAAGCAGGCAAACTGGCAACCCTAACCCCTGGCACCGTCCGAATAGCGGGGCAAGCGTACGAATGAAGAGTTGAATTCTACTTGAACAAGTTGGACGAATAACGAGTTCTACGAATAGCGAGGCGGACGTATGGCTGGGCTTTACAGTACTTGATCCGCAGCACTTATTTTTCGACATGGTTCTGATTACTACTTTCTGCAAGGCGTACTGAATGTTGCAAACTGGTTAATAAGTAAAACAATCTGAGAGTGCTTTCACACCAAAGGCGACAAAAACAATATTCCTGTCTTTCTCACCTGAATTCTAGTTTTGAAGTCAAAAAATATGCTCTGCGCATGCGCAGATGAGAAAAGACAAGCTTTTTGTCTTTGTCGCTTTTAGTGTGAAAGTGACCCGATATTTAATAAAAATATTTTATAGGTTGTAGTTTATAGGAATAAGGTTTTTCAAATTAGCTCAACAAAAACGAAACAAATAATCATTAATTTTCTTTTTTTTTTTTTTTTTCCAGCTGAAGATCCCGCACTAATAAAACCATCCGAATACGATGTCGAAGATGAAATTTTCAGTTCTAGTCGCAGGACCTCAGCAACAGCTTCAAGCGACGGAGCACAACAAATAAAAAGTCCTGAAAAAGAAACGTTTTCCAATTATCAACCCTTTGAAGATAACAATGGCGCTGAATCAAATGATTATTCCAAAACAAGCATAGAAGTTTCGAAAGATTTAAACCAGAAATCCAGATCACAAAATCATTCTCCTCAGAGGTTACCGACCACGACAGAAGCCTCAACAACTCAATATCAATCGAATCGTCAATCAACATTTGTTGATAAACAAACTTCAGAAAAAGATTCTCTGGAAAGCACCTCTGAAGACCCATTATATGCTAGCGATGAAAATAGTAAGGTAAGGCTTTTGACCTTTCATGTACTTGTTTCAATGGGCTTCCATAAAAGTTTGTAATACCATGGCTGCCTGCGATCATATAGCGGCTGTCCAAACGGGCGAAAAAGTGCGTGCAAGCAGAACTTACATTTTCTGCCACTTCAGTCAATTGGCGCTGTTAGCATGTACTTAAACGCGAGGATTTAAAGGTCTAACCATTGCAATATCATCTCGTTAAAGACTTGAATTTCAAGAAAGATAAACATTTAAGTTTTGAGGGCAAAAGTAACTATCAAAATCCGTTGCAGGGTTATGTATTTCCCATTAAAACGTTTTTAATAGAGGAAAAAATAAAAAGATCGGGTTTTTTTTTTTGGTAGTAACACGTGCAGACTTTGAAGCTGCTCGTTAAGATACAACTTTTTATACATACGTATACTTTTATATATAATGAACACAGAAAACTTTTTTCGCCATTGGCTGATCATATTATACTTTCAGATTAATTTTTATTTTGAACGACAATAATTGCGCATAATTTTCTAAAATACATTTTTCCTTTCACATTGTGTAGCACAAATAAATTGGCTAGCAGGTTTTTGAAAGCCGTATTGAATAGTCTTTAAATGGTTATTAGTTACTTTATTATTAAGCAACTTTCAATACATTCATGTTAATACTATTAAATAACAGCAGTTAAAAGAAAAATGACATAGATTATGATTAATAAAGTTATTTTTAATATTTGTGTTAATTGAATTATTTCTATTCCATTTATTGTAAATTTAATTATTACAGGAAAGTGGAACAGTTGGGTTGTGAAGTGACTTAACAAATAAAGATTAGTTGAACAATTATGTAATTAAGTATATGATTAATGCAACAAATTTTTATTGTTATTGACAGACTAATAGCATAATACTAATAATTAATATGGCATTGCATAGTATAGCTGACTTCAGTTAACTTCAACAGATGGATTACCATATAAGAGTGGCGACTTTTTTTTTTTTTTGCTGGTCTCATCTAGTTAAATATTTAGAATAAAATCCTAAAATATTAAGTAAGAAAGGTCAAAGATTAGGCCTTTGTAAAAGAAAACGATTCAATAAAATAAACAATCAAGGGGAAATATTTTCAAATATTACAATTAAGTACAATAAATGAGAAATTAAAAATAATTACTTAAAACGCTTCATTATATGCAGTTCAGAGTTATCAAGATTATTTTTAAAACTTGTAACTGACAATACATGGGTGCCAACCCCCTAAGAAAGATGATGCGTACTAATAGGTACGAAGTCCCCCAAAAAAGACAACCAACCAAAAGGGCTAAAACTCGATGAAAGCATGCCCCCCTGTCCAGGGGGTGTCAAAAATTTCATCAAAAAATTTAATGGCGCAGTCTACGCCATGAACTTCCCTCGTGGACACCCCTGGATAAGAGCAATTTTTCTTTAAATATCCATTTAAACATTTTTATTTAGATGACATACTCCTTGACAACAAAAAGCAATGAGTATTCTCAGTCGGGGGGGGGGAGGGCAGGACCGTCCGAAAACTTTTTTATTTTACCCGATCGTCCCTCCACTTTTCAAAAGCCCCCTTCCCCACCACTATTTCATTACAATAACTTATGCTCTTATCTGTAAGCCTCCCCCCTCCCATCTCATTTTCTTTTTTTCTGGACTGCACTGAATATTCTCAATTTTTAATACCAAGACATTGCAACCGGCATTTCTTCGATAAAATCTACCAAAAGCTTTCGGATTCTCCGATTTCTGTAACCTGATTTTCTTTAAATCCTTTCTTAAATTAATGTTTCCCCACTTTTAAATTAGAAATCAGAAATACGCTTTAGGGGGCCTCCATAAATGATGTCACGCTTCGAGGGGGGAGGGGGTTCATGAAATTGTGACTAAGTGTGATAAGGGGAGGAGAGGGGGTAACAAGAAGTGTGACATCAGGCTTATACAACATAGCGTGACATGTGACAAAGGGGAAAGGGGTCCGTTGAATTGTGACATTTTGTGACAAAGGGGGGAAGGGGTCAAATATATCGGAAAAGAGCTTGACATCATTTATGAACGGTCCCTTAGATAGTTTATTTACTTTTCTATGTTTTAAGACTCTATGGTGTACAAAATGGGTGTACTCATGAACGCGTGGAGAATCAACAAAAAATCTTAGAGGGAAGTCTCCCTTCCGTTTAGGTATTTCAATTGTAACCCTTGTTCATGTGGCGCGAGTTAATTTTAAAAAGGTACATTATTAGGTTTATAATATAGATTCTCTCTCACTCATTCCACTTTTAACTTTATCATTCTATACAAGCATAAGAAAATTAAACGTCTCAGAACAAAAAGAAAATATTTAAAAGCATAATCTAGACATAATATGAAGTTCAAAGTTTATTTTTGAGTGGTAAAAAATTAATGAGCTGACCAACGTTCTTATAGCGCAAGTTGCGAAAATTACTCCATACACATGTTTTGGAATTAAAAGGAACCCCTTTTTCAATGCGTAAAGATTTGACCTAAAAAATGTAAGTAATCCAAGTAAGTGTAAATCACTCGAATTACTTGCATCCAGATGCATACAAAGGATTCCTCTATTCAAAAAGGATTCCTCTTGTCCTGAAATATGTTTTCTGAAGTTTCGGCTAGAATGACGTTTGTTTTCTTATTAATAATCTGAAGTACAAATAAATAAAACCAATGCATAAATAAATAAAACCAGTAAAGTTCGAGACATAAGGGGAAAATGCAAATGTCAGCCCTCACTGGTTAAAAATATCATCTAAAGCAACGTTTCCCAACCGGTGGTTCGCGAACCCCCGGGGTTCGCGTGGTGTAGAAAGGGGGTTTGCGAAAATAATATTGCAGTGGTGGAATTTTTAATTGCTATATAAAAAAATTTTTAAAAACTAAATAATAAATTTACTTACGCAATTAAAACAGAGTGCAAAAATGACCTTTTTCTTTAAATAAAATTATTTTATAAATAAGTAAAAGTTGTGAACTGGTACGAAGCATACCTACAAACTTTGAAATGCACTTATTTCTACTGTTTTCCCATATTTAGATCTCAAAGTGGGATCAAAAGGTAATCACTGTGTTATTTTAAATTTTGAACGTTTGTTTCTACTATAATTTCCTACTTTTTCCTCGGTAGAGTGAAAAGAAAGTCGAAAATATAAAAATTTAGTAAAACGTAAAATTCTGCATTATTTTCGGCTAACGTCTTTTATACAGATTCGAAAGTGGAACCGGAAGATATTTATTCATTAACTTTAAAATTTGTACTCACATTTATCCTACTTTATTCCAATTTTTCTGGTTACGCTATGAGAAATTGATATGTTTCAATGTTTTTGTAAATTTCCCAACTTTTTCTAATTTTGTACATTTCTACCCGAAAGTAGAAGTGAAAGATACTCGTACTTCAAAATTTTGAGTTTTTTTCTCATACCATTCCACAGATTTTTCGCATTAACCGGAAAATAATTTTTAAAAGGTAGTTTTTACGAATACATGTTTACTTCCCTATTGATAATTTTAAATAACTAAAGTAATTTTAATTTTTACTTAAACTTTGATGTTTTCCTATTATATTTTCGTGAGCTAATGTGCAGCAAGTATGATAAATCTGCTATTAACTTTTCTGGTTTTGTTACCCATTACTTACGACTATATTAGGGGGTTCGCCATTAACTTTCAAATGTTAGAAGGGGTTCGCAAAGAAAAAAGGTTGTTAACCACTGATCTAAAGCATCAAACTCACGATTTCTATCTGCAGAATAATTGATTAGGTGACATGGAGTGGAAAAAACAAATAAAATATATGCATATAAACCAAACGTGAATTTAGTAATTCCCTAAAATTATAAAATGTATGCATTCACTAATTTAATGCTTAGAAAAAACTCTACTTCTTTCTGTCGTGTTATTTCATTTACGATGAAAAATTTCTTTAAAATTAATATTTATAGGTTAAACACCGGGAGACATATTTCCGATCAGTAATGCATGAACTAAAAATTTACCAAAAAGAAATCTTCATGATACATGCTGCAAACCCGGCAAAAACAATGCTTTCGTAATGTATTTCCATATAAAACTAGTACATGTTTGCAGCGCACCAGTGAGAAAAAAAATAACTATCGTTTGACCGTTTATTATTTTGTTCTGGCGCCGCGTCTGGACAGCCGCTATATGATCGCAGGCAGCCATGGTAATACAAACAAACAAACAAAAGCTTTACTTTCCAAAACCCATGTGTATAGATAGAACACAAATGATTCAATAAAAATAAATATCAATTGATATTTATACAGAATTCGAACTTTAATTTAGATTTCGTACTTGAATTATTAAGTAGAATTTGTTTTTGTTTGCTATTCAAAAGGGGCTATGGCATATTTAACTCATGGTTATTATTAAAATATTTGTGCTCAAAATGTTATACTATGAATCTTTATTTTGTGAAACTTAAATTTAAATTACTGCTCTAGTTGCTGTAAATTTCGCTGAATGCTCTTATTACAGTTATAGGATGTAATTAATGTATTCTTTCCAAAATGAGTTGTACAATCTGAAATGGCTTTTATTTCATCACCCCTACTGTTGATCGATTTTCTAGATTCGCAAAATAACGTCTGCATTAAAGCGAATAATTATAACTTCATAGAGTATTTTTTTCTCAGTAATTTTAATGCAAGTTATTTAATTTGAAAATCTAATTTTGTCATTAAATTTATTGACATTGCTTAGTTTTAAGTATAGGTATATAAAATTATTTACTTTGTTCAAATCTTAAACACTGCATTTTTGTATTGCAGATTCCTCTTGACAATTACGACCCTCAAGAACCAAAATTCGATGAAGCTGCTCCTCCTCTAATAGATTCTGAAGGTGGAATCCATATTGCAGATGGTGGCCATGGTCTTGATGCTTTCGGTGGATTGGCTCATCTTCCAGGCCTTGGAGATTTTCGAGTTTTTGAGAAACCAATCTACAATGCAAATACAGGGAATCGAGAAAAAGATCAAGATTACCAGCGAAATAAAGAGGTTACGCTATCCACGCGGCCAAGAAGCCTCGAAAGCTATCCCAACGTTAATGGACAATCAAAAGATCCAGATGTTATAATAGACTATTCAAATGGAAACGATAAAAATCTAAATTACGATTATCAAGATAGGAAAAAGACACTAAATACACCGCCTCCAACTATATTTGACGATAATGCAGACCATAGAGACTTTGGAGGTTTTGATATCATCACACCTACTCGCAATAAAAAGCAAAGTTCTGAATCCCTTAGCCTCAATAGGGATCTGTCTAAATCCAAAGATTCGTTGGAATTTGATTTGTTAAATCCTGTTACAGTTTCTGATCTGCCACGAATATTGCAAAAAGGAAATAAAGACTTCTCCCCTGAAAGAAAACCAGAAGTTAATCCAATTAACACAAATTTGGCCGATTTTGAAAAATCCAATTTTGATAGCGATCGCAGTTTGAAAAATTTCACGATTCCCGAAGTACAATTTGATGACCAGCCTTCCCAGTTTAGTCGCGATGTCTCGCTTCTTCCTCAGCGAGTTAGATTCGATTCAGAAATTCCAAAAAAAGAATTTACTATCCTTGATTTAGGAAGAAAGGACCAATCAGAGAGTGAGAAAGGTGTTTTTAACTTGGATGACGCTTTTATCAATAATGGAAAAAGTTTAGATCTTGATGTAAAATACCCTCCAAATAATCCGGACGGACAAAAGGACTATGGACGTTTTGATATTTTCCCAGAAGTCATTCATGAACCAGTTAGAAATAATCGTCCTAAGGCCACACAAACTAGTCGAATACCTTCCGAAACTCCCAAACTAACTGCAAAAAATCAAGATGGATTTAAAGATTTTCCCGACGATGTGAAAAGTTTATACCCAGAAAGTATTGAAGAATTCGTAGATTACCAGAGTAAAAAATTTGATTTGTCAACACATCAAATCAACACACAAAGCGAGAAAGACCTTACATTCCCGGTCCAACCATCAGATAAAAATTTTGGTGCATATACTGGAAACGAAAGACAAGGGAAAAAACTTGATGCGCTGCCTGAGAATGACAATTCACAGACTTTGAACAATCAGAAAGACACTTCAATTACTCAAAGAAAACCAATAACGACATATCGTCAACCCGATAAAGTGGCTGACGAAGTGAGAAAAGATATTTCATTTCCAGAAAAAACCGACGATTCTTCGGCAAATTATGATGAATACGATACTTCCAAACATTATTTTACAGAAGATTTCTTTACTCAGGAAAACACTCCCGAACTTACCACTAAAGCTGCAGTTCGTACTCGTCCCACTAGGCCTCGAAAGTCTACTACAACAACGACTACAACCACTACCACCACAACCCCAGCACCAATCAAAATTAGAACTCGAGCCCCTATCAGCCAAGTGTCGAAACCGACAAAGCCTCCTTATGTTGCAACAACTCCTTCCAGTCCACCATCTAGACCAATAAACCAGTTCCCAACACCCGAGCCATATACCCAAGCTCAGAAGTGTGATCCTAGAAAGTGCAGGTTGCCTGACTGTCGTTGTGGGGGTTCAGACATCCCTGATGGTCTAAGGGTCAATGAGATTCCTCAGCTTGTCCTCTTGACTTTCGACGATGCTGTAAATGACCTCAACAACGACCTTTATGATGAACTGTTCAACACCGGTAGAGCCAATCCGAATGGTTGTCCCATATTAGGCACGTTCTATGTTTCACACGAATGGACTGATTATGGCCAGGTGCAAACATTGTATTCCAATGGACATGAAATTGCATCTCATTCTATTACGTAAGTTTTAATTTTTCCGTCCTTTAGCCAGTTATTAAAAATTTTAGTTCCATAATATCTAAAGTTAACATTCTGGTCGCAAGTTTAAATTTTTTTGCAAATATTTTTGCTAAATTATGAACCAAACAAGCAATGTTTTAATTAAGAAAAAGAGCAACACAGTATAAGGTAATCAAACTGCGTAGATCCCCCTCGTCACCAAGTCCTTAATAAGTATGAGAAAATGGAGCATGATTAAAACGCTTCGAACTGAAGGCTGTATGATCGTTCTGTATTTTACGAAACACAACAGGACATAAAAAAAAGAAAAGTTAGATCATTTGAATTTGTACGTAAATAACATAGAACCTAACTAAGCATTTCCATGTAATATATATATATATATATATATTTGCAAATCTCTTTTCGGTGGTCCTTTGGCCTAAAAAATTTCTGCACTGGAAGAATTATGGTAAATTACTTTCCAAGCAAAAACTTGAACAACATGACAAATTGATAAAAGTATCAACATAAAGCTTGATTCAAAACTTCCTTGTCTAAAATTTCCTTTGCAATTTACAAGCTTTTGTTGCTAAAAAAAATAGGTCCACAGCTTTCAAAAATAACTTGTACAATTAGACTTTATTTGCTGTATAAAATATTGTGCTGCTAGGTCAATCTATTTTGATATCTTTTTTGTCAAATGATTGAGTAAATATTTGTCGAAATTATTGAACTTTTCAGGACCTACTATTTATTCGTTAATAATTCTCCAATTTCTATTGTACACTTTAGAAGTTAACTTAGAAGTTCATTCATTCCATTTCAGTTTTTAGACACACTTAAACAAAACAACGTAATTCAGAACGAATATCGTTTTTTTTAGTATCGTCGGCAGAAAGGCAATTATGTACAATATAATTTAAGGACTAATTTAACTTATTGTTAGTCTCATACATTTGCCACATGAATGCAATGATTTATCTTTGATATAAATTTTTCTTTCCCCGACATACATCCGCCAACGCAATGATGTACTTTAGAATATCAAGGTGAACCACATTAGTGTTCAGTTTCTAAATCAGTGTACTGTAAAAAATAATTGCCCGTCATTAAAGCACAAATGAGCAGTAAAATGCAGACATAGGTTTCGATTTTGCTTGGAATATCTTTTTCAATGCAATAATGGAGCTTCTAGATGCAAAAACATCTGAATGAAGCTTCATTTGGAAATTTTTGCATTTTGATTGCCCTTTCAGTATACTAAAAATGCACTTATGGTCAATTTCACAGAAAACAACTGAAGCATCTTAACTTAAAACGTGATGTTGATTAATATGGATGTATGAGTGTAGTAAGTTTTCAAACTTTATTCACACTCCTGAAGGGTAAGTTGCAAACTTGCTTTGCTTTCTTAAGATCTGTGATTACTTTGGAGAATCGCTTATGTTTAGAATAAGATGCCATGCTTCCATACTACAGATTGCAAGTTACGAGGAGATACATTTTGTCCCATTTATTCAAATCTCAACAAGTAGCTCTTAATCTAACTAAATAATAAACTTATTTCACAACGTACTTTTAGAAATTATTTAAAAAACCTCTTTTAATGCTAAATTTTACAGAAACTGAGCAACCGGCACTTTATCTTAAGAGTAAATAGTTTTCATCGTCAAAAAGGTTTTTTTTTTTTTTCCAAGAAACCATCGAAAACAAAACCTTCAATGTATATTATTCTATTGGTGAATTTTTAAATAATATTATTAATTATGAAATCTTGTTTTTCCAGACATAGTTACGGTGAAAAGTTCTCAAAGAATCAGTGGATGAGGGAAATACACGGTCAAAGAGAAATTCTGCACTTGTACGGAGGAGTCAAGATGGAAGATATTCGCGGAATGCGCGCACCCTTCCTTCAGATCGGTGGCAACAAGATGTTCGAAATGTTGTATGATGCAAATTTCACTTACGACTCTTCCATGCCAGTGTATGAGAACAATCCTCCTTTCTGGCCTTACACACTCGATTATGCCCAAAGTCACGAGTGCATGATCTTCCCATGTCCGACGAAATCCTATCCAGGATTATGGGAAGTGGGCATGGTCATGTGGGTGGACCTCAGAGGTGGTCGCTGCTCTATGGGTGACGCATGCTCCAACCCGCAGGATGAAGAGGCAGTTACAAAGATGTTGATGAAGAACTTTAATCGCCATTACAAATCCAACAGGGCTCCTTTTGGTTTGTTCTATCACTCTGCTTGGTTCAATACCCAACATCACAGGCGAGGTTTCATGAAGTTCTTGGACGAAGTTTTAAAGAAGGATGATGTTTGGTTTGTGACGAATTGGCAGCTAATTGAGTGGATGCGAAATCCAACGCCAAATAAAGACTTGAACAGTTTTGAACCATTTAACTGCCGGAGACTCGACAGGCCTCCACCTTGCCCTACTCCAACTGTGTGCAATGTGTGGTATCAGGGGGGTGTCAGGTACATGAAGACTTGCCAGCCCTGTCCCGTGAAATATCCCTGGGTGGGAAGCACAGGTTACGACAGTAACAACCGTGGATGATATTTTAAAGCATTCTAGCCGGTTTTTAAATTAAAGATTTTAGCGAGAACATTGATACGAAATTGTAATTTCATTTGGTTATTTAATTTCTCTATATTGTTCCTTTCATTTTACGAGTCGTGGAAAAAAATATTTTGCAGATCGGACAATTAACTTGCCATACTTTCAAATGCGTTGCAAGCTTCAGAACTATATATACAACTTGACATAACATAAATTTGATGTAAAAAAAACTGTTCATTGAAAATGTGTTAAGATCGTATTAGATGCCATATACACTATTTGTACAGCAATTAATTTATGAAATGTATTTCAGTGGCATGAGAACTTCCCGAGTGTAATAAGTTGCCAAATCAATTCTATGCTTTATGAAAGTTAAGTTCGGGGTATACTTTTTCTCCTGTCATGCCAAATGATTTGTGGTTTATTGGTTCTGATTCTTTTGTGTACATTGAAAAACTTTCTGTAATGTGACGAAATCTTTCTTACTCTACTTGGGCTTCACAAACATGATTTTATTTTCAAGCACCAAGCATGTTTATGGTAATAAGGCAGGAAGATTTTAATCATAAATTACTAAAATAAGCAGTGTCTTCATGAAAGTGAAATTTGTACTTATATTTCTATTTAAAAAATCAAAATTGGTGTAGGATTAAAATTCTATTTTACTATACTGTATATTATGTTTCGATCAAAATATTTTTCTAAGAACTTCTGATTTTTTTCATGTTTTTTTATTTTGTAAACTGTAAATATTACCTTCTGACATGAATTGCCGCTTGGTGCTAATTCCTGTTAATGCAAGAACTGCATCAATGGATGTTTAAAAATAAGTAAATGTGAGATTCCTATTTAGTAATACTTTTACCAAATGCAATTGAAGTTTTACAAACATTATCTTACTTTACAATAATTAAAATTTGATGTTACTAAACGAAAAATGCTTAAGCATTGGTTGATGCAGTTTTTCCTATGGATCTAGGTTTTGGTGGGTTACTTTGTGTCCTGGTGTTTCTTTTAATGTGTTTTTTATTGTGAAAACTTGTGAATAAATTAAAACTACTTTTTAAATGTTATTGGTTTCTTATGGATTTTTTTAAACACGAGCACACATTTTAAATCTTATTTTCCTTTATAGTTCTATCCATAACTTCCTCATATGAAGCTTAAAGAGATTTTAATGTAGATGTCTTAAGTTGCACAGAAAATGTTCAATTTGTTTGAAAATGTTCAATTGCAACACAGAAAATGTTCCATAATAGGGTTCGAACCCGCGTTTCTTCGAAATATACTCTAAAAGCAAAATCATTTGAAGCAAAACCGCCAACATAAACTGTATAAAATGTTTTTTTTAGACTTCTTGATTTACTACTTACAATAAATATTTAAGTGTTGAACATAAAATGAATTTCAAATTTAAATAAAGCTCACAAAACAAATACTAAGAGACATAAATTGCTTTAAACTTTAAAAAAAAAACACTATTTAATATTTTTAAAAATAAAACTTGGTTTACATTTTATGGTTATTTGTAGTTAAGTTTTAAAAAACCCTGGAAAATATATTAAAAACTAGCTCATCAAGCCAACCTTCACTCCAATGAAAACCTTGTACGTGAACCAGCACCTACGGCGTTAACAGAAGAAATACATCTGGCTCGAAAAGAAGAGAAATGGCAAAGAATTCAGCTAACAATTTTGCAGCTCGCGAATAAAAGCCACAGTAGCGAAGGAGAGTTTCCACTTTAGGTAATTATCAGAAAAGTTTTCCTTCCTACGCGAATGAGAAAAAGTGAAAGCTTAAACTAACAGTTTGCTGTTTGTTAGAATAGTATAGTTGATATGACGTAATGTATTATATAAAAAATCCCAAGTAAAGTGTTCAAAATCCTTAAAAGTATACATGTATTATGTGTATATATATATATATACATTAAAACTTCTTTTAGAATCTTGATACTTTGTATTACGGTACATAGCGGCTGTTCATAAATAATGTCACACTTTAACGTACCCTTCTACACCCCTTAGTCATATGTCACGCTATATTACAGAAGCAGATCGCTTATAGAAATGAACAGTGTCATATCTGAAAAAAAATCGGTTTTTTTTCCCTTGGTTTTTATATCAAAATGTTCAGATTTTTTCTCTCTTTATATTGGGAATGCTGTTGTGAGGAAAAGTTCAAAAATTAAGGCTAGAGGCCAACTTTATTTTTTTGGTCCAATACTGTAATAACTACTTTTTATAGTTATTTTAATTTTTGACATCATTAACATCCATTATGTGAGAGAAAACTAGAACGATAACTATTTTCTGAACAAAATAGATTATAATAATCATTGAAAGGCAATTAAATAAAACAAATTGTAAAACGTTCAAACGACTCTCTTGAAAAATGTCCATTTTGTAGGTATTGCACTGTTCATTTCTATAAGCGATATATACTTGCAGTTCAGAAACAAAGGGCTAAGCTATAGATACATTTCCACTTGAACTTTTAATGACATTGGTGAGTATAATAATGATTATGTGCGTACTTGATTTGATTAAAATGAGATTCAGGTTTAGAAAGAAAAAAGCATAATTATCATAGCAAAAAATATTAATTGCTTGAATTCCTTAAAAATTACCCGCGCTATTTTGTCTTAGAAATGTAAATGCCTAAGAGGTTTTCTTTTTTAAATTAAAACTTTTACAATATGCCTACAGATTTTCAAAAGGCGAATTTTGTGCCATTTTCGGGACTGTTCGGAAGTACGTCCGACATTGCTTCTGCGGGAAATATCCGTATGATGTAAACATACCGAATATCCGGCACTGATGTTAGAAACTTGTAAATTCAAAACCTATTTTTAAACATCCCACAGCTTCTAAATACGTAGTCGGTTTGTAATTTTTATACATTTTCAAAACTTTTTAATTAATTAAATTTTAAAAATCAAATTTGACATGCGAGACTGCTGGAGATATTGTGCAGTGGTCGAATCAGACTCTGGATATTTGAAAATCCGTCGGATACCAGATATCCGATGCCTTCTGGGGGAGGTCTCGTGTGACGGGAAGTTTTCGTGACCTATTCTAATTTTCGTGACTTTTCGATACTTTCATACCCTGTAGACATCCTGTTTTAATTACAAGTTAATTTAAACCTTAATAAACATCCATGTTTTCCATTCAAAATAAAATCAAGAAGAATGAAAAAAATTAAAAATTAATCATGAAAAATATTTAATCTTCTGATTTTAAATGATTTTATTTTAATTAAACTGTGGTTAACCCATTTCGCACTTCTTGCTACCCCCTCAACTCCCCTTGTCACAAACTGTCGCATTTTCTCGAACCTCCCTCCCTCCCCTCTTGAAGCGTGACATTATTCAGAAATGGCCCCATAATTGTTACTTATATTCAAAAATATAAAAAGTAAAAGTTTATGTTTAAAATTCTGTAATTGTGGATCAACTATCTATGTATAATTCTCTCCCAGAGCAGAGTTGTCCGAGTTTAAATACTTTGCAATACACCTATACAATTATCTAATATAGCACTTGACGTGTAAAAGGCAAAAAATTTCTAAATAATAAAATAAACCAAATGAGGCAGTGAAAAGCAAACGGATGTAAGTGACCAAAAAACGATTCTGAGTAAAACGCGTTCAAAGTTTGGATCTTCCGGGACCTTTAATGTTTTTTTTCTACATCACATTGGGGGCGGAGCAACTGGCTATTACTAACATCTCTTGCCATAATATAGAATGGTGTGTTCCTTACCATTCGCAGTAGTCATCTCATTTTTTTCAATTTTGTCACTTACACCCCTTTCCTTCTAGGTGCCTCAAATCTTCAAAGTTTATATTTCTTCTTTTTCTATTTTATAAGTTACTCAAGGTGACATGAGAAAACGGGAATTTCGTTGCCAAAGCAATTCAAATTTTGTTAAGGACGCTTACCTTACTTACTCAAGAAGAAATTTTATCATAATAATTCTGTGTAATTGAAAATAAGCTGAAA
This sequence comes from Octonoba sinensis, assembly GCA_038502835.1. NCBI lineage: Eukaryota > Metazoa > Arthropoda > Arachnida > Araneae > Uloboridae > Octonoba > Octonoba sinensis. Next base: position 101,999,080 of record CM076602.1, on the reverse strand, counting down.
ATTATTTATTTAATTTCATCAGTACATTTTTTATCTTTAAAGCAATAAACACATGTTTCCTGAAAGTGCAACGCAAGCATTCAAACATTTAGTGCCTCGTTTATAATGAAACCTTCAAAACTGAGCATCAATATCTCGCTCAGGTTGTTTCCAATAAGGAAAAATTACTAAAAACGATTAAAATCTAATTAATCTCCAGAAAAGTGAACGTTGGTATGTTTATCACAATGTTTCTGAGTGATTTTCAACTTAGATAGTGAATCACTATCGTAGAAAAATCACTCAGAACACGTATAACTAAAAAATTATTGGTTGCAAAGCTTTTAAGTTTTAATTAATTAACCGAAACTGAGTCAGAAGTATATGTGTATGTCTGACATAATGCATCTATATGTTCATTCATAGAAAATAATCATTTGTTTTTGTTGCACTTTGGACACACCCTGTTATTAATTTTAGAGCAAAGTAATTATTGACCTGCTTCCCCCTTTTGAAAGTTTGGAACTGCAAAATGTTCGAGTCTAAAGGAAAAAAATGTGTTGGGTTAAAACAATGAAGAAAGTCAATCCATTTACTATAGAAACGCTTCATAATTAGTTTTAAATGTTTTAATTGGATTTTGTTCATACAAAATTTGTGTTCTGGAAGAGCTAGCTGTTTTGGGTTAAACGTTGTACGGCCTTGTCCACCAGGCGATTTAAACCTTCAGACTGCAGATCAAAGGCTTCCACAACCAATCAGAACGCTCGAATAGCCGGTTCGAGTATTAGACGGAGGTTCGCATCGGGTTGATGAATAAGGCTGTTAGATGTTCGCTTTTACATGGAGACCATAAAATAATTCCCCTGGAGGCTTTTACATGTGAAACTAATGAACATAATGAAACCATATTTCATACACAGACTCCAAAATGTGGGATGATTTCCGTACCAAAAAGAAAAGTTTAACAGTTACCGATAGGCCGGTTTTCGAGCTGCTGTCATGTACGCACTGTGAAATTTGCACAATCCAGGTAGGTTATGCAAATTTCATAGACGTGATACCAACGCCAGTTATCTGTATATTTGTATTTGTAAACTACCATTTCAGGCAGATTTATTTTCGAGTTTATTTGCTATTTTCAAGGATATGCCTCAAACTCTCGTTCAATATGACAAATAGAACAAGACAGCACTATAGAATATTACAATACAAAGAAGGAAATAAACCCAGGATAAAGTGGGAATCGAACCCCCGCCTCTTATACTGTGCGCAGGCAGGCAGCGGAAACTGGTTCTAAGACCGCTCGGCCACTGAAACCCCCGTTATATTCTATATATATATTTCACTTAACGTTAACCAGTTACGATTAAATTTTGCGGTACGATGCGATATATTTCCATTCATAACTCAACTTTTAATTTCCGATTCTTTAAAATAGGAACACCTTACTTTGTCTATACCCAGCCATCATTCTCAGGTTTATATCAGCGATCTTTTTTTAAGTATTTCGAATTTTAAAATGTTTTTTGCGATTTTGAAACTTCACTTAACGAGGACCAGTTACGATTAAATTTTGCGGAACGATACGATTTCAGCTAAAAAAACAATTATGATAAAACGATATTTAAAAATTTGTTTAATGATTAGCATAAAAAAACATAATATATTTGTATTTATTATCGTAACTTATGGACTTTAACAAATTTATTTATATTTCTTAAAAAGTATTTCCATTCATAACTCAATTTTTAAGATACGATTTTTTGGAATGGCAACACCTTGGTTTATTTATATCGAACGATCATTTTTAATTTTGATTGTTGAACTTATAGCCCGCAGATGTTCTGCGGGGAAACAGCTTGTTGCTTTTTAAAGTCGAGCGATCAAGTGTTCTCAGCAGCTCTTTGGGGGAATTGTTGATCTGGACTGAAAATGCGTTCCAAAACTGCTTTACACTAAAAAATGCGTATGCACCACGAACCTTACATAATCCACCTTCATTGTGCAACACGTTTCTCTAATTTAGTTGCTGCAGAAGAATATAAGTAAGTAATTAAGTAAATGTCTTAGTAATTAAATAAACGTCTGAGATTTAATTTATTCGGCCGTACATTGTAACGTAACATATTGGGAATCTCCAAAGAATTAACCAGAATGATTTAGAAGGCAAAAATCTCTTTGGGAGGAAGAAAAAAGAGGTGGGAGGCCGTGACACAACTCATGAATGATAGCTAGAAGTTTGGTTCTTAAAATAGTTACTCGTATTTTAGTTCTGTTAGAGAGCGACAGACATAACATAAAAATTAATTTCAACATACAAATCCCTGAATTATTTTGCTACGTATTAATGTTAAGTGGCATGTGGGAACTAATTTAGCAACTAATCAAGTTTTCGATGCTTTTGGAAATTTGTATGGTAGAGATATTATGGTGGTGTGAATATTTTAATGACATTTTAAAGTATTAAAAAACGTTTCCTCCCGGTGCTAGCAAAAGCGGCTTTTTTTATTCACGAAATATTACGTGACATTACAGCTAACTTACGTTTGTAAATATTATTCTCTGTATTTATTTCTAAAATCAAGCGTTTGTTTTGTAAAACTTGCAACTGAGAATCTGGGAATACTCTAGTTTCTCAATCCCAGTCTATGTTTTTAGGGATTGTAAAAGAGGTGGGGTAGTTTCTCAAAGTATTAAGTCTACAGTAACCATCCTTTTGTTTTGAAGATCAAGTCTGAAAATGTTCATCAAATTTGTATTAAACTGTGGGTTCGATTTTTAAATAAAAGTGTGGGGGTGATTTAAAAAAACGCAAAAAACAAACTCTGGTATTTATATTACTTTTATAGACATTTTCCTTGAAATCTTTTTATGTTAAATTACCAGCAGATGAATGCTTACGAAACAAAATTTCAAAAATGCTAAGCATTCAATATCATTTCTCATTCTGTTACGCAAAAGAAGTTTACAGATAACTACTCCAACATCTTCCAAAAACAAATCGTACAAAAAATGCTTTATAAAATCCCATCATTCAATTATTTTTATTGCTTTATAATTCCTTACATAATTAAAAATAAATAAATGAATGAATTGAAAATTCCTCATTAAAAAACATCAAAACAGTGATCCAATGGTAAAAGCCCTATTACTTTCGAGTGAATTGATTTATTCTGTCTCGAACTTTGTTATTTTTTCTCTCACGACCTAATTTAACTTTAGAGAAAGTACCCTTGTCTTCCAGTTACAAACCAATCATAATTCTCAGCATTCCGATTGTCCTCAACTTAGACACGGATGGTCTACGTTTTGTTCTTGCGGTTTTGTTTGCTCAACCAGAAATTCCACTGACAAGCTTTATTTGCTGTCGTCAATATTTGTGTCTAGGTCATCTTAAATTTTCACAAAACCGAAAACATTTTGAAATATTCATCACTTTTTTTTTTCTTCACATAGTTGTAATAAATCCATCTCTCTGGTATTTATTGGTTAATCATGGATGGTATTTGGAAAATCTAAAACATGTGTACCACTTAGAATCAAGGTTCTGTTAATTATGTCTTTGTTAGATAATTTAATATCGTATTTTCCAATTTCAGCCTATGTTTTAATTTAACTCGTTCAATTTACTTCTTTTTTGCTTGCTCTTGTAGTACTTTACATTTTAAAAATTTTCATCTTACTCATAAGTCGTATGCACTGTCCGCTTTTCCTCAGCTTGCCCAGAAAAAGCTTTAAAAATTACACAGTAAAAAAAATACCGTAAAATGTACAGTTTTAAAGCGGCAGCTGGGTTGGTTGTGGAAAACTTTAAAGTTGCGAAGGAAATTCATAGTCGCAATAGTATTTTACCGTTAAGTTATTCCCGAACGGTAAAGACCGTTGCAACTAGGAATGTACTTCGTAACTTTTGCGGTTTTTCACATCCAACCCAGCTGCCAGTTTAAAACCGTAAATTTTGCGAGATTTTTTTTACAGTGCCCGCTTTCAAATCTTTAAGAGCTATAAATGAATATATATATATATATATATATAACAGTTAAAATTTTATTCCTGTGACTTTAATTGTAATAACAAATTGCTTCCCTCCCCCAAATGGCTATTGAATTTGTGTCAAAGCTAAAATTATGTTATGCCTGCAAAAAAAAAAAAAAAAAACAAGAGAAAACATATTTATTTTTCATGAAAGAAAATTAGCCATATTTATTGAAATTAAAGGAATCCTAGTTTTACCAAAACCAAGAGGATTTCACGAAAATTGTGTTTTTTTAATTATTAATTCCGAATGCATTTTCCTTGATTCATAAAAAACTAGTAGAATTTCGGTTATTTGTATTCCTCCCATCTTTGTATTTTTATTCTAAAGCTATTTTATTCTACACGACAAGCGCTTGAAAGCTAATCCCGCTTGTTTTCTTACCGTAAAACAGATTGCAAAGTTACTAAAAAGAATTATTCGTGGCAAAAGGATTATGCTTCTAAAGATTATTTTTTCCAGTAGGTTCGTTTAAGGACAAATAAATTTACTTCTTGGAGTCGGTGAACCCATATGAGAATTGATTCCTATTCATTTCTTGAGAAGACGTTACACATAACATTTGAATTTTATCTTATTCCAAAATATTTTGATGATGTAATTATATGTATACTAAAAATCCTGATATTGTAGAATTTTGTATGTATCTTATCTATATGGATATTTGAAAATGCATTGAAGAACTTTTATGTGGCCTACCATTACTTTAATCTAAAGCTAATCTAAACCTAACATATTTGTTACATTAATCTACTGTTTTTTAAATTTAAAGAAACCTTTGCGATTATTATTAAAAAAAGGCTTCGGAAAATTAGGAACCAAGTAAATTTTTAAATGGCCTTCAAAGAAGAAATACGCGACAACCATAACTCACTTCCAGGCAATTGCTTTTTACTGACATATGAATTTAAATGACGTGGACTAGAGTTGTAGCTTGAATTTTACAACGATATAACTGGTAAAACCATGCCTTATCCAGTGGTACTACAAGGTTCCAATTTTCTCTGAATAAACAAAATGTTCATTCAATCAATACTATTTGCCTTCTTTTCTTGGTTTTAATTTTTCATGCAAAGTGCGGTTCAAAGTTGACCTCAGTATTGTTACTTTGGCTGGACAACACACGTCACCAGGGGTATTATGCTGTAAAACCATTCGGATGCAACTTCCGAGCGATGTGACTTGCATTTTGAATTTCGGAAATCGAATACTTGATGTGGAAAAGTTTAACTACGAAGTCTTACTAATACCGGTTAGTTTGGGACCCATGCACAAATTTATAATTTCCATACCCTCTACAGTGACGTTCCACTTTTTTGCGGTGTTTAAAACCATTCGTGTTTGACGATTCCGTGAGCGTAGGGAAAACCACCAATTGAACACGTATGTTTAACTGTCCGATTATGAATGTCGATGTTTAACTGAACGTTTTTAAAAGTTATTTATTCATTTGTTTATTTTTTCTGGTGTCAGTAATTCTGCTTTATTTCATAAATTATTATTACGATCAAAAAGAAAATTAAGGTTGTAGTACGATTTGGCTACTAGTTGGATGACTAGGCATTAAATAATTGCAAATAATTGTATCTGGCAATTTTCGAATGAATACAGTTTTAAATGAATGATTGTTATGTATTTATTTACACTTATTTATTTACTTACTTTGAAAGAATTTCGTTAAAAGAAAAAAGATAAATAGTTGTAATTTTGAAATATCGTCCATAACTAATATCTATATGCACTTGATATTCCTTTAAATAGATTCTGAGAAATATATTGCAATTTTATGATTTAAAATTTTTAGAACAATATAGATTTCAATGCTCACTTTAAACTTAAAATAGTAAAAATGCCGAGTTATGCGTGTCTGCACTTTAACCTAAAGCTAGAAATGTCAACGCTGTAGAAAAACGAAATTCTGTCGTTTTCTTCACCAGGAAATAACCTTTATCTATTAACCCCAGTTAAAATTGTATATATCTTTTCACTTTCACTTTCGTAACTCCACTTTCTCAATTACAACCTCAGAAGGTAAATGACGACGGTCATTTTTCCAATAAATAAGATCATTCTGACAAGTGGCGAAAAAAAAAAAAACAGAAAAGAAACGTTGCACCCACTGCCGGTGAACGACTGGAAGTGGTTACGTGACCGGTGTGACACCCTTGGCGAAGTTTGTGTCATCTGTGACGGGTGCGTGACGGGTATGATCTTGACATGGCGTAGCGCCACCATGGTAACTGGGATTACATCACGGACAGTTGACTGAGATTCGGGCGTCACGGAACAGAGGACGAAATCGTGCTCAGTTGGAGACTCTTCCTTAAATTTTTCATCTTTTCAAACAAAGACAGAATCCCATTAAACACTCGATGAATTCACGCAAAAGCCTCAGGTGGGCCCAATATTTCAGACACCACTGCTCGTTTTCTTTTTAGCAAAATTCTTTCAAAGGAAAAGTGTCAAATTTTGATGTGGTTTAACTTTTTTAAGACTACAGTTTTGACATCCTACTAATGAACTAAAAAACGTTCTGCGAAAAATATTGCACAAGTTCTCTCCACTCTACAAATTAAAATTAGACATGTATTGGTTATCATTTGGAAACCTGTAAACCATATTTATAAAAATTGTTTAAACATACTTTTTTTTATTCGTAACATATTATGAATGATAAAAAAAATATCTTGAGGCTGTAAATAAACTATAACTTTTCATTATTTTTCTTCTCATAAGAACAACAATTTTCTGCAACTACTGAAGAACTTTTAACAGTGTAAAATTATTTTCCTAGAATTTTGAAAAATTGAAAGTCATTTTTGAACCATTTGCAAATGTTAATCCTTTTAAATTATTGTAGAAGAGAGAAAATTTCTTGCTTTCGCAACTTGTTGCAGATGAGTTATATTTCATGTTTTTCTATGGAAGCGCCTAGAAGGTGAATTTTTCGGAGAACTAATTTAATTTTTACGCGGCTTTTAAGTGGTAAACTTCACAACAAATTATTTCCAAGTGTATTTTCAGAGGGAACATTTGAGTCCGTTAATTGAATTTCATGAATGAAATAAATGAACAAAAAGGGGGAAAATATCAAAATAAAACAAAGCTGTTTGTTAAAAATATGCACTATGAGCACTTCGCAATTCAAAGTGCTTAAAAAAGCCCTGCTCGAACAATAAAGAAAGCGTAATTATTTCTTTATGTATCTCTCTTTAAAACCACAAAGTATAAAAACTATTTTTTGCTCTCAAAGTGTCGTTCTTTAAATGATAATAAATAAATGATCCAATAATCCAAATAAAACTTAACACCTAAAAAACCAAGAAAAAAGCAAATGTAACAAGGTACTCTAAAAATATAATGTTTTAATAAACCTTTCGCAGTAATACACGCTTGGTACAATTATCGTCAAAATATACCTTGTGGTTTAATCCTCAGTGACTGACTATTGTTGTGTTACTGTTATATAAATCTGCATCTGAAAACATCTGATGAAATAAAATATTTTTATGCGTCCTATATCGTTGTCTCCATTATAAATCAAATAGAAATATCGACAGCTGAATGCATGTGAGAGTAAAATTCGCCAGTGTGACCCGAAAACATACTAAGATTCCCAGATTAAAAGGTCACTAAAATTTAATACATACATTAAATCAGAACCCTGAGTGTTATTGTCACTTTTTATAATCACGTGGATAAATATAGGACGTACACAACGACTTTATTATACTCTTTTATTTATTTTCATGCAGTTTAGGCTAGTGTAGCTTGATCTTCTCCACCACAACGCAGATATTAGTTTTTGTATCAATTATTGTGTAAAGATGTACAGTTTTGAAGCAGCTTGAAATGCCTTTTAGAACTTTCTGGTAAATTTAAAACCCTTTTAAACCTGAAAGCCCATTACAAGTGCGACGGTAATGTTCTTAATGTTTGCTTTCCTATGAGTTTAAATAAATTGATTATCTAGTGTAAAAATCGAACTGTAGATGATTTTTAATGCAACACTACATCTTGATTACTACTGCAACTTCTCCATATGATTTTCTGAATGTTTTCTACTTGTTTGTAATTAAAGAAAAAATGGAAGTCATCTGAGGTAACAATTAAAATTAAAAAACTACACAAGTCATACACTTTCCACACATACACAAAAAGAACTTTGATTCTTTTTTTTCGTGTCCCTCTAGTTGATTGATTTGTTTTTCAGCAGGAAACTTATTTTTTCTCTGCTAAAACTTTCACTACATGAATTTAGGTCGTTGTAGTACTTCCGCTCTAAGCCGCCGAGAGATCTAGGTGACCATGAGGTTTACAATTCCATTCCTATTTGATACCATCATCCAGCCCAATCTACGAAACGATCTGATTTCCCACTTTGTAAGAGGGGTTTCTGAGGAGTTAAAAGTTTCAATTTAAACAAGCGATTTCAAAACGTTTTCAAACATGTTCGATTGCTCAGCAAATTGTTCATTGTAGCTGAGCATAACATGTTTCTGCAGCATTGAAATAACATAGGAGGAAAAGCGCATGAGCGATCGGAAGCTTCAGAACTCGTGTAATAAAATTTTCAATATTCTACGTACTTAGTTAATCAAGTTTAAGGGTAGAAGGGAGTGGTCTCTGAAGGCATTTTATACCTCATAAAGATTAATAAAACAACCAAATTTTAAAATGCTATAATAAAGAAATTTAAGCTACTTTTGTGAATAATTTTCATAATTAATACGGAGGTTATCGAGCACCATTTCCACTTCTTCAGGCCCCTAACCTGTTTAGGTACTTGAATTATAATATGAGCCTTTACTTATAAATTGTAGAGAAAATAATTTTTGAAATACATTATAAAGTCGTAATTTTCGAAGTTTTTAAATTTTACAATGCGGAATTTTTAAAAAATATTGACATGATGAAAAATAATAACGGTCATTTTCGGAATATGGCTAAAAAAGATAATTAAAAAAATGGCATAGGAATTAATTATCACACATGGGGAAAAAACAAATTTTGCAGCCATGTGTCATTACATAAGTAAAAGAAAAGTATGACGAAGAATAATGTAAATAACGACAGAAATTATTATATTGAAAGACATTATCATAAAAATGTATTAAATTCATTATTTTAGACTCAATAAAAGTAATTTGTATGTAGATCATTCGAGTAATAAGAACCTCTATATTTCTTCTGTAGTTTATTTCAAATTGCACGAGGTTTTCGTCTGACTCTTTGACGCTGTATTTCATGTGACATAATTACAGAGCGCTTTGGCACAAATATTTCCAAATAATGGTGAGCTTTCCGTGAATTGAAAAAATAAATAAATGAAAAGATAAATAAGCAAAAATGCGCACACTCCTACTAACCTTCAACAGAAAGTATAACATAAATATATTTCTTTAAAACAGTGCGGAATTCCTTTTTGATTCATTTTTTAATTACACGCAGGATGCATAAAATAGAAATTATATTTGTCTCCTTCACACGCTACTCTTTTTATAGTTGCCGTTAATTACACACATTTTGGCTGAACCACTCAAGAAAAGAAGGTCAATTTGTCACCGTATGCTTCAGTAACATCTGCTGAAGTGACATTCGAGTTTTCTTTAAATGTTGTGCATTTTTATTTTATTTTATTTTTCTGACATTGCGTAGTTTCACTCATTTGTTATAACTTGGAATCACTTACCATTTTCATTTATTTCTGTAACGTATTCCAGAGTTTTCTTTTTCATTTTATTTATTTCAAAAAATGAACTGGCAACATTCAGTATACAAGCTCGTTGTCACTGTAACCGAGTGATCGGCAGTCCAATGGAAGCTCCTATCATGCCATGGTGGTTCGTATCCCATTTTAAGTCGTAGGTATCTCGACGATGTATAGAAGCACCTCGTGCTCGTCGTAAAAAGTACATAAGAGTTCGGTCGACTAGGTTAAAATATTGCATAGGCATCCGGAAGAAAAAATAGAAATCGAGTGTTGTGTGCTGTTCTTCACGCTTACTTTTTTTGTCAAAACGTAAATGCAACAACTGGATCTGAGGTCAGATATTTTTCAGCGCTCGAATGTTTGGCATTATTGGCGAAGTTTTCAACACACAGATATCTGCTTTCTGCCTGCTCTGAAACCTGAGATGGTTTGAACATTTGAGTATAGTTTTTATTTAACTTCCTAATAAATTATTAATTGTTGAATATATAAAAAAACATATCAATTTTCTAAAATTACATGAACATATTTACTTAGATTTCTTATTTTCAAAGTCTATTGTTTTTACTGTTTTATCTTATTTTACCTTCATTCTAATACGTGTAAGTAAACGCAAAGTTCATTTTTTTATTTCTATATATACATATACAATTATTAAAAAATACTTATGAATAACTATGCCAACAGGTTCCTTTTAATAATTTATTATTAGTATTTTGCTGTTTCTGCCACGCCATATATGCATTATCTTCACAAGTCTATTGGCTATCAACTTCGAGTCGGCCATAGAAGTTTGTGGTCTCTTATGGGTTATGAACTGTTTGCTGGCTTTTAAGTAATTTTCGATTTGCTGTCGCATTTTAAGCTTTTGTGAATCTTATGTGTTAAAACTAAGTTAACAAATTTTAATTAATGTCCAAGTGCTTTAATTAATGTCTATGCGTATTACCTAATAACTGTCCAATTATTCATTTTATTAGCTGTCAAACAATTATCGATTGATGATCGAACTGTAGGGTTTTGAGGATGAACTTTAGGATTACTGTTGAGGAAGCTGTTTAAACAAATTTTAATTAACATCTGAGTACACTTTTACATCTTCACCATTCATATGAACGGTGAACTGTAAAGGTGTTCAAGAACAAGTTCCTATAATTTCCTAACATAGCTTACAGTTACTGAACGTAGATTATTATAACGTTCTCAAGGACTATGTTGACTATGCAGAGATTCCATATTGTGATTATTCCTCTCGTGTCAGCTTTTGCCATGTATCATCGTGAGTTCTCCCTTCCCCTTACCTAGCCCCTCCCCTTTCAGAAAGCGCTCGATTCTTGAAATAAAATTAACGTAACATTTTAGTAGCTAACAATCGTGTTTTCTTTCAAAGCTGTAAGAAATCGAGCATAATTCCTTAAAAACTGACTCGAGACTGAACCGTTCTGATAGATTTATTTAATTTTTCTAAAAAATATTTAGTTTCTATTCTATAATGCGTGTATTTTCAGTTTCACATCAACATAAACGTTTCTTGTAAAATTAAAGATTGATTGTTCAAGCAATTGAGCTGTTCATTATTATGTGTTACAATAGAGCCGGTACAAAGTGAGAAACACTCGCAGTGAATAAAATTGAACCCATAGAGCTTCGCAATACGAAAGTATTTCGTTAAAATGACGCGAAACATAACACACATTAGCTAATTATTCAAATAATTAGCTAATATCTCGTTACAGCGGTAAGTAATGCCACTTCAGGCATTTTGAAAACAAGAAAAAGATGAAAAACTAAAGTAAGGAACTCTGAAGTAGTTGTTACTCATTTCTATTAAACCAATTAATTCCGAACGGTGTTTAAACGCGAAAGTAAATCTCATAGTTGTGAGGTTGTAAACAAGACAGACTGACGAAAAAATAGCATCAAATTGTACTTCCACGGTAAAGCTTAATCTACGTAAATCAGATTTAAATTATGAAATCTATTTCCTTACATTTTAATCCAGAACATAAAGTATCAAACATTACGTTGTTTACGTTTAGAACTTCCTTAACCGCAATTCCGACATCTTCTGGTATGTAGATACAATGATTCGAATTGTAGCCTAATTTCGGCATTTATTGTTTTCAAGAAGTCACGAACAAAGGCACATTTGGCGAATTTATTCCTTGTTCAATTAAAAGTAGCGTAATATAGCGTTCGTGCTGGAATGTGGAGCAAAAAGAGTTAAAATTTATGAAGCGTTCGAATCTCGTGATATAACGTGCAATCAATTCAGCGGAAGGTGTAATTTATGCCCTTTTACACCGCAATTTATAAGTTCTGTGATTATAAAATGAATCATTTTTCATGAAAATGCAAATCAAAAGAGGTTTCTTGATTGCTTTATTTGTTGAGAAACAGTGATTGAATTTTTATTCATATTTTTGAAGCAATCACACATTGCAAATACCGGCATCGAAAGCACTCTTAAGTTTGTCAAGTATCATATGAATTTGCATTGACTGCTTAAAACTTGACTGCGTACGAATTCTGCCACATAAAATCTTTATTAGAGATCGTTGATTGTACATTAATGGAATAAGATATTGCCATTTCGCAATGTGGAATTGTAAGAATTTTTAAGTCTTCCACTTCAGTTATTAAAATCATTCATTGAGGTATTCCTGCTGTATCTGAAATAAGTTTCTGTTCCACCAGAAAGGAAGTGCGATTTATGTAATGCAATATTAAAATTCCAAAACATTAAGTCTTGTTCTGGTTTTTATTAAATCAACCTCGAATGGAGAATATTTTTTCCAATATTTCTTTCCGTTGTTTTCCCAGAAACTTTCCATTTTATCTGACTTTTTTGACTGGGATTATTTCAAACTGCCAGTTTGTTCTAGAATGCTAACAACTCATTCAGCGGCGTAGGCAAAGTGTGATTAGGTTAAATGCGGAAAAGTTGTACAAAACACTTTCCTGAGACCTAAAGATTAAATTCTTAAAATACTAATTAATTTCTTCCATTACATTTTTAAAAAGCACGTGACAACAAAATTAGAAAGTTTACATATATATGATGACTTTCTACGTTACATGAAACTAAAATTTCTACTACTTTCACATTCAAGACAAATAGCTCGATATTTTATTTGTAGCAAACAAACCATGACCCCTTTTCCTTTATTTTTTTTCTTTTTGGACACTTTTTATAACATTGCCTTTTTTCCATGTAATTTGCCTCTTTGAGAATATTTCTCAGATCGTTTTCCGTTAGATCTCTAAAGAATTTATTACACTGCCAAAGTTCAAACAGCAGTTCAATCGTGTCTTACAAAACACTCAGATAAAACTGGTGATGCTTCATTTTATACGACATTGTACAACAATAACGTCGAACATAAAAATAATCTAATGTTATGTTCTTCCTCGTGTTATTTTCTAATACAGGGCGAAGTTCACAAATGCTCTCATTCAAGATTATAGCCAGAAAAAAAATCACGATCTCCCTAAGTAATGCAGATGCGTAGCACAAAACAAATAACCGTGACTCTGTTTAGACGAGTTTTGAAACCGAACTCAATAAATTCTTTGTTTGATGCGCATTATTTTTAGACATTAAAGCCTTTATTTCTTGTTTTCTACGGATCCCCACGAAGTTGCGCTACATTTTTGGAGAGCTTTAACTGCTTTTAATTCGTAATCGCTGAAGTTGAAACTGTTTTTATGCGAAAGAATCCTGTGGTCATGATAAGATAGAAAAAGAAAATGGGATAGGGGTTAGTTTTAAAAATATCTATCATAAAACAAAATACATATAATTTATTGAATTGTTTTTGATAAATGAATATGCTTTAAGAGACGAAAAAAATTGATATTTGACGATTTGGCTTTTTAAAAATGCAGGGGAAAATTTAGTTAACATTCTAAGGATTTAATTTGTAGGTCTCAATAAAAACGATATGAAAACGTCTAACCTGTTAGCTCAAAACATCTTCTTTCAAAATATGACTTTTAAAATTATGTACCACTGGATTTAAAATATTTATGCTGCTTTCAAATGGTGCAGCATGCAGTTTTGATAACGTCAAAAAAAATGTCTGTAAATGAGGCCCGTCTATTCAAATTTTTAAGGGGAAAGGAATATATCTCTCATATATCATATTTTTACATTTAAAAAAAAACACATTCATAAAAATAAATTATAATCTCAAAGCCAGGCGGGGGTCCAGATCCCCTTAAAAATTACGGGTCTGCTGTATATATATTTGTATTTAGGAGTGTGGTCTATAAAAATCTGTGCGGAGTTAAACAATTCTAAAACGGAATAGTTCAAGGTAGCCTTTTTGAACATTTTCATCTTGCAAGAACCGGATGCATTTGTTATTCAAAGAAGTTTGCATCTTACCTGGATAGTGGATAATAATGGATAGCGACCATGGGAAGCAAGATACATTCTTACATTACCCTTAGGGATGAAAGTGACGCAAATGCTTATATTATGGAAAATATACGGTTTGTAATATTTTCCATCTGTTTAAATTTATTGTCGAGTCTTAACAAGAATTATTGGAGTTTCAATTTTTAAAGTTCGAAAACATATCTTATGAACGTGCAGAATGAACTAAAACAACAAGTGCTACAAATTGTTCTCTCACATTTAGTTTTCAAACAAAGGTAATCGTTTGCTACTAATTAATAATTGCATTCTTGTTCATGTGAATAGAAGAGGAAATGATGTTTTAATTTTATTTCTCTCTGGGAAACAACATGTAACATTGCAACAAAAACTCGGATACATCAGAACGCTGAATTCATGTTTCCCATTTGAACTTTAATACATACATTGAAGGAAAAAAATTGCTGCATCAAACAGATTTAAACCGTATTTTCTGCTATGGTCCAACAATGACTGTGTGCCAACTGGCGTCGTCGCAAGAGATATGACAGGATTGTTTCATTTTCTGAACCAGCAGACCGTACTTGAAATCTATTTTTCAGCAACATTAAATTTATTACGAACAATTTGCAACATTTGACATCCGTCGCCTAAGGACCTGAAATGTTTTTTCTTCCTGATACCTCAATTTTTTTAAAAAAGTCATTCCTCATATATTTTACAATGCAGAAAGGTGGCATTAATTGTAAAACAATATTTAATAATTCAATGACAAATTGTAACTTTTTTTCTGCCACGTTTTTCAGTTCTTAAAGACCGCGCATGAACTAAATGTTTCAGAACGTAAAATAAAGTAGATTTTTGACAACAGTAACATACTGTTAACTTCAATATCTCAAAGTACTTTCTCGCATTATTTGGTTTTAAAACAATGGTAAAATGCAAATGTTTAGACAGGTCTAGTTAAAAATATATCAGAGGTAGCAAACTTGACTCTCATTGAGATAGACTTTGTATGTTAACCCTTTATATGTCCATTTCTATTTATTACTACAATGTTAAATCAATTTGTAGTTCATGATTGGTTTTGAGAAAAGAAATTCATGTGGGATATTAAAAATTGATTTAGTTTTCATGCCCACACCCCCTTGTCTATGCGGATTATGTTTTATCGTGTGAAAAAAAAAACATGTAGTAGGGGGGTAAAGTGTACTTCCCTCAGTTTTAAACAGGTATAAACTAATCGGAGACGGCAAAATTGTTTATTATAGATGCTTCATTTTGATGAATTGGTGGGAAGTTCTTTCCCGCTGCTTTATAAAGGGTTAAAAAGGTGTCGTGAGGAACTTTTCAAACTTTGCGTTTGTTGGTAATGAACGGATATAGGAATTAAATATTTAATTGTTTAGCAGTATGTTAATTAAATAAAAATAATACAAAAATTATTATGCGTGTATACAAAGAGATCAATAAGTGATTAGTTTTAATAGTTTCCATTAAAATGTACTTAGTATGGAGTACATGTCGACGAAAATAGTCCTAAAAAGAATCTTCAGCTCTCAAGCAAAAAACAAACTATTATTTGTTATCTGTTATTTTTATATTTATTTATTTATATCTCATCAGTCACCACCGTACCTACCATGACGAGGGTTTAACCGGATGTGGTGATGGAGAGGAAAAGAACAGAAAAAATATAAAAAAGAAAGATCCCCCGAGCGACTAAGCACCCGCTGGGTATTGCAGAGCATGTGATGTTACGTACACAAATTTTGAAAAAAAAAATTACAAAACATAAAATATTGTAAATAACAAACACCGACAATAATAATAATAATAAACATAAATATGATGAACGAAAAAAAAAAAATCAGCAAATCGAAGTTCTATTGAAAGGGTAAAGGAGAGTACAGTAAAACCTGTTAAGTTGACCACTTTTGTCAAGAACGGAATTCGCCCTTCACCCTCTATAGATTGACCACCTGTCTTAAAGTTCTGCACCGCAAGTGGTCAACTTACATAGGTTTTACTGTACTGGTATTTTTAAATAAGAGAACGCAGATTTATTTGAGCAAGCAGTAAGATGGTCATCTAATACACTATGCCGGTCAATTAGGAATCATTCCGCGATAAACCAGTTGATTGCGATGGACTATTTAGTTACGTTTCTACTTTATAATCTGTCCACTTTCTTTCATTTTAGATAAATGCAAAATTAATAGAAACACTTTAAATTATATACTGCATTTAGCTGTAAATACAGAAGTCAATTTTTTACAATCAACGGCTTCAGATTCTCTAAATATTCCTAAAATGTTCAATAAACAGTAATTTTTCCCTTTTCGAAAAGATTTACAATTCCCCAGCATACCGTATAACTATGCTTGATTACAACACCCTAGTTTGCGAGACTTTCTGCAATATATTTTTTTTTACATTTTCTACAATATATAAAGTTTGACAATCTTTTCCTAAATTTTAAACTCGACAAATAGCCACAAAGCACGGTTTAGCCTTGCTTGAAATTTTCGCTGCTAGGCTTAATTTTACACATATTGGCTTTTAAAAAGAAAATGCTACTTTGTAGCAGAAGTATAAAGTAAAATTTTTTTTTCAAACACAAGATTAAACTTTACTTTTCAAAAACATTTACTTAACATCAAATGACACAGTTGAGAAAGCGGATTCGAAACTAAATGTTCAGTTGTAGAAATGAACTTGGACCATCACTGTTCTGAATCTCAAAACAACTCAAGAAATTTCATTTTACAACGAAATCTTCAAACACTGGAAGGAGCTGTTTTCTGTCAGAAAGAATGGGAAAAATCTATCAACTTTTTAAAATGCGTGACTTGTTTAAATTTTTCATACATCAACAATAATAGCTTCATCGTAACGTCCTGAATACTTTAGACTAATAATATGAACGATTTATCATTGAAAAATATTTCAATAATTTATTTAAAACATATTTTTGGCCTTTTTTTTCATCATTTTTGATTTATTATTGGCATTCGAAAGTGACGGTTTGATAATGAGACGGAAACAAATAGCCAGCCGCACTTCGGGTCGACGATTTTACATTTGTTACAATTCTTGACGGAAGGAATTCGTCGAGGAAAAAAGCGAAAAAATTTGAAAATAAAATCCACTGATCAATCACTGGAGCGGAAAATCGTGTCGCAATATTGAAATTGAGCCTTGTTCATAACTGGAGGCAAGTGTGACGCTTTTTATAGTTCTGTAATAAGTTTTTAGGTAAGAAGACCCGGCAGGTGTTTGGCTCTGTGGCAATGTCCAAAGTAATCTTGAAAGGGAAATGATGGAAATTCTCGATATCGTGAAGGAAACAAAGGCTATTTACCCGGTTCTGGCGCCGGTGCAGCTAGCCGCAAGACACCAACCACTGGGCAGCATGACCCCCGGGTGACTGTTCGAATCGTTATCTAATGATCTTGAATGACGTGGTAATAATAAAACAAAAATATGATCTGCAGGAAGACAGCAATTTTTTAAGGGATTCGGTAAGAAAAAAAGCATCTTTTAATCATAAAAAATGGGTCATTTAACTAGCTGTTTAATGTCAAAGTAGTTGAACTTGAATACCTGAAGTAGTATTTAGTGTATACAATTTCTTTATTTTTTAATTTTTTTTTCAAAACTAATATTTTTAGAAAATGAGCATTTAGGTATGTTGCTTAAAATCTACCGGAATTGGTTATTGAATACAGTATCTAACAAAATTTCACTAAAGCTAAATAATAAGAGCTGCAAATACAAATTTCAAGTAAACGTGAATATAATTTAGTAATTACAATCCTATGTAAGGACTCATTACAAAACTATAAAAATCGTCACACTTGCCTCCAGTTAGGAACATGGCTTAATTTCGATTTTATTGCGACAAGATTTTCCGCTGCCGTGATTGATCAGTGCATTTTATTTTCAAAATATTTCGCATTTTCTTCGACAAATTCCTTCCGTCAAAAACAGTATTCTATAACAAATGTAAAATCGTCGACCCGAAGTGCGGCTGGCTATTTGTCTCATTTCCAAACCGTCACTTTCGCATGCCAATAATAAATAGAAAAAGATGAAAAAATCCGAAACTATGTTTTTAAAATAAATTATTGAAATATTTCTCAGTGATAAACCGTTCATATCATTACAGTCTAAAGTATTCAGGACGCTACGATGAAGCTATTACGTATGAGGGCATCAACTCATATTACGCAATTAATAGCGCTTTATGCCACTCTATTTTAAACTGTTCCTTAAAAGGAATTTTAATGAGCTCAAAATGGCATCATGTCGTATGCAGAGTGAGAAAACAATAAAGGAATAGAGCCCAAAACACTTACAAGCAAGAGAGTGTAAACAACACGTTAAAATAAGCAATGCATAGGGATGAAAATTACAGGACATGGTAGAGAATAAACACGCAATGTAGCTGTGAGTAAATTCAAAAAAAAAAAAAAAAAAAATTTTTTCAATTAAGTTTAGTAGCTCTGAGAAAGTGAAAGGAAAATGATATACGAAGAATTTTTACGAACACAAATAGCAAATGGATGTGGTTTTGAAGAATAACTATTAGAAGAAGTAATTTGGATTGCATTAATAGAAATATAAGCGTCAAAAATAGTCTCTTTTGTGCAAGACATTTCCCACTTTTTTTCTTTTGGAAATAGGTAAAAATACAAATTTTGCTTGCGTATAAGCTATCTAAAAACAAAAACCTCCGTCTAAAACTATACGAGCCTACTTTCCCGTATACACCAACATCAAATTTATAATCTAGCTATCTTTTGCTCTATCTTATTTATCTTTAGTTCCCAATTACTTCAAATATACCTTTTTCAACGGTTAATACATATTCATTCACACATTCATTCTCTCATTCATGTATTTATTAATTCACTCATTAATTTTATTCATTCATTCATTCATTCAGAAATATTCTTAAAAATCCAGATCAAAGGATTTCATGGGAAAATAAGCTCGTTTCGTTCTGGATGAACTAGACATCTGTACATGTTCTACGTCATAATTTCTTTCCGATAAAGTCTGTTCTAAGAAAATCCGTCTCCTAGATCAGTATTTACATAGGAGTGCAATTTCCCCGTAGGCGATAATGTTGAGTTTTTTGATAAAAAATGAACAAAAATTGATCAAATCAAAAATTATTTCACGCCGAGAGGTTCTTTCAATAACCTTGTCGAAAGGACCTTGGTTCTTAAGTCGAATGTACTTTGCTTCTTATTCTCCCATAGGCGTAATGTTAAGTCTTTTTGAACTGTTCAAAATAGCACGAAAAATTGTTCAGATAAAAAAATAAAATGTAGAGATGGAGATTTCCTTTCCAAAAACTTTCGAATGCAATAAAAAAACTTTCAAATAGTACAATTCTCTTGAACGTTATTAGGGGGGAAAGACAGACCGACAGCTACAGTTTTCCCATCTCAAAACCCTACTTTAATTTTTTTTATTTTTAATTTTTATTTAATTACTACACATATTTTTGACTTTATTTTTAACGATATTTTTACGATACACTAAGCTTTCTTTCATATTTTTTTTTACTTTTACGGGAAAGTAGGCAAAAAATGAATACTTAACTAAACAGAAATCTTAAATACTTGCACAGATTGTAAAGATAAAAACAAGCATGAATTTACATTTATGAAAATATAAATGAGTTATGTTATTTATGTGTGTATTGCATATATGTAGATATATATATATAAACACATACATGCTGTAAAACTTCGTTTGCGGGTTGTCCAATAGGAAGAGTTTTACTACAGGTATATACATGAGAAGGTATGCGATGCAATACGCAATAGACCATAGCCTTCAGCCGATGACCCCTGAAGGAGAACATTGCTGATAGATCCGCTAAGTTCGTAAACCCCCCCTCAAGTTTTAATTACATAAAAATTAAAGTGCTGTCCCCTATTTATTGTTTGTTTTCCAAATCACTTTTTATGGGTTACTGCTTAAAGTCTAGAAACATTTAAATGTTCAAATTTCGAGATTTAATCGCCATATTGCTATTAATATGATAGGCGAACCAGCTGGCAGCAATTTAGAGAAAGCGGCTAGAATGAATAACAATAATTCGGGGAAAACGGTTTAACTCTAATAACGTTGTGTATTTTCACGCAACTGATAAAAGAAATTTTACAAAATTCCAAAAATGTTGGAATGAAACATTAGCAGAAAGTACAATTTTACATAACCATGAACTAAATTACTCAATACAAAAGATATAAATATAATAATAGTAGTTTAATTGCGCTTCCAGAAGAACAGAATGAAGATATCTTAATTAAAATCCTAGCATTACTTTTCGCCAAGGTTTCCTCATCCTTAATACTTCATAAAATTCCCTTGAATATTTGGTTTTCTTGTTTCTTTTGGATGTAAATGAAACTAAGAAAGCGCATTCAAAATCGCGTTTGCGTCCAACAAAACGTTTTTAACAAAAACATTACTGAATACATTAATTTTTCCTGTTCAGCACGTGACCTCAACAAAAGAAAACGCACCTCAGCTTTCACCTGCGCATGCGCATTTTTGGATGTTTGATGACGCGAAAAAACGTGTGCCCCACTTTTTAACAAAATCTGCCGGTTTACCCGTTATAATCAGGATATGGGAGAAACCGGTATTATTTTTTATTTCTTAAACGTATTATGTTCCGACAAACAAATTCAAGCAAGAAGAGAAATCAGTTTCCGGCTCATCAAGCTACATTCATATTAATCACGTAAATCAGTATTACCAAACGTTTTATTTTTGCCGCGGCACTAGTTTTTTTTTTTTTTTTTTTTGCATCATCTCTAAGAAGGTGAGGATATGGAAACACAAGCACATTATTTAATGAGTACTTATTTGTTCAATAATAATAATTACTTGTATCTTGGGTTTTGAAACACAATAAATTTATACTTCTATAACTTTCTGTCCATTTGTATTTACGAAGTCAAACGCGGTTTTCGTAAAGTTCGTAGGGGGCCGTTCAAATGATGTCACGCTTGTTTCCCATATATTTGACACCCTCCCCCCATTGTCACAATATGTAACACTTCAGTGGACCCCCTCCCCCCTTGTCACATGTCACGCTATGTTGCATGATGTCACGCTTCTTGTTACCCTTGTCACACTTTGTCACAATTTCACGAACCCCCCCTCCCCCCCTAGAAGCGTGATATCATTTATGAATGATTCCTAATGCATACTGCTCTGGTGAAAAGTTCAGTTACTCCAAAGCCTTATTTTAGTAAAATACGGGAAATATTTCAAGCAAAGGAAATGATGCGATTCCAACAGAATAAGTACTTTTAAAATTAATTTATGTTGAAGAATATAATGCATAATGCGTTTGAAAATATTATTTCATGTTCAACCTTTTTTAGAACTTTTAAAAGTATAATAGCGCTAAATTTAAAAAAATACTGTACTTCGTACAAGGAATTTATACTTATGTATATAGATTATAGTGCTTAGGTTTGCAGTATAAAGCATGAAATATAACCTTTTTCTCTTAAAGAATAAATTATATCAACAACACATTTTTCGCTTTTTCTAAAAAAAAAGTGTGTTGCGTTAGTGAATGGAAGTTCTTGCGCTTAATACGGTATGTCGAATAGAAAATTCCATAAAGTTAGCAAATTAAACACATTATTCAAAACAACCAAAAATGATCAACTAAATATGAAAATTATTCTGATGAACAATATTTTTCTTAGTGCTCCTTAATTTGTTGCGTATAAATGCTTCCGTTTAGGACCCCCGATTAACTGCATTTTTACTCCTTTTTATATTATCAAACCTTCAGTCCGTAAATAGAACCAACCGAATTAAACAGTTGGGGGGACTAGGTATTGTGGAAAAAAAAGCTTTTTTCCCCACAAGATTAGGTCTATTTCAAGATTCAGTCTAGGGAAGGATTCCCCTTTTATTTCAACAGACATTTAGAGGGTTTTTTCAAACGAGAAAAATGATTAAATGGTTAAATTCGTGAGCTATCAAAATTACGTACCTGAATTTGTTGAATGTTTAATTGTATTTGATCAACTATTTGATTTCTGCTACAAAACGAATATTCCAGATTTGATTCCCTCTCCCCAAAAAAACCCAGCCATTTTCAAGAAATATTTTAATTATATTTTGAATTTCTCAGTTAACACTTTACCGACCGGCCGCCGATTATTCGACGTTTGCTCCCCAGCGCTTACCGACGTTCGTCGATTAATCGACGTTTTGTTCTCAGCACATACCGACCGGCCGTCGATTATCCGACGTTTGCTTGCGATGAAAGGGCATAGTATGATCGAACCACTACCGGTCGGTAAAGTGTCACGATATTCTTACTCAATGATTTGTTCAAGTCAATATTTTCTTCCACAAGTTAAAAAAGGAAACGAAGCGAACTGAATGGAGTCGAGTTTTTTTTAGTCAAATTAGAATTACTTATTAACCTAACTCTGATAACTTGCTCACTTTCCCAAAGTTTTTCTTTCATGGTTATGTGAGCTAAATTTAATGTAACCTTTCTTACTCTCCTTGTTTGAAATAAAGGCTAAGAAACGGACATTTGTAAGTGCTTTAATAAATTTTTAAGTCAGAAAGACCATTTTATACAACCCTTGTTCATAGTCTTTTTGCCTCAAAATAAATCGGTTGAAATGCAATATTAAAATAATGCATAAAACCGTTTCCATAGAAATGTAGCTATCTGTGACTGTAATGGAAAAGGTCTCGCTCTAAAATAAGCGCGGGTTTAATAAATCATGTTAGTAATTGTTCTACATATAAATAGGCAAAGACAAAACAGTTAGGAATCATTTTCTCCTCTTTCAACCGATTTTTTTTACTTTTGTTTTTGTTTAACAGTTATTATGGTTTTAGTTATTAAAAAAAAATTGGAAACAGTTTATTATTAATTAATTATTTCCCCTTTTCTTTTGCCAGGCAAACCTCATTTATAATTGTAATATTATATTGTTATAGAAAGTAGATGTCTTGGTTGAGTAAATTATTAGGTAATAAACACAAAACTCATTGTTAAAAAGTTTGTTGCCATTAAGCAATAATATTAAACGCAACTATAATAAGAGTTTGAGTGAAGGCTTTTCTGAAAGAATGAAATGAAAAATGAGAATAATGGTATGGAAGCAAGCATTAAAATTTTATTCATCTGCCACTCAACTTAGTACGAAATCAGCAGAAGCACAAGCGGCTATATTTATGATCGTGTTTGCCCCTGCGATGACAATGATTTTCAGTACGTTTGCTTTAAGTGAGGATGATCAGAATAAACTCTATGTCCAAATCGCCAAATTTGACGAATAACACTAATGTAATTATACAAGTATCATAATGTTTTCAATGCTAAATTCAATTATTACGGTCGCATTTGGACCATCGGGCGAACCCTAGTATTTTTAATTGACGTGAATTTTTAAATAATATTGAAGCTAAAATGACTTTTGATAGTTAAAGTTGTGAATGGGGGATTTCATTAAATTTATGAATGAATATATACGTTGTCTTGATTCTTTTTTAAAACACTTTTAAGGGGTCGTTCATAAATGATGTCACGCTTTTTCCCCATATCTTTGACCCCCCCCCCCTTTGTCACAATATGTCACACTTCAGCGGACCCCATCCCCCTTGTCACATGTCCCGCTATGTTGCATAATGCATGATGTCACACTTTGTCCCAATTTCACAAATCTCCTCTCCCCCTTGAAGCGTGACATCATTTGTGAATGTTCCCTAACTGCTACTAAAAAAACAGAAGGAAAGAAAGAAAGATAGACAAACAGATAAAAAAGAAAAAATACGAAAAGGGTATCGACTAGTTCGCCGTTATAAGCTTAACTTGATCACATAGAAATAATTACGCAAGTCCATTTACGAAATTGACGAAACATTTCTGAACATTGATGCCATTTTTACTTCCTTGTACAAAAAAAAAAGGAAGTATTTCAATCTCGAAATATTTCCACTGAAATATCGATTTTGACATCCCCGAGTCCGTTTTGACGAGTTTTGTTGTTCCGTCTGTGTGTGCGTAACTCAAAAACTTTTATTCTTCAGTTACTGTTGTTTTAATTTCAGATTTCTCAAGCCAATAAAATATAACAAATATTATAAGCAAATCTCAGAATAATTCGGATTGTGCAGAAACTAAATCGCGTGACTTAGCTGCCAAATATTACAAAGTAACTCAATTTATACAAAGATTTAAATAATGATTCAATTTGAGCAATAATTCAGTTAAAATATATAGTGACACTGATATGGAGTTAGATAGGGAATTTCTGCATTTTTTTAGTTTTAATCTCAAGGACGTAGAACTGACACACCTTTAGTCCTACCAACCCTCCATCTTGGAATTCATGAAGGGTGTTGCCAAATTGTGTCTCCTGTTAAATAAATTTCAGTTGGGAAATAATAGGCGTCTGTTTTTTTGAATATTCAATCCTCTGTGCCAAGGATAAGATCTGGTAATGTTCTTTAGGGTTTTTCAGGCAAATTTGATTCTTCATTCTATAAATTCTGCGATAGCGTGATAAACAGATGCTCAAACAAAATCGCATTGTCTTAAACCAAGAAAAAAAGAACACTGTCGTAAACTTGCAATAAAATCCCTCCATTGTTGCGTCTAGACAGCGCCAGTCTAGACCAAAAAAGGCTTAACACCTGGTATTTCCTCTGTTGTTATATATTACTAGCATCTTAAGTCATCGCCTACGTCGATGGAACTCTTGTACAAGGAAAATGCATCATTGGCTCCAATTATCTTCATATAACATTCATATCTTCATATAACTCGGGGACTGTGCCAGTGGATTGGAAGTTGGCAAACATAACGCCGCTTTTCAAGAAAGGGTCTGAAACTAAGGCAGGAAATTATAGGCCTGTGAGTCTTACTTCCGTTCTTTGTAAAATTTTTGAAACTCTGATAAAAATCAACATAGTGAATTTTCTGGAGGCAAATAGAGTGTCGACTGATTTTCAGTATGGTTTTAGAAAGGGTAGGTCCTGTACAACTAATTTGTTGCATTGCTATGACAAGGTTACCATGGCATTAGATAATAAAAAGTGCGTAGATGTTGTTTACATTGACTTTCAGAAAGCGTTTGATAAATACCGCATGAAGCTCTTCTTAGCAAACTTGCTTATATTGGTATTGGTGGAAAAACTTTAATTTGGGTTAAAAATTAGCTGACTGGGAGGAAACAAAGAGTAGTAGTGAAGGGCAATTATTCTCAGTGGATTGATGTTTTGAGTGGGGTTCCACAAGGTTCAGTTCTAGGGCCAATATTATTTATTATTTTTATTAATGATATTACTCAGAGTATTTCTGGGAACATCAATATTTTTGCTGATGATGTCAAAATCATGGGAATTGTGGACACGGAGGAACAAGTCAATCAGTTTCAAGAGGATTTGAATCAAATTTCTAGGTGGGCAATTAAGTGGGTATGTCTTTTAATATTGGGAAATGTCAAGTGCTTCATTTTGGTCATGGGAATAAACATGCAACCTATTATTTACAAGGTTCTGTCATTAGGGAAGCAGAAGCAGTTGTTGATCTAGGAGTATTGATTAGTCATGACTTCAAGTCCAGTCAGCAGTGTAGCATAGTAGTAACAAAGCTAACAGGATGCTTGGGTTTATCAATAAGGCTATTTCGAACAGGTCTAGGGAAGTTGTATTGCCATTATACCGAAGTTTAGTAAGACCTCATTTGGAGTATGCTGTTCAGTTTTGCTCTCCGTACCTAACAAAGGATATTACCTTATTGGAAAGGATTCAAAGGAGGGCTATGTCGTGATGCTCGACATAGCTTTGTTGAATTTGCCTCTCCGCTGTCACATGACAGAAACAGAAGAACACCACTCCTAGGGCGATGAAGTGTTGCGCCTTGCTTCCCGGCGATGGAAAGCGGATTCGCGCCTGGCGATTGGCCCAGTCACAGAGGAAAAGTTGGCAACCCGACTCTTTGCGGCGCCCGTGCAGGAAGTTCGAAAGGAGCATGGGTAGCTGAGAACCGTTTTCGCTCGGACGCAGGACGCGTCTTCATGTATTTTTGATTGAGTAGCAACTTTTTTTCTTCAAGACGTGATGCTGGTCGTCAACCTGATCCACATAGTGCCATGAAGTGTGAAGAGCACTAATGTATACTTACGTAGCTATCTTATTTTAATCCGATGGGGGACGCCCCAGAATGAGCTCTTGTAACTTGAGTTACGCGCTATGACCTGATCTCCGGCCTTCCCTTTTACGTAGACAATAAATTTAATGTTTGTATTCACCATAATATCCGTGTGATCTTTCCTGATTTTCCAGGTATGCATTTATTCTTCGTTCCCTTGCAGCATTGTTTTTTTTAGCTGGTGATTCTAGCCCCACATGGGGTCTGCTCTCTTTCTATGGCACGCACACAAAAAAATGGTAAGTGCAGGGAAGTGATCGAATCCTAGTTTTTTGCAATATGCTAGGTGGAGTTCCGTTTTCCAATCCAACGCAAAGATCCACTATACTTAACTAGAACTCCACCATAGGCTACAAGATTGGTAAGTGGTCTTTCAGACTTATATTATGAGGTTAGGCTTAAAAGGCTCAATATGTATAGTCTTGAGCAAAGGAGAGTCAGAGGGGACATGATTCAGTTGTTTAAATTCATTAAAACGGGAAATGTTGATGGACTACAGCTATGTGCTGAAAGTAGAACCAGAGGTCATTGTTTTAAACTTTTCAAATCTCAGGCTAATCTTGAAATTAGGGAAAACTACTACTTCAACAGGGTTGTAGGCAGTTGGAATAGTTTACCGGAAGCGACTGTTAATTGCAGTGGGGTAAAAACTTTTAAGAAAGCTTTTGATGTTCATTGGGGACTGCTAAATTAACTAGGACCAGCCTAGCTGGGCCCTGAGCCTGTTGCTGGTCGTCACTTTTGTATTTGTATTAGTAATACAGACGGTACTGGTGGCATACAGAAAGCAGTGTAAAGATACTTAATCAGTAGTGATAGATGGTTAAAAGATATCACAGTGCAAGAGAGACATTTGTAAATTTTTAAGATAATCTCAAAATTTTTTTTTTTTTTTTCAAGTTCACACTTATTTGAGGTTAAATTCTTGGACATCATAATCTTATGTAGGTGTTATTGTTTTAAATGTAATTAAAATTTTGTGGTATAATTATTGGACTTTTCTTTCCTAGTGGGGCTGCGTATAGTCACTAACCTTTGAAGACCTACTGCATTCCCCGGAAACCGGCATCCATTTTCTGAAGTAGCACCCCTATCGGAGGATCCCATTGCCACGTGAGAATTTAGAAGTCTACACTGTGAGTTGAAGCACCTGGACTCTAACGATGCAAAACTGCACTAGGAATTTAATTTTTCTGAGAGTATCCAAGTCAAATGGATGCTCAAGGGATCTTTTAACATGACGCATAACCATACGACATGGACACTGTCGATTTTTTGCATTTCGAAAAAACATTGACAATCGACATCGGGTGGGGTATGGATAACGTGACCATTTATTTTTTTACTCAAAACGGGACATTGGTTTATTTTGGTCAATTAAACAGGTTGTCAATGAAAAAAATAACACATTTTTTAAGTTATTTATTTAGGAAACGTTAACTGTTATTTTATTACAAATTAAAAAATGTATTTAAAATATTTAGTTATAGTTATATTTATCTTAGGAACAATCTTGCTTTAATACAGATGGCGATGATTTTAAGTAAGAATAAAACTCTTGGCACGTTTTTCTTCTATTCACCCTGGTTATCAACATCGCCTTTAGAACTGGAATTTATAGCTGGGTTTTCTCAGGTGCTCACAATTTGTTCCTCATAGAAAACTCTTTCTACTGGAGCATTGGTAGCAAGCAAACATAAAATATATTTAATTAAAATACAAAAGTTTTCATGCTGAAGATTGTTGGTGTAAAAGTGTTTGAATTCTTCCACCCAACGAGTTTCCATAGAAACATTCAGATTATTATTCGATTACTTTTTGCGATGAAGAATACTTTTAGAAATTAGTGTATCTTTATTACAGTCAAATATTCCTTTTCAATTAATACATCCACAGATTTCTCATGACGGTTTTCGAAAACGGGACAATTTTGCGTCCCAGTGTTCATTTCGGGGACACCGGGACTCGTAATCAAAAAAAGGGACAGTCCCGTTCAAAACGGGACGTCTGCTCACATTAGGTATGAACCCCGCGATCTTTCGAATAAGAGGCCAGTATCAAACCACTACGTCACCGTGCCGTTGTAGAGTGAACTTATAATTAAGTTCCAACTATAATTGGAATTATCTTTAATAATTGAAAAGGTGATGTAAATAAAGACGTTGCATCAGTACACGAAAAAGAACTAAACAAAACGTCCTTAATTATGAATTTACTACCATTTTTACTTTTTTTTAAACTATTATAATTTTTAAAAAATTACCTTTGTAGGTTTAGCGATGTACATATGGCACAAATCTTACGTCAAAGATGCAAACATGGTTAAATTTTGAAGTTCTAGTGTGTGTGTGATACAATTTGAAAATGATTTCAAGAAATAGGGCTGACCTTCCGATAAATTTTGAGACGTAAATCAAATTTGTACAATTATTTTAACAAAAGTTATTTAAAAAAAGAGCAAAAGGCGGAGATTGATTACAAACACTTCGAGACCTCACTTACACCACAGAAAAACTATTAGTAAAATACATTATTGATGTTTTCATTTATAAATATTTTCATATGTTTTTAGGCTTAAGTGAATGTTTAATATGTTTTAGGAGATTAACTTGCTTTTAATATAATAATCTAAAAATTTATTTATCATGTTAATCATTTTTTTATTTCAATAATAGCATTTTCGCCATTTTCTTAGGAGGTTTGAAATTTTAGAGTTAAAAAGGTGTTTTTGAATCAAACGTTTTTTTCTTTTGAATAATTTGTAAATTAATCTTTGGTGTGAACGTTTGAAGGTAGAAAATACAGTCGATTTGCATTATAACGACCCCGCATTACAACGAACTATTGCGTTGTAACAACCTTACAAAAAGAGCCGCTTGGATTGACTTACGTGTATGACAGTGTTAATTGACTCAATATAACGAAAGAAAAACACGACGCTTAATATAACGACCCGTATAACGGGTCTGAACCAAACGAGAAATGATTTTGACACTCTGCAAAACGTGGAATGTTGTATTTATCTGGTTCAGATTAGAGAAAAAATGTTAACCTTAATCAAAAACAATTGCATTAGAAATGGAATACTGTCTCTTCCACTGTCCACATAACAAATTCACTTTTTCGAACATTCTCCCTTCTGAAAAAAATAATTTGGGGGGGGGGGGGACTTCTGGTAAAAATATTTCATTCTATCCATGCGTTTTTTCTTAGTTTAAAGCTTTCCGTAGGCGGTACATTTTAGTCCTACTTCTTACATTTTTATTTATAAAATTCATATCTGAAAGAAAAAAAAGAAAGAGGCTATATTTTCCAGTAATATTACTGATAAGAACGGGGCAAGTCTCCTGATACAAGATTTTTTTCTCTTTTTTTTTAAATTATTCATTTCTTTCTGTACTGTATTTACTGATAGCTTTCACTTTTAATGTTAACCTCTCACTCTAAAAGCATTTCTTAGACTTGTAACACATGAACGAAAAATCAGAAAATTTTTGTTTTCCTACTAAAACTTATTAATTAGCACCAAGAAATGCAGTGCAAATGCTTTTGTTAAAGGTTGCAAGGGCTCATGATAAATAGGCTGTTTTTCATTTCGATTGAAACTATTCTATTAATTGGCATTTCGACTAATTGGCATGCGCAATTTTTCTGTAGGAAAGCTATTTTTCATTTAAGTAACTGGAGTATGATTATGATTATATTTTGAATAAGATCAAATTGGAAGGCTTTCCGTTCATAACAAAATGACGAGGTAATCTGAATGAGTCGGAAGAAAAATGGGAACATATTTGCCTTTTTTGAGCATTAATTTTACGATAACAGAAAAACTTTTGCTTAAAAATACTTACGAAATTAAAATACATTACTTTATTCCATTCAAGTATTGTTTAGAGAAAGTGTTTTAAAGATAAATAAATTACATTAATGATTCGAGGTAACATAAGATTTTTTCAAAAGAAAAAAATGTTATCAGTATAAATGTCCTATAGTGGTTGAAACAGCAAACTACAAAGCTGAAAACAACGGAAGTTTGTTTTGGTTTTTCTTTTTTTTTTCTAAGTGAAAGAACGGCTTTGCGTTAAGATACGGTTTTTAAAAACGGGAAACGACTGCGCATAAAATAATTTAGAGGAAAAATCGTGGACCAATGTACGTCACCAGGGCCATAACCATATTTTTTCAGAATAGGTTCATTTTTCCCCGCCCCAAGAAAATAATAATAAGTTATTTTACGTCAATATTGTCATGGCTTCAATCTTCATGGCAGGGTATCCATCATCAATATGCATTTTAAATCGAATGTAAATTTTAAAATTTCGAAGTAAAAAAGAGGGAAACAAACAACATATTAATTTTAATCACAAAACCCCCGAACCGAACCCTCAGTTTTTAGCACACGTTTAGAATGTAAATTCTTCTTCAAACGTATACTACTATTTAAACAGAAAAAATAGGTAAAAGATATAGATAATAGTTATATGAGTGTCATTGTGGGAAATGTTATCTTCGGGGTTCTTAGATCTAACACTCTGAAATAAAGTTTCACTAGTTAGAGTGAGTTTGGAGCAATTTATAAACCTCCACGGATCACGAAGTAAAAAATTTTGAACACTAGAGCCGGAGTTCAAGATAAAAACTGATACGAGCATACTTTTTTTTATGCTGTGCTTTTTTCAAAAAATATATATCATCGCAATCAAATCAACAATCGCTTGTATTTTTCTCAAAATACAAAATTTATGAAATGCAGTAACTCCCTTAAAGGTGTCACAATTATATTTAGAAACAGATACTTACTTAACTACCCCTTAAATATCTGACACAAATTTAACTTTGTACTAATTCGCAAAGCATATTTTATGTGCTGATCTATTGGACATAGTTTTACTTTG
The DNA here is from genome assembly GCA_038502835.1 of Octonoba sinensis. Lineage (NCBI taxonomy): Eukaryota > Metazoa > Arthropoda > Arachnida > Araneae > Uloboridae > Octonoba > Octonoba sinensis. Next base: position 101,967,841 of record CM076602.1, on the reverse strand, counting down.
TGACACTTATTAAACATGACTTTCAAAATGTATATTTCCCCAAGGTTTGAAAAGAAAAATCTTTGTTTTTATTTTCTTTGACGAAAACACGTTAGGAACAAAAGGCAATGTAGAAAAGTTTAACGGTTTTAAATGGTTTAATAGTCAGAAATTGTAACACGCGTGAATGGTTTGGAGGACTATTAAACTGTCGTTCATGTGCTGATAGTAAACTTTTCAAATAAATATTTGTAAATGTTAGAAATTTGTAGTCTTAGCTGTCTCTTTCAGCTTTTTTGTTCATGCTTTAAATCGCAGCAGGAGGTGCCACAATATTTTTCAAACGCTAATTGGAGAAAGATTTATACTAGGCTAGTGCAAAACATTTAAATTAAATACATTATCGTCAAAGAACTCCTTGTAAAATTTTCATTGGTTGATTTTTAGATAAAGTAATTGAAACAAAGCAACAACATAGCACGCCAGAAAAGTTTTATCCACTATTAAAAAGAATACTTTTTAATTCTGAGAATATTTTACTTTTATATCTTAGTGACAACAAATTATTTCCATTAATTCTAGTTGAAATGTTTGACAGGAAAATAAGGAAATACTATATTGTAACATCTTGAGGACTTGTGTATATGCCGAGTGGTAAAGCATGACTTCGATGGTAAAACTTAACAAGATTTTATTTACATATTATTTACAGCTTCATTAAACTTAGGGTTGGTAGACAGTGACCGAGGTCGGACGGAACACGTCCGTTTCTCTCCTCGTCAAAAGATGTTCTCTCCGAACTCAGAATTATCTTACTTCTTCTTACATGTCCGTTGGCCTGGACTCCGGAAACTGCCCAGCCCCCTTTCAGATAAAATCGAGAGCGGGATGCGGCCACCCCTTTTGTCGGCGGGCACACAACCTTGGGAACGAAAATAGATTTTGGGCTAAAACGGATGCCAGAGGTCAGGGGCCAAATTCGGACGGACAAAGTCAGCAAGCATCTGGATTTTTGAAGTATCGTTTTTCTCGACGCAGATAACATGAAAGGGGACCGAGGGGAAAGTGGATACGTCGGAACGAGGCAAAAAGGACCGGATGCCCCTTCTGACCGGATGCGGTCGCCAAGAAGACGCTACAACTCCTCCCCCCTTCAGAACTTCAAAAATCCATGACAAAAATGAACAATTTCACACAATAAAGTAAACTCAATAAAACAAAGTATCCTTTCCTTATGAGTTGGCTGTGATACACAAGTAAACAATTGACTTGATTTTAAAGTTAATAATTTAATATTTTAATTGAAACTAATATTTTCAAAGTAAGTTAGTTATAACTAAATTTTAAAAATAATAATAACTGGTCAGTGCAGTTGCTTCAAAAAGTAACACATACTAATGTATATAAAAACATTCAACACAACTAATTAAGATGTGCTTTCCACACAACGTTTGTTCTAACTCTGAGCTTCTCCTAAAACAAAGATCTTAAATCAATAAACACAACCAATCAATAATGAAAGTAGAACTCAAGTATATAATTTATGATTTTAGAGCCGTAATTAATTCCAATACTTTACTTTGGCAAGCAAATAACCATAACTTTCAAGACTCCAATTTTTCACACATTAAACTAAAAGTTTTCTTTTAAAACAAAAAATGAGTATTTGATTAAAACAAGCTTTCCAGCAATAAATACGCTCTCTTCATCATCCCTAGAGTAAGGATATGGAAGTACTTAATAATATTTGAATTAACTTCCTGACAAGTTGAAACTTTTCAAAGTTCATGATTAATAATTTTAAAAAAAACAATAAACGAGCTGATTATGAATTTTAACCAGTTCAGAAATTTTCTGCAATACAAAACTGATACAGCATTTAAACTCTATCTGTGCTCACAATATTACATCACAGAGGAATTTTGCAAATCAGCTACATCCTGAGGATCAGAATGTTGTAAACATAAAGTACAATTACAAATACACAACACAAATTTTTCGTATCCTAAACATCAATAAAAGTACTAAATAATAATAGAACTGTTTAGGGGTCTTATTTAGCTCTATGGCTAGGGAAGAGGAGCACGACTTAGTGAATCAGCATTTTTATTCTGCTTCCCTGACCGGTGGATCACAGTGAAGTTATACGGCTGCAAAGCTAATGCCCAACGCATTAGTCTGGGATTAGAGCTAGCGTTCGTGTTTAGCCAGACCAGGGGATTATGATCTGTTATGACCTTGAAAATTTGTCCATCCAGGTAATAATGCAGTTTTTTTATGCCAAAAACGATGCTGGCGCATTCCTTTTCCGTAGTACAATATTTTTTTTCCACCTCCGAGAATTTTTTACTTAGGAAAAGTACCGGATGTTCTTCATCTTTTTCACCTAACTGCGTAAGCACAACTCCCATCCCAATATCTGATGCGTCTGTTTGAATAATGAATTCCTTCTTAAAATCGGGAGCGTATAGCACTGGTTTACTAGTTAGCCTCTTTTTTAGCTCTTTAAACGCTTTGTCGCATTCCTCGGTCCAATTAACCTGTTCGCGTTTTGTCTTACCCTTTAAAGCGTCTGTTAAAGGGGCAGCTATAACCGAATACATCAAAATATACCGGCTATAATATCCGGCAAGTCCCAAAAACGCCCGAATTTCCGTTTTAGTTTGAGGTGTCGGAAAATTTACAACACTTAGAATTTTAGCCTCAGCAGGGGTTCGGAAACCATTTCCAATCATGTGCCCCAAGTACTTGACATGATTTTGTGCAAATTTACATTTAGATGGTTTAATGGTAAGCTTGGCCTTTGAAATTTTTTTAAGCACACAATCAAGGTGTTGGAGGTGATCTTCCCAGGTATTCGAGAAAATAGCTACATCATCCAAGTAAGGCACAGCGAATTGTTCACAGTCTTTTAATAAAATGGCCATAAGTTTACTGAAAAAGAATGGGGCGTTTTTAAGTCCGAAGGGCATGCGAAGAGGCCTGTATGTCCCAAAACTGGTAACGAAAGCCGCAAGCCTTTGAGCCTTTGGACTAAGGCCAACTTGCCAGTAACCCTTTGAAAAATCCAAGACTGATATGTAATTTGCCGATGAAACACTTTCTACCCTTTCCTCGATATTTGGGAGTGGATAAAACTCTATACGGATTACCTTATTTAACCGACGATAGTCTACACATGCTCTGGGGTCTTTCCCAGGAGCTTCTACAAGTATCATCGGCGAGACATAGTCGCTCTCCCCAACTTCAATTATTTTTAAATCAAGCATCCGCTGTACTTCATTTCGTAAAATTTCGGTTTGTCTGTGCGACATTTTATAAGGTCTAGATCTTATTACTTGGTCACTAATTAAATCGATATCATGTACTACTAAATCTGCTAAGCCAGGATCATTTGAGAAACTCTTCGAATATTTATTCAGCAAGTCTCTCAGCTGACTTACTTGTTCCGGCTCTAAACGTTCTGCTAGATTGTTTGTGCGACAAACGTCCTCAAAATCATAAATGGTAGGGTTATAACCTATATACGGAAAGTCTAAATCTTGATCCGCCAACATTTCGCTACATTCATCAAACGTTAAAAAATGCAATCGTTCCGGTCGTTTATAATAAGGTTTCAGCATATTTACGTGATAAATCTGTGACCTTTCTCTTTTCCCACTTAGACCCACCACATAATTAATTTCCGACAATTTGCTTTCAATGGTTCCTGGTCCAATCCATTGGGGTGATAATTTGTTTGGTTTCGAAGTCGCAAATATTAAAACTAAGTCACCCTCTTTAAATTCACGTTTGACGGTATTTTTGTCATACCACGTTTTCCGTTTTTCTTGTAGGGCCTCTACCTTTTGAGCGGCGGCCTCCTGACACCTTTTTAATTTATTGATTAGATGGAACACATATTCAGTTACAGGTTGGTTTAACTCCTCCGGGCTCAACCCACTGCTCGTATAAAAGAGTCTCCGGAGTTCAGAGATTCTTCCCGTGAACTAGCTCCGCCGGGGTAAAGCCTAAACTTTCATGCGTCACGGTTCTTAGAGCTAACAACGCTAGAGGTAGATTTGTTTCCCAATCGGGACCAGACTCCAAACAAATAGCCCGTAAGAGCCTCTTAACCGTTCGGTGAAATCTTTCCACGGGGTTTGATTCAGGATGACTGACAGAGCTGTGATGCACTTTAATGCCAAAACATTCAAAAAATTCAGTCGTCAAGGCACTAGTGAACGATCTGCCTTGGTCGCACTGAATCTCGTGGGGAAATCCCATACGGCTAAAAATCGTCAGCAATGCATCTATGACCGTAACCGACCCTATGTCAGTTACGGGTATAGCCTCGGGATATTTTGACGACATGCATATCGCCGTGATTATGTACCTTTTTCCACTGGGCGTCAACGGCAGGGGACCACAGGCGTCTATATTTATTCGATAAAACATTTCCTGGATGACAGGAACCAATTTTAAGGGGGCTTTCCTTTTATCTTTTGGCTTCCCGGCCCTCTGACATTCATCACAGGATCGTATGAAGTCCTCCATTTGCATGTGGCAGCCTGGCCCAAAAAAATACTGATTCAATTTGTCTTTGGATTTCGTCATGCCTAAATGCGCAGAAGTACCCTCGTGACAGAGAGCTTGTATTTTGTTCCGTAATTTTTCAGGGACAGCAACTAATTTCTTAGTGTTACCCAAATGGTTTTCTTGCAACCTGAACAATAACCCATTTTCAACGCAATAATATTTTTTTGCTTTCGTGCCAGTATCTCTCTTTGCAAGATCAAACAAAGGTTTTAGGTTAGTACACTCCCTTTGCGCCAACTTAAAGTCGTCAGGGCTTATCTCAGCCAAAAATTCCGGAGAGTTTATGTTAAGTGCGGGAATTTCTAGACTCTCGCTTGGCATTACCTGTAAAGCGGGAGTTTTATCTTCTGAAACACTATTTTGCGCGGACGTACTTCCTTCATTTATTGTTAGGATCTTCTCTTTTCCACGAGCTTGTGCACGCGTCGTTACCGCATTTAGTACGGCTACCCCCGAACATTGCTTCTCAAAATTTTCTATTAAGGAGGCAGTTCTGTTGCCTAACAAATACCGGCCCTGATCCAATTCGTCTTGAATAACGGCCGCTTTCGTCTTCAGTTTTCCGAACCTTCCTTCAAGCCAAACATAAGCGAGGGGTAAGCAAACCTGGTTTTTGTCTAACGGTGTTTGTAACCAAGCATTTTCCCCAGTAAAATCCTCAAGATCCACGTACTTTCTGGCTATCACGTCAATTGTACTTCCCGTGTCGCGCAAAATTTTTATTGGATATTGGATACGAATTTACAGTTCCGTCACTTATGAAAGAAGTTAATAAGTCTTCTCCTGCGAGGTTCAAGTAATTGACTTTCTCTGTCACTACAGGGGATCTCTTTTTATTCTTTGGACAGGACGGCCATAAATGCGCTTCGGAATCACACCCAAAGCAGCGGGGGAAACGTCGCCGTTCAAAGTTGTCGCTGATAACACGATCCGATTTCCGAGGGGGGAGACCGGTTCCGGGGTTTACCACCATATTGCAATTGTCTTTTTGGGGAAAGGGTTTTGGCCAGTTTTCTTTTTTTCGGAATTAGGGTTTCTAAATCTCCTGACTTCGTCGTACTTGTCTAACATTTCCGCTAACTTTGACGAAGATTTAATAGTAGCCCAATCATCTATGAAGTGATCTTTAGCTTCAGCTGATGTTCGCTTTTTTAGTTGATCGGCTACCATTAAATCTTTCAGGCCCTCAAAATTGCTCACCTCTAAGCTGTGCACCCATTCATTTAAGTAGTTCTTTAATTCGAACACATAGTCCTTCCAGGTACTATTTTCACCTTTCTGGTGTTGTACAAATTTATTTCGGAAGCTTTCCGCACTTAATTTATATCTCTTCAACAGCAGATTTTTTACAAAGAAATAATCCTCTGCATCCTCATCGGGCTCCCGAGCAATGAGTTGCCTGATATCGAGGGGTAACAGCGGAGTTAATTGAGAGGCCCAATTTTCCTCCTAATTTTCCTCCAACCCAGATCTTCTAATTTGCCGTTCGAACATTGTTAAATAGAGGGCTATGTCGCTTTGTGCAGGATCAAATTTCGGGATTATATTTTGTATGTTAGGTTGCACAATTTTGATAGGGGAATTATTGGTAACTCCACTTCCAGTTAATGCGATCTGGCGATCCATTTTTGCCAGATCGAACTCTCTTTCCTTCTCTCTTTCGACCCTTTCTTTTTCCTCTCTTTCCTTTTCTTTTTCCTCTCTTTCCTTTTCTTTTTCCTCTCTTTCCCTTTCGAGTCTAGTCTGAACAATCTCATCAGCAAAATCCTTAACTAGGTTTTCCTCGTACCTTGCATTTCCGGTGATCAAGTCGACCAAATCTATTTATTTTAACATGGGTGTAAACTCTATACGAAGCTCTGATGCAAGATTTTGCAAATCTTCCTTTTTTAATTTATTTAAAAATGCCATACTTAAGGAATTAAACCACTACAAAAAAATGTTCACCAATCAAAATGAAATTATAAACAAAACAATATAGTACTCTAATTGTTTACCTCAGGGTAATTCCACATGCATTAAATTATTCTACAATTAACACAATGACATGATTTTAAAGCACTTCAAGAGAAAATGACTTTATCAAGCAAATGCACTGTTTAATTTTAGAAAATTTAACTCACTACCAACAATTTAAGAAAAAGATACTCACGTTTGATGGTTGTCCTCTCTGCAGCATTGGTAATCCTATTTGGAACACATTTTTTTTTTTTTTTTTTCACACACAAGCCCATACACGCGCACTGATGGATTCAGCGAAAATTTCAAATTCTATTTGACTATTCTTCGGAGAACCGGATATCTCCTACTCTCAGAAAATTGTTGAAAACGGATTTCTTCATATCAGTCAGGGTGACTGCAATATAAAAGAACTTCAACACGTAGCCAGGGTGGGTGCAACACGAAATGACACGGGGAAACGAAAGTTTCCAAACTGCAAACTGGATGTTCGCAAGGCACAACAAAAAATTTTTTTCTTCTTTTCAGCCAGGATAGCTGCAACACGAAATGACACGGGGTAACGGATGTTTCCTAACTGCAAACTGGATGTTCGCAAAGCACAACAAATTTTTTTTTTCTCATTCATCAAAACGAAAAATGAACGGAAGAAACACTTCTCGGAGATACTCCTCCTTCGATTCAACGGCAAAGCTCACAGCGGGGTGCTGAAAGTCTCGTTCACTCGGGGCGAGTATATCTTCTGTGCGGGGTGCAGAAACATCTCCTTTCGAAAGGCAAGCTTTCGTTTTTCTTCATGGAGAAGGGAGAAATCGGATACTTTTTATCACTGTCTACGCATCGCACCGCTGAACACCAATTTATGCTGTAACATCTTGAGGACTTGTGTATATGCCGAGTGGTAAAGCATGACTTCGATGGTAAAACTTAACAAGATTTTATTTACATATTATTTACAGCTTCATTAAACTTAGGGTTGGTAGACAGTGACCGAGGTCGGACGGAACAGGTCCGTTTCTCTCCTCGTCAAAAGATGTTCTCCTCGAACTCAGAATTTTCTTACTTCTCCTTACATGTCCGTTGGCCAGGACTCCGGAAACTGCCCAGCCCCCCTTTTTCAGATAAAATCGAGAGGGATGCGGCCGCCCCTTTTGTCGGCGGGCACACAACCCTGGGAACGAAAATAGATTTTGGGCTAAAACGGATGCCAGAGGTCAGGGGCCAAATTCGGACGGACAAAGTCAGCAAGCATCTGGATTTTTGAAGTATCGTTTTTCTCGACGCAGATAACATGAAAGGGGACCGAGGGGAAAGTGGATACGTCGGAACGAGGCAAAAAGGACCGGATGCCCCTTCTGACCGGGTGCGGTTGTCAAGAAGATGCTACAATATAAAGTATCTACTGAGTTATCATTACTGCATAGGGAAAATGTAGTGCATAGAGTTCCAACAACAACCAAAAGCGATCTGCCTGGAAGAGCGTCAAGAAGAATCCATTCATGTTCAATGGAGGAACTGCTGGTATAAAGAATATGCCGTTTTCTACTCTCGCTTTATTTCGTTTAACTTACTTGATTTCTTCCCAACTGATGCGATTTGCCAATTTAAAAACTTGGTTCTTTTGAACAGACCGAGAAACAAATATTCTGATTCGCGTACTAATAGATGCACCTGCAAAACGAACTTCCCTAAAACTCGAATGGATTCGTCCTTTTCTGCCATGCGCAGAAGCGTCCAAATGTCAAAATTCCGTGGTCGAACTCTATATTCTTAATTTTGGTTTTATTAAACGATAAGAAGTTCTTCAGGCTGACAAAACTCTCAAACTGGAATTTTAAGCGGTATTATTTGGTATATTTTCAGTATAAATAATGCTTAAACGGTTTATTTAGAATCGAATATTTTCAATATGTTAATCAAGTGTTTTGCATTTATTAAGAAATGTTGAGAAGTTTTCTTTTTATAAAGTCATTAAATCTTACAATTTAAAAAAGGTAATTATAAAAATTAATTTTTGCGATTTTAATAAAAATTTACAACAAATGAAACATATATCAAAATTTTTCAATTGTAAGTTGTTTCATCATGCAAAAAAAAGAAAAGAAATTACTAAATGTGAGCAATACGTTAATGGTTAATATTATATAAGAATACTGTATATGAACGTTCTGCGAAGTCCTGTGGGGTACGTTGGAATTTCTGACTTCAATGTTTCAATACTTATCGTCTCGTTCAAATTTTCTTTAATATTCCGTTGATGTTACTTACGAAACATCACGTCTTTTAGTAATTTCAACTACGTGTGAGAAGAGAAAGTCGAGTAAGATTAATATTTAATAGAAAAATATTATTTTAATCAAGTTTTTAAAAAAAAGTTAAGGAGAGAAAACGAGAGCATTACATTTTGTTCATAAAATATTCTCAACGCTCAGCAACATAAGATTTTTTTCCTTTTTAAATCTTAGTTGGTTTTATAGAAAGATTTAAAATCTTTAAATTCTGAGAATATTATTTCAAATAAATAATACTTTTCGTCTCTAGAAACATAACAGTTGAGGGTATTACTGTAAACAGATTTTGTTTACGCTAATGTCCAATATTTTTCTAGGCAACGGATGTATATATGAAAATGTTTTATCAAACGTATATATATATATAGGAAACAAGATTTCTCTTATAAAACCCTTTCTATTATAGTGGATTAGAAACTTCAATTAACGAAAATTTCTGACTTTCAAGAAAAAACTTTTCAAAATAATAGTGTTTTTATTTGAAATCGAGGGAACAATCACGCAACACATAACAAAACACATAAAACTTCTAGCAATTACAACAGAAACTTATCATTCATGAATTGCACTTCCGTACGGAATGGAAATAATGGCCTTTTTCCATTATAAACTTTAAAAGTATATTATTTTCTTGTTTCATAAAAGCAGGAACAATCTACAGAAAGCAAACAATTGTCTGAAGGAATTTCAAATATTTTAGCTTCACTACGGAAAAATGTGTTAAATGGTGTGATACAGATTTTGTAAGGGAAAAGAAATAGTTGAAAAGTTCTAAGCAGCATAACATCACAAAAATCCCATTTAACGTAACAATTTAGGGCGCTCTAAGCAGATTATTTTGTAGTTGTGAGAATATTAAATGCCCTTAAAAAAGCAAGGTTATGTTCTACTTTAATTCTTGTTTTCGGAAATAAGATAACTGCATTATATTAGCGTATTCTTTTCTTAGAACCAAAGACACACAATGCAAATGATGTCAGAAAATCTATAAATATCTATATTTTTAAAATTTGTATTTCCGATTTTATTGAAAAGTATTTAAAAGTAATCTTATGTAGCTACGGAAAAAGAGGGTTGAATTTCTTATTGCTTTTGACAACGGATTGAATATTTACTTCAACAATAGGCTTACAACACGTTATTTCGCGCAATCTATACAATAAAATTCGTAGGAGAGGGACATCAACAAATGGTGACAACAATCTACAATTTCTCAAAGTGGTTTTGTCGACAACACGCTGTTTAGGCTCGTCATTTAGGGGGGAGGGTCAGGAGGGGGCAATGGATGACCCCCCTGTATTTGAGAATTTTTATGAATGTGCATGCTTTTTTTTTTTTTTTTTTTTTGGTTTTTTTAATGAAATATAAAAGAAAGATATACCCTTTGTCTCCACCCCCCCTGAAAAGATTCGAAATGACTAGCCTCAATCTGTTTGTTATCAAACCAAATTAGATAATTAACTAGCCTTTTGTTAGGCAAAACTATTTGATGAAGAATATTATTTTAATGCAGATAATAAAGACCACAAAAGAAAAGAAAAATCTTACAAATTATCGTTTACATTATTTCATACACTACATGGAGAACGGAACTCCGTGTAAATAAAACTTTGGACAAATTGATTCAAAAGATGTCGGTAAGAAATAAAACAAATACGCTCAGGAAAACCAGTGAGCTTTGCGGATAAGATATATTTCGATAACTGAAAAATTGGCGCGGTAACCAAATTTGAACAATAATCTTCTCAATTAGGGGCACGACTAGAAGTTTTTTCAATTGGAATAACTGGCGATCGTTTTTATCTGCGACAAATTTATCGGAGTGCGAAAAATAGGCACTAGAGCAGGGCTTCTGAACAAAGAAGCTTCTGAGTGTGTGTGTACGCATGTACGTATCTGTCTATGTATGTTCGATATACAAAGTTACAACACTTCAGAAATTGGAATAACACTTGGTACCAAATTCAAAAGATCTTTTTTGTAATTCTAAGCTTCCTGATGCAAATTTAAAAAAAAAAAAGACTTTTTCTAAGAAAACACGTCTGAACAGTCGGAAATTTAAAAATTTAGCATATATCTGTCAAACATTTTGGGACTCATTTCCACTGCATGATTCTTCTTTATTTTCTAGCAATCAATCACACTTAAGCCGTTATATTCCAGGAAAGTTGCAATGTATCTTCGTATTCAATATTTCATCCTTTCATTTTTAATTTCCTCGATAATAACCGTTGCGCCATTTTCAATTACATTTTTCAATCTTCCAATTTTAAAAGAATGAAGAAATCTAGGGTCAAAAACTAACCTCATAAAATTTCAAAAGCAACAATCAAAGGTGATCAGTCAGCTATTTGGTTTATCCCATTTAACCCTTTGACTTTCTAGGACATTATCCGGTCGCTGCACCTACATTTATGTGCAATTCCAAAACTCACGCCTCCACACAATTCGGAAACTAACGCCTTCATTCAGCGAGTGATAAATATCTAAATAATTGATAAAAAGCGCCAGATATATTACACTGCAACACGTGTTCATGTGATTTATTAACACTACTCATATCTGTGACGGATTATAATCTGCATATTGATCAGATAACACTCAAAAAGGTTGAATAATATTTTCAAAGCTGGAATACAATTTAATGCCTATTTTATTTTGTAACGTCACATTTAATCTATGAAGAACGGGAAAGCAAAAGCAATAACTTCTAAAATTTCATCACCGTATCCAAATGATTTACGTTTTCTAGTCAATGTCGATTTTTTTATGAAACGGTTTTATAAAATACTAGTTTACAGTTAAATTTACACATATAAATTCTGGGGCTTCAGATTGCAAGAATCGTTTTAAGTTCCTTGCAATGTACAAAAAGTAGAAAAATCATTGTCAAATGTTTTATGCTTTTGAATCCTAACCATTTCAGAAAATTCCTCCTTAATCAGAGATTTATTTATTTATTATTATTTTATTCATTTATAATTTTATTTGCTAAGGTGCTACCGTTGGAAAACCCCCGGAACTGCGCAGTTCTTTTGGGAGCCCGCTGCACACGCTCATTACAAGCTAAATTATTTTACACTAGTTTTTATAGCTGCAACAGAAAGAACTGGTGCTCTGGGAAATATAATGTTCTATATGGCATTCAACTCTTCGGAATAAAGAAAATTCGTATGTTGTACAGGGGCACCGACGGGTGGTTATTATTATGCCCTCAAATGTCATTAAAAGTTCAAAAATATATATATCAATGCGATCTACGACGTAGTGCTTTTTTTTTTTTTTTCTGAACTGCAGCACAGCAAGTACATACTCCTATGTAATATAGTGTGATATGTGACAAAGGGAGGTAGGGGGTGCGTTGAACTGTGAAATTTTGTGACAAAGGGGGAGGGGGTCAAATATATTGAAAAAAAATGTGACGTCATTTATGAACGGTCCCTACTCGTGTATTATTAAATTGAATTCAAATACACAAACTAATTGTGTGCACTGTGCAAATGCGCAAAAAAAAATTTAAAAATAGCATGGTTTCAAATTAACTTTATGACAAATAATATTTCGATATTTTGAACGGAAAGAAATTTTTAAGCGTCGTATTTTTGTGCCCTGTTGTTTCAATAAGCATTAAGAAAATCTCACGCATGTCATGTTCAGTTTCCTTTAGTGGCGTTGCTACCGAAAATATTGCCCACCGCAGGTATCTTACTTATGCTGTAATAAACTTCGTTGTCTTAAACTTCTAATGATACTAAGCCATTGTTCAAATTTTTAACTCTTCTCCGAAAAAGAAAAAACAAAAAGCTCTTGCAATAAGGTATTGAACTCGGTTTTTCGAAAAGCATACCAAAGAATAAGAGCAATTGGGGGAAAATTCCATAAGTTAAGCAACGCCTCGCAATCTTAGAAAAAACGAACAAGTTTACGACCACATTCTGACACTTTAGCATGTCATCCAATTACCGTAAAATGTTTTTTTAAGTATATGACTCTCTTCATGGTAGCTCATGTTGTTACCACATAAGCTCTTTTCTTTCTCTCTTATATGATATATTTAGTACTTTTTCTCTGTAGATTCCAAAAGTCTGAAAAACATTTCTCTCCTTAAGTTGTTTCTCATAAATTTCATGATACTCTTGTTGAATTTAATACTTCCATTATATAATTTCATTTTTATTAACAATAACCGAATAGAGTTCCTGAAATTGTTTACTATTTAGAAATAGGTACTACATAATGAACATGGGCGCGCAAACAGAGGGAGTTAAGAAGAAAATTGGTTTATCTCTGAATACTTCCGATCGTTGCCCAAACTTTTTTTTTTTTTTTTTTGAAGATAATATAAACGAAAACAGTAGGAATTACTAATTATTTTTAAAAAAATTAATATTCAAATCTGGTTAGACGTAACTTTAATGAGAAATATTTACTAAACGTAAAATAATTATTCAAAGTTTTGCTCCCTTCTAGAAAAAAATTACAACTAACCACATGCACTACTATTATTCACTGGACTATTCACACTAATATTTTTTGAAATCATAAAGTAGTGAAAACATTTCATCAGGCTTCAGGGGTTGATTACAGCTGAATATGCTCTATGTGATAAATATCTGTCATCAATAGTTTTGTTATATTTCTTTCTGCTTTCTAGAAAAAAAATACAACTAACCACATGGACTACTATTATTCACTGGACTATTCACACTAATATTTTTTGAAATCATAAAGTAGTGAAAACATTTCATCAGGCTTCAGGGGTTGATTACAGCTGAATATGCTCTATGTGATAAATATCTGTCATCAATAGTTTTGTTATATTTCTTTCTGCTACTTATTTTTATTTCAGCCATGTTATGTAATTCAAGGTTTTTAATACTTGTTCGATAGAAGTCTTTTCACATAGCAGCTTTCTATCCAACTGTAAGCGATTGACAAATGAGATGCTAATATCTTGAAGTTCTATATCACGAAATCCATAAATATTTCAGCATAATTTAATTTCGCAACTATAGTCGTGAGCTTCTGTTCAATACATGACAATTGCTTTAAATGTATCATTATTCATCTAGTTTATTAAATATGTATCTCTCCTTAAGTTATGAATAATAAATTCTTGAAATGTCATAAAGGGGTATAATTTCAAAACCAAAAAATATTTCTGTTCTTTTATATAGTCCCAAATCGTGACTCACAGTGAACATTAAAGTTTTCTCCTCAAATTGGGTTTGAGTTTTTGTTTCATGTAACTAAAATAAGGAATATAAAACTTTCATTTCACATCAATAAAATTAATTACATGTGTCATGTACAATCACTTTCAACATTATCATTGTAATAGTGGCATAAAAGTTATTTTCCATTGTTTCCTATGATGAAGACTCGTTTAAAAACGTAATGAGGTCAAATAAAAAGTTTTTGAAAGGTTAATTAGATAAAAAAAATTCATACAAATTCGAAAATGAAAAGCTTTAAATTTTTAACTACGTTACACAGTTTCTTGATCCAAAATTTGTCAGCTTTAAGAAGGTTAATTTTATTTAATTCATGGACAATAACTACTTGCTGATATTTATATTTCTTGTCACTTTAAATTCTTCAAGGTAGTATTGCACAATTTGATTGTTTTGTTTTGGTTTGACTGTGCAGTGAATAAAAATGTTGCACAAAGCTTTCGCTAATGAGTTATGCCATTTAAATACTAGAAATGCCTGTCAACTAATGTGAGTAATTAATTCTTTCCGGGTAATACTTGCTGCTGTTAAGCATTAATTTCTTTTCTTAAATACAAAAAGGTAATTCCTATTTCACTAAGATGTGATGAAAGATTTTAATAAGACACATTAAGAAATCAGGCTTAGTTAGGGTTGCAAGTTTGTCGCGCTGCGAATTTCTTCGATGATTTTCAAAGCTTTTTCCTAAAACCTGCGATTTTTTTATATTTTACCAGCGAAATGTACGATTTTCCAAAAAAAAAAAAAAAAATAGAATGTAAATGTAAAATCTGTGAGCACAGGAAGTCTAAGCAGCCTGTAAACTTCAAAATCTTCTTTTTTTTAAAGCAGTAACAATAAGTATAGATTTCGCCAACCAGCCTCAAGCTCTTTTAAAGCATGCAGAGTTTCTTTTATCCTAGTCAATACAAATATTTGAATGTTTTTAACGAAGTTGATAATTCTTCCATTTTTAACAATATCCCTATGTTTGAGAACGAAGAATAACTTTCATTGGCAGATGTCCTATATTTTATTACATTTGTGTTTCGATCGCCGAACGATTTGCTTTAGTTACCATTCTCTTATTATACCTTGACTTTTTTTTTTTTGCAATTTTATTACCTGAAAATAACAAGAAATGAACATCACTCATCTTTAACAAATTTTCTTACTGAAAGTTATTGAAGATTATTTGTCGACAGATACTCCATAATATCGTTGAAAAGACTAATTTCTTATTGACTAATCTGGTTGTATAACAAGATTAGTGAGCTAATATTTTATGTGTTGTTTAATAAATGTACTTCTAAATAAATATTTTTTACTCGTATTTCCCAACTCACCATCAACGTACGTTTAGAGTTCGTTTTAATGATAGACAAGTTTTCGAATCCTGAACTTAGCTACTGTATTAGAAGCATTGAACAGAAATGTATTTGCAAAAATGATTTTATAAATTATAAACTGATTAGCTGAATGTTCAGACATACTTTAATCGACATCTTTAGCAAAATATCTGCTATTACACTACATATTGGACTATAAAGTACGTGTGACTTGGAACAGATAATCCTCGCTGCTTCTTTGATAATTAAGCAATAATCTCTATTATGATAGATTCAAAATGTCGCTGTCGCTATCGATGTGAATGCACCATTAATTTTAAAATTATTATTTTTTAGTGTTTTCTATTTGTTCATGATATTTTTTAAGTGATTTGGTGTGCATAAAGTAAGTTAAAACTAGTAGCAAATAAATCAGTACGATATAGAAGGTGCAAAAATGGCAAACGTAGTTTTAACATGTATGCTGTGGTCATAACGAAATTTTCTTCCTTACCCTTCTTATGAATAAGCTACGTTCTAAAGTAGCGACAGGGCGCGACTCCATTGCAACGATTAAAAGGAATAATGTTAACATGAAACATTTATTAAAATCTGAGAAAATCCGAACAATAACTAATGACTTTTTGTTGCAGGTGTTCTGTTATTAATAATAAAAGAAATTGATTGAAAATTTCATTCCTATGAATCATTTATTTAGCAACGCATAGAAGCTGTAAATGGAAAAAGTATTAAATTTCTTATAATACGCTTTTAACTCTACGTTTCCTAACAACTTTTTGAAAATTCCAGATGTTCAAAACAAGATAACGGAAATGATGGATTGCTTTTTTGTTTTATGATCCAATTATCTCATTATCATTCAGAGAAGAGAACATCTCTCTAGAGCGTCGTATAATCAATTTTTAATAAATAAAACAATCCATCGCCTATGCACATGTTCAACAATTAAACTGAGCACCTGCCTTTGACGTCGAATGATTTTTTGTAAACGTGAAGAATAGGGTTTCAACACCTGTTACCGTAAACCGTCAATTTCAGATTAAATCAATTTTTCGATATCAGATTTAAGGCGAAAAATGTGGCTGATTCTATCAAGAGTTTTAAAAGTGGTAAAGAAAATTTACGCAAAAATAAATAATGTTGCATTTGTAGAAAAGCACAAATTTCAAACTTTTTACTTCTATTCTGTCTTTTCATTAAGGTGTCAGTACCTTCTTTCTCGCATTATAACAAACTTAAAAGTAAAAATAACTTATTACGTCGTAAAAATTTACTCAAACTTTTGAAGAATTATTTCAATCTATTAAAGCAGATGAAAGTAAATGAACAAAGAGAATTCTCTAACTTATGTGATATGGCTTTTTTCCCCATTGTTGTTTTTACATAGAAATAATTTAAATTGTTCCGTAAAAAAATTAAATCAAGGAAAATGAAAATATCTTCTTTATCAGATTCTTTACTAAAGAAATTTTTAAAAAATAAAATAAAAAGATAATTTTAGGAAGTTCTATAATATTATGTACATTAAACACGGGAAGCTATTTCTTTCCTTAAATAACAAAATATAAAAATTTGAAGAAAATAAGTTAACTTGTTACAATGAAATATTTACAGTTTCACTTAAATTTTTAGAGCATTGTTTAACGGGACCAATATTTTGAGATTTCACTCAACCTTGATATAGTTTTTCCTATGGACTAAATAATGCATTGATAATTTTTTAGCAAAACAGATTAAATTACAAAAGTTTATAAGTTCCCTCCCGTTCTTTCAAAAATCATACCATAAAAATGATGATTTTCATGGACATTTGAATGAGTTGATTCTATTTCAAAGCGAGTTTCCCCGAAACTCACGTCTGATTTAAATATTTTCTTCAATATTTTTTATTTCTTTTATTTATTTATATTTATTTTATTTTTACTATTTAATCCTATCTCTTTTATGATGAAAATTTTCGATTCGCAGCTTTAGTTTTAGAAAATCAAAAGATGTGATCTTAGACTTAGTAATTGTTCGTAAACTTATTTATTTTTATTAATGCTTCCAATTTTGAGCTTTGACTAAAATCAGCTGAATTTTCCGAAAAATAAATAAATAATGGAAGAGTATGTTGTTTTGCAAGTGCTTTAAAATTGGACGAAGTTGTTTCCTTTGAAATGATAATCACTTTCTCACCGTAATGTGAGGGGATAATCAGCTCCAATTAAAACAGGTAACATCCGACATAAATTAGTTTTAGCGTAAAATATTACCTTGTTATCCTCAAAACAGCCCATAAATTTCTCTGATGTCAATTATGCAATCTGATATTAAAGCAATTTGCGAAACAAACTTGCGCTGACCCTGAATTATCTTAAGTGAAATTATGCCTAATAAAACAAAGTTTATTACTGAAGGAGTGGAACAATTAGAAGTTCCTGAGCCCGTCGCCATGGTTTCTAAATAGTTGTTGCATAAGCAAGAGACTTTTGTTTCTCATTTCAAAATTGCTTCTTGAAAGACCAATACTGACGACAAAATCAGGTTCATAAATCCACCTTGATTTTGGAAATTCTCTTGTATGATAATTGTTTACGAAAAGTGTAATAAAAAAATTGCTTCGTGCTCTTGTTTGTCATTTACAGTAATTTCTCAATTATGTGTCACCTTTTTTATAGTTTCCACAGTTGTATGTCGCTTTTCATAAATCCCTATCAAAGTTCTATAAAACTTGACGTAATTTAACTTTTATTTATCGGTCATGCATAAGCAAGAGACTTTAGTCTCTAACTTTAAAATTGCTTCTTAAAAGAATAATACTGACGTCTAACAAATGGCAAAAGCAGTTTCATAAATCAGTCTTGATTTTGGAAATTCTCTTACATGACAAATGTTTGCGAAAAGCGTGAATTAATTTAGCTTCGGTATTCTTGTTTGTTGTCTACAAGAGTTTCTCCCTTATGTGTCACCTATTTTATAGCTTCCTCAGTTTTACGTCGATTTTCATAAATCCCAATCAAAATTCTATAAGACTTGGCGTAATTTAACTTTTATTTATGCGTCATGCATAAGCGAGAGACTTTAGTCTCTCATTTCAAAATTTCTTCTTAGAAGACCAAGACAATCGACAACGGCAGTTTCATAAATAAGTCCTGATTACGAAAATGCAGTTGCATAATTAATATCTGCGAAAAGTATAAAATAATTTACTTCCATAATATTTTTTATATGCAGTAATCTCCCACTAGCGTCCTTTTTTTATGTTCCTTCCACAAGTTGTCCGTCGACATTTATAAATCTCAATCAAAATTCTAAAAAACATCTTAATTTAACTTTTATTCCTGCTTCACTTATTCAAATTCATGGTATTACTTTGATTCCCTTCTGCATCGAAACAAAATATACTGTACTTTGTTTCCTGCCATTCTTACAGCAATCATCTCATACAAAATGATGATGAACGTTTGAGAATACGAGTTAAAAGGCTCTTTTTCAAAGCAACATTTACTGAAATTTCACGTGTACTTTGAAATGAATTTCTTTTTCTTTACTAATAACTATATATTTTTTATTGGTTCATATTTACTTTATTTTTGTAATATATTTTATTCATTTGTATTTATTTTAGTTTGTTAATTTTATTTATTTTACATTTGGAAGTCATTTAGAAAATCCATTATACATACAATTAATAAATTGGAAGAAGATGACTTTTGATTATTTTAAGGACAATTTTAACGATAAGTTCGAAAATATAAACGATTCTTTTCCAAATTCAATTTTAAAAAATGAAGTGCAGAGTCTAAATATTCCGGGTTCTATAATTTTATAAAATCTTCGTTTTGGATAGATTTTCTGTTTAACAAAACTTTTCGTTCTACTTTTTCCGTACTGCCCAAATATGAAAAGTTTGATTGCTATGTGACTTTAATAAAATTTGAACGTTTACTTGTAATTAATTTACTTGCCTTTTCATTTCATCAATCAATCAAGAAAATGCTAATGGTATTTGTCGCTGGGGAAATGAAGGCAGAGTACCCTGAAGTGATGAAATAGCGATTTAACTTTCACCCATTGCGTTTTGTAACAACGAAATAAATTTATCAAAGGAAAAGCTCTTAAATGAACCTCATTTGGTAATCCGTTTAAGTTAAACTTCATGTCAGTCACGAGATAGATATTGAGTCATTTAAGAGGATTAATGTGATCTTTTTTGTGCGATGAATACTAAGTCGCAATTGAGATGAATTTTAATTCGCGCATCATGTAAATATATTTAGGAGGTGAAATTTTGGAATCGTGGTAAAACAATTTCAAGCGCTGTGTTAATTCTGAGTAAAATGAAAGAGGTTTATGTCGATTTATTTTTCAGGTCACTTAAATATTTTTCTTCTGTGTTAGAAGGTAAGGGTTTAAATTTGTGTTATTTGTATTCCGCATTTTGCGAAATTGTTCATTTTAATCGTTCTTATCTCATTTAGTTCGTTTATCTTCTTTTAAAAAGGTGCAGCAATTTATTCCTTAACAAATAATAACAATTAACTGAAAGTTTAAAACTACGTAGTGTAAAGCCACTAATTGTGGATCAAAGTATCTGTGCTTTTAGTTTTCAAGTTATCAAATAGTGGCTCTTGAAGTACGTTTGTCATATATGAATGCTTGCGATTGCACGATGGTTTGTACCAACTAACTGGGCCATACGTGAGGTCTCAATGTCTTAATTCCATATGTAAAGGAATGACACTTTTGATCCAAACTCAAGTGACTTGCTGTGTAATTAATTTTTGTTCCCAGGGATTTAGAGCACCCACCTTTGAGTTGCTCCACTATGACTTCTTAACACTTTACAGATCGCTAGCGGTTCAACAGCATACGCACGTCAGACCGGCCACTCAGCCGCAGATTGTACCTCAATATTAATAATAAAATGCAGATGATATAGCAAATGGCAATTTTTTATCGCCATAGCGACAGATTGACCAAACAATTTTCAGGTAGCCCCGAGAAAAAAGCGATAAAAAGCCGATTAATAGACAACTGGTCGTTAGGCATCGGCATCAAAAAAGCCGATTAATAGGCTATCCTCCAATGCGTGTCGGAATTGTCTTTAATGTGAGTCATATTGCCCATCTCTTTTTTTTTTTTTTAGTATACTTATTAATAAGTATACATGCGATAAAATTTAAAAAAAAACTACTTATAGATAATTTATTTAGTAATAAATATATAATGTTCCTAGATGCAGTGTTGTGAAAACATGAGGCATCCAAGAAAATTAATTTAGAAGAAAAAAAATCGTATTCACTTTTATTTTTTAAAAGAATTGGAGCAGTGGAGCACAACAATTTTTTTTTGCTCCAGCTACGATCAAATTTTCTTTGCTCCACTGATCCGTGCTGCTGCTCTATGCTCTGCTCCAAGTCTCTTTTCTTTTTTTCTGCATATTTTTAGGTTTGCTACAGAAAAAAATTTTCGTATAAATAAAATTTTGTAATCAAATAAACTATCGGCATTTTTTTGCATAATTTTCGATTAATTTTGGATTTGCTATATAATAGCATTTTCGTATAAATAATTTAAATTTGGTGGTCAAATAAAATATCGGCATTTTTTTTCTTTTTCTTTTTTTGCATACTTGTGGATTTACTATAGAATAACATTTTCGTATTAAATAATTTAAATTTTATTGGCGATCAAATAAAATATCGGCTTCTTTTTTTCAAGCTGTTTGCCTATTAATGCATCAATCATTAATACTTCTTGAAACATTTAAAGCCATGACGCCAGGTGGAAAAATCGCGCCCTTTAACGTCGCCTCCGTAGGTGGGGGGAAATTTCGGAATAACCAGGAGCACGCACACCTCATGTTGGCGAACTTCGACCTTTGAACGTCACGGAAATTGAAAGGGAAAACCCATTATGGGAGCTTAAATAGGCGAAAATGGGGAAACGGAGAAAGTAGAAATTCAAGTGTCAGCAGAAACAGTGTTTCGAGTAGAAGTTTGCGGAATTTGATAAATCGAAAAGCTTGTGTAATTAGTGAAAAAGGTGCGGGAGGCCTAACAGGTTGCGGGGGAAAAAAGAAAGAAAAATGTGAAACATTTCACTTTAATGGATCAGTTATTTGGTTTTTCGTAATTAGGTGGGAATGTCATGAAAGAACGAAAATAAAATTGAAGCTTCAAAAAAAGTTTGGCATGTTTTATATGCAAGTTTGTTCTGGAATCCAACAAGGATTTCAAGAATAATTTCATTGAAATTTTGCTTTAAACCAACTGGATTCAACTACTTCTTTTGAATTTAATAGAAAAATAAGCTAAAAGACTGGAACGCGCGACAGCCCATTAGGGGAATGGTCTACTGTGTCCATCCTAGCTTTCGAGAACGAGGAGCCACTGGGCCTAATTAATTGGAAAAGTTGGGATATGAAAATGGTTGAAATACAACAAAACAATAAGTACTTTCCCCACTGTTGTACTGTTTGCTCAATGGGTAAAATAAAAGGCACATTTTGCTTAAATCTTCGAATGCCAGAAGAAAATTTTTCAGTGAAGAGCAGAAACTTGTAAATTTGTTTGATGACGAATGGATGTTAATGTTTTTTACAGAAAATAATTTATTTGGTGGTCCAGCTCCGAAAAAAACTAAACGACACTGAGATTGAAAAAACGAGGTAAATAGAGAACAGTAAAGCACTTGACCCGCCCTTTTTAACCCACATGGAATGCTGCAACTTGACAGGTTTTAAATGATAATTTTCATTGTGTTCATTTTAGTATACCCTCAGTTGACAACCATTTTTACCACATTTCACAAAAAGAGGAAATAACTAACAATTCTTTATCTTATGAAACCCAAACAGTCTCACCCTTTGCCGTTTGACCCTAACCTATGGCTCCTCAACCAGAAATTTTCTTTTGCGTTGTCATGGGGCTCTGACGAGGAGAAAAAAAAAATCTTAAATGACGACAAGACTTCAGAACATAAAGCTCTTTAAAATATGGGTGTAGGCATGAGGCACCTTAAAGCGTTCAATCCGGGAAGTCGAAATTACGTTCAAATAAGATTGATTTCACCTGAGCATGACCCATCTATCAATGAGCAATTTCGTCAGGTCCTTCGTGAGTAAAAGAATAGATTTACCAGCATCCTCCCAACTTCACCCACTTTTACTGCTTCCATTCACTTTCACTGTCCAAAGTGTATCGGAATGTTGTATTTTTAGTTTAATTTTTCACGGTTTGGCAGCTCAGTGTCAAACAGGGTAACTCAATAAGATGAAAGTCACGGTTCTTGTGCAACCTTTAGGGCGGCAGGACACTTAACAGTGATACATTTTTATTTTTGCTTTGCGAAACTTCGGAACTTTCGAAAATTTGACGTTAAGATTTATGTCCTGTTGTAAATCCAGTAAAATATTTAGGCTAACGGTTAACAGCATGAATTGCTTTTTACTCATAAGGCACAGGCACTTCCTGAAATTTAAGATTTCCTAACAGATAAAAAAATATCTTGTTAAAGTTACGCGTAACGCAAGAGGTGAAACATCATTCCGAAATGTAACGGATTGTTCTGTTACAGATGAAAGCGATAAAAAGATCCAAGCGTTATCATTGACGCTTTTTATGTCAAGGCTCTTCCTTAAAAAAGGTGTCTTACGGAAAAAAGTGTCTTTTGAGGTAATACAACTTCGGACGTCGAAGTATTTTACCCACTAGTCCAGACTTCATTAATATGCGGCAAATGCAAAGGTCATCAGTTGTTTTTAAACATATCAGATGTAAATATATCAGTTCGTGCCCAATTATCAAGCTAATGTAAACAATAGAAACAATTATGATTTTCCATAGCTTTATAAACACTGTTATGTAAATAAAAGAGAAAATCACTTTTTTCAATAAAGAAAGAATTTGTTTTTTCTCTTTTGGGCTTACACACAAACGTCCAGAGCAATGAAACTCAACAAATTATTAGAGCTTGTAATTTCTGACATAACTAAGTAAGGGTAAAAATGAAAGTTTCAAAACGTGCGATGTAAAATCCAAAAGGTCACATTTGTACCATTTTTGATTAACATTGTCTCTTGAGTAGTCTTGAAAGTACAAAAAAAAAAAAAAACAATTTATTTTTACACTTTTTTATTTTAAAAAAATGTACAAGCAATGCGTTTTATTTTTGAAACTTGACCGAACTACGATTTATTACAGCAACGAAACAAAGAAATTCTTTAAAAAATCTAGCCAAGATCTTTTTATTTAATTGTAATTTTGTTTTTGACTATCGCAAAAGCTATATAATTGGCTCAAGTTTTAGCTCTTGTTCTTGGTTGCCAAAAATGGAAATACAAAATGTTTTCAGCGTTTGAAGTTGCTGGTATTAAAGTAGCTAATTTTGTCAGTTGAAAGACATTTCTAAGGAATTACGTAATAAAAAAGAAGAAGAAAAAGGGGAGGGGGAACTTAGCTAAATCTGATTGCAACCATTCGCAAGTATCCTCATTTCTTGTAACCTTCATTAAGAATACATATAAAAGTTTTTTAGTGCCATAGTTAGCTTCTATCCTTATGTTATTAGAAAGCGTGATAAATATCACCACGCCTTTGAGCTGTATTTGAAAAATATCAGTAAAAGACACCAAAAAAATTTAAATTGAAAAGATAAAAACATGTTTTTAAATAAATCAAGAATCTTGATGTTACTCTTACTAAAACCTTGACATATGCGGAGAAGTATTAAAATACAGTGGAAAGTTAAGGTAAAATACCCTAAGAAGCCCAAAAAAAAACGGCTCCTGAAGCCTGACACCCTCAAATAAAAATAAATTTCAAGTGTTGCAAATTTCCTAAAATAATTTAAAATCATATTTTCTTTCTTTTTGAATGGTATCAGTTCTTAAATCCCTTCACTTCTTAAATCTCTTTATATCGGTAATGCTTTAAATGTTTTTTTTTTATTTGAGGGCGTCAGCTTTAGGGTATGCGTGCTGATTCTGATCTGCAACTAATGTTGAAAATGACTGATAATTAAGGCAGTGGGTGTTACTGGGATGAATAGTAAAGGATGAAGTTTAAATCAGGTTTTATGTTCAGGTTCATTAATCGAGTTTCAATCGATTGTTTTCGTTCATAGTTACGAGTTATTTTAAGTTTTAATGGGTTTTTTAAAAGAGTTGCTGCAAGATTTTTTTTTTTTTTTACTGTTGCAAAAAAGTAAATTGTGACGCACAACAGTTGAAACATAAATTGCATACACGTTATTCGAAATTCAAACTCCATTTATCAATATATCAAGTTGTGAATAAGTATTCCGAGCGAAGCATGGTTTCAGTCAGTAACAATACAGAAATAAATCACTTACACTTCTGTTTCTTCTTTTTACAACATCATTTTGATAAGTAATGGATAGACGAAAATTAAGTGTCTTCCATTTCACCAATAAACCTTACCTTCTTAGATGCTTCCTTCTTCTTTCGCATCATATCAGTTTTACAATCCGAACATACAATAAATGGCCGACACCATAAAAAACATTTATTGCCAAAAGATCAAAGCTATTAATTAGTTACATTAACAAACCTATTGCAAAACGTATCAGACACATAACACATATTCTTGTTGAATCAAATCTGAAAAAGCAAACGTAATTTACTTCCTGTCTCCACTCTTAATTTATAAAAACAAATTGCAGAATGAGCAACCTAGATGTCGTTTTGAGCACGAGATCAAATGTCAACTTATGGAAATACATCTTCCAAAGACTGAAAAGGGACATTAAACCATACTTCACCTCACGCGAACACGCCTAGTGGTAAAAGATGTAACAAGCCCAAATACAAATGGTCTATAACTAATTTGACTTTTACACTTTATAAAAAAAAAGGTGTGTCACTTTTCTAATCAGGAACGTATTCACTTTCTTTCTGTATCTCCGGAACGCGAGATAATAGCGAAGTTTTGCTTTAGAAAAGTTTAGTTTGCGGAAGTGTCTCAGACATCAATCACCTTGTTCCAAAAGGTTTGTTTTGATAAACAGAAATACATCGTTAAAACCTTATTTAAATCTCATGCTTAAGTCTTCAGACGAATCAGCCGAGTAATTTGCCTCATGATAATACATTTTTATGATGAGCTGGCATCTTTGTTGCTATATTCATTACCCTCGTTCGTGCTTGAAAGTATTTACGGGAAGTCTGTCAGTTCTTCGATGTCTATTATTCCTCTCATTATAAACAACATAATCATTTCTTAGAATTAATGAATACTTTTGTGAGACTGCCTGGTTATCATAATAATCCTCAAAACTATTAATGGAAGGGAAAATAATTTAATGCATTTTAGCAACAAACATAACATGTTAAAAGCTAAAAATTCGTCTGCGCTTAGTAAACTTAATTTTCATAGTTATATATATTTCGGAGACCTGTAAGAAGCGGAAGCATGTATGAGTTTCTCCCGACACATAATGGCTTCTGTTATTAGATGTTTTTAGATTAGAGCAGAAAAACATTTACCTACATTAGATCAGCTGTAAAACTAATTACTCTTTACAAAAACATAATATTTCTTCGTCCTACATTTATCCATAGTCAACACCACGCGACAAGAAATATACAGCAAGGGCCTTTAATTATAATCATTGTTTTTTCATTTTATAGATAGAATTTTAATACTGAAATTCAATTGCAGAAAAGTCCTACTTTTATGGAAATATTCAAATTGCAAACATTTTACCTAACATCATTTGCACCTTGCATATATTGACAAGCTGAAAAATTAAAAGATAAAGCATTAAGAGATAAATTTTTAAAATTATTGCAATTTTTAATCTAAGAAGAAATACTACACAAATAAGACGGTACAATATTTATAAGTGTATGTATTATTTTATAGTTATTTAATGAGAGCTACATTTTTTAAGGAAAATATAAATTGCACTCATTCAAAACATTAAAACTGCAGAAGTTCATCCCATTTTTTTATGTTACAACCAAAACTGTCAACATTATTTCCTCCCTGAAGATTTTATCTGCTTCGAAAATTAATTATTTAAAGCATATTGCATGTGCCAGCCATTTTAAAATGCACTACATTTTCTTTTTGTGGCCTCTCCTTGTGTGGGCTTTCTGACGATAATTACCCACTTTTGCAAGTCCATTTTAAAGAACTTGAGGAAAAAGAAAGGGCGGTGTGCTTTTAACAAGTGTTCCATTGAACACCCAGCAGTCACGAGTGTTAGGTCATCTTTAGTGCTTAGAAAGTTCATTGGTGAAACTGAAAGTATAATGCCCTTAATGTAAAGAACAGAGAAAGCTTTTCATGAAAAGCATTCCATTTAGTCTAATCTGCGACGGACGATCAAAAACGTCCTTTCCCTTTTTATTTTTTTTTTCTTTCATTAAATAGGCAAGACGCACAGATTGCATTTTATATTCTTGATAAAAAAAATTCTGTTTCACAATAAAACTTTTCGTAATAATATGGGAATCTTTTTTTTTTTTTGTAATAGTAGAATAATTTATTCTTCCTTACTGCTTGTGAAATGCTTATTGCAACCGAATTTTAGCTTATTATCTATAATTTTTAGAGAATGAAATACGGCTAAAAACATCAAAAGCAAGAAAAAAATTTATCTTTTCTTGTAAGAAAATTTTAGAACATACTTTGAATTCTTTTCACGTACAAATGACGGGAAACGTTTACGAGCTTATCATTGATAATAATAAGTCAGGAATTCCTACCACTTTCCAACACAAGTCAAAACTATGCTATGAACTTTCATTCCAACGCTTAGACCATATAGTATCTAGACGAGCCCTTCTATTCACTCGCCATTGTTAGTTCCTAAGCAGGAATAGTGGGGACCAGTTTGACTGACAGGGGTCGGAGATCAAAGCTTTTCGCCGTCCTATACCACGTGGGTGAGTCTTCTCAATTTCTGAACTTGCTTCTGATCTGTAAAAGAGCTGAGATTGCTTTCAGGCAAACGATCAAGACCCATTCTGTGCACAAAAGCACTAACCTGATTTATTAAACATAATACCAATATTAACAATGAAAAGCGTAAATTTTAATTTTATTTTTAAATTTTTGGAGTATCGTATTCTTGATTATGAAGAACAAGAAAATCATATATATAAATTAACTAAAGCAATTGTTGAGAAATACTTTAAAATATGACTACACCATTTCTAAAATAATATCAAAGAATACCAAAAATGCGTAACAAATACACAAAATTAATTTTATTTAAAAATCAAGAGCATGTTTCAATAGAAATTAAACTATTTTTTCCAGTAGTTAAATTCCATTCTGCTTTATTAATAATGCCCGCCCCCCAAATAATAAATGCAACGTTGAAATTAACATTTCAATAATATTAAATCTTAAAAGACATGAACGATGCTTGAAATATACTCGCAGAAAGGCCGAACGTTCGTTGCATCACCAAGTATACATATGTCTGTGTTCGCTCCAGTTTATTTTTTATTCTCTACTTTTAATAATGTAAGTAAAATTGTTAAATTTTCAGAATTATGTTTAAAATGCATTTCATGCTTCCCCCTTACCAATATATTACATATATATTGTATTTCTGACTGTATTGCACAACACTTAGATAATAAATTAATTTATTCCGTTTGTTTGCAATCTTAGAACAAACTTCATCTGTAATTCATTAAAAAAACAATCGCATTTTAATTAACGGTACAATGGGACCGTCCATAAATGATGTCACGCTTTTTTCCCAGTTATTTGACTCCCTCCCCCCTTTGTCACAAAGTGTCACACTTCAACATACCCCCTCCCCACCCCTTGTCACAATTTCACGAACCCCCCTCCCCCTCGAAGCGTGACATCATTTATGAATGATCCCAATCCGATGTTTTCAGTCCTACAAGCTAATGTCACATGACTATTAATTTTAGATTTACGAACTGTATCGGAGCAACATTAAAGTTTTAACTGACAATTTTCTAAAGAAAATAATTTTTTGAACTTAAAAAATTTAAAAAACTATTTTCAAAAATAAAATTTTTTCTTCATGCTGTTGCTTTCTTTAAATTTATTTCAGATTTTGAAAAGAAAAACAGCTTAAACGCTTTTGTTTTTCCTTCCTTATTTTTCAATGAACTGAAAAAGAAAAGAATAGGTATATTTGATGTTTGGCTTATTAACGTAATATTACAAATGTTTTTACTTTTCGCATTGATATCTCAAGGGCAAGACATAATGAGGTTGAAGTTAGTTAAAAACCTTGTAAAAGCAATACGAATTGTATTCATTGCAAAGAGCTTTACTGTATGACATTAAGTTTCACAAAAGGGGGCAAGAAACTAACTCCTACTCTCAATGAGCTCAATATATAAGATCATTTTCAAATCACTATTACTAATTAATTATTGATAATACCAATAAAAAAACACTTGTCCATTAATCTATGAACTGTTTCCTTGCGTGTGATAGAAAATAATTGTGCTAAAATGTGTCTGTCGTACAATAAGAAATTAAAATAAATCACTCTTCAAATCTCTACGAGAATTAACATGGCACGACGAAGCCCTCTCTCACCGAAGGACTCCGTCACCTGTTTTCCGGGGAAAGACTCCTGCTTACCGACCACGCCCCCAGACCTTGTCTATCTAGTTTATGGTCTAAGTTCCAACGTATGTCCTATCTACGCCACGTGATCAACCTAATTAGAAAAAGTTTCCAATAAGCAAAATCCTTTTCATTTTCATTTGCACATAGTTGCATTCAGTAGTGTAACATAAATATTTGCACTACTGAACAAGTACAATTGCAAAAACACTTTTTTTTAGCTTCTTTACTTTTTACAAACAGTTCCTGTGTTATAAATGTACCAAATACGAATATGTATTGAGAATTTTTGGCGATCCGGCAAAAAGAGATTACGCCAATTTTGGTGATGTATTATGGCTTACAGCAGTTTTAATACGAAGTCTTTCAATATGCGTGGCAACTAGTAGAAGCCAAAAACATTTTTTAAATGCAGGCATGCATTTTTAATGTGTCAATATGCAAGGTGTAAAATCCAAACCAAAACCAAACTTTTCGTTTGTGTCCGAGCAAAATAATATAATTAATTGCCTTCATAATGTAAAACTCTCCTGTCATGCATTATTTCACTTTAAAGTTTCCATAAAAATTGAATATTTTTAAAATGCAACTTAAAGCAAACAAGTAGGCAAGACTAAGCATTTATTTTTCTTTATAATCATTCTAATTGGAAAGTGAAGTTTTTCCCTTGCTATTACGCCACCGTTTAATTAGCAACATAAAAATAGCTACTCTTGTCTAATTAACTACAGCATCTCGTTTCAAAGTTTCATCGAATAATAAATATATCCTCTTTTATATAAATAAATTTTATTCTTTTCATTTAAAATAAAATTGATTGCTGCCTCGTATTCATATACAAGGTCTTACACACAATGCGCCAAAGTAAACTAGAAATCTAATCTTAATTGCATCTGTAACATTATACTGTAGCTCTTCATATTCGAGAACGTGACATAATTCTAATTTCGCTATTTTATTGCGAACTATTAAGTTAGTGAATTTTTATGTTAACCTTCAGTTTTTTTTCAAAACTGCCTTGATGCGAATTTTACCTTTGCTTCAGATGATGCATTTCAAATGTCTCTTTTCAATATCTTTGTAGGTCTTGAAAAAAGCTTTCAGTGTTTCGTCCTTGAAAGTACAAAGCGTTTAAAACTGGGTTGCTCTGCGCTTAAAAATGTTATTAGGACTTTTTCTTTTGTGTGTAAACACAAATAAGTAGAGAAGAAAAACAATGGGACTATTTCACTAGTACTCTTTATTTATATCTTTTTATTTTTAAGTTTTTTTTTTCTTGGCATGCTTCTTATAACGCGTAAATAATTGGCTCTACTGGAAGCATTACACTTATAAAAAAAAAAAAGAAAAACTAACATATTACTTAGCTTCGTATTCATGCGTAAATTAATGCAAAATGTTTTTGCTTGTATTTTTAAAAACCGTTAGCCGCCTTCGGTAACCGACTGGGTAGCCAGTCTTTTTTTGGGGCGGATCACATGAAAACCAAAATTCAAAGTAACTTAAATTAAAAACTTAACCCTCAATCACTCAACAACATGGATTTATTTGATTTTTTCCTTTCGAAACAATAACAAAAAAAAAGCACATATTTGAGGACTTTGAATTTTGTTTTATTATTATTTTTTTAAATTCTTATCACTTATAAATTCCAATTTATTTGATTTTTGGAATTCCATATAAATACAAAATAAAAAAATACACATATTTGAGAGAAATTTTCAATCATTTACAAATAACACTACAAAAGCAGCGATCGAACGCTATGTTGCATACCGGCTGCACTACAACGCAGAGGGTTTAAAATGAATCTATAACCTTGTAAAGTTACTCTGAGGGGTCGAATTTTTTTCTTTTTCCCATACAGGGAAAAATATGACAAGCTTTCAGCTGGTGCTGAAAGACTTCAATTCTCGAAGTATAAAATCGGAAGGTACAAAATAAGAATTTACGTCCATAACTATACGAGCCTACTTTTCCGTATACATCAACATTAAATATATAATCCAGCTTATCTCTCTCTCTCTCTCTCTTTCTCATTTAATTTAGTTCTTTACTGCTTCAAATGTACCTTTTTAAATCGTTTATACATATTCATTCATTCACTCATTCATTTATTCATTCATTCCTTCATTTATTCATCTGTTCATTTATTCATTCATTCCTTCGTTCATTCACTCACTCATGTATTTATTCACTCGCTCAATTATTTATTCATTCATTTACTCATTTATTTGTTCATTCATTTACTCATTTATTTGTTCATTATTTCACTGATTTATTTATTCATTCAGAAATATACTTAAAAATCCAGATCAAAAAACTTCATGGGATATGAGGCTCGTTTAGTTCTGGATGAACTGGGTATCTGTACATGTTTTACGTCATAAGATCTTTCCGATAAAGATTGTTCTAAGAACATCCGTCAGTTTGATCAGGATTTATATAGGGCTGAAATTTCCTAGCAGGTGGTATTGGCAATGTTTTTTAACTGTTCAGAATTGAACAAGAATTGATCAAACCAAAAAATATTCCACGTCAAGAGCTCCTTTCAGTAAGCTTATTTAAAGGAGCTTTGGTCTTATGTCCAGGGTATAAAATTTGCTTTACATTTACCCATAGACGCCAGTCTTGGATCTTTTTAAACTATTTAGAATTTAACGAAAAATTCAAAAAATTGAAAATCAAAAAATAACATATGGATTGAGGTGTCCTCGCCGAGATCTTTCGAATGCAAAAAAAAAAATCTTTCGAATCGGACAATTGCCTCAAAATTTATTGCGTGGAGGGTGGCGGCCCATACCGACAAATACACATTTTCTCAAAACGCTACTGTGGTGGTGCGTTTTTAAGAATTTCTAGTAACGTAACAAAATATTGATTCTACCATTAAATAAGCAACCCAGGTCCACCACCACTTTTTGTGGGTAGTGATCGTATTTTAAAAATGAACAACATTCAGAAATGATCAAGAGTAATAATTCTACAAGTTAATAATTTATCAAATTTATTTTGTGGCTAAAATCAAATGCATCAACAAATTCATTCAATCACATACAAAAAGGACTCAGATTATATAAATGAGTAAATGGGAGACAATGGCTCGTTTAAAAAGTAAATATGTCCCATGATTACTATAAATAAAGGAACAATTCCATGGTTCATCTTCACCGCGTCCGACCAATACTATTACTGTCTAAAATCCTTATATACATTAAAGGAAGCCATTTAGCAAAAAAAACTAAAATTACTGAAAAAATATACTCATGTGTTTAGTCCATTCTTACCCCGCGCTGCTACCTGCCATCCCTGCTGCCTCCTTCCACCAGTTCCACGTGCATAAGTGAATTCTCACCCGAGCACTTAAAAAAAACCCTTTCCTAGGAAGTTGGCCCCGTAGCTATTCTTAGCTACGTCACTTGAAGACCAATTGGCCTCCGAAGATAGTCGATGTCACCCGAACAGCAAAAACATGGGGCATAGCCACCCACGGAGGCATCCGAATGACCCCGAAGGTGGAAAGCGCCTTCGTTATGCTGATTTCGGCGTGATGATTCACTCAGCTCAGCAGGAGATGAAAAAAAAGCAGTTTGCGAAAGAGAGACAAGCAGAATATTCAAGGACAGAGAGCATTTGCAGGGAAGAGAGGAATAACAATTAAGTAAAATGGCTATCGCACAAAGTCGATACGACATTTCCCCCTTCGAACAAGGTGAAAAAAAAATTGTCAAGCCCCTAAAACAAACCATGTCTCCGAGAGGTCAGTCACAAAGTCTTAGACTAACTTGCCTGAAGAAATCAGCAATAGGGATAACTCATGCCAACCCTATATCACAACAAAGTCACTTGCAAAAATATCCCAAAATACATTGTCACAACAGTCTTACAAAATATAAGCTTTTCATTTCAAAAAATAAACATAAAACACAAGTCAAAAATATATATATGTTTAAGTATGGCCATACAATAAAAAAAAACAGTTGCAACTATACGCAAAACACAAGAAATGACATGTCGACAGAGTTGCTCAATGTGCACATGAAAAAATTTTGAGTGATATCACAAAAATTTAAGCAATAAAAAAAATGTGTACTACATGCTAGCACAGTCCAAAAGGGGTAGCCAAAAAGGGATTTCCGCGGAATAATTTTGAAGGGGAGTAACTTCCGAAGCAACATAGAGCATCTGTGCAACAAACATCCTAGGCAACGGCAGGTTGCATAATAAATTAAGGTTGATGAGCTCATCACGGAGGATCTGGAAAAATATAAACAAACAGTGACATCATACATGATCGACTGGATACAATCAACACATTACAACATGATTGAGAATAGATTGGAGTACACAAAACTTGTCATATTTTATGTTGATAAACCTGAAGGACATTACAAGTTATCCTACATGACCACCAATAGCTTTGTGAGGAAATAATTCATTTTTTTTTTTTTTGGTTTTAGCAACTTTAGGTATATATGGCATGTGTAATTTCCAAAAAAAATTAACCCCACAGATGAAACTAAATCTACATATAAATTATTCTCATAAAATTTCATTTCACGAAAACAAAGCCCCTAAAAAAATTATAACTAGATACTGAGTAACATATTCTGCTGCAGTAAATTGTTGTTTTCCATTCAATTGTGGCATAATTTAAAATACAAAAATAGTGTACAAGTACAATAAAAACATTGAAATAGAAGAAAACAGTTGCACCATGTTAAATACAAGTACGGCTTCAGAGAGCAACAAAAGGTAGAAGAAAAAAAAACCGACAACTTTTAAAAGTACTATTGACCCAGATTCTGTAAAAAAATTCTAAACAACATTGCAGAGTCTATTGTACAGATGTGATGAAAAAAAAAGTCCAGTTTTCCTGAAAAAAAAAAATGCAATTTTTTTTTTGTTGAGTCCCAGTTTTGATGAGTCCAGAATAAATTCATACAGGAAGCACATAGGCTCCTTTAAGAGGCGAAACTGCAGGCACTAGACGACTTGAGTTTCAGTCAGGTGAGTGTCTAGCAAATCGCCCTGACACCACCAATTCTGGAGACATAGAGGCAACCTCCTAGAGAGAGACTTTTCGGCCTAGCCTTCACCAACATGACTGAAGCCGCTTCATTCTGCTTCTCAGTGCAAGGGAAAAAAAAACTTGGAAAAGAAAACAATCATTAAATTTTAAAAAAAATGCAGTGCAGCTGAAAGGAAAAAAAATTAGGTAGTGCGTCTGGATCTGAGAAGGTATGGGGACCTTCTAGAATGTACAGGCGAACTTGGAGGCAATACTTGAAGAACAGGTTGAATAGAGTCTGGGGTAGCAGGTCTGTTACATGAATCATTCTCCTCAGATACCGCAGCACTATGAGGGACAGCCTGTATATCCTCAGGGTTCTGAATGTTATTAGCTGGAGAAGTAACAGGTTGACAAAGGTGGCTTTTCCTTGCAGGGACTCTATGCAACCTGTTTATGTGTATTTTGAAAACAGGAGCAGAACAATTTTGAAATTTTTGCAAGCACACCAAAACTGGTGAAACTTTTTTTTTTACAAAGAAAGGACCTGAAAAGGATGGTTTCATTTTATTTTTAGATTTTACATAGACTGTGTCCCCCCTGATGATATTTCTAATTTTTGCCTGTGAGTTAAATTTTTGATTGTGTAACCTCTTTTTTTGTACAGAGTTCTTGTAAACCTGATTATAAATGTGTTCGAGTTGTTCTAAAATATTATGAAGTTCATATGCAGCATGTAAAGAGGGATTAATATTAAAATTTACTACATCTGTAATAAGCGACAATTGTCTTCCAAAGTGGACTATGTTGGGTGTAAATTCAGTAGTTGAGTGAGTTGATGCATTGTAGCAGGCTTTGTGAATATCCACAGCATACTCAAAACTCACGCCAGACTGTTGTAATGAATGGACAGAAGTTTTGATGGAAAGATTTATTCTTTCACTTAAGGTGTTTGCCTGAGGATTCCCCGTTGTAGTGTGAATTAATTTTATAGAGAAGAGTTCATTAAATTTATGAAACAACTCACAATTGAATTGACAGCCTAAATCTGTAATGATGAGTTCAGGTCTACCAAAAACAGTAATATACTTAAAAAGTGCACGAGCAACAGCAACTGCTGAGATATTATTTAATATGTACAATTCTAAGTGACGGGAGAAAGCATCAATTATCGTTAGGATATGTTTGCCATTATTACATTGTACTATGTCTAGAGTCACAAGTTGGCCCGGATAAGTCGGGGAGATTGTCTCTTGTAAGGGTGCTCGAGGAATTCGGTGAGGTTTGTTATTAATACAAAACACACAACTTGAACAAAAATTTAAACAATCTACATAATATGAACGCCAATAATATTTCCGGGAGACAAATTCAAATGTTTTATGCTGACCCACATGACTTAAGTGACATATAGTCAATACTTTATGTTTGAGAGCATCTGGCACAACAATTTTTAAATCCCGCTCTGAACTTGGATCTGATGTTGACTTGCTAAACATAAGTAATTTTGATTCAGGATGTATGCAATAGTTTTTATGTTTCTCATCAATGCATCTATTTATGATGTTATTGTATATGAGAGACAATTTAGAATCTTTCAATTGTTCAGAGAGAAAAGTTGATTGAGAAATTTCTAACAAGGGATCCTTTTGTTCATGAGTCAAATTTAAAATTTGGGCACAATTAGTTAACATGGAAGAATCATTCTCCTGAGACACAGCATGACTGTTTAGGTTTTCATTAACATTGTTTACATTATGAGAGTTAGCATCATGAGGCACCTCAATAATTTCAGGAAGTTGTTCTTCGTCATTAGATGTAAGGTCTATCACAGGATTTATGTCATTTACTTTCTCGACTAAGGAGGGTTGAGATACAATGTCAACTTGATTTTCTGTAAAATCATTTCTGCTTAAAAAATCAGGAAACAAATTTTTGCTTCCTTTGATGTACAAAAAGCTAAAGGTATATTCACTTATTGACATTAGCCAGCGAGTGGTTAAGGAGGCTGGAGAGGAACTCTTTTTATAATATTTTAGACTTTTAGCGTCTGACAAAATATACACATGGCGATTGTAAATATATGATTTGAAAGCATGAAGAGTTTTTACAATGGCCATAAGCTCTAGTTTTATAGCAGGATATCTTGTCTCTGCGGGTGATAATAATTTACTAAAGTATGATATTGGTACAAAAATATCATTGAACTTTTGTAATAGGACCCCTGAAATAGCATAACCACTGGCATCTGTATTAATATAGAACGGTTCATCCCATTTAGGCTGGGTGATACAAGGGTTGTTAAAGAAAACTTGTTGCAATTTTTGAAAATTTTCTTGAATTTCTTCTGTCCATTTGAAAACAGTATTAGGGTGGGTTAACTGATTGAGTGGGTGAATATAGTCCGAAAAGTGAGGTATTAATGTGCGATAGTATGAACAAAGTCCTAAAAACTTCTTAAGCTGCCTTTTTGTCTTTGGTACAGGAAAGGAGACTATTTTAGTGATGTTTGATGTGATGGGAAGAATGGAATTCTTTGAAATTTGAAACCCTAGATAATTAATCTTATCAACAAACCATTCACATTTTTGTGGAGATACCGTAACATTAAACTCCTTGAGAACTGAGAAAAAGGACTGTAATTTTTGGCACATTTCATCAAAAGAATTAGCACCAATGACAAAGTCATCTTGGTATGCATATATGCCAGGTGTATTAGTCGTTTCAACTATAATGTCTGAGAGATGTTGCATGATAGAGGCTCCTGACCGGATGCCAAAACAAAGTCTATTATACATGTAAGTGCCCCAAGGGGTAACAAACGAAAATTTATCCCTATATTCCTCAGGCAAGTCTATTTGATGGTATGCTGCCTGTAAATCAAGTGAGGTAAAGTATTTAAATTGAGATAATGAATTTATTAATGTATGAATTTTGGGCAATGGATATGCAGAATTTGCAATAAGAGAGTTAAGTAGACGCAAGTCTAAAGCAAGTCTATATTTTTGTACTCCTGAAGCATCAGGTCTCTTTTTAACAAGAAGCATAGGTGCTGAATACTCAGAATTATGTTTTTGAATAATTCCTGCTTCCTGCAATTGTGCAAGTTGATTTTGTGCTTCAGCCTGAAGGCTATGAGGTACAGGAAAAGGAAGTGACCTAAGGGGAAATTCATGCTGAAATGAAAAATTTACAGGTACCCTATCTGTATGACCCAGAGAGTTCATAGATGAAGAAAAACAGGTTACATTGTCACTTAATAAAGATTGGATTTTCTTTAGGTTATCACCTGATAAATGAGCTAACTTAAAATTTTGCAAATTAAATTCCTGTTTTCTCAGGTTTTTAATTTCTGAAGAAGCTTGGATAAAATTAATGTTTGCATTAGGTTGGGGGTTGATAGCTTCCTTAATGTCCTCAAGATACCAAATGTTCCCCAGACACATGTTTTTATTTAGGTGAACTTTTTGAGTAGATCTGTTTTCTGCATACACATAAAAAACATTAGAGTCATCTATTCGCTTCTTAGGATCAAATGATATGATTGTATCATCAATATATACACTTTTAACTTTTTCACTAAGAGTAAACAACATTTCAGAAGAAATGACCTTATCCTTACTTACCAGTTTTACATAAGCACCTTCATTAGGGTTCAAAGTAATTTTAGAAGAATTGTGAACTTTTAAAATGTTTACATTTTGAGTATGCATATCATTAACCTGTGTACTAGACTCTTGGTTAGTGCTTGTTGAATTAGCACATAAAAGTGGCAAACTTATGTTATCAAATATCAATGCATTTTTAGAGGAATCTATAACCATATTATATTTTGTAATAAAATCATAGCCTAAGATACCCAGAAAAGGAGACTGATCTCGAATATTAATTGTGAAAAAGTTATGTCTAAAAAAGTTGCTAAGAATTTTAAATGAAAATTCCACACATGATTTGAATTCTACTGATGAGTTAACAGTGGAGATGGTAACTTTTCTAGATAAATTTCTTACTTTAATCTTATGTCTTATTGCACTAAAGGTTTCATCATTCAAAATAGAAATCGAAGAACCAGTGTCAATTAAAAAGGTTACTGTTAATTCACCAATTTTTACCTTGATAAGTGGTAGTTTACCAAGATAGTGCTCCTCTACACCATCAGTATTTACTGTGTTAAAACATGTACCTGGGACAAATTCTGGAGCATCAATTGATAATGAATGTTTTGGTTTTTGAGGAGAAGTTTGGGTTGCCAACGTTTTCCCTATTTTAACAACTCCTTTTGATTTGATTGGTGAATTGTGCTTCACCGTGCTAACATTATGTATCACAGAAGGTGGTAAACCCCTATTTCTGTTATATTCACCAACATTCATTATATTTGGACGTGGCAGATCAAGAGATGCACCTTGCGGTATAAATTGTGTACTGTAATTTTGTACAGGCATGTTGGTATAATTTTGAACCAGGGGACTGAATTGCATTTGAGTTGGAACATTAAAATAGTGTTCAGACCCTATGTTTTGATTACAATTCGCCGCATAATCTGAATAATTCTGAAAACTTTCATTAATTGGTTTATTATATTTTGCCTGTTCACCATAATTAACAGGAGTGAGGTCCCAACATTGGGTACCTTGATCATTGAAATTTTTTTTGTCTTCACAAATGGAAGTGTCCAAAAAATTTGAATAGTCTTGTCGATTACTGTTATGTCGTCTATTGAAATTTTGTTTTCATGTCTAGCATTTGCATTGGAATGTTTATGAAACAAAAAACAATTATTCATATAATGGCCAGGCTTTTTACAGTACCTGCAAACAATTTTCTTAGACATTGCCCTATTTTGTTTTGATCTAAAAATTTTATTTCCCCCTTGATGTTTTGAAAGGATTACATCATCTGACATGGAATTTACAGAGTTTGTTTCTGTTGTTTTGTTTTTTAATTCTTGTTCTAAAAAAACTATCCTGCTTTCCAGAGCTAATACGTGATCAGATGTGCTATTTTTAATGTATGAATCTGCACATGACTTTAAATTTTCAATTTCCTCAGCTTTCTTTACTGCTTCATCGAAGGAGGTAATTTTTAATTCCAGTAATTTCAACCTCAGATCATGCGAAATTACGGACAGAAATTTTTGCAGCAAAATTTCATTTATAGCTTCAGAACTAGAAATTTTAAACACACTGTTGGTAATTACCCGAACTCTGTGAGCGATATGTATGACAGATTCAGTAGGACTAACTTTAAAGTCGTGAAAGTCAGACATGGAATAGGATAAAGTCGGGGGTTTGAAAAATGTGCATAAGGCATCAAGAATGACTTTGTATGATTTCGCATACCTTAAATCTGGCGACTCGAGCATATACTGCCTGGCTGCACCTTGTAATTTAGACTTAACTATCAGGATTGCTCTGTCCTCATCCCAATTATTGACATTGATTAAATCGGTTATTTGTTCAGCAAAGTAAACAACATAATCTGGTTCCCCGGAAAAAGGTGTCACAGATAATAATAAGGGACTTTTTGGTGTCATATTTACGTTTTGTGTAGATGTGCTCTGAATATGAGACGAACTTGACGGTGCAGAACCTTTATGAGGAGTATTTTGTTTCTTTCTAGCCATAATTAATGCAGAAAACAAATAAAGATAAAAACACAGTTATACAATTGTTAAAAGATAAAAGCAAAGTAAAACCATTATTAAGTTAAAGATTTTAAAAAAATTTGACTGGTATTCAAAATTTGGAAGGTCACGGCGCCATATATGTGGTGGTGCGTTTTTAAGAATTTCTAGTAACGTAACAAAATATTGATTCTACCATTAAATAAGCAACCCAGGTCCACCACCACTTTTTGTGGGTAGTGATCGTATTTTAAAAATGAACAACATTCAGAAATGATCAAGAGTAATAATTCTACAAGTTAATAATTTATCAAATTTATTTTGTGGCTAAAATCAAATGCATCAACAAATTCATTCAATCACATACAAAAAGGACTCAGATTATATAAATGAGTAAATGGGAGACAATGGCTCGTTTAAAAAGTAAATATGTCCCATGATTACTATAAATAAAGGAACAATTCCATGGTTCATCTTCACCGCGTCCGACCAATACTATTACTGTCTAAAATCCTTATATACATTAAAGGAAGCCATTTAGCAAAAAAAACTAAAATTACTGAAAAAATATACTCATGTGTTTAGTCCATTCTTACCCCGCGCTGCTACCTGCCATCCCTGCTGCCTCCTTCCACCAGTTCCACGTGCATAAGTGAATTCTCACCCGAGCACTTAAAAAAAACCCTTTCCTAGGAAGTTGGCCCCGTAGCTATTCTTAGCTACGTCACTTGAAGACCAATTGGCCTCCGAAGATAGTCGATGTCACCCGAACAGCAAAAACATGGGGCATAGCCACCCACGGAGGCATCCGAATGACCCCGAAGGTGGAAAGCGCCTTCGTTATGCTGATTTCGGCGTGATGATTCACTCAGCTCAGCAGGAGATGAAAAAAAAGCAGTTTGTGAAAGAGAGACAAGCAGAATATTCAAGGACAGAGAGCATTTGCAGGGAAGAGAGGAATAACAATTAAGTAAAATGGCTATCGCACAAAGTCGATACGACAGCTACTTTCAATTTTTTTTTGCCTTGAATCTTTATTTTTGATTTTTCTATATTTTTAATGATACACTAATCCTTCTGTGATGCTTTTTTTTACTTTTACGGGAAAGTAAGCTAAAAAAAGAAAAGAAATACACTTGCTCTGACTCTTAAAAAATACGAAATTGCTGATGCACGTTAACTGAGTTAATCACTGAAATTAATTACTTGAGTAAAATTACTGAATGCTGGGTTTTATGTTTTACGTTTGATAAAAAGAACACATATTAAATTTTTCGGAAATGTTCTCAAAATAACGTTTTACTTCCTAATTTTTATTATTGTGTTAAGGCCTAATTTTTATTATTGTGTTGTGTCTTAGCTTTTAACATTTCTTCCCCCTTCCCCGAAATTACTATCATCTTGTTGCAAGAATGGGTACACTAAATTTATGTTCTTTTCCATCTAGAGGCGAATTCTCCGTGTAGCATGCCCGTAATTTTCGTTTTTGTTTTCCCCCGGAGAAGTCTCAAATTTATTGTAACTGGTTTTTGTTGTACTTGCGTGTAAAAGTAATTGTGTATCCGGAGTGTTTATTTCGCACTTTCCTCAAACACGCTATTTAAAATATGTTGCTACAAAACTTTTCTTGCTATAAATATTATTATTATTATTATTATTATTTTGCTTTTAAACTATTATTTAAATTATTTAATTTAAAAACATATCATCTTTCTGCAACGTAGAAATATGGCAGCCGTAAATTCTAGAAGAAACCGTAACAAAACATTTCAAAATGTACTGAAATACGTAATTGAGGGATTATCATTTCTATACATAACATAATTTCATTAATTTAATTTATAGTAACTCTTTTGTTATTATTATTTTTTGAGTCCAATTATTTGCCCAACACTCTGTAACATTTGATGCTTTGTTCACCGATTACGAATGTTGATGGAAAATAGTTTAAGTAATTCAGATGTTGAAAACTGCATTACGTTAAAATACTTCACAAGAAAATTTAATTTATAAAGTTTCTTCATATTATGTTTATAATCTTCGTAAATAAATAACTTTCTTCGCAGTTTATTTGATTCAATTAAGAGGCCATTCTGAAATAATAAGTGTTTCATATAATGAGTGCGTGTTACTCGAATAAAAGATATAGGCGAGTTCAAACATCAAACTACTGCAAAAAAGTACTTGCAATTATATTTCTTTGAAATCAAATGAGTGCATTCTATGTACTAAAAATGAATAAATAATGTCTTTTGACAGAGAAGTATTTGTGCTACTTAATCGAAAATAACTCGTTAAAAACGGATATTAATTAAAACTGGAGCGTATGAATATATCATAAAGATACACGAAAATTGGTTAAAATTCAAATAAACAACTTATAAATGTAAAAATATGCACTAAAACTACATGATGTACATGTGTAAGCTCGATGCCCCGGTTTATCTTTCCTTTTTAAGAATTTATTTATTTTGATCATTTATTTTATTTAAGTTCTTGTTCTAAAATTAAGAAATCTTATGAATTTAATTTCTTATTAGAACTCACCTACTAAATACATTAAGCCAAAGCTTTTGCTTTCAAATTGCATAAATGTATGAAATGTCTCCAGATTTCATATAATGTACTTTGTCTACACTTTTAATTTACCAACCGACACTATTTGAGTTGTTTTGATAAAAAAATTTATTACCCGGTTAAGCTCGCTTTATTTTTCCAACTCATTTTATTTTATTAATGTAGTTAAATATTAAGAATACTTTAAGTTCGTATACCTCTTACAAAAGTCTTATGATCCACTTTTAAATGCGAGAATAATCGTTTAACAAAGGAATCGTTTACTTCGAAGGCATCTTTGAAGAATGCTAAAACAATGCATGTGAAACATCAAACCTATGTTACATACATTACATAACTCTTGATTTCCATATAAAGGCCAGAATAATTTACTACCTTCAGAGATGAATAAATACTTATATATCAAAGTTACATAATTTCGTGTTAAATGTGGCAACACAGCATAAAGTAAAAGTACCAGCGTTTGAATTAGTCACAGACGATTCCCATCAATTTATTTGAAGTGAAAATTTAAATCTTGCAATTCTTGGAACCAATACGTATTGCTTAGCAGACGGTAATGTGGAGCGTTTTGTCTCGGAAAATATTACGTATATAAAGGCCAGAATAATTTACTACCTTCAGAGATGAATAAATACTTATATATCAAAGTTACATAATTTCGTGTTAAATGTGGCAACACAGCATAAAGTAAAAGTACCAGCGTTTGAATTAGTCACAGACGATTCCCATCAATTTATTTGAAGTGAAAATTTAAATCTTGCAATTCTTTGAACCAATACGTATTGCTTAGCAGCAGACGGTAATGTGGAGCGTTTTGTCTCGGAAAATATTACGTCACGTGGATGAATACAAAACAAAATGGCAATTTCCCCTTTTCTGGTCAAACGGAATTCTCTACATTCTATGGATGCTGGAAGACCATTTTTATTTTCGGGTGGCTTGCCTTTGACCTGCTTTTCACTTTTTTCTGGTTTTTCCCACAGACTCGTGCATCCAGTCACGCTTCTGATAGCATTTATTTCTTGCATCAGATTCGCGAGCTTGGTTGACAACTTCATGAAAAATATGATTAAAAGCTTTTACTTTTGACTTGTCTTAATTTCCGGTTCATAAATATAGCTAAATGGTAAGGTAAAACGAGAAACGTAAAATTTCATTTCTGTAATTTTACGTGGCTTTTGTTTCATTTGTGTTTAATATATTATGCTGCGGTATTTTTTTTTAGTTACTTTTCATACATCTTATGCTACTTGCCATGGATGGGCAACTTGCGACCTTAAGGCCGCAAGCGACTTTGACGTTTTTAAAAAAACCTTACTAGACATGTACTATTTGCAGATATATTCAATCACATGAAAAAATAGTATGATTGCAATATTGTAAAATAATCTAATTTAAAATCTTGCTTGAGAACCCTTTTCTCGTCCGAAAACATTTTGCAGTTTTGTGCTATTGTATTCCTGTCTTCTTGCTGCTCATATAATCAAATTAGCTGCATAGCAACTATCTACGCCAGAGTGGTGTTTAAGGCTGCTCAAAATCGCTACTTCCTCAAGGCTAAAATATAACAAAACTTCATATATGCACAAAAGTGGGTTATCTTGAAACGAAGACGAGAAATAATCAAACAATGCTATCGTCCGTGACCATTAAAACAAAATGGGAGGGGCGCTTTACTCTATAAAGCCACTGAATTCGCCCTTAGGCCTCTCAAGGTCAATCAAGGTCATTCGGCCATC
Source organism: Octonoba sinensis (assembly GCA_038502835.1). NCBI lineage: Eukaryota > Metazoa > Arthropoda > Arachnida > Araneae > Uloboridae > Octonoba > Octonoba sinensis. The sequence goes on along the minus strand of CM076602.1, from coordinate 101,923,936 downwards.
AAGCATTTTGAGGCGGATAATTAGTATAAAAAGCGTACTACACCATGTGGGATTTTTAAATGACCATAATTATAACAAAGATGACTTCTTTTATACAAACCGGGCGGCCGTGGTAAAAACGCGGTACTTTTCCGTGATAATAAATGTTTTCATCTTTTAAACTCACCTCATACACTTCCTCTATCGCCTTTTACTAGATTGGATGATTTATGCAAGTTTTTTCACACCATTATTCAAACTTTTGAGTGATGTGCTTGAAACTTTTCTTTTTCACTACCACTTGTTATCTAACTTCTATATATAAGTTAAAAATGAAACAACCCTATAAGCATCAATTTTATAGTTTAATATTTGATTTGACATAAAAAAGGTGAAGTGGAATAAGTGTAACCATGTTTTGGAACAGTACAGCTTTCACTTAAAGCTGCCAACTTGTTATTAGAAGTACCAATCTGAAATTTATCAAGCATAAACTTGTACCAATTGCTTTTTAAACTATATGCATTCTTATTACGGAAAAAAATGGTTAAGTAATATATTTCACAATTTTATTTTTAGACGTTATACTTTGCACCAGGGTCTGAGACATCTACAATTTCGCTTTTTTATGCCCATATAAAGCATTTTGAAAGAAAGGCGGAACAATTGTTCATGTTCTCCCGTTTTCACTGAATTTGGGATTTTTGAGATTATTAAAATTCATTAATGTTTACTCAAGATAGAAATTTTTTCACGCACTTCTTGCATTTTGAAAAAAATCTTCACAAATGCTATCTTTAATGCATTTTTACACAAATAAATTGAGAAGACTATTTTACTATGCGCCTTATAGATCAGACATATTACAGAAATTTGAAAACAAAATGGCCCTAGGGAGGAAAAATATGACAAAAATGACGCATTAATCTAGACAAATTTTCATATTCGTTTCGATGTTATTTAATTTCCTAATATTTTCTTTAAAAAGTTTTTTGAATACTTTCCTTACTATATTTTCTCTCTTAAAAATAATAAAACTAAAATATTTCAAGTGATGGAATATGGATTCCATGTAAGTCCAAAATCTTTCAAGGCTATCACTGAATATGATAGATAACTGATAGAAGTCATCAAAGAAAAAAAAAGCCTGACACTGACTGTAAGCAGTTTTCGTAATTGATTGCATCATTGAAATTGTTGTATACGAGACTGTTATTTAATGTATATTTTCAAACCTAATCAAAAGCACTTTTTCCCACGAATATCAACAGTACAATGATACCAAAAGAAAGCAACAATTTAAACGTGAAAACTTCTTGCCATTGTAATAATATTATTTATTTTGCATAACTCGAAAGAAATATCCATCACTTTCAACATAGCTTTGAAAGGACAACGTAAACAAATGCATTATCTGCCACCAATTGGAAACACATCTAAATAAAATGATATCGCTCATTATGGAGGTATATTTACGTAATGCGCAAACTATTAAAGTAAAAACAGTGAGAGTTATTTGTGTGTACTACAGGAAGGAAAATAGCTGAATGTTATTATTACTAGCGTGTCTCTAGAAGTAAAAGTTATGACCAAAAGGCTACTTCCCCGCCGCCATCTTTTTACCAGCGCGTCTGCGTATCGCCGCAGACGCGCTGGTAAAATGGCGGAGGGGAGCATGCGCAATAGCCGTTGTCATCACTCTTACTTCTAGAGTCACGCCAATTATTGCCGTTAAAATATTTTATAGATGTCATTCTTAAAATTTTTTAGTTAAATCCAGAATTCGCAAACACTTTCAAGTCTTTGGAAGAATTAAAATATATCTATTTATAAAGGGTGCTTTTTAGAGGCATAGAAAATTAAGTTGAAGTATAAAACACAAAAGTGGGTTTTTTAATATCCATGAAACCGAATTGATTTGACAAATAACTTTAATATTTGAAGATGACTTCGGGCGTATAGCAACCACGGCTGGCGAGTACGTAGCGTAACCTGGAGGTCCAATTTCCACTCATTCTTTGCAGTAAACCAGGCTATTAGCATCTTAGTGCTCAATTTTGTATGGTTTATCGACGTAGATATACGACTACACATAACCACAGATAAAGTAATCTAGAGGCTTCAAATAGCACGAACGAGGTGGTTAGCTAACAGGCCACAACATTCGACGGGATATTAAAGTCATACAGCCTGATTTTACTGCGAAGAGTGAAAATTGGACCTCCAGACTACGCCAGGTAGGCGCTAAGACATTAAGGCCGTAAAATTATATGTCAAATGAAGGTAATTTCATGGACATTAAAAAACTTGTTCTGTGTTTTATTTCAATTTTAAGTTCTGTGCATCGCCGGCATGGTAGTGTCGTGGTAAGGCGCGGAGCTCGTACGTCCCTGGTCAGAGGATCGAACCTGGAAGTGTCGGTGGATTTTCAAGGTGCAGAAAATCGTCTGCGCCCATGTCGTATGATTATGTAAAAAATCCCTTGATTAGAAATTTGGCAGGGGCGCTCTCGGCTAAATTAAATTCCTAGTGCAATTTCGCAGCAACAGAGTTCGGGTGCCCACCTTTTCAGGTGGAGAAACCGGATGTCAAAATTTTTATGCGGCGTTGGTACCACACTCATTGTGGTGCCTCTGAAAGGAATGGCACCAATCTCTCGGGAACGCACTAGGTCTGCAATTGGCCGAAGCCAACAGCCACTCATTAGAAATTTTTAAAAAATGTTATGTACCTCTAAAAAAATCACCCTTTATGCATATATGTATATTTTATATATGTATATATTGTGTATGTAAAATATAATTTTGACGAAATAATCGGAGAAATCGTAAATTAAAAATTTTATCAAAGCATAGCTGAGAGATACCCTAAAATTTACACATAGCTTAAAGTTTAATAGCATTAATTTGATGTACTTTTTTCTTGATCGAGACTTTTGAAAATTGGCTTACTACTCAGAGAACACAACTGAGAGAGATACTAGTCTATTATACTTTCATCAATTTTTTTTAACTTTTTGAGGTAAAAAAATTTATATATAGTGAGAAAAAAGTAATATAAACACTCCTATCTTAAGACACATGATGGACGCTTTTGTTCAAGTAAACAAAGAGAAGGGATAAATTTAAATTTTCTCAGATCTTTGGCACCCAAAGTGACAGTTGTATAACAGCTCGAAATCGTCACACCCTGCATTTTCTTAAGCAAAATAAACACACACAACAATTTATTTTATTTTTAAAACTTCATCCTTAAGGAAACACTTGATCTGAGGTATTATTTTCCGGCATTGTTTCCTGGCTTCACAATGAGGAGGTGGAAGTCGAGATTTATAAAAAAAAAATCATAATAATAAGATAAAATGAAAGTAGGCCACATCTATCGGCAATATGTGGTGTGGTATCAAACAGGCGTGGCCCAAGGTCAGTTACGACTTCAGATCTGGAATCGAATTGGAAAAAACTAACAAATGTAGGCGATTTTTACCCGTGTCCACTTTAAAAACAGCAATTGATTTTTTTTTCAAAACAAAGCCGTGATAACATTTTATTATGAGCACAAAGAAAAGAGCTTTGCGACCAACTTATCACTCGTTAATTGAAGCTACTAACGCGTAACTTCAATAGAAATGCATGCACGTTACTGTTCGTCTAATGTACAGGCATTACTGCACATCTAATTCGATATTCTCATCAAATACACACCAAGGGAAGGCGAAAGACGTGTATGAGGAGTTATAATACTTATTATAATCGACCACTTTCTAGTATCAAACAGGTATTTTTATTTATTTATTTGTTTTAATACGCACTGAGCAACGGCATAAACCGGCTCGCCTGTAAAGTCATACCCCTGCGGGATGGGCAGCTCTGATTTTTAGTGGTTATAAACCTACTGAAAACCACCTTTACTTTTCTTTTCGCACAAGCTTGTGTCCTTAAATTGTGTATGAAAAAAATTAATAGAATCCACGATTGTACTGCTTTAGTTGTGATTAACTGCTTCTTAATATTTTACCCTTCCATAAGCATTAGGGTTAAAACTACATTTGTGAATCAATGTTTAGCACACACATTTCAGGACAAACGGGGTTGCGATCGGTGTGTTTTGTATCGAATTTACCAATTCATAACAAGAGTCGGGACTCTTTTTTATGTAAAACAAAGAAAATCTGATGTGACCATCACACGACTTCCTCGTAGGCATATTAAATAATATACAGGGATAATATAACTGATTCGTTCATTTTGAAAAGGCTATATTTTTCAAAAGTATTACCCCTACACACATGAAAGATGTTGAGCTACATGGGAGCGGATATACTAACGAAATCATTGCCCTCTGCAAAGCATTATAAATGTATGAAATTACTAGGGGTTGAAGATACAATGATGTTCTTCGGGTAAATGCGTCGACATTGAGGGGGGGGGGGTGTTGAGCTATGTTATTTTTGTGTTCTCTATAAATCAATGTCTTGCTATTCAGCTCATTAATAATGATTATGCAAGAGCCGCCTGCAACGCCACCTTGCATGGTGCGCATGCGTTGCGATTAGAGCTCAAGAGAATGTGGAGCTGAGAACATGTATGTCTTATGTCTTTATTCCTTTATTCCTTTATTCCTTTTTATGTCTTTATTTGTCTTATGTCTTTATTTATGTCCTATCCGTATCCGATATGAAAGGATTATTTTACATTATCAACTGTCTTACTTCTGCATAACTTACACTCTGCTGATTTAGCCCAACAAAAGACATATGAAAAGAACGACAAATTCACCAATTTTATACATACTCTGCAATTTTCAGTACTTTTTGGTGACACGGCACACGTACAGACGATAATGGAGCTCATTCCATACATTTTGTAGCATAGTCCTGTGAATTGGCTGCACTGATGCGTTCTTTGACTAAGGATTGCGGTTGTGGTGGAACGTTACGTACTGTTTTACGTACCCCCATACCGCAACTTTTAATTTCAAAGAACAAAACTGAAATTTTTTCTATTAAGCTGAGTTTGCTGTTGTGAAATGTAGCTTTGGATTTGTGTTTCATTAAAACACAATTAAAATATTTTAAAATTAACTTTTATCTTAAAAAATTAATCGGTAAGCTAATTTTCCTTCGTTTATTAAGTTAAAAAAGTCATTCTTACGCAAAAATGCTAAATTATTCGTTAGGTTTACACATGATTTACTTGTGCGTTAGGTCAGTATCACGTTTTATAACCTCGGTTATATCGTGTTTTCGGATATATTGCACGTGACTGTGCTGACTGATTTATGCACCTCTAGCATAAATAGCGTTCAAGTTCAAATTTAAAAAAAAGTGTTCTTTCTTTCTTTTTTCATTTAATTTTATTCATTTAGTAAGTTAGTCAGTTTTTCCTGAATCGTTAATACATAAAAGATACTTAATTATATATAATAAAATTTAGTTTAGCTACAAATTATTGCATTTTTTCCAGTTTTGCCAGTTGTATAAATTGCGCCACTTACAGATGAGCCTTTAAAACATGAATTCAAAGCAAAACAACCCATTTCTCTCCCCCCCCCCCCCCACACACAGGAAAAAATTTCGTTCACCACCTCAATCGGAAAAGTCTGAAACGAGACACCTCTGCGTTTATTTGCACATTATGCTTTAAGATCTTGGAAGTACTTTTTCTCAGGCTTTCATTTTTTCCTATAAAATTTTATTTTTGCATTATACGTGTACATATTTTCGCTTTAATGTGCATTAAAATAACCACAGAAGTTTTCTTTAAGACTGTCTATTGACTTACGATGCAGTCAATAGAATATCAGCTCGCACTGTATTTTTCTTATGAAGTTATTAGCATAAAATTACAGTAATTAATAGAATTATGTTCTTAAGAGTAAATCACAATTTAAAACAATTTCATTCGTTATCATTTTCAAACACATTGTTAGAAAATGTATTTTTTTAAACCTTCAACCAGTTTAGACACTACTCTTAAAAGAAGCTGATTTGCTAAATTAAGGGCCTCAGCCTTTCTTTCATTATAATTCCTTTTTAGAAATTGAAAGTTAATTGATATAATTGCCACAGATTACGATCTAGACCGATACCAAACAGCTCTTTTTAGGAGGTGGAAACGACAATGAATTGAATTTCAAGGCAATAAATAGCTTTGAGCTACGAAATAACTGTTCATCTATTTCGAATTGTTTTCTGCCAATGCTGCCTTACAAATGCTTACCACTTGGCCAAGGTCGGAGTTATGATGAATGTAAAGAAATATTACTCCTTAATGTGATTTCTTCTTGTAGTTCCAGGCGGGCAGATCTTAAGACAGCAGAAAAGAATACTCGATATTTCGTACTTTTTATTCTGTTGCATGTACAAAACAAGAATATAATCACAACTTTTGAAAAAAAGCAAATTATGTACTTTTAGGAACATTTTTTTAAAAATAACAACACTTATTAAATGAAATATTATCTAATCATTAAAAATAAAAGTATATCAAGTATAACTTATACAAAATAAAATTTGCATAAATAATTTTTTTATAACAATATCAACAACAAATTAAGCAAAACCATTCAAAAGGTAAAAAATTTGAAGAAATGCAAACTTTTCTTATTTGGCTTCTAACTTGGCGTTATGCATAGCAAAAGTAGAATGGTCATAATAAAGGAATAGAAAAGTCGTAGTGCAGATAAATTTGACTAATATGATATGTCGTAATCACTTGAAATGTTTTAGAAAATGTGTATCTCAAAACTTAATATTGCATTGCAATTTTCGTTATATTTTCGGCTGTTGTAGAAATTATTTTACTTTATATAATGAAATAATTTTGCATTGAAATTTCTTAAATTCCATTTTTTCGTTTTTATTTATTTATTTATTTATTTCAATTAGTGTTAATACGTGTTTTTTTTTTTTTTTTTTTTTTGGCGTAATATTTTTTTACTGTCTCATAGTTCGAGAGAAGTGCAAAAATATTCCGACTAAAATGAAAAATCACCATTTTCCACACGTTGATTTACTTAACTCGTAAGGAGTTTGACTGCAAGATTGTACTCTCAATGTACCAAAAGAACTAAACCTTTCGTATCAGAATGCATGCGGTCGACAAGCAAAGAGGGAATAATTTATAAAAAGTTCTAAAAACAACGGAATAAGAAAAAGAAGGTTATTTCACTGTTTGTCCATCTTTTATTATTTCCTATTGTTTGATTGCTGGGGTGAAATTTAAAATTAACATTGACTAACTGTTTTACTTGCATCTTAACCGTCACCGTCAACCCTTTGACTTATTTTTAAGACCGCTTGTTTTTACAGGAACTTCAGTTTAGTATGCAGCTTGAATGAAAAAATAATTTTTGCAACTCTTCAAACTGTCGAGTGTCTGATAAATTACAGTTTAGTCGGTGGACTTTTTTTTGTTTTTGGTTCCCTTGTGGATTTATAAGAGTATGTTGCACACAACTAAATTTCTATTGGTCAAGCCTTAATCGTTTTCCCTTTAATTGAACACAAAATCAGTTTGCTAAAATATAGTTTTTAATGATAACTTGCACTTTTATAGAGAAATTTCATAATTATACTTTTAAATGTCTTGGTTCTTACTTTCAATATTTCCTGTAAGCCAAGCACATTACAATTTTCTACCGTAACCAATTAATTGTAAGTTCTCGTTTGATATTTATCTTAATGGCTGCATTTGTATGCGGGTCAAACGATAACGGCGACAGTATCTAATATTGACTTTTGAAGGTCAAAATTTATTTCTTGCAGCCTAAGATAAATTAAGGGGAAAAAAGAAACAAAACTAGAAATGGAAAACAAATACAGTATTAAGTCTTATTTTCAATTAGCTTCTCTGAATCGGTCTATTTAAATAAATTTATAATTACTCATAGTTCATTTATTTGGAATGATACATTCATCAAAGTTATGCATCATTAAGAGAATGCTGAGCCATTAATCATAAATATGAGTCAAATAATTCTTTAGCGCATAGTTGGCTTTATATTTGGAAGATGATATACATAATATATATACACCTTTAGGAAAGAAATATTTGTCCCCAATAGAAGAGTGTCCGCAAAAGAGGGTTCTTTTTCGGCTCAATGATTTGTTTTTGGCGAAGGAAGAACTGTCCGTCCTAAGAGGGATGTCCGTCAAGATGAATTTTACTGTGTATATGTATATATACTAAATATAATGTTTCTTCTAAAATTTAAAAAAAAACTTAAAACGTTCTATTTGTTATTATTATTTAATTGTTTAAAATCAAATTAATGTTTTAAAATTGTTAAAATGTGCGGATGAATTGTCCTGATGAATATCTTTTAAAAAATACAATTTATTTTAATCTGATGTATATTGACGCAATGCATCTCATCTTCCTACAACACAGATTGTGGTGGAGACTAACGGACGTGCCCGACGTTGCGCAGACTATCTCGAGCAATGTATCATTCCGCTTGCGGAGAAAAGAGATAAAGTCATGTGGCACACTCAGCCGTAAAATAATAAGGAGAAATTAGTTAAAAACTCCCCTTAGGAGAAGGGCAACAGTCTTTTAAAATCTGCATTAGAGCTGTTAGCAGTGAAAGCTCTTAAAAATCATCAATATATATTCTTATTCTTATTAGGGATGTAACGAATAGTGATTTGGCCGAATACCGAATACTCGGCCATTTCTTCTAGGCCGAATAGGCCGAAGCCGAATATTCGGCCAATGTCTTAGGCCGAATACCGAATATTCGGAGGCCGAATATTAAAATTTCTAGAAAATCGTTGTAATAGAAAGTATTTGACAAATTTAAAATTATTGTCAGTGTCAAACACCAATTACACACAATCTATGATGTATGATTTAATTCTGTTTGTTAAGAATTTAAAACTATTTAAAATTAATCTATTTTCTCTATTGTTTTGACTGTGATAAAACTAAAAATTTCACCCACAGGGGGAATAGAAATGACAGGTTTTATGGTAGTAAGCATTAGCATTATTTTACTAATTATTTAATTCAAATGAAAGAACTACTATTGCTTAGTGAACTTTTACCTTGCTCAAAACTGTTTTATGGAGATATTTTATAAATTATAAAAGTTAATATTTTTATTTTATGGGGTTTTTTACATTCCTATTTTTAAACGATCTATGAAAATTTAATACACTTAACTGGAATATATTTTTATTTTCAAAAACCCCAATAACCTATGCTAACTAAATATTCATGATATATTCTAGGCTTTTCACATTTCTCTCTTACCCAATATTCACAATAAATCAGTCTACCCAAACAAAGTCTGACTTCCACTTTGTTAATAATAACAAAATTAATTTTTCAAAAATCATAATTAACTCTTGCCAGCTTTGGGAGTAAATGCTAATTATAAAATACAATATTACCACTTTGAAATCTGTTTTTGCTCAGTCAAGCCTGAAACTAGGTTTAAGAAAAGTAGTTTTTTTCTAAATTATTTTCATTTTTTAAAACTATAAACTAATGTATTATTTGCAATAATTATAATACAATTTAAAATGTTTAAAATCTACTAATTTCTTATTTTTTTTACATTTCTACTGCAGCAGAACTATTCGGCCGAATAGTCCATCAATATTCGCCCAGTTATTAATATGTGACAAAAATCGGAAAAGTGCAATGCTTCTTCAATGAAGTATTCCCAAAATTGTAAATTTTACTTTATTGCAGTAAAAGAACAAATTCCAAATTAGAGAAAGACCACTTCGAGGTGCTCGAAAACCTGACGCAAGTCACCTGTGCCCAAATTTTCGTGCTTCTAGAGCTTTTCAACTCGCCAGAAAACGATCGACACACACAAACGGACACATACACTGATACACAAACTCTCTGTATTATTTATATAGATAAGAAAAGGGCAGATCGACGGATAGACCAGTTCACTTTCTCTAAATTTCAAAAACTTATTTATATTATTAGTATTTTTACTTTATTTATTCATTTATTTATTTACAATGATACTTTTACGCAAAATTTAGACTACTTCCATGAGTTAATAAGTTAATTTAAATCACTCATCGTTAATAAAGTTCGGCCGAATAGTCCATCAATATTCGGCCAGGCCGAATATTCGGTTTGGTGATGAAATGATTATTCGGCCAGCCGAATAGGCCGAATACCGAATAGTGGCCGAATATTCGTTACATCCCTAATTCTTATTAGACAAACCCCATTAGACAACAGGAAACAGTTCGTAAATATTGTCAACAGTTCAACTCAATATCCATTTCAGAATTCAAACAACGGTTTCTAAAAACCCTCTTACGACACGGTTAAGTCTCTAAAAATGTCCATTAGAATATGAATGACATTTCCTAAAACTTCCAATAAAATGGTGCTTTATTAAAGGAAATAAATATTGAGCCTGCAAAAAAACAGAAGGATAAATAAACGCATGGTTTACAAAGTTAAGTAAATATTGTACATTTAAGGTAACAAAGGTTGGGTCCTTAACCAGCACTAACATATAAAATGTAGTTTGAAGAAAAGAGGTAAACTAAATCCATCTAGATGGAGCCAACTGGAGTAAAATTCGTGTATGACAGTTTAACAGAGCAAAAGTTAGTGAAATTAAACACTTTTAGCTTAAAAAATGTAGTAAAACACATGGATTTTCTTCTTTTTGAATGCAAAATGTAGCCAAACTGGGAAATCACAATGAAAAGCACCATGTTTACTATATTTTAAATGCACTATGATACCACTAACTATGAAAATCGCGTATTTAATTAAATCAGCATTTATTAATAAGAATTTTGACTCGGTTTCGAAAAATTACGAAACGTAAGATAATGACTTAAAAACAATTAACTGCACGGGAAAAGTTGTCACCTCTTGTAGAGAAGAGTATATATTTGCGATATTAAGAAAAAAGAATTTTCAATAGTTTTACGTTAGCAGAAATTTTCATTTTGGCGACAAAATGGCTTTTTATTTGAAAATACGCAATTTCAGCAGGTAACCTCATATATTAGCCTCGTTTTCAAATTCGAAAACTACTTAAAACCAATATCACGCTTGTTCTTTTCGTTTTATGAACTTCAGACAGAGATCAACTTGTGCAGTTTTTTGCAGTTATTAATATGTGGCAAAAATCGGAAAAGTGCAATGCTTCTTCAATGGAGTATTCCCAAAATTGTAAATTTTACTTAATTGCAATAAAAGAATAAATTCCAAATTAGAGAAAGACCACTTCGAGGTGCTCGAAAACCTGACGCAAGGCACCTGTGCCCAAATTTTCGTGCTTCTAGAGCTTTTCAACTCGCCAGAAAACGATCGACACACACAAACGGACACATACACTGATACACAAACTCTCTGTATTATTTATATAGATAAGAAAAGGGCAGATCGACGGATAGACCAGTTCACTTTCTCTAAATTTCAAAAACTTATTTATATTATTAGTATTTTTATTTTATTTATTCATTTATTTATTTACAATGCTACTTTTACGCAAAATTTAGACTACTTTCATGAGTTAATAAGTTAATGTAAATCACTCATCGTTAATAAAGTTGTTAAACTCACTTTATCAAATGCAAAATTATATTTTTAAATTATCTTTTAAAGTGTTCACTTTGGCATTTTAACAGCATCTTAGGTGTAACGCAACATTTAATTTCTGTTCGGAAGATTCCCTGTTGTTTGATTTTTTTTTTTTTTTTTTTCAAATTTCCTTTTCAAAATGTTAAGCTTTGTGAGTTCATTTTGTAAATTTAAAACATGTCAGGATCGTATTATCTCTCATCTAGCTGTAACAATGCCTTAACTCAGAAAAGGGGTGGGTGGAGGGAATGACAGATTTTTCGAATTAAGTTTTTTTTAACCTAGTGTTCTTTGTGAGCTAACGACATATCTTTATAAGCATTACATTTTAGTTATTCGAGGCAAATCAAATAACACCTGTAAGTGGATAATGAGATAATTCCATAATTATTGCATAAAATTGCACGTTTATTTCAAAACGAAAAATAACCACCAAAAATTATAACAATCCAATCCGTGATTTAACCTTAGATAAAGGTGAGTTAGAACGAAAACTTCAGTTTAAAATTAGGGATAAAATTTTATATGATGGCTCTCCTGAGAAAATGTTTTGAGTTGTGGCTCTGATGCACTGAAAGTTCTACTTTTGATCTGCCGACTCTCTCTATGTTTCAAAATATGAGCGTATATTTAACAGAAAACAACTTCTCAGAATAACATGCTTAACTATTTTAGTATTCACCATCGTCATTAAAATCAGCAACAAGAAAATATTTTAAAGGAAAACACAACTTTATTCTAGCATTTATTTTATCTGCATAACCAGGGCTCGCACTAGGCCGCGGGATTGCGCGATTCCGGCAATATTTTTTGAAATCCCACTCAAAATATATTAGTTTGCCCTTAAATTTTAAAAATCCCACTTAAAATTTTGGTCAAGGTGGAAAATCCCACCTTGTATTTTTCCCCAGTGTGAACTCTGATAACACAGTAATTAATTGCTGAAACAACTGCACTTACGTTATGTATTACTTGTAAATTATTTATAGAGCATTAAAAGAAATTTTTAAAAGAAAAAATAAAATCTTGAATTAAGAAGTCAACCGTAATTGTTTTCGTCAGTCAAATAAAGACACGAATTAATTATGTTATTAATATTTAAACAAGCTCATTAACAAAAAAAACACTCAAATAAGTTTCCTCCAAATGGATCTTTACTACCTTGAATCAGCATTACTTTGGTTTAGCTGCAAAAGTAATTACATCGCCGCGTTTCCTTGCATTCTTTATTGAACTTACTACATTTCTGTTTGACATTTCTTATGCTAATTCCGTGTCCTCTAATCACTCTTGAACATACCTCAGAAAACAAAAGAATTCCAATGTTTAACCTTTCTAGAACGAGAAACAAAATCATCTCGTCTATCGCTTTGAACCACACCAGTTAAATAATTAAAAACGCTTGTCATGTTCTTCGTGAGAACAGCATGTACACCAGGGTACCATCGCAAGGCCAAACGTCAAAATGCGGGTATTGGATTCCTGGGAAAGAATAGAATTCGGAAACATCTTTATTGATTAATTGCTTTATTATCGCTAATACTCACTCCACCTCACATGAGAATTTGACCTTGGGAAACCTAAACAAACATTACTAATGAATTGATTTTAATAGGCTTAAAGGCATCGTAATCCTAATAAAGCTTTATTTCAAGCTCCGTGGTCTTCTCAAAAAAGCGAAGGTCTTTCGATAAGCTCTAGAAGGTCAATATTTCCAATAAATGGCAAGACACATACTCAAAAGCAACTTGGCGACACAAATGAGACAACCTGTAGTTAATTGGAGCCAAGAACTTTTTTCCCTCTCTTTTTTAGAGACACTTCCTCCAATCAAAACGAGTTATTGCAAAAGTTAATATTTTTTTGTTTACATAAAATGTTTTATGTTATAAGTTTAGCCATCATCATGCCATTATCATATTGTCAGCCTATTTTCTCTGGTTGCAGATAAAGTATTTTAGTGGATCATTAGAGTGAAATGGATAATTTAGATAGCATCAGTTTCTTTACTTTTTTGCCAATTTATCTTCTTTTTTGAAATCTCTCGTAATTAATTTCATCACTTGTGATTTCCTCAGTCTGATAAAAGGCGCCAGGCATAATATGTATTCAGCCAGCAGAAATAAATCATATTTTATGTTTTAATATCAGTTCATTAATTCAAGTGTGAAAAGCTATTTAAAGTAGTCCAAGACTTAAAAAATGTGTTCTTGATGCTTTTTTTTTTTTCAGTCATCGCACAAAAAGTTATATTTCGGTTGTTTGTAGTTTGCTTTCGGTCGTTTTGCCAAATGTTCAATTATATATATCTTTCTTTCTCTCTTCACTTGAAATAAATGCAATTAGTAAAATTACTTTTTATTAAAAACGAGAGAAAGAAAGAACAAACCACCTCAGCATTAAAATTGAAATCACGCATAACTGGTGAAGCAGAACTGTATAAATCGATAGCGACATCTGCGCAAGAAACATCGTGCCCAAAATTACCGATATCTGTTGTGATGAAACATAACATTAAGACTTATTTTAGATAAATTATAGTGATCTTATTTTATTCTCATAATATTATTTCGTTCCATATTCGTTTATGTAATGTACTTTTCAGCTTAGTTTCCTGTTGCAATAAAAAAAAACGTTTAGTCCCGCTAATTTTTATTTGATTTTTGTTTTATATCGAAAGGTTCAAAAAGGCTGTACGGAACAATTTCAATTTTTTAGGACTTTTGATCTAATAGACGGATTTGCTTTGAACATAGTTTATCAAAAAGAACTCCTGATGGAGAACTTGTATAAAAAAAAAAATATTTGATTATTTTGAGAAAATTGTCTATACCTTCGAACATTTTAAACATTATTCTTCAAATTATCTCACTAAAATATAACAAAGCGAAAAATAAATAAATCGTTTCATATCAAAAATTTGTGTATGCATGCATTCTCATATTTCTGGTGGTTGAAAATGAAAAACTATAAAAATGAATTTATTCTTAGAATAACACTGAATGATCGGATCGACAATTGATTGGCTGCTTAATCAATTGTCGATCGGACTTAACCTGCGGATTCTGAAAATTTGAACCTTTTTGGCGCCGTGGTGCAAGGGGGAGTGTATTCCTTTCCTTCCGATTGTCAAGTTATTATTAAAGATTATATGTATAACGTACAGAAAAGTTCTAATTTTTTGTCATCGGAACAAAATTTTCACAAGGTAGTAAAATCTGAAAGAAATTGCCCACTCCTCAGCTCCTGTATTTGCGCCTTATTGGAGAAGATACATTCAATTTCGTTTTCGCCAGTAACTAATTATTTCCTTTTTATGTAAAAATCAGTGATCTGGATCTTTTTTGAGTTGTTCCGTTCCTGCAACACTCTCCGACTTTTAAATACTTGCTCCGGCTCCCTTCCAAGCCCGTGGGTTTCGAAAATTTTTAATAGATTATATTATTCATCTCTCTTTTATTATTTGGTTTCGATTTCTCGTACCCAATGGCAAAATTCAAATGAATAACATCTTGAATAATTAAAAACAAATTTTTACTTACAACACATTTATTTGACAAACACAGTGACAAAACAACACAAACACACACATATAACTAAAAGGTTCATGATGTTATTTTGCAGCTCAAAGTATCAAGCATATCGATCAAGCGTCAGGAAGCGTTCAGTAAGTTCTGACTAAACAAACTGGCATCACGTCCGGTAAAGTAACTGAACATTGTTATTTAATTTTTTTGCGTCATTAAAAGTCTTTAAAAGTTTTAAAATATCGGAGCATTAAAACACAGCCAGCTTTTTTCTTTGTTCCGGCTCAGCTCCAGTTTCCACAAAACTGGCGTTGCTCCACTGCTCTGCGCTTCTGCTCCATGCTTCGCTCCGGATTCCTGGTAAAAATGACACTTGTGTTTCTGGAAAATTGTTTCAACCTGTAAAAAAGATTATTTAAAATAATTTGGGAGTCGAAGCCCAGGGAAGAGTAAATTATTGGGTAGTTCCCCATATGTCAAATTGGAATTTAATCCATACAAGTCAAATTACTCCGAAAACATACAAAAATACAAAAGAAAATCAAATCACGATGAAAGTCTTTAAAATGTACACAAATAAAGCTCAAGTGTTAAATTTAAAACTTTAAAAGGTAAGACGGAAACTTTACTGAAGATCGTAAGTACAGGGTGGTTATAATTAAACTTCCCCTATTCAGGGCATCGTACAGCTAAAACAGTTCTACAGATTGACACTAAAATTGGTATGTGGACTCTGCACAAAATGCTCTCAAGGAATCATGAAGAAAAAAAGTTCTAAAACTGACCGCTAGGGGTGCCGTTTAGCCTTATAACAGCGTTTTAACTTAGGAAATGACCGGTAAGGAATAAAAATAATAATATCAACATTTATTGTACACTTTTTCGTCCATACCCTATCATCTTGCCATTTAAAATGCAAGTAAAGAAAGAGCTGTGACATTTTATCTGTGTGGCAAAAAAAAGTTTAAGTTATCCTGAAATGAATATTTTTCTCCTTTCATAAATACTGATATCATTATTTTTATACCGTAATGGTCATTTCCTAAGCTAAAACCCTGTGATAAGGATATAGCGGCCATGTTTAGAACTTTTTTTTTTCATGATTCCTTGAGCGCATCTCTCATATAGTCCACATACCAATTTTGGTGTCAATCCGTTGAACGGTTTTAGCTGTAGGATGGCCCTGAATAGGCGAAACTTAATTATAACCACCCGCACTCGGTAATGTTCGAAATCCTACTCTAGCTATAAAATATTACTGGAGAGGGGCATTGACTTTGTGTTAAAAATTTCTAAAAGGTATTTCTTTTTTAAACATTTTTTGTTCCAATGAAATGTGAAGTTTTGTTTCTTGTTTAAATAGCTATTGAAACGAAATAACGATTTCACATTAAAACGATTTTTACATACGCTAACATGATGTTTTCCAAATGTTAATTTTTTCAAAATACATATTTATAATTTGTTTATTACATAATTATTAATTGTTTAAAGTAGCATAGCCTGGGTCTGCATAGAAAGATAAGTAAATAGTACTACATATTAATGAATATTGTCATAGATATGTTTTCGAAGTAATAAGCGCAGGTGACATATTTCTTGAGACTGAACGATTAAAATGATGAAATTACTTCAAACTTACAATAACATGGATTTGCATTGCGCACATCCCAATCCCCCATGACTTTCTTAGAGTATTAGGGTACACATAATTTTTAAAATGTTATTTTTAAAGAATAAAATTAATACAAACACAGCAGAATAATAAATAAAGAAATAAATGAGATGTTAGTCCAATTATCCGTTGAGAAAATATCAGGATTTCTGTAACAGAGCTATAATTAGAGGTTTTAAATACCTGTCATAGCTTTTCCTAGTTGTCACTACATACAAGAAGAGTCATGCATTTTAAAGGGTGAAACCATTTTGACAAATTGCCCAAATTGCTTTTTTATTTTTATTTATTTATTTTTTAAGATTGAGCCTGTAGGCGTCCAGGAAGTGCAGCGAGAATACCAACGTTACTTCTTGAAGAAGGTGGAGTTGGAAAAGAGCACCCAGATAAAATGGAAAAAAATTGAAGGAAGAAATATATTCCATTAGAGTGTATCCATTAGATTTCTTATTTCGAAATTGTTTTGAAAGCTGTTTATTTATTTTTAACTCAATTACGGAATGAAATTAAATTTATTTTGTTTTTCGTATTTTTTTAAGTAGAATCAACTTTACGTGGAACGTTTTAACGTAATTTATTTTTAAAAGTATTATTTCAGCTTTAAAACGCTTTTTGACATTTAATTTGAAGTATCGGTTTTAAAAAATGTTTTTTAACCAGAAAACAACATATTTTCGTTGTTTGCCTAGCTAAAAAACGGCCCATTTAAACATGCGAGTTCGGAATTAAATTACATTTTCTCTCTTGGGTAATTTCGGGGCAAACTTTTTCGAAAATGTGGTGGATTTACAAAATTTGGCAATTGCATAAAAATTACAAACGCATATTAAAACATTCAGTTTTCAAAATCATTTTCAAATTTTATATTCTAAATTCATGAAATAGAACTTAAAAAGTAATTTTTAATTACTTCATAAGTGATTAATATTACTGGAAAATTCCAGCGCCTAAAGAAATTGCTTTCAGCAATTTGCGTAGTTTTTAGCACCATTGTAACTAATTTATTTCATTGGTAACTTCATGCAAAATAAGCTTTTCATGTGATATTGATTATTTGCTCTTTTCAACTTTGAAAAGAGGCCCCTTTTAACCACAAAGCACGTGTCTGAAGTTTATGTTGCAGTTTTGTGAGTCATAGCGTTGTACTTCCTTCGTTATTACTCTTACAAAGTTTACAAGAAGAGCGTCAACAGATGGTAATTTTTTTATAAGTATTACTTTTATATATATATATATATATATATACATCAGAGGCGTAGCTAGGATTTTCAGCGCCCGGGGACAACTGAAGATTTTGCGCCCCCTCCCCCCTATGCCCCTGGGGCCTAGGGGCGCCCCTAAAGGGAATTTTAAAACTTGTATGCTTCCTAAATGATAAATAGCTCTAAAAAGCAGCCGTTTTAACTTTCATTTTTATTATCGACCATTCACTTATAAGGGAAAAATGGGACACTTTGGCTTTGCAAAATTATTTGTCTGATTTCCCACCCACTCCTGTGCTACATTGATCATGCCCGATATGATTTGCGGTGCTACCACTTTTTTGTCGAACATATTCACACCTCTTCAGTTCAAATAATTTTCTTTTCACATTTAAAAATAAATTAACATTAAATTGGCGCCCCTTGACGCTGCGCCCGGGGACAGCTGTCCCACCTAGCTACGCCTCTGATATATATACATGCATATAAATGCTTTTATATAGGCTATTATTGACACGAGGAAAAACCACGTAAAAAATACTTTCACTACACATGAGGCGTAGGACGTGAAATGGTTAAATTGTAACAGTTGAAAATTTTTCGTTTGTTGTTATCAATTGACATTTGTCTGAAAATTATCTGATCGTTATTTTTTCCGGGAAAACAACATATTTTGCAATCTAGGAATGGCAACATTCCAAAAAGAAAGATTGTATAAGATAAAAACATGATCAATCAATGTTAGATGCCAACGCTGAAGTTACAAAATAAATCCAGCTGCCAAATGACTGAGTGATTTGAAATCCAAAGAGAAAAAGATAGGGTGTGCTTCATAAATATTACTTCTTGGGTACGTTGGTAGCGTGCGCATCCTTTAGACATATTTTGACAGTTCTATACGATTGTGATCGATAAAGATCTGAAAAAGAAGCAGTGTCAAAATTGAATTTCATTGAAATTGAATGCGAAGTGGTTGAAGTCATTTCAAAACTCTAATAATAATTTATTAGAACCTTATAAAAGTTATGTGTTTGAAATTTGACTTCAAGAAACTTTATTACATTAGAATGGAAATGAAATTAACAATAAATAGAATTTTTGTCGAATTCAATGCAGACTGTGGTGGGATTAATATCTTGTAGGATGCTGATGACTTTTACATTCATTGCGAATTCATTATATCATTAATCACTATCTTGGTTCGTTCAAATTTCTTCGATAATCAATATAACATTTTTTTCAAAAGGGGTATAAATCATAGAGGAATAACTAATTTCGCCATGAGATGTTTGGTTTTGTTTGCGTTTATGGACAGATTATCGCGATTTCAAGAGCATTTTGCTGGTCAACTCCATTCGTTAAAAGCCTAAATATTCCTTTCTTATTAAATATCGCCATTTGCTTTCAACAAGCCAAACACTTTTTAATAGGTTTTAATTCGCAAAACAAACTAGTCACTGTGCAGAATTTATCAGCTAAGTAAATACAAAATGTTAAGTAAATAGTGTAACCATATGAGGACTCTTATGCCCGTGTCTTCTTATTTTTTGACATACAAAAGAAACTTTATATTTCCTCAGATATATTTCAGAATCATTATTTTTACGTTGTCGCGTTGATGTGATGAGTTTTAAATAAACGACACACATACGATATAAATGTATAACCTCTTCCTTTGTGAAGTCCGTTAAAACAAAATGAAATGAATCAGGTAAAAAGTCAACCAGTTAATAACAGTAAATAGTTCATTCGCCATAAATATTTATAAACAATAGTTAGAACAAATTAGTAAGTAAATTTTTCCATATTATCTCCTTATGAATGTGTAAGTAGACGTGATGCATTTAAATGGTGTCTATATTACCTGAGTAAAAAGTTATTCGATAAAAAATAAAATACAGATTTCTCTAAAACCAATTGATTTCATTTCATCTTCTTCTATTCTTCAGTTTGAGGAATCAGTATTTTATGCTCAGAAGTTTTTGCCATAATTTGTCACAAACTTTTTTTATGCATCATCGTTAGGTCCCTTTTTCACGGTTGATCAAAGAGTTAACATATTTAATTCAAGTCCATCTTTTCTTTAAGTGCCGTGAAGGTCACCAACATAAAGGGAGGAGTTGAAGACAAAAGCGCCGTTATACGGTTTGCGCAGGACAACGCCTTTGCCTAAGGCTCACCGAATAGGCACGATTTGCTCACATGGCAAGAATGCCAACACGCCAAATGTGCACATCCGCGTATGTAACTGCGTCGGCGCCGAATGTGGCTTCAAGAAGTGCTATTAAGTACTTTTCTTATGTTCAGTAGGTAGATGCCTGTTTTTTTTCCCTGATTGTTTTGACATCTATTGAAATCTATTAAGAGCGAAGGATGATATTGGCTACTGTAGTTACAACATGTTATAATTAGCTCGTTCGGGTGTTTTTCAAAGCTTTTCCTAGAGTATGTCAGTTTTCCCACGCGTCGTAAGGATAATTTGCGTGTTTATTGAGTTCAATTTCATTTGCTTGGGGGGAAAGTAATCATTTATTTGATTTTCGAAAGATTCGTCGTTTTTTTACTCAAAGTGAGATTGCATGCCCTTCTGTCTTTTCTGCATTTATTACACTTAAACAGGAAGCTGAGAAGCTTGGCTATGCTTCGGCTGGATGTTTTGGCGTGGAATTAAAAACTTGATTTTTAAGTGCAGAACCCCTATATTTTTCAGAGCATACATTCTTTAAAATTAGTCTGAATTCCATCTAATGTATAAAATATCCTTGAAAAAAAATAAGTGCAGGAGCTGAACACACATTACCTCCCATGCAAATTAAGCCCTGTAAGAAGTGAGAAGTACTAAATTGTTTGCCTTTTTTATGCCTAACGAAAATTTATTTTTTTCACTTTTAGGGGAGAACGAGAGCGACTTTCTCCCCCCCCCCCCGTTTTTTGGAAAGCAACATTTTGTACACTTTTTGAAACAGTGTAGCTTTTTAATTCCCCTCTCATTTCCGCACACATCAACCTGAATTAGCATTTGAGCGTTTTACACCAGGAATACTAAACCTGTGTCTCATGAGCCGCCTGCGACCCACCGACTTTTTGCGTGTGGCACACTAAAAGCAGTCTAAACCTGACGAGATATAAACTTTTTGTGAAAATAGACACTAAAAACACGACTTTTTTCCTTTTCTCAAGCATATTGGTTCCCCCCTTCCCCGAAAAGGGACGCTCGTTAAATGATGTATTCGAAGGAAACCAATTTAATTTTTAATAATTTTTCTTTTGTGTGAAATATTTATGTTTATGCAGCCCAAGAGTAAAATAAATCGAGTACCGCTGTTCTATTCTCGGTAATCTTGCCATTGAAAAGATAGTTCGAATTTTCTCCTAAATTTATATTAAGAGCCATTTTAATTTAATAAGTATTCCATTTGAACCTTAGTGCAATTTCTATCATGTTGTTATTATTATTTGATAACAGCTAAAGAAAAAGAAAATATATTTCTTTACAACGTGAGGAAAACTTATATGCAATTTAACACTCCCACTTTATTCCGGTTTGCAGTATAAAGCGGAATTTTTATTTCAAGAAACACTTTTAAGCATTTTTCATTTAATGAATAATTTGTATTTTTTCATTACTTGGGCGATAAGAGGTGCTTGAGTTGAAATACACTGAATGTCCCTGTGTGCATATTGTAGACATTGTTTTTGCAAAAGGAGTTCAGAAAAAGCTTCCTTATTACTAGACAAAAAGTATTTCATCCACAATTTAATGGTTTGATTTGTTATGACATTTTATGTAAATATTTCGTCATGTTCTGATAATTGATACAAAAATGAAAAGAGTGTTTTTTTTCTTTTATTCTGTCGTACAAGGTACAAATAAGATTCTTAAAACTAGTTCGCTTCCGGTTTTATAATTAAGTTGAAATTGAAACTTAGAAAGTTTTGTTCCTCTACATACCTAAAATATAGCAAATATTTTTTCTACTAAATTACAATCAACGTTTGTGAAACTAATTTATTCGGTAATGTGCGAAAAAGTTATAGGACTTAATTAATAACTTCGCTTTTTTTTCCTAATGTTTTACAAAAATAACTTTATTTTCTCCTACTTCTGTTAGAACCGATGAATATAGCAGTCTGGCTCTCAAAAAAAAAAAAAAATATTTACAATTCCATTTTGTTGCCTAAAGCAGCCTTTACACACACGTTCTTAACCGCGGTCCGGACGGCGAGCCATTCAGATCCGCGGTCAAGAGCGTGCGTGTAAATGCAATTTTAGGACGCTCAAGAACGCGGTTAAGAATGACACTCAGATGCGCGCTCATGATCGCGCTCCAAGAAATGATGCATTTTACATACACGTTCTTAACCGCGCACGCCCCGCATCTGAACGCGTTCTTGCGCGCGGATAAGAATGTGGTGCATTTTGCAACACATTCTTGAACGCCACAGTTTTAAGGCCTTATTCACCAAACACGGTCAAACAGCCGGTCCAGTCAATATTCGAAAGAACCTATGTCAAGACTGCTGTCGAATTCCGTATTCACCAGACATTAGCATCGTTGATCTTTCGACTGCCTCTCTTGAGACAGCTGTCTTGACAATGGTTGGTATTACAGCCCGTATCCAATAACCTTTCGACTGGCAGTCACACAGCGTTTTCACGGTCCGTTTTGGACTCAAGTCGAAAACGGTATTCTCCACTCCGAGGACACAGCTATTTCCCAGCGCGGTCGGTCGAGAGACTTCGACCGCAGAAATCGAAGGGTCCAAGCAGTCTAAATTTACAGCGCGTGCGCAGTAAACAAGCGACCATCTTGTAGTTTCTTGATTTCGAAGTAAATTGCGAGGTGAAAAATAAATAATCTGGGCAAAACATAGGAAATTCATTTGGGGTCGAGACTTCATGACAGAGTAGTACTCCTTTAGGGTGTTCAACTCTCAACGTAATAGAGCCGAATGCTTGTTAAATAGGAGAAAAGAAGATTAAAAATTTTAAACGCAGTTTAAATACTAATAAATTTGTTCATGAGACATCGCCGAAGTAGACTATTCAGTAACGTGCCGGTGTTTAATGTGAATGTTAAGGGTTCGAATCCCGCCGTAGTTATTTTTATTATTTATTTATTTAAGTTATTATATTTACATAAAAATAAATTTATTCAGAAAAAAAGCTCATTGGGTATACAATTATATTTTAATTATGGTAATCATTTTACTTTTTAAACTGCAAAATAACTAATAGCTCTAATATCACAACAATTCCTATCAATCATAAAATGTAACTGTTTTAAATTGTTTCATGTACGTAAATGGGCGTAAAAGTTCATTTTATAGCTTCAATCCTAGCCTTTTCTGACGAAGCAGTACTCATGTAAATGTTAGAGTTGCTGTTTTTCTACTGAATGCGAAAACTGGTCCAATGAAATAAGGGACTAATAAGAAAGCAGGCTATTTCGAGGCTTCTTGTGGGTAGTTAAAAATTTATGTTAAGTAAATTTAAATCATAACACAATTTAAACTTTTTATTTTCTGTAGTAATTGTTTATAGTATATAATTGTTGTCTGTAGTATTTCTATAATAATTATTTGTTCTGTTTTTTATAAAGTAAAATTGTTACTGTAAATAAATATATCATTTAATATTTAATTTGCCTTTTTTCCTGAATAAATTTATTTTTATGTAAATATAATAAGTTAAATGAGTAAAAATTAAAGCTCAAGTGCGGGATCCGAACCCTGCACGTTCGCATTGAACATCGGCATGTTACCAGATAGTCTCTTCCGTCGCTGCCTCCTGAGCAAACTTTATTAGTATATGAACTGTGTTTGAAATTTCAATTGCTTCTTTCTCCTAATTAACTGGTCATTCGGCACTTTTACATTAAGGATTGAACACCCTAAAGGAGCACACTACTATTACACTGAGTTTCGTCCCCAAATGAATTTTCCATATTGTGCCTCGCCCTTGTAAAAGTTTTTTTTTTTTTTTTTACAATTACGATTGCTTGAGAAATTTGTGAATCGCTGACAGTGTTTGTTCTTGTTTTATGAACGACTTTGAAACTTAAGACGAAGAAGATTTTCATGCGCGATATCGTCTACAAAAATTCACGTTGCTGCAGTTTGACTCTATGAGGTCACATGGTAGAATTCTGCCAATCATAATACCACTGTCAAGACAGATGTCTCAAGCGAGGCAGTCGAAAGATCAACGATGTTAATGTCTGGTGAATACGGAATTCGACAGCGGTCTTAACATCGGTTCTTTCGAATATTGACCGGACCGGCTGTTTTACCGTGTTAGTTGAATAAGGCCGTTATGATTGGATGAGTTCTACCATGTGGCTTCATAGAGTCAAACTACAGCAATGTGGATTTTTGTAGACGATATCGCGCATGAAAATCTTTTTCATCCTAAGTTTCAAAGTTGTTCATAAGACAAGAACAAACGCTGTCAGCAATATTCAAATTTCTCAAGCATCGTAATTGTAAAAAAAAAAAAAAGAAAGAAAAGCATTTACAAGAGGAAGGCACAATATGGAAAATTAATTTGTCGACGAGACTTCGTGAAATAATAGTGTGCTCCTTTATTGTGCTCAATCCTTAATGTAAAAGTGCCGAATGACCAGTTAATCAGGAGAAAGAAGCACTTAAAATTTCAGTTCAGATACTAATAAGTTTGTTCAGGAGACAGCGACGAACTAGTCTATCTGATAACGTGCCGGCGTTCAATGCGAACGTGTAGTGTTCCAATCCCCCCTTTGATTTTTAATTTTTACTCATTTAACTTATTATATTTACTTGAAAAAAAGGCTAATTAAATATTAAATGATATATTTAAGTATACTAACAATTTTACTTCATAAAAAAACAGAATAAATAAACATTTTTTAAATACTACTCATGAAAAGCTACTATAGAAAATAAAAAGTTTAAATTGTGTTCTGATTTAACTTTATTCAACATAAAAAATCACTGCGCCAATAAATTGTAAAGATACTAACATTTTTAACTCTACAAACAAGGATCCTCGAAATAGCCTGCTTTCTTATTAGTCCCTTATTCCATTGGACCAGTTTTTGCATTCAGTAAAAAAACAACAACTCTAACATTCACATGAGTACTGCTTCGTAAGAAAAGGCTAGGATGAAGCTATAAAATGCACTTTTACGCCCATTTACGTACATGAAACAATTTAAAACTGTTACATTTTATGATTGATAGGACTTGTTGGGATATTAGAGCTATTAGTTATTTTGCAGTTTAAAAAGTAAAATGATTACCATAATTGAAATATAATTTTATACTTAATGAGCCTCTTTTCTGAATAAATTTATTTTTATGTAAATATAATAACTTAAAAATAAATAAATAAAAAAGACAACCAACGGCGGGATTCGAACCCTCAACGCCCTCATTGAACGCCGGCAGGTTACTGAATAGGCTACTTCGGCGATGTCTCATGAACAAATTTATTAGTATTTAAACTGCGTTTAAAATTTTTAATCTTTTTTTCTCCTATTTAACGAGCATTCGGTTCTATTACGTTGAGGGTTGAACACCCTAAAGGAGTACTACTACGTCACGAAGTCTCGACCCCAAATGAATTTCCCATGTTTTGCCCAGAGTATTTATTTTTGACCTCGCACTTCTCTTCGAAATCAAGAAACTACAGATGGCCGTTTGTTTACTGCGCACGCGCTGTAAGTTGGGACTTTTCTCCACCAGACCCCTACCTGTTAGCCGAGGCCTTAGGATTGCTTACGCACGGGGAGAGGTAGTGGGGTCTACGGATTTTACATGCACATATCCCTAAGTATACATGGTGGTCTTCAGTGGGTATCGAACGCGCGACCTTCCAGGTGGAAGTCCGACGTGCTAACCACTAGGCTACCACGGCCTCTGTAAGTTTTGGACCCTTCGATTTCTACGGTCGAAGTTCTTCGACCGACCGCGGTGAGAAGTAGCTGTCTCCTCGGGGAGGGGAATACCGTTTTGGACTTGAGTCCAAAACGGACCGTGAAAACGCTGTCTGACTGCCAGTCGAAAGGTTGGTGAATACGGCTGTTACTCGCTTTCTTGACCGTGGCTGGATGCGCCACGTTCAGTCACGCGGTTAAGAACGTATGTGTAAAGGGCGCTTAAGTGTTTCGCTTGTTATTAATATTGTAGACATTTTATTTGTTCTAAATTTCATTTCGAAAAGACTCATCACCATGTTTCTCTATGGGACAATATGGGAATGACCCCGGAAGTAGAGAAAAATTGTTTTATAGCATATAATTATTTTCATGAGTTGAGGTAGATTCGAGAAAAACTTCAAAAATCACAATGAAATACCACATTCAAAAAAACGTCTCCTTATCTCTTTAGAATTAAATTTCCTTTTAAAACTGGTTAAATTCTCGGAGTATATTTATGCTCCATTATTCTTTTCTTCGAGTCGGTTAAAATGAGAAACTCATTTGGGAAATAACACAGAAACACCGAAAAAACTTACCCTTGTTAAATATTTATTTACAAGTTACGTAAGGCTTTGAATTGTATTCGGAATACAATAACGACTAAGAGGAAATTTAAATAACGTAATAAAATTATGATTTTCTCCCCTTTAAATGTATTCAAATGTAGTCCATTGCCAAATTACAAGCATAAAATAATGCTGAACGAGATCATTTGGTGATTCTTTTCAAATGTGCTAAAGCAGATTATAATGGTAGTGAACAACGTAGAGATTAGGGATAGAAAACCTTTAATCTGAATTGGGAAGCACGAATTGGAAGAATAGTGGCTTTTTGAGGAATCGGCAACGGAACACTTTTGTATAAAACGTATCCACTGTAAAAATTGTGCGTTTAGTTGTCACCATTTTTGGTGTTCAGTTGATGTAAAGTTGAAAATTATTCATTTTTTGATGTATTTTATTTTTTTTCAAGTGTCTGTCTCAAAAAAGATAGACAGTATAACGTTTCTTAGCACATGAAATTTGTTTAAATCCGTTACATTTCGAAATTTCATTGCGATTGCTCATTGCTATGAAAATATGATAAATGAGCAATCTTACTTAATTTTTGATGCGTAGATGAGTTAACGAGCATCATATATATAAAAAAAACATTCTGATGTATGTATTTTTTTAGACAGACAAGTAAAAAAATATTAAATACATCAAAAAATGAACAATTTTCAACTTTACACCAACTGAACACCAAAAATGGTGTTCAGTAACACCATAAACGATTATTTATATTTTTCCTTTATATTTGTATTAGGGATCTGGAACAGGAAAGCGAAGCAGTACAGTAACGATAGTTTTCTCGAAACTGCTGCGGAGTCGGAACAAAGAAAATTTACTGTGCTCCACTGCTCCGATGTATTTACTTTTTTTATTTTTTATCATCCAAAGAAAATATCGAAAAAATGAATAAATAATATAATCTATTAAAATTACTCGGAACTGAAGCGGGGCCGGAGCACGTTTTTAGAAGTCGGAGCGAAACAACTCAAAAAAAAAAGAGTTGCTCTGGACAGGAGCGTAGCAATTTAAAAATCATGGGGGGGGGGGGGGGGGCTCAAACAATTTCAATTCCAAATGCTCAAAATTATGTCCACGAAAAACCAATTAACAGTAAAAAGTAATTCGCATTCACTCATCATTATTAATATTAATTACAAAAAGCACTAATAAATGAATATTTTTATAGATCATTAAAATGAATTCATAGTTTTCACAAAAAAAAAAAAAAAAAAAAACTATATCCTTATGTAGTATCGATGATTTCACTATACATTTATTGATGTATAAACTTTATTATTATATAATAAGACTTATAAGTTCTTAAATTTAAAATTTTAGTGCAAAAAGTCTTTACATTTTGGTTTTTATTTTAAATTTTCGCATTAAAAGCAGCATTATCTCATTTGGCATTAAAATGAAAAATTCCTGATTTCTAATGAGGAGGAGCTTAATCCCCCTGAGCATCCCCCCCCTCCTTTCCTACGCCCCTGGCTCTGGATCCCTAGTTTTCATTTACACATCTGGTCTTAAGATGTTTTTTAATACGGTTTTCTTGCTAGTTCCTACCGAATCGATTACGTTTACTGTCTACTAATTTGGCACAAATCTCCTTATGAACATTTTAGACTATTCTCCAATCACTTTATAAAAAACGAATCAACAGAAAGATTTTTTTCTTCCTCATTTTGTGTCGTAATATCCGTCGGAATGAGTTTTCTGTCATTAACACTGTTTCATTTAATAACTTCCTTCTCGGTTTTCCAGCCGTGACACACTGATTCGAAAATTCGTAAATCACTTTTTTCGTAAATATCACTCAGTTCTTGCTTACAAATAATGATACAACTTTACAAGTAATCATTCAGCTCCACGGACAATTTACTGATTCGGTCATTATGAAATAATACCTATATTTTGACTATTTGTTAATTCCTAGTAATGATAATGACTTCATGCATCAAAGTGTTTCAAATTCAGTAGCATACGAGAAACTATCGAAAGTTGTGTGTGACCACACCTTACCACACCCATATTGACTTTCGCATCTTTTTTTAAGACAGGGTGAGGCAATAACTAAAATTTTTCCCATCCTTTAGGGTATGGGCCATTGTTGCAGCCATTGTTCAAATAGTCCTAGTTTGATTTCAGGATAAATATTGTCTTTTTTCCTTCATTGAAACACTTCAGGTTTGCCGCTGATTAGATACGTTTTGCAATTGATTTTATTGAGTTGCTTTTGGAGAATGCCAAGGTTATCAATTTTCTGCATTACGAATTCATTTACTACAGTTCAGTGAATATTTATGTTTTATTGTGTGATCTGTGCTGTTTTGATAAGTCAATTTAGTTCAATTTTGAGGAGGTGGTTGAGAAGAAAGAAAATGATTGCACATTATGTACTTTTAATATGATCTTTTTATGGTCATTTTCAAATTAAATCTTGGTCAAGTATTTTTCATACAACTCCAAATAATTGCTTAGTTTACTCGATTATAATTAGAATCCTCTCCTTTAAAAACAGTGTGAAAACGCTTCATTTTTTTTCTGGAAAACAAAAAGTTGTTTTATGATTAAATAAAATATTCTCATTCCCCATTTTACTTTTAAAAGAAAAGGAAAAAATATTACCACAAGAAAAAATTACTATACGCAATGTTGTAACTAAGAGTGGTGACGTCAGAATCAAAAAACAAAATGTGTATCTAACGTGAAAATATAACCCTTAAGCGCCAGTTTTTTAAAAGTCGGGCAGGCTCGGTTGATATTTTTGATTTGGCTGAAATTTTCAGAATATGTTCTTGATGTAAAATTATAATAGAAACGTGGGGTTCTTTATCAAAAACATTTTTTTCCCTTATAGTTTTGGAAGGTCAAAGTTGAAGTTAGTTCGTTTTTCGAAAAAAAAAGCATCCCAATTTACAGAAACTATTACTATTACGATTTGAACCAAGGAGTGAACCATACCACTGACAATTATGTTGTATTCTACTACATCAACAGTAACTCTTAGGACAAAAATGGTTATGGTTGACTGTTGGCGCAAAGGTCAGAGGTCATTCAAAATTGTACAAAAAGGTTGTTTTCAGAAAATAAATTTAAATATCATACTCATCAGACATGTGTATCCTTAAAGAGTAGTGGGTCCCATTACTACTATATTCTCCGCTTAAGCACCGTCCGCGTTTTTTTCTGCACCGTAAAACAACATTCCTATTAGAGCCCTTATTTCGGAGCAATCCAAATTTTTAACTCTAGCTTGAACTTGCTGATGTCAATAATCGTCTGTAACTTTTATTAGAAAACGAATTTCAATGATCTTGAAGACCGTACTTTAAATAATTTCACTTTTTCATTTTTTTTTAAATAACTCAGATGGTAAACATTTCAAAACACTTAATCAAATTTAGAAGAAAAAATTAATCAAAACGGACACAGCTGTAAAAGTGTCACCTTCAAGGTCTTTTCTTTGAATGGTGTCATCAGAATACGTGACTAAATTCTAACTGTCTAATCTTTTCGCCATTGCTATAAACAAAATTTTTAATTGAAAGCTTTTATAGGTATGCCAAAATAACATGACCTTTAAAATACTAAACAGAGTTTGACGCATCGACGAAGCGGTAAAACATTCAAACATTCATTAAGCGATAACTTTCGACAAATATCGCATTCCAATTAGGAAATGCACCATTAAAGAATCAAAAGCTTTCTTTCTTACTTATTAGCGATAAGTATGACCTCAGACTAATTGCAGTATGTGAGACATATTAGGCTTCAATCAAAGAACACTTGGTTAGCTAATGACATCATTTATTTCTTCCTAATGTTGCTCATTATTCTACAGGAATTTTTTAGAAGTTGGTCATCTTTTGCGGAAAATATCCAACACAAATCTACGCACTTCATGAAATAAAATACAGTATAACTAACATGTATTTATTTATACTTCATCAATCACTCTGGTGAGGGGTTGACGGGATGTGGTGATTAGGAGGAAAAGGACATCAAGACATCCCACGAGTGACCAAGCAGTCGTTGGAAATCGCAGTGCATGAGAAGATGGAAAGGCTTTTGGTACCCTAGCAAATTTTGAAATACACCCTTCAACTTTACAAACACATGAATAATAAGTAAATATATACAAGCAAAACAATAAATAAATTAAATACAACAAGAACAAACAAGTTTATGAAAAGATTTCAGAAACGCAAATAAAAGTTCTATTAAAACTATTATATAGGAAGTTGAAAGTGAAAGGAAGTTTTGGGTGTTTAGCAGTAACGTAACTGATTGCAAATTCTTTAGAGTTTCCGGATGCGATAAAATTTATGAATGATGTTATTGGAGAAAGTACAGCCATCATGACAACAATGTTGGTTAATGCAAATTCCTCTTCATGCAAATTTCCCTTTAACTGAAAAAATCGCTGATTGGAAAACATTGGCGGATTCAGATTTGCTGATAATGGTTTGAAGTTTTAAAATTTCAAATTCAAAAAAAAAAAAAAAAAAATCTTGTTCACCAAAGAGAAATCCTACATTGAAACAAATTAATGCCAGAGAAAAAATATATTTTTTATCGTTGTGTAAAAAATTGTAATTTTGACGTTATGCAAAAATGGAGTCTTAATAAAATAATTAATTAAATTTTCAAAAGTGGAGTTTAAATGGAAAATGGAGTAAACTCTGCATTGTTGTTATGATGTAGAATTCACATCACTAGGATTTAAGATTTATAAATATTAAACAGTAGTTAAATTACTAAAACAAACACTAAGGATAATTAATTCAGGTTTTGCAGAATTAATATTTATGGGTTTTTTTTTCACATTTTAAACTCAAATTAATGCTTCAGCGTTATTATATGGAACCCCATTTATTTTAGGGGTATATAAGAAATTTTAAAAAATTTGCATGAGCATTTTCGTACTGATTCGCTACTACTGAAGCCAAATGCAAAACCTAAGAATCAGAAGTGTTAGGGAAGAACACGGACATGTTTACAAATTTTGCCGTTTCAAGTGTTACTGAGCAGTATTCGTGTTCGTCGTATCAAAATGAAGATGTATATATTGTAATTTATCAACGTCTTTTAAATGTTAAAAGACGTTGATATATTAATTAAAATTCATAGACGTCAATAGATTAAAGACGTCTTTTAACTTTTTAAATGCTCTAAATACATGTTGACTCTTCTTAATTAAAGAAAAATTCCCGGAATAAGGCTGTAAAGCTCTTCTGAAAACATCGATACAAAAAGGATTTCCTATACTTATAATTCTAGATATTTTCCCATCAATTCAGATAAAACTTAATTAATTACGCGATAAGAAATGTTTTTACTTTCATAGTCTATATACTTGGGACACTCTGAGTTTAATTACTTTCCAAGTTCTTATGCGAACCAGAAATTAGACACATGTTTTTCCTTTCAACTATGAAGTCCATTCGGAGTAAGTATGATTCATCCAAAATGTCCCTCATTAAGATTTAACAAGAAGTACTTCCTTTCGTAATTTTGCCTTTTTCTTAGATTTCTTATGT
The DNA here is from genome assembly GCA_038502835.1 of Octonoba sinensis. NCBI lineage: Eukaryota > Metazoa > Arthropoda > Arachnida > Araneae > Uloboridae > Octonoba > Octonoba sinensis. The sequence goes on along the minus strand of CM076602.1, from coordinate 101,891,916 downwards.
AGAACAATCCAAAATAACTTTGGCGCCAGTTAGCTTTAATGCCTACTTTGTTTTTCATTCATCCGTTTCTCGTTCCCAGAAATACAGACGATGTTTAAAACAGACGACTTAAATCTTTATTTATGTATTTAATCTCTGGACAGAGATGACTAATCTGGTTTAATCCAGGATTTCTAATTTGAGTTTTACAAGTGAGGAGGAAACGCTAAAATTATTTTTGGTATGCTGTATTACATCAGCAGAAATGCTTCACGTAACTGATTACGATAATAAGATGAGCGAGTGCTATTTTTAATTATATATGTCTATGAAATATTCATGAAAACATTTCTCAATTTGCGTTATGTTTCTGGGACTTCAAATCCTGGCCAGATTAAATAAAAATCATTCAGATTTTAGCTGTTTTTTGCTCAAGCAGCAATGATGAAACCTTACGACCTTTCGATCGTTTTAATTAGCTTTTATCAGTGGCGTTACAGAATATTTTGCTAGGAAGGTGGGATGGATCCTCACATGCATGTATATTGCAATATTAGGGTCTTCAATATTGCTGCAAACCTGTGAAACACCAAGGGTTCTGAGGAGATGACCTCCAAAAGAATCCCTTGGTTACAATCATGAAAGCACCAGTCATTTGCAATATGCAAAAATATGGTCAACAACATAAATATGTTCAGTAAGAACAAATGTGATTATGGTAAATTACTGTTATACATTTGCACTGTAAAAAATAGAGAAAAGAAATTGAGAATTTCTGTAAATTTAATAAGAATTTAAGAAGAAGTTCAAAAATTTAGGCAGTAAACAGTGGCCTGTAGACCTTTTCAATTTAGTAGCTCTAATTTTAATATTAGAAGCCATTTTATCCAGGATTTTTATTAGTTATCATATCTAAAGTAATCCTAAGCATGCGAACAGGAGAAATGTTGCAATATAGTAGACATTTTTATATAAAATAGAAAAAAAAAATGCACCAATCACCTCTCGTGAAATAAATTGAAAGTTGTATTATTATTAATTATCATAAATTTATTTATTTTGATTTACCTTTGTTGTTATACATATTTCAATAAGATTTTTTCTTCCATTTATCTTTTTCTTTTTTAACTCTTTTTTTTTTTTTTTTTTTGGAGAAGTAAGCAAATTTAAATGGGCACCAGCTGCTTTTAAGAATTTTCTTTCAAAAAAAATGTGTTCCCACTTTCACGATGGTACTTTGTAAATTTTGAATAATATGAGTGGATAATGGAAGGGAAGCAAGGAGAGACTACAATTCGAAGCTATTGGTAGTTAGTCGTAATTGGCGCCCACAAATTCTGTTTACAAAGCAGGACTTTTTATTTTCATGTGTGACATTTAGACCTGTTATTTTGGGCGGTACGAAGGGAGCAAGTGCTTCCTTCCAGCTGGAGCAATATTGGATCATTCCTAAATTATGCCATGCTTCGTGGGGAGAGTGGAGTTCGCGAAACTGCGACAAAATATGACAAGGGGAGGGGGTAACAAGAAGTTTGACATCCTGCTTATGCAACATAGCGTAACACGTGACAAATGGGGGAGGGGGTCCGTTTAAGTGTGACACTTTGGGACAAAGGGGGAGGGGTCCAATATGTGGGAAAAAAGTGTGACATCATTTATGAACGGTCCCTAGTGTATGTGTGCGTATTCACATGACATCTTATGTTGCAAAAAACTACATTGACTTATTGCAGTGGTACCCACTAGAGAAAGGGGTCATGGCGCAGACAGCACCACTGGAAATTTTAGATGGTAAAATCAATTTAAACATTCTGTTATAAATTTCCATTTCCTTTTTTACATCTTTATATCTTTTTAATGAAATCATATTTTGATGAATGCTTTCTCTGATACTTTTTTTATTCATATTTTAAAGGGGGGGGGGAGGGTGCACCATCGATCATAGAGGAGGGAACCCCTGCTTTTTGTTAATAAATTCATTCAGCATGGTTTCTTGTTTTTTCCATATTAAAAGTAATTTTAAGTTTTAAAAAATTCTTCGCTTATCATTTGGCAAAAATATGCCGATTATAATCGGTGCATCCCTAATTTAAAGTATGGGTGTTGATAGTCACTCCCCATGTATTGCTTTTATTAATATACGCACACACACACCACAAATAGGTGTGTACTAAATAGTAATAAGATGTTTAATGATTAATATCTATCACTGAAATACATGTATTTATTTTCGTCTAGTTGAAAATTTCGTCAACCTGTTTTGTGAACTGAACGAACGAGTGGATGAATCCGTGCGTGTTCATTAAGGATTATTATAATTGCATCGTTTTGGCAATCATTGTCCTGCAAACATATAGTTATAACTTAATCTCTGTCCTTAGATTGTGTATTAGGACTTTCAACCTTTCGTAAACAGCAAGGACTCTTCAAAAGCGCACTCAGGCTTGAAATCTTTTCACGCAACCTAATGTTATCTGATGATTGAATACAAGATAACATTTTATTTTCTTCAACCTGCAATAAATGTTTCGGGATCTAAAAGGAGAAATGGCGAATTTGCAAGTGATGGTGGTGGGAGCTATCAGTCTCAGTTAAAGTTAATACTCTGGTTGGTAAAGGTGCTGTATGTTTCAGTATTAAAATACATAGGTTCAGATCATATCAATTTTATTTATAAATGATTAAAATAAATGAAAATAATAACAATATTAACATTAGGGATGTAACGAATATTCGGCCACTATTCGGTATTCCGATTGGCCCAATAGTCATTTCATCACCTAGCCGAATATTCGGCCTGGCCGAATACTGAGTAAGGTCAAATTCGGCCGAGCCGAATATTGATGGACTATTCAGCCGAATAGTTTTGCTGCAGTAGAAGTGTAAAAAAATGAAGAAATTAGTGGATTTTAAACATTTAAAATTGTATTATAATTATTGCAAAAGGATACGTTAGTATATAATTTTAATAAATAAAAATAATTTTAGAAAAAATTACTTTTTTAAAACCTTGTTTTAGGCTTGACTGAGCAAAAACAGATTTTAAAGTTGTAATATTGTATTTTATACTAAGCATTTGCTCCCAAAAGCTGGCAATAGTTAATTATGATGGAGAATAGGATAAACTTATTTTGATATTATTAACAAAGTGTAAGTCAGACTTTGTTTGGGTAGATTGGTTTATTGTGAATATTGGGGGAGAGAGAAATGTGAAAAGCCTAGAATGTATCATGAATATTTAGATGGAATACGTTTTTGAGGTTTTTGTAAATAAAAATATATTCCAATGAAGTGTATTAAATTTTAATAGATCTTTTAAGTATAGGTATGTTAAAACAACATAAAATAAAAATGTTACCTTTTATAACTTTTAAAATATCTTTATAAAAACAGTTTTGAGTAAGATAAAAGCTCACTAATCAATAGTAGTTCTTTCTTTTGAATTAAATGAGTAGTAAAATATTGCTAATGCTTACTACCATAAAGCCTGTCCTTTTTATTCCACTTGTGAGGGAAATTTTTAGTTTTATTACATTCAAGACAATAGAGAAAGTAAGTTAATTTTAAATAGTTTTAAACTCTTAACAAGCAGAATTACATCATATTGTGTGTAATTGGTGCTTGACTTAGTGAATAATTTTAAATTTGACGAATAACGTTCAATTACAACGATTTTCTAAAAATTTTAATATTCGGCTTAAGACATTGGCCGAATATTAGGCTTCGGCCTATTCGGCCTAGAATAAATGGTCGAACATTCGGCTTCGGCCTTTAAGGAATGGCCGAATATTCGGTATTCGGCTATTCGGCCAAATCACTATTCGTTACATCCCTAGTTAACATCGTTTTTATCTTCTCTTTTCTCCTTTCAATGCTGATTTTCTATTTGTAATTACAGCGATGTAAATAACGCAATGATATCTTAACTAGGTTTCATTAGGCAATTTTAATAATTTTAAACTATAAGAACCTTTCAACTAGCAGCTTTTTTTTTTAGCTAGCTAGCTTTTTTTTTTATCTTTTGCTTTGTTCCATATCTTATTTTAAATAAATTTTAAACAATAAAATACTTAGTTATGTGGAAGTTAAGTATAAAGTATTTCAAAAAAAAAAAAAACAAAGTGTCATTACCATTACCATTGCGCGGTCTCTATACAGAATTTTTGTCCTCTATTGTCTACTTAGCGCTAAAATTAAAATGGGTCTTGAACGATAGATTTTTATTATGTTTCTAAATTTGGCTCCGAGTTACTTTGTTTGAATGATATATATACATATATTTGTGTTTGCATTGGTTTCAACCTGTCCCTGGCCTTTGGCATCATTACCATCCAATAGTCTGTACGTCCTTTCATGACCATTAGGTTTTACTAATACCTCAAATAGCAATCAATCTACAGTAGCGGTCTGTGGAAATCTTTGTGCAGCCTGTGTGTACAAGGAAAATAAGAAAAATTGTATTGTTGTCATTAACAAAATAGCCCATTATGAGCTATTTCAAACATTATTACACATGTTTTTTCTTTCATGCATATGTTACATGAACTTTTGTTCAAAACATGCAAAACTTTTGCCGAAGGAAACCATATTTTATTTTCAGTCAGTCGAAGTAAAATGAAATGCCATTTCTATCCAACTTAAAAGTTATAAACACGTGGATCAGTTTCTCGCGAGCAAATTTGCGTAGATCGCAGCAGAGTTCAGGTAGTTTGCACTAGGCAAACTACCTGAACTCAGGCAAACTACCTATGCGTTACACATTCGGCACTATTGCTCGTTCGTTGATTGTCCATATTTCGTCAATATTCACATTGAATAGCTCGTAGTTCAGAAGGAAACTAAAAAATGTTTTTTGGTATAAACATGAAGTGATAACTGTGTTAATGCATTAATCCGTTTGTGTTTTTCACATATGATAACTGTGAAGTGTAGTTTCTTACTTTTATCCCTCTTTCTCTTGACCCTGATGTTGGGGTTGGAAAAGGGGGTTGGATACTTATAGCAGAATTCGAAACCGGTAAAGTTGTGTAATGGCTTCATAAACGTGGGGGTAATGGCGGATTAAGAATAGAATATTATATATTAATATATTTTCAATAGTCTAATTTCAAGTTTAATACATTGCATTGCATTTTAGGTGATTGATGTTTTTAAAGCAGTTATTTTTAAAATTTTAGTTTTTTTGTTATTCCGTTTTAAATTAGGAGATTCATTTTTATTTTTTTTAAGTAGCAAATTATTATTTTAAACGCTTTGGTATTTTTTATTTTGATTTTAAATAATAAAAACTTGTGTGATATTTTCTGATCACCTTTTACCCTTATTTTATTTTAACTTTTAATTCACTTGCAACAATCACCGACTATACAAGTTTTGTAAATTATCCAGTTAATTTCCAATTTCATTTCTAGTTTATTTAATAATTTTCATTTATTATTGGAAAGTTACTGATGAATAAATAGTGTTTAGTGAAATAAATTTTTTAAAATTATTTTTTATTTATTTAGAAGAAAACAAGACTTAAAATTATCTTATGTATTTCTCTTCCTTAGTTTACAATTATTACCCATCTTTAGTTATTACACCTTATCAGCAAATCATTTTAATGTGTCAATAACTGTTTTTTTTTTTTCTTTTATTTTATTTTCTTGTTTAGTATTTAATAATTACCGTTTATTTTTCAATATTGCAATAAAAATGCGTCGTCAGTCAAAGACATTCCTTTATTTTGCGTGTGAAGCATTGAAGCGTCGATGAATGATTGCATTGCGCTTCGGAAACGTCCTGCAAGAAAACGGATGCACTGCCATCTGTTGTTATAGAAGTAAATTAATATTATTTTTGACATTTCTGCCAATGATAACTCAGATACTTTGAAATGGATAAACTATGTTAAATAAACTGTTTTAATTAGCAGTTGTACAGGTCTACGTTGTTCTCTTATTTAATTTAATACATGTGTAACACATAAATATCTTATCTTTCTGCACTTCTCCTATATAAAAAAGAGAAAAACTTTCCATGCCACTCTATTATTATTGAATAAATTAAAAATACAAAAACTCACTTTGTTGATTTGAACTTTTGATTGAATTCAAGCTTACGAAACGTTGATTCAAAGCAAAATAACGCTTCACCGCACTGATCTCACTTTATATTACATTAGGCATTGCTAGCTTCAAATTGTATTTTATTTTGATGGATACTGTATCGGACAAACAAGCTGACTGACTTATCATATATATAGAATATATATTATATATATAGTATATCTAGAATGTTGAAAATGAATTAACTGACACCTTAAGATTAGTATTGTTTTTCTTTGAAATTCAAGGAATAGATTACATTTTCTTTTTTATTTTGTTCTTGACATTTCTTCTTCTTTGAATTATCAATAGTAATATATGTTTATTATACGAATATTGCAGATTTTAGCTGTAACGAGTAGTATGAAAGTATGTCGAATAAATACTTCTAAAAAAAACATTTCGAATCTACGTCAAAACTAGAGCAAAAAAAAAATAATAATTAACTTTTTCCCAAATTTTTTTTTATTGATAACACTAAAGCTTATTAATAGCTACAAAATAAAAAAAGTAAGACAATCGAGAAGAAGTTAAGTTTTTATTCGTCATAGTTTCATTCTTACAGGAAAGAAAGATCCAAAAGCAAAGAAAGATCCCTTCCAAAAGTAATATCTAGCATGAAACCAAAGAGAAAATTTAATCTGTTAAATGAATGTCAAAGGGAAAAAATACTGATCTTAAAGTGTCAGTTGATACCTTTCGCCAAATATATATGAATTCGAATCAACGTTTCGTAAGTTTGATTTGCGTTAGCGTTTTGAACTCTGAGTTAAATTAAAAGTGAGTGTTTGTATTTCCAATTTGTTCAACAGTAATATCGGTTCTCTACTCCATCCATCTCCCCTGTTAGCACAAGGCCTTAGGGGTGCCCGCTCCCGGGCACGGGGAAGTGAATTCCGTAGTATGTTCATTACCGGTCCCAGATAGGTTGTTAACTGGGCGCCAGCGGAGCTAAACTAAATCTTGCTGTGTGGACCTGTCCCTCCTTGATACCCCTATGCTTAAAGAGTATCCTTAGAGGGTTGTAGCTCCCCCCACCCCGTAAAAAATTTAATAAGGGTGGTATGAAAATTTTCATTTCAATTTTTTTTACCGGAGAAGGAATACAGAAAAAAAAATTTATGCATAATACGTGTTACAAATGCATTAAACTAAATAACTAACTCAGTGGTTGATCAGCCCCACTGAGGGGAGTTTGTCGCTAATTGAAATAACTGTTGTCACACAAAAAAACTAAACTGTCTAAAAGTTATTTAAACGTTCAATGCTGAGCTTGAAAATTTTAATGAATTACGGTCGAATTTCGCCCGCTGGGCGAACTCTAGTTATTGTTATTACTTTAGTACTTCTGAAACACGGAGAATAAGATAGGCTGGAATATCTATGAATTTTTAAGTCACATCCTAAACTTTTAATCATTTAGCATCTAATCTCACTAATGTCCGCAGCTGTGTAATGAGTGCAAGTACAGTTTACATAAAGCCTTGAAAAAAAAAATTCCCAACATATATCTATCCATTTTTGTTCAAAGCTAACTGACAAGAAAATGAAACTGAAACTGAATGACGGTATTAAAACCAACATAAATTCGTAATTTTCATGATATTTTTTTTAAAAAAATACAAAATCATAACCGTAGAAGCCATAAAAAAAACTCGTTTATTTTATCGTTAATTAAGAAGCATTCAGAGAAATGTTTGATAAACCAAAAGTAACGGCTTTTTTTTTCCAGTATACAATTATCCGTAACTTTTATTTTTTTCTGTCAAAGATCGATATAGAAGGTTACATTTCTTGTTTAACATTTTTCATTTCCAATACAATAAAATGCTGCTAGTAATACTTGTTTTTAATTGAATTGTCTGAATTGTATCAAGCAAAATCACGCTAATTAATTGAGCGAATAGCAGTTGTATGGAATATGCTCTTTGATTCATTGTCGGTATAACAAAAAAAAAACAACTTTTTCGGTCGCGCTTTTGAAAGCGAAGGAAAGTTTAACTTTTCGATAAACATTGCCAAATAATTATTAAACTTGAAATCGAATTTCTTCTCGTTAAGTGTGCAATAATCATATTGTTTAATCAATATTTGCATTTATTCATTTTTAGTTACCTCGTTCAATATTTTCCATTTATACTTATTTTCATTTCTTGTGGAACGACATAAAGTTGCTTTTCAAGGTTTTTAAATCTGTTTTAATCAGCTCATAATGTAATAAGTACATTGCATTAAAAATGATTCATAGGAATGTTCCCACTAATTAAAATTTGATATGCATTTAGAAATGCAAAATCTTACAAGTTTTCAAGTATGCCACAAACATCATGTTAAATTATATTCACAAATTCAATGTTGTTATGCTCAAAATTGCATTCGAATTGCATTTACGAGTCTCGAAGTTACAAAGAAATGGAGCAATGAGGGAAAAATAGAAAAAACTTATTTTGGTTTGCATTTGTTAGTTTTCCACCCACTATATTTCTTGCTCGAAAGAAGGAGACCTTGTACTACGAAACACGTGCATAAAATGCGCATTGTATCTTTTTTGTTAACCAATACTGTATTTTTACATGGTTTTATTTAACTTGACTTGTGGCGGAATTCTGTAAGACGTTTTTCGACAACTATTACTGCATAAATTATCTTAAAATTTTGCATACAAGCTTATCTTCGATGACAATACAATAATCCATCCATTTTATAGTTTATTATAACGTTAATTAGGAAAAAAATTAATAATTTTGGCTCTGAGGAAATTATCAGCATTATCATTTGCCGTTTGGCAACAATAGTTTTGTTTGGATAATGCAACGATGTTTTGAATTTAAATAAAACCATGTAACTTAAAACATTTTTGGCGATTTATTTTTTTTGTTTATTCAACTGACCATCGCACCGGCTGAAACATATTAGATATTTCCCTAAAAAATAATTTTCAGATTTCACCCGTATATCACCCCGATTTATTTTTTAATTTTCTTTTCTTTCTTTCTTTATTTTATTTTTCATTTTATCAAAATCCATTTATTTGGATGAACAAGTGGATCCATTCTTCCATCTTTTACTAAGGAACAAATTAAATCTCATATTGTTCAGTTGTCAGAATCACTGCCTTTAACCAAGCCGTCCTAGACCCGATTCCCAACATTGAAAATAATTGATTGCTCCCTCCTACGCCGTGCAACAACAAATGGTAATTCTAATTAGGCTTCATGCTAACAAGTAAAGTGTCGAAGAAGAACAGCAAAACGTCTGGATATTGTTTTTTTCTCTCTAAGAAGTCAAATATGTGACTCTACCAAAAGAACATACCTTGTTTATTCTATTTTATGCCTTTTAAAATTTGTCGCTATTCTTTCAAACGGCTTTCAGAAAATATCAGAAGAATCTTTATAACACACATTGTTTTTTATTTCCTCCTAGTCCTCCATTTCAAATGATAGTGCGGTTTGTAATCATTTCCAAAATATTCCTTTGTCGTTCCAAATAGTAACGTCAATGATACCAGAAATGATACAGTCGATGAAAATGAAGAAAAAAGAAAACAAAAGCGGTAATCACTTTTAAAGCACTAACTCTTGAGAGCCAACCCTGAAAGGCCCCCACAAATGACATTTCTCAGCCTTGAAGATCTTGCCTATCTCTTTAAATCTGATCATTAGTTTGCTTCAGAGTATGTATGGATAGCAACTCGATAAGAATTCTCGCCGAATTTTCTTGAACTATAAGCAATGGTTTTGTTTTGAATACATATATTGAAGCTTTTCTTGATTTTGAGTCTTAACAGTCCTTATCCGAATTCTGAACCATAAATTTATCGCATCCTTTTCTTTCAGATGTCACTAGTTTTGTGATGTCCTCGACATTGGAAGTGAATGACGCACATAATACAATTTGTGTGCCCTCACTTATCTTCAGGGTTATTATAGGGGAGTAAAATATCGAGGCCACAGAGGGTGAATTTAAGTTGATTAATATTGAAACCGATGCGTTCCACTGATGTTATCTATGTTATCGAAATCTTCGGTTTAAATTTTCTTACTTTTAGCACTAAAATCCATCTACCTTTCGCTTTAAAATGCGGCAAACAACTGTATATCATCTAGGCATTCATCTTGGTTCCGCTTATTGTATCTTTGGTTGTAAATCAAGAGAAAAAAAACTTTGCTGTTGCTTCATTTTTCGAGTGTAGAAAACAATTGCAATTAATCTTTTTTGTTTCATCTCCACCCTTAGGTTAAGGGTCACGTGATGCTCACGTAAACAATGATGCCATTAGAAAAGCAAGGAAAACTAGTATATTCTGTCCCTTCACAAAAAAAAAAAAAAAAATAAGTGAGATTTCAGTACTTTTTTAAAAAGAGGGATGAAACAAAAATTATACTTTTCAAGCGTCTATGTTTCTTATTTAATCATTCAACACAGTATACTGTTAAAAATTATGTGCTGAAAACTGAAAAAATACACCAGCTTATTTGTTAAAGTTTTTGATTTGAAAATGAATAAGCGCTGTTCTCAGTTTTAAGTACCGATGCTTACTTTGAAATTATAGTTACAGAAAGGGCAAATATTATTTTATTTTTACTTCCATAAATTTAAAATTTTTAGAGCGACTTTTCGATCACATTTATATATGATCGAAAAGTGGCTCTAAAAATTTTACAAGGGATTTTTCTAACGAATACTTCTTCAAAACAATTGTATTTGTGTCAAACTTAAGGAACTATTAGACGTCAAAACGAGTCAAGAATTTGACGAGTGAATAAAAAAAACTCTCTTCTAGGCAGGGATATGAAAAAATTTAGCACGGGAGTACTTTAGCACCCTCAGCTGGTTCGTTTATAAACTATATAATCTAACTTTTTCCTGTCCTTCTGATGTTCTCCTGCACAGTGGCAGAGCATTAGATTACAGTCAGGACAGTCCGCGTTCTAACCCCAGCGTCGACAGCATGTTTCCAATGACGACGTACTACTCTTAAGTCAAGCGACATTTATCTGAAATTACACATATACAATATATAGATTAGGGTGGTTCTTATGTTTGAAATAGCAGTTATTTTATGCGAGGCCTCTGCAATTTGTTCCACCATGCAAATAAATGAATCTTGCATAATTTTTACTCAATGCACGAATATTAACCCGTGCCCTTGGGAGCTTGTTATTTTGAACATAACTGAAAAACTGAACTTATTTACAGAACTAAAGAAAGCCCACCGGGGGCAAAAACAAAGAAAACGGAGGGAGAGTACTTGACCTGACTTTTATATAATTTATTAAATTATGATATTTTTAATTACCTATTAAGAACATAATGTGGCATTGTGGAAAACGTAAAGAATATATATTTTTTAATTTTCGTATTTTTTCAAGAGCTATTGTTCTTAATCCTTCCTCAAAGGTAAAATATTAAATTCTATGACATTTTGCAATGCTATAAATATATGGTACGGACAAATTGTATTAAATTTCTGCTATTAAGATATAATATAATTTTAATGTTTATACCACTTTTTTTTTTTTTCAAAATATAAATAAGAAATTAATCTTGGGTTAAACCCAATATATGTTTCTTCCCCGCTTAATACATTTTAAAATTTCAATACACAACTTTCTATTGTCATAAAATATTTCTTGAGATTGAGAATATTTAGAAGTCGAAAATGAATCTAACTTGATCCTTCGATCCAATTTTGTAGCTCCGTAGTAGAGCTCTTCATCTTAATTTCCACTACAGAAAAGAGCTACTAAGAATTAGTAACTGATTGCCTTTCATCAGCATTACACAAATTTCATGTCAGTGATGGGCAAGCTCTTCGTTTATTATCAGCAGTAGAAGCGGTAAAATTAAATTTAAATGACTTCATGATCAACCATGCATCTCTTAAGTGAGCAAGAGAAAAAATTTTGGAAGTAGACTTACGAGTAATAAAAATATTGCACTTCCTGAGCTTAAACTTGGATTTTGTAGTTCACTGAGATTCAAAACTACTCCCAAATGCATGAAAAAAGAACGTCGATATCACAACCAGCATGTTTTTCAACTATTAATGCAATCGACGCCTCCTTTGAATCATATTATACTATTATGTTCCTAGTATCATACAAAAAGGGAACCACAACCCTTCAATGATACTCTTCAAGCATAGGGGTATCAAAGAGGGCCAGGTCCACACAGCAATGTAGGAAGGCTGGGCTGACGCCCAGCTAATCTACCTCCGGTCGGTCACGATTTGTCGTCGATATTCACTTACCCGTGCCCGGGGGAGGGCAGCCCTAAGGCCACGTGCTAACAGGGTAAAGGAGTGAACTAGAAAAGTATCATACAAAAAGGATGACAAAACAGTAGCAGAGGCAAGACTAGAATTATTTATGAATAATTCAAATAAATCATTCATTTGGGGCATGCTACTAGCGTATACGCATAACAAGTAACTTATCTGTACAGTTGATGAACTTAGAAGGTATAAAGAAAATGGTATAAAAAATTGCTTAGTGATAAGGAAGATAAATATGATAAATTTATAAAAGAATAAATAAATAAAAAGCGCAGATGATTCTTAGTAGAAATCTTTATCTGCATCGAATTATGTGCAAGTCAACAAAATTGTTTGGGAGGTTTCAAGGACCAAAAAGCTTTTTTTCCCTGCTTGAACAGTACAAAAAACTGAATTAAAAATTAATAGAATTTGCAAAACCGATAAAAAGTGAATGATACAGTTGAGAACAGGTAAATATATAGAAGAATACAACTACCAATTTCAGAAAAATAATGTATTCTATCTACAGTCCAAGACTAAATAAGAGAAGAAATATCCAAAACACAATCGAGAGACATTGAGATAGACATGTAAGGTACAGATCCTGAGGCATTATTCTATTATAATTCAATAGGCAAAACCTTTAGTTGAAAACCCAAAATATTTTTCCACATAAATAAGGACCTAATATATATATAACAGAAATGTAGTAAAATACTTTTTGAAAAGTTTACAAATAAAAAATATAGGTGATAAATGTTTTTTTTTTTCGTGTTAATTGTTTTTTTTTTTAAATCTACCTTCCTATAAAATATATATATATATATATATATATATATATATATATATATTATATATAATTAAAAAGAAGTGCTACTCAAAAAGTCGCCTAATTTCCATAATTGAACTCATGACAAGTTTTAAGAGGAAGGATTTATGCTTGATTGAGATTAATTGGTAGCCCAATGGTCGAAATTCGGGCATAATTTATTAATTTTTTAAACTTGAGTGTTATTGACATTTTTACGTTAATAATATACCTCTATAATCATTTATGGATTTTGTTCTATTACGTCAGCAGCGATTGTGTTCAAAATACGTCATTAAGTCTTAATTTCCGAATTATTTGGAAAATATGAATGACAGATTAAATGTGGTATAGCTTGGGTAAGCTGAGTTTAAAAAACAATAACGCGTGTTTTAATATTAAATTGCTCATCATTATTGCTATAGTGACCAATTTTTCTCCAAGGCTAATAGACAGTTAACTTCCCTATCTTTCAATTTTTATAAACTTAAAATAAAAATAATAATGCAAAAATTAAAAATGTAATAAAGAATATGCACTTCGTATTTTTTGTATGTTTTTTTTTAATTATTGAAACAGAAAAACGGGCGGTTAAATATATACGTTGTGTGGTCGATGTTTTTTTTTTTTTTTTTAAATATCTACTGTACGACTATTTGATCACAAACTGATATGTGATTCTGGCAACTCCTAATCATCTTAAGCCTTTACGCTAAGAGCAGGTAGGGTGTTTTAGGAGAAACGTTTATCGTCGTACATCGTCTATATTAATCTATTAATAAAACAGCGAGTTAGTGTGTGTGTCGATCACCTTCTGGCCAGGAGTACGAAACTTTGGTTATGGGTTTCTTTCGTCAGTTTCTGCATCCCGAAATGTTTTCCCCAAAAATTCAATTTTTTTTCTTTTAGTACAATTTGAAGCAAGTACATAAATTTACTGATTTTAAGGCTAAGAAAAAAATATTCACGTTTGCATGCTTTTTACCATGTAAATTTTGTTCCTTGCTCATAAGTTCATTATTAGTGATTAGAGTAAGGAAATATAACTGTTTTAAGAACAGCGCAATTTAGCCGCTGACGATTGATAACTTGGTATTTTTAGCGAATAAAATTCAAATGATACCTGGCAGCAGAGATGGTCTTCAATTACAATGGAACTCGCTTGATGGAATATATATATTAGATATAGTAGAATATCTTGCTTTTTATAAAAAAAATTCGTGGCAAATTGGCTATTCCATTCAGCGATCTCGACAGGGTTACATATGTTGAAGTGTGGCAGAGGGAGGAAGGGTAGTCAAATATTTTTTTTAAAGTGTGAACAGCAACTTTATGAAAAAGATCATTGAAACACTCAAAACAAAACCATATTTAAATGTACATTTAAATATGGCAAACACAGGATTGGTCTGTCATCAAGATCTGCTTTATGTATTAAAAGTAACTGACTTGCCCGGCCTTGTGTGGGCTATCTCGGATATTGCATAATTCCCTAGTGGAGAAAGGGAAGAAAATTCCGTTACTATTCAAAATTATCTCCTACAAACAGGATAACTTAGTTAAAACACCAAATTTGAATTTATATAGTAAACTTGATGCTGTAAATTTCCTATTTTAACAAGGATAATTGTTCCTAAAAGTAATTATAAGACAAAAAGCGAAATTATCTAAAAGATTAAGGACAACAGTCTCAAAATGTCCATATTGGAACTAGGTAAGCATTTCCTTCTAAAACTCCAAATCAAATTAAGGGCAGTAATCTTTAAAAAAAATCTATCACAATAAGGAACAAACCTTAAAAATCCTAATTAATATCATGATCTAAAAATCAACATTAGATAAAATCTTATAACTTCCCAATAAAGTCCTTTCAGATCTCTCTACCAAATAAGAACAACAGATCCAAAAAGCTCGTTTTTCAACATGAAATACCTAAAAATAAATCAAAATTGTGATTTAATCAAGGGGAAAAAATAATCTCCCTAAATGAAAAAATAATCAAATGCAAGATAAAGTTACATTCATGGGGTCTGTAGCAGGGACGGACTGGGACCCCTAAAAGGGCGGTGGACCAGCTAACCAACGGGCGGCCCCCTTTACTTAAAAAAATATATAATAATGATAATGGTAGTAATAAGGAAATTAAATCTGCGTGACACATGAGGCTTTAAGGACTTATAATACAATAATAAAGTGCAAAATGGAACAAGCTAGAAATCAGTGATCATGCCATGCAAAGTGCTAAAAATACTGAAAAGAAATTCAGTCAAAAGGGATTGCTCATGTTCGAAGTATAACTTATATAATGACAAACAAGGCTTAACTGATTGTTAATTACAAATTATGTATCCATTCAGATAAGGCAAATAAAATTTTGGGATTATATTAAAATACAAGAGGTTGTTCTTACTTTTTATGTTTGTTCAATTGTTTTTTTTTTTTCTTTCTTTCTTTTTTAAATGGGAAATAAAATTATTGTTAATTTACACAATAACAAAGGAATTTACAACGGAAAGAAAAATTCATTACTGCACTTTTGTGTCATATTTTTTCTTTATTTTCCTTAAATGTTTCTACGCCCGTTAAAATTATTTTTTAGGCACATGGAGGGAGGCACCAGATTTACAAACTTTACACAATCATTGGAGAAGACGAAAATGATGCAATTGTGTTCAAAGAATTAAGCACCTTAATAAAATACAGTAAAAACGCCGGTTTTCAGGGGACATGTTTGGCACCCGCGTTATAACATAACCGCGGAACCATATTCACGAAATAATACTCACTTTTATTGCATCATTTTTAACTTTATCAATTACTCGTAACTTTTCTCGCCCTATAGTATAATGTTTTCTTTTCTTCTTTGCTGCCATTTTATTCACTGTAATTGCTGTGCAAGAAGCACACATCTCAGCGGCGCAATCAGTCTATCGAGCGATAAGTTATAAACCAACTGTGTTCCAAGAAAAAAGGTGCTTAAAAATATCTTTACGTTATCAATATGGGATTGTTAAGGAAGGAGGTCTTAGGAAAAAATTAGGTTTGGAAGGGGAGAAACGAACTTCTCATTGGGGAATATGTTTACTTTTCAGGAATGCTAAAGAATCTGGAATACAAAGGTTGATAGCGCTATAAAAGAAGTTATGCATAACTAGACTTCTGAAAATGGAACAGTTAAGCAAAGTAATAAGCAATAATTATGCATAGTAACTGAACAGTCCCTGACAGATTGAGCTCCGCCAGGTCAACAGAAACAAGTCGGGGGATTGCACCCGATTTTGAAATCAAGCTATATAGTGTCCAAGGTTGAAAGACAGAAAAAGCGTGAAAAACGTGTACATCACGCCTATTATAATAGGCAGGGTAGCGGTCTTCAACCTTTTACGTCCTAGGGCAACATCCATTAGCTCGAGAAGATCGGCGGGCCACACCATAGGCAATTCTCAGTTTAAAATAATTCTAAACTTCACATAAAATTTTCCGAAAAGTTATACAGGATGAATTATAAAAAAAAAAAAAAAAAACAAGAACTATCAGGCGTCCCCCCCCCCCCCTTTCCCAGTGCCGGATCTTGGGGCTTTCCGTGGTGGAGCAAAACTTAAAAAAGCATCTCCTCCTCCATCCAATTATTGTTCCTTTTTCATAAACTTTTATACGCTGACCATTTTTGAAGTTTTATAACTTGTTGGCCATCGATAAACCCATAAAACTGTAGTTAATAATTCCACGGCATGGCCCTTTTAGCTCTACATTAGGGGGATAGACCTAGTTATATTATGAGTCCCTCCCAAACTGGAGGTATGAAATTTTGTTAGTGGAAGGGGGTCCGGGGGATCTCCCCCGGGAAAATTTTGAAAACTATATGCACACTGGTGCATTTTGAGGTTTTTGGAAACACATTTGGGATTGCAAAAATATTAGGAAAGAAAAAGCAAACAAAACCTTTTTTAAATTTAAACGTTTTTACTCATAAAAGTACTCATAGAAATGCAGAACAAAAGAAGCCATTTTTTTTTAATCTTGGGGGCAGGGCGCACCCCTCCTCTTCTTACTAACGCCCCTATCGAAGAGCCCCGCATGTCTGCCTTCTCAAGCGACAATTACAAGCTTCTACACCCGCCTCTTCCCAAAAGGAAGTTTTGAAAATTTCTAAAAGAAAAACTATTGTATTGTTTGAGCATAGCATGATTTATATTTACTATTACAAGGGGAAAATCTGAAAAGTTATATTTGAATCTAATGTAAAAATAATAGTTATAGTTTGATACTGTTAGTTATTGTTTGTAACGGATTTAAAATATGAAACAAGCAATGTATGTGCAGTTAATATTTTGATGTAATCTTAAAAGTAGGTATAGTAAGAGTTTTGACTCTTAAAAGCCTACTTCTTACATTATATTATATAATTGTCTTCTCTAACATTATAAAGTTTCCGAGGCAAAAGTTTATTAGAGTAATGTTTAAGACAGTTTTATTAATGAATAAACAAATAATTTAGCATATTAGTTACGTAAATGACACGTTAAAAATTATGCGTTAATAAATATAATACTTTTATTTTAGTTATTTCAAATATAGTACAATAATCATATCGATTGATTCTTGTGAAACATTAAATTTGTATAAAAAATAATAATAACAACAAATTTCAGGCAAATTTTTAATTTTTGATAAAAATCATTATTTTTTTTCAATAATTTAAACAACTGATTTAACACTTGATTTAAATCGGCAAAACCTGTAATTCTAATTGCGTGAAATTAATTTATGCAATAACTTTACTTTTAAGATAGCCGCGAAAAAAATTATGTGCTATTTTTTGCTTATCAATAGAAATAAATAAAAATAGAAACAATATAAAAATTAAATTATATTAAAATTAGATACGCAATCCTAAAATAAAAATAGCTAAAATCAGATTTGAACTGAGTCAAATTTGTCTGTTTTGGAGCGAAATCTAAATTCTGAAACTAAATAAAAACAAATATGACTCAAAACAGAGTTCCACCTACCGTACTTATCTGTGTATAGCCCGCGGGCTATCTACAAAAAACTTCCTGTTTTACTACCTGAGGGCAATATAACAATACGAGCAATACATGAAATTAAAAAAAGAAGTATTATTAACAAGAAGTTCCGTCTAGAACTATACGAGCCTACTTTCCCGTATACACCCAACTTCAAATTTATAAGTTGGTTTGTCCCTTTTCTAGGGATTTTGTATTTTCTAGGGATGATGTGTTGTTTCATTTGAAAAAGATTAAAGCAAATAAGGCTCCAGGACCTGATAATGTTTATCCAAAAATTTTAGTAGAATGTGCAGAGGAATTAGTGGATGTTGTCTTGACTATTTTCATATCTTCATATAACTCGGGGACTGTGCCAGTGGATTGGAAGCTGGCAAACATAACGCCGCTCTTCAAGAAAGGGTCTAAAACTAAGGCAGGAAATTATAGGCCTGTGAGTCTTACTTCCGTTCTTTGTAAAATTTTTGAAACTCTGATAAAAATCAAAATAGTGAATTTCCTGGAGGCAAATGGAGCGTTGACTGATTTACAGTATGGTTTTAGAAAGGGTAGGTCCTGTACAACTAATTTGTTGCATTTCTATGACAAGGTTACCATTGCATTAGATAATAAAAAGTGCATAGATGTTGTTTACATTGACTTTCAGAAAGCGTTTGATAAAGTACCGCATGAAGCTCTTCTTAGCAAACTTGCTTATATTGGTATTGGTGGAAAAACTTTAATTTGGGTTAAAAATTGGCTGACGGGGAGGAAACAAAGAGTAGTAGTGAAGGGCAATTATTCTCAGTGGATTGATGTTTTGAGTGGGGTACCACAAGGTTCAGTTCTAGGGCCAATATTATTTATTATTTTTATTAATGATATTACTCAGAGTATTTATGGGAACATCAATATTTTTGCTGATGATGTCAAAATCATGGGAATTGTGGACACGGAGGAACAAGTCAATCAGTTTCAAGAGGATTTGAATCAAATTTCTAGGTGGGCAATTAAGTGGGGTATGTCTTTTAATATTGGGAAATGTCAAGTGCTTCATTTTGGTCATGGGAATAAACATGCAACCTATTATTTACAAGGTTCTGTCATTAGGGAAGCAGAAGCAGTTGTTGATCTAGGAGTATTGATTAGTCATGACTTCAAGTCCAATCAGCAGTGTAGCATAGTAAGTAACAAAGCTAACAGGATGCTTGGGTGTATCAATAAGGCTATTTCGAACAGGTCTAGGGAAGTTGTATTGCCATTATACAGAAGTTTGGTAAGACCTCATTTGGAGTATGCTGTTCAGTTTTGGTCTCCGTACCTAAAAAAGGATATTACCTTATTGGAAAGGATTCAAAGGAGGGCTACAAGATTGGTAAGTGGTCTTTCAGACTTAGATTATGAGGTTAGGCTTAAAAGGCTCAATATGTACAGTCTTGAGCAAAGGAGAGTCAGAGGGGACATGATTCAGTTGTTTAAATTCATTAAAACGGGAAATGTTGATGGACTACAGCTATGTGATGAAAGTAGACCAGAGGTCATTGTTTTAAACTTTTCAAATCTCAGGCTAATCTTGAAATTAGGAAAAACTACTACTTCAATAGGGTTGTAGGCAGTTGGAATAGTTTACCGGAAGCGACTGTTAATTGCAGTGGGGTAAAAACTTTTAAGAAAGCTCTTGATGTTCATTGGGGACTGCTAAATTAACTAGGACCAGCCTAGCTGGGCCCTGAGCCTGTTGCTGGTCGTCACTTTTGTATTTGTATTTGTATTTGTATTTGTATAATATAGCTATCTCTTTCTCTCTCTTTCACATTTAGCTTTAGTTCTTAATTACTTCAAATATACTTTTTTCAACGGATAATACATATTCATTCACTCAGTCATTCATTATTTCATTTATTCAGTCATTCCTTTACTCATTCATGTAGTTATCACTCATTCATTTATTTTTTCATTCATTCACTCATTTAATTACTTTATAATGTAGTCACTCATTTATTCATTCATTCGTTTTTTCACTCATTCATTTATTCATTCATTAATTCTTTCACCCTTTCATCGATTCAATCATTCATTCTTTCACTCATTCATTCATTCATTTATTTATTTATTGAGAAATGCCCTTAAAAATCCCGATCAAAAATTTCATAAGAAAACAGGCTTGTTCAGTTCTTGTTGAACTTCGTATCAGTACGTGTCCTACAGCGTAATATCTTTCCGATAAAGTTTGTTGCGAGTCAATCCGTCGTTTAGATCAGGATTTATATGGGATTGAAATTTCCCGTAGGCGCAAATGTTAATTTGGTACCTTTTCATTATCAAAGCGCAAATCTCGCTGAGAAAAATTTTTGGCGAGGGAACACGCAAAAGCATAACAGCGACGATATTCCGTTTGGCGTTAGTTGCATCAGTTTTGGCGAATTTATCGCCTGCGCCGGAATAATGGAAAAAAGCCGCAATTTTTTTTTTTTTTTTTTTGAACTGTTCAAAAATGAACAAAAACTCCCCCCCCCCCTTCCTCGTGAACTCCCCTGTAACTCATGAACGTAAGTTGTGTCTGGTCAAACTTTTATTTACGGAAGGGAATCTATATTCCAAAACGGGGGCCTCGTCTCGGCCCTCGGGACGTGTTCGCGAATCCTCAACACTTATGTTCTCGACTGTCCTCTCACCCCTTCTCCCGAGACTTACCAAAATATGTCCATGGAGCATATATACGCCCTTGTGGCGGACGCCGACGACAGGCCACGGAGGTGATGGTGGAGGAGGTTGTCTGCCGGAGGCAGGGCCAGAACCTCGGACCTTCTTGATGGTAAGCCAGTGCTTCCATGCTTTGCCAAAAGGTACCTAATGGCCAGGACAGAAGATAGCTCTTGAAGGTGTCGAATCGTACCGCCACATATACTCCCCCTCCAGTGAACGAGTGAACGACAGTGTGGAGGTGAGGAGTGCACGATACCAACCATAGATGGGTGCGCCAGTGCCAGGCGTTCTGGTGAGATTGGAAGGCTCGTATCCGCGGTCGGGCGCTGATGAGAGCTTGTGATCGAGCGCCTCGGTCGGGCGGATGAGTGCGGGTGTTCTCGTGGCGCCATCTATGAGGTGATTGGGTCTCCATTCGTTGCGTGTAATTGCCGGGTCACCAAATGTGGCGGTCGACGTGTGAGGGCACGGAGGTGATGGTGGAGGAGGTTGTCTGCCGGAAGCATGGGCCTGGCTTACCATCAAGAAGGTCCGAGGTTCTGGCCCTGCCTCCGGCAGACAGCATCCTCCACCATGTCACCTCCATGGCCTGTCGTCGGCGTCCGCCACACCCTAAAGCGTCCACAAATGTGGTTTTGCCTGGGAAAGTCGTTTTTACCTTTCTTTTAAAGCAAGATTTTGTCGTCACGGATTAAAAACAGATTATTTAATTTTATTTCTCTTACTGTAAATTATTAGGGGAGAAAATGTCGCGGAGATTTTTCTTTTTTGGAGGCGTCTAGATGAAAGGGCGCACCGGGACATGTCCCGGTGGGCCAGTCCGCCCCTGGTCTATAGTCCATGGATACTTCATGGTTACATTACATGTCTCAAAAGCGTAATTATGCTTCTACCGCATTGCCTCTTTGGCCCAGACAGATGTCACTTCAGATAGTATACAAAAAATCAATGGAGAATACCGCAACTTCTCGAAAGTTTCTCCAGCTGCGTTTTATATGCTGGTTCACATTACGTTTTTTACTTTACTTCACATCTCTATTTTGAAAAAAAACAAAACAAAAAAAACATTTCCCTTTTTATTAGTAACGGAGAAGAGAAACAACGAACGTGATATATCTAAAATTGTATCAATGCTTCTTATCATAGGTATCGAAGAGGAGGCACCAAGAGAGTTTTATTTTTTTTCATATTTCTCGCGCTTGCGCCTAGCGTAGTATAATGCAGTTAAAAATGCACATGTGGTCACTTTGTTTACATATAAAAATTTAGCTTCTATTTCAAAATTGTATGTGTGCGAGTATATTTACCTGATGTAGGTCCTAATTGAATGAGTGCAAAATAAGATGACACATGGAGGTGGTTAGACGTAGTTTAAGCCGAACCCTCTGAAATGAAGAACGTTTACTTCTCTGAAGTTTTCCTATATGATGAGCAAACTGCTGCTAGTGCCAGTTTTATTTGCCTATAAATGTTTTTATGAAAATATTTCAGCAAATTCTCCTTTGAAAGTTACTGCAACTGCTTTATATCCACGAGTTTTAATAACCGCCTTTACGTCAGAAGCTTGATTTTGAAAATCTTTTTATACCAGATGTTGAACCGCTCTCTACCTTTAAATCTTATGAATTTCTACTATCAGTCTCTATTTCTCTGATCCACTTATGAATTAAATCTTAGAAATTGCAGTGAAAAATAGAAAACAATGGAAACACAATTTCATGCTGTTAGGGATACTGATGATTCAGATATTCATAATTTACGTGATTCCAAATGCTCAAAGTTTCGCCAAATTTTTGAAAATCCGAAATGTTATTTAATATTTTTCTGTCTTATTGGTATTTTTCAAGGAGCATATTTCTCTTATTTTATTGGGATTCTATCAACTTTAGAGAAACGTTATTCATTTGACAGCTCATTTACTGGCCTCATACTTATTGCTGACAATTTAAGCCCAGCGCTTTTCAGTATTTTTATCGGTTATTATGGAAATTGTTTTCACAGACCAAAGTTGATTGCTTTTAGCATGATGGTGTCTGTTTTTAGTTGCTTTTTCTGTTGTTTACCTTATTTAATATATGGTTCTGTGATAAAACATCACTCTGCCAATAATGTAACCATACAACTGTGTGATCATGCAATTGTTGATCCTAAGTGTGATAATTCTATACTTTCTGAAAGTGTTATAGCTATTGTTTTACTTTTCTTTTCAAACTTTTTAAATGGTTTCGGCTCTATAGGATATTATACAATTGGCACTCCATATTTAGATGATAGTGTGAAGAAAAAGGATTCACCACTATATATAGGTAAGACGGAGAAAGAGGGACACTTGTTTACTAAAATCAAATATTAAGTAAAACATTCTAAATTGCAAGTGTTATCATAGAAGGTTCAATAGCACCAGAAAACACATTCTACATGTTAGTGTTAAAATCATTGTAATACTTCAGTTATCATTATAAGTGTATCAAAAAGAAAAGTGCCATGTGTTGTAGAAAATAAAAATTTAATTGATATTTTGATTTCAAGAGACGTGCTAAAGTGTATAAAAAGTAAAATTTTGCTGCTCCTAAAAGTTTGCCTATTTAGAAATTCAGCTTTGCTGCCTATATACAAATAAAAATATTTTTGTGTATTAATAATAGGCAGCGAAGATTTCCTTCATTGAAGCCTCAAGTATTTAGATGCCAATAAGAGCTTATCAATATTTAAATCCTGATCTTATATCTTCATAAAACTATAGAGACATTTTCATTTACTTGTGTTTAGCATAGAAATATAGTTCCAATACTAATAGATTCTCTTCATTTTCAAAACTTGAGCATTATTTAAAATATTTTTTTATAAATCACCTATTTGTGCTTTCCTGTTAGGATTTGAATCAAGACTTTTTTATTTTTAGATAAGCTGCTTAATGTACAAACTAATGCTTGAAACCTGATTTGGAACTTGTAAAAAGTACAAAGATTTCTATTTAACTGGGACTAGAGTCCCACAGAGAACATTTTCTGGAATAAAAAAGATTTGTTTTGGTTAACAAGAAATGTATCTTTTTATGTACAGTCCCTGGCTAAATTAATACATACTCTACCAAGTTTTTATAACTTCTTACTTAATGCTCATTTTGATGCAAAAACCCATTTTTTTACTTATTTGGTCATGTTTTAATATACAATGTTCAAATTTTCCAGTAAAAATTCATTTGCTCTTGCATTTTGGGGACCATAAACAAAGTGAAAAGGAGAAAAATGTGTGGGATGATCCTATTTCGTAAAAGGTGGGAATAAGCTGTAAATTTCAGAAAATAGTTCAATTGCTATGTACCATTAGTCTGTGCATTTTCGTAAAAATTGTACTTATACTTGCGAAGATATAAGGCATTTCTCCAATCTCCAACACATGTTTTTGGCATGAAACAAAGTTTTTCACAAAGCATTACCAAACTTTCAGAAAACTTGACAGCATACAAGCATATATCATAGCATAGATGCACTGAATTAGAGCAAACACATACTACTGATTTGGGAACAATCCTTTTAATAACAGCTCTTCTCCAAATGATGTTGAAATACATCTCAAGAAATTGTCAATATCTTTCTGGATTTTCAAGATATTCAACTGAATTTTTTTTAAGACTTGCCCTGTATATGTGGGTTTGAAATTATGATAGTTAAAAATTGCTATCTTTCATGCATGTGCAGTAAAAAATTATTTCCTTGAAATTTCCATAATTTATTAAATATTCAATTATCTTTTTTTCAAATTTCAGTATAATGCTTCACTTGTATGCTGTTGAGTTTACTGAAAGTTTCGTAACATTTTGTGAAAACTTTGTGTGTTATAAGCCAAAAAACATGTGAAGGCAATTGGTGAAATTCCTATGTCTTCGAGTATAAGTACACTTTTTAAGAAAATGCACAGAAAAATTGTACAGGGCAGTTAAACTATTTTCTGAAATTTCCCAGTTTTTTAGGACGCAGCATCATCCAAAATATTTTTCTCATTTCTCAATTTTTTGATGGTCCTGTAAATGCAAGAGCAAATGAATTTTTACTGGAAGGTGTTAACATTTTTTTTAAAACATGACCAAATAAGTAAAAGATGCGTTTTTGCATCAAATTGAGTATTAAGTAAGAAGCTACAAAAACTTTGTAATGCGTCTATTAATTCGGCCAGAGACTGTATGTTTGATATTCCTACTAAATACACGAGTACTGTTCGGCTCTGTTAGTTAACACTTGACCTTGACAGTAATTATTTCTTCTTGGGGGGGGGGGATGCACTGAAAGAGGAAAGTGTTATGTGCCCTGAATTGAGTTGAGTTCTCGCAAAATACCATTACAAAGGTTGCTCAATTCAATTTGAGCTTTAAGAATAATACTTCCTTCTTTCTCTTCTAACTTCCCAAGGAGAAATAGAAAAGTTTCCAGTCAGACATCAAGTAATCAAAACCAAACTATAATATTTTTGGCAATTTAATTCCTTAATTTTACTTATTCTTTTCTGA
Source organism: Octonoba sinensis (assembly GCA_038502835.1). Taxonomy (NCBI): domain Eukaryota; kingdom Metazoa; phylum Arthropoda; class Arachnida; order Araneae; family Uloboridae; genus Octonoba; species Octonoba sinensis. The sequence goes on along the minus strand of CM076602.1, from coordinate 101,866,559 downwards.
ATAAACTTCATTTATTCATGAACATTGGTATTTATTTTACATTTACTTTTTCAGGTACCAAATATGTATTTCGAGTTATTGGGCCAGCTTTAGGATTCATGCTGTCATCATATTGCCTTAGTTTTTATGAAAATCCTTTCAGTATGTTTTTTCTTCTTCCCAAATTTGAAAGATTAAATTGTTTTTTTCTTTTTAAACACATGTATGCAAATATATGCATGCATTATGAATAGATAGGGGGTTCACCTATTCATCATACATACATTTTCTAAAAATTTTGTGAGAAGTTCAGATTTTTTTCTGAGAATCACTCATGACTTCCAGCAGAATATGCTGAAGAAAGATAGGGAATTGTAGAGCATGTCTTGTCCCAATCCATTTTAAGTCATTCAGTGATTTATATGCAATTGTTCTGCAGTAAAGCTGTTTGCTCTGCATCTTTCAGCATGTTCTGCTTTGAGCCATTGAAGTTGCCCATTCTTCAGTTCAAAGCAATAAAGTAGCACTGAAAAGCAAATAAAATAACAAAATTGAAGCAGTTGTAGGTGTAGTCGGGGGGGGGGGGACAAAGGGGGATTGTGTTCCCCTACCTTTTTATTTTAATACAAGCATCCGTTCAAACTTTCTGCATTTTAACATGAGTGACCCCCCACTTTTGATTTCAATTGCTTATCTTATGTATAAGCATCCCACCAACTTTTTTTTTCAGGACTACACCACTGAGCAAAGGATAATCCTTAATTCTTAATTAAAATGAATACTTATTAATTTAAAATTTATTAATATTTGATATCAAGCTTCTAAAATTCTAAAACTAATGGTACATTCTGTAAAGATTTTGTAGAAATTGTAATTGTAACAAGAAAAGAACTTGATTTATTTGCTAAAACAGAAAATTTCTTAAAAAGGTGAAAGAGATTTCCTATAAATCAAGGTCCGCTGGAGATGAACATTTCTGTATAATATAGCTTGAATTAATTTCATCTGTGTACCAGTGCTGATCAATGCTTATTTTTTTAAATTTTAAACTGCTGTTAAACTCTAGAACTCTCAAAGCAATCATTTTGACTGTTTCAAAACTTTCATTTTGCACCAGTTTGTTGCTAATTACAGTAAAACTATTAGTTGTATTGGCTTTTCCTAATATACAGTAAGTAGGACAATTCAATGCATGAAACTTGTATGATAAATGGTAACAAGTTGATGCAAACTGAAAATTTCTAAATGGTCAAAACCTAATTTGGCAGTTCTACTTTTAACATAACTATCATGTCTCATGCAGTATTTCAGAGTTTGTATTTCTTGGTCTGTAAAACTAATAGATCTTGCTTATTTTGTCTACTCATTTATTTTTTTTAATTTTTTCTTTCCACTTTTGCAGTTGATCCTGGTTTTGAAAAATCAGATCCTCGATGGATTGGAGCTTGGTGGATGGGTCTCATCATGCTTGGAACTATTATTTTTATTGTTTCTTTACCAGTGGCTTATTTTCCTGAACAAGCTCAAAGAGTCCATGCTAAGAAAACTACTGTTAAAACATCTTTATTGGGTAATGAAAGTTTTCTTTAAGGTATTAAAAATTATTTCTTTAAATGCTAAGTTGTTTTTATAAGAACTGATGACCGGAAGCAGGCAATAGGGCCAGCTCCAGGTCCTTTTATTGATCTCCAATGATGATCTGGCATCCTCTTAAAACTAATTCACCCCAGTGCAAATAGCTGCTTCTAACAAATTTTTCCTATAACTGTATTGTTTGTACTAAACCTTGGCTTGATTTTTAAATGAAAAGTAAATATATTCTTGTGCTTCGACCAAATTTTTCTTTTATTCAGGTTGACTCTTATTTTCTATTTACTGGTGTAGTCAAGGAGGTACGCAGGGGGACGGCCTACCTTTTTATGTTAACACTAGCATACCCCCACTTTTTGAGGTTCGTATTATGTAAGCGTCACCCCACCTTTTTTTCCAGAACTGCACTACTGTTTATCTGGTAAAATTATTAATATATAGTTCTTTCAATTGTTATTCTATATGGTGCACTAATATTTGGGGAATTCATGAATATATTCTTTAACTATACCAGTATTGTTCAAAGGGAATTAGGAAACCTTTTTTTAATTTATTTTATTATAATTATTTGAAGAAACGAAAAAAAAGGAATTTTATTTAGAAGTATGAAAGTTATGGTAAAGCAGACATTCAAGTTTTATTAGTTATTGAAATTTTATGCAAATATATTCTGTGAGAAACATGATATTACTCTTGATAATTAGTACATTGTGACATCACGAAACTTTCTTCTATGTCTTTTATATGAATATTCTTTAAAATTATCAAATGTCACTTCCATGGAGCAATTAGTGTCAAAACATAATCAGCTCCCTCTTCCCACTGAGGTAATGCCTCTATATCAATTTTCATCTAAATCCTTGTGTTACTTTTTGAGATATATGCAGTTAGTGAAAAAAAAGGTGGTATTGCATGATTATATCAACTCAATTGGTGCCAAAAGCAAATCAAAACCTGTTCCCATGTAGGTCTACCTGCACACCAATTTTTATATGAATCCTTGATTTAGTTCTTGAGATATAGTAGTCAGGATGAACTAGAAAACACTTTTAAATTTCCCCCCCCCCCCCCCCCCCCCAGCGACGGAACAAGTAGCACCTAAATTTAATCAGCTCTTGCTCTTATTAAGGCTAACCTGTATATCTGTTTTTGTTTGAATTCTTTCATTACTTTTTGAGATATAGCAGTCAGGCTTTACGAGGCAAACAGATTGTGCTGTCCTGTGAGAAATTTGCACCAAAAACTAGTCTGCACCACTTCACATAATGGTGCATGTGTGTATCAAATTCAATTCAATTACATGCTCTGCTTTTTGTGTAAGAATGCCATACGAATAATGCTTACCTACCATATATTTCGGTGTATAAGCCGAGAATTTTTGGAACTTTTTTGAAAGCTAAATCATGGGGAGTCGGCTTATATACAAGTCCGATAATCTAAAAAAAAAAAGTCAGTCTATATATCGCAAAATATCGACTAACATAGAACCCTAATTATGTAATTTATGTCTCCTACATTAAGGAAATAATTAGCTTAAAATAAATAGAGTTTTATTTAAAAGAATATACATATATTTTACAGCTGGATTTTGTGAAATCATTGCTGAAACAAAATGGCGAAACTTGCTCCTGGCTGTAATAATTTACTTGCGACTAGCTGTGTATACTTTTCTATTCCCACTCAGCCTTCTAATGTAAATGCAGAAAATAACTAAATAAAAACAATGAAAAAAGTAAAACAAACAGCAAACGCAGGGGCAAAAAGCACAATGAATGAACATGGGGAAAATGTGCTTGCTCTCTCGGCGCTCGCCTCAGACAGGGCTACCAGAGATCAATCTGTTGCCATTGGCGCCCAGCTTCTCACTTTCACAACATCTTGAATGGAAATACTTGATCTGTGTTACCTGCTTGGCGAAATCTTCGCCCCCCTTGGCGATTCTCTTTGAACTGTAATTTTTTTTTCTTCTAATATTTATCTCGGCTTATATACAAATTTTGAATTTTTGGTACATTTTTGAAGGAATAATGCACTCTTGGCTTATACACGGATCGGCTTACATTCAGAAATATACAGTACATTCAGTCACACACACATTTTCCAAAAATGATCAAAATGGATTCAGCACACCTTCAAACATGTAAAACTATCAAAATTCAAGTATCAAAAGTTTTCACTTCATTCTATGTATTAGATTTAGAAGAAAGTAAAAATTAATGTACCAAGTTACATACATTAAATAAAATTTTGATCATCTATTTATTAAATAATTATTGATTTTTTATGTGTTTCTCTTAGATTTGGTCAGCTCTTTGAAGAAGCTAGCCAAGAATCCAATTTTAGTATGTCATACACTAAGTATTACTTTTCAAATTAATGGAATATTTGGGTATTTTGCTTTTATGCCAAAGTACATGGAAAGTCAATATCAAAAATCTGCTTCATCTGCAAGTTTTTTCTCAGGTGAAAAGTCAATTTTAGCTTTTAATTTTGCATTGTAGTTATATTTTCCTCATTATTTATTTTTAGTATATAGATTAAGAAAACTTAAGTATAGAAAAGAAATTGCTTTCGATATTATGTACAGAAAGAAAGCTGTCTAACTTCAACATATATTTTTTGTGTGATTTGTGTAATTATAAATGATCTTCATCTCTTTCACTAATATCTGATTAATTGGAGTCTTTGCGTAGAACCTTAATCTACATTTGATTTACATTCTTTTTTTTTGGGGGGGGGGGGGATGGGTTATCTACAAACTTTTTGCATATTTTAGTAAATTTTCACATCCATACTGCATACTTTAGAGAAACATTTCTGATTAGTTTATTGAGCCTTACTGTTATGTAAAAGCTTTTGAGCTTATCTGGAACATACCGCACTTTCTCCCACAAATCATCTGTGTATTGCATTTTAAAGTAAATCATTCTTTTATTTTTTTTATGTAAAAATAAATGATACTAGTTTTTGAATTTCTCAGAATTTGTTAAAACATTTTCCAACAGAAAGCTTTGTTCAAAGTTTTATATAAGATTTTCATACTTTTTTCAGGTAATATTGCCTTAACAGCAGTGGCTGTTGGAATCTTTGCAAGTGGATTTTTCATAAAAAAATATGAACCAAAACCACGATATCTAACTGGTTATATGCTGTTTATTCAAATTTTTGGTGGCGTAGTCCTTCTTATTGCTGTATTTTTAGGGTGTCAAAACACTACTCTTGGAGAAGCAAATTTAACAAAGTATGTATTACATACTGGCTGTTTCAGATTTCAAATTCATTCAATGTTAGGTATACATATTTTTGCTATAAAATTCAAATGTATGGCCATTTATTTGTTGGTATTTTAAATTAAAATTTAGAATATATATATATGTAACTGGAAGTTTAAAAAAATTAAATTAAAATACTTTTGTTAATGCTTTTATGATATTTATACACCATTTAACAGATGACTAATGAGTTAAGCATAATTAAATTACATTACAAAAAAAATTATGTTTAAGTAATAACCCGTAACATTGTTATGGTTTGCTTTCTAGCAAAAATGCTATGGTTTTTCAATTTGAACTTGTTAAATCAGTTTACGTTTTAATTGTTTTCATAGTTGTCAAGATAATAAAATAGATTACCCCCCCTGTAATGCAACATTACTTTGAAATAATTTTTGTTGCACCTTGACAATTGGCCTATAGTTCCTAATTTTGCTCAACCATTTAATATTTCATAAAATTTTAAAGTTTTTTTTTTTTTTGCTGTATTTATTAAAATTAAATAAATAGTATTATTAACTTATTAGCTCATAAGTTGTTTCTAAGTTTAAACATTCTTTTAAAACAAATTTATTTTCATTTTATAGAAACTTTTCACTTCAGAACAGATGTCAAAATTGCTCCTGCGATATGAGTGATTTTAGTCCCATATGTGATATTAATGGCAATACATTTTTTTCCCCTTGTGCTGCTGGTTGTCAAAATTTTTCTTTGACACATAATAACAAATTTGTAAGTGATTTTTAAATATGAACTTTATTTGTTTTGGTTGCTTGCACTGTATATGCTTGAGGATTTTTGGCCTATCCTTTTGAGAAAAAGGTGTTTGCTAACTTTAATCAGTATTTTCATGTATAAAAAGCAAAAAAATTAAATTTGGCTATAGATCTCTTTTGCTGTAGGTGTGTAAACCTAATTTCAATTAATTTTAGAATGCATTGAGCAATCACCAAACCATTAATTCATTTAGACTAATTAAAGTTAGCTTTGTAATCTATAATATAGCTGCGAATGAAAGTCCTATTGAAATTGTTACTACTTCTTACATGACAATTTCAATAGGACTTTCATTCACAGCTTTCAATTTTTTTTTTTATTTCTTTGTTCATTATATTTAGTTCATTTTTTAAAAATTATTGTTGTTGTTATTTACAATGTTTTTTTTTTTAATTAAGTTTCCTATTCTATTTTTCAAAATTTGAAAATGTAACATCACATACTGTGTGATACCCAGCGGGTGTTTATTCGCTCCTGGATTCTTTCTGTTTTATTTCTTCTGTTATTTTCCTCTCAATCATCATATCCGGTTAAACGCTCATCTCAGGGTAGGTAGAGTGGTGGTAGATGAGGTATAAATAAAATAAATAATGTATAACATAAACAGTTTATGATAATGAGTATTAAAAATCATTTTATTAAATTGCTTCCTATGTATTTTTTTTCTTTGTAACATTTATGTATACTATCATTTTAGGCTTTCAGGGAATGTTTTTGCATCCCATCTCATGGAAACATCTCCACCAATTTTGAAGCTGTTAGTGGATTTTGTGATAAAAATTGTGCAATGTTTTTACCATACATAATTGTCATTAGCCTGAGTAAAATCTTTTCGTCCACAGCACGGGTTGGGAATGTCCTAATATCTCTCAGGTAAAATATGTTCAGAATATTGAGAAACTGAGGTATTTCTATCACAGTGTGAATTTATTTACAAGTGCAAAAGTAAGATAATGGGAGGATAACAAACTAATGCTTAGAAGATTATTTCAATTTTTATTCTGTACTAGCTGACATGCCCAGCGTTGCGCGGGATAATATTGCATCATTCGCAGGTCAAGTGATTCATGTTCAAAATTCTGTTGTAAATACATAAGGAAAAATTTTCTTAAAAAATCCAAGTAGAACATGGGCAACAGTCCTTAAAAATCCCATTTAAACAGAAAACTCATTAAATCGCGACTGCACTAAAAACAACAGCCTCGAAAAACTCCTTTTAGATCAAAAATAACAGTCCATAAAAATCCACATTCAAATGCCAACAACAGATCATAAAATTTGCTATTAGATTAAGGGCAACAGTAACTAAAATGCACATATGCAGCGGGATGTTTGTGCCAAAATGATATCAAGAGTCAGTAAAAATTGCAATTACAATAACGATCACAATGCATCTAAAACTTCTCATCAGAATAAGAGCAGAATTCTCCTTAAAAATGATCATCAATGAAGGACAGCGGTCCTTGAATATTTTTGCTAAATAAAGAAAACATCCCTTAAAGTCCCCCATTTGAATAAAGACAATTATTCCTAAACATCCCTAATAGAATAAGGACATTAGTCATAAAACATTTCCATTAGAATAAAGACGTCAGTGACTAAAAATACCCATTAGAATACAGACTTTTAAGAGCAGCTGTTTCTAAAATTACCGACAGTCCATCCCAAATTCCCCATCAAACTAAGGACACCTGTTCCTAAAAATCCCGATTGCAAAATCGTCAAAACATTTCCTGTAAACTCAATTAAATAGCATTTTTATTAAATCCGAATAAAAACGGAAGAAAAAAAAGCATTACTTCCAAAGGCAAATGCACATTTAAATTAGAAAATGTCCAGTACTTAACCAATTCTGACATGTGAAATTTAAGTTGATAGAAAGAAATAACTAAATTCAGTCTAAATGGCGCCAAACAGTCAGTACAAAAACTAAATGAATGTTAGAAAATAAATCCTTTGAGTAAAATATGGAATCAATCAAAACCGCTACGTAAAAAAGTTAACATGAAGCAGAAGATCGCCAAATTGCACTATAGTACTGGAAGTATTTCGCAAATACGCCATGATCCTATAGTGTAAATCACCGTATTGAATTAAATTGGAACAATATTACTGATAAGGACTATTGGCGCGGTTTGGAAAAGGTACGAAGCACAAAATATTATATTGAGAACAGTTATCAAAAATAAGCCATATCAAAAACCTTTCAACCTAGTTTTTAGCGAAGGAATAAATATTAAATTTCCAAAAAAGGGGGGAAAGAAAAATCAACCTCAGTATAAAGTAATTGAAAATTGTCTGCAGTGAATGATCCACTAAGTATGTATGAAAATGAAATGGATTTTTAGAATTTGTTTCGTTGATAAAGCGGACACCCTACCATAAGAAATGTTTCTGAATGAAATTTTTGAACTGCTACTGTACTATTAAATTGCCAATAAAGGATGGAAAATCAACCTCAAGTTAAAGTAATTAAAAATCGTCTGCAGTTCCACAAAATATGTATAAAAATGAAATGAATTTTTAGAATTTTGTTTTGCTCATAAAACAGCATGAATAAAGATAAAATAGCATTTTTTCAATCTTACGTTAACAGAAATCATCTAGTTGGCGACAAAAGTACTATTTATTTTGGCGAAACCACGCAAATTGAGCAGATAAATTCAGAGGTAAGCCTTGCTTTAAAGTTCGAAAACTACTTTAAATGAATATTGCGCACGTTCTATTTATTCTTTGAACTTCAGAAAGAGATCATCTTGTGCAGTTTTTTACGGGCACTAATATGCTGCAAAAATCGAAAAGGTGAGACGTTTCTTCGATGAGATATTCCTAAAATTAACGGTTTTGCTTAAATTGGAATAACAGAAGAACAAATTCGAATTTACCGAAAAACTCTTCGAGGTGCACGAGGATCTGACCCAAGGTACCTGTAACTAAAATTTCGTACTTCTGGCCCGTTCCATCTCACCAGGACGCGATCGACAGACAGACACACACACACAAACTTTCGGTTTTATTTATATAGAGTATATATTCTTCTTTATCCCATTGATGGAAATTGTGTGAAATATTTCTCATTATTGTGTTAACTATTTTTCTGATCAAAATAGTGAAAGCATAAATTTTCAACAAAACTTGCATGCACATGGTTTGAAGCTATATGGAACTGCGTCTTCAGTCTGAGAAAATTATACTGTATTACCAAAATATCCCGCCATATATTTAACAATAGATCGTAAATATGCACATTCAGTGATTCGGAAAACTAGTGAATAAAAAATTATGTGATACTTTAAAAAAGTAAGAGGCTCGTGAAACTTGAAAAATTCACAAAAATGAATGCTTAATTTGTGAAAAGTTTAAGGCAAACTGAGTTATTATTTTAGTCATTCCCTATCTGACAGTAAGAAAAAATAGACCAAATTTTTTAGAAATAACCTGTTATATTTGTGAGTAGATAATTCCTTAGTGATTTTTTCATGTGTAGAATCATTAAATCTATGCAGATAATTTATATCAAGCATCATAGTTATGAGACTGCTGAGCCCTTGTCGGGTTTTCAAGAGAGCAAATAAGTTATCACACACTAAAGAAAAAGGATGGAGTCGCGAAAAGACAATTTTCCGCAAATCTGTGGTATGTGGGACAATTTTTGACTATGGCGATTTTCTCTGCCTTATTGCACTTTGAAATAATTTTAACTTTTTAGTGAATTTCGTGAAATTTTTTGTTACCCTAATTTAATTGTAGCATAAATGCAAAAAAAAAATGTTCAACTTCTTTGATTTTTTATTTTTACACATATACTATGAAATCTTGTTATAACAAATTCCATTACAATAAAATAGCTGTTATAGCGAAGGCAATGTTCAGTCCCATTTTAAATGCCATTAGGATAATTTACATTTTTGATAATGAATATTCCGTTACAACGCAACATTTTCTTGGTCCTTTGGAATTTCATGTGACAGGATTTCACTGTGTGGATGTGTATATGTATGTATATGCATATACGGTTGACTTTCGATAATTCAAAACTCCGGGGACCTTGAAAAAAAGTTCAAATTACTAAGAAGTTATCTCTTAAATTTGTTCAAGATTAATAAAGAGTAGAAGAAAAAAAATTGAATTAGCGAGATTGCAAGCAATTTTAAAGATGATTATGAGTATTACACTTTTGATTGATATGCTTTGGCTATGACGGGTCTGTGCATGTTGGGGAGTAAATACTGATTGATGATACTTTATAGATGAGAGACAACTTTGAACAAAATAAATATTTAAATGAATAGCAATACAAGTAAAGTTTAAAGATGTATTTTATTTTAAATATTGTTAAAATATTTAATTTCTTGTCTTTTTGATTTGAAGTTTTCATTTTGTAACTAAGCTTTTAATATGCATAAATAAATAAATGTGCTACAATGCTGAAAGTCCATACACAAGATGTGGTCATTTGTATACTAAATTATATTGTAAAAATTTTACCTTTTTTTCACCTTTAGGTGTGTTGATGAAAAAGATAAAACCTTAGCTCTTGGAGCTGTTGAATTTGTAATTTCCATATTTGGTAAGTTTAAGCTAGTTTTTGCTTGTATTAGTTTTACCTCTTTTTAAAAAATGGATTCAAACACTTGCCTTAAAATTTTACAGCTCTCTTAATGTATTTCATGAGAATGTTAACTTTGTAGAAATTTTATTCCATTAGACCTAATTATAATAATGAATAGTATGAAATCCTATCATCAAGAAGCTGTAGTGTACAAAAAATTTAGGGGTCATATTTCACATGTAGGGGGTAATATGTGTGTAAATTTCAAAATTACAATACAAAGCATGTTTGGGATTAGCTGCTGAAGAAGGTTTGACAAATTAAGTTTCTTTTAAAGATGGTTGGTAAATTTTATCATAGAAATAGATATAATTGGAAGATATGATTATTTAATTATAATTGATTATAATTATATGATCATCAAACATTTTTGCATGAGTATGTATTCACTTTATGTTTGGTTAGTTGTAATTGCCATAGGAATCGACTGAGTTGCTTCAATGTAAATTTAAATGAAAAGGATTTAATTTAATTCAATACGTATAAGTGTGAATTATTTCATTGTATATTGCTTTGAAAACAAACTAATGAAAGTATCAATTTACAACTTTTGTCATACCAAATTTTATATTTATTGCTTTTTCATCCATCTTAAGATCTAGTTTGCAAGTTCAGTAGAACCTTGATTATCCAACAAATTAGTGAAACTGGACCAGTGGGGTGTCAGAAAATTGAAATCATCAGATAAATGGGGAAGGGGATGGCATTTTCAAGTAAAATGTTTTTAGTCCATAGATATTAATATATGAGTAAAATTACTAAAAATAAATAGCCCCCCCTCCCAACTGTAATAAACTTAAAAAAAGAAAAACACTTGCATTTTAATTTTGGTATCATAAATAGCAATACAATCGTGGAAAAAAAGTGATACATCTTTGTTTTGTGTTCTAAAATGTGTTTAGTTGCGTTTTTTTAGAAGACAGATTTTGGATTTGTCATATCAATTGTAATTGGGGAACATGAGGTTCATGTTTTTCAAACCACTCAATGCACTTAGTTAAGATGTGTTCCGTATCCACATGAGCTATAATACTACTATTAGATTTCAAAGCACTATTGGAAGCAATCATAAGACTCGGGTGTTGTTTTGTTCAATGTGCTTTAAACAATTTCGTCATCACTAAGTTGTTCATTGTCCTTATCGCAGTTTAACAAATATAGGAATTCATCTGGTATCTTCTAGGCCTGAGATTTCTGGCGTCAGCAACATAAAAGCTGACACATCATCAATATTTTCCTTATCCACATTCTCCTCTTCTTCTTGACATTTTTTTTTTTTTTTGCGTCAAAGGGTAAGTCGGATAAATGTGGTTGTACTGTATTTTTTTATACTTACTGTATGTGCATCATATACTAAAAATCTGTTGTTAAAATTCAACAATTACTTTCCAGCGACAATCCCTTATCCATTGCTTTATGGACATGTAATTGACAAAACATGCCTTCTTTGGAATAACACATGTGGGAAACAAGGAAATTGTTGGATTTACGATGGTGACTTGTTTCGATTGTACTTCCATGGTTTATCCATCACTTTTATCTTTATTGGAGCATTATGTGATTCTGTTGTTTTTTTCATGAGTTCTAGAATTAAAAATTTTTATGGATCTGATCATTCAGAAAATGAAGGAACTAAAATGTAACAGTCAACTGTACATTTTTATCATTGTTATAATCTGTTATTTAGTATTTTGGTGCAATTTAAAACTTCATCTTATACTTTGACAAAGTGTTGACAGGGTGGCTAGTGGTAAGACACAGGTCTCGTATGCCCAAGATCGCAGATTCAAACCTGGTCCAAGTCGGTGGATTTTCAAGATGCAGAAAATCGTCTGCGTCCATGTCGTATGATTATGCGGCATGTTAAAGATCCCTTGAGTATCCGTTTGGCATGGATACTCTCGGCTAAATTAATTCATAGTGCAGATTGCATCAACGAGAGCTCAGGTGCCCTATCTAGGGGAAACTAAGCGTCAAAAAAATTGCGGCAATGGTACCACACTCATTGTGGTGCCACTGAAAGAGTTGGTACCAATCTCTGGGGACGCACGCACTAGGTCTGCAATGGTTGATGACCAATACCGCAGCCCAATTAGAAAGAAAAAAAAAACTTTGACAAAGTCATGTTTCCCACTATTCTTTATAGTTAAATATTTAACTACATGCAGAATTTCACATATTTGTAGTGCAAAATTAATTTTATCTTTGCTTTTCTTATGAGTTGGGTTCTCGCCAGCATGGCTTAAAAGCTGCAGTTAATCTGCCAAGTCATCTAATAAGTGTCAGACATAAACAACAAATTTGTGGCCTAAAATATTTCATTAATCTGTTTTTTTATTACTTTAAACATGAAGCTTTTGTGATGGTTTTATACAGCAACATGTATAAAAAGTTCTTTTCAGTATATGCTTTTTTTTTTCCTGCTTTGTTTACTATTTTATTTTTTGGACTTCTAAATCATCATAAAAGAGGTGATCTCTTTGGATCCCTAAATTTTCAATACAGTTGTCTACCCTACTTACAGGAATATTTTATTCTTTTTTTAAAAGAAATACATTTGCGTTCTTTCAAAACAATATAGCTAATGTTGCTTTTTTTGTATTTAAATTCACTTGCAGACTATTACCTATGACAGAATATTATGTTAACACTTTTTTTATATATATATATTTTTTCTGCATGCATTTTTATAAAAATCGTATATTAAAAGTGATTTTTTGGAATCTCATTTTGAAAGAAGATACATAATATATTTTTGTTTGATAGGAAGTACTTACTACTTAGTTTTTTTAATAACTCAGGATAAATAAGAAATTTCGATAGATATTTTCAATAAAATTTTCACAATAAATTGAACTTGGTGTCATATATGTTAATATTTCTTAAATCTTGCTAAAAGAATTAAGCATTTAGCTTGTAATACGTGCTACCAGTTAATATTACTCTCATTAAATCAAATGCATTTTCATTCTATATTATCTGAATACAATTATAGATATTGTGATATGCATAATTGTTAGAATCCTTTGCCAATGTAAATTTTTAAAATCTGAAAACCTTATTCAAACTTTACAAGGAGAGATTAAAATAGTGAAATTTAATGATAATAAGTTTATCCTTCACATGTTGAATTGTTGATGTAAGCCCGGTGAGATGTGCTTAGCTGTACTGCAGGCAATTAATTACTGCAGACAGGCCTTAAAATATTTCATTTTGGAATAAGTCCATCTTTTTTTAAAAACATTTTGTATTCTAAGGTTGGTTTCTCTGTTTATCCTTAAAAGATCTCTTAGTAAATAACTTAAAAATGTACTCTTTGTGCACCTTTGTTTGTTTTTATGTTTTAGTTTTGCTTATATATTATTGTACAAGTATTCTTCTGTGATGGTGTGAAAGTGACCCACTTACAATCATTGTTATTAGCTTTAAAGTACTGTTATTTAGTTTTTGTCAAACATGTTTCACCCATGAATTTAATTCTTGCATTGTGTGCCCCAAAACACAATTAAAACTACATCTGTAAGTAATGCTATATTTTACAGACTATAAGACACTTTTTCTGTGAGAAAATGTCTCGAAAATTCAGGTGCTTCCTATACTTCAAATTGATATAAATAATGGCCTTTATTTGATTTCAAATTTCCTCCAGCCTTAAAAATATCAGGGGTAAGAAGAAGAAGGAAGTTCCAATGATGATTTTCTGGAATTTTCTAAGTCGTGAGTTTTATAAACTTTATCTTTTCTTTTCTACCCTGATTTCATAATCCTATAATATCTCAAAAATGTTATTTTGCTGAAAAATTGCTTAAATATTAAGATGCTTCTTTTTATTGTTCATAGCGTCTTATAATTTGTAAAATATGGTAACTTTATTTTCCATAGGTAATAGTAATGTGTCAACTACTTATTTTAAGAGAATGAGGTATTGTGTCAGTTTTAGGGGCGAATGGAGCTAGTGCGGACAATTTATAAATTTTGCAAAAAAAACATTTTCTAAATGCAGTTTTCTTATGCATCAAGTATTTTTTTTTAAGAATTTGGACTTTTAGCTTTAATTTGGCTAGTATATGAAATTATTGAGCTGTTCAGTTTTTTAATGTATTGTAAAAAAAAAGTTGTGTTGTAAAACTAGCCCCATGTGGTTGGGCTAGTGGGGACAATCTAGAATACCAATTCAGACGATAAAATGCAGCTCTTAAAAGTGTATGTAAAATCATAATGAAATAAAGTTCAACCGAAACAGCATGTTCCTCAGGACTCTTAACCTTAAGAAAGCACATTTTAAATAGAGATGTACCTAATATGTCTTTGTTATGAAGACTGCTGTTGGGTATGTCAGGAATTTTTCTAAGATTCTCTCCAAGGATTACAAAAAGACACACCTACAAACAAAAAAATTTTTGGAAATAAATTGGTGTATTAATATGTACAACTAAAAATATTGCAATTTATTTGCTAATTTTTATTTGTGTCAATTGATAGATAGTTTAACCTTAAATGTGTTTGTAAGAATACATTTTTTGTGAAGAGAAAAAAACCTTCAAGTGTGTTAACATTAGCATTTACACACTTAGAAAACTATGTAATAAACCATCTGGTTTCTTGAACACTATCTGAAATGTGCGAGACCTTGACGTCTTGCGAATTATGAAGAAAATTTAACAAAAAATCTCCTGCCTTGATTTCTTCTTTTCCAGTTCTTCAATTTTTAATCTATCAGTTTCCATGTCGTAAAAAGTTGTCAGCACTGTGTTACTCTATGATCTTCATGTTAAATTAATATTTTCCCTGCTGAAAGCTGAATAAGGTTGATTTAAAAATGTCCTCAGAAGCCCCACCATCACCTGGCCAGACCAGACCTATGGTGTCAATTATAACTTATCAAGTAACACTGGTAAATTGAAGCCTTGCGAAGCAAAATGATTGTCAAAACATGTAGTGATTATGTTCATTTGTAATATACTATCCTTTTCGTTTGATTTTTTTTAAATCAAAATAGTCAAAATTATTAGTTTAAAAACAAAACATGAACTTTTACACCATAAAAACTGGTTTTATTAAATCCAAAGGAACTATTAAATGAAATGCATGAAACTTCATACGTATGTGTATTTCTGTATTGCAAAACCGCAAAAGTTTACTGACAAACTTAAACTCGAAAATAATAGAATTATTCATGTTGTCCACATTAGCCCCCTGTCCACACTAGCAATATTCTCCCCTGCAAGTGAAAATTTGAATCACGACATATCACTCAAGTTTGGTTATAAATTGAACTATCAATTGCTGAAAGTTACATACGAGAGCAATATCATTATAGTACTAATCTTAATTCATTTCAGTTTAATATTATATATATATATATATAAAAACATGCTTACGATACAGGGTGGTTATATAATTAAAGTTTTTCTGTTTAGATCTACATAGATATATTCTATGTCATTAAAATTTGTTATGTACATTATACAGACTATAGGAAAAAGATAAATATGCAATAACAAAGTAATATTTTAAGTTATTGCCATCAGGTGTGCATTTTATGATTCTCCCTCTATTGCAATTCTCATCGCCAAATTGTGATAGGGAAACACTTTGCATATTTGTTCGACCCACTTTGAACTGATGTTGGATTCAAATAGAATGCAAATTCACATTGAACAAATTCTGTGAAATAAAACGTGTTTTTGTTTATAATTTCTCTTTTTTCCTTCATGCACCACAATCTTAACTAGTTCTCTACTCCATCCCTCTCCCTTGTTAGCACGAGGCCTTAATGTGGCCCTCCCCCATGCACAGGGAAGTGAAGTCTGAGGAATTTTCATTACTGTTCTCAGATAGATTTGCTGGCCAGCCTAACTACCTCTTGCTGTGTAGACCGTGGTAAAAAATTGTATTATTATTTTCTTGTTGAAGTTTTCTTTTGTCCATGGTTTACATAATGTGTATTACAGGTTTCAATGACATGTATGTGTTAGAACACACTCTGCATACATCTCAAAATTTGTAAATTTAGTTATGACCATCCTGTTATATATATATACATGAGCTTCTTGCATAGCTCCATTTTCTAATTTTAATGGCACTTTTGATGCATGCAACATGACTAATACAGTAGAACCTTCATCGATCATTTTTCATGGGAACATTCTTTTCAAATACAAATACAAATACAAAAGTGACGACCAGCAACAGGCTCAGGGCCCAGCTAGGCTGGCCCTAGTCAATTTAGCAGTCCCCAATGAACATCAAGAGCTTTCTTAAAAGTTTTTACCCCACTGCAATTAACAGTCGCTTCCAGTAAACTATTCCAACTGCCTACAACCCTATTGAAGTAGTAATTTTTCCTAATTTCAAGATTAGTCTGAGATTTGAAAAGCTTAAAACAATAACCTCTGGTTCTACTTTCAGCATACAGCTGTAGTCCATCAACATTTCCCGTTTTAATGAATTTAAACAACTAAATCATGTCCCCTCTGACCCTCCTTTGCTCAAGACTATACATATTGAGCCTTTTAAGCCTAACCTCATAATCTAAGTCTGAAAGACCACTTACCAATCTTGTAGCCCTCCTTTGCATCCTTTCCAATAAGGTAATATCCTTTTTTAGGTACGGAGACCAAAACTGAGCAGCATACTCCAAATGAGGTCTTACCAAACTTCTGTATAAATACGTATACGAGATAACTGAATTATAGTTTGAGGTTCTACTGTGTGTGTGTATGTATATATACATAAGTATGTATGTATGTGTGTGTATATATATATATATAAAATAATTTTTTTTGTATTAAACCAAACTATTGAGTTATTTTCCCCTTTATTTAGAAGATGTATATGATAAATTTAACAGTTTGTATTATTTTAAACACTAGTCCATGTTACTGTTATCATTTATGTTACAGTATATGTAATAAGTTTAACATTTTGTATTCTTTTAAATACTAGTCCATGTTGCTGTTATCATTTTTGAGAAAAAAGTATTTTGCAAGTATTTTTACACTTATACATTTAATAAAATATGAAAAAAAATTAGATTGGTTATGTTTACTTTACATAAAATTTTTGCTAACTTTGCTTTTAAATTACATTGTATTCATAGGAATTTAAGTATCATTGGGAATTCTCCTGAAATCTGCGATATTTTGTGAGCCCAGCATCCTAGTTACATTTGAAATTAATATTCTCCTTTCTCTGTACATACATATCTATATATATGAAACTAGTCCAGATATGAAACTTTCTTTTTATCAATAGCTCTCAGAAGATGTAGGTACTAGGTAAGTGTACTACCAGCTATATCTCCCTAGTTCTAGTAAATGTAGGGTGCTTTATGTTTAAAGTGCTGCTCTTGACGTCAATTTTCGATTAGTCGCCATTCATTTTTTAATATAACAAATAAAAGCACCATCTATTTAAATTTAATGAAATATAATTTGTTATAAAATTGCTTTTTTATGTTTGAATTTGTGCTATCAGTCTGTGTTAAGAGATTAAAAGCGTTGTCTGCCTATAATTAAACGTACTGTAAACTATACCTCAAAAACATGTGTACAATTTTGTTTGTAGGTTCTAATTTGTCACCAACCACTAATTTAAAAAGGCAAAGGAAAGGGTTGGGAGCGGGGTTGTAGCACATCATCATTCGTCTCGTTATTTAACACCAAGAAGAAACCATACGTATTCCTTCTTTTGGTGATAAATATTTGTTTAATTGCCAGACTGCAATCATAGCATTACTGATTTAAGGACTGTCTATGGACTTTAAAATGCTATTGTTAAATCAAGGAAATTGTTAAATTGGAGAGAGACAGAATTTTTATTAAGTTCAATCTTGAATTTAAAGGTTGTTGCTAGTTTGAGGAAAACATTAAATCAAAGATATACTTTATCATTGCTTTTCTACTGAAGATTGAACTGATATGTCGCTATTTTGAAAAATACGTTTTGCAATGAAATGAAGCCAACACTATTCACACTGACTCGAGGTAAGCATTTAGAAATTAAGCTAAAAAGTGTATAACTCATGTTCTTATTGAGTTAAAAACTTCAAGCAAATTCCATCTTGTGCATAAAACTTAGTGCTTTTGATAGATATATTATATGTATATGTACAAGGTTTTTTTTCACCCCATATTGAGGAGTTAATGTGAACTTTTGAGTAAAATTGGAATAAAAAAGAATTACCGTTCGGATTCTTTTCTAACAGGTCTATAAACCTGCTCTGTGCTAATAGAGACAAACTGATATTTATTATTTATTTTAATTTTTGAAATTAATGGCAACATACATACCAACATCCTTTTTATATATATGGAAGCTATGGGGGTGTGTAACAGCAATAAGATTTTACGGTTGTAATTTTCCAGATTTTTGAACACAATTATCCCCAAAAGGTCAATATTTCTGTTCCAATAATGATACAAAAGCGTTCGTTTTGATTTTCCATTTGCTAGTTTAGTCTTTGTGGAAAAATAGTGGAATGCTGCTGTATAAAACAAAAAGTATCAACTCATTTATCAATATTTATTACACCTTGTTAATGAATGCCTTACAACCTTAGTGCATATGTGTAAACATTTTTTTTTTTTTTCCAATTCTTAAATTCTGAAGCATTTAAGTTGTTTTTGTTATGTTTCTTCTCTTTTCATACTGCATCTATAAGTTCAAAACTGACCACAATAGGCATTTTCAACTGTAGAAGCAAGAAAAGTTGCATGGTGTATTCAAAACTCATAAAGCCATAGCTGTTTATATTTTTCCTTTAAAATAGTTATTATAATTATAGACAATAATAATAATCATTTCGGCATTTTGTGATGTAGTATTTTTAATTGTAAGAATTTTTTGCTCTGACTAAAATTAGTATATATCTGAATAACAGTTTACCTAGGCATAAACTAAAATGATGAGCTCCCGGAATACAACTTTCCATGTTTGAAAATACTTAGCAAAATTTGCCAATTTTTCTGCATGAAAGTTCAATTACATTTTTAATTTTTGTCTTTACTATGTCTTGCAGTAAACAAACACTTAATCAGCAGGTGCTTCGTTTCATTTTTATGGCATGCATTCTGTTGATTGGTTGCTTGATTTGTGTTTATTGGCACAAGAGCACCTAAAGGCTATTCTGCTCCATGCAATTGTTACATTTTTGATTAGTAATAAAAATATTTTTACAATTAAGTTTTAATAAATAGGTCATATATTAAAGCAGCCAAAGTAAAGCATATTTATTTAGCATTTATTCCTTAAAATTATAGTTAAAAATACTTTTTAAAAAAAATTTGCTTTCTTAGAGATTCAAAAGTTGTCCTACATTAGAAATATAGATGTAGGTAAAAGCTAAAAACGTGAAAAAAATGCTCAGATGAGATTAGTAGCATCTATTTCTCGACGTAACGAAAATCTGTTGTTGTTTCTAATCCCAGATGGTGTAGCCTACACCATCTCCATAAAACTTAAAAATAGCTAAAAAGTCAAACAATAAAATAGGATCCGTTAAAATTTCAAGATGGGTAAAACCCAAGCATATGAGAATATGGTTGCCTGAACAGCTTTGCACCTATGACACTCTGGGAATATTCTCTCACCATGTTGGAAGGCAAGGGATTTGATGTGGCCACTTAAAAAACTTGAGAGAGCCATCTGCCGACTCCTTGACATATTCAGCTGCCCATAACAAAATGTATTAGTGTGGAGTTCATCCCCTAATAGTATTTCCAAGAATGGGTGACATGAGTTGAAAAACCTTAAGTGTTATTGATGAAAATTCGGGCAATTGATGTGCATAAAACAAAATTCTGTACATTTTGTGTTCTTAAGGTGGCACATATATTTTGAAGATATAATTGAATAATGAATTAAATGAAGAAAAGAGTACCATCACCAAAGAAAATTATTATTATTTTTTTTACTTTCCACTTTGTGTATGTGGGTGTGCGTGTTTGACAGTTGAAAGTATTTGTATGGTTTCATGTGATGTTTAATGAAATTAAACTTGACATAGTTCAAATTAATAATGCATCAAACATTGTTAGTTTTAGGACTTTGTGGTCAGTTTTGTGCCTCCTCTATGTTTCTTTATCTGAGCATTTATTTAAACCAGGGTTTCTCAACCTTATTCGACTTGTGGCCCCCTTAGAAGTCCCAAATTCTTCCGTGGCTCCCCTTCAGTAGCGCATTTGGGATTTTTCTTTAGGGGGGGGGGGCAATATGAGATATGCATCGCATATCCAATGTCCCATGACCTGACGGATTCCCATCAGATATCCGACTCTGATTTCTGAGACCCATCAATTCCATTCACATTTTTAAAAATCCTGACATTCCGAATACCATTGTCAGTTTTCTATTTAAATATGTTTTTCTTCAAAACGTGCTGATTAATCAATTTTTAAAAATTAAATATGGCATGCCAAACAATCGAATCTGTCGTACAGTGGTGATATCGGATCCCAGGCATCTGAAAAGCGGTCGGACACAGGACATTCGATACCCATCCCTTCGGTGTGCCCTTGCAGTGGCGTACGCAGAATTTTTTTCAAGGGGGGGTTCATAATTTTCAGAAACTATTAAAAGAAATTCGAATATGTAATAAAGCACTATTATTTCCCTAATTTAGACAGGTCGGACAATTTTGACTTGAGCTCAAGGGGGGCGGGGGGGGGGGTTTAAACCGCTAAACCTCTCTTGCGTAGGCCCCTGCGCCCCTGTATTGTGTTATAATTTTATTTTTTCGTGTTCATGCATAAAATAGGACACAAAAAACACTAAAAAGGAAAAAAAAAAAGAAGAAAAGAATAGAAAGAGGAAACATTTGGTTACTCTGAGAACATAAAGCATCAATAGAAAATACACGACTACAAAGAAAAATTTAAATTTAAGCATATATTTTTTATATGTAAACGCACCACCATAGGCAATAAAAAGTAGAGATTAATTGGAAAATTTATTCTCAATATAAAATTCCAAAACTAAATAGGTAAAATATGGAGCGTAGAGTAAATTGAAAATCAAAGTTAAAGATTTATGTTTCTATAATCATTTACTGTATCAATTACAAAATCATTAGCAAATTGTCTTTTCCAAAGCAAATAATGTTTAAATTTCTTGAATTAGTCAATTGAATCAGATAGTCCAGTCATTAGTGTTAAGTATCAAAAGGCTTTCTTCGTTTTTACCTATAATTTTTCTGGAAAGAAAAAAGAATGAAAACAAAAAGTTAATGCATTTAGAGTAGTCTCTGCAATTCTTTAGCTCGAATATTTTATTTATATCGTTATCGGTTTTACAGTAAAAGTATCTTACGCAGGTGTTAATTTCAAACATTTTTCATCTGTTTAACAGTAGCGTTATTCCTAAATCAAAAAATAATTTTATATACATCCCAATTTAGTTTTGATGAGACAAGTCCGAAGCAAATCCCGCTATTAAATAAGGATATATAAAAAATTCAAATTTCCTCGTAAAGCCCAATGGTGTTCAATTCTTCAAAGCAAAATGTGAAGGAGGTGATGGCCGACACACCTCTAACTAATTAGCCTACTCTCATGCTTTTTAAATATTTATTGAGTTAATACATTTTATTTGAATATTTGGATTTTACAGAATATTAGGCTTTCTTCCACGTTCTTATTTATTTATTTTTTTCCTGTGAAAACAACCTTTATATTAATGAACGCTAATGGTGAAACATACCGAAAAAATTTTAAATTTAAAAAGTGTTTGCAGCAAAATTAAAGATACATTATTAGGAAAACATGAAACTAATTGAAACTTAGTTTCCTCTTTTCTCCATATGAATAACAAGTCTGATAAGAAATTTCATGCTTCTTGCTGCTTCATTCGTTGAGGGGTTGCAATTTTGTATCGTTTATGCACCTTTGAAAGAATTGGTAAAATGTTATATGTAATATTTTACCTTGTGGTTCAAGTTTTTATAAGTTTAAAATAAGTCATCCAAGGCCCCTTCACAGGGTTCACGGCTCCCTTATTTTCATAATTTCTCCTGTGGCTTGAGAAACCCTGATTTAAACAACCGATTAAATCGCAAAGTGTAAAAGTGCCGCCATGAAGAAAAGTAAGTTTAGTATTTATTTTTAATTTTCAGTTTTGGATATTTTTCTTATTTTGTGAAATTACCCTCGTCACTGAGGCAAACAATGCAGCCTCATTATTATTATAAATAGCAGGTATTATATTATTTCCTTCAATAAGTAATTTATGTTTTATAAAAAGAAACTAATTGTTGTGTTTCGTCTTTATAAACTCACATATTACATGCAAAATTTTGAAATATTGAGCAAAATTTTAAGAATTGGCTATTGATAAATAAAGGTTGAGAAAAACCTTTGTGCAAGAATCAAATACTAACTTGGATACATAAAATTTTTAGGATAAAAAAAAAAGCATTTTAATGGCTTTAGAAACTCCTTCTTAAGTGTTACAGTTCTCAAGCAGCCATAAAGCTTAAAAAAAACTTTTTTTTTTTTCAAATTAATATGTGATGAGATAATACTATTGTTTCATTTGTAAAAAGGGAGCGTCAGGAAATAAAGTTCTATTTCCTAGACTAAAGGATTACAGCTATAAAAGGGTGATAATGAAGATTAGTAGTACATCGTTAGGTAACCTGGTATAGCAGTTGCCATACTAATAGTACTGAATCAATAAAACAGCTTTGAAATCTTAGTGTGACATATTTGTAGCCTTTATTTTGTTGCGATTCCTTACTGATTGTTGAAAATATATTCAAAAAAATATTTATCTGCCTTTTCATTGTAATCCTTTATGAAGTTTGCAGCAGACCAGGTGTAATTATGTAACACAATCTGATTTAAAAAGGACGTTACAAAAGACAAGCAATTTTATTGATTAAAAAGTTTCAATGCATTGCTTTTTCAATACAGTGAGCTACAAATCATTGTGAAAACAGAATTTTTTTTTAAAGAAACGAATCGCTAATTAAAAATAATTCAAAAGTGTGTTAGCAAATTCTTTTTTGTTTTTAAAATCTGCAATCTCAATAGAGCTCACATTCACAATACAAATAAACTTACATAACAATAAATGCATTGCTGTTTTGATACAGTGAATTATAAAATTATTGTGAGAACAGAAATTTAATAGAAATATGAATTGTAGAAAGAAATTTAAATTTATATATATAACATAAATTGGCAATTTTGCAATATGAATAAACTTTTCAAAAGGTATAAATTTATATCACATATTAAATGAATTAACATCATACACATTATGCGCAACAATTTTATAATAGCTGAACAAGGAAATAAATATGTTAAATGTAAAAGGGATATTAATTTCAATAACTGCAACTTAGTTGCCTTGAATGTATAAATACACGCACATCCACACAACTCACGCATACACTCACTCATATATATAATAATATTTTGGGTTTTGATTTCCTTGCATGCTTTATACAAAGCATGATCACTGAATTTAGGAGAAATTAAATTCTTTGAAGATTTATTGAAGTTACATATTGGCTAAACATGTATTTGCATCTCTTTACTGTTTAACGAATTTGTTGAATGTTGCACAGATGACTAACTTTTCATTTTTTTCTTATATACAGTAGCCCCTCGTTACATCGCGTTTGTCGGGGGACAGCAAAAAAGCGATATAACCGATGCCGTTAGAAATAACTCAAAAAGTACAAGTAAAATAAGTGTCAACTTAAAGAATTTAGTTTAATCTTATATAATGACAACTTTCTTGATAATATAGCAAATAAAACTAAACTGTTTTATTTGCTATTATTATTTAAGAATGTCTTTTTTATTCAATGGGCGTTAGGATCAAGACAAAAAGAAATGTCTAGTAAATGTCAACAGGTTTGAGTGTAATCATTCTGCAGGTATGTAAGTTGGGGAGTGAGAGGAGAATTGTTGCAGCTTTTAAATGCTGAAAGTTCAGAAGAAAGGAAAACATTCCTGTTCGATTGCTTTGTTTAATGAAGAAAAAAGGACTATAAAAAAATGCAATGTTTTTACTTTTGAAAGCTCAAACTTAAAATTTTGGGAGATAAAGAAAATGCGCCGACAATATATCCGATTGAGCGATATAACGAGGAGTTACTGTATATTAATTTTTTTTATGACATGAGCAAGTAGGATGTGTACAAAAATATATTGACCTTTTTATTATTCTGTTGAGATGTAGGTAAAAAATTTACTTATATTTGGTAAAATGTGCATATTTGATATTGGTTTGAATGCTTTCTTTTTCATTAACCTGAAAATTACTGTACCATTACGTATCAACTTTTTCACAATTAAAATAAAACTAGTGACTCGTTTTTTAGGGGAAGTATTAATTTGTTAATTTATTATGTATCATTTCCTAACAGAATATGTATCAGAACTAAGTATCAACTGCTTATACCGTGATTTATTCCTGTATACCTATCTTTAGTTAAGGTGAGCCTATTAGACAGTTTTCTTCTTTAAGTTTAGTTGTAGGTGTGTGTATTTTCTTCATGAGAATTAACCTATCAATAGAACTGTTATCTTGTCACGCTTGAATCATTTTTGTTCTTAATTGCAAGTTAATCTGTTATCTTTAATCTCATTAGATGTATTGTTTAGTTTTAAGGTGATTAATACTGAAGTTAAATATTTTAAATTCTATGAAATTGTCTACAGATAAAAAAAATGGAGTTAAAAATAATAAATAAATAAATAAAACCTTTCAAAAATTAGCCTCAATTTAATGGAGCAAATAATTTCATGGAAATAGATAAAACATTTGATTAATTGCTTCAATACAAGATAGTAAATATGCTGAGCAATTAAGGTAAAATACTATAATGATTAATCACAGGTGTAAAATACATAAAAAGAAAACACATTACAAAGCATTCATTTCTTAAAATTACAAAATGAATTTAATTAATGTGATTAAAATCTCAAGTCAAAAAAAAAAATCCACAATTCCTATTCAGTTATTTCAGGAATTGTGTAATTTTGATACAAAGTCACAAAGTTCTTCATTGGCATTTTTTGTATTCATTTCTCAAAATTTTGAAGCTTATAGTTTTACTTAGCTTTCTACTATTATAAAGAAGTAATAATAAATTTTGATTCAAAAAATCTATTCTGAAAGTAGTAGATGCAAATACATGAAAAGGCATATTGTCAATAGTCACTAGTCCTTATTATCACAATTTGCAACTTATATTACTGAAAAGCAATTTTTTTTCCAATCATTAGTATTAAAACTATGGTCAAAACATCTGAACAGAATAATAAGTTTTTAAATAATCTAACATTAATATTCCAACAGAATAAAACATTTCAAGATTGCTACATTCATACAAGAAAAAATGAATGTGATCACATAACCTGAATTCATGAACACATATGTAGTTAAAGAAATCACTTAGAAAGGTTTTCTAATATTTTACTTAAAATGCAATGAAGAGTAATTTTTAATTTATTTTTAATGACATTTTTCAGTAATAGTTTTTTTAAAAGTAAATATGGATTCTATTATAATTTCAAATTAATTACATGCATTTAAAGTGTACTTTATTAAAAACACTTCCTTGATAATGAGCAACGTAAAATTTGCTAGTCTTTTAAAAATTTTCTAAAAAAGCACTTAAAACGCATCTAAAACTGAAATTGGCATCAAATCAGCAAATAAATTTTGAATATTTGCTAAAATACGATTGACTTAGTATATTTGAAAAACAAATCTTGCATTTTAAAAAACTTTAAAATTGCCATGTCTTTTTATTTTTATCAAAAAGTATACCAAGGATTTTGAACCTTCAAACATTACTTTCAGCAAAATTTACAAAAACTGACTATTGTAACTTTGACATCAAACCACAGACTATTTCATAGATTTTGAATGTCATGATACTAAAATTGATTACATAATAAAAGCTAAATTTTCAGTTTAAGCTTTTCTTTACGTCATTTGAATGTTTTAGTTTCATAATATTAAATTTAAATTCAGTTTTATTTAAGTTATTGAATTTAATGAAGAAAATTAGAAAACCTTTATAACTGGCTTCTTTTTAAACTGCCCTAATAACATGTAACACAACAAAACATGGCACATATATCTAATAGTATAAACAAGTTAGAACACAGTAAGTTTTCTATTCCTGTTGTGAATATAGTACATTAATCATTCAGCCTTAAATATTTTCAAACTTCACATTCAATAAACATTTCTAGCAACCAACATTAACTTACTAGAGAGCACCATACACAACTTTCACAAGTCATTGGTTGGGCTCTTATGTCGTAAACTATTCATCACACATTAATTGCTTCAGTGAAATGTGAAAAAGAATTATGTACACTCAAAATAAAGTTTATATATGATAAAAAAGTATGCATTTTATCTTTACTGTGGCAAAATATATGTAAAAATATATTTCGTGCAGAAAATAATAAATATTTAAATATCGGAATTTTTGAAGAAAATGTTTGAAAGAATCTATTCAATCTAAATGTATGTATGATTTAATTATTAGTTAATCACATAAAATTAGTGTTTAGAATAGTTATATATAGGTAATGCTCCTAATATCAATCACATATTAATCGTAGATTATTAAATCAATTTTAATGAGATGTTACTATCCATTTAAAGTGAATCTTGACAAATAAAAGAAGCATTTTTAAATTAAAACGTTCAGAGATTATTTAAATAATACAAAAATGATAAAATGCTATACTATTGTACTAGTTTCACATAAAGATTTGTTGAAATTTATAAATGCTTAAAGCATTCCTACATAGATGCTGCTATTGAAGCAAAATATTAACTTTTAGAGGATTATGTGTCACTAAAATAACAAAATTATGTTTATTGATTCCATTTAAAAAAATTTTTATGTGACATTAACATTTTCAATGTTATTAGTAAACTTAATTGAAATATTTGTTGTTTAAGAATTAAGTGTTTATCAGCAAGTATACAAAAAAAATATATATATATATATAAAAAGAGGAGCCAAACTATCATTGGAATGAGTATGTATAAAGCACAAATATCAAACTTTCAACCATTCAATATCCAAAAATTCTCGCATACATCATTGCAATAAAATTAGTTTAATTCATTATAGAAATAACAAAATGCTTTTAACATTTCCTCCTTTGTTTTAAATTCATTTTTTTATTTTAACAAATCCTGTTTTGGATATCAAACTTTTCTGTGCTTTGACAATTACTTTTATTGACATCATGTATTCATTTCAGTAATATTAAAGAAATATTTTTTTTTGATTTTGATATACACTTTGAAGTACATATGACATTAATGATTACTACATTAGTGACAAATGCAGTTAAGTGAACATATAAAAATTGTATAAAATTACACTCATTATTTATATGAGTGAGCTGTTTCTCCCCAAAAAAGTCAATGTAATGATATGTGAATCTTTACAACCATAAAAATATTACTACAGTTGGAAGACTGTAGCGTAGCTGGTGATCATTAAGTTGCAATTCCGTTCACCTGAGTATAAGCACGCATCAACAATACTTGTTTTAACTAATTGAGCCTAAGTAGGAACCATGAACTGTAAGAAATAATGGCTCAATATACTGCACACATACTTAAGCACTGTGTTCTACAATTTGCTTATCACAATGATCCAAGATGATTGCTCACAATTTTTATTTTACGTCTGATAAAGTAGGTGAACGAATTGCAGTAATTATAAAAGAATATATTTTTCCTTCAAAATGATTTGTAATGCTATTAAAATTTAATTTAATACAAAGAAAAAGCTATGCGTATATTTACAGGGACTTTATTTATTAAGACGTATTTGAACCAAGACAATCAGATTTTCCCTTTTGGCAACTTCTCTGGAAAAGCGAGTATGTTTTTTGCCCTTTCTCAAGTGGTTAATTTGGCTAAAACAATAAGCATGTTAAGTTTTATGTGATTAAATAAATTTTGGAATCTTCAGGTAAATTTTCTTGTTGTGTAGAAATCTACTCTTTGAAAATACGTCAATATATAGTGATCTTCATGTGATAAATCAACGTTTCTTTGGCAATAATAAGATTAATTCATAATGTATTTTTTTAATTTGTAAAAAATTGTCAATTTTTATTTTGTCATGTTATGCAAAATCTCACTTTTGAAGTAACCCACTAACTTATCTATCTAGTTTATTGACAAAGCGGATGGCAAACCACTCAAAATCCATAAATTCTCATACATGCTCTTATATTGAAAGTAAATTGATTTTAGATGTAGTGAATATTGTGGAACTCGTTCTTTGACCCCCCTCCCCCCCAACCGTCTTTCTTTTTATCTTAATATCTTATGTGACAAGTTATATCGTGAATATTATTTTAAAAAACTGCATTGGAAATTCATGATGTAATTAAATACAAATCAGCATAAGAGAATTTTTGTTAAATGATAATTCAATTAAAATTATTAGAATAGTTTAAAAAATCAGGCCCGTCATTTAGGGGGATCAGGGAGGTGCAATTGACCAATTGACCCCGCCGCCTGGCTTTGATAATATAATGGACTTTTATAAATTTGCATGTATTTTGTTGTGTTTTAAATGTAATATAAAAGGAGAATATACCCTCCCTACCCACCTGGAAAAATTTCAAAATGACGGGCCTGTTTAAAATACCTTTCATTTATATAATAATGTAAGAAATCCTATAGCTAAGGAGCAATCATCTTGATACATGGCAGATAAATTAAAAGTTTATTTTTTAGGATGACAAATGTGACATCACAATCACAACAAGAAGCATATATATATAATTTCTGATTTCATTATTTTTTTTACAGTAGACACACATACAAAGATTTTGCAGATATAGAAAATGATTCTTGTTCAGGATTGTATTTTGCTTGCAAACAGTTGCAGTAAGAAAACTTAATGTAAGTATATTGTTGGCATGGATATGTTTAATGGTTTTAAAATAACATTTCAAGACAGTTCTTGAACCTCAACTAAATATTTAATTATCACTTTAAATTGTCTTCACTTTTCAAAACTGCCTTTCAATCAAAATGCAGTAATTAAATCAGCGTGCTGCTTTCATGATCATTAAAAATGCATTTGAAGTTCAATTGTTCATTTGACCAATCCTGTGTGTAGGATCTTTAAAAATAAAATGCACCAATTGTATGTTTTAAAATGGCAACAAACATTAACTCATTCGTCCATTATGTAGAGATGACTGGTAACATGATAACTGATGATGAATAATGAATAAAAAACGAAGTACATGTAAAAATGGCCTACAATAACAGCTGCCATAATTAAGAAAGAGCAACAATGAAAGAAATTTTTTATTAATTCGGCCATTTTTTTGCTTGATAAAGATGTATAGTAAATCAGCTAAAATATTTAATAAATACAAAGTCTCTAATAATTCAAAATTTTCATCATTAATTCTTAGTGTAGTTCTTCTGCATACTACAATTAATTAATTATAATGCCAATATATTTTTTTCTGTAAAAATTATGTAGTTTCCAAGAGTAAACTGGTTGCATATTGCTCAAAGGTTTTCAGCAGTATTTTAAATATTAAAAAAAATTAAACACCAAGGTATTGTTCAAAATATTTCAGATTACTTTTCAATGTCCTGAAATACTTCTTAATTTGGCATCTTGATTTTGGAAACATCTTCAGTTTTAAGTCTGTAATGGCTCAAAAATATTTACACACTACTTTCCCTTTGTGCGTCAGTTTGCGTTTCATTGAAAGGAACCGTTTCTTCAGTGTCATCTACAACATCTTCATCCTGAAATTGTATGGATTTTGCTTTGTACCAAACAACGATATCTACTAGGAAAGCCATAAACATTATGACTGCAGTAACCCCGTGAAAAACGGAGCGGAATTTGGACGGGTCATAGAGACGACATGCACCAGGATCCCCACAGTTATCTTCCCAAAATAAACAAGCCGAGTCCACAACAGCACCATAGATGATAGGACAAGGCACGTTACCTGCAAATAAGTATTTCATTAATATGATATGCCTTTAATTAATACAAGCGACCATAAAAAGAGTGCAACATTTTTATAAAAGGTTTCAATATGCAATATGACTATTTTGTCAGGTCTTTTTTTTCTTATTTTCATTTTATTCTTTCTTTTTGCTTAAAAATTGCCTTTTCATTATTTTGCTAATCTTTTTATGAGAAAACCATGAACATGTACTTAAAGTAACTGCACAAATGTACACTTGAGAATATATATGCGGTGTAATACTTAGCTATTAAGATCCTTTGAAGATAACACAAATATTTATTTTGTACCTAGTAACTAACTAAAAAACACCACCATATTTTGATTAATTAAAAAACATCACCCTACAACTTTCTTTTTTTAATCCTTTTCAATTATTTTAACAAAAGAACTGAAACTATTTAAACCAGGCGGTAATTAATGTCTGTGAGGAAAAATCATTATTAAAGATATAAATTTATGCTGTACACTTATTCCCATGCATTTCCTTTAAAATATTTTATAAAAAAACTCTTAAAATCAATTGGTTTTCAATAAATGCGTATGTAATTGCAGAAGATTTGCAACTATATACGCATTTTAAGAATTTAATTTTGCTTTGCACCAACTGTCCACATTAACAAAGATTACATTTAGAAAATTTTCAAGGAAAACAGTATGTATGTGGTTTGAATTTACAGAGAAACCTATTTATCATAGCGAAGAAATGGAGTTGTCTTCCTTGATATCCTTGTTTGTTCAGATTCTGGTTTTAAAACTGCTGTTTATAGCAAAGCTTTTTCAGGCTTTGTATTATATTTAGATGGGTCTCTCCCACCTTATGAATAAAAAACATTCCGACTTTAACGCATTTGTTCGTTGAACCACAAATATTTTTACTTTCCCTAAATTATCTTACTCAACTAAAAACCACAGCTGTTCATAGAAATTATATCCTTTACACCTTTTGCCAAAATAATATTACTTAGCTAACTATCTGAGGGTTGCAGCTGTTCATAGCACATGTAAGAAACTTACAAAGAAACTTCTGCTAACAATTATAATATAGGACGTTCTTCTACAAAAAAAATTTGTTGGTTCTTTCCTACTGTAAATCACCAAGATGCAAAAATTCTAAAACATGTTGATTTTCATGTTGTATTTTCACATGTCAATAAGTATTTAGTTTTATTTTTGAAAACCCTATGTATGCCTATTGAACCATTTTAGTAATTTACAAAATCAACTGGTGTGGGCTTACATACATAAGCCAAACGAATTGGGCTCGACAAATTTCCTTGGTAGAACATGAAAATTATGGGAAGAAACAGGAATTGAAAAACAAGTACTGCTCCCTGTTATTACAATTCAAATCACACATTTAATTTAAACTTGTGCAAAAATGCTGGTCCTCTATCAACCCCGCCGCCTGGCTTTGATAATATAATGGACTTTTATAAATTTGCATGTATTTTGTTGTGTTTTAAATGTAATATAAAAGGAGAATATACCCTCCCTACCCACCTGGAAAAATTTCAAAATGACGGGCCTGTTTAAAATACCTTTCATTTATATAATAATGTAAGAACCTTGATTTTTTGGAACCTGAGTAATAAAATTTAGTTCAAAGTCAGCTTCTATTCCTTTTTTTTTCTATCGAAAGTAGGCTTTTTTTTGTGTATATATATATTTAAATACACAATTTTTAGGCTTTAATTTGTAACCATTTGAAATAGTTTCAAACGATTCTGTAAAGCTTTTATCTAACAGTTTTTCTCAGGAACTTGTGCAAGATTAAAATATATTTTGTCGAATGCTTTTCCTCTTTTCTAGTATATCTCTATTTTCTTATACTGAAAAAAAAGTTCTTTGTAGGTAGTTCTGTAGCATGTGTATGCAATTTAAATCGCAAATTTGATAACAGCATAGAATTTCTTTGCAAATGCATCCAATGTTCAATACTGCATTTTCTATAATTCTCAAAATAAATTTCATGTAACAAAAAATACAAAACAAAAATATGAATTTTGATTTATAAGTTTGTTTACATAAATTCCAATTATATTTTACATGATTTACTTTAGATCATCAATAGGTACATACCAAATAATCCTATAGCAAATGCAATCAGTCCTAAAGCCATTGCTTTATCTTTTGGTTCAACACATCTGTAAATATAAAAAGATGAAACCTTTAATGAGATAATGTTTGTAGTTTTAAGTAAATACATAAATTTTTAATGACAAAATATTTTCCTCATTCAATAGCATGACTAATTTTATCAATAGCCTTTTTAAAATCAATAGCTTGAAATGTTGACTATGAATATCTGGATATATATGCATTATTTAAATGATTTATGTGAACTTCATCAAACATCATTATATAAATCAATGTAAATTTTTTACAAAAATATTTTTTTTCTTTCTTTCTAATGAGGCTGCAGTATTGGTCCTCAACCATTGCAGACCTAGTGCGTCCCCAGAGACTGGTACCGACTCTTTTAGCGGCACCACAATAAGTATGGTACCATTGGCACAATTTTTTTGACGCTCAGTTTCCCCTAGATGGCAGCACCTGAGCTCTCGTTGATGCAAACAGCACTAGGAATTTAATTCAGCCGAGAGTATCCTTGCCAAACGGATACTCAAGGGATCTTTAACATGCCGCACAATCATACGACATGAACGTAGAGGATTTTCTGCATCTTGAAAATCCACCGACTTGGGCCAGGTTCGAACCTGCGATCTTGGGTGTACGAGGCCTGCGCCTTACCACTACGCCACACTGTAGACCTTTTTATGAAAGTAAATATTTATTTAAATCTTACCGTAATGTCAAAAGCATTGAACCCACTTCAGAAGTAGAATGAACTAAGACAAACAGAGCAAACACAAAGACATATGGAAGTAAACTATCACATTGCATTTTGCAAAACCCGTTAGTAGCTGTCACATTTGCTCCAAGGCATAAACAGTCTTCGTACACGAACTGAAAGAAAAAAAAATGTTTAAACAAAACATTTATGGAAATTTACCTAGCATATTGATTCTGTAGATAAATCCTCCACAAAAAATTTTATGGTAAAATTTTACTCATATATTTGTAATAGTCTCAATTAGTTTCAACATTTTATTTATTCTTGTGAAGTATACTGTTTGACATTATTTCTACTAATCAAATATGAATTGAAAACAATTTAAATAATATGGGGGTGAATATCTAATTGAAAATGGACATGGCAGTAAAAACCAACATTAAAAGGAGAATCTTCCCTCTTTCTCATATTTATTTGTTTCCAATTTTCCTGAAGGATATTGCTAAAAGTTAGGGAACATAAAAATTTTGGGGGTGGAAAAATTTCATTTTACACTCAAAATAACAAGTAATCTGCTTATATTGTTTAATGATGTTAGTAATCTTTAGTCATCCTGAAGTATTGCGTCTAAAACAGAAATCACAGCAAACGCTCCAAAATATTTCACTGAATAATAGTAAAATAATTTAGGCAAAAATCTGATAAGCAAGCAAAATTAATAATTAAGGCAAAAGTCTAATAAAATATAAAAAATGGACAAAATTTCCCTTTACACTTAAAATTAAAAAATAATTTATTAAGCAAATGAATGCAAATAATCACAAATTTTATAATTTACCTGATCATAAGAAGATCCCGAAACCTTGGTACACCCAGCCAAGCATGGAGATAAATATGTAACACCTTCGCTAGTACAAATAGGAGCAAATTCTCCTGGCTTACAACTGCAAGTTTCATTGCAAGTAAGTTGGGATGTATCTTCGTATTGGCTGTAAATGAGAAAATGTTTCTCAATTTTTGTATGAATATAACAAACTTCATTTTTCTAAGACCAATATAATGTGACTCATGCATTAAAATGTGTATACATGAACAGATGATAGAGCAAATTTTCACTTAACATTTAGCAATAGTAAGAATAAAAAACAACTGGAGAATATATATACATAAACACAAACATGAGTTGACCCAAAGACAGCCCTAAAAGCTCAGCAATTGGCTCAAAATTTTAAAGTTTAGATTAAAATGCAAATGTAAAAATATCTGGAATGTAATTCTATTATAATTCGATTCTGTAATTACTATTAAATAATAATGATAACTCTGCCTGATTAGAGGTTTTATGTATTGGACTTTTATATCCTTCTAGAGAAGGAAATACAGAGGGGAGAGGAAAGGTTTTATCTTTTCAGTCATCTTTATAAATGTATTAAACAATAGTGTATCCTCCAATTTGTATATTATCTTCTGATACATTTTTTCTATTTCATTTCTTACTTTAGTATATCAATTTATGCCTATTGTTAGTATTATATACATGATTAAAACATGGTAAGTTTATTTTTTTCTACAAAAACATTTTAAACAATACATTACACACTTTTTAAACAATAGGTTTACAAAAAGTTCTCCCAGCATTATTATAATATAGTAAAAAGTAATGATTGTGAGCTGGAAAAACTGGTAATAGGTAAATAGTTTAGATGATTACAACTACAGGTAAAAGTCTATTATCTTTATGTTTTTGTTAAACATTAATTAGAAACTAGAAGTAGTATAATGCATTTAATTAATCCACTTTTAAAAGTTGAATTACTGAAAATATAGAAGAATTTAAATATTGAGCTATAGTAAATGTAATATATTTGTTGCTGCAGTATGAGTCTGACTATAAAAATACATTTAAAACATATTATATCAAAATATATTACCTTCCAGCATTTAATCCAACATATTTGTTCAGTGGACAACCAAAGATCATCAAAATCATCATTCCAATGGCATATAACAATGCAGATATAGCAATCCAACGTGCAACAAATCTTGCACTGGGTTTGAAT
Organism: Octonoba sinensis; assembly: GCA_038502835.1. Taxonomy (NCBI): domain Eukaryota; kingdom Metazoa; phylum Arthropoda; class Arachnida; order Araneae; family Uloboridae; genus Octonoba; species Octonoba sinensis. The sequence goes on along the minus strand of CM076602.1, from coordinate 101,831,457 downwards.
TTTCGCATGAAGGTTCCACTTGCAAATATCCCAACACCCATAACAAGAATACCAGCAATCCCTATTTGAGAAAAAAAATAGTCTTCAATTCTTATACAGTTTTATTTCTGTCTTGCTTTGCCTTGTAAAAACTATTGGTCATTACAAGCATATATATTATCATACTAGGATTGGCAATATGACTTGAAACTAAAGGTTCTGGGAGGGGTGGGTACTAACCACAAAAGTTTTATATGTAACAGAAACCAACTGTAAAAATTTACTTATATCAAAACCATGATAATATTGTATGGCTGTATAAGCCAATTATTCCATAATAATAACAGGAATATTGATTTTTTTTTTCCACACCGCTTTTTTTTTGATAGACTTCAGCTATTTTTTATTTTAATGCACTACAATTTCCATTGTTTATGACGTTAGTCAATAAGTATATTGTCTTAAAAGGAAATACATTTTCTTTGAGAGAATAGCCTGACAAGATTCAGATTGAAGTGGTTTCAACATGTCAAAGGAAATCTTTCATTAAAGTGAAAATTCATTAATTTAAAAGTATTTTTAAGCAAAATTTATGCATTATGTCTTTTAAATAAAATTCTAAACAGAGAAACCTGTAAAAAGTTTTGAATAAAGAGTATTATTATATAATGATCATTTGAAAATCTTTAACAAAATTAACATCACATGAAACATTATAAATAAATGATAATTTGTTAGTACATGCTCAGAAAAATTAGATGTGACAAATAAATGCGCTAAATCAGGAATCGGCAACCTTTTGAATCGGAAGAGTCAAAAATTACAATTTACAAAATTTCAAAGTTGTTAAAGAGCCACAAAATTTTTTCTTGCCAACAATAAATAGTACTTGCATAAATAAAGTTTTATTATGCAAGTACTATTTATTAAATTTGGAGATTAGTTTTATTTATTATTTATAAAAAAAAACTAATCTATTTATGCATAAGAAAAAATATCTATTTATTCATATATAAGTAGTGTTTTTCACAACACATTAGATAATATATATATATGGCATTATTTGATAATTACTCATTATTTAAGTAAAAATATTAAAACAATTCAATATTTACTTACAACACTAACTTGTACATTAATAACAAACAATTGAGCAAAGAAATTCAATGGGAGCGATGGCTTTGCATGGTTATTCCAGTAGACAATTTAAATTTTACTAAACAATGTAAGTTGTACTTAAAAATAAAAAAACAGTAACATACATTTGAGCAAATTCAATGGGAGCGTTGGCTTTGTATGGTTTTAGAAAGTTTGGATAAATTTGGCTCATTACTTGTTAATTTAAGTTCCAAACACGACTCTAAATTTTCATTTGTTAGTTGGCTTCTTACTTTACTTTTAATTATATTCATGCAAGAGAACGATCGCTTGCTTGCACGAATATGTCGATCCGATGATAGTCAGCACTCCAAATACCAACTTCTTCACCTCACTGTAGCAATCTGGAAGACTATTCCATGCGTCGAATATAAGTGCCTCAAGTAGCGGCATTTTTTTAAAAGCTGTCCACTTTTGTTGCGTTACGTACATACATTTTCTGGATCTCCAACTCTTCCAACTTGCTTTTCAACTCTGTAAATTTTCCACTCCACAAAGCTTTACTTTTTAAATCGATCAATTGCATTTCTAGAGATCCAGTATCAATTCCCAATGGCTCAATGTGGATTTTGTTACTATTTGTGTTGAGAGGGTTTACTATGAATGCTATAGTGGTTTTTTTGGTTTTGAAGTGCTCAAATCTGTCAGCAAATTCATGTTTAACTTTTTTTTTAACTTAGCTGAAGTAATTCTTGTCTACAGTTGCACTGGTTTTATCGCGATATTGCTTTAGAAATTGAAAATGAAGTAATTTACCGCTCTCAATATCTTCTGTAAAAAGAATGAATTTTTCTTCGAAACAAACCAATTCTTCTACCAAAACATAGGCTGGTTTCCCTTTCCTTGAAGTTTTAGATTCAGCTCATTTAATTTCGCTGTGATATCCACCATAAAGTAAAATTTTTTCAAACATTTGTCGTTCTCTAATTCAGGGTGATTAATGCATTTTTCATTGAGAATGTATTTATTTCATTCATGCACAAAGCAAAACGTTTCAACCCCTTACCTTTGGAAAGCCATCGAACTTTATTGTGAAGAAGGAAGTCGGAATACTGAGTCTCTATTTCACTTAAGAATTCTTTAAACTGACGAAGGTAGAGTGCTTTTGACAAGATGCTGTTAACAGTATTGATTACCAAATTCATGAGCTCCACTATTTCGGTCGGAAATGTTTGGGCACAAAGCGCTTATTGGTGTATTATGTAGTGAAATATTTCGTGGTTTATTTTGCTCTGAAGAATCGTTGTTGCCCCTTTATTTTTTTCTGTCATACTTCTGGCTCCATCAATTGCTATTGAAAGCGAATTAAAACCTACATAGAAACATCGACGCGTGTTACGGGGGAGGGGTGCAGTGAAAATCGAGTACAAGTGGTTAAGAGATAGAAACTGAAAAATTCCCCAATCTTCGTTAATCGATTCAGAATGATTTTTAAATTTTTTCTTTGATAAAATAAATAATATTTGCGTATGGAACTAAAGAGTCACAGCTTCACATCCAAAGAGCCACATGTGGCTCGCGAGCCGCAGGTTGCCAACCCCTGCGCTAAATGGATCATGAGCTTTTTAATTTTCATCACCTTATGATAGTACCTAAGATAAGTGTGGTTCAAAAAACACTTAGTGAGAAAAAGTGTTGTCATTACGGAAATTTTTTTTATTATTGTTTTAATGTTGGGGAAATTCATTTTAGTTCAATGATTTACCTGATATCATATTTGCCATTGTAGCCGTCAACTGAAATTGGCTTTCGAGATACTTTGGTAGAAATGTATACAATCCAGCAATGGGCAGGATATGAAGAACGCTACTTGCCGTTCTGTATAAAAGGATTTCATTCTTCAGAAGTCTCCTAATAGCTAGTGGAAAATCTAATAAGACAAGAAAAAAAAAGAGAGAGAAAGTATGAACCACTCTTCTTATTCAAACATATTGACAAATAGAAAATTTAACTTTTACCTTAAACTGTTACCTATGCCAGAAATATAGAAAGTCATAGGTCAGTATTTTTGACAGTAGTTTTATATTAAGTTTTCGAGTGACGTATTTAAGCTAAAAAATAGAATAATTAAGTTAAACGAGTCCAATTCCTTTTAAATATTTGCAGGAAAAAGTAGCATTAATTAATAAAATAAATGCTGCATTTACCACTCATTCTTGTGAAACAAGCTGTAATTAATAAAGGTGAATTAGAATTTAACGTAAAAAACTCGAGGCGGGCGGGGGGGGGGGGCGTTTCGCAATATGCGCAAAAAGGGAAGGCATATTCGAAACAAAGTGTTTTAAATTAGCCGATTGGGTATTTTAAATGACTATCAAGTGTTACAATATTCAGTATTCTACAAATAAAATACTACAGTAGGTTGCAAGGCTTTAAAAAAAATCCCCTCGGCTTTTAAGGGAATGTAAAAACCTAAAGAAATTATTTTTGTTCGTATAAAACAGATAAATAGTTATTAAATAAAAAACAAAAGTAATAAATTATTAGTTCATAATTGAATTGATTTTAGGTACGAACTTACAACTTTATGTACTTTAGGTTGTTTCCTTTTATAGAAAACAATTTTCCCCATTAGTTACGTCAATGAAATAATCAATATTCAGCAAGAAAAATCTACATTCTATCTTACTACTACACGTAAAATTATAGTGGGGCAAAAATTAATTTTTCATTTTAAAATCATCTGTACAAATACATTCTGTTAATATAACTCTCAAGTTTAAATCGGAGGTTTAAATCTTAAATAAAAGCTATATTTCATACGGAAATCTTAAATTGATAACCCTACAGAAAAGAAATTAATTAAAACTAGCTATTGTCCAAGTCCATAGGTAATTTTTCTCACAAATTTAAACAACTGCATTGTGAAAGTTTGCAATGCAATATACGTACATAATTAAGTGGAATAATATAATAGTATCCTATACAATTGCATGAGAATTTAAAGTAAAAACTTTAATTACCAGCCTGCGGCTAGTGGCGCCTTCATCCCATACAACTTCGACTTAGCGCTTACAACACTATTTGGACGGTTGCGAACGCAAGCCGCCTGCAGTTTATTTAAAACTCTCTGATGTTTCTTTATATCCAAAGGAATAAAAATTATGTAATGACACATTCTCTTTTAAAAGTAACCTGAATCATTTATATTGTTTTATTAAGAATTGAATATTTTAAAAATTAAATTTAAAATTTCAAAATACAAATCAAACAACATCATATGAGTTTTCTATAATGTCATCTAATTATTCAAAGCAAAAATTATGTATGTATAGATGTATTTATACTACAGAAGAAACAAGAAAAACCGACCTCTAAACTTAGGCTTTGATTTCTCTTCATTCCTATTGCTGCAATAAGGTAGTGGTTGACAATGATGGCACTGATGATTATCTTGCAAAGGCGAAACAACATTTCCATTACAGCTGTCGAATGCGTCATTTTCATTATGATTAAATGGTTTTGATTGAGATTGATTATGTTTGCAAGGTTTTGGCAATTTTCTTGGAAACGACATCATAGGAAAGGCTGTAAAAATTAAGGCTGCTCCAACTATTAAAACTCCTAGCCACCAAGCACCAACCCATTGCGGGTCCTGAGTCGATAGTTTCGTAGTTTCTGAAATTCAGAATATAGCAATGAAATATTTCGTTAAAATGGTATTGTAATTATTAAGTAGGGAAAATATAGCATCATAGAATGATTACAAAATACACATCGATGTTTTAAAAATCGGTTTTTGTAAAAAGTAAGGTTTGTTACACTGCATGCAATATAACCTAGCAGTGAAAACCGATTTACATCTTTCTTCCAGAATACACTTCCACAAAAGTGGAATACACCACAAGTGTTGATTGACGCCCCCCCCCCCCCCTTCCCTCCAAGTCTTTCTGATTTTATAAACATATGAGTTTCATATAATATCTTAATAAATTATACTGGTGCAAAGCAGGGACGACGAACCTTTTCCGATAAGTCTTCCAGTTAAATTACGGTTTACTATTTTCAGGTGTCCAGTGCAGTGGCGTACGCAAGGGGGGGGGGTAGGTGTTTAAACCCCCCTTGAGCTCAGACAAAATGGTAAAAATAAAATAATAAGAGTGCTTTATTACATACTCGAATTTCTTTTAGCAGTTTCAGAAAATTATGAACCCCTTTGAAAAAATTCTGCGTACGCCACTGGTCCAGTGCCACTCGTTATCTCTATTTTTGAAAATCATCTATGAAGATCACCCAATTTTCGCAAAGTGGTGCAAGTCTTGGAAGTTTCTCCTCCCTTTCTTTTAATAATTTTTTGAAATGTTGTTTTCAGTGAACATGAGTGTACAAAAGCAATTTAATATGCAGCTGTGGTGAGCCACTAAAATGCGTGTTGCGTGCCACATACTGGCACGCGTGTAGGATCGACATCTCTGGTGTAGAGCATTTAAAGATCAAGCAGAAGGATTTCCAAGACATGCATGCTCTGTAGGAGAGAGGCGGGAAAATATTCATCTACCAAGCAACTTGACGAGGATTGGATATTTGTGTTACAACAATCAGTTCCTCTCCAATGCCTACAACACTGGGTTACAAACTGGCGTTCTTATCTCGAGCCAAATGAGTCTCCAACAAGCCACGACTATCAGAAATGTATTTATATCTTCGTACTTTTTTGAAGTATGAAAATATAACGTTATTAATTTTCATGTATTTTAAGGAAGTATAACGAAACTGAAAGTTATATCATTATTATTATGGCTTTTTTACACAATGTTTATTCTACTAATTATATTCATAACTTTAAAAAAAATTATAGATACGAAATTATTTTTTTTTTTTTTTGTTTTGTTTCTATTTTAAGTGATATCTGATTACCAAAGCCTGCCAAGTTTAAATTAATATTATTTTGGTTAATATTGTTTATTTAAAAAAAAACTTTTTTACAAAAGTTTTTTAGTATTGAGGAAGCACTGTTTACTGAATATTTATACACAACGTTGTAAAAAGTAGTTAGTTTAGTTGGTATGTTAAAGTTAAACTTACCAAATGGAAAATTGACATCAATGCTCGTACAGAAAGAACCTAGTAGGAAACCAAAAACTGGACCAAAAATACGGACTCCAATAGTAATACCTAGTTTAAAAAAAAGATATTTTCCCATTAAATGTGCATGTAATCACATAATTACACAATTTAAAATACCAAAATATTCAAAGCATACGCATAGTTTCTCAAAAAGTCATTTAAATTAAGTGAACGCTGATCCAGATCTGATGATGAAAATCAAAAATTGGTATCTCATTTACGCATAGTTTTGGGAAGAGGCAAAATTGCAACCACAATTCAGATTGACTGTCACAACGTTTTCTTTATTCAGTGCTGAAATACTACTACTACTACTATAAATATAAAAGATACACATTGCTATATTCTGCTTCTATCTGTCGATTCTTGTCAATTGGTATATCCATTCGTTTATACTTGCAAGTAAAAATTTATCTATATTTAGTTTAAAATCATTGCATTTATATTTACTATTTCTTTTTAAGGGAAAAATAATTTTGTGACAATATCGGAAAATATGCTCGCTTTAATAAAATGCGACGATTCCACATTCCTGAAATAGAAACCGTAGGCTTTTATTTTCCGATGGCCATATTTATATCCTATTAAAGTCCAGTGTCCTTTTTTGATGCACAATAACCAAAAATATTCGCAAACTACCATCGATAACGATAACGAACCACTTCGTTCATAAACGTGGCTTGGCTGTGATCACAGATTAATTGCTTCTTTGTGTTGCTGATAAAAACGTATCACAAATAATATAACAGTATCAAAATTTGAACCTTAAAATGTTTATAAATTAAATGAACTTTGTGCACTAGTAAAACTGAAAAACAATTATACACGTAATGAAAGCAGAAATGAGCATTAAGATACAGACATATGTTTCGGGATTGCTTGGAATCCCTTTTTCAATCCAGTAGTCGAGCTTCTAGATGCAAGCCTTCTAGATGCCCAGCTTCATTTGGATGTTTTTGCATCTAGAAGCTCCACTACTGCATTGAAAAAGGGATTCCAAGCAATCCCGAAACATATGTCTGCATCTTAATGCTCATTTGTGCTTTCTTTACGTGCATAATTGTTTTTCAGTTCTTAAAATGTTTGTTTGAACAGTTCAACAGTGCTTGAGAGAAAATTTGAATATTATGGAAAATAACTTGCGACGGAAAATACGAACAAAAAAGCATTATTTCCATTTTTAAAGGTGTTTTCTAAACAATTGAAAGAATCATAATGTTAGAGCCTATGCGAAATAATCCAAATCTTTTAATCCAAATAACCGACAATACTAAAGAGTAATTTTTTCGAACCTTAAAATCGAGAAAACTGCGAAATATTTTTAGCTTTTTACTTCCTAAAATAGGAAGAAAAAGTTATTAATAAAAACCTAAATGCAGTTTTTCTTAAACTAAACATTGACCAAAGTTAGATATTGATTGTTTGAATCAATGTGATTTGTCTCACATTCAAAAGAAAAAATGTATATCCCAGAGGGAAAAAAAAGCTCCTTAAAAAAATTTCATTCAAAAGATTTTTTTTTCTGTTGATGTTACTATGGAACAGGTATATAATAAAAGGTAGATAATTAAGAACGTAAGATAAACGATATATATATGGCTAATTCGATGTTGGTACTCGGGCAAGTCGGCTCGTTCCGTTCTGGACATATTTCTTTACAACTTATAAGTTTTAATTATTTATTTTATACGTACCAAAATATAGAGGAGATTCACGCGTGGCAACATTATCATCTATATATGGAATGCCTAGAGTATAAACGGCGGTAGCACCTATTCCAATGAGCAAAAGGCTAAAGAAGAAGATGAAAAGAACAGCAGTAGTAGTTTTCGTATGAGACATCGTGTCACTCTTCAATGAGCAATCATCCCTCATCCCAACTAAAGCTTCTATTGATGGCAAGGAAAACGTGGATGTCGCATTGTCGTCAGGAAAAAGACCATCTGAAAAAGAGGAATTAATATAAATTATACTGAGATTCACCAACGTTTTGACGCTCGAAAATATTTTTATCTTTTTTTAAAATTTAAGTTATGTGTGTCTAAGTTATTTATCTAAAAGTAAAGTTTCAGACTTAAAAAAAAGGTGTCAACGAATGTTATGCGTTTAAGAAATAAAGTTTTTTTTTGTACTCATTCGTTTTATTTAGAAAAGCATGTAAAAATGATTTTATAATTGTTTGTTAATATATAATTTACTCCTCTAATTTTGTTTTTCTTGAAATCTGTTTTCATTAAAATGAGTCCTATTTTATTATTTAACAGCATTATTTAACAACCGAAAATCCCATGTTCCCTCTTTTTTTTTTTTTTCTTTTCTCTTCCAACCTCCTTCCCTGTTAGCTATTGGCCTTAGGTATTGCTTCCCGCAGGCGCGAGGTAGTGTAGGTATTGGGATCCACGGATTTTACACGCACGTATTCCCAAGTGTACGTGATTGATCTTCAGCCGGGTGGGGTATCGAAGACCCGACCTTCCGGTTGGAAGTCCGGCATCCTAACCACTAACAGTCTGAAAATATTCTTTCGGGGAAAATATAGAACGTATCGTAAAGCTAAACTTTTGATTTCTTCTTCGAACTGTACTAACATGTATTGCGAACTACAGTTCTTAAAATAATAGTAATTTGTATTTTTTGAGGCATTAATTTGAAGCCAGTTCGGTTGTAAAAATCGAAATTTCCTTTCACCCACCCGCAAGTCGTGACGTCACGAAACGAGTAAACAGGCATTCTTTATTTTAGATGTTGGTAGTACCGACATTCACGATGTAAAGTTTATTGAGAGTATTAAAGTGCATTCGGTCTTGGAATATCACTTTTAACAAAAATATTGTACAAAATAAAACTTCATTAATTGCATTGCAGAACCGAAACAATTGTTTCAGAAATAATTTAGGACAAAAGAGCTAGTTTTGGTTTTCTTCCTTTCAAATCACATATAACCACTATAAGTAAGATACATTAATTTCTTTCGCACATTTCTCTGTCAAAATTTGAAATGCTTAAGACAACCATCGAAAGTTTTACAACAACCGGTTTCTTTCCTTATAACTACAAACTGAAAACAATATACATATTTATATAGCTACACAAAATTACGGTACTTTAGAAGCATTAAATTTTCTTTAGTTAATGCAATGGAAATCATGAAGCGAAAAGATGTTATAACCGTTTACATCTCTTTATATAAAACAACAACTTACCTTCACGGAATACAATGCAGTTAAAAGTTAAATAATACTACGCATAACTAAATTTGCCCTGTAAAATTTTTAAACACACAGAGATACTCACAACCTCCTTAGAAACCTAACTCTGCTATTTTCGACTTCAGTAGTCAAACTTGTAATTGATCTACTTTTAATATACTGTACAATATATTTGTCAAGTTAACTAAAATTATAAAATCATTTTCTGACAGATACTTACCTGTATTGGCGGAGCGGGATGTTCGATTATACATGAAGAACTTTGTGGCGTTATTGGGAATATTCGCTAGCGCAGGAAAACCGCTTTCGAATGATGAATTAGATGAAGAGAATGGCAACAACGATGGACTTGAAGAGATACTTTTATACATAACATTGCTTTGGCAGAGTTTCGTCCTCATTTCGCGCAAGGCAAGAGTTGTTGAATTTTCCACTTGTAAGGCTGACCTAAGAGGACTCGTTACGTGTTTATACATGAAATGCGGAGTGGCACAAAATATAGAAGCGATAGCAAATACTAGCATACCGCAAGCAATCCATTTAGGTCTATGTCCTTGTCCACCATAATATGACAAGAGTAAAGCACCACCTATTTGTCCAACCTCAGTAGCGGACATAATAAGTCCGGTCGTTTTGCTTTGAATTTGGTAAAGTTTTTCTATCGTCGTCAAAACACTGACGAAATACGTATAGTACATACCTTGAAGAACACTCGTTAGGCAAAAAACAGCTAAGAACACTTTTTTATTCGCAAATGGCTGAAGCCATCGAGGCTTCATAGACCAAAGTCCGCAAGAATCATCGTTTTCTTCTAAAGTTGCTTCACTTTTCTTTTTAGTAGATGGTTTGAAGCAGCATAAGCTTTCTTTGACTAAGTTCAAGTGACGACTATTCTTTTCCGGATGATGACCGTTTGTTGATTGACCATTATGAATATGAGCTTTGAACAGATGAGTTTTCGGATGGCCGTTTTTGATTAAGAGGTTGCCATTGCAACCAGCAGTAAGATTTTGTGGGTTTTTCAAGGGAGTACCGTGACCGTTCGGAGTAATCATGTTTCCTGGTGAAAGAAATGACGACTTTTCATCAAGTGTGTTCAGACAGGCTCTACAAGTAGGACCTTGAGATGTCTTCCAGCGTTCCATTGGCGGAACTAGATTTCAGCAGTGATTGATAATCTGAAATAGGAATGGATATTTAATGATGATTGATAACTAAAACCTAAAATGATTCTAATGACATGCAATGGTGAAAATGGATAATATATTTAAAAATCTAAAATAACAGAAATAAAACGAGAAAATTTGATGTCATTTTCCCCACAGAATAATTTGGAGCAACAAAATCGTTCCAACTCTGTGCCTATTTAGAACTCATGCAAAAATGGAAATATAAAGCAGCGGAGGAATACATGTATGAGTACCCCGTATTCTTCTGGATATCGTATAACACGGAATCTAAGTTTTTGTATTTATTTAGACAATATTTTATTCGCAGCGTCAAACAAAAGACTCTAAAGAATCTCACAATAGAAATGAAATAAACAAAGAAAAATCAAAGTGACCTTAACAACCTTTATCCATACCTTCATGAATACGAATATCAAACTGACATAAATAGGTTAGAACGGATGAAACTCGTTTTCGTCTCCGTATAAATCCATTTTTGCCATCGAACGCAAAACGGAGGTGGCAAGTAAAACACAAGGTGAAATAACTTCACTTAGGAGCCCGAGTATCGCATTCTAACGTAGGATGAGAAAGTATGTCACTGTGGCAAAGACAATGGTCATGCAGCAATTAGACCAAACCTGACCTAATAAGCTGATCAAGTTGCCAGCTCTACACCTAGGTCAGACGATGGTCGAGGCCAGGGTTACCAGGTCACTTTCATAGTTTATTGTTTAAAGCCAACCAATATTTTTGGCGCCAATTGGATTCGTGCACGTAAATCGCAACGAAAAAAAAAAGATTATGTCTTTCTTTACTAAAAGATATATTCTAAAAATACCTTTTTCATTATACTATTCATGATCCAGTGTTATGATGAGGCAATCAATAAATTAACGGGAAGAAAAAATACCACCAATTAATTATTTTCTGCATCCATTGCAAAGAAAAGAACGCTTCTCCCCCTTTATACCTAAAATTTTTGTGCGATAAAATTTGTATTAGGATGTTAAAAATATTAGTAAAAGTATTATTCAGAAGGAATCCGAACTTTTAATAGTGATCATTATTTAGTACTAGGTATTTCAAAAATATTTGTCTACATAAAAACTTTGCTTTCGCTGTTTTTAAGGATTTCAATTTCGAAATCGTTTTTTTTTTAAATAAAGAAGTTGTTGAAATTTAATTCTTTTTGAAAAAAAAAAAAATTCACTTTTAGTCATCAGTTTTGTAACTAAATTTCACTATTATGCTCATAAAGCAAACAAATTCTACTATCAGCAACTTTATTAATTAAGCTTATTACTCGTCTCCAACATTTTGACTAAATTTGCACAACATTCTTTAGCACTCGTTCTTTTAATTTTCCGTCCATAAACTAAAAATTGTTTACTTTTAGAAACTAAAAATTATTGTCCGCTTTTCAGAAGCCAAAAGTTGTTGTGCCGATTTAGTATTCTTCCTTTTAAGTATAACAAAGGTTTTGTCTTTTGGAAAACATACATCTCTCCACTCCTTTTAGTAACTAAATGCGCTTATTTTCGACAACGCTGCAGTAACGGATTTAGGCTTAGGCCCGTGAATCCCAGGCTTAGGCCGGCAAATTTTGAGGAGAGGCAAAACTTTTAAGATGACTAAAATTAAAAATCGATTGGATTTTCTGTAAACTGTTAGACCAAATTTTAAAGTTTGCGCTCTTACTATCTAAACATTGTCCCATTTTGAGGGTAGAATTTCGTTGTTAAAATAATTAATCAGGCTAGTACTAAAATCTGAAATATCTAAGAAAAAGATTTTTAAAAACTTGTTTTTAATACAAGCATATTATTTATTTACGAAATTAGATTTTTTTTCATATTATTCATTCAAAATTTAATTGTAACATTTGTTTGCTCTTTATTATAAAACAAAACATTAATTCACCATGATAAATTATACAAGTGTCAGTTGACTCATACAATAACTTTTTTAATTTTCAATTTATTTATTTTTTTTTGGGGGGGGGGGGAGGGCGCCCTCAAACCTAAATCCGTTACTGCAACGCTGGTTTTTGACATAATTTTAAAACCACGCGAAATTTCTCAATTTTTTTTTCTCGTAATGATCCAGTTTTATGCTACAGACTTCTTGTATCTAAATGAGGTAAATTTGCAATATCGTCAAAGTCACTTCCGTTAACGTTTCTTAGAAGTGAATATTTAGTCCTGGTTACATTTTTTACGCCTTTGTTGTCTTTGCACGCTCTTGCTGTGTGCTAAAATGTGTGTTAAAATGTGACTTTCAAAGAAAAGGGGGAATCGGAAGTCAAGAAAGCAGGATCAAAAATTGCGAATGTTATTTGGGGTATCTTATTCTCATTTCCGTGCAGAATCAGTAGTAACTGAAATTCGTCGTTGCTGCCAGAATGTAAATAGAAAATTAAATTATTTTCTCTGTCACATACACATAGATTAGTGTAGAAATGCGTTTGAAAGTTTGAAAGCCTTTTCTTATATTCAGGGTTATACATTTGAATAACGAGGTTGAATTTCATTACGATTATCCAAACAAAATCTTGGTTGTTCCCGTTATGCATTTTCGACCGTCATAAAACCACGTGAAAGACAATCACGTGTAGCACAGAGAGAATAAAACGGATGTATGTTCCAAAGAGGATTCTTCTAAGAACAATATAATTAACTAATATGCAAATAAGTTCATTAGCGTGCATATCATTTGGAAATAAAATTTAACTTCGATATTAATCACATGATACACGTTTATGTTATATTATTTTAGTTTATTTTCTTTAATTTAAAATTTCGATTTAATTATTGCATCTACACTATTCAATTCTATTTAGTCTTGTATTTTTTCATGGCATTCACAACAAGTCCAATTTTACCTGAATATATATATAATAAGCCCACTTAAAATATTTCCGCCTTGTACAGACTTGGAACTGAGTGTATTAAGTTAACCTGTGTAAGTCTGTTTGACTAATTTCAGGTCCGTCGTTTAGGGGGGTCAGGAAAGGGTTATTTTTCCTTTGGCTTTACAAATACAGCTTATTTATACATGTTTGTATATATTTTGTTGTTTTTTCACATAATATGCATTGCGTATATACTCCCCCCACACAAAAACATTGAAATGACAGGCCTGATTAAATTATAAGTAATCTTGAAAGATTCACCGATTGTTTCGTTGTTCATAATTAGTAAAATCATTTAAATGCAAAATATCAGTAGCAACAAAGACCAATTTTTTCACATGAAAGGAAATTTTCTTTGGAAATAAACGGGACACATTATTTAACTTTTTGTTTAGTAACGTTTTAAAAGAATAGATGGCACTACAAGCCATCTTTCAGCTCCTTACTAAACCATCACAAGACTTTCTCTGCCTTACACAAACATGTTTAAATTATAGTTATATTTTTATATCCTAGACAATATGATTAATGAAAGCATTCCATAATTTCTTAAACAAGAAAAATTGGGGGAAAAGAAATATGAAATATTCGTATTTTTATGTTCTCGCAAAATATTTAATAAAATGAAAAAAATATTTAATAAAATAAATTAAATAGAAACAAATTGCAGATTCATCTGCTCCATACCACAAATTAATTATTTAAGTAAAGCAACACATTTTGCACATTAAATGTTTTTTTTTATATACATAGTAATAATAATACGACACCTAGTAAGTTCTTTGACTTAGTGATTTATTTAAACACCAGAGGTGACCTTCGTGTTTGTTATAAGGATCGACTTGATATTGCTAACAATATGGCGCGATCTGCCGCCGAAATTTTTCTTTGGTTGTTGAGCGTAGAAAGAAAAATCACTTTGGGAGGATAAATAATCTTTTTGCTTTGGCATAATATCAAAAATTGTTGTCAATTAAATGTGAAAAATTCTTTTCACGGAGTAAATTCACTCCTCTTTTCGTATTGTTAATCTGTAAGAAAATATATAGTTCTAGAGACGAAATCAACTTTTCATTTCTCAGATTTTTACAGAGAAGAATTAAGAATGATAAAAATAGAGATAAATCCTAATACAGCAAATCAGAAATACACTAATTTGTAAAATGAAAGAATTGAGATAAAATTATATTAATATTTTATTGCTGTAGTTCGTGTGATTTGGGGCCAAAATAAGTCAATATGACATTAATAGAAATAAAATTTCACGTTAATTTAAAGCACAAATGAGCATTAAATTAACGTGAAATTTTATTTCTATTACTGTTTACTTGCACAAAGTTAAATTATTATTATCAATATGACATTTCGATTAATAATCCTTAATAACTAGAAGACTCCCCTCTCAGCTCGCTTCATACGTCAACTCCCCAATATTATTAGTATATTATTATTGTTATTATTATTATTATTATTATTATTATTGTCGTTGTTAAAATAACATTAATAATAAATGAAACATTCACATTATTGATTTGGGGTCGTTAAGTTTTGCTGCTGCAGAAATATTCCAACTTTTTCCTCGAGTTTTAAAATTATTGCCTAGGGTCAGCTTTTTGTGTGTAGTGGTGCAGGAGTTCTTGAGTTCTTTTAATGCATGCTCATTACCTAACACGAAATATTCACGAATAAATTCCTATAATAAAAAACAAGTTTAATTGCATCCTGACACTAATCAAATAGAAAAGTCTATCAAACCGAATGACAAGAAGTTAAAATCTTAAAAGTAAATAAATTTTTATTGCTGCAATTTAATTTTACCTCTGTCAAAAAAATTTTTTTTTTTTTTAACTGGAACAAACTAAATATTCGAAAATTTTCGAATGCTTTACTTCAAATGCTTTAGTAACAGATTTTTTTTCGAAATTCATTTTTAAATTTTTTTTGCTTGCAAGGTCAAGATGGAATTTTAAAAAATATTAAGAAACGAAAACATTTATATGCTGCTTCACATGTTTAGAATCCCATGCGCAGTATGTTCTCGAACGATTTCCGCACTGATGCTTAAAAACGCTTCCCACATTAGTCATAACGACTCAACCGCATAAAAAAACTACACAGCGCGCAACAAACACTACAGATACTCTATTTTTTCAATGTCAGATTTCGCCATACATACAACACGTAGATTTTTTTTTTTCTTGCGTTGCTTCTTTTTTTGGTGACGTTGTTTGTTTTTGTTGGCTAGAAAGTCGTGGCAGAAAAAAGTTCTGATGTTTTCTTTCCTTTTTTATTTCGTTGTTGTTGTTGCGTCAATCTATTTTTTCCCCTGCCTTTTTTCCCTTTTCTTCTCATTGGTTCAATATCTTCAATTGGAATGCAACATCCGGAAGCAATATAGCTTTCAGATTATAGGTAAGATCTTAATAACAATTTTCGTGACTTACTATTTTTAATCGCATAATTTTATTCGTTGAATTTGGCACGAAAATATACAGAACCTAAAATATTTTGTTTATTTCGAAATTGAAACACAACGTAAAATTTTTTAAAAAGTTCGAAAATCGAACTAAAGATAGTTTAAACATTAAAAAAAACAAAACAAAAAAAAACATTCAGGTAAAATATCCACTTGAAAATCCCTCAAATTAAGATCTTAATTTGCACCGGAGCTAAGCTAAGTACTTGTCAATTTTATCTGAACATTTACATATTTGATGGAACTCCGACAATTTACACTTGTAAATAAGACAATAGGGCTCCCACTTTTGTTTAATAAGGTAAGCTATGCCTCAACCTTTACAATAAGAAGAGAATACACAGATCAAATCACCACATTTTTCCAATCTGAAAACCTTATTTCATATGGGTTATAGTTTAAAGTTTAAAGTTGGAATAATTTAAAATTTTATTTCATATTTTGCGTTAAATAATTACTGGGAAAATTTACTTGCTTTCATTTTCTTTTAATTCCATTTATAAGTTTGCTTTTGCTGTGTTCCTACTTTTGTTTCTTTTTTTTTTTTTTTTCGGGAAAGCAGGATAAAAATAATAGTCGAGTATTTTCTATGTGGGGAAAGAAAAAAACTACGCATTTTACAAGAAATCAAGAGAATAAGAAAAGGAAAAAATTAAAAAGAAAATAACAATCGGATGATTAAAAAAATGACAAAGAATTTATACAAATTTAACTAGTTCACTATGATCGAGTCATCTTTTTAATAATTCTACTTCTAAAAGCAAATTGAAAATGCAATGTTTTCTTTAAAATAGAGAAATTCTTTGAAAGCATGTAAAGAAATGAATAAGATTAACTTATTTGTTATAAGACGATTATTACAAAAAATGTTTTTTTTATTGAGTGATGCAGTAATTCAATTCCTAAAATAGAGTAATGGTATGTAAATTTTTAAATGATTCTATTCATGTAAACAAAGGTCATTCTTTATTCCAAATGGTTCTTCGAAATTTCTGTTCCTCAAAGAGAAAAAGTACAAGAAGCTAATCAGATATCAATTTCCTTTTTTTTTTTTCTTCATTTATTTCAATGAAAACGATGGTTTAAAAGTAATAACAACATTTATTAATGAATCCGTTCCAAAGATGCGATAAGATTTGTTGATTTACTAAGAACTGCTTTTGAGCAGTTAAATCTTAATTCCACTTACTTGAAACTTAAAGCTTTAAGTGGAGATAAACTCTAGAGGGGAAAACCTTTTTATTTATCAACTAAAAGTAATTTTGCAACAGAGTTATTTTATTATTTCAAATTTTAATCATCATAAAAACGCTCAAAAAATCATTATCGATAAGCATAATATTGTACCGTATAAATAATGAGTAATTTACTTGTATGTATGTTCCTCTTTTTAGTGCATGTTTACTCGAACAATTTTTAAAATATGTAGTTCCCCCCTTAGGACAAAAGAATAACAATTTATTCACAGCAAATTTCATCTGCACCACATTTTGCGATATCTTCAACGCAAAGCACATTGTAATTGGATAATGATCAAATAATAATAATAATAACAATCACGACAGAAAAATTCAGTCTCTATATTTTAACACTACAAATGCCCTTTTACGGATAAAAGAATAAAAATTTATTCGGAGAGAAATTTCATCTGCACCACATTTTGCGATACTCTTAGCACAAAGCACATTGTAATTGAATAATGGTCAAATAATAACAATCACAACAGAAAAATTCAGTCTCTATATTTTAACACTATAAATAGCCTTTTTACATTTTTTAATGTCAGATTTTCCCTTCATACAACACGTAGAGATTTTTTTTTATTACTTATTTATTTATTTGCGTTGCTTCTGTTTTTATGGTGATTTTCGACTAAGCATTTTAATATCCTTATTAAGGCAAATTGGTCAAAAAAAAAGTGTTAGTCAATGTCTAATAGAAACACCCTCTGTTGATATGACAAATCATAAATGACCGAACGTTGTATAGCTCCGGACATTGAATTTCCGCTCTCAATGCAGCTCCAGCTTACGAAAATGGGCCACACAGTTGCTTTTTCCAGAAGGTCGTGTGACTAAAGACGGACCATTTGCCCATCCCATCAGAATTCTATGGTTAGCTTTCCGTAGAATAGATCCCGGAAATCCAAAAGTGTTCCGGCAACGCCTGTGGTTGCCAGAATCGAAGCAAATCGCGGCATCGAGATGTGTGAATGTACATACTGTAGAACAGGATTGTTAACAAAGAGCGAGCAATAATCGATAAATGCTTAATTTGGTTAATGTATTCTATTATTTTCCCTAGAAACGATTTAAAAAGGAAAAAAAAATATTTAAAAAAAAGCCTGGTTGTTTGGTAGTTACAATGGTTTGTTGTAAACAATCAAATGCACTCCAACCCCCCCCCCCCTGCCCCGCCCCGAAATAAATAAAAAAATAAAATAAAATAAATAAATAAGTAAATAAAACATATTAAACGGAATTGAGAGCGTATGAAAATGATTTGATTTCAGAAAACACGAAATATTTTTTGAAAATTCAGCTGCTTATCTATATAAATAAAAGTGACCATATGTGTGTGTGTGTTCTTTATACAGATTCACAGTTTAAGTCAGATCTTCAACAAATTCGACGCGTAGGTATCTTGATACCCAGGAATGATCACAGCCATCCAAACGTTAGACAAGTTTCAAACCGTTCCAAGTTTAATTTTAAAATCATAAAATTGCTCCTTTCCATACGAAATAATTACCGTTTCCAATTTGATACCATTGGAAAGCTAGTGAAAAAGTGAATTTTATAGAGCTTGTTCATAGTCTGGATATCAGTTAAATAGCATAGATTAACTGTCTCCAACGAAATTTATTCCAAGGAATAGCTTAATTTGTTATATATGAACTAGTTACAATCAATGTGAAAAGCTAATCAAATTTTAAAAATGAATTAAACTAAAATCTTTTCACCAATTGAATAAAACTCCTCTGATTTTGCTTTCTGATTTTAAAAAAAAATTGTTACTGTACACACAATAAATAACAATTTAGAAAATGGGGTAAGTGTAACAGACGTTAGTATAAAACTGGAAAAGGTAATATTTGTGCAAATTAAATTAGATAAAACTGTATGAAACAAATTTGAAAATAAAAACTATATAGAAAGTACAAAACGCTTCTGGATGTGCCTTTTCGCTTAATAAGGCGATCCTCAAAAAAAAGTGACAGAGAATTTCTCAAAAATGGCATGAACAAAACGAGAGTTTATTTAAGTAATAAGTATTACAGTTCTACCATCAACAAAAGCAATCTGTCTGGCAAAGTGCCAAGAAGAAGCCATTCATGTTTAAGGCAGGAATTGCTGGTGTAAGGAAGGTATCGGTTTTGCTCTCGTTCTAGTTCGTTTAGCATACTTAATTTCTTCCGAACTGATGCTGTGTGAGAGTTTATAAATTTAGCTGTTTTCAACAAACAAAGAAGCAAACATTCTGATTCGCGTGCTAAATGAACGCCCCTGCAAAACGAACATCCCTAAAACTCGAATGGATTCGTTTTTTTTTCTGTCATGCGCAGAAGCGTCCAAATATCAAAATTCCGAGGTCGAAGTGAAATTATGATGAAGGTTTTATACGTTCACGCAGTTCAATGAAAATCTTGCGATTTTTCATGGTGCTGCAGCTTCGAAGAAACTTAACAGACAATAAACAAATAGAACATAAAATAATGCAAAAAAGCGGTTAATTTAATTTTTAAAAAACCTTTGGCGCTTTTCTAATGATGTCAAATGCAGAAAGTTACCACTGAGTTAGTTGTCTATTTAATACCAAGAAATAAAAACGTTTCTAGTTTTCAAAGTTTAATGTGTTTGCATTAACAAAAGAAATGATCCACCTAGAAAAATCAAACATTTATTCCACGGCTTAAAACAAAATTTACTACAATTGTCATAAACAAAGAACCGTTGTGAATCTCAACCGGTAATAAAGCAAACTTTTAAGTGTTGCGTGATATTAAATAATTTACTGCAAGATTTAACGATTCATTTTTTAAGTTTTTCAACGTTTAGTATGTTTTATGATATACGAGAAAGGATACGCTATCGACTGTTAAGGTGGTTACAAATATGCATGTACTAAACAAATAAAAACCGTTGTGTCTAATTAGCAGGAATAGATTTGTATAACTGAATACCATTCAAAATGAAAAAGTTATGCTTTATACACGTTTGAAGTCACACCTTATTTATGTTCAGGTCAGTGAAAATAATATTTTTCAGTACATGGACGATAATTCGATTTCAAAAATAAAGTCTTTTACTATTACGATTGAAAATAGTTTGTACAATGTCAACGGAAGCAATATTAAAAACATATTACATTTAATTTTACTAACGTCACGGTTGCACTTCAAGTAAAGGCGTTTGATCAAAAAAAAAAAAAATATATTCGTTGGGGAAGATCATTTAAAGTAATTATAAAATTACAATTTATTACTTTTTGCAGTAAAGACATCTTTTCAACTAATAACATTCAAATAAATTTAACCGGTAAAAAAACCAGTTTGTGCTACAAGAAATCAACAAAATTGCAATAAAAGGCAGTATGGTTTTAAAAGGGAGAGGGAGAGAGAGAGAGGAAGAAAAAATTTCAAAAGGAAAAACAAAATGTCACATGGAAATGTATAAAGATATAAATTTTGATAGTATCACGATAGAATTATTTTGAGGAACAAAATGGCAAAATAAAACGCGTCTGTTGTATTCAAATTCCTTGAATTCTCAAAAAGACGTGATCCAAAAAACATACACGATGTTTCCATAATAGTAAAAGACACTTCGTTCAGTTTTTACCACAACCACAAAAACTTCATTTGAACACAAATTAACTAGAAATAAAATAATTTGAATAAAATAAATTGAGAAATAAAATAAATCGTGCTCAAAAACTTCATTTGAGCGCAAATTAACTAGAAATAAAATAATTTGGGGGGGAGGGGGGATTCGAACGGACTTCAAATTAAAATTTGAGATAAAAAGCAAAAAATAGGGAAATTCTTTAAACATCGATACAACTACTTTTAAACATAATTTTTAAATTTGGCGCAAAATTACGACAGTCTAATTACCATTACATCATGCGTTACTTTATATTGGAACTGTTGCAAACTCTGGGACATTTATATTTCTACTTTAGTCATGATTTCAAAAGATTTTATTCATCATAATATTCCACCGGCTTCAAAAATTATGTTTAAAAGTAGAAGTATGGTGTTCTTTAAAGAATGAATTTATTTTTTACTTTTTTAGCACAGCTTTTAGTTTGACGTCGGTTCAGTTTTTTCCCCCAAAATAATTTTTTTTAAATGTAAATGCATTTTTCACTCAAACTCTAATTGCTTTTAATATTACTGCTTAATGGCAACAAACTTTTTTACCAATGAGTTTTAAATTTCTTAATAAATTACTCAAAAAATAAATATTAAGCCAATCCTTTCCAATAAAAAGAAAAATACTAATTTTCACCCATAACATTCTTTATAAAGAACAATTATTGTCAAATAGATTTACGATATTTACGTTAGACGACCTTCTATCGAAACAAAATTTATTAAAATCGGTTCCTTTAGTCAAAAGTTATGGATGAGTTAAAAAAATTCATATTTCCACCCATAACTTTTTTTTTCTAATCATCGAAGGTCCACGAAGGTACCTGTGGGAGACCACCCTAGATTGATTAAAAAATAATCAGCAAAATCGGTTCCTCTATTGAGAAGTTGTGGATGAACAAAAAAAAAAAAAAAAAGAACATACATTCGTTATGAGTTGATAACAGTCCTTCTTTCGGTAGTCGGTTAAAAAGCGAGTTAAATTAAAATGAGCCACATCAATAAATATCAATATGTATTAACATTTCACAAGGCAGAAGTAAGATTGAGACACTAAATGATAAATGACACATCAAACATTAATTAATCATTTAAATTTTTGTTTCGAAAATTTTAAAAACATCTTCTCTGGAAAAATTTTATTCTCCCCGTTAATTGATAACAAAAATTAGGATGCAACCAAGAAATTAAAAAATAAACGATATTAGCAAATTATCTCGACAAGCTTCCGAAAATGAAATGCCGTTGCCATGGCAGCAGACAGTTTTGCAAATAGGCAGATGAATTCGAAAAAAAAAAAAATAATAATAATAACCCCAAGCTTTTATCTTCTTTTCCAAAAAAAAATATCCCTAATTCATATTCTGTTTTGAAATGAAATTCATCCGAAAAAGACGAAGCAATGAATGGAAATATTCCTATACACCAAGAAATATGTCGATCTGTTATGTAATTTATCGTGTCTTGAAGATATTTTAAAGGGGTATTTCAGTTTGAGATGGTTTGTTGAAACAAATTTAGGGGTATTTTTCATTGGTGATCTTTATTTGCGGGATTTCATCATGAAATATTACAAAATACGCACGGTAAGTTTGTTTTAGTGTTTGAAAGTGCAACAACTTCAACGACATATAGTGTAAGACTAAGGCTATTTCAGACTTTTCGGTGCAAATTGAATTTCAGCATTTGATTCGCCAATTGCAAATTTCACCAATTGAAAAAAGAATCTTTCCATTTTTTCGGGGGGAAAAAACAGTGACTTAGTGCGGGGTAACGTTTTTCCTGGAGGACTTTAAGGGCGGTTGACCTCTCCTTTGCATATTGATTACGAGTAAACCAGGAAAACAGCTTTCAGAAAACTTCATGAGATAACTTGTCCCAACAGCCACCTTACCACATCAATTTTCAACGAAGCACCTATCGTTCTTCTGGTTCCAAACTAAATGCGTTACCTCTGACTCTCACGAGTCAGGCCAAAACGGAAATAATTTATTATAATCAAAATTAATGCTGCGGTGTTTGCCACTAGCATATTCAATGTCAACCAAAAAACCAATCACCTTAGAATTTTTAAATAAAACTCTACTAATAGATTTTGCGAAATAACAGTGCTAGTGGATTTAAAACAAAAAGACAAAAATTATCAGCGAGTGGCAAAAGCAGCAGCGGGCCAGACGTGCCATTGTATTTAGTGCTCAACACGCAGAAGAAGCAACATAGCAATTATTTTTAAATTCTAGAGAAAATATTTAAACATATCAAGATGTTTTTTTAGATTTTAGAAAGAGCTTCTAACCATCATAGGGGCCGTTCATAAATGACGTCACGCTTTTTTCCCATATATTTGACCCCCCTCCCCCTTTGTCACAATATGTCACACTTCAGCGGACACCCTCCCCCCCCCTTTGTCACGCTATGTTGCATAATGCATGATGTCACACTTCTTGTTACCCCTCCCCTCCCCTTGTCACAATTTCACGAACCCCCCTCCTCCCTCGAAGCGTGACATCATTTATGAATGATCCCTTATGTGTAAAAAAATGACCCTTCTTTAAAAATGTTTCAGATTTTTTAAATCGAAATCAATCAGGATTATCTTCATTAAAGAAATTAAAGATATGTGTATTCCAAAAAAAAGGATGAATATATTATGAACTTGTGTGTACCCTAAATCTGATTTAAGTAGGATAACTCGTTTCAAGATCATTTAAAACACTACCATTAAATATCTGTTCTACAATTCAAATTAGTTTACGTTATATGAGGCGTTTCATACGACAAGGGTGAAGCGGCCAAAATTGTATTTCGAGGGAAAAAAAACTTCAAAGAGAAAAAAGTAGTTTCAAAGTTACAAGGGCGAATTGCCATGTCATGCAGAAAAAACAAGATGGAATGTTGCATTAATGCATTTATTAGAATGAAAGTGAGAAACAAAATTCCTCTGAAAATGCTTTTAAAATATTTTTATTTCAAAATCAATATAAGTATAGATCAGTAATAAAGTTTATCAGATTAAAAAAACCCATGGAATTAATCTTGGCAAAAATCCATAACATCTTCCTCATTTTCCGTAGTTGGCATAATCAAAATATTTTCTTATGCTTGGGGAATGATCAGCTGGTCGAAGAAACGCCTAGATGGCGCATTCGCCGGTATTCCACACACCACTTTAGGGACTGTCCATAAATATCATTTTTTTCCCGTATATTTGACCCCCGCACCCCTTTGTCACAAAATGTCCCACTTCAACATAGCCCCTTTGTCACATGCCACGTTATGTTGCATAAGCATGATGTCACACTTTTTGTTACCCCCTCTCCCCCCCCGTTCTCACAACTTGTCACAATTTCACGAACCTCCTCCCCCCTCGAAGCATGACATCCTTTTTGAATGATTCCTTATCGCAGTTTTTTGCCGCTTCTCACGACTTATGCGCCCAAGTTCTACATGCCGAAGCTTCAGACAGAAAGTGCAAATAAACCGTCTTGTATTCCTTAGTTCTTCTATAACAAGGCTTTCTATTAAAAAACAAAGAAAAAAAAAGTCACTGACGGAGTTGCCCTTATCGCATAGAAGGCGTCATATTTACAGCACGGTCGCTATTACATCAATTTTATTCAACGCACGGGAAAGAAAAAGATAAGATTCGTCATTTAAAAATTAAAAATTTTTCCAAATCTTAAATCTCTGCAAATTATAAGAGGTTCGGATTAATGAGTTACTACTATGCGTAATAAAAAAGATGAGTAATAACGGATTTTCAATTTAAATATTCTCTCTAAAATGAAATGAAGAGATAAAAAAGTCAACACAACATAATTTCGGGCCCCCGTTAATAAGATTTCACAATTTCGTCAGAAAAAGAACCGCCCGTTCCATATTCCTACTGAATTCAATTTAAAGAAATTTGTTTAACATCTCCACCCGGAAGATAATCATTACCGCACACGACAGATGTACAAAACCAGACGCCAGCCAGACAACCTTGCCGAATGTGAAGCTGCAAATTTACTGTGAAAAAACAACAAAATAGGAACTAATCAATATCAACGTCTAGTCACCAGGTTCTAGAATACAAGCTATATATATATATATATATATATATATATATATATATATAACGGCGTCTTTTGTTGGAATAAATTAGACGCGTCTACAAACCGGTCTAGACTTTCACAACTCAAGTATCCTTGTGCGAGGGAGTTAATTTCCGTCTTAGAGTAAAATTTTGCTGGACTGAAGATTACAGATGGTTTGGCTGGAAAGACACCGTTTTAAGGTTTGAAGGTTTTCCTCCCTTTTCTTGGGAATCTATCAAAAACTTTATCATGGTAATATTTCGTTGAAGTTAGTTTTGTTACAATATTGATTATGCCCGTTCTCATCTTTTGGGGGAGGGAAGGTAGTGGGTAAAATTGCTCTCCTTATAGTTAGTTATGGATTGGGGCAAACACAAAATACTTCAAAGTCTAGAAACAATGATATTGTCAAAATTAAACTACTCAAGGAGATAGAAATAAAATTTCACGATAAATTAAAGCACAAATGAGCATTAAAACGCAGACATATGTTTCGGGATCGCTTGGAATCCCTTTTTCAATGCGACAGGGAGCTTCTAGATGCAAAACATCCAAATGAAGCCAATCTTAGATCTAATTCTTGCATCTAGAAGCTCCCTGTCGCATTGAAAAAGGGATTCCAAGCGATCCCGAAACATATGTCTGCGTTTTAATGCTCATTTGTGCTTTAATTTATCGTGAAATTTTATTTCTATTACTTTGCACAAAGTTTAATCATTACTACTCAAGGAGATATTTATATACATTTATAAAATATAATGGTCTAATGGGAATTGCAATATCATATTTTTCAATATTTGTGTTATATTGATATTGTTTACTATCTACTGAGGGATCATTTATAAATGATGTCACGCTTCGAGAGGGGAGGGGGCTTCGTGAAACTGTGACAAAGGGAGGGGAGGCGGTAACAAGAAGTGTGACATTCCTGCTTATACAACCTAGCGTGACGCGTGACAAAGGGGGAAGGGGGGGTCAAATATGTGGGAAAACACCCTGACATCATTTATGAACGGTCCCTTTAAAATTATGAAGAAAAACAAAAATTCATTTGAAAATTAGCTATAATCATTTAAAAATAAAGTTGTGTAAAAATAAGGACATACTGCAGTTAATTGAAAAAAATTAAGATAATATTAGCTTTAGTAATGATTAAACTTTGTGCAAAGTAATAGAAATAAAATTTCACGTTAAATTAAAGCACAAATGAGCATTAAAACGCAGACATATGTTTCGGGATCGCTTGGAATCCCTTTTTCAATGCGACAGGGAGCTTCTAGATGCAAAACATCCAAATGAAGCAGACAGAACAACAAAAACAAAGCTTATATAGCCTAAGAATTAACTGTAAACCAATGAGAATAAAGGCAGTGTGAAGTGGAAGTAGAAGTAGTATTAAAGGCACCAATAAGAGAGTAACAAACGAATGTAGTTGGAAGTACAGAAAGTAAAAAGGAATATCAATAAAAACAAAGAAAAAGACAACAGCGTGCATAAAAATGTGAAAATACATGAAAATTGCAAAAAAATAAAATAAAATACAAAGAATAAAATGGAAATAAAATAAGTACAGAAAATACCAAAACAAAAAGCAAAACAAAGTACACATGCCAAAAGAGGGGGAGGGGGGGAGAGAAAAAAAAAAAAAAAAGAACAACAAATTAAAGGAACTTATGCCAGACCTGTGAAAAATAAGGACTTGAGGAAGAATCATTAACCAAATTAGAACTATTCCTGTTAATATGATAAGCTTCCCAAAAGTCAAGTTCTAAAGGGGAAGAACATTTTTGAATAATTTTCCCAGAATTGAAATCAAAAGAGTGGTTGGAATTCCAACAATGTTGAGCAATGCTAGACTTATTCAGCTCTTGCTTTCGTACATAACCTTTATGCTCATTTAACCGAATTTTCAGAGCACGTTTTGTCTGTCCAATGTAAGAAAGGCCGCAACGGCAACTAATTTGGTAAATACCCCAAGTATTAAGTTGATCAACAGGATCTTTAAGAGAAGAGAAGGAAAGTTTGTTGCTAGGAGCATAAACAACTTGAAATTGGAACCTTTTTAGGATTTTAGCAATACGAAAACTTACAGAATGAAAGAATGGTAACACAACCAAATCCTTTCTAGAAACCACATGATTGGGACCAGAAGGTTTTTTAGAAAGTTTGTTATGAATAGAATCAATTAAAGAGTGAGAAAATCCTCTATCAACAGCTACAGCTTTCAGATAGTTGAGTTCAATCTTGAGAAGCTCAGGAGAAGAGCAAATATTAATAGCACGATGGACAAGAGCATTAAAAGCCGAATATTTTTGGTTGGGAGGATGAGACGATAGTCTGTGAGGAGGTAAAGAAACAGCGAAAGGTTTACGATAGACAGAAGTTGTGAAACCAGACTCACTCCTAGAAATCAAAACATCAAGAAACGCGAGGCTACTATTAAGTTCTTTCTCACAAGAAAACTGGATATTAGAATCAATGGAGTTCATAATCGAAAGAGCATCATCAATACCTAACAAGTTACTGTCCGTTAGGACAAAACAATCATCCACATAACGAACATAAAATTGAAATTGCAATTTTTGGAATAGTTTTTCCTCAAAATAATGCATATAGAAATCACTTAAAATAGGACTAAGAGGACTTCCCATGGCTAGGCCATCTACCATAGCATAGAGTTTACCATTAAATACAAAAGTGCTCTGTTGCAAGCACACACGAGTAAGAAAAACTAATTCCTCGACTTCCACAGAAGTAAAATGGAATTCAGAAAGCCTTTTCCTGAGGCAAGTCAAAGCGCCATCAACAGGAACATTAGTAAACAAAGAATTAACATCAAAAGAGGCCATAACCGAATTATTCGGAACGAAGTTATGAAGTTTCTTAACAAAATCGGTGGAATTTTTAACAGTGAAAACATTCCGACTCCTAAGTGGAGAAAACACAGAAACTAAATACTTGGAAAGTTTATATGAAGCAGTGCCAATATTGGAAACAATTGGTCTGAAAGGAATACCTGCCTTGTGTACCTTCGGTAAAGCATAGAAACGCGCACAATTAGCAACAGAAGGAATCACAGACCGTTTAGCAATCAAAGGAATAGAATGAACAGACTTAACAGCAGAAGAAATAGCTTTTAACTCCTTGTCGCTAGGATCTTTATAAATTTCAGCATAAGGACCAGAAGCAATTAAATCATCAGTTTTTTCAACATAAGATGATTTATTAAGAACAACAATCTGACCACCCTTGTCAGCTTTGGTAATGACTAAATCAGAATTTGAAACTAAATTATTGACACAGCGTTTCACAGAATGGGTAAAACCAATATTAGGAACTTTTGAATTGAAATCAACATTGGAAGCAATAAGATGCCGAACTGACTCTTTTTGAGTGGAAGTTAAGGCACTAAATTTGAAAGCTTTTTCAACCGGAGCAATAAGTTCAGAAAAAGAAGGCTTTTTAGCCAAAGCAAAATTGTTATTACATTTCAAAGCATTAATTTCACTACTATTCAAAGAAAATTTCGAAAGATTTACAACCGCATTCCTATTAACAAGAGGCAAATCAGCCGGAACAGGAACATTTGAATCGTTACACAACTTGGTAAATTTCTTATTTAAAGTAATTTTGTGACTGTCAGATGAATGAAGAGCTCTCGCCCATGACATTCTATCAATAGAATCAAAATCGAAATTAGAATTAGATACAGAAAGATGTAAATCATAAAGTTCACGTTCTATGAACGAAAGTTTTTTCCTAGTTTCCTGGATAGAAGCTCTAAGTAAAGCTAATTTAGAACGAAAAATTACCTTATCAACCCTAACAGAACGCGGTAAATTACACTTTAAAGTGATAAACTTAGGAATGACTTTCTTGCGCCTGCAAGCCTGGAGAAACTTTAAATGGTTCAAAAACCGAACCTTTTTAATTCGTAGATTACAAAATCTGTTAACTTGAGACATAACCAGAATCAAAACAAACAAAACATAAGGGGAAAAAACAATAGCTAAACCGTTCCATAAACAAAAAGAAACAGAAAGAACAAATTGCAAAACATACACCACGTAACAATATGCGGAACAAATGTCAGAAAACAAAAAAGCAAAAATAAACACAGTCAAGAAAAGCAATGAGGAAAGAACAAAAATCAAAAACTCACCAAGCAGCGAACAGATGGGAGAACAAAACAAAAGAAAGAAGAACAAATTCAGGCACGTTAAGCCTAACAGATAGTAATGATTAAACTTTGTGCAAAGTAATAGAAATAAAATTTCACGTTAAATTAAAGCACAAATGAGCATTAAAACGCAGACATATGTTTCGGGATCGCTTGGAATCCCTTTTTCAATGCGACAGGGAGCTTCTAGATGCAAAACATCCAAATGAAGCAGACAGAACAACAAAAACAAAGCTTATATAGCCTAAGAATTAACTGTAAACAAATGAGAATAAAGGCAGTGTGAAGTGGAAGTAGAAGTAGTATTAAAGGCACCAATAAGAGAGTAACAAACGAATGTAGTTGGAAGTACAGAAAGTAAAAAGGAATATCAATAAAAACAAAGAAAAAGACAACAGCGTGCATAAAAATGTGAAAATACATGAAAATTGCAAAAAAATAAAATAAAATACAAAGAATAAAATGGAAATAAAATAAGTACAGAAAATACCAAAACAAAAAGCAAAACAAAGTACACATGCCAAAAGAGGGGGAGGGGGGGAGAAAAAAAAAAAAAAGGGAAAACTAACAAAAAAACCAAGAAAGAACAACAAATTAAAGGAACTTATGCCGGACCTGTGAAAAATAAGGAGTTGAGGAAAAATCATTAACCAAATTAGAACTATTCCTGTTAATATGATAAGCTTCCCAAAAGTCAAGTTCTAAAGGGAAAGAACATTTTTGAATAATTTTCCCAGAATTGAAATCAAAAGAGTGGTTGGAATTCCAACAATGTTGAGCAATGCTAGACATATTTAGCAATACGAAAACTTACAGAATGAAAGAATGGTAACACAACCAAATCCTTTCTAGAAACCACATGATTGGGACCAGAAGGTTTTTTAGAAAGTTTGTTATGAATAGAATCAATTAAAGAGTGAGAAAATCCTCTATCAACAGCTACAGCTTTCAGATAGTTGAGTTCAATCTTGAGAAGCTCAGGAGAAGAGCAAATATTAATAGCACGATGGACAAGAGCATTAAAAGCCGAATATTTTTGGTTGGGTCTTGTGAGAAAGAACTTAATAGTAGCCTCGCGTTTCTTGATGTTTTGATTTCTAGGAGTGAGTCTGGTTTCACAACTTCTGTCTATCGTAAACCTTTCGCTGTTTCTTTACCTCCTCACAGACTATCGTCTCATCCTCCCAACCAAAAATATTCGGCTTTTAATGCTCTTGTCCATCGTGCTATTAATATTTGCTCTTCTCCTGAGCTTCTCAAGATTGAACTCAACTATCTGAAAGCTGTAGCTGTTGATAGAGGATTTTCTCACTCTTTAATTGATTCTATTCATAACAAACTTTCTAAAAAACCTTCTGGTCCCAATCATGTGGTTTCTAGAAAGGATTTGGTTGTGTTACCATTCTTTCATTCTGTAAGTTTTCGTATTGCTAAAATCCTAAAAAGGTTCCAATTTCAAGTTGTTTTTGCTCCTAGCAACAAACTTTCCTTCTCTTCTCTTAAAGATCCTGTTGATCAACTTAATACTTGGGGTATTTACCAAATTAGTTGCCGTTGCGGCCTTTCTTACATTGGACAGACAAAACGTGCTCTGAAAATTCGGTTAAATGAGCATAAAGGTTATGTACGAAAGCAAGAGCTGAATAAGTCTAGCATTGCTCAACATTGTTGGAATTCCAACCACTCTTTTGATTTCAATTCTGGGAAAATTATTCAAAAATGTTCTTCCCCTTTAGAACTTGACTTTTGGGAAGCTTATCATATTAACAGGAATAGTTCTAATTTGGTTAATGATTCTTCCTCAACTCCTTATTTTTCACAGGTCTGGCATAAGTTCCTTTAATTTGTTGTTCTTTCTTGGTTTTCTTGTTAGTTTTCCCTTTTTTTTTTTTTTTTTTTTCTCTCCCCCCCCTCCCCCTCTTTTGGCATGTGTACTTTGTTTTGCTTTTTGTTTTGGTATTTTCTGTACTTATTTTATTTCCATTTTATTCTTTGTATTTTATTTTATTTTTTTGCTATTTTCATGTATTTTCACATTTTTATGCACGCTGTTGTCTTTTTCTTTGTTTTTATTGATATTCCTTTTTACTTTCTGTACTTCCAACTACATTCGTTTGTTACTCTCTTATTGGTGCCTTTAATACTACTTCTACTTCCACTTCACACTGCCTTTATTCTCATTGGTTTACAGTTAATTCTTAGGCTATATAAGCTTTGTTTTTGTTGTTCTGTCTGCTTCATTTGGATGTTTTGCATCTAGAAGCTCCCTGTCGCATTGAAAAAGGGATTCCAAGCGATCCCGAAACATATGTCTGCGTTTTAATGCTCATTTGTGCTTTAATTTAACGTGAAATTTTATTTCTATTATTTCTAATATTAGCTTTACTTTCTTTTAGACACTCTTTTTCACCTTCCTTCCTCCCCAATAATAATAAGCCCTAACTTTGAAACATTTTAGCGGTTCGCGGATTCCGTTGAGAACCACTGGCCTAGAAATTATAATTACTGGCGGGTAGCCAGTATATGTAATACTTTTATTGATATGTAAGTCGTTTGCTTTCGCACAGCAACAATCAATGAGAAAGCTAACGTTATTATAGCACAACATTCCAAAATATATTGGTTGTCTCAGAGTTACAAAAAATCTCTTTCTCAAAGCATAAAGTCGTGAACTTCAGGATACAAACCAACCGAGTGAAGCGAAAAAGTTCGAAGGCATTTTTTCAAAACCAGTGAGTTAAGAAAGCAGCCAATAATGGGTGTCAGAATAAACAGATTAACGCCCAATATTGGTGTTCTTTTCTAATCCAGTTTTTTTCTATAAAATGCCTTTGTTTTCCAGTTTTTTTGCTTCTCGGATCACTTATATTCCGAAATTCACAACTTTATGCTTTGAGAAAAAATCTCATTCCTTGTAACCATAAAACAAGTGTCCGCAATACTTTTGTGCAGTAATAATGTTGTTTTTTCACTAAGTATTCTTGATTTTATGATGCAACTTAGCGGATCATTCCATTAAATGATGAATTTCTTATATATTGGACATATCATTAGTTGTCCGTTTTGCATTATTAACAATCAATCTCGTTTAAAATATGCCTAACTTAGTTTATAAACTACAGTAGAAAAAAATGGAATACAAAAATACAAACACTAAACTAAACGAAGTTGAATAATACAATTATCAAATCTGTCACTTAATAATTCAACTATAGAATAGATAACTGAGTCTTTGTTTAAAAAATCGTTTCGCGCGTTCAATATCTCCTATCAACAGTAGCTTCCTGAAAAGAGAAGATACGAATATTCTCGTGAGATTTCTAAATTGACAGCCTTGAACCTGGGTTCAATTAACAGCACTCAAAAAATGCGCAAATAAGCTAACTTGTTGCTATACTGAAACTTAATACTTGATGAATTATCGAAGTTGGAGGTCAGTTTTTGGAGTCATTGATCGGGAACTGTTTATAGATTAATTACATTTACTTTAAAAGTCTCCAATTGAAGATAATTTTCACCAAGTCGTTGATCGGAAATGTTAACTGATATAATATGTACACTTACTCTATTAACAAATTTTCTTTTTAGAGAGATAATGAAATTATAAGGCGTAATGTGTAACACTTTTTCGCATCTTTTATCTTGGATGGTAATTTACACTTGATAAAGGTAGCGAAAATATTTCGTTTCATTTATCATCATTTGCAGTTTTTGCGGGAGCTAGTTTTAAAAGAAATTTTCCTAATTTAAAAATATGATTAATGAGTTACGTTTTATGCGAACAAGTTATAAACCAGATTAAATAAGTAAAAGTTAATTTAGCTTCCTTAACAGACGATTATTATGGAAACAGCTAGCATGATGATTAAGCAGTTAAATGCCACGCAACGAAATATCTAATAAGTTTATTGTAGGCTCCTCAGTATCACTTTCTTTCTTAAATGGTTTATTTTTATAAACTTATTAAAAAATAAAAGAAAAACTAACTAAATGAATTTTTTAAAAAGTTGTAATATTACAAAAAGCCTTAAAAACTTATAAAAATATTAAATACGTTGAAATGCAAATGTGTTTAATGTGTATGTAAATGTTTAAATATGTTAACATGTAAATATTCAATGACATGTTTACAATACTTTTACATCTTTTAATTGAAAAATGAAACTATTTCTTCAAGAAAAATGTTATTTTGAGGAACATTATCATACAGATTACCATTTATTTCATAATTGACGATGCCTGCTGTTATAACTAGTTATGTCTAATTTCACCAAATTGTTACTGACTATTATTCTACCTATTATTTTAGATAAAGATATGCTTTTGTATGTTTTGGCAACAAGTTTTAATTAGGTAAACATCCCCCTCAACGAACTAACTGATTTCCCCGACTTTTTTTGACAAATATAATATTACAAGAATTCTATTAAAAATTCGTGAAAATTTACAGACAAGTAATTTTCATCTTGAAAATAATCATATGTTAACTTGATTACACAAGTGGGACCCGATTTAAATCCGTAATATTACTCGTCTATAACAATTTTGAAATGAAAATTGTAATTTATTTTCCCACTCTCAAGCTCCATTCAAACCGAAACTGCCAAGCAATGACCACATTTTATTACAATTAAATGCATATTAACAAGGACAATCAAAATGTAAACACCTCTTGTTAGCGGATATTTTTCAATCGCCGGCTGTAAATACAGAAATAAAACCTATTGGGGTAAATATTGCGCGGTTCTCTTTTGAAGGACCTAAGTTTTTGTCACATTATACTTCGCTAAAGAGATCACGGCACATTAAAACAATAGTTGACGCAGTAAATGGACGCAAAGGGGAGTAAGTGAGGAAAGATTTTAAATAAAACGAGTTTGAATCACGTGGGAGCTTTAAATGTAATTGTCTTTCATTCTGGGCTATCACTGACATCTCTTGCCACAGTATACATCGGTGTCTTCCCTATATTAGTAATAGTTATCTCCAAAGTTTCGTTTTTGTAACTTACTGTGCATTCACACCTACCACGACGTAGACATTTTGCGTCTGTCGTAATAAATTGTTGCTATTGTTGTCGAACTAACAGAAAGGAATAAGTGATATCATAGTGCAGTGAACAAAACCCGTCATCTGGAGGAAAGTCCCTTTTAATGACGCAATAAAAAGGCAAACTGAGTTTCACTGCCGCCGTATGTCGCAGTTGGTGTGCTGTGAATGCACCTTTACACACTTTTCCTTCTCGATGCTTCAATTTAAGTCGATAGGAATTGAGGATATTTTTGTAAACAAACACACAACAATGCATTACATTGTTGTACACATATGTAATGCAATTTATTTATTAGGCTAGAACAAACATTTGGTTCAATACAAATTAGCTTAAATTTCCATAAGCTCGACCTGTCCTGAACAACGATATACCCTCATCCGTCAATAAAAGATTAATACCACGTCTACGACTCAGAACAGCGTGAAATTACACGAAGATAATTGGACAAGTTACGGGGAAAGAAATACGTCCATTCTATGGTCAAGAGATAAGCAATTGTTTAAAACAGAAAGATGCTAATTGAATGTTTTGCCGGCTTTTTTTTTTTTATTTTCCTTTTCAGGATAACGGTAACGGCAGTTGAAAAAGATCCGGGTATGGGAAATAAGGTTGAAATGGATAATCAGCTAGTCACTTAGTCGCTGCTATTTTTTGTGATGCGGATATGCAGTGGAGGCGTGATGGACCGTTTTGTCTTATTGAGGTCGACAAGTGAAGGGTCCTCTTCAAATGTGTGACGGAGTGTTCAGGACAATTAGGCTACCCTACGAGTGCAAATGACCAAAAATTGTTCATCGAAGCTCAGTGATTTCCAACATTAGCTAATAAATTAGCTACCGCGGAGGAGGAACATTGTAGAACAAAGACAGGAAAGTAAATTGTCTACAAATCATCTAAGAAATAGAAATGTTCGATCGATGTATTTCTGGTTGTAACAACTCATACAAATGGTCAAAAATTTAAAAATGGCTTGCCATTTTTTCCCCCATCAAAACTTGTTTTTTTTCTTTCAACGACTGATCAATTGTCATTTGGCAATTATAAATAGTCATTCATCATTATAAATATCATTTGGAGCATAGAGATTTATTGTTTCTGTTACTATCACACAAATAATCAATTATAATCTACGAAAACGTAACGAGGTAGTAACTGAATGTTTTTTCAAAGCGATAAATTATAAATGAATTATTATAATTCATCATGTCATAATTTAAATTTAGTTATATTCGCAATGGTTTACTATTTCTAGTCTGATAGTAATCGCTTCTTATTGAAAAAAAAAAAAGAATAAAAAAAAAAAAAAAAATACTCAGATACAGCGCAGTTCCATTTCTAAGTTTTCTAAAAATTGTTTGTTAGCTGACTCACTCTTGAAAAATATTTTATTTTACCGAAAGTTTTTAACTCCACAGACAGTTTTGATCAAAATTCGAAGTTTATCCTCTAATTTAATGGTAATTTAAGACCGATCATCTTGTGTGCAAAGGCGAAACCAGAGGAAGAAGGAGGGATAAGGGTTAAGGATCCACAGGTGTAATTAAATTTCAGGCCAGTATCTTACGCGGCTTTTTAACTTAACAATTTTAAATTATTCACCGTTATATTCAAAATTTGACAAATATCATTTGATAAATATAGTTTTATAGTAATCAATTATAAAATTACAGTTATCACTTAAAGCTTATTTCCAACCTTTTACAATCATCTTCTGACCCATATTACTTATTGTTTGCCGATTATTACACAAACATCAAACCTATAAACAATATAAGTTACAGGTGAATATCTCTCACTTGGCATTTCCAAATTTGATTACATGAGTTAGTTTTTCTACTTATTATTACACACAGGGTAGAATTCAAAACTTATCCATTATCAGCTCATTATTTTACTTTCTTATCTAATTTGGTAAATAACATACATCGAATCATATTTCATTATATGGTATAATTCTAAAAACACTATGTGCACATGTTGTTATGTGCACGTAGTATTAGTGCATGTGAGAACCATGAATAACATAATGTTAATCATGGCTTCGACATAGGGGGCGCTAGGGGTTACCACAGTAACAGGGTCGGGGCCAAGAGCTAAAAAAATGCCAAATGTTATTCTTATATGTCTAATGACAAGGAGCCTAGTAATAAATGTGCAGCCTATGATTTTAACGCACCTTGTCAAAAATGCCTTAGTTAATATAAACAAAAATGTTTTCTTCGTTTACTTCATGAGTTCAAACGAGACTCCTGCTGATGCAATATGATTATCCTAGAAAGCTTTGCGTTTCCGGAAGTAGTTTCTAAATTTATCTTCAGCAAGTAGAATTATGTTCTGCAAGTAAAAGCACAAGTTCGTTTATGGGATATTCTTATTTATTCATCTGTCTGTTTCAAATCTCTTTTTTTAGCGGGGATTATAAACGAAGAAAAAATCCAGAAACTTCAGAAAAAAATCTCTTGTGAGTAGAGGACCTGTTGATGGTTGTTCGATCCCTCAGCTGAAAACATGTTTACAAGAGAGTGAATTGTAAACAGAGAGCAAAATAATTGCGGAAGGAGCGTCCGCTTATTGAAAATATGTTCGACAAAAAAGCTAACAATGAAAAAAAAAAAACCTCTAGAGAAAATGTATTATACGCTCGTAGAAACTCGTTTTGAAAGAAAAATACTCTGAAGTATGCATTTTTGTTTTTAGCTGAGATCAAATACATTTTGGTCAGCCTTAGCGTACAATAAAATTTCAATTCATCTTAGATTTCTTAAAAGAAATTTGAAAAACTCGCGTTATATTCTTTATTTTTTTTATAAAACTGAACAATAGAAAAATGTAAATTTTCTCCTCTTTTCTATTGAGATAAGAAATTAGACAAAGAAAATATCTAAGATAGAAAATTGGAAACCTTAATGAGCACGCAGTGCAAGCACACCATTTAAAAGAAAAAACATACTGATAACAAAAATAATAATTATTTCCAAGAATAATTCAAATTTACCTATTCCTTTTCCCATCCGCAAGGCGAAATCAGCCTCCCTCTGGCATGTTTAGCCCCGACACGGCAGTAGAGAAAAATGAAACAGTTTTCCTCCCGGAAAACTTTCTCCGATGCAGACGGATTTGGCGCGTTCTTGGCGACGTATCGATTTGGCTCCGTCTGAAACGCGTGCTGAACTTGACCTTATTTCTAAATGGGTTCTTGTTGCAGGGCCAAGGTTAACGCAACATACGCCGCTGTTGCTTTCACTGCCAGGCGCATGGTTCGCCGACCGTAACTAGTGTGGATTTAATCCTAAAGGATCGCAGCATGATGGTTATCGTCTCTTTGAGTAGTTTACCAAGAATTAATGCATAATTTCTTCTGCAGATAACCGGAAATACTTGCAAGTTATCTTTTCCCCGAATAGATTTATCGTGTTTTGAACAGCGGCGAATTACTGACAAAAGATGATAAATAGAAAATAAGAAAAGTATGGGAAGATTTATTTTTCATGGCGCAAATGGAATTATTTTTACGCTACTGAATTATTTTTAAAGATTAGGCAATATTTTGAAGTTATCACAAGTAATTATCATTAGACAGAGAAGTGGATTTCGAAATTTTGGTTAAGATTTCTTAATGCCTCTCCGCAGAAAGAATCAGATTTTGAATTATGGCCCCTCTGCACTGGAAACTCAATATAAGAATTGTAAGGCCTTCCCCCCCCCCCCCCCCCACACCCACAAGAAAAACGATTCAGGCTGCCCTGTTGTCTATGATAAATATATTTGTGTTCCAAGATTTGTAACAATGAAGGTGAAGGGTCGACATTTTTAAGATTTTCCTGTTAAGCAACCCTCTCACAGAATGTTTTCTTCAACTCGGATTCATTTTCATCCATTACAGTCTTCTCAAATCAGAAAATAAAGTGATCTAAATGATTTTTAAATTAAACATGTTAGATTGTTTATGAAAATTCATTTTTAAATGTCAATGTTTATTATTTACAAGTAAAAAATAAATAAATCTTTGCCTAAAAAGCAGTAGCGTCACTACGGGGGAGGGGGGCTGTCCGCCTCGGAGTGATACCCTTCGGCGGGGCATTGGCGGATGACACCCAGAATGACATAAAGAGTTTTGGAAAAATACATATCATGTAATTTAATTATAAAATTTTACTGATGGTATTTCAACGTATCATAACTGAAAACAAACGTATTAGTTTACGGAAAGTTACACCAAATAAATAAAATGGAATTTCTTAATATTTTTTTCACTACTGAAAATAATGTAAACTACAAGTTTACACAACACAACAACGGCTTTGTTTTTTTTTTCTTTTTGGGGGGGGGGGGGGCGACACCACAAAATAACCGACCCGGGTGACATCCATGCTAGGAAAGCAACGTCACTGTATAAAGCAATCCATTTCCCAAACTTTGGTTCAACAATGGAAGGGTTTCCTGCAAGTAGGATATAGCTCCATTTAAAAAAAAATTTTGATTTTGCAGTCCGCCAAATAAATAAATAAATAAATAAAACACTGCAATTGCATTATACAGAAAGAATATCGATATTTTCAATACACGGTAATTTTAACAGTAATTTATCAAAAAAGGAGGATCAAAAGACCGCGACAATTTTGGATTTTCAAACTTTATTACCTATTCTTAAAGCTTGCAATTAGGAGCTATGCAGCAAACCCTTTTTAAAACCTTACCAGGAACTAATAAGTGTAGCATAATGTATAACCAGCTTCAAAAACCAACAATAGCGCATGAAAGTTCAATTTGATCTTAATGTTTTGAGCAAAGAAGATAAGTAAAGAAATTAAATACATCAATTAGCCGAATAAATATTCCTCCACTTACAAACTTGAAAAATGGATAAAAAAATACATCAACTTCTACGGCATTCTGTCGCATAACTTTAAGCAAAAATAAAATATTATAGAAACTGAAGTTGTCAAGGGCACAGCTTGACTGGAACAGCCTTGAAAATCGTCAGAATTCATCATCGAACACGTGCTAAGTCTCTTTTGTTTTCCAAAACGAATTATTAAAGCTGGAAAATTAAAATTCTTTCTATTTCTTTTATGAGCAAAGGTTTTTTATTCTTTTTTTTTCAAATTCAAAATTAAGCTTCTTAGTTTTCAAACAAATCATAATGCAAGAGAATTAAATATTTTGAAAATATTAAAATTCGAGGGCGCCGTTACAATGTTTTCAAACTTCTTGAAATATTAAGCTTAATAAAATAGTTTCTTAAAATTTTTATTGCAGATTTTTTTGAGCATAGTGTACTTCTTTTGCAAAACAGGGACATTTTAGAGGCTAGAATGTTTGTTTTTATTGACATACATTATTTTTATTTACATTTAATGAAGTTTATTGAATTTTTGGGAATTAGATATATTAGAATAGATTTCACACGAGCTAAATGATTTTTGAAGATCTTATTAGATGCTTTATCAGACTGAAGTTAAACACATGATTAACTGAAAAACGATTAATGAGAATTTATGGACTTCTGGATCACAGTTAAGGTTTCGATGTTGCCGACGTCATTATTTTGATAAAAATACTTAAAGAAAATTGCGTGAATGAATATGCGTTTTATATGTGTCATATCTTTTTTCCCAGTAGGAGCACTAGTAATGAGAAAAAAAAGCTATGCATATGAAAAGGATATCTTGTGGTGAAATAATTGTACGTTTCATTCTTCTTTCTTTTCTTCTTTCTTTTCTTTCTTCTTTTTCTTTTTATCAAATATGTCATCGTGTATTGAAAAAATAAACAGGTAATTTATGTTTCTGTAAGTAATTAATACATTTGCAACACCCTGTTCTGATTATTTTAAATTCAAAAGAAGGAAAAAAGGATTAAGGTATGATTTTGTGCTAATATACATATCTATAAGTGTTAATACATGATCTTGTGCATTTAGGATAATATAATTGAAAGATAAAATTTACGCATGGATCCGTAAAACACGTAAAATTGCTGGTAATTTGAAAACATTTTGAGATTATTTGTAAACAGCACTATATTTAATGACAAATTTTGTGAATCAATTTTAAAAAATGCGAATTTGCATCAACTCAGTGCACGATTTAGAGGAAAAAAAAGTTATTATGTAAACAATACACAAACTTTGAAGAAAAATGGAACAATTCCACACGAGCAATACTTTAAGGCTCAAACAAAATATAGTTTAA
Organism: Octonoba sinensis; assembly: GCA_038502835.1. Taxonomy (NCBI): domain Eukaryota; kingdom Metazoa; phylum Arthropoda; class Arachnida; order Araneae; family Uloboridae; genus Octonoba; species Octonoba sinensis. The sequence continues at coordinate 101,791,103 of CM076602.1, read as the reverse complement.
AAGGAAAACATATCATTAAATCGCAATTTAGTCGATATGCCAATGTCATGAGTTTACATTTCCCTCACTTTCATAAAGTTTAAACTGCCTTGGAATTTATATTGCTTTAAATTTATCTTGCTAATTGAAACCTACAGCGTTTCGCAATGAGTTTTTCTTAAACATGGTTTGAACTTTCTAAAATTACCATGCTGCAGAAAATGAAATAATCGCAGGAATTCAGTTACTGCTCCACAAAGAATGAAAGTGTTCAGAAGACTTTCATTTTGCATTTCCAAGTTGAAAAAACAAACAGTAAAAGAATTTTTGCCAAAAGCCGAGTTCAAGTGACGTTATTTTTAACGACGATAATGGGGAAAAGAGGGGAAAAACTGCAGCGGTGAAGTGTTGCTTTTTGGTACGAACATCAACTAAAGCATTGTTTAGTGCTTTAAACATTTTGCAATCTTAGTGAAATGATGTATAGGCACCATTTAAGCATAAAAAAAATGTATTGCTATTACTTGCTATTGCTAAATATAATTTCTTCTAAAGAGCTGTTTAAAAGGCATATTCATAGTAAGTTCACATAAGTTTCCCTTTTATCCACCATTTTGTTCGAACAGTGCTTTCAACATTATCTTCTTTAGAAAGGAAAAAAATAATCGAAGTATCGTACTTCCACGTTTATTATGTGTTTTGTTCAATTAACAAAATAAAATTTAGTTTCTATAAGGAGTGATTTAAAAAAAGAAATAGCTATTGAAACAAAATAAGATTTAGTTGGAAATGTGTTGACTATCTAAGAGAATTATGCAATAATTTTTATTTTTACAAAAATAGAGTAAAAGAATTTCTAGAGAGCTAATGATAAAATTCAGCTCATAAAAAAAGAGATGAAAAAAGTTCCGTTTTTGAAAGAAGAAAATAAACTTTTAGTCCACAAGAGAAGGCAATAGCGAAATTTCTTTCTATTTTAAAAGTAGCTTTTTTGTAACAAAATTTATGTTCAAAGAAAAGTTGTTGAAAAAATTTAGTTCTTGAACGATTAAAATAATAATATTAAAAAAGGTTCAAATTAAAATAAGTTATCAAAAGAGTTTTTTAAAATAATTTACAGTAAAACAAAATTTTAAGGAATATTTTACAACAAAATTTTGTTCCTAGAAGGAGAACATACAAGATGTAGTTTCTAATATCAAAATTAAATAAAATGAAGCTTCTAAGTAAGAGAGGTGCGTAAGAAAGTACAATAAAATAAAAACAAAATTAAAGGGGATAACAATACAATTTAGATTTTAAAAGAGGTAATATTTATATTAAACTTTTTTTTAAAAAAAAGCGAAAAAAAGAAAAAGAAAAAAATCATAAACTTCGGAAGGCGAAAAAATTAAAACGGTTAAAAATGACTACAAACTAATTCTGCTTTGACATAATATATTTGTTCCGAAAAAAATGTGTATTTATGGAAGAAAAGAACATTTGTTCTTGTTCTAAAAAATCTTCAAAAAATTCCAAACACGTCAAATCAATAGAAAACAAAATTTAGTTCTTTAAATTTAGGGCTTAGGGGCATTTATGTGCCATAAAGGGATATGAATACTACTTTCCTCCTAAAAAGCAATGATTAAATACAGATTCGATGCAGTCATGCTGACGAAATTCAATTTCTATAAGAAAGCAATACTGAAATTTAATATTTAAGGACTCCGCGAAAAAGGTCGTTTACTCCAAGAATACGATACAAAGGTCATTTACTCCAAGGAGACGATGACCTGAGAGGGTTTAGGAAGCAGTCTAAAGCACTAAAATGATTTGAATTTCCAATAGCTACAAAATTTGTATTTAGGATTCGTAAAGTAATAAAAAGAATTTATCTGTTGGACTTATTATTTCACTAAAAGATTAAATACATTTCTCTGCTTCCGGAGGGATGATTAGTTTTTCGATTATAATAACTAACCACGTTTTGATAATAAATGGCTACCAAAGGTAATTTACTAAATATTTTCTTTACAAAAATTAACTTTATGAATACCAACATCAATTTCATTTCATTTAAATTTTGATTAATTAGCCGCAGTACTTTAATTTTCCTATCATTAAAGTTCCACAGAGAGAACAACTTCAATCATGTAAAATAATTATAAATGCATCTGCTTAGATAAAGCTTCTTTCTTTTTGACGTAGGGATCAATAACATTTTGCCCACATGAAAAAGCAATTGTCAGTGATCGACAAATGTACCGAAGCAATAAACTTTAAAACATGCGGAAGTAAGGATTGAAAAATGCCATCACGTAACCGCACGCTTTAAGGAAAAAGAAACACAACTAGTGAAAGTTAAGATACGAAAACACTTGTACAAAAGAAACACCACACCGTTATGTTTTTAGTTAAAACTAGTTTCTAATAGCAACTTAGCATATAATAAGCAACACAGCAAGAAGAATCGTCCGAAGTTCAACGCACTTCAGCAACAAGTGGATGAACGAGGAACATGACAAATTTTGTCGCGGAGATTCCCTACGAATAAAAAAAGAAAATAATAAAGAAAGTAAAAAAAAATCGTAATTTTCTCGAATTTTTGTCATGCTCGTCTTATTACAACTGAAAATGAAAGTTGGTAGATTTTTCTTTATTTTTTTTTTCCGCCAGAAGGAAATATAAACGCGCAGAACGATATATTTCCTCTTCAGTAATTGTTTATAAACCCAACTCAGCGGTCAAAAGCCTTGAAAACTGCATTATTTTCCCACCCAGCCACCATATAACTGTTTCTAAGAAAGTATGAAACAAAAGGTAAGATTTTTTTTATGATTATTTTTCGACAGGACAGTGTGTTTCGGTCCTTGTAAACGCTTTGCTGTCTGTCTATAGGATAATAAATAATTTTCTTCTTTCTTGCAGACGTATACTTGTCGGAAAGACTTTGGTTAAATTATGCGGTTCAGTGAGTAGTATGGTACGGTTATGAGTAGTTACTGCATGTAGGATTCGTCTTTCTTTCTTTGTTTCTGTTTTCTCTTTTCAAAAAAAAAAAAAAGTGGAAATTACGCTTCCCTTTGTAGGATCGGTGGATTAACATGGTCTTTAGATCTGGAAGAAAAGTAATCTCAAACAATCAATTTATTAAGCAACCTTCAGTCTTCAAAGTAGGTAAGTGGCTTTTAACTTACCTACTTAACTTACTACTACTTTAACTTAACCTAACTTTTTGGTTAAGTGACTTTTTCGTCTATAGTACAATTTGCGACCATTAAACTTCTTTATTGTGTAGAAGACCCACTAATGGTGAATACGATGGATGCATGTCTAACTTAGAAATGTTCAAATTCGGAAATTAAGGAAATTTCACATAAACAGTTGGGAATTTTATACGAACAGTCTAAAAGATGGATGAAGAAAATATGCTAAATTATATACTCGTATATTTTACGCTACAACCAATTATCACTGTCAACAGAGATTTCTCTCTTTAGCCGTAATTTATGTTTCTTTCAAGGAAAAGAAAATAATAATAATAATAATAATGTATTTTGAATATCACCCTTGTTTTTCTGTTTCTCGCTCCCTCCCCCTTTCCCAAAAAAAAAAAAAAAAAAAAAAATGAATATCTTCTATAGGCGATTAAAAAAAAAAGACTGTTCAAAAGTGAATAAATTCTTAACATGAATAAATAGTAATAATAAAAAATCTTAATGCTATACTATAAGAAAAAAATCTTTTAGATAAACTTTGTGGGAAGCAAATTGGTCAATTTGAAACAGAGTGATTAATTAGTCTAAGTTGTTCAAAATTGAGCAAAAAATTATTCAAACTCAAAGAAAAGAAAACGAAAAAATATAGAATAATGTGCTCTGGGGAAGATCATTGGAAGAAAAAACGTTTTGCCCGAATCGGGATGATTCCTTCAAAAAGCAGGAGGTGCGGGGCAGACACAATTCACAATTTCTAAGCATTTTCCCCAAAAGTTTACTTTCAACATTTGTATTCCTTCTTTTTAAAATTAATTTATTCCGTATTTTTCAATGTATATAATGATTCTTTGGAAATATTCGAATTGGGTGTGAAAACCGAGGGGGTAGGCAATTTTTTCCGCATCCCCAGCTTCAATTGGGTGAAGAAAAACTTCTCTCCCAAAAAGTTCATGATTCAGGTGAGCCCAGTTTCTTCTCTGAGAAATTTACCCTCGTTTTGATCTTTACTTCTTTTTATTAATCCATTTTTATAGCGTGATTTTAATGCGTCGATAATTAACTTTCCTGCCCGCGGGAACATTCCTGGTATTTTTAATGGAAAAGATCTCGTTTGCATCAGAAAAGAAAACGGGTGCTTTGACCAGGAAAAAAACTTGTTTTCGGGAAAATATGGTTGTAAGAAACCCTTCGTCGTTTTCGGTATGATAAATAAGCAAATAAGGCACAAATTTTCAAAAAACATTGCATGCATGTGATTTGAAGTTACTAGAAACTTCTTAAGCACAAGAAAATGCAGCAATACAAGAAAAATGAGTTGCCTTGCCAAACTAATAACTAATTATCTTTGGATCGGCTGAATACTTTGACGGGTGACTACTAAACCACCGCACCCTATTACCTGGTACAGTTTGACCACGGAATTTTGACATTTGGACGCCTCTGCGCATGGCAGAAAAGAACGAAACCATTCTAGTTTTAGGCAAGTTCGTATTGCAGGTGCGTTTATTTAGTACGCGAATAAGAATGTTTGTTTTTTCTGCTTGTTGAAAGTAACTAAATTTATAAACTAGCATATAGCATCAGCTGGGAAGAAATTAAATATGTCAAACGAACTAGAACCATAGCAAAAACGGCTTGAACATGGCAGAAAAGAACAAATCCATTCGAGTTTTAGGCAAGTTCGTATTGCAGGGGCGTTTATTTAGTACGCGAATCAGAATGTTTATTTTTCTGCTTGTTGAAAGCAACTAAATTTATAAACTGGCATATAGCATCAGCTGGGAAGAAATCAAATATGTTAAACGAACTAGAACCATAACAAAATCGGCACATTCCTTATAACAGCAGTTCCTCTCTTGAACATGTGAATGGATTCTTCTTGGCACTCTGCCACACTCTCAGAAATGCAAGATCGTCGTATTTGACGAAATGGCTTCGCGAAATATGCCCGAGTAAACCTTTCGTCAAACTGGCGAAATTTGTGTAGTAACTTTTTTAAGTCACGTGATCGCGCGAGGAAAGAATCGTTGTAAATGACGAAATGTTCTTGACGATTGCAGAATCGTCGAAAATAAGGATTCTGCTTTTGAGAGTGCAGGCGGATCGCTTTGGTTGATGGTAGAACTGTATTTTTATTGTTAACAATATAAGACGATGCAAGCACCATTGGGGTGAATAAACTGTTATGAAGTGATCAATATTTTTCCTCATTTACTTAATCTAATATTATTACAATCTTAAAGTTTTTACATGATTTTTCTATTTGTATTTTTTCTCTTAACTAAAATACCATTTTTATCATTCTACAACCATTTGATTTATACAGGCCCTGAAAAGCCAAATGCTAGTCCTAGAAGTAACTGAAATCCAAATCTAACTGCAACAACAGCAATGCAATAATGGTGCATCATGCATTGTCTCACTAATATACGGAAGTAATATGACGATGTTGATTCTGACTCTTTTTCGTACCTAGTAGTTAAAACAAAGGTTTTTTTTTAAGTAGTAGCATTTATTTTCATTCTATAGTCAATGCGTAGAAATAATGCCGGGAAACAGCAGTCAACTGGCAGAACTTGTCATCTGCAAATTTTTGTATTAACACGTGACCAATAATCCTTGAATAATTTATGTTCTGAGCATTGAGGTTAACGGTAAAAAGAATTAGGAGAAGTCGTTTGTTTCACCCACTTATTTCTCTTCTGATGAAAGCAGGTGAAAGTTAACTCATCTCAATAGTTCAATGTAGAGGACAGGTTTTTGCATAAATAAAGTTTAGCAAAGAAAACGGGTCAAATAGGTTGTTTTTTACGCAAAGTAAACTCATTGCATATTCATTGGGAGTCGCAAGTTTTGACGAAGCCTAATTTGCCTGACAGAAATGTTTTTTTTTTTTTAAAATTTCTTGTTGTACAAAAGTATTAATTAGGTTAAAGGCGGGGAATGAAAATAATAAGACGAAAGAAAAAAAAAGTTTCGAATGTACCAGAAGAAAAATCAGTTCAATTAAATCATTTTATGTTTCCGATACATTTAATAGAGACATTTATTGCTAGCAGAAATTTAGCATGCGTAACAGCTTTTTCTTCCTCCTCCTCCAAAAACAATGCATTTGCTACATGTTTAACCATTATTTGCCAAAATTTTTTGTTAAAGTCAGAACGATTCACGACTTTTCCAACACTAAAATGAAAATTCAATAAATCGAACTAAATTTTCATGAATTGGCAAAGACCTAAAGGGTTTTCTAAATTTTCATCTGTTTTGGAATGTTATTTGCAAAATCAACACATTGCATTTTTGCTCAATGACAGATTTACTGGGATATGTAATTTCGTAAGTGGCGGGAAAAAGCACGACACGCATAAAAATTTGTGATATTTTATTTTTTGCACAAAAGGTTATCTGACAATCGAGGATAGCTGCATGACATTTTAGGTGAAAGGCTTCAGCAAAAGCACACGTCGCTCTCACTGCCTTCCACTTTTTCCAATGTAATTTCAAAGTTGAAAATTAGAACACTCTTACAGATTTCAATTTTTTCTTCAGGTTTTGGGTAAAAAAATATATGCATATATGTAACGGAATAAACTACATTTCATTGCTCCACCAAGGATACTGGGGTATTTTCAGTTTTCAATTGCTGTAAATAGCCTAAAGTTCTACAAAAGAAATAACATTTTATAACCTATTTCCTACAAATGGACATACGTTTAGTAGAGCAAATGCATCTATTTCTTTCATTCAGACCTTGAACTGCTGCTAAGTCTAGAAATAAACACCTTTTCGGCGAAAGTCCAGCCGGATGTTTCTTAAAAAGGGCAGGATTCTTTGTCCACTGTAACGTCCGCTGACCGTCTGGCCAGAGTCTACTATCATCCGGTCAGCGACCTGACCACCTGGCCTTTTGCATGTAAACATAAAGAAAGGGGAAAAGACTGGAATCGCGTTGTTTACCAAAATTTCCTACTCCATTTTTGGATGTAGCAATTATATTTATTCCATTGGCGACTCATTTGGAAATGAAAAATCTATAAATTGCTCTTATCTACACATTTTTTAAAAAATTACTATGACTACACAATTTTATTTCTTTAAGCACAAGGAACAGTTTAAAGCATTAAGTTTAAGACCATGCAACATTATTCATTGGTATCGACAAGTATCTGGCAATACTCGACGATACCGTTTTAAAATAAGAGCCATAGGACTGAAATATCTATGTAAAAAATTGCATGATTTCATCATTTCCCCCATTCTAAAAGGTTTGAATTCCAGATTTTTTTTTCTTTTTTGCTTTTGTAACCTTGACTCATTCTAAAAAAAAAATTATTACTTTTGTTGCGCTAAAGACACACACATTACAAAATTTAACAAAATCGGGGACATACAGTATAGATAGCATCACTGCACAAGTGACGTGCAACAAACAAATCTATTCGTCTCACGGATATACACTTTGCTTTTAATATTCCCCGTTTTTACATACTGGTTAAGGAATTGGCTCTCTCCTCATTATCTTCTTTCCATGGCTTTCTAAACAATAATATTTTATTTTATTTAAATTTGAAATATTGGCCTGCAACCGTTGTGCGTAATATTTTATATTTCTTTTTTTCCTCCTTCAGAAGAAAATATGCATTTAGAAGAACATATTTGTTTACTAGCTAAAGACAGTGCGATATAAATTAAGTGCGTGATGATACGTTGCTTTTATTTAATAATGATATAATGACGGTTAATTTAATTTTAACATATTTTTGAAGATTTATTGAACAAGAAAATAGTTTTTATCTTAAAGATGAACGCATCGACTTATAGTGTGTTGTAAAGACCACTTTGAACTGAACATCGAAATGTTGTTATGAAAGCGAAGGTACATAGGAAGAAATAATTGAGGCAAAACAACAAAAACAGTAGGTTGGCTCCAGAAGGGGGCCGAGACCGAGATGCAAAGAGCAGATGCATCAAGGTCAGTTTTGGTCTCCTGTCTCAAGGTCAAACTTTCCTGACCGGATGTTTTTTCAACACCTTTCCGGCTTTTAACTTGAAGCGGCTACTACCAAATAAGTAAAATAAAACCATTACTTTCCACCAGGTCGAAGAATTCATTTTCAACGTGATACAAAGACAAAGTTTGTTTGCTTCAAATTCAGAATAGATTTTTCTTTAACAACTTTTTAACAGGATGCGCTTATTATCTTTGTTTGGAAGGTTTTGAGATTAGCGTGTAAAATAAAATACAGGGAAATTTATACGGCTATTGAAATGTACGTACTAAAAGAACTAATTGACATTGTTTATGTTAACTTTTATAAGCATAACATTATTTCATATTAATTTGTATAACAACAAAATACACATACAGAGTCAGATATATCTCACAGTGAGAGATAGAGAGACACAGTGACAAGTTTGATACGAGTTCAGAAATTAAAAACTGGATTTATATATCTATTTATAAATCCAGTCTTTAATTTCAGAACTCGTATCAAACTTGTCACTGTGTCAAATACAAAGGAAGCCCTATTTGCAATACGTAAGTACTTAAAATATGTCGTAATCGAATTTATTTGTTCTTCTAATTTTTCCATTCAAAAATTCAAGGAAATTTGTAGATGTTAAAAGAAAGAGGCTCTTTTGTATTAAAAAAATGTGCGCGTTTAGTATACAATAAATTCGAATGTTTCAGGGGGTAGATGGTGAAAAAGATTAATTGGGAGAAAAAATATTAAAAGGTTTTTTTTTCCTCTCATCCTATGTTTCCACTTTTAAAATTCTTTACAAACATAATATTTAAAAAGACATTTTATTTCTTGCATCGACGAAGAAACTTGAATAGTATGGTGCTTGAAATTTTCTAGACTTTTATCCTGACGACAAAAAAATAATGCGCATTGACCAAAAAGAAAATCACATGTTTGCCTTTTTGTTGCACAAAGAGAGAGAGAGTGATCTCGTTTTATATAATTTTGTTGCTTTAATCAAGAGGATTCATTGATATAATATTGTTCTGAAAACTAATATTTTATTCAGAGAGAATTATTTTACGCAGGCAATTATAACATCCAAGAAACCACAGAATATCACCAATACATCATTTCTTCCAAGCATCAAAATGCTTTTCTTAAAACATATTTTCGTTCGCAAGATCAGCACGTAAACGACATAAATTATGTATTGAATGAAGGGTATAAAAAATTAAAAGACAAACTGTAATTTAAAAAAAAGAAGAAGAAACAAAGAACAACCTTTAGCATGTAAATTTAAGAAATTAGAAGTTTTGTGAAATATGCACAATAAAATACTTCAAGGAAATATATTGCTTTTAATGTTGTTTCAAGCAGTTGATGTAGTCAGTTTTAATATCATCTTCACACTTAACCAAGACACTTTCCTTTTCTATAGGGAGCCGTTCATAAATGACGTCAAGCTTTTTTCCCATATATTTAACCCCCCTCCCCCCTTTTGTCACAATATGTCACATTTCAGCAGACCCCCTCCCCCCCCCTTTGTCACGCGTCACGCTATGTTGCATAATGCATGATGTCACACTTCTTCTTACCCCCTCCCCTCCCCTTGTCACACTTTGTCACAATTTCACGAACCCCCCCCCCTCGAAGCGTGACTTCATTTATGAATGATCCCTAGCTTAAAATATAGTCACAGAAGAAAATAACAGTAGACATTAAATTACAGATCGGAAAACACACTATTTCTCTTCTCATAGGTATACTTTCATTTTTTATGAATTAATTGATTTATTTATTTATTCATTAAATTATTTTTGATTTTGATGATATTTTAACGAATATTAAACTTACTTTTATGTTTTTACTTATTTTTATCCTAATTAAAATCTACTTTTTTATACTGGCGGAAATGTAGATTAAAACTAGAAAGTTAAAAATCATTTACTCAAGTATTACTTTGCAGTATAATTAAATCAAATAGAAAAATATCAATTAGCACACCAAAAGATTATACTAATTAATTAGACATGTCAAACATAATTTTGTAAATTAACTGAAATAATGTGTTGGTAAAATTAACTTAATTACACATTTGCTTGAAACCACGCATGAAGTAAACTAATTAAATCCAATGCTCATGTCACAGATATGAATTTTGAACATTGAACAGATTCAGCAATTGCTCAATTAGTTGCTCTACGAACAGCGATGATTTAGAGGTGCTCTTATTGGTAAATTAATACCAATTAATTTATGTATTGTATTAACGGTTGTTTCGATTTTACAAAATCAAGACAAATTTGGAGCAGAGGTAAAAACGCATACCTTTCAAGCGATATTTTAGGCTCTGCTGTACCTTCAGTGCTAGTGCTCGCTGTCTATTTGGATCACTTTAAATGTATCATCCTTTTTTTACGGCTTAACATATGTAAAATGGATCTGATTGTACTTCGCGTGAGAATTTCGCTTGCTAAATGGATTAACTCGTTTGACAAATGGATCATTTAGATCAGAATTTTAAGAAAATTTTAAAACTAATTTGCAGCCTTCACTAGGTTTGTTAGTTAAAACAGTGTTTCCCAAAGTCAGGAAAGCGTACATCCGGGGGACGAGAAGAGTTTAGGGGGGGGACGCGGCGCACCGGGCTGAGAACATCGCGGGATTAAATTCTATGATTAAAATTACGAAATCTAAATTACGAAAATTATCGAAGGGGTACACAGATGTTAAAAGTTTGGGAAATACTGCTCTAAAATTTCCAAGACAATTTTCTAAACATCAACTTGAATAACGGATAGCTCAAAGGCAGGACTGTAGAAAGCCGAGGCGGGCCCCCATGTCAGTTTCTACTCCGATGCCGAACCGTCCCCCCCCCCCTAAAAGCCGGGCCCCATGAATTAGCCATGCCTCCTGACACTCCCTCCCGACAGGCCTGTTCAAAGCACACAACGAAAACTCGCGCAAATTTTACCACAAAGAATTAAATCAATCCCCCTGCCTGATGGCTTTTACATGACAATAAATGTTTCAGAAAAAGATCCACTATGAAAAATTTAATTGCTTTAAGAAGCTAGGATTTTATAGAATAAATCAATTAGCAGCTGCAATTCCTAAGTCACTTGGGAGAACAACGTGTTGAGGCAGAAAATGTAGATGAAGAAATTTTGTAAAAACAGAATTTAAAAATACTAATTTAAAACCGAAGCCTATAAAGAAAGACTATGTCAAAAAATATTCTATCGTACTTAGGAAATACATTAGTTTAATTACAAAGCAAATGTGAAATTAATGATAACATTTTTCAGATGCAAAAATATCCGTAAAATGAAAGAAGAATCTTACATACCTCAAAAAACTTCCTGTTTTAAAATTTTCCTCCAAAACAATTGATGAAAAAATTTACATTTCTTATAGGGTGTAGTACTGCTAAATCAAGCTCATAGAATTGCGCCAAAATGGTAAATACCGGAACCAAAAATGTTCGCCACCTTGTCATAGTGACACTCTAAACTCGGCACAAAATGCAAGAACATTGACCTAAAATTTCCGCATATTCCTCCGTTTTATTTACTCTCCAACCATCTTTCCTCCCTACTTATTCACCGATATTTTTAGAAATGATTTGCGATGAACATGTGATTATCGATAATCTGTCAAAACCTTCCCTGCTAAAGGGATTTTTGCCATGACATGAACAGGAACAGAAATTCACCACTTGAAACGTTTTTCCAGCAGTTGGTCATATTTGTCTTTAGACTTTTTTCTTTGCGATGCGGGGTAGCCCGTATCCTGTTTCGGTCTGGGCTCCACCGCCCCCCGGAAGTGACGTGGAGCAGCCATGAGGAAGCCAAGCAACAGGTGACGTTTGTTCGGAGGGGGTGGTGGATTGCAGTGGGACAGCGACCTTCAGCGGTTGCAACATAATATACATAGGGGATATGAAATTTTGCTACCATCTTTAGAAGTTCATTGCCTTAATTCCGGGATTTGGAGAGATCGTTGACAATGTAATTTTTGAACATTATAGTAGTTACTCGTAAAGTATGAAATTTTCGTTTTAGCTTCCGTTTCTTCACCTCCTTTATGAAATGAAATAACTGTATTGGGTTGACTCTGTCAATTGATTACTTCAGGCAGTATCGTCATTACGGGGGGGGGGGGGGGGGGCGGAATCGCCCCGGGACCCCAAAATGAATTAAAGAGTTTCTGATAAGTGCATATACTTGAGGTAATACATTTTACTGGGTGCTTTTTCAATGTGTCATAACTGAAGAGAAATATAGCTTACTGTAAGTTACACCAGAGAAATAAAATGGAATTTCTCTTTTTGCACAACTGAAAATAACAAAAACTACAAAACTAAAAGACTACAAGTTTATACAACATACGAAAACACAACAAAGGTTTTTTTGCAGGTGGGGGGGGGGGGTGGCACCCATGCCTGGAACGCCACTACTTGAGGGATCAACGATATAAATTCAAAATTTAAACAAATAAGTAAAAAATGGGGCTGTTGCTTTTTAATAGAAGAAAAATAAAAATAAATAAAAATTGTGAGGGAAAGACTACATTCTTGCTTTAAATTTTCGATTCATAAGGATAAAATACACGAAAGTTTTTCACTTGTTTTTCCAATTTTTGGTTATCATTAACTCTAAAATGCAAACCGGTACGCAACAGGAGGAAAAAAATCAACGTAACCGGGCTTCTTTCTTCGAAAGTATCATTTACTCGCACCGAAAAGTCATAAAACTCCAAAATACGTGAATTTCAGTTTCAACCTGGGCCTAAAAACGGAAAAAGAGCTAGAAGTTTAGCCAAAATACAAGAGAAAAGATAATTCTTCCTCTCGTAGCAAATTGAATAGAACTTAGTTTTGGGAAAAAGTTCTCTCCTTTCTCCAATAATCTTTAATAGTTGGAAAAATAAAATTCTAAGAAATAAATTTTTGTAGACATTAAAATGATGAATATTTTTTATATTTTTGCTGCAAAACGTATCGTTGATTACAAAAAATGTTACTTTTCATTCAGTTACTAATTTTTCAGTTATAAATCTCTACCGCAGAACCAGACAAACGCAAGTCCAAAAATGGCGAATTTCAGATATTGTTTAATTGTACGAAAATTAACCAACTAGGGGATAAAGCATACATATTTTTTAAATAACAACAATGTTCTGCAGCCTTGTTCATATAACAGCTTTGTTACTAAGCAACGAAATCATTCCTTTTAGTTTTTACGCTCAGTTTTTAAAGTAGAGATAATGTGACTTACAGTTAGGCGGACCCTAAGGTACAGCATTATTAAGATATTTGGTTTTAGACGAGTTGTTTTTTTTTTTTCTTTCTTTCTAATTGGAAAACATTTTTGAAACGGTTATCGGAAGAATAAATTAAAACCGGTTAAACAACAAATAGGCATTTAGTAGACACACTACTTAAAGCATTTGTAAATTTTGAGTAATGAAAATATCGATATGAACTTGGCGATAATTTGGCGAAATTATGGGTGCATTGCTTGTCCACCTGGCATAAAAGCTATAACAATAAAAAAGAAAAAGAAAAAAAAATCGGACTAGCTTTTACCTCACGGGGACGAAATCTGAAGTTCACCATCTCTTCAGAAGTAAACTAAAAATAGTACCACGGATAACAACTGCGGGTGTGCTCTCATTGGAAGCTACAGGGGAGGGGGAGGGGGGATTTCGCCTCCTCCTCCCAGAGGGGGGCAAGTACGGAACCAAACGACAGAATTTGTTGTTCTCTTCGACAGAAAAATCACCTGTGATTTCCTGCGGTCTTTTGTGAAACATCTTGGTTTTTATTTTTAGCTGAAAAGAACTGTCCAGACAGTGGTCTTTGCGTGCTGAGAATAATACTATTCAATAATCTTTTATGAAATGAGGGATTTTTCTGGTTTCCAGGGAAAAATCTTTGAGAATTTCATGAGCAACTATTATTTGATTTTCATCCGGAAATCACGCGATACGTGTGTGAAATGCTGTACAAGTAGATGAGAAAGCAGATTGCATAATGCTTAAGTATTATTAATGCACTCTATGCTACGTCTCACGTGATATTTAGGGAAATAAGAATAATGTTATAGAACTGTTCAGCAACGGCATGATTTTTTAAAAGTTATTTATGTTACATTTCTAACGTTACTTTACTTATATTGCAATCAATAAAATAAGAATATATACGTATATTTAAATTGTACCCATAAAAATTTAAATTGTTCCTTCAAAATTTGATGCAATCGACATTGTTGTTTTAATCACTCCCTCTTTTTCCCCTTCTTTTAATTGTTGTCTCCCTTTCTATAGCAGTGCAGATAATGTAGTTATTAAGAGGTTAAAAAGTCGTTCATTGGATATTTAAATGCTGAAACTCATATGATAGTTTGAGAAAATGTGGCACACATTTTTAATAACTTTCAATTAAGGAAATTTGGACTTACAAGAAATGAGTACCAGAGTTTGCTTAGAAGATGAATCAAAGAGTCCATGCAAGTTCGTCCGAGGACTCATGACGAATTGGAATGACAAATCTGTAATGACAAAATAAGAAAGTTGTACAATTAAAAAATGTATTACATACAAAATATAATAATTTCATTACGTTAAGTATCGTGCGTTAATTAGATGTTTTTTATTATAAAAAAATCAATTGCACAGTGAAAATCTTATTATTTTATTTCCCAATAATACTTAATTCGAATAAAGAACAAAATTTAAGGTTTTAGCAACCTCAAATTGGCTTTTGTACGCCATCACAATCATGGCGACCCCCAGACTTTTTGACGCTACTTTTGCTAACTACTGGATACTGGGACTACTATTATGTACTAATGTCTCATGCGCATAATTAATCAATATTAAAACACTTTTGTTTCTCGAATGCTACTACACTTTGTTGCAAATGTAATCCCGCAAAACATACTCCAAAAATCCTGAAATTAAATATTTCTCTTATTCAGTAAAAAACAGTGTTTAGTTGCTATTACATTTTGATTTAAAAGAAAATGTTTTTTTTTTTTTTTCCACTATAACCTATTATATCAGATGGTCTTTCAATTTCTCTTCTACCTCCTCCCCCGTCTTTTCGAACACTCTTGATATTTTTATATGAATCGTAAATATTCAAACATAGTTCAACATTCAATAGATTTCATAATTGAAAACACACAAATAAAAATCTTAAAGAGCGAAATGATATTAAAGTAGAAAACAATTAAAGTTTTCAGTTCATACTAATTCAATTTTGCTCCAACACACAAACCGAATCATATATAATTTTTTTTTAAAAAATTAAAGCTGATTATTTTGTTATTCACTTAAAGCCAGCTTTTCCAAAACGTTATTTCAAACTGATAAAAGCTTAAATGAAACGAAATTTTAGAAGGGAGCTGTAAAAAAAAAGAAAAAAAATGAATCACACAAATAAAACACGAATATTTCAAAAATAATAACTTAAAGGAATCAGTGCATTGGTTTTTAGGACAATGACTTTAGACATGAGAAATAATTTATCATCTCCGCAGAAGAATTTTGTTTCAACTAATTCTCTCGACTAAAAGGAGGAAATATTATAGAGAAATTCTTTGTATAAGTAATTAGAACTAACTAAAAAAAATGAGCCTACGAAGGAAAAATAACAATAACTAACAGGGTGGCATTTGTGATACAAAGTTAAGGACGAGTATTGAAGACAAAAGGATTACAAAAGGTTAACAACCTGATCGGTATTATTTTCTGTTTAAGATCGATGTTAGTTTTTTGTTCCTGTCTCAAGGTGTACTGAACCCTTTGTGTTTGACAAAAATAAAAGGGAACTAATTTCAGCGTTCAATACAACCATTGTTTGTAATAAATGATGTTTACTAAGGTTTTCACATTGACTCTTGCATAGAACTAATAGAAGAAACGTTAGGTATTGATTCAATACTTAACGTTTCCTTTGGGCACCTTTGATTAGCACGGGAATCCTTTGATTAGCACAGTTAATGAATCGTTGATGAAATATACTGCATAACTCAAAAATGCACAAATTAACTTTAAGAAGCGTTGGAAATAAATATGATGAATGCTGAAAATTGTTTAAAACGAAATGTATTTTGATATTGTAAATACTGTGATTAATACTTAAAATACTAAAGTAGCGTTAACTACTTGGGTTCCGTAAAACATTTCTGAGTTTCGAAAGAATTCGAAGTCTTGTTATTGTACTAGTTCCCTCTAAAGTAATTATAATAAGAATAATAATAATAAAACTATCGGGAATAAAACTGGCAACTTTAATTGGTGTTTGTAATGTGGTCTCTCATTGCACAAAAAAAATATAACAGCTATTTTTTTTTTTTAATTTTGACATAATAATATTGCCTTAAAACTGCGCCACAAAAAGTGTTTTTATTTTAATTTTTGTTTTATTAATTTTTAAAATTTATTACCAGTAATTTATTTGCAATACATTTCTTAAAAAATTGAGTCCAAAATATGTTTTTATTTACCATTATATGCCAAAATATATGCCATTAAAATATAATGGTCGTGGAAGAAATATTACTATTGGACGTTAGGGTTCTCAGCGACATTTTAAAAAAGTAAAAGTAAAACATTGAGAAAGTTGTATTAAAGAATATAGGCACTTGAAAGAACGAGTGACTGAATTCATTCATTTATAGATCAAGGGTCGATCCAGTATTTTTTAACAGGGTCAGTTTTTTGTGAATTATAAAGAGATTTTTTAAAATTATCTAATAATTTTGTGAAAATTGAAAATTTAAACCTATGATAAGTGATGAAAGAAATTATTACTATTTGCCGCTTTTACGCTGTAAAAAAACACGATTTGGAAGCTTGGAATTTTGTGAAGGGTCGCGAAAACGGACCCGAATTTCCTCTGGCGTGACCCCAGTAGATATTATATATAAGCTTATCAGCAAACATCTTTTCTTTCCACTTGCGATAAAAAACGATTTGCATTTCAAAAATTTGCGTCAACAAACATTTATGTTTCTCTATTCATCTAGATCATTCTCTAATATGAGGTCCCTGGCTTTCTCAATCGTATGAAACAAGTTCTTCAAGTCTTTTCAATAAAACTTTTTTACTGTTTTTTTTTAAGGAACCGTTTCCTTTTCTTCGGTTTTTTCCTCAAACGCACCATTCTTCGTTCAAAGAAGACAGGTATAAGATAAGTCTTTTGAATCTGATTTTGTGCAATTAACGTGAATATTGTTTCTTCTGATTTGCACGTTAGAAACAAAGAACTTGATATTTCGCGGCGCTGGTTAAATGCTAGGCATTTATTAAGGCGTAAACTACATTTTGTAAAGAAATTATATCCATGTTTTTTCCTGATTTGTTGAAATCCAAGAACTTTGTAATTTCAAACATGAAATTAAAAAGTTAAAAGAAAACATTTCAATTTGAAACAATTAGTGCAGAATTATTTTTGTTAGCCTGCTTCTTTATGTAAACCAGGGTTTGACAAACACCACGAACTAGAGCTTCCCCATGAAGCAGATTTTCTTTAGCGAGGATGACTAAAACTTTGAGGAAAAAATATTCAACTTTTTTTTTCATACTTGAGATTTTCATTATTAGTTTTTAAAATATAGCAAATTTTACTACTGTAAATATTATTATTATATAAAATCGGCATCATCTCCTTTAATAAATGCGCTATTTTTAGGAATATTGTAGCTTAATTATTTTATGCATACATTTTTTTTTTTTTTTGCTTTAAGTTGTAAGTTTGAAAATTTAATTTGAATCCTGTTGTAAAATGTAGAAAAACCCCTGCAAAAAAAAAAAAAAAAAAATGCGTCGCGTCATGTAGAAGTTATGATATAATGTTGAAATCTCGAAAACTAAAAGGCTTGTGCTTCATTTTTTTTTTTTTTTTTTGTCTGAATCAGTTTTAGAAAAGTTGTCTATGCCTGATATAAACGTTGATGGAAAGAGCACACCCGTAAACTTAACCGTTTTAACAAAAAGCTAAGATAAGCAGAACTTTCAGATTTTTAGTAAGGTGTTGCTATTTAATTCCATTTTTAATGTTTTCAGTGACAGCAACATTGATTAGTCCTAAGGTAATAACAATAACTATCCTAATTAGTGATTTTATAAAGTTGTGGGTGCTTAATACTCAAATACTAACAATGATCTGTTGAGTTTAGCCTTCATTTAACTGGTATAAATCCGTTAATGCTACAAATAAGACGTCATCATTTCACCATCAAGACTGGAGTTCAATTTTGGTCTGTCTCAACGGAGAGCAGACATCTATCCACCTTGGGGGCAGTGCACATTTATATCTCCATTTGGAGGCCCTAACAAAACTCCATCAGCAACATGATGTGCTTAGACAAGGTCACAACAACCACTTTACTGCCTCATTTCTGTCAGCAGTGCCTATCGCGATACAGGTATTCGGGCTGTCGCGTTTGATCCCAGAATTTTACAGCCTTATGCGTTCATGGTAGGTCTAACAATGAATTAGTTGGATGATCTAATATAAACAAATGACATTTCAGGCGTACTTGAAACATAAATAAGTTGTAAAACATTGCTTGGACACATTATTTCGTTTTTTCTTTACAAACATAACAAACGTAATAAATGTGCAAATTAACGTAATAAACGCACAAATAGCAATAAAATTTTAGATACGTAATTTGGGACCTCGTTAACTCCGAAACACGTGTCTTCAATTTGATCGCTGTTTATCTTGTATGTTTATAATGTTAAAATTTGTCATTTACTACACCACTTTCTTGGACGCACGAAAGTAAACTTCCCTTATCTCCAAAAGTATTTACAATCTAACAATCGTATTCGCTGCTGTGATAGTTTAGTAATTAACGAACGATTAATAACTAGCTCTTTGAAATTATTACTGCTTAAGATGAATAAGGAATTGTGCGTTTAAATAAATGTTCAATTACGAAAGGAATAAACATATACAGTAAAACCTGTAAAGTTGACAACCTTTGAAAGTTGACCACCTCTCTAAGTTGTCCACTTTTCTCAGGAACGGAATTAGCCTTTACCCTCTACCTGACCCTCTATAAGTTGACCACCTATCTAAGTTGGCTACTAAAGTGCTGCACCGTAAGTGGTCAACTTACACAGGTTTCACTGTATAAGCAAAAAAGTTTTCCTTTTGTGTGACAAATGGATTAAGTTTCGTTGCTTTTTTACTTAATTCATAGGGTATGTAGTACCTTTGGAAGCATGCAGTACGGAGATAAGTACTCTTAAGTTTCATACCGCGGGATTATATTAAATGCGATGGAAAAAAAAAGATGGCGAGCAGAAAACTTCAATACGAAGGCTGAAAAAATAAACGACCGATGTTTATTTTTACTGCAGGTGATGCATAAAACCACTTGCAAACTTATCATTACAGAGATCGGAAAATGGTAGCTAGGGTGACACAATAGCCACATCTCTTTTACTACAATATCTTCAAGTATTTTTGTTTTGAATTATGGACAAAATTTTAAATGATAAAAAAGTATTTAAAATGTATTTCAATTTTGTCACCGTTATTGCTTTTCATTGGAGAAAATGACATGCTCAAAAAAGAGGATAATTCACAAACCGAGAAACTGAAATCATATATATTTAAGTTTACAAACTTTGAATTTGACAATCTTATTATTTTACATTGCTTTGTATTGAACAATGTTAAATGAAATGTTAGTAAAAGTGTTTAAAATTTTTAGAGCGAGTTGAACAAGAAACAGATACATTTCTTATATATGAAAATGTTCTCTTCTAATGATGCTAGCATTCCAGATTGATGTGATGTTGGCTATACAACGTGTCTTTTTTTTTTTTTCCTTTAATGTGATCATGTGTAAGATGTGAAGTAGTTAACGTTCTTACATACACTCCAAATTCACCGACAATATTCTTCTACTCCTTATATATGTGTTTCGTTTTATAAAGATATTTCAAACACCCCTCCAAAGTATTTCATGTCTTGAAAATAAAAAATAGGTCAAAAAAATACTCAAGCGTATTTTACATATAAATTTATCAAAATTTTAGCAAAAGTAAAATGTTTCATTTTAATGCTTATTACTATTCTTCTTATTATTATTTTAGATACAAAATATATCAATACTAATCATACTAAATATTAAAAATTAAAACAGTACACATCTCTTCGCTCCCTATTTCATCTATAACAAGAAGTTCCGTCTAGAACTATACGAGCCTACTTTCCCGTATACACCAGCTTCAAATTTATAATCTTGATATCTCTCTCTTTTAGCTTTAGTTCTTAATTGCTTCAAATATACCTTTTTCAAAGATTAATACGTATTCATTCATTTACTTATTTTTTTATTCATTTGCTCATTTATTCACTCATTTGTTCGTTCATTCATTCTTTCACTTATTCATTTAATCATTCATTAAATCAAAAATATTCTTGAAAATCCCGATCAAAAAATTTCACAGGAAAATAGGCTCGTTAATTCTGGATGAACTTTCTATCTGTACCATGTTCTACGTTATAAGAGCTTTCCGATAAAGTTTGTTCCAAGCAAATCGGTCCGTTAGATCAGGATTTATATAGTATTGAAATTTCCCCGTAGGCTCTATGTTGATTTTTTTGAACTGTTCAAAAATGGACAAAAAGTGTTCAAATCAATATTTCACACCGAGAGCTACTTCCAATAAGCTTGCTCGTAGGAACTTGGATCATGTACCCAGAGTTTACATAATTTGCTTCATTTTTGCTCATAGGCGCTAATGTTAAAATTCTTTGATCTGTTCAAAATTGAACGAAAAATCGTTCAAATCAAAAAGTAAAATATGTAAATGAGATGTCCTCGCCAAGATCTTTCGAATACAAATAGAATATTTCGAATCGGACAATTCGTTCAATAGTTATTCGGGGGGGGGGGGGAGGACCGACAGACCGACCGACACAAATTCCCCCATCTCAAAACCCTACTTTCAAATTCTTTATTTTTCAATCTTTATTAAATTACTTAACTTATTTTTGACTTTTCTTGACTTCTAACGATATTTTCACGATACATTAAGGGTCACTGGAATGGTTTGCACTGCTTTCCTATTTCACTTCTCCAAAATGAATTTCACTACTCAAAAAAAAAAAAAAAAAAAAAAAAAACACCCTAGCTAAATGTACCGTTTTCAAAAATTTAATTAGGTGAAGAAATTCCTTAAATGGCTAAATTTTGTCTTCCTGAGACTCTATAAAACGGAAGCATTACTACAGTCTTCTTACGCTCTTCTAAACCATCTTTTGAATTTGCAATAAAAGTAAAGTTAATTGAACAAACAATTTGACAAATTCTCTAATACATATTACTTACAGGAATCAAAATTAGATCTTCATGGCTATTAAATAAAAAAAAAGCTTATTTTGCAAGCAGGGCTTCAAACCCAAGAAATTTAACGAATAACAAACATCTTGGCTAATTCGGAAGTCAAAAACAGAATGCTTTATTAATAACACAAAGGGTTTAAGTGCCTATATTTTAAAAGATTAAAGATCTTGACAGCTATAAAATAATGAAACGAAATAGAGCAGGTAAACAAGTACAAGTGAAATTGGTCACAAAACATCTCCAAATAAAAGTTCATGATGACTCGAAAGAGAACAATAGATATGCATAAAATGGATCAATAGGACGTAGAAATGGAACGTTCAATAAATAGGTCAATACAAACTCATTCGAATTAATTTTCACTGCTCCTAATGAGAAGGCAATTTTTTCTTATCTTAGTTCACGAAAAAACTAAACAACATAAGAATGTAATCCTCACTTTTTTGAAATGAGCGGCAAACAATGCGTTACTATCATAATTATTGTGAATTATTACATTTACTAAACATGTAACAAGGCCTTTTTTTTACCAACAGGGAATTAAAATTGAATGTCTTCAATTCAAACAAATACTGCTAAATTTGTAGGGGTTCACAGCAGCAGCGACGGGTGTCGCAAAATCATTACCAAAGGTCGCCAAAATCACATATGAGTACGACAAATTTATCGCCTAAAATATTTTATTAATCAGTTTGTGATGAGACCAGAGGTGGAGAACCTACGGCACGCGTGATCGTAGGTGGCACATTCACGTAGGTGGCACGTTTCGTTTCCGTGGCACACCTACAGGTGGATATTAAGCTACTTTTATGCATTCACATTCACTTAAAAAACATTTTTAAAAAAAGAAGAAGCAAGAAAAGAAAGAAAGGAAGAAAAAACCTTCCAAGACTCGCTGCAGTTTGTGAAAATTAATGGTCTTTAAGGATGGTTTAAAAAAAAAGAAAGATAAGAAGAAGCACACTGGACACACATGAAAATAATACACCGTAATTTAACTGTCACACTAATCGAAAAAGGTTCGTCATCCCTGGCTTAGGCTATCTTAAAATGAAAGCGTTAATGCTGTTTTTGCATGAAAACATTAATATACAACACAATAGAAATGTGTGTAAAAAATACAGTATGCATACAATAATACAAAATTGCATATGTGTGTAATAAATGCATGTTATTTTTTTATTTTTTTGAACTTTTGCATACCATCTTATATTTTTGGACTTTTAAACCATAACCTAAGAACCCCTAAATTTTCACTGCTGTTCTTTATTCCATAAATTGAAAAACGTATTTTCAGAATAAGAAATTCATAAAGTGCACAAACACATATTTAATCCTCTTTGTGCTCTAAATGCAAATGAAAAATGAATAAATATTGAAATTTGCTTAAAAATAATTTCCATTAAATCGTGTTCAATAATATCATCCGCAAAGGAAGATATACAAAAGCGGGATATTTGTCAAGCAATAAAAAAAATGTTGATAAAGACATTTTTTTTTAATGTTAGATGTTGATCTAGTTTGAAAACCGCCCTTTCCTTACTTTTTCTTTAAAAATTTTAATGAATTATAAACTAAGTACATATTTTATTATTTATTAATTAGGAGACATTCAATTATTTATGCACTACGTTACCATATAAAAACGTTCATTAACAAGTACTACTAGCAGATTACGCTATTACCTTCATGGATGAAAATATTGTACAATGAAAAAACACTATCGGTTTTTATCAGTAGTTTAGTTCAAACGGATGTTAATGACAACAGAAAACGGTGTAAAGATAGTTAATATTTTTACGGCTTGCGAAAAGAGAGAGAGAGAGACAGAGAAAACCGTATAGCGATGGTAAGTTTAAGTTTCTGCTTTAGCAAATCAACTTTCCTTCTAACACAAGATATATTTTTGGATGTTTAAACATTGAAAAGATAGTATAGGTGAAAGTTTGAGTTTTCAGAAACAGCGTTGTAGATATAGCTTAACATCCTGTGTTAAAGTTCCCAAGATGGTTAAACTATAAAAATCCTTGAAAGAATTTTAATTTATGTTTAAAAAAAGTAAGTTTGATTTTCTGTTTAAAACGTAAATCAAGTTTGTATGATTATTCAGTTTTGTGTAAGTCATTCAAAATATTAATGTAAGTCATTCAATAAGTCATTCAAAACTATAGAAACTCAAAAGTCAAAGGTTTACTTCAAAGCAACTGATGCATCAGACACCATAAAAAACTTTACTTTTTTTAACAGGATAGATTCAATATTGGCTTTAAAAAACGTATAAAGGAAAGTGTTCCTCCCTCCTACACGTAAAGTGAGAACAAAACTATTGTTTATGTTGCAAGTCAGCTGCATGTCTAATGTCGGAAGCGCGTTTTGTAGCTACAGGAAATTGGAAGGGAAACGACCTAAAAAGAGCAATTTTCACGCTCAAAGATAGCCTAGAACGTCACTGAAAAGAGTTATTTGACGTGGGTGGATCTGCTAACATTGATTACAGAATAGTGTTAATGCCAAAGTGTCTATCTTAGCTTTCATTGTTGTAGATGTATTCATGTATGTTAAAAATTTATTAATGGGGAAAATATATAAATGCTTGTTTGAATGGTAAACTAGCATTGTTAAAATATAGAATAAGTGATACAAGGAAGGTATTTTTCTCTATTTTGGAAGTAAAAAAAATATCAATGAGTGTTCTGAAAACTTCTCAAAAAAAAAAAAAAAAAAAAATAGATATGTTTATTTTAAGTAAACGATGCTAATGCACCGAAAAAAGCAATGCTTACCGTGAAATTCATTCATTGTGTATGTGAAAATTTGCTAAAAATGTTTTGCACAGAAGTCACTAAATTTTATAAACTTTAATATAGTTTAGTTTAATTCACAAACTAAAATTCGAAGAAAGGCATCCGTTGCTGTATTTAGATCTAGACACACGGCAGTGTGTCCGCCAAGTTCAGAAAGTCAGCCAAATTAAGATACGGCGACACCGGCCAATGTGTATATTTACCCGAACAATTTCGAGCTACTTTTGACTCCACCATTACCCCAAAACTATTAAACCTACATACTTGAAATTTTGTACATCTAATAGCGATCCCCTTAACCATTCGAATATCAAATTTTATTGATGTACCTCTTATGGTTATGGAATTATTAAGGTTTGAAAAGTGTCATTTTTATCACTCACTCACTCACTCACTCATCAAAAACCTAACCTACTTCTAGGAGACTTGGAAACTTGAAACTTGGTATCAAGATAGACAATTTGGAATATATAAAGGAAAAAATCCGAAATTTCAAAAAATTACATTATCTTCGAAGTTACTAGCATACTCATAAGTAGCATCATACCTAACGACTTCAAACAGCAGCCATATTTTTCTGCCGTTTAAAGTAAACAATACTCTCTTGCGCTTGAAAGTAAATAATTGATGCATTGAAATTCACTTTCCGCTTTAATCTTTCGCCTTAAGGCTTAACACAAGCTGACTACAAACAATCCAGTGTCGTAGTTATACAGAACTTTTCAACGTTTTAAATAAAAGATTAATTAAGTAAAGATAGGTTTACGGACTTATTACGGAGAAATGTAAACAGACGAAAAAAATCTTAAATAATTAATAGCGACTCTTCAGCTTGGTTTAATTCAGTATAACTTATCGTCAATATAAAAACACATTTTAGCTTTTCAAAAATTAATGATATCCCAACAAAACATAAATGTGAAAAAATTGCCAAGTTCGATAGAACAAAAACGGCCTCCGGAGTAGTCGGTGTCAGCGATAAAAGAATTGATATCTAATGGGTGCCAAGTTCCATAGCAGATCCTTTGATCATGGCTGTAAGAGCGTACAATGTTCCTTAATTTATTTGAAAGCATTTTTTTATCGGATTCCTAACTTGGCAAGTTTTAATTAAGATAAGTTACGTTCAAGAAGACGATAAGAAGACAATTAGAAATTAACTATAATAGCTTGCCACATGATTTTACTAACTATTAAAAATTGCTAATTGAATGAGTTAAATTTTTTGAATGTAATTTACCTTAATTAACACTTGCCAAGTTAGGAATCCGATAAAAAAATGCTTTCAAATAAATTAAGGAACATTGTACGCTCTTACAGCCATGATGAAAGGATCTGCTATGGAACTTGGCACCCATTAGATATCAATTCTTTTATCGCTGACACCGACTACTCCGGAGGCCGTTTTTGTTCTATCGAACTTGGCAATTTTTTCATTTATGTTTTGTTGGGATTTCATATACTTAAACTGACTTTAATCCAGACTGAATACTTCTCGACTTTTGAAGTGGGAAATATTTTCTTTTTTTCACCTTTCAATTTGTTTATCTATTTATATTATATTTACTTTTCTGCACGGCAGCAAAAAATTGAAAGTGATAGTAAAATTAAAAAACATGGAATCGCTTACTTTTTCGTGTGCTATTTTTATATTTTTAATCAGACTAAAACTAGGATTTAAGTAAACCTTATTTATTTTTTGAAGATATATTCGAAATTATTTAATAATGTTTACTTTTAGCGGCACATAGTGTATTTGCAAAATATTAGCATTTCCCATCTTAATCCCTTTAAAAGTAATAGCAGCATTCGGACCCTGTAGTGAAAACAAAATAATGTATCAAGTCCATTGCATATGCATCATCAAACGGTATCTAGTTTTACGCATCTAATCTAGTTCTTGATAGAATTTTTTTTTTTTTTTTCATCGGACGAATAAAATTGTTTTTGAGTATCTGTATTTGAGTTGAATTGCATTCATTGACTTTAACGTGTAGGCGAGGAGTAGTATATTTTGATTTGTTGGATTTAAATATGCAGACGAAGAAAATTTGTACACGGAAATCTCTCTGGAAATATTCGTACAGTTGGAAACGGTATCTTTGGTCAGGTTGACATTTGTTGTTCTCGTTTCGGCTTTCGTACAACGAAAGTTTTTTAGCCATACACACATGTACGCAAAAAAATTAGCGAGTTCTTCTGCAACACATGCATTTTTGTATTGTATTTTATTTCATTTTACTTATTTGTTTGGGAAGGAAAGACATTGAGACACAAATTTTATCCAAAGATATTTGTGCTTTTTCATACGTCCCATATTAATGAATAAATATATTAAGAGGGAAGTAAGGTTAAGCAGAGGCGATACATAATTGGAAAAAGATTATGGTAGTACAATATTAAATCCTCGATTGATACTTTGGCATCCCAATTAACAAATCTATTTCTTTGTTGGGAAAAAGTGAGGGCGGTTGGTATTCAGGATTATACGATGTATCCTAATATATGTATATATATTACAATCCAAATATATGTATATATATAACAAACAAAAAATTGAGATAAATGGAACCAAAATTAGAAATTGTCTCTTGTATGATTTTCTTAAAACCGACCTACAACGAAGAAAATACTTAAAAATTACAAAGAACATAAAAAAAAAAAAAAAAAAAGTTTATTTTAAAAATTAGTTTTTCGTGCATAATTTTGTTACATTTGTCTTGTTTTTAATTTAATTTTGCATAGTTGTGTATGTGGGTCAGAGAGTTATATACAAGTACACATGTAGTATGTCCAAATTTCTAACTTCTTCAGCTATCACATCTCTCAAATAGGACAATATTTACCACAGGTGATAATTCCTTCCAGCCCCCACCGCATAACCCACATCTATGCGGGAAGAGGAACGACTTTTCGGAAACCGGAAATTTAAATTGCTGCATAATCTCCCATCAACTTCAAGAGCCAGGCCAAAATTGCGGCCGTTAAAAAGCGAGCAAGATAATAAAATTGTAGCGACTATGTAAATGCGCTCGTAGGTGTGGGCCCATCTTCTGGCTGCGTGACCTACAAAAGTCCTCAGTAGGCCAGTCGACGTCATGTGCCAGCTGATATCCCGAGTCAATATTTCTCGTTCTGAGGGCACGCGCCTATGGGCAAAGTAGACTAAATCTATTGTGTCTAGGCGCGGAAATTGGAATCTACTTCTTGAAGGAGGATGAGAGATATTGGCCTACTCTCTGCAAATGGATGGTGGGGTGTCCACGTGAAAAGGTTGAATTACCGAAAGCCATGAGTAGACAAAACGTAGCTAGTTATCTCAATGATGTTCTTCAATCGAAATGAGAAAGGGCATTCCCAAAGGTATACCAAAGACCGTATAATTAAAGTGCAGACCAAAATATGTTCTAGAGTCAATGATATCTGTTTGCAGTTGTTGCAGAGACGTCAGGGTCTTCTGCCATCTGTTTGACTCCTCATTCTTCAAAAATGGCTGGTAGTTCATGTGAGTTCTTGGTAATATACTAGGCATCGCAACAACGCAGTCATGTGTAACATAAAATATCGCAACACATTAAACAGTTTGCAAAATGTCTTGCCATTTTCATAATTTTCGACTATTACTACTAATTATGTGACTTGACTAGTGACCCAGCGGTAACGTATTTGACTAGGACCCAGAAGGTTTAGAGTTCTAGTGCTGCTGTTGCAGTCGCGGGTTTTTGAGTCAAGGAGTCTACAAGTTGTTCTGATACGCTCATAGAAATTTTTAGTAGGAGTTTTAATGATTTTTTTCTATTTAATGCGCAAATGCAGGGCTGTCCCCCTTAGAATAATCCAGGGAGTCAGCAAGGTGCTCTGTACTTAAAAAAAGGCCATACATCGATTAGGCTTTTCATCCATTAAATAAATAAAAACATTTCATGCCGATGAATTAGTAAATGAATAAAGAATATCGTATGTTTAAGGAGAATGGGCTTCGAATACAAATGAAATAACTTTAACTAATCTTATTCAGAGTTAAGTATTCTACTAAACCAGTTATCATATGTTCTTATAATCTCAGAATTCAAAGCAGAAAATAAAATAATTCAATAAATTAATTCCCATTTTGAAGTTATATCCTACCCCCCTTCCCCAGGTGGTTGTCGCACTTGACAGTCCTTACCCTGCACTCAATAAGGATGATAAAATCTGGCGCCGCTCAAGCTTGCCAAAAGCAACAGATTCTACACTTGGCACTTAGCTACTACGACGGCTCCCGCAGAGAATGGTGCAAAAATGTGCAAGTGACAGTTTAGTAGATATCATTCAGGAGTTTTGAAACAGTTCGGGCTAAACCAGAGCGTGTTGGCCTTGTACACAAACAATAGATAAGATTGAAAGTTTTCAGAAAATATTTGCCATCAATCCACGAAAATTCCGGGAAATAGGTTCGAGTTTTTAGTAAAAATAAACCATATTTCCGTCAGAAATAGGTGTGATTCTTGTTTTCGCTTAGAGCGTTTTCTGACTTAAATCCTTATCTTTCCTACCGGGGAACATTGAACTGAAAATTATCGTGAATGTAACCTTGGCCCAGTAATGCTTCTTCTCATAAAATATAATGAGGATTCCCACCCCAGCTATGCCACTTTCAAAAGAAATATCTTGTCAGAAATTTTATGTTTCTCCATTGCCACTCCGTTCCTCCCCCCCCCCCCCGCCCATGCATACAAGAAAAGCCTCATAACGCTTATACAATCTATATTCAGACTCATAGAAATATTAGTGGATTTCTCTTTTTTTTTTTTTTCAGGCATTACAAGATTTGTATTGCATTTATGAGAAAACATTTTCATCTGGTTTGGAACACAAATATTACAATTATCGTTCTGTCTTTGGGCAAAGACCTCTAATGAATATGAATCATGCATCTAATATGCTATGCCAATGCATTTTAAGCTAAGTTACAAGTGGCAGAGAATTCTGACATATTTTGCAAATATATTAACATGGAGAAAATTTAAACCTGGTAAAAACATATGAGCAGAAAATTATTGTAAAATGAGGTATGTAAAACAAAATACACTTCTCTGGTTCCGTAAATCTTACTATTTTCAAAAAAGAAAGGAAAAAAAGAAAGAATCATTTGCATGCTTATTGATTCGAAAAATTCTCGTTTTTTCTACTTATCAATGCTGAAAGTGAAACGATATTAGCTGGAGGGTAGTTGACATTAAAACGAGGTTATAATTTAGTAACTGACTTATGAAATAGGTCACGTGATGAAAGCAGGCGATCTCTCCTTTTCACCAGATTGCCCTAGAAACCGATGCTAGAAATACAGGCACTTCCCAACACTCCTCCAGAAGTTCTCTCCTAATGTTATTTCAGCTGCTTTTATGAGAAAAAGGAGTATTTAGCATATAAGTCGGAATTATTTTTTTGGTGTAATATGTCTCTCATTTGCCGGTAGAGGGTGGAGAGAGGGCTTTTAACTTTATTGAAGCTATCTTACTTAATTGCCAGGCGTATTCTTTTATATGGAAAAACCAAATGAAGCACGTTAAAAGAATATTTTTTAAGTTTCATTTAAATGCAGCTGAATTTACACATAAAATGTGACATTTTTTTAGATAGAAAAAAAATTTTGAAATTATTTTGAAGTATTGCGAATAATTTCTAGTTACCAATTTTTCTAAATATTTAAAAATCACACCATTAAAATATTTCAGTGTAAATTGACGTAATATAATTCCTTTTAAAAAAGTCTACTATATGGAACACATGAATTAATTTTTACCATCAATTTCCCAAAAGCTCAGTTATGAATTAAAACAACGACAACAATACCTGCACTAAAATTGTTAAAATGAACCGATATAATTCTAGCAAAACACAATTATTTCAAGGAAAGTTTTGTGAAAGATTTTCTTTTTCATGGAATAAAACACCAAAAAATGCAAAGAAAAAAATACATTTCGTGCTTTTTCAACCCGTAGATTTTAACTCAAAAATGTTCGTTGCATTTTTTTTTTTTTTTTTTGTAAGCAGATGTTATTAAATAATAAATATCCGCACGCACACACACCTTACTCATCATAAAAGTAAACATTTAAAACAAATGAATAAATAAATATTGTATCAAAAATGCAATGTCCACAAATTTTCTAAACTGAAGCAGAATACCAGCATCCCTATTCCAAAATGAAAACTCTCAATCGTTTACTTCAACAATAAGGAATTGCTCTATTCAACACTACGACAACCATGAACGAAATGGCGATCACAAGAACAAGTATTATTTCAGATACTTAACCAAAAACTGAAAAAGAAATGTGGGAAAGAAACCATCATAAAACACTTTCGCTAATTTCCGC
The DNA here is from genome assembly GCA_038502835.1 of Octonoba sinensis. NCBI lineage: Eukaryota > Metazoa > Arthropoda > Arachnida > Araneae > Uloboridae > Octonoba > Octonoba sinensis. The sequence continues at coordinate 101,760,406 of CM076602.1, read as the reverse complement.
ATTTTCAAGGACAGCTCGAGGGAAGTAAGCGCCATTACACGAGCAAAATAAAAATAATAAATGCATTCGACGCTGGCTTCCGCAGAAAGAGTCATTCAGAAGCACTGGCAAAGCAATTAAAATACATTAGGATGAAATGGCAGTCATACAGAGTTCTAATGATGCGTGATTTAGGTGTGTTTGTCATAACAACGAGATAAGCTTTTGAATTATTTTTCATTGTCAAGATATTCCATTGTCATAATATTTGCACAAAATTCCAGAACTTTCCATTTCCCATCCGCAAAAATTATGGGTTTTACGATTTTGAAAGTTCTCAAGATTGAACAATAATATCAAACATAAAAAAAAAAAATCAATTCGCATTTATTAAATTAAAATTTATATTTCAATTCCATGAGCCGTCCAGATTTAATCAACATTTGAAAATTATTCCAAGGCAGGAAATAAGATTTAAAATAAAATAAATAAATAAAAGTAACGCATTAAACTATTATTTTCAAGCAATCACTCAGTTCAATAAACTAAATTTTGTCACTATCCAACCGTTTGGAGCTTATATTTAGCTAAGCTTCCCATTGTTTTCATTTTATATGGCTAAAGTTTAGCATTGTTCTTTTTTTATGAGCTATATATAAAACATCGAGTATCGGTGCTTTTTATAAGCAAAAGATAGGTGGGTGATTTAGCGTAATTATTACATCTAAGGTGTTTATACTAGCATTGTATATATATAATAAAATTATAGTTTAAAATATTGAAAAAATGCAGTTTTGTAGCAGTATAAACGAAAAGGCTAAATATAATCTTTAAATATAAACATAGGTTCATCAGCAATGGAATGTTACACAACTAAGCATACCTTTATTGTTTGAGTTTAAAATAATCAGAATACAATCATTGACCAAATTATTAATTTTAATATTAAAAAAGGGAGTTGTTTACCTGATATCTTGATATCAGTTGTTTTAAAATTCCTTATTGCTTGCTATTGGTTAATGTAGCATCATTATCAAAATGTAAATTGAAAAACACCCCACACTTTTTTTAAATATTAAAAGTAATAGTTTGGTCAATGATTTTATTCTATTTTAAGCTGATTCAAAAAAAAGTTATACTTAGTTGTGTGACATCCCATTGCTAACGAACGCATCTTTATATTCATAGATTATTGTTAACGTTTTCGTACATATTGCTACAAAAGCGTATTTTTTTTTAACTATCAGTCAAGTTTTCTTTTTTTAGACTTTAACACATAAGTAATACGAAAAATGCCGTGTATTGGACTATGAAAAGCCTTTAAAAATGCTTCATGAGCAACAAAGACAATTTTATTCATAATATATTCCCGAGATTTATATAAGAAAGTGTTGAATAATTGTTTGGGTTAAGGAAAGCCTTACAGAATTTACCTAAGAAGTAATAGCTCTTGTTCTAATTAACTTATAAAGTTCGAACAAATTACATCGCATGAAGAAAAATCAGAGCTTTCGATTTATATAAATATATGTAAGAGGTTTTTCTCCCTCATATGAGGGAATTCGTGTGAAATTTTCACGCAAAATTGGAATGAAAAAAAAAAATCAAAATCAAAATTTAAGAAATGCAGCAGGCCCGGTTATATGCCATCGGCTCTTGATGTGTGTGCAAAATTTCAAAGGGTTTGGACCTCTGGAAGTGAGTGAAAAATTTGATTAAAAACAAGTGAAACTAATAAAAACGTATTAAAAATAGGTTTAATTTTACGAAAAGTATGCTAAACATATTTTTAAAAATTAAATGTTGATTTCATTTTAGTAGGCATGCTGAGACAACACCAATCTTTTAAAATAACTAGTTTTTGTGGAAGTGTCACTTTTCGCTTGTAGTGTGAGACACACAAAATAAATTACTTTAAAAACAAAAGCAATTTCTTAGAAAGTTTTGCATTTTCTTTTTGCAATTTAGAAAACTTCAGAACAAATACGGGACAGCAAATTACTCACTGACAAGGGAACGTGAAGGAGTTCAAAAATGTAACCAAAAGAATGAGTGCTGCTCATGTAGTGTAGGCCACAATCTCCGATTTTTATTTTTAATACAAGAAACTAACTACTTGAGGAGTTTTCATGAGTTGCTAAAATTACTATACGTATATAGGAAGGCATTCACATGCAAACAGGCTTTTCTTTCTTTAAACTAAAGCAGCTGATTAAATCAACACTATCATGAATAAAATATTGTCTGATGTAGTGTAACTCACGCTTAGGATTATACGAATATAATCTTCCTCTTGTAAATGAAAATCCGTATTGCCATCTTTCACTAACTAAACATTGTTATTGTCAAACTCTCATAAATAAACTTCTATATATTTTTTTAAGTTAATTTATTACTTCCCTTCTGTTGTTTATAAACTAAAATATTTATTAATTTTCTATGATGTAAATAAAATATTTATCATATTTTTACACATTCAACTTTCTGTAGGTTCTCATTCATGAAGTATTTTTAAAATTATCTTTCTCATAGAAATTATCGTTTCGTCGTTGTCTCCTTGCACAAAATTTTAATTAGCTGTAATTTCAAAAAGTGCTATGACACTTAAAAATTGTTACAATGATTTAATTAAAAATAATTGCCATTTATTCATGCAAATTTTTATGATAATAAAAAAATAAAGAGAGAGAGATAGTTCAATTCTCTAACTTTTGCCGCCTTTTAACTAGGATTCAGAGTCCTTTTGAGTTTTAAATACTTTATAAATAATTATTTTACCGTTTAGAGGCATTTAATTTACACACATATTTTTAGATGCTTAGCAGAAAAAGAAACTAGCAGAAACGTTGAAAAAAGCAAAAAAAGCACAGAAACAAGAATTAAATATCGTAAAATGTCGGTGTAAATAAATCACAAGCCAATAAATAAATTACAAGTAAAGAAATGAGTTTAAAAATTAAGTGACCACTAATAAATTAAAATAAACTATAAAAATAAATATAATGCAAAATTAAAGTGATAAGACAAACTACCTATTCTGGTTGAATGAATGGTACGGGAATTGTGAAGTGTCGGAGAAGGGCGGGGGGGGGGGGGGGGGAGGGAGAGAAAATATTTTTTGCGTAAATTAAAACATAAATATTCGAAAATATCAATGAAAGTAGGTAAATTTCAAAAAGCGAAAAAAAAAAAAAATGGTTTTTGCACACACCGTACAAAAAAAATTAAAAATAAATAAATTAATTAATTAATTTTAAAAAAAATTAATAAAATTTAAAAAAAACTCCGTCACATGTATTTTTTAATTGAGTATAGATGAACTGAAGGCAAGATAATAGAATAGAGAATCAGAGTAACCAATTTTTTCCCGTCTTTTTTCTTTTCGGTGATGGAAAAATTATGAAAAACAACAAAAAAAACTACAATATTCAATGCACTTCAAAATATGAAATTTCACAATGCATCCTAATACAACTTCTTTCCAATTAAAGAATTATTTAGTAAACCAAGCTCAATGTTTACATCGTTCAGTTTATTTGACAATATCCCATATGGAAGTGCTCACGTGAGCAGGGTTAGTTTGCTGCAAACATTATTCGACTGTCAATGTAGAGCATTTTTGCTGATAATTAACATATTTCGCTACATAGTGTTAATCATTTTCTTACATGCGAATATAAATTTTGCAAGAATGAAAATTTGATTTTAAGAAGGCAATTAAATCTGAAAAATACGATGAGTCTCATCTTAATTAAAATGAAATTGAGGGGAATAGTTTTCTCATATGAAAAGGTCCGCAGATCGCATATATTAACTTTCGACGATAATTGTTGATTTTTTCTAGGAACAAGGGTAATGATTAAAAATTAAAATAAAACAACGAATTTTCTTGCTGACATTTTTTGCATACATTCTAACATTTTTTATTATTCTCATTGTCATGCAATATTTAGATACGAATTTTGGAATTTTAAATATACATTTATAGCATCTACATTATACGTTGAAAAAATTAGTTACCAGATGTCGCAAAATTCTTCAAAATAAATAAAGTTAAATTTAGAAAATGGAAAACAAAGTAACGAATATCGAATACAAAGAAATACAATGTAAAAATATATTTTCAAAGTAATACATTGGAAAAGCCGAACCCAGTTATTTAAACGATGATATCTGCAATTTTAAATTTCGTTTTGACGCACAATAGACCGGTGAAGTATTAAATTATAGTCATTGACCAGTCTCCAGCCGTTAAACATCTAAAATCATACGAACAAGGAAGAAGCTTTATTTTTTACTTTTCACTTGATACATATGCCAATAAAACAGTAACACCGGCTAAAAGAAGATATAAAAATAAAGAATACGAACCGGAAGTATGTGACTGACCTGTGCGAAGACTTGAACCTGAATGGTTATCAAAAAGGAAAAAAAGATCCACTTCAGCTTGCAAACCTGTTTGACGTGGAACTTGTACTTTCAACAACACATTACTACGTTGTGTGTATTACTACTCAAATTCAAAACCTCGTGAGCTCTAAACCGGGGACTACCTACGCTCAAGCCAAAATCAGACGGTCATGCCTGTCTGGATGCGGGATGCGCGGCGGACGAAATGATGAATTTGTTTGGTACCGAAACCCAAGTAGAGTTTCTGGCGACTGAGTGAAAGCGCGGTCGCCAATTCTTGGCGTGCTTTCATTCTGATGATTAGAAAATGATTTTTAAAGCATTTCTTAACGCTTTTCTCTTTAAGTAATTGGCCAATATATGATGCATCAACTGAACAATTTGAAAGCAGAACCGTTCTTCCACCTGTTTGAAAAATTCTCTAATATTTTTATATTTTCCCGAGTATTCAATATTCAAACAAAATATATGAAAATGATTTCTTAAAAAATATTTTCAATTAAATGCCATGAAGAATGAACGAATTTGGAAAGCAACTTTAATAAAAGTTGCTTTTTAAAGTTATTTCAAATACAAAAGTATAATACAAAGTAATTTTATTTACAAATATGCGTACGTCATAGTATGAAAATTAATATATAACGTAAAACAAGAAAAAATACCACGAATAAGCCAGTGAATATTCGATTTCAAGTTTTAACTCAAAAGATATTGTCTTTTTATTATGTTCTTCGTTTGTTTTACACTATTTACAACAGTAATAACTTTCTTTTAATTAGAAATTATTGACATACTGATTAAGTCTTCAGTAAACTAACATAAATAAATGCATTATCTAAAGTAAAATATAGCTACTTCAAAGTACAATTGTTAATATCACACAGAAATAACGAATTATTACGATCATTATTGTTACCGTTGTTTCAAAAATAGAAAATACACCATCAAAAACTTTCAGGTTTCTAACTTTGAGAAAAGAGACATAAATGTAATTTTTACTATGATGAAAATCACTTATTATTGCTATTTTTTTTATTATTTATTTTTCACATAAAACTGCAAGGACAATAGTTTTTTATAAGTGCATCTGAAATTGACAGGATAGATTAACTTGATGAGTTTAATTGTGATTAATGTGAAAATACTTAGTTACACCATAACGTGGTAATTACTTGCCAGAGGCTCAATAGAAAAGGAGCATTTGCAAGAAAGGTAAAGTTGACGAATAGCATTATGCGTAGTTTCCCATGTACATATCAATTAAGTTAACTGAAGTTGACTTCAATTAGTGAAATACAGAGGTCAGAATTACCGTTATTTCCCTTTTGTATTTTCCCTGTTAGGTCAAGAGGAAAACTGCGGGGAAAATTATTTCAACCACGTGTTTCAACTGAGAGAAAAAAGTACCTTGCAAAAAGGTAACAGCAAAAATTAATTTTGCGCAATAAATAAATGCTCCAATTGGTCTCATTTAGTGAAAATTAATACTGAAACTCACAGAGTTTTGAATCACATAAAACGTATAAGAATTTAGAAGGAAATATAAAATAATGATGGCTCAATAGAAACACTGCTCTTTCTGTGCAATAAGTAAATTAAATAAATTATATTAAATAGGATTATTTGATTAAGTTTATTAATGCTTTTAGTGCTCAATGCACTAGATTGAACCAAAGTTATGTATTCACATATTACATCTTACTGAGCATACATTTTATAATATTCATTTTCACGAAAATTTGCACTAAGTTATTTCAAAACATAAGGGTGTGCATCACGAAAGCTTTCCAAAAATTTAATCTTTTTAAATATTATTTTCAAATAATTAACATACATTTGATAATATGGAACCCCCCCTATTGCACATATTTAAAATTTAATAAATTGTTGGGCCTTGATTTTTCTGCGTAAGATAAAGTTTGTTTAAAAATTTTAAGTTGAGTGGAACAGGTTTTATAATTGTTTTTTGAAACATAACAATTAATATATTGAAACGCAAACAAACTTACCCCAAGCAAATATTAAATTGCCACTACATATACATTCAGAAACACTGAAATTCTATATTTAATCCATGAAACGTGTATAGTTTCAAATGCTGTACAAATTATCTTTAAAAATTCATACTGGCTATAAAAACATTGCTTGTTTCTTAAGATATTTGTTAAAATATTAAATGCCTTCGTTCAAGTGATTAAATTTTAAAATGGGTTACTGGTATTTATTTTACTGCAATGCATGATAGTTATGACCAATCATAATTACGCAGATTTAATGTAAATCCCTATACGTAAAATTAGTATGCACAATAAATAAATTAATGAAATTAAAAAATATACCAATAATAAGATGACTGAAATTCATAGTAAATGAAAAATAATGAATGTGAAAATTCTGGTAAGAGAATACAAAATGTGTTAAGTAAAGTCTTGCAATTTTCTCTTCGCCATCGCTTTGATTTTGAAACGCTTCATAACATCATAATTAGAAATTTGTTTCTTTACCGTTTTGTACACAAAAGACAATTATTTACAAGACACTGCACCGACACATTTTAGTTTCGTTGAATGAATTCTAATTATTATGTTTTTAAAATCATTCGCAATTAAGAATTTTAAATGAAACTGTTCAAATCAATTTACAAATTTCAAAAAATTCTTGAAGAAGATATTGCAGAATAACAGAAACATATGCAATAACCCATGAATGAAAAGTTTTTTCTTTCTTTTTTTTAAAAAAATAATGTAATTGGTGGCAAAAAATAATAACTTTTTCTCTTTCCTTTTTTCATTTTCTTTTCTTTTTTTAATTTGCACACACTAATTTGTATCTATCCCTTTTATTCTTTAATAATAATTATCTTACGAGTTTAAGAATGACACAGAAAAGTAGAAAGATACAAGAAAAAAAGAAGAAAGACCTGCAACCCCCATTAGAGAATTAATACGAATATTCTCGTACCAAAGGGAAAGAATATAAAAAATCAAGTTAATAAACAAATAAATAAATAAATAAAAATTAAATCACGTGCACTATCCATTGCTCCAAAACATTTTTCTAAACAAATTTCAAGAAAATCGGTCAAATGGTCTTGGCTCAAAGCAATATGCAAACATTAAGCTTTGATTTTGTTTTTGGCAAAGACGGATCAAACAAAAATTGCTAACACTGAAACATAATAAAGGTTAAATATGAATAAATTAAAACCTATTCATTATATATACATATATATATCGAAATTTTACTTTGTGAGAATATTTTTTTATAATTAAGTTTTATGAATTGTTTCTTCTCTTACGTTTGTATGCTGACATAATACAGTAAATAAATGCGTGAATTTAAAATTTTCAATTAAAACAAGCATTAATAGTAATTTGAATTTCTGAAACAGTTTGCTAAACAGTCTGAGAGAATGATTTTGAATATATATATCGTTTTTATGTTACATAATAATAATTCTCTTTTTCACAACTGCGATATTATGTTTTTAGAAAATTGTTTCAGCTGTTAAAAGGGAATATGTAAAAGAATTTGGAGCCTAAACCAATACTGAGAAAGAGACCTATCTGGCGAATCTTAAAAAACCGATGTTGTTATACGGGAAAGAGGTTCGTTTAGTATTTTACGAACTTCTTGTTTTGTATGGATTTTATGTAGAGATCAGCAAACATTAATTAATTAATTTATTTATTTACAGTACTGTGCATGTATTTTCAGAAATGATTTTAAGCTTAGGTTCGTGAGTTCGAAAGAGAGAGAGAGAGATACATATTCAAATACAGCTATTTCACTTCACTTACTTTCAATACTTCTCGAATAATTTCCATATTTAATGAATATTTCTTCAACAAACATAATGAATTTGGAAAAAATCAATTCAAAATTTTAATTAATTCATTTCAAAAGACAGAAGTTAATCAGTGAAACAAAAAGACAATTTTGTGCATCATTCTTTAGAAAAAATCTCGACTAATTAATAGAAAAAAGCAATTAAAACTTAGAAAACGAAAGAAACATTTTGAAATCGTTTCAAGTAATTACCTCATGTGTATAGCATCTGATAAACCAAGGTCAATACATTCTCAAAGACAATCTTTAGAATTCTTGCGATCTTAAGATCCTTTTAAAAACTTCACATATGGCTTTTAAAACTTGTTCAGGATGCAGCTAAATTTGTGGTCTCTTACCGCAGGTGTGACTGACCTAAGTTTCTAATTCCTTCCGCATACAGTTACCCTATTCGCTATAAATTTTTATGAGTTTGACAAGTTGCCTTGTTTGAGGAGATGTTGGGAAATATTTGGGAAAGCCTTTCGATGCAACGCCCTTTTCTCTACTTGTAGAAACAAGAAGGTATAGTGTTGAGAAACAGAAATGCGACTGGTTCAACATTGGTTGGTTGGCCTTTCAGTTTAAAACGTTTTTGTACACTGCTTTGTCTGAGATCAAAAAAGAAAAAGGATAAAGAAAGAGAAATTAAGAAAGGAAAAAAAAAAAAAGAAACAATTACATACAGCAGCAGCGTCACTGAGGGAGGAGGGAAACGGTTCGCCCCGGGTGACACCATTAAGGGGGGTGTCATTCCACCCCCCAGGCGAAACATTTTTCCATTTTAGGAAAAACACGCAAAACTTTCCATCGTATTAAAGTATTTTTTTTTTTGTACGGGACCTCCCAAATGTAGTAAAATTCATCCACTTAAAAAGCTCTCAAAAATTCTCCAAATCCGGAAAAAATCAATTGGAATGTTATAATCAATGTTAATGGAGAGAAGAAAAAATCAATTTTTACCTAAACGTTTATTACATACCGTAAAGTGCGCCAACTTTGTGACACAACGTCCTTTTAGATACTAGGACTGCCTAACGGCTGTTGAGGTTTAACTAGAGCTTCGAAAAAATTTTAAGAGTTGTAAAAAAAGTTTCGAAGCTCTATTTACACCTCGGCATCCAGTTGGTAGCCCTAGTGTCTGAAAAGATGTTGTGGCACCAAGCTGACTTTCTCGCACAAGGTTGGCGCACTTGACGGTACATTACCGGTTTTTTGAAGAATAATCAAGAGGATATGTCACAAGATTACAATAATTATTATTATTTCAGACTATATTTGGTACTGAGTAAATTCGAGGCGGAAAATGGAAATTTATGCGAAAAAGTAAGCAATTTGTCTCATGGATCAAAATCCTGAGCGTATCATAATAGTGCGATCTTTTCTTTTCTTTTTTTTTCGCTGGTGTCTATTTGTTGAGGGTACTCCCTTTAAGCCTCTCTGATTACGCCACTAATGACTTCACTGCAAAACCTATTGAATATTTAGCTATATTACGGGTGGAAATTAATATCCTTTAGATCCAGAATTTAAGAACAAAGGAACAGTTATCAAAGATGAGTGTTGTTGTTTCGAGCCAAGAGCTGGTGCAGTAAAAATACCAGAATCTTGTTCTTGAAGGTAAGGATTTAGAAATTTATTGCTCACCTTATGAACAAGGATATTTCTGGAATCTGTGCGAAATAAATTCCTTAGAAATTGTGAATTTCAACGGCTACCAATCAACAGGGAGGACGTTCGCATCCATTTCTTGAGGACAAAATGAGTACAAACTCTATACTATCCCAGGCATAAAAGTGTAAAGCTGAAAGAAGCCACATGTATTGAAAGTTAAAAGAAACAACAGGCCGAAATAATGTAGAAGGTAAATTCGAAAAGGCAAACTCGAAAAACACCGATTTTTTTTTCCAGACATAATTTTAAAAAATAAACCTTCAACAACATTCTGACAAACTTTTTCTTAAAGCCATATTAGAAACAGCATTTTCCCCCCAAACGATTCCAATTGCTAAAATTTGTTCATTGATTAAAATTTCTTTTTGAAACAAATTCAAATTGTTCGTTGGAACTTATCAAATTCGAGAAGTTTCTTATATAAGTACAAAATTCAAAATAGACAGGCACTACTTAAATTTAATATTAAATAATCATTCTTTTTTTTTTCATGGTTCTTTATCTCGAGTATTTATTTATTTAGGAGCGAACTAGGCAGGCATATTATTCAATGAAAATTTTAACTAATTCTCAATCTTTTGCTAGGTTGTACAACTTTACGAAGACAAAAAATGACGGAGAAGTTGCCCTCTCTTACAGTACAAAAGAGGTCAACGCTTAAAGTGAAGTCAGCAAAATTTCATAAGTCAAATTAGACGCACTCATAAATATCAGTGATTTTAGTAATTTTAAAAATAATTATAAAACTTCAAACTTAAAGCTTCAATTTATGAAATTTTTCGAGTAGTAAAAGTGCGAATAAATTAAAGAGATGATCTCTAAAGCAGACGAACGAAGAAAATAAATCCAATGTTCAAACGTGAAAGATAAACGCTTAAATTTCACAACCAACTACAGAAACAAAAATGCGTGGGCATCTATCTTAGTCAAAATGACATTTAACCATCAAATGAAGGTTATTTTGATGGAAGTGATCCATCCGAAAGCTTTGAAAGCATAACTTTACACCCAAACGACATGTAAGACAAACTTGGAGGGAAAAAATAATTGATTTTTCCCAAATTTGACTTAGGGAATCAGCTTTGTATCGTGTTTCTTTTACTTTTAGAACCTAGGGCGAAGGAACCTGACATTTTGAAGCCTCAGCCCTTCGTTGCTATATATAGGATGAAGATCTCGCTAAAGCCGAAACAGCTCGGTGCTAGTAAAATTTTGAGGCACTGTTATACTACATGGGTTGGCTGATTGATGTATCCTGCCTTAATAAACGCAGTTCTCTTTCAGTTGGCCAACAAAGTATATACTTTTTCGGAGATAAGAGTTTGATTTACGGGTCTTTTAGCATCGCGGGGCCCCAAGTGAGGTTTATTATGAAGGTCACGTTTAAATGTCGTGGGTGATATCCAAGTCCCTAAGTGCAAAGAGAATTTCTGGTTTAAGTATTGCAGCACCTGGAAAAAAAAACGACAATATGTGGGCTACGGTACATAGAGAGCCTCCTGATAACACCAGGTAGCTCAGTTGGATGCAGGTTTAGGGTGGAGCAGAAATGAGGGAATGACGGAAATTGCCAAATAAGGGCAACTAACAAAGAAGTATTTATTTACATAAATCTCATCTTTGGAAAATCCGTGATTTTTGTAAGAGCTTTGTTTAGTGTTGTAAAACCATTTGGAGCACTTTACATGCTGCGACGTAATGGTACATTTTGACATTGAGTTGTGTATTTTTCGAAAGTTGACCTTCATTGACTTAATGAATCATGTCATGAGTATAAAACCAGTCCCATTCTAAGCCTCATTATCATTCAAAAGATGTGCTTTCTAGAGTCTCAATTACAACAGCAGAGTGTTCGACAATGTCCTGTGATAGATCTTAAGTTGATTGAAACTGTTATGCACGATACATGCATATTATGAGTTTGTAATAAACACATAAGAAGTGACACACGTGAAGCTTTTCGGACACAATACACTTATCAGAAACTCATATTCTTATCTAAGAACATTTTAAAGAAAGAGGAATTTTCCTCTCAGAAATGTCTGTGGTTGCTTCCCAATCCACTTTAAATCCTTCAATAATAATATCTGCAATTATTCTGCAGCAGAGCTGTTTGTTCTGGGACGTACATACAATTTTTCAGAACTTACCGCTTTGTGGTTACCCATGGAATGCGAAACAAAATCATAAAACAGTGCACAGCACAGAAACATTTTTTTAGCAATAATTATGTATGTAATCTCGAAATGATGTGCTGTAAATAAATAAATAATGATAATAATCAAGCTCGCACATTGCCAAGTAATGCATAGTTTTTTTTACGATTTGGTTGAAGTGAGAATTTTTTTAAGAATAGCAGAATCATGGGAGTTGTTTGTTCCTCATCTGATTTTTTGTAGCGTGAAATCTTAATGGTTCCATTGTTGATCGAGCTATTATTGAAACGTATCTGAAATTAAATACTGCAACGTAATGTTTCACACAAGTGCCTTTTCTAAAGAACATTTAAAAGAAAAATAAATACAAACCGGCACAATTATGTGGACTGGTAGGTATTTCTCAGAATTAGTTTTAATAATATTATATATGTAATTTCTTTCTAAAGTTTAACAAGTTACATCAAAATCGGATACATAAAACGTACATATAACGGGTAAGTATTTAATTTAAATGTGATGTAAATGTCTGCGCACGTGTATGTGTGTTTTAAATGAATTTGGAGCAATTCAGGAATTAAGGAGTACCCTGTTAACATAAAATAAACAAATAAAATAATAGCTCACAAAAAATTATATTAAAGGTTCGGGTTGGGATTTTGTTTGCGGGGTGTTAAATTTGTTTTAAATCCACAATGCAAATTATCACGCGGGTGTGTTTACTTGAATGACTGTAGCTATAGGAAATCGAATACCTAATCGTAAAGAACATTCATTTAACCTAGTTACTTCATACGAAATTACAAAATTACATAGCATTGAATGTTATAGTATTCAAAAGTTACGCAATGAATTCCGTAGCATTTGAATTGAACAACTATAAAGTGATAAGCAAAAAAAAAACTTCTATTCTATTTCAGTTTAAAAAAATTGAAATTTTAACTTCCCTTCAAACACTACAATTTCCAAACGCGCAAAAAAGATTCTGAAAAATAATTTTTTGAAGACACATTCTTTTGCAAGACCATGTTCTAAAAGGTATTGAGTAGAGATGTGAGTCAAGAGTTTTCTCAGAGATAACTATTCTCCTCAAGTTGAAATTTAGCAAACAGTTGAGAACATTCTTTTTTCTTAAAATTAATTTAAAATTTTATAAACATCAGTCATAGTATGGAAGAATATCAAATTATCATTGTTGAACCATACAAATAAAATTGTTCTGGGGTTTATTTGCTTTTGATAATGATAGTTTCATGCAATGAAAATTTTTCGATCAGATGAGTGCATGCTTTGTAGTACTATAAAAAAATCTTTTAAAAGTTAGTTATGCAAAATCACAAAAGATACACATAAAAAAATGTTACTGAATTTTGCATACTTTACTGAAACATAACTATTTCGTTTGCATTCCATTTAACAATATATGTGTATATATGTTCAAAATTAACGAAAATGTTAGCTCTGCTTGAAATGATTTTGTATTGTGTTGAATTTTTTCATACATCTCATTCATCAAAATTTGAAGAATTAACATCTTTTTATTCCAGCAAGAAGTGTTCCTAAACCAAAGGCGCTTAGTCTTTATTTTCATTTAAAAAACATCTTCAGCAACCAATCCTACATGTATTAGGAATGAATAATAAACAGTACAGAACCCATAAATGTGGCACGATCAGTGATTGCACTTGATGTCGAATGCTGTATGAACAATTTTTGAGCTGTGGGAAGTGAACTTTCCATCAAATTAATCGATTATAAATGTCTATGTTCCTGACTTCTGTACTGTAAACGCATGCGTTGCATACTGGATGATACATGTGATTGAATCAAAAAGGTTTTAGATTTTTTAAAAATATTTATACAACCAGTTTGTTATTCATAAAACTCAAAAATTTCAAATACAGATAAGCCCGATTATTAACATAAATTAATTAATTTTGCGCAAGGTATTGTCAACAAATATATATTATGTGAGGATATCTAGATTTTTTTAAATTTACTAAAAAACTTTATTGAAGCATAATCACTTCATTTTCAAGTTATAAACATTTTTTAAAATTTCATTTCTCCACTATTTTCGCTTGAAGCATTGAAGAGCGATGTACGTTGAAGCATGACTACTACCTATGACGAAAACTGCATTTTCGTCAAAGATTCCTTTTCTCCTCAGGCAAAGCCTGATTTTTACTGTGACCGGTTCTTTCATTAATCACTCAAACGAATTCCGATCACTTAACGCTTTGCGTAAAATACGAAGACAGGCGAATTAGGAGAGGGAAATAGAAATCGAAACTAAACTAGCATCCAACCGAATGGCGATAAATAGCCAAAAGTGGAAACATTGATACAGAGTGGATACTGAGAGAACAGATATAGCAAACGGTGAACTGATGGAGATGACAGTGTCAGGCTCAATTGGGGCGCCCTATCTACCGAACTTCAGGCCAAGGTTTGGCTTACTAAACTTCACACAAAAAGTAGAAAATATTTGCGATTATAGGCCATGAGGGAAATGGTCAGATAAGGGAAAATTGATGTTCTTGGTAGCTTTAAAAATCAATTACAAATGAACGGAAAATGCCACAAAATTTACAGTGATTCCAAATGTTTCGGACTACTTTTTACTATGAAAAGCAAATTGAGATATTCAAGGATAAATTTTTAAACCATTTTTCTCCAAAAAAATGTATGGCATAAAAGTAAATTTTGAAGCTATTTTAAAAAAGCAACTTTAAATATAATTGAAAAAAAAAATGCATTTTTAAAGATTACTGATGATTGAGAAATATTTGGAAAGATTAGTCTAAAAAATTTTTTTTTTATAAGAATACCAATACGTGAGACGTTTTCAAAAACTATAATTCTTTATGCCACAGAACAAATAAGAGACAATTCATCGTAAGGGGTCTGCAACTAAGTTTCAATTTGCGTAGAATTTAGTTTCAAGAAGGAGTTTTGTATAAAACTGGATGTCAAAAGGTCTTTTTTCCAAAACATAAATCTATTTCCGATGCGTTTCGAAAAAAGATTTTTAAAACATCTGAGTAAGAGAGCACAAATTTCTTTATATATCTTTTTTGCCAAAAAGATATCAAAAACTGATGGGAAAAGGCATAATTTTATAAAGAATTATACTTAAACAAAAAAAGGCATTTGTCATATATTAAGATTTCAGTTTTAACAGAAGGCGAGAAAGGAGAAAGATTAAGAGAGGGAGAGAGAGAAATTTTAGGCCTTTTTTTTATTTTAAGTGAGAGAAACGGATTTTAAGTCTTGGTGGAAGGAGAAAGAAAGAAACTTTAGGAAATTTTTTTTTCTTTCTTAATTTTAAGAGGTAGAGAGAGATATGAATTTTAGGCTGCCGTTTTTTCCCTTTAATGTTAAGATTTGTAGGTTTGTTCGCAAAAAATACAAATGTTTCAAGCTCGCTTGTAGAACACATGTTTTTGTGAAGTACTTCGTCCTGCATGTTTGTTTGGGAAGAGTATGTTTTTCAATATAAACTTTGTATTAGGGATGTAACGAATAGTGATTTGGCCGAATAGCCGAATACCGAATATTCGGCCGTTTCTTCCAGGCCGAATACCGAATATTCGGCCGTTTCTTCTAGGCCGAAGCCGAATATTCGGCCAATGTCTTAGGCCGAATACCGAATATTCGGCTGCCGAATATTAAAATTTCTAGAAAATCATTGAAATCGAAATAATTTGTCAAATTTAAAAGTATTCACAAAGGCCAATTCCATACATAAATTTATGATGTATGATTTAATTCTGTTTGCTAAGATTCTAAAACTATCTTAACTTAATGTGTTTTCTGTATTATTTTGAATGCAATAAAACTGAGAATTGCACCTACAAGTGGAATAGAAATGACAAATTTTTGATGTAAGCATTACCATTATTTTACTAATTATTTAATTCAGATTAACCCTACGCACTCGAGCCGCACCGATTAACTAATGACATTGTGTAATATTTATCAAAGTTTGCTGCGACATATAAATGAATAAACTGGTCACATTTTATTATTTGTAAACGTTTGTTTGTTTAAAAATGTTTTAAAAACATTTGTAAAGTGTTTGTCGAATTTGGCCGAAATCGTCTCGAGTTGCTGGTTCGCGCAAGAGAAAAAGGCCTCGATCGAATGTAAAGGGTTAAAGAAATACTATTGCTCGGTGAACTTTTTACCTTGATCAAAATAGTTTTATGAAGGTATTTTAAAAGTTATAAAAGAATATTTTTAGTTTATGGACTTCTTTTTTACATACCTATTTTAAAAAGATCTATTGAAATAAACTGGAACATACTTTTACTTTCTGAAACCCCAAGAGCTTATGCTATCTTAATATTCATGATACATTCAAGGCACATTCCTCTCTTACCAAATATTAACAATAAATCAGTCTACCAAAACAAAGTCGGACTTCCACTTTGTTAATAATAGTAAAATAAAAGTCTCAATCACAATTAACTATTGCCAGCATTTGGAAGCAAGCACCAAGTATAAAATACAATATTACAACTTAAAAATCTATTTTTGTTCAGTCAAACCTAAAAAACAATGTTTAAAAAAGTGGCTTTTACTAAGTTATTTTTATTTATTAAAAGTATATACCCTCAATGTGCTCTTTTTCAATAACTATAGTACATTAAATGTTTAAATCTACTAATTTCTTTATTTTTTTACTTTTCTACTGTAGCAGAACTATTCGACCGAATAGTCCATCAATATTCGGCCAGGCCGAATTTCATCTTACCGAGTATTCGGCCAGGCCGAATATTCGGCTAGTGTCATGAATTGACTATTCGGCCAGCCGAATATTCGGCCAAAGGGCCGAATATGCCGAATACCGAATAGTGGCCGAATATTCGTTACATCCCTACTTTGTATTTGTTAATTTTTTTTACAACACTCATTCTCGGAACGTTTTTACGTCGATATGAAAATATATGATTTATTTATTTATGTTTTCTTCCTCCGTCACTAAATTTTGAAAAATGGAAGTCATGTTGTAAATACGAATGTAAATATAACGAATGTAAAAATAAATTTTGTAATGTACGATGAGTTCAGCAGTTAAATCTTTTCATCTCGTAAATGTATCATATATCCAGCAAAGCCGTATAGTTAATGGTACGTGTATTCTTATAAAATAATTGATTTGGTTTATTTTCCGCATAAATTTTCCAGTTTAATTTTTTTTTGCGGAATATTAAGGTTTTCATCATCCAATCAACTTTTTGAAATCAAAACTATCCTCAAATGTTCCCAATAAATGTAGAAAAATATTGTGAATCTTGAACTTCAAAAAAGATATCTTTGCATTTTAAGACCTAGTTCACACAAGTGAAAAAAGATAGGTGTTGCTTGTAACTGGTTTGCAGCAATGAAGGTCGAATATTTTGACCCAAAAACACTGTTAGTGTTAAGCTACAATTTTTATGACGGAACAACTCTTTCACAAATAAGCATCTGTTTTCTTGCGGAACTTTCAAACTTTGGGTGAAGAGACCTAGATGAAATTTATCTCATTTAAACGTGGTTCCGTTGTGAATGAACTGATGATATCATGTGTGATATAGTGTGGCCTAAATGATAACATATAGCAAACGGAAGACGAGATTTTAACTTTTTGAGTTTATGCTTCCTAATATTAAGAGTTAAAACTATATACCTTAATTGTTCATATTAATGTCCCAAATTCCATACCTTTTTTTGCTTTCTTTTCTTTACTCTTTTTTTTTTTTTTTTTGAACAGAACAATTGAAAAGAAAACTAGTTTTGGATCAGTTTTTGCTTATTAGAATGAATAGAAGACTTTTGACATTCATGAGAACGTTTTTGGACCTTTTAACATTGTGGACGATATTGGACCTTCTACATCACGGACAATATTTTGCATTTTTTATCATGCACAATTTGAACATCAATTTTGAACATTCTATATCATAGTCGATCTTGCATGCTTTGTACTAGGGACCAGGATTCTATATCATAGTCGACCTTGCATGCTTTGTACTAGGGACCAGGATTCTATATCATAGTCGACCTTGCATGCTTTGTACTAGGGACCAGGATTCTATATCATAGTCGACCTTGCATGCTTTGTACTAGAGACCAGGATTCTATATCATAGTCGACCTTGCATGCTTTGTACTAGGGACCAGGATTCTATATCATAGTCGACCTTGCATGCTTTGTACTAGGGAATAGGATTCTATATCATAGTCGACCTTGCATGCTTTGTACTAGGGACCAGGGCCCGAATTACATTTCGAATCACTATAGGCACAACTCACGTTTGGGGGCCCCTCACGCAACAAATTTTTTTTAGCGTAACATTCAGTATGAGTTTGTAAAACTTGCCAGTCACACCAAAATTTGGGGGCCTCCAAAGCGCAAAAACTAATTTGTGCTCCAAATTTCAAATTGTCAGACTAAAATTTGGGGGACCCCAAAGTGAAAACTCCTTGTGTTTTTAAAATAATTTAATAATACAAATTTTCTGTTAACCAACAGAACACTAACAGTTTGTTTTTGAAAGATGCTATTTTTAAGTATTTTTCTAAAAAAATTTAAATTACAAAAAAATGAAAACAAGTAATAATAATAATAATAATAACCAAAATTAGGGGCCTCCTTAAAGTGGGGGCCCGAGGCCCGGGCCTAATGGTAAGTAAGGCCCTGCTAGGGACGATTGAGGACTAATTTGAATATTTTATATCATGCACAATTTTTAAAAGTATATAATGATATACCTTGGAACTTACAAGATTTCGGTGTTGCATATATCATAAAAATAACTTCTTTCAGAAAAACAAATCCAGCTCTTTTTCATTGTTTTAACATTTCTTTTTCATTTTAATTTTGATACTTATTTGAGGTGAAAATGATCACACACATTTTAACTAATTTGTATTAACTCGATTTTGATGTTTCCTTAAGATCCTAATGGCAAATGTATCGAATTAATGACTAATCTGTGTAATTCATTGCAGAGATTTCATGTATTAGTATACGATGTCATGAAATATACAGCGTTTTATAAACACATTCTGCAAAATATACAGCTTTTAATTTACCCTTCGTTTTTCATGACCTCTTAATGGAATTCGTGTTATTTTATAATTTATGTGCGGCCGATCAGACCAATGGACATTTTATTTGAACCATAGGGGGTTACTAGAACCGAAGCAAAAAAAAAAAATGTTTTAAGAGTAGTAATATCAATAGTTGATCATCTGAGGCACTACCGGAAAGCCACAGAACAAGGATCGATTTAAAATATATTTTTTTTGTTTTGGGATTTACTAAGCCACAGGGCGCAAGTCTACTTAAGGTACATAAAAGAGTGTCCTAAAATCGATTTTTTTTTTCAATAAATCTTGAAACAGCTATTGCTTGTTAATTTCTATCTGCTAACGTTATTACAAAATTGCAGTGTTTGCATTTAATCAACTTACCTTTCCACGCTCAATCAAATGTTTTCGAGTTAAAACAGAAACATTAGAATTTTGCATTATTTTTTGAATTATATTTTACCGACGCATGTTTCAGAGAGAACCTCTGAAACCAACTCATGAAAGTTAAATAACATCAACGTTTATCTACTTGTGGCCGGCACTTTTGAAAACTGACATAATACTGAGAGAGACGCTTAGGTGAGAGATTGCTGCATTACAGTAACTATCACTAGTACCGTTGCTTGACAAATAACAGTGACTGAAAATTAAACAAATAAATAAATAGCTGTCACTACTGTCTTTGCTTTGCACGTAACAGTGACTTACCACAAAATCAAATTCGAAGAGTGTACTTTATATTGATGTTTCGATTTCTAAAACAAAAAAATATATATATATGAGAACTGTTAAGCTTGAACTTCATTAAGTCTTGTTAAAGAAAAAAAAATCATGCATTACATAAAATATTTTAAAGTATAATGAAGTGTTGCGAAACACCATATTTTACAAATAATATTTCGTAGCTGAGGGCCGTAAGGTTTTTTAAATATGTGCTGAACTTTTTTTGCAGGTCGGCACTCAAAAAAGGTTGAAATGCGATGTCTTGTTTTTAATTAAAAGACTGTTGCCTGTTTTTATAGCATTCGAGTGAATCATATCACATGGTGCCATGATGTCATGTAAGTAATCGTATAATTAAAATGTGCCCTCTTAAAATCGTCAATCTACAATTAGTGAAGATTTTGTTCTTATATGCGTCTTTAGAACTACACACTTAAGTAAGAATAAAGTTCATGAACAATCTTTTTTATTTTACCCATTAAAACTAATTACGAAATGTGAAAAACCCAAAAACTGAAAGATGAATATGAAATTTAGAAGAGAAAAAAGAAAATAATAATGATGTAAAAACTAGAAATTAACAGACACTTCATACCTTGGCAAACAAAGACAATCACACCTTGAATTCTTCATGGCAAACTGCAATTAAAGAACCAGAAAGAAAAGTAAAACAGATCCGAGCAGCGCTTGCGAAAGAGCAGCTTTCCAGCATCAACTTCACTAGCAGAGGGATTTGATCTTACTAATACGGCTGTTACGTTCCCCGTTTCTGAAGTCAAGTAATAATAGTAAAAGAAGCAGTACGGAAGGAGTATGCGGGGGGGGGGGGGGTTGGATACGTGGCGCACGCGCAGGTGGAGTTGCGGGGGATTCGAAAATTGCCAAATACTCGTTCGATAAGGCATACGGAGAAAATAGAGCAGAATGATGGATGAATTTTTAAAAATGCTGATACAGTAAATATTCTTTCGGAAAGTGATGTATGCGTGTATTTTACTTTCGGTGCTCAGGTAAAAGTTTCTCTTAGATAGAAAAGGGAGTTTATTAAAAGGATGATGTGTAATTAAAAGTAATTTCGATAGCATTCATCCTGCGGTGAAATAAAACAACGCGGATTATTGCAAATCCTTACCGGAACCGGTTTTAGTCTCTTTTATCTTTTCTTCTGAGGAGGCCCACCCAATTTCTAAGTACAGCCATTAATACATTTCAATAGTTTAATATTGACAATGAAACATATTAATATTGATGGGTTGGCAAACTTTGAACACGCAATTGTGGTAATCTTTGAATGTGGATGTAATTATGAAGCAGGAAAAAAAAATGAAATTGAGGAAATGCTTCGAGCAATTAATAAGATTATTATTTGAATAAAAAGCCTACTTTTATGTAATTATCCAAAAAAAAAAAAGACAGAGCAAATGGCGCGATGTCAAAAGAGATGCAATTCATCCACACATGATAGCCAAAAGACGGTCAAAAAATAATATTAAATCATATGCTTAACGTTTAGGTGAATTGTGAGTGTTAATTAGAAAGTTTTCTCTCAGCAATGTAATATGAGAGACAAACTTGACAGGCATGATGTGGAGTCTGGTATCAAATACGATATCGTTTTGGATGATTGAATAACTTATAAATCATGGTTCCAGCAGTTGTTGAGGTAAAAATAAAAAAAATATTAGTTCACGTAAGACAGCAGGTCATCAAAAGTTATACTTAACTATGTGCCGACATTTTCAGACGGTATTCTGATTCATTAGTCGTCACGTTGGACCACATTGACCCTCACTTACCAACAATGTCGCAATAGCAACAAAATTCCCCTCGCTCAAGTTTTCGCCTGCGCACTGTAGCATTGAAATTAAGCGCATTCAGGACGATTTTTTTCTATTTCATCTTGAGTAAATTGAGTTTAATATTATTTAAAATTTGTACGAGATATATATTATGGTCAAAATTTGTTTTATTTCGACTTTCGCAGAGTTTTAAGAAGACTTTACGAAGGGTTGAGACTTCAGATAAAAAAGACGTTAGGATATGTTTTATAATTTTGTGTCAACTAAACTTTTTCCGAAAGTTACAAAAAAAGGTTAACTGTAGACGTAAAACTGACGTTATTTATATAATGATTACATTTCAAACTGAATCTGGAATTGATCTGCTGAAATTAGTCAGCTTTAGCTAAAACAAAGTCTGCTGTAAGTCCATGCCTTCCCTCTTCTGCTGTTATATCCAGATTATCAGGCTATCATCAGAGCTTATTATAAGGATAGTATAACTATTTAATTTACTATAGCAAAAGAGTACACCATTTTGTTTTGAACTGCAACTGTTCTCACATTCTTAAATAAGAATACCATCCATTTGTATGTCGCGGAGCGGAAAATGCATCACAATTTCAACCAATTTAGATCCTATCAATCAAGAACAACTTATTTTGTTGAAGTATTTCCTAGAGCCAATCGACAAACATGTGGTACAATCGAAAACAAAGTCGAAAAGAATTCTCATCTCCGCAATGGTCTTTCCTTGTAGACTTCTTTCAAACCGTATGAGAGGAAATTACGTTTTTCTTATTCTTCTTAAAATTATTTTCTCTACAAATCCGAAACAAAAAAATAATAGTTAAGATTTCCCCCTCCTACATAATAGTTAACATTCCAGAGGCTTATTTTGATGTTAGTAATTTATTGTGTGCTGCATAGTTCAATGAGCCGCTTTTGTCAGTAACAATTTCCCAGTTATAGTGAAACTAGCGAATTCTATTTAATTCCCTACATTTAATTTTGAATCAATTACTTTCAAACAGATATAATGAAGCTTAGATTAAAGCTATGAGTTTAAAGAGTTCTGGTATTTTTATCCTTTTTCCATGTTTTTCTGAGGAATTAAAACTCGCACATTTAACAGTAATTTTTGTATTAATTTAATGACTTTTCTAAGTAAAATACAGTATTACACACCCACTCTCATGTGTCTCTTGCTGCAGTTTTATATCTATTTTCATGTTTCCTCTCATTAATATGTAGGAAATATTTTTACTGTGAGTTTTCTGTCTCTCTCCTGTTCTTAACTTCTGTTCAGAAAAATAATCTTATACAAAATGCCGACGAGGCATGCACTCTTACATAAGATTGAAAAAAATATTAAGAATTTTAATAATAATACTTTGCTCAGGAAGCACATCAAAAAATTTTAAAGTATGCAAGTTAACTAAACCTATTTTATTTTACTCCATTTGGGTTCATGTTCAATTTGAAAATTAATTAATTAAAATGAAACTTGTTCTTTATTTTTTCTGCTTTTAGTTTGAGTAATTAGTACATGATTATTCTCATTAAAATTTTTACTGGGTTTGGTTTTTATTCGTTTGTCCCTTTTGATGGCATATTAACAATAATTACGGAAGTTACTGAGAACGACAATTTCTTCGATTTATTATTATTCAGAATATCCCAAAACTGTATAAGTTTTGCACGGATCAGAAAGCTGTTCAATGAGCTACTTGTTATTGATTAATGAATGTTTTTAAGACAGTTTCGTGTTTACCAGGTGACGACTTCTTTTAGCAAGGACAACGATGACTTTTATTTACGCGATGTAAACGAAATATATACAGCATTTTTAAAAAATATTGTTTATATTATAGAGAAAGGGTTATAGTTATCATTTCTTAGTACATGGGATGGATAAAAGTTTAATTACTTTTATAGCTCATCTATTTTGAGTATAATTACATCACACTGAGTGATACTATTAACAGGAACGATATTTTTCTTGTAATTTACATTCGACCGGAGGGGATATTTCCCCTCCCCCCAAGACGGGATATGTACATTTAAGTTTTTAGAAAGTTTTCAAACATAGCATACTTTTCATAGCAATAAGGAACTGTTTTACATAAGCCTTTCATTTTGTAAGTATCGAATTTTTTTGGTATGAAAATAAAGAAAACACACAAACTTGGCATCCATTCATCTATTTTTTTAACCGCGTTTGACGTCAAGATTCTCTTGTTCATCTAAGACTTTTCAGTTTGCGTAAGCAAGTTTTTGAGAAATTCAGTAAATAAGAAGTTATCAATGAAATCTCTGAAAATGTTTTTTTACAAAAAAAAAAAATAATAATCTGGCAAACGGAAGGAGGGTAAAGATTCCAGGGAGAAAAAAATAAGTAAAAATATCTACGATGTTGAGTTAGGCTTGAAGTTTTTAGGCCAAGGTTAAAGATACGATTGTCATTAAAAAACTGTCGGAAAAACTTTTTTCTCTGGAAAATAGATTATGTTTTCAGTAACTTCATCTGATGAAATAGGAATTTGGAAGCAAAAAAATTTATTTGTTATGGTTTTCTGTACTCGAACTTCAACTTCAAAATTAAATTATCACTTCATTTTACGCTTTTTGTTTATTCAGGTTACCATTGTTTTTTAACAACATATTTTCTTTGCATAAGTTGCTACTAGTTCGCAGTTCGTATTTAAAAAAAAAAATATTTCTCTAAGAATTTGATTTTTCTAATTGTTATATAGTATGTTTTTAACAAATATTTTTTGTTATAACATTTTTCTCCTCTTTTTACACAGTTGTGTGAAAAATGTAGTATAATACAATAAGTGAATTGCTTTACAACAGTAGGCAAATGATATTTATTCAAATCTATTAGACAACAACACCAATATATTGAACTAATGAATGAAAATTGCGAATTAACAGGAGTAAAAGTACAAGCAAAATTTTATACATTAGCCTTATTTTTTCAACGATAAACTTAATTTCTCCAAATTAGAGCGTTGTTTTGTAGAGGAAAAAAAAAAGATTTTAATTTGATATTTTTTGAAGTGTTTTTATAGGAAAAAATAAGGAATGGTAAAAAACAGAAGAGTCAACTCTGTTCCGAAATACTTCGAAACTTAAAAAAAAAGTTTGCAGTTCCACAAAATACTTTAAAAAGAGAGAGAGAAAGATTCATCAATAAACAAGCTTAAATAGTTGCAAGAAGTAACATATCACATATTTTCTAAAATTTCCGTTCCAATTTTAACTTTCTCCTCCTAAAGATGTTCTCTATTTAACAATTTTTTTTCTTAAAAATCGCAGTTTTCATAGTATTTTATATTATTTTCCCATTAAATAAGAGTTTAGGTATTTGTGGGTAGATAATTTCATGGCAAAAAAATATAAAATTATTTTCACTACTTAATAATAAGAGTAAAATAACTAACCGACACCTGCATCTAAAACAAAATCAAACCGAAAACCAATAAAGAAAGAAAATAAACAAGTAAAATTTCTAACATTTATTCCTTGCTGTAAATAGAAACTTTATATTCTAGCCATAATTAATTAAATAAATTTTTAAAAATGATCCAATCAGAAAAAAAATTCTATCTGCGGACTTTTTATATTATTTATAGATAGTAAATCACTGAAGCATGAAATAAAAATAGTTTCGAAATGAATCTCAAAAACTAATTTAATTAACTGAAAATAATTTATATTTGAAATTAAATCACTTGACATAGCTTTCTCACATAAAAATAAATTTTGTAGTTCAATTCCATTCTTATCTGTGAAAACAATTTTAGAAATTTTTGAATTTTGAACTGCTAGCAATCATACTATTCTACTTCTTTGTGTCTATTACAAATAGAAAAAGAATGCACACTAAAAATTATTTACAATTTTTACAATTGTCTTGAGTATAAGTTTATTTATTTACGTTTTAAACAATATTTATTTGTTCAAATAAACTAGATTTTTTTTTCCCATTAATGGTGACTTTTACTATTTTGAACCGTTCAAAAAATGAGTCGAATCTGATCAAAGAAAAAAAGCTATTTCGTCTGTTTTCTTTCGCCCAAAACGTTTATCAAAAAAATGCTGTCACATTTAGTACGTAGAGAGCAGTTAAAGCATCTTTTCTTATTTCTTGTAGGGCTTAATGTTAAAAGGTTTTGAAATTTTAAATTGAACTAAAACTTATTAAAACCCAGGAATGAAATATGTGGATTTAAATAGTTAAAGTAAAATCTAATGAAAAATTATAGCTAAACAGTTAAGTTTAACGTTGATACAAATCGATTAGGAATCACAATTACCCGAAGTAAAAGAATCACTGAACAACAATCAACTACTGTATGTTTTTTTTTAAAAAGAAATAAGAAGAAAAAGAAAATATGAGTATTTGTAATGACTAAATATGTGCATTTCGAAGAATACTGTGTGATGTTGTTATAGTAAAAGCATCTTAGCTCTATTTTCATAATGAAAAGCCCAACCCTACTTACAATGTCTTCATATACAACTTAAACCATCACAAATTCAGCTTCCACAAGTTCAAAAAACACTTTTCCTCTGCTCTAAAAGGTGGAAATGGTTAGAAAAGCGAAAAACACCCCCTAAAATGCACACACAGCATCTCTCGCTGAAAAAAAGGAAGAAAACGGGACAGCAGATGTGTTTGAATGAGATCGAGCAATTCCCCCGAAAAACAACCTACACCCCACCTTTGTGCACTGCTCCAGACCCAAGTCTGGTTGGTATACCTTGATGGAAGACCCTCCGGAAACCAAGATCGACGATCGTTGCCCCTTGGGGGTGGCAGGGGGACGATATTAATAACTTTGGACTAGATCGTAACCCCTACGACCCCCTTTCTGGTCCGGCTGAACAATGGTTGTAAGTAAATTTATGGCACCGTAAGGCGGGGGTGAAGCCCCTGTAGACGATAAAAGTAAAAATAGGGCAGTTTTTTCTTCAAGATGAAGGGTGCTGGTCGCGAGTTAGACGCGTGTTGGTGGCTTTTGCTTCTTTTTTCTTTCGCTTTTCTTCTGCTTTAAGATGCAGGTAAGAAGAAAGAAATGGCGGAAGATTGATGTACTGAGAATCCAAGCGACTGTATGGTCTCGTGCCGTGTGCTAATAATAAAAACTGATATTTGTCACTAATTATACATGAAAAGTGATATCTTTGTGAGTGTGCATATATTGTATATGCATATATATTAAGGTTGTATTTATTTTTGAAGTTGTAGCTATTTCATGCGATATCCTCTCAATTTGTTCCATTTTTATAAATAAACGATTCCTGCAAAGTTTTAGCTCCACACATTAACTAGAGACGCTGAGAGCTCTTTATTTTGAACCAAACTAAATTAAAGAACCAAACTTGTCTACTAAACTAAACAAAGCCCAAAGAGGGGTTGGGGGAGGCCAATATAACGGAGGGAGAGTACCGTCGGTAAGATAATTTATTAAATTATGTCATTTTTTAAGTACCATCAATCACATATACAGCATTGTAGAAAGCATAAGAAACAATTGATTTATTTTTTAATTTCAGTTTTCCATGTGGTCTAGTTCTGAATCTTTCCTCAACGGCGCTTTTACAAATTCTGCGATATTTTTTAATTCTAAATATACGGAAAGGAAAAATTACACTAATTTTTTGGTATTAAGGTGTAAATATGATTTAAATGCAGGTGTAAATATGATTTAAATGCAAACTATTTTCAATATCCAAAATAAAGATTAGAAATAAGTCCTAAATCAGGTCAATATACGTGTGTGTGTGGGTTTCCCTTCCCCTTTCCCTTTTTCCTAATACATTTTTAAAAGTTCAGTATACAACTCTCTGTTGTCATAAAAGTCTTGAGATTTAGAAGTCGATAATGAATCTTATTTAAATGGATCCTATTTTGAAATTAAAATTTCTTTCTTCCTCTAAACTTCTATAACAAAAAACAGCTAGTAAAAAATTAATAACTGCTCGTTTTTCAGCATCATTAGACAACTGTGATATTCGTGATAGAGATGCGGTTCATTTTTAAACAGCCTGGTAAAAGCAGTAAATTTAAATGACTTTATGATGAATCATACATCCTTTAAGTAAGCAGGATTAAAAAATTTGGAAGTAAAATCACGAATAATAAAAAAATCGGATTTAATGGATTTAAACTTGGATGTTGCAGCTATTCAATGGAATTCAAAACTACTCTCAAATGCAACTCAAAAAAAAAAAATAAATAAATAAATAACATTGATAAAATTCCTGTGATACAGCCCCAAATGTTGAGTATCTACTGGGAGTTCCGGATATTCCTTCAGAAACTGAACTTGAAATTGCTTGAACTGTACCTTATATATAAGATGATTCATCATTATTGGAAATTGATTAAATTGTAGTTTTTGATACAACGGATATCAATACTCGTATAAACAATCTATGCAATTTGTGAGCACGAAAACTGACCAAAAAACCAAACATTTGGCTTCCTGTCATCATTAATAGCATTAATTTGGCTTCCTGTCATCATCGAAACCTGTCATAGGTTCATATCTCACGTAACTCTGAACCGGACATTTCTGGTTCAAAAGTTTGTGGAAAGATAACGATACTTCAAATTTTTCAACTTGGCGATCTAATATAGGTTAGATGCCAACGGAATTCTAAAAGACGAAGTTGGTGATATGTTATTGTAGGTAAAGAATTCAGGGAGATCTTTGGCGTGAAAATTAAAGAGAAACTTTTATCTTCAATACACTTGGCTCAGAGGGGCCTCCTAATTTTGAACCATCTTCCAGGTGAAAGACCGTCACCCAGGTTGGAAGCCGGGAGGTATTGTTTCAAACTTGTAGGACATTGGTGGAGATTGAGAGCTGGTCGCTCTCTCAAGTTTATACAGACAACATGACAATTGATCATAGTCAATGCTTGCATTGACTATGGTCAGGGCTGCTTCACTTTCGGTGCTCTGTGGGAACCGAACTTCATACACTGATCCACTGCGGGACAATCAGAAAATGCAAATGTGTTCAGTGATAATGTTAAATTCAAGATTGCAGATTTTATGACAGCGGTCTTCTTAGTAGCGGCTTTCCAAAACAAGGTGAGTTTTAATACATACATGTAGATACTTTTTAAGTTTATAATAAGTAATAATCAAAAGAAAATTTCTGTTACTTCTCCGTCTCCTTAAACTATCATTATTAGAAAAGTGAAAAGTCTTACACATAAGATTGTCATACTCATAATGTCTTTATTGCAACAGTTCTCCAAGATGCCAAGAGCAACCAGATTGTCAAAATTCCAGACAATATTCTTTCAACAAATAGAAGGAAGAGGGGAATATCTCACCTGGTTTTGGCTTACACGCGTCATTGTGTGATACTCTAAAGTGCGCGTGACACACTTTCGCGCCAAAGGGCCAGCAGAATGCTCGGATCGATTCGACAGAACGAAAGCAAATGTGACGCCTGCTCGAGAGCGTTTCAAAGCCGAGGGTCGAGAAACTTTCTGTGTAGGGATGGTCAATGCTCCGATGGAACTGAACTGCGGACGCTAAGATCACCATAGACAATCGTCTTTAGAATTATCATTTACAAGGAGCTCAAGGTAATGGTCAGAACAATTAGTATTGTGTTGGCCGATGTGCTTGATCGGCAAAGCTCAAGTGAGAGCAAGATTGATCATCAGCATCTCAAACTAACTCTAGCGAAATTCCTTAGCTCATGAGATGAACTTGACTGCGGACGCTTCTGGGACGTTTTCTGTCACGCAGATATCCAACACAGCATACATGTTAAAAAGTCGCATGGCTTTTACACACTCGCTAAGATAAATCTTTATAACAGGATCCGAATTGAATGTAGTAGCATCGCTGGAGGGCGGGGGATTCGCCCCGGGTTTATTATTATAATTATTATTACTATTATTATAACTACAGACTGCAAGGCACTGAAAATGCTGTAGAAGGTTTGCTATAGTATAGTAAGCATTCCTTGCATGATTTTAGTATCGTTATCTTTTGCAATTCAACCACAGACTTGCTCTACAGCTGGGTTTCCCAACCCGTGGTTAGCAAACCCCCAGGAGTTCATGCAGAGTAGGAAGGTGGTTTGATAATAATATTAAAATGGTGAAAGTTTAATTTGCCAACGCAAAAGAAATAATAAATTAACATACATATGACAAAATGTAAAAATAATATTGCTTATAAATTGCTTTTTAGCCTACTTTCCCGTAAAAGTAAAAAAAAATAATAATAAAGCATGAAAGAAGGCTTAATGTATCGTGAAAATATCGTTAAAAATCAAGAAAAGTCAAAAATAAGTGAAGTAATTAAATAAAGATTGAAAAATAAAAAATTTGAAAGTAGGGTATTGAGATGGGGAAAAAGTGTGTCTGTCGGTCTGTCGGTCTGTCTGTCTGTCGGTCTGTCTGTCTGTCGGTCTGTCTGTCTGTCTGTCGGTCTGTCCCCCCCCCTAATAACTTTTGAACGAATTGTCCGATTGGAAAAATTCTTTTTGCATTCGAAAGATCTCGGCGAGGACATCTCATTTCTATATTTTACTTTTTGATTTGAACAGTTTTTTGTTCAATTTTGAACAGTTTAAAAATTTTAACATTAGCGCCTATGGACAAAATTGGAGCAAATTCTGTAAACTCTGGGCACAAGAGCCAAGTTCCTATTGCAAGCTTATTGAAAGGAGTTCTTGGCGTGAAATATTGATTTGAACAGTTTTTGTTCATTTTTGAACAGTTCAAAAAATTAACACAGAGCTTATGGGGAAATTTCAACCCTATATAAGTCCTGATCTAACGGACCGATTTGCTTGGAACAAACTTTATCGGAAAGCTCTTATAACGTAGAACATGTAGAAATAGAAAGTTTATCCAGAACTTACGAGCCTATTTTGCTATGAAATTTTTTGATCGGGATTTTCAATAATATTTCTCAGTGACTCAATGAGTGAAATAATGAATGAATGAATAAATGAAAGAGTGAAAGAATAAATCAATGAATAAATGAATGAGGAAAAGAATGAATGAATAAATTATTGAATAAATGAAAATATAAATAAATGAGTGAATAAATACATGAATGCGTAAATGAATGAATAAACACTTGAATGAGGTAACGAATGAATGAATAAATGCATGGCTGAATAAATGAAAGAATGAATGAGTGAGTGAATGAATATGTATTATCCGTTGAAAAAGGTATATTTCCAATAATTAGAACTAAAGATAAATAAGAAAGAGAGAGAAAGAGATAGCTAGATTATAAATTTGAATTTGGTGTATACGGGAAAGTAGGCTCGTATAGTTCTAGACGGAACTTCTTGTTAGATACTGCAAAAAAATTGTGGACCGGCATTGGAAGCATCCTAATTTCGAAAATTTAGAGCTGAAAGTGGTACCGGGAGATATTCATTGATTTATTTTAAATTTTGAACGTATTCTGTCATTTCCAACTTTTTCCACGTTCACGCTAAAAACGGTCGGAAACATAAAAATACTAAAATGTAAAATTTCGCGTCATTTTCGGCTAATTTTTCCTAAACTCCAAAATGGAACCCGAACTCATTTATTCATTAATTTCAAATTTTTTATTCACTCTAATCATACTTTTTTTCAACTTATCTGTGCTTTATCGCAAAGAGAGACTTGAAAATATGTAAATTTTAATATATTTCTGTAAATTTCTATTAACTTTTGGCGAATTTCGTATAGGAAATTTTATTGTTTTGTTCCGTTACTAACGACTACAGAGGAGGTTCGCCATTTCCTTCGAGATTTTAGATGGGGTTCGGAAGGAGAAAAGGGTTGGGAACCGCTGCTCTGCAGAAAATCTTTAGTGAATATAGGAAGAATGTCGACAGGTAATTGAACCAAAACTAATCAAGTCAAGAAGCGTGCGCATTATTCTTTCCCTCTAAATAATGCACTCTGGGACAATAGTCTCATTGTTTATCAGGCGATGTTTTGTTGGTATATATTTGTTTGTGTTTGCTGCTTCTTTGTGTACATACTCGCTGCCTGAAAGAGCAACTGCTGTGTGTTACGAATACTAAGTCCTTTCACGCAGTAATTGAATTTCTTACAGTAATTTTGGGGCTAGGTTATTTGTAGTGAGAAAAATTGCAGGAATTTCTAGTCTGACTCTCATGTTGAAGCAGCGTAAGTGCAAATGCGGAAAATTTCTATCAGGCACGTGGGAGCCTCGTGCTTTATAGATTCATGCTTATGAGTGGCATAATCAGCTAAGACCCCAGTTTGACACCCAATCAGGGCGTGGATGTACCGTAATATCACGGCACGTTTGCTGGTGATGTCCGAGGGGTTCACAGCCCGCTTTGAGTGGTAAGACCCATGGAGATTTATAGAAGTGTCCGGGCTATTTACCCAAATTGAACAAGATGGTCTGTCGTCTGGGTATGAGCCAAAAATTTAAAAGTATGGATTAGACAATGGGTTAGCAAACTGATACGAAAACTACTTCCTCTGCTGGTTTCTCAAAATAGTGCCGGGATTCGAAACTTCAATTTTTGTTTGCATGTTGAATGGCTTGCCGTTCAGCCATTGATCCGAGCAGACATATTCCGTATTTAGTCAAAAATTTTAAGAGAGGAAGTTTTACATAGCATTGCGGTGGCATTACTTTTTGCCTCATGCTAATTCCCTTTTTTTTTCAATGCAAGTAATTAAGACTTATTAAAATAAGTGTTAGAGAAGTTAACAAAAACTAATCAAATATTTTGTTGATCATGCATAATCGATGATTTTTACAATTTGATATAATAAAATAAATTATTTGTACTTCTTCCTAAATCACTTTATTCAACTCTAATGTCCTTTGAAATATTACGAAACTTCTTCACCTATTCTCCAAGTAAATTATTGCTTATCAACTGATTAAGTTCAACATTTATTGTTATTAAATGATTGAAAAAATGCTTTTTACGGAGTACATAGGAAAATTCCTACCTGTAAGCGGTCATACGAAGACAGTCCTAAAGCTTTCCACCTAGAAATAATAATAGTATATTGATTACAAAGTAATACAACAAATAACAGAAATAAAAAATAATTAAAACAGAACTAAGAATATGCAGCAGGACAAAAAAAAAATTCTAAGCTAATGTTACTATTCATTACACTTTAACTTAACAAAAAACAGTAATGTTAAAATACTCCGTAAATTACAATGAAAATATGGATGCTAACGTACAAAACAGTTATAATACGGAAAACATTGTATATTGTAAAGGCACTGCATATTATACAGAAAATAGTCATGCGCTTATCTTTATTTCCGTAAGCAATCAGAAAGCAAGCAAGTGAGCCTACGATAAATCACTATATTTATTCATAAGTAAGTAATGTACAAACAAAAAACATTTGTCCTTAACGATATGGTGATAAAGAAAAAATTATAAATGAGAATTCATCCTAAAATTAATGCATCACGTGACCTCTCTGTTTCTACACAATATTGATTTAAAATTGCGTGAAAAATGGTTAAATCAAAGTAAAATTAAGAGTCCATTGTATTGAAATTATTGCCACACCACAGTATTTATTTGTTCTAAAATAAATTTTTAATTCAATTCAACTAGCGATCAGAGAGAAAGTCTTACTGTTAGAAAATAAATAAATAAATAAAAATGATTAGTCGTGGGAAGTCACAACTCAGTACGAAATATTATTATTCAAGAAACAGTAAACAATATTAGCGGTAACCATGCCTTGAAATAATCAAGAAAAAAATTCAGAATGAGGAAAAATATGCCTGATTTGTCTCTGCGTCCAAAGTAAAATAAAATAAATTAATTATAGAATAAATAAATAAATTTAAAAAAGATAATTATAATTTTACACGAAAAATTATAGACGATTATTTTTTTTTTTTTAAACATTAATGAAACATGATGGCGGATGGGAGTACAAGCGCAATTCAAATTTCAATAAGAGGCATACAATATTCCTACAATGTGCTTCAATAATTTAAGGTACATACTTTTTTCTAATTTTAAAATTAAAATTTTTAAGTTGTACTCTGCAGTTTCCAACACCTAATATGTTTTATTTGTGATTAAAATATAAAGCATCTTTATCGGTACCGACGCAGGTAAAGTCTTCGTGTAAGGGTGGGGCACGCACAACTGGGTTAAATACCCTCAGAGAGATCTGTAGCAAGTGAAAACAATATTCAAATCGGGTCATCGAGAGAGCATTTTATGTGGGGCAAGGGTAGGTACTATCCCCGATACCCCCTGAAAGCATCCCACACATATGTGCGGGGCGGAAAAATATTCATGCATGACACCTGGCATAGAGGAAGGGGAGTGTACTATCCTATAAAATTCGAAAAGATGGCGCGTGCATATGGTGGGTGAAATATTTATAGTATTACTTAAGCAAATGTCTTCTTTTTTTTTTCCAGAGGGGGAAAAATGTTACATAAAGTAAAAAATATAATCTTGAATTTTTAATAATTTTATTTTATAAACTAATTTCCTTTTATTTTATTTATTTATTTTACATTATATTATTTATTGATTTACCATTTATATTTATTAATTTTTAATTAATAAGCTATGATTTTCTTTAAAACATATTTAAAACATTTATTTCACTCAATGTAGATTTTCATTGAATTTGTCTTTTGTCTTCAACTCATATAAGTTAAAATCAAAAGATATTTATAACTGAGGGGAAAAGACTAAAATGTAATAAAATTTATGAAATTACATAGTTCATTTGTTTAATTACGTTCAACCACATATTTTAAAGAAATATACAGTAATTTGTTTCAAAAGTTGACAATTAATAGCAAACGAAAAAATTTATTGAACATCGCTTTTTGTTAATATGGGAAATATATATATATATTAATTATTATTGTCCAGCAATAAAATGGGCGTTTTCTTGCCAGAGACAAGCAGTGCTGGATGCGTATTTTTTTACAGAGACATCACAAAATAAATAAATAAATAAGTAAAAATAAATTAATTAAAAAGCAGAGAATAAATCATATTTCAACAGAAATGGCAATGCTTCAGAAATGAATTCTTCGCAAAAGTGAATAAAAATCAAAAGGATTTTTAGTGTTGCCACATAGGGCGGGTTTAAAATTAAAGTCAACAAATAATATTGTTGATTTTATTGTATACTAGCTGACATGACCGGCGTTGCGCGGGATATCTCGAACATTTCATGATTACTGGGGGAGAAAGGAGGTGAAGTCATGAGGCACATGTCCAACATTCTGTTGTAAATTAATTAAGGTGAAATTTAGCGAAAAATTTTCATTCGAAGATGCGCAAACAAAGTGCTTAAAAATCTGCTGTAAAACAGTAAAAATTCTTAGAAGTCCGCATTATATATATTCTCATTAGGCAAAACTCATTAGTCTGCCAGATGTTCTTAAATATTATCAACATTTCACCTCAAGATCCTAACCAGAATAGGAACAACAGTTCCTAAAAACCCTATTACCACAACGGTTAACAGTCTCTAAAATCATAAACATAAAAATTACCTAAAAAATCAAATAAAATGGTAAGTTAATCAAAGAAATAAATGTTTCATTTTTCTTTCAACTTAAATTAAAAAAAAAAAAAACGAATTTCGGGAAAAACTCTTCAACGTGCTTCAAGGTCTGACCGAATTTACCAGTAATCAAAATTTCGTACTTCTAGAACTTTTCATCTCGCCAGGAGGCGACCGATACACACACGCACACATAACTGACACACAAACTTTACTTTATTTGTATAGAGCTGTGGTTCCCAACATTTTTTCCTTGCGAACCCCTTCTAAGATCCGGAAAAAATCGCGAACCCCCTTTTGTTGTCGTTAGTAATGGGTAACAAAACTATAAAATTTACTAGCATGTTTATTTTCCATGTTGCACAATAGATCATAAAAAAAATTACTGTAATTTAAATAACGACGAAAATTACTTTTTTTTATTATTATTTATAGGGCAGTAAACATATGTATTCACGAAATATCTTTAGCAATTATTTTCCTGATATTTCAAAAACATTATAGAATGGAATACGCACAAAATTTTGAATCGATAAATATCGTTCGCTTTCACTTTTCGGAAATGTTCGAATATCGCAAAAGTTGGAGTAAAAGTGCGATAAATGTAAGTATAAAATTTAAAATTAATGAATAAATATCTTCCGGTTCCACTTTGGGGCCTGTATATAAAAAATCCGGAAATAAAGCAAAATTTTACCTTTTAGTAAATTTTCATACTTCCGACTCTTTCTTCGCGCTAGCAAAGAAAAAGTTAGAAATGGTAGGAGAAACTTAGTTCAAAATTTGAAATAAATCAATGAATATATTTTGAGATCCACTTTGAGATTCAAATTTTCGAAATCAGGTAACAGTAGAAATAAGTGCGTTTCAAATTTTGTACTTATGACAGTCCACAACTTTCACTCATTTATGGGAAAAAGAATTTATTGAAAAAAATAATTTACCTCCTCGTCCTAATACGTAAGTAAATTTGTTGTTTCGTTTTGTTTTTACGTTGGCTGTTAAATATTCCGCCATTGCAATATCATTTTCGCGAACCCCCATTCGACACCACGCGAACCTCTGGGGGTTTGCGAACCACCGGTTGAGAAACTCTGATACAGATGATCATAAATAAAATTAAAATCAACAAATACGGAACACAGTTGAATACTTCTTGTGAAACTTAACATTAATCAAAGTAATTTAACCGTCACGTGCAATATTGATATTTACCAGGGTGAGGTAAAAATGTTCAAAAATTGAAAAACTTTTTTAATTACAGAGATGTTTAAATTTTGGCTCAACGGGAACTTGCTAATCCACGTAATAAGAAAAAATAAATGAATTTTACACATGAGCAAAATTTTCATTGAGCAAATTACGCTATGCATCTTTTTTAGGCTACTTTCCCGTACAAGCAAAGAAAGAGAAAGGAAAAAAGAAGGAAAAAATGAAAAAGTCTTAACATGCCTATGGGCAAAAATGAAGCAAATTATGTTCACTATGGGCATAAGATCCAAGTTCCTTTGAACAAGCTTATAGGAAGAAGCTCTCAATGGGAAACATTTTTTATTTGAACCATTTTTGCTCAATTTTGAACAATAAAAAGAATAAATAAAATAAAATAGCTTTAGTGCCTATGGGGAAATTTCAATCCTATATAAATCCCACTCTAACAGACGGACTTGCTTGGAACTAACTTTATCGAAAATATGTTATGACGTAGAGCATGTAGGGAACGAAGTTCATCCAGAACTAAATGAGCCTATTTTCCCCGGAAACGTTTCGATCTTGTTTTTTAAGGATATTTTCGAGTGAATGAATGAATGAATACGTGAATGAATAGGTATAAACCGTTGAAAAAGGTATATGTAAAGTTATTAAGAACTAAAGCCAAATGAGAAAGAGAGAGAGAGAGCTAGATTATCCATTTGATATTGGCATACGGTAAAGTAGGAGCGTGTAGTTCTAGGCGGAAATTCTTGTCTTTTTAAATAAAAAAAAACATTTGCAATTTTAAGGAAACATTACTGATTTAAAGTAATGGAAATGTGTTAATTAAAGCATATTACCATAAAATTTTTCAAAAATTACAATTTAATTTTCGTTTAAGAAATATTATTCTTTAAAAACACCAACTATTTTATACATCAAATATTGAAAATGAAAAATAAATACAAAGGGAAAAAGAAAAGTTATATATGGGGGGGGGGGGGAATGCAATGCATCAAAAATTTAGATAAATAGTGCCCCAAACAAGGGTGAAAAATAACGGTGATAAACAGGGAAATTTCGACAAACATTTTTTTCCCCTGTGAAAGCGCCGTCTGTTGCATAGATAGATGTTTTTTTATAAATCATTCTAAATATATTCCCCTCTAGAAGGTAAACTCATATTCATCCCTGAACTTGACCGAGGTTAAATATAAGGTCGGAAACCCCCAAACTCTAAAAAAAAGACTTTCATAAAAAATGCAATGAAATAAACTTCAACAGAAAAAAAAAAAAAAAAAAATATGGCGTTCAAATGTACTCTCGCAGTCCCTACCCCACACGCTATACTTCCGCTTTTGCGTTTTAAATAAAATCCCGTAAAAGAAACACACCGGAAGCTAGCGGCACCCAAAGGCACTTCCGGGTCATGCCCTTCTTACCTACTGATCACTTAAAATATTTTTTTAGACACCTCGATTTTTTTTAGGGTGAAGAGATCATTCACTGCTTCCCCCCTCCCCTTTCCTGAAGCGGTTTCTGGGGAGGGGTACTAAGAGCTTCCAATAATCGAACGTTTCGATAGTGACGCCTCCACTATTCCTGCATTCAACGTTATTATTATGATCAAAAAGATGCGGTTTATAACTCTTACCGTTTCACTTTGTGTGCCCTCGATTCACGAGAATTCTACCTAAAAAGGAAATTTGCTGTCTGGAAGGAAATAATACCGATCCCCCCAACACAGGAGGGGCAGTCAATTAAAGTTGTATTATGGATGTTAACCATATCCGCAGTGTTTTTCTTACCAACCTAAAACATTTTATATAATTACAGCAATAAGTATGGATTAAAAAAAAATTGTGAATCTTTGATACTTAATTATTTATATCAGTACCAATTTCGTAAAAATAGTTAAAGATTTTTATTTGTATCATAGTATTCAAATGCTTCTAGGCCAAAACATCTTTTTGCGTTTAAACGTCCTTTCTCGTCTCCTTACTAGTTCCATGTTAGGAAATGAACTTCAGTTATTACTTACTTTTTAGTTGTTTCAACTTGTTCACTTCCTCCTTATAGAAGCAAAATTTCATCACCGATTCATCGTCCTTCTTTTTCAGGAATTAAACTTCATTTATTCATTACTTCGTCTTAGAATTCAAGATTTTGTTCCCGTCCTATTTTCTGGACTAAATTTGGTTATCTCACAATCCCATTTCATTGGCCATTCGTAGTAAATCAACTATTTTTTAAAAATAGCTAAATTATTTCTGTCCTTTAAGAGTTCATTTATCAGAGATCAAACTTCGTCTTTTCACCCCAAAGAGTTTCTAGGAAATACAGTAGTCTCTCGGTAATCCGGCAGATATCGGACCAGTGTACTGCCGGATTACCGAAAGCGCTGGATTACTGGAATGTACTAAAAATACGCATATAAATATCTGGATATATTATTTATTTTAAGGTACATAGTGTTGTTTACATTATTCCTTTAAAGTTGAAGGAATAAAAAAGTTGTCAATTTTTGATTGTTTTTTCACTTTAAATGACATTTTCAACGCGCACACAGAGCACAAAAGCCACTAACAATAGCCGCACAGAAGCAGGTTTTCAACTCTAATACCACGCATTTACTAGCTTCTTATGAAACGCCGGATTACTGACAGCGCCGGACCAGTGAAGTGCCGGATTACCGAGAGACTACTGTACTAAATATCTCTTACAGAAAATCTTGACAGGAAAATAAATAAATAAATAAGGGTTGTCTTGCGTTTTATCACTGGATTGTAAACTTTTACCATTACTATTACAACTATTATTATTATTATTTTCTTCTCCCCTATTAGAGGCTAAGCATCATCTTTTGCCAATATACACGTTTCAACTTCGTCACCACTCCACTTTCTCGACTTAATTTAGGAATTATTCATCTTTTACGAGCTGAACTAACATTACAATTTCCCCATTAAAAATTGAATTTTCCCTTAGCCTTTTTTCACGAATTAAATTTTAACATCGCTACGTTTTTAAAGCTTAAACTTGAGTTGTCCATTGTTTCAGAGGGAAAAAGTCCTCATATTTCAGTTTTTGGAACAAAATTTTATCGTTTGCCTAACAAAAGATCTTAATTTGCATGATAGCTCACGGGAACATTGCTCTTGTTTGTTTTTCCAATTTTGTGTGAACTTCCACATATTAGAGGGAATTTAGAGTGTTTGCACATGAAAATAAGTTCTGAAGACTGTGGGCACTTTTGTTAGAAATGAAGGGAGGGCCCTTTTAGGAATAGTCCTTATAGGCAAGGTAATTGCTTATAAGGGCCCTATTAGGAGGGCCCTTATAGGCAAAATAAGATCATTTTGCTGATCTTCAATATTTTGTGTAAACGATTGCACTATTTAATTGCGAAATACTGAATATTCTGCTTTATTGCATGATAAAAGTTTGAATAACATTGAAAAAATTGCTAAACCTTCAGTTTATGTCCTATAAGAAAAGAAATTTAAATTCCTCATAGTCTATTTTTGCTATCATTCCCCTTTTAAACAGTAGCTATTCGTCAAAGTAACTGCATTATTTACAAGTAAGAAAAGGACTTCCTGTTTCACGCTCACGTCGTTTAGATTTTGGTAATGTTTGACGATTGTGTTGGTTCTTCGCATAACCAATGGCTGATTGTGCACTGAGTTAGTAAATTTGTAATTTAGATTAGAAATGTATAACGATTGTGTTGTTCTTCACATAATAAATGGCTGATTGTGAACTAAGTTAGTAATTTTATAATTTAGATTAGAAATGCACGACGATTGTGCTGTTCCTCCATAATCAATCGCTGATTGTGCACTGAGTATGTAATTTTGTAATTTAGATTAGAAATGCATGACGATCGTGTTGTTCTTCGCATAATCAATGGCTGATTGTGCACTGAGTAACTAATTTTGTAATTTAGATTAGAAATGCATGACGATTGTGTTGTTCTTCGCATAATCAATGGCTGATTTGGGCACTGAGTTAGTAATTTTGGGGACGCGAGAGATGTCAAAATAATTCTAAGCGATGGAAGCAGAAGTTTTCCTTAATTACTTCAGTTATAATCATTAGTTATTCAGTTACTTTTTTCTTTTGGTTTTACATCAAAATTCTTTTTCGAGGAGTCGGCTGTCAGACCTCTTCATTGTGATAAAATGAAAAAGATACTCCAAGCGAAAACAATTCGTGCTGCGCACATAGCGATACAATGTAACTTTTAGAAACATTCAAGACAGCAAACAATAAATAGCTCACTTCAAAAACCATTCTAACTCATATTGCGTATTCTACACATTCAGAGCAGAAAATAATGGTCATTATCTCTTCATTTCCAAAGATTAACATCCTAATATCGTTTAATAATTATTTTTATGAGACTGCTTGAAATATTGGCAAGCATTCAAGGTTGTCAAGATCACTATTTTTTGGTTTCGCGACATTTATAGCATGATATTGCCTTTTTCGCCACAAATGAAGTCGCATGTTGTTATTTTTTTCTACCAGACTTCTTGTTTAGCGCTGTTTTTACTGTGTGGGTTCCACCTTCCCCCTATATTTTATGCTACTATACTGAGTAGGTTCAATATAAGAACAAGGTCTGAATGAGGCAAAAGAAGAACAAAATACAGACACAACAGACCTATTAAGAGGTTTCAAGGTAGTCAAGTTAAAAAAGGAAAACATTGGAAGGTTTGTAAAACTAATCTTGAATAAGGACGGTTTCAGGTTTTCGTGTGTGACTCACGAACTAGTTTTAAATTGGATACAAACATTAGTGGTTACATCAGAAACTTAATTTTGAATTTAACCTCAACCCGATTCAGAAGCTTATGATCTAATGCAGGTCAAAAACAAGTTCTTCCGCCAGAAAATAAAAACAGCTTTGATCCCACTAATCTAAAAATAAACATTTGCGTGTTTCCAAATCAAATCCATTTTTATTATGTCGATTTTGATTATTTCGTATAAAGTCCATGGTTTAAAAAGTTGATAAAAACGTGAAAAAGTCAAAACAGATCACTAAGCAATAGAAGAAATTGGTGCATAAAGTAATATCTCACTTGTACGCCATCTTTTTCATGTGCCCAATTCAGATGCACGTTTGGTCAAACGTCTTGACCAAAATATGTAAAAATTGATGCTATTTAATTTTCATTAACGCGCAACGATCAGAGGTATATTTTATTTATATGTTGGAAAATAATTCGGTGCACTTCCCCCCCCCCCCCCACCCCCCATCTTCTCAATACTACTATTTTTCGAAAACAATCTTACACAAAATACTGAACATTTTGCTGATCTTCAATATTTTGTGTAAGTGATTGCACTATTTAATTGCGAAATACTGAATATTCTGCTTTATTGCATGATAAAAGTTTGAATAATATTGAAAAAATTGCTCAAACTAATGTGAAAAAACTAAAATCAATCTTTACCTTTGAAATACTAGAAAAACTACTAAAATGTAGAAAAAAATATAAATTTTTTTCTACATTTTTGTGTTTTTTATTTATTGTTAAGTTTAATTTGTCTAAAATAAAGTTAACTTCGTACATTGGTCTTTTTTATACGTCTTTTTTGGTCAGTCCCTTACGCCGACGTACAAGGGAGAGATAATTGTATATATACTAGGGGCTGTTGCCAAATTCTGTCTCATGAATAAATTTCTCTTCGTAAAAAAACTTGCATAAATTTCTGAGATCCGTGATTATGTTTCATGAATGACGAGATTCAGAAATTTCTGCTCATTCTTCATTATGTTAAAAATCCATTTAAGCAAATCCTAAAAAAATTATTTTTAACTTTCTTTAATATTTTTTGGGTTTTTCCAAATTAAACATCATGCTTTTTATTATTTCAAATTTTTAAATATGTATTTTTTTATTCAAAAGCAAAACATCAGCAGTTGTCAAAGATCAGTAAACACTAATGATTTCCATAGAATATTGGGAAAGAACAGTAATTTCGATTAAAGATCAGTGAGGACCATTAGTTTCCAAAGAATATTTCAAATAAATTATGAAATTCTGACGCAATTTTCAAGGAAGATTCCCGAAGACGGGTGTCTTCCAATGAAGAAAAGCAAAAGCTAGCAATTTCTTAAGAAGACTGGTGAAGGATCAGTATTTCTAATGATGTAGGATAGTTTTTCTTCAAACAAAATCAACAGAGACTGTTAAATTTTGAAGAATATAAATGAAGAAAAGTGATTTCAGATAAAAGCTAGTAATTTCCAATTTGGAAGCTACCAGTTTTTATCTGTTCCAATATTGATCCTTAAGTTTTGATGCAGAGCAGTAGTTTTAATTGAAAATCAGCAACTGTCTATGAAGAATTAAGATCAGTAGTTTTCAAAGAACAGTATTAACTTCATGTCTGAAAAGAAGAACAGTGATGACGAGTAATTTTCAAGAGAAATAAGCTCTTTCAATTTTCAAAGCAGATTACTGGAAAGGATATCTTCTGTTAGAAAAATTAGTAACTAAAATAAAAGAAACAAACTAAAAGAAACCAAAACAAAACGAGTGAAGATCAGCAACTCAAGTAGAAAGCAATTATTTTTGAAGAAATTTAATAAAAACGAACACTTTTCAAAGTAGAAATTTAGCTCCTAATGAAGATCAGTAATTCTCATAGAAGAGAACTTCCAAACGAAGACCAGCAGCTTCCTTTGAAAACCAGTTGTAATTTTCGACGAAGACCGATGCCTTTAATTAAAGAATTGTGGAACCAATAGTTTTCAAGTTTACCAGTTGAGACTAAAAGTTTCCACTAAACAGTATTTAGATTTAAGGATTAATAAGCAATTAAGAATTAAAACAATAAGTAAAAGTTTACCTTTCTGTAGAAAAAGTAATTGATGAAATTAACGTTGTTAAAGCACAAATTTGCAAGAATATTGATGCGGACATGTGTTTGGGATTACTAAGAATCACGTTGTCCGAAGCAAAGAAAGTGCATTCACACTAATGGCGACTAGTGACGTACGACGGCTACGAAAGTTGCTGAGCGCATCATTGGTTCGTTTTAGTTAATAACTACGTCTTAGTCTTGACTGATTAGAGCAGTTGAGAGCGAATTTCCGTGATTCGTTGATTGCGAAAGGGTACAGCTACGTCATCAGTAGTGTTTGCAATACCGGGCCAAAAATGCAATACCAGTGCTCGGTATTTTTTTAAACGTGATACCGGAATACCGGTATTTGAATTTGCCCACATTTTGCAGTTTCATTAAACCAAATGTTGTAATCAATATTTATAATAAGAACAGCATAATAATAATCCATGACATTAGGAAAAAAAAAGAAGGTAAAAATGAACCA
Source organism: Octonoba sinensis (assembly GCA_038502835.1). NCBI lineage: Eukaryota > Metazoa > Arthropoda > Arachnida > Araneae > Uloboridae > Octonoba > Octonoba sinensis. The sequence continues at coordinate 101,716,665 of CM076602.1, read as the reverse complement.
TTAGTGTTACAATATAATGAAGGGATAACATAGCATTGTCTATGAAGAAGAGTAAATTGTATCATATATATTTTTTTTAGTGCCGTCTATTATATATCTAATATTAACAGAAAAATAGAGCTTATATTTAATGCGTAATTTTAAAGTGAGATCACAAGAAACTTAATGCATCTCTTAAATTGTCATTTAGCTTGGAATTATTTCTGTGCACACGTTTTCCTGCTGTTGAAAATACTATTTCGGAATCTACGCTGGTTGGTAACAACACGCGATACACTCTAATCAGGGGTTTCTAACCATTGGGTCCCGATCACAAAGGAGTCGTGAAACTTTTCGTATGGGGTCGTGACATTATTTGTATTTTTAAAATATGTATGACTGGCTTTATATTTATATATTTTGTAGTATATACATTTTTTGCATTTTGATACTTTGTTTTAATATACGCATTTATATGATTCTTCCAAGCTAATTTTAAGTAATCAGAAATTAAAAAATGTGTGCTCAAAATGTATCCTAAAAAGTTATAACAGCTCTAACTGTCTGATCAGTGATATCTCCCCTCATTGCTTATTACTCAATAAGAAAATTTTTTATTACATGGGAAATGAGTTCTCCCTGCAAAACACGTGCCATACAAAGCCAACCAAATAAAAAGATGAAAAAGTACGTTCACTTTCACAGTGCAACAATTATTGAGAAAATATTTTCTTTGTTAATGTAGGTACATTGACCTAAAGTAAAGGAAAATAAACTCCAAAAACGAAAAAAAAAAAAGATGAGAGGAACCGATGTGCCCATAAATATAATTCTCTGCGTCGGAAATGTATTTCCAAATACCGAAAACAAAAAGATTAAAGTGTTCAAGAAACAAATAAAAGGAAATCAGCAATTCAAGCGGATACCAAATTGTAAAAAAGGCATCTTTCGCAATTTCTTGCAACAGGTGAAAAAATTTCTGCGAAGAGGGACAATAAAGGGACATGATATAGTGAACGATAGAGAGTTAAGACCTACCTTTGGGGCCCCAACAAGACAGGTTGACTTCAGGCCCCTAGGGTTAGAAATCAGCGGTTTTCAAAGATTCTTTCTGAAATGTGTGCGTATTTCCCAACGACAGGTCTCTTCGTGAGCTGAAAGGATCGAAATTGTTTGCTAATTGGAGAACAAAAGATGATTCTGGGTTTCCCTCTTTCTGTGTGAAAAAGTTCTTGAAATAATTGCTTGCAATTCGGAATAATGGGAGTGCAAAATGACACCTGTTGTCTCCTGAAATTTAAAGCCACGATTTTTCATGATTCACGAAAACGTCATAGAGTTTTCATCAACTCTAAAATTATTAGTAGGCAAGCGATGAATGAAAAATCTGGGACGAGAATGGTCTAAGCGTAAGAACACTAAACGCAATAATAGCTGTGCTTGAAATAACTTGACTATAAAGTGAATCATCGAAGTTATTAAAATGCGATGCAAATGATGCTGAGACAAAACCTGATTTTTAGCACTGAAGCACTCAAATTCCTTTACGAAATGAATATTCATTGATGTAAAGGGGTTCTTCAAAGAAAGCTGTAAGTCCTTGGCATATTGCACATAAAAAATAAGAAATAAAGATAAGAATTTCTATTTAGATATCACTTCTTATGCATCATTGTGCACTGTACACAGTAGAAAAAAATTAATCCCTCACTGTTTTTTAACCTCTTCATTCCAAGTGTACCCAATTGGGTACATTTTAAAATACTGTTTATTAATTACTGTTTGTGCAATTTAAAAGCTAAAACACCCAACTGTTTTTGAAATTAATCAACAGATAGTTTACTTCGTTTTAAGCATGGAAATTGGGCATTAATTATTATTTAACCTAATTATTTAAAATTAAAAAAAAAAAATTATTGTTATTTTGTTTTGTAATCATTTTTTACATCAGAGAACCAAAAAATTGCATCAAAATTGTTTATGCTTAGTTCTGGGGTCTGAAGAGGTAATAAGATACCCTTTTTTTCTCTCTTTTTTTAATCATATGCAAAACTAAATGAAGTAATAAATAAAAGTATAGTTTCATGCCATTCAGTTAAATAAGAACGGGTGTAAAAGGAATTATTTCGCATTTTTAGTAAATGCATTCGGACAAAACGAATATCTAATTATGTGAAGAAATCTCAAAAGACTTCTAAGGGTTTATAATTATAATTCGGGTTTATAATTTCTAATGGATTTTCCAGAGGCAGAAAATCGACAGTGTCCATCTTGTACAATTATGCAGCATGTTATAAATCCCTTAAGTATATATTTCTCTTGGACACTCTCCTGGTGCAAAATTTGCAATGACAGAGCACTACTTCTGGTGAAGAAAGTAGGCCTAAAAATTATCATTTGTCGATGGTACCACACAGATGTGTTGCTGAAAGAGTTGGCAATGGGGATAAGTAAGGCAATTAAAATTAGAAGGGAAAAGATAATTCATCGAATTAAAAATATGATTGAAGAAATGTAGGAGAAAGAGCATGTAAGTACCAAAACTATGTGCAATGAAAAACACATCATTATTTAAATAACTGACTGAAACTAAACCTTCTTTGTTCCAAGGAACATCATCATTTAATATAATCTATTTTTATAATAAAAATGAAACTTGCTTTATATTACGTGCAAACAACTACATTTCATATAAAGCACGCGCTTTCTTTATCCCAAAAAAATCCTGTTGCCAGAAAATAACTCCTAAAGAAAATGCTAGAAAAAGAATTAATTGATGAATATAATCAATGTGGCAAGAGTACACTCCAAAATCAAGTGAATAGCGACAATAGAAATGAATTGAATTAACCTTTAATTTGAGTTTACTTTTGAAAAAATTAGAAGTAAAAATACTGAATGTTTCATGGACAATTTGCCATGAACCGCAGTTCTTAGAAAAGTGGAATTTTGGTTATTTTCCGTTGTGACTACCCGCAATCCCTACTGGTTTGCATCTTTACAAATGCAATTCTAATATTCAATATGAAGTTTTGCGGTACGCCCTTCTTTGTTCCCCTGGTTTATCCTTTGTATTAGTAATCAAATATAGAATAGTGATATATAGAAAAGTTAAAATATCGAATGATTTCAAACATTATAGTACTAATAATAAAAGTATAAAATGAAGGTAATGAGTGAAATTATTCCCTTAATTTCTTTAAATATTTATGAAATATGTATTAATATTCAAATCAATGTTACTATGTAATTTTATTTAACATCATATCGGGCTTCTAACATAATCATTACAAATTTCTAATCTTACTCTTTTAATTTGCTCATACGTAACGTATTCAAACTACAGTAAGTAGGGGAAAAATTTCAGCAACAAGAAAAAAACACTCCTAAACTATTCTTCCATTGATGCTACCTTTTCTTCTTTTGATAATGATAAAACAAATTTTTGAATTGCATCATAACGCAATGATGTCATAGCTAAAAGAGATTTGAAATATACTGAGGTGTTTTAGACAGAACAAAGGATTATTGTTAACAGTGTTACAGAATGTCTTCTCACGGAGAAACAAAAAAAAAAATCCTCACTTTTACACGACACACCTGCTTCGATTTAAAGACGCCTCACAACAGAAAAAAGGAAGGATAATTAACTCTTTTTTCCCTCTCTGCTCTTTATCCTAGTGTTTCATATTTGATTGATGAGAGAACAAATACAGTGCCATGTTGTTATAACTATAAATTTTGGAATTGCGGCACTCTTGAAGCGGGTTTTTCTCTCAAGTTTTCCCCAAATTGTGGAAGGTAAAAATTACATTTATCAAATTTCGTTCTGTAGTATAAATGGAAACGTTTCACCATAAGGAAACAATTACTTAAAAGTAATGTTTTAGAGAAAAAATATAGGTCACTGTAAAAGAAATCATCAATTATTTGAGAATCAATTAAATGTCAGCGAGATAAAAGGAATGAAATGGTTTATTGTTGAAAATAAAATGGCGGATCATCGGTGAGAATCTGAAGAGAATCTCGCCTTTTCCAACTTGTATCAGATTATGAGTTTGTGCCGAAATGAAGAGCATTCTCTAGCGACAAACCTTTGCACTTGCTATCATACATTATCAGGGGTCGCGTCTCGCGTTCGGTTCGTGTTCAAACCATTCACAAAATTCCAATTAATCAAAACGAACCTTTCACAAAATTCCGATCAATCATAACGGATCCTTCTCAAAATTCCGAGCTATCAAATCGTACTTTTCACAGTATTATTTCATAAATAAACAGCATATAATAATAACATTTTTTGTCACAATATGTTTACATTTTTAATTTTCACAAAATTATTTAGTTTTCCACAAAAATCTTTTAAAAATTCACAAAAATAGGACCCTGTTGAAAATGCTGGCTAGACCCTTGATTATGCTGTGTAAAATGTTTGGTTGATAAAGTTCTGCCATCACTGAAAGTTGGTGTATTAATTTTCAATGACCTGGAATTGTTCGATAGATACACATGCATCAAAATCGTGGAAAATTAGAAACCCGTTGTTTATTCCTAGTAAATGTAAATTTGTAATTGAAAGATCTTACTATTCAAGGTTGTTCAAAAAGCATATTTTATTGGGAAAGTACCATGTTATAGTATATGGAAGTATACAGTACACGCCGCTATTAAAATCACTGCTTAATAAAATCAATACCCTGCTTTTAAAAATCAAAGATTCAGATACTTTAATTTATTTAAATTCTGCAATAAATCAAGGTCATGAGGAGCTTTTCACTTCAAAGCATGCAGGCGTTGCAAAGAATACATGCCTTTCTGTTTGGAATAATATGTCATCCTTTAGTTCATATTCAATAACATCTAAATGGCCAAAGAATATGCGCCTGGTCAAGTTTTCAAGTTAGACCAGACTGCATTATTTTGCCTACCGCTTCCAGAATACACTTTGATGCAGTACGTGAATGTATGCGTGTAATGCGTTAAACTGTCTTTGATTTCTTTTTTCACTTTTATTTCTAGAACTAATTCTAGTAGTACGTAAGGAACATAAAACTCGCCGGTTTTTAAAATCAGCCTCGTGATAAAATCAAAACTTTCAAGACAAACGGCGGTGAGGATTGTGTAAACTAAGCGACTTTCTTCCAAGTAATTTTACCTCGACCAGGAACAATTATTTCCGTTTTATATTTTTGGTTTCGTCCCTGTGCTACAGAGAGGCAGGTAAATATTTGATTTTGAGGAACAATGGTACCTAGAAGCTTTCGTGTTAGAGGTAGGTTTTGTTGACAAAACATTATGTGCATCACATGGTTGTTTCATGCATTTTATCACTGTGAAAAAAGTGCATCACTCATCATTGTCATCAAAAAGAAGATGTAAATAGTGCAAAAAATGTAGACCACTAAAAAACCGCAGAAAGAAAGTTCCATGTAAACGAATTGCACTCAATGATATTTATCTCACAGTTGGAATCCATGAATCATTGTACATCCCTAAATTCTCAAGGACAAACACAACGAGAAGTTGAACTTTCGCCGCGATAAAATTGCTCTCAAATAAAAGTAAAAGTTCCATGATGAAGTATCTGTTCGGAAAATATTCAGGTCTACCCTGAATAAGCCTCTTGCGTTCAGTAATTGCAGAAAGCCTACTGCTGATTTTAGAAAGGGAAAGCGGATTTGACCTTGAAAATATATGTGAGCCTCTACTTTTAGGGGCTAGGTCAGACAAAGGAAAGTTTATTCAGTTACCTTAGTCTGTATGTAGGCAAAAATGTGTTTAACATGATGAAACATGAATTTCACAACTGCATTACGAAACAAAGGTTTGTATTGTCAAGTCATTCATAAAGACATTTAGAAAAATATTCGGTTTAGGATGCTGTTGATAGATTGTCGAATTCATAGAAAATTAACCAATTAAGGAAAAAAAAATAATAAATATAAATAAATAAACAAATAAAATAAATAGGCAGCTAATAATATTGAGTGGTTTTCCTACGTTACATATACTAGATTAGTACTACTTTGTATTAAAATAGTTTTTCTTCGTTTTTTTTTTTTTTGTATGTGTGTGTGTGTGGGGGGGGGGGGGGTTATAATTTTGAAGTCAGTCCAGATTTGGGCTACATAAGTAATTTAATTATAGACACACTAAGTTGGCTGAATGAAAACGAGGTTTAAAAAAATACGTCAAAATATTTTTTTTCAAATCCTCATAAAATTATTTTTGAGGCAGATGAACAAAGACCTTTTTCATGGTAAAAAATTAACAACTTAATTATTGAAATGAAATAAGAAATATATATAAATTCGTATAAATAAAGTTGGGAATAAGTTATATTTGATGCGTAAATATTAAAAGCAACACATCAAATTATATATTTAATGTCCATATAAAGGCTTAATTCTGCTTATTTCATCAAAAACACCAAATTTTCAAAAAAAAAAAAAAAAAAAAAAAATCCGAAAATGCCACGCGCTTGTTCCTTCGTCACATATCTCACTAGTCACATAAGTTGGAAAAACAAAATCTTTGCTACTTTTAACATAAATGCCAACTTCGAAAAAGTTACATTTGAAAAATAATGATGAGTTCACATCATTTCAAACAATTGCTACGCAGTTCATGAACAGATGTTTGCTTTTCTTTCTCGCCTTGATCACTACTATTCGACGTTTGGCATCGGTAAACAGACATTTTTTTCCCTCCGAAAGCATCCTCATGCGAGCAGCAAGCTGGTGAAAGCTGTAAAACGACATCACCTGGGTGTTGCTATGATCTAAAGAAAAAAAAAATATATCTAAAGAAGAAAAAGAAAGAAAAGATCCTTGAAAACCCAAAAACCACAACCTCGTAAACATTTCTTCAGCTCCTCCTCTATATTTGTGTATCTCTAGTATACAGTTCCTCATTCCAAAAGGAAGACTCATAACTACATAGATGATTTGCTACGGGTTTTTATTTTCGCCATGTTTGCGTCAGGCCCGGATTTTTCTATAAAAGCGAGTACTTTTTTTGTTGGCTATTTTTCACTTTTGTTATATATTGACAAGTAATGACAACGTTCTGAAAATTATGGCTTCTTTTTTCACTTTCATTTGGCAATAAACTTTGCGATCAACCTCAAAAATGCTACACAACACTCTGTATTAAATATGTTGTTATTGATTTCGGAAGTATAGTAAAACTGAAACACAATAGGGTCTAAATTTTATCAGCCTAACAATTTCACTTTCCTGGCAAAAATAATAATATTAGAAAGTTATAAAAGTTTGAAAAATGATATTTAGAACATTTTTTTTCCCTTGAAATAGAAACGCGGTTATTTTTTAAGTAACTATTTTATTTTATTATTATTTATGAAAACCAGTTTGTGAAGAATAAATTTATTTCTCATTTCAAGCTTTATATCAAATGAGAAACGCATTTCTTGCCTTTTTATTGTTTATTTGCTTATTGCAAGCAAAGGATCTCCCCCCGACACATGTTGAAGAAATAATATGTGTCGACAAAATTTTTACTGCAATGACATAACTAAGCAATTTTTATCATAAAACTACTGCACATGACCTGCATAACTTGTTCCGGTTAAATAATAATAATAAAAATGATAATGATAATACAATGGGAATGAAAACTCAGAGAAAAATCGTTAACATACGTTCATTCACCAGTTTTTCCTTTAGTTTTTTATGCTAGTCACTAAAAAAAAAGTCAGTAGGATCAAATTATCATTAATTTATGTCATTTTGCTGAAATCGTTTCTTTTATTATCAACTTTAAATTAAGTATCACAGCAATTTCCCTCGATTTTTCTTGTTTGCAAAATACCTTTTATACGGGAAAGTTTTTTCATATTTATTGCCAATTTATCTTAATATATTTCTATGCTCGTAAGGGGAGAGGTACCCCCCTTCCCGTCTCAGAAATAATACAATTTTCGCTAGCTAACACTAATCCCTCATTCAATGATTTCCTCAATTTTTGTAAAAACGTGAAGAACTTTTTTTTCTCCCGTTCCTCCAAATTTTGTTGTTTAAGACAGGATATTTCGATTCGCATCCGATGGTATTGGGTATCATCGATAATGTAATAAACCAACACACTAACTTTCCCCTAACTAAAGAAAAAATAAAGCAACTTCCTTATGGTAAGTTCCCACCGATCTTTTAACCTTCCGACCACACTCTCGACGCTAGTCAACAATAACGCTTCCGGTTGTAAACAAGGCAAAACATTGAAAAAGTCGAAAGTGAGGAGAGTGGAAATTTAATGGCAGGGACAACAAACCATCTCTTGCAAAACAATCTTGTTTTTCAGCGCTCCTTCCCACAATGTTTTCAACAGCTGACTCCTTGGGGAGCTAGCTGACCTTACTGGTAATCTCATCAATCAAGAAAAAGATCCGACTAGAAATTAGCAATATTATCTTACAAAAATGCTTTGACTCGGAAGTTGAGTGTTCCGTAGCGTGGAAGATAATAACGTTTTTGTTGTAGAGTGTTCTTTTAACGCAAGGAATGTTAACCAGGGCTTGAGTTTTTTCATTGCACCTGCGTTTGAGAAAAAGGTTCTTGAACAAAAATAAGCGGTCCTCAATAGTTATGGCAATGAGTTTTTAAACAAAATAATAACAATAATAGTGCAAACATTTTACTTGCACTGAAGTTTTTGCCACAAAATTGTATAGGATAGAGAAAATATTGCTTCAGAACCACAAGACATTATTTTGAAAAGTATTTCGCAATAGTTTCTATTTTACTGTAATAAAAAATTTGAAATAATTTTTTATTGCAGTTCACTTAGCGCAAAGTTAATTTATAATAGTTTCTATTTTGTTTGACAACTATTACAAAGCGCAGCTGCCGTAAAATACTAAGCATTGTTAATATTCCTATTAAAATTAACTTGTTATCAAAGTTAAAATATTCATACATTCAACAAAGACAGGTAATATAGTAATTAATAAATGTATAAACAAATCTAAATAAAAATAATAAAAGAAGAAGAAAAAACCTGTTTGATATGGTATTTCTTACATGCAAAAAGCTCAGCATTCTTTATGCAGAGGTAAACTCAAATATTTATTTAAAAAGTTTGCGCGGGGGTAGAAAGGCTCTTGTCCCTTCCGAAAAAAAATTAAACTAACTTTTTTGAATGATTTTTTAACGTTTTTTTAAATTAAAACAACTTCTTTTAATGTTTTTCTTGTCCCACCCTCTGAAGTAAATTCCTATTAGATGCCCTTGGGTTGACGGATTGTGAAAAGAGCGTGAGATTCACTCTCTCACAATAAAATTTATATTTAATACATAAAATGAAAACATAAATAAACACATTTTATCCCTTGCGGTATCACACAAAACATTAGGTTTGTTTAGGTAGGACTATGAATTCGAATTTTTCAACGGAAAAGTGGGTTAAAATATTGTTTATAATTAGTACGTGTTTTAAGAAGTTCTGGTAGTTAATTTTTAGCAGTACAATATTTTCCTTGGAAAAATTGGCTAATGTGTTTATGATTTTTCGGAGAAAATTAAAACAAGTCAGCTCTCTGTACTTGAAAAATAAATTTATCAACTCTCAATGCACCGATTTCAATTTAAAATTTGGATTAGAAACGAATATGAGCTCTGAGAATTAAGCAATGTTTAAGAATTTTGTATTTTTCCGGGACAGTTGTTATCTTGAACATGCAGAGAAGAAAATTTCATCCAACCTCTCGTTAAAAAAAATAATAATACATGCGCATACATAATGCACTTCAGATTTTAGGTCGATGGTAGTTTTGAAGTATTTTATGCAATGGAAAAGTAGGGTAAAATATCCATAATTTGCGATAGGATTAAAAAAAAATATATGGCCTTCAGAAAATAGAAACTCCAGTGAAAGGGTTAAAATTGGTCCCGATTTCACTCAGAAACAATCCTTCTTTTCCTCAGCAGAACTAGCGTGCATTTATATTTCTATATTTATATTTATGAGTGTGTCCCGCCTTCTCATAGTTTCTAATGATTCACTTGTCCTTTGTTGGGCAACTTTATAGCCCTGGGCAGGAAGCCGCACTCTATCAAGGCCGACGAGTATTTTATTTGAAAGTGCCCTATGCAACGCATCATTATCGCCAGTTTACTTTTATTATTCCATCTCCTTCTTTTGGTGATTTTATTCGATTTTGAGTCTCACGCCAAGTTGGCCATCAAAACTCTCGAGGAGCGTTTTGTTCCATTGTTTATTCCTTTGCTTTTCTGTGTGGTACCCGGTGTGGACCACCTCCTGTTTGGAGCGATTCCGAAGACTCGTATTAATTAGATACTATTAAAGGGAAGGGGGTCTCTGCAGATTGCTGCATGAAATTACAAGTTCTTAATTTAATCTGTTTTGAAACCTGCGTAATAATTATAAGTCCTTGAACGAGTTTTACAGCTTTTATTTACTAAACTAGCGAAGTCTGAAACGATTAATCTTCCTCCAAATAAATCTGCAATTACTCACGCTAAATTAGGTTGCTTTAAAACTCGTAAAAGATATTCTTTCATAACATTTAAAATTAATCCATATTGCCTATGAAATAATTTGAATTGTTGAAAGTACAACAAATCGTGTACAGGAGTATTCAGATTTATCTGTATGAAATTAAATTTTTAAACTTAAAGTAATATTTTTGCTCCGACTATAGGTTTGGGAGAAGGACATTATCAAGCATGGTTCTCGCATGAAGTATGCTATGGGGATTTAGTATTTCTAACACTGAGAAAAATAGAAGTGGCCCATAACACATCTGCAAGGGGTCCCATAATAAATGTGGGGTCCATGCCGTAAAGTACGCATCGTCGATGAAAATTGCATGCGTGTTTAGAGGGGAAAAAAACTATTTCTTCAGTTTGTGTATCTGGAGCTGCATAAAGAACGAAGGTAAAACCAAATTAGCGAAACGTATTTTTGATACATATATGCATCGATTGAAAGAAACAAGACCATTATTCAGAACGTTATTTTATTTTTCAATCGACGAATATCGAAATTTAATTTATGTTTGTTAAACTCAGTTTTGCTTTCGTTGTCCTATTTCTCCATTTTCCCGCTCTAAAGAAGGCGTTCTTTTGGTAAACAGTCGTTTGGAAAAGTTTGATCACACGTAGAAAAATCAGATTTAATGGAATTTTGGAACTTTTTTTTTCTTAAATAAACAAATAAACTTGTAAAGTAGTTTAAGAAATGAATTATAGTAAATTCTGTATCAGCGTAGAGGTGCACTTTGTTTGTTTTTAATCATTCCTGAAATCTTTAAATCCAGCCTGCACGGTTAGGTTGTTCTGAATAAATTTCAAAATTTTAATTTCTAAATTATATGAAGTAAATTCAAAACATCTTTTCTTCTTTTTCAGTGTTGCAAATTTCTTGAAGGACAAATTTTCAAGTAAATTTTCGATACACATAGCTAACAATTTTAAATTAGTGTACGTTGAAGCTGGCATTGTTGCTACTAATTTTTACAAGTTGATTCTTATGTTGTAAAGGATAAGGGACCGTCCATAGATGATGTAACGCTTTTTTCCCCATATAGTTGACCCCCTCCCCCCTTTGTCACAAAATGTCAAACTTCAATAGCCCTTTATCACATATCATGCTATAATGCATAAGCATGATGTCACACTTCTTGTTACCCCCTCCCCTTGTCACAATTTCACTATTGAAGAATTATTTTGAAGAAGACTTTCGTAAAGTTCTCAACATATTAATGTAAACGAATCTACATTGCATAGGGGTTTGCAATTAAATGCCACGAGGTATGATTTTTTAAAAATTATATTGCTTTAATTTTAATGAAAATGCATGCATTGTGAATACCCGGGTTACTATAGTTTTTCTTAAGAATAACTGCGTTGTCTTAATTCGCCTCCTCACTGCTCCCTGAATTTAAATCCTACTAAGGGACCGTTCATAAATGATGTCACACTTTTTTTCAATATATTTGACCTCCCTCCCCTCTTTGTCACAAAGTGTCACACTTCAACACACCCCTCCCCCCCTTTTGTCACATGTCACGCTAGATTACATTAGCATAAAATAGGTTTAATTTGCTGATTTTAAATGTTTTTATAGAAACCAAAATGTACGATGTCACACTTCTTGTTACCCCCTCCCCTCCCCTTGTCACAAACTGTCAAACTTTCGTGAAACCCCCCCCCCCCCGAAGCGTGACGTCATTTATGAGTGACCCCTAAAAAGTTTCGTTTCTTTAAAATAAAAAATTTTATTTTTTATTTTAAAGAAACATGTGAATTTTCATTTTATAGAAATGTTTAAAATAAAAATGCATTACTAGGCGCTACTCTTTAATTGTACTCAAAATACGGGCTTCGTTAAAGTAAAGAGGAAAACCTAAATGGTTTTGATAACAACGACCCCGTGTTACAATAAACGTGCACGTGGGTATGGGTCAAGAGCATAAAAATATATTTCGTTCGTATACGAAAAGCCACTATATCAATAAAAGTTTTTTTCCCGCCTTAAATACTGAATAATACAGTAGAGCCTCGATTATCCGAACTAATGTGGACCGAGGGTACCTGTCAAAGATTTAAAAAAAAAAAAAAAGACATTTACCGTACATTTTAGGAAATGAAAAAATGAAGTTACATACATACAAATATCTAATTTTACATGTACACATCGGTAGAGCACATGTTCCAGTTCAAGTTGTTTTTTGAAGAAGCTAATGCATATATATTGTTTTCTGTTTAACAAAACTCGCTCGCTTCTTTGCTGCCGTTTTACGCAATTGTTATAGCTGGTAACACCGCCATCGGCTGCCAAAAAAAATAAAAAAAAATCAAGGGCAAATGTACCTCGGTAAACCCGGAACTCGGTTAGTCGGGGTTCGGATAACCGAGGCTCCACTGTAAATAAAAACCATGATTACATAATTTTACCAAATAAGCAATACGTGAAAAGTTTACTCAAAAAAGCATGACCAAGTCAACTATTTTCCTGTAAAATAAAAAAGGAACTTTGTGCACAAGTAAATTGTGAAAAATAAATTGCACGTAATTAAAGTACAAGTGAGCATTAAAATGCAGATGGATGTTTTTGCATCTAGCAGCTCCACTATTGCATTGAAAAAGAGATTCCAAGGAATCACGAAACATATGTCTGAATTTTAAGTCCATTTGTTCTTTAATTACGTGCAATTTATTTTTCAGTTTATTTTCCTGCAGTATTAAAATCGATTTAAAAATTCAGATTAGAACTAAAAGTCAAGTAATGCAATTATAAGTTCGAATAGTGTTAGAAAAGTAAAAACGGAAATTATTTCGTACCGTAGTAATATTCATATATAATTATATTGATAAAAGCTGTGTTTTGATGCTGGGAGAATTCGTTTTTAATACAGTATCATCACAATTAGTCTTAAGGATAAAAAAAATAAGGATGATATTTTCATGAGACTCAAATGAAATTTTTTAATAATATGTTAACTTTTATGTTGTATTGAGAAATATATTTGAAACTTCGAAGCATGTAATTGTTTCTGTATCTTTACACAGAAAATTATTTGGAATATTGATGTAACAGGGTTCGCGCCAGAGGAAATTCAGTTCCGTGTTCCGACCCTTCACGTAATCACAATAACTCAAAACGTACCCTTCACAAAACTCCAAGCAACCAAATCGTACTTTTCACAGAATTATTTCTTAAATAAGCTGCAAAAAATAATAAAACTTTCTCACCACAGTATGTTTAAATTTTGAATTTTCACAAAATGTTTTAAAAGTCACAAAAGCTGACCCTGTTAAAAATGCTGGATAGCCCTTCGTATAACAACTCTATTTTACTGATTCAATAATCTTCGAATGAAGCAATTTATTTATGCTTATTAAGCATAAATAAATTGCTTCATTCGTAACAATGTTTCTTAATATTTAATATTATTAACAAATGAAAAAGATATCTTTTTAAATAACTTCTTACGTTTTAGTACCATTTCTCATTATCAGTCGCACCGCTCTAGATTTATTTTCCCACAATTTTTATGGTTATGAAACCTAGTTCCATCTGAAGCGATGAAATTCGAAACCGCAATACGTAATTAGCACTGAGAATAGGAACACGACCAGAGAATTGTTTCTTTTTCCTATTACCATTCATCGCTAGACATTTTGAAAGGTCCATTGTAAATTTAAGACGGTACGAATGATTAAAATCAGTAGTTTTTCTAGGAGGAAGCGGCGCAAGTGCTAATTAAGATGTAAGAACCGACAAAAGTCAAATTCACTTGCGAAGATATGTTTCGCAGCGAAATTTCGAGAAACCACAAAAGTGAATATGTAAGTCTTCTAAGAATGTATGAATAAAAAAAGAAATATAAAATCGACTTAAAAACTTCAATTGCAGTTTCACCGTAATTGAAGTTTTTAAGTCGAAAAACAGATATGGTTTAATTAAGTTTAAGAAAACTAAAAAAGAAAAAACGATAAGAATAATAAAAATAATAATAAAGGAACTTTGCGCACAAGTAAACAAATATTGCACGTAATTAAAGCACAAATGAGTATTAGTTACGGGCAATCCCGGAACATATGTCTGCCTTTTAACGCTCATTTTTGCATTAATTACGTGCAATAAAAATATTAGGATAAACACTAGGAATGAATATTTAGCGGCATAAAAAGATCACCAAGTTTGCAATTTATCAGCCCAAAAATACAAAATGGTTGACAAAGTAAAAAAAAACTGCCACTCATGAATACACTTTTTCAAATATTTGAGCTATATTGAACTATATATATGTGTGTGTGTACCAACGTTGTTACGCAAAAACATCACAGACACTTTAATTTTCAGGTCGTTTAAAACCCACACTCACTGTCGACGACTTAGGGGTAAACCCTAAGTCGAGTTCATTTTTTTATTATTACCCTATTAATGTTATTTCTTTAACCTCCCCTTCAGTCTCAGGTCCAATAACGGAGATGGCGTATTTGTGGTGGCGCCATCTGGTGTCATCCGATTACAGCATGTTACAGCTGGCCGCCTATCAGGTGACCCTTCACACATAGCCAGCAATTCCCGTGGTTTTGAAAAAGGCAAATGCTGATAAGGCAAATGCTTTCACGTTGTGAAAAAAAAAAAAAAAAAAAATAATGACCCCCTCTGGATTTACAATTTGAGTCGTTATATCAAATAGTCGCTATATCAAATAAAACGATAATAATATTCAAATGAGTCCCCTTTCTTCATATTTGGTTAAAACGTTACTTTTAAATGATACTGTAAACAATTGTACCTATATATGAAATATATGGGGAAATTATATATCAAATAAAAAATTTAAATCTAAGCGCATTAAAAGTAACAGTCAACAAGGCACAATATACTCTTCTCAAAATTTGATGAAAGTAATGATTTTATGTGACAATTTGAGAAGTAGTTGCAGCATAAACACGTTGTAAAATGTGAATTATACAATGAAATGTGTAATTTTGTAAATGAAATAGAATTTCCAATGCACTGAATCTTAAGAAAAGGTATGAACAATTCACGTAAGTATCGTATAAAAAGCTAGACTGCATTTTATGCATAATGAAAAATCTGCTCGTCACGTAGACTGTGGTGAGATAGAATTTTCCATTTCTAAAACAGAAGTTGTCGACTTTTTCTTTTTTTTTTAATTAAGTTATTTTCTCTCTCTCCTATGCACCAGATAAATGCCATAGCCAAATGGGGAAATCCCTATTCATCTGCTTAGACAGGCGTTATATTGAACGTAAAATAACATTATCTTACACTGAAGTCAACCAGTTCTTTTTCCAAGGTCGTTGGAACTAGGTCCTTATAACGAGAGTCGACTGTAATAATAATAATAATAATAATAAAATATTCAACTTTCTTGTTGTTTATTATTTAATATCTTGATAATTTTCAATTGAACGCAAAATATTTTAACTGCTACTAAATGCACGCAAAAGGCATGGGTCTAACACAGTGGTTCCCAAAGTGGTGCATTGACCCCCTTTTTTAGAACTTACAAGGAGACCACGTCAACGAAAGAAAAAATTGAGGGTGCAAGAGATGAAAACAGAGGTCTAGTTATCCCCAAATTTTAGACATGATGCACCTGAATGAAATTCTGCCAATGTTACTTATTTATTTATATAATAGGCATATAAATTTACAAATTATACATTCGTAAAATATATTTCATGAGTTGTGGAAGTAGGTACCCATTCTCTTTGTATTTTAAGCTAGTAAAATCTTTAAAGTTAGTAGAAAGGCCGTAGCCGAGGGACGACAATCGCCATAACATGATGATGTGTAAAGGTAAAGTTTTGCATGATAGAGAAAGAAAAAATATGCCTTAAAGTTGTTTTAAATTATTATATTTCGTAACTTTCACGTAATATGTCAGAACGTTTTTATCCATCTACTTACTGTGCTAGTTGGGGAAAACTTTGCCCTGAGTTTCACTCTGTGCTAGTACTTTCAAATATAATGTTGCACTAATTGAATTCTTTTCGAAGGATCCCCTAGGAAAGGGATCCTCGAAAAACAGAAAAGAATGACAAGGATCCGCGGAGTAAAAAAAGTTTGGTAACCCATATCTATCTAATGGAGAAAGTTAAAATCATTAAGAGCCTAAGTATTTGACCCGAGCAACAACATGAAGATATATTTTCCCCCTTGTTTTAGCAGGGGAAAGAAAAAATAACAATAAAATACAAACGCAACAATTTTTAAATACTCTTTATGTAAAGATTAACTGGAGTTTTGAGCAAATGTGATGGTATTTTAGAGTTCATTATGTTAAAGTTATCAAATATAGGAGTAGAGGAAATGAAATTTTTACAGCTTTTAATGTAGTCAGATTTATGATTTAATTACTTGTGTTTTAAAATTATAAGCTCATTAGATGCCTTTTAGCGCACATTGATAACATTTTGAGTTTACTATCTACTTGACGTGTAGTAAGACATCCAATATCTTTGTGCTATAAGAGATGATTGCACAACAATTTGTAATTCGCCTCGTTCAACAAGTTACAAGTCTTGCGTCACTTGTCGCATCATCAGACGTAAGTGATCTTAAGTTTATTGTTTTAATACAAAACTTGCAATCTGTTTCTTCTCAAAATATTTCTGTACGCAGTTAGATCTTTCAAATTCTTCGGAAGATTTATGAATTGCTTCACATCACTTCCTATATTTATTAATTCACCTGGTAAATTTTCTACGAACTTTGGCTTTTTTCTACAATGGCTTTTTTCCCACCGCTTTTCTTGCAATGTTCCAACATTCAGTAAAACTAAAAACAGTAACAATGATATCAACTGCTTCTGTCGTCAATATATGTACATTACCTAGAACAAAACGCCACTGAAAATTCACAGAATTTTAACGAGCAGTTTTCTTATCGCATATAGTTCACTAATAATTAACAGACTATTCGCTTTCGACTGCCTTCGGTCTCCACATGAATTGTTGTTTGAACTAAATATTTTCGCATATTCATTTTACTAAATGCAGAAAAAAGCAATTATGTGCTTTTGGGAGGTACAAAACATCCCGTTTTCCTGTTTAAGTTTATACTAGGAAAAGAATAATAATAAATAAAAAATGTTTTTTATCAATATGTTTTGAAATTCAAGGTTCATCTTGTATGGACACCTTGTTGCAGAGGTTACAAGGAATCAATCTGGAAAATATTAATACAAGCCCCATGATATAGAGGAGACTGGGGCATATTTTTCCTTGGATAACGGAAGATATGCCCAGGCAATAGTTTTAAAATGGGCCGCTCAATGATGTTAATTTGGTACGTGGCTATAATTTCTTCAGGAGAGCAGTTTTCTTCTTTTTTTTCAACGATGAATAAAATTTAGGTCTTACTTTAAATTAAACACGCGAGCGTTAAAATTTCCTGTTTCGACATTGCATGCACTAAAAAAGCATTTATTCCTTTCTGTAAATACATGTTTACTTTACAACCTTGCTACTCGTCGGGGTGGTGGCGAAGTTCGAGGTAGTGACAATGTGGTGGAGACCCCCCTACACGGGACAAATATCCCATCACAAGTCTGCTCAAACGTGCTCAAACTTAAATAAGCTTATTTAATTAAGTCAAAAAACCTCTTACAATTCACGATATACAGACTATATTCGTTAACAGGCTTCAACACCAGAGGGCCGACATTCTATATTTGTGAAATATTTCGATTTTTGAAGAGTTGTATCTGCATTTCTTTGCTACATAAGCTAATTAGATATTTTTGGGGAATTTGTCTGAATTTCTTCGATGTTGACAAGCAATTTTTCGTCAAAAATAATCCAGTTAAACTTTAAGCTATGAGGTTTTGCTCAACTTTAGTATTTATCTTCTGAATACCAAGCATTAGCTTTCTTTTTTTTTCTTTCTGAAATTCTAATTTCTTCACATATTTAAGAAAGTATTTGATTTTTTTCAAAACAGCTATTTTTTTTTCTTTAATATTTCCTAAGAATCGAGGTCACTAAAACATAGTTTTTTAGATAACTTAATTTTTTAGAAATTAGTAGGAATGAATAGCTTTGCTGCACACGCGATAAAAAACCCTTCAGAATTATTTTTAAACTACCATGAACCTCCGCCTCCAGATGCGATCACAATTAATTTCCAACGAGACACAGACAACAAAAGGATCAAAAATAAAAGTCATAAAAATGTAGGAAATATATACAAAGTTTCCTTTCTGCCTCAACTTCCCCTTTTCCACTTGCTAAGCTGTCAATCACTGGAAATTTACGAACAAGAAAAGTTCTGGAACGCCTATTAACTATGCACAGCAACGGAGTGAATGTTTGTTTTCTGGAAAGGGCAAATAAAGTAGACTTTTCCAAGGTCTCGTGATCAGCGGGAACCTGAAGGATAAAATAATAGGGGAAGGCAAGCGACTAATAAAACTGTCTAGCCGTTTAAATTGCGGCATTTGCCGTTAACCAGCTACGCGGTAGTGAACGCATAGTGGGGAAGTTGTTAAAATGCTTGTTCTACTAACTGTGACCGGTCGCTCCAGTCACAACCATCGCAGTACTAAAAGAATAGTGCATTTGTTTTTGATGCACTTGTTGAGGAAAATGGCAGTGGATCAAGAAAGTAAACTGAAAACCCTTTTGGAAAATTACTCTTTTTTAACCAACATGAAATAGTGAGTGAGTGTAATCTGTAACGGAACTTGCAATACATATGAGCACATTGTAAGATATAGGAGAACAGCATCACTTCCTAATCTACTAATGTGCATCAGTTGTTCATTAGTTTTACTTACATTTTGAGTACGGGCACATTAACATTAAGCAGATTTCTCTGGCTACACCCAGACTGAAATGCTAGCAAAAAAAAAAAAGTTTCATATCTTTTCTACAGCGGTTTCTAAGAATGAATACAATGCGCTTGTAGTAGAACATAAAGAGAGTTTTGGAGAAGATGGAAGAAGTGTAACTTTTCTAGTGTTTCCGCAAAAGATGTCAAGCGTTCAAACTGAATGCGACTTCTGCCTGCGCAGTCGGTTTCAGAGAAATCAGACACAAGCCAACTCGTAAATAAGCTAACCGATACAAAAAAAAAAAAAAAAAACCGTTTATCCGATCAGTAAACAATGTCCCGTTTTAAACTGTGTGTTACTGCCTTTCGTAAAACTGAGTATCAAAGGTAAAGCGATCGGGAAATGTACAATAAGCATCGGGACAGATGCGGGCACAGGATTTTGCTAAGTGTTTCTGATTCCTATCAACCTCCCAGAAAATTTGTTCCGAAAGGGAAAATTGTAAAGTGTTAATTCGTTTAATTTGCTATAATGCGTAACTATCAGGGAGGGACAATTGCCCCTATTGCCTCCCGTCTTCATCCATTCCTGTGTCCGGAGACAGTTAATAATTCTTCTTCGACATGGTTAACGATGGCATTCAATTTCTGTACTACATTCTTTTGCGTAGTTGCCAGGCATATGTTTTAAACTCAAAATATAATACAAATACAAAAAGTGATAACCAGCAACAAGCTCTGGATCAGCTACGGTGGTCCTTAGCAAAAAAAAGACTATGCCAAAGTAGAGTTTCCAGTGGATTCATACGTTTAGTTTGTGCACTGCTTTCGACTGCTCTTTCAAAAACTGAACATCAATCTCGATCATCAGCACAAGAATTGTTAGAAAATCAAATTTTCATTCTATATCTAGGTGACGCAATCCATTAAAACTTTGCTTGCTGATTATCAAATTTCACCTTTTATCTTTTGGTAATTTCTTCGTGGAATTTAATTGCTTGACACGGATCCTACAGCGATCCAAAAATGCTTCCATAAAAGCACCGACAGGGTCGTGGAGAGCAAAGGCGAACTCCATGTGCGTTTATCACCGCCGCCCTCATTGGGCTTGCATCTCATGTTGCAAATACCACTTGTATACCTAAGCTCCCCTTGCAGAGGGGGGAGGAATTATAGTAAGGGAGCCTTCCGTTTTAAATAAGCCCCACAAAGTTGGAAGTACGACTTGGCTCAAGCACAGATTATGTATTCGGATGACACCAGACGGCGCCACCACAAATACGCCACCTTCCTTTCTTGACCTAAGAGTGAAGGGAAGTGAAACGCTCCACCCTCAGGTGTCCTCGGAACTTCAGGGTACGCGGATTTTACATCCACGTATCCCAAAGTGTTCATGGTGGGCCTTCTGTGGGTTGGGTATCGAACACCCAACCCTCCGGTTGAAAATCCGACATCCTAACCGAGGCTGCCACGGCCTCGGGCTTGCACTCAAGAATTTGCTGTAATAAAAAATAGGGCATTTTGTTATTACTAATATTCATTTTAGTTTATGGCTTGATTGTGGATTCTGCACAACAAAGCGTAAACCTCCTGAAGCAGTAGCTTTTTATTCTTAAATAAAATACTAAAAAAAATATTAAAAAAAAAGTCAGTGGTGCACACCCTCTCACCTTCAGAGTGATGGTATCCCCCCCCCCCTTCCCCTGAAATGTACAAAGCTGTCCAAAAAAAAAAAAAAAAAAAAAAAACGATGACCCTAATTGAAAATCGGCCAAAACCCCCTAAAAATTTTAATGCCGCTAATTGTGCTACTGAGACGTCGTCAAACTTTCGACTCATTATGGGAACAAAAATCATTTTAGACACCTCAAACTACTACACTTGGTTCTCTAGTGAAGCTTATAACAACAAAAATGAGAATAAAAATAAATGAATAAAATAAAAGATTTTTTAACAGTGCATTTAAAAAATTCGCATTTGAGATTTTTCTGTAGATATACAACTTTTAAAGAGTGGACTCTTATATCTTATGCTTAACGCCGGTACCTTTCGCCCGTGTCTGACACGGGCGAAAGGTACCGGCAAATTTGCACATGCCCGTGTCTTACACGGGCGATCTTGTACCTCGCTTTATTTTACTTCTAATGCCCGTCTGAGATCCGTTTACACTTTGTATAATTTTTTTTTTAATATAAACTTTACCATATTCCGTTTACACTTTGTATAATAATTTTTTTTATATAAACTTTACCCCATCCCCCGCTCTCTAGTCATCATCTACAACTGAAATTGCCAAAAACAATTCATACTATACTTATATATTCATTTTCTGTCAAAAAAAAACTCGATCATTTTATACCAGTTTTTCCGAAAACAACTAGTGTAGCAAGGGAAAGCGCTGGTGCAAAATTCTGTGAAAAACTAAATTCAACTACGTTTGGATGAAAATATAGAGCATCCCATAATAAATGGAGGATCTATACTAAACATGATTTTTTGAAGAGTTCACAATACTGTGGTTAGCAATAGAACTTCCCTCTACCACTTATCACTTTTAGGCAGGACAAAGGAACATAGCAATGTCTGTTGACAATCCATGCATAGGAAATATTCAAAATGCTTCACAGGAAGGTTTTTATTACTATTATTAGTATTATCGAGCAAACAATGAAGCTATCCGCCCTTTTTCTGGTTATCCTGAAAGATTGAAACTTATTTTGCAAGAATATTTCAGATTTCAAAACTGAATTTTATCGATTGATTACTCATAATTTAACGGAATTGCAATGGAATCTACTTCCTTTATGCGAAAAAGAGTGAAACGTTTTACTAGTAGATATTTTTAAGCATTTACTCTTGCGGGAGGCCCTGAAGTAATTTTTATATTAAAACGTTCACATACCCATGTAACATAATATTATATGTAAGATTATTAATTCGCATTCCTACAGCTGAGAGAACACTTAATTACTTATCTCGAGCACAATAAAAAATCATGATTATTTACTCAATTTTCCATCCTAATAATACCAGGGGGTACCCCCCCCCCCTCCCCAAGATCGGATGCGGACCCCCCTTAAAAACAACGTAGTAGCCCCTCCAAGAACAATGCCCCGCAAAAGACATAAGACCCCTTAAAAGCTCTAAAAATTTCAATGGTGTAGTCTGCGTAATGGCGCACTCCCCCCCTCCTCTCCCTTTTCGTGGACTCCCTTTTCGTGGGCACTCTCGATTCTTCAGTGTTTTTGTACTGCGCGGTCATTACCAATATCTTTCGCTAGAGAGAAGAGGGGGGAAATCATAATTTTTCTTAGCACGAAAGGCATTTTTTTTGTTTGAAAAGCTGTAAGGAAAACACTGCAAGCAGTTTATCTGCAATCTTATTGAGCTTATTAAATCTCAAGCATACAATTGTGTATTGTTGTGCGATAGATGGCAGCACTACAAGAGGATCAATACCTGTTGATTATATTGGTACGCTCAGGACCTCTGGATACCAGTTGTTAATCTGCGGCTTTTAAAGTCCAAATTTTGAGTTGCTTTTCAAAATTTGGCAGTAAACAGGGCCATTCGACAGGCGGGGGTAGAGGCGAACAGGATCGGAGCAACTGAACCGGGAACCAAGATATGACGGGCACCGAAATATAGTTTTGCTACAGCTACAACAATACCTGCATTCCCGTTGGGGAGAAATTGATCATGCATGACGTAAAACTGATTTTAATCTTTAGTACGATAAACATATGTTAACTAAAAATGAAAAGTTAAATTATGAATGGAACAAATATACTAAATATTTAAAAGATGTAAAATTTTTAAATTATAATTTTTTCCATTAAAAAATCTATATTTTTGCAAAAACATAGTAATGACAAAATGTTATAACACGTAGAAATTTATCTGAAGTAATTGCTACATGAGTTAACTGTTGTTTCCAATGTGGAGGCACTTGCCTACTCGGCATTCGGCCTTTTCCACGGGACAGGTGACCAGCATTGACCCTAACACACTGTAGTCGGATGACACCAGATGGCGCCACCACAACCACGACCACCTTCCTTTTTGACCTAAGGGTGAAGGGAAGGGAACATCTCCACCCTCCGGTACCCTCGGGACTGCCTCGTAACTTCAGTGTCCACGGATTTTACATTTTTATTTTTTATTTATTTATACCTCATCAATCACCACCGTACCTACCCTGACGAGGGTTTAACCGGATGTGGTGATTGAGAGGAAAGAACAGATCCAATATGACAGATAGAACAAGACAGCACAACAGATTTTAATATACAAAGAAGGAAATACACCCAGGGCAAAGGTGGGAATCGAACCCACGCCTCTTTCTCTCCGCGCAGGGAGGCACCGGAGCCAGTCGATTTGACCGCTCAGCCACTGAGGCCCCACGGATTTTACATGCACGTTTCCCCAAGTGTACATGGTGGGTCTTCAGCGGCTCGGGTATCGAACCCGAGATCCTCCGATCCGAAGCTCGACATCCTAACCGCAAGGCTACCACGGCCAACACATGAGTTAACTGGTAGCATGTAATTTACGATGCAATATTGTCTTCCTTTTTTAGCCAACTTTCCCGTAAAAAGTTTTTTTTAAAAAGCATGAAAGAAGGCTTAATGTATAGTGAAAATATCGTTAGAAATCAAGAAAAGAAAAAAAAAAAAATAAGTGAAGTAAATAAAGATTGAAAAATAAAAAAATTGAAAGTAGGGTTTTGGGATGGGGAAAATGTGTGTCTGTCGGTCCCCCCCCCCCCCCCCCAATAACTTTTGAGGGAGTTTTCCGCTTTGAAAGATTAGATTTGCATTCGGAAGATCTCGGCGAGAACATCTCATTTCCATATTTTACTTTTTGATTTGAACAATTTTTCGCTCAATTTTGAAAAGTTCAAAAAATCTTAACCTAAGCGCCTATGGACAAAAATGAAGCAAATTATGTTAACTCTGGACATAAGATCCAAGTTCCTATGAAGAAGGTTATTGGAAGAAGCTCTCGGCAAGAAATATTTTTTTATTTGAACAATTTTTGTCATTTATGAACAGTTCAAAAAAATATTAACATTAGCGCCTGCGGGGAAATTTCAATTCAATATAAATCCAGATCTAGCAGACGGATTCGCTTGGAACAAACTTTATCGGAAAGATGTTAGGCCGTAGAACATGTATAGATACAAAGTTCAACCAGAACTAAACTAGCCTATTTTCCTACGAAATTTTTGGATCGGGATTTTTAAGGATATTTCTGAATGAATGAATGAATGAGTAAAGAACGAATGAATGAATAACTAAATGAATGAAAGAATGAATGAATAAATGAGTGAAAAAACGAGTGAATAAATGAAAAATAATTAAATGAGTGTATAAATACATGAATGAGTAAATATACTAATGAATGAATGAGCTTATAAATGTGCATTAACCGTTGAAAACGGTGTATTTGAAGTAATTAAGAACGAAAGCTAAATGAGAAAGAGAAAGAGAGATAGCTAGATTATAAATTTCAAGTTGACTATACGGCTCGTATAGTTCTAGACGGAACGTCTTGTTAAGTTTTGTATAGAAAACACTTTAAGGGCCTGGCACTATCTGTCCCCGCTGATTGCACGTAAATGCTTAAGAGGGAAAAGCATTGTCAAGTAGGTTTTGGCAAGCATTTTTAGAATGCACACTTTTTTTTCGCGCATTCAGACTCCAAAACACTTAAAATCCTTCATTAAAAAAAATCTTTTAACTAAGCGTATTTACGATGATTATAAATATTTTTAATAAAAAGATAATGCCACTCAATAATCCAATAATCATTTTAATCAAAACTAAAATCTACATGGTCTTTTTTTTTTTTTTTTGGGGGGGGGGGGGAGAATTCCAAGCACTTGAAATATTTAGATTTTTGTTAAACTAATCCGGCATTTTAACAATCAATGTTATTCTACAATGCTTTGCGTATTTTATTTGTTTATTAATTTATTTTTTTATTCCTTACTTTTTTCAATTTTATAAAACAAAAATATATGATTATATGAGCTCTGTGAAAATTTTGGTGCCAACTTTTGTTTTTATAGCATCACCTAATTTTTAAATAATTTAGTCCGACCGATGATACTGTGAATATTAGAGGGGAAGAATCTTAAATAATTTAAAAAATAATAAATAAATAAAATAAATAAATAAATAAATAAATGAAAAAATAAAAAAATAAATAAATAAAATAAATAAATAAAATTAAATAAACTTTTCTACACGTATGCATTTTACGTCAAAGATTCTTTTCCCTAAACTTTTTTAAACAAAAGCAGCCTGCTTGATCAGGAGGGAAGAATTGAAATTTTCCTGCACTACCAGTATCTTAAGCAAACTGAGGGATACCAGAGGATTGACTTTTATGCCACCAGTTGCAACGAAATAAATTTTATGTTGAAGATATCATGTTTCATAAATTGGTCCATCCATATGTATTGTTTGCCGATAAATACACAGTAAAAGAAATAAATAATTCTTTGCATCGTCACCACTCTCACTCATCAATCAACTGCAAGACCGCAATTATTTCTACCTCACAATCATATTGTCAGTAAATTAATACCAGGTTATTAAGACAGTCACCCTACTGTTCGAGGAAATCATCCTAAGATTTATAGATTACGTTTGAAAGTCCTTCTCTGGGGTTCCTTTTTGAAAATTTTGATGCTGTCTCAAGTTGTATTCTTTTTTTTTTTATTATTATTTATTCTTGTCTGCCCTTGGAAATGTCGGCGCCTTTTGTAATCTGTTTAAGTAGTCAATGCCAATTTCTGGTTTCCATGCCAAGTTAAAAGCGAAGAAGAAAAGGTCACCCGTTTTAAACAGAAAAAGTAAACGTTACAACAGTTATAAGAAAACGAAAATGCTGTCGACGTTCTGGTAAAAGTCACGAAGGGATCACTCAGGAATGATTTCACGCTTCGAGGGGATAGGGGGTTCGTGAAATTGTGGCAAGGGGAGGGAGTAACAAAATTGTGACATCGTTCTTATGTAACATAGCGTGGCCTGTGAAAAAGAGGGAAGGGGTATGTTGAAGTGTGACATTTTGTGACAAAGGGATCATTCATAAATGATGTCACGCTTCGAGGGGGGATGAGGGTTCGTGAAATTGTGACAAGGGGAGGGGAGGGTGTGACGCGTGACATGTGACAAAGGAGGGAGGGGGTCCGCTGAAGTGTGACATATTGTGACAAAGGGGGGAGGGGGTCAAATATGTGGAAAAAAAGCGTGACATCATTTATGAACGGCCCCAAAGGGGGAGGGGGTCAGATATATGGGAAAAAAGAGTGACATCATTTATGGACGGTCCCTAAGTATTGTCAATGTAAACTTTCAAATCATTATGAAAAATTCTTTTACAGATCTTAACTCCTCCAGTCGGTTTATTTACGTAAATTTTGAAATGTGTAATAGGTTTATAACAAGAAATAACAACAGTGGACGCCGCTTAATATGATCACATCCGGACGAAGATGATTTGATAACAATAACTGATTGAAAATAACGATAAAAGTTTAATGCTACAAAAATGCGTACTTCTGCATATTTACGAAGGCACAATTGACTTCCGCAGACAACGTTAATTTTCGTTTTGTTGAAATGAATGTATTTTGCGAAAAAAAAAATATTAGAATATATTTTTTATTCGAAAAATATAATACGAATGAGTAAATTATACTTGTATAATAAGGTATACTTATACTTATGGGGTATGTTGAATTGTGACATTTTGTGACAAAGGCTGGAGAGGGGTTCAAATATATTCGAAAACCGAATGACATCATTTATAAATGGTCCCTTACCTAATTATACACTCTATCTTATTAATTTAACTTAATTCTATACCACCGCTTCCAATTTATTTCAAAGCAATCATTTGCTTTAAAGAATCATTAAAAAAAACGTGAAGTACTAGCACTCTTTTATCATTTTTGATGTTACTACTTGATTATTAGTTTCAAACCAGTCTTGCAGGATCACGAAATTAATGTCTTTCTGTCGCACATGCTCTAGCTCAAGCGTCATTCTATTCTAGTTTTTGACGTTATATCAGTCATGAAAAACTCAGGAATTTCCATATATCATCTACACACGACATTTTTTTGACAGTAATAAGAACGTAAATGTAAAGAGCCCTATTAAAACATTCAGTGGTCCTAGAATCCAACCACTCACTAAAATCCCTAGTGCCTTATTTATACAAAGCTGAATTGAACTTCGTTTTAAAGAGTAACCGTGAGATTCACAAACAAATGCTTTTTGAGGGAAAAAGTCATAAGAAATGTTTAAGTATTGCTACTGTAACCTTATTTTAGTTTATATATCTCTCGAGGGGGAGGGGGAATATTATGTGACCAATATTACCATTATTTGAGGCACCGCATATACATACAAATTACAGTAAATCCTTATTTAATACAGCCAATAGTTTAAAGTCAAACTGAAACTTCTGATCAAAGTTCTGAACGTAACGACGTACTTTGAGTTGGTATCATAATTGTACCAAAAAATCTTACAATTTTTCTGCTATTGCTTTAATACACAACTTTTAAAAACGAATTAAATGATATATTTTTGCTGTCGTTGCAATGTATTTAAAATCAGCATGTATTTTCAAAGAGCTCCAAATATTGCTCGCATATCTATTTATCGAATTCCAGAACAGCAGCCTTGAAAATCAAAGAACCCGACCTGTTATTTAGATTTCGTCTCCAATGTTTTTGTTTTGTGATCTATAAGCGACTGAGGTCTGTGAATCTGCCTACAAGATGATAAAAGCGCAACGATGCGTCAATAGTGCAAAAACAAAATTAGTTTTCTATGTCCAAGGTCGTCAGGGTTGAGAAAATCTACCTGGTTTTGAATTATTCTACTGTTCAATTCGTCTGTTTAAAATTCAAGTGACATAATGCAGGAGATTTAAAGTATTTTTAATTACAAGGACGTCTAGCTGAGTAAAGACTTCCTGGAACTGGAAAGAACGGTAAACAACAAAGCAGACACTTTAAAAAAAAGAGAAATAAAAAAAAAAGAAAAGAAATAAAAACGAGATTTAAACAGGAGGTACTTTACAATAATCGCAAAATCATCACACATAGTAAAGGTCCGCTATAAGGAAAATTTACAACAGCTAGAAAGGTTGTTGTCACAGCGAAACTCTTGTTACAACCATATTTTAAAAGAACAGTCACTGTCCTATTTGAAAGATTTCTGCAACTGGGGGAAGGGGGGCGGTATCTTTTCTTTCGCAATGTTGACATGACTCAAACAAACCACCAATGCTGTTAAACAGTGATGATACTAGAAGATTGACCAGCCGAATTCCAATCAGTCTAATTGAAAATAGTTGCTTTGCGTTCATTTCAAGGTCATTTTACTAATAGCTCTTCGGTATCGTTATTTTCTAACTTCACTTTCCACCTGTTGTGATACTGGTTGCAAAAGAAACCATATGGACCAATGTTGCGTTTTTCAAATTTTCAGATAAGCTACTGTGACAATCAGAAGATCTAGTGTGCAAATTGATTGGAAACTATCCCAAGAAAAAAGTTTATTTACCCTCGCAAATATTCTGTGCCAAGTTTAATTTTGGACATTCATTTTAAAGCTTTTGTTTGTTATATTCTGCAATGGTATTTTATAAATTAAAATCTTAAAATATCAATTTCCATAACATTTCTCATTGAGAGAATCTCTGTTGAGATCATCCAAACACAATAGAAAGCTTTTTCGGAGAAAATGTGGGAACGACAGCAGCCTCACATTGCGAAGAGATTTTATAAAAAAGTTTCGCTGGGAAGTCGAAGTCATTAAGAACAATGTAATAAGGAAAAGGGTAAATTATGTGTGTTTAATGAAAAGTTAGCATGAAATACGACAGTCATTTTTTAAAATCAAAATTACAATAACTATACACTTACCATACACAAATTTTTTTCAATGAAAAAATAGTCCAGTTTTTGCCATCCCTTTGTCTCAAAATTTGACGATTTAAAATCAGCGTTTGAGCTGCAGCACTACTTGGAGCTATATGAATAGAATTTCATGATCCATGGCAAAGTAAAGCCTTCCTCGAACATTACAACAGTTTCCTTTATGCTGCTTCCCACTTTACATCAATCCTTACAGCACCGGCCATGTTATCAATTTCTTTCCCCGAATAATAGTGGCAAGATAAAGAGTTTGACTTTAGCATCGATATGATCATCGTTGCAGGAGCAAAATATTCATTAACTCTAATAAATGTATATCATTGCATTCTATAAATGTAATAATTTTGAACGAATTTCGGAAAAATCAAAGTACGCTATAGCAAGTGTCTCATATGATGTAAGCATATTTTTCACATATTTAAAGCATTGAACAGTTTCCAGAATCATAAAAAATACATAAATTTTTGACCATAAATTATATAAATTATAAAAAAATAAATATAAACTGCCTCATTATTCATTATTGATGACAGACTGAGTGTAATTTTCAAAACAAATAACTATTAACACAAAATTATTTTTCAAAATGTTTGTACCTTGGAAAAATCTTACTGCCAGTTGTAATTACAGCAAGAGCTAAAAAAACTCTGGTCAATATTCTATTTTCTACTAAATTACATATGCTTGAAAGTTTTGATAACGAATTTATTCATTTGTTATGATCAAATTGTATCTGACCTGTAAGATTAGTGAAAAATAGTGGGAGGAAAAATAGTTTTTTTTCTCCACCGACTACGAATTTCTATTCCTGGACATCAAAAACTGGGAATCTATTCGACAAGCATATTTTTTCCCCGAAGCATTACACTACGCTTATATAATATTTAGTATAGTTTACGTTAAGAAAATAATTTCATAATGTAAACTTCCAAACACATTTAAAAAGCCCCTGAGAAATCGGGAAAAATATTAAGTTCAGGAAATAAAACTGGCAATGTCATTTTCGCATTATACTGAAACTGGCACAAACGTTAACAGTGTATCGATTTATGTCGTACTTTTGAAATTGGAATGTTTTGCATCCAGAAGCTCCCTGTCGCATTGAAAAAGGGATTCCAAGCAATCCCGAAACATGTGTCTGCGTTTTAATGCTCATTTGTGCTTTAAATTAGCGTGAAATTTTATTTCTATTACTGTTTACGTGCACAAAGTTAAATTATTATTACATAAAATTTGATTAAAAGTGTTATTGGGCTGGAGTCTGTATTCGCGTTTTAGAATTTGATAAATGATATTCAATTTTCAAAACAAAATGATTTAATAAACCATAACCATCTTTTTCTAAATGATTTTGATATTCTAAAATTTACTTTATCTTGGATTCCAGTTTCTTTTTTGCACTGAGTAAATAGTTTAGTCAAACTCAATCATAACAACCGTGGGTTACCAGTCGTGCTCTCAATTCCATCATTCGCCCGCATATTTTTTCATATTGATGCATTTATTCCAATTTAATAAGAGTTCCACAATTGAGGATTTCCATTTCGTTTTAGATTCGCCCTAAATATTTGAATGCACACTTTGCTGGCTTTCAACGTCTGTGATTTCTTCTACGCTGGTGACCTCCTCTCTGAAGATATGTTATTACGGTCACAGTGCCAAGGACGTTGGAGTACTTATCGTAATAGGTAGAAAATTGCTCATCACTTTCTTCAATCGTCACATATACACTTGAATTAAATGATTGCTCATCAATTTCCCAGGAAATTATATTTACAAGGAGTTAGTAGTGGTGAAAATATATCATTACAAAGAACTGCTCGGCGATGCCTCATCATCGAATGATAATACGTCAATTTTGGAACTCCCAAGTTGAGTTTAGTGCCTTCAAGGACAAAAAGTTAGTACTACTTTCTACAATCTATAACAAACTGAATGATATGAAGAAACTCCTCTTCTTTCTATACTGATATCGCGGGAATTTTTCTGCAGAAGCATTAATTCTGCAAAATTATGCCTCATCATTCAATGATAATACGTCAATTAGAACTCCCAAGTTGAGTTTTAGTGCCTTTAGGACAAAATGTTAGTACAACTTTTCTACAATCTATAACAAACTGAATAAAATAGAGAAAATCCTCCACTTTCTATACTGTTTTCGTAAGAATTTTTCTGAAGCATTAATTCTACGAAACCCAGACGGCTGCATGTGTTTTGCGTATGATTTTTTCTTATAAATAATTTTTTACTAAAGTTTATATCAAGATGTCATGTAACGGGCCTGGGATAAAATTCTTACGTAATTTATTTATTTGAAATCATTTTGCAGTTTTTTGACCACAGAACTTTTTGGCGGAAGTTTGTTTAATTTTATTTTTGTCGTAAATGTAGTTCCGAATTTCGTTACCTGTTAACTGTATGCACTTTTTTTACCATGAAGAAGTAAGTACATGAGAATTAAGCAATCTGATCATAACATGGCTACTTGTAGTAAGTTGAGTAGTTGTTGATGTTGAGAAATATATAATTACCAGCAGAAGCTGGATGTATATGCAAATTTGCTTTAAGTAAACCGCCACGATGATTTATTTAGAAAGGCAATAGCTTTTTATGCCCAAGCTTGATGGTTCAAAAACCGGACGAAGTTACTCTAAGTTAAATTCCTACTGTAAAATTCCCACCGGGCAGACTGGTGGCAAACCTAGGGATCAAGATTCTCACGTGACAATGGTAGCAATCCGAAAGTGGTGCTACTGAAAGAATTGGTTACCATTCCCCACTAGGCGGTTGGCCAATAGACAGACCCATTAAAAAGTATACACACACACACACACACATATATATATATATAGTTAATCATTCAAATAGAATGAATAAAATATATTCTACGCTTAATAGAATTGTCTTGAAGTCGTACTTTTGACCACACATGATGTTTGTAAAATTCCTGTTAGATACTCATTCACTTTTGAATCATTCAACATGTACACATCATTAAGTTTAATAATTTTTTTCATTTTCAACGATACATCAATGAATTTATGTTTTTTAAATATTATGCATAGAGTGAGATCATGTTAAATCATTTATTTTGTTTCAAGACAAGCGTGAAATTTTTCATATGTATATTGTATGAGTCTTTAAAAGACCTGTTATAACAATGTACAACAATTTCATTTAAATTTTTAATCGGCTTTATCAATGTTCATTTTTATAATTTAATAATGTCAATAATTATAAAAAGCTCAAAAATTTCACAATTGCGTTAGATTAAATATATAGTGCGTCCCGAAACGCAAACAGATATTTTCCCTTAAAAATGTTGCCCTTTACTTTTAAAAACGGTTAATAAGAATAATTTTGAATTTTATTTAAACAAAAAGTATTAAAAACAGTGAGATATCAGAAGAATTATTCTTTGGTAAAATGAATTTTCAGGTTATCATTTCTTGACACTGTTTATTCCAAAACATGCTATTTTATACTGTAATATTACAAATAATTGCAACTAATAGTTTAGTAGAAAAGAATCAGGGTTGATAAATTTGCCCGCAAAAAGGTATGTTTGCCAGGACAGTAGCAACAACTGGAAACAACCAGGGCGTAAATGGGAAAAACCGGCAAAAATTCATACTGTTTTTAAATAATGCGCTGTAAGTATTATTCAATACCTTTATTTTTCTAATTAATAAATTATGTAATTAAAACAACTTTTTAATGAAAGTCTTAAGTTACAAATTCAGAAAGTAGTAAAAATTAACTAACAATTATACAATGAAATAACCTATGTCTTATAAGGCAACTTGATTATTTTTTTTCCTTTCGCTTTTGAAGGGGGGAAAGATCAAATACTTACTACCATCACTTTCATTTTTTTTTGTGTCTTTACTAAGGATGTAACGAATATTCGGCCACTATTCGGTATTCGGCCTGGCCGAATAGTCATTTCATCACCCAGCCGAATACTGGGTAAGGTAAAATTCGGCCTGGCCGAATATTGATGGACTATTCGGCCGAATAGTTCTGCTGCAGTAAAAAAATTAAAAAATAAAGAAATTAGTAGGTTTTTAAACATTTAAAATTGTATTATAATTATTGCAAAAGAATACATTAGCCCACTATAATTTTAATAAATAAAAATAGTTTAGAATAAATTACTTTTTTTAAATCTTGTTTTAGGCTTGTCTGAGCAAAAACACATTTTAAAGTTGTAATATTGTATTTTATATTTAGTATTTGCTCCTAAAAGCTGCCAATAGTTAATTATAATGAAAATATGATGAATTCATTTTGTTAGTATTAACAAAGTGGAAGTTAGACTTTGTTTAGACTGATTTATTGCGAATATTGGGTTAGAGAGAAATGTGAAAAGCCCAGAATATGTCAGGAATATTTAGATAGCATAAGTTATTGGGGTTTTTGAAAACAAACACATATCCCAGTTAAGTGCATTAAGTTTTAATAGATCTTTTAAAAATAGGTATGTAAAAAACCCCATAAAATAAAAATATTAACTTTTATAGCTTTTAAAATGTCTTTATAAAACAGTTTTGAGCAAGGTAAAAGTTCACTAAGCACTAATATTTCTTTCATTGCAATTAAATAATTAGTAAAATAATGCTAATGCTTACTACCGTAAAACCTGTCATTTATATTTTGCTTGTGGGTGAAATTCTTAGTATTATTACATTCAAAACAATAGTGAAAATAGATTAATTTTAAATAGTTCTAAATTCTTAACAAACAGAATTAAATCATACATCATAGATTGTGTGTAACTGGTGTTTGACTTTGTGAATAATTTTAAATTTGACAAATACTTTCTATTACAACGATTTTCTAGAAATTTTAATATTCGGCCGCCGAATATTCGGTATTCGGCCTAGCCGAATATCCGGCCTATTCGTCCTAGAAGAAAGGACCGAATATTCGGCTTCGGCCTGGAGGAAATGGGCGAATATTTGGTATTCGGCTATTCGGTCAAATCACTATTCGTTACATCCCTAGTCTTTACTATGCAAACAGTGAAATTCACCAATGACAATGTCAAATTCCTACATCATAACAACAATAACTTTTAAAGTGCAATTATCTCTAAGGAATACACCCAGTTTTGTTGCTCATTAGAAAGTGGAAAGTAGCTGGATAAAAACAAAATGAACAGTTCATTCAATTTTCTATTTATTTATTTACTAGAAATCTTGTATATAGTTTCACTTTTACTTTTGTTATAAGATTATTTTTTCATAAAATGCATATTTCTAATACTATAATTCATAAATTACACTCATTTAACGTAATGTTCAAATTAAATATAAATAACATTGCTTTGAAACTAAAATTTCGTTTATCTGCTGTTTTAGTTTACTTTTAACCTGTAAAAAATGAGACGAACACATTTAATCTTACTTTTGCCACTAGGATGGCAAACACCTATTTTTGCCGGGTAGGTTTTTACCATGGTCTTTTGCACGTATGGCATAAACTTATATATATCGCCAAAAGTAAACCAACTCACCAAAATAACCTCAAAACCAGTAGCGCTGGATGGAGTTATTTGTCTAAAACGTAATATCCTTTGCAAATAAGCCTTCCACATTTTTATTTACTGTAGCTATTCATATTTATAAGCGTTACTATTTATTAACGTGTACAAATTTAGATGTTATTCAATGGTTTTGAAATGATTGTGTAGTACATTTTTTCTTACATGATCAGATAACTGAAACTATGGTCGCTGACCATTGGTAGTGCCAATGTCGTACCGTTGCTTTAACCCTTTATCTACCGCATTATGATCTGCAGCAATTTTTTTTTACAGAAATAGTTTGTCTAGGTATTTACACTGAAAATTAAGGGATTTACATAAATAAAATGCTCAGTCTATAAGTATTTATTTCTTTACAGCTAATAAGTGCCACAGAGTATTTATCCTGTGAAATTAATTACATACACTTTTTAATCAAAATATTTCGTCAAATAGTTTTTTAAGTTCTTAACTAACACAATAAAAAAATCAGTGACTTGGTTCTTGAATTTTACTGCTTTTCTGGAGCGAAACTCTAAAGGAGCAATCTGAACAAAATGGAAGTTCAAAGCACAGCATCGGTTTCAAGACTATCTATGTTCCTTTCCCCGCTAAAATACTCTTTATAGAACCCTGCAGATATGTATCCTGAAATAGGGGAATGTAAAGACCTTCCCGGCAAAGAACCATCAGAATATTGGTAAAAATGGTTGCTGGGATGGAATTTATAGAGAATGGTACTTATAAGTACTGTCGGTAGATAAAGGGTTAAATGTAGCTGAGAAAACTTCAGAAAAGCTTTGCTCTATGTGTAATGGTATAGAGAAAGTCTAAATTGTGTTGCATAACACTTGTATATTGCCTTTCTTGAAATTACGCAAGCAACCTGGATGGATTCACGAAAGAACTTATTTGTGATTTTTGTAAATGCGTTCACTAAATTAAAGTATTAAAAATGTATTAATATGTTTTTTAGTTTTAAAAGATTAAGCTGCATATTTACCCAGAGTTGTACTTACTGCACAAAGTTAGACCATCTGTTGTGCATTGTTACCCTGGTGTCGGGAAATGATAAAAACAAATAGAATGTATGCTCACAAAGTGTTGAATGAAGAATTACGTCTTAAAAAAACTGCAAAGAATCGCTTTTAAATGCTACCTTAAAGATCAACTTTAGTAACAAAATTTTTGGAGGGTACCACAGTATTACTGTGGGTAAAAGTCCCGAATGAGGAGGGTACGATGAAGAAAATGAAATTAAAACTGATTTTTATCTACTTACTATTTCCCAGCTTGCTAAAAAGGGAAGAAGACTCCTGCATGATCTGGCAAGGGGGCCTCGTACTAAATGTGGGGCCATGTAAGATCTTATGTACTGCTTTTATTAATTTTTTGGGGTAAGAAAACATAAAATACGATTTTACTGTAATTGTATGTAAGTATATTTGTTTTCTTATTCGTATATAGTTACAATGTGTCAAAGGCTTGGGCTCTCAATTTCCATAAAAGCAATTGGACTACACAAATAATTATTTCTTATAAAATGAATTTACCAAACTTTAAAATCCGTGCATTTATTTTTAATTAATTAGAATTATTACCGAATCTCTACTGTCAAAGATTTCATATGAATGATAGGCGACATAAAGAACACAAAAGGCTATTTATCCACACTAGTTGCGCGATTCGCATAAACAATAACTTTTTTGAGGTCATTTAATTCAACTAAGACGACTAATGAGCCTCCAAAGTAGGCCTCATTGCTTAGCAACTCCAGTACTAGCAAACAAATTTCTTCAAACCTCTAATTTTAAGCAAAACGATCAATCTTCTCACTCTACGAAATGTCAAAAGCATTTTTTTCATGCACAAACAAAAGGAAGCAGGGAAAAAAGCATTTCAACTGAAAAATATTCCGCAGCGGAACCCAAACAACCTTACTCCAACTTTGGCTACTTGCCTCTACTGTGAGAACCAACCACATTTCTTAGAAATAAGCATCATTTGTCATAACTAAACGCCACAACATGTAAATAGAGATAGGGCTAATGCAAGGACAAGTAGATTATTGTGACAAGGACTTATAGTCTGATTTCTTGTTTTAGATAACGAAAAGAAACAAAACGGGCTGTTCGAAACAAACATTTGTTTTGTATATTTTGGAATACAAAATGCGACGTCCCGCAGTGAACCAGTCGGTAGAAGCTCGGTTCCCGCAGAACACCGAAAGTGAAGCAACATCGACTGAGGTCAGTGTTTGGGAGGGTGAAAACCTCTCGCGGCTGGTTGTTGTGGTGTCTGTGTACGCTAAAGGGGGAGGTCGTGGCTCCAATGTCTTCCAAGTGAAACGATACCTCTGGGGGTGCCAATCCCAGGTGACGGTCTCTCATCCGGGAGCTGGTTCAAAATTTAACAGACCATTCAAAGGGGCGGAAATCGGACTCCTGCCTATAAGGGCCCCGTTGGACTCAAGAGCAGCGTACCCATTCTTCCTCGACATGCGCGAGGACTCGACAACAACAAAATGCGACAATTTTGTGAATTATATACTTACTGCTTGCATTACAAGTTGTTGAAGAACTTCACTTGAAAGCAGGCATCACATTTCCTTAGCATGCTTTACAATCAGTGTCGTAGTCCCGAAGAGATCCTGGGAACTGCTTACACCAACTTTTTTCTTTTAACTCACCCGTCCCTTTTTGACTTCAATAACACATACTCGTATCTGTAAGTGCCCCTTCTCCCTTTTTTCCAGGACTACAAATAGGGTTACAATAGGAAAGCAGTGCTGTTGCTCAAAGAAATTTTACGTGAAAATACTTGGCGGTAAAGGTGAATATAGTTGTTAGAATTTTTCTTTTCTGGAACATATTCCAACTTTCTAAGACGGTGAAGGACTTGTTTGAGTTGGATATTTTAATAAACACAAGTTGCTTTGTTGTGAGAATTACAGTCCTCGTCACATATCTCGAGTCACACAAAATGTGCCCTAACTCATTCACAAATGATTCATAAGGAAAAAAATATAACACTAACTTTCTTTGTTAAAAATAAAACGTTTAACCCAACTTACAGCTACTCAAATCTTTGTGTGGTCTAAATGAAGAAAATAACAACGGCTGTGCATAAATAAAATTATCATTATTTAACATCCCAAGCTCAACCCTTTTCTTTATTTAAAACAATTAAAATTTAAACCACACAGATAATTCAAAGGATCCGAACTCTCTTAGACAACGTAAATTACACATTTAGTAGCTCAGCGACGACTACAAATCAATGAAACCTCCCTTTTGTCTAAAAGGATCTCCTACAAGTAAAAAAAAAAATCACAAAATCTCCTCGGTACCTCGTGATTAAAAAAATTCAACTTAAAAAATGCAAAACCCAGCATTTCTGCCACTGCTATTGACAACGAGGAGATTTCCTTCCTTCACTACAGGATTTATTATTTTTCTTTAAAAATAACGACTACCAGTGTTTTCCATTCCTTAGCATTGGGGTGATTTTTTTTGTGGTGTATTATCACACCAAGGACGTCTACTGGATTTCCGCGCTAGTTAGACTGTGTCTAGACACGGAAAGGTAAAATTTTTAGAGATATGAAACGAGCAACTTTAACTGTGGGAGGGGTTGAAATAATAACTTCTTTTTCTTTTTCAAACTCGTATAATTTGTTTTGATATTTAATTGCGTGGAAACGTAAAAAAATTGCGCAAGTAGATTTTTGAAAGTTTTGAAACACCGAACAACTTCCTTGATTTATTACTTAGCACAACGTTTCAGGCTCGTATACAAGATTTTGCTGATGAGGGGGCAATTGTCTTGTGATTTTACCTGCTTCCCTGAAAATTTGTTTTAAGGGGAAAAATTGTAAAGTTTCAATTCGTCAATCATCTAATTTTTAATAATACTTGGCTCTGGGAGGGCAATTGCTTCCATTGCCTCCCCTGTATCCGCTGCCTGAACGTTTTAAATAAACGTCCAACTACCGTTTTTTCTTTCAATGATTAAATTACATATTAAGATTTTGTCAATATGCAGTGGCTCTTGTGGTAAAACAGCTTTCATTTTCTAAGAAAATTACATATCTTGAATAACCCTGCCTCATATTTAAAATGTCTATTATACTTTGTTTCACGAGAAGTGACAGCTGAAGCAAGCAAAGATGGTTGCTGTTTTATCACCAACATCATTCGAAATATAGTGGGCCAAGTTTTTGTTTCTATAACATTTGAATGCGCTGCAGTCCAATCTGTCACACACATATGAATTTCGCACTATAAGAAAGCTTTCATTCCTTTAAATGATGCCATCAAAAATTACTATATGCATTTTTAATATGATTTAAGTAGGAAATCAAAAATGTCGGAAAAGTTTTATGCCTCCAAAAAGTGATATATAAAGTGGTGCTTGTTTCCAGACCTCCCAGCACCAAGCAGACAACGATATCGCCAACTGTCATGTTTCACGTCGCTCTGTTTATCTAGGCTATCACTTCTCGTAAAATGGGGTAGTTTGCTTTTTTATTTTCATGTTTATTAATTCTACGCTCCCATTTCTTTACTTTAGTGAAAAGAGTTGCTGACCCCAAGTGGGGGTGCTATAGAACAACCCCGGATTTCACTTTTAATTCCTATATTTTGCCACTTATCACTGTTCTGAACCTTTGGCGGCGGCAAGTAAGCAAGCTATTGATTCCCTGGAAAAATTCCATAACCAAGTCCTTCGCTTTATAACGGGAGCTGTTACGACAACACCGATGCGCTTTTGATATCCACCCAACATATGAACATTAAATCAGTTATGAAAGAGAGGGAACTAATTTTATCCGAAAAGATCGAAAGATTGTCAGATCGTCTTCCCTTGTCGAATATCCCTTTGTCATCATGTACACCGAACCTTAAAACCCAAAATGGTTTCCCCCAGAGAGGTTTTCAGATGAGAAACCAACTAGGATTGAACTGGAAGAAGGAAATGCTCATCAAGTCGGAATGTCCTATCAAAGGAAGACGTGTTCATACGTGGTCAGAACAAGCCTATCAAGTGAGGTTTCTAAGAAAGAAACAAACGACTTAATACTAAAAGCTGTCGCTTTGGAGATTATTCATGATCTGTACCCAGAAGAGGACTGGTTACACGTGTTCACGGATGGCTCCATGCTAACTGACCTTATAATTGCTGGCTCTGGAGTCAACTGCGAAATCTTCTCTTTTTACACTCCTCTCGGAAGATACAAAACAGCCTATTCAGCAATTCAGATTGCCTAATCACAGCTCCAAAATCAGAGTGAAAAATTTTCAAAGGCTGCTTATACTATCAGATTCCAGGGATGCCCTGCTGACCACTGCTTCATTTGAGGCACCCGCGGCAGCCGATATTTCAAATTTCGTTTACTCTAAATGATTTATTAATCGGAAACCATAAAGAGGTTGAGTTGCAGTGGATGCCGGCGCACTGTGGACTGCTGGGAAACGAGGCAGCGGATTCCTTGGCAAAGAAGGCAACCGGTATTGCTCAAATAACAGATAAACCAATTCCTTTATATACCGCCAAACGTTTAATTAAAACATCTATTAGAGAGAATTTTTGGAATGATATAAAGGAGGCAAATAAAGACAAGAATTGGATCGAGGAAATCACAAATATCCCGCTATGGTCAAGAGGCAAATCTGTTGCCATTTTTCGCCTCGCTACTAGCCAGGATTGCCTATCTAAGCATCCACGTCAAATAAAAATACTATCAAATCCTCTCTGACAACTGTGCATTCGTGAGGAAATGGACGTGAACCATTTGGTTCATCGCCCTGCACTGGACTCGGGACAATTGTGGGAAAAATACTGGAGAGCTCGGCACAAGATGAACGATTTATAGACTTACTGTAGTTCAGTTTGGATACTTTTTAGGGCTCGACCGATGGCATTTTTTGGCCGATGGGCCGATGCCGATTGTTCCGAGGTCGGCCGAAACCGATTGCCGATTATTTTCCTCTTCCATCGACCGATGGCCGATGGAAGAAATCATTTATTTATTTTAATGTTTATAAAAACATAAATGCATTATTCAAGCACCATAAAACTGTTACTGTTTGGAGGAAGTTTACATAATAATTAAAACTAAAAGAATCACTCGCAATTCTAGTAAAGTAATTGAATTATTTGGTGGTAAAAAAAAATAAAGCTATATCGGGGGATTTTTAATTATTTTTTGTTATCCTTTCAAAAGAAGTCGGAAGCGGGAAGAAGGATCGGGTGTCCTTCCCTTTCCTCCAACATTTTCTCTTTGTAGCACCTGCACTGCAAATGACAAGTGCAGCTGCCTTTATTTTCTTATTTTTGTTTTCATGGGGAGGAATGTAGATGTTATAATATAGACTAACAAATAATGTGGGTTTGTATCTAACAAAATTGTCAACACCCCTCGGATTTTTTTTTCTTAATTTTCCCCCCGTTTTTGAAAGAAAAGCGGGAACGATTCTGTTTATTTTTTATTATAAAAATTATTTTAACTAAAAATAGCTCTTTTTATAAAATAAAAATAAAATATTAAAAAGTTTCGCTCGCAGTAACCCCCCCCCCCCCCTGTTCATAACCAAGAAATACTGAATATTACTTCAAGAACGTGAGATTTTTCTGTCATTACCAATGAATGAAGGGGCCGTCTTAAGAACCAATCTTATTAGTTTTTTTTTCTTGTGAGTTGAAAATTACATTAAAATACCCGACATATTCTTTATATTTTTATGAGCACAATGTAAGGTCACCGAAATATTTTGTAACCTGAAAGATATTTTGAGCACCAGCAGTTTTCTGTTGACAAATAATCTTCTGAAAAAGCACGTGATCAATTATAAAAATTAAGATATATTTTGAAAATATATATATATATAAAATATATATATATATACATATATATGTATACGTTGTCAATTTTTGCAAATAAAGAAATGCTAGCATTTTTATTAAGATATTATTAAATCCTGTCGCGCGAACTCGCATTTTGAGAATTCAATTTTCGAAAATTGCAAGTCGAACCTTGACAAATGAAATTTCGATCAATAAACATTCATACTGGAAAATTCCTTTCTTATTTTTGATCCTTTTTTTCTTATGTTGTAAACTAAAAATAAAATAATGAGAATAACCGCACACTAAAAGCAGATGCAACGAGATTGCTGCACAATTGCAAAAAAACTGTAACACGTGGCGTGGAGAAAAAAAAAAACGGCTAGGAGAAAAAAGTTTAAGCTGGTAAAATTATTATCGTACTTTCATTGAGTTGACTCTTTGTATTGTTTACAATTTCGAAATAATAAGAAACAGGACAAACTAAAAGCAGATGGTATAAGATTATTGCACAATGATATCTAATGCACTAAGTCATTATTGAGCGAAAAACGGACAAAATGAGGCAACTAACCTAGTGCGAATAACAAATAGCACTCATAAGACGCCTCTATTACTTTTACTTTTAGGGGGGAAATACGTGTAAAAGTCTTCATATAAATCGATTCTACAACTATTCAATAATATACCCTGAAAATTTCAAAGCAAAATTCCAAGTCGTTTAAAATTTATAAGCATTTAAGCGAGCGCCCCTTTCGGAGCAGTTGAGCGGGTAGTCCCTCATGAATGACCTGAAGGGTATTAGAGAACGTTAGCAGATGTCCTTTTATTTTTTTTTAACAATTGAGACCTTGGATAGAAATTTCTATAAGTATTAGTATCTATAAGTATTAAAAAAATTGATTCATTACTGCCTTAAATTTACCTTTAATACCACTCTTCTCTTCAAACGCGTTTTTCTCGAAACTACTTTTTCGAATTTGCGTACACTCTAGATCGCAAAGTTTTTGATCAATCCTTATCAAATTTAGCACACATTTTCTTTATATATACTCGCTTTAGTTGAACTAGAATCATATACATCTCTTTATTTTTACTTTTTTTATTGTAAGAGAAGAACAAAAAAAAAGGTTAAAAATCATATTTAATTTTCCCATTCTTAAAAAAAAAAAAAAGAAATTTTCGGGGGTTTTTTTTGTGATGATTTTAGTTCAACTAGAAGAGACACTGATAACAAAAAGTTGATTTAAAAAAAAATTGAATTCAGATTAAAATTGTGCCCTCCACTATGTACGCAAACTGCCGACCCGGGTGGCGACTTTTTAGTGTGCAGCAGCCGATATCTCCCGGATTTTTCAAGAAAAATGTTTGAAAATCTCAGTAAATGTTCCTCAATCTATCTATAAAATAACCTCAAAATCTCAGTAAAATATATTTATTCTTTATATGTTAAAAAAAATCATAAAAATTGCTCTTAATACGCCGTTATACAGGTATTTCCCCCTTTAACATATTCTATTTCGCTAGCATTCTGTTCAAAGAGGGTTCAGTTCAATAATGAAGGTTTTCGGGCAGCGATCGATTAAACTATTTTTCCGAATATTTTATCAAATACACTTTGTAGAATGACATTATTTTTGTGCTTTTTTTTAAACTTATGTGCTGCCTGTTATTGTCTGGAAATAGAAATTTGGCTATGGAGGAAAAAAGTAAGTTAAAGACAGAGAATGTTTTCAGGAAAGTTGTCCCTGCGAGAAACATCGGCCTTGCATCGGCTTTTAGATGTTTTTAAGGGCGATGGGCCGATGTTTTTATAAAGTTAACATCGGCTGCCGATGCCGATGGCCAATGGCAACTTTGTTGAATAATCGGCGCCGACGCATCGGCGAGGCCGATGCATCGGTCGAGCCTTAATACTTTTATTTTCTGTTATTTTTGTTTCATGTTATAGTTATATTGTTTGTTTTTCTGTCTACAGTTGTCTTCTAATCTGCCATTGGAAATAAAATTAAGAAAAACGCTCCTATTTCTACTGTGAGATCATAAAACAATGCAAACGAAATAGTAATTTGTTTCGTAAAATGTTCAAATTTTGATTTAGCGGCATATAATGCAATGAACTTTTAAATGTAATGTCATAGTTTCGCAAGAACAACGTGCAAGACGTGCCATTGCAACATGTGATTTAAATAGTAAGCTAAAAGATCGATTGATTTTTTTGATTCTGAACACAAAGAACATAGAGTAAACATAGAAGCATATATTTTTTAGAAAGCAAAACTTTTACACTCCTGAAAAAGTTCCTGAAATAACTCCTGAAATAACATCTGCCCGTTGACTTTGTTCTTCTGGTATTTTTCATCCTTTCTCCGAAATAACTGTTGTTGTAGTTGCTGTTGTTACTGAAGTCCCTCGAACAACCCGGCAGAATGTACACCTCCAACTGAAGACTAAATTTCGCTTTAGTTGAATATGAGCCCCAAAAGGGTGGAAGTCCGACATACTCAGACAACACACGCGATCTATCAACATTTGGACTTTTTGAAACACTTTTCTTCTTTGAGAAATTGACTCAAACACTCAAAAACGCCGTATATTCGAAAGGGATACTAATATGTCCAGTTTTAGATTTAAATTTTCAGTCAATCTTAAAATGGTCAGACAGAAAAAGAGACGATTTTCAAGGATTTTAAAGGTCCGTTCGATTTTATAAAACTAAAAAAAAAATCTTTTTAGTTCGGTTTTGCAGCCTGATGATAAATATTAAAAAAGTTATTTTTCAGATTCATTGTTTAAAATTTAAAGTTCCTCTTACAGTAAGTAAAATACGCCATTTAAGTAAATATTCAGTGGTC
Source organism: Octonoba sinensis (assembly GCA_038502835.1). NCBI lineage: Eukaryota > Metazoa > Arthropoda > Arachnida > Araneae > Uloboridae > Octonoba > Octonoba sinensis. The sequence goes on along the minus strand of CM076602.1, from coordinate 101,672,192 downwards.
TGTTCTTTTTGTTTCATCTAGTTTCATTCAACTACAGATGTATTAAGAGAGTGATGGTAAGAGAAAAGAGGGAATCAGGGTAAATTTTCAAGAACGTATTAAAAAAGGATCTGCAGGCGAAGCACTAATTTATGAACGATATTCATGGCGAGAGGGAGATAAAAATACAAAAATATTTTTTTTTTCTAGTTTCCTTTATTCGGTTACAGTTTTAAGCTTTTCATTCATAAGTCACGTGAGTATCCCGTTAGCACCTACTACTTTCGCGCCATCTGGTTGTAGGAAGTTATATCAAAAATTTTGCGTGAACTTCCTGGTTCCCTCTCTTCCTGTGTTGTGTTTTTATTTGCCTTGTATAGAACGAACATGAGCAAGTGAAGATCAAGGAAATGTCTCTCTTTTTTTAGATAGAATGCATTAATTAGTTTTTCTCATAGCATGGCTTTAGAATTCTATTACCACTTCCCCATTTATTTTTCTCCCACGCATAAGTGGATTTTAGTGCAAATTTTTTCATACTTCAGTTCAATCAATTGTGAATATAACTGGGCATTAGATTTAATAATGAAAATTATTTAAGAAAACTGCTCACATGTGTTTTGGCACCCATAATATATGTTTTAACCCTTACTGCGGGAGTGATTCCACTAGAAGTAATCTTCGGACGTATATCACTAACTTCAACTCATTCAAAATGAAATGTCCCAAAAATTCCTACTCTGACTTAAGAATATATATATACTACATTCAATTTTTTGTTCTAACAACTTTTCAACCAAATCAATCTGCAATATTTTTATTATATTGTCTTATATCAAGCACGTATGATGCATGATAAGGAAGATATCACGACAGTAAGTATCCAAGCCAAATTAAAGTCAAACTTACTTTAATAAGTGTTTTGTTCCTATTATTAAGTTGATGATTTTGCATAGCGAGAAAATAACGTATGTGCAATAAAAATAACGTACTGATATGTAATTTTTTTTTTTCCTTTCCAATGGGGCTGCGGTGTTAGTCCTCAACCATTGCAGACCTAGTGCGTTCCCCAGTATATGTAATATAATAATAGTAATTAACAAGAAGTTCCGTCTAGAACTATACGAGCCTACTTTCCCGTATACACCAGCTTCAAATTTATAATCTAGCTATCTCTCTCTCTTTCTCGTTTAGCTTTAGTTCTTAATTGCTTCAAATATGCCTTTTTCAACGGTTAATACAGATTCGTTCAATCATTCATTTATTCAGTCATTCATGTATTTATTCACTCATTTATTCATTCATTATCTTGTTTATTCATTTAATCTTTCATTAATTCAAAAATATTCTTGAAAATCCCGATCAAAAAATTTCATAAGAAAATAGGCTCGTTAGTTCTGGATGAACTTTTTATGTGTACATGTTCTACGTCAAAAGAGCTTTCTGATAAAGTTTGTTCCAAGCAAATCGGCCCGTTAGATCAGGATTTATATAGGATTGAAATTTCCCCGTAGGCACTATGTTAATTTTTTTTTTGAACTGTTCAAAAATGAACAAAAATTGTTCAAATCAATATTTCACGCCAAGAACTTCTTCCCGTGAGCTTGTTCATTGGAACTTGGATCTTGTACCCAGAGTTTACATAATTTGCTTCATTTTCGCCCATAGGCGCTAATGTTAAAATTTTTTGAACTGTTCAAAATTGAACAAAAAATTGTTCGAATCAAAAAGTAAAATATAGAAATGAGATGTCCTCGCCGAGATCTTTCGAATGCAAAAAGAATTTTTCCAATCGGACAATTCATTCAAAAGTTATTAGGGGGGGACAGACCGACAGACCGACAGACCGACAGACAGACCGACAGACACACTTTTTCCCCATCTCAATACCCTACTTTCAAATTTTTTATTTTTCAATCTTTATTTAATTACTTCACTTATTTTTGACTTTTCTTGATTTTTAACGATATTTTCACGATACATTAAGCCTTCTTTCATGCTTTATTATTATTTTTTTTTACTTTTACGGGAAAGTAGGCTAAAAAAATAGTGAAATTTCCTACTAATATAATTAATACTTGCAATCTGTATATTTTATAACATTTATTACTTTGCTGTTTTAATTAATGAAGGCAAAAATCTATATTGTGCTTTTCGGTTAAACAATAAAATTTGTGACAATAAAATTTTGGCGGATATTTTATTGTCACAAACTTTAAAAGTGTCGGTGAGAGTTTTTACTGTTTTGCAGGTCCTTATTTGGGGATCAGGCGGGGGCAGTTGCCACTCCCCTCTCGACTTTTGGAAACAAAGAATTTATGCATGCGTATGTGTATTTTGTTGTCTTTTGTAATAATACGTACTGCGTATTTAAGGACATCCGTTGTGAAGAACGATATCGGATACCCGTTATGAAACAAAATCAATATCCTACACTATAAAAAAATTTAGTGTCACTGAAAACCATTTTTGGTGTTCAGTCGTTGTAAAATTGAAAGTTATTCATTTCATGATGTATTTTAACTTCTTTTAAGTGTCTGTTTAAAAAAAAATACAGACAACAGAATATGTTTTTAGCATATGATGTTTGTAAACTCATCTACACATCAAAAATTCAATGCGATTGCTCATTTATCCTATTTTCTTAGAAATGAGCAATCGCAATAAAATTTTGTAACGGAGTTAACAAATTTCAAGTGCTAAGAAACGTTACCGTTACACTGTCTAAATTTTTTTAGACAACCACATAATTTTTTAAGTGCATCAAAAATGAATAATTTTCAACCTGACACCAACTAATCGTGTTCAATAACACCAAAAATGGTGGAAACTAAATGCAAATTTTTTACAGTGTATGTATCCCTAATCCTGACTTCGCCCTCTCCCTCAACAGCAAAATCCTAGGTGCGTTACTGGTGTCAAGTGTTCTGTATTTGCTTTAACTAAACTATACCAAATATAAAAACGATAAATGAGTATATACACTTCAGGGCTCGAAAAATTTTAAAAAATTTACATGCCCTACCGGGCATTTTTGTCAAAGCATACATGCCCGAACAAAATTTTTACATGCCCAGAAGTTGTTTTATTGCATATTAATATAAACATTTGAATATGTTGTATAACAGACAAAAAATTAAATTAACAGCTTTATATCTGAATCAAGATTTATTTTAACGTTATTCTAAATCACTAAAAAAATTAAATTACATATAAATATTACATAATAAGTAGTTTGAAGTCAAAACTTGCAAAATTTAAATTGTTGACACTTTTATTGTTGACATGCATGTCCGTCAACATGTCTGGTTCTCTTGGTGTTGAACAACTAGCATTCTATTACCGCCGAAGGCTCAAAATTATCTGCTTTTGTACCATCAATGGCAATTCTCCTTAGATGCGGTGATTTTTCAATAAAATACGAAATAATAAAGTTTTGGAAAGAAATATTTGATTAAAAAGTTACCTGCCCGGAAGGGCATGTAAGGGTAGATGATGATACATGCCCTATCGTAATTTTTACATGCCCCGGGCATGTCACGCAAGATAATCTTCGAGCCCTGCTTCATTTCCTAAGCCCGTTGTATGAACCACAAAAATTAAAGATAAATAGACACATGTGTTTCAAATCAATGTTAAGCAAGTTCTGTAGACCTTCATAAGCATTACATAAGGTTAAGAGAAGCATATTTTGTAAATTTCAACTACAGAGTAAGCTTAGTTGAGATTTTAGCCATATTTTCAATCTTCCCCAACGTACTGATCGATCCCGACGTTCCCAGTGATGCGTTGAACACACGTGAAGTGAACATGTAGAGGTACTAGAACAAAAGAACTACGTACCGCTTGCTAATAACTTCTTATCCAAAATATTCAGTCAAATAACAACAGCATAATTGTGGCTGCTGTTTGTTTGTTGTGATCATGAGTTGAAGAACAAAAAACTTGAAGTATTAAGCGTGCATTGCTCTCCAGTTTCAAACTACTTCCGAGGGCTGGAAGTGGTAAATGATGTTTCGCAAAGGGATGGTCTAACATTGGCATTCACGTTTAGCAAGCATCATAGCTATTGGTTTACTGGGTGAATGACACAAGCGTAATGTTGTTTGGTTGGACCTGTTTGATTTTTGCAGCCAAAGCTGCTTCACTATAGTCATGCGCGGTTCTCGGTACCAAAAAAAAAAAAAAAAAAGAAAAAAAAAAAAATTCTGAATTTCACACAAAATTTTCGGAAAACGTATGCACCGGGAATTTAAAGTACATAAAGCTCAAAAAAATAAAAAAGTCAAGTGATTAAATACCAGAAGTCTTTTTTTTTTTTTTTCAGAAAAGTTATTAATTTTAAATTATTAACCTATTAAACAATTTGTTCATCCCAAAGTAGAAAAAAAAAAGCCCTGATATTGTTTGTCAAAGAAATCTTAAGATTAATAAATTGAAAATGTTTCGAAAAATCGTTTTTTTTCCCCCATCTTTCTTTTTTTTTTTTTTCAAATTTCCGGAAGGTTCTCTAAAATTTTCGGAAATTTCGGAGGATTGCGGATCAGAATCACTCATGACTATAGTTTCAATTGGACTGATTTTTTTTCTCAGGGACGTTTGATCAGATTTTCTTGTTAAAAAAAACACAGACACACAATATTTTTTCTTGTTTTTACTTTATGATTTTTCTTAATTTTTATTTGTTTATGTGTATTGCTTACATACTAACAAGTTTTCACACATTTTCGTAAAGATACGTAAAATGTTCTTTTTGTCACTTTTTTTTATACAAACAGAATATTTTTGTACAATTCTAATACTTGCAAAAAAAATCTATGTATTTTATCTTTTAGGGAGTGCAAAAAGCTCCCACTTATAACTTCGACACAGTATTAAAATAAAATTTTAAAAAATCGGTGGCATAACTTTTTTTTTTTTTTTTTGCTGACTGATATTTAATCATTTAAACTGAAGAAAAAAAAATACTCTATGGTGTTTCGTTGGTATTAATAAGAAAATTCGTATTAGTTTCGTTGGTACTAATAAGTTGTACTACAAACATTAACATGTTGAAATGTCCTCTTTGAGTCCTCAACATACAGTTGTGGGCTTTGTGTGAGAGACGCAAACCAAAACAGATCGAGAAAAAAATCTAGAAAATGACTTTAATAGCAGGAATTGAGAAATCTGACCAGCAAGCGGGAAACATTTGACAAAGCTGTGAGAAAAATCTTGGTCCACCAGTGGGCTGTCATTAATGATCATGTTGAGTCACCAAAAAACGTCGATTGTTCGTTTCTCACGAGACTGTTCATTCGTACGATACATACGGGAAAACGACAAATGCGGATTAACATGAAGCAAACGATACCGACAAACTATTAAATCAAGACAAACCGTTCTACAGAAAACGATGGATCGCGGCTCTACTGCGTCTGAATTGTTATACCCGCACACACACACATACATATTAATATAGTACAACGCCACATGTGACACGATTGATTAAGGGGACTTGGCACCTCTTAAATGTAGAAAATCGATGAAAATACCGATTTTTCAATTTTTTGCTTAAAATGTGGTTTGACTCTCCAAGTATATCTGAGCGAAGTTTTGAAGCGATAAAACCAATATAAATGTAGTTAAGAAGTAAGAGAATTCAAATATTTCTGATATTTTAGTAAGATTTTGTATTCTTTAAACTGCGTTTTCTCGGTTTGTGTTTTTCCGCAATATTGCAGTACTTAAAATGCTAAAACTTTTACATAAATTCATGTAGCAACTTCAAATTTTTTCTGTGTGTTCAATATGATATGCTTGATAAAATTAGGGATGGATTTTGCTATATATTTTCGGAAAATTTTTTTTAAAATGAAAATGTAACAAAAGTCGCTTTTTTTCTGCGTTCTACTATTGATGTAACTTTAAAAACTTTTTTCTCAAAAACTAATTAATTAATAGCAAAACCCATCCCTAAAATTGTAAACCATATTATAATAAGTACTTTAAAAAATTGGTAAAAAAAGTCAAGAAATGAAGAACAAGAAGGAAATCTAAAATCATTAAATTATTTTTAAAAAACTAAATTTTAAAAACTTCTGTTAGTTGAATTTTGATTTTTCACGTGAAAATTATTTTGTTGAACAATAGCACTTCATAATATACAAATAAAATAGGAAAAAGTTCTTAAATTAAAAAAAAAATTGTCAAAAAGTGCCAAGTCCCCTTAAACATAACTACTATAATACATATACCTTAAAGGCAAAATTTTGGCACAAGTGTTTTTTCTTTAGTGTACGTCTGTTTTAATGCATCATTTTAATGTACTTTCATTTATGAATTAAATTTAATTTAGTACGCCATAATGTTTTAAGGAGTAATAAAGTTAAGGAATAATTAGAAGAACCTTTAGAAGAACACTTTCGTGGTGTAGTCCTGAATTTTTTTTGTTCTTTTTAAATCTGAGCCTAGGGGAGGGGGGCACTTACAGCTGCGAACAAAAGACTTATTGAATTTAAAAACTGGGTGGGCGCTTGACTTAAAAAGAAGGCGGACATCGTCCCCCATCGACTACACCACTCCTTTGGCATATGGAGTTTTCAAAGGTGTTCTTGAAGTAACATGTCATGTTCGAAAACTTTCCACTTTGCAGCCGACCAACAAAGTGAACAGAAGAATACTGATAGCGTTAATGACGTATACGAAGGACTAGAGGCAGTGAGTGCAGGTCACTGACCCAACAACCAACCCTACGCCCGGCAATTACGGAGCCCACGAGCGGCACATGTGTTCTCCCAATTCGCACATGGTCAGCAACAGCTGTGCACCTCAAATTTCTACTTAAAAAACATGGAATAAGAAAACAACTAGAAGAGATGTTACAGCCTTAACAAATGTCACTATTTATAAGGCTACGATGGCATTACGCTCATAGACAAATTAAAAAGTAGATCTCATGTAAAAAAACACACGTGCATGTTTTATGTTTAAATAAAAATGGGAGCAGGGAACAGCTGTTTTCGTTCCCATTCTTACCCTCACGCGGAATCTTGCGGAAAATACCATTTGGAGTTATATTTAAAATTTTGGTAAATATTCATCAAGAAGGTCGGGGGAAAAAAACCATAAAGCAAAATGTGAGGGAGTCATCGCCTTTAAATTATTTCACGGTAGTAATATAGTGTAAATACTCGAAAATCTTCATCTTATTCAGCGAATTCTCATCATTTGGTGTTAAGTAGAGACTTAATGATTTGCAATTAGAGATAGCGAACACGTGAGCATGTATGATTATAATTATAACGCAACGGGCGTTTCCAGAGTTTTTATGACAAATCCAACGCTATCGAAATTGCAAAAAAATTTTAAATACGCAAGGAGTCCCCCCCCCCCCCTTTTTCTTTAAAGGTGGTTTTCTTACTAAAATTATCGATTCGAAATAATTCTTCATACCTGTTCTTATATAAATGTGTTTAATAGATTAAAGATTGTCTAACATTGACCTCGTTAATGTCTTAAATTATTTGTTATTTTTTGATATAAAATCTGAACAATTCATTTCTTATAATTTAAAAAATTAACTATTTTTTGAACTAGTTAAAGTATTTAATCTTCTTTCATAGCATTAAACTTTATTTTTTGGAAACGAAAACACAAACACACTCAAAATGATATTCTCACTACGGTGTTATCTGTGATATAAAGATATATATTACACATATATATATAGGAACGCATAGTGAGAGTTTTATTCATTTAATTACAAAAATACAATTACGTGCAAAAGTTCCGGTTACTGTTTTTTTGGTCTTTTTTATAGAAGAAAGGGCCTTCGGCGAAATTCGTGCAAAATTTAAAATCAGTCCCAAAAAAAAAAAAAAAACCTGCCTGAATTTTCTGCATTAAACTAAAACAATACATGCAAAATATGTTCCTGTCATAACGTTGCCATTGTAAAATTTGAGTCACGTGGACTAAAATACATCCTAAAAATACATCATAATTTTTAACAACGAGTATTAAAACATTCAAATGGTAACAAAGGAAGAAAAAAAAAAAAAAAACAATGAGAATATCAAAAAAAAAAAAAAAAAATGTGTCAAAGGATTTAATTATTTATGAATGTCACAATAACAACATTAAAGGAAAAAGGTTACTCCAAAGTGGTGCAAAAAATTTAAAATCCTTATTGATTTTTAAGAGAATATCAGTTTTCATGTCACCCACCATCGCAGGTCGTTCAAATCAGATTTCCGCCATATTTTTTAAACAGCTCTAAATTCCCTGACCGTCCCTCTAGTGTATTTCACGAAAAGGACAGTGATAATATGGAAATGAATGTTTGAGACTTTAAAAAAATTCTAGTAATGTAAATTTCCAATTGTGTGAGTTTAAATCTGAAGTATATATATATATATATATATATATATAATAAAAATAGAAACGACATTGCGACAAGCATCTGAGCATATCATAAACTATAATTTTCTTATAATTATTTTTTCATACTTTTAGGCGTCTAAAGTTTAGAAAATCTTAAAGTATATATGTATTATATTTCCTAAAAGACTTGCAATAACAAAGTGCGTTCTGCCTTTGAAAATGAAATTTCGTCCAACCCGACTATTTTTCTTTGTGGAGACATTTCTTGAAGTTTTGACTCTCTTATATTCTCAGATCATAATATCCTTTGTAATAAATTTCAAAAACAGGAATATTAATGTAAGCTCACAAGTAATATTTTTTTTACAAATCATTGAAAGCAAAAAAAAAATGATTTTTTTTTTTTTTTTTTGTGCATGCGTTTTTAGTGAATAATTAAAGTTAGATTTGGTGACTAATTCAACAAGGTTTCTTAAGCCAAAGTAACATTTTACAGTGCAAATTTTGTGTAGGAATACTGATTTATTGTTTCATGACTAGCGTTAGTTGATAAACGCATACAAATACTATGTCATAATGTTTTTTCTATTTTGTCTCATATAAACTTTTGCTTGAGATTGTACTATTTTTGGAAGAAAAGCCGTTATGCTCCCAATTTTTATAATAGGCAAGTATCTTCACTTTGATTTAAACGTCATTGAATACCGAGTGAATTTCTTCGCATGACGAACTGACGTTCGAAAATGACGAACTTTTTCTAAAAGTAAATAATGAATGTGAAGCGTCGTCAACTCAAATGAAAAAAGCGGAGAGAAATGAATTTATTTTTTTTTTAAATCTGTCAATGAATAAAAAAAAGAAAAAGGAAGAAAAAATAAGACAGAATTAAAAGAAAAGAAAGCTGGCCCCCGTCATTTAGGGGAGTTAGAAGCTGCCAACTGCAATCCCCTCCCTGGCATGAGAAATTTACTGTACGTATGGGTGAGCGCATGTGTATGTATTATTTTATTTTATTTTATTTTTTTGTGTTTTAATGCAATATACAGTGACCCTTCATCCCAATTAAAATGGAAAAGAGCGGGCTTGAAAGAAGTAAAAAAATATCATGCAATATTGTTCCAGAGTGTCCAGTCAGTGAAAATACATTGTTTTTAGCGAATAAATTGCTACTTGTGTTACCGAAATTTAACTTAAAAGCGCGAAGTGTTTTGGTGAGACTCGAGGCATGCTAAGTGAAATTGGTGAAACGGTGAGAAATGAAGTAATACATATAGCGCCATCTGTAAAGCAGATTTGTAACTATATCTTATATATCAAAGTTTACAAGTATCCGCAAAAAAAATACATACCAATAATCTTTTCAAGCTGCAAAAAATTGATAAAAACTAAGAAGAAATCATATAAATAAATCCTAAAATTTTGCTTCAGCAGCTCGATAGGTTATAAAGATAAAAATTTAGCAGATTTATTTCTGTGACAATGAAATAAAAAATTTTTTTGCAGTACTTCAAAAAGAAAAATTTAGGAAAAAAAAGAAAAGAAAAGAGAAAGAAAGAAAGGAAGAAAAAGAAGATAAAGGAGAAATTTCACTGTATTCTTTTCACTGCTGAAATGACATTACGAATAATTTGGTTGTAATTTTAATAGTCTTCAAAAGCCGTTTAAAGTAGAACAAAGCTAATCTTCAATTCAAAAAAAACCTAGACTCCCAAGTAGCCACATAAAAATTTCTTGCCCATTTTATTGATCTGTAAATGGTTGGTTCATAGTTTTTCTGCAATTTTATGGCACAAGAGCTTTTCTAGGCTATACTGCGGCGCAGTGTTTCTTTCAGACCTTTTGCTCCGGGAGGGCAGGAGAAGAACTAGGAGGGGCAGTGTATGATCCAAAATCACATTCTCTCATATATATATATATATAGGTATGAATATATATGTTGATAATAATATGGATTTTTTAACATATATATGATAGATTCGTGATAATATATGGCAGAAGCAATTTTAAACTATGTTTGGTGAAGTTAGGGGAGTGGGTTTTTAGAGCTTCTGTAAATGAATTTTTTGTCATTGAAGTCTTAGCGTAATTTTTACGCTGGCTTTATGTAATTTTTAGACGGGGGGGGTTGGGGGGGGGGGTCTCCCCCGGAATTTTCAATTTAAAGACCTGAGAATGCAATTTTAGGCTCTTTGGAGGCGTTAGAGGAAGAGGACTCAAGGGTTCCCCCTCGAGAAAATTTTCAAAACTACAAGTCTTAAAAATGCCAATTTTGCTTAATTTTTGTCAACGTTACTGGAGACAGAGGTGCGAGGGCTCTCCGCATTAAGCATTTTGAGATCTAAGTAATAACAATGAAATTTTGAATACTTTGGGAATGTTAGAAGATGCGGAAAAAAAGTTCAAGGACCCTAGTCCCGCAGATTTTTCGGAACTAAAGTCTTATATTTTAGGCTACTTTTGGTGATGCTACTGATAGTGTTCGGTGTCGTTCCCCAAAAAGTGTTCTTAAAAGAGAAATTTTATGTTATCTTCGATGATGCAAGGGAAGGAATAGAGGTCCAGAGGATCTAACTAACTGAAATTTCCGAAACTGATGAAGTTCTAAAAACGGAATTTTAGGCCATCTTTGGTCACGTTAAGAAAAAAGGTGTGAGTCGGGCAAAGGTTTAAAACATTTTCCAGCCTGAAGTCTTAAAAAGTGCAGTTTTACACTATTTTTTTGGTGGCATTAGAGGAAAAGGGGAGGTGTCTAAAGTTCCTTCAGGAAAGTTTTAAACTGAAGTCTTAAATCACAATTTTTGGCATCTTTCTTTACATTAAAGAGACTTACTATTGAAAATGTGGAGCTCATGTACATATTTATGTTTTTACTTGCTTGCAAAACGATGATCACTGATCACTGACCATTCAAGCAGAAGATCCCAAGAATCCAGATTTAAATGTTTTTTTAAAGATATTCGTCATTGTTTCTAGAAAATTTCCAAAAGTACTCTTAATGGTAACCTGGAATAAACGATTCAATGTCAAAGTAACAGTGTGAAGCATTTAATTGCCAACCATCTCTCTTTGCAACTGAATATGGAAAGATTCGGATAACAGAAGTATGGATCAAAAGGTTGCTACCATATGGAAAAAAAAAGAGCAGATTGTTTTAGGAAGGGATTATATTTATGAAATTTAATGAACTAAATGGAGATTGTGTTGACCCCCCCCCCCCCCACTTTCCATTATACTTGCATTTTATATTAGCCATATAAAACTTTTACCCACTGCGCTACTCTGATCCCGAACTGAGCTCCATGAACCAGCCATACCTGACACCCCTCTCGTCAGCCCTGCTCAGAGCCCTTCTCTGAAGGAGTGGAGCTTTGGCGTTTCACAATTTGTTGGCAGTGAGAGACCAGTTTCACGATTACCCAAAACAGAGGCCACTTTATTTCCTCTATATTTAAATTTTTTAATTTTTCCTTCCTCCTCCTTCCCTTTTCTTTCTTTTCTTCTTCTTCTTTTTTTTTTTTTTTTGAAATTATGATCTGAATGTTTCTCCCGGGGGGGCAGTTGACTTTCTCCGGGAGGGCAGTGCCCCCCCCGGAGAGATGCCTGAAAGAAACACTGCTGCGGCGTTAGTAAATGGAAGTATCACTTTCTTATTTTATTAAAAACTAAAAATATAACTGTTGAACTACTTACTTTTCACTCTTCATACGATTTACTGTGAGCTCACTTGAGCATTTTTACAATATTAAGAGCAAAGAAATTACTTACTGTCTTCAGACTGTAAGATTGTTAGCAGTCTTCTTGCTTCTTACATATTACCAAGATCATTTCAAAATTAAGCATCCAATCAGGGGTTATCATTTCACATTCTGAGGTTTACCTTCGATAATCGGTATATTTTTCATTCTTAGATTCACCATGGCCTGAAATTCGATCTGAAATTATAAAAAAAAATCTTTTTGGCATCAAATTAAATTGAAAAAATCCAGCATTATTACTTTTAAGAACATTTTCTAAGCGATTTTTCTGCGAACTGTCACTAAAACCGTACGTATTAGAGTATGGAACCTTTATGAATTTACTCAAGGATGCCATTGAGGGCACGTTGTGACAAAAACATTTTTAAATGCGAGTTAGGACGTTTTAAATTACCAAATATATATCCCACACACTGATTTATCTCATAATTCTCAACCTGGAGAAAGCTACCCAAACTAGTAAGGTCCGTAAGCAAAAGATCGCTTTATTAAGTAATTTCAGTTATTATCGTTACAAAATTCAGCACATCAGTACCAATAAAATATTGTATCACAAGGTGGCAAATTCACCAGCAGGGATCTGTAGCAGCTACTTTTTTGCGTTGCTCCGCTCATACTCCTAAATAATTGCTCCGGATCCGCTCTGTGCTCCGAATAATTTTAATATATTATATTACTTATCTCTATTTAGAGTTAATTAATTTTTTTGAGCAAAATTGCTTCACTGCTTCGCGCTCCTGATCCACACTCCAAGGTGTCGATCCCGCATTTTTAAAAGGATCCTTTTTTTTTTTGAATTTTAAAACAGTTCTGTGAAAAATGAAATATTTTGAGAAAATTCAAAATTTAAAGGTACAGTGATCAAATTATTTTATTACTTTTTTGCCGCTCATTTAATAGGGGATCCTGCTGTACCTTGGATACATTTTTTATTTTTAATTATTTACTCAAAAACTACTATAGTGAGATGCATTTTACGTATTACATAATGTTTTGGGGTCATTTATGAACAAAAGGGCTATTTTTAAAGTAAGGTAAAAAAATAAATCATATGTCATTAAGCCTTTTGAAAAAAAAAAAGGAATTAGGACCAAGGTACAACACCCCTGTTGTACCATGGACCTATATATGTTGTACTATGGAGCTACTACTATTATTTTTGAGAAAAACATTATTTATATTACAAATCTTTATTAAATCTTGTATTAAAGTTAACATTTATTAATAAAACAAATTAAACAGCATAACAATTTACTTAGCAATTAATAGACATTATATTAATTAATATTCATAATTCTATAAGATATTTGATCACTTTAACGTGTTATTGTTCAATAATTATCTTTTGAATTTTATTATTATCTCAACCTCTTTCGGCACTTGTCATGGCCCCAACTTGCTTTGATCCCGAAGGGCGAACACTTTCAGGAGTTTGTGCACTGTAGAAATTCCAGTTTCATCACAATTCCATATTTGGGTTTCTTTGATATTAGGACACTTTTCTAAAGCTTTTTTTACATTCGCAAATGTAAGTGCTACATTGTGCATATTAAAAGCTGTTGAACGAGCCAAACTAGTTGACTCCGGTTTCCTAAGAGAAATTTCTTTCTTGTATTTCTTCCCAAATAACCTCATCCAGTAGACACCCGCCATTTTATCTCGATCCCAACTTTCAGGATATTTAATATTGTTTGACTTGGCAAATTTATACGCCAATTTCATCAAATTTCTTAGTGTCAAGCCGTATTTTAGTTGATAAGCTTTTTTAATATAATCTAGTAACAAGAGTTCTTCATTATCTGAAAACTGTGACTTGCAAGTTTCGATTTTAAATTAAATGGCTCAGTGCGATAATTTTCTTTTTTCAAGTGACGTGTCAGCGTAGTTTTTGATAAACTATAAGTCTTAGCTGCACTGTAAACTGCTAATTTATTACCTTTAATAAGTTCTACAGCCTCTATTATTTTATCATAATTTGGCGATGGCCTCGTAATTCCCGTTTTACTTCGAGTCATTTTTGTATGTGAGAAGTATCAACAATCTGTTTAAAAAATATACTATTTTATTACTGTAAATACGTTACATTTGAAAATATTTTAAATATAACAAGGTAAATACAGTCCACGGTTTGAAGTGTTGTACCATGGACCTATCCATAGTACAACTGCTTTTTTAGGTCCAAGGTACAACACCCTACACATTTTAAAATAACTGCTTATTTTGAGTAATAGGTTAGGAATTGAAAATGAGCTAACGCTCAATTACACGGCGAAATAAGTTGTTAAACATAAACAAAAAAGATTATTAAACTTTTTAACAAAGGAAACAAGTTATTTACAAAAGTAAGAAATTTAAAAAATTTACTTTTAGAGTCACAAATTCTTTTTAATCTCCTACTGCCAGATCTCGTTCGAGTCCAACTACCAAAATTAGTTATAAATGACAACTAACAGGAACCACATAAACCAGTGTTACCATTTGCAAAATACTTGCGTGAAATATTTTTTTTTATTATTAGGACCACAGTACAACAGGGTCCATAGTACAACAGGTTCCCCTACATAATTCTATAAAAATTACGATTTGGTAGCTCGGCATTTTGTGCAAGGGTGAGTTTTGATTGATTGAAATTTCGTGAAGGGTCCGTTTTGATTGATTGGAATTTCGTGAAAGGTGCGTTTTGATTGATTAGAATTTCGTGAAGGGTCCTTTTTGATTGATTGGAATTTCGTGAAAGGTCCAAAAACGGACCTGAATTTCCCCTGCAGATTTCCCATACTTTATGGCATTTAAAGGCATCGTAATACTTAAAATGTTAAGAAACGATGAGTTAAAGTATGATTGCAAGAACATGAAGCTTAAATAGTTTTTCGTCATTTTTTTTTTTTTCAAAGTAGTCAACTTAATGTATGCTTGTAATTTAGCAGTTTTTAGACTGAATAAAGAGGTGCATTCTGCTGACGTATACATTTCGACGATGTACACAGTGTGTCAAAGAATTTTTAAGACTTGGCTTATAAAATAAAGTAAAAACTAGTAATTATATTTTTTCAAGAATTTTTATTCAAAATAAGCTCTTTCGGCTTCAATACATTTGTTACAGCGGTTTAACAACCATTCGAATGCCTGATCCAGCTCACATTGTGGGACTACAAGCAAAGCTCGCATCGAAGCTCTTTGTGTTGTTTCAATGTCATCAAAGTAAAAACAAATAGGAAACAAATGAACTGAGGTTTTGGCAGTGGATCAGCTGATAGTTAAGGAGTTTCACGAATGCTCGATAACACAGAGAGCGCCACTGTAAGCTTAGTTCCAGTTGTAGTCTAAAAATTCTTTGACACACTTTGCCGACTTAAGCTTTGGAGGCAGTCCCACAATGTGAGTTGGAACAGGATTTCGAATGGTTGTTAAACCGCTGTAACAAATGTATTGAAGCCGAAGGAGCTCATTTTGAATAAAAATACTTTTAAAAATATAATTAATAGTTTTATTTCATTTTATAAACCTAGTCTTAAAAGTTCTTTGACACACTGTGTAAATCCTCTCTAATTAAGCAGAAGAATCTTAAGACCAATTCTCACACACACAAATTAGAAAAAGGATGATAAAGAGAATAATGCATCACTTTCTACATTGCAATTGTTATGGGATTCTGTCAATCCTATTGCTAAACGAATATTCAAACACAATGTATAATTGCAATCAGAAACAATTATCGTTACTACCACATGTTATTTCTTGAAAATCATTTAGTTCAATCGCCTAGTTCAGGGGTCTCCAAACTACGGCCCGCGGGCCACATCTGGCCCGCGGACAGATTTTGTCCGGCCCGCGGAGAGCTAGCTAATGGCATCTGGCAAAAAAGTAATCATATTTTACACCACTAGTGGACTGATTCAACTTTTTACCACCGGCAACAATTAATGATAATATGGTTTTGGCCCTTGGAATTTACTGGAGTAATCAATATGGCCCTAAGGCTGGAAAGTTTGGAGACCCCTGGCCTAGTTCATGCGCTGCTTCATGGCCAACAACGCGTTGTCGAACTGTGCAATACACTTGTACTTGCGAGGTGAAAAAGGAAGAGAAAGTTAGGGTTGCAAATTTCCACAGAATTTTACTGCAACAATTTTTTTGTTAACAGTATGTCTTATCCAACAAATACGTCGCAACACACTAACATAATTTTTCATGTGGGAAACCGGATGTAAGAATTATCAAAAATTAAACATCGAAACGGAGCACTGTTATTTGAAAGATTAGATCAAATTGAAATATTGTGCTATTTTATCTGATTGCCAGGATTAAAATATTATACTGTTTCTGAATGGCCTTTCTTGAATTTAGGGTGTAAACATTTTTTTTCTTTTTTTAATCAGCCAACTCTTGGCAAAGGAATTTGAACTGATTTAATTATTTTGGGAAAAAATCGTACAATTACTATTTGATTTAACCGAATAAATTGAAAAATAAGATATGGAGCACCTAGAAGCAAAGAGGTGTAAATGACAAAATTGAAAATTTTTAGATAAATAGTGCAAATGATAGGAAAAGCACTACTATATATTGTGGCAAGAGATGTTAGGTGTAGCAATAACAGGTGCCCCCCCCCCCCCCCAGCATGATTTAGAATTGGAAAAAAGCAATAAAGGTTCCATAAGATCCAAGCATTGAACGCGTTTTTCTCGGAATCGTGTTTTGGTCACTTACATCTCTTTGCTTCTCACTGCCTTATATATAATCCAAAGAGACATTTATTTAAAGAACTTCTCGATTAAATTTTCCATAACTTTCACAGGAAAAAATATAAGAAATGCTTTGTGCGTCTTAGTCATAAGAAAAAAATCATCGATAACTCACAATCTGAATTTGCAATTTAAAGAATTGTTCTAAAATAGTAAAATATATAAAAAAATTGGTTTTAAAGAATTAGAATTGCAAATCGGAAATACGGAAACATTTTTTTCTCCAGACGGAACCATTCCCTTTCGACTGACACACAACTGCATGCAATAGTTATAACGGAAACGAATATTTCTTCTTTCTTTTATATTAAGGACGAACAAGTCATCTTTAATCTGGCCTTCACAGCCCACGAGGATACGCACAACTCACGCTAACACCTCTGGCAGCTGTTCAGGTTTATGCGACACGCATAATAGAAATAAATTTGGTAGTATTCAAGTTTGACATTTAGATTACTTCGTAATAGAAATGAGTTACAATTAATTTCTAATTATGAAAATGTGTAAAATTTCAGAAAATGTTAGTCAGAATTTCCGAGTTTGGAATTGGACGCTTTACTAATATGAACACAATAAGTACAAAGTTAAGAATAATCTGAATCCAAATTTAAATAAATAAGTGGATGTCGGGCGCGTCAGGGCATGAGAAGTCTAAGCTAAGGCTCTGGCTGAGAGGTCTAAGCTAAGGCTCTGGCTGAGAGGTCTAAGCTAAGGCTTTAGTTGCGAGGTCTAAGCTAAGGCTCTAGCTGAGAGGTCTAAGCTAAGGCTCTATCTGAGAGGTCTAAGCTAAGGCTCTAGCTGAGGTCTAAGCTGTAGTGGCTCTAGTCTAAGCGCGTTACTCTGACACCTGCCTAGGCTGGTGGGTTCGATTCCTGCCCCCTGCCCAGCGCGTGCAACCTTTTAACTTCCCTGTCCCTCTCTGTACTGTAATATTCTGTTTTGTATTGCTACAGCCTGTCATATTGGACCAGAGTTTATAGGCACAGGTCCTTGAGATCATAGCAACAAACTTGAAAATATATGCCGCCGGAAATGGTCTGTAGCCATAAAACCCGGAGTTCCCACCAGGGGCTTGGTCATCCTTTGAGGAGGACTTGGTCGACTGTTTGGTCGATTTGGGCGATCGACATTTTTGGGGGGGGGGGGATCCGTAGTTTTTTAGGGGGATGCGCCATCGCTCTGATGGCGATAATTGAATGCCTATAAATAAATAAAGAAATAATAAATTAATTAAAAATAAAAGAAAAAATAAAGAAAAAAATAAAGAAAAGAAAGTAGATAGGGGAAGAAAAAAAAGAAAAGAAAAGGGCTCAAAGGATTTATAGTAGCTGAAAAAACTTAACACGCTTAATTTTTAAAAGAAACTAAAATTAAAATGTTGATAACTATAATAGTGATTTAACGAATAATAGTTTAACTAAATGCCTAAAAGAAAACAAACTAAAGCTACTTGCAATTAATAACTAATCTTTATTATGCAATTTTAAATGGCAATAACTTCTAAGTGATTCATATATTAACTTACTTCAAAGTTTCAGCTTAGGCTACCTAGCGTAGTCACTAATTTGAAGGGGATGTCCTGAATTAGAATGTTAAAAAACAGCGGATGTTTGTGATTTCTTTTAGAAGGGAAATAAAAAAATGAAGTTATTGAATTTTGAGCTATAATTTTGCATATATTAAACGAATACAAATATTTTAAAAGTAACACGCGCGCGCACACACACACACACACACATATATGCGCACACATACACTATATATATAAGTAGATTTCTAAGCTTATTTCATGGGCACCTTGTCCCTGATAGGCGGGCGTGATAGCTAAAAAACTAAACGACTTACTTAACTAGACCAAAGGTTTTTTCCTCTTCAGTATTAAATTCTCTTCTAAATGAGCTAAAAAAGTTCATTCAAATAATTGTTATAGCACCAAAAAGTTTTATTTTATTTAAAAAGCGCGTCAAAAAAAACAGCCAAAATTTTTAATTTCACATTTTTCCTGTCTTTTTCTTAGTTCATTTAGAAGAGTTCATTTTGGGTCAGTTATAAAGGTCATTTAATTTTTTTGCAGTCACGCCCGCCAACCAGGGACGCCCATGAAATATTGCTGGAAATCTTTTACATATATTTCTTTTATACTTAAAAACATTTGTTTGCATCCGTTAAACATATGGAAAACCATACATCAAAATTCAATAATAATAATTTTTAAAAAAGCTGTTAAACCGGTGTTTTAGAACATTTTAAAAAAGACCTCTCCCAAAATTAAAAAAAAAAAAACTAGCAGAAATGAAAGCAAAATGTACTTTTAAAAAGTTAAATAAATGGAATGAATAAATTACTAGAAAACTAAAAATGCTATGAAACATCTGATTCCGATATATGAGTATGCCTTGTTATTGCGTAAGTCAAACTGAATCATATCAATCAAGGTACGCATATACACATCCAAGTTCTCCTGAAAATGGTAATACCCGTTCTAAAAAGTAGCTTTGTTCTTCAAACATTTTTTCTGATACTAAATTTGCTACATAAAATTGAAAAGTGCTTCAAAGCTCATACATATGCTTCTAAGTTCTCCTGGAAATGTTAATTAGTATCTTTTTCCAAAAAAGGAGCTTTGTTCTATAAACATCTTTCCTAATATTAAATCGGCTACATAAATTAGAAAAGTGAGCAAAATTGTAATGAACGTTTTATAAGTTTTGTACAAATATAATCATTCTCAGAAAGTGGACAGAAAGGTAGAAATAGCATGATAAATTTCATTCTTTTTCTGTCCATGTAATAAAAAAAGTACTGTAGAAATTCTGTACAGAAATATAAGATAAATACCACATTTCTTAGTAAAATACCAGAAATCTAGCGACTTGAAAAAGTTACCCTTCGCAAAACATCGTTTAAAATGAAGAATGAAAGAAAACTGGTATGTCACGCATGGTCAGTTGAATAACTGCTTGTAGCTGGTTTGTAAATGATGTTGAAATGCCATTCAGAATTCCGTGAAGTTCTAGTTGTCTTACTTGTTATGCATGAACTAAAAATATCATTTTCTAATTGAATGTATTTAAATTTTAAACCACGTCCTGTTCTTATTTAATCCATCTTAAAGTAAGAATGGGAAGTACTATAATACATCTTTATCGATCTCATATGGTAGTAAATTTTTCTTCTCCACTCTCAATATTTAAACGTATAAGAAGCATATCATATAGGATTTCCTTAAACTATCACTATGAACATTAGATTTACCAAACTAGTCATTTTAAACGTTCGAAACTTCCATTTTGCATAATTTAGTGCAACTTTCAATTCATTAGCTTTTCCTAATACACGATAAATAGGACAAGTTAATGTGACAATGTTTTATTATAATTAGTAGCAGCTTTGTGTAAAATGAAAGTTTAGAAATGGTTGGAAACGGCCTGGTGTTAAACATAACTGGAATGAAATATCTTTGAGTGCCAATAACTTGTAATTTTTATCCGTAGTACATCCCCCCGAATTATAATTATCATTATTATTTTAATTTAAAAGATCAAAATTCCTCATATATCACACATTATAACATGTGGCGTACGGAAGTAAGTAAAAAGAAACACCAACAATGAAACAATTAAAACTTTAAACACTGAAAGACAATTTTGAAAAACAGTACTCTTAACAAGTCCAGAAAAAACAGGATGTTGTGACGAATAGATACATGGCTCACATTCTCCTAAAATGTAGTTTAGGCACTCGTATGAATCTGCAGCTCAAAAGATTATATTCCCCATTTTTATCAGCATCACCGCAAAGTTAGTTTTTCGAAGTTTTCAGTTTAATTTAATTATATTTTATTTTTTGTTAAAAAATTGATGAATGACTAAACATTTAAAAAATCTTTAAAAAGACATGAACGTATTAATCAAACATTAAGTCAACTACATAAAAATAAATCATTTTAAAATATAGTTTTTATAAAAATGAAAGCGATCTATATTTTTGTAAAGGGCGATTTATTAGTTTTGTACAAATAGATTCATTCTCAGAAAGTGAACAGAAAGGTAGAAATAGCATGATAAATTTCATCTTTTTTCTGTCCATGTAATAAAAAAAGTACTGTAGAAATTCTGTACAGAAATATAAGATAAATACCACATTTCTTAGTAAAATATCAGAAATCTAGCGACTTGAAAAAGTTAAAGCGACTTGAAAACACTTACAGTAGAGCGTACAGTGCTTCTGTAGAGCTTCTTACAGTAGAGTTGCTTCCCTTTCATATTTCTCAGAATTTATCAACGTATTCGTTGGTCGATCCAGCGTTTTTCAACTGCTTCCATTTTTTGTGAACTTCAAAGAGATATTTTTGAAAAATCAAATAATTTTGTGAGAATTTGGAATTTAAACATATAGCGATGAAAATTTATATTATTATTTGCCGCTTTATAATTAATAATGGTGTGAAAAGCATGATTTTAAAGATTGGGATTTTGTGAAGGGCCCGCTTTGATTGATTTGAAATTTGTGAACGGCCCATTTTGATTGATCTAAATTTTGTGAAGAGCCCGTTTTGATTGATTTGAACTTTGTGAAGGGCCCGTTTTGATTGACTTGAATTTTGTGAAGAGCCCGTTTTGATTTATTTGAATTTTGTGAAGAGTCCGTAACCAGACCCGAATTTTCTCTGGCGTGACCCCTGGATTACTCTTTTTTTAACAAATCGATTACTTTTTCAATAGCATTACAATCAATAATTTGATGGACACAATAATTATAGGGATTTATTAGCATATGCATAACAACTTTTCCTCTGTTTCCCCCCTTTCCTTTTGTTTCTTTTTTTAAAACATCATTTACATTTTATATTTTTATTTTCGAAATTTCGAAGGATAAGAGGAGGAGCGAATTGATCTTCAAATAATGATGAAATTAGGGGAAATCTAACTCTAAGTTTGAGAAAAGAATTACTATCCATTTGTTGAGTTCTTAGCTTGCTTTCTCGCAAGCAAAGAACATCCATTAAAAAAAAAAAAAAAAAAAAAAAAAAAAAAAAAAAAAAAAAAAAAAAGCTTTTTTTTTTTTTCATTTTAAGGACTGTGTTTTAAGAAGTTTCTGTTTAAATTTATTAGAAAATTTATATGCATCAGCTATGGAAATATTTCATTGATTCACCTTTCTTCATTGATCATAGTTGCAAGGGTTCTTTGAAAAGAGCTCCTTGATTTCGTTGAAAAGTTTGTACCAAACTTCCACTACGACAAAGCAAGAATAATAAAAGATTTTAATAAAACCTTCAGTTATGGAAAACTATGACATTTTTGAGCAGTGACAATGAAATCAGAGTGACCGGTGAGAAAATTATCATATTATTTTAATCGATCGGTACTTAAACTGATTATCAGGAGTCGCGCCGGAAGAAATTCGGGTCCGTTTACGGACCCTTCACAAAATTTAAATCAATCAAAACGATCCCTTCACAAAATTCAAATCAATCAAAACGATCCCTTCACAAAATTCAAATCAATCAAAACTATCCCTTCACAAAATTCAAATCAATCAAAACGATCCCTTCACAACATTCAAATCAATCAAAACGATCCCTTCACAACATTCAAATCAATCAAAACTATCCCTTCACAACATTCAAATCAATCAAAACGATCCCTTCACAACATTCAAATCAATCAAAACGATCCCTTCACAAAATTCAAATCAAGCAAAACGGTCCCTTCACAAAATTCAAATCAATCAAAACGATCCCTTCACAAAATTCACATCAATCAAAACGATCCCTTCACAAAATTCAAATCAATCAAAACGATCCCTTCTCAAAATTTAAAAAATTAAAACGGATCCTTCACAAAATTCAAATCAATCAAAACGATCCCTTCACAAAATTCAAATTAATCAAAACGATCCCTTCACAAAATTCAAAAAATCAAAACGGATCCTTCACAAAATTCAAATCAATCAAAATGATTACATAAAAGTTGTCGCCACGCCCGCCGAAATTGCAGATGCGCCCCTAGCGGACATACTTGAATGAGCACATCGCATTTTGGCCGGAACATCGTGGCCACTTCGCGAAATGACCGGCCAAAGTAGAATATTCACTGATCGTTTCAATTACATCGCACTTTGGCCATACCTCTCGGGCAAAGTGCGAAAGGGCCAGCCAATTCGCGAACTGGCCGGACTTCGGGCTTTGGCCGTAACATATACACGCTTTAGTTGAACTAGAATCATAAACGTATCTTTATTTTTCTTTTTTTTATTGTAAAAAAAAAAACTGTTAAAAATCACACTTAATTTTCCCATTCTAAAAAAAAAAAATATATATATATATATATATATCGAAATTTACAATTTTTTGCGATGATTTTACTTCAACTAGAAGAGACACTTATCAAAAAAGTAGATTAAAAAAAAAAAATGATTTTAGATAAAAATTGTGACCTCCAGGATGTACGCAAACTGCCGACCCGGGTGGCGACTTACAGTGTGCAGCAGCCGATATCTCCGGGATTTTTCAAGAAAATTTTTTGAAAAGTTCAGTAAATGTTCTTCAATAAAATAACCTCAAAATCTCAATAAAATATATTTATTCTTTATGCGTTAAAAAAATCATGAAAATTGCTCTTAATACGCCGTTTTACACGTATTTCCCCCCTTAAATAGAACTTTTTCTTCTAAGTTTTCATTGAAGATTTATAAATACGCAACGCCTTTTAAAAGTTGGATATCCCAGACAGGCTGCTCTTATTTTTATGTCTGACAAACTGATGTTTCAGTAACCTCCAAATGTTTTTCACCTAATCATTGTGTTTATTTTGCGGTACGGCTTTTTGTGAAAGAGAAACTTCATAGACACAGCAACAAAAACTATTACTGGAAAGTTCTGCCGCAGTCTGAAGTTCCGAAGTGTTTTTCAAGAAGTGGAAGTGGGAAAGAAAAACACAAAAACATTAACACAAATTTTATTTTGGGCTTACTTAAAAGTTCACATCTCTTTAAACCTAAACCTAACTGATTAAACTTAAATAAATATTTCAAAACTCCAAAAATTGTATAAAAATTCTTAAATGCGTATTTTTTAGATTCCTATGAAGAGTTACAGAATTGTATGTAAAGACAAAAAAAAAATCTTAATACATTTTTATAAATTTTCAAATTATTACTTTACATATATTTTTACGCGAATGGGGGGGGGATGAAAAATATATCCTTCAAAGTTGCTGCGTAATATGAAGCAATAATCTTATTTTATTATTCATGTTATTCGATATTGAGATGCTAAGTAAGCGATCATAATTTTGAGCACCATCAAATGCTTTTCATACATTTTCACGAAAAGGAGGATAGAAAAGTGTATCCTTCAAAGTTGATGTGCAAGTAATAGTAGTAATAAATCGTAATCTATAAAGTAATAAATTAATTTTATTATTTATGTCATTTGATTGAAATGCTGAACAAGAGATCGTAATTTTGAACACATCAAATGCTTTTCATACTGTTTTACGAAAAGGATTTTTTTGCAAAAAATGAGAAATCTGTCCTTCAAAGTTGATGTGCAATATAAAGTAATAAATTTAATTTATTACTCACGTTGTTTGATTGAGATGCTAATAAGATATAATAATTTCTAACACATCAACCTATTAGATAAGGAACTCCATTTAACTAATTATTTTATCAGAAAAATGCTTTTAGAGTTTAGTGTACAACCGTTACTCTTTTTACATTAAGCTGCTATTTTACTTTTTTTTTTTCCTTTTTACATTAAGCCACTCTTAGATTTTTTCCCTAAGTGTCCCACATTGTACCACTTTAAAAATGGATGCTTGGAAAATGGGATAAAATCTTTGCCGGTTCAAGTGAAGCTTCCATGCATTTCATTCGTTATGGCATAATCCCATCCCTTATCTCACAAGCTTTAAAAGATGAATGTATGTGAAGGAGATATTTGTGATAAATAGACAGCAAGTTGTTCTGACGGCTTTTTTTTCCACCCGAATTAAAAAATTCTTTTTCAGCTAAGATTTTTCTCACCCACAG
Organism: Octonoba sinensis; assembly: GCA_038502835.1. Classification (NCBI taxonomy): domain Eukaryota; kingdom Metazoa; phylum Arthropoda; class Arachnida; order Araneae; family Uloboridae; genus Octonoba; species Octonoba sinensis. Next base: position 101,647,309 of record CM076602.1, on the reverse strand, counting down.
GATTACTTTCTTTATTATGCGGTAAGGAAATATAATTTCATAAAATGATTTTGTAGGTGAATGAATTTATAGGAAAAGGATTATTTCTCAACTCAAATATCGTATCTTCCACACGTGAATTATGTATTGAAAAACTAGCAGATTAATGCATCGTCTACGTCGATGGAAATCCTGTGCAATAGAAATATACTATAAAATCCTGTGCAATAGAAATATACTATCGGTTTTGTGGTTTTAGTCAGTAATTCAATCCAGACAGGTAGTGATGGCAAAACTAAGCAGTGTAAGGAAAGTTAATATTTTTACAGATGATTAATAAAGTAATATTTTGCAACAGTAGCGATGGATGTCTACAAAATAAAGTTTATCTTAGTCAAAAATAGTGTTGTAGATGCGGCGGAGTATTTTGTATTACCAGCTCAAAAATGGCTTAAGTTTTTGTAGCCAGCTTAAATTTTCAAAATCCTGGAGATTTTTCAGCTGAAAAAATTGTCGTTTATTTTTTAATTTTTTTAATGTTAAAATTATTGCTGCATTTTAAAAAAATAATTTAAAGATATAAACCAGGTTTGATTGGATATTTTTTCAGAAGTTATTCAAAATTAAATAAGAGCAAAAGGTAGGGACAGAGCAAGGACGTAGACGACTGATATCAAATCGCTCGACATATCCCTCACACCATAAAAATTTTTACCTTTTTAGTTGGATAGATCGAATGATGTGTTGTGATACATTAAAGAAATAGAAAAAAAATCTTGTGAAATTGTTGAAAATACAGCTCATGTGTGCGTGTGCTTAAGCCCTTTTTAGCCTACTTTCCCGTAAAAGTAAGAAAAGAAATAAAGGCTTAATGTATGGTGAAACTATCGTTAGAAGTCAAGAAAGTCAAAAAAAAAACGTTAATTAATTAAATAAAGGTTGAAAAATAAAAGAAAATGTAAGTAGGGTTTTGAGATGGGGAAAAAGTGTGTCAGTCGATCAGTTTGTCCCCCCCTCCCCCCCAATAACTTTTGAACGAATTGTCCGATTCAAAAAATTCTTTTTGAAATTTGCATTCGTAAGATCTCGGCGAGGACATCTCATGTCCATATTTTACTTTTTGATTTGAACAATTTTTCGTTAAATTTTGAACTGTTCAAAAAAATTTAACATTAGCGTCTGTGGACAAACATGAAGCAAAATATGTAAACTCTGGGCATAAGATTCGCGTTCTTATGAACAAGCTTATTGAAAGGAGCTCGGCGTGAATAATTTTTTGATTTAAAAAGTTTTTAAAAAATTAACATAGCGCCTCCGGAGAATTTTCAATCCTACATAAATCCTGATCTAAGGGCCAGATTTGCTTGAAACAAACTTTAGCGGAAAGCTCTTATAACGTAGAACATGCGCAGATATAAAGTTCATCCAGAACTAAAGTGCCTATTTTCCTATGAAATGTTTTGATCGGGATTTTCAAGAATATTTTTGAATTAATGAATGATTAAATGAATAAGTGAAAGAGTTAATGAAGAAATGAGTGAATAAATGATAAAAGAATAAATTGTGAATAAATGAGCGAACGAATAAAAAAATAAGTAGATGAGTGAATAAATACATGAATGAGTGACTGAATAACTGAATGATTGAAGGAGTGAATGAATATGTATTAACCGTTAAAACAGGTATATTTGAAGCAATGAAGAACTAAAGTTAAACGAGAAAGAGAGACATAGCTAGATGATAAATTTGAAGTTTGTGTATACGGGAAAGAAGGCTCGTATAGTACAAGACAGAACTTCTTTTTTCTTAAGCATTTAAGTTAACTTGAAAGTTAAATAAAAAGTTGTACACTCAAATTTAGAACTTTTTCTGATATTTAGAGATAAATTTTAAGTTAGAAACTTAGATATTTATATAAGAGCTAAATATATAAAAACTGTCACTAAAGTTAGAGAATATCCAGGTAATGACAATGAAATAAAATCATTTTGCTTCGTGTAACACTCTTTAACACAGAGCCATAGAAAACACATCTAGATGTTTTTGTCGTTGTTAAAGAAATGGAAGTAATTTATTTCCTTGCGAATTAAAATTAATGATACTACTCGAAAACATTTGACTTTTTATGTGAGACGGCTATTACATAATAAAAACCATGGTGTTTTTTGTAGCAGAAGGTAACAAGAATCCATCGCAATCAGTCGCAAGAATATTTTGAGCCGACTATGGGGAAAATCAGTCATTATTCAATTCGCGTTGGTAACACAGTGACTGAAAATAACGAAAATAATTTTTAAATAAATGAAAAAGGAGAAAAGTAATGCCGCAGCTCTCACACTTTTATAGTTTTCTGTTTAATGGCTCAAGAATCTCGACGACTATGCTGCACTTTCCGATTTATTTCGTGATTTTTGACGTGAAAATTTGCTACTATACGGGGGCAATCCAAAAAATCTGATGATAACAAAATCGGGGGATACTGTTTGGCGTTGTAGTTTCGAATCTATCCTCTACATCTAAAATTAAATTATACCACTGGATATCTAAAGGATCAAAGCATTCATTACGATAAGCGAGAACAGTGACTCATCGCGGGGGATGGAGGGGGAAGCGCCGCAATTTTGAGGTTATTTTGATGGGTTTCGTGATTTGAAGTTAGTATAGCTTTTGACTCCGAGAAGCTACGATGTTCGTTTAAGTTTTAATCATCAGCTGTCGTCAAAAGCTATCGATTGTATATAAAACATAAGTTTACAGCGGTGACAGTGAATATAATAAGGTGTTAGAATAAAAAAATATTAAAAATATTATAGATAATGTCGGCTTATGCGCGTCGAAATGCAGGAACCAAATACAGAGATCGTATACAGTTAGAAATTGTTTCTCAAGAACAATCGAATGGTAATAATAATAAAAAATATAACCCGTTACATAAACGTATTTACGTACAACACACGGTCGTGTCCTATGACACAGCCACACCCTACTTTTTTTTTTTTTTTTTCGATGTAGAGCGATTTGAAGAAAAGGACTAAGTTTGAAATCTGTATATTGAATAAGAGAAAATCAGAAAATATCCCATCTAGTAAGGATGCCTGATAGTACGCTGTGACCACATGTCCCAGCAACTCTCGGTTATAAAATCAGCGACTGCGACGTCAGGATTAGAGCCCGGGACCTTCTGGGTCAGAGCCAACTATATTACCTCTAGGCTACTAACCAGGCGTCTCACATTTCAGTTGTTGAAGAAATTTTCTATGTCGGTTTACCGAATGATTCAAAACTGAGAAAAAATGGTGCAAATCAAGAGAGAATTTATTTGCAACAATATGCTGAAATTATTCTTCCAAAAATAATATCATTGTTTATTCTGTGTGATGAGTATTGGAAAGTTCCTGCTGTATTTTAAGTTGATGTTATTAGTAACACAATTTTCTATATTTTGTATAAAAAAGGAAAAAAAACCCCTCAAATATTAAAAATAAATTTCTTTTAAAATAGCCAAATTTGGCGAGATTCATGGCCGACGGTAATACGGTATGCGTAAGTACCCTGAAATGTCTATGTTTGAAACAGTGGCATAAATAACTCATGAAAACGATTAAATTTTTTACTCTTAAAAATTATATTATATATAATATATAAAGTTCTACCAGCAACTAAAGCGACCTGCCTGGCAGAGTGCTAAGAAAAATCCATTCATGTTCAAGGGACGAACTGCACGTATAAGGAATATGCCGTGTTTGTTCTTGTTCTAGTCTGTTTAGTATATTTAATTCCTTCCGAACTAATGCTACGTGCCAGTTTATAAATTTAATTGCTTTCAACAAAGAAAGAAGCAAACATTCTGATTGGCGTACTAAATAAACGCACGTGCAAAACGACCTTCCCTCAAACTCGAATGGATTCGTTCTTTTCTACCATGCGCAGAAGCGTCCAAATGTCAAAATTCCGTGGTCGAACAGTATATATATTATATGTATATATATTTACACATATATATACATATTAATTATACTTTTGAGACACATAAAGATAAAAACAATTTAAAATTCCTAAACGAACACCATCGCTTGTTTTCTGAAAAAAGAATTTCACAGCTTGAACCATAATATGGATGTACTTTCTACAGAGAGAGGAGCAAGAAAGCAAAAACGAACAGCCTTAGAATTGAAGAAATTAACCCAGGTCAGACACGTGCTGAACTAGCTCATCCTTTGTGAGATAAAGGTGAAACTTGCCGTGGGCTGGCTCTATCATTTAACGAAAGCAAAATCAAAACGTAGCTGTAGCTGCATTTAATGCACTCCCGTCTATTTTTTGCAACGACCTTCCATTCAGGTGGCACGATTACAACACCGTATATTCAGAACATAGAACATAATGAAAGGAATACTTCTAAGTGAATTTCGAAGTAAATATATTTTGTGAGACTTCTTCTATTCAGTGCAATAAAGAGAACGGTTCGTTATATCAGTTTAAATCAAACTGGTGACAAATTTCGAAAGGAAACACAACATAAGGAATTTTGAATGAAAATATACGTATTATACAAATAAAATAATTTTTGAAAAAAAAAAAAAAAAAGACAGATTTCAAACAAAAAATTGCGCTAAAAAGAGAAAAATAATTCAGTCCTTAAACAACATCCGTATGACTTTTAAACATAACTTTTGAAGTCGGTGCAAAAATTAGGACAGTCTGTACCATTATACCACATGTGTTACTTTATCTAGGAACTGTTGCAAACTCTGGGTAACTTATATTTGTAACTGATGATTTCTGATTACAAAATATTTTATCCATCATAATTTTGCACCGACTTCAAAAATTATGTTTAAAAGTCGTACCGATGTTGTTTAAAGAATAAATTATTTTTTTTTTACTTTTTAGCGCAGTTTTTAACTTTTTAATTTGAAGTCTGTTCTATTTTTTCCAAAAAAAATTATTTTGTTCTTTTGAGTGTAAATACATTATATATATATTAAAGGGCACACCCTCTTTGAGTGACTGGCACTAAAAACTAATCATTTGTATGATCAATTCCGTTTTGAAGTTGATTTTTAAAAAATACTATAGCAAAGAGAACAAAAGAATTTAATTTTTGTTTCAGAAAAGCCTTCACTCAAACGTTTATGATAATTGTTTTTATATTTATCAATGAGTTTTATATTTATCAATAATTTACTCAACAAAGAAATATCAAGGAAAGAATTTCCAATTAAAAGAATACTTATTTTTCCACCTTAACGTTCTTTCTAAAGAACAATTATAGTCAAACCAATATATGATATTTACACTAAACGAACTTCTATCAATTAAAAAAAATCGCTCATAATTTTTCGTTTAACTATCAAATATGGTCAAACGAAGGTACGGGACCACGCTCAATCGATTAAAAACAGAATCATCAAAATCAGCTCCTCAACTGAGAAGTTATCGACTAATAAACAAATAGTAATAATAAAACACATACATACGGTAGGAATCCGTCCCTGAAGAATTCGGTTTAAAATATCAGTATTTATCAGAGGTTTCCACTTAAAAACAATAAATTGCATCAACATGTTTTCAGGAACTACAAATGTCATTTACATTTACATTAAAAATAGAAACTTTTTGGCATCAAAACTATTTAAATTAATTTTACAAATTGAAAAAAAAAACCTTAGATTTAACTTAAATAACTTTTCTGGTAAATTTTAAAAGATTTGTAAACATTGATTTTTCACTCATAAAATAAGAAAATTTAAACAATGTGTTCGTCAAGAATTAATCGAGTATAATTTGTTGTGTACCAACACTGATTTCATTACAACTCTGAGAATATTTATTTTTGCATTTTCAGTATTATTGTTTAATCGCAGTTATTTAAATATGCATGGCATAGAAATCATGTTATAAATTGATGTACAAACATTTTAAGTGGTTTACACATACTTGATTAAATATTTTAAGTTTTGAATTGAATTCAACGGCATAAATAAAATATATTACTCAATTCATTTTTGCGGTTGTGACTTCTGAACGTAACTTAAAACTTTAGATTTTATTTTTTATAATTTAGAATGTAAATAACCCTCGTGAATCCTTATACAAAGTAAGAAGTTTCTAAGACAAAATGATTTATTAAAAAATATTAATTTGTACAGGTTGCGAGTGGTGAGAATCATTTCTCTGTTTATCTCTCTATTTGTGTTCTATGTATGAAAAAGCAGTTTTTATATGCGCTTCCTCTCAAATATTAATGTAAGGAACCGATTGATATTCAGCTCACAAATGGTCCCCGATGGGAACTGGAGCTTATTAGTCTTTGTTGTCAATATCGCCAAGGAGGTGATGCAATTGAACATTTTAAGCCCTCAAAAAGCAATTCAAAGATTAACAAGAAGTTCCGTCTAAAACTATACGAGCCTACTTTCCCGTATTCACCAACTTGAAATTTATAATCTAGCTAACTCTCACTCTCTCTTTCTTCCCCATTTAACTTTAGTTCTTAATTACTTTAAATATACCTTTTTCAACGGTTAATACATATTCATTCACTCACACATTCATTCTTTCATTTATTCAGTCATTCGTTTATTTATTCATTCATTTTTCTCATTTATGTATTTATTCACTCATTTATTTTTCACTTCATACATTCATTTATCTATTTTATTATTTATTCACTGATTTATTCACTCATTTATTCGTTTATTCCATCACTCATTCATTCGAAAATATCGTTAAAAATCCCGATCAAATAATTTCATAAGAAAATAGGCTCGTTCCGTTCTGGTTGAACTTCGTATCTGTACATGTTCTACGGCCAAACATCTTTCCGATAAATTTTGTTCCAAGCAAATCGGTCTGTTAGATCAGGGGTCTCCAAACTTTCCAGCCTTAGGGCCATATTGATTACCCTACAACATAATTATTCAACATAAAAATAGATTACTTCAGTAAACTTAATTTAATTTGCTATAAAAAATAAATATGTTCTCTAGAAGGAGTTTTCTTTCAAGTATGCTAGCTCTCCGCGGGCCGGACAAAATCTGTCCGCGGGCCGGATGTGGCCCTCGGGCCGTAGTTTGGAGACCCCTGTGTTAGATCATGATTTATAAAGGATTGAATTTCCCCGTAGGCGCTAATGTTAATCTCTTTTTTTTTTTGAACTGTTTCAAAATGAATTCCTTTATCCCGGCGCAAATCTCGCCAAGGCAACAAAACACGCAAAAGGTTAGCAGTGGAGCAAGGTATATAGAGAGGAGAGGTAGGTCAGAGAATGTAAACAAACAGCGGGCGGTCTCCACGCAATAGGGGGTCTGACGTATACTGGTCCCCTTTCGATTGGAATCCGCTCATTGCGTAGCATGATAATTTGAATATTGGACATGCATTATTAAGTTTTCTGAACAAATGATACAATTTTTGCGTGGGAGAAAGTTGCTTATTGTTTCAAAAAATTGCAAGCATCATACTATACTTAAGATGTATAGACATTTACTATTAATCTATTCAGAAAAGAGGAAAATACTTTTATGTTGGCACGATATTAAATTTAAGCATTCATAAATTGTTTCAACTTTTTTCTTGCCTGGGACTGAGATGAATTTTTATTTTCCGGGAATAAACTCTTCTTTTTTTTTCAAGTACTTTATGTGAAAAAATGTCCTAACTCTTGCATAAGTTTGAAGAAGTTTTTATCCACCTAGCACAGTTTGAAGTTTAGAAATTATGCTACCAGATTTGAGAATGTTTTCTTTTCCATGAATGTTAATTAAATAACTTTAAAAATTTGTAATCATTTCTTTGATAAACTACTTTCAAGCTGCGAAATGATACAATGTATCCCTTTCGTAATGGAAGAAAGGTTTTTTTTGTTTTGAATTTAAACTTAGAAATAAGGTTTTACATTTTGTTTAATACATTTATTTGCTCTCCGCCTCTGAAAGCAGATCATTATTTAACTTTGTTTATGCTCGTTTTCGAATTAAAAACATCACATGCGTCCATTCACTGTTTCAAAGAAATCTGCTGCTACTTTTCCATTCGAACATATAGTTTTAATTGCACATTCAATATGGTGTGAAAATAACTGTGTGCACACGCTTTGTCGCTCACATCACTTAACTTCTAAATGCTTTGCGCTAAATTTTGGGCAAAGAGAAATTTCATTGCTATCTTTTCTCAAAATAATTTCAATAATTTCTTTGCTGATAAAGTTATCATTAATATTAAATCCTTGATCAATAAAATGATTACGCAACAATTTTATCAAATGCGGTACATAAGCAAATATCCTAACATTTCTTTCGTTTGTTGCAGGATTTTCAAAATATGTCTTATCTATGGAAACAACTGGGCGTTAGTATATTAACGCCCAACTGTTTCCATAAAGTTTGATTTCCGGCCCTCATATCTATTACGAATGCAACGACTGTGTACTAGATTTTATGTTACATACGTATTATATTATTCAAACAATCAAAAGTAATTTTTATCGTATTCGTAATAAATAGGTTTTTTTCAATTGTGCGTTAGTCCTCGAGTAAGAACAACTTGGCTAGTTTCATGAGAGTTTTAACAAAACTTCATCAGCTGCATGATCGTATCAGATATCATTCATAACATTCATCCCATCAGACGAAAGAACTGTTAATTCCTGCAGTTCTAAAATATTTTTAGCTTGTTCTTTCGTCATTGCAATGAAGTAAGAATGATAAGGCCTTTTTAATAGCCATTTTTCAGACGCTGCAATTGCCCTGGCGTTAAAATGACTGATAATAAGGAATTAATGGAATCATTAATTTTTTGTTCCATATTTAATTTCAATTCTTCTTTCCTTTTTGAAGCATCTTGTAACAATTCATGTAATTTTGTATTTGTAATTTTGTATTTTCTTGTACTAATTGCTTCTTTTCCACTTCAATCGTTAAAAAACAGGCATCTTTTTCTTTCAGTTGGTTTTCAAGTTATAAAATTTTATTGCACAAATTTTGATTTTCAACAAATGCTGGCGTTTTCAAGTAAAAATTGATCCTGATGGCGGCAATAACTTTCCAGTTTCTGAATCCCGTCGTGTTTTTCAAAACGATGAAACAAACATCACATTTTAGCTCTTGTTTCCATTTTGCATTCAGCTACAGCACAAAATACTATTTTTTAATAGCTCTAAAATTTTTAAAGCGTATGATGAACTAAGCAATAGAGCCTTTCATTACAAGGGACAAGATTGAAATGCATGAATTTTTTGCTTTACGTAACGAAAAAAGGATGCAAACTAATTAAAAACAGCTTTCTCCGGTCCCAAGTTCCCAGCAGAAGGGGACCAGACGACGTCACAGTTCCGAGAACTCGTCAAGGGGCAGGGTTGCCGGGAATCTCTGAACTACCTGCAGTGGAGGTATTCCGTTTGGCGTTCGTTTAATCATTATTGGCGACTTTATCGCCTGCGCCGGGATAAAGGAAAAAGTACCGTTAATTTTTTTGAACTGTTCAAAAATGAACAAAAATTGTTTAACTCAAAAAATATTTTCCTTCGAGAACTTTTTAGTAATCTTGTTCATAAGAACTCGACTCTTATGCCCAGAGTTTACATAATTTGCTTCACTTTTGCCCATAGGCGCTAATGTTAAAATTTTTTGAACTGTTCAAAATTGAACGAAATACTGTTCGAATCAAAAAGTAAAATATGGAAATGAGATGTCCTTGCCGAGATCTTTCGAATGCAAAAAGAATTTTTCGAATCGGACTATTCGTTCAAAAGTTATTAGGGGGGGGGGAGGGACAGACCGATAGACAGACAGACAGACCGACCGACACACTTTTTCCCCATCTCAAAACCCTACTTTCAAATTTTTTATTTTTCAATCTTTATTTAATTACTTCACTTATTTTTGACTTCTCTTCATATTTAACGATATTTTTCGTTACATTAAGCCTTTTTTCATGCTTTAATATATATATTTTTTACTTTTACGGGAAAGTAGGCTAAAAAAAGGCTACAGGCAGACTTCGATGCAAAATGACACCTAATTTTCAACAGATTACACACAGGTTATATTTTCCTTAAAAAATAATTACTTTGATATTATTTCCTAAAGTCTTTTTTTATAATAACAATAATGAGAAACTACATAATACATAAAAAAAAATTAAATTGTTTACTGCAATTTCCTCTGTACGAAAAATGGAGCACTTTGAATTTACAGAATTAATCAATCGGTATCGAAAGAAGGTTAAAAATAACATCAATTAATTTGCTTCAGCATACGCAGAATAAAACAATGTAAGAGCTCGATGAATTAAAAGGACAGCTGGTACTTCAAAGAACAATCCTCTTTGTTTACCCATGTACAAATAATCCTCCACTTTCGCTTGTCTAATTTTGCCATTTTATTTCGAAGACATTTATTTTGGCCTTCGTTATAAAACTGTCCGACTCAGCAATCAAATACGAGGGTTCTAAGTTTTGTTATGGTAGACGAGGCCTATGTGTGCTATTGCTCTATTTTTCCTCCTCATGATGAAGTACTTTGTTTTGCTGAAGCAGGCTCACGAAAATAGAATGTATTAAATGCTCCCGAAGCTTAACAATTGTTTCAGAAGGAAATTAACTAAAAGCCCGAAGTTAGGATAAAAGTTTATGATTTCTTCCTGAAAACACAGGCCAAAATTTTCAGATGTGAATATATATTATTTAAACAGTATAAAATAACGTTAACCATAGTTTTCATTGAAATTTTAATACATAAAGACACTTGTAAATATCATTAAAATTTGTGTAAATCTTTTATGTTTCAGCAGTAGCAGTGATTCCCGAATATCTTTATATTAGACCACTACCTGCGAATTTTGAAGGGTCGAGAAGTACTACTGTTATAAAGGTGTGTATTTTTAGTTTTTATTTTCTAATTTTTCATTTTTTAAACTTATGGTTTTCTTTTGATATTGTATTAAATATGTTATATGTTTAATATATAACAGAAATGTAGTAAAATATTTTTGAAAGGTTTACAAATCGATTTTTTTTTTTTTTTTTAAGTTTGAGAATGAGACAAGGACTCGTCAGTGTTGGTTTGTCTCAAAGAATGAGGGATGCGAAGCATTTCACAAATCTTAAGCAAAAACACACTAGAAGCGAATACAATTAGGTCCAAACATGCTTTGCGCATGTTTAGGTGATAAATGTTTATCTTTCCGTTCTGTTTTTTTTTTTTTTTCAAACCTGTCTTCCTATATAAATAATATATATATAGGTTTTATATATGTTCATATGTTTTATATCTCATTGTTTTTTTGTGCTTAAAGATTATATCTGAACAGTTACTTCTATTTGTCATATATATATATATATATATATATATATATATAAGAAAATAAAAACTCATTTGAATTGAATTTTGAATCGGCTTTTATGTATCTTTATTTTTATTTCCTAACTTTTTTTAAAAACTTATTTTTGTTTTCCCATATGTATATTAAATCTCTCTCTCTCTCTCTGTGTATATATATTTATATATATATATATATATTTATTTATATATAATACGTATTTTTCGGTGAATCCATTTTCAAGAAAATATGTAATTCCGAAGAGTACACAGCAAAAAACTTTTGAAGCATGTTACAAAAGTGGAAAACAATTAAGGAATTTCTTTTTTCTTCTCAAGATTTATCAAAGCAAGAAATAACAGTAGAAGAGCATTCCATTCGCATACTTTACCTTTAGGCTGAACCTACAAGGCGCATAGATAGCTCCGTTTGCTTTCGGTATCTTATTTCAACCTTAAAAAAAATAGTAATAACTGCTGCAGAATATAAAAATGGAAATGTCGGAAAATGATGCATGCACGACAACACCCGGTTGCAGTTAAGAACGGGTTGTACGGTAAAAATAAAATTTCAATCCAGTTTGTCGAGTTCTTTTATAACGTCGCCTAAGGATTGCCAGGTAAGGTGGTGTAGGGATTTTTCCCCCGTAGTACTTTTGCAGACAATATATCATAAGCAAGGTCGATAACTTCTTGTTTCTGAGATTGTTTGATTACTTTTAAAAAGAAATGAAATTTTAAGTAATCTCGCGTAATGTTCAATGCAAAATGGATTGAAGTTCTAAATAATTTCAAGTAAATCTTTTAAATGTGTCTGCACTGTTGAATTTCAGTGTTTCTTATGTATTACATGAAAGCATGATTATGTACGCCTATTACGTACTTAAATTTTCAAAAGTTTACACACCCATCCGTCCACTTTATATATATATATATATATTATATATACCTTATACGTACAGCAGAGCTTCGCATGTATCGTTTTACAGTAAAAATCGTCGTCTTACTTTACGGTCCCGTCACAAATGCTACTCAAACAATATTAGTTTTACCCGCGTAATAAATTTGTGAAACTAACAGATTTCCGAGTCTAACGTTCGAAAATTTTGTCAATATTGGAAAAAATGGTAAATTCAGCTTCTTGCGAATACACATAATTTTGGATTTTAAAATTTTATTGTAAAGAAAATTACAAAAACAGCGGTCAAACGGCCAACAGTCTACCCCAGAATTTCTTAATTTTTTTACTTAGTTAGAACTTAGCTTAAAAACTCTTTTAACGCCTCACTCTTACCAAGAAACACCCTTTTATAGCCTACTTTCCCGTAAAAGTAAAGAACATAAATAACAAGAAGTTCCGTCTAGAACTATACGAGCCTACTTTCCCGTATACGCCGAATTCAAATTTATAATCTAGCTATCTCTCTCTCTGTCTTTCTCGTTTAGCTTTAGTTCTTAATTGCTTCAAATATACCTTTTTCAACGGTTAATACATATTCATTCAATCATTATTTATTGAGTTATTCATGTATTTATTAACTCATTTATTCATTCATTCTTTTGCTTATTCATTTAATCATTCAATAATTAAAAAATATTCTTGGAAATCCCGATCAAAAAATTTCATAGGAAAATAGGCTCGTTAGTTCTTTATGAACTTTCTATTTGTACATGTTCTACGTCATAAGAGCTTTCCGATAAAGTTTGTTCCAAGCAAATCGGTCCGTTAGATCAGAAATTATATAGGATTGAAATTTCCCCGTAGGCGGTATGTTAATTTTTTTTGAACTGTTCAAAAATGAACAAAAATTGTTCAAATCAATATTTCACGCCAAGAACTTATTCCAGTGAGCTTGTTCATGGGAACTTACATCTTCTACTCAGAGTTTACATAATTTGCTTCATTTTCACCCATAGACGCTAATGTTAAAAATTTTTAAACTGTTCAAAATTGAACAAAAAACTGTTCAAATCAAAAAGTAAAATATAGAAATGAGATGTCCTCGCCGAGATCTTTCGAATGCAAAAAGAATTTTTCCAATCGGACAATTCGTTCAAAAGTTAATAGGGGGGGGGGACAGACCGACAGACAGACAGACCGACAGACAGACAGACCGACAGACAGACCGACAGACAGACAGACCGACAGACAGACAGACCGACAGACACACTTTTCCCCCATCTCAATACCCTACTTTCAAATTTTTTATTTTTCAATCTTTATTTAATTACTGCACTTATTTTTGACTTTTCTTGATTTTTAACGATATTTTCACGATACATTAAGCCTTCTTTCATGCTTTATTATTATTTTTTTTTACTTTTACGGGAAAGTAGGCTAAAAAGCATGAAAGAAGGCTTCTAGAAGAAGATGTATCGTAAAAATATCGTTAAAAATAAAGAAAAGCCAAAAATAAATGAAGTAATTAAATAAAGATTGAAAAATAAAAATTTGAAAGTAGGGGTTTTGAGATGGGGAAAATGTGTGTCTGTCGGTCTGCCCCCCCCCCCCCCTAATAACTTTTGAACGAATGGTCCGATTCGGAAAAAAAATTTTGCATTCGATAGATCTCGCCGAGAACATCTCATTTCTATATTTTACTTTTTGATTTGAACAATTTTTTGTTCAATTTTGAACAGTTCAAAAAATTTTAACATTAGCTCCTGGGGCAAAAATGAAGCAAATTCTGTAAACTCTTGGCACAACATCCAAATTCCTGTGAGAAAGCTTACTGGAAGAAGCTTTCGGCGTAAAATATTGATTTGAACATTTATTGTTCAGTTTTGAACAGTTAAAAAAAATCAACATTAGCGCTTACGGGGAAATTTCAATCCCATATAAATCCTGATCTAACCGACGGATTTGCTTGGAACAAACTTTATCGGAAAGATTTTAAGCCGTAGAACATGTACAGATACGAAGTTCAACCAGAACTAAAATAGAGCTTTTTTCCCTATGAAAGTTTTTGATCGGGATTTTGAGATTACTTCTGAATGAATGCATGAAAGAATGAATGAATGAATAACTGAATGAGTTAAAAATGAATGCATGAATGAATGAGTAAATAAATTTATGGATGAGGGAATGAATATGTATTAACCGTTGAACCCGGTATATTTGAAATAATTAAGAACTAAAGCTAAATGAGAAAGAGAGAGAGATAGCTAGATTGTAATTTTGTGGTGGAGTAATCGGGAAAGTAGGCTCGTATAGTTTTAGACGGAACTTCTTGTTCTCTTTCTTTTCTTTTCTTTTTTTTTTTTTTTATTTGTATTGGTATGGTTAAAATAAAACATACTGGAAACGGATTATTTGCTATGAAATAAATGAGTTATTTCAAATAAATGAATTCATTGTCTTTAAAACGTAATTTTAAAAGTTAACACTTATCATGGTTTGTAAGGCTGGGGGTTGAGTTAGCGTTCTATGTTACTATGCCACAGGTCAGTGGTCTGATCTCCGAGCTGGGTAGTGTCTAGCCAGCCCTCCACCCTTTCAGTGGGTTGATAAAATGTGGACCAAGCATGCTTGGAAACAAAACACTGGCGGTTCCGCGTCAAGCATATCACTTGACTGGAACATCTGCTTCTGCGTCCCAGGGCCCTCGGTCTCGTAAGCTGAGCGGGCGCAGGGAGACTGGGACTTCATTAGTAGCGCCAGTGAGTTTATAAAAGTTCTTAAAATAACTTCATAATGCAAAATTTTAAAGCTTAAATTTTAATCAGATGAATAGTATTGATTTTTACTACCTCTGATATTTTTAATGTTGAGCTTTAAGGATAAAAATTGTAAATCTCACGCCAGGTCCAGCATCAAGTATACTTGCTTCTTGGTGGAAACAATAATGCTGGACATACAGTGGCCATGCTATATTTTACTATGTTTATACCTAAATTTCGATGTACATATAAATAATTAGAATGAATACCATCCGTTGATGGCTCGGTTTTAATTAGTTATGAAATATTTAAAGTACATACGTAATATGAATCTTCGATTTAATTCAAAATTCTTTTGAACGCATCAGTCATTTTTTGCTGATGAAATTCTAGTGTGCAGTCGTTATTTTCTTTTGTTGTCTAAAGATAATCATAAATTAAATAACGTCATTAAGTAGTCTAAAAAGACCGACGAAGATAACAGTATCCGGCTTTTACCTACCATAAAAGAACGTGCTTCTATCACTTAATAGTTCTGAAATAGTTACAATAACTGAAGAATGAAAAAACGACAATTACGCAAATCGTGCACGAAATCTGTTCACGGCTACTGTCTTTTTGGACAAAAAATGGCGCCATTCGTTTTGTGTTTTGACGCCATGCATAGATTGATTAATTATTTTGCAACGGTTAAATTTTATGGAAACAATCTCTTACTATAAGAATCTTAGAGCTCAAATTTTGATAATATTAGAGGGTTTTGTCTCCTAATGGACGATTCTATTGACGTGGTTTTGTATTCATTTAAAGTAAAAATTATCCTATTTTTTTTCCTCGCTCTCTTTTAGGCAATTCACACTAGACCAGCGTTTCCCAACCGGTGGTTCGCGAACCTCCAGGGATTCGCAGGGTGCTGAAAGGGGGTTCGCGAAAATAATATTGCAATGGCGGAGTTTCTCAACGCTGTAAGAAGAAAAACGAAATAGTAAATTTACATACGTAAAATTAGGAAGGAGAGCAAAACTGATTTTCTTTTTCAATGAATTGTTTTCCAGATAATGCAGAAAAGTAGTGGACTAGCATAGGAAGCGTGCATACAAAATTTGAAGTACACTTATTTGTATATGTCTTCTTTTGCCTGATTTGTAATTTTGGTCACAACCAAACTTATCATTTCGGTACCAATTTCACAAACTGATACCAAATCTTGGATCACAAACTGGTACCAAAAGATATTTATTTATTTTAAATTTTACACGTATTTTTCTACTACCATTTCCCACTTTTTCCTCGCAAGCGCAAAGAACAAGTCGGAAATATTAAAATTTCTACATAAAATGCAAAATTTTGCGTCATTTTACACTAATTTTTCATTATATGGACCCTAAAGTGGAACCAGTAGATATTCATTCATTTTAAATTTGGACTTGAATTTTCCACACTTTATTCCAACTTTTCTGCAACATCTCAATATCGCAACCAGAAATTTGAAAATTTATAAATTTTAATTTTTCTTTAAATTTCCAAAACTTTTCCGAATTTTGTATAGTCAATCGGAAAGTGGAATCTATCGGGAAAATAATTTAAAAAATGTTTTAGGAATACATATGTTTACTGCTCTAATAATAGTTCAAAAAGAACAAATAATAAAAAAGTAATAATAATAATAAAAAAATGTAGCTGTATTTTAGTTTTGATTTTAACTTAGATGTTTTAGAATACTTATGTTTTCATCTCTTGTTATGAAATATTGTGCAGCATGGAAAATAAATGCGCTAATAAATTTTGTAGTTTTTGTCACCCGTTACTAACGACTACAGAAGGGGGTTCGCTATTTTCTTTCGGATCTTAGAAGGGGTTCGCAAGGTAAAAAAGGTTGGGAAACACTGCACTAGACTATTCAGGAGTTAAAAAATTCAGTTCAGGGGAAAACTGAAAGAACTTTTCAAAACAATAAGGGACGGTTTTAATAGAAAACTAAAGGAACTCTTCACAACAATAACGGACGGTTTTAATAGAAAATTGAAAGAACTCTTCACAACAGTAACGGACGGTTTTAATAGAAAGCTGAAAGAACTCTTCACAACAATAACGTACGTTTTTAATAGAAAACTGAAAGAACTCTTCACAACAATAATGGACGGTTTTAACAGAAAACAACGAACAAAATTGTGGTCATAATAAGTGACTTTTTAAAGGTTATATGCTTATTTTATGTTCACCTTTACATTTAATAAAAGATAGTCATTATCTGCAGAACCTTATATCCATTACATCACGATTGCTCAAACTAATTACTTGAAAATCAAATTATTATTACATAAAAACAAAATTGAATCGTTTTATTTTGTATAATTTACAGAAATTATTTTTTACTATATGAAATGTAATGTTTTAGTGGATTTGACTCGATCGAATTCGTTTTGCTATGTAAATTAAAATCAGTATTTCGATTTTTTTTTAAAATCAATAAAAATAATTTATTTTTACTAAAATTTCGAACGATACAGAATATTCTGATCTTTTTTGTGGAATTAAGCATTGCGTATTTCTTTCGGACGATTGAGATTGATGCAAGAGTCCTTTTTTAGTCTACTTTCCAGTAAAAGTAAAAAAAAAAATAATATAAAAGCATGAAAGCAGGCTTAATGTATCGTAAAAATAAAGAAAATTCAAAAATGAATGAAGTAATAAAATGAAGATTGAAAAACAAAAAATTAGAAAGTAGGGCTTTGAAATGGGGAATATGTCTGTCTGGTCGGTCGTGGGCAGGCAGACCTCCTAATAACTTTTGAGAAAATTAGCCGATTCGAAAGATTTTTTTTTTTTTTTGCATTCGAAAAATTTTGGCGAGGACATGTCATTTCCATATTTTACTTTTTGAGTTGAACAATTTTTCATTCAATTTTGAACAGTTCAAAAATTTTTTACATTAGCGTATATGGGCAAAAATGAAGCAAATTATGTAAGCTCTAGGCACAGGATCCAAATTCCTATGAGAAAAATTACTGGAAGAAGCTTTCGGCGAGAAATATTGAATTGAACAATTTTTGTTAATTTTTGAATAGTTCAAAAAAAAAAAAAAAAAAACATAGCGTCTTCGGGAAAATTCAATCCCATATAAATCTTGATCTAACCGTGGGACTGGCTTGGAACAAACTTTATCGAATAGATGTTACGATGTAGAGCATGAACAGATGCAAAGTTCAACAAGAACTAAAAGAGCCTAGTTTCCTATGAAAATTTTTGATCGGGATTTTTAAGGATATTTCTCAATGAATGAATTAATAAATGAATGAGTGGAAGAATAAATTAATGAGTGAAGGAAAAAATGAATAAATGAGTGAACAAATGAAAAAATAATTAAATGAGTGAGTGAATAAACCTGTATTAACCGTTGAAAAGGGTATATTTGAAGCAATTAAGAAGTAAAGATAAAAGAGAAAGAGAGAGAGAGAGAGATAGCTAGATTATAAATTTGAAGTTGGAGTATACGCGAAAGTAGGCTCGTATAGTTCTATACGGAACTTCTTGCTATTTATTTTTTACATTATGTTGCTTAAAGGCTCAACGGGAGAATTCGTATCACATATAAATCTTGACTTAAGATTTTCCAAAGCAATTTAGCCTCTTATCGCAAGAGTTTTTGGTGCAGACAATGTAAAAAAAAAGGACGTTATTATTTTAAGGCTATTTTTCGAAAAATTCTGAAACATAAAACATTTACGCCTACGGGAGAAATTCAAATTGCCTTTTTTAAGAAAAAGCAAGTAGCACTCGAAATTACTGTTGACAACAAAATTGACAAAATAGCGAAAATTCTGAATGTACTTTATTTTGTTTCCGGAGAAATATAAAACTTTTCATAGAATAGGAAACAAAATGACTTTTTTCATAGATTAAACATTGCCGAACGTAACTAATTGGACGGTCTAAATCCGGTTACAAATTTTAAGAATTCAAGGTGTTTTATTTTTCACGCAAAGAAAGCCGCAAATGTTTTTCGTTTTTTCTTTACTTATTTATTTATTGTGATACAAACTATATTTTAAACTGCAAAAAAGTTTTACTTTTATTCTGAATTCTTAGAATTAATGAATTAGTTTGTTTTGTTCAGGAGCAATTGAAAAGCAACAATTTGTTTTTATAATGAAATATTCGCCTTTCGTGTTCTTTTTGAAAGTACTACCACCGAAAAGTATAAAGGCAAAAATATCATTAGGCAATAAGTCTAATGATTTATTTTATTCATTTAGGCTTAGGTAAAATGAATTCACTCTTATTATTTCTCATTTACAATATCAAGAAAAGCAATAAAAGTTTTCCTTTTAGATGTAAATTGCAGTATTAACAAAAATTTCAATAAAAAACAATTATCTTATGTCAATAACCATCAAACTGAAATCTGTTAGTTTTTAATGGCAATGACTTTTTCAGTTTTAAATTAACAAGGTGTCGACAAATTTTCAACCGTGAAATGTTGTGACTTTTTCGTGACCGTTGGGTGATACATCAGATTATACCGGACATCGGATATCCGTTGACCCTTGTATGACGTATACATGCTGGATATCCGGCTCTGATGTTCGAAACTTGTAAATTCTATACATATTTTAAGCATCCTACAGTTTCCAAACGCATAGTAAGTTTGCAGTCCACATATATTTTCAAAACATGTTAAGGGGGGAAATACGTGTAAACCGGCGGTATTAAGAGCAATTTTCATGATTTTTTTTAACGTATAAAGAATAAATATATTTTATTGTGATCTAGAGGTTATTTTATAGATGTATTGAAGAACATTTACTGAAATTTTCAAACATTTTTCTTGAAAGATTCCGGAGATATCGGCTGCTGCACATTGTAAGTCGCCACCCGGGTCGGCAGTTTGCGTACATCCTGGAGATCACAATTTTTATCTGAAATCAATTTTTTTTTTAAATCTACTTTTTTTAAGTGTCTCTTCTAGTTGAACTAAAATCATCACAAAAAATTTAAATTTTCTATTCTTTTTTTTTTTTTAGAATGGGAAAATTAAGTACAATTTTTAGCCGTTTTTTTTTTTTTTTGGGGGGGGGGGTCTTTTTTTACAATGAAAAAAGTAAAAATAAAGATATGTTTATGATTATAGTTCAGCTAAAGCGTGTATATATAAAAAAATGTGTGCTAAATTTGATAAGGATTGATCAAAAACTCTGCGTGTACGCAAATTTGAAAAAAGTAGTTTAGAGAAAACAGCGTTTGAAAAAAAAGAATGGTATTGAAGGTAAATTTAAGGCAGTAATGAATCTTTTTTTTTTTTTTAATACTTATAGATACTAATACTTATAGAAATTTCTATTTGAGGTCACAATTGTTAAAAAAAATAAAAGGACATTTACTAACATTCTCTATTACCCTTCAGGTCATTCGTGAGGGAACTACACCTGCTCAAATGCTCCAAAAGGGGCGCTCGCTCAAATGCTTATAACTTTTAAACGCCTAGGAATTTTGCTTTCAAATTTTCAGGGTATATTATTGAATAGTTGTAGAATCGATTTATGAAGAAAAAAAAATATTTTTTTGAGACTTTTACACGTATTTCCCACCTTAATTAATGAAATATTAAAAATCAAATTTGACATGTCGGAAAACCGGATATTTCGTGCAGTGGTTTACGGATATCTAAAAACCTGTTGGGTACCGGATATCCAATGCCTTCTGGGAAGGATCGGCCCCGTTGGACGGAAAATTTTCGTGACCTATTCGTAATTTTCGTGACTTTTTCGTTACTTTCGTGACCTGTAAACACCCTGTTAACATCATAAAAGTAGCGATGTAAATAATAAACCAGTTCCATACAAAAAAGTTTGTTTTATATTCATTACCTTACCGTTGTTTAGATTAATTTAATTAGTATTTTTTTATTTATTTATTCAGTTTTTTCTTTAGAACGTATTATGAAAAGTTACCAGTTTTCAATGGGATTTTTTAAAGGCATTTTTTTAGGAATAAAATATTTTTTAAACTAAACACAGGAATTTTGGGAATGGTTGAAATGTTTTCTTCAAAAAAATTTCAATTGAAATAGTAAATTACTAATTTCATTTGAAAACAATAACATACAAACCGCTAAACTTAGCTGAATTTCTTTCATAATCAATATGCCATTATTTTGCTGCTTCTACATTTTGATCACAAAGGTAAATGACTTGTAAATGCGGTGATTAGGTCTTTTTTCGGAGGCTATATTTTCGTACCCGTTTTCCAGCCTTGAGGCTGCATTTCATGCATATCGTTTGTAATCGGTCGTTTTCAAGGTCTCTTAGTAATTACTGCACATTGATCTTTAGGTTGTCCGATATACTTCGGATGTTAGGGCAAAAGAAAAGATTTTATCGCAGATTTCATAGCAACAATCTCCAAGATTCCATATTCTCCTACAGAATCTTTAGCTGAAGAGAAGTAAACTAAAAAGACTTTTTCTTTTCCCCATTGGAATGCAATTCATTTGAAACATCAAATAAATGTTAGACAATAATAGAATTAATAACATAAAATATTTTAATCAACTTAATTTCGGAATTAAACTACTTAAATAAACTAAAATTATTAAAAAGAAAATCATATTACAAACAAAAATTGTATATAAACAGACAGTAATATTAAATTTTCAATTAAATAATTACTTCTTTTCATGTTAAATAACTTCTATTTAAATAGCTACCATTAAGGCTGCTCACCATTGTTTATAAGTATATTTAATGTCAGACTAAGCCAATGAAACTTTCCAATGAAAAATATTGTCTCTCATTAATAAAGGTCAAGACTAGCCGTCGCCACTCGCCATTGGCGACTATAAACTTTTATTTGGCGACCACAATATGTTTGTCGGTCGGCAAAACTGGTGACTAGAAAAGGTTTGTAACTTATTATTATTTCTTTAAAAATAGAGCTTTGTGTAATTTTGTGTAGTTTGAGGTATATGTATGCACATGTTAGTATGCAAAAGGAAGCCGCGGTTGGGGAAGGGGGATAAGTTTGAAACATGGTTCAAAGTGGCGACTAACAGTTTCAAAGTGGCGACTAACTTTTTTGGGTTTACCGGTCACTGGCCACCATCAAATTTTTTTTAGCCTCAAGCATTACTCATTAAAAATAACATAAATATTGCAAAATAAAACTAATTATAACTTACTTTAACATTTTTCGCTGAGCATGAACTAAGAAAACTTGCAAATAGTGTAGGTATTTTTTCATTTTCGTATGTAGTAATCATTTTCGATGTTCAGAGTTCTGTTAGTTCTTTACAGTTTGACCACAGAATTTTGACGTTTGGACGCTTCTGCGCATGGCCCAAAAGAATGAATTTATTAGAGTTTGAGGAAAGTTCGTTTTGCAGGGGCGTTTATTTAGTACGCGAATCAGAATGTTTGCTTCTATGTTTGTTGAAAGAAACTAAATTTGTAAACTAAACATATAGCATCAGTTCGGAAGGAATCAAGTATGCTGAACGAACTAAAACAAAAACGGCACATTCCATATACCAGCAGTTCTTCCCTTGAACATGAATGGATTCTTCTTGGCTCTCTGCCAGGCAGATCGCTTTGGTTGATGGTAGAACTGTAACTGCTGTGCGCAGACTTTGTGATGTGATCGTGAGCTGTGTGCTCGATTTTTCTGAACTGTGTATCCGTATTTGGAAGCAAATACTTGACTACCGTTGTTTCTATGGCGTTTTATGATATTTGTGCTATTGTTGGAGGATTTAACATTTGTATAAGTGCATACAATAAGACCTGTAAAGTTGACCACCTTTGTAAGTTGACCACCTGTCTAAGTTGACCCCCCCCCCCGTCTAAGTTGACCGCCTGTCTTTGACCACTTTTGTCAGGAACGGAATTAGCCCTTCACCTTCTACCTCACCCTCCATAAATTGACCACCTGTCTAAGTTGACCACTAAAGGGCTGACTTACACAGGCTTCACTGTATTTGTAAATAAAATTACTGTGTGTTTTACAAGGGGCGAGTGATCCTTCCAAGAACAAATGAAGTCAAGTGGACTCGCAATTATGCAAGGGCTTCGATTAGGCCCATGACTATAAGATGCAAGCTAACAGGGATTTTTTATATAACTTCACTCACTGTGGAAAACAAAAATAGCAAATTTATGTCTTAATCCATTTTCTCTACAAAATCTGTTTTAATGCAAAGAATCTATTGCGTCAAAAATATTTTTAAGCATTATTAATAGCTATACCAGACTGCAACGTTTCTTGACAATGACGTCACAACGCGCGGCCGAAGAAATGAGTGAACAGCGAGGCTGTTGGGTTGCAGGAGGAGGGTCGAAAGACGCCAAGCTACCAACTTGGCGAATAATCTGATTAAGCACTCTATTTGGCACATTGCATGTTTGAAAACACTTTTGTCTGTTTATCAAAAAAAAAGACAATGTAACAAATTTAAAAATTTAATTTTTTTATCCAATCGTAATTTATTTTATTGAATCAAATGTATATTCATCATAAGTTATTCCTTTCGGCAAAAAAAGAGAGAAATTATACTCTTAATTCTTTTATGCTGATAGATATTGTACAAACATCAAAAAAACATTTTTAATCACAGCTACATTTTGAAATGCACAATGGTTTTAAAATGGTCTAATAATGCACAATGGTTTTAGAGAACGCCACTGACGTTATGACTTTCATACTTTTACAGGATGACCCATACCAATATGGGTTGCCCAGGGTATTTATCTCATTTTGTCCAAAAATCGACTTATCTAGTTTTTCCCAAATGGTGCAGATGTACTGAAATACCAAATTTGTCTTGAAAAGTTAAATCTCTTATAATGTATCTTAAAACAAAACTATCTAAATGATTTTAAGTAATCATATAATTACACTCAACAGCAAATATGAAGTACATAAAGAGAAGTAATGAAATAAATATAGGTATAATTATCTCATTTAATTTTGATTATTCATCATCTAAATGGAGCATCAAATTTGCATAATTGTTACCATGACAAATATATTAAATATTTAAATAAGGATACATTAATTTTGTAGTTTTTGTTGAATGTTTAAATTTTTCAACACTAAAACCATGATTAAAATACATGAAAGATTATCAGTTTTAAAAATATTTTTAATATTACTTCAAGAATAACTTGAGACTGTTTTGATATCTAACACAGAAATTCAATTTTGGAGTAGATTCCATTCTTATAATATTAATGATTAATTTTTCAGAACAATATTAACGAATATAATAAAAATAATAAGAGCGATACTAACAAAAAATAAGAAAAGTAACGATATTAACGAATATATTAATAATAAAAAGAACGATATTAACAATAATAATAATAATAGTAACTATATTAACGAATAGAATAATAAAAAATGTTTAGCTTTAAGCAAAGTCACAAGTCAGCGAGTCGGACATAAATATAAACAACTCCAAATCTCGCCAAACCGCTTATCGGAAGATCGCCAACTGCTCGTGAGCTCTTATTGGCTGGAGCGTTAGTTCTAAATGAAGGTATTAGTTCGCGTTACGCTTCTCATAAAATTGAAAATATATAACATTTTATGAAAATTATGACAAATAAACGCTATACATGTGTAGATTAAAATACCTGATCATATTTCTATAGCGAAGTGCTTAGTTTAACTCGAGAATCGGACACCGCGCGGAGAACTACTTTCTTCGCTTGCTCTCAGCATATTTCTCCATAGTCAAGAAACTTTGCAGTTGAGTATAGTTAATAACTCGAGCTCTTGAAGAAAAAACCGAGATCTGCTCTAGAAAGTACACATACATGCACACAAAACCACATAGGGGGGGGGGGGGGATAACGAAATTGAACGAGTGGGTGCGTTAAAAATCTGAAACTTTAAAAGCGGTAGATGTTTTGCCACAACAAAGATTACATCTAAACTTTTTGTTATTTTCCCCGCTGTATGCACTCCGACGCCATAAAACTATTAGTTGCTATGACAACAAATCATTTTAGAACATGTGCCAAGGTTACATTAAATCAAGGTTGATGAAAGATCGCATAAAATATCAGCTTTTTGAGTTTCCAAGAACATATTGCGTTGTACCTATTATTAGATTTCCATGCAAAAACATATGTTCGTTTTCCAAGATATTCTAAAAATATTATCACATTTAGCCACAAGATAAGACCGTAGTCGTCAATATTTGCATAAAAATAATTTAAATATGTTGCACAAAACTACACAAATTTTATTCTAATAAATCAGGCATTATTATAAAATATAAATGATTAAAATTGCCTTCGGCAACAAACTCATTTGTTGTTTTGTGTCTTCATTTTTAATCTTTATTTCCATTTTAACGAGTCTTTTCCACGAAAGATACAAAAAGATTCCTCCCGGGAAAAATCTTTTTTACTAATTATCAATTGTAGCAGATAAAAATACCAACTACTTTTCCATGTCAAAACTCATTATTCTGACTACGAATATAATGTACCAGAACATTTTAAAAACGTTTATTTTACCATGCATTAATGCTGGTTTTAAAAATCTAAAAATTAATTTGCATCGGTACTATATCATATATTAGTGTCGTTACCTTGATGGAGCGTAAGTGATATAATTATCTAAATTTTCTTTAAATATTTGCTCCTACATTTTTAACGAATATCAGTTTTTTATTTCCTCTAGACTGTAGCGGAAAACATTTACTCCTTACAATCAGTGATTTCCATCATGGTTTATCTCTCTTTACAAGAAACTTGTCAACCCTAACCACAATGCAACATGAGCTGAAATTTAGTTCAAGAATTGAAATTAAGTCCAAAGCATTTAATGTTAAAAATACTAACAATTACGATTCGTTTATTAATGCTACAAAATGTATAAATGAATAAATATGTTAAGAATCTCAGTGGTGTTATATTTAGTTATTGAGAATGCCTCTAACATCCGAGAAGCAATGTTAACTTTCTTTCAAGATTTCATTTAAATTTATCAAACATTTTTGCAATTAATAGCTAATATTTTTAAGTCTACAATAAAACAAGAATCATTTAGTTTTAGTTCCTAATTATTTCAACTATACC
Source organism: Octonoba sinensis (assembly GCA_038502835.1). Classification (NCBI taxonomy): domain Eukaryota; kingdom Metazoa; phylum Arthropoda; class Arachnida; order Araneae; family Uloboridae; genus Octonoba; species Octonoba sinensis. The sequence goes on along the minus strand of CM076602.1, from coordinate 101,621,265 downwards.
TTTTTCAACGGTTAATACCTATTCATTAACTTATTCATTCATTCATTTAGTAATTCATGCATTTATTCACTAATTTATTCATTCATTCATTCATTCAGTAACATTAAAAATCCCGATCAAAATATTTCATAGGAAAATAGGCTTTTTTAGTTCTGGTTGAACTTTGTATATCTGTACATATTCTACGTCATTACATCTTTCCGATAAAGTGTATTCCAGGCAAATCCGTCTGTTCGATCATGGTTTATATAGCATTGAACTTTCCTCGTAGGTGTGTTATTTTTTGTTAACTGTTCAAAAATGAGCAAAAATTGTTCAAATCAAAGAATATTTCTCGTTGAGAGCTCATTCCAGTACGCGTGTTCATAGGAACTTGGATCTTACGCCCAGAGTTTACATAATTTGCTTCATTTTTTTCCCATAGTCGCAAATGTTAAGAATTTTTGAACTGTTCAAAATTGAACGAAAAATAGTTCGAATCAAAAAGTAAGAATGAAAATTTAGATGTCCTTGCTGAGATCTTTCGAATGCAAAAAAAAAATCTTTCGAATCGGAAAATTCCCTCAAAAGTTGGAAGGGGGCAGACAGATACACATTTCTCTCATCTCAAACCCCTACTTTCATTTTTTTTATTTTTCAATCTTTATTTAATTACTTCATTTATTTTTGACTTTTCTTAATTTTTAGCGATATTTTTACGGTACAATAAACCTGCTTTCATGCTTTTATATTATTATTTCTTTTACTTTTACTGGAAAGTAGGTTAAAAAGCGAATTCTATACAAGTTTAAGCATCGAGAAAAATGATTTAAGAAAATGTTTTTTTTTTAACTCTACCCTAATGTACGTATAATTTAAATACCAAACTGAAAGATAGATGTCGAGCAAGTTTAATAAATTATATAATCGATCTCTAAGAACGATAAAATTGCTTGAAAATGTAAGTTGTGTTACAAAACTCTTAGTTAAAGGAATTTCAATCCATTTATAAAAGAGTAAACGATACATATATAGTAATCAATCCTCTATATAAAATCTAGAAGTTATCTTTTTTATTTAGCTCTAAAACAACTGGCGAGTATCATGAACGTACTAAAAAAAATTATTAATCAGATGTCTTTATTTTGTTGCGATGGACAAAGAAGGTTTACGTGTTTTAGACATTTTCACACATGTTCTTGAAAAGAATAATCCTTCATGTCAGGAGATTTTTTATCTTTTGCTAAAAATGCTGGCTTCTTGCTCCGTCCTTAATCTTCCTTTGCTCCTAAAGATAATCCATGATAATAAACGCAGCAATTGCATTATACTGCATTTTCTCTAAGCAGGGTTCGGCGCCAGAGGAAATCCTGGTCTGTTTTCCGACTCCTTCAGAAAATTCTAATTAACCAAAACGGATCCTTCAGAAAATTCAAATCAATCAAAACAGACCCTTCAGAAAATTCAAATTAATCAAATTCCGAGCTTCCAAATCGTACTTTCAACACTATTATTTATTATAAAAGTAGCAAATAACAGTAAAATTTTTCATCAGTATATGTTTAAATTGTCCACTTTCACAAAATTATTTGATTTTTTACAAAAACATCTTTAAAATTTACAAAAAATAAAAAAACGGACCCTGTTAAAAATGCTGGATCGACTCCTGCTAAGGAAAAAAAATCAGCTGACTGTGTTACGCATGGACATCATTGTATTTGATTTTTTTTTACACAAAAATTAAGTCGATATAGGACCACGCGATTGTGCTTGTGCTTTCCATTTCTCCTACAAAGAGTTCCAGTTGCAATAAATCTTGTAAGGAACGAGCTGGATTATAACGAAACGGAACTTTATTTCTTGTTTTGTAAACTACGCCTCACTAGTAATGTAAGTTTGAGGAATATTTTCTGTTAAAATAAAATTGCATCCATGTATTTTTGTTAAATTATGCAATGTAGTTTTTATCGAACTATGGCTTCAGATTTTCTTTACTGCAAAAGTCGGCGTGATAAAACTTAATCAATCAAAAAGCCCCCATAAAAACAAAGGAACATAAACACCTAAAATGTGCCATCTGCTTCTACCTTGCCTATAACAAGACACAAATGATAATAACGTGGCCACTGATCGTTATCGTGATGAGATCCTTCTTGATTGGTAGTTTTGGATCACGTGAGCACTTTCTATTGTCCGTTACGTAAGTTTTAATGTGATATTCGATTACAGCTAGAGGTCATGCATAGCAGTCATTGTGTGTGTCAAACTTACCAACTAAATGTGCTCATGAAAGGAATAAAATACAAAATGGAATTATTTTGTGAATCACAGAATTTTATGAAATTTGAGATGCATTTAAATTTGAAGCGGTATTTTCATTCATATTTATTTGGTGGGTTTTCGCAAGAAAAAAGAACTTAATATTCAGTTGCTTAGATACGAAAAGTTTGAGGGGGGGGGGAATCATTTTTTTCTTTTTCACTTAGTTTACAGCTTATGTTTCGGCATCATAAATAACATACACAGTTGTCATCTTGATAAAGGGGAATTTACTTGACATGACCATTAAAATTTCACAAGGCTTGGACTCATTTAAAATGCAAAAATTGAGTAAATAAAAGTTGTACCTTGAACATACATATCTCGCATTTACGCTCATTGATGCTCTATAATTTAGAGTAGGTATACGTTATTTATCCTTTTACTTTATTAACTTTGTATTATTATTATTATATAAATAATGGAAATTCCACATGATATTTTTTGGCAACGGAAAACATTTTTCGCAAAATTTTCCTTGTAAAAGAGGAATTTTAATCTCGAGCTCTGGTTAACGAGAAATAGTCCCCCCCCCCCCCTTCCTGCGTAAATGGATGGAAAACTATAATGTAGTCATGAAAATTGAAAGAAAAGGAAAAAAAAACTAACGGCTCTACATCAACAGCAGACATTACTTGATTCTTAACTTTTATTTGAGACTTGGTTAAAGTATTTTTCAACACAAGTGCGCCCCGAAAAAAAAATTACAGGTCATTGCAAAACTCTAAAAGTCATAATGCGCGTGGAGCGGAATATGAAAGATTGCATAGTGTCTATAAATCAACATCAGATAACAAAAATTGTTACACTACAAGCATTAGTATCATTGAGCAATTGCGCACAACCAAAGCCGCACCACACTATAACATTGGAAATAGGGTGCTGGAATACTATGGTGCCGTGCTAAGCACTGACAAAGAACCATGTGGTAGTAATAACTCAATTTCGCCAAAAAGTGCAAATACGACTTTTGTCCTTAGGACTGCCAGAATGAGAAATTCCCGCACCACCGGACTTCATTAAGGTACGCATAAATCATAAGAAAGTCTTAATATGAGTGGTAACGTTTGTCTTACAGACACATAAGGATAATAGTATGTCTGTGAACAACGCTTAATTTCATTCATTTATTTATTATTAAGATTATTTTTTTAAAGGTTATTCGTGCATTTTTGAGCCATACTTTACATAAGTCGAATATATTAAGTTTGAGCATGAAAAAAAGCAACTAGGTACGCACAATATTAATTTTGAATTAAGGGGATTATTATACAAGTTCATAGCTTAAACGTAGAAAACAGAAAATTGCTGCAACAAATGGAGTTCGTAGTTAAACAAGACACAGACATAGTTCATTGCTATTATTAAGCTTTTCTCTTTTATTTTAAACTTTCAATAGAAAGTCAATAACAAAAATGCTTCTTGTAATGTGAGCGAGAATTCAAAGTAATTTTTGTTGTCATAAATTATAGATTTAGACGCCCATCGTAATGTCATGTAGACGACCATCGTAAAGTACATATTAACAATAAAATTAGATACACGTACCCTTAAGTACACTTATCCCATTTTTAAAACTTTCAACAACAATTCATAAATAAAACATCAGCAATTTTTCATACATACGATCACGAAACTAAAGCCCGCAAGAAGAATAATGTAGTTGCTCTTCTACTGAGAACGTGCGTGTTAAGACTGTATTCACATTTATCAAAAACTGATGGGAAAATCATAATCCCATTTGCCACTTTATCCATGCTTAAAAAATCCATGTAATGCTGCCAAAGTACCAAATTATCTGCTTTCATGAATCATGAAAAAGTATAAAATATGCTACTTTTCAGAGCCTGATATTGAGAAAATCGAGATTGCATATTGAGCAAATTGAAATTGTATGTTGAGCAAATCGGGATTGCAGATTGAGTAAACTGAGATCGTACGAGTATAATGAGTAAATTGAGGTTGCATACTGAGTAAATTGAGGTTGCATATTGAGTAAATTGAGGTTGCATATTGAGTAAATTGAGGTTGCATATTGAGTAAATTGAGGTAGCATATTGAGTAAACTGAGGTTGCATATTGAGTAAATTGAGAGAGTCTATTGTGGAAAATAAGATTGCATAGGGGAGAAACAGCTATTGTGGACAACGTAAATAATTCTGTTAATTTTCAGTTTAAATTTCTCAATAAATTTTTCAGTTCGGCAACACTGAAATACACTTCCAAATGAATTTTCATTAAATTCAATTTAATAGTTCATTCGGAATCTATAAAATCATGGATTTATGTTGTAAAAATGAAGTTTTTTTCCCTATGAATTCTCGCCACACTATTTTTATTATTTCTAATATTTTGCCAAAACTTTTTTTTTTACGAATGAAAAGAACTTGATTCTCCTTTTCTTTATATTAAATCTAATACTACATATGCCACATTGTTTTTTTTTATTAAATAAATCATAACCTAAAACCAAAATTGTAAATTAGAACAGAAACTAAAAATCAAAAGAAAAACGAATAAACGATTTGAACTTGAACTTATGTTCTCCTATTCTTAATGAATTTTTTCAGTTACAAAATATTTTCCATAGTGTTTTGTACATAAATATTTATGCATGATATTTTGATCCTTGACTGGGAAGTATCGATGCGTTTATTGATTATTTTTAAATTTTGCGCTTTTAAGTTAAAACTTTCAACTTACTTAAAACAAAGTGGACAAAATGTATTGTGTGGTGACGGTTTTTTTTCGAGGGGGGGGGGGGGATCAAATACTGTCTGATTCCCATTGAGTAATGCTGTTAATTGACATATAAATCATCAAATCACATTAGCATGCCCAGTTTCGTAGCTCTGTCTCAATTTTTCTTCGTGAAGTATGAAATGTTTTTGCATTGAAAATTTTTATTGCATAGATACCTGGCAACAAATTAAACAAATCGACGAGAAACATAATATGATTTCGATTAAAACTATCGAAATCATATTGGAGGAGGAGCACGGAACGGAGGTGGAGTGGTGCCGGAGAAAATACTTAGAAGTTGGATCGGAGCATCTCAAACGTTATAAGTAGTGAAATTGTTTCTCAACTACACCAACAACAGGAAAGGCATTGTCCAATCGCTTTCAATACCAACACTTCCAGCATGAACAGTCGATGTACAAAATGTTAGATATTATACACTGACAGCAACATATTTAAGAAAAATCAAATATGATTTATTAAAAAACTGAAAAGAGTACTTGCTCATTCTATCTTTATGTTTTCACCATTAAGTCCTACGACAGAAAAGTGCAGTAGATAGCTTTTTAAATTTTTCAAAATACGTTAAGCGCAAACAAGTTAATTTGTAGTCTATATATCTACCGGTTATAAATCGTAAAAAATTAAAATAGATGGATATGAATTAGACAACCAGGAATTTCATCATTTTGCAAACCTTCCATTATTGGGGAATCCTACCGTCAGATTCATGATCTTTTTATAAAGCAAGTAATTCATTTTCTTACGGTACTAAAGGCATCATGTCGGATAAATAACTTTACTGATACAAAGATGCTTTTTACCCTAGAGTATGTAATAAAAAAAACTAGGCATTTATCCAAAGAGAGCAACCATTTACCTTTCTGGACAGTTGCCTGCTGCAAAATGCTGCTTTGTTAACGGGGAGGGTCGACAGATCTTAAGCAATTTGTCATGCCTGGCTTTTTTTGAAGGATCAATTAATAAAAGGGCAAAACAAAGCAACTGGAACTGATAAGAAAAAACAGAGTCAAGAAATGTATTTTTTGTAGCACGATTAGCTAGATATTTCTGTCTTCCTTTCTCATAACTGTTATGTCGATAGATCGTACAGCAAATCAATCAGTGCGATAAGAGGAAAAATTATTGGATCTCGTATCAGATGAAAAGTCTTTGGGAATAACCTAAATACAATATTATACTTTTGTATACTAACTACAAGTGATTCAGCCAAATTTCGTGGTTTATTTAGGAGCGACACGATCGTCATTTATGAGGTCAGGAAGTGGTAATTGCCCCCTTTTATCGGCTTCTGAAATATGAGTGTGTATAAGAGGGAAAATTATTGAATCTTGTATCAGATGAAAAGGGTTTGGGAATTACATAAATACAATATACTTTTGTATACTAACTACATGTGATTCAATCAAATTTCGCGGTTTATTTAGGGGCGACAGGACACCATCATTTATGGGGTCAGGACGTAGTAATGCCTCCTTCCTCGGCTTCTAAAATATAATGAGTGCATGCATTTTTTCCATTGCAATATACAGTAAAACCAGTAAAGTTGACCACCTTCGTAAGTTGACCACTTTTGTCAGGAACGCAAGTAGCCCTTCCCCCTCTACCTCACCCTCTATAAGTTGACCCCCTGTCTAAGTTGACCACTAAAGTGCTGCACCACAAGTGGTCAACTTACACCGATTTCACTGCACAGTGAATTTATTATTCTCATTGCAATGCTCCATTGGAAATTTTTGAAATGACAGGAGATTTAAAATTAGTTTTGTGATGCGTTCAAATAGTGTTCCGAAGAATTTTTAGTTAGTTCTTTGGGTGCGTGGGAGTCAAAATTGTCCCACCTCTTTGCTGCACCGTAATGCATGGTGGAAAATTTTTATTCCACATAGTTTAAGTATCATTGAGCTACACCCTATAACAAAATGTAATTAAATTAACATTATTGCTTAAATAGTTTTACGTTATGTGATTTCTTTATTAATAAAAATATACCATTTTTTTCATTTAAAACGCAATAAAAGTTATGCGCAACATAGCCCTATTTCATTATCTGAAACCCTGGGTCTCAAAGAGTTAAGTTTAAATTCCGTGGATGAGATATTTTTAATTAAAAAACGTCTGAAACAAAAAAGAACACATTTCGAGCTCATCATTACGTGTGAAAGATGAAAGGTTAAACAAAAAAATGTACACTTCTTTAGTTAACAAGAACTTGTGTTGCTTCTCATGTAAAACTTTCACGTTGACAGACAACTTTATGATTTTAAAGGCATTCCTTTTTGTATTTATCTAGAGCGGTGGTCATTGCCAGGGCCCTTAGATGCCCTAAGCACTAAAACATTTTGGTGCTCTCATACGTTTGCACATTCAAAATGCAGGCAACAAAACATTACAAAACTAGTAGAAAAATCTTAGAAAATTGACAAAACTTAGAACAAAACTAACTTTTATTTTTTCTAGCTTAATTATATTTGGAGTTGAACAACTCATCTACTAATTTTCTTTGTAAAGTCTCTGATTAAATACTCCTAATAAATTCCGGCTGGAGATGTTCAAAAGGTATGTACGCTTGTAATGCCGCTTAACAGAAATATTTTGCTCACTTGCCCTGTTTCAGACATGCAAATAAAAACGGAATAGATATGCACTTTATTTTGCAGGATAATATAGGAAGACAGAATGTTTTATCTAAACAGAGCTTATTCATGTTACCTTAAAATTTAAAATTTCTTACAATTTTAGCTATTTCAATCGACAACGAAATTTTTCTGAGGTGCCCCGCCTTTTCTTTGGTGCCCTAAACACGTGCTTATTTAGCTTACCGGTTAATTCAGCACTGCTGGTCTTACGTAGAAGTTGATAAGAAGTCCAGAATGAGAAAATTCATAGCGCGTACTCCTGATTTTACTGCTTTATTATTATTATTATTAGTTTTTTCCTGTTACTTCTTTAAGGCAATTTTCCACGATGAATCCTAGTCAAAATTGATGTTATGAAAAGCTTTAGACAACTAGCAAATTCCGCTATGGCTTTATCTTCCATTTCGTAAACCTAATCCGACATTTCCAAAAGTGTTCATAGTGTCTTAACGTTCTTTGACTTTAGTTATTTAAATACTTTATGGCAATTTTTAGTTAATAGTTTTCTTTTTGGTTACATGTTTTTGGAAATTCATTCTTTTCATCATCAGAATCAAACCTACCTTGGTGCGTGCACTTGTCGCGATTTTGCAATCAATACCTGTTAATAGTTAGATAATTAATCTTGAAATTCTTACAGGTAAATTGTCAATACTAGAACATAGCTTTCACCATCTTCTACGAACTAGAAACACTCCAAAGACTGTTCTTCAATTATTTGTGTTCAGGAAACAAAAGATGTGCTTTCCTTTTCAGTACCAAATCTCTGTTTCTTTTTTATTCCCTTACTTTAGAAATTTCTGAAATTCATGCTCTATTACTCATTAAACGCAAAAATCATCAGTATTATCCAGCCAAATCCATTCACAACCTAACACTTTTTATCTTCCTTAGATCTACTATATAACCAGAACCAATGAGACTCCAGGAAAACTAAATAATTATACTTTTCTTAATTCAAGAAATGATGATTGTTTTCATAATTTTTTTGGTAGAGTTTTTGTCCTTGCATGCATAGTTTTACATGAAAACACACACACATTCTCTTCTGTTTTATGTTAAACGGTTTTCACTGTACGATTCATTTGGTTGCTGGAAAAAAAGAACACCAGCTCGGATTGTAGCAATAGGAATACTTTACTTTCACTATTTTTCTTTACAAAGATCAGGATTTATACCATAAGTTTTATTTTATTTTTTTACATAAAATTTAAAAATTCAAAGAATTTTTTATGATTTTTGATTTTTTGAATTTTTTATATTTAAAAATAAATGAAGTTTAACATACTTGTGTTGCGAATAACTCAGAAACAACATAAGAAAATGACACTGATGTCAGCTCCGGATAGAAAAAGTTGAAATATGTCAAAGGATTACCAAATTTATGCAATTTTCACTCCTGCTAAATTTAATACCAAAAACTAAAAAATCAAAGTAACCTAAAATTTCGAGTTTTATTAACCTAACTGGTACCACCTTTGAACCAGTAATTACCAATTTATCAGATAGAAAGTGTCAGAATATTAGCTGATTTTACTGGTTGACACTTATTCCCCTCACCCATACACAAAACATTTTTTTAAAAAATAGAAGGAAAGAAAAGAAAAAACCGGAGCTTGTTTTATTCGAATGATTACTTCAAATGAAATTCAAATCCAAAACTTCGAGTTTCCTGCTGAGGATCTGTCACTTAACTTAAAAAGTGTGGATAAACGAAAAATATTCTGAATTCCTCAACACACTTCGCACAAATTTTACTAAAGCAGCGAGAAGAAAAATGATTTTTCTCACCTCCCCCTGACAAAAAAAAAAAAAAAAAAAATGGTACAATTAGGATTCCTCCTCTTTCAATCCTTATAGAAGGGGGAAAAAAATTTAGACTTCATTTCTACAAATGTTTTCGATCTATATTTAGCCAGGGAGGCGCTTATGCTGTTAGTTACCATAGCGACGAATCCAAGGTCATTACCCATGTCTAAGAAACGAAGAAAGAAAATATTTGTCCCTTCTTGAAGATTGCTAACGAGATGTTATTGAAAAAGATCCCGAAATAACTCCCAAGTCTCCAAATCTCAAAGAAAAAAATATATCTTCTAAGATTTCAGCTATTTAAGTTGAAAAAATGAATTGAATTGAATGGGTGCGTTAAATTTGTTCTCATTGGTGGATTTCAAATCTCTCGTGGAGTAAGGATTAAATGTAGTTGTTTTTAAAATGCTTCTTCCCCGAATGTTCATTGATTTAAATGACGCATAATTTTTGTAAAAGTCTGCACATACTTGTTCTGAAATCAGTATTAAGACGGTCTTTGAACCTTCAAAGTCCAGAAAATATGTGCAGTAGGAAAAATCGTTTTTTTTTTTTTTTTTTTGAACCCCTTTAGAAGAAGTGCGGAAGAAAAGTTGTGGCGCCAGCCAAGTAATTCCTGAGACTTCTTTTCTGGTAAGAATTAAATTTTGAAAATTTGGTTAAAAAAACGTATTTTAGTATTTTTCTTTATTAAAATAGTCACTGATGTGACTGTCTATTAAAATAGTCACTGTGTAATATTGAAGACACGCTATATCTAGATTTGGTTTATGTACTGAGAAATTGTTAATGTTAGTCGCATATTAAATTTTGATCTGGTAAAAATGTCAGAATTTTCAAACTTGCTTAGTTTTTCTCTGGTTATTTCTTTTTGTGATGTTCCATTATTTTTATCTATATATATATATATTTTCCCGTATAAAAATAAATATGTTAAAAAGAAGGTACACTGTTGCATTTTTGAATCCTACAATAGTTAGAATATTTTCCATCTTTAACGCATGTCTGAAAATTGGGAATAGAAACTACATTTTTGGTTTTAATATCACATTAGATTTGCATGGAATTTCTATTTATCGCAGCTCAGAAATATGCCATTCGTCTTTTAAGTAAATAATGTATAGGTATCTGGAATCATATTATAAAATAATTCATAAATATAATCAGGATTTATTGAATGAAATATTTTTAATTCACGCGGAATACCACAAAAGCAAATAAAGTAAAATTAAAAATAAAATTCCTTTTAACATTAAGAAAAATGTACCATTTCCAAAAAAAAGGAAAAGTAAATAATTTGTGAAATTTAAGTTCATGCTGATTAAAAATAAAACGATAAATAATAATTTACACAAAGAGCTACGAGTAACTTGCCTATTTAAACAAATTGACACAAACGTCGATTCCAATTAAGTTCGTTCTGACGAAGAATAAATTGATAAATAATAATTTACACGAAGAACTACAAGTAATATAACCTAATTAAAGAAGCTAACACAAATGTCGATTTGAAAAATTTTCCATGACGTTTCCAAAGAATTATTTAAATAAATATTGCTTTCAAAAATAAAACAAACATTTTTTATTAGTTAGCACACATCTTCAAATGTTTAAGAAAAAGTACAATATTATAAGACATGAAAGAAATGTTAAAATTATCAATGCTTAAAAACTTTTGATAACAGTAAAACATTTTTTACTTATTTAGGGTGAGATTAATGAGATCATAAACAGAAAAAATTAAAAATAAAGTCAGAAAATTGATTAAAAAACGTTATTAAATGTGCTTTTCAGCAATTTCATTTGCACTTACCGTCAAAATTTTCCTTTTTAGAATGTCTTTGTGTTTGAATGATGAATTATGTCATCAATATTTACCAAAACTCGTTTTGCTACTAATTTTATGGCAGTTATGAACTATAATTAGCTTTAGAATTAAAAAAGTACGAAAAGTTAATACTAAAAAAATACACAAAAATGGTTAAAATTACTTTAAATAGTTAAACTTAATTAAAACTAGTTTTTGTGAACAATGACAAAGAATGTAATTACTTTTCATGTGTAATTTAACTGTAAACAATCAAAGAGGATAATTAAATATAAAACACATTTTAATTGTTAAAAAAATAGAATGAATTAAAATTTATAAATTAATTTAATAAAGATGATAAACACTATGACTCGGATATTATATAATAACTATTCGGAAAACTCAGCTTCTCAGGAGCGAAGTTAGAACAAGTAGTACTTAGAAGTACGGAGCAAAGCAGCTCAAAGAAGTTTTTCCCGAGTTTCCTGTTTTTTCCAATGTGCATCCTGAGCTTTTGGATTCATTCAGCTCTTTTTATTATTATTATTTTATGAGTTGATTCAGTGATACGCTTCATAAAATACACTCTTTTCTTACTTTCGGTTCATCTCAGACCTTTTCCGTTAAAATTATCATGCACCGCAACAAAAATTGCGTACTGATCAGTAAACGTAAATTCTTCTATGAAGGGAAAATAAAAAAAGCTTTTACTTCTAGTTGCGCATTTTAAGCACGTTCATGAAATTACATTTGTACTCGTATAATGTTAAAAGGTTCAAGTTTTTCAGTTTTGGACGGACAGGGGTTCCGTAAGTGATCACTATTTGTTTAATGAAAAAGCGCCAAATTTTTAGAATTTTTTAATTTTTATAAAAGATCGTAATCTTAAAAGGAATCAGCTTGTAAAAATTAATTTAAATCACTATCTAAAAAGATGTTTAGATTGTGATAAAACATAGATGCAACAATAATTCTCTAACTCTAAGAAGGATATCCATTTGATATCTTATTTTTACTGCTCTTTGATTAAGAGGTTCTCCAAAGTGTAAAAGTTTGAATATCCGTGCACTAGAGCATTATGAAGTATTAAAACTACTGCAGAGATTTATCGATTCAGAAAAAAAAAAAAAAACACTACTTAAATTAGCTGTTGTCAACAAAATTATCGATTGTGGTTAAACTATATGGAAACTACCAGTTTAATAACCAGAACAGGAAAATAATCGTCCATATGTTTACCTGTTGTCGGACCACTCCCCTCTCCAGAACGCTTGAGTGCATCTCTCAGATTGTTCTCCTACCCTACTGACATTGCTCTGCTTTTACCCCCCACGGTGTGCCTTCCCCCGAACCCCTCTTTCTTACTTGCACGTGCCCTAGTAGTATGGAAAGGTGTGTGTGTGTGAGAGTAAAACCGATCACCGTAACGTAAATGGAAAAGCGCATGCGTTGTTCCTTATCGATCCCAAGCGTCCATTGCTTTTCGTGGTTTTGTGTCTTTGAGAAAAGCTTCCAAAAATGGAACTGGAGAAATGTTTGAGGTGGCTTCCGGCAAAAAAAGGCGAAACTTATTTCTTCAAAAAGTTCACGAAAAGGGAAGTAAGAGCTGAGAACATTTGAGGTGAATATGATGATATAGGGATGAATTGATTCTTATAAACAGCCATTATTAAAATGTCACGTTAGTAATTACACGCAAGCAATAGATGAAATGGCGATAAAGGAAAGTCAAAGCTAAAAAATCAACTTCCTTCGTGAAAGAAAAAAATAAATAAAAAAGGAGGAAAGAAAAAAGATCAATAGGATGCTTAAAAGAAAAATCGGTAAAAGATTAATATAATGGAAAAACTTTTACGCGCTTTAACTCATATAGAGGCTTAAAATTCATGTATCACGTAGCATAATTTATGTTTTCTTTGCAGGGCATCTACAGAAATTATATCCTTCGAGAAAATTCCTTTTATTGTATCTATTAAATTAAGAACAGGAAAAGATAGAAAGTATCACCGTAAAAAAAAGGTTCCTGTGCAAGGAAACGAGGAAGAAGAAGGGAAAAAAAGAACTTTTTACTAAAACACAGCGAGCAACTATACTTTAACTGTATATAACAAAATACAATTTTATAAATACAAACTGCAAACTAGGAAGTACAATTTGTGTCTCCTTATTTTTAAATGATTAAAGAAAGAAATATGAAAACCATTATACTAATATTAAAATTAGAAATAAAATCAAAAGTTTTCATTTCAATAATTATTTTGCGTTGAAAAAAAAAAAAAAAAAAAAAAAAAACGCTTATGATTTTACACCTCCCCCAAAGATACGGATAGGATAAAAACCAAACTAGCTTAAAATTCAGACTTTTGTGAACTAGCTCTGTCCTGCGAATATTAAGCCCAAAAGTTTTTTTCCTTTCTGAAAATTTGTTGTCTACTTCATTGAACGAAACAAGAAAAAGAAAACATTAACAATTTTTTAAAGAAAATACTTTACATTTCTCTCATTGACGTTAGCTAGTTACAAAGTCTTTTACTTCTCATAAACATCCTTGACGCATTTTCTTAAACAAAATTCTCTTATGCAAGTATTTTACACCGAAATTTCTTGCTGATCAAGTTTCTCTGAATCGAATGTATGTGTAACACGGAGCTCAAAAAGATTTCCTTTCATCCCGTAGAACGCAAGTTAAATTTACATAGCGGGATGCAATTTAAAATGTCTGCGTGTTTATAAGCGAAGTTCAACTTTTAAAAAGAAGAATAAGGTAAAATGGGATGCAGTTGAATAGCTGTTGAGCTTTACTTCAATTCACAAAAATATTCATCGAACAAATTTAAAAAGGAAATAAAATTTACACATTCGCTTTTTAGAAACGTAAAACCATTTGCTGTATTTACAGAATAAATACAAACACGAAATAGGGATTTGAATACACTGAAAATTAAACCATTTGATGCTTCAGAACTTTAGGAAGTATACAGAAAACATAGAGAAGGAACATTTTTGAGATATTTCAAAAAACGCCATGCATTAATTTATTGATGAAGAAAAATGCCATACCTTAACTTATTGATGAAAATCAGTTCAAAATTGACCCAAAGATTGTGTATTTAATTTACCAGTCTACTATATAGTAGGCACCCATCTGTTGTTTTTAAAATATACTTGACCGGTACAACACTTTCTCAAATATTTGCTTCCTTCCAATACATTTTACCATCGGCGTTCTGTAAAAATCATTAAGTGCATAACTTCTGTTTTGAATTGTGTTCTAACTTTCAAATCTTTATGAAAAATGGAAATCATTTTACCGATCTCAACCTCCTGCAATGTATATATTTACGTAATTTTTAAATTGCGTAGTTCATTTACATTATGAATTAACTGAAAATTCTAATTCATTGCAGTGGTTTGTCTTGTTATTAATTAATTTATTTATTACTGTTAATTGTCTTTTACCAGAACGCCAACGATATAGTCTACTTTGCTATCATCATCTTGACATTAGTCTCATCCGGTATTTTTTGATACCAAGTAACATCTTTCCGGGCATCGTAGGGTGATCTCAATGCTCAGATAACCGATTTCTTAAATTAAAAATCTTTAGAATGCAAATGTTCTTTACGTTTAAGTAGTTAAAAAGGCAGCGAAAACAAATATTATATACCACAGCGTTATAAAATAGAAATATGATTTACTATTCAATTTCTTTAACAGATTCAAGAGAAACATGGATTTATAAAAAATTAAATATGTTCTTATTATCATACTAACTTCGAAAAAAATTTCTTCTTTAGAATTTATTACATAAAGGATTATAATCCCCTGATATGCTATACCCTAAATTGAGTAGTCCTTGTATTTTTGGTCAGAAATTGCAAACACTAAGACGAACATTTCCTCACCCTAGTTTATTTTTTTTATTATTATTTAACATTTTAAAACTAATGAACTTCATTTTTCCATTTAATGATACACACGCAAAAATAAGCTTACTTTCATGAGTTCGAGAAAATTTATTTATTTACTTTTCTCTGCTTATTTATTCTTTCTTCCACTCGATTTCTAATTTTTTCTACTTTGTTGTTTATTTTCGCGGGAACGTGGACAAAAGAGGTGAAATCCAATTTCAACCATATAAATGAAAACCAAAACTGTAAATATTGAATTGTAACATTTTTCTCCTCAACAAGAGCGAACAAATATCGTGCTTAATCGCACGTGGTCGGCAAACTCAAATGACTCACATTCAAAAAGAGAGAAATTATACCCTTCTGCGCTCGCTTAACCTTGGCAGTGGCGGTGAGCAACACGCATATTCTCAGCAGCGAAATCATTTTGAGAACGTCCGGTGCCGCTTTGATACCAAGGGAAAAGGAGTACATGTGCTGACAAGAAAAACTAATATTTTGACTGCTGTCTGAGTTTAGCGAAATATTCAGACCACACACGTTCACTCCATTTTCTCTGTCGCAGAAGTTACCGACTAATATAGTGCGTTGAGCATCGCTTTGCATTACCCCACCCCCTACTCCTCCAACTTTCTTGTTTACGTTTTTAAACTCTTTTTTAAAGGAAACTAAACTTTCTGTAGTTTCAGCGATTAAATCTCTTTCGAGAACACACACAAAAAAAAATTCTTTTCGAACACAAATTAAAATTTACATCACTGTTTTGCCGTCATTTTGAAATTTCCCAGGGTTGCGCAAAGGCTTCAATGCATATTATAGGTAAAAAGCGACAAAACATGTATAAATTCAATGTATTTCTAAAAGTCAGGGGGGTTAATTGACCCCTCTCCCTGATCACCCAAATGACGAGCCTGCATAACTGGTACAGCTACACGTTTTTGGTAATTTGATGAAATGGAAATGATTAGGGGTGTGGAGTTGCAGTTTTTTTTTTTTTTTTTGAGTTGCTACGCTCGAAATTCTAAATACTTACCCCAACTTTCTCCTGCTCCGCTCCGTGTTTCGAAAAGTTTTAAATAGGAATCATTTAAGGCTCGACCGATGCATCGGCCTCGCCGATTGTTCAACAAAGTTGCCATCGGCCATAGGCATCGGCGGCAGATGTTAACTTTAGAAAAACATCGGCCCATCGGCCTTAAAAAACATCTAAAAGCCGATGCAAGGCCGATGTTTTTCGCAGGGACAACTTTCCAGAAAACATTGTCTTTCACTTTCTTTTTTTCTCCATAGCTCAATTTCTATTTCCATACAATAACAGGCAGCACATAAGTTTTAAAAAAAAACACATACAAATAATGTCATTTTACAAAGTATTTGATAAAAAATTCGGAAAACTAGTTTAAGCGATCGCTGCCCGAAAATCTTCATTATTAAAATAGTTCTCTTTGAGCAGAATGCTCGCGAAATAGAATATGTTAAAGTAAAAGTCATAGAAGCGTCTTATGAGTGCTATTTGTTTTTCGCACTAGGCTAGTTGCCTCATTTTTGTCCGTTTTTCTTTTAATAATGACTTAGTGCATTAGATCATAGGCGTAACTAGGGTTGGTGAAAGGGGGGGGGGGAGGGTTACCCTAAAAATGTACAGACTAAACACCCATAAAAAGTGTAAAAAAGAGTTGAAAATTTACTAGCCATAAATACTTGTCTCTAAAGATATACAGTTCATCAGTTTTCCAATCGGCTCATCTACAAAACAAATTTTACCAAAATGGGTGTTTGAACAGGAAGTCATAAATAAATACAAACTGCTCTTTAAGTTTCTTGATGAGTATCCTTCCTGGCTTGAGGGTTACCCCTTTAGGACAATTGTTGGCTAGGGGTCCTTTATTTTCAGACCCCAGCACCTACAACACCGGCTTATCAGAAAACAAAACTCCATCACAGTAGAGAATATTTCAAACGAAACTTATTACTTGTGCGATTGTATTCCCAAATTGCTGCCTTTGGGTAAAAAAGACATCAAGAATTAAAGAAAACCCTTTGGAGTGATTGAAAGGATCTCTGTTTGTCTGCGTGTGGTACGGTGATTGAAGCCACCTTTCGCTGTAAACCCCCCCCCCCCCAAGGTGATAAGGGAATTGATTATAACCAGATGAAAAGTCCTCTTTATTAAGAGCTGCATACTTTGGTCATGATCTCAACCCTTCAGAGAAAGAGGAAATAAAATCATATGAATATGTGTTTAATTTTCTTAGGAAAAAAAAATATGTGCTTTCCAAGGCCGTAGCCAGAAATTTTTTTGTGTGCCTAAATGTGCCTAAATAAGTAAATACCTAATGGGGGGGGGGTTGAACCCCCAAGCCCCCCTGGTTATACCTATGCATTAGATGTCATTGTGCAATAATATTATACCAGCTGTTTCTAGTTTGTCATGTTTCTTTTTTTCCCGAAATTGTAAACAATAAGAAGTCAACTCAATCAAAGTACGATCATAATTTTAATTTTTACCAGCGTTAACTTTTTTCTCTTTGCGTTTTTTTTTTTTTTTTTTTTTTTGCTTTTTCGATCCCACGTGTTACAGTTTTTCTGCAATTGTGCAGCAATCTTGTTGCATCTGCTTTTAGTGTGCGGTTGTTCTCATTATTTCATTTTTAGTTTACAACATAGAAAAGATTGGTCAAAAATAAGAAAAAAAATTCTAGTATAAATATTTATTGATCGAAATTTTATATGTCCAAGTTCGACTTGCAATTTTTAAAAATTGAATTCTCAAAGTGCGAGTTCGCGCGACAGGATTTAATGACATCTTAATAAAAATGCTAAAATTTCTTTATTTTCAAAGATTGATCAATGCATTTTTTTTTTTTTCAAAATACATCTTAACATTTTTTATACGATAATTATTTTAATTTTTCCCCGTTTGTACTTCGTTTTTTAGCGCATTGTTTTGGCTTCTTTGATACCACGTGTTAGACAGTTGACAGTTTTTTTTGCTATTGTACAACAATCTCGTTGCATCTACTTTCAGTTTAGAATATTTCTTGTACAACATAGAACATATTGATGAAAAATATGAATAAATTTTTCAGTATAGATGTTTATTGATCGAAATTTTATGTGTCCAACTTCGACTTGCAATTTTCAAAAATTTAATTCTTTAAAAACGAGTTTGGGATACAGGGTGGAACAATACCTTAATAAAAATGCTACAATTTCATTAATTTCAAAAATTGTCAACATATATAAAAAAAATATTTTTTTTTTTTTTCAAAATACATCTTAATTTTTATAAACGATCACGTGTTTTCAGAAGATTATTTGTCAACAGAAAACTGCTGGTGTTCAAAATATTGGTTTATTTCGGTGACCTTTCATTGTGCTCATGAGAATATAAAGAACATGTCAAGTATTTCAGTGCAGTTTTCAATTCACAAGAAAGAAAAATTTACTTCTTAAGACCAAGCATTCATTTGTAATGACAAAAAAATCTCACCTCTATGTTTTTAAAGCAATATTCAGTATTTCTTGGTTATTAACAAAGAATATACTATCCAAGGGATAATACTACGAGAAAGTTTTTTTAATATTTTATTTTTATTTCAGAAAAAGAGCTTAAAATAACTTTTTAAATGAAAAATAAACATGTAATCATTCCCTCTTTTTGTTTAAGAGCGGGGGGGGGGGGGCGGATCATGAAAAAAATCTTGAGAGGAGGGGGTTAATAGTTTTGTTAAAAATACAAATCCACATTATTTGTTAGTCTTTGTCATAGCATCTGCATTCCTCTCCATGAAAAAAAATAAGAAAATAAAGGCCGCTGCACTTGGCATTTGCAGTGCAGGTGTTATAAAGAGAAAATGTTGAAGGAAAGGGAATTAGACCCGAGCCCATCCAATAGTTGTTCAGTATTTTTTTTTGCAAAGATAAGAAAAATGAGTTTGTAGCGGTGCGAGTTCAGTCCTTCAAATAGCCCTCTTTGCTCCTGCCCAGGGGGCGCGCCATTTGGGAAAGCGGTAAAGAATGCGCCTACTACCAAAACGATCTTGGTTCTACTCCCGGCGCTTCACAGCCACTCTCACCGTTACATCTGGTGACCCGGCATTTACGCACGCAGCAATGGAGACCCGAACACTCCACAGATGGCGCCACGAGATGACTTGCTCGCACGCATTCGTGCAGTCTGCACGCGCTCGCACTTGAGCCCAGCCACGGATCCGAGCAAACAGGCCCAAACTTCACTCACTCACGCAGCAACCTCAAGCAGCCTTTCTCTCGCACTGGTGCACCCATCTGTGGTAAAATATCGTTCACTCTTCCCCTATTCGTTCACTGGGGGGCGGAGTATGTAGCGGTGCGAGTTCAGTCCTTCAAATAGCCCTCTTTGCTCCTGCCCAGGGGGCGCGCCTTTTGGGAAAGCGGTAAAGAATGCGGCTACCACCGAAAAGATCTTGGTTCGACTCCCGGCGCTTCACGGCCACACCCGCACCGTTACAAGTTGAAAATCCTCTGATATAGCATTTTTTAATTTTTTTAACCTTCTTTTAATTTTTTTTAAAGTAATTCATAGTTTAATTACTTTACTAGAATCGCGAGTGATTCTTTCAGTTTTAATTATTATGTAAACTTCCCCCAAACAGTTTTACGATGCTTGAGTAATGCATTTATGCTTTTATAAACATAAAAATAAATAGTAAGTGATTTAAAGGACATTTTTGACAAGCATTCTACACGTTTTAATGGTTTAAAGCGACTTTTTTTTCCATCGGCCATCGGCCGATGGAAGAGGAGAATAATCGGCAATCGGCCAAAAAATGCCATCGGTCGAGCCCTAGAATCATTATTTACCATATTTATCTGGAATTTTTATTTACGTTGGTACTTCTGTGATAAAAATTAAATGTTAATTCTAAAAAAATATTCATTAAAAATATATTTAATATTTATGTCATAAAATTATATACATTAATCTTAATGCGCATTGAATGGAACTATACTACATGGTTCAGAGCAAGTTGTCCCTAAGTTCTTTTTCTTTTCTTTCTAATGGGGCTGCGTACGGTCACTCTTTGCAGACCCAGTGCATTCCCCGGAAACCAACATCCATTCTTTCAAGTAGCACCACTATCGGCGGATGCCATTACCGCTTGAGAATTTTGACGCTCAGTTTCCTTCTAGATGGCGGAACCTGAGCTCTAAATGATGCGAAGCTGCACTAGGAATTTCATTTAGCCGAGAATATTCAAGCCAAACAGATACTTAAGGGATCTTTAACATGCCGCATAATCATACGACATGGGCGCTGTCGATTTTCTGCATCTGGAAAATCTACCCACTTGGGCCAGATTTGATCCTGCGAACTTGGGCGTACGAGGCCACTCCCTTACCACTACACCACCCTGCCGGCAACTGTCCCAAAGTGGCAT
Source organism: Octonoba sinensis (assembly GCA_038502835.1). Classification (NCBI taxonomy): domain Eukaryota; kingdom Metazoa; phylum Arthropoda; class Arachnida; order Araneae; family Uloboridae; genus Octonoba; species Octonoba sinensis. The sequence goes on along the minus strand of CM076602.1, from coordinate 101,600,612 downwards.
TTTAGGAAAAATAGAACTCACAAGTTTATATTAGTTCGTAATATTAAAAATAAATAAACTAAAAATGTCGCGTTTTATATTTATTCATCCTGTCGTGTTTGATTCTTTTAAACAAAACTGCACATGAAAAATCATCTTTTAACCTTCGTTGTTGCTTAAATTAATTCGAGTTCTTAATAAAATTCTAATAAAATATCGGACCTGCGGTGCACCGGTTCCGTCCCAGCTCCAAGCAAAAACTTGTTGCTCCGCTGCTCTGTACTGCCTGTTAAGAACTGCTATTATTGCAGCACAAAAAATATTAAAAAATCACAGACGTAGAAATTAAGAACCACCAATCTTAATTTACGAAACTCGTTTCGATCACCAAGCATCACTTTTCCCCATAGCCTCCAGCGGTGTATAGAGACAGCTGCGCTTGGCAGCCGGAAATCTTAAATTCGTTGTCAGAAAAGTCATGTCAGACCGCCGCACGCGCCTGCTGAGGCGCAGGGGGAAGGCAACACTGTTTGCACATACTGAAGACAGATAGGGGATGCATAACACAAAAAGACTATACGCAAATATAACTGCTGCCACTACTAAACAAATGTGTTATGTAAACATCTGCTTAAACCGTTTGCGCGTCCTAAAACAAAAGAGAAAGAGCGAAAGAGAGAGAGAGATTGAAACAAAACACATCCAGTAAATTTTATTCAAGAAAAAATAAAATTGCTTAAAGAAGGTGGGGCGGGGGGGGGGGTGTAATTGGATTGCGTATTCCTTGCTTTGTATGATAGATTAAGTCTTTTGTAATCATGAATCACTTACAAATATAAATGGCCTCGAGTTTGCAGCAGTTTCAATTTAAAGTAACACTTTTTGTAATGATAATTAGGCTGTCAAACTTTGCGCCTGCTTCAAAAACTATATTTGAAAGTCGTATCGATGATGTTTAAAGAATTCAGTTTTTATTTTTAGCGATTTTTTTTTTATTTGAAGTCTGATCTATGTTTTTTTTTTAGAATTTTTTAAATCTATGTCCAAGCCGTCTTGGGACAGTGCATTCCAAAACTTCTTTTCACTAAAAATATTCTGCTACTAGAATAAGGAAAAAATTCAGGGCTATGAATTGGAGTAGGGTGGATTTTGGGGCAGAGGAGTCGGAGTAGTACCGGGGCTAATTTTGGGTGGCCTCTTAAAAATTTGTCTACTACCAATATATAATTGTATATTTAGTCTGAGTCGAAGTTTTAAAATTACATAAGTCGATCTTTTCTCAGCAGACTCCGAAGTTCTAAAAAATTAGAAAAAAAAAAGTATTTCAAAACAATATCATCACTCGTTAAGTTCAATTTCATTATAATAATTTAATAAAATGTTACATAAAGAACAACGACAGAAAGCTGTTTACGTCATTTAGCAAATATTTTGTCATTGTAATTTCCAAAAGGATTTTGGTCATTAAAATTGATAGTGACCTTATAAGATGAAAAAACATAATTTGGAGTAGTGGTAAATTACATGTCTTTACAATTCCTTACACAGAAAATAAAATAACAAAAAGCAGTGAAACTCGCTCGAGTTCTAAGACAATTTGAAACCTGTTTTGGAAGTGGAATTTAAGTTTTAACTCTCACGAATGCTTTAATATTATTCAACCAAAAAAAAAAAAAAAAAGCATAGCCCTTTTGGTGTTTACAGGGGGATCATTTTAGGGGGGTTTAAGGGGGTCTTCTTTTGGGGGGGGCCTTTGCAGCTTTTTAGAGGATGCGTAATTACGCTGAGGGGGATGGGGTGGACACCCACTGGCGTTTATAAACCCCAATCCAACGAACTGCAGTATAAAAAAAAAACACTCCAAATCCTAAATGCAACTAACTGGAAAGAGTAGTATTCGATCAGCTACTATTTCCAGTCAAACTAAGTCAAGCACATCACCATAACGATAGAACGCAAAAGTAAAATAAAAGAACAAATGGCTGAGATCTAAAAGAAACCAGAATTTTTACCATTTCGTGTCCGAATAAAAGCCGAAAAAGTTCTCTGAAACGGTAGGCAGAATGTCAAATATTCGAGATAAATGCACGGTATATGGAAGACACGCTTCTTTTAAAAGCAGTTTTTTCTTCTTTTTTCCCCAGTTTTTTTTTTTTTTTTTTTTAAGAAAAAGGGACATCGATTTGTGATTATTGATATTTTCCCGCTCCTAAATTGCGATATCCTTTTTAGCTAAGATTACATGATCTGCATTTAAATTTAAGATAATCTTCATGGAACCGCTGCTTTTTTTTCTACGTTTTCAGATAATATGAAATTATTTTTGGGTTAGCCAAGCGATAAATGTGAGTTAATGCAATTTGGTGTGCAATAAATAAGCAACACCTTTACAAGAAAATGGCATAAGTGTACGTTGGAATGCTGAGTAGTACATTTTGGGCGAATATCGTTGATTACTTTCTTAGAGACTTAGTATTTTGCAATTATGCAAAGAGCTTATATTAGTAAAAGTCGCAGTGCTTAAATATCCAGTTTTGAAATATTGTCAAACTTTTAAATCGTTATGAAAACTTGTAAAAATCATTTTGCAGTTCTCTAACCGGTGCAGTAGTTTAATTTTTATTTGTAAAACTTTTTATGTAACTTTTAAATTGCGTCATTAAATAACTAACTACAAATTGTAATTTACTGCGGTAATTTGTCATTTTCTTTCTTAAGCTTTTTTTTCTTTGTGGACTCTGACTTTTATCTGAACACCAACGACATTCTTCAAAAAACAATAATTTAAAACATGATAAATGTACCAGACTTTACTTCAGCATTAAAAAAATTTACTTTATTACTTCTACGTCGTTCAAAGTATTTGCTTTTTTAAAAATAATCGTCTGCTGTTTTGCAGCTATGTTAAACAAATAGAGTTAATTCAAAAAACTGGTGTACTGATAAACAATGCTTATTTTTTAAAACAGTGCAATTAAAGATCAAAATTAAAAAATAATTTAATACCATGTGTTGAAATTCAAATTTTTCTATTTCGACTAAAATGTCCTACTTATTTTGTGGATTTTGTGTTTGTTAATAATAAAACTCTTTTCTTACAGCAAAATTAAAAAGAAGTAAAACAAGAGAGTCAAAATCTAGCTATTCGTGAGAGATATTCAGATGCTTATATAACGAATATTTATCCAAATTTTCTGAACTCAACATTGTTTATAAAAATACTACATCATTTATTAAAATTAAAAAATAATATCTATTATGTGCAAGGAAGGATAAAACTTTTCTATTTAAATATTTCATGAAAGTTTACTTTAAAAGAAAATATTTCAATACAAATTAAAATTCATATGCAGTTATAAAACTAATCTAGAAGGTTTAAAAATTTAACGCAGAATGTTTAGATCAGTTTGAGAAATATGTAAAAATGAGAACATAAAAATATGTAAACTCCTTTTCTTTAGCGAATTGAAATTTTAGCAGATTAATTTAAAACATTTCCCCTGCATATCTTTTTGCGTTATATAAATCACATGTTTGATAAAGCCATTTTGGGGCACTCGTCATTCAAACTAGAAAATCAAAACTGGGACGAGTTAATTTCAACCGTACGAAATTTTTGGAAATATTTTCGACACATTTTTCAATTAATCATAACATAGTCAAAATTAACTCAATTTTTTATCGAAGATTTTTTTTAATTGAAAATTCAATAAACAGCTGTTTTTCTTAATGAACATTACAATTCTTGCATTATTATTTTCAAAAAAAAAATTGAATGGAGAGAAAATTGCAAATATAGTTTTTGAAAAATAATTATTGAAATCTCGTTTGGATATCAACTTAATATAGAATCTTGCAAAAATGTATCCCTATGATTTTCCTTAAACTACATTATAAAAATACTGTTCCGTTTTTTATTTCCTACAAGAAAATGGAAGAAAAAAGATTAAAATAAATGTAATACTTAAAATATATTACTAATAATGAAACTTTTAAAAGAAAAAGAACAAAAATAAATTTTTTATTCAAATTTAAACCATTGTCTGATGAAAAATCTCAGGATATAAACTAAAAGCATTATTTCTCGCGCAATAAGGATTAAATAGATGAATTTTTGTCGCTATATTTTTCGTTCTTTTTTATTCCATTTTTTTTTTTTTTTTTGTTGCATCTAGATCTGACGACATTCGCTTTGTGTCAGGATGTTACCTAATTCTGGAAAGATGACATAATCTTCCCCTTGCAGGTGACGAGTCGCATGCTTTTATTAAGCAACATCCCATGCTCATTTTTTATTTTCCCTCTCGGAAAGAAACTAATTTATAAATCAAAGCTCAGACGCGAAAATTTTGCACAACATTTCTTTGTTTCCATTGAAAAAAATACTTAATTAGATCTTCTGCATAGAATCCCATGCCCGTACATAGAAAACATAGAAATAGAAAAGCAGTAATTAACTATAATAAAATTAAATTGAATAATTATAAAAAGAAAAAGTTCTGCTGAATGCGTATGTAATTTTCATATAACACAAATTAAGCATTTGTTTTATTGTTTCTGTTGTTTCGAAGCTTATCTGCAAGGCGTATCGCTAAACAATCACTTCAAGTTATCTCCGCATTAATTCAGAATTCGCGATACAATATTGTGTAACAGGTTTGTCCGTTTACCAGTTCTGTGTTAATTATACGCAGCATGACTATTAACATACCTTTTCTCATTTCGCAATTGAAATATGGTAAAAACATAGCAACAAGAAAATCTCAAAATAATGTACAACTGTATAAGACAAATGATCAAAATGATTTGTGCTAAAATGTAAGTACAAAGATAAAACAACGTAAAAAAGCACAAATTCAGAATAAAAAGTATCACAAATAGCTATTTCGAAGCTACAATGGAGCCTCTTCATCAGATTAATTAAGTAAAGATTAATCAAATAAAAGATTAATTAAGTAAAGATAGGTTTAAGTAAAGTTTAAGTAAAGATAGGAAATGTAAACAGACGAAAAAATCTTAAATAATTAATAGCGACTATTCAGCTTGGTTTAATTTAGTATAACTTATTGCCAATATAAAAACACACATTTTAGCTTTTCAAAAATTAATGATATCCCAACAAAACATTAATGTGAAAAAAGGGCCAAGTTCGACAGAACAAAAACGGCCTTCGGAGTAGTCGGTGTCAGCGATAAAAGAATTGATATCTAACGGGTGCCAAGTTCCATAGTACAACCTTTGATCATGGCTGTAAGAGTGTACAATGTTCTTTAATTTATTTAAAAACATTTTTTTATCGAATTCCTAACTTGGCAAGTTTTAATTAAGATAAGTTACGTTCAAGAAGACGATAAGAAAACAATTAGAAATTAACTATAATAGCTTGCCACATGATTTTACTAACTATTAAAAATTGCTAATTGAATGAGTTAAATTTTTTGAATGTAATTTATCTTAATTAACACTTGCCAAGTTAGGAATCCGATAAAAAAATGTTTTTAAATAAATTAAGGAACATTTTACGCTCTTACAGCCATGATCAAAGGATCTGCTATGGAACTTGGCACCCGTTAGATATCAATTCTTTTATCGCTGAAACCGACTACTCCGAAGGCCGTTTTTGTTCTATCGAACTTGGCCCTTTTTTCACATTAATGTTTTGTTGGGATATATATATTTACATATTACCGCTTGAGTTGCTGAAGTAAGGTTCTTACACATTTAAGTTTTTGTAAGGTTCTAATTTTGTTCACAGGTAGGGCTTAATTTCTAACGAAAAAAGGGAGACATCCCAATTGACTTCAGCACTTATTTTAATACGGAAATAATCGGAATTCCTTCTGATATAAAAATTCACTCAAACTTGAAAGGCAGTGCAAGAAACTGAGTTGTCTTGAGCTCCCATGCAAATTAAGAGTTCTGCTTAAGTCCCTTATATACTACAACTTTCATTTCTGCAATGGTTATAATCTATATAAAAAAATCAGGTGAAAGCATTTATTTGCAGGTGAATTAGATTTTCAGGCGAAAGTAATTGTTGGAAATATTTATTTTGACGGTTTCGTTTTAGTGGAGGAACATTAACCCATGAATAGTTTGTCCATCGATTCTCAACGTCATGTTCAATGTCATTCTGATTTCGTTATTTTTGTAACAGACTGAGCGAAAAATCCAAATGCTGATTTTCAATTGGAATTCAAAGGGAACGGTTTGATTTGGCTGAGACCGTATTTTTAAAAACTTTGCAATAGTCAACGTTTTTACATACAGGAGCTTTTGATTTACGATTTTGATTTTTTTCGATCCACCTTAGAGCACATCTATTGCACTCGGAGTTTTCCATATTATATATCAGTCATCAAAGGAACTATTAATTATTTTAAATGCATTTAGTCATAGTTGCTAAAAATTAAATTTTTATGTTTCATGTTATTTTTTTGAAAACGTTATTTATTAAATTTTATAGAATTTTGGATTAAGGGATTAAGTTATAGAATATTCCGTTTTTCTTCAACATGAGGAAAAAAATGAGTAAGTTTATATTCTTTATTATATAATGAAGAATTATAGTTTACTTGTGTTGTGAAAAACAAAATTACTTTTATCACACAATGCAAGTGTAAGAATTTTTTTTAATTTTAAGTTCATTTTCCAGTTTTGGGAATAAAACCATCAACCTCAATTAACGCAGCTCTTTGAAGCTGCGTTTATTGCGCCAGACCCATTTAACCAGACCCATTTTAAAATATATAACTCGTACATTAACATTTGTTCCCAAAAGCCAAAAAGTGTGCTAAATCAGCTTGAAACTTCTTTTTTGTATTTTTATCTCGAAATTATCGTCAGTTTCTGTTCTTTCAGATAACTGTTAATGGAAATGGAAATCTACAACCTGTACTTTTATCGTCAACTTAACGTCGCCTTACCTTGACCCTATGCAAATGTGGTAATAATATACAAACATTTTTTTCCTTCAGATAAATCAGTCGATATGCAGGCTGATCAATTTACCAGTACATGATGAACAGGCTCACTACAAATATTTTATCACTCAGCTTTCACATATTAAATTTTAATGTTAGTTAATGTTAATGGAACATTCTTCAAGCGCAAAATCTCTTGCGATTTTTGCCTATTTCTACTTTTGTCGTTGTTAACTCATTTTTCGCCCATTTGAATTACATGAATTCGCAATACAACTGCAAGATATGATACACATTTTTATCGCATCAGTTTGTGTAAATATTATTAATACATTTCGAATTGTAACATATATAGCCGTTTATAGTCAAAATTGAAAAATTCAGAGTAGATCAATTTTAACATAATAATAATTACAAATAATTGCATAATAATAATCAATAATAATTAACGTTATTATACTTAATTATCAAGAATTAAAACATCATCCAATGGTATTACCAGTTACAGAACAGTTAAAAATAATGATATTTCATGCAGAGACATGGAAGCATTTGGGTTTGAATTGAAACTACTCAGGGTTGTTGAAAATAGACGCCGAGAATTTTCGGGGTGGCCCAATTTTAAGTTTTTTTCTGATTAGTTTTAAATATCGATACTTTTTAGAAACACTGCCTACACACTTTTAAGGTACCCTACCTTAACCTTTTCATTAATAATTTATAAGAAAAATTTAAAATACAGAAAAAAATCTTTGAAACAAATTAGAGAGAGGTTAATAAATAATAATTTAGAGAAAACATTTCTTTCTTTCTTTCTTTCTTTTTTTTTTTTTTTTTTTGGTCAATTTTTCGCAGGCAAAAAAAAGTATTTTGCCACCCCAATAAGTCTATCTTAATACCCTAATAAAATATCTATGAAATATTTCTGCAAATTTCAAACACACTTTTATATTTTTATTGGCGTTAATCAAAAAGTAATTTTTTATAAAATATAAATTTTTTACAGGAATTTAAATGCTTAAATTTTAAAATAGGTATACTTATTTTGCTTCCGTATCACAGATAATTTCAACAAATCGAAACTTTAACGTATATTTATGAACTTAGTAACTAGGGTACTGTAAAAATTATAGTTAGAAAGTACAGTAATACTAAACCAACATTTTTATTTCCTTAGTATTTCAATTTTGAGCATGTGCAACTTGTTTTTTAGTAGCCAATTTAGAATTTACTAAGTTTATTCAAATTTTGTCGTGAAAAGGGAATTACTATGTGAACAGATATTAAAGAACAAATAAATTCAATTTCAAACAGGGCCATTTAACATACCTAATAATAATACAAAGTAATGATAAGTGACTAAACATTCTACAAGATGCTGCAATTTTATACACATTCTGACAACATATATCATTATACAAACATTTTTTTCACTTTATGTATTGCTACGAAAGATTATTTACAAAGAAAACAATTCTTTTAAAAAAAAGAATTAAAATGAACTAAAGTTTGTTTGTTTTTTTTCACAAAATAAAACAAAATAAAAATATTATAAAATTTTAAAAAGGCGTAATTTTTAACTTTAAAAATGAAATCAAATTATAAATAAGACCTCGATCTAGAAATTCTCTCACAAATTCAAGTCGTGGTTAACTGCGAAGTTTTACGCTACAGCCTTCTGAACTAAACTCGTATAAGTATGAAAAACTGCTTTTGCTAGTGCTTTTCATCGCCAGAATCACAATTTCAGCATTTTCCCACAAACTCAGTGATGCGAAACAAAGAACTCCTTGCTCTCCAAAGTTGACGTTGCTGACATCAAAACCAACCGACAACTGATGCAATCAACTTATAACAATAGAAGAGTCGATCAATCTCGTCATTAAAATAAAACAGAATTCAACATCCTAGAATACAGAAGTTTTTCAACCAATCATAATGAATATTTTTCAGCAAAATGCCATTTTATTTCTGAAAAAGTTCTTTGATTTTTAACTTGAGAAAAAAGTTAAAAATTTACCGATATGTCCTGTTTTTTTCTTTGCAAACGCAATTTGGCAGCACCACGTTGACTTTTTCGATCTATCTAACCCATCGTTTTTCAACACTTTTAGCATAGCTACCTGCTTAAAAGCCAAAAAAAAAAAAAAAAAAAAGGCTCGCGTTCCCTAGTTAACAATATTTTATTCGTACAATATTGAATGTTGTAACACTTGACAGTAATTTAAGGCTCTAGATTTAGTAAGTGTATGTCTTATATACGGGTCCTATTTTAGACAGAAATGGACCACCCTCCCCATCGCGACCATCAAGTTAAGAAGCGATAATCAAACCGATACAGCATCCTATTTCTTCAAACAACGCAAGATAAAAAACAAAAAATAAAAAATAAAAATAAAGTGACCGAAAGAAAAAATTACTGAAGGCGTACTTTCGACGTTATCCATGCGAACTGCTATATTTAGGCAATTTTATACATTCATATGGACACCGTCGCCACTACAAAAGTTGAAATATAAATGGGATCATTCATAAGTGATGTCACGCTTCGAGGAGGGGAGGGGGCAGAGGTGTAGCTAAGAGGGGGTGGGGGGGAGTTTGCCCCGGGTGCCACTCGTTCTGGGGTGACACCCGATTACAACAGGGAAATGATAAACCTTTAAAAGCTCTATACAATGAAACAAATACCGTAAGCAATATTTTTTCCGTCATTTTCTTTTCTATTTTTAACTGAGCAGAGCGTTTCCTCACAAAAATATATTCGAAGTGGTTTTTAACCGCTAAACACACAATTGCTGTCAACAAATACTTTAAATATTTTAACGCCTATGATACGTAGGAATTTTTTTTCTTCTATTTTTGGAAAAATATATTACATTAAAATGCCTGTTTCACCCTGACATAACGTTTTTTGGGTAACACCATCAATACCCGCCCCGGGTGTCACCTAAGCTAGCTACGAGGGGATTCGTGAAATTGTGACAAGGAGAGGGGGTAACAAGAAGTGTGACATCATGCTTATGCAACATGGCGTGGAATGTGACAAAGGGGATATGTTGAAGTGTGACATTTTAGGACAGAGGGGGGGGGAGGGGGTCAAATATATGAGAAAAAGCGTGACATCATTTATGGACGGTCTCAATGATAAATAAACGAACACATAAAAACATGTGATCACCAAACGCGCGTACGGCAACCGCTACATAAATTGACCACCAACCGCGAAATGTTTTTTTAGCCTACGTTCTCGTAAAAGTTAAAATAATAATAAGAGGTATAAACGAAGGCTTAATGTATCGTAAAAATGTCGTTAAAGATAAAGAACCGTCAAAAATAAGTGAAGTAATTAAATAAAGAATGAAAAATTTAAAAAATTGAAAGTAGAGTTTTGAGATGGGGAAAACTTTGTGTCTGACGGACAGCGTTTCCCCCCACCCTCCTAATTTTTTTTGAGGGAAATGTTCGATTCGAAAGATTTATTTTTACATTCGAAAAATATCGGCGAGGACATCTTATTTCCCATTTTATTTTTTCCATTTGAACAACTTTTTCGTTCAATTTTAAACAGTTCAAAAAATTTTAACATTAGCGCCTGTGGTTAAATATAACACAAATTACATACATTAGCCAAAGGATAGAATCTCCTTTGACCAAGCTTATTGGGAGGAGCTCTCGAGATGGAATATTTTTGATTTGAACAATTTGCGTTCATTTTTGAACAGTTCAACAAAAATTAACATAGCACCTGCGGGGAAATTTCAATCCAATATAAATCTCGATCAAACAGACGGATTTGCACGGAACAAACTTTATCGGAAAGATCTTATAACGTAGAACATGTACAGATACCAAGTTCATCCAGAAATAAACGAGCCTATTTTCCAATGAAATTTTTTGATCTGGATTTTTAAGTATATTTCTGAATGAATGAGTGAATGAATTAATGACAGAATGAATAAACACATGAAAGTGTGAATAAATGAATGTATAAACGAGTGAATACATTAATAAATGAATTGTATTAAAATCAATTTTTAACTCCGAATCGGTTGATAACTTGGTAAACATTTCTTTGTCTGTATTGTCTTATCTATTTTCAGATACATTGAGTAAAATTATTTGGCAACTGTAAAGTTACTATAATAAGTTAAATAAATATCGAAATTGCAAAACAATTTGGTTAACAATCCAAAAAACAGTTAACAATCCTCTTCCATTAGAGTTACAGAATTACAGAAAGTTATATGGAAGAAAGTCATCACGGCACTTTCTCCTATAAAAGATTTAATCATAAGAATGTGAAGATTAATTCGCAGTTGGACAGGCTGAAGTATTTTGAAAGAGACAGCAGGAATTTTCCCCATAGTCAGATTTTACTTCATTTCCAACGGGACAATTTTACACTTGCATTACCTATTTTTTAGCATGAAGCCTTTGGATTACCATGCGTTACCGCGTAGCGCAAGAGAAACTTCTCACTGAAAGCAATGGCAAAACATACATGTATTTATTCATGGCTCGAAAATTATATTGCCCGACATACCAGGGGCATGTAAAAATTCTAATCGGGCATGAATCTTCTACCCTTACATGCCCGGTAGGGCATGTAATTTTTTAATCAAATATTTCTTTCCGATACGTTATTATTTCGTATTTTATTGAAAACTCACCGTATCCTTACTGGTGCTCAAAATTGACACGTTAACTGATATGCACGTCAACAATAAAATTGCTTACACAATTTAAATTTTGCAAATTTTAACTTGTAACCGACTGGTTATGTAATAGTTTATTTGTAATGTAATCTTTTAATGGTTCAGAAGTTTAGATTAAAGTTAAAATAATTCTTGATTCAGGTATAAATCTGTTATTATATATTTTTTCTATACTACAAACTCAAATAATTTTATTGATGTGGAATAGAACAACTTCTGGACATGTAAAAAAAAATTTCGGGCATTTGTTTTTAGACAAATATGCCCGGCAGGGCATGTAAAACTTTAAAGATTTTTCGAGCCCTGGCATGTAGCAAAAATTTAATTGAACCTAACATAACCCCCCACCCAAAAAAAAAAAGATTTAACTGGATGCCCTCATGAGGCTACTTCGAGCTCATAAACAAACATAAAAACTAAAGCTACATGCTAAGACATTGACCTTTCTTTATGTAAACTGATGCTGTTGGCCAGTATGGTATTCCAAGACTTTTAGGAAAAGCAGCCATAAAGGTTTTTGAAGCGAATGTTTGAGAAACATGTTTTTCCTAAGTTGTCGTGCGAGTATGATGCAAACAAATGGGGATGATGTCATCTTATTTTTCCCTTCAAAATAAAGCAACGAAAATTCAAGACTTTAGAGGTTCCTTTTCAACTCCAGTTGTCCTTGGAAAAGTTTTCAGATTCTGCAATTATGGCAAAATTTCTCCTTCGCGGAAAAGATGAAAGCTTTCATTAAAAATTAAAGGCGGGCATTTGGGTGGAGTACAGGAGCGCGAGTTTCTCCGAATAGTGAAAGAAAAGTAATGAAAGATTGATTTTTGCCCTAAATTTTATGTAAAATCATTACTTCGACGTGGCATTTGTGTTTCGGTGTGGGTTAACTTTAGGGCTACAACGGGGAGTGAATTTTAAAGTTTTTGCTGCACCCAAATCCAGTAAAAGGCTTCAAATTTTAACTGCTGTAAAAAAATCAACACACTGCGGTCGACATCAAAGCTTTTGATTCTTTTCGAGTACTCACAGAAATTAGCACTAAAACTTTACAATAATTCGAAAAACATAAAAGTTTCAGTAAAACAAAAAAAAGAACTGAAGATGCAGTTCCTCATCAACCAAAGCAATCTGCCTGGCAGAGTGCCAAGAAGAAGAATCCATTCATGTTCAAGGGAGGAACTGCTGGTATATGGAATGTGCCGCTTTTGTTCTCGTTCCAATTCGTTTAGAATACTTGATTTCTTCCAAACTGATGCTATGTGCCAGTTTATAAATTTAGTCGCTTTCAACAAACAGTGAAGCAAACATTCTGATTCGCGTACTAAATAAACGCGCCAAAACGAACTTTCCTAAAACTCGAATGGATTCGTTCGTTTCTGCCATGCGCAGAAGCGTCCAAATGTCAAAAGTCCGTGGTCTAACTGTAATAGTACAATTTCCGATTAATTGTTAAACATTTGCACATTAAGCCACAAATATGAAAAATAATTTCCTTTCTAATATTTCTTCATCATTTTTTACTTTCTAGAGTCAATACTTATATCAAATGACAACGAATGCAAAAAAATATATCTTTTATGACACAATTTGAAGGCAATATTATAATTTTAAAAAAAAGTTTCTTTTTTTTTTTTTTAAATCTGTTTGAATTATAAATTAAACCAAATTTTATTCTATCCTGCAAGATGGAGTTATTTAACAGAAACTGCTTAAGTGAAGAAATAACTTCCATAAGTAACTGCTGAAATATCTTAACTGTTAGTATAAATAGCATATGATATTAAAAATAACACCGCATTATTATTCACTATTACAGCTACCAATAGTTCATTTATTCATTCTTTATAGAACTACACTTAGAATTCTTAATTTTTTGTGGAACCTTTAACAACGTTTCGTGTAACCCTAAGGTTCCGGAGTACCCTGTTTGACAAGCGTTGTTTTAGAAGAACGGCACTCCTAATGAGGTGGGGGAGACCGGTCGGGTCGTGGTCGGGTCTGGAAGTGTGCAAGAGGCCTGCAAACCACTTTCGCTTTTAGGGAGGTATTTTCTTTCCTTGCTCATATGCGGGATTTTTCTCTTAGTGATTAGTATTTTTGTAGCAGTCATTAAAACTCTTTTTATTACTCTTACGATGCTTCTCTCCTAATTATAAAATTTTCCATATTCGTTAGATAGAAAATGATCCTCATTTAAAAATATTTTTCTTTGCTTACTGGAATGTTAACTTCAGTCTTTAGAATTTTTCTCCTTAGTTTTTATATTTCTCTCATTAATAATCGAATTTTCCCCTTACTTCTGGGAGTATGTTCCTCACTTTAGAATTGTTGTTGTTAATTCTTAAAAACTTCTTTCAAATTTACAGGAATTCATTTTTTTTAAAAATCATTCTATGTAATTCTTACTGCTTAATAAATTTCCTTTATTAAATCCTTAGAACTTTTTTCCTATTTCTTAAGATTTTACACGCATCGTTGCAATTTTTGTTCAGCCATTTTCGTTTAGTCATTCAAATTTTTTTATCAAGTTTATAATTTTTGTGGTTTTTTTTTTCTTTTGTACAGCAAAACCGTGACTTTTGCCCATAGTAATTATTCTTTTTTACCTCCTATAAATGTTAACTTAATAACTGACATTTTCGCGTAGTCAATTTTACATTTTCCCCATCATTGACCTTTTCTTTTATTCATCTTAGGACAAATCAAATTCTTTTTTTTTTTTAATTAAGCCTCTAAGCAATTTACTCATTTCACCTAATATTTTTAAATTCTACTAACATGAGTAACGTAAAACAATAAGCATATCTGCTTGACGTTATATTTTATAATAATAAAATATAACGCCAAATATATACGCTTTTCAATTTAAAAAAAAAAAAAAAAAAACTAGTCTACCCGTGCGGAATTCCGAACTATTTTGGGAGAAAGAACAGTATGAAGAATAGAAAAAAAAGCAAAAGGGTGTTGGTACAAAAGAAGACATGTAATTGAACACATGAGTACAAATAGCTGTTACAATTTTTTCCCACTATGATTTAGATAGTGAAAATAATAATATAATCACAATAATAATGATAATTATTTTTTATAGTAGTATTCATTGCATTAAAATACACTGACGAAAAAGTTCCATTACTTAAAATATAGTTACTGTTTGTTGGTTAGGCTCTACACATTTAAAATATAAGTGAATGTGTAGAGTCTAACAATTGCTGAAGTTTAATTCACAGACGCAGCTAAAACTGTCCAAGTTGCTACACAATACAAACAGAAGAGTTTCTTGTTTGTTTACTTGAAACCAGAGGGCGCCAGCATACACAACACTAATTTGGCATCCATTAAAGGACGTCTTCGTACATGATTTTACGTGTAAAATTTCAGAGAAGCGGCACATTTTTAGACCGTGGATATATTTTTCGTCATTAGCCGGCACGATAAGCTTTAAAATGAGGGGTAAATCGTGGAATTTGGAAATAAGGAACATCTCGCGGAGCGACAGAAAAACAGGATAGAGAAATAATATATATAGATAAATTAAAAATAATAATTAATTAAATTAAATAATTTCTATTTAAATCAGTCTTTTTTTTTTCTGGGTCCAGGAAACAGGTGGAACAAAAAATGCTGCCCTTAAATTGCAAATATGAATATTAAATAAATAAATGAATAATTTTTAAGAACTTAAAAGTTGGTAAGACAATAAGCTAATATGGTAAGACAATAAGCTAATATATATATATCCAGGAGTGCATTGCTGGGGCAGCAATGCTGGTCAGGTACGAATATTCAGAAAGAATATCTTGTTTTCATATAAAATGTTTTAAATTTAGCAGCTAATAAATTAATAATAATAAAGTATGTTCAATGAATTCATTCCAAAAAGTTATTCTATGCAACGAATGTTTAATTGAATAAATAATTTTAGCAGTATATTTTCTACTATTTTTTAAATTTACTGTATGAAAATAAAAACACCAAATAAAATTTTAAAAGAGCCCTTTTTATATTTAGTTTATCAAAAATAAATGCGTATATATCGCGTAGCGACAAAAATCGGGCTAGAGAAATAATATATAAATATATAAATGGGGGATTAAGGGATGTAACGAATATTCAACCACTATTCGGTATTCGGCCCTTTTCCCGAAAAATTTTGCAAATAGCTGTGTACGAATTCATATGAAACAGCTTTTAAGTGAGAATTAATTTCAAGTATCAGTAAAAGTAAAGTTTTGCGTTTTCCCATCATGGAAACAATTCATTTAACTTAATTTGATAACCACATATCAAATAATATTTTCAAAAAAAAAAAAAAACATAATATTTATGTTTTGCACAAAGTAAAGAACTGAGTCACTGGAGTTAAAACCATGGTTAATTCAACAAGGATGATAAAAGATTGTACATTTATTAATGTTTTATTTTCTGTGAAAACAATTCTTCCATTACTAAAAGCAGCTACATTTAATTATTTTTTGTTAAATGTCATAAGCAATTTCTTAAACCAATAAAACGCCCATGTTAATCATTCATTAAATTGATGACATAATAGTAATAATAGTGACATTAAATTAATTTAATATCCACTCATCAAAAACAATTAGCACAAAACGTAATTATTTATACATTTCATACGAATTAAAAAACTGAGTTATTGGAATTCAATCCACAGCTGACTCAAAAGGGATGATAAAAGATTGTACGTTGATTAACATTTTATTTTCTGTGAAAATAATACTTCCATTACTAAAAGTAACTACATTTATTTTAATTCTGATTCTTATGTGAAATGCCATCTGCATCGCATTTTTCGAAGTATATGCAAAAAGATGCACATATTAGTCATACAATATTTAAGAGACTATATATGTATAATAATTATATATTATACATATATAGTCAATAAAATATTTAAGAGAAACGTTATTAAAACGGAATAGTTATTGTAATTCTTTTCACACTACATTCCGTTAATGTTAATAAAGAAATCTGAACTGAGTTTGAAAAATCAGAGTACAGCATTTTCTTAATTTCTGAATCAATGCATCAGTTTTCCGTTATTTCAATAAAAACAATTTTTTAATGCCACATGTAAAAGTCGTTTTTGATAATGTTCATTATTTGTCACATAAAATTTGCTACAGCCATATGTAACTTAGTTAGTTACATATAGTTAGTTACATAGTCCTGTTAGTTAGAAATTTTTTTAAAAATAATTTATTTCATGTTAGCGTTGGTTTGCCCGCTTATATTCAACAACTAAAGGCAATACCCAAACAGGGTCGCAGCACCCTATTTAAGAACAACTTTTTTTTTCTGAGGGGCGGGGGGGCATAGCAGGAGACGAAAGGTGCCACAAAATGCATATGTTATCAAGTTCTTAATTTTTAATCATACAATGATGGTTACAATTGAAGTACTTTCGTAAATTTCAAATATGAGCTATAACAATTGCTTTTATGCTTTCCGCTTATTTATGTGATTTTTTTCTTCTCGATCGTGCAAACATGAAATTATATTTATATACGATTAAATATTATTTGACTAGTGTGCCACGAGAAAATTCTAACTTATCCAAAAGTGCCGAAAAGTTTGGAAACTCCTAATGTAGTTAGTACAGCAGTTTTTATCTTTATAGGGGCTTGGGGACAAAATGTAAAATTTTAACGCATGTATGCAACATTTTCATCAAGTTTTTAAATTTTTAAATGCTTAATTATATGCATTTGATGCCGCAACTAAAATCATACTGATAAAATAAATTATTCAACATGAGATGTGAAATATAAAAGGAACTAACCTGTCGTCAAACTATTTTCTAAACTTTTAAGTTGAACAGGTTAGCCACAAACAGTCCGAACACGCATTCCAGCGCGTTTTTCGATCACACTAGTCGCTCAAAACGCGTCAGTCTCGTTTCATCCGAACGATTAAAAGTCCTCTATCGTCTGGATTGTGCTTTCTTTGCAAACAAACATAACGAACACGCCCCAAGAAAAGTGAGACCGGAGGGACCTAACTTTCTCCAGCATCCGAAGAGCAGGCACTGACACCGTTTTATATACAAGTCGGAACCAGAGCTCTAGGCGCCAAGACTTCAAAACATCAACCTCGACCTTGGACACACTTGGCAAAGGGAAAAAGTGGCGCGTGTTCTTGCCCCTGACAGCTTCTGGGGGAAAATGGTTTCGAGTTCACCTGGCTAACAGTTTTGTTTTTTACTTTTCCTCTTTTTCTCTCGCCAGCAGCTCGCTCATCATAATTTACTTCTCGCCAAAACAAAAACAACAACAGTACGGGAGAGAAACAGAAAGTGCCGGAGAAATGTGGCTTTCGGACTGGTCAATTCATGCGGAACAGTGGCTTTTAGACGTTTTGTTGGCGATGACAGCTCCGTAAAATGACGGAAATAGTTATTAGGTTCCATGACACATCATGTAAGCATCGCTCGGAGATGAATTTCAGAAGCTAAAATGCTACTGGCGCCTTTAGATGGTTGCTAGGAACGTGGAACCAATCGGGTAGTATTATCGACCGCTACTACGCTCCGCAGTGTGTGTGGCGCTAGTGTACAGTTGACATTGAAATTTCGCCCCTCTTATTTCCTTCTTATTTGTTTTGTTTACGTTTGCTCACGGAAATAAAAAGAATCAATGATCTTCCCTTAGCCGTGGTGTGGGTTTAAAATGCCCCATCTTTATGTCCGCCAACTAGTAAAACGTTTAATGTAGCATTGTTGGAGGAACGTTATTGTTGCGAAACAATTGAAAGTGCATGATTTATTTTAAATCTGATATCCATGTTTTAGTGCTAAATAATTGTATCATCACTGACTGTTAGCTTTATTTTATAGGGATGCACCGATAAACAAATTGGCCGATTACCGAGTAATCGGCGAATAATCGAGCCATACCGACCAATCGCCAGCCGATTAATTATAATGATAACTTATTTTTAATACTACCGTTTTTCTATAACTATTCTTTCTGTTTACAAGTCGCACCCCAGTAGCAAAAGTGACACAATTCACAAATTTGAGTTTGCGAGTTTCTATTTTTCAAAAAAATTTACAAAACAATATAACATCGTTCGGAAAACACTAATGGATGAAACGAAGCTAAAATATTAACAGCAATAATTATTAGGTGGTTATAATAGGCAATACAAATTCATGAGATTTTTATTTGGCAGTTTGTTATAAAATAGATTGTTTTAATGATTTTTGAGAGGTGTCACTTTTGTTGCCGCGCCGCGGGGCCTCTGGCGTAGAAAAGGGGGGGGGGATTGTTGATAAAACCCCCCTGAAATGGTGAAGATTGTCTAGAATTTGACCAATTTGCCCTGTAAAACATGAAATCAGCGCGCTTCTCCCGAAGAACCCCCCCCCCCCCTTTCCAAATCTTGGTCTAGCTACGCCACTGCGGGGTGCGAAGTGTCAACATTACAGAATTAACTAATAGTTAATTTCTGTAAGTAATGGTTATTGAATATTGGAGTACTTTTGGGGGGGGGGGGAGAATTGGGTGCGAGTAATAGCATTGAATAGAATGGAGGCAAGGAGAGCTACACTTCGGAACAATTGGTAGTTACTCGTAATTTGCCCCACGATTTTCCCACACACGTTAGTGTTCACACACACGTTACAAAGTTAGGACTTTTTAAATTCATGCGTGACATCCAAACCTGTTATTTTGGGAGCTCATGAGAAAGCAAAAGCCTCCCCCCCCCCCCTTCCGTTCTTGAGAAATATAATGTATAAGTGTGTATTTACATGACATTTATGTTGCAGAAAATTACATTGACTAACTGCAGTGTTGTCCAAAAGGGGGAGGGGTCATGGCGCAAATTGCAGCATTGGATATTTTATTAAGAGGGGTGTTGTAAAATCAATTTAAACAGTGCTGTTGTAGATTTCCGTTTCCTTTGTTGTATCTTCTATATTTTTTATGAAATCATATTTTGATAAGTAATACTTTTCTTGGTTATATTTTTTCGGGGGCGGGGGGGGGGGGGACTTGCACCTCTGAATTAATTCATTCAACATGGTTTCTTGTTTCTGACTTACTAAAAGTAATTTTAATGAAAAAAAAATTAATTGACAAAAATGGGCCGATTTTAAATAATTAGCAAAATGACCGATTACTGATCACTGCCAAACTGCCAATTAATCGGTGCGTGGGCTAAACCATCAGTCGGGTAAATAGTCTGTATTATACAAAGGCGTACCAAGAAACATTTCATCAGTAAGCGAGAATTGAATGAACACATTACAAATGAATGAAATTTCAAAAAAACGTTCAAAGCATGCAACATGAAATCATTCGTTTCATTAATATTATTTTTAAGTACTTCGATTATACAAGAGGATCAATCATTCAACGAACATCCAGTTCTCCCTCTCTCCCGTTTATGTACATTAGAATGAAATCCACAACACATTATTTTCCACAAATATCAATATGTACAATGTATTCATTTAAATACAGTAGCATATTCGATTTGACTTAAAAAACGAATGGAATGGTTTGATAGCATTTAAAATATTCTTACATTTTTTTTATTTACGTTTAAAATTTTTTATGTTGTTAATGTCAAATAATTTGAGCTTCCTACGAAAACGAACCATCTGAATCGTTTCAAAAAGCTGTGTAGGTTATAGAGATAAGGAAAACCAGTGTCGATGTATGTAGTACTTCTGTAGTAGGGAGTTCTTCAATTCACAGATTTGTGTTTTTCTTTTTGTTGGAATAATCTTACACTGGGACACCCATCACTATCATCCCCACATTTCATTTTTCTTAATCTGTAATTTCTTTTATTTCTCTCCTCTGAAATCTTATCATAATGACCTTCTGATGTAGGACATGAGAAAATAATATATTTTATTGTAACGCATCAAAAGGGCTGTGAACTTTAATTTGCATGTTAAATGACCAAAAAAAAAAAAGTTTTCCCTCTAATAATATTCTTTTTTAATTGTAAAAGTCTTACTTGAGAACACTTATGAGGCCCGTCACTTATGGGTCAGGAGAGGCCGATTGATCCCAGTTGTTGCCCCCTCCTCGCATTTGGGGGGTTGTGAGAAAAGAACACAACCTTCGTTGTTGTCTTGCTTTTAGAAAACATAATAATTATATATTTCCATCTATCTATCTATATATATTCTAGTAAGCTCGGTGATCAGACGAAATATCCGCTGCTCTATTATTATAAATTGTAATTAAAATGATTTGTGCAAAGGTGTCTGCTAATTCAAACTGAATTACCCAGGTTAGGCGGCGAGGACGCCCCTTTGCTTACTGCCATGCACTACTATATATTTATTTACTATATAATCAAATTGTTTGTGAAAAATATATATTGATCATCGAAAAAATTTATTGAAAATTTTATTATGCTTTTCAAAACAAAAGTTTTAACGAAACTGGGAAAAAAGAGCGCTGCCACTCTAATAAGAAAAATATAAAAAGCGCTGACGATAAATGAATAAATTAAAAAGAAAGAAAGGATTAAATTAAATTCGCATATACATTAATTTTTAACGGAGATTGCAAATACAGCGAAGCCACACTCAATATGCTAGAGGAACGTTTTGATTATTATTAGTATATTTGTTACATTTGTTACAACAATGGCAACTGCATTGATTTGTTTGTTCGCACGGCAACTGTAATTATACTGTTGCAAAAGACGGCAACAATGCAAAGAAAAAAATAATAAAACGGGTCAAAAAATCATTGAAAAAAAAAAAAAAAACTAATTGAGTCACAAATTTCATTTTTGCAGCGATGAGTTTCTCGGATCGTAAACATTTACCATGCCGAATGTGGTCCCGATCGATAAAACGGCCTGGGATTCTATAGCGGACAGACAGACAGAATAAGCCGCTTATATTAAAGATACATGCTTTTTAAAAATATATAATATAGGATGAATACATAACTTTTGCTCATCCTCCCTCCTTCCCACAAAATTGTGAACTGACGGGACTGCTTGAGAAATAGTAACGTGATGTCCTGTGTGTGTCCGAAGCCACTACTGGCAATATGCAGCGAATCCATAATTAGTTTACAAAATAAATAAATAAAACAGAGAAATAAATAAAATGAAAATAATTGAAGTTTTACTTGACTATTGTGCTCTTTGGAACGAAAAGCGATGCATTTCCCCTAATAATTCAAAACTAAGCACCAAACTATGTCCACCAAGGCTGTGGACATAGTTCAGTTTTTATACAGCGTCTGGGTGTGTTTTTAGTCCATGTGTGTTACGAGCTTTAACGTGGTACAAAATTCAAAATACTACGGGAAAGTATAAGTAAGTAGAGTATCGGTTATACGACGATCGTTAATACGACGTTTATACTTATACGACGCTTTAGTATGGTCCCAATTCTTGGATTTACCCAGAAGGGTAAATCAATTATCCGACATTATCGTTTATACGGCGCTTTTCGATAGGCCATTTGGCGTCGTTTAAACGCTACTGACTAGTACAAAATTCAATCGCACAGAAACGAGCCATTTTTGAAATTAAAATTAGAACCGGTTTGGAACTTTCTAAAGTTCAATCAACGACTATCTCTGGGCATCAAAGTATCTCCGAGACAAATTGAGGAAGACCCGACGTGTTTCTCTAAGGAAGATATATTAACACACATACTTACACACATGCAAACAGGCACAAACTCTGCTTTACATGCAAAGATATCATTAAAATTTAACATCTGCTATCCAAAACGTTTACTAATGCTAGAATTAAGGATCTAATTTGACTTCATAAGAATCGAACGTTATTTATCTCCTATTTTATTATTTAACTTTCCACAGCCTATTCCGCTTCACCATCGTAACCACATCAGACCAATAACAGCAGTAACGAATTGCAGATGACAGCTACTGCCTAAACAACTGCTTTATGTGCCGTAAAAAAGGTGACAGGAAAAAAGAAAACGCCACCAAATGTGACAGTTTTATAATGCTCGAGAACAAGCTTCTTAGGATAAGTGGAGATCGTAAAACAGCTCGAGCATGATGTATAGGCCCATGAAAATCTACATTAAAAGGTGACCTTTGCCATTTTTGTTTCTCTAAAGTAATTATTTAGAACAAAAGAAGCGTCCTTCTGTTTTGCGATGATCCTTGATGTACCTCGTAGGAGAAGTAACGGAAATTACTTTATCTGATGACCAAAAATGTTTTTTTTTTTTTTTTATGAAACGTAGGTTATCCGGCCATTAGCAAACATGTTTAATGTTCAAAAAAATAGGGGGGGGGGGGAGACAAAACCTGTTTAAAAAGGCAGTACGGCGAATATTACTTCGCATATCGATATCGATACAGGATCTATTAATTAGCGTTTTATAATTCAGCGCTAGTCGGTAATGTAAAACCGTTTTATTTCGTTTTCTTTTTCCGATAAATTTAATTTAAATTTATCTATTTTTCGAACGCTCGTGTGGATTTAAAAATATCTTTTAGGTCATGATTTCTCACCCTACTGCATACTTCAATGATGGCATGAAGGAAATCTCAAAATGATGCGCAAATAAGGATACTAAAGCGAAAAAACAAAAAACTATTAAATATGTAATACGAAATGAATTGAGTAAGCGGGGGGCAAAGCCCGTTAAATAAGAAATTCAAAATCTGTGGAAAATTGAGAACAATTAGTATCAACATTTCAATTGCACCAAAATTTTGAAGACCTTTTGAAAAAAAAATGTTAATTTGTTCTGTCAAATGTTCTGTAATTGTTGTGTTGTTGTTGTTCCTATGCTACACCATCTCCATAAAACCAAAAATAGCTAAAAATTCTAAAAATAAAATGGGATTTGTTAAAATTTCGAGATGGAAAAAACCCAAACATACGAGGAGATGGTTGGGAGTGGATTGAACATCTTTGCACCTATGACACTCAGGGAAGATTCTCTTACCATGTTGGAAGGCAAGGGATTTGATGTGGTCACTTAAAAAGCGTGAGAGAGCCGTCTGCTGACAATCGAGGACTTTTCCCGAAGTACCATGGATGAGTAGGTGGAACCCTCCATAGTGCATTTAATTCCATCCTTTTAATGGAGGAAATTTCCATGCACGTTTGGTGGCCCAGGTCCAAGGACCAATTGAAGCTGCTCCCTTCCCACTAACATGAAACCAATATTCTGTAATTACAATATCTTATGAATTGAGTTATTTAATTAAACCTTCGGATTTAAATTGCTTTGCTTGTGTAACTTCAAATACTTATAGCCAGTCCCCGGAAGTTGATAACCGAGAAAATCACTAAAAATATACACACAAAAAATTCCATTAAAACTGAAAAATGCACTTTACTTTTTTCGAAAATGCACTTAAAATCTGAAAAGCACATTGGAAGCAGCTTACTTATCCGTTTCTTTTTTTTTTTGAAAAATTATAACAACACCATCATCCTATCATCAAATCACAAATTATTGAATGAGAAAGGAAGACAATACAACAAATAACTGGGAAACAAGCGTTTTCACAATTTTAATATCCTAAATGAGAGAGTATAAATTACTCTGAATAATTAAGAACATTTTTTTACATTACCAAAGGCCGCATCCGAAACTTTGCTTTTATGTGTTGAAAGACTTCTTTCAATGCAGACATAGTTGGGAAACTTAAAATAAATAAAACAAATCACTCATCTATAAATATTTTCTTCAAATTCACCACTGAATCTCTTTTAAAACAACAGCAACTTTTTCCAGAGTCAAAAGTTCTTCATTTCAATCGTGTTGTCTCCATTCAGTTTTGTAGAAATGGATTCGCATTTCTACCGTTTACCAAGCTTTTTAGGTATTTCGAAAAATTTAATGAATAAATCTAACTCAATTTTAATCAGAAAATTGAAAAAAAAAAAAGAGTTAAAACATAGAACAATGTTCTGAAAAATGAGAAAAAACGCTTAAAAAGCAAAAAATGCATTATCATAAACTTTCGGGAACTGATCATAGTTTTGGGATTATTCATAAATGATGTCATGCTTCGAGGGGGAAGGGGGGTTCGTGAAATTGTGACAAAATCTGACAAGGGGAGGGGGTCACAAGAATTGTGACATCATGTATTATGCAACGTAGCGTGACATGTGACAAAGGGGGAGAGGTAGGTCAAATATATGGGGAAAAAGCGTGACATCATTTATGAACGGCCCCTTTTGTTATTTGAATTTACACAAGCGGTGGATTTTTATACATTAGCTGATTTTTGTTTAGCCTTGCTCTTCTAAATAAAGGAAAGCTGAAGAATGATTAACAGAAGTAAAAACAATCCATGCTGGGTCAATATTTCGATAGGTGGAATTCGTTTTGATTCAGCTTCTATCAGTTAGGCATTTGTAACATAAGGCCTACGATTTAACAGCTTATGAAACTAAGTACTGTACAGATGGATTAACTTGGTTTTTTGCGTTTGCAACCTGGAAAGATTTAACATGTTTTAAAAATGGATAGCTATTTCACTTAGATTTTATACCAATTATAATGGGTTTTGCATGATTTTAAAGCATGGAGTGTACTGACACATGTGGCGGGGGGATGAAACCGGTCCTCCACAGAAGGTCATGCTTGGAGCTAAGTGAAAATTGAAGTATTTTCCTGATGAAATAATTTTCTATGGTATAATTAACCCATTACTTTCGTATGCCGCCCTATGGTAGTCCAAATTACGAGTTCAGAGGGTTTTAAATACTTTTTATTAAACATGAATAACTAAATAAACGAATGATTGATTAAAAGATCGAATGAACAAAGGAATTAATGAATATAAAAAAATAAATGATCGAATAAAAAGATCTACTTAATAAATGAGCAAATAAGTGACTTAGTGATAAAATTAATGAATAAAAGATCGACACATTTACCTGATGACTGATGAAGGGACAAAGTGATACTGGGTGATTTTCAAAAAGATTGACAGTTTGATGTCTGCAGCATAAAATCTGAATTTCATGTCGATATAACTATTACTATGACATTGTAAAAACCTGTAGGAAAGCATCGTTTCATACTTATTTCAATGCTTTCATTACATTTTTTCCAAGTTGTTAAATAGTAGGCTTCTTCATTACTTTCGTTGGAAAGTAATGGAAAATTGCGTGTACGAAGCAAGCAATTCACAGAAAAAGAGTCTTTTTTATCATTCCAAATAACTTTTTTATTCAATATGATTTAAAACATGAAGTAATATGTGTTAACTTAACAAAAATGCAAGTGATTTTGCTGAAATGTTTATCTAATATTTTAAAATTTAAAGAACGTTTTTGTCCGGACATGCAGCTCATGAGTGCTACCTCGAGAAAGTTCCTATCATTTAACTTTCAAAATATTTAATTATTCTAATTATTTTTTGTGGTAGGGAATCCTCGTATGTTTCTTTTAACCTCGTACCATTTAGAACGGGTTCATTTTATTCCTTTATTTTTTTATAGTGGAGCATACAGTTCAACAAGATGAGTATTTTTATTACTTTTTAGGAGTGTTACCCATTTATTTCCCAATATTTTTTACAGCATAAAGATAAGCAATTCAGCAATAGTGTGTTTCTTGTAGAAGAATCAATCGGTCCAATCAAATTTTCAGGAACGATTTCAGAATTTTTTTCAGTGAAGAATTCTTTAATAAATCTCATGATTGTTACTTGGAAAGAGAAGGAAGTCATAATGATGATTGAAAACAACCAAATAGCAAATAAATCTGCAGATATAGATATTTTGAGCTTTAACTCAACCTGATATTATTTTTTTATTCTAAGATATATTTTATTACTATATATATTTTTATACATATATATGTTAAAAGAAACACACCGACATAAAATTTTAACGTTGGCAGATATATTTTTTGTGTGTTTTGTTTTAAGATGTGTTCTATTCTTAAGGGGTAAATAAAGAAAAACTCCCGTATTTGTAACCTCCCTGCAAAATAAATAAGTAAAAAAACAAACATTTGTTCGGGTATGCCAGTTGCTACTTTACGTAAATAAGAAAGTGGTGTGTTGCAAACTATTATCATCACTTTACTTAAATTAAAGGTAGGATTTGCAGAATTAGAATTATTTATTTCGATATTTTTACTGCCTACTTTAAAACTGTAATTAATTTTTTACTAGTTCTGTCTAAAAACATCTATTTCTTGATCAGAATCATGAGAGTAGTGTTGTTATATTACATTTTTAATGAAACATAGCAATTAATGGGGTAAAAACATTTCAATTTTGGTCTCTCTTTTTATAATTATTCTTATTTTTATTACTATTATAATTTTTGGTGCATTATTGCAAGAGGATCGTTTGTTTGTCTCATGAGTGTTACTGTAGCTAAAAATTAGAATTGCATTAATATATTTGGTCGTTAATAATTCAAAAACGGTTTGCTAATTAAGGCTATCCAGTTACTTCTTATAGCTGCAGTGAAAACATTTAATTTTTAATAAAATACATTTTTATTGAAAATTAAATTCTTCATTTAAGAAACAAAGTAACACTCCTGAGATAAAGTGCTATTAAAATAGCTTTAAAATTTTAAATAAGTATAAACTTTAATCTATGTTTACATATTACAAAGTGTTTAAGATTACCTAAACAAGATTTTTTAGATTAATTATTGCTAAGATTTATTTTACAGAATGTTTAATAACAGTAACACTGATGATAAAACCATCACTTGTCAAGACGCTTTTTGAAATATCTAAAATATAAATAAATTTAAAAAACCACCTGCTCAGAATGCAGTAAACTATAAGGAATTCATGCGTAGACAAGTTTTTATGTTTGATGCAACAAAAATTTTCAGATTGTGTCAAACCCAATCCGTCAACAAACTTGAAAATCACCCTACTAAATACGTACTTTACTTTGCCCCATACGCACACGACAAATTTCATTAAACATTTGAAATTAAAACAAACCTAACATAAAATAAATTAACATTGTAGGTCTTAATTAATATTTAAGATATTAATAGCAGGAATTTTATCAGTATATAATAGCAAACCTTCAAACATAGTAAATATTTTACCCTTTACTTTGCCCCACATTCCCCTAAATCTCTTTTACGCACTCTTCTGCGCAAGTAAGCAGTCTTAATAGGACTACTAGATTCAAAATAGACGCAAAACGAAATTCTTCACCTATCTTACCAATGTCGGCGATAAATTCAAAGCCCAGCGTTAAAGCAGCTATACTGTGGACGAGACTTTAGTGACAATGGTCTAAAAATCAAGATATATATATATATATTAAAGTACGAGAAAAGTAGGATATGTGGTAACATGAAATTGATCGCAAAAAGAGGCACTTTGCTCTTTGAGTTTCTCAAAAGCAGCAATTAGAATTTTTGATTTTTTTTAAAATTCTAACATTAGTTTATATCTTATCTTTGGAACAATTTATAATAAAACTTTTCTAAAATATTTATATGAAATAGGTTGTAATAATGATAATTAATAATTTATTGCAGTCATTTATTCAAAACCTTAAACATCTCAACGTTTAATGAAATGGGACTTACACTGTTTGTCTTCTGAACAGTTCATCTATGACTCTTGTAGAAATATCTATTATTGATCTTTTGTGAAGTAGAAAAATGGGATAATATGTAAGAGTTAAATACACACAATACACGTTTCAGTACGTCAAATTTAGAAGTTGAATGCTCAAAATAAAAAAAAAACATAAATCTTTCTTTTTTACCCTAAAATTTTATTGAAATCAATGTTAAAAATGCATAATATCAGTACAAGTTCTCCCCGAACAGTGAAAGTTCAAAAAACCTACCGCAGTTTAAACATGCCATGGAAATGCATAAGAATAATAGAAAAATAAATAGAAAATAAAGCAAAAGGATAGTTAAAGCGAGAAAAAAAGTGCAAGCCAAAAAAGGCGTGGATCGCAAATGACGAGACGGCACGCATCGAGTTAATTCGCATATAATGCAAAAAGCTAAATACGTGATTTTTATTCATCATTTTTCAGTCGGAAATGAGTGATTGTTGAAGTTGCGTTGCGTCTGCGATTAGTAAATTACCTGCTAAGTTCATTTATTCATTATCATTATAGAATTGATAGGATGCAATAGGAAGCAAAGGGATGTAAGTGGCAAAATATCTTAAGTACACCGAATGCATCACATCGCGTGGGAGCTATACTATATATACAGACAGATATATAGAATAGTAATATATATACATTCTATGTATATTTTTATATATTGTAAGTATATGTTACGGCGTACGTCCGAAATTGGAGTCACCGGTCGACATTGCCCTCTATCAGAGTGGAAAACGTCGACATTCTCCTATTTCGGACATTCGCCGTAACATATATATATATATATATATAAATATATACAGGGCCCGACTTGCAAGTTTTCATGCCCAGGGCACTTTCAAATTTTCGTGCCGCTTTTGAATGGTTCACTTACATTTATATATATACTAGTACGCCCGGCAGTCATACGAAATGACCGCTGTTCTAGATATTATAAATTGTAATTAAAATGATTTGTGCAAGGGTGTCTGCTCATTTAAACTGAATTACCCAGGTCAGGCGGCGAGGACGCTCCTTTGCTTATTGCCCCACACTACTATACATTTATTTATTATATAATCAAATTGTTTGTGAAAAATATATATTTACCATCGAAAGAATTTATTGAAAATTTTATTATGCTTTTCAAAACAACAGTTTTAACGAAACTAGGAAAAAAGAGCGCTGCCACTTTAATAAGAAAAATATGAAAAGGGCAGACGATAAAGAAATAAATTAAAAAGAAAGAAAGGATTAAATTAAATGCGCGTATGCATTAATTTTTACCGGAGATTGTAGCGAAGCCTCACTCAATATGCTAGATAAATGTTTCGATTATTATTAGTATATTTGTTACATTTGTTAGAATAACAGTGGCAACTGCATTGATTTGTTTGTTCACACGGCAACTGTAGTTATACTGTTGGAAGCGACGGCAACAATGCAAAAATAAAATAAAATGGGTCAAGAAAATCATTGAAAGAACTTAAAAAATTAATTAAAAAAAAAACTAACCGAGTCACAACTTTCATTTTTGCAGCGTTGATTTTCTCGGGTCGTAAACATTAACCGTGCTGAGTATGGCCCCCATCGGTAAAACGGCCTGAGATCCTATAGCGGACAGACAGACAGACAGAATAAGCCGCTTATATATAAGATGTTATAGCGTATGTCCGAAATTGGAGAATGTCGACAATCATCGGTCTGATAGATGATTAATATCGACATCCACGGGTGATTGTCGACATTCTCCGATTTCGGAGATTCACCGTAACATATATATATGCATGCATGTGTGTGCGCTATGGTCAATGTGAAATTGTTTTTTTAAAGAATACCCTGCTGTTATGAAAAATTACTAACAGTTACTATTAATTAACCCGGTTATTTCATATTAATTTTTTTAAAAAAATGAAGTTTAAATAA
The DNA here is from genome assembly GCA_038502835.1 of Octonoba sinensis. NCBI lineage: Eukaryota > Metazoa > Arthropoda > Arachnida > Araneae > Uloboridae > Octonoba > Octonoba sinensis. The sequence continues at coordinate 101,570,525 of CM076602.1, read as the reverse complement.
TATTATGGAAAATATCCTGCCCCTTAGAAAGATCCTGCCCAGGGCATGGGCCCCTGGCGACAGTCAGAGCCTGTATATATATATATATATATGTAGGATGCGACTGCGAAGAGACATTGACAGCAGCGCCATCTGGCGATAGGGAGCGTAAGCGGTCAGTTTTGAGTAAGACTCCGTTCTGTGTGGACGTAAGCGCTGCGGTGCTCGGATGATGTTGTTGTTCGTAATTGAAGCTGTTCTGTATATAGTTTTGTAAATAGGAAAGTGTAAATATAGTCAGTTTTTTTATATCTTTATGGTGAGTGATGATTTTTAGAAACCCCTAGACACCCAAATCAAGAGCCTATATGTGGGGGCTCGGCCGGGATAAAGTGATTGCCGGTGGATTAATTTAGAACTCTTCATTGTGATTAATTGAAGCAGACATCGGACTTAAACTGTGAGTACTTTGTTTCTAATTTTTGTGCATAATGTCTTTTCTTGGCAAAGCTCGCAAGGAAGACTTATTAAAACTAGTTTCGGAATTAGGTTTAAATATTCCTGAAAATCCTACGATATTAAAACTTAAAGAAGTAATTGTAGAGTGTGAAAATTTTGATGAAGAATTTACTAAAAATTTGATTGATACTATAATTGCGGAACGGATTGAAAAAATTGAATTGGAAAAGTTGAGAATAGAATATAATTCAAATCCTAAAAGTCAAGAAAGTAACATTTCCGAATCTATTTCTGTTGAGAGTAAAAGTAAAGATCTTGCGAAAATAATCAAGAGTTTAGATTCGATTTGTTCTACTAGTGATATTAGTACGTATTTGGAACTATTTGAACGACAAGCGACAAGAGTAAACATAGAAAAGAAAGATTTTGTGACACATTTGTTGGGATTACTTCCCCTGGATATCGCGCAAGTAATAGCAAGAGTGCAAAAGGAATTCGAAAATGATTATGATCATGTCAAAAATGTGTTACTAAAAAGATTTAAATTAACGCCGGAACAATTTCGACAAAAGTTTTTGTCTCATAATAAGGACAGCAATTCTACTTGGCGAGATTTCGCTTTTGAACTTAATCATTATTTTGAAGAATGGATTAACGGTTCAAACACAAATGACTTCGAAGGCTTAAAAGAACTGATAGTTACGGACCAATTGAAACGAAGAACACCACAAAATATCCGCGAACATTATTTGGATGATTGGCATAAATGGAACCGTATAGAAACAATAGTTGAGAAATTGGAAAATTACGAGGCCGCCAGGCATAATTTGCGAAAATATCCTGCCGTAAATGCGAAACCTAACTTTCCGGTGCATGCACGACAAGCAACTGAGAGTAATAAGCCGTCCAAAAACCATTTTGAAAATACCGATAAAAAATTTATCAGATGTTACTCGTGTAACGGCTACGGCCATAAGTCTTTTGCCTGTAAAAACAAAAAAGAAACTCCGACGTGTAGAAAGTGCGACAGGTCTGGTCATATAATGAGTGAATGTCCCTTTCCAGTCGTGAAAGAAACAATGGTTACCCGTGCGAAAAACAAGAGAAAATTTGAAATTAATGTAAATATAAATGGACAGAACACTTCATCTTTGGTCGACACCGGAAGCGAAATTTGTTTGATTTCTTATGATTTTTATGCAAAAATTGGTTCTCCTAAAATGTGCTTCGATGAAACGAAAATAAGTGGTATAAGCGGTGAAAATATATTTCCTATGGGCTATTTTTATTCTAATGTAAATATTGATAATTATGTGCTTTCAGCAAAATTTTATGTGTTAAAAAATGTGTGTACAGATATGATTATTGGTGCAGATTTACTAGAGCAGTTAATTGTTAAGATAGATGAAAACGGAATTAAAATACTAGGTCAAACGAATCAGAAATATTCGAGCCTTTCAAACGCTTTGCAAAGCATCCCAGACAAAAACAAGGCGCCAATGAAAAAAGAAAAAAGCAGCTGTGAGAATCTTTTCCCCCCCATCCTAATAAGGGATAGCGAAGTTTGCTTACCTAAGATCACTGAAGAAAAAGATACAAGCGTTTCTATCGAGAAAGAAAAAAATAATTCGGAATCGGAAATAAATTTCATGGATAGTTTTTTGATTAACTTAGCAAATGCTGTGGGAGAAGTGGACTTTGACCTTGGCCACATTTCAGAGCGTCGCATTCGTAATGAAGTAGAAGTGTTGATAAATTGCTATAAACCGCTTAAAACAAAGGACACTAATCTAAAAATGAACATTATATTGACAGATAAAACACCCGTATGTTCCAAAGCTAGGCGTATGTCTTTCGCCGAACAAAAAGTTGTGGAAAAACAAATTTCGGAATGGTTAAGGGAAGAAATTATTAGAGAATCGTGTAGCGATTATTATTCCGGCATTATTTTGGCAAAAAAGAAAGACGGCACCCACCGCCTATGTGTTGATTACAGAAAATTAAATAAAAAGACAGTTAGGGATCATTTCCCACTACCACTTATTGAGGATGTGTTAGACCGTCTCAGTGACGCAGAAGTTTTCACAACGCTCGATTTAAAGAATGGTTTTTTCCATGTTGACATTGATGAGAAGAGTAGAAAATATACATCCTTCGTTACCCATAATGGGCAGTATGAATTCTGCAAGGTTAGCTTCGGATTGGCTAATAGTCCTAGTGTTTTTCAGCGCTATATTTTCCAGGTGTTTAGAGAACTGCTGAATGACAATACCTTGGTCATTTATATGGACGACATTGTCATTCCTTCACAAGACGAGGAAGAAGGTTTAGAAAAATTAAAACGAGTGTTCAAAGTAGCGTCTGATTATGGACTCCAGTTCAATTTTAAGAAATGTCAATTTCTTAAACGAGAAATAGAATTCTTGGGATACGAAATAGGGAATGGCACAGTCCGACCATCCAGTTATAAAACAAGGGCTGTAGAGAAATTTCCGGAACCGAGAACTGTGAAGCAGGTTCAGAGTTTCCTCGGATTGACTGGCTATTTCAGGAAATTTATCCCTCAGTATGCATTGATAGCCAAACCATTGAGTGATCTTTTGAGGAAAGAATCTGACTTTTCCTTTGGTGCGCAACAGATCGAATCGTTTCAAAAATTAAAGAGTCTTCTATCAGAAAAACCAGTTTTACACATATTTAAGCAGGGTCAAGAACTAGAGTTGCACACAGACGCAAGTAGCCATGGTTTTGGCGCAGTTTTGTTGATAAAAGCGGATGATGGTCATCTCCATCCAGTACACTATTTCAGTAGGAAAACGACACCACAGCAAGAGAAGTACAGCAGCTATGAGTTGGAAGCGTTGGCGGTGATTGAAGCGTTAAAGAAATTTAGAAATTACCTTCTGGGTTCAAAATTTAAAATAGTAACAGATTGCGCCGCGTTTCAGAAAACCCTTCAAAAAAAGGACTTAACACCGAAAGTTGCCCGGTGGGTTATGTTTTTAGAAGAATTTCAATACGAAATCGTTCATAGATCTGGAACCCAGATGAAACACGTAGACGCGCTTAGCCGCAATACTGTTTTAGTGGTAACCCGCTCTCAAGACGAAATAACATCTAAAATCGTTACAGCTCAAGAGGAAGACGAATATGTAAAACTAATGAAAACATCACTTCAGAAGGGAGAACGGGACGATTATCTGATTAAAAACAATGCATTGTATAAAGGTGAAAATGGTAGGGAACTGTTAGTGGTACCGGAAGTGATGTCAAATGAAATAATTAGGATGATTCACAGAAAAGGACATTTCGCTATTGCAAAAACAATGGATATGATTCAAGAGGAATTCTTTATTCCGCAATTGAGAAAGCACGTTGAGACTGTAATCTCTAACTGCGTAGAATGCATACTTGTAAACAAAAAGTCGGGGAAGCAGGAAGGATTTCTCAATCCTATTCCAAAAAATGATAGTCCGTTGGATACGTACCATATTGACTTTATAGGCCCCCTACCCTCGACGAATAAAAATTACCAACATATATTCACAGTTGTGGATTCATTCACAAAATTTACTTGGTTATACCCCGTTAAATCCACAACAGCCCAAGCAGCCATAGACAAGTTAAGACTCCAGCAAAAAACCTTTGGTAACCCAGCAAGGATTATATCTGACAGAGGCGGAGCATTTCGATCAAAAGAGTTTGAAGATTTTATAAAAGAAGAAAACATTAAACATATACTAATTACCTCCGGAGTTCCAAGGGGAAACGGACAGGTGGAACGAGTCCACCGCACCATCGTTCCAGTTTTGACCAAAATGTCTATACAGGAACCCGAGAAATGGTTCAAGAATGTTGATCGCCTACAGAGAATGATCAATAGTGTAACTTCGCGCAGCACTAAATGGACCCCTTTTGAGCTTCTAACGGGGGTAAAAATGCGCAACAAAGAAGATATTGCTATTAAAGAGCTATTAGATGAAGAAAGTGAGAACCACTTTGCGGAAAACCGAATGGCAATTAGGGATGAAGCCAAGCAAAATATCTTGAAGATTCAGGAAGAAAATCGTAAATACTACGACAGGAAAAGGAAAAAGGCGAATCAGTACAAGTCGGGAGACTTAGTTGCAATCAAGCGAACCCAGTTTGCGCCTGGGCTGAAGCTGCACGCAGACTATTTGGGGCCGTACAGAGTGGTCAATGCGAAAGGTAGGGACCGATATGAGGTTCAGAGAGTTGGCCAGCACGAAGGGCCAATTAAAACGTCAACAGCAGCCGACTTCATGAAGCCCTGGTCCCGCAACTTGGACTGAGCATCGACCAATAGACATTGACTTTCTTTTTCATTTTTCCTGTGACTGTTTTATGTTGTTTTGTTTTTGTTTTTTTTAAATGTCTTTCCAGGTTTGTCTGAGGACAGCCAAAGTGTCAGCATGACCGAGCTGTAGGATGCGACTGCGAAGAGACATTGACAGCAGCGCCATCTGGCGATAGGGAGCGTAAGCGGTCAGTTTTGAGTAAGACTCCGTTCTGTGTGGACGTAAGCGCTGCGGTGCTCGGATGATGTTGTTGTTCGTAATTGAAGCTGTTCTGTATATAGTTTTGTAAATAGGAAAGTGTAAATATAGTCAGTTTTTTTATATCTTTATGGTGAGTGATGATTTTTAGAAACCCCTAGACACCCAAATCAAGAGCCTATATATATATATATATATATACACATATTTCTAAATTACGCTATATAGAAGCATCTGTTAGAACTAGCACTAACCCCACTTGCCACCAAATAAATTCGTGTTTCGTTTACACTAGCTATTACCAAATTTTCATTTTACATCCCTTTGTTTATCTAGGAAGGCAGGGCAAAGGCTAGAAAATTGTTTTAGGATTTTGAATTTACAATCCCTGACTTATAACATTTACTCGTAGTTTACCTTATAAAACTTAACTATGTTTAAGAATTAAACATTTGTTTTTCGAGAATTAATACATTTTAATGAAAGTTCATATTTTTGCTATTTTTAATCTTGTTTCTGTGTATGTCTTACACAGTGCACACTTCCATTTTTTCTTTTTTAGTATAAATTTAATATTACATGTAAAATAACAAAAAAAACCTTTATACATATGCTTCAGAATGGCAGTTTGTTCTGCAATAAAATTTCTATAACATTAAAACCATTTGACTAATAAATTAATGCAACGAATAAACAGCGTACGTTTGGACTAAAAATTAAAAGGAGACACAATGTTAACACTCGACGAAAGTATGCTAGGTAGGCGATCTCGACGAAAGTATGCTAGGTAGCGCGGCGGCCGCCCCGCCTCGTTTTTCGGCCTAGAGCGGGCGATATTTTGTGTGATCATAAAAAAATTTAGACTTAAAAAAGTTTGTTTAAGTAGAATTTGAACAACCGAACAACTTCAAACTACAAAACATACTAAGTACAAATATAAAGTGGCGCATGGATTGTGCAATGTGGTTGCAAACTGTACTAATGCGACTCCCGCCTTTAAGGTACAGTCGAGCTAAATCGTGTTTCTACGACTCCTACCTTTAAGCCGCAGTCGAGCTAAATCGTATTACTACGACTCCCGCCTTTAAGCCGCAGTCGAGATAAATCGTAGTACTACGACTCCCGCCTTTAAGCCGCAGTCGAGATAAATCGTAGTACTACGACTCCCGCCTTTAATGTGTTAACACAGCGCTAAATTTGTAAAATTTTCTGAGACGCGTTTTGAGGTGACATGGCAAACCTTTATCAATGCAAATAGGAGCGCGCGAGAGCTTATGTATAAAAAACATCCCCCTATTAAGCCTTTTAATAAATTAATTTGGTCATTTTGCAAAAGTACCTCAAAAAGTACGCAAAATAGTATAAAAGCAGCAAATAAATTAACCAATGAATAAAATCATTTATCATGAAAGATAATTAAAAATCGAATGAATAAAATGATATACACACACACACTAAAAATAATTTTGATAGATAAAAATGATAGATAATTTTGATCTTACATATAAGCTGTGCTCAAATATAGAGAAAAAGCTTCGTAAAAAGAAGTTTAATCTGCTCGATCCAAACAATACTTTTTATAAACTTTGCACTAATAACATAGTTTACACGTTCGATTTTTATGTGGAAAAAGTTTTCAACGGATCGCATTGAACGAGCGCCAAAAACCAACTCCGACACGCAAATTCCGGGAATGGAACGGAGGTAGGTAGGTATTCCACCAGTCAAGTTCAATGTTCTCTTTCTGGTCAGCGTCGTTCTTCTAATGATGTACCGCACGCATTTCTGTTGGGGTCAGAACTTGGGAGTAAAAATTAAAGGTTATAATAAATTTTACAACATTGATCATTTTAGTCACGTGAAATCTGCTTATTAAGGAGACAGGCTAAGGTGGGGAAGTGCTCCTCACCTTAGTATTCATGAATAGACTGTCAAAGTGGGAGAAATAATTGTTAAGATAGTAAGCATTGACGATTCAATAAGTGTATGTAAATGATTTGTTTCTTCATTTATTATTTCGGTGTGTAGAAATAATATTTTTACTCGCTCGAGAGATGGTATCCAATATAGTTAAATACTGAGATATTCTGTATAAAATTTAAGTAAAATATTTTATATACTTATTTAATACAGGAGAATATTGGATCTCAACTTCCCAAAAAAGGGATTTTATTTGCTATAATATAGATTCGATGTAGAGAGCTGGAACAGATTTCATCTTACGCACTTTTTTGCCATCTTTAAAATGGTACAAAACTTCAAATTATTAGAGTATTTCTTCTATTTTTTGTCTTAAAATTGGAATTACATTATCCATTCCAGTTTTCGATTGGAAATTCCCCATTAATACCTTCCAGGAGACAACTGACATATCTTGTTCAAATTTGCCAAAAGATGCAGATTTCTCTAGCGTACAAATGTACAGACGGATATTCAGATTTATACATATGTAGAGGTAACCAACCGACCAATCAGCGAACAGACAGAGCTTAGCAACATCACAAATTTTAGCGTCTACATTGATAGAGAGATAAATGTAGCTATACTAGTGTGAATCGAAACAAAAAACACTAGTTAGAACAAGAACTAAAAATAAATCGTCTTACAAGGTTGAACCAGCATAGGAGAAGATTTTGGAAACCATTTTTAGCCTACTTTCCCGTAAAAGTAAAAAATAATAATAATAAAGCATGAAAGAAGGCTTAATGTATCGTGAAAATATCGTTAGAAATCAAGAAAAGTCAAAAATAAGTTAAGTAATTAAATAAAGATTGAAAAATAAAAAATTTGAAAGTAGGGTTTTGAGATGGGGAAAAAGTGTGTCGGTCGGTCTGTCTGTCTGTCGGTCTGTCTGTCGGTCTGTCCCCCCCCCCCCAATAACTTTTGAACGAATAGTCTGATAGGAAAAATTCTTTCTGAATTCGAAAGATCTCGGCGAGAACATCTCATTTCCATATTTTACTTTTTGATTTGAACAATTTTTTGTTCAATTTTGAACAGTTCAAAAAATTTTAACATTAGCGCCTATGGGTGAAAATGAAGCAAATTATGTAAACTCTGGGTACAAGATATAAGTTCAAATGAACAAGCTCACTGGAAGAAGTTCTTGGCGTGAAATATTGATTTGAACAATTTTTGTTCATTTTTGAAAAGTTCAAAAAAAAATTAACATACCGCCTACGGGGAAATTTCAATTCTATATAATTTCTGATCTAACGGACCGATTTGCTTGGAACAAACTTTATCGGAAAGCTCTTATGACGTAGAACATGTACAAATAGAAAGTTCCTCCAGAACTAACGAGCCTATTTTCTTATGAAATTTTTTGATCGGGATTTTCAAGAATATTTTTTAATTAATGAATGATTAAATGAATAAGCAAAAGAATGAATGAATAAATGAGTGAATAAATACATGAATGACTTAATAAATAATGATTGAATGAATATGTATTAACCGTTGAAAAAGGTCTATTTGAAGCAATTAAGAACTAAAGCTAAACGAGAAAGACAGAGAGAGAGAGATAGCTAGATTATAAATTTGAATTCGGTGTATACGGGAAAGTAGGCTCGTATAGTTCTAGACGGAACTTCTTGTTTATTTGAAAATCGAAATTGATTGTCTCTGATAACAAGAGAAAGACGACTCGGCTCGAAACATCTCCATGGTTCGAACTTAGACATTTTTAAAAAATAATTTTGTGGTGGTATGATTGTTTATACTTTTTCGACTAGAGTTTTATTTATCAAACTTTTGGAATCTTCACTTAATAATTTTTTGTTGGCTTGAGCAAAATATCTTCATAATTTTTTTTAAATATTGTGCTGACACAAAATTACAATTAAATCTCTAAACCACGAATGCAAAGACGTGAGATAGCAGTGTTTTAGGATCATTCTTATAGATATTTTCAGCAGGGATCTGTAGCAGCCACTTTTTGAGTTTCTCTGCTCCAACCCCGCTCCGACTTCTAAGTATCTATTCCGGCTCGGCTTCGTGTTCTAAATAGTTTTAATATGAATTACTGTTCGTTTATGAAAGCCGAGACTACCCGTCGAGAAGATTCTATTCGGCAAGGGGAGGGGAGGGAGGGGGGGGGGGCAATACGCTGAGAAGGGCACTTTTCGAAATTATATTTTACGTTGTCACTTTTCGCTTTTATCCGATGATGATATATTATATTTGCAATTTGAATCTTTATCACAAAAGAGAAAAGAAAAATGTAGAGAGTTTATCATTCTACAATAAAAACTAAACATTTCCTAATCTTTATTGATTCTCTTTCCCCTATTTCGATGAAATAGAAACAGACTTGACGCATGCGCGTTCGAGGAAAGTCTCGCCTAAGAAAATCAGACAGTATATATAATAGTAATGATTTAACTTTGTGCAAAGTAATAGAAATAAAATTTCACGTTAAATTAAAGCACAAATGAGCATTTAAACGCAGACATATGTTTCGGGATTGCTTGGAATCCCTTTTTCAATGCGACAGGGAGCTTCTACATGCAAAACATCCAAATGAAGCAGACAGAACAACAAAAACAAAGCTTATATAGCCTAAGAAGTAACTGTAAACCAATGAGAATAAAGGCAGTGTGAAGTGGAAGTAGAAGTAGTAGGAAAGGCACCAATAAGAGAGCAACAAACGAATGCAGTTGGAAGTACAGAAAGTAAAAAGGAATATCAATAAAAACAAAGCAAAAAAGACAACAGCGTGCATAAAAATTTGAAAATACATGAAAATTGCAAAAAAATAAAATAAAATACAAAGAATAAAATGGAAATAAAATAAGTACAGAAAATACCAAAACAAAAAGCAAAACAAAGTACACATGCAAAAGAGGGGGACGGGGGGAGAGAAAAAAAAATTGACACAAAAAAGGAAAACTAACAAGAAATCCAAGAAAGAACAACAAATTAAAGGAACTTATGCCAGACCTGTGAAAAATAAGGAGTTGAGGAAGAATCATTAACCAAATTAGAACTATTCCTGTTAATATGATAAGCTTCCCAAAAGTCAAGTTCTAAAGGGGAAGAACATTTTTGAATATTTTCCCAGAATTGAAATCAAAAGAGTGGTTGGAATTCCAACAATGTTGAGCAATGCTAGACTTATTCAGGTATTGCTTTCGTACATAACCTTTATGCTCATTTAACCGAATTTTCAGAGCACGTTTTGTCTGTCCAATGTAAGAAAGGCCGCAGCGGCAACTAATTTGGTAAATACCCCAAGTATTAAGTTGATCAACAGGACCTTTAAGAGAAGAGAAGGAAAGTTTGTTGCTTTTGTGCTTTAATTTAACGTAAAATTTTATTTCTAGTATATATAATGTTTTGTTTTTAATTTGTAAATTTATTAGCAGGTATGTATGGGATTAAAAAAATTATTTATAAACTATTTATTTATCATTCAATATATATAATATTTTATATGCACTGTGTTTGCAAAGAAAAGCTATTAATCCAATTTTTTTTTTTGTAAATAAATAATAAAAAAGGGGAAAAAAAGAGGGAAAAAACTCATTTATTTTATGTTTTTAAGTTTAATTTTTAAAAAAAATCGGAGCAGTGTAGCACAACAAATTTCTTCTCCACTCCCAGTTCAAACGAAGTTTCGTTGTTCCGGCTCCGTTCCTCAGTTTAAAGCAAAATGCCGTTGCTCCACTGTTCTACGCCCCTGCTCCACGCTCCTCTCTGGATCCCTGATTTTCAGTGATGTGCAGTTGCTAGCTAAAGTGGTTTTTCCTCATCTCCATTACAACTTTAGTGTATGGTATGAGAAAGTTTGCAGCACACACTTCTTTCCACAGCAATAATTACTGTGGGTTCTGTGAAACCATTATCCACTAATTCTCAGTAACGTGGCTACGTGGGCTATGTGAAAACGTCAAAGCAACTGCTCTTTGAGAATGATGTTATGCAATACATAAATAGTAGACTACGCATCAAAATCACCGTTTTAAAAAATGTGTTATTTTCAAGGGCATTCCATGGTAAAGGGGCAATGAGCAATAAAAAGATATTTCTATAAGAAAAACAACACGTCGACATATTTGACATCGTTTTACTGGAAATTTTTTTAACGGACAAAGGAGCAATTAACGGAGTATGTTTTGGTAGGAAGATGAATGTGGTAAGAAAAACAATTATATCTTGACATCACTGGAAAGACTGAAAGCTGGTTAAAAAGTCGCTTTACACTAAAAACACAATGCATAAATTTCGTGCATGACTGTGATAGTGGAAGGCCCCGTTATATCATAGTATGTAACAGAGAGTGTGCGTTTTCATTCTGGTCAGTTATATTTGTATTTCTTTGAAAATTTACTTACATACACTGTAAAAAAAATCCTGTAAAATTTACGGTTTTAAACCAGCAGCTGTGTTGCTTGCGGAAAACCGTAAAAATTACGAAGTAAATCCGTAGTCGCAACGGTTTTTTACCGTAAAGTTATTCTCGTACGGCAAAAAACCATTACGACTACGGATTTACTCCGTAACTTTTGCAGTTATCCCCAACCAACCCAGCTGTTGGTTTAAAACCGTACGTTTTACGGGATTCTTTTACAGTGTATTTGTCTAGATCCTTCAATTTTTAGTCAGCATGTTCATTTTATTAATTATAAAAATGTTGATAAATTCACAACATTTCAAGTGTAATGAAAAATCGGAAATTAACACTTGAGGTCAGGCAAAAAAAAACTTGCTTCAGTTGGTCATGTAGTTGTCTGTCAATTTGTCATGTTTTGATATGTCTCCATTCTTTACATTCTTTACGAACATTCTATTTTCAACTAATATCCTTTTTCATTCAAAATATCATCTTGAAAATACTTTATCTGTATTTTATTTTTGTTTAATGTTTTCCATCAATTTCTACAGCTATAAAAGTTTCAACAACCAACTCCTACAAAAATAGTTGTCTTTTGTACCTATTTTATAGCTCCAAAATAGTAGTTGTTTAGACTTTTCCGAAGCCAAATTTATTGGGAAGAAGAAAATGTAACGAATGAAGTATATTTAAAGATAATTTATGATTTAAATAAATCATTATATTTGGAAGAATTATTTTTATTACATAGACTGTTTATTATTTTGCTTCTAATCTGGAAGATTTTTCTTTGTTTTCTTTCTTTCTTTCTTTTTTTTTTTTTTTTTGAGCATATTTCGAGAAAATTGAGCTCTTCGAGGGAGCTTAAAGTTAATGTTCCATCCCAATACACCATAAATATTCACTATTTATGTATTTTTTCCTTTTCTAAGAACAACGCCAAATTGTTGGTTGGCTGTACAAAGAAGACGCCCCACACAGTACTATATATTATGAGATATGCATTAAATCGTTTATGTGACGCATTAAAAGTAAAATGTTAATGTTGTAAGCTTGGTTAAGGGGAGTCGGCACCATAAGACCATTTTTTTCTCTATGTTGTTTTTAGTTATGTTGTTGTAATTTTTGTCTCATGTCATGTTATATCACTTCATAAGAAATTTAAATTTAAAAAAATGGATTTCTTAAACACAATTTGAAATTTTTAATTTTTAAAGCAAAATTTAGCAATTTTTAAAAATGCATCTTCTTTTTCGAAAATTGGCGTGAAGTCTCAAAATTTTTTTTATTGATTCATTACTCATAAAGCAAAACTTTTATGCTTTGAATTTTTTATAAGTCAAACACTTTTTGAGAAAAAAAAATGCGTTACTTCATAACGCAGAAAAAAAAAAAGAAAAATTCAAAAACCTGCAAAAAGAATTTTTTAAAAAAAGTACTTAAGTTATCATAAAAGTAAAGCATAAATTTGTTGTGTATATTTTCAGGAACATGTGGGAAAAAAATCCACATTATAGATACAAATTTAAAAAAGATTTTCCATTTTAATTGAGATGAAAAAAAAATTTCATGCGTAAAAATCAAAGCGAGAGAAAACAGCATCTAAAGTTTTCGGCTTGCCAAAACTTAAATGCTTTCTTTATCAAAACTTCAAGTAGGGAACTTTTTAACCGACTTCACAAAGGAAGGAGGTTATACATTTGTACTGTATGTATGTCGCTTTTTGTTTGACCATATTCGATTGTTAGAAAAAAAAGTTATGGAAAGAAATGCGGTAAATTTTTTGGTTTTTGCATCCCTAACTTTTGACTAAATGAACCAATTTTGATATTTTTTTTCTTTAATTAAAAGAGGGTCGTCTAGCTCAAATATCGCACATCAATTTGACTACATTGTATTTTAACCGACCTTACAAATGAAGGAAGTTATACATTCATACTGTATGTATGTCGTTTTTTTTGTTTTGTTTGTCCATTCATAACTTCTCACCGGATGAGTCGATTTTCATGATTCTTTTTTTAATCGATTAAGGGGGGTTTCCCATTGGTCCCGTACCTTTGTTTGACCATATTCGATAATTAGGAAAAAAGTTATGGGCAGAAATGTAGTATTTTTTTTGTTTTTTCATCCATAACTTTTGACTAAATTAACCTATTTTGATGATTTTTTCTTTAATCGATAGGGGGTCGTCTAACTCAAATATTGCAAATCAATTTGATTACATTTGTTTTTTAGAAAAAACGTTACGGGTGAAAAATAAGTATTTTTTATTTTAATTGGAAAGGCTTGACTTGATTTTTCTTTGTTGGGAAATCTGTTAATAAATATAAAAGTCATTGTTAAAAACATATTTGTTGTCATGGGCTATAAGATTAAAAGAAATTACAGCAAGAGTTTAACTGAAGGCTTCTCTGTGGCAAAAATTAATCTAATCAGTTTGTTTGCTAAAATCGACTTCAAAGGGGAATTTATCATAAAAATAATTAGTTTTTAGTGCCATTAATTCAGACAAGTTTTGCCCTTTGATATGAATTTTTTTTAAAATAGAGTATTTTTATAAAAAATGTATTTACACTAAAAAGAATAAAATAAAATATTTTTTATAAAAAAACAGAACCGACTTCAAATTATAAATTTGCTCTAAAAAGTGAAAAATAAATTCATTCTTTAAACAACATCGATGTGACTTTTAAACATAGTTTTAGAAGTCGGTGCAAAATTATGAGCCTAATTACCGTGATACTATTTGCTACTTCATATTGGAACTGTTGCTAATTCTGCGAAAATATACATATTTGTAATTGGGGATTCATGATTACAAAAGATTTTATCTATCCTGATTTTGCACCGACTTCTGAAACTATGTTTAAAAGTCACATCGATGTTGTTTAAAAAATGAATTTATTTTTCACTTTTTAGCGCAATTTATAATTTGAAGTCGGTTCTGTTTTTTAATAAAAATTATTTTATTTAGAAAAAACGTTACGGGTAAAAAATTAGTACTTTTTATTTTAATTGGAAAGGCTTGGCTTGATTTTCCTTTGTTGGGAAAACTATTAATAAATATAAAAGTCATTGTTAAAAAAGAGTTTGTTGCCATTGAGCTGTAATATTAAAAGCAATTATAGCAACAGTTTTACTGAAGGCTTCTCTGAGGCAAAAATTGAATCCAATCAGTTTGTTTGTTAAAATCTTCTAAACGGAATTTATCATACAAATGATTAGTTTGTTCAAAGAAGTTTTGCCCTTTGATATGAATTTTTTTTAAAATAGAGTATTTTTATAAAAAAATGTATTTACACTAAAAAGAATAAAATAAAATATTTTTTATAAAAAAACAGAACCGACTTCAAATTATAAATTTGCTCTAAAAAGTGAAAAATAAATTCATTCTTTAAACAACGTCGATGTGACTTTTAAACATAGTTTTAGAAGTCGGTGCAAAATTATGAGCCTAATTACCATGATACTATTTGCTACTTCATATTGGAACTGTTGCTAATTCTGCGAAAATATACATATTTGTAATTGGGGATTCATGATTACAAAAGATTTTATCTATCCTAATTTTGCACCGACTTCTGAAACTATGTTTAAAAGTCACATCGATGTTGTTTAAAAAATGAATTTATTTTTCACTTTTTAGCGCAATTTATAATTTGAAGTCGGTTCTGTTTTTTAATAAAAATTATTTTATTTAGAAAAAACGTTACGGGTAAAAAATTAGTACTTTCTATTTTAATTGGAAAGTCTTGGCTTGATTTTCCTTTGTTGGGAAAACTATTAATAAATATAAAAGTCATTGTTAAAAAAGAGTTTGTTGCCATTGAGCTGTAATATTAAAAGCAATTATAGCAACAGTTTTACTGAAGGCTTCTCTGAGGCAAAAATTGAATCCAATCAGTTTGTTTGTTAAAATCTTCTAAACGGAATTTATCATACAAATGATTAGTTTGTTCAAAGAAGGTTTGCCCTTTGATATGGATTTTTTTAAAAATAAAGTATTTATACAAAAAATATTTTCACTAAAAAGAATAAAATAAAATAATTTTTGAGAAAAACATAGAACCGACTTCAAAGCAGAGCAATAATAAATTGCGCTAAAAAGTAAAAAATAAATTCATTCTTTAAACAACATCGATGTGACTTTTAAACATAGTTTTAGAAGTCGGTACAAAATTAGGATAGATAAAATCTTTTGTAATCATGAATCAATTACAAATATAAATGGCCCAGAATTAGCAACAGTTCCAATATGATGTAGCACATGGTGTAATGGTAATTGGACTCATAATTTTGCACTGACCTAAAACTATGTTTAAACGTCACATCGATGCTGCTTAAAGAATGAATTTATTCTTTACTTTTTATTCTTTACTTAGCGCGATTTATAATTGCTCTGCTTTGAAGTCGGTTCTATTTTTTTCTCAAAAATTATTTTATTTTCAGTTACAGTCACGATGAAATTGCTTCTTTTCGCTTATTTTATTTTAAAAAATAAATATGTGGCTTATGTTCAGCACAGTTTCGGTTTCGGAATGAAAAGGTGGTAAATCACACCGTAATAAAATCAATGATAAATAAATAAATATTGCTTCATTTTTTCTGAAACTTTCAGGGAACATTTTTGAAGATTTATTTTACTATTTAAGTAGATAAAAAAATATTCGGTCTTTTCGACACTTTTGGGTGCTGACAAAAGGGCAAAGTGACTTACAGGGCAAATGAATTAGCTTTTTTTAAAACTTTGATGCTTTATGGTTTTTGTACATAACTTCAGAGAGTATAATTTTACTTTGAATTCGATGTATAATAATGACTTGTATCCCAATCTATCTTCTATCTATATAAATAAAACCGAAAGTTTGTGTGTGTGTGTGTGTATTTGTGTGTGTGTCTGTCGATCACCTCCAGTCGAGATGGAAAGGTCCACGAAAGGAACTACGAAATTTGGGTTACAGGTGCCTAGGAGCAGGTCCTCGAGCACCTCGAAGCATTTTTCCGAAAATTCGAATTTGTTCTTTTTTTATTTCAATTTTAAGCAAAACTGTTAATTTTGAGATTATCTCATCGAAGAAATGACCCACGTTTTAGATTTTTGCAGCATATTAATGGCCGTAAAAAACTACACCAGGAGTTTTTTTTTTTTTTTGTTTTTGCAGTTCGTAGAACAAATAGAACACGCTCAATATTCATTTTAAGTGGTTTTCGAATTTTAAAACGAGGCTTACCTCTGAATTTATCTGCTCAATTTTCATGTTTTCGCCAAAGTAAAAACTACTTTTGTCGCCAGCTAAATGATTTCTGTTATCGTAAGATGAAAAAAAAAAGCTATTTTATCTTTATTCTTGCCGTTTTCTGAGCGAAACAAATTCTAAAAATTCCTATCATTTTTATGCATATTTTGTGGATTATTAACTGAAGACGATTTTCAATTAATTTATCTTGAGGTTGATTCTTCTTTCTTTTTTGGCGATTTAATATTTATTTCTTCGATAAAAACTATGTTGGAACTTTTTTGAATTCGCTTATTTTTGATGAAATTTAAAGTTTCGCCAAGTAGTGGTAACTCTCCCCACCCTCCTGTTAAAAATTATTCTCAATATATTATTTTGCACATCGTAACTTTTCCAAAACCGCGTCAATAATTATTGATAATATTGTCCTCATTTTATTCAATACGTGATTTACACTATAGGATGATGGCGCATTTGCGTTATGCTTCCATTACTATAGTGCAATTTGGCGATCTTCTGCCTCATTTTAACTCTTTTACGTAGCGGTTTTGATTGATTCCATATTTTACCGAAGTTATTTATTTTCTAACATTTATTTAATTTTGTACGGTCTATTTGGCGCCATTTGGACAGAATTTAGTTATTTCTTTATATGAACATAAATTTCACACGTCAGCATTGGTTCAGTAGTGAACATTTTCCAACTGAAATGTGCATTTGCCTTTGGAATAATGCTTTTCTTTCTTCCCTTTTTTTTTTTTCGAATTTTATAAAAGAGCTATTCAATTGAATTTTCAGGTAATATTTTGACAATTTTGCAAGCGGGATTTTTAGGAACTGGTGTCCTTATTTTGATAGAAAATATAAGATGGACTGTTGGTAATTTCAGGAACAGCAGCTCTTAAAGGTATGTATTCTAATGGGTATTTTCAGTCATTGACGTCTTTATACTAATGGAGATTATTTGGGACAGATGTCCTTATTCTATTAGGGATGTTTAGGAATAGTTGTGTATATTCGAATGGGGGGCTTTAAGGAATGGTTTCTTTATTGTAGCAGAAATATTCAATGACCGTTGTTCTGTTCTTCATCTGATGGGCATTTTTAAAGAGAATACTGCTCTTATTCTTATGGGAATTTTTAGATGTAGTGTTTTCTATTGTGTAATTGCGAATTTTACGGACTCTTGATATCATTTTGGAACTAACTTCCTGATGCATATGTGAATTTTGGTTGCTGTTGCCCTTACTCTAATGGCTATTTTTACGAACTGTTTTAGACTTATTTTTGGTCTAAAAAAATTTCTCGAGGCTGTTGTTTTTTAATGCAATCGTGATTTTAATGAGTTTTACTGTTTAAATGGAATTTTTAAGGACTGTTGCTCATCTTCGACAAGGATTTTTTAAGAAAATGTTTCTTTGTGTGCAACGGAAGTTTGGACATGTGTGACTTGGCCTGCGAATGATGTAATATTATCCCTCGCAACGCCGGGCATGTCAGCTAGTACAAAATAAATTCTAAAAAATATGAAAAACACCATATATTTGTATATATATATATATATATATACATTTTTGTTTTCTTGTGGAGTAGAGTAATCTCTCATTTATACCAGAGCTCCCTATACTAAATAACCTCCGATAGTGCTTTAAATCCATACACATTTTGGCCGCAATTTTTGCTTTTATATAACTAGATACATATGGCAAAGATTAATGAACGGAGTGTTTAAATTTCATAAACTATTTAGTTTTAAACATATCAGCAAAAAAAAATCTTCCAGAAAGCAAATTTTGACTTGTCATTTATTGCATTTGTTGAAGGTAGCACAATACGTTATTCTTAAGTTCGCATATAAAATATTTTTCTAGGGTTTTTAATTATAAAATATTGGAATCCTTATTTTTTCACTTTGCAGGTTATTATATCAAAAAAAATTAATAATCTTTCTCTTGGAATTAGTTTTTTAATTCGTACTATATAATCTTTTGGGTAAAAATTTACTTTCGGGTGCCCCTTCGCAAAATTGGTGATTTTTGTTTGGCGCCATTCCTGCTTGCAGTTTTGCAACACCGCGAAGCTTGGCGATCAACCGCGACCAGAACTTGGCAAAAATCAAGGGGCACCCAAAAGTAAAGTCTAACCAATCTTTTGTGTTGTATAGACCAGAGCCCCCTGGCTCTGTATATACATACAAAAAACATAATTGCTTTTATTATTTATCTCGTATTTATGTATAAGTTAAAATGCATATTAGTTTGGCGTTATATTTTGTCGATAAAATTTTATTTCTGGTTAGGTAGGGGACATCTTACTAATCATATCTTTGCGTCAAAAAAAAAAAAAAAAAAATCGCCAAAAAATCAAGGGGTACCACCCGATTGCAAACTTTTACCCTAATTACTAAAATATTGAAATTCTTAACGTATTTTTACTCTCGAATAAAAGCATGAATGATATATCCACTCTAAAATAGTAAATAGTAGCACTGATTCCATTAATTAAATTAGCCAAGAAATTAAAGAGTGGTATAAAGTTAAAATGTTTATTTGAATCTGTACAACCGTCATATTTTTGAATTTTAGCTAAAACAATTAAGAAACATGAACGCTTCTCATATACGAAAACGAAATAGGATCTGTGATATTGAAAACAAAGCATGTTAAAAGAATAAAACGGCAGCGATTTGAAAGTAATAAACATTTAAAGTTTCATGAAACACATTGGAGTAAGAAAAAGAAAAATTACCTTGTCTAGACAGAGCTGTTCCCTACCTTGTTCGTAATCCTTCGTCGGAAGGGAATTGATGGAAACTGATTTTTTCAGTTCTTGAATCTGAAGAGCAGAACGCAATGCACCATAATTTTGATTAAAATCTAACTAGTTCTTAAAAGAAATTTAAAGTTGATAGAGCGAGTCATTTACGCCGCCTAGCGGAGAACTTTTCACGGCCGTTTCTTTTATACTAAATGTTTAATACTAAATGTTAGCATCAGGTTATTTATAATAATACAGTTTGAGAAATAGTTGATTTATTTTACAGCTTACATATATATTTTCTTTTTTTTAGTTTTCGTAAATAAAAAAGAGGCTTTTTAACTTGAAAAATATGTGATCATTAACAGGTTGTTCTTAAATGTACTGAAGACATGATGTTCCCTGAAGGAAAATCTTTAGTCATCAAAGGGTTGATGTTTTCAAAAAAGAAATTAAAGTTAGAGAAGATAATATATTTTGAATTAGCTATATTGTATCAATAAGCAGAGTAGACAAAACTGAAAAAGGGCTCATGCAATTAAGAATACTTCCTGGTCGAAAACTTTCATTAAATTTATCAATAATATTTGCAGAATTTATACAAACTATCTGCAATTTATAAAATTATTCGCTACAGACTCTGCTTGAAATCCCCGATTGATGAACTGACAGAATGATGTTCATATGGAAACAAAATAAAACTAGCAATGTCGAAAATCAAGCCTTGTAAAAATAATAAAAAAATTAATTAGTTCAAGAATGATCTTTAAGTACTATCCTTATTGTTGAACCTAATTATATGCTGCCGTTGTAATTTTTTCATATTTTAGAAAACAAAATCGACCCTGCTTTATAGTGACGTGTTTCTCTAAAAATAAGAAACAAACACTGTACCATTTTGACCCAAATCTGATAGCTACTAAATGTCTAATCTCAATTCACTTTCTCACAGACTAATAGAGCTTATGATTTCTATAAGGTAATTCCAAACACCCCAAAGGACACCGTAGATCTATAAATGATGTATGATTAACCCTCGCGTAGATTCTCATTGCAACCGGAATTTCAGCATTCCGACCGAGCGAATTACAATCGCCTCTGATAACGCTTGGAATGTTTGGATTTGTCCACGGAAAATAATTAATAGTCTTCTTGATGAGTAATTGGCAATATCTCAGCTGACTCCATCGATGTTCTTTGCTTCTAAACAACCTTTTGAATCAGTTCGACTGGTGTAATAAGTCGATTGGGTATGTACGCCATCATTTTACCCTACAACTGAACGCTTCAAGCTATTATATGAGTTAAAGACTTCATCAGATTTTTGTCTGATTCCTTTTATAAAATATATTATGACATAGAAAATTTGCACTAAAATTTTAAAATCCTTGCTAAAATACATTCTTTTTATGCTAGATTATCTAGTTAAGTGTTACACTTTATGTATGATCTGAAAACGACTAACTTCCTTTATGAAAATTTTCTCGTCAGTTTTTATGTTTTAACTCCATTCTTTAGCAATTTTTCTTGAAATGTATTCCTTCTCATATAATTCGGCTGCAATTTCCAAAGGTTAACTACTTCTGCAATAGAAAAGGTTACGTTTGATCAGTCTAAAAGAAGTTTAATTTCATAACCAAAATGAAACCAATCTTTACTTTTAAGCCTATTTTCCCGTAAAAGTAAATAATAATAGTAATAATAATAATAAAGAAGGAAAGGAGGCTCAATGGTATCGTGAAAATATCGTTAAAAATCAAGAAAAGTCAAATATCATAAAGAATGAAAGGAGGCTCAATGGTATCGTGAAAATATCGTTAAAAATCAAGAAAAGTCAAAAATAATTTAAGTAATTAAATACAGATTGAAAAATAAAAAATTTGAAAGTAGGGCTTTGAGATGTGGAAAAAGCGTGTCGGTTGGTCGGTCTGTCCTCCCCCCCCCCCCCAATAACTTTTGAAGGAACTGTCCGATTCGAAAGATTTTATTTGCGTTCAAAAGATCGCGGCGAGGACATCTCATTTCCATATTTTACTTTCTGATTTGAACAATTTGTCGTTCCGTTTCGAACGAAAAATCTTAACATCACCGACTATGGGCAAATTATGTAAACTCTGGGAGTAAGATCTAACTTCCTATGAACAAGCTTATTGGAAGAAGCTGTCGGCGTGAAATATTTTTTGATTTGAACATTTTTGAACAGTTCCAAAAAAAAAAAAAAAAAAAATAACATAGCGCCTACGGGGAAATTTCAATCCTATATAAATTCTGATCTAACGGACCGATTTGCTTGGAACAAACTTTATCAAAAAGCTCTTATGTCGTAGAACATGTACATATAGAAAGTTTATTCAGAACTGACCAGCCTTATTTTCCTAGGAAATTTTTGATCGGGCATTTTATGGATATTTCTCAATGAATAAATGAATGAGTGAAAGAATGAATGAATAAATAAATGAAAGAGTGAAAAAAATAAATGACTGAATAAATGAAAGTGAAAGAATGAATGAATGAATAAATGAATGAGCAGTTTTTAAGCAATTGAGAGCTAAGCTAAATGAGAAAAAGAGAGAGATAGCTAGATTATAAATTTGAAGTTGGTGTATACGGGAAAGTAGGCTCGTATAGTTCTAGACGAAACTTCTTGCTTTAAAATGCAACTGCAAATTTTTAAACTTTGTGTCAATATCCAAATCCTAAGTTCAGTTCAATCTAGAGGATAGTTATTTTTTACTTATGACATGCTTCACTTTTTAGTACTACCTTACGAAAATGTCATAGAAGGTTTTTTTTCTTTTAGAGTTATAATAGCGACATCTGGAAATTTGTGGAGACTAATATTTAATATATAATTATTATAATTCAACCTCAAGCAGCTGCCTAATATCAAAATAATGTAAAATTTCAAGATAAATTTTAAGTTAAAGACTACACAGTATAAACTGGACTAAAGCAGGATATACTTATTTCAAGTACGTAAAAACATATAAAAAGCAATAAATGCATTAAGCCTAATATAATGCCCCACAGCGACCGAAATAATCTTAAGAAGTTCGGATTCGAAGAAGTAATATTATTTCTAAATCTAAGCTTATGTTCCAGCTTTCGGTAAAACGACTCAGACTGAATCTCTTCAACTTGTCAAAAACAGTTCTGCTTTCAGGTGCTTTTCTGCCAGTTTCATAGAAGAAAAAAAAGCGATGCTTTTTGTGTGCGTGTGTGTTTTGTAGAAAAACAACATAATCACAAACTGTCCAAAAAAGCTAACACAGTTTTCACTCTTTCTGGTTATTTTGTTGTCGTGTATTTATGTCATTAACATGTATTCCAGTGCCACCATTTTGTCTGGAAAAGGAATTAGGTTTTCTAAGACGCCTTAATTCCGTTTATGTACAATGATAAGCAAACGTACATGATGCTATTGAAAAGATGTGCCAAAGATTTATATCTAAGCGCATGTTTCTAAAAGCAAGACCAGTGGGTGTTCATGAAGACTTCCATTATCCGCCATACACATAGCGAAAGATTAAGAAACGGTGTAGAAGGATTAGAGTAAAATTGAACCCATCTTAAATTCCACAGCACCAGTGCTGAACCAAACAACTCAACTCATTCTGAAAAGAGAGAAAAGGCACTATTTTCCGAGTAGATATTATTCTCTACGAAGTAATACCATATGGATGCGTTTTCCAACACTTTAACTCTTAACATCCATGCATTAATGCTTCTGCAAAACATTTTTTTTTCTCTTTGAGAGTCAATACTTATGTTAAATAAACGAAGTTTTAGTCTTCCATTATGATTGAATCATTTAAAACTGCTTAAATGTGCAAAAATAGTTGCCGAAACTTTGACCAATTATTATGCATATCGTATTAAAAATAAGACAGCACATTGATAACCCGAATCAAAATTATCAATGTATATGTTTTTAAACTTTAGGGAGAACAAATGCAATCAATAATCTTGATTTCTTGAGGGATCCTTAATGTTCCGTGGAACCATCTGGTTAACTAACACCGCTATGAGGTAATGATGCTGAAACTGCAGTGGAATGGTTTATACATACAGCCCGCCGAGGATTATCGAGTGACGCAATAAAAGGAGTTTTACAAGATGTGAAATAGACTTATTTCGTACAGAGGTACACCACAAAAAAGTACTTTTTTCTCTTTACGTAAGAAATTGCAATTTGGTTTAGCCCCGTAAAAGTTCGTTTGTTAGATGAATCTTGCGACATTATCAAAGAATCTCAAATTAATGTTCATTAGTTTTTATCTTGCAACCTGAGTGAAATAGTTGCCATGTAGGATGCCTCAAAAAAAAAGAAAGAAAACAGAGAACATTGCCATTTAGAGATTTTTTTCATTTCCTTTGGTATATTTCTACGGACTTCTTTATTTATTATCAGCATAAAAAACAACTAGTATTAACTATACGCGTAACCATTGCTGAAGAGAGGGAGAGAGAGAGAGAAAAAAGCATAAAAATGCGAAAATTTTCAAAAATTCAAAGTAATTGCTTTTTGAATTGACCAAATAATATTTACTCTTTGTTCACAATAACATCATTAAAATCACCCTGTTTTAAAAGGATATAGAAAAATAATCTAGCATAGTAAAAATGTGTATTAAAATACAGTGTAATATTATATGTACGTTAAAATATACAATTTTATGCACAAGTTTAACATGCAACATAAAGATAAAAAGGTTCGCAGTAATTTATTGTCAAATAACACGTAAATATACCACTGAAATAAAAATAACATCTCATCACTTTAACGTTTTTTTTAACTAACTTTTTGAAGCAAGTAGTTTTTTCCACTACTTTATTCAATGCATTGAAGCTAATCAAAACGTGTTCTTCATTTTTAGTTGTTCTCGCTCGAAAACCAAAAAAACTGTAAATCAAATATTGGAAACTGGTAATCTTAAAAAAGAAGATAGGTCCTTAAAATGGTTCTCAAGGAAGAGAAAAATATGCTGCTTCTTCAAGTTCATTATGGGAAGTATGTCAAGATTGTCCTAATACATTTGGAAAAAATTCACTATCCAGGTTTGTGGGCAGAATCTTGTGACATTGCACAGAACCAGATGGATATCAACACTATTTTAGTCAGCAAAGATGTATGCTTCTAGTAAACAACTGGAACATGACAATGCGAAAGTTTAAGAGTCGCATCCTATATGCTTGTCTTGATTTTTGAAATTATTTCATTTGGAGTGATGAAGGTGAAATTTTAACATAAAATGGAGATAATGACCAAACGGACGTCAATTGTCGTGAAATTTAGCGTCAGAAATTAAATGGCAAATCCAATGTCAGCTTGGCAACATTGACGATATTTGGAAGTTTCCCGTAGAACTCCTTGTTAAACATACTGTGGTGGCTATCTCTGTAAAACTGTCTTTTCTGCACCAGTTCACAGCAAACTAGGAAGTTGGGTATTTAAAAATGTTCCTCTTCTCATTTAAGGCTTTTTTTTTCTGTTGTAGGTTTGTTTCTTTTACCAATTCCATTTAGTTATTATTTTTGCAAGTACAGATTTCAGACACCAACAAAAACATTAAAATTCTTTCAGTTTGAAAGTACCTAAAAATTCATTACAAAAAAAAAAATAAAAATAAAAATAAATAGGAATTTCAGAAGTATAACTTCTAACGTACCAAAGCGCGTACATCAGTACACGGGCCTGTGTTTTGTTAATGTTAGTTGAATGTCCAAAAAGCTTCAGATACGTAATGCAGTTAATAACGTAAATGATCCTATGCTTTGAGAGTCTCTGTGTATGTATGAAGAATACGACCTAAGATAAATCGAGCTACTGCTTAAGCACTATTAAGGTGGTGCTTATTTTATTTATTTTAAAGAATTTTGTTTATTTAAGTTTTTGGATGCACGGTTCAGGAGAATTGTGCTCCTGGAACAAAAAAGTGTAGAATATATTCAAAATATTCATATTTTTTCGATAACCCCATTTTATTTTTTTTAAATTCTAGATTTACTGGTTGTTTTGCATCATTGGCGACGGAGCGTGAATTTTATTGACCGGGCCTGGAATATTGAAGCATGATCAATGGCGCACCACCAGGGTGGAGGGGAGCTAAGGGGGATCAAGCACCCCAAGCCAAAACGACCCATAAGAATAATATTATTTTATGAAAGCTGTATTGGCAATATTTTATTTTTAACTTTGTAAAACAGAGAAAATTACTTCTTTTTAATCAGAAGTTCTCAAAACAGCAGTTTCAATGCCATAAATCACTATACCCTTTACAAATAGGCTTGGAGATGAGGGCTATTTTAAGCCCCTCCCAGGCCATGATTACTCGGTGCGCCACAGAGAGCATGATTAAGTAATTAAAATCATTGCAATTGTTAGACTTTTGCTGATTTTTGGTTCGTATAACATATTGAACTTTCAAAAGACAAGAAAAAAATATATATAAAGACTAAATAATTGCAGTACTAGTTTTAATCACTAATAACGTTTAATAAAAGAGAAAAAATTTAAACCAGGCAATACATTAAGTCAAATAATATACAGAATATGAATATCCATTCCCTAAAGTTACAGTGTCACAGTTTGAACTGTAAATAGTGATTCTAGAAGTTTTGTGAAATTTTACTAAAAGTCCTGTGCTTGTCAATCTCGGACACAGGGACACGAAAACAGCGCGACACAGAGAAGCTATTCTACACAAAGCGGAAAAACTCGTGTATGGTGTATCGTGTATAGCTACAAATAATGTTATACATATTTACTTACCTATTTTCCGAAGTAATCTCGTCTTCTGCTATTTGAAGATATGAAATCTTCGGCAATCTCTGAAGGATTTTTCAAATCCAAATATCATCCAAAATATTTTTATGACAGTGTAAGAGCAATAAATGATTGTGTCATTGTAGACCGAACGTTCGTTTTTAATCGCGAAGCTCCGAAAAACATCTTTCTGCGGTGGCAGAAGTCACCGGAACTGTCAAATAACTTCTTAGAAAATTATGAACATCAGGAAGAATGCTCTGCACGAATTTGCAATGATTGAAAATGCATATGATGTCTTTCATTGATC
This sequence comes from Octonoba sinensis, assembly GCA_038502835.1. Classification (NCBI taxonomy): domain Eukaryota; kingdom Metazoa; phylum Arthropoda; class Arachnida; order Araneae; family Uloboridae; genus Octonoba; species Octonoba sinensis. Next base: position 101,544,166 of record CM076602.1, on the reverse strand, counting down.
TAACTTCTGCAATTCCCTTTTCTGAAGTATTATCATTATATGTCTTCGGGAGACCTGGAACCTTTTGTAATTGAACTTTTAGTTTTTCGGCATCAATAACTCCGGAATATAACTAAATGGAATATAAGTATTCCATTTGAAAGTTGTGAACTTCCCTCTAAATCAACGAAACTTGAAGTTAAAAGATTTTCAATTTCTCCCAACATAGATAGAGTCTCTTTAGAAAATCTTCGACTTAATTCATTAATTACGAGGTCATATGCTTCAAAAAACAATTGCCTGTAATAATCTCTTACTGTTTCATATATGGAATTTGTCTCATTCTCTACATGATCAATGCGTTTTGGAATTTTCCTTTGACGTGGAAGCGCGGGTTCCAGCTTATGCATTTCTTTTGCAGTCTCACATATTTGGAAGGGAAATAGATTGCAACAGCCATTAGACGTATTATAAGCGGCAACCAGAGAGTTATCCTGCTACGTAACTCTTCACCTTCTTTTATTATCAAGTCAGGTCAGAAAATACAGTACACAAAAAAAAAAAAAAAAAGAGACAAAACTATTGCCCGGGCCGGGCAGTTCCGCCGCCCCTGTTTTGCATTAGTAATGCAAAAACTTTTTCATTACAGGGTTGCCACAGAAGAAATGGAACAAAAATAGTTGCTTTAGTAGCATAAAAGAATGAAAATAGTAGCCTAAATAGTAGCCATGGCTTAATGACAAACAAGCCTTAATTAACTTGTTCAGTGATGGGTACTTACTTATTACATTCGAATCTTATATTTATACATAAAGAGTTGCTATGAATTCAGTGTAATTAATAAAAATTAATTGCATTTTTTAAAAATAAACACGTTTCCGAGCATTAACTTTTAAAACTGAAATAACTATTTCATATCTACCAAAGATTAAAAATATCAATGAATAAGGAGTGAAGTGGGGGAAAAAAAGATTGCAATATGAGAAGAGCAAAATTATTAATATAAAATAAACATACTTGAGATTTAAACACATATTGAGCTACTTGATTAATTAAATTCTAAGACCAAGAGGCGGCACTATCAAAAACATTAAGTTTACTTTTTCTCTCAAATTTAACATTGTTTTATAATATTGGAAAAAAATCACCCAATAGACAATAATAAAAAATTTTAAAAACTCAATTTTAAATTACATGGCAAAGAAAAAATAATAATTTCGGAAACAATATTTTGTATAACTAGATTATTAACAAGGCTAAAATATTTAATTTTTGTAATAAACTTGTATGATCACTAAAGCTTCCAAGAATTTTGTAAAAAAGTATTTTATTTTTTCAGCCGAATTTTTCAAGTGGGTGTGACAAAATGACGCCCGTGCAAGTTTGTACTACAGAAGTTGAAACGCAACAAAGATTTAAAATTATGGTAAGTTCAAAGTTACTAAGCTCCAAGAGGTAGAATCTGATAGTAAAAGAGCACTAGGAAGTTTTTCCGAAGCCGATGCAATCAGATTTCAAAATGCGTAAAAAATCGAGACCGAGTCTGGAAAGAGCGAAAAACAGAAAAAATGCATCAATTTTACTCGTAGTTTGTAAAAGTTGGCAGGTTAGGCTACTTTCAAAACTTTTCACTGAAAAGAAAGAAGGGACTTTCGTGGAAACGAAATTCGCACTTTCCAAAAATACCGAAAAAACATGTGCCTGTCTATGTGATGATTGGGTGTTTCGGACATATCGTTGCAATTCTTCGCCGTGCAACATCGTGGATGTTGTGATCAGGAACCACTGCCACAGTGAAAAGGTGAGGTTTACCGAAAAATAAGGAGAAAAGGCGCATATCGCGCGCACACGGGTCAGCTTTCGTGTTGACTACCAAATCACCCATGACAAAAAACTAACGCCTTTCATTGGCAGCAGTGTCGGCTCCATTGGCAGGAGCTTCAAAGTCAGTATGAAGTATAGGGGCCAAGATGGAAGTTTGAAAAATTACGGCACGATTTTCCGTGAAATAAAAGGAAATATTTTTCTCAAAAATATTTTTGGGTACATAAAAGAATTTCAAGAGAGGCCAAAAAAAGACGCCAAATAGTCACCTCTTAGTAAAATTAGTTGCTTTTTTGCCCGATTTCGACGAAAATAGTTGCCATAGTCTCCTGATGCTGAAAATAGTTGCTTTTTAGTCGCCTGTGGCAACTCTGCATTAGTTTGTTTTGTTCTAATCACCTTAGAACAAAGCACACTGATTTATGCCTTGTACAAAAGTATGGAGCAACACCTAATAAATGAAAAATCACGAGTTTGCAAAAAAGTATTTTACCTTTCTTTTTGAAGATCATCAGAATGGAAACAGCCTACCTACCGTTAATTTTTTAACATTCAAGGTTGTACTTATATCCAACTACCGACAACACACTAAAACACCGGAAATGTTGCACATTATTTGTGCCAAAAAGCGAAAAAGAATAGCCCGTATTTGAATTGTGAATCGCACTTTGCGGTCAACCTTGAGTATATGTTTCTGTAAATTATGTTCTTCGAGAAACATCATTGCAACTTGTGGTTGAAAGAGACAGAAAAATTTGTTACAATTGTTTTATTTGCGGATATGATGAGCAGAGCTAGGCGCACTTTGGAGTCTTCAAAGTAGTGAAAAAAGTGACCAAAATAGTGACCATTAAGATGTAAACTTGTGTGTATGCATGTGTTTATTTTTTTATTTAAACTGAATATAACTTGGAAAAGAGCAGTTTCGATATCTTTTGAAAACTAAACCTGAATAAATAGATCTTTTACCCAACTTTTTAAAAAAATTCATAGTCTATTTAAAAATAAGAATTTTTATACCTGTAACTATGCTCATAAATACCTATTTCAAAACCCATAAATGGCTAAGAGTGAGAGAGACAAAAAATTTTTTTAAATTAATTTCTTTCTCAAATTGTTACTTATTTAAAAATATAAATGAATAAATATTTCTTCAAACCGGCAGAAATTTCAAATTTTAATTTATGTTCAACCTTGAATAAAATTTATTTTGCAAATGCTACTTTTTAAAATATTTTTTATACTTGTTCAAGGGTTAGAAAATTTCACTTGAAATAAATCTAAATTAGACATTTTATCAAAATTATTCAGACTGAAAATACTGTGTTAATAATCTGTATCATTGTAGGAAACAAACCGTTTGATTATTCAATACTGTTTTTGTAATTTCATGGTAGTAACACAATCCAAGAAAAACAATCTCTGACAATTCCCTGATTTTATGATTTTAATTGTGATAGTTATATGGTATCACTGTCACGCATAATGACAGTATGAGTGGCACAATCAGAAAAATTCCTCTTTTTTTTGGGGGGGGGGGGGATGGAAATAAAAAGAGGTCATAATGTAATTTTCTGAGCAATATATTTAATCTGCCACTGCTAAGAATTTTTCAGGTCTAAAGTTTTTTTAAAAATTTCAGATTCCCCCCCTCCCCTCCATCATTATTTAATGATTTCTTGATAAAAATACAACTATATTTTCTCAAGATGCGTATTGTTTTTCGTTGAGAAATCCCTGATTGAGCTCCAAAAATGTTCTTTTGTGATTGACAGTTAGTTCGGGGGTGGGGGGGGGGGGGGAATGAAAGAAAAGAGAAATTAAGGTGACTTTTTGAGCAATATAATCTGCAACTGGTAAAAATTTTTAGTCTGATTGTTTTTCTTCCCTAATTTAAATATAGCTTTATTTTCCCAGGATTAGCTCTTCAAAAAAAAAAAAAAAAATTAATTAAAACAATTCAAATCATCATTCTAGTTGGGAGGGGGGAGAGGTCACGGACCCTCTAGGCCTCCCCTTCTGGTTGCACAACTGCAATATCAAACCTTAACTTCGGCACACTCGGGGCCGGCGCGATGCCGAATTTCAAAATACGACCAAACATGGCGGACTCAGGGCTCGGCGCACTTTGGAGTCTTCAAAATAGTGAAAAAAGTGACCACAGCTTTAAAAAAAGTGACCAAAATAGTGACCATTAAAATGTAAACTTGTGTGTTTGTTTTTTTTATTTAAACTTAATATAACTTGAAAAAGAGCAGTTTCGACATCTTTTGAAAACTAAACCTGAATAAATAGAGCTTTTACCCAACTTTAAAAAAAAAAAATTCATAGCCTATTCAAAAATAAGAATTTTTATACCTGTAACTACCTTTATTAATACCTTTTTCAAAACCCATAAATGGCTAAGAGTGAGAGAGACAAAAGTTATTTCTTTTAATTAATTTCTTTCTCAAATTGTTACTTATTTAAAAATATAAATGAATAAATATTTATTCAAATCGGTAGAAATTTCAAATTTTAATTTATGTTCAACCTTGAATAAAATTTATTTTGCAAATGCTACTTTTAAAAATATTTTTTATACTTGTTCAAGGGTTAGAAAATTTCACTTGAAATAAATCTAAATTTGACATTTTATCAAAATTATTCAGACTGAAAATACTGTGTTAATAATCTGTATCATTGTAGGAAACAAACCGTTTGATTATTCAATACTGTTTTTGTAATTTCATGGTAGTAACACAATCCAAGAAAAACAATCTCTGACAATTCCCTGATTTTATGATTTTAGTTGTGATAGTTATATGATATCACTGTCACGCATAATGACAGTATGAGTGGCACAATCAGAAAAATTCCTCTTTTTTTTTTGGGGGGGGGGGGGATGGAAATAAAAAGAGGTCATAATGTAATTTTCTGAGCAATATATTTAATCTGCCACTGCTAAGAATTTTTCAGGTCTAAAGTTTTTTTAAAAATTTCAGATTCCCCCCCTCCCCTCCATCATTATTTAATGATTTCTTGATAAAAATACAACTATATTTTCTCAAGATGCGTATTGTTTTTCGTTGAGAAATCCCTGATTGAGCTCCAAAAATGTTCTTTTGTGATTGACAGTTAGTTCGGGGGTGGGGGGGGGGGGGAAAGAAAGAAAAGAGAAATTAAGGTGACTTTTTGAGCAATATAATCTGCAACTGGTAAAAATTTTTAGTCTGATTGTTTTTCTTCCCTAATTTAAATATAGCTTTATTTTCCCAGGATTAGCTCTTCAAAAAAAAAAAAAAAAAATTAAATAAAACAATTCAAATCATCATTCTAGTTGGGAGGGGGGAGAGGTCACGGACCCTCTAGGCCTCCCCTTCTGGTTGCACAACTGCAATATCAAACCTTAACTTCGGCACACTCGGGGCCGGCGCGATGCCGAATTTCAAAATACGACCAAACATGGCGGACTCAGGGCTCGGCGCACTTTGGAGTCTTCAAAATAGTGAAAAAAGTGACCACAGCTTTAAAAAAAGTGACCAAAATAGTGACCATTAAAATGTAAACTTGTGTGTTTGTTTTTTTTATTTAAACTTAATATAACTTGAAAAAGAGCAGTTTCGACATCTTTTGAAAACTAAACCTGAATAAATAGAGCTTTTACCCAACTTTAAAAAAAAAAAAATTCATAGCCTATTCAAAAATAAGAATTTTTATACCTGTAACTACCTTTATTAATACCTTTTTCAAAACCCATAAATGGCTAAGAGTGAGAGAGACAAAAGTTATTTCTTTTAATTAATTTCTTTCTCAAATTGTTACTTATTTAAAAATATAAATGAATAAATATTTATTCAAATCGGTAGAAATTTCAAATTTTAATTTATGTTCAACCTTGAATAAAATTTATTTTGCAAATGCTACTTTTAAAAATATTTTTTATACTTGTTCAAGGGTTAGAAAATTTCACTTGAAATAAATCTAAATTTGACATTTTATCAAAATTATTCAGACTGAAAATACTGTGTTAATAATCTGTATCATTGTAGGAAACAAACCGTTTGATTATTCAATACTGTTTTTGTAATTTCATGGTAGTAACACAATCCAAGAAAAACAATCTCTGACAATTCCCTGATTTTATGATTTTAGTTGTGATAGTTATATGATATCACTGTCACGCATAATGACAGTATGAGTAGCACAATCAGAAAAATTCCTCTTTTTTTTTGGGGGGGGGGGATGGAAATAAAAAGAGGTCATAATGTAATTTTCTGAGCAATATATTTAATCTGCCACTGCTAAGAATTTTTCAGGTCTAAAGTTTTTTTAAAAATTTCAGATTCCCCCCCTCCCCTCCATCATTATTTAATGATTTCTTGATAAAAATACAACTATATTTTCTCAAGATGCGTATTGTTTTTCGTTGAGAAATCCCTGATTGAGCTCCAAAAATGTTCTTTTGTGATTGACAGTTAGTTCGGGGGTGGGGGGGGGGGGGGAATGAAAGAAAAGAGAAATTAAGGTGACTTTTTGAGCAATATAATCTGCAACTGGTAAAAATTTTTAGTCTGATTTTTTTTCTTCCCTAATTTAAATATAGCTTTATTTTCCCAGGATTAGCTCTTCAAAAAAAAATTAATTAAAACAATTCAAATCATCATTCTAGTTGGGAGGGGGGAGAGGTCACGGACCCTCTAGGCCTCCCCTTCTGGTTGCACAACTGCAATATCAAAACTTAACTTCGGCACACTCGGGGCCGGCGCGATGCCGAATTTCAAAATACGACCAAACATGGCGGACTCAGGGCTCGGCGCACTTTGGAGTCTTCAAAATAGTGAAAAAAGTGACCACAGCTTTAAAAAAAGTGACCAAAATAGTGACCATTAAAATGTAAACTTGTGTGTTTGTTTTTTTTATTTAAACTTAATATAACTTGAAAAAGAGCAGTTTCGATATCTTTTGAAAACTAAACCTGAATAAATAGAGCTTTTACCCAACTTTAAAAAAAAAAAAAATCATAGCCTATTCAAAAATACGAATTTTTATACTTGTAACTACCTTTATTACTACCTTTTTCAAAACCCATAAATGGCTAAGAGTGAGAGAGACAAAAGTTATTTCTTTTAATTAATTTCTTTCTCAAATTGTTACTTATTTAAAAATATAAATGAATAAATATTTATTCAAATCGGCAGAAATTTCAAATTTTAATTTATGTTCAACATTGAATAAAATTTATTTTGCAAATGCTCGTTTTAAAATATTTTTTATACTTGTTCAAGGGTTAGAAAATTCCACTTGAAATAATGCTAAATTTGATATTTTATCAAAATTATTCAGACTGAAATTATTGTGTTAATCTTCTGTACCATTGTAGGAAACAAACCGTTTGATTATTTGATAGTTTTTCAGATTCCCCCCCTCCCCTCCATCATTATTTAATGATTTCTTGATAAAAATACAACTATATTTTCTCAAGATGCGTATTGTTTTTCGTTGAGAAATCCCTGATTGAGCTCCAAAAATGTTCTTTTGTGATTGACAGTTAGTTCGGGGGTGGGGGGGGGGGGGGAATGAAAGAAAAGAGAAATTAAGGTGACTTTTTGAGCAATATAATCTGCAACTGGTAAAAATTTTTAGTCTGATTGTTTTTCTTCCCTAATTTAAATATAGCTTTATTTTCCCAGGATTAGCTCTTCAAAAAAAAAAAAAAAAATTAAATAAAACAATTCAAATCATCATTCTAGTTGGGAGGGGGGAGAGGTCACGGACCCTCTAGGCCTCCCCTTCTGGTTGCACAACTGCAATATCAAACCTTAACTTCGGCACACTCGGGGCCGGCGCGATGCCGAATTTCAAAATACGACCAAACATGGCGGACTCAGGGCTCGGCGCACTTTGGAGTCTTCAAAATAGTGAAAAAAGTGACCACAGCTTTAAAAAAAGTGACCAAAATAGTGACCATTAAAATGTAAACTTGTGTGTTTGTTTTTTTTATTTAAACTTAATATAACTTGAAAAAGAGCAGTTTCGACATCTTTTGAAAACTAAACCTGAATAAATAGAGCTTTTACCCAACTTTAAAAAAAAAAAAATTCATAGCCTATTCAAAAATAAGAATTTTTATACCTGTAACTACCTTTATTAATACCTTTTTCAAAACCCATAAATGGCTAAGAGTGAGAGAGACAAAAGTTATTTCTTTTAATTAATTTCTTTCTCAAATTGTTACTTATTTAAAAATATAAATGAATAAATATTTATTCAAATCGGTAGAAATTTCAAATTTTAATTTATGTTCAACCTTGAATAAAATTTATTTTGCAAATGCTACTTTTAAAAATATTTTTTATACTTGTTCAAGGGTTAGAAAATTTCACTTGAAATAAATCTAAATTTGACATTTTATCAAAATTATTCAGACTGAAAATACTGTGTTAATAATCTGTATCATTGTAGGAAACAAACCGTTTGATTATTCAATACTGTTTTTGTAATTTCATGGTAGTAACACAATCCAAGAAAAACAATCTCTGACAATTCCCTGATTTTATGATTTTAGTTGTGATAGTTATATGATATCACTGTCACGCATAATGACAGTATGAGTGGCACAATCAGAAAAATTCCTCTTTTTTTTGGGGGGGGGGATGGAAATAAAAAGAGGTCATAATGTAATTTTCTGAGCAATATATTTAATCTGCCACTGCTAAGAATTTTTCAGGTCTAAAGTTTTTTTAAAAATTTCAGATTCCCCCCCTCCCCTCCATCATTATTTAATGATTTCTTGATAAAAATACAACTATATTTTCTCAAGATGCGTATTGTTTTTCGTTGAGAAATCCCTGATTGAGCTCCAAAAATGTTCTTTTGTGATTGACAGTTAGTTCGGGGGGGGGGGGGGGGGGGGAATGAAAGAAAAGAGAAATTAAGGTGACTTTTTGAGCAATATAATCTGCAACTGGTAAAAATTTTTAGTCTGATTGTTTTTCTTCCCTAATTTAAATATAGCTTTATTTTCCCAGGATTAGCTCTTCAAAAAAAAAAAAAAATTAAATAAAACAATTCAAATCATCATTCTAGTTGGGAGGGGGGAGAGGTCACGGACCCTCTAGGCCTCCCCTTCTGGTTGCACAACTGCAATATCAAACCTTAACTTCGGCACACTCGGGGCCGGCGCGATGCCGAATTTCAAAATACGACCAAACATGGCGGACTCAGGGCTCGGCGCACTTTGGAGTCTTCAAAATAGTGAAAAAAGTGACCACAGCTTTAAAAAAAGTGACCAAAATAGTGACCATTAAAATGTAAACTTGTGTGTTTGTTTTTTTTATTTAAACTTAATATAACTTGAAAAAGAGCAGTTTCGACATCTTTTGAAAACTAAACCTGAATAAATAGAGCTTTTACCCAACTTTAAAAAAAAAAAAAATCATAGCCTATTCAAAAATACGAATTTTTATACTTGTAACTACCTTTATTACTACCTTTTTCAAAACCCATAAATGGCTAAGAGTGAGAGAGACAAAAGTTATTTCTTTTAATTAATTTCTTTCTCAAATTGTTACTTATTTAAAAATATAAATGAATAAATATTTATTCAAATCGGCAGAAATTTCAAATTTTAATTTATGTTCAACATTGAATAAAATTTATTTTGCAAATGCTCGTTTTAAAATATTTTTTATACTTGTTCAAGGGTTAGAAAATTCCACTTGAAATAATGCTAAATTTGATATTTTATCAAAATTATTCAGACTGAAATTATTGTGTTAATCTTCTGTACCATTGTAGGAAACAAACCGTTTGATTATTTGATAGTTTTTGTAATTTCATGGTAGTAATAAAATCCAAGAAAAATTCCCTGATTTTATAATTTTAGTTACACGGTATAACTGTCATGCATAACGACAGTATGAGTGGCACAATCAGAAAAATTCTTTACGGGGGGGGGGGGGAGGGGTGCACTTTTTTTTTCCTACCTGCACTTTGTGCATTTCCTTTTTTTTCGGGGGGATATCGGGAGGGATGGAAATAAAAGAAAAGAGGTCATAATGTAATTTTCTGAGCAATATGTATAATATGCAACTGCTAAGAATTTTTCAGATCTAAAGTTTTTTTTTTTTTTTTTTTTAAGAATTTAGATTTCCCCCTCCACTGCATCATTATTTAATGATTTCTTGACAAGAATATAACTTTACTTTCTCAAAATTGCGTATTGTCTTTTCGCTGAGAAATTCCCTCCAAAAATTTTCTTTTGTGATCGTGACAGTTAGTTCGGGAGTGGGGGGGGGGGGGGGTGAAAGAAAAGATAAATTAAGCTAATTTTTTGAGTGATATAATCTGCAATTGCTAAACATTTTTAGTTTCTATTCTAATTTAAATATCGCTTAATTTTCTTAGGATTTGCTCTTCCCGAGAAAAAAAAAATAAAAACAATTAAAATTATCATTCTAGATGGGGGGGGGGGAAGAGGTCACGGGCCCTCTAGGCCTCCCCTTCTGGTTGCACCACACTGCAATATCAAACCTGAAATCCGGCACACTAGTTGCCAGAGCCACGCCGAATTTCAAAATACGACCAAAAATGGCGGATACGCGGAAGCTTCAACCCTGGCACACGTATTTTTATGCAAAATTGCAATGTTTTCTTAACTCATAGACAGACAAAGTAACTTTTTTTGGTTGTTCTGCCAGAGAAAGGGCAAAAAATGGAAAATAGTGACCAACTTTTTAAAAAAAGTGAAAATAGTGACCAATTTTTTAAAAAGCGACTAAAAGTGACCAATGCAAAAAAAAGTGACTTTTGGTGAAAAAAGTGACTCGCGCCGACCCCTGCGGACTTACAGAACCAAAAATGGCGGATACGCGGAAACTTCAACCCTGACACACGTCTTTTAATGCAAAATTGCAATGTTTTCTTAACTTATAGACAGACAAAGTAACTTTTTTTGGTTGCTCTGCTAGAGAAAGGGCAAAAAAGTGAAAATAGTGACCAATTTTTAGAAAATAGTGACCAATTTTTAAAAATTGACTAAAAGTGACCAATGCAAAAAAAAGTGACTTTTAGTAAAAAAAGTGATTCGCGCCGACCCCTGCATGATGAGTAACAGCAATTCCTCTCTTCTAGGATTTGACACTGATTACGATAAAATAATAACGTTCAAGCGATAGATTAAGCATAGGTGATTCTAAGCGAAAAAAAATTTCGGAACTTCACACAAAATTTTCGGAAAAAGTCTGGTGCTTAAGGTTAATAAATTTTCAAAAAACCGATTTTTTCTTTTCTGTTATAAGTTTTCGGAACAGGTGCTCGAAAATATTCGGAAATGTCAGAGAATTTCGGATCAGAATCACCTATGGAGCCATTAATTTAAAATAAAGAACTATAATACTTAGGTTAACAATCCCCCCCCCCTCAACAAAACAGTACATACGCAAATATATATATAAGCTCTAAAATTATCCTTCAAGTAATTAAATGAAAGGAAAAAGTCATTGTGTTGAAAGTTTTTAAAATAGTGCAAAATATTTTGCTTGTCTGAAGGCAGAAAGAAAAACACACAAATTACACACATAATAATATAACAATTATTCAAAGAAATCTTAGGATTAAATTAAAATTTTTTTCGGAAAACCTTTTTTTTTAAACTTTCGGAAAAGGTGCTCGAAAATTTTCGGAAATGTCGGAGAATTTCGGATCAGAATCACCTATGCACCTGTGAATTGACTATAACAGTTAGTTTTAGAAAATTATGGACCTAAAACTCAACAGATTTTTTATTTTTGCTATAACTCATTTTGCCAAATTTGTAGTTACTTAGTCGTAGTACTCAGCCGCGGTACACAGCTTCATATGCTTCATAGCATTGTTCAATTTTCCTTTTTACAAGAATACAAAAAAGGCGATTGTAGTCACTTGCAAGGGCGCCGACTGGGGGGAGTGGGGGTTGTTGCAGTGTTCAAGCACCCCACCCCCCCAATCGGTTGTGGAAGTGTTGAGCACCCCAACCTTTCTGTTAAAATTTTCATGAATTAAACACATTATTACTTTTCCTGAAGGCTTTTTGTTTGCATTCATTCATCATTGTAAGACGAAAAAAATTAGTGAGCGAATAGGTAAGTATCATTCTTCTACAACTTGTGATTCTATTCAAGTCTTAAGAACATCCATTAAAAAGACCAAAAAATGCCACAAAAATGCACCCAAATCTTTATTGAATAAAGACATCAGTGCGATGCATCACTCAACTACAGAATAATTTATTCGCAGCAAACATTCTTTCTGCTTTTGCCGTGCATCTAAAATAGATTCATACATGTGTTCGTGTATATATATTTCATTTTTATTTATATATATATTATATTTAAATTCTAATCAATTCTAACTCTTAAGTACAAACAACATTCTCCCGCAACAGTAATAAATATCTAACATACGGTCAAACAAAATAGTTAGTATACTCTACAATAGTTACAATTACTCATCAGAAATGTCAAGCTTAAAATAAATCTTTTAAAGTATTTTTTTTCATACATTACATAATAAAAAAAGTATCAATAAAAAATTTTACAGCTTATTACCAACACCATTCTGTTAGTATAAAATGAGTGTCTAAAATACCCAAATATAGTATTTATTTGTAAAATATTCAAGAACTGCAGAAGACCGACAACTGAGCTGAATGAAAACTAAAAATTATATTATCAGTGATTCATAATTTTCATCTCTGTATCGGGGGACACACACACACAAATATAGTAATAGAGCAAGCAATGGTAAGTTTAACGCACTAAGCAACCGTGACACTACAGCATTGAAGGTTCCAATGCTAAAAAGAATTTAGAGTGTTTCTACAAAACCCCAAACTAAGAACATAATTGCAAATTGAGGAATTTTATTAAAAGCTCCATAACCAATATACTTAGAAAGGCATATGAGTTTCTAAAAAAATTAAATAATCAAGCAGGATAGGTTCTTTCTTCATAAAATTTGCATGAAGAGTTTTTCGCACTTTTAACTAAATTTGTTTTAAAATTGTTAAATCATAATACTTATCAAATATTAAATTCAAAATATAACAGGTTAAATCTACTTTCCTATTTTTTTTAATAAGAACAATGGAACATGCTATGGTTGCCAAAACCACCCTTTTTGTAGTGTGCTGTTGCCAATGTTGAGGTTAATAGACAACAGCACTATAGGTAGACAATCCACTGCTAAACAAAGAGGGAAGGCTCAAAACAAGCAACTGCTAAATGCAACATATATCAGGGGTGCCCCCCTTCCCCCATGCGAGCGATGGTGCCCCATCCTAAAAAGCTACTGAGCCCTCCCCCCCCCCCGTAGTGGGTACTCCTGATATATGAATCATCATAATCTTATTGTCTTGAAAAATGATCTTCCATTTTAATTTCTCAAATTCAAATTACAGAATTAAGCCAAGTGCAGAACAATGCAATCAGTTTAAAGTATTATGTTCATCATAAAACAGCACACATCAACAGTACACACCATAATCAAAAGTCAAAACATGATCCTACCTTTAGACTTCTGATATAAGTTCTTTGTGAGATTAGTGTGATGCAACATTGATCAGATAGTTTTTGAAATACAAAATCCAGCAACCATACTTTCAAAACTGCTACTAATTTTGACGTTTCAATGTCTAAAATACGGTATATAATTTTGCTGCTTTTGACTTCCTTCCAGCTAAACTTAAAGGTAAAGTTGTAGTTCCAGCGAAATTTGATTATGTTACTACACACTCGATGAATGTGAGTATAACTGCTACTAATTTTGTAAATACTACTAATACCTGTAAAATAATTGTATATAATTTTGTTGCTTTCAATTTCCTTCTATTTAAACAAAGTAAAGAAAATTTGTAGTTCTAGCCAAATTTGATTATAGTGCTACACACTCAATAAATGTGAGTCGGTCTTCTGGTATAAGAATATTTTGAATATTTAACTTTTATTGATAAAATAACTGCTAGGGAAAAAATGAAATCCTCCTTGAATCACAAGTCCCTAAATATTCAATATGTTTCCTATAGGTGGCCAGAAACAACTTTATTTGACATAACTACATAAAATAAAACAAAAGAGAAAACTTTTTAAAAGCAAAAATTGTTAAAGGCTATTAATAATGAAAAAAAAAAAAAGAAATGAAATTTTGACTCAAATAGTCTATTATATAGCAGAAAAATAATGTTAAATATCTTTTCAATTAATGAAGTATTTGAAACACAAATGTTCCTTCAGAGAAAAGTTTTATAGTATTCAAAATTTTGTAACTTCTACTAGTAAAATTTGATAATTTTGAAAAGTGTGACAGAGACAGTTACAGAAACATTAAACTAATAGAAAAATGACAACAATAACAATAATTTAAAAAAACATTGAACAGTTAATGATGGATAACAAACATTTGAAGTAAAAAAACAAAACTTCTCTACAAAATAAATACAAATGGAAAATTTTGTAACGCTGGATCTGGATTGGCACAACCGAATGTTACAATAAATTATAAAGATTCTATAAAAGTTATTATTTTTAAACTATATAAATTATAACAAACTAAATACATTTTAGAACAAAGTATGTGGCATTTTCTTAAATTGACTAGTGAGTGTAATTTTAATATTGAGAAAATATCTCCTAAATATAAAAACGTATTAACTTTTCAAAATTTCCCACTTTTAAAAATATGATAAGTTTGACATTTCTTTGAACAATCATCTTATTATAGCATTTTACAGGATAAAAGGGCAGCATTAAGAAGATGTTTATGCAGTACCTGAATAAAATTTGACGTTCCATAAAATAAATAATGCTAAAATACAGTAACAAAATTTGTATATTTACTGAATTGAGAAAAGGCAATGGAAATTTCAAGGATTTTATGAAAAGAAAAAGCATAAATGCACTTTAACACTTAAAAAAAAAAAAAAAAAATTAAGCACTTGCCAAATTTGCACGAAAATAAATGCAATATAAATACCTATTTTAATAAATTTATATAAATGTAAAACAGTAATTTCTAAATGAAAATCATTCAAGAAAAAAAATTACACAGGTGTACGTAACTTGAAACTGATTAATTTGTAGTTTTAAATTACACAGCATATAGTAGAATATGATCAGCTAATTGAGTACAAGTTTTCTTTCTGAAACAAGAGAACAACACACTGAATGATGCAATCTTCTGATTTATATTTCAGGTACAACACAACTAAATCCTAAGATTTGACAGCTGTTATTAGGAAGCCGACAATTACATAAAAAAACCCAATACTCTATTTTTCAAAATATATTTCTAATGACTGCATCACAAATATAAGATTAAGAATACTGATTCTATACTCATAAGTCACAAGAATAGTTATACATTCTAACTAATAAGGCGATAATATTCCTTCTTAAAGCTGTTCATCACAAAATATCAACTTATCCACTTTGAAATTGAGATTTAGTTTCAAGTAAAAGTAGAGATTCATGATAAAATTTTATGCAAACATTCTTGAAATGCTACAAAATGTTGACCAAAAGAACAATGGCGAATCCATCTTCCAAAATGGCTGCTACACTAACATTTCATGAGTACTTTTAAGTTGTGATTACTCATTGAAAGAAAAACTCTAAAAATCTGTTCTTTACAGTGATATTTAATTAACAGAAACATTTCCTATCCTCAATCACATTTATAATCTATTTATTTGTTAATACGAGAAATTGTTTTAATTCTATCAGCCAAACCTTGGATGCACCACTGCAGTCAAACATGCATTTAAACATATCAAATTGTAGTACAAAAATTTATTAAAAACATAACCATGGATTTCCCATAGTAGTAAAGCATTTATGCGACATGAAATGTAAAACCACGTAAATATTTTTGCTATTTACATGGACTATAAAATAAAATCTAAGACATAACTTTTTTGTTGAAAAAGCAACTTAAAAGCAGGGGGAAAACATTTGCTTAACTAAAACATATTTCAGCACTATTAAACCTTA
Source organism: Octonoba sinensis (assembly GCA_038502835.1). Classification (NCBI taxonomy): domain Eukaryota; kingdom Metazoa; phylum Arthropoda; class Arachnida; order Araneae; family Uloboridae; genus Octonoba; species Octonoba sinensis. The sequence continues at coordinate 101,528,357 of CM076602.1, read as the reverse complement.
GAAATATGTTACCACTTTCAAAAGATACATTTTTATCTAATTCTTTTCTTTTTTACAGAGCTATATTCAAATTCAAATGTTTTTATAAAAACTAAACAACAAAGGCATTCTGATAAGAACACACACAAATAAAACCATACGAAAAAGAAAAAAAGAAATTAAAATATCACCCACATCGAAGAAATACTTCTCAAAACCAACATGCTTTATATATATATATATACATATTTGACAAGTATCACATATTATCTAAACTCACAATTGCACCTTAAGTATTTTACAAATTGATATTTTATAAATTGCATTAAAAATGCAGATTTTTTTTTCTCATTAAAAAGTTAATAAATAAAAAATAAAACTAACATTTAATTATAGAGAATTTATGAAAAGAAAAGGTTTTAATTAAAAATAAATAGTCAATATTACATTAAAAGGAAGAAAGACACACTGCATTGCATACATGTTAAACAATTAAATTCGTAACATTTGATTGTCATCATAAGTCATTTTATTTATAAGTACTTTTCCAAACATTAAAAGAATTTAGTTTAGACATTTAGCGATTGTTAAAAGTTTCTTAAAACCAGATAAAATATTTTTTTATAACTGAAATCTTTAAATACACTATATGTAAAAGTTTTTACAGAAAACAATCTGATGTCGCAAAAAGTCAAAATTGAAAATGTAAATAGATATAAATATTATTCCTAAATTTCAATGATAAACAAAACAAAAAAAGTAATGGCGTTAATATATTATATGCCACTGCGAATTTGATACACAAATTAAGTAGAGAAAAATGAGAAAACATTTCTAAAAGAAAATAGTTTACTGTAAATCAAAAGTATAAAAATTGGGAAAAGAGGTGGGAGGAACAAAACATCTTTTAAATGTAATAAGTACCATGAACGTTTGCAATTCTAAAAATAAATTTGCAATGATACAAAAAAATGCTTATTATATGTTTGTTTCTTTTTTTAGACAAACTCAAATGTTTTAAACATGCAAATAATCCTTAACTGCTGTCAGAGGTCTAATTATTAAACCTTGAGTCATTTTTGACAGATCATTTCTATCCCTTAAATTGCTAATTTAAGCCACATTCCAGGATTTGTTTAGCCATCTCAATTATTTTGTGTTTTACAATATTTGCATTTCACGCAAGGCCTGTTAGATCCCTTTCACAGCCACTTGCATTATCATTCTTGTTGAATAAAACAATCCAAGTTAGCATAATGAAATTTAGCAGAAAGCAAAAGGCTTAAAGTGGGGTAATAAAGTTTACTAAAAAACGACTAATGTATGGAACTTTTCTCGCACTGGGAACTTTCAGATCATATTGTTGAAAGCGAACACAGAGAAAATTCGGAAATTCTTGAAAAAGATGAAGACACTTCAAGTGAGTTTTCAAAAGAAGAATTTCTGTGGAAAAAATAACTTCAAATAGGGTGCCCAAAAATCTAATCTCTAAAATGTATAAATAAAAATTATCTATCTCTCTATCAGGGTTCGTACGCTTTTGGCAAAACCAAAAATAAGGACTTTCTAAGGACTTTTTAAGGACCTACAAAAAATTTTAAGGGCCTCACAAATTTTTTGAAATATACAAACTGTTATGTTTATTTCAAAAGGAAGCATTATTGAAAGAGGAAATTGATTTAACATCGTATTTTTATTAGGAACACAACACAAGCACTTTTACGGGGCTCTCTTTGACTTGCTTTTTTAATGTCCAGTACCGTCAGGGAGTTAAATAATTATTGGAGCTAGTAATAAGAAGCACACAGCACAAGTATTAATCATATATAAGCAAATTATCATGACATGAAAAATTATCAAAAATAGTTAGTGCTATAAAATACAAATTAAATGAAAAACAACTTAAATACAAAAAATTGTTAAAGAAAACATTGCACTTTGTCTTGAAAAATTGTGTTTAATTTAGAATTTTTTTCATTTTACTTAACTTATGTTGCCAGCATCTCAATTTAGGCTTACTTAAATTTTATCTCTGCCATAAATAATTCTTTAAAATTATTTAGAAGAGCTTGCAAAAATTCAGAAGAAACTTTTTCAACTTGAGAAAAATATTTCATTTTGGAAACAACATACAAATAAAAAATGGAGCTTCTTTGCTTAAAACTTTGTACATTACCCTCAAATAGTAACTACCAAAATTTAACTAAAATAAAGTTTCAAAAAATTAAACAATTTTTTAAAATAAAAAATAAAACTGCCAACTTTCTAAATAATTGATATATTTACAGGATGCAAAAAGATAGAAGTCTTAAAAGCTGCGTGCAATTTTCGGCAAAGCACATGCTAGATGTTAGCAAGTTTCCGAAAAATAGGATTTTACATTTTCGCTTTATAAAATATGAAAATTCATGTAAATTAATACATGCATTTTTAAAAAGTTTCTTGAAACATTTTCTTGTTTTGTAGTATAATCCCTTTAGATAAAAATACTTATACATCAGCTTGAAAAACCGGATCTTTTTTCAAAAAATTGAATTTTCTAAGTTTTCAAATAAAAACAGAAAAACTAGGGGGAAACGGGGCGTTTGGCAACTACGGTGTATAGGTTTAAGAAGAGGTCGATTCCTTCAATTTGGTGCAAATTAAGAAAGTCCACGAGATACAAATTTTGATTAAGGCAGCAAAATATCCATCATTTCCCACACAACAAAACCCCACAGCGAACGATCGCAAAGCCAAATTAATCAATAAAAATTTACTAAATATTAAAACATTGCTTTAAAACAAATTTTCGATACGAGAATTTATTTGATCTAAAAAAAAAAAAAAACAATGGGAGAACAAACTGTTTAGCGAAAGATCAGCTGAAAAGTGATCGGGAGAGTTGGTAACTCACCGCTTATTATAGTGTAAGACACAAGAAAAATGATAATAAAAAAAAAATCATTCTTTTACTTTTACCAGTATAAATAAGCTATAATCATATATGCGATTGGTCAAACGCAAAAAAAGCTGAAAGTTTTTTTTTTTTTTTTTTGCCTACATATTAGTTAAATGTATCTCTTTCATTGAGCTAGATGTGAACAATATGCTTCTTTGAAGTATTCCCGCCCTCCTTAAATTAAAAAAAAAGTTTCAAAAGCAATATTTATTTACTGATTACTTGTTGACAGCTGCTCCTACTTGCTTTATTGATAATTGTTTAGAACGTATTTAGATTTAGTAACAATTTTCAAGCAAAAAAACTATTTATTTGCTTTGTAACTAAACTTAATAAATAGTATCGAATCCCAAATTTGAAATCCCGAAATTCGGCCCTTTTTCGAAAATTCCCGATTTTTGTTTATTAAATTTTTTCCTCTAGTCCTTAAAAGTCTGTTTTTCAAATTTTATTCATTTTTCTTTTCTCTTTTAAAAGCAAAATGAGGGAACTTGTGTGATTTGTTTTTCTGTGTGGTCTTAAATGGTGCCCAGTTACGGGGCACCATTGCATTTTGTACAAATGCTTGGTCTTTTGATTCGACTTCTCTACTAATTTTTTAATATTTTTTTTAAAGATGTAGCTCGATTTTCTTTTCATACAATTGCAGGAAATAGCAAATTGGGAACTGCCATGTGGGTGGGTACAAGTTCATTTTAACTGAATTGGGTGCTGTAGTTTGAAGCATTTCATCAAAATCCAAACATTTTCTTTTTTTTTTGTAAAAATATATAACACATCAATTTACTTATTTTCAAAAAAAAAAAGCAGAACATAACAAGAGTTGATTATTTTTCTACCAGTTGAAAAAGCACTGCAATTTGTAGTAAAAATTCAATGATGTTAATGTAAATCCGCCATCTTTGTTCCTGTTAATCAGTCGTTTAGGGTCTGTGTAAAAGCCGCGATAGTACCGGACCCGAGCAAACCAAATTGGGGTTCTATTAAGTAGTCGAAATGAAAGAAGTTTGATTCTTGTGAAGAGTACAAAAGATAGCAAAACAAATAGAGCGCAAGGGTACCTTCTTACTTTAACAAAAAAAAATAAGCACCTGGAATAAAAAATAAGGACTATTTAAGGACCGTACGAACCCTGTCTATCCTACTTTATTAGCATTTTAGAGAGCGTCTAAGAGCAAGTTGCGAGACAGTTTGTGACACAGCAGTTAAGGGTTAATTTATGTAAAAATAAAACATTGGTGGAAAATTTTAAAAATTCTTTTAAGATTTAAACACATAAAATTAATACTGTACAACTTTTGGTATTATTTATTATATAAGCATAATGGTTTGAATAATAAAAGATTTTACGGGAGTACAAGAAATCAAATAAAATTGGTAAAAAATAAACTAATGAAATTCTTACTTAGAATTAAAAATACTTCAGCAAACATTTAAAAGTGGCCATTTATAAAGAAAGACACATATAACATTAAAATTAATACAAAACATAAAGAGTTTCATGGAAGAAATATAGAATACCATAATTATTGGTAAATAGCCCACAACGTTGTATAGACCGCATGAAGAGAAATTCAATCTAAAAAAAAATCAAGTATGGTGTATAACCCGCCTATAAGATTAACATGCTATGAAAATAAAGTACAAATCATGTACATAGTAGAACAGCACTCTGTGATTGTGAAACTTTGATCGTAAGCGGAGCGTTGACATTGATTGATATAACTTTGCTGATAAGGAAAGGTCTCCCATGAAGTGCGCAAATCCCCCTTTTCATGCAATACATGCCTAGAAAAACAATACAGGCGCCTGAAACTGCAAGATAGGGGAAATTGGACTATTGCTTCGAAAGCTACGATTTGTTTCTCGATATTTAATACAGCATGAAAATAGATTTTGATATTTTTTAACTGTAGTTCTCTTTTAATTATTATTATTTTAGTTTCACGTATTGCCCGCATCATTATACTGCCCACAGATAGTAAAAAAGGAGGTTCTTTCTGTAGATAACCTGCGGGCTAAACACATATAATTACGGTAAAATATTTTTTAAACAAAAGTATTGCTGATAAGGAAATTATAAGTTAATAATTTAAAAATAATTTAAATTTATTTTTTAAATTTTATCTTGCCGAAATGAAGAAAAAAAATTTGGTCCCCTCATTAAAGGAATGAAGACAGCATAAAAGTCAATAGCTATTGGAGAGTCATCTTGAGTGATTAACCATCTAATATATTAAAGAATTTAACTCAAATTAATAGTTAATTAATTTAGTTAAGTTATTTATTATTTTTTTGTTCTATTATTTTTCAAATGAAAAATAGTGTTTGAAAAATAAATAAAAGAAAAAGAACTACAAAATTTTAAGCACTTAGTAAATATACTTAGCCATAAAATTCAAACAATGTTCTAAAATGGATTCTATTCCATTTTAAAATCTCTTTATATTTTTATTACATAGTTTTATTTTAAAATGATGAAATAACATGAGCTGAATAATGGAAGATAATGTATTTTCAGGAGATTTCATATACTTCAGACAAATGAGATAGTTCCAACTGTGTTAAATTATTGTGACCTAAATTTGCACGACTTGCATGCATTCATGAATATCACTAGATTACTCAACAAATGCTCGAGGATGAAATTGTAAACTTCAGATTTTTTGAAGGGCATTTAAAATAAATAATTTTCAATAATGCGCTCATTACATGTACATATTAATAAACATTTAAAAGCCTTTTAACATCTATTGAAACAGAAAATTCATTTTAAGAGTTTGTTAACTTTTTAAATATTACAAGAACCTTACTTAAAAATTGACTTATTCAAAATTGTTGAACTTCTTAGGTTAAAAAGTCAAAAAAAAAAAAAAAATAAATAAATAAATTTAAAAAAAAAATAAAAATAAAAATAAAAAAATAAATAAAAACTATCACAAAAGTAATTCATATTTATATACACATTAATGAAAATTTTGACATTACTTAAGTTAAACAGTTCCTTTAAACTTTAAAACTAGAGTACACAAAAACATTTGCCAAAAATTATGAATTTTGAATTATGTAATATATTATAATAATAAAATATTAAAGTTACTTTGTCAAATTGTTAGGGGATACTTTTTTTTTTTTTTTTTTTGCTTTTTTTTTTTTTGTTTTTGTTTTTTGTGAAACAATAATACTGTACAAAGATATTTACAAAATTAAATTACACCAGAAAATGAACACAACTTTTTAAGAGGTTTTACAGAGCAAAATAACAGAAAAAGAGTACACGTGGATGGACTATCACATCAAAAATAAATTTAATTACTTCATGAGGCACAAAAAGTTCGTAAAATTTGGATGCAGTACTGTTTACACCTGAAACCAGCCTGTTTCTAACCAGCAGTATTTTTAAAGGGATATGAAAATGCCAAGAAAATTGATACTTATTTTGACTACATAAATTTACCATTAGCTATACTTTAAATGAGAGGGTTCATTCCAGGATTCAAATAGATATAGGTTGCATATTAAAGGCAACTTTTCATTAAAAAGACACTTTATTTAAGTGAATTATTTCGAAGGAAGCTATATACACACACATGCAAACTATATTTATTTCAAGAGAACTTAGAACAAATTTTAAATGTTAAAATTATAAGCTAAATATTGAAAATATTTTTTGAACATCTATTATGAGGTATTAATTAAGCAGAAACATACAGCAATATGAAAGTAATAGGATTTTTAGGCACATTATTTAGATAGAAATTTACTCAAATGGAACAAACAAAATATTGCAGTGTTTTGATCAATAATTATTGGTTTGTAAAGAGATTAAGAAGTAAATTAAACAATTACACCCTATACATATGCTTTTTTGTACTTCAATGAATAATGCAACAGTTTAATGCAACCGGTAGATTAAACAATAGAACCTTATAACTAGGGACGTAACGAATAGTGATTTGGCCGAATAACGAATATTCGGTCCTTTCTTCTAGGCCGAAGCGGAATATTCGGTGGCCGAATGTTAAAATTTCTAGAAAATTGTTGTAATAGAAAGTATTTGTCAAATTTAAAATTATTCACAAAGTCAAACACCAATTATACACAATCTATGATGTATGATTTAATTCTGCTTGTTAAGAATTTAGAACTATTTAACATTAATCTATTTGCACTATTGTTTTGAATGTAATAAAACTAAGAATTTCACCCACAACCAAAATATAAATGACAGGTTTTACGGTAGTAAGCATTAGCATTATTTTACTAATTATTTAATTGCAATGACAGAAATGCTAGCGCTTAGGGAACTTTTACCTAGCTCAAAACTGTTTTACGAAGACATTTTAAAAATTATAAAAGTTAATATTTTTATTTTATGGGGTTTTTACATACCTATTTTTTAAAGGTCTATTAAAACTTAATGCACTTAACTGGGATATGTTTTTATTTTCAAAAACCCCAATAACTTATGCTATCTAAATATTCATGATATATTTTGGGCTTTTCACATTTCTCTCTAACCCAATATTCACAATAAATCGGTCTACCAAAACAAAGTCTGGCTTCCACTTTGTTAATATTAACAAAATGAATTCATCATATTCTCCATTATAATTAGCTATTGGCAGCTTTTGGGAGCAAATGCTAAATATAAAATACAATATTACAACTTTAAAATGTGTTTTTGCTCAGTCAAGCCTAAAACAAGATTTAAAAAAAGTAGTTTATTCTAAGTTATTTTTATTTATTAAAACTATAGTGGATTAATGTATTCTTTTGCAATAATTATAATACAATTTTAAATGTTTAAAATCTACTAATTTCTTTATTTTTTTACTTTTTTACTGCAGCAGAACTATTCGGCCGAATAGTCCATCAATATTCGGCCAGGCCGAATTTTACCTTACCCAGTATTCGGCCAGGCCGAATATTCGGCTGGGTGATGAAATGACTATTCGGCCAGGCCGAATACCGAATAGTGGCCGAATATTCGTTACATCCCTACTTATAACATATGCTTTTCGTATTTCAATAAACAATGCAACAGTTCAAAGCACTAGAACCATACTTGATCTTTAAATATAACAAAAATAAAATAAAGCAGATAAAACAAAGGTTAGATGAGGTGGAGAAAGACCTTAAAAATCTTAAAATTCAAAACTGAAAAGAAAAAGAGGAAGACAGAGGGCTTTGAAGGGAAATTGTTAGGGAGTTAGTTATTTAGATAAAACAAAGGTGCTAATTAATATCAGAACTATAAGAACAAACTGGATAAAAATAAAAGCATATAATTTCAATAAATATGATTGACATATCTCATGTCAGTCTTGCTTAGCCTTCCAATTTCGGTAGAAAGCTTCCATATTTTAGACCTATCTCTAATTTTCTGATCAGAAATGAAAAACCTTCCTATTTCATTAAATTTTATTTTCTTCTAGCTGATTGCTTGCTAAAAGAAATATTTCATGCTGTCATATTTTCTAATGTAAAAAGTTAAAAATATTTGTAGATGAAGAACTACTATATGGTATTTATCCCGACTATTTGGGAAATTTTTGGTTTTACTGCATTACTTCTGAAAAATGGAAAAAAAAAAAAAAAAACTAGTTTTTCAATAATTTTTCAGCCAAAGTCGCATGTAAGCTAAAATGTGTAATTAAATACTTCAAATTAACGTATTTTGTATATCTTCAATATCATTTCAATTTGTTTTAATTAACACTTGCTTTTAAAAAAATTGCTTAGTGATGACATTTTCACTGAAACTAGCAATTGGAAGCATCAAAATGATTAAATAAAATTAAAATAAATAAAAAAATAAAATAATGAAAGTGATTTATTTTACAAGTATTAAAGCAATTTTATTATTTCTTATCACCAATTGCAAAATAAACCTTGTCAATGCTTTTCTGTTGCCAAAACTACATTTCCCTTAAAATGCTCTTAACTTTAGTGAAGTGTTCTTATTTTTGAACATGAATCCTCTTATATTATCATTTCACAATGTTGGCAAGTACGCCATGTGATTTTAAACATGCATTTAAATTTTGAAGTTCCTTTCGTAAAAACTAAATAACTGTTAGAATCTAATATTTTTAACCTTAAGTACTTATCTCCATCAGACCCCTACCTTTTAGCTGAGGTGTTAGGATTGCTTCCTCACAAGGCTGGTAAAACCTTAAGTACTAATAACACTCTGGCACTTTGGTTGTAACCCACTTAAAAGTGTATTTGTTTTTCTTCTCTTTCTCCCCCCCCCCCCCCGGACAGAAATGGTTACCTTCAAAAATTTCTATGATTAAATGATATTTATTTTGCCACACAGTTTGCATTTTAATACAATATCAAACTGACAATGATGCAAATAAATAGGAAAGGAAAAAAAGAAATGTAAAATAGTTTGGAAAATTCATAAAAATGAAATGCTTTGACATTTTTACAAACTTTGAAAATGTAACAAAAGATAGATGATTAGTTCATAATTAACTTATTTATGAAATACTGCTAATGTTTTCTTTGCCATGAACCTATTTTAATTTTATAAATTGTTTTATAAACAACAAATGTTCTAAACTTTTCGTCAATCTATTGGAAAATGATATAGTAAAACCTCAAAAGTTGAGCACCTCTCTATGTCGACCGAAATTTTATAGTTTGAATGGTCACAATGCACTTTCAATGGAGATTTACTTCTTTATGCTCCACCTCCATAAGTTGTATGTTGACCACTCTTTTGTAGGTTATTTGAAATAAATATCTATAACTTACTCTGTAACTTGACCACTGATGTTTAAATGAATTTGCTCCCCCCCCCCCCCCACCCGCTTGTTCTCTACCTGGTTTCCAGGAATTTCTTCATCAGTCATTGGGCTTCTGAGTAACACTCGCCCCTTGTGATGCTCCATTCATTGTTCACTTCCACTATCATACAGTGTGAGGAAATGCTGGAGATTGTGCCCAGCCTCTTGTTAAGAAGAAATGATATTCTACCCCTTTGAATGTTTTTATTTCTTGGACTGTATATGTAGTCTGTAATTGCGGGAATCTAGAAAAAGGGCAGGGAGTGGAAGATGTGCGTAAAATTGAACTACACAGAATTGGAAAACAAGGTGTATCGCTCTCATATTCCATTCTTTTTTCTTTCTTTTGAGCAACTTAAAGATTTTGCTGCAGAAAACATGCCCAAGCATGCTTAATGGATTTGTAAACTGTGAAAGTGATTTTTAGCTACCTAACAAAAAAACAAGGACTCAAAAATTGAATCATTCCTTTAAAAATTGTAAAAATTTACTGTACCTTCAGTAGAAATAAAATTTAGTATAAGTCCTAAATTTTTCCTTAAAAATACTAAAAAAGTAATTAAATCTCTAATATCGTACTAATTTTTTTCTAAAAATTCCCTAAGCTGACCACCTCTGTATGTTGACCACATAGTTACAGTCCCTTAGGTGGTCAACTTATGGAGGTTCTACTGTATATGTAATTCAATTGCAGGTTTGATCTTAAATGTTTTGACAAACTGATACATTTTTTCATACCATTATGAAATTTTTTAAGTTAAAAATATTATTTCCCCCAACAACTGCATTTTATACCACATATAATTCATACCTAGAATGAACCCTATACAATATAATTATAAAGCAGGCAAGTTTTCAATAAATATAAAATTATACAAGTTGATATTTTAAATATCCTATCACATTATGATTAGTGTACTTAAGTTAACAAACAAAAAATGCATTAGCTTTTAAATATAAAGAGCCCTACTTACATGAAATTTTCTCAAAGCTTTAAAATTGTTTAAAGGTTTGATTCAAATGTTGTTTGTCATTTTTAATTCATAAATATTAACAGTTAAGCTAGAAGCCTCTAATAGAAGAAATTTTTGAAAGGAAGAATTGAAGAAGTAATTGAAAAATTTCAAATTTTTCTTAAAGTGGGCAAGTCTAAGTAATGAATTATAGCACACAGCTTCTCGCAATTTATGCTTCTGAGTGCATTTCCTATATGCAAGATTATAATATCAAATTAGTACCAAAATTTAGCTTTCATATGAAGAGATGTGCAGTTGTTAATTTTCCATTTTTTCTAATGAAATGCATTTAATGTCTAATTGTGCTTCAAGCTTCAAAAGCACTCACAAATTATAACCAATTTTCGAAAATTCTACACATGATATTCTAAAACATTAATTATTTAAAAGTTCCGTAACAACAAAGGAAGAAATTAAATTTAAACTGCATGAGAAAAAAAAAAAGAGGAAATTGCATCTGAAAGAAAACAAATATAAATAAATAAATATAAAAGGAAAGAAAAAACTATGTACAAAAATTTGAGTGAAGAGTTGTAAGTTTGTGAGTGCAAACCATTAAGCCAGATAGCCACAGAGTCACATTTTGGACCTTTTAGCATTACCATATCCCCAAAGTCGTAATAGTACTGCTTAGAATAGAAGCTAATGTGAATTCATTACATTGCTTGAAGAACTGTCACGTTTAATTAACCTTTTGACTGTCCTTGGGACATTAGAATAATTTTCTTCGTTCATCTCCAATGGTTGAATATCCTCAGGACAATCCTTTGTGCCATCAAGAAGTATATCACCACCCCAGCCTAAAGTTGAAAGTCGGTCTAAAGATATAATGGAAGACACGATTTCGCCAACAGTGAGGGTTGGGGGCTGCTCAATATCTTTCTTGTGCTTCCATGAAATCAACATCCAGTCCAGGAAAAATAAAAGTCCTGATGCTACTTTTAAGCCAGAACAAACACCTATATACCTGTAAAAAATTTTGAAATTTTATTTCAGACACCACCATTGCAAAAATATGAAGCACCTGTTGTATAGTAATAGTACTTGAGTTTGCATTTGTAATAATGAAAAATTAACTTTTTGAAGAATAAATATCATAAAGATATATTTATCTTATGTGTCATACACAAGAAGAAAAGCATAAATAAATGATATTTATTTCAGAATCAATTAAGAAATAAAATATAAACAAACAATTCATGTGCATAGCAAAAATGTCATTTTAAAGATAAGGAAATTTGTAAAGTGTTGTTCCTAATTACAGATGCTAGCTCATTAGCAAATGGGGTTTTAATTTGAGGTTTCTATTAGGTCGTTTCGAAAGTTTTGTCCGTTTTCATGAGTCTACTTTAAACTGCAATATCTCAGTGAATATTTATTCAATTTAATTGAAATAAGCGTCATTTGAATCGGTGCACTTTTGCCAACGTAACACAAGTCGATTAATTCCGTCGGCATAAAAACTGGGTGCTCGGGATTAGATGAAGTCAACGAAGGCCGTTTTTGCTAGGTCCTGGTTGGAAAGGGTTCTACCGGTGAGAAAGTTATCAAAGTGCTTAAAACAATGTTAGTCCATTGGCAGAAGACCTGGGGAGTATGATGGGTGGAGCAGAACTTCGACGAACAATTCCTTTTATTTTCAGACAGTGATTTGTGAGACGAGAGGCTGGGCGCTGTCGTGGTACAGGTCGGACCTCTTGTGTTGACCAGTGCTGGCTGCTGCTGACGCAATTTTCCGTACATTTCGTTGATTTCCTCACAATAGGACTCTGCTGTGATGGTTTGGCTTGGTTGCAGAAAGTTATAGTGAATCACAACAGCCGCTGACCACCATACAGTAACCGTGATCATTTTTGGTGGGGTTTCGCCTTTGGGAAGTGCCTGGGTGGCTCATCGGTGTCCAACTACTGTCCTGAACTTTTCCTATTGTCTTAGAGAATCCACTTTTCATCACACATGATGATCCGTTCCAAAAAGGATTGTTTTGGTTGTGCAAAAGCAATGAAGAACAAACCTCGAAACGTGACAGTTTCTGCCGATCATTTAAATCGTGGGACCCCCACTTTTCGAGTTTTTTGACATTTCCAATATGTTTTAAACCATCAAAAACAGCATAGGAGCTGATTCCCAGTTCTTCTGCCATCCCACGCACCGTTTGTAATGGGTTAGTATCCACCAGGGTCCTCAAATCCTCGTCCTGGATTACTCTAGATCGACCACTTCGGGGCTCATCTTGGAGGCTAAAATTTCCGGAACGAAATTTCGTAAGCCAAAGTCGAACAGTGCGTTCATTAACACTATCATTGACAAATACCTGGATAATTTTTCGGTTGTTTCGGCAGCGCTTTGGTTCAATTTGAATTCATAGAGAAAAATTAGCCGAAAATAGCTTAATGACATCATATAGTAATAGTCTGAAAAAAATTAAATTAGAAAAAAACGAACGGCATCAATGTAAAGAGTACAAAATTCTCCGTCGATCAGTATATACCAGGACACAGTAGAATAAATATTTATTGAGATATGGAGCTACAAAAACACATGACATTAAAACGGACAAAACTTTCGAAACAAACTAATAGTTAAAATTGCACTTGAACATGAATAAAAACAAGTTTGACTGCCCTAAAAGAACCTTAGACCACCTTTAAGGTTTAAAGAAGTCTATGTCGTAAGGCACTTGAAAAACAGAATTTCTAGCAAAATTTTTTCATAAACTCATAAAAGAAAAAAGTATTACTTTTTGAATAAAATAAGACAATCATCTTTACATAGACATGACACATTCTTAATCTAGTAAAATCCATATTTTTAGATAGCTATTACAGAGCGGCCCTGCAGAATCTCTGAAATAAAATTTCAATTTTTCTCCGATTTCCAGAGATGTTTCAAAAAATTTCCCTGATTGAATATACACACAAACACACAAAAGATAAAAAGCAGACCTATTCGAAACACAAACAAATGCAGAAATAACAAAATTTAAGGCAGGTAAACCTTTTCCAAAATTCAAGTTTGTTATTTTGAAGAAGAAGAGCCATTGTTGCAGCAGTAAAGAGATTTTATAGAATAAAAATGAAGTATCAAATTAGTTTTACAGTAGTTCTAGAGAAAGACAAAAAGGCATTTTTTAACCATTTGTTACTTTTTAGCAATTTAATTTTCAACAAGCAAATAATTTCTCTTAATTTTGCTGCTAGTTGATTGAATTTTATGGTATTCAACATAAGTAAATAATAAATATTTGAAGGGTGGAAGATAATTGCTAGAAAGACGAACGTGAACATGCATAACTTTCAGATTTCTTTTTTGTAATACCTAAACCTATTTTGCAAAAAAACCTATTTTTTTTTTTTTTTTTTGCTGAACCATCTTCCAAGTACTGCTCTTGCTTTAACTCTGCACATGGACACACCTCCAAATTCTTGCTGAAACCATTGATAATGTAGTAAAAGGTGTATGATAGTGTGTACTTCATAAAAGGAGTAACGATTTTTTTTTACAAAAATAGTTTTGTTTGAAAAAAAATTGAAATTTCTTTTTTTTATTCCATCATCTATGCTTTGGTCCAATGACTGTTGTCAAAAAAGGTTCTATTGTATTTCATTTCCTTCTTCTTTTTAAAATTCTAACAATAACAAAAAAAAAAAAAAAAGGAGGGAGAAAAAAAATGCAAAAAAAAAAAAAAAGAGAATTATGGTAAAAAAATTTAGCCTTATTTTTTCATGCTAAAACTCACCAAAGCAATATTTTCTAATTTCTTAAATGAGAAGATAATTGTTCTATCTCAAATCTTGTGCTATCCTTGTTCCTTATTCCTTCTCAAAAAAGGTTAAAAATAATTCTCAAACATTCTGTAATTCAATACAGTAGATATATACAGTGGCTATTTGTGAATAGTGATGAAATGAAATATAATTAAATAAAAATAAACCAGGGGTAATTGTGACACAAAGTAAAAAACCCTGAAAATTTTTTATGCAAAAAGTCGGTATCACTTTTTATGCAGCATAAATTATAAGACAGCTTTTATACACATATAGTTACAACAACATGTTTAAAATAACTTTTGAAATTAAAATTTTAATTTTATTTACCTACTTCTAACTAATAAGAAAAATTTAATTTATTTATTTTTTGAAATGAAATTGTAAATTATAGTAAAACATAATGAATAGGAATTTCCCATAACTATATATTTTTTTTACCAATTTTTTGCAGTGAAATACTTTTTCTATTTAAAGTTATTATTTTTTTATTTATTTGTCAAATATCTGCAACTTTTAAAATAAAAGTTGAGAACATACAGTCAACTCTCCAAAATCCGCACTGCTTGGGAACAAGGGTTGTGCAGGGAATGTGGTAGATTTCGGGAGATTGATCTGTGTATGCATTTTGCAAGGTTATAATGTTGCATTCATCTTTTTACTTATTAATTAAAAAATGTGTTGGTAAAGCACTAATTATACAGGCATGAATATATAAAAAAGATTGATAGTAAAGAAAGAAAATTTATAAAAATTAAATACAATATATATATATATATACAGGGTGAGCCAGTCAAACCTGCATTTTTGAAAAGGGCGGGAGAGCCATGAAAGTGGGCGGAGCGAGTTACCAAGGTTTTCATTGTGTCCCCCACAACTAAGCGTTTCAGTCGCCATGGAGCAGTGGACTAAACCGTGTGAGCATGAATGTTCTCAACAATGTTTTTCCAAATCGGGTGATATCCCGAAATGGAGCAATTTCTTGGTCTCCCCTATTGCCCGACCTCACAGCGTGCGATTTTTTCTTGTGGGGGTACCTGAAGAGTAAAGTCTTTGAACAACGACCTCCAACGCTTGGGGAACTCAAGAGGAGAATCTGGTTGGAAATTGAGAGAATTCCTCAGCATATGATCCGTAATGTGATGGGCAGTTTCAGAAATCGCCTACAAGAATGTCTCAATTGGAAAGGACACCATCTTACTGGCGTTATTTTGAAACAGTGAACGTTGTTTCTTAAATGCTTTTTAATGTAGATTAAGATAGTAACAATAAAATTTTGAAATATCCATCGGTTTATTTTTTACAGTCATTTCAAAAATGCCGGTTTGACTGGCTCACCCTGTATATGGGAACTTTTAAATTGAATTTTATTTATGAAAATACTTTGTAAAGGTGCAGATTGGTATTTGCCATTCACCAACTGGCTACCAAAAAGTATTAATAGTGAGCAAAAATTTCATTGCCGATCGCCACGTTGGAGACCAAAATTGTCTCCGTTAACTAAATCAAGGAGGAATAACATTTGCACCATAAAATCGATGCAAATGCAAAATTTACACCAAAAAATAGCTTACTATTTTTGCTAAATACTATTTGAATTGTGTACTAAAGAAAAAATAATAAGAAATATCGCAAACCGAAAACAGATGCAAAAAGATAGATGTTCAATTACAGCAAAACGCTAATATTGCGCATGACACGTGGCTATAATAAAAACATAAAAATAAGCTAAAAATACATTGTTTTCAATGTATAAAATGCAGATGTGAGTTATTGTGAACATTTCAAGTTGAAAAAATGCTTTTAGCTTTGAAAATTTAAGAAATTTCTAATTTTTTACGAAGTTTTTAAAATTAAGTTTCGCTGTTTACATCGGAAATCTTACACGGATTTTGGGTCAGCGGACTTGAGAGAGTTGACTGTAAATCCAGCACCGAAAAGGACGTAAAAATGCGTTAATATGCAAAAAAATGAAGTTCGGAAAATGAGTTCAACTTTTTGCGATTTTTATCGGAAAAATAACTAAATCAAAAAAAAAAAAAAACTCCCAAGTTTTTTTTTTTATCGTCTTTTCAAAATAAAGTCCTGAAAAAAAAAAAAAAAAAACTTTTGGCGCCGAAAAAATTTCCAAAATGGCGCCAACACCCAGTTTTTTCCCTAACAACGAAACCACGTAAGACGTGGTATAGTTCCATCTTTGTTCCGCATATTCGGAACAAAGATGGGTGGCGCCGTTACAACCCTTGTTGCGTAAAGGGTTGCTACAAAGGGAATGTTTATCGCTTTTCGGCGAATTTGTGTTCCCATCCGCTAAATTTTCAATTTTGAAGACTAAAAACGATGATTTTTAAAATACGGAAGGAGGATATGAAACACCCGGATATCCGGGGTACCCCCGGAATACAATCACCCCTGATAAGCACACAAACACAAAATCCTACATTTTAAACCTAATACAGATTTTAGCTTGAAAGATAAATTTTTTACGCCTTTATTTTAAAGATTACTAATTTATTTGCAGTTAAAAAACAAAAAAACTTTCAGTACACTTACTTAAGTCTGAAGTGTTCAATATTATACATGAGACAAAAGCCTCCAGGTCGACCACAATGGGCTTTCCATAATATACATGTAGAATCAATGACATTTCCAAACATTATAGGCGATGGTATGTAACCTGAAATGCAAAGCAAGTATAAGAGTGATTAGACAAATTATCAAAAATGCTTTGTGATAAAATATGAGTGCAATGAAAGAAAAAAAAAAAAAAAACAATGTAAATAGAGCACAAACTGATTTTATACTTTGTGCTTTATTTACATTGTTTTTTCCTTGTACTCATATAATAAGAATCACCAAGTTCTGGAATATTCTGATTTCTTCAGTTAGGTATACTAAGTGCCGCTATAATGGTAATAGTTAAAATAGACATTGCTTTTCAGTCAAAAAGGTTTTTTTCTTTTGTGGAACTTAGCAAGAAAATCACTAGGAACAGAGACCATAAATTAACTTTTGTTAACATAGTCCTTTAGGTTAACTTTGAACTATGTGGGTAAACTTAGTACCACTTCCTATTTTTTAGCATATTTGTCTTCAAAAGAAAATGTAGAAGGTCCAGTGCTGCACTCTGCTGGCTAGGTTATATCAGTTTCCTACACTTGGACTTGATGTATATATAAAAAAAATATGCACACACATAATTACATTATCCAGTAATTTTGAAGTCAGAGTTTGAAAGCTATTTTTAAATGCGCCGATTTGAATTTATTGAAATCCTTGAAATTATTCAGTGCACTATCACGAAATCGACAAATTTTGTGATATTGTGAATTAAAAAATATTTAATATTTAAGAATTTTATTTTTCTGGTTCAAAGTTGCACAACTATAATACTTCTATTTAACCAATTTAATTTAATATCACATTTCGGATATGGTCAAAAGTTACCCTAAATGAAAGGATAACTTTATACCAGGTTAATAATTCATTTTATATGGTTTTTATAATTATTATATCTTAATAATTTTTGGTAACTATACAATACTTTAGCTCTTCAGTTTTATGTGAGTAGATACAATAATACTATTAAAATATGAAGAATGGGTGAATTAAAAATAGAATAATTGAGGATCAGAGTTACCCAGAATGACAAATTAATAGATTTCAAGATTGCATTTTAAAAGTGCAAATTAAATAAACAACTTAAGTATAAAACACAAGACAATATTTGAATTTAAAACTGGATGACATAGAGAAATATTCACACAAAATAGTGAAAGTATATTAATCATAAAAATATTTTTAAACAAAATTAAAAAATCAAGCAAATAATATAATTTGTTTAACCATTAATTTTGTGTGAATAGAGTTGAGCTTAAATGCAAAGCCCTTTTACTGATAGAAATAGCAAATAACATACCAAACAGTCGGAAAATAACAAATTGCATTCCTAAGGCAAATGCTCTTTCTTCTTCATCAACAGACCTGAAAAATTCATCCAAAAAAGTTATCTACTAGAAAAAAGAAAATTTCTTTAACTTAATTTTATTTTTAATATCTGTGGCATCTTGCATGAGTCCGTCAGAGTCATTTTTGACTTCAAAGAATCAGGACAGGTGTTGGGAGGTGGGGCATTAATTTTTCTTTATGTAAGGCAGTGTTCTTAAATTCAATGAATTAAAATAAAAAAAAATCATTGACATAAGGAATTGTGGCTGAAATTCAGCTTATTAAACTTTAATAATTAATTTCTCCAATACATTTTTGGATGTATATAAATAGCATAGTTTTAAATAGCATAGTCATAACATACAAGCATAAAGACAAATGGCATCACATGTTATTACTCATAGCTGGATATAAAGTAGAATGCATTTATAACAACTCTGTTGGTAATGATACATCAGTCATAACAGCAAGAAATTGCTGTTCCCAGCAGTTCCCCATTGAAAAAAAAAAAAACCCTAAACTCCCACCCTTTTGGTTTAATGATGCAGTTTGAATGACAACCTCTGTCATTTTTTTCACAACTTTTGTTTTCTAGTAAAATTCTAAGAGTTGGGAAACTAGTCAAAAGTGCTTTAGAAATCTCCCACCAGCAGCAGTTGCAACTAGAATGATTGAATTTTGTACTTTCGTTTGGTTGGTTTGTATGAAAGGTCACTTTTATTGTGAATATCAATTTACCTAACTTATTTTCCGGCTAGTTTTAAAGTCATAAAATATGAAATTGTAGAAAATGATGTTGGGGATTATGAATTGAAATGTAACTTCGTGAAATGTTAAACTACTCTTAAATAAAGAAAACTAAAAATAATGATTTCAATCATAATTTAGATGATCAATTGAATGAATTTTGCGTTTTTAACAAATCACAAATTAACTAACTACAAATATAAGCAAAACTTACAAGAGCCTAAAAGATAAAAATTTGGTGAAACTGAAAAGTAAAAAAATAACAATTGAACTTTAAATTAACTTCATAAATACATGGGTAGTGACAACTTTTGGGTGTTTACCTGGCTGGGTACCCTAAAACTAGGATATTGTTCATATATATATAGCTAGAACAGGACAAAATTTCTCGGAAGATTCAAGAACATGGCAAAAGGCAAACTTAGCTGATAAATTTGTGTATTGGGTTAGAAATGAATTCATGATAACTTTAAAATTTTACTATATTTCATAAGACAACTAGTGTTCAAGGAAAACCCTTACATGTTTTAATTAGGTTAGGTTGATTTATTTAGGCAAAAAAGCATAATTCAACTTTTAAAGAGGTGTATTGATCAGCAAAATTGATTTCAACTATTACATCAGTGAAATATAGTTTTTCAGCTCTTAGAAGAAACCATATACATGAAAGAGCTACTCAGAGTGAAAATAGTATAAAATGTTTTTTTTAATTATTATTATCCAAGAGAAATGGAAATTTTAGAATAATTAAGAGAAAAAGAAAATTTTCATTGCAAATGCATTTAAAAAAATCAAAGGCTGCATATGTATAAATTATACAAATAGATTATGAAGATTTTCATTATTTAATTAATTATTGCTGTCTTATCAATTCTAAGCAATTACATAATTTCAAATACTTTAGAAGGAAGACAATACCTGAGTGTAATCATTAGAAGAGGCATATGCGTTATAGAAACCACAAGGGTCATAATAAAAAGCAGAATCATAAATGGTATTATAACATCACAAACATTAGGACAAGGACCATTGGTTGCAAGTGGAAATGCAAGCACATCATGACTTCTACTTGTATTGGCTAATATGCAGGCACAATTGGAATAACTCTATTAGAAGGAAAAACAAAGCATTTCAAAAACAAGCAGATAAATGAACGTAAAACAAATTAATGTTCTTATTTTTATGGAGCTTTGTGACAAATTGAATCTTTGTTGCAAACTCTCTCCAAACATTGTATAATCAAAAGAATGAATGCAGTCACCCCAATCTTAACTTTTTCTTCCTTAGCAATGATATTGGAATTGTTAAAAAGTTCAGGAGACACGAAAATAAAAATGTTCTAAATTGTACATACTTTTCCGTCAATCTGCAGTATGATAATCTGTAGTTTTTGCTCACATCATTTTTTTAATTTATTTATTTTAATCAGTTTTTTTATGCTGAAAGATTTTTCTTCAATGCTTTAACAACAAAAATAAAAACAAATAGCTGGTAGAAAAAAAATTCTTTTTGCTGTAAAAATTTTATACTACTATAATTAAAAATGAATTAAATAATACCACCAGTTACAAAATTTCCACATTAAATGATAATTCCATCATTACAAAAAATGTTGCAGCTTACAAACTCTTTAACACATAACACCTCACGCCTGATTAAAATTAATTTTTAAATAATAATAGCAGTAACTTTATATACAAATGAAAAAAATGCATATTTTCATGTTTTCACCGAAATTTTTCGAATCTTCCACAGTGGGATCTCTCACCTAGTCTATTTTCAAAGAGGGAATCTGAGAAATTTAGATGGGAATCTCCCCATGAATTTATATTTATCTATATAAGAGCACGTTGGTGTGTATGACATCGCTAATATAAAAAACTATCTATCGGATTTGGCTGAAAATTTCATAGTTTGTCTCTATTAGCACAAAGCAGGTTTATGGATCCATTAGAAAAATATCCGACAGGTAGTTCTCTTTTTATTCCAATTTTATGCAAAATGTTCATATAAATTACACCATATGGGGGTGTTAAAAACCTTGTATATATTAATATAATATATTGATCGAACACGATGATTTTTCTGCAATTTGTTCGAAGCTTCTAAGTGAATAAGAATGCAAGCTATAAGTTGTTTAGTTCGATGTCTTAAGGCTCACCTTGACCCAAAAATAATAATTAGCAGTTTCATTATCAGAGAGCGACAGAGAGACGAACACACAATTTTCAAGAAATATTTCAGAAAATAAGCATGGAGGTCAATGCCAGAATCATACTAGGGTCAGTAACAAAAAATAAAGAAAAGAAAAATACTACTGCATTTCACTCGGATAGAATCAAGAAACAGTTCATTTATTAATTTGCAGCAACATAAAAAAATTCTTGGAGGCCTGTTTTTTTACTACTTTATTTCAATATGCTACTTACATTCATTTTATGGTCAACTTCTGCTTTACATCCAGCATGGCATGGAGAAAAATATGTAATTCCATTGCTTCCACAAACAGGTTCAATCTCATTTTGACTACATCGGCAGCCCATATTGCAGTCTGCAGTTAAATTTACTTGAAATGGCTCAAATTCTGCAGTTAAAGTACTGTGGGCCAAAAAATAGATTATAAGCAATATAAAAGAAAAGCACTGCATGCAGGATTCTTAAAATTTTGTCAAAATACTTTCTACGAGTGTCATTTTTTAAGTAAGAACTGTTTTGTAATGGAGTAAAAGAAACTTTATTTAATAACACAAGTTATATCAAAAACTAAAATATGAACATTTTTTCACTTTGGAACATAGCCATCATCAGAGATATGAAAGTCTGATGGTGCCAGGTTTGGGCTGTAAGGCGAATGATTCAGTACTTCCCAGTGAAAATTGTCTAATTGCATTTTTGTTCTTGAATTTCAGCAGGATAAAAGTTTTTTGCATTCAAAAACTGAATAACGGCACGCACTTCAGAATCGGCGGGATTACACGGCGACAAACTATGCCTTATAACCACACAACCAGCACTGGCAGAGACGTGAAACGTAATGGCGGTGTAGTGGGGGAGCGGCCAAGAGTTGCTGACCTTAAACTGACGTCACCTGACTGGATATGCAGACACAATGCGCAATTGGTTCTTACTTAAAAAATGACCCTCGTAGTTGCTTTTAAAGAATGAATACTTTTAAACTTAATGATTACGAAGCATACTATGAAACCAACTTTCCATGCAGATATGCCAACCTGGAAAAACAGCATTTTATATCAAGTTATTGCATAGTTTTTTACCTTTGCCCATAGTCAAGTAAAAAAGTTAGTTTTTTGCTTTTAATACAGATTCTGCATTCTAAGACTTTTACAGGAGAAAATGAATTTAATTATATTATCAGAGCATGTAACTCATTTAAATAACATGGGATCAACCCTAAGACTTTTAACAATATTTAATACACTTGCAAATGGATACTTCATTGGAAATTAAAAATTTGGTTAACCACTTAACACCTTTGCCCGTGTCTGACAAGGGCAAAAGTTACCAGAAAGTTTGCCGATGGCCGTGTGTTATTTTATTTCTAATGCCCGTCTGAGATTTGTTTACACTTTGTATAATATATTTTTTGCATGTAACTTTTACCCCACCCTACGCTCCCCAGTCACCCCCCACAACCTGGAATTGCAAAAAATAACGTACACTATACTGGTTTTTCAGAAAAAACTCGTGCTTAAAGGGGTTAATGTGATATTTCATTTATTATACACAAACATGAAAGATAAGATATAAAAGGATTCAAAACATTTAAATTAGGATTTTTGTAATTTGCTCTACAGCAAGTTGCCTGTACTGCTAGTTAATATAAAATGCAAAACAAATCACAGTAGTTTCTGTTAATTACAATCAACATTTTTAGTTGCTATTTTCAATACAATTCTTATGCATGAATTTGTTTTTTCAGTGACAATCAGTAAAAATCAAATTCTGTATTATTACTTTGGAAAAAGCGATATGTAAAAATATTCAGTTTTCTGCTGAAAATGTGGTATTGTTCGTAGCCTGCAGTAAGATAAAAAATTTGCTGATTTTTCATAGTGACTATGGGGAATCCATATTGGTTGGCATCTCTGGACATGCATAAAATATCAGAGAAAACAAAAAATGTTTTTCAAGTATTACCCCCCCCCCCCCAAATAACATACTAACAATTATTTTAGAAAATGAAGGTATTTTTCAGAGATTGTGAATAAATCAAAATAATGCCCTAATTGAATGAAAATATCATAGGTAAATTTATTTACAAAACATCTCATCTACTAAATTTAAAATAAGTAGTTTTTCCTTACACAAATACAGAATTGAAAAGTGCATCAAAAATAGAGAATGAATCTTATTATTACATAATATGGTTTTGATAATTTTACATAATAAATTACACAACATAATCTCTCTTACTAAGAAATTTTGGTAAAGAACATCTTGCAAAATTATAAGACTTGCTTATCACTGTTATGCAAATTTTAAAAAGACATGAAATCTTCATCAGTAATTGATAAGAAACAAGAAATTAAACATTTTGGCATAGAGTTCACAATTGTTAAATCATTTTGATGTTTATTAACATATATTTATACATATAAATCAATTTCATCCATTTTTAAGCTATATTATTTTAACAACAAAAAAGAAAGTTACACTTTCAAATTGCTTTTTTTTTTTTAGACTGAATAAGTATTTTCTTGCCTAGAAACAAGCTAAGAACCTTATATAATACAACAAATAATAGAAAAGTATTTTTAATGTTAATAAACAGCTCAAAATCAAAATACAAATCTTTCACGACTTTTCAGGAAAAGAGGAGTTTATGCAATTAAAAATACAACGAGAGCATTTTAAATAAAAATATTATACACACTTATTAAAATATGGAAGAGTAGCGCCAGCCATTCGAATATTGTCACATCCCAGGAAGTACAGAAGTGTGTACAAGCCCATACACAGAATATTGAAGAATAAAACAAATTGTATTGCACCTAAAATTACATGAAAAATAAAAATTGATGATTTATTGTGCATAAAGAATTTAACAAAACAAGCAAATATTATCTTTCAAATTAGTTGAAAGATTAAAGTTGAACGCTCTTAGATCACTAATAAAATTCCATACCTTTTGGCTTCAACTGGAAGCGTTTTAGCAAGTAACCACCCATAAAAATTCCAACACAAGCTCCTGGTATTGCAATTCCCCCTTAAAAAAGAATATAACATTTCCTTAATAAGAAAATATGATGAATGGAAAATGCATAAAATATCGCTTAAAGTTTTAGAAAATAATTAGATAAACAAGCCAAGATGTTGTTATACTTAAAATAAAATCAAAGTTTTTGTTTGGAAAATAATTATTTTTTGATAGCTTTCATTGAAAGTTTGATTATAAAGCATAGAAAAATATCAAATCTCTAATAATGAGGCTTAAGCAAAAAAGTTTACCTTTTGTGCAAAAAATGAAGTAAGCAAAAAAGCACAACATTGTAGTACAAAATGCAGATATTTGTTTCAGAATCACCAGGGAATTCCATTTTCAGTGCAAGATAGAAGGGAGCAAGGGAAGCTAAAACCCAACCAACAACCAAAGTACCACCAAACAGAAAAGTACTTTTCTACATATATCTTGCATTGTAAAAAGAATTCCAGGTAATTTCGATACATGTGTCTACATTCAGTACTGTAATGAGGCTTAGTTTAATAAATAAATAAGGGGGGAGTTATGCAGAGGGTGGCTCCTGAATCAGGGTTGGAGGTTTTCCCACACCTGAAAAATAGGGATGCAATGAATATTTGGAAACTATTCATTCATTTGGCCCTTTGGGTAAATGCTCGGTAAGATCAAGTTCAGCCTGGCCGAGTATTGATGGACTATTCAACCAAATGTTCCGCTAAGGTAAAAATGTAAAAAAAATAGTAGATTTTAAACATTTAAAATTGCATTATAGTTATTGCAAAAGAATACATTAATATATAATTTTAATAAAAAAAATAATTTGGAAAAACACTACTTTTCTTAAACATTGTTTCTAGATTTCACTGAACGAAAACAGACTTTCAAGTTTTAATATTGTATCTTATACTTAGCATTTGTTTCCAAAAACTGGCAATAGTTCATTATGACTTTCATTTTGTTAATATTAAAGGGGAAGTCAGACTTTGTTTGGGTCGACTGATTTATTGCGAATATTAGTTAATTGAGAAATGTGAAAAGCCTAGAATATATCATGAATATTAAGATAGCATAAGTTATTGTGGTTTTTGAAAATAAAAATATATTCCAGGTAAATGCATTAAATTTTGATAGATCTATTAAAAATAGGTATGAAAAAAAACCCATAAAATAAAAACATTAACTTTTAAAATATCTTCATAAAACTATTTTGAGCAAGAGTAAAAGTTTTCTAAGCAATAATATTTCTTTAATTTGAATAAAATAATTAGTAGAATAATGCTAATGCTTACTTAAAACCTGCCATTTCTATTCCACTTGTGGGTGAAATTCTCAGTTTTATTGCATTCAAAACAATACTACAGAAAATTAATTTTAGATAGTTTTAGATTCTTAACAAACAGAATTAAATCATACATCATAGATTAACGTGTGGAATTGGTGTTTGACTTTGTGAATGCTTTTAAATTTGACAAATACTTTTTATTGCAACGATTTTCTAGAAATTTTAATATTCGGCTTTGGACTAGAAGAAATGATCAAATATTTGGCTTTGGCCTTAAAGCAATGGTCGAAGAATCGGTTATCGGCCAAATGACTATTGGTTACATCCCTACTGGTAAATACAGTGGAGCCTCGCCATTCGTACAACTCGTTAGTCATCCAACTTGTTAAAAAAAAATTCAACTCCTCATTTATATGCTTGCCCCGCCATTCGGACGGCACCAGGGGCAAGAGTTTGCCAGGTTGACTTTCTTCAAGAAAAAAATTTAGAAATTATGCTCTTTTGATCTGGAAATAATTTGGCTTTTTATGTTTTTTTTAAATTTTAATACTTTTTGAGATTTTACTGACAATTTTAACTTTATAAGGGGAGCAAGCAGGAAGAGGAAGTGGTAGGAGAACTTTCTTCTTCAGAGGAGGAAAGTAGTAAGGAAAGCTTTTCCTTTGCAGAAATTAAAGAGCTGTGTTACCACTGGGAGAAAACAGAGAGTGGTGCACCCTAATGTAGCTTTTGGTCAACAGGAGCATTGACTGGCTCAATGACAATATTATTGATCATTTTAGAAAATATCTGAAATATCCTCAAAGGCAGACAACATTGGACAGGTTTTCAAAGAAAGAAACCCAAGATTTTTCTAGTGCAAAAAGACAGAGAAAAGAAAGACAGAAGTGGAGAAAATACCTGAAAAGATGTTACCTGATGTTTTTATAGAAGGGGACTCCTCTTCTAACCATTTCTTTTCCTCCTCTCAACATTCCACTTATGCCGTCAGCTCACCTCAGTACCAGTAAAGTGCAGTTAAATTTTTATTTATGTATAATTTTATGTACAGTATTGTACATTTGTTTTTGATAGGTTTAAATAAGCAACCATCTGTGGGTCTGGAACGGAATCCAATTTACATTGTATCTTATGTGAAAAATAATTCGCCATTCGTACAAATCACTATTCGAACTGCCTCCTGGAACGAATTGTGTACGAATCGTGAGGTTCTACTGTATTTAACATTTCATATAGTACCTCCCAGCATTTATCAGTTTTTCGCAGTATTTACCAGTTTTTCCAGGTAATTCTTAGCTTTCCACGGTTTTCACTGTTTGTCTAACCAGGATAGAAAATATTAGTTTTGGAAGGGAAAAATCCAACTTTGCTTCTGATAAATAAAATTGTCATGATTTGCATTAAGGCTTGGTTTATTTTTTTCCCTTTTGTTCTTGATATAATTCTTTGTTCATGACATTTTTTTAATAGCACAGATAATTTGAAATGAAATTTCTTTTTAAAACTAAAAAAAAGCAATATTAAAATTCTGATTACCAGTAAAAATGCTTGCTTGAGATTTCCCAATGCTGAACTGGGTTTCCAAATATTTCGGAAGGAAGACAAGAAATCCATTCACAATCGAGAGTTCCATGCAAGAACCAAGACAAGTGACAACATATACTGGATTACTTAGAAGACGCCATATAGATTTTGGAATATCTAGAACAAAATTAATACACCTCATAAAAAATTCAACAATTAACAGACATAATATTATTAAAGAAAGTGCAAAGCAGCTTCATATTTTAGAAAATATACATTTTAATTACTTAACTGAAAGAGGTGAGTATACGAAAATTTCTTTTTATTGTTTAAATTGATATTGCATGGCATTTTTATGTTATATTATATACATATACATAAAAAAATTTATTATATACATATATGTAACACATATTCAAAAGTTACAGAGGGAGGGGGGGGGGGAATTGTAGCACAAGAAATAAACTCACAACTAATGATGAAGATTAGGATGTCATACAATGAAAATAATTAAATATAAAGTTCAATATAATAGTTTAACGTAATAAAACTATTGAAGACATTGCTATATTCAAAGCTTTATTTCAGAATAATGGAATAATTCATTGCAATTAATATTCATAAGGAGTAGGGATGTAACGAATAGTGATTTGGCCGAATACCGAATATTCGGCGGCCGAATATTAAAATGTTTAGAAAATCGTTGTAATAGAAAGTATTTGTCAAATTTAAAATTATTTACAAAGTCAAACACCAATTCCATGCAATCTGTGATGTATGATTTAATTTTGTTTGTTAAGAATCTAAAACTATCTAAAATTAATGTATTTTTTCTATTGTTTTGAATGTAATAAAACTAAGAATTTCATCCACAAGAGTAATAGGTTTGCTACAATGACAGGTTTCATTGTAGTAAGCATTAGCATTATTTTACTAATTACATATTTAATTCAAATTAAAGAATTACTATTGCTTAGTGCACTTTTGCCTTGCTCAAAATTGTTTTATGGAGATATTTTAAAAGTAATAAAAATGAATACCTTTATTTTATGTTTTTTTTTTTTTTTTTACATAATATCTATTTTTAAAAGACCTATTACAATTTAATGCACTTTTCTGGAGTATATTTTTATTTTCAAAAACCCCAATAACTTGTGCTATTTTAATTTTTAAGACATATTCTAGGATTTTTGCATTTCTCTCTTACCCAATATTCACAATAAATAAGTCCACCCAAACAAAGTCTGACATCCACTTTGTTTATTTTTCACAAAATGTCTCATATTCTCCATTATAATAACTATTGAAAGCTTTTGGGAGCAAGTGTCAAGTACAAAATACAATATTACAACTTTAAAATGTCTTTGTTCTGTCCAGCTTAAAATAGGGTTAAAAAAAGTAGTTTTTTTTCTTAATTAGTTGTATTTATTAAAACTATATACTAATGTAATCTTTTGCAATAATTGTAATACAATTTTAAGTGTTTTAATCTACTAATTGCTTTATTCTTTTACCTTTCTACTGCCGTAGAACTATTTAGCAGAATAGTCCATCAATATTCGGCCAGGCCCAATAGACCAAATACCGAATAGTGGACGAATATTTGTTACATCCCTAATAAGGAGTTAGTTTAATTAAAGAAGTAAATACAACAATAAAGTACTATTAAATATTTTGACAATTTAAAATGTCTCACACCATGGTAATCTCATATTACCTTTTATGTCCTTTCCATATTCCTTCGATTTCTCTCTGATGTTACTATGGCCTTCAGTTTGCTCAGAATATGTGACCATTTCTTGACCATTTTGTCTTTCTAAAGTGTTACTTTCACTTTTGAGACGTCTTGTACTGTAATATTCTCCTTTTTCTTCCCATCGTAATCTTTGCTTTTCCCTTAAAAGGACTTTGGGAAATGCAAAATAGGGAATAGATATCTAGCATGAATAAAAGTCACAATTAATCCAAAATTCAGGTTTATAAAAAAAATACTACAACATAAATTTGCTTGCTTAGTATTAAACCAAAAACTGCTTTGTGCATGTAACAATTAACTTTTGAATATCTTTTTAAGAAAATATAAGCTTTTTTTTATATCTAACAAGAATAAGCTTCAACTTTGACAAAACAAGGTCAATATAAGGTCATTTCACATAAAATAAAAAATTAATAAAATAAAAAAATAAAAAAAAAACACTTTTCAGATTCATGCCAAATAATTCTAATGAAATGTGCATGATTTGGTTTACAAATAACTTAAATCATTCAAATTTTTTGAGCCTTCGTTTTTTTTGGCGTGGGGCCCCTTAAGAGAATCGAAAAATGACAAGAAGTGAAAAACACAGCTGCTATTGGAGTTTGAGCATTTTACTTAGTGTCATTTTAAAGCTCTTAAAAATTAAACCTGGTTGCAGAAAATCAGCAATTAAGTTTAAATTAAAACTCACATGTTCATTTTTAAACCAATGAGTTATTGGGATTCATTTTCTCGAAAGTCTTCACTTAACAATAAGACCTGGAAGAAGCACAATTTGGGGCAATACCTCACATTTTATTCCAAGAATTTTTAGAAAAAATACATTTGATGTAGTTTTTCAATCAGCTTCAGAATTATATAAAAATTATTAAAAGGATATAAATTTTGTGTTTTTATAGAGGAAACAAATCTTGAAATTGGAATTAAAAAAAAAAAGAGTTTAATTTTCGAATACAACCTCAAGCATTATTTTTCTCAAAGGATGGTTGAATTTTGTGCCAAATTTCATTTCAATCCCTCAATTGGTGTATCTTTGTGTAAGGAATAAACAAACATACACACAAACAAGCTCTTTCATGTACAGATATGTCATATACAAATAATACAGCTATATAGTTAGATTCTGAACTAAGTCACGTACACATAATTATTTTGGCTGTTTTGCAAAGAGATTTAACGTTATGGTATTATAAATTTTTCTTGTGTAATTTTTTCGAAGTCTATATAAAGTAATCATTTCTTGAGAAGTTACTTTTAATTATCTATAATTTTTTCCTTAGGGAAAAAAAGATTGTTTTTGTATGAGTTTGTCTTAACATGAATTAATTTAAAAGAGTATGTCTTTTATAGTAAAACAGTACCCTTATACTGTCCCCTTCAAAAGATACATGTTTTGGCAATTTTCACTGAAAATTGTTGATTGGTTATATACAATCCGGACAAAGTAGTCATTTACGACAGATATTGTTAGCTCAATACTTCTTTTTTTACTTTGTGACAACTAAAGCCTATCATGTAAAAAATTTCCATTTGACAGGATACTAAACTAATGCTAAGTCATACAAAAGGAGAAGAGGCTGTTGAAAAGTATTGTCTGGTTACGAAAATTTAGGCAGCCAGTAAGTAAACATAGAGAAATCACAGTGAAATTTTATAGTTTTGATTTTTCTTGGCAGAAGATGGTATTGTTTTTAATTCTTTAAGACCAGGAAGGGCGGAAAATGCTGTTATAGTTAAGTCCCGAATTTTTCCTCAAAGGCATTTCAAAGATGGAATTGCCCATTCTCAGCCAGCCCACCCAAAAGATCCCACAAATCCCTGTTTCTTAATTACTGTAGGCCAGGTGCAGAAAGAGCTGTTCCATACTCCTTCTGGGGCAGTTTTTTTTTCACCTCCTCCCAATTGACCTCAACTTCCCATGACTGCTTCCTAATGATTCCAAGATATAGTTACATGCAATCCCAAAGTATTTTTTCCTGAAGAAGTAAACAAAAAATAAAATTAGGAGAGAATTAAAAACGTAGAATGTAGGAAATATTTTTCTCCTCGCGGGTATCTTGCCAAAACCTCACACCTTGAAACACCTGACATTATTAACAGCCCTCAATCCATGTAATTGCTTTACCATAGGCAGTTGTGCATGATTGTCACTTACTGAATGTCTCTCAGTTAAAAGAAACACTTCTGGTACAACAGGGCCCCCCCCCCCCCCTCGCCTTGCAGAAGGAGGGTTTTTCCTTCGAACCTCTCCTATCTTTGCGACCTTCAGCTGGTCCCATCTGTCCCAGGTCTTAGAAAGTTGAACATATTCCTTTAATTTAGTTTACAAAATGCACAAAAATGCAATTAATTTAACTTTGATAACAAATCACAAGGACTTCGGATTTTAATGTAAGTACATTGCTAAATTTATCCCTCGTTTATGACATATAAATTTCAAATGAGTTGAACTTAGTTATTAGAGTGAAGGGACTAAGATAATTAGCTCATTAAACTCAAGTGCCCGTAATAACTGGGTTTATTATAAATTCCTTTTTTTTGCATAAAAATGAATTTGATTAAAAAAAGATAGTTTAAAAAAAAAAAGACTGCCTTCTTATTTTTCATCATCTATATTTCTAATGGGCTGTGTATATATATTGGTTCTTAACCATTGCAGACCTAGTGCAAGATTGGTACTAGCTCTTTCAGCGGCCCCACAGTGAGTGTGGTGCTATTGCCGCATGTGAATTTTGACATCAGTTTCTTTATCGGTGAGCTCCCAAACTCTTGATGTGAAATTGCACAAGGAATTTAATTTAGCCGAGAGTATCCAAGCCAAATATCTACTGAAAGGAACTTTTACATGTTTTGCATCATCTATAGTACAAGAAAAAACAACTTGTACAATAATGGTCAGTTATTTATTTAAACAAAACAATGTTTCTGATTTTTGGCAATTGTCGGCGTTTAAACTGGATGAAGGTAAACCGTAATTTCTTAAAATGTTAATATTTTCCGTGCAATTATCCAATTTTCATAAAATTGCCATCTATTTTATCAAAATTTAAATGAAATTTTAGAAAACTTGTTTCTGAAATGAAAATTTGGAAAATGTTATGAAAAAAGGAAGAGAAAAAAATGCTTGCTAAATCCGAGCCATGATTGTAATGACGAAGTTATATTAAGGACTTTTAACGTTAAAACAATAATTTCTTTTAAGCTTCCTCATTAAACCCAGGTTTTCATTAAGTCCAAGCTTGCAATAAGCAAGTTCGACTCTATTGCTTCAGTATTTCCTAAAATACATGGGAGTATGGCAAACAATAGTATGTACTCCTTTAATGTAAATAAAGTGCAAAAAAAATCAATAAACAAAATAACTAAATCAAAATTACCAAAAGTAGAAGGACACCACAGATCACAAATCCAGCCCACCAAGCTCCTATCCATCTTGGATGACCAGGATATAAATTAGGAGGCACAGTGTTGTACAAAAAGTAATTCTCATGGAAAGAGAGCAAATAACCACCAAGTAAAAAACCACATACAAGACCAAAGGCAACCATACTATACATACAACCTAAAATGAAATATACAGTAATATCAATTAAGAACGTGTGACAATATTATTGAAAATTTGCTTAAACAGTATATTTGAATGGAATCACTAATTTTATTGATCAAATTTAAGCATTAAAACCAATTTTTAAAAAAATACTTCTTAACAAGAAATTTTTGTAGCAGAAAAAATGCTTCTGACAAATGTTAAGACACTGAAGATAGTATTAATTAATTAATATCAACTTTAAATCTCATGCTGAAAGAGTTAATCAAAAACGCTACTATGTCTAACATTAATATGAAAACAAAACATTTTATCCTTTTTTATATATAGGCAAAATGTCATAAAAATATGCGTTTGAAGCATGCAGAGCAGGAGTTGCAAAGCATTTTTAAGACGTGGCACCTTTGGAAGAATGAGAACTTTCATGCAGCACCTTAGACGTATAATATCCGGCTTAGGAACAAAGAAGATTTGCTATCATGAGTGCTTTGCAGCACCCCTCATCTTTCGTCATAGCAACCAAGGTGCAGCAGCACCCAGTTTGGAAACTTTTGCTGGAGAGAATAGGGAGTGCAATCCTGATCCTGTGGTTTTGGGATCTGGCGGTATCCAGCACCAATATCTGTGGGATATGTCCTGCGGGATTAGGAGCTCAATCCTGCAGGATCGAAATTCGGAAAGTAGGTGAATTCTTCTCTATTAAAACGCTGAAGTTTTCTTTTACTAATGTCTGGCTCATGTAATTTTCCCGTTCTCAACCCATCCTTCCTCATACATTACTCTTTCTTCAACTGCATAAGTTAAAATAGCAGGACAAGGTAGGGCTGGCCTTTTTACCTGTGAACAGACTCCAATGTTTTTAAAAGTTCTAATGTTGTTTTATTTACAAAGTGAAAGAGAATATTACAAACTCTCTCTGAGACTACAAGAAAGAAAAATAGAAAATTTCAGCAACATATTAGAGGATGAGGACACAACAAATGGGGCAGAGGGTTCAGTGTGCAACAGTGGCTTAACTTGACTTGTTGTGCCCCCCTCCCCCGTTCTTCACTTTACAAAAGTGTTTCGCATAGTCGTAAATTGCATTAATGCTCCCAGAATAATATAAGTATACTTGAAATTTGATGGATTGTCCCTTAATCTCCAGCTGAAGGGGGGGGGGGGATCAAGACCCAGGGACCACCCCCTTTCCTACACCAGTGTCATATTCTTTGCAAGAACTATTTTTTATATACTTCTATATGGAATTGATTCTAAGCTGCAATGGAATACTTAACTGACACTTGTTCATCCCGTGGGTTTAGTAAACCTCAATCCCAAAATCCTACAGAGCAAAAACAATGCGGGATTGCATTCCCTAGTAACTGCAATCCCTAGTCAGAGAATTTGCGCAACAAGATCATTTTTTAGGAATTAGAAATATTTACAGAATAAGGTCCTGTGAACATTATGAATCACATTTATATTTAAAGTTCCATTTCTGATTTTGATTTCCTTGACAGTACATTTTAATTAAGATTAGCATTTTGAGTCTAAATCATACAAAACAGGAAATTTATCACAACTCCGAGGGAATTTTGCAGCTGAAATAACTTAATGTCATATTTTAAGAAACAAAGAATATTTGCAGAAATGAATCAATGGAGATTTTTTAAAACAAGGGGTAATAAAGATATTGACTGATAAATTAATTCCCTTTTGTTCTGTGACAGAATACAAGGTGTTCCACAACCATTGTGTCTAAACTAACCAGCAAAAAACTAAAACTAACTGTTTTACATTGATTTAAAAAAAAAAAAAAATTTTTTAGTTTTAAAATTTAAAATACAGTTACGAATAACTAAAAATGTTACATACATAAGTTGAATACTTTTTACTGAAATAAAACTTGCTTACCAATATACATTGAAGAGCTCTCTTTCTTTACATGATCATCAATATAAGTTGTTCCCAGAGTAAATATTGGAGTGCCCCCACTGCCAATTAATATCTGGGCTACCATAAATATTAAAATATACAAGGTATTGGAAGATCTTCCTTCGTTACAAACTGTTGGATCGTTTTCATGAGAAGGAGGATTAATAAAGTGTCTACAAAAGAAATGTTTCATATAACTTACAGTTGCTAAGAAAATACTGAAATACTATAGAAAATCACATAAAATGTAAGACTTAAATGTTTTAGTATTATACAACAGAATAGTTTAATTACCAATGCGGTGCTTTTTTAGCACAGGTCAGACAAAATAAGTCATTACAATGAGCCTAAAGTAACATGAAAGATGTACTAAAAATAAGAGATAAATAGGTTCTATTTTTCAGTATAGCTGGAAATCTAACCACTGTTTTGAATTTAATACATTAGAATTTTGAAAAACGCTCTTCTACTACGATCACTCTTTGGGAATCTCCTCAAATTTTAAGAAATCAACCTCATTTTGCTAATGATTCCAGTTTACCCCTTTTTCTTGCACCATTTTATGAAAAACTTTAAAGCAATTTTCATCACAGTCACTATTTAATGTGTGATCCAATCATTCTTGATCATCTATGTAATTATTAGGATTGAATATTTACCTTTTTTTAGCCATTTCAAAAGGAAAGTTTTCTTTTTTGTCTAATTGTATGCACTTTTTGGCTTACATTACAATAAAAATAAATAGAAGAACAAATAACAGAAGTTAAAATGGAGTGAATAAATAAATAATTGAAAATAAAAATTCAAAAACAGGCTTGAAAGTTGGGGGATATATGCATTAGGCAATCAGTTTGTTTAACTAAAAGTCCCACTAACTAAAAAAGCATGCTACAGTGGTTTTCTAAACTTTATAACAGCAGCTTTCTTTTGGGCAAATTTTTTATTTGTGCATTGCTCAAGCCGATTTTTACTTTTTAGCATTATTTTGCGTATTTAAATGAAATCTGACAAGCACAGCTCAAACTACCAGGACTTAGAGTTGAGATGATGAAGTTCAATAAGGAAAACCAATTTTACACAATTAATTATTAAAAAATGAAAAATTAAGAGAGAAGAGAGATAAAACTTTAAATTCTTATGAAAAGGAAACAAAAGAAAAGTAAAATAAATCATCTTTACTTTTAAAATTTTATTTTATATGGTTAAAATATGCAACAAATAAACAAATAAGTAAATAAATAAATTTTAAAATTTTTAACAGAAAATAAAACTTCAGTTCTTTAATAAAATGATAGCAATGAAAATGAAATTCACAAAATGAAGGGGAAACTATTTGGAGAAACATGCAGTGTATAAATAAAAAAATTAATTAAAAAAATTGTTGATTCACAGAAAACAAGGCATAAAGAGTGGATAGACTAACAAACTGGCATAATTTTTACAAAAACATACAATACCCTGCATGCGCTGTTTGAGAAGACTGGACGGTGGCAGCTGGTAAATGACATGTATTTTCATCCATAGGATGAGTGAGATTCTTAACAATAACAGTAGCAGAATGTTGCTCCAAAAAGTAAGGAATACAAAATACAAGGGATCCAATGCCCATAACAATAATCCCTGCAAAATCAAAAATATTTCTTTAAGAAATACATGTTGAAGGTGTGTAACAATCTTTCAGGTTTTCAAATAACTTTTGATGCACAGTTTTACTTAATCTTCTTTTTAAATTTTTATTAACTATTTGACTACAAGAAACTGATAAAGAATTTAATGTACCTTCACCACATCTTTTTGCTATCATATATTAGTTAATAGACACATTAATGCTATATTTTTGCTGTTAAACAAAATTTATGCTAGCATAGGTATTGTACTACAGGGAAAATCGGGTGGTTGTCCCAGCCCTATAGTGAAAAGGTTAATAGCTGCTTTTATTCCAAGTTAATATAATTAAGTTTCTCTTTTTGAATGTTTGTTGCTTTACAATATTTATTATTGTTATTATTTTAATGAGGTTTAATTTCCATGTGATACGAAAATTTGCAAAAATTGAGTTTGGTGTTTCTTGCATTTGGCAGATAGTTGGATCTTTTACTGGGATAAAAAGTTTTTTGTAAACCGCGAGAGAATATAAAACGTATTAGAATTTGTTGGAATTCTTTTCTTTAATTGAAGGGACTGCAATAAAATTGAGAAATCTATATTTTTTAAATGTTTTGCCTCGTTTGTAAGTAGATCACCTACTTCATTTTTCGTGCTAAATTTCTCGACTTTATAAGCAAGTATATGAGGTAATGAAAAATGCTCTTGAGGTTATTGACAAAATTTTTCAAGTGAAGATTCAAAATACGAAAAATTCTGAAAACAGGAGATATTGTGGCTTTGATTTGGGGTCCAATATGCATACCCTAAAATTCAAGATAAACACCCCCCTAAATTTTTCCAAAATTCTTGAAAGTATGAGAGCCAATGCTTAATTGATACCAGTAAAAATTAGTATCAATTAAATGCCTACTTCTTTATAAGTCGAAGGCAATAAAACAGTAAAAGCACGTCTAAACTTCCTTCATGTAAGTTCTTATAATAAAAATTACATAAAAGGCAGAGTAAGCTATAAATTGAAATAAAAAATATGTCATAAAAACTGATCATGTGGAATAATATGTTAGTTTAAGTAGTCGAAAGTCAAAACTAATACAGAAGCATTTATTTAGGCACTTTTAAAATGATTACTGCAGTACAGTATTATATTGAAAACATACATAATATCCTTGAATATGAGTTACTTGTGGGAAAAAATGAGTATGAAAAGCAAATGAGAAAATTAAATGATATATACCTTTTCCAATCCACACTGGTATGTGTCGATGACTACCAAGATAACTCACAAATATTATTGTAAGCAAATTACCAATTTCAAATGTGCTCGCAATTGCACCAGAAACTCTGCTTGGAATATCAAACCTCTTTTCAATGGTAGTTATAACACTGAAATAATTTTAAAAATTGTTACTGTCAAAATTATTTTTAACTATTTACATAAGTATCAATATTAGAGGTCCAAAAAAAAAAAAAAGACATTGATGCTTTTCTGTAGTAAGTAAAAAATCAGCTTTAATTCTTTAATTTGCTTCTTAATTAATTAAGGATAAAAAAAGTTGTAAAAAACTTTTTTGTGTGTGTACAGATTAGTGCCGTAGCAAATACTCAGAACTTACTGGGCACTTGTCCAATATCACGTAGTTGTAAAAATGAAATATTTATAAGTATCATGAAAATAAAAGAAATATTTTTATTAATAAATAAAAACAATGTAAAAACAAGCATGAATTTGTAATATGCAATTATTCCCCAATGCTTTATTCATAAATATGATTGTGTTACATACCAAAGTTTAGAAAAATTTCATCTGTAAAATTAATACAAATTAAAATTTAGCTGCGTATTTATGTGTTGTTTTTACAATGCCAAAGGCACGAATCTCAATTTTTGGCCATTTTTGGTTAACTACTACCTTTACCATATGACAAATAGTGCTGTACACTCGCCAAAGGCCAGTAGCAATTAAAGAGAGTGATCCCCAGGAT
Organism: Octonoba sinensis; assembly: GCA_038502835.1. Lineage (NCBI taxonomy): Eukaryota > Metazoa > Arthropoda > Arachnida > Araneae > Uloboridae > Octonoba > Octonoba sinensis. Next base: position 101,490,343 of record CM076602.1, on the reverse strand, counting down.
AATCATATTTAGAAACTGATAAGAAACAAAAACAACTTTTTTTCCCTCAACCTTTTTAAAGACCCGATTGAAAATTTTCAAAACTTTAATTTTGAAGATTCAAAATGTAACAAAGTTAAAAAATATGAAGCTTTTACACTATTCAATAAATTTTTACTACAAGCAACAATCATTTATCACTGCCTTGCTTCTAATATCAGAAAGAACTATAACCACTTGATAAATTATCTTTAATTGAACATACATAAAAATAGTTTTTGATATTTCATATTTCATTCATTTCATTAAACTATCATATTTTGATCAATTGTAGTTTTCTATTTTTCCATTTTATTTTTTAGAAATAATTCTTCTTTTGTAAAATTTTGACTGAAAGGAATCTTTAATGGGTTCCAGACGAGGACCAGCTCAGGTGGGCACATGTCTGTTGCTGCTCCTCACGTTTTGTATTTATATTAAATACTGAATATAATTTTTTTTTAATTTCATGCTCAAGATTCATATTAGTACTCCAATAAGTTCAAAATTCTTTATGAGAATGTCAGTAGTTCTTCGTTTTTAAACACGTTGATTGATGTTCAGTACTTGGCCAAAGTATGACATAAGTGCACTTGCTAAGAAAGCATAATATATTTGCACATTGTTTATTTCAAATTTATAAAATATAAGATATCTGATTTGAAAATTTCAAAACCAGACTTTAAAAACTTGGTCATGAATGTTAAGAAACATGTTTTCAATAAGTCATGCAAGAATATGAAATTTGGCAATGTCCACAGAATATAACAATTTATAAAAACTGAACCAATTCTGACAAAATTGTCTATGTTATTGTGACAAATAACATCATAAAAAGAATTATTTAAACATAGCATACCTATTAAAATAACCAGAAGAGAGTGCTTGCTGAACAGTAACTAAAACACAAGAAAGGAAGACAAATATTCGGATACTAGCATACCGCTGCAAGAAATGTGGACGGCAAGACAGTATACCACATTCCCGGAGATCAAGGTCTTCTGAAATGTTTCAAAGAAAAGTGATGAACACAAATACACTCCGTCAAAACTTATCATTCTATATAGTATTTACATTTGCACAGAAGAAATTAAACATTATTATGTGATTCATTCACTCTTACTGTATTGCTTGAACAAAAAAAAAGTTACAGTTAACATAATAATTAATAAGTTGTTTTGCTTAATAAATTATTATCATTCAACTTTTCCTGACTTGATTAAATCATCTGGAGTAACAAAGTAAAAAAAATTGAAAATAATGTTTCTTAGCACACACAAGGTGCTACAAGGAGTTTATTCAGACTATAGAATTAAATAAAATACTAACCTTGCTGATCACGTGAATGTAGGGCAGCTCTATCAGTTTTTTCTACAATTTTTATCAAATCATACTTGCAATTAAAGGAAACTTCAACATTTTTTTCAGAAGTAACATTCTCCTGGGGAGCAAAGATGCCATGATGGGCATACAGTCCCATTGATGTGTAAAGTGATAAGTCCCTAGATGCATTGCTCCCAGCACTCTTGGTCCTTCTGTGACATCGCCATTGTGATACAAAATCATCCTTGCAAGTTGAGGTTGATGGTATACTCAAATCGAGACAACTTGAAGTCATCTTTTTGTGCACGTGAAATCCAAATAATAAGGATTGAAAAGGATTACAATTTTCAGGAAATGAAATATCCCATAAAGGCTTTGTCAGGTCATTGAAAAATTAACTTTATGACACAACTGAAATAGAGAAATACATCATTTTTAACCATTTGGTTGCACATTTTCTTTAATATTAAAATTTGAGACATTAGAACAAAAAATTTGCTAGTAAAGTGAAAATCCTTTTCATAAAAAACATGCCTATCATTTTATTAATTTTTGTAATTTCATTAATTACTTCATTCATTTTTATTCATATAAATAATTATATGAAAAAAGTGAAATATTTTTTCACTCATCAGAGGAATGCTTAAAAGACATCATTTAAAACACTTAACAGCATTAAAAAAATCCGTCTTCTTAGAACAATTTTTGATTGTTTTATCAGCAATTGTTTCAGCTTTCACGAATGTATTAACAACATCTAAAAGAGTCCAACAGAAATTTTCTCCTGAGTCAATCATTCAACTATTTTAAACAAAGACTCTTCAATAAACCTTTGTTTCAATACCTTGTTTTAATCAAATATCTTTATTGAAAACTTCTATGATAAAAATATATTTTAGAAAGAAAAATCCTTATGCTATTAAGGGACATGGATGAAACTTTCAGGATACATTTTCTAAATTCTAAGAATTGTTGTTTCAAACACTATCATTCTGAATTATTCATTGTGTGGCATTTATTAAACTGATCTAAATACTATTTTTAAGATAAAACACACAGAATGGTTCATGATTATTATGGATTCTAATTTGAATGATTGAATGAATTATGCTTTGCTGTTAAGGTACTTGAAGAATGAGAGTAATATTGTAAAATTAAAAAAATAGTAATTAGTTCTAAACTTATGAAAATTGTCATGCACTCAGACAGATGGACATAGAAAGTTTTGTTTCAAACAGTGTTTGTAATTGCAACATATTTCATTTTTACAACACTTTCTAACATTGTAAAATAAATGATTTTTTTGAAAAAATCATCAGCAAGCTGATTTAAATAAACGAACCCTGCTGCAAAATAGTTGCTTTTGTGAATATTTTGGTTGAAATAGTTGCCATAGACTCCTGAAAACAATAACTTTTTTCATCACTACATCTAGCTGAAAGTAAATAGTGAGAACATTATACATAAAACCAATATTAGTTATTTTAGATTAAAAGAAAATTAATACCATTGATATCCTTTCTGCTACAATTTCAAGTACATGCAAAAATGACATGATGTTAGGTGATGCGAACACTGGATTAGTCTAGTCATGCACATATTCAAAAGCCTAGAACACAAAATTTATTTTAATTAATTATGCAAATGTAGTTTTAGCTAGAAACAGGATTTATGTTCAGTATCATTTTACCTTACAGAGTATAAATTAGGGCCTGCAGCAAACTGTTTCATTTATTCCCAACATTGATACATCTAACAATATTTTTGAAGTCTTTATCAACATCATACATATAATCTAGCAGAGTTTTAGAACTTATTAGGGTAAAAATTATTAAAGAAAAGAAACAAAAGAAAGGAATTTATTATAGTAGAATAGTTTAAAATAATAAAGCTAAATATTTTATTCATTACATTAACCTTTTCCTAGAGGCTAGACTAGACAACATACACCCCAGTCACTTTTCCCTTTTCTCAATGTCTGAGCTAAATATGAATGTTGGTTGTTAAGGGGTGATAAACTCCTCTGCTTTAGCTTGCACTTCAAGGAAAACAACAGAAGCGCCCTCAAGACCTGAAATATTTTGCAGTGCTTAATAGGTGCATTTGTTCATAAAACAGAAATGAGTCCTCAGACCATGTGGGGAGTGCATCTAAATTCTGATAATTAAGGCAGAAATTTTTGAAATCGGTGATTTTTTCCTGTATGGAAAAACTATTTTAGTACCCTTAGCTCATTTGATAAAGGTTAATAGTGACAAACAATTTTGTGAAAAAATGAACTTTCATTTCAAATGTTTAAAAAAGAGCTTTTAAATGTTAAAAATAAGGAAGATTCCTTCTGAGGTGAAATAAGTTTGTATTAATTTAAAACGCACATACGACTAGGGCCGGTGGGACCAGAGGCAATGAAGCATTTGCCTTATGCAGCTATTAACAGCTAATTAACTGATTAAGTACATAATGTTACGCTTTTAATAGATAAGAGAAATAAAATCTCTCCCATGGATATTTAGTATTATTTAAATATGTATTTAATGAAAATTTATTCTTAACCCTTACACTCTACAAAGTACATGTAATAGGAACGCAAAATAAATTGCCTGATGGCGCCGCTTTACTTGCACCAGGCCTGCATAAAACAAAAACAAAAAAACTTTTTTGCTACAAATTAAAATCAACTTTGGGAGCACAAAATAGCAATAGAAATTGTAGACACGTGCTATGAATGCAAAGAACTTATTTCTCAGCATTTAAAAGATGTGACATGAAAATCTATCTGACAAAACTTTTGCGAAATGTCTTTTCATCGAATAACGTTACTTTACTTTCTTACTTTTGGCCAAAATATAATTTTGATTAGGGAAAATCATCATTGATCATAATTTATCATTTCAAAATAGGTTAATACATATCAGCTTCCTAAAATAACTAAATGAAAAACTGAAGCATGCCAACAAAAATCAATATATTTATCAAGGACAAGCTGAATGGTATTTCTCAGCATGAAATAATGAATGCTATATAAGAAAAAATGACTGAAAAGCTTTTTAAAAAACAAAAATCATCTAATGAAAAAAATAGCACTAAAAACAGGTTTAGTTTCAAAAACACTAAAAATCTGCAAATTTTCTAATCCTTGCAATACAATTTTAAAAAGTATAAAAACAAATTATTTTAAAATATGTAACATAAATTACTAAACAGGGTAACTAGGATAACTATAATTTGAATTAATTTTTGCAATATCATGTAAAAATAAAATTTCTTTACCTTAAAATTTCATTTGTTTGCGAAGAAAATAAGCAAAACTTCATGGCGTTAAGAAAAAAAATCTTTGCTCTCTTTTCTAGAACACTGCATGACCGAAGAATATTTGACTAGTTTAAATACTCAAAAAAAAAAAGAAAAAAAAATGGTTATGTCCCAGGGCTGCCGGATTTTAGCCGGGCCAAAAAAAGCCGGCCGGCCGGCTTTTTTTTGGTTTAAACCACTTTAAAAGGCTGGCTTTAACCACTTTAAAAGGCTTAAGGCTGGCTTTTTTTAATAAAAGCCGGCTTTTATTAAAAAATATGCTTAAAATTTTTTTCCAAAAAAGTATTAAATAAAAAATTACATTTATATCATTTATACAATTAAATTATTACTGCAATAGCAAAATCATGAAATAAGAATTAAAATTATTTAATAGAATGAGACATTACAGAAATAGCAAAGAGAAAGTGCTGCTTATTAGAAATTTATTTGATTCAATGCAATTTAAAGGATTTACTTTCAAAGAATTTTACTAAGAATTCAAAAGTTCACTTGACACTACTATATGAACTAAAGATTACCACTCATCTGCTTTAGTCTTTAACTGATAATCTTTTGTATATTTTAAAGCACCTTTATTTTTTTTACTTTTTTCAGAACCTTAACTAGTTCTCTGATCCAAATAAAAATGAAAGCTATTTGTCAAATTAATTGCATAAAATAAAAGGTGCCCATCTTGAAGCAAACCAGCTGGTAAACGTTAAATTGTACTAGAATGATATTAATCTTAAAAAGTTTTAATGTTATGTGTATATTAAAAAAAACCTTATTTTAATATTATGTATATAAAAAAAACCTTATATAAAAATGAGCCAAATAATCGCCACAGACGACTTCTTTTAAATTTTTGACGAGTAGTGCTGTAGGTAAACACTAGTTTAGCTAATTAGGATTATGTAAGTAGTGTTTTGTTAAAGGAAAAGAGATACTTCAAATCACTTTTTCCTACTCTTCTCGCCTTAAACAAAAGACTTTTTTGTTTGTAGTGTAATATATGTGATAGAACAAAATTAATCAATATAGTTCTTTATTGCAAGTTTCAGTATTCTGAAATATTTTAAAGTAACTAAATTCTCAACATTAAAATATCAATTTTAAGTGAGAAGTATGTACTTGAATCTGTAATAGGATAGCTTTTCATATGTATTAAGATATGTGCTCGACTATATAAGAAACCAAATTTGATTCCTCTCCCAACCTGGATTTAATTTCCTTCTACTGCTGTATTGAAAAAAATCAATTCCGTATAGCTATAATATTAAAGGCAAAAAGTTAATGAGAATCGACACGAAATTAAGCCCACAAACACGAAAATGGTAATCAGTATTGTAAAATGCATTCAGGTTGTGTAACAAAATCATTCTGAATCTAATTTTAAATGAACCCCATTAAAAGAAAAATTTGTGCTTCATTTTACACAAATTAAGAGTAACAACATAAATAGACATAGTATAGGAGCAAATAGTAAATAGTACTGTGTCTAAGTGAAAAAGGCCAATAAAGACCGGCCCTTTTTTAAAAAAGACCGGTCTTTTTCAATAAAAGCCGTCCGGTCTGGCCTTTTTTAAAAAAAGCCGGCTTTTTTGCAGCCCTGTTATGTCCCCATTTTTTTTAATTTAGTTAAATTCATTTCACTGAAAAAAAATTTTGATGATGTAATTATGCTTTCAAAATTATTTTACCACTTTGACTTTTTTCATTCAAAAGATGAAAAATTGTCTCAAACTTAATGCACTAGCGGAGTTAAAAATAAGCATCATTAGGAACATTATGTGAACAAATATTTCAGTATGTTGCCCAGATTTCCAATTTTCTGGGCATCAGATTTGATGATTAAAATTTTGGATCCAATTAACTTTCCTCACTCAATGAGATCATGACTTGCAAACGATGCACGGAATAGAGGGGGTGACCAGATGTCTTTTGGCGGAAACATTTCCCTTTTAAACTATTTGTCTCGTGACCTTAAAAAAAAGTCCCGATTTTAGGAAAGAATGCACAACAAACTAGGTAATGGCATGGAAATGAAGAGGGATTAGTTTTTCGGCGGTTCGTTATGTGGCAGGGCTCGTTGATTTAAATTATGAGTAAGGTCACAATTTAAATCAAGTAATTATTATTTTAAAGCATTTACAACTTCTATTTCATGCAAAACTTCAAAGGTCCATTTGCCTCTCTCTCTTGTCTGTATAACATATTTCATAACTTTAGAACTAATTGTTATTTTTTAAATTTTTACAATATTATTTTTATTCTTCAGACATCTTAACAGCAAAGTATAATTCATTCAACCATTCATATTACAATTTAAAGTAATTATAATCCACTTTATGTGTTCTTAATTTTAATACAGTGAAACCTCGATAACTCGACACCCGAAGGTAACACGAAAACGTGTCGAGATAAGCGGGTGTCTAGTTACCGAGGTTCCGTAATTTCAATTGCTAATAATTGGTCTGTATTGTAATTTACTAACCATTCAAGTTATTATAAAAGCCAATTCCAGTGAATGAAATTGTTCCCGTTTATTATTTATCTATTATTTTTTCAAAAGTTATGCATTACAAATAAATAAATATATAAACATAGAATATTAAATCATCCTTAGAGAAAAAATCCATAATTTTTGCTTGTTTTTCCCTCTGAAGAGAAAACAAATTCCTCAACACTATTAAGCTTGCTAATTTGCAAATAACTTTTTTTTTTGTGTTTGTAGATTTATTGACGAAGAAACATCAGTTTAAAATTCTCAGAATTGTACACCGTAAAAAAAGAAAAAGTTAATAAGAACACAAAATGAAGGTCGACTTACAGGGGTTCCTGGAAATTGTGTGTCAACTTAGCGAGTTTTTCGCCCATTAAAATTACAATGGGCCAACCATTAGGGTTGGGAAATGTCGACTTACCGAGGTAGTCGACTATCTGCATGTCGAGCTACCGAGGTTCCACTGTATTAGCATTTTAGATTGATTTACTGAATACCACACAATAAATAATCCAGAATGATAGTATTAAAAACACTGTTTAGAATTTAGATTACATATCCTTAAAAATGTTTCATAATGCTCAAAGGGTTTTTTCCTTATAAAATATCTTTTTTATCTTAGAAATTTTCAATAAAAATATTTGGTTAAAACAAAAAGTTTTAGTTTTTAGTAAAGGAGGGAGCATATGATTTTACTAAATGAGTAAGTTAAAAACTATTTCAAGTTATTTCACTTATAAAAAAGAAAATGATTAAAGTACACTCAATGTAAAATTGAGTGCATACAATTGTTTGTTTTTTTTTTTCAGCTTTCAGGAACAAAAGAATTCAGATTAATTATGTTCATCTTTTTCTTTATTTAGAGTGTACATTCTTGGTAGGGTTAAATTTCATTTGAATCATGCATTTGTAATAAAATTTGTTTATCAATATTAATATTAAAAAAAAGATCTACTGCTGTGAAAAATGATTAAATGTGTTTATTCATAATGTTGAACATGTCACATTATTTTTATAAGTGTATCATAAGTATCGCATATTGTTAAAATCTTTTTAAAAAAGCAAAAAATCTGATTTAAATTTTAAAAAATCACGAACTCTGCCGTGCGGCTCTTTTGCCAATATATGAGTTTTCATATTATTTTTGTAAATTTCATAATGTTAAACTTAAATAATAACAAATAATTGTTGAGAACTGATTAGCAAGAACAGCTTATCAAAGTTGGCATTATTGATCACTTGAATTTTTGTTGCTTTCATGTTTTTTTTTTTTTGCATTCAGCAAAGACAAAGCAAGTTTTGCGTTCTATGAAACTTTTTGATGCTCCATTACATATATAAGTAGATCAAATTTTTAATCCAACCTCCTGCCCGCTCCATCAATGGGAACCCGCTTTACCGATGTTAAAATATAGTCACTTTGATATTTATAAAATATGAATATGTTGTGCTACCCAGAAAGTATATTATTTGTATTCATTAAAACGTTTTTATTTTTGGAATTTTAAAAAGATATTTGATTTATTAAAAATTGTAGAAAGATTTTTCATTTTGACAACAAGAACACTCATGATACCCATTAATTAGTACTCAGACATCAAACAAAGCAGTAACAATAAGAAGAAAAAGAACACATCCATTTAAAAAAAATTTCTTAAAGCAAAAATATCTTTAAAAAACTAAAGAAAAAGTACCAAGAGAAAATTTGTTTGCTAACCCAGACAAGTTTTCCTCTTTATACAAATACATCAATGACAGATACTCTTTAGTTAAAGAGACCATGAAGTCAAAACAAATGAACAATGCCAAATTAACTGAATATCTAAATTAACTCATTTAAAAAATAAGTGGTACTTATTTTGAAGTAATGACAACCTGTTAATAATAGTTAGTTCAATTTTAAAGTCATTAATTGTCACACATCGCCTAATATTATCAATGACGATATTGAGATTGTTGATGGGGACATGGAAAATAGCACTAGCATATGGTCCCTGAAACCGATACGTGCTGAATTATTTATTAAAAATCATGCAGTTTCTTTATGTTACCGTACAAAGGTAAAGTAACATGCTTAATGAAAACATTACTCATAATTGTTAGAACTAGTTTTAGAATAAATGAGGACAATTTTCATCCAGAAGCTAGCATCTATATGCATTGAAAAACCTTGCAACAATCAAACCAAGAACATGCAACTTCTATTGTTATTTGTTCATTTTTAATTGATTTTCATTTATTATTTCTGCAAAAGGAAAAGTTTTTACCTTTTTAGTTTCATTACCAAAATAATACTAATAATAATGATAATAACAATAAATATACTTTTCAAGCAAAAGAAAATTTCCCAAACCCAACTCAGAAAAACAATGAAACACTCATTTCCTAAAAATATAAATACAATAAAAACAGTGGTTAAACAACTTCTGAACACAGATTACATTACCTATTTATTTTTTATAAAACTTTTACCATTGAAACAATTCAAAACACATAATTTTAACAAAGCATTATGTTTAATTTTACTTATTGTGTGTTTATCTTAACATGCTTACCAATTTCAATGGAATTCAACATTAGGCATACATAAAACACACATTATAGGATTGAAAAACTGTAAAGAAAAATTGTTAATTGTTCTTATGACATATTTAAGATGTAATGAACTTCACTGAAGTTATCGACCTTCAGGAAAATCCTGATTTGTTAAAAGGAGTCAGGGGAAAACTAATTTAACAAGAGACAAAATTTAACGATAAAGTTTCTACGAAATATAGGCGAGAAAATCCTTAACAGCACTTTGAGAAAAAAAAAAGAGAAATAATGTGAAGAGCAAACAATATAGTAAAGAAAAGTAAGAAAAAAAAAAAACCTGCCACGTTTACGAAATAGAAGGGGGAAAACAATTTTTCAAAGAGGAGAAGCTAAATAACAAAAAGTTTTTACTGTCACTCTCGAGTACATGATCTAACATAAAATAATCAGACCGTTTCAACACCTAAATAGGTCAAAAAAAAAAAAAAAAAAAAAAGGTAAATAGTAAACGTAAACAGTAAAAGTAATTCCTACAAAAGAAAATACTCTAAATGAACCATAAATTAAAAATATTACTTAATAAACACACTTTATATCCAAAAAGTACCAAATAATGAAAACACTGTCATTGCGGATGTGCCAACATGGATAATCGAAACAGCTGAGAGGAGAGACATTTATGATGACCTCCACTGGCAAAACTTTATTATGGATATCAATATTATTAATTTAGATCAATACATCGATTCATAACAATATCAAAACACAGCTTTGAGAAAATATCACAAACACTTACTCTTTCTGACGTTTACATTTTCACTTTGGATGTTTTCCTTTGTTTATTTGATGAAATCCGAAAGAAAACAACATCAACAAAACAACCATAAACGTGAATATTGACCTTCTGACATCATTGCTTTCAGCGCCGCCAACGAAATTCCTGCAAAACTCTAGTTGCTAGGTGAGAGGTAGATATTTAAAAAATACATAAAACTTCGTTTTTAAAACATCTTTTACAGACATTTTAATGCAAAATGAATGTTGTAAATAGAGTTAAAGCTTTGAAAGAGTCCTAATATTTATATTCTGGAATTATTTGCACCTATATTTTAAAATTAGTATATTGTTTTAAAATATTAATATAAATTGATATAGGGTCTGGAAATGAGGGTAAAAGGTACGTACCAAAAGAGTCAAAAAGTAAGCATTTCCCGGAATGAGACACAAGTTATATTATGTATCGAATATTTTATCGTTATAGTCCTAACAAAACTTCCTTTCTTTCTTTTCCCACTTACTTCGATAAGAAACTATTTTGAGAACAATTTTGTAGATCATTCCTTTTTTTGTAGGATGTGAAAAAAACTATCACTTTCTCCTCAAGACGTTTTGTGCTACATTTATATCGCACACTTTTCTAAAAATTTCTTTTCTGACGCCAGACAGAAGCGATCGCGGCGTCCACAGTAGCACAGCGGTATTGGCCAATGTCGAAGAACATTGGCAGATATTGGTGGTTCCATGCGTCGGTTCATGTCGATTGTTTTACGCCGATTTTGGACAATGTTGTGCAGAATTGGGAACTGATACAGTAGAATTAGAAAGACTCTACAAGTCGTTTTTTAAATGAAATTTTTTCAAGATAAAGACAGAAGCTTTCAAAAGCCTTTAAAGCATTTATAGTGCACGAAGAAATAATGTGCAGAATTGCGCTTCAGTAACTGCACATTTGTTTGTTTGTTTGCTTACGACCATTTCAGGTCACATAAATATTCGAGTTTATTTGCTATTCTCAAGGATATGCCTCAAACTCTCGTCTAATATGATAGATAGAACAAGACAACACAACAGATTTTAATATACAAAGAAGGAAATACACCCAGGGGAAAGTGGGAATCCAACCCACGCCTCTTTCACTCCGTGCAGGGAGGCACCGGAACCAGTCGATTAGACCGCTCAGCCACAAAGGCCCCCCCCCCCCCTAAATTTGGGGACGCCAGAAAAATGTTTCGGGGACCTCTTTGGGGACATAACAAACCAATACATATTCCCTTCTGTTATGAAAAATTACTCTCATTAATGTACTTCAAAGGGCATCTATAAACATATTTCCTTCAAAATGAACGCATATTTTCTTAGAGTAAGATATTGTAATGTTAAGGCAACTATTTAAAAATTACTATGACATTATCTAAAATTTTACAAAATACTATCTAAAAGTGCTAATAAATTGCAAATTGGGAAGCAATTTGGAGAGCAAAAACAGAAGTTTTTAAATTAGGGGACATTATGCGTCCCCAAGTAGTTAAAGGGTTTTTGGGAACAATGCAATTTAAAAAATATAGAAGTTTGGGGACTGTCCCCGAAATTCGAGGACGTTTGGTCACCCTAAGATAAAAGCAAAAAAGACATTTTGCAGTATTTTAAACACCTACCACTCAAGAAAAATTGTTGTTGTTGTTTCTAATGCCACTTGGGTATACAAGCTCCCCTTCGCAGAGCAGGCGGTGAGTGCCTTCCGTTTATAGATGAGCACCACAACGGTGGAAATACGGCTTGGATCATTATGCATTTGGGTGACAGAAGATGGCGCCACCACAAATATGCCACCTTCCTTTTTTGACCTAAGAGAAAGGGGAATTCTCCACCCTCCGGTAGCCTCGGAGCTGCCTCTGGACTTCAGGGCCCATGGATGTTTCATGCACGTAAACTTTGAGGCAGTTAAGTAATGAAATCAATTACTAATCAGTATAAATCAATAACTAACTGGGCGCAAAGAATTAATAATAATTTGTGGTTATTATAAACCACTTCATTAAAAATACAAAGCATAATTTCTTTCATTTCTAAATACTTCAAGTTATTTTTAAGTATTACATTCCCAACAGTAAAATATTTCAATGAATATACAAAAATATCAGCATAAATCTATCAATATATTTGTTAAAAAGATTCTTTATTTTTAGTAAGAAAGAAAAAAATAAGAAACATGACAAATTCTGAAATGTTTTTTTGTTGTGCATTAAAAATAATGACACAATAGAATTTACATTTATTTATTCAAAATTCTTTTTTTCAAACTACTAATTTTGCAAAGTAGCTTTGAGGAGTACCGAAGCAATTCTTCAAATCATAGAAAAAAAGTCGCCACGAATGAAACATGAAAGATACTTCACACCCCGTTCAACAAATCATAGCTTTGAGCGAAAATAATTTTTAATAATGGAATAAGGGATCATTCATAAATGATGTCACGCTTCGGGGGGTAGGGGGGCGTTCGTGAAATTGTGACAAGGGGAAGGGACAGGGTAACAAGAAGTGTGACATCTGCTTATGCAACATAGCGTGTCATGTGACAAACTGGGTCCGTTGAAGTGTGACATTTTATGAAAAAGGGAGGGAGGGGGTCAAATATGTGGGAAAAAAGCGTGACATCATTTATGAACTGTCCCTAAATGCAGCTAATTCGTGTTTAGAAAAACAATAAAGTGGTCATTAATTATGTGGAACCGATGACCTGCGTTGGCTCATACTTATTAATTAGTTTTTACTCTTTCGGAGGAGGGGAAAAGACACCCACTACCCACATGAACTTACGACAATGGTCACTTTATCACTTCTAGGGTTACCATTACGCTGTCCAGCATTATATCGATGTTCTTTACCAACCCAGATCATCACCATCATCAGGGTTGAATACTCTTCTTCCAGAATTAAATTTAGAGATGTAGAAGAATGCAAAATCTCACCAGTGAACCTAACCGACCACTGAATGAACACACCCCAGTGAATGTAATTTTTTTTCAAAAATGATAATGCAAAAGATTTTTTATAGATGGAATAACATTATAGTAATTTCCTTCCATGCAACTGCACCATATCTGAGAAGTGAATGATTATCCGAATCAAAATCTTACATGTTTATTGAATGTAAAATGAATTTTACAGTCAATAAATATGTAAGATTTTGATTATTGGTCATTCACTGGTCATTAATACCACTTTTGTTGCACCACTTTTTCTCTGCAGACCCAAAAACACCTGAAGCAGTTTCCGTTTTACAACACCACCTTAATTTTTTAACAATTCTCACATCAGTAAAAAATTTTTTACGCTCTTGTATCAAATGTTACATTAAAAAAAATAAATAACAAAAATGCGATTTTTTTTTTTTTTTTTCAAAATGAAATTGTGTTCAAGAAAAAGTAATCACAAACCTTCCCCAATTCTGAGACAAACCAAAGGCAAAAAAGAAAAAGCAGGGGGAGGGATGATCGAATATAGGCATTCATGCATAAATATAAGGGGAAGGGGGGATTTAACAGTACATTTCTGAAGTTACTATGCCTTTTCTAAAGTTAACAAAGTATTAGAATTTTGAAGCTTTATTCCACTTTTATATCTTCATTATTTTGCAACTAATAACATTAATCACTATGAAACAGAAATCAGTTAAGGTTTATACATGTTAAATCTTATAATACTTAATTAATGTTTAACCTTTAAAACATTATAGAAGTCTCAGTACAAAGCAAAAATCTCTTTTGAATTAGTTGAAAATTTCTTAGACATTTTAGATAGCACAAAATAATGGATGTTAATGATTTTAATTCATGCTACTTGAAAGATAATGATATGAATATATATTTAAAAAAAACAACAACTAATTCTATTATGTTTACGCACGAAAATTAAGTGTACTGATCACAAATTTTGATAGGCTACTTGAGAGAGAGCCCTGAATTGTGAAGCGTATATTTATGCCTATATACTCATGGCTGCGAGACGGACGAAATTCGAACACAAATTTCTTGCACATCTCAAGTAAGGAAAACCATGAACTAAGGTAGAAAAGAATATATACATAATTATATATAATAAATGATGAATTAATTACATTATACAAAAGCTCGTTCGCACTTTATAGAAAAGATTTTGATAGTTAAGTTTTATCTAATAAATGCCGCATTTTTTGTAGCGATTGGCTTCTATCTGATATCTATGATTCATGAAAATACCTGTGGCTCGAATTTTTCATGAATTGACGTAAACTTTATCTTAGAACCGTTTTCCTACGAGACTCGTTTTAATTAGCTTGGTTTTAATAAACCGAAAGCACAAAAATCTATTGGAGAAGTCAGAAGTGTAAGCTAATTTTATCGGTATCTCATCAAATGTCTCAGTATCGGTATCTCATCACTTTATTCCTGTTTCTAATGCTTTCTTTGCTAAATAAGCGGCAGTTGACTTAGACGTGTGACTAGATACTTTGTTTAGATGAAGCTCAACGTTATCAATGTCCTTTCCATATAAGATTGGAATTCCTTCTTCAAAAATTGGTTCTAAAATATTCTGCAGATGAGTGAATTAATTTTGACTTTACTTGAGACTTTTCTTTGTTTTAAATTTGCGTTGTAACAAACTCCTGCAGCTATTCATGAATCCGTTTCGGAACTTTTCTTTTGTTCCGACGAAGACATTTCGTAGCCCAGCGACCCCCTGGGGGGGGGGGGGGAGGGCGATCACACTAAAAGGGGGGGGGGGCGAGAATATCCAAAAGAAAATATTATTTAAAAAATTGATGAACTGATTGAAAGGAAAACATACATCCACATAGAAAAAAATACCTTTCGACATATTTAATAACTTATAAAAGTAAAACAACTTACTAAATCAAAACATACTAAATTTAAAACAAATTTAATAGTTATTAGTAACTTCCTTGGACCTGTCTTGCAGAGCAAAGGTTTTCGAAGGAAGGCCTAATATTAGAAATAACCACTCTCAGTTCTGTTTCTATATTTAGCCGAGATCTATATTTTGACTACCAAGAAGCCACAGCAGAAAATCCAGTTTTACAAAGGTAGGATGTTGAAAATGGTAATAGAATGCGAAATGACCTTGTTTTTAGTGCAGAAAAATCATCCTCTACTCCTGCCTAAAATTCAAATAGTGATTTATTACTAAATTGTATTTTGATTTCGCCTCTTGTCGGGAAGTCTATGAATTCTTCTTCATCAATTGAGAGTCATTCGGGAGTCTTATGAAATGGATCCCTGACCCACTCGTAACTTGCTAACAGTTTGTCGTCAGCAAGAAAATACTTTTTAAAATTCTTTGCCAGCATAGCCAAATTATTTTCAATGGTTGCTAAAGCAACTGTTACATGTTCTTCTTCAGTCTTGTAAGTTTAAGTACAATCATCCACATTTGCAAACATTGTTAGGTTTTTTTTTGCTTTAAATTTCTGCTCCACAATTACAATTTTCAACATATGCTTTTATTCCTGTTTTAGCAGTTAGTTAAAAAGAATTTAAAAACAGAATCCAAAATAATCATATTGTTGTATACATGTTATTATAAGCGGGGGGCGCGATGAAAATTATGATTGAAGACTGGACCGCGAACACTGAAGTGCTGAGAAACGCTGTCGTAGCCATTCCTGTCAATTGAGCAATAGAAAATTGATCTTTTTTTCTTACTGTCACTTAAATTTAGCCATGCCTCATCGAACATTACCAAATTTTTCGTTTTGCAGCAGCTAAGTGTTTTTCATGTAATTTTCTAGAATTTATTAGTATTTTTTTCAGTAGTAGTATGTTTTGGCAAAAGCAGTTGAACTTTAGGTTTAAAAATCTTATTTAACTTTAATTCTTTACGAATAATTTTATTTACAGTACCGAAGGACATCCCTAGTTTCGATGCAATGAATCTTTCAGTCGGCGGATTTTCTTTTAGGACCAGAGACTTCACTTTCTTGGTAGTTCCTTGCGTTCGAAGTTTTCGGATGAGGCTTCTGTTTCTTATTTCAGCTAGACATTTTTTTTTCTGTTCAAATTTAATATCGTATTATAAATGCCTTTTTTTTTTCAAATGAAATAACCGACATTTTTACACTGCTTTATAATTTTTTGATAAAAATGTTCAACATAAGCGGAAAAAAATTAACAGGATATTGCAATGATTGCAATCACACTGTTAAAAAGTTCTATAAGAAAATAGTAATATAACCATTTATTTGATTGTTATTTTACCATATATAATTACAACAGTTGAATAACCATTAAAAAGATGGTACTCAAACCGCTAATTGTGAAAAAAATCGTTTGTTCTCCGTTTCTCCTAAAGAACGTTTAACTAACCGTAATTTACAAGCGCCACTAGGTCTCGTAGTCAATAAGAATCTCGCGTCCATCTTGGTTGTGGAACCTTACCGGTCGTACGTTGTTGTTAAAATATGAATAAAGATTTATTAGTTCAAATCTGAATGTGTATATAAAAAAGAAGAAAAAAAGTGGCTTAAGCAGTGGTTACTAAATAGATACACATATACACGTAAATCAAAAATTGGAGACATCGGATTCCCAAACTGTTTACGAATGAGCAAACCCATAATTTGAGCTCCTGAAGCTTGTTCGTATTTTAATTTTTGCAGCAAATAAAATGATTTTCGTCAATATACAGTAAATTTAGACCAAAAATGACTTTAGATCCAGTCAAAAACCGAAATCTCAATTTTAATGCAGTTTTGCCAGTTGGAAAAGAAGATTTATTGATAAATAAAATGCCGCTTTGAGTGGTGTAGATGGCCGAACGATTAGAGCGCAAGGTTGGTATACCATACACCCGGGGTTCGATTCCCGCAAGCTTCGTTTACGGTTTCTACGCCTCGAAATGGTTCAAAAACCGTACAAATTTAGTTTTGAAACCATTTTTAAATGATTACAAAACCATGAACTTTTGTATTTACGGCTTTTTAACCGAGCTGATTGGAAAGGGTTTAGGTCCCATAAAGATACAAAAATGTTCCAAACCGTAAATTTAACGGTGAATTAGATGGACGGACTGCTGCCAGCTATTTAACCGTAATTTAATGATGAAATTTCTAACAGTGCAGGTGAAAAATAACGCAATAAATAACACCTGCTGAATTTGGCAATTTTTGTTTCCTTTGGGGACAAATCTGATCCAACTAACAGAATTGTTCCCAAGTTTTTATGTAAGATTGGTTTTAATTTAATAGTATACTTCTGATTCTTTTACATATTATATAACTTTTTCTATTGTTGACAATACCTAATGTTTCATTTGATAAATAAGCAGATAATGTTTTTCAAGCACTACAGGCAATGCCACAGCGATGTTTTTCATACTCTAAGCAAAGACAGTCCCGCAGGTTTCGTGTATTATATTTTTTTCAAGGACAGTCCCGCATGCGACGTTTTTTATACTCTTTGCAAGGACAGTCTCCCAGGAGACGTTTTTTATATTCTTAGCTGTAGAGCAGCGCCGCTGTTGACGTTTTTACCGTTCTTCAAAGACAGCGCCAAAGGCTGCGTTTTTATACAAGAGTACAAGTACAAAAACAGCGGTGGCCAACGCAAGGACAGCGGCGCAGGCGAAGTTTTTAAAATTCAGCACGGGCAACGCCGTGCAAGTACTGCTAGTATACATAAAAAGGAGGAATTGTTTTTCTTTTCAATGTAGAGGCTCTTGTGCCTTGTCAGCTTTCAAAGGGCCATCTGATAGGTGATCAGCATCAACCCTAACATGCTTTAGTCGGATGACTATCAGATGGCACCACAACTGCGCCACCTCCCCTTTAAAACTTTAGATTGAAGAAGATTGAAATCTGAGAAATGTTCTCCAGCTTCCGGTGCCTTCGGAGCTTTAAGATTTTACATGCGCGTATCCCGAAGCGTGCATAAGGGATCGTCAGCGGGTCGGGTTCTCACCTTCGGGTTCGAGTTCCGACGTCCTACCCACTAGAGGCTTCCACAGCCTATAAATGAGAAATTGAAATTCATCTAATTGTATGTTGTGTTCATTGTATGATGTTTTTTGTTACATAAACAATTGAATTTTTAAAAAAAAAATAAATAAAAGTTAGTTTTCTGAACTTTTTGTGTTGTCACAAAATACTAAACATTGTCACTCGAAAAAAATATTAAAAATCTATCTTTTTAATGGATTTTTTTTGTTGATTCTGTGCTATTCTAGACCGATTAAACCAAGAACCCAGCGGCAGAATTTTTCTCTTTCGTACGTACATTTTTGAAAATCTTTTACATCCCCTCGTATTTTACATAAATCTCAGTTCAAATTTTTACATAATACTCATTTTAATTTTTACAGAAACCCCGATATAATTTATAAGATTATATAGATAAAACTCAATAATGGACTTTTTAAAATTTCCGTCTTTCAATTCACTTTTATTCATAGGCGTAACTAGGGTTGGTGAAAGGGGGGGGGGTCACCCTAAAAATGTACAGACTAAACACCAACCGTAGAAGAGTTGAACATTTACTAGTCATAAATACTTGTCTCTAAAGATATACTCCGTGTTTATTTCAGGCATCTAACGGTGGGGGGGGGGGGGAACTACCCCCTCGGAGCAAGTCAACTCCTCGCCCCCCCGGCAAAAAAATCAGATCACAAGCTTTAAAAAAGAAAGAAAAGAGAAATTACGCTTTTAAGACACTTTACTTTCAGAAACACTTTCAGGGAAATACCATTGAACACTATCACAAGCGACAAAAAAGTAACTTAAAAGATATAAGACTTTATTTTGAAAAAAATTGGGGGGGGGGGGGAAGAGTAACTAAACTCCTTTTTGTTTCCTCTAACATCACTAAAGTATCCCGAAATTGCATTGCTAGGAAGATTTCAAAAAGTTTCCTGGGGAGAGCTCTCGAACCCTTGCCTCCAGACTTAGCCTCTGGAGGCAAGGCATTATAGATGCAAGACCAGTTACAAAAATTTAAGTTGCCCAGAAGCCCCAAATACCCACTTCTCTAACTTCACCAAAGATCTAAACATACATCAAAAAGCTATCATGTATGTAAAAAAAATCATATTAACATCATTTCTAGTCATATATATCTATATATATGTATATATAAAGGGTATGATTTTGAATATTTAGCGCATAGCAATCTTTTATGTCCAGGCATTCATAATATTAAAACTGGGAAATAGTGAAATTTTAGAGGAAAAAATCCAAATTCCCCTACAAAAATGCTCATCCCCCACAATAAATTTCTAAAAATTTTGTTAAATTTGTAACAAAACATACCTCAGAAGTGGAAGCGTCTGAATCAAATTTTCTTTTCTTTTTGGATGACGAACGTGTGCATCGCTGGAGTGCAAACATTATTATGTATCGAAAATAATTACAAATTTAGCTAAAATATAAATAATACTTGATGTAAGTTAAAATGCAGCATTAAACCGTAGCAATGAGATTGGAAACGTTGAACAGATGATTTCCAGAGTCGTAATGCATTCAGTGATGGACCATAATAAGAAGAAAAAAAAACATTTAAAACATAAGAGATAAGAGAACATCTGTTAATGAGAATGCAATGCAAATACAGTTCATCAGTTTTCTAATCGGCACATCTACAAAAAAGATTTTACCAAAATGGGTTTTTGGACAGGAAGTCATAAATAACTACAAACTGCTCTTTCAGTTTCTTGATGAGTATCCCTTCCTAGGGCCGTGGTAGCCTATTGGATAGCACGTCGGACTTCCACCTGGAAGGTCGCGCGTTCGATACCCACTGAAGACCACCATGTATACTTGGGGATATGTGCATGTAAAATCCGTAGACCCCACTACCTCTCCCCGTGCGTAAGCAATCCTAAGGCCTCGGCTAACAGGTCTGGTGGAGAAAAGTATCCCTTCCTGGCTTGAGGGTTTAACCCATTAGGACAATTGTTGGCTAGGGGTCCTTCATTTTCAGACCCCAGAGTCTACAACACCGGTTTATCAGAAAACAAAACAGTAGAGTATATTTTCCATGAAATTTATTCAGTAGCGGATTTAGGCTTAGGCCCGTGAGGCCCAGGCCTGGGCGGCAAATTTTGAGGGGCGGCAAAATTTTTAAGACGACTAAAATTAAAAATCGATTGGCTTTTCTGTAAACTGTAAGACCAAATTTTAAAGTTTATTTTATTGCGCTCTTACTATCTAAACATTGTCCTATTTTGAGGGTAGAATTTCTTTGTTAAAATAATTAATCAGGCTAGTACTATAATCTGAAATATCTAACAAAAAGATTTTTAAAATTTTTTTTTACTGCTAGCATATTATTTATTTACGAAATTAGATTTTTTTTTTCGTATTTTTCATTCAAAATTGAATTGTAACATTTATTTACTCTTTATTATAAAACAAAACATTTATTCACCATGATAAATTATAAATGATTTTGAAAACATTTAGAAGAACTCTTCAATTTTTCTCACATTTTTAAAACGTATTATTCAATTTTATTGCGTTATTATTTCTAAATGTAAGTTAAGGTTTTTAAAAGTAATTATCTATTTGATGACTTGAATATCTTTTAATTTTAGATTAATAAAATAATTTTAATTAGCATTCTAAAACGAATTGCATTGTATTTCGGCTTAGTTGTATGTTTACAGCACGGCTTCCTAGCCTGTGGATTTCATATGGCGTCATGACATGTTTTGTTATTTTAAAAAGTCTGTATAAATGTGTTTTATCTCTTAGTGCATTTTATTCATTTTGACGTTTCATTTTTGTTTTTTATGGCCTTTTGTAAATATACTTTTATGGGGCCGTTCATAATTGACGTTACGCTTTCTTCCCATATATTTGACCCCCCTCCTTCCCTTTGTCACAATATGTCACACTTCAGCGGAACCTCCCTCCCCCCTTTGTCACGCGTCACGCTATGTTGCATAATACATGATGTCACACTTCTTATTACCCTTTCGACTCCTCTTGTCACACTTTGTCACAATTTGCCGAACCCCCCCTCGAAGCATGACATCATTTATGAATGATCCCTATGTGTATTGGTACGTTTGGCTTTAACACAGACGACCGACCATTGATCATCTCTTGCTCTTCGCTCTTGTATTTTGTTAGACAGATATAGCATGAAGTGTCCCAATGTATGGATCGCTGGGGGGGGGGGGGCAACAGCTTAAAGTCCTATATCAAACAATAATATCTATGCCGTGGCCATGATCCAATCCGACGCCCATGGCGTTTAATATTCTACGGATATTTTTTGCTGATAATTAGTGTTACCAGTACCGAATGCAGAATTTGGCTTGGAGTGGAGAACCAAATTTCGGTCACAGTATTCAATATACATATTCATTATTAGTAATAACATGCATAGTTGAAAAGACTATGACGAGAAGGTCTCAGTCACTTACCCCCGTCAGTGCGCCCCTCAGCAGTGGAGCGCACCCCTAAGAGTGATGGCGCCCCACATAAAAAAAAAAGACTAAAACATCATACCCCCCAAAATGTTCAATGACGCTTTCTGTGACATGAACTCCGCTCGTGGATATCCCTGTCCCTGAGTGATATTATTTTTATTTAACTATTCCTTAATTCGAGTTGTTATGATTTGTATTTAATACTAATATTACTTATAGTGAACCATAAAATTGATGTCTCGTTATGAAATATATGTTGAAAATACTGACAGCTCCACCCTTGTCTAAAAAGTTTTCAAATTTAAACATTAATTCATCATCTTTAATTACGTGCTTCAGTACATTCTGGAAATGTAAACATTTCCTTTCTGTTAGCATTATTACAGCTGGTTATAAATAACTATTATAGTTTCTATCTGTTGCAGTTTTTAATTAATATCTGTAATTAAATATATTATTAATATAAAATTGCTTATATATTTATAATTAACCTCTGTCTTCAGCAATTTCTGATAAGAAAAATATTTAAAAAGTAAACGAGTACGAAGAATTCATTTTCAAATCTGGGAAAGATTTTTTGATCAGTTAACGAATTCAGTATCTCAAATACATTCTCATTTCTGGTATTCATAAAATAATTTTAATTTGTTGTCAATCCTGGTTTTATTTCATAATGTTTACATTTTTATGTCACTCATAATCAATGTTTGCTTCTTAATTTTCATTCTTATAAAATATAATCGCGTCATATACACTAGTAGCAAGGGATATGACGTAAGATTATTAGTAAAACTTGGAAAAAAATTAATTAAGCTTTTATGCCCAAAAATATGAAGGAAATAACTCTTTTTCTTTTTCCCATTGAAAAACATTGGTCAATCTCTCGCTTGCTTCCACAGTTGACGTCAAGAAAAGCCACGGATTTCATTCCCCCAAAGCTCTTCTCGCGACATGAGCCAGCCCTTCTCTCTTTCCTAAGGCCCTGCAACAATACTAAGAGAGGAAAAAGGGACAGGGGGAAAGCATAGAACTTGAAACTGGGCTATTAGGCCTCCTCCGCACTTAGGGCTCCTCCGCACTTACAGACCAGACCAAGACCCGACCAGTGTCCCCCACTTCATTAGGCTTTGATTGATGGGCTATTAAGAGAAACTCCAATGTGAAGAGGTATTTTGCAAAGGGACGACTTTTGCGGTAGACATGAAAGGCTAGCAAGTTGGTTGCTGGCCATGGTTTATTTAAATGCCATGAATTTTTCAAATGCATACATTTGTTGCAGTATTTTCTGTTTTTTTTTTTTTTTTTTTTGCCTTATTTATCTGTTTACCAACCTATTTCAAAAAAAAGACGGTGGAAAAGGGGGGGGGGGGCGAAAAAGTAATTCTTAAAAATAAATAATTGCACATTAAATGTGTACTGTAGTGTAATAAAAGCTCACTTATCAAATCACGGGAAAAACTAATAACTATTTATATTAATAAAATGATTTTTTTAAAAACATTTTTAAGAGAACAAAACATATTGTACTGATTTTACATTGGACGCGCAAATAAAACTACAAAAATTGACATCAAACAGGCGAACATAAAATTTCAGTGTTTATATTATGCAATAAATAAAATAATTAATAAAAGCTTTTTCACATTCTCACGTATTTATTCCAATCGCAGTTTTATAAACAGAGAACAAATATTTCTGCATTTCGATGAACGCAGAAATATCTGTTTTTCTTATTTCACATCTATAATTTTATTCCTACTTATTATTATTATCTTGTTTATTTTTTAATTTATTACATTTTTTCGCTGCACATAATTAACACTTAAGAATTATTTGTTTCCGAAAATTTATTTCGAAATTGACATCCAATGCTTTGTAAATTCGGAACGGGGAAATTCTCACATCGGGGGGGGGGGGGGGGGGGATTTCAGGCAATGGTGACAGTTCGTGGAAAAAAAGGGGGGGGGGTAGAGAGAGGGAGCGTGACATCAGACATCACATATTTTGGTTAAGTTACAAACGTTTAGATTCAGCACACTAGATATTTTTAATTTACTTGTTTTTTATTCTTATTGAAAACTCTGAAAAATAAAACTAATATCATTGGCGTTCCTAGCATGGGCGTGAGCAATGCGGAAATTTGTGCTATCCTCCCCCCCTCCAAAAAAAAACTCAGCTGTGTTGTACAAATTTGCTGTGTTGTAGTTTATTTTTACAGCAGTGCAAAAAAAAAAAAAAAGAATCTCAAGAAATTTTATATTTTATTTATTTGGTGCAACTCGCATTAAACTACATTTCTAATCAGCAAAGAG
This sequence comes from Octonoba sinensis, assembly GCA_038502835.1. Taxonomy (NCBI): domain Eukaryota; kingdom Metazoa; phylum Arthropoda; class Arachnida; order Araneae; family Uloboridae; genus Octonoba; species Octonoba sinensis. The sequence goes on along the minus strand of CM076602.1, from coordinate 101,466,154 downwards.
ATGTTGAAACGGTACCAGTAAAATCGAAAAATGCAAGTGTATGTATTTTTAAAGAACTCTTAAATTTAATTTGGGTGTAATTCCCCCCCCCCCCCCCCGCAGTGACGCTACTGCTAATATCATGGCATTTTTTCTTTTTATTATTCAATCTGTTGCGGCAAACCAGTGAAATTAAATTGGTATTGATAATTTGAGGAATGGGGGACTTTCCGAATGAATTCAAAGTGGATGATATACTTAAAAAACAGCCCATTCAGTTAGACATTAATTCAGAAACACATGAAGTATGAATTGCCAATAATTCCCCTGATTGCAGTTGTTAATAGTAAAAGGACTGATAGGAAATTGATTCTAGTTAAACGATGAAAACCTCAAGATGGGGCCAGGATTTTTTTTATCGCGGTCGGAATAATCCGCAGTGGAGAGGTCCCAAAGACAGCTATGCTCTTTCACCACAAGAACAAATTTTTCGGTATCAAATAAAAACATATCTTTATTAGACATTGCTAACTGGTCGGGTCTGGTCGGTTCTAGTGCGGCTACAGTGCCTTGTGCTTGAAGAACGCTCTCTGCACCGACTCACTATACAGATCCGATTTTGCCCCGACCGAAAGTCTGACCACGGTCGTGCAACAGAAGAAAAAGCAAGTGCGGAGAGCTCAACACATATTCGCGTATAGCCCGTCGGGGATCATCAATCACAACCCTAATGAGGTGGGGGACATTAGTCTGGTCTTGGTCGGGTCTGTAAGTGCGGAGGAGGCCTTACAGACCCGACCAAGACCAGACCAATGTCCCCCACCTCATTAGGGTTGTGATTGATGATCCCCGACGGGCTATACGCGAATATGTGTTGAGCTCTCCGCACTTGCTTTTTCTTCTGTTGCACGACCGTGGTCAGACTTTCGGTCGGGGCAAAATCGGATTTGTATAGTGAGTCGGTGCAGAGAGCGTTCTTCAAGCACAAGGCACTGTAGCCGCACTAGAACCGACCAGACCCGACCAGTTAGCAATGTCTAATAAAGATATGTTATTATTTGATACCGAAAAATTTGTTCTTGCGGTGAAAGAGCATAGCTGTCTTTGGGACCTCTCCACTGCGGATTATTCCGACCGCAATAAAAAAAATCCTGGCCCCATCTTGAGTTTTTCATGGTTTAACTAGAATCAATTTCCTATCAGTCCTTTTACCATTAACCACTGCAATCAGGGGAATTATTGGCAATTCATACTTCATGTGTTTCTGAATTAATGTCTAACTGAATGGGCTGTTTTTTAAGTATATCATCCACTTTGAATTCATTCGGAAAGTCCCCATTCCTCAAATTATCAATACCAATTAAATTTCACTGGTTTGCCGCAACAGATTGAATAATAAAAAGAAAAAATGCCATGATATTAGCAGTAGAGTCACTGCGGGGGGGGGGGGGGGGGGGGGGGGAAATTTCACCCAAATTAAATTTAAGAGTTCTTTAAAAATACATACACTTGCATTTTTCGATTTTACTGGTACCGTTTCAAGTCTCTTTGCTGATTAGAAATGTAGTTTAATGCGAGTTGCACCAAATAAATAAAATATAAAATTTCTTGAGATTTTTTTTTTTTTTGCACTGCTGTAAATATAAACTACAACACTACAAATTTGTAAAACACAGCTGAGTTTTTTTTTTTTTTTTTTTGGAGGGGGGGGGGGGAAAGGATAGCACAAATTTCCGCATTGCTCACGCCCATGCTAGGAACGCCAATGATATTAGTTTTACTTTTTAGAGTTTTCAATAAGAATTAGAAACAAGTAAATTAAAAATATCTAGTGTGCTGAATCTAAACGTTTGTAACTTAACCAAAATATGTAATGTCTGATGTCACGCTCCCTCTCTCTACCCCCCCCTTTTTTGCCACAAACTGTCACCATTGCCTGAAATCCCCCCCTCGAAGTGAGAATTTCCCCGTTCCGAATTTATAAAGCATTGGATGTCAATTTCGAAATAAATTTTCGGAAACAAATAATTCTTAAGTGTTAATTATCTGCAGCGAAAAAAATGTAATAAATTAAAAAATAAACAAGGTAATAATAATAAGTAGGAATAAAATTATAGATGTGAAATAAGAAAAACAGATATTTCTGCGCTCATCGAAATGCAGAAATATTTGTTCTCTGTTTATAAAACTGCGATTGGAATAAATACGTGAGAATGTGAAAAAGCTTTTAATAATTATTTTATTTATTGCATAATATAAACACTGAAATTTTATGTTCGCCTGTTTGATGTCAATTTTTGTAGTTTTATTTGCGCGTCTAATGTAAAATCAGTACAATATGTTTTGTTCTCTTAAAAATGTTTTAAAAAAAATCATTTTATTAATATAAATAGTTATTAGTTTTTCCCGTGATTTGATAAGTGAGCTTTTATTACACTACAGTACACAATTAATGTGCAATTATTTATTTTTAAGAATTACTTTTTCGCCCCCCCCCCCTTTTCCACCCTCCCTTTTTTTTTTTTTTTGAAATAGGTTGGCAAACAGTTAAATAAGGCAAAAAAAACAGAAAATACTGTAACAAATGTATGCATTTGAAAAATTCATGGCATTTAAATAAACCATGGCCAGCAACCAACTTGCTCGCCTTTCATGTCTACTGCAGAAGTCGTCCCTTTGCAAAATACCTCTTCACATTGGAGTTTTTCTTAATAGCCCATCAATCAAAGCCCTAATGAGGTGGGGGACACTGGTCGTGTCTTGGTCGAGTCTGTAAGTGCGGAGGAGCCCTTAGGCTGGGATTCCAAGAACATAAAAACATGGCTGGTCCAGGGGCACAAAGAGTAAAAACTCACTTATCAAGTGTAGTATCCACTTGAATCGGCCCAAGGGGGGGGGGGGGGATCGCCCTATCGCCCCCCTTAGATCCGCCGTTGAACCCCCCCTTGGTTACGCCTATGCTTTTATTAAGACGACAAAACTCGAAGTGCTATACATGGTGGGACCTTTAACATTTTTTCAGAAAGATTAATTTCTAGGAATTGCTTTAACTTCATATATTTTTTTTCACCCTGGATACCATAAGCGCAACACCGAAAAAAGCTTATTGAAAGCTTTGAAAGTGCCTGTACCGTAGAACGTGGTTAGAATTCATTCTAGGATGTGAGGCTGACGAAACACTTTGATTATTATCAGGTCATTGTCAGCAACCTCAAATATTCTGGAAATTTTCCAAAGCAAATTAGAATTTTGATTCACTGCTGCCATCTATTGGCTAGAAATATAACAATAAATACTGCTGACACTAATATTTCTTCCCTTTTCAATAAAAATAATAATATTAAAGTTACTAATAATCAAGTTTCTAAAATTCCTATATTTGAAGTTAGTTTTAATTTATACATGAAATATTCTCATTCGGGAAAAGTTTTGCGGAAGCAACATACTATACTGTTCGAATTAATTGGTACAAACATGTTTTTTTGTCTGAGTTCATGACCCTTCTAAACAGATGTTTTGGTGGGGTTTTTTCACAACAAATGGCACTGAAAGCGTAGTTCATCATAAAGGCATGATGAATTCTGTCAAATACATAGAAATATTACGCAGTAGGATTGTCCCATTGATAAAAACAGTTGACGGAACATTTCAAAATGACTTGACTCCTTGTCACAATTCGAAATTGGTCCACACGTTTATGCATGAAAATAAATTGAAAGTACTTGACTGACCCGATAATTCACCAGACCTAAATCCCATTGAGAACTTATGGCATATTCTCAAGAATCGCTTAGCTAAGATAAATTGCACAACAACAGAACAAATGATAAAAAGTGCCATACAAGTGTGTGGTTCCACGATGATGATGTTTAGAACATGTGCGCTACACTAGTGGAGTCAATGCCAAGACATGTTGAAGAGGTCGTTTCTGCTAAAGGAGGACATACTTTACACTAATATAGAGATTTATCAGTCTACTTTAATGTGTGTAATGATTAACACCTAATAAGGTTTTCGAAAAAATCTTTTTTTTTACATTTGTCCCAATTAATTCGAACGCTATAGTAATACTAAGCTGCAACTTGATCAACTTTTTACAAATCCTGTTCTTAATAATTCGGGCTGTGAATGATATTAAGAAGAAATTGTCAATTGTCCTAAAACTAAACCAGGCAACTTTTTCGTGTACCAACAACGATTCTCAGATTATTGTTTCAAAACAACATTCCTGAATAACTCTTAAAGAGACCAAGACAAAATCGAGTTAGTAATATCGAAATTAATACTTCCGGCTTTATGCACCATACATTACTAGATACTACTAAAACAGGTTACATTTATTTTGTACTCACTTTTATTATTTTATATAAGTGTAAGAGAATTTTTCAGCTAAAAAGTTTCACTTAAATTCTTAGTTGAAACGGGATTTGCGTTTTGGTAGTTTTGCAAGTACCGTTTCAAAAAGAATTATTTCATTGTATGCTTTCAATATGTTTTTTTTTTTTTTTTTTTGTGCTTATAAAAGGAACACCTTTTAATAGAGTGAATCACTTTTCAAGAAATATTACTGTATACTATTCTTAGAGGAATTATTGAACTTCTAAATTTTTAAAAATTATAGATCATCCTAAACTTTTTTCTTCTTCTTATGCATAAAGTTATTATTTTAATTTTAAGGATTATTTTGAGAAAAATATTATTGGTTTACTAAATTCACTGGTACTTTTTGTAGTAGTACAACAAGTTTGGAAGTATGTTTTGCAACAATTAATTTTTTTATATGGTACCTAAACTCACTTTTGCATTGCGCAAGCACAATCCCTAAAACACAAATAACGATTTTCAACAAAGAATTTCAAAATAAATTCTTGTTTGAAAATATGTTTCGTTACTTCTATAGACTGATTAATCATTATGAAACACAAAAGAAGTATAAGCTGTACTGGCAGTTTTTAAAGAGACATTATCACCGAGAACAAAGAGTTTTGAATTTGATATTTACTATGTGGAGTTGGCCTTCGTACCCTTAAAATAAATAAATAAATAAACAAATATATAAATAAATAATTAAATAAATAAAATAAATAAATAAATGAATAAATAAAGATTATTATCTTAATTTATTCATTATCTTAAATTGTTAAACGTTGAATTTTAGTAAGCTCCACACTTCAAAAATATTTTGTTGAGAAATTTCATAATATTCATGTAATTATTTTGTGTTATACGTGTAAAAACATGAATTCGTGTATTCGCCTATCTGGCTACTTGAACTCTGCTCTACAGACTGCACAATACAAAAATACATTTTACAGTGTGTTGTATGGCTAATTTTGTCCCTACTGAAACGCAAGACTGGAGAATTTAAAAATTTCAAATTAAAGGGCCGTTATCGTCATACTTGGTTTATCGATCTATATGAAGGGGGAATTCTCCAGGAAAAGGTTTGAATTCTAAGTAATGTACCTCAATAAAATCACTATGCATTAACGTTACGTTTAAGATAGATGCATTGAAAACTTCTGTGTAATTATAATTGGTTTCTAATAAACTATTAAAATTAAGATAACTCTAAAACTAAATCATAGAAAGAAGCATCAAACTTTCTTTCTGTTGTTGAGTACATAAAGTGGATGTATATGTCTTTTAAAATCGCAAATCCTTTAGTACCTACTACAAAAAGAGAGAGAGAGAGAGAAAATAGAAGGTTTACTTTTATTGGATTTTTTTAATACTAAGCTAGCGTTTCTGTGTTGAGCTGATGACAGCTCGTATTTACTGCATCGAAGAAATTAAAAAAACAATCCATAGGCAGGAATCAAATTTGAAGAGTTAAATTGGTGTGATTCAGAGAGCAATAAAGATAAAAAAATAAATTGATGTGATTTAGAGAGAAATTAAGATCTAAAAAAAAAAGTATCATTCGAAATAAAATACCGGAACGCCGTACCGATGCGTTCGGGTCCCTTGGATTTTGCACATCAAAGCATTGGAATAATCCATCATGGTTATGATGGATTATTCAATAAATTATGTTACAAATTTTTATTAAACTATTGGTGTGCTTTTACAAAAAAATTGGCGACGACTTTAAGTTTATCTCAAATGAATACATTTGAAAATGTGACCATTTTACTGAAAATACGACTACCAACTTTTAAAAATAATTAAATTTTTCTTAGTGGTTTTCAAAACTGATAATAGATGTCGCCACAAAACATTGCCAGTGTTTAGAATGGATGTTTCGAATTAGAGTTTTTAAATACAAAAATTTTCAACATGTATACATGCATAAGTGAAAAGAACTCCAGAACTCTAGTCATTTCTCTAATGTTCATTTTTTATAGCTTTTTTTCCCATTTTTTTGATAAATTTAGCGAAAAAAATACTGCCAATAAATAGATCTAAGCATCCAATATCCGGAAGATTGTATCTAATTTTTAATTAATTTTTTTCTAAAAGCAATTTTTTAATAATTATAAAGGTTTCACTAGGAATTTTTTAAAATCAAGCCCATTTTGTTCAACACGTGATTGTACAAACATGAAGAAAACGAAATGAAGGGCTGAGAGAATAAATTCAGCACAAACTCTACGCAGTACAGAATTTCAGTACTGAATAGGGAAAGTAAATAAATAAATAAAAATAAAATATAAAATAAATAGGTAAATGAAAATGAAAACAAATAAATACATTAAAACTAATTTTTATGCAATGCTTTGAGTCTCTTATAATTTTAAGCTGGAGGTATTGAGGATGCAATTGTTTACTCCAAGAAAAACAAATAATTTTATTTTTAATTAGTTGCCACAGAATTTTTTTTAATATTAAACTTAAAAAATGAATATAATAAGGAGTTCCATCTCAATAATAATTTTTACCAAAAATAAAACCATTTGTAGCCCCCTTTTTTGACTGAAAAGAATGCAAATTAAATTTAATGAATCAGACCTTCCAACCAATCAATTCATCAAATGTCATGGATGGTAATCCTGCGAAAAAAAAAAAAAAAAAAAATTCTTTACTCATAACTTTCTAATTCCCCCTACTAATAGTAGCTGATCAAAACAGTAAAAATATATTCGAAATCACTTCTTCAGTTTCTTTGATTTTTGACGCAACAATATATAATTTCGAATGTTACCGATTTTTTTAGATGAAAATATTTAAATTTTCCCGAAGGTGTTCACGCTCCTCTCTCTCTCGAAAAAAAGAAAAAAGGAAAAGAAGAAAAAAATTCAAGGAAGCCATCTAGTTTTCATTTTCTTTTTATGAGGGGGAGGGATGAGACAGAGTACCATATACGCATTACTTATGTCACAAGGTTACTTGCAATTTTTAAAATTTTTCAATACCTATTCAATTTCTTGATTTATTTAAAATTTTAAAGCAATATTAACCTTTCTTTCCAGCTTTTAGAAATTTCTACTTTTAAAAAAATCTTTTTTAGGGAAAAATTGGCTGAAAAATAATGAAACTTCAAATCAAATTCAAATAAAACCAGTTTCACATGTAAAAAGCCAGCACATTATAAATTCTTTTTTTTTTTTTTTGAACTATGTTTCTATGATTCTATGAAAATTACTTAGAATATCAGTGATTATTGTGAGAAAACGGGCTCCGAAAGTTAAATGGGAAAAGTTTCACAAATTATACATTTGAAAAGAAAGTATGAAAGGGGGGGGGGGCAATAAAAAATAAAGTTTCCTGTCGAACATTTTTTAGACTTAAGACAAAAGTTTTCTGTTCGCAACTTTTTCTTTAAATTTAACGAAACAGAAAGTGATTTACTTAGAAGCGAATTCTTTTTGAAATTATACTGCAGGAACTTTGCTTTGAGTATTACTCATTTTATTAATAACCGCTACATTTGTAGACGATAACGTTCGTTAATTGTCTGTAATAACTTAAAATTGTTTTAAAAGTAGTTACTATGTGTGTGGTGTCCTAAAGTTGAGTTGATAGACGAGAAGATTGATTGTGTGTTATTAGTTTGCTACAGTATCGTTTCCAAACCTGGGGATCACGACTCCTAGGTGGGACGAGTTCAAGTATAAGAGAGGGTGGGGGGGTCGCAGCTCGAGTGACAAAACTAAGACTAGTGGATGAAAATTTTTTCTATTAAATAAAGCTTACAGAATTCAGTACTACCAAGCAATACAACTTTATAAAATTGTTTCACAAAATCTCTAATTATGAATGGGACAGTTTACCTTGTTTTTCACTTCAAAGTATTTTAAATAAGACGCAAGAGGTATTAAAGCTTTTTATATATATTTTTACCTTATAAAGGGCTCGCAATACTGAAAAGTTTGAGAAATAACGTGTCAGAAAGTTCTTTCCATTTTATGCACTATAATGGCTTTCTTTATCATATGTTTCATTTATAAGATTTGGTTTCTGTAACATTAGTAAAGTTTCCAAAAATAAAAGGTTGAAAAAAAAAAAAACATGAAATAAAAATTTCAATTTCCCCAAAACACAATTTCTTACTATCAATTGCATGCCAAAAAATACAATTATTGAAACTGGAAGTTTGAATAAAAGTGAATTTGTAAAACTATTACTATTTATTATATTTTAAAGGCCTAATTACAATTATCGTTATAAAATAGTGCTACCATGACGATATTAGTTAAAATAAATCTGAGAAGTACAGTAAAACCTGTAAAGTTGACCACCTGTCTAAGTTGACCACTTTTGACAGGAACGGATAGCCCTATATTATGTAATGCAGGGAGACCTTTGTAACTTGACCACCTGTCTATATTGATCACTTATGCACGCCGAATTTGGGTGGGAGTATTATAAAAAAAACCTTTGTAAGTTGACCGCCTAATTATTACTATATTCATTTGCTTTTTCTATTTTTGGAAGGATAAGAAAAAACTAAAATAGCTTCTCCAGGAAATTTTTATGTTATAATGTTAGACCAGTATTTGCCTGAATGGATGAGACATCAATATAAAGTTTGCCTAAACCTCTTTGTAAGTTAGCCAAATGGGAAAACTCATTTATTCTTTAACCCTTTAACTACGGGAATATATTCACAAATCTGTTCGTCTGAACGCCAAAAAAAAAAAAAAAAGTATCCAAAAATTGCATAAATGGCGATACATCTATTTCTTATGTATATGTCATGAGTTTCTTACATGAAAAAGGTAAAACTGGAGAGTTCCAATCAACATTAGTCGTAAACGTCCCATTTTCAACCTATGGCGATTTTTTGAGAAAAAAACTCTTTTGCCCCAGCAAATTTTGTTATTGGCTTGGTTTTCTTATATTTGGTTTGGTTATATTTTGTTTTGCTATATTTTGTTTGGCTAATGTTAATTGGAAATTTTTTTTTCAAAATCAAAATTCCTATGAGATGTAATTTTTTTTGCTTGCAAATCGGCGGCACGCTATATCAAAAGGGGATGGTCAATACCCCCTTCTGCACCTCTAATTTTGCCATTTTCAATTGAATAAATTATTACTTATAATGTAAAGAACGAACACATTTCCATTTATTCAACTTTTTATTCTGAAACCTACATTTTTAGCAAAAATTCATCAAATCGCTTATTGACGTTACCCGTACCACAGAAAACTTTCGCCAAATCGTCTATTGACGTTACCCGTAGTTAAAGGGTTAAACAAGTTTTTTTCCCTTTGATTTGATGCAGCCATTTTGAAAACTATTTTTTAAAGAAATCTTTAGCATCATATAAGTAACTGATATAATTAATATGATCTTTATCTTAATTTTAACTAGGTACTTTACTTTTGAAGTTGTATGGGATACATTGTAAGTCATTCGGGTTACATTTCTTAAATGATATTTTAGATAATTGTGGGAAAAAAAAGCTAATCACTACTTTAAAGTAACGTCATTACATGAAGCTGTATTTTAATTAGTTATAAATGAATAAATGTGTTCTGTGTTGGCGTACCGCCCTCTATATATCATGTGACTTGGTATAAAAGAATCTTTTCTAAGCTGTGTGAAAAAGTGTAAAATGGCGGTTGTAGAGTTCGCTGCTACATGAAGTAGCATGAGAAATTTATGTGATGAGAATAAAATTAAGATGTTTATATTTAAAGAAAGAGTGAGTGTATTTTATCCAGCTGAGTTGTCGACGTCACAAAATGCATACTGTAAGAAACTGAAAAAGGAAAAAAAAAAAAAAGAAATCTCCACCCTCTATAAGTTGACCACGAAATTGGTCAACTTACGCAGGTTTCACTGCATTTCATTTCACTTCCTTGTAATGAAGAAAACAGGAAGTATTGTAATTGCGAACAATTTCGTATTCAAATTTCAGGTTAAATTAGCATTTTTATTAAATTAATCAATTTGAAAAGTTTTTTCACAATCACCGTACGGATGCACATACGCACGTGCGCATGAACCACTGAAATATAGATTTTGACCAACCTTGAATCCGTTTTGACGAGTTTTGTCGTGGCAACTGTATGTTCGTATGTGCGTATGTATGTGCGTATCTCGCGTAACTCAAAGACAGTTAAGCAGCCTTTACACACACGTTCTTAACCGCGGTCCGGACGGCGAGCCATTCAGATCCGCGGTCAAGAGCGTGCGTGTAAATGCTATTTTAGGACGCTCAAGAGCGCGGTTAAGAATGGCGCGCTCATGATCGCGCTCCAAGAAATGATGCATTTTACATAAACGTTCTTAACCGCGCATCAAAGACGGAGGATTGGAAAATTCTGCAGGCTGTGGCTTCTGTAGGGGACTTCGATGGAACGCCTCGCATCTGAACGCGTTCTTGCGTGCGGATAAAAATGTGGTGCATTTTGCAACACATTCTTGAACGCCACGGTTTTACTCGCGTTCTTGACCGTGGCTGGATGCGCCACGTTCAGTCACGCGGTTAAGAACGTATGTGTAAAGGGCGCTTTAGTCGTAGAAGGTTGAACTTTCGTATGTAGGACCTGTACATGGTCTAGATGTGCACCTTCCCTTTTGGTTGCAGTCTTATGTTCCAAAAGGGGTGTTTTATGGGACTTTGTGTCAATTGCATGCAAACTTCCAGTCGTTTTCAATACCAAGATATTTACCCAAGGGCATTACTCGAACCTACTCCATAGTTAAGTGTATTGGCGCCCATTTAGAGACAACTTGCGAATATTTCGTCAAATTTGGCGATATCTTGCCAAATTTGAAGCCAAAATAGGGAAGCCAAATTCAGTGCTAGTTTGGCGATTTATGCGATGTTTGGCAACTTTCCCGTAGAACTCCCATTTAAAAGCATGTGCATCTTGTAAAAATCTGCCCTCCCCTTGGTTCTCAACAAACTAGTGGGTTTAAGTGATTAAAATGCTCTTCACGCCTCACCCTATTTTCACACCAAAGACGGCAAGGACAAAAATATGTCTTTTCTCATTTGCTCAAGCGCCGAGCATACTTTTGAAAGCAAAAGTGTGCTTTGCGCATGCGCAGGTGTGGACATAACAAAGTTTTTCGTCTTTATTGCCCTTAGTGGGAAAGCACTTTCATCACACCAAATGCGACAAATACCAGAAACTTGTCCTCTCATCTGAGCAACCACAGAGCCTATTTTTAAAGGTAAAAATTTGCCTTGCGCTTGCGCAGATGAGAAAACACAAGTTTTTCGTCTCTGTCACCTTTGTGTGAAAGCACCCTAAGGCATGCTTAATGTTGTAATTTTTTTTCCTTTGCAGATTCCGTTCAGTTACTGTTGTGTTTTAATTTCAGATTTCTCAGGCCAATAAAGTATCAAATTACTACAAGTCTGAAAGTGCCATTCTCTATATTTACTGCACTGAATACATAGGGGTAGTAAAAGGAAACACTAAAACTTAGTTTTAAAAATAATGAAACTAAGAAATATAAGTTTCTAACGTGCTTATATGATACACGCATACTTTTTTTAGCTTACTTTCCCGTAAAAGTAAAAAAAAACCCTGAAAATATCGTTAAAAATAAAGAAAAGTAAAAATAAACGAATAAAGATTGAAAAACAAAAAAAAAATGAAAGTAGGGTTTTGAGATGGGGGAGAAAATATATGTCTGTCGGTCGGTCTGTCCCTAATAACTTTTGAAGGAATTGTCCGATTCGAAAAATTTTTTTCTCATTCAAAAGATCTCGACGAGGACATCTCATTTCCATATTTTATTTTAACAGCTTTTTGCTTAATTTTGAACGGTTCAAAAAATTTTAACATTAGTGCCTATGGGCAAAGTATGTAAACTCTGGGCGTAAGATCCAAGTTCCTATGAACAAGCTTATTGGAAGAAGCTCTCGGCGTGAACTATTTTTTGATTTGAACAATTTTTGTTCATTTTTGAACAGTTCAGAAAAATTTAACATAGCACCTACGGGGAAATTTCAATCCTATATAAATCCTAATCTAACGAACCGATTTGCTTGGAACGAACTTGATCGGAAAGCCCTTATGACGTAGAACATGTGCAGATAGGAAGTTCATCCAGCACTGACGAGCCTATTTTCCTATGAAATTTTTTGATTGGGATCTTTAAAAATATTTTTGAGTAAATGAATAAGTGCAAGAAAGAATGAATAAATGAATGAATAAATACATTACTGAATGAATGAATGAGTGAATGAATATGTATTAACCGTTGAAAAGGTATATTTGAAGTAATTAAGAACAAAAGCAAAACGAGAAAGAGAGACAGAGATAGCTGGATCATAAATATGAATTTGGCGTATACGGGAAGGTAGGCTCGTTTAGTTCTAGACGGAACTTCTTGCTTAATACTTGAGCAATGCGATGAGAATTACTTTTATGTTACAACACGTATTTGTACTTGTAGGAGATTAATTGCCTACAAGGTCTTTTGTACGTGCCTGCACGAAGGAAACTTTGTTTCACTTAATGGGTACTGTGCTGTAGAGATAAAGGGAATTCGATGGCCCTCTCTTATTTTAAAAGCTGTGGCAGGAGTGCATCCCATAAATGAGCTGTAGGTAAGTTGGCTCAATGTGCTGTAATCTGTGGTTCCATACGAGCTAATTTTATGATGTTAATACTGAGCTGCAGCGACATGGAACTTTGAGCGTCTATTGTTGAGACAAATTATTTCGGGAGAGCTCTTGGTCGTTCCGTGAATAAGCGGCATGAAAGTGTATTAATTGCGTTGGAAGGTAAATGAAGCTAAAATTGTGAAGGTATTAAATGCTGATAAAATTGAAAATTCGATAGTTTTTGTATTCTTAAGTGTACCTTTTAAGAAATCGGTATTCTTTTTTTAGTAATTTAAAATAACTTCATTTGCATAAATTATATTGTGTATGATTATGATGTTAGTTACGGCGTCTTAATATTTAATTACCTATCGTTATGACCCATCATTTTATGGGAATTTTGGTGTTTCCGTGAATAATACTGGTTAAAAGTGCATCGATAGCGTTCAAAGATATGTATAGCAATTTAAGTGTACTGGTATACAAAGAATTTGAAAGGTTCAGGCTTCTTAAGTGTACTTTTTAATAAATCGATATTCTGTTTTTACATGTATAAAATAATTTTGTTTGTACACATTATGTACTGAATAAATATTTAATATGCTTAATAATTACACTGGTAAACATTTTTACCCCAAGAATGAATTTCACTTTTCCTGAAGTACTTTTGCACGAGAAATCCATATCTGCTATCAAAATTTTTCTATCACGTATAGTTTTTAATTATAAGGAAGGAAATGTTCTATTTTTACGTTTTTTCAGTGTTTTTCTGATCATGCAGCATTGTTTTTATTGAGATACAGTACACAAAAGATCTTGAATGTCAAGCGTTAAATCAGTGGTCATTTTATTTTGCTGGAGAAAACTAAGTGAAGTGCCGCAAACAGCCCTCGCAGACCCCCCCCCCCCCGAATGGAAGTGCGTATCAAATTTCTGCATATGGGTCTCGGTAGGAATTTCGCGAGAATTGGGATAAAAAGGTGAATAGGCAAAAGATTGATACTGTACGACACATTTAATGATCACGAGCTACTATTTTTTATCATAGAAGTCTCCTGTTGGGTGTAAAAATGCCCCCTGAAAACATGGGAGCTGTATAAGCGATGAACATGAAGAGCGGTTCCATCAGGACATTTCAGTTATGGAAAAGAGATAACAAGGGAAGTGAAGTGCTACTATGTTAGCATATTACTGTTGGACGTTATAAAGGGACAATTTTGTGGCAAAGTATGCCAGAACATGTCAAAATCAATCCTTAAAAGGCAAATAGAAAAATACTTGTTTTTTTTAGTGTAAATGCTACTAATGTAAACATTACAATTCCCTTAAAAAAGGGGGGTGGGGGATCCTAAAGACTTTATTGACTGATATTAGAAGTATTTTCCAAGCTGAACTCGAAAATGAAAACCATTTTCCTTATCACTTAAGGGTATATCATTTTTGCTTGTAAGATACTGTAATAATTTAGGGTAAATGTTATTAACGTAAATTATTACAGCACCTTTGCACGGAAAATCCTTACGTGATAGAGAAAAATGGCTTTTATTTTCGAATGCAGCATGAAAAATAGTTCTAAAATCAGTTAACAAAGTCCTTGGGGCAGAATTTTTTTTTTTTTGTAGTCTAGTGTTATTTATTAAGCTTTTATTTCACGAGAGCTTTGGTATTTCGGTGAATAATGTTGGTTGGAAGTACATCGATTGGTTTCAGAGATATATGAAGCAGTTTTAATGGTAGTATGAAAAACATTCGATAACTTTTGGCTTTTTAAGTGGGATCTTTAATAAATCCGTATTACTTTAAAACTAGTTTAAAACGAACTTCGTTGCTCAAAAAAGGAAGCTTTTGAAAAGCTGTTGAATTACAAATAATCAGACACCAAAAATTAATTTGGTTATTGATACATAATCACAGACGCAGTGGGGTGTACAAAATGAAATCACTCGGTGAAAAGAAAAATCTAGTTCATTAAGTTTTTTGAACGAAAAATAAACAATTTTTGATTTTGAGAAAACCGCCATATTCCATTCTGCGTTGAAAGAAAAGAAGATTTGCCAAACATGTTCCAATCATGTTGTGTTAAGTTTGTGTTGGGAGGATATGTTGGACAAACTATTCGCATGATTTCCTGATTGTGAGCAAAATCATTTACTAGTGATTCGTTCGAGTTTTAGGGAAGTTCGTTTTGCATGCGCTTTGCTAGCACGCGATCCTCAATGTTAGCTTCTCTGTTTGCTAAAAACTTCCAACTTAAAGTGGCAGCATCTGCTCGGAAGAAATAAAGTATGCTAACGAACTAAAACGAGAACAGAATACGACGCATTCCTCATACCAGCAAAGTACCTCGTTTGAACGTGAACGGGTTCTTCTTGGCACTTTGCTGTCCTTGTTAGCCGGTAACTTATTTTTATTCATTATAACTGACACGTCATTTTACACGTCGTAACTCAAAATTTGGATTTACCGACATTTTCCCGACAATTTAAAATCTTTAGCTTTACACTATATTATATGTTCCATTGAATTCTATTGCCGGCAGGGTGGCGTAGTAGTAAGGGGAAGGTCTCGTACGCCCAGGTTCGTAGGCTTAAACCTGACCCAACTCGGTCGATTTCCAAGATGCAGAAATCCGACAGCGCCCATGTCGTATGATTATACGGCATGTCACAGATCCCTTGAATATCCGTTTGGAGTCGATACGCTCGGCTAAATTAAATTCCTAGTGCAGGTTGCATCGATTAGAGTTCAAATGCCACCATCTATGGGGAAACTGAGCGTCAAAAAATTGTGGCAATGGTACCACACTTATTGTGGTGCTGCTGAAAGAGTTGATGCCAATCTCTGGGAACGCACAAGGTCTGCAATTATTAAGAACCAATATACACAACCCATTTGAAAAGAACAACAGCAACATAATATATTGTTCTTAAAAGAACCCCAATTGTACTGTTTGTTAACAGAAAATTTACACTATCTTTAATTTCTTTGTGAGAGTGTACAGACACACACACAAAGTACACCTCATCTATCTATCTATCTGTAGAATACTTGAAACAAAGATCAAAAGCTTTTGCGAATAAATCTTGTGTTTAAATGAACCTGTCTGATATTTACTTGTCTGCGTATATGAAAATATTTACAGCAACATTGCGTCAGGTAAAATGTTTAATAATGGTGTCCCTCTTTTCGAAAGTAACTGAGAGTATGAATTGAAACAGAAAACTAAGAGAAGAAGAAAATAAACACATTCTATTTCATTTTTACTTCAAAAGAAAGTAAGGAAAAAGGCCTAACAAAAGCTCAGACAATTAGAAACAAATATAACTCAAAGGAAGAAGAAGAAGATGAAAAACATCTAGAATGTTTGTCATCAAAAGAAAGGTCGTTCGAGAAAGTAGCTACGGTAAAAGCACTGAATGATAAATTATTCTAAAAAGAACTCCACTACAAAACTGCAATATTTTTTGTTATATTTTAACTTAACAAACAAGGTAGATTGTAAGAGGTTTCGAAAAAAATTGGGAATCAGAAGCTTTAAATTACTGGAGGAAAAAACTGATTTGGGTATGTTTTGTGGAAATTTGATTTAAATAAATTTGTGTTTTGTCTATAAGCGTGGAAAAGAAAAGCAATTTTAATTAAGTTAAAATATTTTTTGTGGAGCACCATGAAAAAGTTCTTTCATCTGAAAAACAATGTTTCTCGCAATATTTCGATTTGTTTCAATGAAATGGTTAAATAAAACGGTGTTTTCAAATAGAGATTAAAATATTTTTTTCATTATTTCCTTTGGTAATTTTTAATGTTTAAAAATGTAAATTTCTGAAATCGTGTTTTATTAATCGTGTTATACAAATAAATTTTCAAAAGAGAAAATATTGTAGTCGATTCACAGAAAATTTAAATTGAAAAAATCATTAAAAAGATTTATCACTTTAAAATAATAGTTTAAGGTAAAACCACCAGTAGTTGACACTGGATTAAAAGTTGACACTTATAAAGAAAAAGTTCATTAATAAGCAAAAAAAAAAAAAGGCACCAGATGATTAATATTTGTCTGTGTGTATAGTATAGCTCTCTAGTAATGGCAATGTGAACTTTCGTACCGCCATGTTTAGCGCCAGTTCTGCTGCGATCGTCTGATGGCAGCAGTGCACATTTTTCGAATGCTTATTGTAATTTCATTGTTGAGTTTGCTAAGAACACGCTGAAAGGTAAGCATTGAAAATTTAAACATCAATTTAAAATTTTGATTAAGCAGGTATTTAGAACTTTGTTTTGGACATGAAGTGTATATAAAGTTATTTAAAATAACCTAAAAAAACCAAAAAAATAGCTGTTTGGCCCTGTGTCAACTACTGATACCTTACAT
Source organism: Octonoba sinensis (assembly GCA_038502835.1). NCBI lineage: Eukaryota > Metazoa > Arthropoda > Arachnida > Araneae > Uloboridae > Octonoba > Octonoba sinensis. The sequence goes on along the minus strand of CM076602.1, from coordinate 101,448,847 downwards.
GACATAATGTTGAGTAGTTGACATGGGGTGTCAACTTGTGGCTAGTAATATAATTTGATAATACTGCTTTATTTGAGTGTTATTTAGCTGCTTACAAAGCAAAGTCTTCTATTATAATCTCTGAAACATTTAAAACTAGCGTATCCAATAATTGACAGAGGTGTCAGCTATTGGGGTTACAATGTGTCAACAACTGAATGACTCCCTCTTTCATTTTTCAGATGCCTCCAACGAAGGGAAATTTTAGAAATTATACATAAGAGGTAATGAAAGCGGCTGTGGAAGATGTACGGTTACATAAAATACCATGTGTAAACTACTAAAGAGTTTCAATAAAAGAAAAGTAGCGTGTCAACTAGTGATGGGCATAATCGAGAGATTTCAATAATCGAGTGATTAGTAATCGAGTGGTTTTGATAATCGTGTGATCAGTAAGCGAGTGATTATCTCGAGAACTCGAGAACTCGGAATGATCACTCGAGAACACGAGATAATCGCTCGATTTCTGATCACTCGATTATCAAAACCACTCGATTACTAATCACTCGCTTATTGAAATATCTCGAATATGCCCATCACTAGTGTCAACTACTGAAAATAAAAAGTGTCAACTACTAAGTATTCCTTTTTTCCTTTGGTGTCAACTACTGACCCATTGTCCTTTTTAAAAAAAGATAAATAAAAAAATCCTATTCATTTTATTAATTTAATTCTTGTAACAATATGATAGGGGAATAGTTTGTGTAGCTACCACTAATTATAAGTTTTCCCTACAGTAAATTCGGTCCAAGCAATATTAACAAGCAGATAAAAGAAGCCTTAAGGCGTCAACTACTGGTGGTTTTACCTTTTCATACAATAAAATAACGAAACAACGCATTTCCTTAAACTCCAAAATGCACACAAAAAAGAGCAATAAAAATAATGAAGAAGTGCATAAATGTAGTCATAGCGAATAAAAATACTATTAGAAAATAAAGCTTTGCAAAATCATTGAAGCATTTTCAGACCCTACCTCTTCTTCACCTGATTTTTCACGCTGATTCAGCTGTAGCAGCGGTGGATTTTAAAGCAATTTGTCAGTATTCTCCAGGAATTGGGATTGGCGAAGCATTCAGAGTAAACCTAGCGCCCAATTTATAAAGAAATATCCAATTCAATAATATAATGCCTTATCCATATCTCGATTATAAGAGTTTTAGTCTTATAAGAGCACAATGTAGCCCCCCAAAGCAACGTTTCTTAAAATTTGTTATCCTTCGATTTTAATTCAATCCATATAAAGACAAATCATACATTTTTAATATTTTCCTCCCTTTTTTAGTCACATTTTTGGCGCCTTTCGCCTATTCTCCTCTATCCATAGAAATTCAAAAAGAAATAAAAGGATTATTCGTATTTCCTGAATGGAGATCTTTTCCTTGAATAATCTATCACAAATAAGCCTCTTTCAGAACCATTCTATCGATTCTTTTTGAAGAATTTATTTCAAGAGGAGGTTTTGGTAAATCCTAAGAAATGGGGTTTTCATACAGCATTGAATTCAGAGCAAAAGAATGCATCAGATGCTTTGGATCTTTAAAAGTTGAATCATAAAAATATTAATTTGAATAAAAATGCAAGTTTAATCAATGAACTTCTATCGTTCTGTAGATGTTTTTGATTTAACTTATAAGCGGTCAGTTTTGAGTAAAACATCAAAGAAGCAAAGATTTGCCAATCATTTTATCAAATTTCGTAATAGAGAAGTCAAAAAATTATTTTTCAAACAAACATCTCCTTCCATTCCGTCATAATAAGGTTTAGACGTAATCTAAAAACAGTGTTTGATTGCTACCCTCCTGCTCGTTGGCTTTCTGGTAAAAATCTGTATAAATAAAGCAGGGAGTTCGTGTGTCCGCGTGTCAGTGTATCGGTCGCCTACAGGTGAGATGAAAAGTACCAGAAGTTGGAAAATTTGGCTATATGTGTCTATGTAATAGATGATCCTGCATCGTAAAAAGCTGGGATTAAGCTGGAAATTTCAGAAAATATTTCAATTGCTATGTACAAATATTCTGTGCATTTTCGTAAAAATTGTACATAAGCTCAAGAGGATATAGGCATTTCTCCAATTCCCTTTACACGATTTGGCTTATAACGCAAAGGTTTTCACAAAACGTTACCAAACTTTCAGAAAACTTGACAGCATACAAGTGAAGCATTATGCTGAAATTTGAAATAAAAATATTGAATATTTGATAAATTATGAACATTTAATGGAATTCACTTTTTACTACGCATGCGCGAAATATAGCTATTTTTAACTGTCATAATTTCAAACTCAAGTGTACAGGGAAATTTATCAAAAAATTTCAGTTGAATATCTTAAAAATTCAGAAAGATAACGGCAATTTACTGATGTGTATTTCAACATTTTTTGGAAAAGAGCTATTTTTAAGGGGAGGTTCCCAAACCAGTTACAAGTGCTTGAAATCATTTAGTGCATTTATGTTGTGATTTGTGATAACTGAACTCTTTAGCATTACATAGATTATTTAAAGCCTAAAATATTTTACTTTACGATGCAATTACGTATGCCTCTAAGTATAGATTTATCGTAACCACTCCGAAGCGCAAACGTGTTACAAATCTTAAAGTAAAACAGAATAAACCAATCAGCGGGACAATATCAGATAAGCAAATTTCTACTAAGAAGCTAAACTTTAATTACAGCCTAGAGACGTTTACAAAACAAAACGACGGAATACTCTCCATTCTAACAATTCTAGGCGTAGGAATTAATTAATATGGAAGACTTTGCAGGAACAGAATTTTCTACTTGACAGCTGGCAGCACAATCTTATTAGCTGAAGCATCTAGAGCATTTGCTGTTAATTTTTGAAAGAGAACTTAGAAATAATGGTTACCACATCTGATGTCCCACGAAAGTCTTGTTCACTGAGGCTCGTTTTGTTGCTGTCACATGCCTTGAAATAGGGATGTCATAACTTTGCTAATAAGTTGTAACTTAGTTGTACCGCGGAATTTAATTTAGTTATGATGAACATTTTCTGTTGCAGCGCAGTGAAATTATTATTGCGTTGCTATTTCTTCACTTATTTCAATTTATTTTAGTAGTTACACAATATTCTCGAAAAAAACAACAACATTAGTTACAATTCTAATGTGTGGAATACATCAATAGGGAAAAATCGGTTTATCATGTACTTCACTAGTTTTGAAGATGGTTTAGTTAATTTATGGTTGTTTCGCAACACTAGTTTCTTACAAATTTAGTGATAAAATTACAAAAATATTGTTCTTAACTGTAAGTTTTAATTTAATGCAGTGCTCATTACTAGAGAAGGTGGGCGGGGTTGCAGAGAGATGCACTAAAATAGTTAGTGCTGCCAATTCTAGGTAAGAAACTTTCAATGAATATCAAAAATGCGAATGACTTGATAAAACAAGTTCATCCAGAATAAAGGAATCTATTTTATCGTGTAGCTACATTGATTTTATAACTCTATAGATATGTATCTTTCTCATATAGTTTAAGCTTCAAATTACATCGAATAAATCTTTGTAATAAAACATTTTTATGACGAAAAAAAACCCTTCTATGCAAGAAAAAGACAAAGAAACACTAGCAGTTACTATAAGAACAATATGAAATTCCTTCCGTTAACCTGACAGGCCTCATGTCTCCGAAGGATCGGTTCTAACTATTCTGCTTTTTAATAGGAAATTTTCTAATCGTCACGCACATTTTTCTTTCAATATTTAAGCGCCCAACATACAAGAAACATTGTCGAACTGAATTATAAAACACAATTCCCGTCATGTAACATTCTAATGGAAATTAATAATTTCTACTTAAACTCTTCCGAAAGTACCTCATCAGGTGCTAAAAAATAGAAGTAGTAATATGCATTTTTAAATACACATTTAGTTACAGATTACAGTTAATAATTTAAGAGAGTATTGTTCCGAAATGAAATTTATCTAAATTTTATTATCTAAAATTCATAAAAGTACCCCTATCTTCCTTACAAAAATACTAGTTACCTTAAGTTTTGGTGAAGCATTATTTGCTTTTTGCCATAAAATGACACCTGATATAATAGTAATAATAATAATAATAATAATAATAATAAAGTAAAAAATAAATGAATAAAGAATTGAAAGAAATTGTATGAAAACTGCAGTAGGTAGAGTAAAATAAATAGGAAATATATAACAGACTTAAGTTTGTTGAAACATTTATTACGATCGCTCACAAGATCCCATTATGAGTGATTTACTGTCTTTGGTACATGCTTGCTTAAGTTTTGTTCAAGAAAACTACAAGAATTGTGGATTAAACTATATGGCGTTTTCATGTTTAACTGTTATGACTGACCAACATTCTAAACTTTACAATGCAGCTATTTCAAAGAAATAGAATGTAAAGGAAAATAACACGTATTTGTTGGTTCCAACGGTTACTTTTATTGATGGACTACTGCTGACAGATGGGATTTCTTCGCTTTTCTCAACGTATCGTGGTACAAATAAATACACTCTTAATAAAAGTAAAAAATAAAGTTATTGAAAGAAAAATTATTGAAAAATGTTGCACAGACAGTTAATAAAAATATGATATCGAGGGAATATGATTGACCATTTAAACTGACTAATTCTATTAAAACTTAGGTGGGATAATTTAAGCCTACATTAAACTCTAACACTAGGGCATGGTCACAAGAGGTATTCCAGAACTAGCCGCACTTAATTTAGTGTATATTAGCATAATTTTTTTATGTGTATGCTTCCTTTCTTATATTTCTATTTATCAATAGATTTTATTTTTTGTGTTTAATATTTCTTAATTGATCGAAGGAAAAAACAACAATCATTAAAAAAAACATTAACCTTACAAAATATGCAGTGAAGTTTTCTATTCAATATTTATATTTCGCATAGGCTATGCAATCTGAGCATTTTTTTTCTTCAAAAAATAAAATAAAAATAAAATTATCTAATGATGGGTCTTAGCCGACAGCACAATATTTTTGTAGACAACTCGATTTCTGGTAGTTCCTTTCTAGGTACAAAGTTTTAAAACATTTTAGCTTCTGTAATATATTCTCCAACGATATTTTCAGCTTTTCTCTTAGACCGCTGGTATGCATTGGTTCTTCAATATAAATTTTTTTGATTCTATAATTATTGTCTGATTTTTCAATGTGACCCAGACTCAAAAAAGGTTGCCTTTAATAAATCTTACTACACCTTTAACTTAGACTAGTACATCATATTAATTAGTTTTCCTGATTCTCTATTGAACATCAATTTGCATCAGTACATGAAGTTTTCTTTCCTTTTTTTCAAATTATTCATATTATTTTAGGTCAATGCGTCCAAGACTTACAACTACTTATCACTGGTTTAATTATTGTTTTATAAATTTTAATATAAATGCTTGTTTTTAGACAGACCCTGATAGATAAAAACATTTATTGATAAAAAAAAAAAAAAAAAAAAAAGAGAAAAAAAAAACTAAACTTAGTGGCGCGCCAGCCCTTTTGTGGGCCATGGCCTACTATGCCCATCCCAGTTTTCGAGACCGAGGGCCCTGGGGTGTAGAAGCAGATGTTCCGGCTAAGTGGTCGGCCTGACGCGGAACCCCCAGTGTTTAGTTCCCAAGCAAGTCTTGGTCCCCATTTTATCGACCCCACTAAAGGGATGAAAGGCTGAGTCGACCCTGCCCAGCCCGGGAATCGAACCCCGGACCTGTGGCATGATTGCACTCAGCCACTGGGCTTCCGTTTATTGATCAAGAAAAGTAAAATTATGAACTGGATTCGAATGTAGTATAATCAACGATAATCTGGGGCCATTAACAGATTAATCTTGTTGTCCATTTACTTTGCTTGTATTTCATGAGTTGTCAAGTTATTATCTGATAATATACTCAAATGCTAGGTTAAATAGCAAGGGGTACATTGAGTTTCTTTCTCGAGCACCTGCATTAATATGAAATAGTCTGCAAAATTAATTTGGATTGAACCGGTTGCAATAGTTCCTTCCAGAGTAAGAAGAAAACGTTTGTCTTTTTGCGGAAGCAATTTATAAAAAAGTCAACTTTGTAATGCATTAATTGCAAAATATATCGGTTACACATGTTTTGGGGTTACGAGGGTCAATATTTTCAGAGCGAAAAAATTTTGAGCTTTTCGACGCCAACAAGCAGTCGCAATGATCTTAGTAGTGACTTTAATGGAATACAAATAGCAATCGCTTTAGGGCGAAAATTACCACGTGGTAACGACTTATAAAGCTATGAATGAATTCATTTCTTGCTGTGAAAAGGGAATTTTAGATGCTGTATCGTCAAGTAAAACTTATTATTGACAAAGACTACTTAACGCATTCTTCGAGTTAGAATGTTCTTTCTTATGTAAAAAACTCTAGTTCTCTAGTTTTGATTATTAAATTAAATGTACAAAATTATATGCGAAAAAAACATTTTATAATTTGTTATCACACATGGGACAGCAAGCCAATTTCAATGCTGTTGTTGTTGTTGGTGTGGTATCCTCGCGCGAAGCGAGGAAGAATGGGTGCGCTGCTCCTGAGTCTAACGGGGCCCTTATAGGCACGTGTCCGATTTCCGCCCCTTTATATGTGGTCTCTTAATTTTTTGAACCAGCTCCCAGATGAGAGATCCGTCACCTGGGGTTATCACCCCCAGAGGTATCGTTTCACTTGGAGGACATTGGAGCCCCGACCAATTTAACGTGCACCAGCTCTCTTTAGCGTACATGGCCTCACAGGAACCAGCCGCGAAAGGTTGTCCCCCTTCCCAAAGACCTAAGTCGATGTTGCTTCACTTTTGGTGTTCTACGGGAACCGAGCTTCTGCCGACTGGTCCACAGCATGACAGCCGATTTCAATCATTCCAGAAATTGCATTGTTGCGATGGACCAAAACTGGATCAAAAGAATTCTGCAATGACTGTTCAATTACTTAAAATGATTTGGATTTCCTATTAGAAGCACAATACCATCGACCAACTTCAGAAAATTACCAATAACATCATCAGGCCTTCACACAGAAAATATATTAATTAAAACTTTTCTTGGTGCAGAAAACTCGTTTGACTGGGGGTGGCACATCGGAGCAAATGTTTTAAAATGATCATCAATAGCTTCTCGGATCGTCTAGCTCGTCCAATCGCAAACCTCTTCGCCTGGAGAAACTTTCAAGTTAAAAGTGATCAAGCCCTCTCGTTAGAAATAAACATCGAGGCCGAAATTTCACGAGGCTTAGTGTTCACCGCCCCCTATTTTTTTTTTCTTTCAAAGTCGATCGAGGTAATTTTTAGGAAATGATATTCATTGCTATTAAACATTTTTTCATAACATAAAATTTCATCTTATTTTGCGTATTTTTTATCAAATTATAATTATTCTAATCTGAAAATACTAAGAATAATTTTACATTTATTTACAAGGTTAAACAGAATTTTTTTTTCCATTCATTAGAAAAGAGAAAAAGTCAAACCCTTTGATTATAAATGTATTATACTCCATCATTTTGTTCCACACTCTCGTTAACTTTTTCAAAAACGATGTACCGTTTTTTTACCAGCATTTGTATTCTATATGTGAAGGCGAGTTTCATAGAGCTGAATTAAATATAATAATAACAATAAAAATAAATACCTAAACAAATGTTTCCGACAAATCAAAGTTTTTGTATTCAAGTTAGGATTTTGTTTCTTTCGATTTTATATTCCTGAATTAAACGTCAATTTTTGATTGGCAAAGAAAATGCCTAGTGGAATTTGTATGTAAATACCTCATTAAAATATAACTGAAATTTATCAAAACCTCGTTTCAAAATGTTGATAAGACCAATTCGAGTGCTTACAGTAACATGTTGTATTCCTAAACTAAAAAATATATTGTAATATGTATAAAAAACGGAATTTACTTACATCAAATGTGAAGGAATTTATCGTTTTTGTTGCCATCTGAAATGACACAGACGAACTCCTCCACAAATTTTGAACATTTTCATCCCTTCTGGCGGAATTTCGTCTCAAATATTGTATCCTACACACATATGTGAATTTCGCCTTTTTAAAATTTTTTCTTTTGATACATTAAATTGAAATAAAATATTTATAAAATTACTGTTTTTAGTTCGCAATTAATATTGTTAAAAATCTCCATAGCTGTAATTTAATATTCAACCACATGTCTGACAGATCGAATTGCTAAACAGTTCACAAACATTAAAATAAATAAATAAATAAATGAATAAATTAAAAAAACCCTTTCAAGCCTGATTTTTAAGAACTTGCGTCGTAATGTAGTATGAATTAATCAATTAAAACCAACGTATGAAAAATTAGGAAGAAAAAAACATGTGTTATAAGAATGGTGTTGATGCACGCAAAAGTAAGCTGAATTTAATTTATGGTAATAGCGACCGGAAGCTTCAGCCAAGGAAGAAAAATGTCCTTCTTCTACTTCAGGAACTGAATCATTAGTACACGTAGCAAGAATACTTATAGTAAATAGCAACCGAAAAATATTAATTAAAATTTATCAAGTTAAAATTATTCATGTGAATTACTTGTGATACATTTGGTATCCGAAATTTCTCCAGTGGAGATTTTTTCGTTATAGAGAGTTATAAGTTATTCATAGACCTGATATTTTGTCTTTTCAGACATGGTGTTTTAATTTTACTTATATATATCCCTTTTATTTATTTAGGCAAGAAGAGTTTATTTTATTGGGTGTAACTTTTCCCCTGAAGATTTATCCACTACTATTATTACAGAAAGAATAAATACAATGTTCTTTATCAAGTGAGTTTTCCTCCAAAATGCCAATATAACCTAAAGAATCTTTAGAGCATCAAAAATCAAGTACTGGATTTCGAAAATGTGATACTTGTTGACAGACCGAAATGTGAAATGCCACATATAGTCTGCTGGCGGAAAAGGAAAATTGTCATTGTGGTTTCAAGGCGAAGTGTGAAAGTTTGACACTTTATTTTCATTTCAACAGTCTGAGGTAGTTTTCTGAAAACTTACTCTTGTTGACCAGCTGAAAAGATTACGGAAGAACAACTATGTATTGGTTTTATTTATAGCTTTATTAAAAGACTTTCTTTTCTCTTTGTGGTATGAGGGAAAGTTATATCTTTTGTTATAAAGTAAAGAATCTAATAGTGGTGGGTGTGCTTTGTCATAACATTCATGGAGGCAATAAGTTAAAAAAATATTTTTTCGTAAATATGTTTGTACGAAGCAGAGTTTCGGCAGTAAAAATTCACTTTTAAAGATTACTTTGAAATAGCACGAAGAAGCCCGATTTAAATGCAGGCTCGTCATTCCAAAATTTTTCACAAGGGAAGGGGATGTATATCCTGAATATATATTAAACATTAAAAAACAACAAAATACGTATGCCATTTACGCAAATGCGTCTATTTCTCAAGGTCTTGAGAGGAAGACCAATTGTCCATCCCCAACCCTCCCCAATAGAATGCGTAGTTAAATGATTTTTTTTTCAGTTTGTATTATTATATTGACTTATATTTTACTCCTAGTAATTCACGGCACCCCATATTCAAGCTTTTAATTTGAGGAATTTTTTGCATTTTACAAAACTTACCACTTTCGGTGGTTGTAAAACACCATTTATTATTCTTATTCCTAGATCACAGGGAGATTTTTTTGGGCCAAACTTTATCAAGCACTTGCGTAGAATAAGTTTGTGCTTAAAAAGGAATTTTTTGATTACTTAAAGGCGTTTTTTGAATACTTCCGAAATATTTATCACCTTCTTATCTGATAAGGAAAGTATCACAAGAAAAAATGTACGTGCTTCAAGAAAAATTCACAATATGTTTTCTTTTTACACCTATTTCTATTTTTGTACTAAGCAAGAATTTTTGTGCTTAAAATAATTGGAATTTGGGAGAAGCATAGAACACGTTTAAAAATGAGTTACTAGTTAAGCTGAAAACATATCCGAAATTAAATTAACTCAATTTCAGTCTTTTGAAATCATGAAATAAAAATATACTTTTTCAACTATTGAGAAAACGTAGTGACGACAAACACAAAATTTTTAAATTCTCTTTATACATAGCTTTATGAATAGGTACGACTAAATACTAAATTATATTTCAATTAATAAGGACAAATGCTGGAACAGGGAATTTCCTTTTGATGCCTGCGGATTTCTAGTAATTGAAATATTCCAGGCACATGCAACAATGTGCAGAGCTAATTTATGAACAGGTTATTTGGAGGGATATTTGTCTAATGGATCTGATAAGTTTTATTAAGTTTGCTACAACTGGATATATTAATGCCTCCTGCTCATAACAACCTATTTAGAATAATTATTCTCCCGGCTTGCACTTGAGTTTTCAAACTCTTATATCTGAGAAAATTTATTACATCACGAAAAATGGGAAATTTTTATGTATTACATTTCTTACACTAAAAAATCTGCTAAATTTATGGAAAACTCTAAGATTCCAAATGCGCTAAAAGAAAAAATGAATTCACTCTTTAAATAAAATCAATATAATTTTTAAACCAAATTTTTAAAGATGGCGCAAAAACGCTTGATAAACTTATATGTAACTATAATCAATTATAAATTTAAATAGACTGAGAGATAGGTTTGTGTTGTAAATATGATTGTGTTGTAAATAATATTGTTATGATATTCCCAACAATTTTTAATGGGAATGTAATAATTATTTTTGGTATTAGATTATTGATTACAATTTCTCCTTTAGCTACGAAACGTTTGTACCCTGTACTAAATTCTAGTTCAAAAAAAAAAAGTAGTGACATTTTGCAACAACCAACATTTGGTACTAAGTTGAACTATTATAATGGTATAGTTTCATCATGAATGCGAAACTGGGAACCATTAGAATGGTTCAACTTTAGTACCAAATGTTGGTTGTAGCTAAAGTTCACCATTTTTTTTTTCATTTATTTTGTGCTAGTATTTCTGACAATGCATTCAGAGTGTGACTTCTATCATGCATTTGTGTCTATTTCAAACATTATGGTTAGAAGTAGTACGATGGTTTTACGATGACCTACTATCGATTTTCGACATCGAGTTCAATTTTTTGAAATTTGCTTTTCCAATTGTTTCCACTTTTCCTCTTTCCAAAACTGTGTTCCTTTTTTCAATGCGGCTCAGAAGAAAGGTTATAGCGATAATAAAACAGTCTACAAGCCTTCCATAATGTTACAAAATTTTCCGTGTGTGTTGTAAATAATGTTGATATGATATGACCAACAATTTTTAATGTAAAGGTAATACTCATTTATTTTTAAGGGTTTTTAGATGGAAAGACCACTAATTTTTCGAAAAATACTCGCACATACTTTTTAAAAAAAAAAATAATGTTTCTCCTTGAGTTTAGGTCACTTTACAGATCATTGTTGTTCTTAACTAATTTCGAGAAAATACCGAAAAAAAATATAAGTTACGTGCAGAAACAACTTTATTTCTAGAAACTTGCTCTGAACGTAATCAGTCGCACCCTTAAAGAATGAATTTTTTTTAAATTGTTTAGAGCCAGATTTACATTCATATATATGTATATAAATAAAAGTTTAAAAATCAATTAAATTCATAAAATGAACCACGGTCCATTTTACCCTGCAGCTCATGGTGGTCCATTTTACCTCATGTGGAAGTCTAACAAAAATTGTCCAAAAATATAACAAATCTTTTATTAAATGAATTTAGTTACATTGAATAGAATATTAAATAATGAATTTCGTTACATTGAAAAGATAGGAATATATGATCTTATCTTTTTACTGGGCTGCATAACATCTTTCAAATCATAATTCTTGAATGAAGAAAATAATATAAGTTTTGATGAAAATATTTACTTTTTCTAACCACAAATCAACTTTCTAGAACAAAATGGCTTAACTGTCACCTAGATACACAGTTGCAAAGTAATTATTACTATTTTAGTGCTACCATCTATGTACCAAAATATGATACGTTAAAAGAAAGTATTAATATAGATAATAGGGGTGGTCCATTTTACCCAGTGGACCATTTTACCATAGTCTCCGCGATGGGACAAACCATGATAACTATAATTTTTTCCCCTCCGCAAGAATTTCTCTATTTTTCTACACTCTTTCATTTTATCGTTGGTTCAATTTTTATACGAGAATGTTTTTAGCATTCCTTATGCACTCATCAAAAAATTGATCTTTGAAATTTATTAAAAATTTGTAGTGTACAAAAAACAAATGTTCGGTGCGGTTATCGTGGTTTGGCTGTATATATGCGTATAAGGCAAGCAGAAGGAAAGAAAATATAATCTACAAAAATGACTTCTATGCAGCTGTAGTATATTTTAATAGATGATTCCGTTTCGCTTACGAAAAAAGAATTTTCTTCAGATAAATATTTCTTTTTCAAAATTTTATGTCTCTCATAATTTTTTCAGTAATGGCATTACAGGAAAAAGAAAAAAGGAGTTTTTTGTCATCTAGTGTTATTTCATTTTATAAAAAAGCTGCATTACTTATTTAGGAGACATTTTATGATTAAACTTAAAAGCATATAAAGTAATCGCGCAATGGTTCCAAAGTACTGCGCGAAAATGTATCAATTTATCTTTTGTTATCTATAAGGGGATTCTTGGAGTTTCTCCTCTGTAACAATAATGTCCCCGGGCGAACAAGCCGTCTCAGAATAGCTGAACAATGTTAAGAGAATAAAGAACTTGAGCATACTGACAACATTTCAACAAACGAATCAAAAGGGAATAATGTGAAGAACTTGTATATCAGAGTCCTTTTGGAAATATTTGTTCTTACGTTGAAAGCGTTGTACGGAATCAATAAGTCTCTGTTTGAACGAAGTTGTAAGACAAATGACTGCTTTATTATAATTTTGTATTGCACATTTTTGACGGAAGTCTTGAATTTGAAGCGATACTTGATGGCATTTCGATTGTTTCATGTTCTAGAATGAAATTTATCAGTAGTTATTACGAGGTGAATAGAAAAGACGCAGTTGCCTTCTAATCAAAAGAAAGCTAGCTTAAGACAACTTCATGGCCTTTATATATTACTAATTATTATGATAATTCCATATTTAAAAGATGCAAATGTATGGATAGATATTTTAAATGTTTTTTTAAATAGCAAATACTGCAAGTAGGTTTTTGGCATTCTAAAGGAATTTTTAAACAGAAAGGACAACGTTGGTATGACGATAAAGTAAAATTTCTTAAGATTCATTCATTACTAAAAAAAAAATATATCATCTAGAACACTTAAACAGTTTTAAATTTTGCTTCTGAAAAGTTATTATTTACTAGCTCGGACAAATTCATATAAGAAGTAAAACGTTTAACGTTGCGCAGAAATAAGAGCACATATGTAGGTTTCCCTTGTTAATTTATGAGGGAAAAAAATCCAGCAAATTAAGTCGTCACTTACGTCGATGGAAATTTTCTGCAATGAAAACACTCTATTGACAGTAGTAAGGAAAACAACATATCTGGCTCGGAAAGAAAACGACCAAGTTTAATTAATACCGTTACAGATCGCCACACTGCGCAGCAACAGTAGCGACGGAAAATATAAGTTTCCACTTTACGCAAGACGCAAATGAATTTTTCTTCCACCGCGAGATATATTCCTGGATGATTAGTGTAAGTTAATCTTTATTAGAATAATGATGGATGGATGGCTTAATATTATATACTAAAAATTCAAATATGGTTACATTTTCAAAATCTTTGAAGCTCTTGGCCGAGTTAAGAACAATTTTTTTTCAAGAAATAAGATTGTATTTCTGATGAATTTTAAGATACAAATCAACTTTGTATGATTGATCTTGCAGCAGTGATTCAAAGTGAAAAGAAAGTGAAGGCGGAGATTGATTTCAAACCGGTCGGTATCACTCACACTGTGGGGAACTTTTATAGTAGAATAGGTACGTTTATAGCAGAATAGGTTGCCCACATCGTCTGATGAGCAGTAAACATACCATGTTGTTCTGAATTTTAGTTTTAAGCACAAAATGAAAAAGCAGATGAATATTTTTAGCTTACTTTCCCGTAAAAGTGAAAAAGCAAACAAAAAAAGTATGAAAGAAAGCTTAGTGTATCGTGAAAATTTCGTTAAAAATAATAATTAAAAAAAAGTTAATTAATTAAATAAAGATTAAAGAACATAAAATTAGAAAGTAGGGTTTAGAGATGGGGAAAATGTGTGTCTGTCTATCCCCCCACATAACTTGTGGGGGGATTGTCCGATTCGAAAGGTTTTGCTTGGATTCGAAAGATCTCGGCAAGGGCATCTCATTTCAATAATTTGAACATTTTTTCGTTCAATATTGAACATTTCAAAATCTCTATACTTTAGCCCCTGTGGTGAAAAATGAAGCGAAACTCTTGGCATAAGATCCAAGTTCCTTTGCTTATTAGAAGAAGCTCGTGACGGGAAATATTTTTTTATTTGAACAATTTTTGTTCCTTTCGAACAAATCAAAAAATTTAGCTTCAGCTTTACGGGGAAATTTCAAACCTTTATTAATCTTGATCTAACACACGCATTCGCTTGGAACACACTTTATCGAAAGGAGCATATGAGGTAGCACATGTACAAATACAAAGTTAATAAAACACGTTTAGTTCAAAGAAAAAAACGAGCCTATTTTGCCATGAAACGTTTTAATCTGGATTTTTAAGCATGTTTCTGAATGAATGCATGAATGAATGAGTGAAAGAAAAATGAATGACTGAATGAATGAGAGAACAAATGGATAAACGAGTGAATGATTAAGTATTAACCATCGAAAAAGGTACATTAGATGTAATAAAGAACCAATGCTAAATGAGAAACATAGAGGGATAGTTAAATTATAAACTTGAGGTTGGATATATACGGAAAAGTAGGCTCGTATAGTTCTATAGGGAACTTCTTGTTTATTAAGGGGACACGCTTTAGCAAGGGTTTTCAGTTTTAACTAATATTTCTTAAAACCTCAAGTGCCTGAAACTGAATCTTGTAGTAAAGATGCTTAATAAAATTAAATAAAACAAATGTATAATAGCGGAAAGCACAAATATATGTTACTTCTGGTCGTAATTTTGATCAAAACACACACACACACACAGCAATATTGACTTATTTTCAATAAGAAAGACTTTTTTTCAATATTTTCAATAAATATATTTCAAAACGTATACTGCATCTTTTTCACATTTATTCCTTTATTTTAATCTCGAAGTAAACAGTTCACTAAATATATGTGAACTATTGAAATGAATATCCACTAAACTAAACATATCTCTTCTTACCCTCTTCACATGTGTAGCAAAAAACTTAAAGCTGGAATTTTTGCTCCATAACACATGGGAGAACGGATGCCACTAAAAAAGAGCTTCCTAAGTTTTTTGAAAATTTTAAAGCAAAAAATACGAATGCTTTTATGGTAAGAATTTCATATAATACTAGGGAAAACTTCTAAACCTAGAGCCGATTCCTTCTTTATTAATTTTTCTTCCCCTTTCCGGGATTATATTCCCTGTATCAAAAATAAGCAAACGAAATGAGAAAGAAGTGCTTTTGAAAGGATTAATTTTTTCTTTCCCAAAATGTCGACTTAATTTTGGCAAAACAGCAAATAGGATTTGGAAGGATTATTTTCCTTAAAACTTACTCCCCTTTTAGTTTTTTTAAAAGATTATTTCCTATGCACAAATGCAATTAGTTTTATAACTCATATATGCAGCTCGTATTTTTAAAAACTTAAAAATCAACAAAGAGATGCAAGAAACGTCATTTGTTTGCTTCCCGTTATTGTAAAAAATCATTTCAGTCACTTAATACTGAAGATTAAAAATCGTGTTAATTTACTTCTGGTCTGCGTTTGTGAAGTAAAGCTGGCAACATAAAAATACCAGCAGATTTTTTAAAAAGTAAATAATTGTAAAAAATAAAAGAAAACTGTTGGATCATAAAGTAGTAATAATTTATGTGCCTAAAAGATTGCCAATATCTATGTCTGACAACCTCCCTGTCGCTAGAGTATCGCCACCCTCACTGTCAGGAGTATTTTAGCCAAATTATTTGAATTTGAAAAATAATCAAGAGTATAATTTTCGAAATATTTTAAAATTAAAA
Source organism: Octonoba sinensis (assembly GCA_038502835.1). Classification (NCBI taxonomy): domain Eukaryota; kingdom Metazoa; phylum Arthropoda; class Arachnida; order Araneae; family Uloboridae; genus Octonoba; species Octonoba sinensis. The sequence goes on along the minus strand of CM076602.1, from coordinate 101,432,655 downwards.
TGTTTTGTTTCTTTTAAACTACAGAGGGATAAAACATTTTAAAGTACTTTTGGTCTTAATTTGCATGATCAAAGACAAAATATGGTCTTATGCTATGTAAAGGCAATCTGAATGGTATAAGATAAATCAAGTTTTTGATTCCTTGAGACCAACTAACATCTACAAATTAAAACAAAAAGCGATGCCTAGTCTAGAAATCCTCCAGGACATGACGTCGAGAAGAGGAAAGATAGTTTCCAGGTGCTCCCTTAGCAACCGAGCAACCATTGGGTGAGACCACTGTTGTGACGTATGTTAGGCGCACTTAAGTGTGAACGCAGCTTAAGACACTTAACACACACACACACACACACACAAACCCAATGTATGTACAGAGAAAAAGGGCTTGATTATTTAAACACTTCATTTTTTTTCAAATAAAAGCATTTTTGTAATAAATAGGCGTTTCATTCAAATATGTGTCTTAAGGTTTGATTTTCAAGGGAACATCACGTTCAATCTAAAAGTCACAGGCCTCCCTGACGTCACATGAGACGTCATTTCAAGGTGTGGAGCACATGCACTAGTGAGTATGCGACTTCAAGGACGGGTGAGAAGTGTTACGCTCGCTACAAAACCGAGTTATTCCACATTTACGTTTTAATTGCGTTCTGTTATTGCATTTAACCTCAAAAAAAAAAGTTGTACAGGAAAGCCATATCAACTGAAGAAACAAGAAGTTCCGTCTGGAACTATAGGAGCTATTTTCCCGCATATACGAACACCAAATTTATAATATAGTCATCATTCATTCATTAATTCTTTCACTCATCCGCTGATTCATGCATTCATTCATAAATATGCTTAAAAATCTAGATCAAAACGTTGCATAAGAAAATACGCTCGTTTAATTCTGGATAAACTTCGTATCTGTACTCTATGGCACATTCTCCTTCCAATAAAGTTTTTCCAAGCAAATCCGTCTCTTAGATTAGGATCTATATAGGATTCAAATTTCCCAGTAGGCGATAATTTCAAATTTTAGTTTGAAGTAATCACAATTGAAAAAAAATTGTTCGAATCAAGAAATATTTTACGTCGAGAGCTTCTTTTAATAAGCGTGTTTAAAGGAACTTGGATCTTGTGCCCAGAGTGTACTTTGCTTCATTTTTGCCCATAGGCGCTAATGCTAATTTTTTTTTGAACTGTTCAAAATTGAAGGAAAAATTGTTCAAATCAAAAAATAAAATATGGAATTGAGATGTCCTCACCAAAATCTTTCGAATGTAAAAAGAAAAATAAAAGGAAACAATCTTTAGAATTGGACAATTCTCTCAAAAGTTATTAGGGGGTAGACAGACAGACAGACAGACATACACACTTTTTTTTTCTGTCTAACACACACATTGTTCCCACCTCAAAACGCTACAGTCAACATTTTGTATGATTTAATCTATCTTAATTTTTGTTATTTTAAAGATATTTTCGCGATACATTAAGCCTTTTTTCACTCTCTCTTTTTTGGACTTCTAAGGTAAAGTAATATAAAAAGGTAAGCTAAAAAGGTAGGCCAAGTTCACCCAGAACTAAACGACCCTATTTTGCCATGATTTTTTTGGATCTGGATTTTTTAGTATATTTCTGAATGAATGAATGGATAAATGAATGAATAAATCAGTGAACGAATGAATAAATAAATGAATGAATGGATAAATACATGAATGAGTGAATGAATGAATAAATAATTGAATGAATGAATAAATACATGAATGAGTGACTAAATAAATACATGAAAAAATTGCTGAATAAATAGATGAATGAGTAAATAAATTAATAAATGATTGAGTGAATGAATGAATGACTGAATGAGTGAAATAATATGTGCTAACCGTCGAAAAAGGTATATTTGAAGTAATTGGGAACTAAATCAAAATGGGAAAGAGAGATACATAGATTGATTGTAAATTTGATGTTGGTATACACGGAAAGTAGTCTTGCATAGTTATAGACGGAACGTCTTGTTTCATATTCATGTGATGTAATGTTATAACTGAAGTCAACTTAGATGATGCTTTGTTTACCTTTACCCAAAATTACATAGGTTAATTAAAAGTGTTAATATGTAGGATGCGTTACAAATGGAAAAAAATAATTATTTATTTTATAATGTATTTCATATGTATTTAGTAAAAAATCATATTACTTGCGAGTAAATTAATTTGCCTAATTATAAAATACACTTGATTTCATTCAAAGGAAAAACTTGCTTTGATAATTGCCACTGAAGTACTCTTAGAATTTGTTATAAGTTCTTGAGTGTCGTGAAAATATCTTTAAAATAAACGAAAGATATTTAATTATTTTTTCCTTCATGTCATTTTCTCGGGTGAGCTAAGCATTTGAATGACAATAATCATTTTAAGTTGCCGAAAAAAGGGCTAAGAAAGCATTTTGTATCTTCCTAATGTGACCTTTAAAGTTCCCTTCAGAATTAGAAATGCAAATCCAAAATCCCAAACCCCATTGCTCAGTCACTAATGGAAAAAAAATAAATTGCGTTTCGACCCATTATCGTCAAGAACTGCAGTTAGCAAACAGTCTGCATCAAGAAATATCCATTTCAGCATTTGCTGCTCGCAGTTGAATTGCGGCACATTAGCAATGCAAATAAAAGAACCTTGGCAACCGAGGAAAAACCGATTTCCCTCCTTATTTAAACAGGTTTTTTAAATTACTTAATTTAACAGCTCCACTTCGCTGATTTGATTTAAAAGTATCATTTTTACGTCTTACAGTAAGCATTGATTTTTAAAAAAATCGGATACTTTAAAATTATTTAACAACGACAAATGTAATTTGGGATTTGCCTGAACCTGTCGAAAATCTTTTATCGTCAGTTATTTCTCTTCGGTAAAGCTTTTTAGAATTTACCTGAGAAGGAGTACAGAGGTGGAAAGACAAAGAGATTAGGGAATGGACATTTGATGGCTGAATAATTGCAATTGATCTGAAAAGCAAGAAGCCTCGTGCATTAGTGTCGCTCCCTTTTCACTTGGTGCTAAAATTTTGAGCTATTATCCATTTTCTCATTGCATATTGCTTTTGCTCATGGTCCATATAACTGTTCAATAACGCGCATCTATTAGAACCACCCTGCATAAAATCAAACCCGTAAAGTATCAAGGCATTATTATAATGTATGAAATCAACTGTAATGTATTGTGCAAAATGTTAAATTAATTATCAAAACTATTCTATGTTTTGGAATGACGAAGGTAATAATAGAGGCAAAAACAAATATTATTTCCACTCACTGATAATTCAAGAGAACGTATGCAAAATGAAGTACAAGAATTAAAAAAAAAATCATTTAAAATATCGATTAATGTAAGAGTTGTTAGTGAAGGTGTGTATGAAAAATGTACATGAAATGTGCAGTCAAAATATTATTTGCTTTTTTTCCATGAAATAACTTCCTAAGATGTTAAAACGAAACAGGAACCATCTAGAGCTAAACGAGCCTACTTTCCCGTATGCATCAACATCAAATTTATAATCTAGCTATCTCTCTCTCTTGCTCATTTAGCTTAGTTATCAATTACTTATAAAAATGTCTTTTTCAGTGGTCAATACCTATTTATTCACTTATTCATTCATTCATTCATTTATTCATGTATTAATTAATTAATTAATTAATTAATTCAATCATTCATTCACTCATTTATTTATTCATTCTTTCTCCCAACCTTTTTTGTCATTATTTATTCAGAAATATGCTTAAAATCCAGATAAAAATATTTCATGAGAAAATAGGATCGTTTTATTCTGGATGAACTTGGTACCTGTATACGCTCTACGTCATGAAATCTTTCGAATAAAATTTGTTCTCAGCAAATTCGTCAGTTAGATAAGGATTTATATAGGACTGAAATTTCCTCGTAGGCGGTAGTGTTAAATTTTATTGAACTGTTCAAAATTGAACAAAAATTGTTCAAATCAAGAAAAATTCCATATCGAGAGCTCTTTGAAACAACCTTGTTCAAAGGAACTTCTATCTTATGTCCAGGTTCTCCACTTTTCGTGTAAGTTAGGCGAGACTTCGTGAAACATTCTACGTGCTATGGGCCAAAAATATGCTTGGAAATTGGCATTTCGGAAAGAAATCGTAATAATTGCGTGAAAAAGCGTGCTAGATTTTGAAACTCGAATAAAATATTTTAAGTAACTTCCGCTGTGAAATTTACAGCTTGTTTCATGAATTTTACGAGACAGGATTATCTAAAACAACTTTTCTTTTCTTTAATTTGCTGATGATCTCCTAAATGCACGCATGATGAAATTATTACTCGAAACGGTGAAGGGAAGCATGCCTTTTATATGACCGAAGTTCCAGAACATTTTGTCATGTATTTCTCTAGAAATTTGAAAAAAAAAAAAAAAATGTCTAAAATAAAATTATTCCATAACTCTTGGCTACATAGTGCAACTAAAGAAAGCATTTTATGTTTTGCAACGAAAAACCTATTTTAAAGAAAAATATACGAATTTAATATGCAACAAAAGTAATTAAATAGGTTTATCTTTGTTTTTTTTAATGCTCATTCAACTATAAGTAGTAAAAAAAACCGCACGTTTGAAATATAAATGAATGAAATAAAGGTAAAAGTATTTTTTAAAAACATCTGATTATATAGTTTTAGAGAAAAACCTTATTTAATTTGTCCTTATTGAAGTATAAGTTTAATAGCAGTAAAAACACACCAAAGTAATATTTGTTTCAAACTGTTAACTTTGAAATACACATTCAAGAATATTGCGCTATCAGAAATTCTTATAAATGGATGATAAGACTGAACCTTAAGTAAAATAATTTATTAAAATATATGCAAAAATATGATACGGCGTAAGAGGAGTCAATTACGATAACTCAGCGTTTTTGTTAGTTTTTTAAATATCAACCTAAAAGTTTTTTGCGATTTCACTTAATCATAGCGATGAAAAGGAACAACAAACTGGTAATATACTTTTTCTGTATTCTCTAGACGTAGGGAAGGAAGGTATTTTATTACTTTTTCAACTGACTAAATTAACTTCGCTTGTGTGTTAAAATGTTAACAAGCTTTTTTAATGGAAAAACTTTAAATTTACGATGTTGGTAATTTTAAATATTTCCCATATTTAGACTCAGAATTACTTTTCAGCCATTATTTCTAAACCATTTTTAATTAGTTCGTTGCATGTTGCATTACAATACAACTAAAAGGCAAAATATTCAAAGTGCGCAAAGAACTCTTTCTCTTTAAAAATTTTAATGCTTTGTGAAAGTAAAAAACTCGTACATATTTTCTTGGAATTTGAAAGATCTTAAAGCAATTGTTTCTACATATATAAGAATAACAAATTTAGAGGAAAAAAAATAAAACAGAAAAGAAAGAAAACACAGTTTTACGGGAAAACATTCAATTTTCAAATAATTTAAGTACAAAACCTATTTACACAAGAAAAAAAATGGACCCAGAAAAACTTGTTTTCTTCCGCATTTTCTCATTAACTCACTGCGAAATCATTAGTAGCGAAAGAATGCACATTGAACATCTTCCATTACAAACGAAAGTTTAATTAAAGATATAACAATAAACGCATCAGATAGCAGAAAGAACGTGCAGTCTGGAATTATATTCATTAAGCTTCTTAATCGATGTATTGTAGTTACACATGTTCTACAATTGTCCTTATTAAGTGATGGTTATTAGAAAATTAGTTTTATTGGTTTTCTGGGTCTCCGAAGAAATTATAATTACATTCGTAACAACCTATGTCAGCTTTATTTAAAAGTATACAGATGTAGAACACGCATTATTTTATTTACATGAATGCATTTTTTAGCTCCTTGTACAAAGTAAAGAACGTATTGTTTCCGCGAAACATTTTCAACTTAATTTCGTTTTATTAACCTTTAAATCAATTTTGACTAACTTTTCGGGACCATCTATACAAAGACTTTCATATGGCCCTCGAAATATCCATTTTGACAATCGCTGAGTCCTTCATTAGGAGTTTTGTCGTGATGTCTGTACGTATGTTAACCTTTTTCTTTTTTTTTTATTTTTTTTTAAAGTAAGTCGTAAAAATGTGAAAATCTTGTATTTCGGTTGTTTGCAGCACTTATTTTTGTACCTTGAGTTTTGGTTGGAATCGAATGTTATGAAAGGACTCTTTTACTCCATTTTTATTTGAAGCCATTTTTCGTATTAAGATATTTTCTCGTAAATAAGCAGTTATATAAATTGACTACCACTTGGCTGTAGCTTAGCGATATCTTGGCACATTTAGCGATACCACTCCAAATGTGGAACCAAACATGAGATGGTAAATTGTCAGTTCAACGATATTGGCGAAACTTGACGTGTTTCCTGTAGAATTCTATAACAAAGCATCTGCGAGAAGCGCAAGGAAGTCATGTGGTGCAGACAACATGTTTGAAATTTTTGATTAAAGTCACTGATGACATCTTTCTATCTGTGAAAGTTAGCAGAGATAGCGCACTCTAAAATGAAGTCCATCACAAACCTAAACAAAACTCAACAAACAACTGAAATTATTGTAGCAAATTAGTACATTATGTAATGCAGATAGAACTGTAAATGAGAGCTTACTTTAAGGGGTGTAATCACCTTTTCAACTTCAAAAACTATTTTTTTTATTTACATTTTTAGGAACTAAAAATTTTTCTGAATCATTTAAAGCAAACCAAAACAAAATATCCGAATTAGAACCTTCAAAGCTGTTCAATAAAGGAAGTAGTTCCAAAGGATAACAGGACCATCTGGAGCTTTAAATTAAAGATAAAATTCAAGCAGTCTTGTTTAAAAGTGACTTGTAGTTGAAGCGAGTCAAACCCAATTAATTATTTTGAACCAAATATTTATTACAGAAAAACTTTGTCATAAAAAAAACTATCGGAGTCTAACTTGTGAGGAAAAGCTTGTTTCAAAACCTTCACAGTAGTACACAATCAACGTGCGTATATCAATATTTTTAAAAAATTCTAATGGGCTGCTGTTGGCTTCTGACAATTGCAGATCTAGTGCGTTGCCGAGAGATTGGCACCATATATTTCAGCACCACAATGAGTGTGGTACCATCGCCACATGAGAATTTTTGACGTCCGGTTTCTCCACCTGAAAAGGCGAGCACCCAGACTATATTGATACGAAATTGCACTAGGAATTTAATTTAGCCGATAGCATGCAAGCCAAATGTCTACTCAAGGGATCTGTTACATGCCGCATAATCATACGACATCTGCTCAGGTGATCTTCTGTATCTTGAAAAGACACCGACACTGCCAGGCTCGATTCTCTGATCTGGGGTGTCCGAGCGCCGCGCCTTACCACGACGCCACGATGCAGACGCGTATATCAATCTTAAACTTTCAAAAAGTTCAGCGGCTCTGTTTTTTTTTGTATTGAAAATAGGAGGCTTTAAGTACAGCACGGAACAAGCAAAAATAGCTTTCAACATCACTGAATGCGTAAAAGATAAGCATGTGGTACTTTTATCAGTCGATATCATTGTAATTGTATGATATTCAGTGTAAGTCCTTTCCTAGATTATAACAGAAGAATTGTTATGAGTAAATGTGAATTTTCAGACGTATATTTGCAGATTTATCCAGCTACTTATTTAGTTATAATATCCGATCCAAATGTATTTCATCACGATATTATTTAAGCGCATTACATGCTATCAAAGCCTGAGTTAGTTATAAGGTATTTGGATTGTATAATTGAATAATAGGTAATTTCCTATTTAATGATCCTTTTAAAAGACGTCCCAGAGAGTGAAATCGCTTTATGCAAAATAATATTCAACTTTGAAGGCTCAACCTTGGCTGGACACATGCAGTAATTGCATTATTAATATTTCATTACTATATTGCAACAAATTACTGTCGCTGTCAGCAATTACCAATCCACTGCTTGATTAAAATGCTTTTAATAAGTGAATGCACTAAAAATTTAAGGGGGGAAATACGTGTAAAGGTTCAAAGCAAAATTGCGAGTCGTTTAAAACTTATAAGCATTTGAGAGAGCACCCCTTTTGGAGCAGTTGTGCAGGTAGTCCCTCGTGAATGACTTGAAGGGTATTAGAGAACGTTAGCAGATGTCCTTTTATTTCTTTTAACAACTGAGACCTCGGATAGAAATTTCTATAAGTATTAATATCTATAAGTATAAAAAAAATTGATTCATTATTACCTTATATTTACCTTCAATACCACTCTTTTTTTTCAAACGCGTTTTATCTCGAAATTACTTTTTTCGAATTTGCGTACACTCTCGCTCACAGCGTTTTTAATCAATCCTTATCAAATTTAGCACACATTTTCATTATATATACACGCTTTAGTTGAGCTAGTATCATAAACATATCTTTATTTTTACTTTTTTATTGTAAAAAAAGAACAAAAAATACGGTTAGAAACCGTACTTAATTTTCCCATTCTAAAAGAAAAAAAAAAATTAGAATTTTTCAATTTTTTGTGATGATTTTAGTTCAACTAGAAGATACACTTATGAAAAAAGTAGATTTAAAAAAAATATTGATTTCAAACAAAAATTGTGACCTCCAGGATGTACGCATACTGCCAAACCCGGGTGGCGACTTTCAGTGTGCAGCAGCCGATATCTCCGGGATTTCTCAAGAAAAATGTTTGAAAATTTCAGTAAATGTTCTTCAATATATCTATAAAATAACTTCAAAGTTTCAATAAAATATATTTATTCTTTATACGTTAAAAAAATTCATGAAAATCGCTCTTAATACGCCGTTTTACACGTATTCCTCCCTTGAACTTTTTAACAAATGTAAGTAAGAACCTTTAATTTTAATTAAAGTAATAGTTTGTTATCGCTTTCGAAATTTTTTTGAATTTCAAATGCAACGTCACACAATATAAATTTTACGAAAATGTTAAAACACGTGACGGGCATAACACTAAAAACTATTTAGCCCATTCTTCAGAGCTTTGAAGTACAGAGTAAGGGTGCTTTCACACCAAAGGCGACAAAGACAAAAAACATGTCCTTTCCAAGCGCAATGAATAATTTCGTCTTCAAAAATAGGGTCTGCGGTTGTGCAGATGAGGAAAGACATGTTTTTTTGTCTTGGTCGCAGAGAATTAAGTAGAAGCGTTTAATACAATTTTTAAGTAATTATTAGTTTATGCTTTAAAATGTTATGTTTGCTTTTCAATTCTGTTTCCCGAAAAAAAGCTTATAAATTGAAAATGATCTCTCAGACAAATTTAAGGCTTATTATTAATGACTTAGAGAGTTAAGAGCAGAAACTAATTTTAAATCTCTTGAAAACTTTTAAGCTTCCTGAATAATACGAGACGCATAAAAATGAAAACTTTGTACATAAATTTAAGAGCTTTTCATGCTAATTATATTAGTATGTAATTTATTCAACTCTCCGTATACAATGCATTGTGTCATCTTTTTTTCAAAAAAAAAAAAAAAAAAAAAAAAAAACAGATCTATATATAAATAGGCAAAGACAAAACAGTTAAGTACTATTTTCTCTCGTGTTTGTCAACCGATTTTTTTTATTGTTTTTATTTAGCAACTGTTGATGAGTTTTAGTGCTATCAAAAAAAAAAAAAAAAAAAATAATGGAAATAGGTTTTTTCTCTCCTACTTTCGACGTATATTCGAAGCCTTTTTCCAAAAGTTTTCATTCTTCAAACTTTCATACTACTCCTTACATCAACAATCTACAATATTTGTACAATACTCAATACGTTTTTTACTATTTAAAATTCAAAGAAGTAATGTCAAGATAAAAACAAAAGAGGAAATACAATGTATGAAATGTTAAAGGAAAATAATACTAATTTTAAGGTGTCAGTTAATCCATTTCCACCGTTTATATACGCATATATATATATGTGTGTGTGTGTGTGTGTTACGGCCAAAGCCCGAATTCGGCCACTTCGCGAAATGGCCAAGAACGCTGCAAATTGGCTGTCCGATCTAATCTTGATTTCGGGAATGGGCCGGCTAGATCGCGAAGTGGCATAGGATGGCTGGCCAATGTCCGATCTTTTCTTGATTTCGGGAATGGGCCGGCTAGATCGCGAAGTGGCATAGGATGGCTGGCCAATGTCCGATCTTTTCTTGATTTCGGGAATGGGCCGGCTAGATCGCGAAGTGGCATAGGATGGCTGGCCAATGTTCCGATCTTTTCTTGATTTCGGGAATCGGCCGGCCAGATCTCAAAACGTATGCTTGGCTCTGTATAACCATAACTTCATTCTTTAAAAATTACTAGCTGCGGTACCCGCAGCTATCTGCGGTGCGATGTGGCCATTTAAGACAAAGTAAAAAATTAAATTTTTTAAATTTTTATTTAAAATTTTGTCTATTTTTTTATATTTTTAAATTAAAAAAGAAAACAAAAGGGGCAATATTAGCAAATTAACTTTTTAATAAGACAAATATTAACAAATTGTGTGTGTTTGTGAAAAAACATACCACTTCAATTGTTTTTTCTCTAAAGTAAAAGTTATTAGGAATACAGAAATATTAACAAAGTAGTAAAATGGTCAACATAAAAAAATTACCTCTTTTCCTTTAATTATAAAGTGAATTATAAATCACAGTAATCACTTATTACAACAAGCTGAACTTTTGTGACATTTCGAATTACATAAAAGTTTGTTGCTTCTGCATTTACAGCGGTTCGTTGCACACTTAGTCGCCTACCGGGCATTCTTGAATGAGCACATCGCGTTTTGGCCGGAACATCTTGGTCACTTCGCGAAATGGCCGGCCAAAGTAGAATATTCACTGATCGTTTCAATTACATCGCACTTTGGCCATACCACTAGGCCAAAGTGCGAAATGCCGGTCAATTCGCGAAGTGGCCGGACTTCGGGCTTTGGCCGTAACATATATATATATATAAAGACAAGTCAGTCAGATCGTTTTTCCAGCACAATGTGAAACAAAATAAGGTACAATTTTAAGCTAACAAGGTCTTATTTAATATAAAGTGCTATAATAAGTGCGTTGACGCATTATTATGGCTCGGTTGGATTTGTTGATTTGCATTAGCATTTTGAAGACTTGATTAAGTTGAAAGTAAGTGCTTGAAATTTATTCAATAATAATTGGGGTGGCATAAAAATTTTTATTTGTACTTTTTTACAAGAGAAGGAGTGCAGAGAGAAAAAAAAAATTGTGTATAAAATAAGTTACGAATGCCTTAAAATAAATTACTGACTCTGTGGTCAATCAATCGCACGGAGGACAGATTATCGCTAATTGCATAAATCAAAACAAACTGCTGCGAAACAGAAAAACTAACGTGTCTAAAATTTTTTGCATCGTTCAAAATTCAATGAATCATGTTTGAATTTTGACCACTGCACGAACTCTATTTATTAGAAATAATCAAACGGTAAACCAAAAAGAACTATTCAACTGTTCTTGAAATAGGCTTTATGTAGTATTTATCTCCTACGAAGACGCGTGAAATGCTGTTCTCGAAATCTAAAGGACGTTTCAAATACTCTTTTGTCAGCTCTTTCTTTCAGATAAATCGTTTCTACTTTCAAAGGGGCACTTAAAGAATGTTTGGTTGAAACCGATAAGAAACTTCCTTTGTCCTGTTCTGAATTAAAGTTCAAATTCGTTCCCAATCTCCAGCTCACTGTATATTTTTTTTCCCTATTTTTTCTTTATTTTAAAGGATTTATGTACATTATGAACGAATACGAGCATGTGTATTTGCTTGCATAGAATACACGTAGACGAAGCACACAAAAATACATAAAACGTGTATAGATAACATTTAGTTGCTTCAATTGATGCAAATGCGTATTTCATTAAAAAAATGTTTTTCTTCGTGGAAATTAAACAATCATGCTGTCAAACTGATATAAAGGTATCATTCTATTTAATTGCTCACTTATGGGTTTAAGGTTCATATTTAAATATACTGAATATGAGGGGAAGCGGGAGGATTCGTGGAAAGTATTCTTACTGCAAAACTTTCAGCTAAAGGAAAAATGTTTGAAAACATAACAAAACAAGAAGTTCCGTCTAGAACTATACGAGCCTACTTTCCCGTATACACCAAATTCAAATTTATAATTTAGCTATCTCTTTCTCCTTTAGCTTTAGTTCTTAATTTTTTCAAATATACCTTTTTCAACGGATAATACATATTCATTCACTCATTCATTCTTTCCTTTATTCAGCCATTTATTTATTCATTTATCCGTTTACTCATTCACGTGTTTATTCATTCATTTACTCATTCATGTAATTATTCAATACAACAATAGGTGTTTACAATAAAGTAAAGTTTTAAAATGCTGCAAAAAGGTAATTATTTTTTGTCGCCAATATATACGCAACAAATACAGAATTAACAGATAATTAAAATGAGTTAGCTAATTATTGACTGCTATGGGAGCGATAATTAAGCACTTGAACTAGTAATGCTGCTTACGTTGAAAACGCTTATGCTGAACAAGAGAAAAAACGGACAAATTACTGAAATTTGTTGTATAAACATTAAAAGAAAAATTATATGAAACACAAAACATTTTTTTAAACTTCTCAAAACGTTTATAATGATCAATTACCAATAGTTTCATTTACAGGCTGCGTTTCAAAAGTTTACTTGCTTTAAGCTCAACATCACGTAATGAGAAATGCATGTCACAGAACTTTCCGTTTTCTCATCTCCTGCGAAAACGTTTTATCTGAAATATTTTGAATCGCTCATACTTTACCGAGACACGAAACTTCTAAATTATTCCATTCATCATTTTCTCTTAAATACCTGATTCAGAAGACAGATTAAGATGAAACGAGATAGAGAGAGAGAAAGCGGGAAAAGCTCTTCCTGGATATTCTTAGTTCTAGAACTGGTTTTAGGACTCTTCGGTAAAATATACTGCGTTATCTTTCTGTCAAATCGTGAAGTTGCTTTAAGACATTTACCCAACAATTTATTTTATCTGCAGCATTGTGTGTTGAATATTACATGTATATTATTATGCATGAAAAATTTATTTATTTAATACAAAAATTTATTAGTCTTATTGAAATAAATCTATATAAATAAGACTCACTTTTATGTTCACGTATGCTTGAAATAAGAAGCGCGCGAAGTATAGAACGTACAGAAAAATACTCTTGTATTCAGAATTTCACCAGAAGTAATTTTAGCTATTTTTTAACCTTAAAAAATAATATTTACTTAATTTTCTAGATTTACTCACGTTATGTACTGAGTACAATTCAACTTTTCTCTAATGTTTGAAAACTGATCGAAGTAAGAAAGAAAAGTGCCACAGGTAAAGCGATCAGAAATTTTAAACGATATGCCATTATTAGAGAAAATGAGGCTGAGGAATTAAGAGGCATTAGATTGGCTGAACAATCATTTAAAAGTTAGATTTCCCGTTTGCTTGAAAAGAACCAAAGAAATCTCGAGCGAGACAAGCCAACCATTCAAAATTAATTTTTAGCGCAGGCAATATTTTTCGAATCGGTTTTACTATTGTCTCTTAACCGATTGTTCCTGAAATTTTTTTGTATGCATTATTTGTAATATATATTTGAAAATTGTTTTCCTGGGGAAATCGTCAGTATTTGAAATAGTCCATGCAACGCAGGCGACGCAGCTAGTTGTTTATAAAAGGACAGATGGTGTTGCAAAAATTCAGGTAATCCTTCCCGGTATATATGTCAACCAATTAAAATTTCATAAAAGTATAAATATTAATGAATTGAAATAGTTTCTGTTTGTTATTTCTTATCCCCCTAGCCTAGGAAAGGTCCCCCAGATCCAGAAGATCAATGGATCCGTGGCTTAGGGTGATATGCAGCTTCACTTGAGCGAGGAACAACGAGGGCTGAAGAATGAATAAACTTCATTTATGTGGTTTTTAATTTTTGAACCAGCTACCAGATGAGAGACCGTCACCTGGGGTTGGCACCCCCAGAGGTATCGCTTCACTCGGAGGACATTGAAGCCACGACGGATTTAAAGTGCACCAGCTCCCTTTAGCGGACACGGTCCCAAGCAATTAGCCGCGAGAGGTTATCACCCTTCCAAACACTGACCTCAGTCAATGTTGCTTCACTTACGGTGTTCTGCGGAAGTCGGAGCTTCTACCGACTGGTCCACTTCAGGAATTAAAACAGTTTTAGTATAAATAGGAAAGTAATAATAAGTAGCTATAAGAGTGCGGTACATATTTCTTCTATTATATAACATTAATACTATAAATAATGTAAGCTTTTTTATTTGATGTACCAATGAATTGGTCAACTTCATATCTAGAAGTGAAAATTGACTTTCTGAGCGAGTTTTAACGTGACTTCACAATTGTTCATGCCTCATATTGGAATGATTTCGCTGCTTATTGTAGAAATATAACCAGTATATGCTATAAGGAGTTAAGTGCCTCCAGTGCCCCTTCACGCATATAACGACCGACCACGGGACTTTAGGATTAGTTTAGTTTTTTCAAGGAATGCTAGTTTTTTTTAATACATTTAACTGGACTTGCTACAATACATTTTCAGGCATTTGTGTTTCTTTATTAAAAAAAAATTAGTAAATTTATTTATTCACTGCGGAGTTTGGAAATATTAACTGAATTAACTCTCTGATTTCTGATTTTTTTTAGCGAATTCGCTTCAAAACATGCGTCTTTTTTTATTACATATTTGAAATCTTAATATATCTCAGAGTTGAAATCAGTAATATATTGTTTAAACAGAGTTTTTTTTTATTTAATTTTTTGGATCATAGGAACAGATGTTGTGATACATTAATTATACAGGTATAAAAATCGCGAACTTTATTCAACTAACACAATCTCAAGAATAAAACCTTAATTAAAGTCTAAATACTTCCTTTATACGATACTAAATACTAACGTTTAAACGATGACATAACGAGATAAGATTTCAATTACAACGTATAAAGCTTATACCCGTGGAAATCACGAGAAGAGCAATTTTCACTATATTTTATCATGTTGCATGTAGAAATCGCGTGATAAGCAGTCAGAGGGTTAAAACAATAAAAAATCTTCGAAATACTAGGAGTAAATAATTTTCTTCAATTCCTTTTTCATACTTGCTACCCTGGTGCTCCTCTCTCCTCTTGCTACCTCAGCTCCTCTTAGCAGCTGATTTTACATATGTTAAAAGTATTTAATGATAGATTGATTTAGGTCCTGAAACATTTTTACATTATTTTGAAATATCGTACGTCTGATTTTTAGTCGTAATTATAATTTCAATAAACATCGTGGTTGTCGTAATTGATTCATAAGTATGGTGTAACTATTCTTTTTATATCAATCAATTTGGCTTCCATCCCTGGATATACGCCACGAAAGTAAATAATGTCTGGAAGTCATGTCAGCAGAATTCGAAAGTTCGATTTGTCACTTTAAAATATCACATAGTTACGATTTACGAGAAATGTATTTCCTTAGACAAAATCAATTGATTCAGTGAGTCATGAACTAGGGCCAGAAAATAAATAAAAGCGTGAACTACCGCTGAATATCCGGAGTTTAAGGAGGAATTTGCTTGTACGAATCTTAAGATAAAATTATCTTTTGCTTTAGTAAAAAGTTTCCTCACATAAAAAATGTATACATAAGTAATTAACTCTTACCAGGGAAAACTACGTAATCTGGAGTAAATGTGCGAATGATGATTTTAATTAAAATAAAATAGTTCTTGGAAGAATAACAGAATCCACTTCAAAGCAGAACAATTAAAAATCATTCTTGAAACAACATTGGTGCGACTTTTAAGCATGATTTTTGACATTAGAAATATTATGACAGTCTAATTACCATTATATTATATGTGACTTACTTTATCCAGAAACTGTTTGTAAACTTTGGGATATTTAATGAATTTAATTGGTTCATGATTACAAAAGATTTTATGTATCATAATTTTGCACCGACTTCAAAAATTATGTTTAAATGTCATACCTATGTTGTTTAAAGAATGAATTTATTTTTTACTTTTTAGAGCTTTCAACTGTTCTGCTTTGAAGTCGGTTTTATTTTTTTCCAATATTTTATTCTTTTTATTGTAAATGCGTTTTTGACATGAATGCTCTTTAAAAAAAATCAAAGCGCACATCTACTTGAGTGACTGAGACTATCTAATCATTTGTATGATAAATTCCGTTTTGAAGTTGATTTAAAAAAACACACTATAGCAAACAGACTGAATGAAATTAATTTTTGTTTCAGAGAAACCTTCACTCTAGACTATTATCATAATTGTTTTTATATTACTGCTCAATTTACAACAAATTCACTTTAACAACGAGTTTTATATTTATTAATAGTTTACTCAAAAATATTTATCAAGCTAAGCTTTCTATTTAAAAGTAAAGCACTTATTTTCCATCCATAACGTTCTTTAAAATAGAAAAAAAACTTTGTCAAATTGATTTACGATATTTAAGTTAAACGAACTTCTATCGATTAAAGGAAAAAAATCATTAAAATCGGTCCATTTATTCAAAATGAGGAAAAAAAAAAACTAAATTTCAGCCCATAAATTTTCTAACTGTCGAATATGGTCAAACGAAGGTACGGGACCTATGGGAGACCACCCTCGATCGATTAAAAAGAGAATTATCAAAATCGGATCGTCCGGTAAGAAGTTATCAATGAACCAAAAAAGAAGAAGTATGAATTGAGAACCGTCTTCCTTTTGGAAGTCGGTTAAAAATTATCAAATACATCAAACTACTATAAAAAGCTTTTCTTTATTATGATGTATACTATTTTTCTGTATTATACAAGTTCAAAATACATTTAATTAATTAAAGGATTTTACACATGGTTTTACTCGTATACGTGCGTGTACATGATTTTAATCCTCTCGAATAATACATTTTGTCATAGCTTCTTTTATTAAATGAATATATGACTCAATTAACTTACAAGTCCAGAAAAAAGAGCTCAACGGGTTTTAATGACCTAAATCAATACATCAGTTTATAAAAAATATCGGGACTAATCACTGAATTCTATTATTGAAAAAGGAGACTAATGATTTTTGACGTTGAACATTTTTTATGCCGATATTTAATTGCTGAAACTTTACCCAAACACTGTTATTTGATGCTTAAAATTGTTAAGCACAGAAAAATCTTCTTAATAACTGCGGATTTTTTTGTGTCCAGTGCATTGTATTTGTATAGAAAAACACTCCGACAACTAAAAAGGATTATTAATTAGTGCGAATGAATGAACTACAATGTATCTTAATTCCAGGAAGTCATTAAGAAACCGGAGAACACATTCAGATGCTAAGAAGAAACATTTTAGTGCCAAATGGCTTCATCTGAAATAGATAATCTATGCTTGGTCATTACACCATACAAATTACTTAGACCTTTAATACTAGAGGAGTGAAATTAATCTTTCTGACTAAATATGCTATTTTGTTTTGAAAAGTTTTGTATCAGGACTTTGATTGATGGGAGTTGAGTTGTTCAGATATTATTCAACAATCTTGCTTAAAGATTCGAACTTCATTTCTTAAATTAAATAATCTGAAGCAAAACGAGTTGACAAAATTGTATCGCTTTTTCATAAGTAATGAACTCATTGTATTAAAAAATATATATATATTACAGCTTCGTGCGATGGAAAAAATACGTGAGGCGTTTGACTTCAAAATGTATAAATTGTTATACTGATCGTGCGTAAATAATTAGCTTTCATAAGGAAAATCACTAGAATATTGCTAAAATTATACCTTTTCAATTTTTAGCACTAAATTTTCTTGTTGGAGTTATGTTTAAAATGGACTTGGACTTTTTTAATGCTTGCTCTTTTTATAATTCTTTAAAAATGTTTCCATAACAAATGCTTTCACAGGCACATACGAATATATTTTCGAATTTTCAAGAATAAAGCATTTACGCAACACATATATAAGAATACTACGTTTATAATACAACGTTTGTTTAAAAGCTTTTTGAAATTTGTATCACAAACCTATTTATCTGCATTTAAGGGTATACAAATATGAAATAGTTTTAATGCATTGATTACATTTCCTCTTATATTTAATTTTTCCCTTTGAGGATTTCAATCCTTTAGGTAGGTTTTCTACAGTTTCAGGGGTAAGGATAAAAATTAAAATATGATTTTAACTTTTAAAATTTTAGAAAATAAATATAAAAATTACTTGTCGACTCGTGCGGAATTCCGCCTAATTTGAGAGAAAGGACATTATGAAGAATAGAAAAAAGCAAAAGGGTGTTGGTACAAAAGAAGATATGTAATTGAAAAGATCAGTACAAATCGCTGTTACAATTTTTTCCCCACTATTATTTAGACATTCAAAATAATAAAATAATAATAATGATAATTATTTTTATTGGTAGTATTCATTTCATTAAAATACCCTAACGAAAAAGTTCCATTACTTAAAACATAGTTACTGTTGGTTGGTTAGACTTTACACATACATAATATAAATGAAGGTGTAGAACCTAACGATTGCATAAGTCTACACACAGACGCAACTAAAACTGTACAATTTACTACACAATTAAAACAGAAGAGTTTCTTGTTTGTTTACTTGATACCAGAGGGCGCCAGCATACGCAACACCCATTTGGCATCCATTAAAGGGGGTCTTCGTACAGGATTTTACGTGTCAAATTTCAGAGAACCATTTTTAGACCGTGGGTCTATATTTCGTCATTAGCCGATACGATAAGCTTTAAAATAAGGGGTAAATCATGGAATTTGATAAAGGGAAAAGAAAGATCTTGCGGAGCGACAGAAACACAGGCTAGAGAAATAATACATATAGATAAATTAAAAATAATAATTAATTAAATAAAATAATTTCTATTTAAATCGGTCTTTTTTTTCTGGGTCCAGGAAACTGGTTGAACAAAAAATGCCGCCCTTAAACTGCAAATATAAAAAATAAATACTTTTTAAAGCTTAAAAGGTGTAAGGCACTATTAATATGAGGGTATACAAATATATATATATATATCCAGGAGTGCACTGCTGTAGGTAGGAATGCTGGTCAGGTACAGATATTCAGAAAGAATATCTTGGTTTTCACATAAAATGTTTTAAATTTAGCAGCTAATAAATTAATAATAATAGAGTATGTTCGATGAATTCATTCCAAAAAGTTATTTTATGCAATGTATATTTAATTTAATAAATAATTTTAATAGGATATTTTCTACTATTTTAAAATTTACTCAAAAATCAACGGTCCAGCAAAACAATTAATTGGAGAAAACCTAAACGAAACGCGGGACTCGAACCACGGGTGTTGGGTATACCAGCCTTGCGCTCTAATCACTCAGCCACTCGGCCTCGAGCCAACATGCCCAACACCTATTTAGAGTCCATTAAAGGATCTCTTCTTAGATGGTTTTAAATTTCAAATTTAAGAGAAGCGGTACATTTTTAGACAATGGGTCTATTTCGTCATGAGCCGGCACGATAAGCTTTAAAATGAGAGGTAAATCATGGAATTTGATCAAGGAATAAGGAAGATATCTCGTCACGAAAAAAAAAAAAAAAAAAAAAACAGGCTTGAGAAATAATATATAAAGATTTGATAGAAATTAGGGTTGTGTAAGAAAACAATTAAAAAAAATAGTTAGCTCTTAGTGCATTAAATATGTATGATTTTTAGAGGAACTATATTAAAATGTCAATTTGGTTTTCGATCAGGATTGTAAGCTTTTAATTTCGAGTAAACGCTTGGAAATGTTTCATCAAAAACATCAATTTTACTGAAAGAAGTAGACTGAATCTTGCCGAAAAGGATTTACTACTGATAGATTATTCAAGGAAAAGAATTCCTTTTGCAGGAAATCCGTACAATCCTTTATTTCTTTTGAATTTGTGTGGGTATCCGGAAACCAATACAAGAAAAGCCATAAAAGCGGAGAAGTATTAAGATGTGTGATTTTGCCACGTGAATCTTATAGGATAAAAGTAGTGCATTTTGCCATTTTTTTTCTACTCATAATATAGAAGATAAACAAGCAAAGTATATACAGAACTTTTTTTCCAGTGGTGAAATTGTTGACACGAAGTAAAAAGGAATGTATGAATGTTTGTTCGATTTATTTCGTGTTTGTTTTTAAAAGAGGAGCTTTTAAATAGGTTTATAAAATGTAATAGAAGAAGAGTATACTGCTGCAAAAAGTTTCGTATAATTTTTCAATTATTAACTACGAAGAAATACAACCTATAGTTAATTAATAATAATTTAACTTTGTGCAAGTAAACAGTAATAGAAATAAAATTTCACGTTAATTTAAAGCACAAATGAGCATTAAAACGCAGACATATGTTTCGGGATTGCTTGGAATCCCTTTTTCAATGCGACAGGGAGCTTCTAGATGCAAAACTTCCAAATGAAGCAGACAAAACAACAAAAACAAAGCTTATATAGCCCAGGAATTAACTGTAAACCAATGAGAATAAAGGCAGTGTGAAGTGGAAGTAGAAGTAGCAGGGAAGGTACCAATAAGAGAGCAGCAAACAAATCCATTGAAAGTACAGGAAGTAAAAAGGAATATCAATAAAAACAAAGCAAAAAAGACGACAGCATGCATAAAAATGTGAAAATACATGAAAATTGCAATAAATATAAAATAAAATCTAAAGAAAAAAATGGAAATAAAATAAGTACAGAAAATACCAAAAACTAAAAGCAAAACAAATTACACATGTAAAGGAGGGGGAGGGGGGGGGGGAGAAAAATAGACACAAAAAAAAGGAAAACTAACAAGAAAACCAAGAAAGAACAACAAATTAAAGGAACTTATGCAAGACCTGTGAAAAATAAGGAGTTGAGGAAGAATCATTAACCAACTTAGAACTTTTCCTGTTAATATGATTAGCTTCCCAAAAGTAAAGCTCTAAAGGGGAAGAACATTTTTGAATAATTTTCCCAGAATTGAAATAAAAAAAGTGGTTGGAATTCCAACAATGTTGAGCAATACTAGACTTATTTAACTCTTGCTTTCGTACATTTAATTGATTCTGTTCATAACAAACTTTCTAAAAAACTTCTGGTCCCAATCATGTGGTTTCTAGAAAGAATTTGGTTGTGTTACCATTCTTTCAGTCTGTCAGTTTTCGTATTGCTAAAATCTTAAAAAGGTTTCAATTTCAAGTCGTTTTTTCCCCCAGCAACAAACTTTCCTTCTCTTCTCTTAAAGATCCTGTTGATCAACTTAACACATGAGGTATTTACCAAATTAGTTGCCGTTGCGGCCTTTCTTACATTGGGCAGACAAAACGTGCTCTGAAAATTCGGTTAAATGAGCATAAAGGTTATGTACGAAAGCAAGAGTTAAATAAGTCTAGTATTGCTCAACATTGTTGGAATTCCAACCACTTTTTTTATTTCAATTCTGGGAAAATTATTCAAAAATGTTCTTCCCCTTTAGAGCTTGACTTTTGGGAAGCTTATCATATTAACAGGAATAGTTCTAATTTGGTTAATGATTCTTCCTCAACTCCTTATTTTTCACAGGTCTGGCATAAGTTCCTTTAATTTGTTGTTCTTTCTTGGTTTTCTTGTTAGTTTTCCTTTTTTAGTGTCTATTTTCCTCCCCCCCCTCCTTTACATGTGTAATTTGTTTTGCTTTTAGTTTTTGGTATTTTCTGTACTTATTTTATTTCCACTTTTTTTTTTTGTATTTTATTTTATATTTTTTGCAATTTTCATGTATTTTCACATTTTTATGCATGCTGTCGTCTTTTTTGCTTTGTTTTTATTGATATTCCTTTTTACTTCCTGTACTTTCAATGGATTCGTTTGTTGCTCTCTTATTGGTACCTTCCCTGCTACTTCTACTTCCACTTCACACTGCCTTTATTCTCATTGGTTTACAGTTAATTCCTGGGCTATATAAGCTTTGTTTTTGTTGTTTTGTCTGCTTCATTTGGATGTTTTGCATCTAGAAGCTCCCTGTCGCGTTGAAAAGGGATTCCAAGCAATCCCGAAACATAAGTCTGCGTTTAAATGCTCATTTGTGCTTTAAATTAACTTGAAATTTTATTTCTATTACAATAGTTAATTGTTTGAAATTTAAGTCCAAAGTACCAAAATAATATGTACCATTTACTTCAAATGCAAATTACGACTTAGTTCACACTCATATTTAATTAAATTTTTTCCTGAAATAACAGGTAAGGTTTTAAGATTGCAAGAAAACTTTTACAATAAAAGAAAACACAGCTTTAGGACTACTGAAATAGATATTTATATTAAAAAAATGAGAGGTTTAAACAGAAATATATTGTTTTAAAAACGAGTATTTTTCAGAATTGTAACTATTGTTCAAAGAGTCGATATGAATAATTAGTTTCCCTAAGTACTTAATGAACCGGTACTCAATTCATGAAATAATAGCTTATTCAATTGTAAATATTCAGAGAGAAAATTCTATTGAGTACTTTTTTCTGAAAATATACAAATTGTGAGAAACTGTTTGATTACATAATTTCAAAATTGAATGTAAAAATCCTTCTTTTTCAATTAAAATTGTACTAGTTTATCGTAGAGTAATATATATATATATATATATATATATATATTCTTTAAATTCCTTCAGTAAAAAATATTTTCTTCGAATTTAATACTACTTAATGTTTCTCAATATTAGTCAACTGAGTTTTAAATAAAAGATAGTCTTCAATGTTGTCATTTCCGAGGAAAAAAAAAAGCTATACAGACATGCCGTTATCCTATTTTCGTACGAAACCGGACAAATATGACACGGTTTGAAATAAGGCTCACCATTAGTTTTAGGGGGAAAAAAAAAGTAGATTTGAAGTATAAATTATTTTTGCAATAGATCGTGGTCTTTATGGGCTGCCTCAGAAGATACGTCAAAGCTCGTAAACTATTTTGAAACTTAAGCTTCAGGTGAAGATTCGAATCATCTAAAAGCGTTCTCATTACTAATTCAATAAAATTTGATAAATTCACTTTATTTTTAGGCAAGTATATTTTTTATACACATGTTTTGCATCATTTTAAAGTTCATGTTGTACAAATTTCAGCTCATTTGTGAATGGAATTGGCTTCTAACATGTTGCTCCAAATGAGACCCTATATCGTGATGTTAAAAAATATCTTATTTGTAATATAATTTTCTTACATGAATTTCTTAATATAAAACTCGTAAAGATATGAAATTTTTAATGATATATTTTAGAAGTGAAACAGAATCCAAACAAATAAACTCTTGAAATTATAAAAGGTTTATATAATTAATTTATTTTTTTTAAAAATTAATTTATTATTAAAGTCAAACTATGTTTTTAATAAATTTTAAATACTTCAATCAACGCAAATATTTTCAAAGTGATATTCATGTACCTTAAAGCCTTTTTCAGCTCCATTTTCAAAACTATTTGCCTTGCCATAACATTACAAACCGTAGAACAGTATAGATAAATCTTCTTCCGAATAACTTTATTTCGAATATTTAAATTTTTTTTTTATTGTTATTTACGTTAAGAATTTTGCTGCGTAAAAACACACTAATTTGCATCTATCATTGAATATTTTAAAGCTGAAGTGTATCATTGTCAAAATTTCTCAGAAAGTTTGCTAACTTCTGAGGATATTTTGTATGAGGTCTCTTCTTTTTTAAAGTGAACATTGTAAAACCCACTCTATAGCAAAAAGGGGGGGGGGACCGTTTGAAACAGATTTGTACCTTAGATCTATAATATCTTGTGTCCAGTTTGCTCTCAGGTACAGAGACGATGAAACCAAGGAAAAGGTGCATGATTCTTAATAAGATTTTTTACATGAAGCACTTTTAAAAATAACTATTTTAAATTAATGAGAAAAGTGTCAAATATAAAAGGAAGTTGAAATCTAATTATATGTTAAAGTAAAACATGTTGAAAAAAAAATTTTGTGTTAAATAATTTTCAGCAAATGATGTCTTTGCAGTTATTACGAAATTTTTAATTTTCGAAAAACAGGAGTGAAGTCTTTCAAATGAAAATTTAAAATTCGATCTTTTTTTGAGTTTAAATGTACGCTCTTTTTTTAGACGAAATTTGACGAGATTTCTGTTACTCTACTTTTTGTTAATGCAGTACTAAATTTTTCTTAACTGCTTTGCTAATATAACAGAAAAATCGTTTAAGTGGTGTGAAAAAATGACAACAAAAATTCATTGAACATTTTTTCTTCAGTATTTTAAAGGTTTTACTTGCACTGTAAATCAAATATGAGAACAAAATTTTTGATTAAAAATTCATGTTTCTAAGATTCTTATTTTTTTCGTTTTTGAAGACAGTTTCCTTTTGTTCTCTGAAAATAATAAACAGGATTTAGATGGTTTATCGGCTCAAAATTTTACATTCCAAGCGAGATTTTCCTTCAAAAAGCAAAATGTTTTCTCATTACCCAAATGAGATTAGTTTTGCTTTTGACGGCAATTTTGTTTAAGAATCTTGAATAAACAACACTTTTTATAAATATAAAAAAATGCATTTAAAGTAAACCCTGATTCGTCTTGAATGTTATCCGCATTTGTCAAGGGAAAAATTATTTTTTGCTTAATAACAAGATTTCGAATGAAAGCATTTGCTTTTTCCATCCTCTATACCTTCTTCTGTGAAGATATGACTTGTTTAAAATTTGTCATCGTGAAGTCATCTTCCAGCAAAGAAAAGTTGAGCTCCTTTATTTCTGAATAATTTGCTTGGATGCAGGAGCTAAAAATAAAACACCTTATCTCATAACAAAGACTAATTTGTCGCAAACGGTAACAAATGATTTTATAATCGAGGATGCCATGAATAAATCTCCATAATATTGGATTGTGCTCAGAAAATTTTACGTGAGAAGTTACTAAATAAAGGTCTTCATTAGAGGCCGAGTTTCTGAAATTTTTTCTTGATTGTTAGAAGGGAATATTAGAAATAAATTTAATCATAGTTGTTTAGTCATGTTTTTAATGAAATCCTCCCATAAGAGCCTTGAAATTTCAAAATCATCTGCAAATATTGTAATTATTTTCAATATACATTCGTGGTAATTGGTTTCGACCGTTGAAATTGAGTTTTTCCCTCTTTATTTTGATATGGGAGACACAGCCGTATTTCTTGGATAGCTTATTTAGCATTATCATTGCTACAAATTTAGGAAAGTGTTGAGCCAGTTTTTCCCAAAATTTCTTTTCGCTGCATCATTGTTTTAGCCATTAGGGAACATTTTTATTTAGTTTCTGTTTTCTGTGTAATTTACAACTTATCACTGAGCTTACCTGGAATTAAGTTTTACTACTCACCAATCTTTGCAGGCACTGAATCAGCGACAAAATAGGCTTCAAAGCAAGGACATTTTATGTGCACTTTAGAATTGTTGCGATTCCTTAGCAGGCATATTTTTCGATGCTAGATTAATTACTTAATTAAGAAAAAGTTAGGAATTATCCTTTTCAAACCCCAGAACTAAGCGCAAACAATTTTGACGCAATTTTTTGGTTCTCTGATTTAAAAAAATGTTTATAAATCAAAATAACAAAAAAAAAATTTAATTTTTAATTAATAAATAGTTTAAATAATAATTAATGCCCAATTTACATGTTTTCCATGTTCAAAACGAAGTAAACTATCTGTTGATTAATTAAAAAAAAACAATTGCGTGTTTTAGCTTTCAAATTGCACAAACAGTAATTAATAAACAGTATTTTAAAATGTACCCAATTGGGTACACTTGGAATGAAGGGGTTAAATATAAAAAAGGCTTAACTACACAGCTGATTAAGCAATAGTTAGTGGAAAACAATTATTGTGTCACGTGCTTGTTACGTTATGCTCCTGTAGCGCCCTCTGCTACCATTGAAAAGCTCATACAGAAGTGTGACTCGATGCATTTAAGCGGCAAAATATGTGTGAGTTTGTAAACGATTTACTGTCATCCTTTTAGTAGGATAAAAGCGGCGCAATAAGTTCTTTTAGAAAATCAAAAACTTTAAAATTTTACTGACTCTATTTTTGATCTATTTTACAGTCCACTATCAATTTTAATGGAAGAACCTTCAACAATGAGAAGCGATAAATTTATTATATGATACTTTTTTGCTGCTTATTACCATTTTGAAAAAAAAAAAAAAAAAAAAAACTGCCGAATACTGTAGAAAACATGTTCTGTTTACCTAAAAATTTCGAACACAATAAATATGTATATTTTAATTGATTACTGATTATTTTACTTATAGATCAGGGTATATGAATGAACTGTGCGTGTGTGTGATGTTAAAAATACGTATATTATTATAAAAAGAGTTATAATGACACGAGAAAAAAATGATTGTTAGATTTTTTAATAAAGTCTTCATCAACTTCGCACAAAAAACGCCAAATTGGATCATTTACAAAATTAGAAATTTCTATTCTGATAAATATGATGCATTTACTCAGGTAATTGCGTGCATCATAATATGTAGCTGTCGGAAAATTGTCATTGCTTCGTTTTCCAACTTTTTCATTTTGAATGAAATTGAAATTGCTCTCATAAATGTTCAATGTTTTCTTATAAAAGTGTGAAATTCATTTTCAAAAATCTTAATTAAAAACGAAGTGTGAAAACAATTCGCAGTCAGTACTTCCAGTATTATATTCGATTACGAATATAAATGTATATAAATTTAAACGCCAACAAAAAAGGCTGTAACTAGTGATTAAAAGTTAAACTTAAACAAATTTAATCAATTTATGAAACGACGTTTTATTAAATATAATTTGAAATATACGGAAAAGAAAATACATTTTGATGATAATTTACTATTAAGATGAATCTTATAATGAACGTTTAAAAATTCGGGCTATTTCCAAATTAACATTTTTTAAACATCAATTAAAAGGGAACTACCACCTTAATTATAATAAATCATGGTTTATTATTTATAAAAGTCTCATATAAATATGCAAAAGAAAAAGGGACAAGAAATCAGCTTTTTAAATTGATACAAATTAACCTAGTACATAGTTGTTAACTTAAAAAAAAAAAAAAAATAGCTTCGTTACATTCTATAAAAACGAAAATTTAATTAATAAACTGAAATACAATTTATGAAATAATGAGTAGCACTTAAAAAAACCTATTATGGCTAGAAATAATTTGTTTTCTGAAAAAAGTAATTTATATTGATGCCTTGCAACGACTGAATTAAGAAACATAATGTACACTTTCGTGTTTGCTTTTAAAATTGTGCATCAAAATATTAGCATCATTATTTGTTTTAGAAAATTAGCTTTTTTCAATTAAAATATCCCTTTATTACCGCTTATGAAACCAGATTATTTATTAAAATTTTATTCTTAAAAACCGCTTTTAAAACTAAGTACTTACAATACTAGAAAATTTTTAAATCCCCCCCCCCCCCAATTTAAGCATACTCTGTAAATCCCCTAATATAACAGGAAATTTAAAATCTATGATTCTTTTGGTGTTTTTTGATTGGCTCTATGTTGTTTGAACTCTAGGTATCATATGAACTCAGATAAAACTTCGTTTCAAAATAGTTTTACTACTACGACACACACATATATATATATATATATATATATATATGTGTGTGTGTGTGTGTGTGTGTGTGTGTGATCTTTCCTTTTCGATTTTTCGAAAGCTTTTCAGCATGAAGAATTGTAGCAATTTGCAGCCATATGAACTTTCTTTTAAATAGCGGTCAGAAAAGTCATGTTTTTTTGTAGGAATTAAAAATTTTAAATAGTTTCCTTAAATAATAATTTGAAATGTTTAGAAGACCAGTCGCGATTTATTTTTAACTCAGAAATATTGAATGAAGAAGTATTATTTTTATGTAAGACTGCTGTACATTTTAATGAAATGTTGTGTTCTCCATTTAAATAGATGTTTCTAAGACATTTGTAAAAAAAAATTCTGCATAAATGTGTAAATGACAAAGAAAGGGGGAAAGGATAAGATCGACTGATTGCTATGAGATTAAATACCCATTTAAAGGGGAGAGCCAAACGATCAGATTTTACTTTGTCCGTGAAATCTGCGAAATGGATTTTTTAAATAAATTCCAAATGGTAATGTGCAGAGAAAATGATAGTGAAAATAGATTTTCTACAAAGGATGAATCGGAAGAAAATGCACGCACAAAAAAAGAAATAATCCTTTTTATAACGCTTGGAATAGTTTTGGGATCTCTTTAGATTGATGGTAATTGGGGAAATAAAATTTGGAGAACTATGGATCAAGTTGAAAAACTACTATGTTGCTGTTATATTTTTAATAAAAAAAGGTATATTTTGAATTAGTTTAAATTTTGAAAAACCACGCATTAATGTAAATGTTAGTCAAAATTTTCCTTTTTAAAGAAGATCATTACATTAAAATAAGTGAAGCTAAAATTTGAGATACTAAAAGTATAAATCTGTACCTGAGAGCTGTAGCATCTTAAGTCAATTTTTCGAGTTGTTTTTTTTCAATTTTTCGGCAAAATCTTTCAATTTGTCGAGTTGACATTAAAAAATAACCATTTTTAGTACTATTGGACTAATTTCAGGACTATTTCGTGTAAAACTTTATAATAAAGATTTCTGACGGGTGCTTTAAAAGTTCGGAACCTTCATGTAGCTAGTGGCTTTGCCGTCGGTACTTTGTATGTCCATTAAGTGTAAACTCGCAAAAAATCCAGAAATGTACTTAAGATATTAATGATTTTAGAATAATATCAATTTAGAATGCAGACGTTCAAGACGGCGTATATCAAATTTTTTCGTGTAAGGGTTATAAGATTTCTAAAGAGCTATATTAGGCATTATAATTTTTAGTCTTTTTCTTAAAGCTAGATTTCACGTCTTCTTCTTAGAACGAAGTAAATCTTTAGTCTTTCTTCTCTTTGAGCATCATGAGTTAAATTACAAAGAGAAGAAATTGAAGTTGAACCAAATTGCAAATTACATTACAAAACCTGCTAACTTTGCTAAAACTATGACATATGAAACAGTTTCATAAATACAGTGTGAAAATATTTATCTAAAACTTTTTCACGTTTAAGAAATTTAGTTGTAAGTGTGGATATAAGATTCTTTCTTAATCATCGTTTTATTCAACGTTTGTTGTCGTTTTATTGTCATCGCAATTATTATTTGGAGATTTACCAAGGATATGAAATGACTCATTTTCGAAAAATGCTAAATCCCTCACACGCGGTTGTACAAACCTAATCCTGTTACATTTATCAGTGTTTTCCCGCTGATGTGCAGTGAAGAGCAAGACGTCAAAATAAAGCTAAAGGCAAATATCTAGATGGAAATAACATCGTTTACAAAATGTATAACTATGCAGTACATTGCAAGGGATTTCCTTTGCCCTCAAGGGATGCATGAAAGACATTTTCTAACATAATTATGGTTGCATGACGGGACTCAACATATGAATGCGGAACTCTTGTTGCAGAGCTTGACGCATGAGATATTCAGAAAATGTAAGGGAATTTAACATTACTATATCCAGTCTCAAGAGTTATGAGAATATCACAGGTAGATAACACAGAGGCTGGCCCCATGTGCCTTATGAATGAGACTAGCAATGCCTTAGTGAGATAGTGTTAATACGAAAGCAACGTTATGTCAAGCAATAGTAATACATCAATATAGGGTCAGTTGGAGGTAATTGTAAACGCTTTTTCAATGTTTTAACTTTTGCTCCTTACCTACCTCTTGAATGAATCAAGAAATACAATTGTGAGCATTTTAACCGATACTATGTCCTTGTAAGTAAATGTGTACAACAATTTCGGCTTTATGGTTATTTGTGAGCGAATGAACTCGTGTTTACATTTACCTCAGTGTGTTTACATTTACCCGAGAGTCTCTGGGGTAAATGTAAACAATGGTTTATTTTCCTATGAGGTTGATGCAAATAGAAAAGCGTGGCACACAGTCTGCTTGGAAGCTGAAGAAGTTCTGGAGCAATGGTCCTCAATCTGCGGTCACTGCGCATAGGGTCCACTGAGTTATTTTTGAGCGCGCTAAGATAATTTCATGAGAAATATTTTACAAAAAATCGGGTAATGAGGTTCTTTATGTAAAATGTTTCCCGCAGAGTCGTTCAAACTCGGTTGCCACAGAGTACCGAAAAGAAGCAGCACTGGCTGTGGCCGATGCTTGGGAGGGTGACCACATCACGTGACTGATTGCTCGGGGACCGTCTACGCTAATGGGAGCTGGTGCACGTAAAATCCGTAGTGGTTCCAAATGGACTCCAACTTTGAAATAATTCTTCTGAGGGTAGCAATGTAGGAGGTGATCTCTCATGTGGGAACTGGTTCCAAATTCGGAAGCCCCTATGAGCCAAGTGGTACATCCACCCTAGCGGAGCTCATTAATAAACGGAAGGGGCTACCTTGTCTGACTTAATTAGTGGTTCCCCTGCAAATGGAGATTGGATTTTCAAGGGGCATTATCAAAAACACAATTTATGTAAAGTAGACACAAAAGTGTAATTTACATAAAAATACAATATTTTATAAGGTAAACTTAAGTGTTTACAATTACCCCGGAGTACAAAATATATGGGGCAATTGTAAACACCTCACTTGCACATGAAAAATAACTGGGAAAATGAAATTCACAATCAAATGATTTAACAACATTCCATGGGACAAATAAAAATGGTGAAACCGCTTACTACGCGTTTCTAGATGAGCGGGACAGGAAAATATAAGATTACTAAATTTTGTTAAACAACTTTTTTACCCTGTCATTTTCGAACGATAACGACGCCTCCACAATTGTTTAAAAACATACGAAACTGTTTGAATGTCTTACCTATTTAACCAATTCATCACTCACACGCAGTTAACTTTTCAAAACCACTACAAGTGCTGCTATGAAGCTTGTTTACATTTTCCCACGTTTACAATTACCCCAACCAAGGCTGAACTTGATCCAGTTAGTTAACTGTTACGGATAACTAACAGTTAACCAACTGGATCAAGTTCAGCCTTGAACCAACTAACCCTAGAAGACGAGGTGGACCTGTCTTTGAAGACAATGTAGCGAAATTCAATGTTGATGGATAATATATGGCAGCAGGAAACCTGCTAGAGTGCTTTTACTTACAATACGCCATTGACTGAAACGCCCGTTCCGTGAGTATATGTGTTGTACCCCCTTCTTTATGTGACTAGAAAAATATCGTTTGCTACATTTAGTTGCAATTCAAATTAGAATGTGGCACAGACCGGTACAAGGCTGCTAATAATACACTTTGCATACTAGTAGTAATGGCGTGGGCTGATTTTACGTGGCATGGACTGGTTCTCGGTTCAAACTGAACCAACAATTGACTAGAAATGGTTATATTCAGCTGCATTTTCATTCATTGATGGACGTTATGTACCGAAACAACAATGTGAACAATAAACGGAGGTTCCGCACTGAAATTATTGGCGATTGGCTAAAGAAGCCTTGTATAGAGTTCCAGTGAATGATTTGTTCCCCAAGACGGCCAGTCCTGAGTCCCATTGAATACATATGGAAAAAAAATCGATAGATTAGTTTGCCAACGAAATGCAGCATCTAGACAATTTCGCAACTTCAAACTCCTGTAGAGGTAGCGTGACTGAATACTTCTTCAGAGGACTTCTGACAGCTAGTTGTCAATGCCACATCCACTTTTCTAGCCAAAGGAAACTATCCAAACACATTCCTGACACTAAGACGTTATGCAGGGCTCTTTGTACTTCTCAGTGTATTTCTCAAACAATGTTTAAACTAAAAAGGATTTACGTTTTGGAATGAAAAAAAAATGTTTTAACATTTTAATGCAGTATTTTTTTTGCATTATTGCATGCGTAATGTTAATTACATTTTTGTCTGAACGACAGATATAAACGTCTAAACCCTCACTTACTTGGAAATTTATTAGCTGAACTGTAACTCGTTGCCAATATATACTTTAAAATAAATTATATTTTTTTATAAAACTATTTTTAAACTGTTTAATTATTTTTTTTATAAATAAAATTTGTAAAATTAAGACTTACTTTACAATGCACTTTTTTAAGTGTTGAAGACATCTACTCAAGATATTTCATCATTTTTCCATTTACATTAAATTTGTTATTCCATGAAATTATATAGGTACGAAAAAATTTAAGATTTCTGCGATTATGCATTGTTTATAATTAAAACATTTGCTATCTTAATGTCATTTTGAAAATTATGTTCTTTTTTGAAACTTTGTAGGAATTACCTCAATGAGACACGTTATTCCTACAAACAACCAGTAAATGATTCCAATAAAATAATTACTAATTTCAATTAAAGCATGAATAAATGAAAATAAAATACTAAAAGGAAAGCACTTGTCCTTCAGCACCTTCGCCATCTCATTAGCAAACTTTAAGAAAATTAAATTTTAATCATTACGAACTGTTTGGGAAAGATTATTTCTAACGGTTATTATTTTCACTCTTACAGGAGGGGAATACTTCCTTCTTCATTAGCCTTCTAAACGCGATATTTATGTATTATTCTAAGTCTCGCAGTTTAACTGATGAGAGATTTCGCAGTTACGAGCTTCACTTTAAAATATAACTTTTGCAATGGAAGTGATATAAGTTAAATCATTCAATCATTTTTTTTCTGTATGATAAGTGGCAAATGTCTTGAAATATTTTTTTCTCGAATTCAAACTCAGACGTGATTATAAAATATATAAACTTATTTTAATTAAAATGCGCATTTGTTCAAATAAGGAAATTATATTTGTAGTCTGGGGTAGATCATAGTTTTGCTAGAAGTGTATTATTGTGCCATTTATCCTTAATGCGGATTAAAATTTTTTTGGCTTTCATAACAATTTTATTTTTAATGAGATGCAGTTTGCATTGTTTTAAAGATTTAGTGGCGCCTAAAAAGCTCATTTACTAAATGCAATATATTTCAGCAGGATAAGAATATAGCATTCATCAATTAAAAAAAAATAAAATATTGTTTTTACTTCAGCTTGTTAAAAGTACACTGTAAAAAATGACTATAAAAATACAGAAAGGAAATTGCCTGTTTTTTCACTTTTGCAACTACAGAAAAAGATCTGTTAAATTCATAAGTAAATCTGAGCACTTGACATCTGTGGCTATTAGTTCAAAAAAAAAAAAAAAGCACAACAAAACACTTGAGATTTTTTACTACCAGTTTAAATATTGTCAAGAAATGCATCATATATTGTTGGCGTGCAGATCATTTCCTGCTTTAGTGGAAGTCTAACCCTCTCTGCGGCTGTTCCTCCGAATTCGGGAGGCATCTTTTTCAGAATGCCCTAGTCCCAACTGAGCTCACTTTTCTCTAGAAGTAGTAATACAGCGTATTCACAGATATCACCGCTACTGCGGCACATTATCTATTGCTCTGTCAATTTGCACAGTATTCTCTCTTTTATGCTCTGTAATTTCCTTTTTTAAAGACTGTTCCTTCCTGTTTTATTTATCTGTAATTTTACGTCAGACTCCGGATAAATGATTTCCAAGCACAGAAAATTTTTTTTTGCAGTGTATTTATTCTGTTTTTAAGCGTTACTATACTCAGAATGTTCAGTTAAATAAAAGTATGTTTATTTAATTTTGTTTTTTATTATTTTTACTTTGCTTTACAAAATTTATTCAGTTGATAAAGTAACGAATTCTGGGTCAGGAGAAGTATAAAAAATTAACTTCGTGATAGAGGGCCACTCGATTAAGTTTCCGGAATTGCTCTGTGATTCAGTGAATCAATTGGGCTTGACGAAACAAATTCTTATTTCATAAAGCTATATAATATTTTAAACAGACAGATAGAATTTCATTTTTTTATTACTCTTTTAAGAAAAAAGGCTTCCAGGCATTATTTACTTACATGGCATGCATCCAAGGCTTAAAGCCAAAGCCGATAGATAAGCACGAACTTAAAGAAGGAAAAGATAAATGTTTTTGCTGAAACTCAATAAATTAATTTTTTCCAGCTTATTATTGTTTTTTTTTCTGACCCTTTTATTTGATGGAAAAATCTAAAAGAATATAGCTTCATCGCCATTGTTTTATTGTAGCTGTAAGCACACAGACACAGAAATTTCTCATTTAAGAGCGTATAACAAACCAATGAACGCGCTCATGTGTTAGACGATCCTTTTCCATGTATTCTTTAATTTAAGAATATTAAAATACATGCATAAAGAAACGTAAATGCACATTGTTAATACTTATTCAACCATTTACTTTTTATCTTCTCAGACCTTCTCCAGTTTTACATCATTCTTTGGACACTTCCAGAGGTCCAAACTATTTGAAATTTTGCACACGTATGAAAAGCTGATGACAGTACAACCTGGCTGGCTGTATTTTTTAGAATTCGAACCCCCCCCCCCCATTTTAAACGGAACTTTCACAGAAATTTGTTTCTTGTCACAAGTTTTCACGTCAGATTTGTTTTTCGTGAAAATTTTTTAAAAGGATTTCATTAGTTCAACGGACTAATTTGCGCATTTTACTGTTTTATACGAAGTGACGGAAGCATTGTAATGGCAAAACATTTTTCACTAAAGAAGAAAGAATGAAATTATACTTTAAAAACCGAGAAAAATTCGATTTTGTGTCAATATGAGCTTAAAAGTTAAAAATAATTCTTTAAATATAAAGATATGTTCAGTATAGCAACAGAATGCGCTGCAACAAAGTATAAGTAAATTTTTTGAATGAGCTTAAAATTACCAATGACCAAATTATTAATTTTAGTAATAATTCTATATTAATGAATAGCTAACAATAAGACATTTTAAAACAACTAGTATCCAGAACCAACTCTGTTTTTAGTATAAAAATTAATAGTTCTGTCGATGATTTTATTCTGATTATTTTAAGCTCATTCAAGCAGTTGTGAGACATCCCATTGCTACTGAATATAACTTTATATTTACAGATTCTTTTAAATTTTTTTAGCTCATGCTGACACAAAAGTGTATTTTTTCAATTTTTAAAATTACTATTTAAATTACTTTCTAAATTAATTTAGTCTGCTATTGAGACATCTTGTAATGTTCTGTACATAATTCACTGGTTGAAGAAGTGTTAGGATTAATCGGTTGCCATCAAAGGAGGTTATTGAAGGAAAAATAAATGGTGGCAAAAAATTGGAAGCAAAAATTTGTAAGTAAGTAGCTGCTCCGTTACAATGATGGATATAAAAAGGCTTCTTATTTAGGTTTCAAAAAAAAATTCCCAATTTTAAGGGAAATAGAGAAAGGTGTTTCAGTTTTCTATTCAGTTTCCAGTTAATCTATCTGGCCGATCAAATATTTAAGAGGAAATGATGAATGGGAATAAATTGAAAGCTCCATGTCCCGATAAAATACGAGCGAAGGAAAATTCCTCAGGCTAAACGGGCTAGAAAGACATGTTCAAAGGAGAAATTCAAAGCAGTACGATTTCTGCTCTCTGAGTTTTAGATTAAAATATTTCGAGATTTGAATTTTGCGTGAATATTATGTTGTCGTTTTCGACGTAAATGCTTTTTTTCAGTCGTCTTTTCGATATGCAAATTCGTATTTCTTTGATATTCTGACATCAAAAGACAGAAAAGATGTAATTCTTTATGTGCTGCTAAGGCATTATGTATTGAATACACTCATTCTAATTCTTAAAGCGTTCCTCTGCTAAAATAATTTTGACCCCAATCCTTGCCAAAAATACTCAATTATAAAGAGTAAACATTCTCATAATTCAAACAGTCCTTTTTTCCATGCCATATGTGCCAGTGACGTTCAACCCTAACTAAACTTACAGAATTATTGGATAATATTTTAATTATATTATAAAGACGCATATATTTTTTTTTCCTCAAAAAATAGAAAGAATGATGATCTTGATATGGTAAACCAAAGTTACACAAGTTTTGAGAGTACGGCAAATGACCCTTTTTGGCATTTTGAACCCACATGCGTTTTGTTTGAAATAAATATAGATTAGTTGAAGCTCCTGTATAATTAATCGTGTAACATGCATCTTGCAAAACTTGTGAGTCCCTTTTTGTGAGTCTCATAATTTTTAGTTAAATATACGTTGCTTAAAATGTACTTTTTCAGTATTGGGACAGTTTCTCAACTTTAAAAGCATTTAATATCTTGTTCTTTTTTTGTTTGTTAGACAGCAAATAGATAAAATATTTTTACCTTTCATTCAATAAATTCTTAAAATTGCGTATGATTAAATATCACGTTTAGTTGAAATTAAAATTATGAGAACTCTTTTGCGAAAATGACTGAAGACTTTACACAAAAAGGGCGATACTTTGCAATCAAATAAGCAAAGTGCAGCTGTTGAGCACAGTAATTTCAGAAATTGTCTAAACAAAGAAAAGAAATGTTTTTTCTACTGCTTGGGAGCCACTTTTATTTGCATTGCTAATGTACGTAGCTATTAAACTTCTTCAGCTCTTTCAAAATTAGATACAACTCGACGCAATTTGTTTCATATGTGTAGTTATCGGCGATAATGGATCAAGATGCAATTTAATTTTTTTTCTCGTTAATGACTGGATATTGAGTTTTAAGAAATCGCAATGACATTCCTAGCTTAAATTGAAACTGTAAAAGCACATTAGGAAGATATAAGGTACGCCTGCTTGTTTGATATGCTTGGCATTGCTTTCATTATTACTCCCAAGTTTTTCTCCTGTTAAAAACTAAAATAATTTCGAAACGCAAATTATAACTCCTATCAGGTAATCGTATCACCGAAATGCGTGCATGCAGTATTTTTTTAAATTTGGGCTTTAATAACGTTTATTTGTTTTGCTCTAATATATCATTTAACTAATTGGTTAGTTTGTGTAATAGTATCTCATTTTTATCAAGTGTATTAATTTTTATTTGGAATGTACATTACTGTGTGAATTACTCAATCTTTGAAGTTGTCTTTTAAACACCTGGCACTATATTTTCGCTTTATGGAAAAACTACTTTTTTTGTTTTAAGGGGTTCTTTTATTTTTATATTTGTGTGTTATGTGCATTTTACTCTCATGTGAGCTTATAATTTCATGTTTTCCTATAAGAAAATATATTAAACTGAGTAAATAACTATATACTTCTTGAGAGTTTTAGGGGTGGTTAATACAGTAATGATGAAACTCATTGCTGACTTTGTACAATGAGAATTTTTTTTTAAAGGGGTATTAAAGATACCTTTAGGTAGAAGAAATCAAAGGAGATAAGGAACAAACCTCGCATGCTGATATATTTGATTATGGAGTTCAAGAAATGACATAAATGACAAAAAACACTTGATGCTGAAAGTGAAAAAAAAAAAGCAAATAAGGTTGCTGTTTTTTCCCTTATAACTCCAAAAAATGTAGATACAATATTCGTTGCACATGCTTACTTAACAGTTGTAAGCGCAATGGCAACTAATTATAATGATTATATTTTGATTACAACTATCATGTTAAACAATTTTATCACTCAACTTTTTCAGTGAGATATTGAGAACTTCAGATTTTATATTAATGATTAATATAAAACCTAAATTTCATGTTGGTTATTATTATACCTTTCAATCGATCAATGAAAACTCATGTTTATTTTTTCTCACCGGCACGGCAAGTTATTATCGATGATTTTTTTAATTATTCATTTTTAGTAAAAACATTTTTTTCTCTTTTTATTATTAGAAGCTTACTTAAAAATAATGCCCAAGAGGAAGTGAGAGAAGGAACTTGATATCGTTTACATAACAGGTAATAGTTTTTTTTAATTTAATAAAGGATATTCACTGTGTTTCTATATTAAATGAATTAACCGTTCAAAAAGCATACTTAAAATAATTAACCTAATTATTCAAATTAATTAATTTAAGCATAAGTTAAACGATACAGATAGAGAAAGACAGCTAGATATAAAAAGATAATTTTTTTATATTGAAAGTAAGTTAAGCGTTGTATTAACAAAATATTCTGTTTTAAAGCTGCGGTGTTTGATACTTTTATAAAGCTTTTAAAAAGTGTGTTTATTAATATTTATTGTGTAATTCTGAACAGTTTATGGTTAAGGTATTTTAAATTTCATCCAACTCGAGCTAGTAAGAACAACAGTTACTTCCACAGGGTAGTAACATTTATTATAATTTGATTCCTTAATTTTTAGTACATTAGATGTCCCTTGTTGACTTGTAACACTTGTAGATAAATTATTCAGCCTTATTAAAACTGGACTGAATGTTGATAGAACTAAAATGCGTGTCTACATTCTGTAATATAGAAAAGTATAGAGTAATAGGTATAAAGAATAACTTACTTAAATTATTTAAAGAAATTTGCATTTTGCCGGCACTAAAATATGAAGAGACAGTAACAACAACTATGTCAAAAGAAATATCGACAATTATTAACATTAGGTTCTTTCGAATTCTTCCCAAATATTGCCAAACTGACACTGGGTTTTTAGTGTCTCATTTTTTCAGTCAAATTTTTCCTCAACCTGGTGATATTATATCCAAATTGTCGGCAACGTATGACGTCACTTCCGGATGCATTCCATTTCATATTTTCCCTCTCCAATATTCATTGATATTTCCTCTTATCACTCTGTAAAAACAGAGGAAAACTTGTCTCTGTGTAAACAGAAAGTAATCTTCTCCACTGTTTAAAGATAAAAAGAATAAGTTTAAAAAATCATTAAAACAATTAGGCTAAAAGGTGATATTAGAATGAAATAAGAAATTTCAATCTATAACAAAAACGAAGTTTCATTTTTTTTCTAGGGCAACTTTGTAATAGAGTTTTTCTGATTCAGTTTTAAATTTGTCAATAATTAACGTCTAGAACAATTTCTGCAGAAATGTTTCCTCCTTGAAATTCGAATCTTTCTGTTTCTATAGCTTCCGCTTTGGGAAAATAATCTCTGTTTCCATCGAACATTAATCATGCTTTGGACA
This sequence comes from Octonoba sinensis, assembly GCA_038502835.1. Lineage (NCBI taxonomy): Eukaryota > Metazoa > Arthropoda > Arachnida > Araneae > Uloboridae > Octonoba > Octonoba sinensis. The sequence continues at coordinate 101,393,614 of CM076602.1, read as the reverse complement.
CAAATATCGTTAGACGCTGAAGAATTGGTTGTAAAAATGAGGTAAGATTCTCGATCGTAACTTTTAATGCACATTGCAATTTCGATTTTCTTGTTAAAACAATTTTAACTAATATCCTTAAGAATTTGAACTGACTTTCAACTAACCATTTCTGTCCCAGAGTTTCAGTTTGTATAAATAATTCTCAAATCTTCTTTTTTTGTGATTCATTTTTTTATTTGAAAAAATTTATTGATTTCATTCACAGAAATAATAAAGAACTCATAATCTTCCTACAATTTGAAGAGAAAATTTAGTTTATAAAGGAACTTTCAACAAAAGATTAAAAATTCGATATATTATTTAAAGTCTCTCACTTTCAATCATAAAATGTTGGGAGACATGTTTTAGTTACTGATACAGGGATCCAATTATGAATTTTAAATTTATTTTTTAACAAAGAGAAAAAAAAGCAATGTATTTGAAATTTTTAAGAGAACTTTTGCTGTTACGTCCTATTTTTTTACAACGATACTGTAATGAAATATATATATAATAAAGATTGTCAGAGGTACATTAGAACAACCTTTATTGTTTTTATTATATGAATGTAAATTATACAGTAAAAAAAAAAAACCTTTTGTGTACTATTTTACATAGGAACATAAGAAGTTTTAGTTGGAACATAATGAAAATAGTTTCATGAAACAAAACTGCGAAAATTGAATTGAAACGAAAGTTAACTCAATATCAGAAATTTTATTAAGGGAAAAAAGTTGAAATCAGTATATATGCTAAAATTTGATAATGAAATATTAAAAGAGAAATCTGAAAATTCTTGAAATCCGCAAGAACACATCGGGACCAATAAAAACCATGACAATGTCTTCCAAGGAGATGTGATATTTCTCATTTCAAGAATGGATTCAACTACTATTTCTGGAAATGTAAATTTACAGCCAGTGAGCTACAAAATATCCGCATTAAATATACCACATGAATTAATAAAGAAAATAAGTTATTAACTAAGTAACTAAATAAATAAAATGATCAATTAATCACTACTGAAGACTAGCTGTAGAGCGAAATACTTCATATATAACTATTTAGTTTCAAAGCTAAATCAACAGTTGTATACACCGCTCATATATATATATATATATATAATTTAAATCCACAAAAGTAGTAGTGGTCAAAAATAAAATAATTAGCATATTTCGGACATGATTTTCTCAATATAAGGAAATATTTTAAAGAATTTGTGTTGATTCGCTAAAGAGAGAATAAATTTAACTTTCTGCGTATAGGCTTATAAATTGATCCCCGTACATGGTTAAATGTTAGTTCTGTTGGAATACCTCTCATCTTAATAAAATGTAATTTGGTTATACAAATTGAAAAAGTTACCAGTGTATATATTAAGGCTAGTCATTTAGCTTTTTAAAGACGTGCTGGCACCGCTAGTAATGTTTAAAAATAATAAATAAATCATTAGCGTACCAAAAAGAAATAAACGTTTAACATTTATACAGCTAGAGTCAAAAATATTGCCACAAATTTCAGGTAAGATATTTTGCAAAAACATAAAACATTTCGATCTCGGCTTTTGGAAAACCTAATAAGCTAGTGCACATTTTTCTTTGGTATCAGAAATGACTATCCATAAAATAACGGAAATGACTCACTTTAGCACTTTTAAAGCCCTCTGCAAGGGAAAATCTGCATCAAGGGAGATAAAAGTGAAAGAAAACAACTTGCAAATCCCGAAATATATGTCGAGCTCTCACAAATCTGATGCTTAGAAGAAAATATGATGTAGCTTGAATTGGATGTAGATAGGTTGTGGAGGGTAAAAAAAGGGATGAAATGCTCCCTCACACTTACATGCACATATAATTCATAGAAAAACATCTTTTATATACTTGAATTTAAATTTTGCGTGTGTGGGGAGTTTCTTGGATCTACAGCTACAGGATTAGAAACTGATTTCAATTTGTTGCGATAACAATTGCGTCATGTTAACTGTATTATGGGTACAGTTACAGGAAAATTAGTCTCCTAAACTGAGATGGGCACAGCAGGCCTTGCCCATAGGCAGTCGCGTCGCTGAATTTAGTTTTATAAGAAAATTGGAACCCTATACTCTACTTATGATTATTATTATTATGCTGAAAGAGTATGGAACATGTGATTGGTTATAATTACGCAATAATGATTGGAAAATTATCAATTTGCCCCATGTGTAGAGCAGAGTGAAAAATTGAAACATTTTCCTAATGAAATAGTTTTTTACGTGATAATTAACCCTTTGCATTCGTATGTCGCCTTATGGTAGTCCAAATATCGTGTAAGGGTTCAATTTTACTAGTACAGATGGATAAAAATACTTTTTCTTAAACATTACTTATTAAAGGAGTGAAAAATCGATGGAACGAGCGAGTGACTAAATGAATGAAAAAAATAAATAAGTATATAAATTATTAGTTAAATGAACGGTTATGAAAAATGTACTTAATAAATGAGCAAATAAATGAATTATTTATTGAATGAATGAATAAATGAAAGATAAATTTAGTTATCTGATTACTGATGTAGGGACAAAGTGAAATAAAATATTTCACTTTGTCTCATATGCACATGACAACTTTTACTAATCATTTGAAATTAAAACAAGCCTAACATGAAATAAATAAACACTGCGCTGAATATTAGTAGGCCTTAAGTAATATTTAAAATGTTAATAATAAGAATTCTATCATTATATAATAGCAAACATTATTTTTGACCTAAATACAAAATATTATAACATGCTGAACATCAAATTTTGAAAATGGCTTGTATTATCATATAGCTTGATCTATATAGTTAACTAGTTTTTGATTGGAATCAACTACGTGTTATCTAACACAGCTAAAGTGTTTTAAACTAGGTGGCCCTGCAAGCAGAGTATATATTTTACCATTTCACTTTTCCATACTATTTCACTTTGTAACATGTTTCCCTACATCACAACTATTCTTCTTTGTACAGAAGGGCTTATCTAATTCAAAGATTGATATGGATTTATCAACAAACAAATGACCAATTCACAACAAGTCTCTAATGTAATGTACTTTAAAATACGTATGAATGTTTTAGGATCGAATGAGAGTTTTTAGAAGATTGAATTAATTTTGACACGTTTTACACATTAAATTTGATATTTAATTTTTCATGTTAAATTTCATAATAAATTTGATAAGTTTTTTAATTCATACCTTATAGCATCCTTTAGCACACTCATCATCATTTTTATGTACTTTATATACATTTTTTCCCCAATCAATCAAAGAAAAAAAAGAAGGTATTTTTGAAATTCAGAAATTTCTAGGAATAGAATTTTATTCACAAATGCCATTTTTGAAATTATTGGGGCAAGAATGTCATTGGAGAAACGCATAATGTTTGCGTACTTAAAATAAAACTATTTTAAATTAAAAACTTAAATATTTTTTGTAAATGTCATCACATTTATGATTTTTATTTTGAAAAACTGTCCGAAACTTAATAACACCGCTAGTTTTCACATCTCTTCAAGGCAAACAGTTCTAACATTACGCTTCCAAAACTAGTTTAAAAAAACGAAAGTTTTGAAATCCTAAATTAAGACTGTTCGTAAAGAATTATAAAGACTCAAGTCATTAATTTTTTAAGCATTACAACGAAAATAAAGAACAAGGAAATAATTAGTTTCTTCCCCTAGTTCCAAAAAAATTCTGGAAATTTTATATCTTGAAAACAAGTGCATAAAAAGAAGCTTTGCGGTGACGCAGAATAATATGTTTTCTTTAAGACAACTTAAACTGGGCCCTAAAAGAATGTTAAAAAAATCAATTGAATATATTTTTTAATATAATAGAATTTCTAAACAGAGCCCTTTTTTTCTGCTTTCGCTTATAAAAAACGAAAAATAATATAATTAAATCCATAGTTAATTGAAAAAATGATTTGTCTTAATTTAAATTTGTTATGTATTGTCTTTCTAATGTTCTTAATTTTAAACTACGGTTGGGAAACACTGATATACATTAAGGTATCTTAAACGTTGAGGTGTGGGGTCCCATAATATTTAAGAACATTTTGTGGGACCCTATAAGCATTGCACAAGTCTGCTTATTAACACGCATGAGTGAAACTGTCTTCCTTTTCTCTTTTCCTAGTATGTAATAGGAAATTAAATTAAATTTTTAATTTTAAGACCATAGGACAAACTTTAAATAGGTAACAAATTTTAAAATGTAATATATTTATAAAAAATAAATTCAATTTCTTATTGGGTAAGCTCAAACGTTAACTACACTAAAATTTTTGGTGTTAACGAACACCACTTTTGGTGTTCAGTCAGTGTAAAGTTGAAAGTTATTCATTTTTTTATGTATTTTAAATTCTTTTAAGTGTCTGTCTAAAAAAAATCAGACATCAGAATATTTCTTAGCATACGATGTTCGTTAACTCATCTACGCATCAAAAATCCATTACGATTGCTCATGCATCCTATTTTCATAGAAATGAGCAAACACAATGAAATGTCGATACGTAGCGGAGTTGACACTTTTTATGTGCTAATAAACGTTACTGTCTGTATTTTTTTTAGACAACCTCATAAAAAATTTAAAGCACAGCAAAAATGAATAACTATCAACTTTACACCAACTAAACATCAAAAATCGTGTTCAGTAACACCAAAAATGGTGTCAACTAGACGCAAAATTTTTACAGTGTACAGTGTACAAACTTGGAAGGCTACTAATGAGTAAACCCACTTTCTTCCAACAACGTACGAGGATTAAACTTTAATGGAAAGGGTGTGCCTGCTTATTTTGAACTATATCAAATCTTGGGAGAGTAGTTGACACCTTCAGGACCGAAGCACTTCTTTAATGTCCTTGTATTTGATGATGTTATGGTGGACGTTGATTTTATGGTGGTTAAGGACGAAGATGTCGTCTCACACAAATTTTCAACGGTTTATGCATATTCATTCCCTCATTCATTCCTCCACTTATACATGTATTCATTTATTCACTTATTCACTCATTTATTAATCCATTCACTTATTCATGTATTCATTCATTCATTCATTTATTTATTCATGTATTCTGACTCATTTACTTTTTCATTTATTCATTCATTTACTTATTCATGTATTCATTATCTCATTCATTCATTCACTTATTTATTCGTTCATTCATCATAAATAGTCTTAAAAATCAAGATGAAAAAATTGCATGAGAAAATGGGCTCGTTTAACTCGTAATGAAGTTCGTGTCTATACATATTCTTCGTCAAAAGATCTTTCCGATAAATTTTGCTTCAAGCAAATCCGTCTGTTAGGGGCCGTTCATGAATGACGTCACGCTTTTTTCCATATATTTGACCCCCCTCCCCCCTTTGTCACAATATGTCACACTTCAGCGGACCCCCTCCCCCCTTTGTCACGCGTCACGCTCTGTTGCATAATGCATGATGTCACTCCTTGTTACCCCCTCCCCTCCCCTTGTCACACTTTGTCACAATTTCACGAACCACCCTCCCCCCTCGAAGCGTGACATCATTTATGCATGATCCCTTAGATGAGGATTTATATATGATTAAAAATACCCCCCCCCCAGGCGCTAATGATAGTTTTTTTTTTAAACTCTACAAAATTGAGCAAAAACTATTCAAATCAAAAAATATATTTTACGTAGCGAGCTCTTTTGAATAAGCTTGTTTAAAGGAGCTTGGATTTTATGTCCAGGGTTTATAAAATTTGCTTCCTATATCTCTAAATATCTCCAATAGCGTTAATGTGAAAAATTTTTGAACCGTTAAAAATTGAGCGGAAAATTGTTCAAGTCAAAAATTTAAATATAGAAATTAGACATCTTTGCCAAGATCTTTCGGATGCAAAAAAAGAAAAAAATATTTCCAATCGGACAATTTCCTCAAGAATAATTGGGAGAGGAAGGGGGACAGACAGACCGCCATTTATTTTCTCCATCTCAAACCCTACTTTCAAATTTTTATTTTTCAATTTTTATTCAATTACTTAACTTAGTTTAACTTTTCTTCTTTATTTTTTATGATAATTTTATGATACATTAAGCCATTGAATTTATACTTTGTTTTTACTTTTTTAAGAAAGTAGGCTGAAAAGCAGACATGGGTATTTGCTGTTAAATAAAAATGCTATTCTTCAGAAAATATGATTTAAAAAAAAGAAGAAGGACTAACAATATAATACCGAAATAGTTCTTCAATGTTTTATTCATGCAGTAAAAAAGAAAGGTGTCAGACAAGCATTTCAAAAACAAAAAGAACGGTTGAACAGTTGCCTTTCTTTAAACAAGCGAGAAAGCACTTTATTGGATTCTACTTCTGCAAATGATGTGATTGATGTTGCTCATGTTTTTTTACTGTGAAGTAACTTACATTTATTATGTTTCGGATGTATATTTTTGAGAGAGCTGTGTTAAATAACGATATGCTTTAAACAATGAAAATATCACACTTCTTCTTTACCTAATAACAACGCTTTTGCATTTATATGTTTAAATATACAGTAGCGGTTCCCAACCTGTGGGTCGCGACCCCAAAAGGGGTCACCATAACATTTCTAATTTTAAATAAAGACACTTTACCATATATACAAAATGACCCTTTGACCTTTTCTTATACTAAATATCTTCTTGAATTATTTTGTGCTAAACTTAAGGACATAGATTAGTAAAAAATTATCTAGTGACATGATAATTTTCGTCTTATCCGACCAGAATAATATCTATCAACTATATTTGAGAGTAAGAAATGATTTCAAAAATGTTAAAATATAGTGAAACATTAAAATAATACACGAAAGAATTCAAATGGTACACCACAATTTGAATAAATTTAAGCAATTTACAGAAATATTCAAAAAAAGGGCGACTCTTTCTTTATTTTGCTACAACCACTTTTTGCTTGAATCCTTCCATTATCTCTAGAGAACAGTTACGAGTAATGATAAAAGCGTGCGATTGAGTTAACCCTCTCGACGGGATTAACTCCAAAAACTAATCCGCACTACTTCCCATTAGAATCCATGTGTGTGCCAAATTAGTTCCCTTCCATCTGTAATATTTTCAGTTAGAGTGGATACAAAAAAAAGAGTCAAAGTAAAAAATGCCGTCTTTCGTTCCAACTCCACTCTAAATTTGTTTATTCACAATCCTTGTACATTGCAAAAGAAACACATTTAGCGTGGGATGGCTTAAGAAGCAGCTTGGCATCTAACGTATTGTTTTTGTGCCAAAATACTTGAGTGAAAGTGTATGTGTGTACATAAACGGGGTCGCGACGTGATGAAGGTTGGGAAAGATCAGTGGAACCACTGATGTAGAGGGTACTCAAAAATAACAGGAATAACCCTACAAGAATTGGTCGAAATTAGAGTAGTACATATATTCCCCTCTAGTTGAGAACCGACAAGTACATTCCATTCTGAATTTTTTTTGGTCACCTTGAAGTATGTATTTTTTTCCAAAAGAAATTTTGTGCTTTCATTCAATTTCTGTGACGCCTAATTTACGTTAACAGAGCACATCAGTGAAATTTTGCTTCGTTCTCGTGAGAAATGCTACATAAAACCTTGAGATGGTTGTGGTAAAAACCCACCTGTACAAGTGGGTTTGCGGCAGAAGAAGTCATGACGAATCTCTTTTTGAATGAATGGACAGACGTAAATAAAAAAAGTTGCTCTTTTCTGCTTCAAGACGGACTGTGGAGTATTGAAAAGCTGGATTAGCTTCGTTAACAATTTTGGAGCTCAACTCTTTAAAGTTTAAAAGAAAATTTGGGAATGAGACTTATTACTTCAAACTACTTCGTAGTTATAAAATTTTGACCTTTTTTACGCAAAAATCAGCATGTTTCCCTTGCCCCACTCCCTTCCTGGTCACCTGATATCCCTTTGCACGACTTGCTTTGTGCCCCTTTACATCCAATTGAGAAAAAAAAAAAAAAAAAACGATAAAGGAGCTATTATTAAAAAATAAATAGATAAATAAAAATAAAATGATTTAGAGGGTCAGTATATGCACTTGTGAAAGTGGTACTTAGTAATTCCTTATAAAAAGTTTAATAACGATAAAAATAACTATGATTAATAACTTGATATAATATACTACTTGATTTATAAATAAAATTTCTGCTATTAATGAAGTAAAATGAATGAAAGCTTTACAGAAGGCATTGAATCTGAGCAGAAGATTTCAACAGAAAGATAAATTTCTCACCGCTGATGCTAAAGTGCTTCGGTAATTTATCTTTCTTAATGACCCAACCTAGATTATCTATTTCAGATGGCACCATTTGGGATTCAAACACTTTCTTCTTACTATTCTAATGATCAAACTTTTAATGATTAACCAACGAATCAAAATATTCTTGAAGACTAAGGAATCTTATTTAAATTTAGCGATTGTAATTTGGGGATATCCTACTTTTTATTCTATAATTTAGGTTTTAAAATAAACACATTGATATTTTATATAACAATTTTTATCCACAAATATGAATTATGTTCATTTGTTTGAAGGGTATTGTATTTTAACACTCCTTAAAGGATGCGAACAAGAATTGTCACTTTCATTATCCCTTTAGACCAAACTTTTCCAAAGGGATAATAGAATTGACAAATCTTTCCAGAGGATGGCTGTCCATCACCTTTATGGAACATTTTCATGTAAGATTCGTAGTATTTCTTTTTTTTTTTCAATTTTGACAATCTTTCGTCGATAAAAATTTATGTTGAAAGAAATTTCCTAGTTAAAATAATAATCATCTAAAGTTTCAAGTCTTACATCATTCTCTAAAAATTCTGGGTCTTACAAGACGCCGAATTTCTAGGCGAACTAAAGATGAAAAGTGCTTGCAAATTCTGCTATAAATAGAACAAGAGCTACTGCCTGTGTTAATTACTATATTTTGATACAAAATGAGGAATATTGTAGATTCCCTGTTCTCTTTGTTTATTTTCAACAAGCTTTTTGAAAAAGAAAATTTAGTTTTTGTTTTAAATTTTATGCAATAAGCATGTGGTATTTATTTAAAATGTTTTAGAAATTTCGTCTGATGCTTAAAATTTTTGAACACACTTGTAGTTATATCTATCATCTTATGTATACAAAAAAAAATCGAAAGAACTTTTTGCATAAAATGTCTAAAAATCTGTCTGTTTGTTCAAATACTATACAATTTTTCATCACTAGATGAATTTGAACTAAATTTGGCCCAACCTCTTTGTCACACCACTCTAATATGTATATTACATGCTAAGACTGATAACATTGATCAAGGTCAAACATTCTGAAGGAGGCTTATCCTACAACCAACTGGTTCTGCTCTTGCGTCAAAGTAACAATTTTGTTACTCTATTAAAAGTAAAAAAGACATTTCCAAAATCAAGTTTCTATAAAATAAATAGCGTTGCACTAGGACATTTCCCAATTAAGAGCTTTTGATTAAGTGATAAATGGAATCGAATACACTGTCAGCCTAAATTTTTGTCTCGTGTCCTACTGATAATTGCTCTTTTCTGATGTTATAATTATTTTTATTTATTTATTTAAGGAATATTGTATTTATGTTGAGTGTGGCAGTTGCAATCTTAGTCAGTTTTTGCTTGTATTACAACAACATACCTGTTCCTTGTATTTCGTTACATTTATCAGTTTTTGAACTGTGATACGTCTTGTTGTCTCTGAACAATTTATCAGGTGCATTCTTCTTTGAGAGGGGATTAAAGGTGCGGTAAGGTAAAACCACCAGTAGTTGACACCTTAAGGATTCTTTTGTCTGTTTGTTAATATTGCTTGGACCGAATTCACTGTTGGGGAAACTTATAATTAGTGATAGCTGCACAAACTATTCCCCTATCATATTGTTACAAGAATCACAATAATAAAATAAACAGGAATTTTTTATTTATTATTTTTTCTTAAAAGGACAATGGGTCAGCAGTTGACACCAAGCGAAAACAAGAATACTTAGTAGTTGGCACTTTTTATTTCAGTAGGTGACACTCTACTCTTTATTTATTGAAACTCTTTAGTAGTTTACACATGATGTTTTATATAACTGTACATCTTCCACAGCCGCTTTCATTGCCTCTTATGTATAATTTATAAAATTTCTCTTTGTTGGAGGCATATAAAAATGAAAGAGGGAGTCATTCAGTAGTTGACACATTGTAACTCCAATAGTTGACACCTCCAATAGTTGACACCTCTGTCAACTATTGGATATGATCAAATTATATTACTAGCCACTAGTTGACACCCCATGTCAACTACTCAATATTATATCATGTAAGGTTTCAGTAATTGACACAGGGCCAAACAGCTATTTTTTTTTGTATTTTAGATTATTTTAAATAGCTTTATATACACTTCATGTCCAAAACAAAGTACTAAATACCTGCTTAATCAAAATTTTAAATTAATGTTTAAATTTTCAATGCCTACCTTTCAGCGCGTTCTTAGCAAACTCAACAAGGAAATTACAATAAACATTCGAAATATGTGCGTTGTTGTAATCAAATGATCGCGGCAGAACTGGCGCTAATCATGGCGGTACGAAAGTTCACATTGCCACCACTAGAGAGCTGCACACAAATATTAGTCATCTCGTGTCCTTTTTTTCGCTTATTAATGATTCTCTTCTTTATGAGTGTCAACTACTAATCCAGTGTCAACTACTGGTGGTTTTACCTTACTTTTGCAATTTGGAAATATAAATAATTATTGCTACCCATATAATGCTGCTTCATTTCTTAATTTAAAATTCGTTACATCTTCATGCAACTTTTACGACTAATACAGATCTCTATGTTTAACTTTCCATATTACATTGAAAATAACTTTTTGAAATACTTGTAAATGACATGCTTGTACTTAAATTTAATTCTTACGTCCATAGTTTCCGCAAATACTTTCAATTATAATGCTGAAGAATATCTGAAATTTAGAGCACTAGCTGATCTCTCGCCGATCATCTGCAAGCTCAAGAATAAAAATAAATAAATTAATTAATTAAACAAGAAGTTCCGTCTAGAACTATACGAGCCTACTTTCCCGTATATACCAGCTTCAAATTTTTAATCTACCTTTCTCTCTCTCTTTCTTTCTAGTTTAGCTTTAGTTCTTAATTGCTTCAAATATACCTTTTTAAACGGTTAATACATATTCATTCAATCGTTCATTTATTCAGTCATTCATGTATTTATTCACTCATTTATTCATGCATTATTTTGCTTATTCATTTAATCATTCATTAATTCAAAAATATTCTTGAAAATCTCGATCAAAATATTTCATAGGAAAATAGGCTCGTAAGTTCTGGATGAACTTTTTATCTGTACATGTTCTACGTCATAAGAGGTTTCCGATAAAGTTTGTTCCAAGCAAATCGGTCCGTTAGATCGGGATTTATATAGGATTGAAATTTCCCCGTAGGCGCGACGCAAATTTTTTTTGAACTGTTCAAAAATGAACAAAAATTGTTCAAATCAATATTTCACGCCAAGAACTTCTTCCACTGAGCTTGTTCATTGAAACTTGGATCTTGTACATAGAGTTTACATAATTTGCTTCATGTAATTTGCTTCATGTAATAATTTGCTTCATGTGTGTCATTATGCGCCCATAGGCGCATAATGTTAAAAATTTTTGAACTGTTCAAAATTGAACGAAAAATTGTTCATATCAAAAAGTAAAATATGGAAATGAGATGTCCTCGCCGAGATCTTTCGAATGCAAAAAGAATTTTTCGAATCGGACAATTCGTTCAAAAGTTATTAAGGGGGGACAGACCGACAGACACACTTTTCCCCCCATTTTTTCCCCCATCTCAAAACCCTACTTTCAAATTTTTTATTTTTCAATCTTTATTTAATTACTTAGCTTATTTTTGAATTTTTTTTATTTCTAACGATATTTTCAAGATACATTAAGCCTTCTTTCATGCTTTATTATTATTTTTTTTACTTTTACGGGAAAGTAGGCTAAAAATTGAGTATTTGAGCATAGCACTAAACCCATCATTTTTCATTTGGCAAATTACATTTATAGCAGATTGAAGCATAAGTGCTTTTCAGTAGTTTTAGTTTCACTTTCCCGTAAAAGTAAAAAAAATAATAATAAAGCATGAAAGAAATCTTAATGGTATCAATGTATCGTGAAAATATCGAGAAATCAAGAAAAGTCAAAAATAAATTAAGTAATTAAATAAAGATTGAAAAATAAAAAAATTTGAAAGTAGGGTTTTGAGATGGGGAAAAAGTGTGTCTGTCGGTCTGTCAGTCTGTCCCCCCCTAATAACTTTTGAACGAATCGTGCGATTCAAAAAATTCTTTTTGCATTCGAAAGATCTCGGCGAGGACATCCCATTTCCATATTTTACTTTTTGCTTTGAACAATTTTTTGTTCAATTTTGAACAGTTCAAAAAATGTTAACATTAGCGCCTATGGGCGAAAATGAAGCAAATTATGTAAACTCTGGGTACAAGATCCAAGTTCCAAGGAACAAGCTCACTGGAAGAAGTTCTTGGCGTGAAATATTGATTTGAATAATTTTTGTTCATTTTTGAACAGTTCAAAAAAAAAAAAAAAAAAACATATTGCCTATTGGGAAATTTCAAAATTTCAATCCTATATAAATCCTGATCTAACGGACCGATTTGCTTGGAACAAACTTTATCGGAAAGCTCTTATGACGTAGAACATGTGCAGATAGAGAGTTCATCCAGAACTAACGAGCCTATTTTCTTATGAAATTTTTTGATCGGGATTTTCAAGAATATTTTTGAATTAATGAAAGATTAAATGAATAAACAAAATAATGAATGAATAAATGAGTGAATAAATACATGAATGACTGAATAAATGAATGATTGAACGAATATGTATTAACCGTTGAAAAAGGAGCAATTAAGAACTAAAGCTAAACGAGAAAGAGAGAGAGATAGTTAGATTATAAGTTTGAAGCTGGTGTATACGGGAAAGTAGGCTCGTATAGTTCTAGACGGAACTTCTTGTTTTTATTATTAATGTTATTTATTTATTTATTTATTTTCGATTTGACAAATTTGTTCGGTTTTCTTTCACATTAAAAAAAATTTTAAATGCAAATAGTACCAGACAGAAAAAATGGATATTTTTTCTTTATTTTTGGAGATTGAAATATTCTCAAGTGAGATAAAATTACATGATTTCCAGGTTTTGTAAACAATGGAAAAACATTTGCCTTTTGTGCTTTATTCAACAAATTTTCAAATGGAAAGCATCACGTTGATGACTTTTGCTTGCATTTTTTTTCTATGTGTTTTTATTTTTATTTTATTATTATTATTTTTTTAATTATTTCCAACTACAAAATTTACTTTTAGTTATTACATGTTAACTACTCTATTAATGCAAAACCTATTAATGCTACTCTATTAATGAAAGTAACGTTTATACTCTTCAAAGCAAAACTGTATTTGAAACAAAATGTTTTATCTTTGGCATATAGTTTTTTTTAATTTTCATTATCTCCCTCTACCACTTTCTTCAAAAATAAATGATGTTTTAAGTTCCAATCAATAACTCTCCAAACACAAAATCCATATATATATATATATTTCTTTTAACGTGAGCAGTTACGATTAAATTTTGCGAAACGATACGATACCGACATCATGCAAAAACCAAACTATGGTAAAAAGATATTTAAAAATTTGTTTATTGATTAGCATAGAAAAGTAACATTATATTTGCATTTATAATAGTAATTTACGAACTTTATAACAAATTTATTTCTATTTCTTAAAAAGTATTTCCATTCATAACTCAATTTTGAATTTAAAATTCTTTGGAGTGACAACACTTTAGTTTGTTTATATCGAGCGATAATCCGTACGTTTATATCTTAGCGATCTTTTCTTCAGGTTTTCGAATTTTAAAGCGTCTTTTTTAGCCTACTTTGCCGTAAAAGTTAAAAAAACTAATAATAAAGCATGAAAGAAGGCTTAATGTATCGTGAAAATATCGTTAGAAATAAAAAAAATCAAAAATAAGCTAAGTAATTAAATAAAGATTGAAAAATAGAAAATTTGAAAGTTGGGTTTTGAGATGGGGGAAAAAGTGTGTCTGTCGGTCTGTCGGCCTGTTCCCCCTTAATAACTTTTGAACGAATTGTCCGATTCGAAAAATTCTTTTTGCATTCGAAAGATCTCGGCGAGGACATCTCATTTCCATATTTTACTTTTTGATTTGAACAATTTTTTGTTCAATTTTGAACAGTTCAAAAAAATTTAACATTAGCGCCTACGGGCGAAAATGAAGCAAATTATGTAAACTCTGGGTACAAGATCCAAGTTCTAATGAACAAGCTCACTGGAAGAAGTTCTTGGCGTGAAATATTGATTTGAACAATTTTTGTTCATTTTTGAACACTTCAAAAAAAAAAAAAAAACATATTGCCTATTGGGAAATTTCAATCCTATATAAATCCTGATCTAACGGACCGATTTGCTTGGAATAAACTTTATCGGAAAGCTCTTATGACGTAGAACATGTACAGATAGTTCACAGATAACATGTTCATCCAGAACGAACGAGACTATTTTCCTATGAAATTTTTTGTTCGTGATTTCCAAGAATATTTTTGAATTAATTAATGATTAAATGAATAAGCAAAAGAATAAATTAATAACTGAGTGAATAAATATATGAATGACTGAATAAATGAGTGATAGAATGAATAGGCATTAACCGTTGAAAAGGTATATCTGAAGCAATTAAGAACTTTAGCTAAACGAGAAAGAGAGAGAGAGAGATAGCTAGAATATAAATTTGAAGCTGGTGTATACGGGAAAGTAGGCTCGTATAGTTCTAGACGGAACTTCTTGTTCATTTTGATTTTGAAAGCTTTAAATTGTAACATTAAGTTTCCAAAATACAGAACATAACATGACATACTATCGCTTGGTTTTCCTTAATACATTCTCAGAAATGAATTCCTTATAAACATTTTAACAATCCGTTTATCAATGGAAACAATACCTATACTAAAGTTGTTCATTTGTCTTTTATCAAGCATCAAAATAATGTATAAAATATTAGACATTAGATAGATTTGCTATCGGAAATACTCATTAAGAAAGCTCTAAGACTTACTCTGATATGTCCTATTTTTATTGCAACTTTATATTAAATGAGATCTTGGATGACTAATAAAAGGGAAGACACTTATGTAATAAATGCTTCATAGGAGTTATGAGATTATTGATACGAATTTTATTTCTACCAAGTGCAATCGAGCGTTGGAATCTTATGTAACTTGTTTAATGAAGTCAAAGAAGGATCGATCCAGCTATTAATCTCTTTAATATCTAATGAATAGCAGTATGACCTTTTATTTTTCATAGTCACCCGCGTATACTCATGTACATGTATATATAAATAAAAAAAAAATGTACATCCATAAGCATACGGCTCACGATAAAATATAAATTACACAAAACCAGAAAAACTTACTCGAAATGATATTTGTAAATGAATAAAAGTATTAAACCAACAAGCAAAAAATCTATAAAATATTAATCCGCAATAAAAAAACACACAAAAGAGCATTTGTAAATATTTTGTGATCTGAGCTGCAAGGAACAAATACAAGACAAGATTTGGAATGAGTGAAAAAAAGATCAACCGATTGAACTCCAACTCACCAGACACTCGGGAACTTTCTTATTTACACACCCACACACATTTACATTGGAGGTAAAGGGCACTATGTCACCAAAACCGAGAGATGTGTTTAAAGTTTTTTCCCGTGATTATTTATTTAATTTATGCCATTTATGTGTTTTTTTAAATGAAAAATTCTTTATTATAATGTTTGGCTTTTTGATTTTTAACGTTCCATGACAGTAGTTTTTAAAATTATTGATAAAAGGGCACTAGTCCATTTTTTTTAATGGGCATAGTTCCCTTTTACCTTTCAGGTAGAGATATATATACTTAACATGAATGAATTATTGAAGTAAAACTTGATGAATGTGTGCTATATATATTTATGATTGATATATATGCAAGACTGATAAGTAGGTATGTAAAAAAAAAAAAAAAAAAAACATAAAAAACTCCTGAAGTTTTGGAAAAAAACCTAGACGGCAAGGGTTATCTTTAAATTATATAAGCAAGAAGTTGGGAAAAGAAGCTTCCAGAAAAGTATTGATTGCCAAAGATTTAAAGAAAAATTGCGATTAAATTATGCTAATTAATACGAATATTAACACTTAGGGAATGTATTGGAAAATCAATATGCAATGAAAAAAAGAGATTTTGTTTAAAAATGTTTTCAACGAGTTTTTGCTTGAAATATAATTTTCAGAAAAGATGTCTAGCGAAAACGCACGAATTAATCAACGAAGTGTCTAACATTATTGTTGATTCTTCAACTATCTGCAGAGCAAAGCGTAATATGAATCATATAAAATTTTTTAACTCATTGGAAAAATTGTTGTTGTGTATGTAAATTTGCCAAAACATACAATTTAATTTACGCAAAATTATTGAAAACTAAGTAAACAATTACAAATAATTAGTCTACGTAAGCAACTCCTTCCGTGATTCTTTGTAAGGTATACCAAATTACTTGTCTATTCAGCATTTCAGTTAAATTTAAACAAAAGATTCAACGTTTTGTTTTCAGTGAAGAAGAAATGAAGGAGGGGGGGGGGGGGAGGGAAAGCCATCTAATATAAACGTTAAAGCTGTGAAATAGTTCGCGCAACGAATAAGTAAATAAGTGTAAATTTTGTTGCAAATATTTTATAGTACCTAAATGTAAATTATTATATATGTATTTGGAAAAAATATAACCATGCTTCCTATATTTAAAAACTAAGTATTTCTTATTAGAAATGTAAAATTTCAACAGTTCTTTGCTTAAAAACATTGGGATAAAGTTAGAAGGTTACCAAATTTCTATAAAATGTTAATTAAAATTGATTACAATTAGCACTTCATGGAAATGCTAATTATAGTCTTCTTCTTAGTAAATCAAATGAAAATAAGTTTGCATTTTACAAGTCATAATTACTTGTTACTTTTCCTTTATAAAGTTTGCCGGTTACAATACGTTGTTTCTTATCTCCGATTTCTAAAACTACAATAAAAGCTTCATAAACTTTAATTTAATAATACAAAAGAAACACATTTAAAGTATAGGAAACCCGAGAACCAAGAACATTTATGACAAAAATTTTGTCAATGAATGCAGGAGAATGAATTGTTTCCAGACGAACTTATTAAAGTAAATGCATTTATTTAGATTGCGTCAGAACGTTTATTTTTGAACAGTAAAATGTGATGCGGCCTATGATTAATAATTTAATGTAGGATGCACTTAAATTTGAAGCACTTTATTCAGTTTGCCAAATATTATTATTTGAGATAAATGCATTACTGGATCTTGTTCGGGACTTGTTTGCTTTGAAATGTAAGTTTTAGAGCTGCGTAGCAATGATGTTGATCGTCCGTTCAATTTTAATCTTTTTTATTATCGTCCGAGGTTAAATATTTACATCAGTTAATGCATTTTCCACTAAAAACCTCCGAACAGGCACAGTCGCAATCTTAGAACATAAACTTTATGCTTTTTATAAAATTAAATATTTCTAACGAAATGTTTCTACGAAAGTTGCACGCTGAAAGCTTTACTGAAAGCTTATAAAATGCCGACAGTTTTCTTTTACAATTGTACATAATGTAATTGAAAAAAAAAAAACTTATAAACTAATATTATACAAATCAAATTTTGCTATGAGACTGAATAAATATGTATCGAATTTCTTATATTTTTGTCTTAGAGAAGGGAAAAAGGGAGGGGGTAGTTGTTTTGAAATTTTAATTCCACAGTAACTGCCTTATTGTTTTGAAGATCAAATGTACACAATTTCATCTAGCTCGAGCAAACTATTGAGTATTTTAAATTTGAGATATATACGAATGTATTCACGCATCTAAAGTTTTTCGTTGTATTTCTTGGTGTATTATCAACACGTCAAGAATTTCAACAGGGAGAGGACGTCAAGAAGTTAAACATAAAGATTAATCTCTTGATTCATTAAAAAACTCAACAACGTACACCTGCACAAATAACCATTGTAAGAATGTCAAACACGTGGTTCGATGTTACAAGAAAAACACTATTTAGACGCACATGGAATGTACTAATGAATGAAAGGAATCATCAGACAAAAGCGCTTATTTTAGCCTACTTTCCGTAAAAAGTAAAAAATAAATAAACAAAATGTGAAAGAAGGCTTAATGTATCGTGAAAATATCCTTAAAAGTAAAGAAAAGTCAAAAAGGAGTGAAATAAATAAAAAAAGATCGAAAAATAAAAAGTTTGAAAGTAAGGGTTTTGAGATGGGGAAAATATGTCTGTCGGTCAGTCTGTCTGCCCCCCCCCCCCCTTAATAACTTTTGAGGGAATTGTCCGATTCGAAAGATCTTGGCGAGGGCATCTCATTTCCATATTTTACTTTTTGATTTGAACAATTTTTCGTTCAATTTTAAACAGTTCAAAAAATCTTAACATTAGCGCCTATGGGCAAAAAATCCAATTTCCTATGAACAAGAAAATTGGAAGCAGCTCTCGGCGTGAAATATTTTTTGATTTGAAAATTTTTTTCTCCTCTTTGAACAGTTAGAAAAAACATTAGCACCTACCAGGAAATTTCATTCCTATTTAACGGACGGATTTGATTGGAACAAACTTTACCGGAAAGATGTTAGGCCGTAGAACATGTACAGGAACCAAGCGAGTCAATTTTCTTATGACATTTTGTGATCAGGACTTTTAAGGATATTTCTGAACGAATGGGTGAAAAAAATGAATGGATGAATAAATTAATGAGTGAAAGAATGAAAATAAATGAGTGAATAAATGAAAAGTAATTAAATAAGTGTATAAATACATGAATGAATGTATGTGTATATTTGAAGTAATTAAGAACTGAAGCTAAATGAGGAAGAGAGAGGGAGAGAGATAGCTAGATTATAAATTTGAAGTTGGAGTGAACGGGAAAGTAGGCTCGTATACAGTTAAAAATTTCCGTAAGAAAATAGTAGTATAACCGTTTATTTGATTGTTATTTTACAATATTTAATTACAACAGTTAAATAACCATTAAAAAGATGGTACTCAAACCGCTGATTGCGAAAAAAAATCGTGTATTCTCAGTTTCTCCTGAAGAACGTTTAACTAACCGTAATTTACAAGTGCCACTAGGTCTCGTAGTCAATAAGAATCGGGCATCCATCTTGGTTGTGGAACCTTACCGTCGTACGTTGTTATTAAAATATGAATAAAGATTTATCAGTTCAAATCTGCATGTTTGTATAAAAAAGAAGAAAAAAGTGGCTTAAGCAGTGGTTACTAAATAGAAACACATACGCACGTAAATCAAAAATTGGAGACATCGGATTCCCGAACTGTTTGCGAATGAACGAACCCATAATTTGAGCTGCTGAAGCTTGTTTGTATTTTAATTTTTGCAGAAAATAAAATGATTTACGTCAGTATACAGTAAATTTACACCAAAAATGACTTTGGATCCAATAAAAAACTGAAATCTCAATTTTAATGCGGTTTGCCTGTTGGAAAAGAAGATTTATTGATAAATAAACGGCCGCTTTGAGTGGTGTAGATGACCGAATGGTTAGAGCGCAAGGTTCGTACACCATACACCCGGGGTTCGATTCCCGCACGCTTCGTTTACGGTTTTTACGCCTCGAAGATTCTACGCCTCGAAAGGGTTCAAAAACCGTAAAAACGTACGTTTATAGTTTGAAACCATTTATCAATGGTTATGAAACCGTAAATTTTTATATTTACTGCTTTTTAACCAAGCTGATTGGAAATGGTTTAGGTCCCGTAAAGATAGAAAAGTGTTCCAAACCGTAAATGTAACTGCGAATTAGATGGACAGACTGCTGACAGCTATTTAACCGTGATCTCATGATGAAATTTCTAACAGTGTACTTCTAGACCTGAACTTCTTGTTTTTGGATACCTTTTCTTTCGTGAGACCTTTGCATGGAAAAAGCAGTTCTTTGTAACTTCGAAATCGGAAACATGTGCATGAAATAGCGCACAAAGATAAAAACCCCCTCCGAAACTCATTTTGTTCTATTTATAAAATTAGCCTTAAAAAAAACCTGCATTATATTGTTATTATTGCAAACAAGCTGCAAATAAATAAATTAAATTAAACATATAAGTAAAATAATAAAAAAGCTCATACTTATTAATGCATACCATTGAGCAGACATCGACATTTTTTTTACGGCTCTCATTTTTCCCCTTTTGTTCTAATTTTACCACCCGTGATGCAGATTTTCTTCTCTAAAAGGGCTTCAAAAATGCTGAAACATGACATTTTCCTTTCTTTACGGCGGGCGCTTTAGATATTAGAAAATGTATGAGATGTT
Source organism: Octonoba sinensis (assembly GCA_038502835.1). NCBI lineage: Eukaryota > Metazoa > Arthropoda > Arachnida > Araneae > Uloboridae > Octonoba > Octonoba sinensis. The sequence continues at coordinate 101,373,095 of CM076602.1, read as the reverse complement.
TATTGGTATTTTCAAAACAAAAGTGTATTAAAGCTGTTTCTTTCACAAACTATCATTTGCTAAATCTGCAGCATGAACATTTTCTGCTATGAAGAGAATTTTCCCATTGTTAAACATTAATTAGTCGTCTAACTTATATAGCTCTTTTCTGTGCATTTTTATTTCGTCATTTTCTACTGGCATATTTACGTTTATATAATAATTGTTTCGAGATTTCTTCTAGTTGCTTTTAATTCTTTGCAATTTTACGCTTGACTCCAAATAAAGGATTTCCGGTAGATTCTCTTGTATTTTCAGGAAAATATTTTTTAGCGCATCATAGCATGGAAAATTTCTTGAAAAAGTATTTCATTAATTTTTTTAACCAAAAATGTTTGTACATAAAGGTTATAAAAAGTTGGAAATGTCTCCTTTTTTACAATAATAGAATTCATTACCTTATCAAAACTAATAACTTAGATGGTCAAATGTATAGGTTTCACTGTACATACTAAACATGTACAAGACATAAACACTGTACATGAATAAACTTCATAAACTTACATACTTATTTTGGGAAGTTAAGAAACTTCTTTAAAAGCTTTTAATAGGAAATCGATGTCATAAGAAAGTTTATTTTGTTATCTTTTTATTACAGAAATAACTTAAGAAGATGATTTGTATCATAATTATGGTTAATGTATTCTTGAACTCAATTATATTTAGTGTTCTTTGTATTCCGAAGTTAATTAACAACTATTGATAATCCAATTTACCACTTCTGTTAAAGTTAATCATAAGAAAGCAAGTGCCGTTAATGGAGAAAATATGCTGAGAAAAGTTAAATTAAACTTAAGTGACTAAAACTTTTGTACCTTTTTATGCAATTAAATGACTTTTTACGTTTTATACCTTTTTGGCAATACCATATTAATTTAAAGAAAATGATAATGTTAGCAGGGAATAAAAACTAATAATAATAATAATATTAATAATAATAATACTAATAATAATAATAACAGTAAAAAATAATAATCTTCTAGTGCTTTTTTCCAAACGTGATCAGAAAATTATACATTAACATCGCTATGTTTATAGAATCTGACATTAACTTGGAATGTATAGCTTCAACTTTGCCCATTTTTATTTTTCATCCTTAAAGATCCAATATTTATTAGAGTGGTTTTCAATTAGTATCATTCAGTTTCGAATAATTTAATTGCTTATAACTTAGAAGATTTGAATCATGAAAAAACCTGTCAGGTTAAGCTTTTAATTGTAACTTTAAAAGTAATTTTCTTTCTTTTTTTCAAAGCAAATTTGAGAGTTTAATTCTATAATATATATATATATATATATGATTTCAAATTTGTAGGGAAAAAAAGCTTTGATATTATATGTCCACTCGGTGCATAAGCTATTGGAGTTTAAGTGATAAAAACTATTCTATTCTCGGAAGAGAATAGAAATTGCTTCTTTTCCATTACGGCAATTCACCATTGTTATGCCATTTTAGTTCCGAATTCATTCTGTTTTTATTTAGTACTCTTGAAAGCAGATTATGAGCTTTGCATTCGTAAAACAGACGTAGGGGGACGCTCTCTGGCTTTTCTTCCTCACTAAATATTCATGTGTAAAGCTGAACGATTGTGGCTTCTTGAAATCTTTCGTCCGCCGCTATGTTTATTTAAAGTTTAATTTAAAATCATATTTGTTGTTTTTGTGGTTTAAATAAATATTTTTATGCGTTTTCTGCATGTACATTGTTATTTTTTCTTTGATTTGTTCTGTTCGTGACAGAACGATTTTCATATTTTGAAATAGCTTGTGCAATAGCCAATTCCTAGATTTAATGGGATATTCCTTTTCTATTAAGGTCTCCAATAAGTTAAAGCAGATATGCTAAGTGTTAAATTGCCGGAATGGATTAGTTCTAATAAATCATCTATTGCTTCGTTTATGTTATTAAAGTTAGTATCAATTGATCACCCTGATTACTACACATTATAAAAAAATTATTAGTGCCAGTAGGTTATGAAATAAAAATTGTTTTAAAATCTATGAAATTTTCTCATCACGAGATTTTTTAATATTTATATGCTTATTTCTTTTTCAATAAAATAATTGTTTTCATAAAAACAACGACATTTGACGGTTGTTACGACAACCGACAGATTGTAGCTGAAGCAGAAATTTGAGCAAAACTGATTTGTGAGGATCTAATGTGTGAAAATGCCAATAGGGAAAATATTCTGCATATAAATTAGAATTAAATAAATAAATAAATAAAAATAAATAAATACATATAAGAAATAAAAAAATAAATCAAAGGTTGTTGTTCAAACACATGTATGCCACTATAAGAATTAACTTGCAATTCAGTAAACTTTACGCATTTTAGACTGACATTTTCCTTTTTAACATCTTTCATGAAGCATTTTCTATTCGATTATATGTACCTTTTCCTAAGTATATATACTACTCTGACATAACAATAAAGCTTAATTAATGTCTAAAGAAAAAAAATGCTGTTTTTCTTTTTTTTTCTTTAGAAATTCACTTTAAATCTCAAATATCAGTGATATATTTTACCCAAAAGAATATTTTTCATTCCTTTTCCTCAGGAATATATAAAATAAGAATTCTGCTTTGCATTTAAAAAGCGGAAAAATAGACGTAATGTCCTTTTTTGTGGTTTCTCGACCTCATTAAATATTTATGCTTTTCGATTCTGCTATGGCACACGTCCAAAAACGTTTCTTTTTCTCGACTTCTGCCATTTTTATAAACGAAAATTTCATAATTTACTTTTCAGAAGTAAAATGAATCATTTCATAAATAGCTTACTTGCCTTTTTTTTAGCGCATAATCCTTATCTTGCAAAAAACAAGCTTATCTGGAAATATTTTGTTAACTAAAACACATTTTAACCAGTCGAATTTTAAGCTTAAAAATATTTTCAAGTTAAAGAACAACTAAAATTCAATTGAGAGCAATCAAAATTAAAATAGCTTGGTACAAGTTTGTAATATTTATTTCAGTTAAAAGTATTTAGTATCTTATGCCATCTAAAATGATCTCCCATGGAAAAGTGGTTGTCATTGCCTCCCAAGAGGTTGGACTTCTGCCTATTGGTCCGCGAAAGGTATTTTATTTCCTACCGCTATTTTATTATAGAATCTACCGTCTCTGCAGGAATTGCGATAATATTCCACGAACACCAAAAGACATTTTTGACTGCCCTGCCATTTTAAGATCTCTGTCTTAGCTCGGGAATTCTCCCCCTTCGACGGAAAGAGTCTATACTCCGAAAACATCAAGGAGATAGCCAGCCGTGTTCTGCCAACGCCACCGAAAGACAAGACCAACTATCTCCGTCGATGACGTCATCACAAGTAGGTGAACTTTAACAATATGTCTCCTTAAGCACTTTAAAACATTTCAGTATTTTATATTTTTCGGACCATTTTTTATGAAGATGATAATTAATAATTGATTCTAGACTTATGTACGTAGAAATATAAATCAAGGATACAAGAAAACCGGTAGAAAAGAAAATATTTTAATCAAATCACAAATTACGATTTCGCTTTGAAAAGCAAACTCTTCATTAAGTAAACGGTCATTAAACAATTTGTTACTGTAATTGATAATCTTCTTCATACTCAATAATTACATGAGTAGAACGATGCTTTAAAAAACACTGTTGATGGTTTTCGAAAAAAAAAAATTCTTTGAAAACATTTTTCTTTAAGTATGATTTTTGCAGCTTTAAAACTTGTTTGAAAAACACCTTCATGAAACATTTGAAAACGCTTTAAAAAATTTACTTTGGGTGAAAATTTTAAACATACGCTTTTTAATGCATTTTCCCCTTTTTATTTAATAATAATATTTCAAATGTTTCAAAATCTTTTATTTAGTTTCATGAATCACTTTTAGTAGAAAAAGGCATACTTAAAAATGTTGTTAAAATGTAAATATGCTTTAAATCCTTAAAACACTTTAAAATATCAACGCATCATCATATGAGTTTTTTTAAAGTTACATTTTCAGCACAAATTATGCATTGGTTTTAGAATTTGTTAATGTCTGTAATTTTTGTTTCTTTGTAGGAGTATTGAAATCATTTTTTTCTATACAATAGTTCTTTAAAAAAATATTCGTTGTGGTATTAACCATAAACTTTCAAATCAATTCTATTGTGTGTTCATACAAACATTCGTCATGTTCTAAACACTCATTGTTAAGAATCATATTAAGGGTGATATTTTTTACTATCTCTTTTCTGAGCAAATAATCATTAGAAAAGTGTAATTCACACTCATCATTCACAAATAATTAACAAAAAAGTGAATATAAGTAATTAAGAAAAATTCAGAAAGAAACTTATGTTTGTACCCTACAGTTAAAATCATTTAAATTAATTCCCTGAGAAAGTGTCAGCAAATCATCGTTAACACGAACTTTATTTTACTTATCTATTAAAATTCAAAAACATTTTGGAAAGCATATACGAAAGCCCTTATTTTTTCCCTTGAAAAGTGACCGATAACATTTTTGTTTAGAAACAGTTTTTTTTTTAAATTTTGAACAAGTTGTTCAATTATGTCAGTTTACATATGACTTAGAACGTGAATGGCATTTTTGCGATTAAATTATGAAGCCGTTGCTACTGGTTACGCAGCTTTAATTACCCATAAAGAGTCAAAAAATGTATTGGCATACATTAATCGCTTCAACAGCATCTTTATATTTACATATCAGCTTCCTTACTATATAGTTCAAAAGAATTAAAGAAAAAGAATAGTTGCCGTTTTTGACATTGACAGTTAATATTTGGCGATTAAATTAATCTTGGTTTGAATACAATAATAAAATATTTCAAAGAGCTATTATTGGCTGTTAGCGTTCACCTACTTGTGATGACGTCACTATGACATTACGCTTGAGACAGTAAGCAGTTAACAGCAAGGCTGAACTTGATCCAGTTAGTTAACTGTTACGGATCAGGCTGTTTCATTTCTGGAAACTTCAAAAGAGCCGACGTTCCGCTCTGATATTTTTACATTTTCCCGCTAGGAGCCGCTAGTTCGTGACCCAGAAAGGATTGTTTACATCATTTAAAAGAATCTTTATTTTGCTGATACGATGTCCTTTCCTGGTTTCACCAGCTAAATATTGTTGGAAATAGTTAACTAAATATTATTGAAATAGTTAATTGCTGTGTACCGTATTGTACCTCGTCCAAAAAGAGTGAGAAAAAGGATAAGGAAGGTATTTCGTACCATGAATTTCCTTCAGAATTATAGCTCTGCGTGCTACATTTTCTTTCCCCCAGTGCTCTTCACCCCTTATGAATTTGATTCACCATCAAGACCGCGGTTGTTTAAGATACCCTTCAACTTTATTTGTCTCAATATTAATAGTTCTTTTGGATTTTGTTGAAAAATCTGTACCATTTCTAACAAGAAAAAATGTTTCCCGTAATTTGGAAAATATTATAACACCTGAGCTTTTGCAATGCCCTATTTTGAAGTGTCAACTCTTAGATCATTCTCAAATTATTGTTTCACATATATGCAAACAATTTTTGAATATTGTTTTTAAAAATATTGCAAATAGTGTCAGTGTTAGTTTGAAAGTTATGAATAAACCTCTCTCACGCAAAGTTTTAAAATTTTAATTGCAGTCATTCATTGTTCATTCTGTCTTTATGTCTTTTGTATGCATTTTTTATTTCTCATTTTGCAAAATACCTAGAATGTTTTAGGCATTGGCATTGTGGGAAGGAAATAATGTTTTATGCCATATCTAATAGTATTAAAACTAAGACTGGTAGTTCTTCTAAGTTCTGATGGCGAATATTTTTAGTGTAAAGTCGTCCTGTCTCTTTTTAGCCTACTTTACCGTAAAAGTAAAGAAAATAATAATAAAGCATGAAAGAAGGCTTAATGTATCTTGAAAATATCGTTAGAAATCAAGAAAAGTCAAAAATAAGCTAAGTAATTAAATAAAGATTGAAAAATAAAAAATTTGAAAGTAGGGTTTTGAGATGGGGGAAAAAGGTTTGGGTTTTCTGTCGGTCGGTCTGTCGGTCTGTCTGTCGGTCGGTCTGTCTGTCGGTCTGTCGGTCTGTCCCCCTTTAATAACTTTTGAACGAATTTTCAGATTCGAAAAATTCTTTTTGCATTCGAAAGATCTCGGCGAGGACATCTCATTTCTATATTTTACTTTTGATATGAACAATTTTTCGTTCAATTTTGAACAGTTCAAAATTTTTTAACATTAGCGCCTATGGGCGAAAATGAAGCAAATTATGTAAACTCTGAGTACAAGATCCAAGTTCCAATGAACAAGCTCCCTGGAAGAAGTTCTTGGCGTGAAATATTGATTTGAATAATTTTTGTTCATTTTTGAACAGTTCAAAAAAAAAAAAAAAAAAAAAAAAAAAAAAAACATATTGCCTATTGGGAAATTTCAAAATTTCAATCCTATATAAATCCTGATCTAACGGACCGATTTGCTTGGAACAAACTTTATCGGAAAGCTCTTATGACGTAGAACATGTGCAGATAGAGAGTTCATCCAGAACTAACGAGCCTATTTTCCTATGAAATTTTTTGATCGAGATTTTTAAGAATACTTTTGAATTAATGAATGATTAAATGAATAAGCAAAAGAATGAATTAATAACTGAGTGAATAAATACATGAATGACTGAATAAATGAGTGATTGAATGAATAGGCATTAACCGTTGAAAAGGTATATCTGAAGCAATTAAGAACTTAAGCTAAGCGAGAAAGGGAGAGAGATAGATAGCTAGAATATAAATTTGAAGCTGGTGTATACGGGAAAGTAGGCTCGTATAGTTCTAGACGGAACTTCTTGTTTTTAATGTAATTTTAAAGATTTTTTGCAGTCAATTAGATTTTTCTAGTGAAAAATAAGGTACTTTTCCGTTTCGGGGAGGCTGGAGATGTTTTTTTTTCTTTTCTTCGCCAAACTACTGTACCTTTTTGGGTTGACGTTGGCGATGTTTAAATATTTTTCGCAAAAACGAACTCCACACACGAAACAAATTGAATGACGAAAAAAAATTTAGCCATCACCAGCCCCCTGAAGCAGAAAAGTATCGAAAATGATTCTTGTTTCAGAAGTAACAACTTTCGGCTGGTTTATGTAGTTCTTTACCAGTTCATTTCTTTACGCTGAAATAATTGGTATTTAATGATATTCGGCTTTTGATTTATAGTCAATATGTATGTGTGTTTTTAATGCATTTGTATACATTTATTATTTCTTCTGTGCAGAAATAAATGCTCAGAATAAAACTGTTGTTTTATTCACTATTTTCTGCATATTTCTTTTATATATAAAAAAAAAATAGAAAATTACCTAGTCAACTCTTAACTTAAAATTAATTAAATGTAATTGTGAATGTTTCAAAAAAATATATGTATTACAAATTTTGTCTGAGCAGCAAAAGCTATGATAATGCTATTTATTCTATATTACACATAGATTAATTTTCCGTAGAACATTAGCATATAGTTTATACGTGTAGTGAACTATATATATTTACAGAAATAAGCAATATAGCAAAGAATGGATGAGGCTACTTATCTTGAACAGGTTTAAAATTAATAATAGACAACATTGAAATTTCTCAAACTTTTAATGAAATAATCTGCTTCTTATCTGTTAAAAAGCCTTAAAATTGAATAGATGGCCCTGAGTGCCAACCCCAATTTTTTTTCCCTTCATTTATGGCGAAATGAAACAGCCTGAATAACAGTTAAACAGTTAACGATCAAGTTCAGCTTTGGTTAACAGTAAAACAGTTAACAGTTTAACCGTAACAGTTAACTAACTGGATCAAGTTCAGCTTTGGTTCTGCACACTCATGGTCATCTATAGTTCTCCCTATTAGACTAAGAGCTGGCTACATGAAAATATCGATCATAAGGTACACGGCTAGTTTTCGCACGAAGCGTCTCTATTAGTATGTCCAAGTACATAGCCACCGGTCTGCCAGGGCGTGTGTGGGGCTTAAAGCAGGGGCGGGCCCTCAAAGTCGACGAATTTCAGCGGAAAAAAAATCATGAGGTACACGGCTCGTTTTTGCACGAAACGTCTCTATTAATATGTCCGAGTACATAGCCACCGATCTGCCAGGGCGGGTGTGGGGCTTTAAGCTGGGGCGGGCCCTCAAAGTCGACGAGTTTTAGCGAAAAAAAAAAATCAAAAGGTACACGACTCGTTTTTGCACGAAAAGTCTCTATTAATATGTCCGAGTACATAGCCACCGGTCTGCCAGGGCGGGTGTGGGGCTTTAAGCAGGGGCGGGCATTCAAAGTCAACGAATTTTAGCGGAAAAAAAAATCATAAGGTACACGGCTCGTTTTTTCACGAAACGTCTCTATTAATATGTCCGAGTACATAGCCACCGGTCTGCCAGGGCGGGTGTGGGGCTTTAAGCTGGGGCGGGTCCTCAAAGTCGACGAATTTTAGCGAAAAAAAATCAAAAGGTACACGGCTCGTTTTTGCACAAAACGTCTTTATTAATATGTCCGAGTACATAGCCACCGGTCTGCCAGGGCAGGTTTAGGGCTTTAAGCGCTGGTGGGCCCTCAAAAATGACGAATTTCTGCGAAAAAAATTCATAAAGTACACGGATGGAAGTTTCACGAATATGTACTACTTATTGCTCTAAAGCACGGAGAAATAATGGCTGACTGTTTATTAGGGGCGAATGTGGGGGCAGACCGCTTCAAAGCGGCGTAGATTTCTAGAGAAGAAAAAAGTACACGGACCGAAGTTTTGCCAAATGGCAGACTGATATCTTGGGGATAAGGTACTAGCAGGCCGATTTAAAGGACGCACTGTACTGTGATGTAAATGCTCGGCTCTCTTATTTCAACTGTGGAATAGCAGCGCAAGACATCATGGAACATACATTAATCTTTTTATTATCTATTAAAATAAGTTACTAACAGTACAAATTTAATAAATTTGAATTCCAATGCATTTATTTTAAGCAATGAATGTAAGGAAAATACAAAAGATCCCAAAGTGGCACGTATGTTTAGTGTATTATATTATTTTGCAATGATAGGACATACACATATAAAAACCGAGGTTTCCGTTGAAATAGTGTATATATATAGATACATGTGTGTATGTGTGTATAGATATATATAGATATGTATATTATGGTGGAGCGTAAAAAACTTTTTTTGGAAATTGTTTTTGCGTGAGGGCTTAAAAATTGTGATGTGGGATAAGGAACATACAAAGAAAATTTTAACTTCTTCAATTAATATCTTCCGGTTCCAGTTTTGGGCCATAAAACGCAAAAAACGTAAAATTAAGGTAAAATCCAACAATTTTGTATTTTTCAAAATTTTAATTTTCTTTCTGTGATAACGACGACTATTTATCAGAATGTATGAGAAACATAAATAAAAAAATATTTAATTAATACATCAATATCTTCCGATTACACTTTCAGGGGTAAATAATCCGAAAATGAAGTAAATTTTGACATGACATTTAATTTTCATGTTTTCGATTTTGCCTAAAAAAAAGTGTGGAAAAATTGTGTAATGATATGAAAAATTATGATTAAATTATAGACTAATAAATACTTACCTTAGAGCTACACTTATTTTTTTCTAAATTACCAAAATTTGGTGGAAAATAGAGAAAAATCACAATTTAATAACAAATGATAAATTTTTGCTAGAACCTTAATTTTGAAATAGGTAAACATATATTTTGGAAAGCTTAGATGTTTGAAAATAATAATTTTGAACATTGAGCAGTAAATATTACTAACAAAACACCATTTTCATGTAACTAAGTGTGTCTTCAGTTTTAGAGTTTCATAGGTGCGTTATATAACTTCATTCTCCAAGATCTATATTTTTCGCTCTGTACTGGCTTTTGGTTTCAAACGGTGGCATGACACGCCTTCATTCTATTCTTCACCATCACGTCCGCTCACACTGATAACTGCAAGAGATCTAGAGATCTTCTGGCAGGTTCACTGTTCTTTCAACACATAGAGTATGGCATGGAAAGTTTATATTTCCCAATGCTGATACTGAAAATTCCCCAGATTTTGCAATTGCTCTATATCTTTGTTTAATAAGTGACTGGTAATTAGAGGTTCTGTTATTTTGCACTTCCACCCAATATACTAGATCTACATAAGATTCAGCATTAAAATTTATTTCTGGAATTTTTAACACACGAACTCCTCGGCCCGTTTCTTCCTTTGCTTTCAAAATCCTGCGGAGGCCAGTTTCTGGCATATATTGGTCTGGGTGAACAAGCATTGCAAGAATTATGGCTTCAGGATGAGCAAAGTAAACCTAACGACAGAGTTTTCTTTTAACGACAGAGTCTACAACTAATTTGAGACTGTCTGTAAGATAACGCGAATCTTGAATTGTTTTCCAAAGATTTTGTGGACCATCTGTGCAATTGTGATGTGATTTAATCCTAAACCAAGTTGGGGAGTATACTTTCATTATAAACCCGGCCAGGACTTGTAGCTCGTTGGAGGGCTTCTTGGTGTCAATATAAAGACGCAAGATTCTATTCGCAGTTGTCAACCAACGAGCATGAGACATTTTTCCCGGATTTTTGTGCGATAAATTCTAAGGAAACACTCCCTTCTTTACTGCATTGCTCTCAGCTGCATACCCGCTATCACCCTTACAGGTGGGTCTGATTTGGTAAAATTTTTAAATTCATTTCTTACCAACAAAAAACACTCCATAACGTCTCTCTATGTCTGTAGAAAGCGAGTACTTAAATCGGCTCGATTTCCAAAGATGGGACAAAAGACATGATATCTACTTCTCCTTTTCATTTTCATCTTTGCATCATGCGACGTCTGCGACATTGCTCTGTTTCTCCTTTCGCCACTACATCAACGTAACATTCAAAATACAAAGGTTAAATACTTCATCCACTTTGTTTTTTTCTTGCTTTGAAATGTAGTAACAGCTGTTAAAAAACTCAACTAGGACCAAGACACTGAACGAATTTCTGAACAGATTTTTTGGGGGATATTCCCAGATTTTTCGCAGCTGTTTAGCGTCCATTTTAAGAATTCAAACTCTAATGTATAGAAAAATCAATCTAAAACTTTGTTCTAATACTGTTTATATGTTTTCTAAGGTCTCAGAGCTATCGCAGAGTGAAACTCATAAATTAGATAATCAAACGCAGTATTACAATTTACTTAGTTTTTGATAAGTTCGCACATTTACCCCTGAGAGTGGGTACCGAAAGATATTGTTGGATTAATTAACTTTTTTAAATTTATGTTTCTCATACATTTTGCTAATTATTCATCATTATCACAATAAGAAAATTAAAATTTTTTTGCGCTGCTATTCCACAATTGAAATAAGAGAGCCGAGCATTTAACATCACAGTACAGTGCGCCTTTAAATCGGTCTGCTAGTGCCTTAGCCCCAAGATATCAGTATGCCAATTGGCATACGTGTTCTCAATGAGGTATGCAACTATTCTAAAAAACTTCTGTTCTTGTACCTTATTTTTTTCTCGAAATTTGCACCCCTTTGAAGCGGATTGCGGACTGTTTACTTTCGTCCCTAGTAAACAGTCTGCCAATATTTTTCCGTGATTTAAAGCAATAAGTAGTACATATTCCTGAAACTTCCATCCGTGTACCTTATGTTTTTTTTTCGCTGGAATTCGTCAACTTTGATGGCCCAGCCCTGCTTAAAGCCATACACTCGCCCTGGCAGACCGATGGCTATGTACGCGGACATATTAATAGAGACGTTTCGTGCAAAAACGAGTCGTGTACCTTTTGATTTTTTTTCGCTAAAATTCGTCGACTTTGAGGGCCCGCCCCTGCTTAAAGCCCCACACTCGCCCTGGCAGACCGGTGACTATGCACTCGGACATATTAATAGAGACGTTTCGTGCAAAAACGAGCCGTGTACCTTATGATCGATATTTTTATGTAGCCAGCTCTCAGTCTATATGGACACGACACCAACCAACCATATTATGATATAATTGCTTTTATTCGCCGGCAGCTAACTTCAAAAATGTTTTCAAGAAGAATTGATGTGTTAACATTATGTGATGGTGGATGCATCCAGACATTTCATAACATGTTTCTAAATATTAATGTATCACAAAAATGATTTCAATTTACTGAAAATTAAAAACGAGCATTTTTTAAAAAGTAACCTAGGAGATTGCTTATTAGTATTATTTTTTAATAAAGACTTCTGTTTGCCTGATTTTTTAGAAAAAACAGAGGAAAGTATGACTGAATTGTAGGAAAAATATAAAACGAAATTCAATGGGATGCTACGTTATGTGAATTGGAGACGATTTGGCGACATATCATCAGGTTGGCAAAAAATCTGGTGCCAAAAAGTGTTTGCCAAATCTTGTGTCTCTTTGGAGCAACTTGACGAGATTCTCATAAAATCCAATGTTAAACATTGCCGATGTTTGTTTTATCCTGGTCATTGTCTTCGCAATTTCACACTTCAAATGCCGTCTAAATCATTCATTTTCTTTTAGTTTAATGCAGGTATGTCATTCTTTAAAGCTATTACACTATGTTTTTAAATTAGGGAATGGAAGCAGTCAACTTTTAGTTTGTTTTAATAAGACACTTACTTACAGGTATTACAAGTCAATATTTTCGTCGTCAAGCACTATTTTATGTTCAATCCATAAACATAAATCAAATAACCAAGAATCTAACTGCAATCCCTGATGGCGAGAACTGTAATTTGTCAGAAACAAATTCGTATATGTTTTATTTATTTTTTGTTTTCAGTTTATGCCCCATTATTCTCATATCTGTAAAATTTTTGAATAATTACACTTTTTAAACTAAAATACAATCTGATTGTATAAACTTTTCGAAAAACAAGCAATTTTGTAACAACAACAACATGAAAGAAGAAAAAAGAGTTTTAAATTGAAATATAAAAAGATTCAAAGGGAAAGAATGTTTTGGGGTTACCGCATATGCATCCTAACGTATGAATATTTAATAATAGCGAGAAACTGCGGGGCTTATTTTTAAACTAGGGACTTTTTTTCAAATGCTAAGCTCATAATCTCTTTTAAGAGTAGAAAGTAAAAGTAGGGTGCGCAGCATATAAAAAAAGTAACCCCAGGAAATGCTGTTGAAGGGAAAGAAGAATTTTACCGTTTAAAGCTGAAGTAAAGTGTCCTTTTTTGTTTTCAAAAAGGAAAAAGTTTTTATGAATGAAATGGTCGATTCACTTTGGGTGCTGCATTTTACTTTGAACAAAATTGAACTACTTAGAAGACGCAAGAACTACTTGGTGTTATGCAACGGTATTTAAAAAAGTTCGAGCTTGTGTTCTCTATGGCTGTTGCTTTGCAATCTTTGGAGTGTAATCAGTAGTCATTCGATGTTTGAACTAGGATAGTATTAAAACTTATTAGAGATAAATGAAAGAACAGAATGATTGAAAATACCGAGTTTTAGAGGCATATTAATTTTGATTCATCTTTCTCAAATAAATAAATAAATGAATTAATGAAAACAAAATAATAATTCTTAAGCACTTTGAGTAACGTATGTTAGGTAGCAAATTTGAGTGACTGAATTTAACAAAGACTTCTCAGACAAAAAGAAAGCGTTTCGTATTTAGCTACTTAAAAGACCCTACCTCACATATTTCTCATTCTTCCAAAAGGAATATTCGATCTTTTTCAGCAGCTGCTGGAAAGTTTCGAATAAGAACATGTTTCTCATTCACTGTGGGGTTTTACAACGTGCGAGTATGAAGGGCCCTGCAATTTTACTACTGACATTCGACGCTATCTAAAACTTAAAATTGCTTTTCATTGGATTGGTTGATGGTTGGTGTCGTGTCCACGTGCGAAGCGAGGAAGAATGGGTGCGCTGCTCCCGAGTCAAACGGGGTCCTTATAGGCGGTAATCCGATCCGCCCCTTTTATGTGGTCTCTTAATTTTTTGAACCAGCTCCCACCTGGGGTTGGCACCCCCAGAGGTATCGTTTCACTTGGAGGACATTGGAGCCACGACGGATTTAACGTGCTCCCTAGCACGTGCACGGGCCCAAGCAACCAGCCGACGAGAGGTTGTCACCCTTCCAAACACTGACCTCGGTCGATGTTGCATTACATTCGGTGTTCTGTGGGAACCGAGCTTCTACCTACTGGTCCACTGCGGGACACTTCATTAGATTGTTACTACTAATAAGATTTATTGGCCAGCCAGACCTGTTATTCTTCGATGGGGCTTATAATACTCTAAAAAGTTCTTCTTCTGGAGCCATATGAAATCAAACAGTATGAGATCTTTTATGAAAGAATAATTCGTTTTTCATATCTCGGCTGAGTTTGCTCAACCAAGATAGAGCTTTATCAAGATTGGAAATTTAGGAATATTTGCACTTCTTCCCCGGAGGTTGTGGTCGAAATTTCGAGCTCTTATATGCTTTTCGTAAATTTAATTTTGTTGATTAAAATGCTTTATATTGAATTTACCAGTTTCTATTACATTCCTTGTCTTCTCTTAATTTAATTTTATCGGAACTACTGATGTTCTTGTTTTGTATTGCCACGAGATATCGAATCGTCTTCGTGCCTCTACCGTTCCCTCGCAAATTTCTTCCACTAGTCTCCAAATTCACTATAAAACTAGTCTAAAGTAAATTAATATAGTTATATGAATGAAACATGTTACTGCTAAACTGAAGTCATCTGGTTTTCTAAAGATTATTTAAGTCATCGTTTCCCAGTTAGTGAAAATAATATTGCAACGGCAGAATTTTTAACTGCTAACGTAAAAGAAAAAGGAAATAATACACTTACATACGCACTAGGACGGAGTGAAAAAATGATTTTCAATAAATGGCTTCCCGATAATGCGTAAAAGTTGTGGACTGGTATAGAAAGCACGAGTACAAAATTTGAAATGCACTTATTTTTACTGTTGCCTGATTTCAAAAGTATGAATCTCAAAAAAGTGGTATAAAAAGATGTGCATTGATTAATTTTAAATTTTCAACGTGTCACTTTATTCAACGTACCCACATTTCCCTTGCTAGCGCGAAGAAAGAGTCGAAAATATGAAAACTTACGAAAATGTAATATTTTGCAAAAAGTACAAAAATGCACCCAAGGAAAATGGCGGGAATTGATCCCGTTTCCTCTTCACTGTGCGCAGGCGGGTACTGGAACTAATTTTTTAGACCGCTCAGCCACTGAGGTCCTATGTGACGGGATGCACAGCATGTGTTACTATAACTATTTTAATTGTTTCTTCAGGGAACGTCTTCCTTCCTTTCAACAAAAGTTAAAATGTGTATGTAGGGAAAATGAAACAAGCTCTTACTAAAATGCTACTAATACTTTATGATACATATCGCATCATTAGAAAATTACTTTCTGAGGAATTTTTTGTGAGTTTATTTCATACAAAAAAAAAAAAAAAAAAAAAGAAAATTATTGCTTTTAACAAAACCGTTTTTTCTTGCTTTGATGATGATATTGTACCGTATCCTTCAACAATTAGTATATATAATTTTCCCAATGTCACCTAGCAATTAAGGAAAAGAACCGAAGGAAGGAACACCGAAACGGTTTTCGGTATCAATTTTAATTAGAGTAAGAGAAAATTCTCATTATATTTTGCATTTTCTTAAGGCAGTCAGAAAGCAAAATAATTTTAATTAATTCCACTTTGAAATTCTCTAATGAGAATTAAATACAATACTTTGTTAATTCAATGCTTTATTGCACTGTTAATTTACAATTTAAATGACAAACAATTTTTTTGTTTGTTTCTGATACCTTTGATTTCGTAAAATATCATTATCAAAAATTATAACTTCCTAGTTTTGTATGGTCAATTTTAATCTTTAATACTTTAAAAATAGGCAAGTGTATTGATTATTTCTCGAAATGTTTTCAACAGTATGTTTTACATGCATATTTTATATGTAACGACAATAGTAACGATTAAGATTCTTATTAAAGGAGAGGAGTTGAGAAATGTAACTTAACGCACTTAAAGATATTAGAAGTGTTGTGTATCATGAAAATAACACAATGATAATTATTTTAAAGTGTAGAACAAAGCATCAATATATCAGAAAATGCGTACAAATTCCATAACGCACGAACTACCTATAATATTAAATAATATTTGCAAATGGTCTACTTAGTCTTCTAAAAATGTTTTCCAAAACTACACAAAACATCTAATAAGAGGGTACAACATCTTTTGAACTCCTTACTATCTTATTCAGTTTAAAAATTAAATAATTTAAGCCATACTTTAGAAATATGCATTTTCTTCAACTTTATTCTAAATTTTGGCTATTATCTTCTGCTATGTACGTTTTTTAACAAATTATCTTTTAAACCTTTTTTGAATAAATAATCTTTAAACTTCTGTAATTTTAAACTATAGATTTATATTTTCTAAGAGTATCTGCTGTATAGTTATAGACCTGCATATAATGTAAATTGTCTACACAGTATTTAAAAAAATATTTCAGTTTATGTTTCGACAAGGTAAAATATCCTAAAGCAAACCTTTAAGGTCTTGTAATAATAATTTAACTTTGTGCAAAGTAAACTGTAATAAAAAATAATATCACGTTAAGAAAGCACAAATAAGCATTAAAATGCAGACATATGTTTCGGGATTGCTTGGAATCTCTTTTTTAATGCGACAGGGAGCTTCTAGATACAAAACATCCAATCTAAAAGCTCCCTGTCGCATTGAAAGGGGATTCCAAGCAATCCCGAAACATATGTCGGCATTTTAATGCTTATTTGTGCTTTCTTAACGTGAAATTATTTTTTATTACAGTTTAAGGCCTGCATTCGAAAAAATGAAAAAGTTACGAAATATATTTCAATTAAAACTGCGTTGTATCTTATTATGGGGAAAATTCCCGGAAGATGTTTTGTGACAAACATAAAAGGAAGTACAAAATGTGTAACGAGATACAAACTTTCTTCTTATAGTTGGCGCCCTAATCTTAGCGAATGAAAGGAAGGTAAGAACTGGAATTACTTTTTATTCAAAAACGTTTTATTATAAAAAAAGAAAGAAAAAGAAAAATTGTTTAAATTACCACAACAACACCATGCTTTCTTTCGTGCTGCTTTCAGGAAAATAAATATCACCAGAAATTGACAAGAACAAAGCAAGAAAATAGTGTTTCTTCTTAACGAAAAAAATATTTGACTTTTATAATTTTGAATTAAAAAGAACATATTTTCTTCTCCCTGAAGATGCTACATGGTTTGTTTGGCAAATTGTGTGTCTAAAATAAAAACTGGAGAAAAGTGACTGTTAAGCTCACGGGAATATAGAAGTTCTTTGATTTGACATTTTTTTTTCGTATAAGTTTTATACTCACATTTTTACAAGACCGTGAACAGAATTTTTTTTCAAATATTTGTTACGGATTTCTAGAGTGAATTTAAAATTTTAAGGATGATCCACTTACACAATATAAAAGTTGCATAAGTAACCTAATAAGTAATTTTGGGGTTTTTAAAATTATTTTTTATAAATTAAATTCCTAGAGCAGTTTCGCATTCTTTACTGCTCATGTGCCGCCATCTAGGGGGGAAACTGAGCGTCAAAACTATCAATCCGTAACAGCATCCGCCGATAGTGGTTCTACTTGAAAGAATGGATACCGGTTTCTGGGGAATGCACTAGGTCTGCACTGGTTAGTGACCATACACAGCCCCATTAGAAAGGGAAAAAACCATTTTAATGTTTCTAATTACGATTTGAAAGTTTAAATTGAAAATAGCTCTGTATTGGATCTGCGGACATTGTGGCTTTAATGAGAACATTGACGATATATATATATATATGTATGTGTGTGTGTGTGTGGGGATTTTCCCAAATAATTAACCATCATAGATTTAAGAACTATATCTTATCGCGCGGACTGATTCCCTCACAACGCTGCGACACGGCAGCGGCAGTCAGACGATGATACGAAACGAAGGAGAAAGTACGATGATTGTGCTCGATGTCAATGGTTATTTCATTCATAAATATATATAGTGTTTGTCCAAGAGATGTCCTGTTTAACCAACCCCCTAGACCTACCGAAGACCATATATATATATATATATATATATATATATATATATATATATAAGAAGCTCACTTGTGGGGAGAACGAGGGGGATCGGTCCATTCCCTAAAACGCATCGGATATCCGGTATCTGACTGATCTTAAAATAGTCAGAATCTGATTCTGCCACGGAGCTAAAGATCAGGTTACCCGGGATGTCAGGATGGAGATCCGGATGGATATCCGTAAAAGAGAAATGATCTTGAAGTTTCCTCTCGAACGAAGAATTGATTTTTAAAATTTACTTTACCGGCATGTTTTGAAATTATATATATGTAAATTGAAGTGGATGTAATAGATTCGGAAGCTTTTGGATGTTTTAAAATGTGTATAGAATTTACAGGTTTCATACATACGAACCGAATATTCAGTCTATATCCGTCAAAGGACATTGGATATCCGATATCCAGCAAAATTCTGGGTGCGTTACTCTAAATAAATAATTTAAAAAATAGTATAAATATATGTATATATCTTTATATGCAGTACAATGCGCTTGTGTTCTTAGAATTGTACAAAATTGAACGCAAACAAACTCGGAGAGTTTAAAAAGTCCATATCCAGAGAGAAATACTCAAGTGTTCTTGATTAGTATTGGAAGTTATAAAGTCCTTTGAGAAAAAGAGCAGATAAACAGGACTTTCAATCCGGCATGAAAATCAATGTATTGGACAGTATTTCTTAGAGCGCACCTGATTCCAAACTATTTTGTTTTTATCCTCAATAGCTATTTGGTCAATAAATAGCATGAAAATTTTCTAAAATGTTCCGGGTTCTGAAAACAAAGAAATTTTCCTTTTTCCGAAGCATTACTGTGTCTCCAATACCAGAAGAAAATGAAAGGTACGAAAGTTTGGAAGAATAGCGAGGGGGATAGCTTACTTTGCAACTGTATCTTGAAATTTTCTTTTAATAACTTTGCTAAAGCAACCTAATATTTTGAGTATTTTTTGTAATTTTAGATCTTGCCTTTAATTTTTTGTAGCATTATATATTTCAATAGAGGACAAGTAATGAAATTTAATCTACTATATATCTTTCATGGTTGTCAAAACATTCCTTTAAATATTTCTGTAAAATCTTCACAATGATTATTGTGTTTCAGTAATTTTATTGTACGAGGTGTGATTAGAAAGTTTTAAGAATGGGCTTGTAATTTCACAATGGCGGTACTTACATGCTACTGTGATGCATCTGCTTCAAAATAGTCCTCTTCTGACTGAGCACACCGACTCCAACGGTGTTTCCACGTTTAGAAACATTCCTGGAATTTTTTTTTCTTGTCGAGTCAAATGCTCCCTTTCAGTGAAATTTTCAGTTTACGAAACAGGGAAGAGTCCGCAGAGGCTATATCAGGGGAATAGGGCGGTTGTGGAAGCGGAGGAATGTTAAATTTGGTCAAAAATTCTTCTCCCTGTTTCCTAAAGTGAAATTTTCACTGAAAGGGAGGCGATTTGACTCGAATGAAGACATCCAGGCGGATCCGGCGAGCGTCCTTAACACACTTGAGAAAATAAAATTACAGGAATGTTTCCAAAAGTGGAAACGCCGTTAGAGTCGGTGTGCTCAGTCAGAAGGGGACTATTTTGAAGGAGATGCATCACAGTAGCATGTAAGTACCGCCATTGTGAAATTACAAGCCCATTCTTAAAACTTTCCAATTACACCTCGTATTGCATATTTTTAAAAAAAGTATAGCATCTTCGCGCTTAATAAAATACTGTTTGGCTATTAATAAAAAATAATATGACATTTCATCAATCCTCATAGTTTTTTCCAAAAATGATTGGTCTTGATTTTAGTCAAATTCTCACTTTTTGAAAAACATTCTCCTTTTGTCTAATGATTCATTCATTTTTCTTTGTTGATATCACGCATTTGCGTAATTTTTGGGACATGTTCTAAAAATTCTATTTCTCGGGTTGTCTATTATTTAGACACTTAGGATATGATTTTTATTTTCTCGATGCATTCTTTCATGTATCCTTCATTATTAAAGCATTCTTTCATGCTTTAGAAGGAAAAAAAAACGTAGGAAAGCATATTAAAAAGGCGAAGTATTTGGTCAAATATATTTTTTTCCTATTTATATGCTATGGATATTTTTTCGAATGAAAAATTAAAAGTACTTTTTTGAAATAAAAATTAATGAAACATATTAAAAAAAACATATAAAAAAAAACATATTTAAAAAAAGCATACCTTTACTTTTCAATGTTGGTATACACAACAATAAAATTTATCTTTTGTTTTAGTTTCAAATTTTTACGTTATAGAAATTTTTTTTTTTAAATTTCATTTAAAAAAGCACGCATTTGAAAAATATATTCTGTAGGCAATTTTCCAAATACGTGAGGAGACCAAAACTGTTTAACAAATTTGAGTTATTTTTTAAAATAGCAAAGATGAGTTTCATATTTTGCCGTACAATGCGTTGAAAATGACTATTATTAGAAATGACTACGTAGAAAATGACTAGATACTACTTCCCTGTACTAATTGAATTAAATGTTTTATGTTTAGAAGTAATTAAATCCTATCTCTTAATCAATTAATATTTCAACTCTAACAGTAAAGCATGACCAACTTTACACTATTGCATAAATCTAACAACTAAGATATGTACCCTAATATTTTATGTTCGAAAACAAAATTTTGTCTAGTTCATTTTATTTGGAATTGACGACGGAATTGTTGGAGAAAGGGAAATGTTTAGCACACGGAAACTTTATTGTCAAGGCAACAGCTGCTGAAACAATTTAACTGAAATGTCTGATAAAAGAATTTTTCCAAAAAGAATTTTTGGTACTAAGTTGAAATTTATTTCTCTTCATATGCATAAAATTCGTCATAAAAGACAAGAGTTTGCCAATATTCATATGAAAAAGGCTATTTTCGATTATTAGAAAACTGTTAAGCATTATTGTTTAATTTAAGCATTATACTGGGTAATGTTGCATAGGTACACGTTCGAATAAAGTTTTTGATTGTGTCTACTTTTGAAGCTAAGTTTTCTTTTGAAGTATACTTAGCAATGAAAGTAATAGATGTCTCAAATTAAACTAGAAACTCTAAAATTACTAATCTTGTGCGCGATTCTATAAATTCCGAATAATATGTAAGGCTCTAAAAAGAATGTCTCTTATAATTTTTAGCCTGCCAGATTTAGTTTGTGGTGTGAATTTTAGTTTGTAATCATGACAGAAAAGTGAATTATTAACCTATTTACCACATAACTTCCGGCAGGTTGTCCTGTGAGATTTTCAATACATTCATTTTGGTATTTATTGATGGCTCATTGTTCGGGAAGATATTTTGACATAAATAATGGCAGCTAGATCTTATTTAGATCATTATAGCTTTCTGCACAATAAATACCAGAACTGCATGTGAAATGAACGGAAAATGAAAGTATAAACTCTTATGCTTTTTCCTTTTATTGAATAAATTGACCATGAATCAGAACATTTGTAAAATAACTATTACATATTCTTTGCTGTTGTAAAAGAATTAAAACTTATTTGTACTGTTGTAAAGGAATTTAAACGTATTTCACATTGAATAAGTCATTTTTTTCTTTAGTACAGCAAATCAGAAAATGAACTTTAAAACACATAAAGTTTACGAGAACGATCTCTTTGATATGCATTACTTTTAATTGATTTTTAATGAATATGACCTGGGTTCTTCATTTAGAGGCTTTTACATTTTATTGAAGCATTTTTAATGATTAAATTTGTATTCCAAGCTTTACTTTTCAAATTTGTCATCTCATAATAAGCTTCTGATTGCTTGGACTGAATTGCGAAATTCATCTGTACATAACTTTTGCATTTTAAATCCAAGAGATTGAGAAAATGACTTTCTGAAAGTTTTACTTGAAGTCAATAAACCGAACCTTTCCAAACATTTTATAACATGCATCCATAGAAAATGGCAGTAATGATGTGAAAGAAGGAATATAGACATACACGTGTGTGTGTAAACATTTACGAATTGTTTCTAAAATATCTATCTTACCAGTAAGACGGCATTTTACCTACAAGACGGTTTTACGTCATAATATAGGCAATTTTAAATATTTGCTTTAACGAAAATAATTATTTTTATTCTCAGATATTTACTTTTTTGTAGTATTGAAAGAACTATACTAAGGTAAGAAAATGTTTACTCTTTTCATTAACTTTTTTTTATTTCAAACTTTTAAGATGTAGAAAAATAATTAGATTTTTGGTAGGATGCATTTTTAATGTATGCGTTGTTCATTCAAAATTCGATTTTATGCGAGCAGAAATAAGGTAATCCCGTTTGAGTAATGCTAAAAGCATTTATTTTCTGACAAAAACGTTTTAAAAGCTAAAGTGCCACAAATCCCGTTTACTGCTTCATAAAAACAAAACAAAATTACTCCGCCTCAAAGATAATATTTTTTCTTTCAGTAATGCAATATTTTATCAAAGCATTATTGTTATATTTCGGTTGTATGTCTAAAATTTAAAAATAAATTCAACAAATAATCAAGAGAAAGCAAGGGGTGCTCTTTTGCTTTGTAGTTCCTTAAAAATTCAATTTGATTTTACAAAAAAATGGTAGCTTTGTTTGATCCCCTGTCCCAAATTGATGTGGAACTATTTGTGATAAAGATAGACGTTATATTTTTAGTACATCTTGAAATCTTGAAACTAACAGTTTCACTTAGAAAAAGAAAAAAAAGGAAAGATAGAAATACTATAAATACCATTAAACCATGGTAATTGTTGTCAGCTGTTTCTTAGGGTGGTTTAAATATTAAAACAGTGTAATCATAGCTGTCTGTAAGCACCTCTTCTGCATCAATGTCGTATCTTACTCCCTTTGCCGTAATCTTATGGATGACATGGAGTTTGTACATCTCCACTGCTGTTTCTCGCACTTCGATTTGGGATCGAGCTATGAAGTGGCGAGAAACGCTCTGCGCTTATAGATAAATTGTCATTTTTTTAAAATTGAATTTTGCTCTGCTCTGTTTATGTTGTTCAGTTCTGTTGTAACTTGCCTTTAGAGATTAAAAAAATTAAACACTGAACAGTTTTTTTTTATGAAAAACATTTAAAACCGATATGAATTTGCACAAAAACTTTTCCTTTTTGATAAGAACGTTAATGCTGCGAATTATTTTCCGAAATGGCTTCGCGGTTTGCCAGTTGCAAACCTCAAATTTATGCCTTTTATTTTAAGCCAAGCATTGAATGAATAAACAGGGTAAGATATGTGTTAAGAAGTAAATACAGTAACATTTTCAAAAACTATATTTTAAGTTTCGGATAAATACGGTGTACACTAAGATAAACTAGGAAAATAATTGTAACTTTAATATGGAAATAAAATAATTAATTTTCTACGTGACAATATTATTTACTATCATAGCATTCACTTCACTAGTAGACACAAAAAAAAAAAAAAAATAAATATATAAAAGAACTTTCATGGCGCTATCTTTTATTCTATATTGTTTATTTTTAATTTTATTTATGTGCCAGAATCTTATTGATTTGAGGAATTACTTGGATTTCTGGAATGAAAAAGTTTTCCCCACTTGTTTGTTTTTCACAATTCAACGGTAGCTTTCCTTTTGAGCAGTGAAATAATGGTTAAAGGTATATTCTGTGACAATGTCTTTTGAACGCACCAAAGCTGGCGTTTAAATTTCCACACTAAAAGAGAAAATTGGATTTTTTTGTTCTCTTTCATTTTTGATACTATGTGTTGTATAATGTTATTCTAGGAAATAATTTTGACAAATGTAGTGGACGGAAACCGGAACTTCATGTGTTGTTTAATCACAGCTTGACAGGTTTTTTTTTTCGGTCTTATAGCCGCCTATTGACTAAAAACTATGTAGAGTCGCTGTGTTATGGGGCTTCGTAATGATCTTCATCCTTTCCAGACTTAATGCGTTCTACTCAGAATTGGAAAAAAACATGCGTTCTACTCAGAATTGGGTTTTTTGGGTGTTATTGGGTTTTTTCGGGTTTTATTGGGTTTTTCCGGCTTTTGCTGATTTTTTTTTCAAAAATTTGAGGTTTTCTTCAAATTTATTCGTAAGAGGTTGCCTACAAATAATGGTATTAATTAAAGTAAAAAACAATAAAAATTGTGTATTTCTTTTAAGAAAATTTTATGTTTTAATGAAAAAAAAAAAAATTTCGAAAAAATAAAATAATTGTCTTTTAAATATTGATTATTCTATTATGTCCTTTACAACTATAAATTAACTTTCTAAAAGTCAATTACTTGTCCCCTTGTTTATTCTATTTTTAGTTTTCAATAAAATCCCAACAAACTGTTTAAGAAACAAGTTATTTTTAGGTCTAGTTAATTGCAATTATTTTATGTTTAAAAGAGTTTAACCTAATTACTTTCAAAACTATTGCAATCTCTAACCTACAGCGATGCCGCGAGCGCGCTATAGCGCGTCAAAGACGCAAAAATCAGAGGTGAAAAAAAAAAAAAAGAAATTATTACGCGTCCCCCGGGATCCATAAGTTTTATCAATTTTCATCGCGGAAAAAAAAGCATGTCGTATATATAAAAAATCGATATGCAAAAATATTTTTGCGCGTCCTTGACCAGCACTTTTTTAGATGCCATAGATTGTTTTCTTAAAATTAGTTTCCCTTAAAACATATCTACCATTTTGAGTGAAATCCTGATTTTTTTCTTTCTTTTGGGTGGATGGGTGTGGGGAGGCATTTGTTTATATACTTCTTTCAATAGAGAATTATTTTGTGAGAAAGAAATTTTATTTCGATAATGTAGAACAATTTAAAACCCATCCAACATTTTTGAGTTTTCATCCATGATAAAAATATATTTGGTTTAAGTCATTATTTTTTTTTCTGTTTACATAGGTGGAGTTCAATTTTGAAAAAACCCACCAGTGTTTTTTTTCAAGTGGGTTTTTATTTTTCAGCCAACTCTCAAAATTTTTTAGCCATTACATATAATGTATGTATTATAAAAGTATGTGTTATGTTTGGTCGAAATCTGTATTTTTATTTGTTTACTTAAGTGGAGTTCAATTTTTAACGAGAATTTTGAAAAAACAAACCTGTGGTTTTTTTAAATAGGTTTTTTTATTGAGCTAACTCTCAAAATTTTATACCCATAACATATAATGTATGTATTATGAAAGTATGTATTATATTTGGTCTAAAGCAGTATTTTTATTCGTTTACTTAGGTAAAATATAATTTTAAGCGACAATTTTGAAAAACCCCAGTTGGGTTTTTTTAACTGGGTTTTTTCGGGTTGGGCGAATTCTAATCAACCCTGGTTCTACTGGCATATATTCTTTCAAGTATCACCTATTAGTGGATGCTCTTTCCACTTGAGAATTTTGACGCCCAGTTTCTACATTAAGGGAAGCACCTGGGCTTTGACTATGCGAAATTACCCTAATAATTTTAATTTAACCTAGAGTATCCCAGCCAAATAGATACGCAAGGAATCATGAACATGCCGCATAACCATAGGACATGATTTATTTCATCTCGGAAATCCATCAAAATGGGCCGGTTTTGAACCCGTGATCTTGAGCATGGTAGGGCAGTGCCTAACCACTGCGTGTATGGATATGTCTATGGACCACCCTCATCGTGTATAAAATCTGTAAAAACGTCAACAAAGTTTCATGTATTTCGCAAAAATAGAAACAGTACTAGCAAGTATTTTCCTCTGTTCTTTACAAAGAAAAAAAATACATATATATCCTTTCAATAATGGGCTGGAAAGAGTGATTGGCTGGAATAACGCGTCTTTTTTCTACCTAGGGGTTTCAATCTTGTCGAATAAAAGTAAACATTATTTTAATTACTAAAGTTTATTTAGTTCTAAACCAGTGTTCAAATTTAATATTTTTACAAATTAAATTTTGGAACAAGGGGTAGTTAAGATTTCTAAATAGATTTTCAGCTTTTAACATTTTGACAACGCTACACCGTGAAAAATTCTAGTTCAACCTTTCAGCAAAAACATGGAAAAAATGGTGACATTTAGCTGCAACCAACATTTGGGATAAAAGTTGAATCATTATAATGGTGAAGTTTCACCTGGTTTCATTATAAATGGGAAATCAGGAACCATTATAACGGTTCAACCTTTATCCCAAATGTTGGTTGCAGCTAAATTGCACCATTTTTTCCATGTTTTTGGTGAAACTTTGAACTAGAATTTTTACAGTGTATAAGAACGAGAAATAACGGCATAACGGAAATAAAACACACATTAAATCCTCCCGCTGGATGGAATTACACTAGCAATTCTTCTGGGCACCAACAAGGTTTGATTACTTAATTATGGGTTTTTCTGTCCATTTTATGCTGCAGAAATGAGTCCAGTTTAGATGAAGATTTTGAAAATGGTTCCCGGGGTCTGTAATGGTTATTGGACTCTGAGTAGGCAATGCAACACTCTTTACTGCCCTGTCTTGATACTACTGATTGGTAAAAGGCGAAACATCAAGCATTGTCGTTCTAAGAGGAACATTCGAAAATTCCATAAAATTGCCAGAGCTTAGGAAGAAACGGTTAATCTAAGACGTCAACACCGGCTTTCAATTTGCTAGAAACAACGTGCAAACGACGCCACGAAATATACTCTCAACCACTACCACCACTAAACTGATTAAATCTGCTAGCGTCCGATCTACTATTGTAAGGTAGTGTATATCTTCATGAGAATGGCTCGCGGAAAATCTTTATGCCTATCTATCCACTTATGTATGTCTATCTATTTATCTATGTCTATCTATGCGTTTATGTGTGTCTATCAATTTGTATATCTATCTATCTATCTAACTATCAACATATCTATCTTTCTATGCCTGTGTCATCTAATTATGCATGTCTATATATTTATCTATCTATGTCTAGTTATGGGCTCATGTATGTCTATCAATTTATTTATCTATGTCTATCTGTGTATATATAGCTATATATCTAGCTAAATATGTACATCTATCAATATGTCTATCTTTCTATGTCTGTCCATACGTATCTATCTATACGTATGTGTGTGCGTCTAATAGTACTATACAAAGGAATACATTTATTATGGGTATCGCATCGCTGACACTGCGACACCAAAGAAGGAGGGTAACGCGACGTCAAAGACGCATCCTGAATTTTAAATTAAAATGAAATAAACTTCCTAGAGGAGAAAGGTTTTCGGCAAGCCACAAATGCATCGTAAAGCATGAATATTTAATGAAAACGAAAAACTGCGGAACGGTTTCTGCTCTTATGTCTGTTTTTCAATGTAAAGCTCATAATTTTTTTCAGGGGAAGGAAATAAAAGAAAGATACTCAGCAAGAAATAATAAAAAATACAGAATAAGTGGAGGAAAGAAAAAGAATTGCTTTTAGGGGAAGATGGAGCATTTCGTTTGGAACCTGAAACTGAGAGGATTTTTTTTGCATCGAAAATATATTGATTAATCGGGGAAATAAAACCACAATAAATTCTGTATCAAAAACTGTTCAGGGGAAACGCTATGAAGTTTTGTTACATTTTGTTATTGCTACAGCGTTATTTATTAAGATATGTTAAATTAGTCTTTAGTTTGTTTCAATGTATTCAAAACTTAAAAGGAGAAAACAAAAGGTCTAGTTATATTGAAATAAAGTAACACTTCTGAACTATTGACTATTGACAGACTGTAGCAGTGAAACATTAAACCTAGCCATTGATGTTATATAAGGGAAAGGAGGGTAAGAGTACGCAGGGACTTTTTTCAATATTGGCAACACTGCAAGCAGAAGCGAGTGTGATCAACTCAACACGTTTGTTTTCAGCTGGCTCAAGAGACTGCCATTGTTATTTTCATCCTTGCTGTCGTTTATTTATCGGGTAAAATGTGATTTCTGCATGTTGGCATGTAATTTTTCTGTGAAGAAATTTAAATTTTTTTGTCGATAAAGGATTGATGTTTGCTTTTTAAGTAGATATCATTATGAGCTTTGTTCCCTTCCGAACAACGTGGGCATGTCAGAATTTTACTATTGTGAATGCTACAGCCAGCTATGGACGATTTTGAGGAGCAACACATCGGCGGGTAAGAGTACGCACGTAAGGGAAAGGTAGAGAGAAAGAGAGAATTTGTAGAAACAAAGGCTAATCGAGTTGCTTTGAAAAGTAAAAATGAGGCCAAAACTGAAAAAGGAAAAACCGTGATAGCAAAGAAAAAACTTGCTCTGCATTGTATCGACAACCCAGTTCCCTCAACAAGTTCAGCAAATAATGAGGCGGCAATATGCCCAGCTTGCAAACAATCATATGTTGAAGATTGGATCCAGTGTGAATTATGTAAGGAGGGGTGGCATGATGAATGTTCCACTTACGAAGACACTGGAGCATTTGTATGTGACTACTGCTAAATTTTATGCTATACTTTTTGTAAGTAAATGCATAAAGAAATTTTGAGTTTATGGCTATTTTTTAGCGAATGAAACCGGCGTTTACATTTAACTCCGATGCTCTGGGATAAATGTAAAAGGGATTTTTTTCCCGTGAGGTTGATGCAAATAGAAAACCGCGGCATACATTGCCTGCTTGGAAGCTTACAACGTTCTGGAGGAATGATTCTTAATCTGCTGTTCACGAGACGCATGTGGTCCGCCGAGTTATTTTTGAGTCCGCTGAGATCATGTATTGAGAAATATCCAAAAAATCAAGATATCAGGTTAGTTTTTGTAAAATAAACTAATTTTTATCAAAATATAATGTCTTTTGTTTCCCAAAAATTTGAAATACGAACTTGAGTGTTTACAATTACCTCAGAATAAGAAATGTATCGGCTGATTGTAAACACCTAACTTGCACCTACAGAAATGGACGAAACCGTTTACTTCGAATTTGCAAATGGGCTGGAGAGGAAAATGGGACATCACTATATTTGTTCAACTTTTTTTACCTTGTCTTTTTCAAACAATGGTGAAGCCCCCACAGTTGTTTGAAAACATACGGAACTTTCTCAATCTCTTCCCTATGTTGTCAAACACACACTAGCAGTTTAGTTCTCAAAACCACCACAAGTATAGTTATGAAGTTTGTTTACATTTACTTTATGTTTACAATTACCCCAACTAACCCTAAATTAAGTATGTAGTACAGAACTGACTAACTTGTTGTAAGTTGCTAGGAAAAAAAAACATGTTCCTTGATGCATAAATTGCTATATATCATTCCGTTAACTCTTAGGTATATGTCTATTCTCTTGCTTCTCCAGTTAGTACTTAAGAATGCATAAAGAAATTTCTTTATTTTTGACCTACAAACATTTTTACGAGCACATTAAACGCACAAGTTCCAAATTTTGATTAGAACTATTTTAAAGGAATGTTTTGAATTAATCACGGTATTTTAATGGTAGATTCTACTAAATATAAGATAATGACTTATAAATTTTGAACAAAAAGATAAATTTATA
Organism: Octonoba sinensis; assembly: GCA_038502835.1. Lineage (NCBI taxonomy): Eukaryota > Metazoa > Arthropoda > Arachnida > Araneae > Uloboridae > Octonoba > Octonoba sinensis. Next base: position 101,343,460 of record CM076602.1, on the reverse strand, counting down.
AAATATAAATCAGATACAGGGATAAAAGTGTATGGAAGTAGCAACGGCTTTTTTCGTCAACATTATCACTTACTTCAAGTTACAAAACTTCTATATAACCTTAAAAAAACATACACTGAATATAATAAGTAAAAACACTGATCATGACGCATTTTTGTACATTTTAAATATTTATTTTGTCTTTTATTGCACCACCTCTGAAAAACTTTACATATGTGCATAACATTTAACAAATTAGCACGAATCTTCTTCCTTTTATGACGATGATAAAATCGCCGTTGTCTGAGTTAGCAGTGCCTATTAAATATACACAGAAAATAATTGTTTGATGGTTTTGGTTTCTACACAAACTACATTAAATATGTATCTGAATGGCATTCCTAGAAATAAAACAATCCAAAACTGAAATAAATGAAAGCTAGAGAATAATGTTTTATCTCTGAACAAAGCTTTTCGAAAAATGCAAAGGAGTTCATTTTTGCTTCTCTTAATATTGGTTGTTAGGTGGAAAACAAGTGAATCTTTTCCTAATTACCGCTAGCCAATTTATATAATGACCCTAGTGTAGGCACGTTTTCATTATTAGAGCTGATGAGAGAACTACTGGTGTACGTCGCTTTATGGTATATGGTAGAAATGAAACGGATATGAGGGTAAAATTAATGCTTACAGATTTGTTTTCACTCACACTAATTCCACATACCTATTGTCATGTCTGTAGCACTTTTTTTCATTCATATTAGGTGCTAAATATTAAAATTAATGAATAAATTTTGGTGTAAATATACATGTTCATTCTTACTGTAAAGATAAAGGAATATATTTAGCTCAAGAAATAATTATTTTAAGTTATTATGTAAAACGATGCCATGACGGACAGGACAAAAAAGGGACATGCTTCTCATGGTATGCTGCATAATAATTCAGCCGGCAGTTTCGCATTATTTAGAGCTCAGGTGCCGCCATCTAGGGGGAAACTAAAATTCTTAAGTGGTAATGCAATCCATCGTTAGTGGTGCTAAGGAACTAATTATATTTGATACTTGATGACCGTAAGCATATTTATATATATATATATATATATATAAACCAATAATAGCATAATTTTTACTTGTATTAATGGTTTTCTATTTCTTCCCTTTTCTTTTACGAAACAGAGTATTAGATGGGAGACGATGTTCGATAACAGTTTTTCGAGGTAAAGAATGGGCTTTCGGGAAGATATACTGATGAAAATTTTGTTATTTGATCAAAGTTAGTTCGAATATAAAAGTTTTGGAAATGTTTAAGTTCCTGTTTCGGATAACAAAGCTTTAAAAAGTTTTTTTTTCTGTTTCCTGCTCCTTAAATCATCTCTAGTAACGTTATTCACAATTTTGATGTAGTAATCATGCTTTCAATTTCAGCGAAAACAGCAAGTTGTGGTTCAAAACTTGCAAATGAAAAATTGTGGGTTTATAAAAATTACCTTTTGCTTAGGTGAAATACTTTTTTACAGGACTAACTGATATGTCAAAATACTGATTGCATCAATTACTCCACAATGATCCTATTAATTTATTGTTCACTTTTGATGTTGTTTGGTAAAAAAGTTCAGTAATCAGCGATTAAAAATAAATAAATAAATGAATAAATGCATTTGATAACCTTCAAAATTATAAAAAAATAAGTATTTACAGCAATAGGTTTTACCATAATGTATTGACATTTTTTGCTCGCACAATTAAAATCAGCGTCTGTAAAAAACACTTATAATGTATCAACGATAATTTTCCGAAACAAAAACGATAGTATATTAAAAAATACAGCTTAAAATATATGGCAATATCTGGATGACAAACTAAATATTTTCAAACGTCAAGCGATAAGTTATGATTTTCAATCATTTGCTTTTATGATGCGAGTCTCGCTCCTAGGCGTACATATTCAGTTTGAACTGTGAGAAGCTGTTACAAACGTTGGGTACTATTATTTTCAAGCTCATTTCCCATTTCCTTCCATCTTAGAATTTCCGTTTATTCTAAATATAGAATTATTGACGCATACTATTATTACTAATTACTGTCACTGCCAGTCGTTTAATTTACTCTAATGGATACAAATGTCCAGAAAAATAGTGGCCGTCGTACATAAGTACAAATAAATTGCTTTATGAATTAATTTTTTTAAATTCCATTTAATAGATATTTGAAATTTATGTAAAAGCACAGATGGGTAACCGAGTGTTTAAATGTACGAAGAACTTGACTTCAATCAAATAATCAAGTTTCTTAACAACAGTTTTTCAATAAAATTCGTTGTTTTCCGCGCTCTGTAAAACTAGAGAAAGATTTGTTATATAAAAGTAAGCACTTGAGATTTGGGACTACCAGTTTAAAATTTGTAAACAAATGCATAAATGAACGCTTGTTATCTCTGTTTACAAGTCAAAAATGGTAAAAAATGCATTATATATTGTGGGCGTATAACTTTGACTTTCTCTCCAGTGAGTGTCCTACTCGGTTGCTATCCATCTTGGACTGCGGAGGCATCATTAGCCAAGCACCTTGTGTTCAACTGAACTCGCCTTCGAATTTGTGTACCAAATGTAGTAATTCAGCGTACTCAGATGGCGCAACTACTACGGCCCATCATCTGCTGCACTCAATTTACAGAATGTTATCTGTTTCTTATTCTCTACAATTTCCTTTATAAAAGGCCTTGTAGATTGTTGATTCTCGGGCTGGGCAGGGTCGACTCAGCCTGCCCAGGACCTGCCGTAAAATGAGGACCAAGCATGCTTGGGAACTAAGCACTGGGGATCCCGCGTTAGGCCGGCCACTTGACCGGAACTTCTGCTTCTGCACCCCGAGGCCTTCCGTCTTGAAAACTGGGATGGGCACAGTAGGTCATGGCCTCCAAAAGGGCAGGCGCGCCACTGAGTTTAGTTTGTAGATTCTTGTTTTCAAGTCTCCGTAATTTTTATCAGACTCCGGATAAGTGATTTCCAGGAGGTTTTCATGCATTTTTATGATTTTTTTTTTTTTTTTACCGTGTGTAATATATAATGTTTATACCGTGCCTGAAAAGGCGTCCTTTGGTTTGAAGCGAATTTCACTGTAAACCAGCTTCTAGATAAAATACGACCTAGTAAATCTAGTTATGTTCTCACACACCTTCATATCTTTCGAATTCCTTTGAAAAGTTACGTATTGTATTGGGGTATTAATTTCCCCAAATTGGCTTCACTTAGCTTCATTTAGTTCACAGTGCGATACTTCTTTTGAATATCTAAGGGATATTTCAAAAGCTTTAAAAGCTCGTGCTTTTTTTTTTACAAGTTCTTGTGCCAAGAAATTATTGATATAATTCACATTTTTATGCAACTGAAAAAGAATCAGCGTAAAATTTTGTCAGCGTTTTGTCTTTATTATTGAAAATACGTCTTAGCTCAAGCAGATCTTATATAGGAATGGGAACAGGGGAGAGAGTTTTTCACATTTTAAATCCTTTTTATGTGACCAAAGGGAAATAAATAAATAAGAAAATTATAAAAGTTTAAAAAAGTTCATTTCTTGCTCCTTAAAAGTGGTTGCTGACAGACATTTTTGAATGAAAAATTTCTGGAGATTTCACTTTGGATCAAACATATAACATTCAATACAATAGAAAAAGTGGTACTGTCTTAGAAATATTGCTCAGAAAAATCCTCCAATGATAAAGCTTCTACAGGAAAGTACTTTTTTTTTTCGAAATTGAAAATCCATTTTATCAATGCTTTCTATTGCACAATACAGAACTTTGCTGTTTGCGCAGCGAAGTCGCCGCAGAACTGTTTGTCAAGTGATCGAAGATGCATTTAGTTTGTTGTTTGGGATCTTAAAACTGTCTAAAATGCACACAGAATTCCAAGAAAATCCCATAGGCTATTTAACTTACTTTTTTTTCTTTATGTATTGTCTTTTCATTTTCTTACAATTCGGAAACGTATAGTACTATACTGAGATTTTCGTCAAAATAATAAAACCTTCTAAATCAATACTGCTTTCCTGAGCAAGAAGAGCATTTCTCAAAATTTTCTTGAAACATCTTTTTTACACATATATCAATAGTTGAAATTACAAAATCCTCAATCGTTCAATTCATATAGGAACGAATAATGGATATGTAAATATTTAGGATCAGGAAAGAAAATAACTAATAAGTGGGAAATGCAAATTTCTTTCTTTCTAATGGGGCTGCGTGTGGTCACTAACCTCTGCAGCCCTCGTGAATTCCCCGGAAATCATCATTTATTCGTTTAAGTGGCACCACTATTGGTGAATGCCATTACCACTTTCAGAATTTTGGCGCTCATTTCCCCCCTAGATGCAGCCCCTCTAAGTGATGCAAAACTGCACTAGGAATTTAGTTTAGCCGACAGTATCCAAGCCAACCAGATATTCAAGTGATCTTTAACATGCCGCATAAGCATACGGCATGGGCGCTTATGATTTGATCCTGCGAAACTTGGGCGCACGCGGCCAGTGCCTTACTACTACACCACCCTGAGGCAAGGAAATAAAATTTAGAAAGATGCTCCGGTGTTGAAAGTGAACATTCTGACATACGTCTTTCTTGCTTAGGAGAACAGAATTTATTAAATGCTTATTACTTCTAAATTCTGCTTTGCTTTACCTGACTACATATGAAATAATTAATTCACTGATATAATTGAGTAATTCTTCAAGTTAATTGCTTGAACCTCAAGTGTACACATTGCCATGTAGGCGTAACGAAAATGCATATATATGAAAATCATGAAGCATTTTCGTTTGTATGAAATTAATTTATGATTTTGAGAGCCATACATTTAAATTTATTTAAAGAAAAATTTATTCTAACTATTACGAGTGATGTGCCAAAAATTAAGAGGTAAAAACGTATGCAACAAAAGCATATGATGTAAAGGGAAAATTATGGTTTCCCATAGTAAGTTTTGTCGGGCAATGTGTTTTGTTTTAGTTATCGGACATAGTTACCAAACATACTGATGGAATGCCATTTTTAGTTTCAAAACATGTGAAAGTAAAAATATAAAAAATAAATTAAAAAAAAGTAAGTTATTAAATGGTAGGTAATTTCATTTCTTAAAATGTAAAAGATTTCATTTTCTAAAAATATTGGAATAAGTTAAGTTTTTTAGCATGAACAACAGCAGGATCGAATTATCAGTGCAGGAAATTCAGCTATTTTTCAAAAGTAAACCTCTAACTGTCTAACTCTTATCAAAGAATCTTAGAAAGAAATAAAAAAATATTATTAAAGAAACATAATAAAATGTTGCTTCTGTTAAAAAGAAAATAAATAAATTAATAAAAGCGTTATCCAAAGCTATCCGCAAAGATGCATACAGAAACTTATATTTGAATATGAAATTGAATTTGTTTGTATAACATATCCAGGTGGCAATGCTTTATGGCAATTGAACTTACAAACCTTTTTTTTTTTCTATGCTCTAGTAGATATTTTCTATGCTCTGGCAAATACACCCAGTAAAAATAATAAATAAAAAGAACATACAAAGTTAATAATTATTGTAATTTCACTTAGTTCACTTTGTACTTGCACCATTTTTAAGTGCAACAATCAACCCCAGAACTCATTGTTTCTTGAACGTTCATAGGAAATTAGTGTACATTTGGGTGTGGTAGAATAAAGCGCTCGGTCCCTATAATTCATCAAACATCGCGTTATTTATAATTTATAGTTGGTGCACTGCCATCCATAATTAATAATTCTTGTTAGATTGCCCCAACTTTTCTAAACAACGGAGATATGCTTTGTTCCATTGAATGCGTGGTAGAAAATTCCAGGCTATTGATTTGTTGCGTGTGGCTGAAAATTTTCGTATTATTTCGCTAACGAAATTTTGAGTGATGATTTCTTGCTTTCTTTAAGATCCGTTTTTGCTTGCATGGCGATCTCTAAGATAAAATATATTTTAAGGCATGCCAGAGTTTCATATTTGAAACACATAAAACAGACAAAAAAGAACTAGCGACGGGTAAGAAATTATGTCTCTTTGTTGATTAGTTTTGCTATTTTACTGGTATTTTTGTTATTTTCCCAAAACAACAAAATTTGTCTCTTTATTCATTGTGTGAAAGATTCCATTTTCCATTGTATGTACTTTTAAGTGAAAAATGAATCCAAAACAATAAAGAATGACCATTTGTATCATTGACCCATTTTAAGTATAAAATTCGGCTGTTTTTTTAAAAATTTAAATACAACCTTTTTTGTAACGTGAGCTTCCTGTAACGGAGCGTATTTACAGACTGTAAGCCACTGTAGTAGTTGTGGGCAACATACCGTCTGATTGTTGTTTTTGTAGTTTTCCTTTGTGAATAATTGAAAAATTTCTGGTAATGCGTGGCTTTTTTTTTGTGTTTTTGAATCCACGCAATTGGACAAATCCTAGTATGTGAGTGATAAAAAGTAAAAAAAAATTGCAGAAACAAAATTCAAAATCCTTAAATTTGTACATTTTATTTCTTTGTTATTGTCTCGAATTTAAAGCATCAAATAAATTCGAGTTGTTGAGTGATAGAGGTTTAAGTTAACTTAAGCTTTCAGTTTGCCCTTTATGCATATTAATATAACTTTTCATACAAATAAGTAATTTTTTTCATCGGAAAAATTACTGTTAAATGTTTTGAAAAGAAAGACACACGTAAGGAATTTGAAACTCAGGAAAATGTAATGTTTTGATAAGGTAAACAAAAACGCATTTCAATGATAAGTACACTTTAGCATGTATACTAGAGTTTCGAGGTCTGTATTAGCATGTTTACGTGTGTTACTAAAAATTCTAAAAAATATTAATCTAACTTAATAATATTTACCTATTTATCAGCCATTCATATAGGCAAAATAATGGATTTGGAAAGGTCTTGTAAGATCAATGAGAAACGTTGCCAAGAAAAAAATGAACAAGACAGATAGAGGTTTTAATTTCTTAAATCGGCAGCCACTATTGTTTTGCTAAGCCGTTAGTCAAAATTACCAAAAGTTCTTTCAGCATATTATTTAATAGGTAGGTAAATTATATTTATCGCAATAAGTAGCTGTAGTTATGATGCTTTAAATGTTGATTGAGTCAATATATTTTTTTTCATACTGCACATTATAACTAATAATACAGGGTTCACACTAGGCCGCGCGATTGCGCGATTCCCGCAATATTTTTTGAAATCCCACTCAAAAAAAAATTTGTTTGAGCTTAAATTTTAAAAATCCCACTTAAAATTTTGGTCAAGGAGGGAAATCCCACCTTGTATTTTTCCCCAGTGTGAACCCTGTAATAGTAATTCTAGGCGGTCTTAGTTGCCTCTTTGCTTGACAAGTAAACTGGACAACGTTTTCGAGGAAAAGAAAGTAAAATGCCTGGCATGAGGCAATAAACGTACCACTGGAGGAGTGGTTTAGAATGAACTGTGAATTTTTGGATTATTGTTTTTTCTTTGAAAAGCATTTAATTTCTAAATAAATATAGTGTACTTTTTAATTAATATGTTTTACTTGCCTGTTTATTTTGTTTAATCATTTAAAGAAAAAGCAAATTAATGTTATTATTATGTTTGATTTTTTACCTTGGGTATTTCAAATATATTTTCTTTTCTTGGAATAGTTTAAAAAATTCTCTGAATCTCACAGTTACGTTATGCGGTAATGCATTAGCGAAGAAATTCAATGTTATGCGTTTTCGTTATTGTATCATTTTAAGCTGCTAACAACTGAATTAAGTACCTATATCTTACTTTCCAAATCTTTCTTCATTGCTCGTTTTGGTAGCAAGTTGTAAAGACCTAACGCTATAAAAATCAACAGCTTTAGTCTTTACGTAATAGAACTAAAGCTACTGATTTGTGTTTTCGAAAAAATTTTTTCCAGCCGGATTTCCCCTCCTAACAGTTTACATCTTGGGTTTTACTCCTAAGAGTGCACAGCTTATATTACAGCAGGATGTTTTTATTTTTCCTCCAATAACTCTCAAGAGCATTTTATATATTTCGGTGGAATTATTCTGAAGTTTCATTTGTCTCTTTTAAACTACGTGGAAGTTTCTTCTCAGCAATAACATATAATTTATATTTTCCCCATGCAGTTAGGCAAAAAAAAAAAAAAAAAAAGTAAGTATTTCTATTAGCCAAGTATTTTTGGGAAGTTAATATTGCAGGCCAATAATAAAAGCAAACAATTCATTAAATTTAGAGCGCATTATTTAAAAATATCAGCTTGTAACTTACATTAAATAAATCCTGCACTCAAAAAGATAACGCAAGAAAACTGAAATTGTCACAGCTTGACTGTTTTCATGAAACAAATTACGTTCGTTTATGTAGCTAACTGCGTTAAACACTATCTTCTTTCTTAACTGGTTATTAATAGAAACTTCGAAAAATGTTTCACAATGTAGTTTATTTAATTAAACATAATATGTTTCAATTGATTAAAGTAGACAAATAACTTTCAAAAAAGGGTTCTTAAAGAATTAAAAGAGCTATTGAACATTTAATTGCAAGTATATGATCTAAATAACGACAGATAAAAATGATACTGCAGGATTTTTTTTTTCAAAATATATCCTTTCAAAACTTTTACTAACAAAAATAATATTTTCATGTGTATGATGGAAGTACGTTTTATGCTCTATATAGATACATTTCACATCAGAAGGAGCAGAAAGTAAAAGAAAGAGGAACCCAAGATCGTAGAACGTGGTTAAAATTGCGACATTCGTTGCAAAACAAACATAACCTTTGCAGAACTATTTCTTCGATCCATATAAATATTTCTTAAAACAAGAACCAGTACAAAACTCATTTATTTTATGTATTGGATCTTCAATTCTTAAAGACACTTTTAGTGAAACAGTATCTTAGCGTTTTTTAAAAAATATTTATCTTTATAGGAGAAAAAATGTCTTCAATTCTCTATCTCTATCGTCACTACTAATAAAACAAAATGTGTGGGGGTGTGTGTCTGTTGGAACAGATCACGCAACCTAAAACTACGAAATTTGACATATATATTCTTTGGTCTCTGAGGATGTTCACCTCGGAGCCACATTTTCGAAATTCGATTTTGTCCTTTTTTAATTTCTCTTTTATTCCATTTTGGCAAATTAAATTATTACCACCAGGTGGTTTTTAGTCAGTTATCTCTACTAATAATAAAGTACAATATTTCAATATTTGAGCAACAGTTTGTGTCATCGTTTGAACCACTCTGATATGGCTGACTGTCAAATTGTGACGAAAAGGCTAACACTATTAGGGAGATTCCACCGCCTTTCCGATGTCCCGGCTCTCTCAGTTTGAAGGACCGGATGAAAATGTGAGTGGTAGTGTTACTTTTTGTGAATCTCCTGTGGGAAAAAGTCAACTTTATGACTAAATTGATCAGAAATTCATTGCATGTTAAGCATACGGTCTGCACTTTCCGTTAGTCGAGCACCTCCCCCAGAGGTGCATCCCTTATACACTTGCCCTTCTTCGGGCATCTATAGAAAATACCGGAGGATGAGCATCATGTTATAACATTTTGTTGTTTTTGCCTGTGTGAAAAAGTTATAATTTGCATAATGCTCGAAAAGGGGAAGAAGGTAACATAGGACTGGGTTAGATCTTTTTCTTTTTTATTCTGCAAATCTCTGGATTGCCATGTTGCATTTAAAACCCGCACAACTGCGGGTACATCAACTAATATAAAATCAATCAGACAAGTAATGAATGAATTGTGTTCGTTAAAGTCTTTTAAACGGTATGAGTAAGAAGATTAAACTTTGTCACGTAAGTTTTCATTTAAGCGTTCTTGGATTAATTCTTTTTTTCTTACAACCTTTAAAAAAATAGAAAAAAAAAAAAAAAAAAAGCAAAACACAAACACACACACACACAGAGAAAGAACTGAACGGCAAATCCTACTTAAGAATCCGAAGGACCTTTTTCAGTTTAGGCGGAAAGTAATTGCCTAAATATACAGTAAACTATTTCCGAAATAATTAGATTTTTCCAAGTCAGCTAAGAAAAAAATGGAAATCATGGAAGCACGCAGTGTAATACAATTTATTTTGTTTCTTGAGTAAATTGCTTTTTAGTGAAATAGTCAATTTAATTAATAACTCAAGAAGCGGTTATTTTTTTGTTTCCAAACGCCAACCCTTACACATGTCAATATAGACAAAAAATGATTCTGTAAAATACAGTTGGGTTATGCAATTATTTAAAGTTAATGTATAACTTTACCTGATTTCCTTTATAAAATAAAATGTGCTGATGTGTAATTTTATTCAAAACATATAAATTGTTCAAGGATTTCATACAGAGAGCTTCATATATTAATAAAATTAATATATACACTTATCAAAGAAGCTTTTTTTTTAAATAAGAATTTAGATGCTAATATATTGCGATTTGTTTTATTTCGTTATTATTGTAATTTCTGCATTAGTTGAAAGTTATTGAAATGCATCGTTTAATCAATCAATCACATCAACACATCGTAGGAAAAAATGAATTTTCGTGGTTCAAATGTGTGAAATTTATTAATAAACAACATTATGTTTCCCGTAAAACATCATTGTCCGAAACTAGAAGATAAATTTTAAAAAACTAAAATTTATGAATGTATTCTTATGTTTTCGTCATTTTATAGAAAGTGATTATATATGAATGCTTATTTATTTATTTATTTTTTGCAGAACAAGGAAAAAAGCCTTTTTTAGCTCCCTATTGTATAAAGAAAATTCCGAAACTAGGAGATAAATTTAAAAACACCAAAATTTAAAATCGTATGAAAGTATTCTTATGTTTCCGCCTATTTTATAGAAAGTGATTATATATGAATGCTTATTTTTTTTTTTGCAGAACAAGGAAAAAAAAGGACTTTAGCTCCCTATTGTATAAATAAAATTCATAATTAGTAATGTACTTTAATAGCCACAATAACTGTATAACAAAAGTCCCAAAATTGCAAAAATACATTTGCATCAAATAAAGATTTTGAAACCATATTAGTGTTAAAAGTTAAATGGATTTTAAATTTCGAATTTTTGAGGAAATCTGTATGATGCAGGAAAGTTAAAATTTGGAAGAAAAGGTTTGATTCAGAGTAAATTGTAGCTGAATTAGAAACTTCTAAGTAGTTCAGTCCTTTCAGTTCTGGGAAGGTTCTTAGGATCTTTAAGCACTTGTTTGCAGATATAGTGTTTTAGGAAACTCGTAAGAGTACCCAGAGAATTGAAGATACTCTTTTTTTTTTACCTTTGTTGCAAGAAAGAGAAAATGTTTTAAATTTAAATTGTAATACTTTTTATACAGAATTAATCTTGTCTACTGTAAGGGAAAATAAAATATATTTTTTAAGCATAATTATGATGTTATAAATCATAGAAGAAAAGGCTAGTTTAGAAAAAAATTGGATACGTTTAAATATTTTCTAAAAAGGGAACCGATGAAAGATAATGGTGTTAAAAAGTAAATAAAATTAGAACTTAAAATTTTTCGCCTCGAAACTGAAATACTGATCATTTTTCAAATAAGTGACACTGTCCTTTGATTATGAAGAGAGAGCAAACATGTTTACACACTTGACAATACAATTTGATTAAAATTCCTGGATGATTCCCAAGACCATTTTCCAAGTTTTCATGGGCATTCCTCAGCAAATAATAATTGAAAATTCATTAAAAAAGTTTGCATTCATTTGCAGCTATAATAATAAGATCACATCTGACCTATTTTGTATTTAGCAGCGCAAACGGAATTTAAAAAAAATAGAGGAAAAAAAAAAACATTAATATTAAAAAGGTTTGGTGGAAATTTACGTTTAGTTAAACTTCTGTAAACTTCTTTTTATATGAACAATGGGTGCTTAGATGTAAAATGTGAACATAAATATCAAATATTGTACTGTCAATGTTACCTCTAACAGTCAAAAATGCATGTATAAGATTTGTTTTCTTCAGGTTTCAATTCTTGTCACTCGTACGTAAGAAATTCTTTCTGAGGAAAGCAAAACTTAATGTTTGTTTTTGTAATGTTCTAAAGTTAAGCAAGGCTTTCAGTAGTTTGTTATAAGGGGCAATTTTTGGTTTTAAAATTCTTTTCCTTATTTTAACGAATTTGAAATTGAACAATGCGTGGTTTTTGCAACAGGCATTTTTAAACAATTCTTACGAGAAAGTAATAGAATTTTACAAAATGTAATGAAAATAATGATAATTATAGGGGAAAAAAAGTTGGAAAAAGGTATATAGCATGTGTTAGTGCCTTGTATGTCAGAATATGTACTTTTATGTCAACTGGCCCTGGACGAAACGATTTAGGGCGCTTTTTCATAACATCGTGTCTCATAAAATCGTTCCGATAAAGCGCTTTGGTTTAAATTGGTGTGTTTTTGTCTGAAATGCTAATGGGGTGAAATTTTTGAGTTTTTGGATGATGAGGCTTCCAAACGGAGGAGAAGAAAGAAATAAATAGTTAAAAATTCTCTACTTATATTTTTTACATATTGTGACAAATCTAAATTATATTTTATTTTTTTCATATTCAAAAATTATTTTTAAAATGTTTTATAAAAATGAGCGTGATTTTATTTGTTGATCAGCTTTGAAGTGTTTTCATCATTTAATCAATGCTTTTATACGATTTCGCTAAAAATTGGAATATATGTGGGAATCAGTATCATATAATTTATATGTTTATTGTATGTATGTTATATTTCTTAATTTTATGCTTATATTTTCTAAGACAATTTTTCCTCTAATGCTTTTTATACGTAACATGAGGCTGATGGCTTTAATATAAAACATTCATGTTTAAGTTTATTTAATGTTTACAATATTTATCATTACCTGAGATAGGGTAAATGTACCAGAAATGTGCCACTTAATCTATTGTTTTTCGTATTTCCTCGATTATTATCTAAATTTTGTCCGAACTCATGTATAGAATAACAATCACCTGAAGTACGAAAATAATTATGATATAATTTAAAAAGAAAATTAAAAACTTAGATCGCTCTGATGCACCAGAAGTGGGCATAGCAACATTTTGAATGCGCCAGTTGTGGGCATACCAATAGTGGCCGTATGAAATTTTGATGTCCTAGTAGTGGACGTAGCAAACGTTTGATGTACTAGAAGAAAGACATTGCAACAGTATTGCATGAAATCTATAATTAAAAATAAAATAAAATGGCAGTAAAGAAAAAAATTAAGAATGTTTTAATAAGTTCTTCGTGAATTATTCAATCAAATTCAACTCATAAATGGAACTGGAAGGCGAAAATTCCCTGTATTTTCCACAAAATTGTATATACATTTACGTACATACATTGCATAACAATAACGTTCACACAAAATTGCATCAATTAAAAAAGGTTAATGTGAATTAAAAATAAAACGCGACTTTAATTTTACTGTTAAAATTTTCAAATGCTCTTGAGAAAATAGCCAATTTTACGTTGCGCTATTCTTGCACTTAAGATGCGATAGCACAATACTTAGCATGAGTCAAAAAATTAAAAATTAAATTCGAAACAAACATTTTGAAACTGTTTTAAGGGAGAATTTTTTCAATTCTTTCCAAATTTTGAAATTTCCGATTTGGGTACACACTTGATGTGATCGCAAAAAAAATCTTACTCTGTTGAGCTAAATGTTCTTATTCAATGCAAAAAATGCCAAAATTCAACTTGCCCAAAACACAGATTCATTTCGAACTTGTGCAGTTTTTCAGACTGTTCTATTTGTGTATCGGTAGGGGGCTATTAATGCACTAGAAGTGGGATGGGTGGCCCACTATTGGTTCCAATAAAAATAAGTAAAAATAATCATATAGAAACGTTTTAAGACAAAACCTTTTTATGAAGCAATGTAAAACAGTATGTTTGAACCCTATGTCTCAGTAGTGGGAACCCTATGCCCACTTCTGGTGCAATTGGGAGAGCCTTGTTCCAAAAAGGAGCCACCACTTATTATCCAGTAAATTTATAACATAATTTACTTTGAAAACGGCTTACGTCGCATTCAGTCTGTAATCAAATAATATCAATAACCATTTGTTTTAAGAACCAATAAAATGTATGCTGAAATTTAATTGAATGAAGACTTGCCTCTAATCGAAATGGGGATCGCCTCGCAATGGTGTTGTTGATGATCACCTTACAAATAAAATTTCTTGCTCCTAACTAAATATGAATTAAAGACTGATCTTTCGGTATTACGTTGATGAGAGTTTCAGTCAATCATAAGCAGATTTCTTAGTTATCTTTAGAATTTTCGAATTTCTTAGTTTTCAACTTAAAAATTGAAGTGGCCCATTTCTGGAGCATGGCCCACTTCTCTTGCGTTTACCTTATATATTGATCATTTTCACAACTTTTAAAAAAAATTTCAACTGACAGTCAGAAAAATAGAATCTATTTTTTTATAAGGATAACACAACGGGGATGCTTTATCTAAACCATAAACTTTTTTAAATCATTAATTGAATATTCGTGGAATAATCGTAAATTCATTAATAAAAAAATAATTTAAAAAAATGTCATAGTTTTACTACTGAAAATATGTAGATAATAATGAAACATTGAGTTACTCCTATCCAAAACCCTGATTCATTACAAGAATAGGTTGATTCGTAAGGTCATAACCAGAATTTTTTTTCGGAGGGTTAGCTGTGTAGAAATTCGGCAACTTAGATCGAACTTTTATTGAACATTCAAAAGGTTCCATTTTTCATTACTTTATTAAACAACATAGGATAAGGGAGAAGAGGAGTCTAAAGTTGTCTTGCATCAAACAAAGAGGTATATGATTTGTATACAAATATCGCCTAATTTGAGTAATGATTCATAAAATAATCTAAATGCAGCAATTAGTCTATCTTTACAAATGCAATTAATAGTATAAAACGCATAGTAAAATTGAAAAGCAGTTAGAATATGTAATTAAAATTAAAATGTAGGACACTCCGAAAAAACTTTAGATTTTTGATTGGAGCTATGGCATAGCCCCTTCTTTAAGCTTCAGAAGCAAAGCGCCAAGTAAAGAAGAAATTTAATTTTTGAACACACGATATCGGTGAAGTAAAAAAACAGTTGCTTGAACAATCCGACAACGACATCGTCGTCCATTCTTCGTCGTCCGATATTATTTGTGTATCGTGTTGTTCCATGAAAAAGCGCTATCTAAGAACATTTATTATAAGGACATTTATTTAACTTTTTCAAGGTTTTTTCTCTTAATTGATGTAAGATCAAAGATAATTCGATTTCTTTTTTGTTAAGTTCTTTCACTGCATTTTTTATGACTCAATGTAATTAATTCTGCAGTATCGTATACAAAGAATCAATAACTAAGAAATAGAAATGATCGATATGAAAGAAATGAAAAGAAAAAAAAATGTTTGGAGTAAAATGGCCCCACATACTTGAAATGCTCATTTTGTGAAAAGTAAAATATGTGTTAAAATACTAAGTGGAATTACGGGCATTTAATGTCTGTAATCCTACATTGTATAGCTTTAGAGACATGAGTATCAAATTTACATTGTAAAGATGTTTAAAAAAATCATATATTGAAAAACGTTTTGAAAAAGAAAAGTGCACGGTTCACTTTTTAGCCTACTTTCCCGTAAAAGTAAAAAAAAAAAATAATAATAAAGCATGAAAGAAGGCTTAATATATCGTAAAAATATCGTTAAAAATAAAGAAAAGTCAAAAAAAAGTGAAGAAATTAAATAAAGATTGAAAAATAAAAAATTTGAAAGTAGGGTTTTGAGATGGGGAAAATGTGTGTCTGTCGGTCTGTCCCCCCCTAATAACTTTTGAACGAATAGTCCGATTCGAAAAATTCTTTTTGCAATCGAAAGATCTCGGCGAGGACATTTCATTTCTATATTCTTACTTTTTGATTTGAACACTTTTTCATTCAATTTCGAACAGTTCAAAAAAATTTAACATTAGCGCCTATGGGCGAAAATGAAGCAAATTATGTAAACTCTGGGTACAAGATCCATGTTCCAATGAACAAGCTTACTGGAAGAATCTCTTGGCGTGAAATATCAATTTGAACAGTTTTTGTTCATTTTTGAACAGTTCAAAAAATTAACATAGCGCTTACGGGGAAATTTCAATCCTATATAAATCCTGATCTAACGGACCGATTTGCTTGGAACAAACTTTATCGGAAAGCTCTTATAACGTAGAACATGTGCAAATAGAAAGTTCACCCAGAACTAACGAGTCTATTTTCCTATAAAAAATTTTTATCGGGATTTTTAAGGATATTTCTCAATGAATAAATGAATGAGTGAAAGCATGAATTAATGAATAAATGAAGGAGTGAAAGAATGAATCAATGAATAAATGAATGAGGAAAAGAATGAATAAATGAGGGAATAAATATATGAATGAGTAAATAAATGAATAAAGACATGAATGAGTAAACGAATGAATAAATGAATGAATGGCTGAATAAAGGAAAGAATGAATGAGTGAATGAATATGTATTATCCGTTGAAAAAGGTATATTTGAAATAATTAAGAACTAAAGCTAAAGGAGAAAGAGATAGCTAGATTATAAATTTGAATTTGCTGTATACGGAAAGTAGGCTCGTATAGTTCTAGACGGAACTTCTTGTTTAAATAACTGTATATAAAATACAAGTTGAGATATCACTTTAAATTTTTTGTGTATTTCATAAATCTTACGAATGTTTTATGCGTTTAATAAAATAACCTTAAATTTTTACTACTATACATATATATATATATATATAATGTGTGTGTGTGTGTGTGTGTGACAGAGTGTGAGAGAGACAGAAAGATAAAGATCGAGTCTGTACGTGTGTAGGTATTATTAACATGGTGTATCAAATTCGTAGCTACATATACATAAAGTAGATCTAAATTGTGAATTCAAAACTGGTTTTGTATAAATGGTTGTTATTTTGCTTGACTGCAAGGAGGAAGAATTGCTACGCTCTGTCATCACAACGTTTGCTAAAGTTCTTGGAAAAGATCCAACCAAATTTTCGGTCTTTAATGGTAGGTATGTGCGTAGTATTTGCAAATATTTCTATAAAGAATTTTGACAAAAAGAGCATTCATCTGGCTACTTGCATTTACTTCTCAAGAGTTCCAATTATTTAATGTGCTGAACGCATTCAACAAGATTATACTATTTTATTAAAATGTTAAAAACGTTTCATATTTTGCATTTATCTCGGTCGCTCTTTTCGCATATTTTTTTGCGAATTCATTCAGATTCTGTATCATACAGACACAAAAATACAGAATTTAAAAATTAGTAGATGGATACATAAGAAAAAATAAAATTGCACTTATAGTTTGTAATTCTTTTGACATAAAAATGTGCGTTCTAACTGAAAAGGTAGTTAAAAAAAAATCCAATAAAACTTATAATAATAACATAATGATATAAAATAGTATTTTTTTTTTACGTATTGCTAATCTATACGCAAAAACATTGGTTATGTCACCAAAAAGCAAATAATTCCTTTCTGTATGAAGTTTTAAATATCTTAAGTAGTATTTTGAACCTCGTTAAGAAGTTGAACTAGCCACTTCTCCAAACGATTTTAAATCTAAGAGGAACGTTTTCTCTTTTCTTTCTTTTTTTTCTATACTATACAACTTCCTTCGATTTCATGCATGAATATCTTTAAAATTTATATTGGAAAGATATATAATATTTTAAATATTTCGTGAAACATCCTTTTCTTGGCACTTTTTTTTTCTTCCAGACATAAAGGGTTTGATTTTAATTTGTTGGCACTGTGTCATTTGAACTCGTTAGTTATTGCTATTTTTTACTAGTAAAAAGTAAACTGCTGTAGTAAATTGTGAATTAAACTGAGATAAATAATTTACTTCTCATTTATTTAATCATAGCCATAATTAGTTAGCAAAACAACTAGTCTTATTAAAAATCAGTCAAAATTAAGTTATGAATTTCACTCTTTAAAATTGATGTATCATAGGATTAGGCTGAAAATGTCAGGAGCCTAGTGCAAAGTTACGGTGTTCAAAAGAAAAAATAATAAGTAAATTTCGATTGTTCATAGGAAGCCAGAATTTATGACAGTTGCATTTTATTTTTGTTTTCCTCTACTGGGAACGAAACGGGAAATCCTTTATCAATTAAAAAGTCATCATCTGAAATTTGCATTGCTAATATGAATTGATTGGCACCAGCAGTGAATTAGCTTCCAACTCGTTTTGATGCAATGTTGAACTGAGATTATTTAAAATTGCTGCTTTATGAAATTACGTTAGAAAATCTTGTGAATATATATAAAACTGATCTGAAATAAAATATGTAGCTACATCATTACATGTAAATAAATGAAAAAAGAAGCGAAATCTCTTTTCTAAAAAACGTTTCAAGTAGAATTCATACTGAAAATGAATGACTCTTTTTTGGACTTGGCCATCTTGTTTAATTTTTTTCCTCGTTGATACATAATGGTTAATGAGTTTTTAAACTTCACGTAAAAAAAGAAGCAAGGAATGGAAAAAAGAGAGATAGAGCCTTGGCTTTTTGGGTTCATGTTAATAAATGAATTGCCATAAAAGGTTGCTGATAGCTACAGACTATCTTATAACTAACTAATTCCCTGGCATTACAGCCCATATGGCTTCTCTCACAATAACTCCATAAAGCCCTGTGTCTTTCACTTTTTCGTTCCAGTTATCATTTAACTGGTAGCCGCAAATGAACAATAGATATAAAGCTGTATCATTTTAATCTAAACTGCCGACAATCAGAAGTGTTTATTACTACAGTCGAACTCGTTTATAACGAGCACAAACTAGAAGGGTCCTTGGCTGGTCAAATGATTGAGTTTACTTAAAATTTAATTAATACTTACTTACTTTAATTACGTTAATTAATTTAATTAAATACTTTTCTTAATTTAATGACAATTACCTCCTCCCCCCCCAACCAGGAAAAAATTTCTAGTTGCGCTAGTCGACATTTTTAACACAGTTATCCAACTCCCATAAAATTTTTACTTTTTCGTCAACTGATAAAGCCTTGCGTTTCGACATAGTGAGAGGATAAAAATTGTCGTGTGTACTCAACGAACTCAGGTCAAAGAATGACCATCTGGCCCTCCTACTTGACCCCTACACTTATCAGTGCAGCTGTTCTCCCCCTCCTACCCCACCCCCTGTTTACAATAAGCCCCACCTGTTGCATCGGATTTGTGAACCCTCCCTAAGACAGAAAGACTAGAAAGATGAGAAAAAGATTGCAAGACAGAAAAATATTGTTCGCTAAACCCGGGTCTTGCTCGTCAAAATCGACTTCTGTTCCATAGACCTAACATTGATCCAACCAAATATTCTCGCTTCCCTCGGTAAATCCGAGTTCTCGTTAAATCCGAGCTCGTTATAAACGAGGTCGACTGTATTTATAAAGCGCATACATTTCCCTAAACCTACCAGGGCTGTAAAATGACTACTTTTCCAAGTTATTAAATCCCAGGTTTCCATTCTACTTAAACCTACGGTACGACTTTTTCATATTCTTCAATGTATTATTTTTTGAACAAATTCATTAAATCTCTGGCAGAAAATCAGAAGGTATTTTATTACCTACGGTATTCGGTACCTACAAAAAATGAATGGAATTCATTTTGTCTCTGTTGATTATTCTTTTCCCTGGTTACTTCATCGTTTTCTGTGCATATAAGTTCAGGCGACCCTTGGGTTTATATCGTAAAAGTTAGATGTGTGCAAAAGGCTTTATGATCTTTGTAAAAGGAATGAATTTCATTTTGTGCATATCATTTATGTTTACAAACGGCATGAAAATCCAAAAGTAGTCGAATTTCGTTCCTTTCTGATTATTGAATTGTTTCAAAAAATTTAAGTTCGGAAGAAATTGCTTTAAGGTGCACGTTACCAAATATTTTATTCTGAAACATTATAGAGCCAAATTTAAATGGAAACTGACTATATGGACTTGTTTTACGCGAATTGCAGATAAATGTTTTGTTTTGTTATTAGTAGAAAAAAAACCCGGTTTTTTTGTGGTGTTTATGCGTTTTATACACCACACTTCTAAATTTATTGATTTAAATCAATGCTAGGCCTACATAATTAATAAAAGAGTCTAGCTTTTACTCTGAAAAGAACTTGTAAAAGTTTTAATTTCGCAGCAGCTCCATGCACTTACTTCTTGGCAAAAGAAAATTCATAAGCAATTTCAATTCAAATTTCCAACCATTCATATATGCATCTAAAGATGATGATATGAAACAAAGAGAATATCCGGCCCTTTTGTATCATAAATCATCTTTGTTGAATCTAAGGAAAAATATTCCCTGGCATAATGCGAATGCATCAAGAATGCGTTGCATTAAATTCGAAATGAAATACTTTTGTCAGATGGGATTCAAAGCTTATGAGTCGAAAAATATCGCCTTCGGGATTTTCGCATTATTTTCTGAATCCTTTCAAGCGCTGGAATCCGTTCCCTTTGTTTGAATGCACGCGTATCCATGGCAACGTCAAGAGTAAAAGCCCGTGGGTTAAGTTTGATCGAAATGAATCAACGAACATCGCGAAACAAATTTTCTTTTTGAGTTTGAATCTATGCATTTCAATTGAATTTTAAGTATATTAAGTGATCACGGTAATTTTGTGTTTTGATACCCATAATTAGTTGCTGCAACATGAAGCCCCGCAGAGAAATTATTGATTTCAGAAAAATCCATATTATGGATGAGATAATTCCTTTAACTTACGTTTTTTTTTTGTGAAAGATTCAAATTAATTATTAAAATATTTCATAAGAATTAAGTAGTTCATTCCTATTTATAGTACATGATAAAAACATGTTCAAGCAGCCATACATACAGAACGGGGGATCAATGGGGAAGTTGCCCTCCCCCGTCCTAAAAGTCAAATGTTATTATCATAAAAGTTCGTTAAAAGTATATTTAACGAGCTGAAACTAAACACTTTTTTCACTTTAGAGCAAATTCTCCACTGTAAATTAGACAAAAATAGGGATTCAAAGCTTATGAGTCGAGGGGAGGGTTATATACAGGGTCTAAATAAACCCTGTATACGTGCCAGGGATCAAGTAACCGTTTCTTCTAGGTTTCATTTAAAGGCATGAAGTAACGTAAATTACATACATACTTATGGATTGTTTTTTGTTTTTAATTTTCTTGTAATGTGTACCCAAGTCAAAATTTATGCTAATTTTGCTTTGCTAACTAGCATAAAAGATGCTACTGATAGCATATCAAATTAGCATGAGATGCTTAAAATATTTGCTAGTTTAGCATGAAAAACCAGCATAAGATGATTAAAATTCGAACACAATTTATGCTTATTATCATAAACAAAAAAACATAGAATGCTATAAACTGTTGATTATTTAGCATAATTTTATAGCATCGCATGTGTAACGGTGCGAGAGCGGCTGTAAAGTGCCGGGAGTCGAACCGAGATCGTTTTGGTGGTCATTTCTTTACCGCTATCCCAAAAGGCGCGCCCCCTGGGCAGGAGCAAAGAGGGCTATTTGAAGCACTGACTCGCACCGCTACATACTCCGCCCCTCAGTGAACGAGTTGGGGAAGAGTGAACGATATTTTACCACAGATAGGTGCACCAGCGCGAGAGAAAGGCTGCGTCAGGTTGCTGCTTGAGTGAGTGAAGTTTGGGCCTGTTTGCTCGGATCCGTGGCTGGGCTCAAGTGCGAGCGCGTGCAGACTGCACGAATGCGTGCGAGCAAGTCATCTCGTGGCGCCATCTGTGGAGTGTTCGAGTATCCATTGCTGCGTGCGTAAATGCCGGGACACCAGATGTAACGGAGCGATAGTGGCTGTGAAGCGCCGGGAGTAGAACCAAGATCGTTTTGGTAGTAGGCGCATTCTTTACCGCTTTCCCAAATAGCGCGCCCCCCGGACAGGAGCAAAGAGGGCTATTTGGAGCACTGACTCGCACCGCTACACATGCTATAAATTGTTGCTGTTTTAGCATAATTTTATAGCATCACGTGCTATAAATTGTTGCTTTTTTTAGCATAGTATTAAGCATCATATCTTATCTTTGGGTTGATTTTTTAGCATAATATTAAAGCATCAGATGCTAGCTTTTTTTAGCATAAATACTGGGATAACCGCGAGCTATGTTGTCCAAAAGGGAAAGAAAACCCTTTAAATTATGTATATTAATGTACTACATCGGACATTTATAAGTGTTTTAAACTAACACTTATAATAATGTCCGATAAAACAAAATAATATTTTTCACGTCATGAAAAGGCCACTAAAACCTCATTAATTTTTGTTTTTTAAAAGCTGTATGAACCATGTATGTAACTCTCTTGTATGCTAGTTGTAGAGCATTTTATGCTAGTTAGCATAAAAAAGCAAAAAATAGCTTGTCAAAGTAACTACTTTAGCATGCTTTTGAGAAGCTTGCAGTGCTAGTTAGCATCCTATGCTAGTTTTATAGCAAAAGATGCTTTTTTTCTGTATGCTAGTTGTATAGCATTTTATGCTAGTTAGCATAAAAAAGCAAAAACTAGCATGTCAAGGTAACTACCTCAGCATGCTTTTGAGAAGCTTGCAGTGCTAATTAGCATCATATGCTAGTTTTATAGCATGAAATGCTTTTTCCTGTATGCTAGTTTTATAGCATGAAATGCTTTTTCCTGTATGCTAGCTTCATAAGCATGGCATGCTAACTAGCATAAGGAAGCATATTTTAGCAAAAAATTAGCATACATAGCATAAACATAGCAAAAACTAGCATATTTTTTATGCTACTACTAGCATAAATTTTGACTTGGGTAATATATTCTATGTGAGAACAATTCTTAGTAAAGTGTAGCGTAGCGAGTCAGTGCCTCAAATAGCCATCTTTGCCCCTAAACAATGGATGCGCCTTTTGGGAAGTTGTAAAAAACGAAGTTACCACCAATAAGATTTCGGATCGAGCACCACCACAATTGCATCGTCTACATACAACTCCAATTTCTTCCACTGAATAAGATATTTCCACAATTCTAAAACCGGCAAATCAAATTTTCATTGAAACTGAATGCCCAATATTGTTGGATTAAATCATTTATGGCATGAATTTTAGATCCAGTCATTGGCAGGGGGAGTGCGAGTAGAAAGTTGAAAAAACAACAGAGTTATTATCTCTTTCAACTTTCTAGGTGTGAGACCTTCAATTTATGCGAGATGTCATAGAAGAAAAGTAGTATTACGAAGAGAATTTCTTTTAACACAAAAAGATAAACATTAGGTAATGTTAAGCCATCATAGCACTTAACTTTAAAGCAAAGAACGATGCATATTATTTTCCATTTTGAAAAATTACAAAAGTGAAAAGAAACTTTAAAGTCATAAGCTTTTTTTGTCCAGTAAGGTGAGCGTACGTGAGAAGAAGGTTTTAGGGAAATAATAAAAGAAATTTGAGTTTGTTTCACTGATTAAAAAATTAATTTCAATCCTTTTGCAAATTAATTCCTTTTCGTTTTGTAATTGCATTTCATTTAAGTGCCATGGTGAATGTTCCAGTAATTTTGTAAAAGAGATAAAAGAAATATATCAGTAATTTTGATAATGTGCCAGAAGGTAAATTGGTATGTTGTTGATTGGGCCTGTTGTTATTACTGAAATGAATTTCTTTAATAATAACGCCTGTGCCAAGTTTTCACCTTACGCAATATCAAAACGGAGTCAAAAACGAAAAAAAGAAAGATCATTGTATTTATTTTATTGCAACTCATTCTATTTCAATTCAATGATTAATATCATATGTTCGATTCTGACCACGTGAGCAAAGGCAATAGTTTGTAATGCCAAGGTGGGGGCTGTATGCATGTTTCTTCGTTTTCGGACAACAGTCAAAGAAAAGTGATTCTTCAAATTTTATTACAGATACAAAAGTGACAACCAGAAGCATTTACCAATCCCCAATGAACATTAACAACCTCTTAAAATGTTTTAGCCCCACTGCAAGTAACAGTCGCTTTCGGTAAACTATTCCAACTCCAACCCTCCTGAAGTAAGAACTAAAAACCAACGAAAAAATAAGCGAAATTTTCAGACACGTGTTTCGAGGTTACAAGAAACCCCTTTTCAATGCAAAATGGAAAATGCTACATTTATGCAGAGGTGACAATGACCTTCGGTATAACCGAAGGTCATTGTTTTAAGCTTGTTAAATCTCAGGCTAATCTTGAAATAAGAAAAATTACTACCGTTGTGCTATAAAGTAAAAATTAAAAATCAACGCAAAATTAAGAACAAAAGTTGCAAAAATTGCATATGCGTGTTTCGAGGTTTTAAACCAGATTTTTCGTGTTGTTCTTATTCATCTTTGACAGCCCAGTAGAAAAAAAGGATCGATCAGAAATTTCACACATACATCCCTTATGCACCAGCATTTTGTGCCATCCTCCCTACACTGCAAATTCCCGCCAAAAATTTGATTTTCACCCCCGTATCACCCCCACTGGGGGTAACCTGATGTTGATTTTTATATCTTTTAACTATATGCATTTATATAAGTATACAAATACAAAAGTGACAACCAGCAACAGGCACAGGATCAAACAAGGTTGGTCCTAGTCAATTTAACAATCAACAATCCCCAAAGAGCATCAAGTGTCCTCTGCCATCTTAAAAGTTTTACCCCATTGCAAGTAACAGCCGCTTCCGATAAATCATTCCACCTGCATATACCCCAAATGAAATAGTATTTTTTGCTGATTTCAAGATTAGCCTTAGATTTGAAAAACTTAAAACAATGACCACTGGCTCTACCTTCTGTGCATAAATGTGGCCCAGCAACATTTTCCAGTTTAATGAATTTAAAGAACTGAATCATGTCCCCCTAACACTCCTTTGCTAGAGACTATACATACAGAGCCTGACATCATAATCTAAGTCTGAGAGATCAGTTACCAACATAGTAGCCCTATTTTGAACCCTTTTCATTAAGGTAAAATACTTCTTCAGATATGGAGCCTACAGAATATCCGAGCAAAAGCCCAGCAGATTAATAACAATCATTAATCCTTGGTTGCTTCAGAAAACTTGTGGCGTTGAATCTTAGTAAAAAATAGTTCTTAAATATTTTTTACACTGCACTAAAGGATTCACATCCTTACTATATTAACTATGTTATTAATGAGCGAGTAAAAGCTGCTGTTTATTAGCAAATATTTTTTGACAATTAGTTTTTTAACTCATTGAAAGGTCGATTTCGTTTTTCATACAAAGCATTTATTTTTGCTTGACAAAAAGTAATTTTTTAAAAATACTGAATTGCAGGGTTATTGAAAGTCAAATTTTACTTTGAGATTTTCTAAAGAATAACAAGCATTTGTTTTTATTACCT
Organism: Octonoba sinensis; assembly: GCA_038502835.1. Classification (NCBI taxonomy): domain Eukaryota; kingdom Metazoa; phylum Arthropoda; class Arachnida; order Araneae; family Uloboridae; genus Octonoba; species Octonoba sinensis. The sequence continues at coordinate 101,318,029 of CM076602.1, read as the reverse complement.
TCCATAGATGTGTATGTCAGTTTTGCCAGCAGAAAAATATTTTTATTCTCCCTAATTTCATTACTTATCCGCATCTCCAGACATCCAGACATTTTGTTCCCTTCTTCCCCGATGGCGGTTCTCCTCACTTCACTCCAGTTCCCAGATACGCGTCGTTCCAATAAATCCTCAGAGTTATAGTCCTTTCTTCTTCATTTGCTTATTTCGCTCAGTTTGAACTTAAATACGAATTCAAAGTTCTGGACAACTCTTCCACTTAATGCAATTTTGCTGGGGGTTCATTCCGATTCAAGAGTTCGAAATCGATGGAACACATCACAAGCATGGGGACGGTATACAAATCTCTAAGCGTATTACAGCAGGTTGGAGCACGATACAACCAGGATTTCACTCCCATAATTTTTTTCTATATGATTTGTTATGCTGAAAATAATATACAGAAATGTTTTTTCATCTCTCACGTACAAAGTGCGGTCAGATTCTGTCTTGACAGTGGATGCACACTGAATTTACATAATTTCCGGGATACATATGCGTCTTCTGTTTTTTAAATTAATTTCTGAATGTGTAAGTAGTTTATTTATACATTAATTTCTTCGCGCAATTTACAGTAAGTAAAAAGTAAAAAGTCGTACAACAAGTTCACGTATTAATTAATTAAGGTAGATTTACTTCTAAGTGTCCTGCACTGTAAAACTTTTTTTCCAAAAATTTCGAGAAGCTAATGGAAATCCTTTAACCGGAGTCTGATGCAAAATTGCAGACAATTAAAAATAAGGAACTAGAAGAGATTTAAAAAAAAAGAAGATAGAGAATAAAATATATAGAGAATAAAAATAAAATAAAATAAGCATCACCTTTTAATTTGACCACAGTAAAATACCCAAGACTCAGTAAATTAACAGAAATAAAATACAGTCGGTTCTTTAAAATTACCGAAATTAAGCACAAAAAAAGTACTTCAGTAGTGACGCATTCTGTGCGTTGCTTGCAATAGCAGAGATTGGAGCATGAGATCTCCAATCAATAGATTTAGAACTTAAGCTGATTTTCTCTTGATTCTGGTGCCTTTGACCGCTCGGCCAAAGATGTATCTGGGATTGGGAGTCAGAGATCGAATTTATGTATGTTGAACGTACGTCACACTTGTAACATTTTTTCTCTATTTTTTCGGGAATCAAGTGCTGTGAGAAAAAAGAAGCAGTTTTCCGTGGAGCTGTTACCGAGAAACTTGAATCGTGGTTTTTCAACGAGTACTTACTGAACTTAACATATATGCTTGCTTCTTTCTCTACAAATGTACAGACTGCGAGAAAACAAGAGATTTATTGAGAAACTGTCATGAAGAAAGTTGATTATTTGATTTTAAACAAGTACTTAAGTGACTTTTCAAAACATTCAGCTTCCTTACTGTATTTTTACGGAAACTTTTTATAGAGGCATTATAATCATAAATCCAAAGTTATTAAAGCGCATAATTACAAAAGTATAACTGACATGTGTGTTGGGGTTACAAAAAGCATCGTTTTCAATACAGAAAACATTTTGAGTATTACTCGTTACTCCGAAACACATAAGCAGAGAATAAATGTCCACTTTTGTGATTTAATAACGTTGAGATTCATTTATTTTTTCTGCCATAAAGGTGAATCCTTTTTCTTTCTGAGAAAAAAACATTTTATTACAACTTGAAACGTTTTTGTTAAAATTCTTCCCATTAAATGAAAGTAAGTGTTAAAAAATTTTTTTTGAATGCTTAAAATTGAATTAAAACTATTTCCAATCAAGAAATGTAACATGGTTATAATGTGTCTCTCTCGAGATTGTGAGATTCATTGGGCGAGAGGCGGATGAACTATATTAGTTTAAGGTAAGAAATGGTTGAATAACGACAATAATATGAATGAATATAAATTTCCATGAAATTTTTCGAATATTTTTACTTGATAGAAGTATTTCGTAGACGCACAACATACACATTATAGTCACTTCCAAGAACATTTTTCAGTCAATACAGACCCAATTCCTGTTGGAATTCTAAAGATAATAGATCTTTAGAAATTCCATAGATTGTGCAGACAAACTTCATGCGGTGGAAACACGATACACAGAGTATACATAGCTTGCGATGTCCATCAACTAATCGTATGTATATATATATATATATATATATATATGTAAACCAATGTAAAAATTTTGCAAATTAAATTTATCAACGGTTAAACATAAATTTTGAAAACAGGGAAATCAAACGCAAAAGTATGGAGAGTGGAACATTTCAGAATTGGTAAAAATATTACCCTTTTCAGCAAAACACCTGAGCCAGTAGCATTATTTTCCTTATTGTTAATTAATACAACATTGTTGTTAATGCTCAATAATAATTCTACTACTCTTATTTTTGAGATAATTAAACGAACGGCTTATAGTATGGACCAGCAGGTAGCACGGGCCATCTTGTGTTTCTGGAATATGACGTAAGGTATAATCATAACGGCATCTAGTGACGAGTCCGTTCACAATGTGTATGAATTCCTTGATATGCCATGTTTATGTAGTTTTCGAGTTAATTTTCGTTGTTTGAGATACACAAATAGCTGTCTTGTGCTGGCTCATGCCCATTCACCAACTTTTCAGATATTTTGTACCCTGCAACGATTTTTTTTCGAACTTTTAAATTTAATTTTTTCCCGATTCTTCAGAAATAAATTAACCAAATAAAACCGGGCTTTTACTTGAGATCAAACATAACTGTAGTCTTATACTACTACAATGTATCCTGATTTCATCATGCGTATTACATAAAATGCAGTTGAAATTGATTAATTTTATACCTTCAAAATTATTAGATTCAAGAGTCGATTATCTAGAGTTATTTCCATTTAAAAAACGTTGAATATCTTTTCACACAGATCAAGAATTCCATTTCTCTCACTTTCAACATCGGAAAACGAAATGGTTCAGAAATATTTGATTTAAATGTTTGTTATAGTTTAAAACTTTAGGTTGAAAAACGAAGCGAGATCGAAGTTTTCTTAGAGTAATGAAAAATTATCTCCAGAGAGCTTCTTGAAAAATCCATCTCATACCATTTCTCTTTCCTTACTTTTAAATGCCATTAAATGCTTTCACCCCACTTTGATCCGTTTTTTTTTCAAGTCTAATTCAAATCTCAGAAGCTTTTAAGATATTTCCCAGCGCGATTTATCTATTTTTTCTCCTCTAACCCCCAACGGATTTACCGCTCTTCTTTCGTAAAATGGAAGATGGTTTACGATCCTCTCAGCGTTTTCGCCTTCATTAAATATTTATGCTTTGCGTTACGTTTGTGGCATTCCGTTGAAATCCTCCTTCCTCTTCTGAATTTATTTCACAAGGATTGATCTTTTTTTTTTTCTTCACAACGTTTTAACTGCTATTGGTATTTTGAGGATTTCAGTATGCATCGTACCATGTACTGGAGTCACTATTTGCATAAAGTCTTTCCTTGCAATACTGTATAGGAAAAACTATTTTCTCCATTTTGTAATTACACTATGAATTATTTGAACGTTTAATCATTTAAGTTATTTGAATGTTTAAGCGAATTAATCTGGATGATTGTTGTTGTTGTTGTCGTGTCCTTGTGTGTGGCAAGGAAGAATGGGTACGCTGCTCCCGAGTCTAATGGGCCCTTACAGGCAGGAGTCCGATTTCCGCCCGTTTGTAAAGTCTCTTAATTTTTTGAGCCAGCTCCCAGATGAGAGACCGTCTCCTGGGGTTGGCACCCCCAGAGGTATCGTTTCACTTGGAGGACATTGGAGCCACCACCTATTTAACGTGCACCAGCTCCCTTTAGTGTACACGGAATCTGGATGATTGACAGTAGTATATAAAAGCTGTATATCTTGCAGAAAATAGTACATCAATAACTGACACAAATGCTGGTACAGGACGGAGTATCGTTTATTTAAAAAGAAAAAATGATTGTTCATGTTGGAAATAAATCCCTAGTCAAATCAGTGCAATTCTACCATTTCACCCGGAAAGCTTTGGCAATCGATTCTGTTTAAGTTTTATTGCACCACGAACGCATAATAGACTTCACTTTCATAACTCCCGACCTTTAAGGGAACCACAGCCCTCTAATGATACTCTTTAAGCATAGGGTTATCAAGGAGGGCCAGGTCCACCTAGCAAGGGTTAGGTTTGCTGGCCGTTAGCCCAGCATAACTATCTCGGAGCGGTAATGAACATTTCTCGGAATTCACATCCCCGTGGCCGGGGAGGGCGACCCTTAAGGCCTTGCGCTAACAGGGGAGAGGGATGGAGCTTTTAGGTGTGATGTCCTATGGATTGCTATACATTGTCACATTGCATGGGATGAATGGTAGGTTATGCCCATGCCGGATAACGAGCCTGGGTTAGAAAGAAGTACGGAAGTCCTAATAACTAGACAACATGGAGCTCGGACACTCACATTAAAGTTATCCTTGGGCATGCTGTGTCTTTTGCTGCATCTCGTTTAATGATCAACCTCTCTACTGTTGACGAATTTGCTGCCGTATACGATGTTTCTGGTCGTCCCGTGCTGACACCTTTATATGTTACGCTGTTCAGTAGTTTGGGGGTGATTTTATTTTTAAATCTCAAGGTCATCCAGGGTGAGAAGTTGTACAAGTGAAAAGTTTGTAAAAAATGAAGCGTAAAATGAATTAGAAAAGGGACATTAGAACATAGCAAGTTTTTTTTTTTTTTGTAATTTTTATTTTTGAAATTCGTATCATTATTAGAAAATTAATTTGTTATAATTATATACGTATATTTCGTATTCCTTCTTGTTCAACCACTCTTTTTTTATTACAAACACTTTTATTTTTGATTTCGAACATTTTTATGACGCTCATAAAGTATCAGGCCAAAGTATAATAGTCAACAATGTCGACTATTTTCGTAAATTAGCAAACGCAAGAGATGTTATTGGTAGAACTTTTAATCATGTCTGAACTCCGTTCAAGTTCTTTAAAAGCTATAATAATAATAATAATAATAATAATAATATGAATGATAATAATAAGACTATAACTAATTAAGTATGAATGTTTCTTTGATAAAGCAAATCGAAAGCGCGCATAGCAAATATATCCAATTTTAGAGAGGTAGTACTTCTCGTTCAAGTATAAAATTTTGGAAAAGAAAAAAAATTCTGATTTTTTTTGTATGTTGTTAAAAATTTATTAATTCCATCGTCGCGTATAACTTCATTTTTACAATATAAATGTATTATTTTCGTTATTGAAAGAACGTAAAAAGATAGTTGATAGAAATCTTTCAAATTAATATGGAATGGATGAAAAGAGATTAGAGTTTCATTTTCGATCCCCACTATGACGGATTTACCAGCATTAAATTGAATAAAAAAATCCCTCAAAGAGAGAGATAAAAATAATTCAATTTTCCCTGACGAAAAGAATAGATTTTTTTTGAGGGAAAAATAAGAAATAAAAAATTAAACTGAATTTGTAATCCTATCTCGAAGTTGCATTTATTTAAAACCTAAATCGTCATTAAAATATGCAATTAATTCCTCGTAACGATTTCGTAATTACGAAAAAATGTAAAATTAATTTTTTGGTCTTCCTTAATTAGTTATTTATTTATTTATTTATTGATATCGAAAGAGTGCAGAAAATAGTATTGTATTTTCATCGGCTTTTCATATTTTAAGGATTACTGATCTATTAAGCACAGTTAGACCAGTTTTGCAAAATATCTGTCTGTGTGTAAAAATATTTCCGCTTGTAAGTATATTTTTTGTAAGCATTCTAAGTCCAAAAATTATGCAATTATTTATATATCGGAATTCTATACACACATGCATGATGTGTGTGACTTTTTGGCACAAATCGATCAAGGGCGAGGTCGCAAAAGAGATTTTTCTTTTTAAGTGGGACTAACATATCTCATGAAATTATAATATGTGTCTCAAACTATGTGTAATAATTAAATTAACCTACTTTTCTATGTTCCAACATGGATTTGTAGAATTAGTTACAAAGGAGCTTTCTGCTTAAAATTATTCAAGAAATTCATCAATTATCCAAAAAAATAATATATTAAAACATTTAAATTCTACGCAGATCTGAAAAGAAAAAAAATCAATGAAGGAAATTTTAGTTACCCGAGTGGGGTGACCTGACCCCACAGAGCACGTTTGGGATATGTTAAAGAGAAGAGTTGCTGGAAGATTATCACCCCCACAAATAATTCAGCATTTGAAAAGTTCCTTTTACAGGATGGGGAGAGAACACAGTAGTGTTTCATTTATCTCAGTGATTTCATACATCGTTGGCGTACGGTATTGCTCTCCGTCAGGATATTTACAGGCCAACGCATTTGCTCTTTTGGATCAGAACGCGTGTTCTGAGTGGTTGTCTCTTCTTGTATGAATCAGTTTTTTGACGATGTTACATTCTCTTTATCATTCCACAATTGGCAAGTTTGATAATGTGACATAATAACAGAAACCTCGCTTACGTAATGCCTTGCTCTGGTAACCTTACCTTTTCGAGAGTCTGACGTAAAACTAGATTTACAAACATAAAACTACATAACCTTTAACCTCTTCATTCCAAGTGTACCCAATTGGGTACATTTTAAAATACTGTTTATTAACTACTGTTTGTGCAATTTGAAAGCTAAAACAACCAATTGTTTTTGTAATTAATCAACAAATAGTTTTCTTTGTTTTAAACATGGAAAATATGGAAATTAGGCCATTAACTATTATTTAAACTAATTATTAATTAAAATTTAAAACAAAAATTAGTTGTTTTGTTTTGTAATCATTTCTTAAATCATAGAACCAAAAAATTGCGTCAAAATTGTTTGAGCTTAGTTTTGGGGTCGGAAGAGGTTAAAAAAAGGCAATTGCGGAAATCGAAAAACAGAGAACATTACGTAAATTGATTTCAACAGATAACATGCAACATTGTTGGTACTGTGAGGACGCTAAATTATTATTTTGGGTACTACAAAGTCGCCGATCACTAGTAGCTGCTCAGTACGGCTGGAGTCAAACTATACGGCACCAAATTTACTGAGTTAGACATATTTGAAACTGGTAATCACAGATCCTAAGCTTTTATTTATGCATTGTTTAAAAATTTTAAACTGGCAGTCACTGGTTTCAAGTGTCTACCTTTATTTAACTTAGCAAATAATTTTCTGTAGTTTTACAGAGTGCGAAAAAGCAGGAAGTTTATTGAGAAACTGTTATTAAGAAACTTGATTATTTGTATTAAAACAAGTTGTTCGTAAATTTTAAAAAAAAAAAAAAACACTCAGTTTCCTTTCTTAATTTTTACAGAATTTTTTTACAGTACTGGTTATTCAATACCTTTTGTATCCCATAAACCAAAGTTTTTGTTTGAATGATGTGCATGAATTGTGGATTTTACTCTTTACCGACAAATCTCATCAATGAAATTGAATTATTCCGTGTTCGTTGCTTCGTCTTACAACGCATATTTTACAACGCACATAGATCACATATCAGTCACGAAAAGAAATCCTTATTCACAATTTACATCAGAAATCACAATATTTTCTAACTGAAATAAGATGAAAATCATTACCTTTTCACGTCAAGCTTAAAAAAACTCAAAAACAACGTAAAAATGAAGAAATAGGAATAAGAATAGCATACACGTATTTGCATATCTCAGTTCCCTAATTGTTTTAATTTTTTTACTAGGCAAAAAATGAAACAGCTTTTGCGAGCTTCGTGTCAATATAATTGCATTAGAGGCATGCATGTTAAAATTATTTGTACTTTGTGAGAAAGTAAGGAAGTTTTGTTGAAATTAGCAAAATAGCGCATTCATTATGTAAAAACCTTTCAACAAAAAGCTGTTTTTATTTTTTTTGAAACAAAGACACTTCTTTTTTTTTTCTTTTTCTTTTTTCAATAAAGCAACGCACTTGTAAACTCAGGTATGTAATGTATACCTCGTGAGACATTTTACTTTTCTTGCAGTTTTCTGACGCTTAAAATTTCAACACAATGTGCAAGAACAGGACGTTGTCTTCTTAAGGAAATAAATAATGGAGGTTAAAAATGTTTTAAATATTCTTAAAAATGTAGGTGTTTAGTCTACGTCTTTTATATAAATGAAAGTTTCTTTTTAATAGTTTGACATGGCGTCAAAATGTTCGTACTTTAAATACGTTTGCAGTTATTTTTAGCATAGGGTAAAATAAAAAAGACCATAAACGAGAAATGAATAATGGTTAAGCTAACTAGTACGGAGTAATGTGTAGTAGGATTCGTAGTGAGAAGTAAAATCTTCAACAACAATTGCACTTTTAATTATTTCTTTATCAGTAATAATAAAACTTCGTGATTCAACAATAATGTTCCGACAATAATGTTAAAACAAAGAAATATACAATAAATTATGAAGGCTAAAATTTGTGTCTCAAAACACAACACAAATAGGGTTTCTAACAAGTCAGTTTGATACTGGAGGATTTTTTCTTCGGTTTCTTTTACTTAGAAAAAAACGAAAACATCTTACAACTTTAAGATTTTGAATTCAAGAAATAGAATCAAAAGATGGTTCATGATTCAGAAATCTTTTTCATCCTCATTAAATATTTATGGCCTGAGTTTCTTCTGTGGTTTCAATAAAAAGCTCGGTTTCACTTCAAAATTTTATTTCCTTTTTATTCCAAAGAATTTTCTTTACAGTTTGAGGTCATATATACAGCTTCTTGGCTGTTGATGATTTATCAGGTTAGCAAAACCAACTTTTCTTTACAATGGCAGACAATATTTTCCGATGTTTTGCCAGTAAGTAATGTTGACTACTTTTGAGCGTTAATTTAACTGCTTGTCTATATAGTATATTGTCAATATAGTAAAGATGTTGTTTCGCTTACCACGTTTTTATTACAATTTGAGTGCTAAAAATAAAAATTGCAAAAAAAATAAAAAAAATAATAATATTCGCCTGAAAGAATGCTTATCATCTCATTACAGCATAACTAAAATAAAGATCAGTCAGATAAAAACTACTGCAACTAACTAAACGGGGAAGAAAAGGAAATAGGTTCTTGCGATAGAGGAATTGTGTGTTTCTCGACTTATGTGTATACTCCTTTATTGTTTTCAGTTAAAGTTTGTGGGACTCAAAGAACCTTAGCCGACAGGATGGCGAAGTGGTAAGGCGCAGGCCTCGTACGACCAAGTTCGCAGGTTCAAACCTGTCCCAAGTCGGTGGATTTTCAAGACGCAGAAAATCGTCTGCGCCCCTGTCGTATGATTATGCGGCATGTAAAAGATCCCTTGAGTAGACATTTGCCTCGGATGCTCTCGGTTAAAGTTAAATCCCAGAGCAATCTGCATCAATTAGAGCTCAGGTGCCTCCATCTAGGGGAACCTGAGCGTAAACATTCTCAGAGTGGGAATGGCATCCACCGATAGGTTTGCTACTTGAAAGAATGGATGCCGATTTCCGGGGAATGCATTAAGTCTGCAAAATGGTTAACAACCATATGCAGCCCCGTTGGAATAAATTTAATAAATAAAACTCAAAGAAACTTAAGTTTGGTTTACAAGCTCTATTCAAGTTCTATCATTCATTCTGGTCTTAAAATAAACTTATGAAAGGCATAAAATCATCGACAAAACAAAAATAATCTAAAGGAAAACTTGCATGGTATAGAACAGCGGTCGGCAACCTAAATTGACTGAAGAGCTACTTTCTAGGTTTGGCGAACCCCAAGATCGACTCGGAGGACCCTGGGCAGGGGGTGCACTACTATTTATAATAGTACTAACTACTATTAATACACTATCCCTACTATTGATGCACTATTGCACTACTATTAATGCACTATTGCACTACTATTAATACACAATTAATAGGGCATGTTGGAATTGCAATGCACCGGTCTTCAAATTGTAGGTTAATTCATGTCGGAACAAATTTTGATGCTTATAAAATACCTACTTTAAAATTTCTAAAATAATACTCTGTTAACACCATTAACTCGCATCAAAACAATATTTCAGTTTATAATATATTATTTCTTTTAAATTTGATTAAAAAAACTTAGTTTTTGTTTTGTTTTGTTTTTTAAGTAAAACACATATGTGAAGTGCCGTTATGTTCTTCAGTTAACTCTCACCGAGAGCATGGTTAATGAGACGGCTGACATGCCATGTTATTGGCAAGTTTTTTTAGATTCGGTGAATGGTCTAGTAAACTAATCAACATTTTCTGAAGGTGGAAAAATGATAACAAATTCACCTTCTAATTCAAAAGTCCCGTTTGATTTTTTTTAAAGTATAAACTACTCAAAATGCTGTCGCGATCGACCGAAAATGGGCTCACGATCTACCAGTCGATCGCGATCGACGGTTTGCCGACCACTGGTATAGAAGGTTCTTTTTTATTTATTTTCAATAAAGCAATTTTCGGAAACTCAGGTATGTAATGTATATGTCGTGAGGGAGTAATATAGGCATTCTGCTTTTCCTGCAGTTTTTCTAAAGCTTAAAATTTTAACACAATGTGCAAGAACAGGAAGTTGTCTTAATAAGGCAATAAATAATTGAGGTTAAAAATGGCTTAAATATTCATTGAAATGTAGAAATTTAGTTTACGTCTTTTATAGAAATGAAAGTTTCGTAATAATCGTTTGACATGGTATAATAAATAAAAAAAAGAAAAATAAAGAAAGTTGGTTTTTGAGATGAGGGAAATGTCTGTCGGTATGAAGCTTTGATCACTTTTGCTGTTTTTTTGTTTTAAATTTTAAGTTTATTTTTTATTTTTCTAATTAATTCTAGTATTAGTTTAAAGTTTGCTATTTCACTTTCAATTTTACCCGTTATTCAGTGTACTCGTATCGAATGGGTAAAATTGTGTTACGTAAATAAAGAAAATAATGAACCGTTTGCATTTCAAGTACTCAACAGAATTCCAATTTTTCAGACTGAAGAGCTAGTCCATGGTGAAGACGAGAGAAGTAGCGTACATTTAAAAATGCATTTAAGATAGATTCTATCTCACCATTTTCCATTAAATTTAAAGCCTGAATCTGTTAATACCTGGATGTGTAAATAATCTTGGAGAGATCTCTGATAGATGTGTAAAATTTAACTTAATCAGTAAAAGCTTTTAAAATTATTGAAGCAGTTATCAGAGTAACGATTTATTTTAGAGATTAGGCAAATGCATAAAGTTTGCAATAATGTAAATTAGTTTGCAAGTTATTATTTTTGATTGAAAAATAAATTGATAGAAAATTTCCTACAATTTCAGGACATTGAATGCTTACATTGTATTCGTAAAATTGTTTTTAGTTGTTGTTTTTTAAAATCTCTTTTATTGCTTTAAAGAATTAAATAACTTTGCCAATGGGATGCAAAATGTATGTGTACAAGTATAAAGGGTTAAAAAAAAGAAAGAATGGTTAGTGTTAGCCTTTTTTTTCTTTTTTTTCATTTAATATGAAGAAAAATAAAATAATGAGTATAAATGAATAAATGAAAAAAGACCCTTGATTTCGAACTTTAACACTGACACAAGGCTCTCAGGAAAAGGGGAAATAAACATACCAATATAGAAAAGTTAATGCTTCTCCGCAAATCAATTAAAGCGTCGTCAATAACGAGCCATCTGTTGGGATTTATGACTGGTGGCGTTCGGAATCCTTGGTGGTCTGCTGTTCTGACACCAGTGAAATCCGATTCGGACTACCACAAAATAATAATCAGTGGTTCGTGAGATTAGCGGTTCAGCGGCTGATCACCACTAGCCGAGCCACCGAGCACGCTTTACTTTTTCCCTTTGAAAAATAAGTCTCTGAAATAAATTTTTACAATGATAAATGCAAGTTGCCATCACAGCGATATTACAGACCCAAAGTAGTGACACTAAAATTTTTTACCAGCTCAATGGAGGGGTACGTACATGTACTGTATAGATTACTACCATACTAGACTGACAAATGCTTCATAAAACCAAGGGGAAACCCAGGGTTCAGCGACGGGGGAGCGTGACAATATTTTGGAAACATTTGAATTCTGTATTTCGTAAAGATAACGTCTCCGATATGAAAACGGAAGAACTCTCGGTATTAATTCATTAATTTTTATGGCATAATTAATCAAAAATCGTTTTAATTTACCAATATTTTCTTACTATTACCTACTACAATAAAAAAATAAAATATCAGACCCGAAAAGCTTTCTAACTCTTCATCTCCTGAACAAAATTATGTTTTTAAGAGTTGTTACCTTTTCGAAATAAACGATTCCTTTAAAGCTTTTTTAAAATATTTTATTGGCGTTTAATAGAGTGACATATTTTTTTCATATTTCTTGAGACATTATGTTCTGATTTTTTAACGTTTAAATTATAAAAATGAAATAATGCAAATCTAATTGTAATTCGTAAATATATAAAACAATGCTGACAAATTAGTGTACAATAATAAACTTAAAAGTCGAACGAAACAAAGTGAAGCGACTGAAATCCTAGCTAAAATTGAACCTATAAATTTGAAAATGTAGAACATTAAATGTAACACTATTTTATTTAAATTTCAATAAATAACCCCCTTTCTCAGAAGAAAAAGTTAAAATATAAAACCGAAAATCTATATGTTCATAAAGGCAACTCTGGATCAGGTATTACAACTATTTTCGTTCCAAAAGGCTTACCGTTTTTTATGTTTAATGATAACTTCAGTAATAGCAAATTTTCATTTTTCTCTTTGTTCTTAAATAAATATTTAGTGCATGAGCTTAAGGCAAATGAATTCCTTTTTCTTATTGTCAAATATTCATTTCTGCCCAGAATGAGCTGGAATATTTCTATGATTTTGAAGATTAATTTATGAAAGCCCTTTTTGTAAACAATATGTTCTTTATTGATGTTAAGCAGTTATATTATTCTTTTAAATTATTTATAGAAGAAAGTCATTAAAACTGGGGGGGGGGGGGAAAGACGATATCTAAAACGTATTAGTTTATACATTTATATATTTTAAAGGTTCTTTTCGACATTTGGCAATCATAACAAGAAACCTATGTAATAAATTTTTATATTTTACGCTTTTCTTCCCCCACCCCTTTTTTACACTACAATTACATTGAGTATTGCAGTTTCTTTCTGCAAGTTTTCCTCTTGCTTCTTTGAGAAAATATTTATCAATTAAATAAAATTCCATAAGTTTTTCTTTTTTTTTGGTCTTGTTTGCAACCCGATTCATTCAGGCGTATATTATATTAAACAAAGCGTGCAAACTTTTGAAGCGTTTTTTTTCCTTTCTTTCTTCCTTTGTTTTTTTCAGTGTTTTCAAAGGAAAAAAATTTAAATTTAGCACCCTTTAACTACAAATAAACTCAGTTTTTCATAACAGGAACGGTTTTGCTAGCACTTAACGTTTGCAAAACATTCAGATCGATTTCAAACGTAAGAACTTGTAGCCAAATAGCATTTATAGGAAAAGTTGTCTGGAAGTTTGAACTCGTATTTAAGATCAAACTGTGCGAAACAGGCAAATGAAGAAGAAGAAGAAGGGAAGTATAACATCGGAAATTTATTGAAGCGATGTGTCTCGAAGAACTGAAGTGAAATGGCGGAAGAGCTGCCATCGGAAAAGAAAACAAAAGATGTAGAAATGTGGGGAGATAATGAAATTACAATGGACGCACGAGGAGTAAAATTCTTTAACTCGGGAACATTTTTTGAGAAAAACGAATTTGAAAATAAATAAATAAATAATACTGTTCGACAAATGCGTAACTGAAATGCTTTTTTTTTCCTTATGTGTTACATATTCATGAATGTTGTAAATTCTTTGTTTCATGGTAAGTACCGCTTTTCTTCAAAGGTACAGAGAATTTTAAACAAATTATTTTATACAACTGCTCAGATTGAAATTATTTGTTGTTTTGGAGAATTCCCAAGGGAGGAAATAATGTAGTAATTATTTTTCATTTTCATCGTTCTATTCTTATAAACACTTAAAATTCGCATGCGTGAAGAAGTACACCAATACGAAGTGTGAAAAGATGTTTACCAATTTGAACAAAAAATGCTTTGTCAAATTGGAGATTTGGTACAATTGGTTATTGTGTGTGTGTGTGTGTGGGGGGGGGGGGGGGGGGTAGACAGACCGCCTGACAAACATATTTTTCTCACCTTAAAACTCTTTATTTCTTAAAAACTTTTAAATCTTTAACGATTTCGTTTATTTTTTACTTTTTTACCCCTTAGCAATATTTTTACAATACGTTGAGCCTTATTTGTTAAAACACTTTTACAAGAAAGTAGGCTAAAAGCGGTTTTCTTGAGCGTTCAACGAATTTGCTGAATGAAAATCATCACAAAACTATAAACAGAACGTGTGCAACGCAAATAAGTTATCGTTTCTATCCTTTAGTATCGTCGTATCGCATTTATCTACATATGGACAGTTAAAAAAATACACTGTCAAATATACCACAATGAAGTGAATTTAGCAACAAGATAGACAGATGACATTCAAACCGGATGAAGAAAACAATGGCTGGTTAGAATTATGTTTTGGATTGCAATTTTCATGACGCATGTTTTTAACTGTAGTTGTGATTAGTCAATAACTGAAGTAAAATATTATGTCTTTTGTCAGTATCCACGAAAATACTAATTTAAAACCCCGAGCTAACAGGTTAATTAATCACTTTTAGCTTTTGTGAAAAAGTTTGTTGACCTTTTGCAGTTATTACTTTAATTTAGCTCTTACGTTAGTCATGTTAATTCGTACAATATTATTTTCAAAATTAAAATAGAAAATAAGCATAAACCAAGCAGTATTTGTCATGCTTTTTCTTTTGGATGTACGAATTTTTTATCTAGCTTATATTTAACATTGCGATTAAAAACGTATTTAATTATTTGAGAACAGAAGCAATTGCAATTTTAAATGATACGTTACTGATATTTAATCTTTCTTTCAAAAAATAACTTTCGCCGCAATGATTCATTTGTGTAATCTCAGGAAACATTTCAAACTGAAACAAGAAAATCAATTAGTGTAAAATAATTAAAGGTTCACACCACTGCGACTCTAACAAAAACGGCTGTCAGTCGTTTTTCCTTTCCACTAATTGAAAACGGTGTTCTCATCAGTGTCATTATCGACGAACAGATTTATTTTCTCATAGAGACAGAAGAAGTTTCTACCTATGAGTAGCTGATGGTAGCAACTCTAAGTCTTGTTCTTTTTTCATTTTGAAATAGATTGATACCTTCAAAATAATACTCATAAATTACTCTTCTTGCAAGTAATATTACGTTTTGTTTTTTATTTGCACATACTTTTGTTCAGCGACTATTAAAGTATTATGCAAATATGTAAGTGTACATAAAAAATAAAATTAAATTTCAATTTAAAAAAAAAAATCTAAAAATAGTTTAAGAGGCAAATAGTGTTATTGTGAATTATATTTTCCATTGCTCCCACCATCATAATTTTTACACTCAAGTCTGTAATATCATTTACAGATTTCTTTATCAATTTTACATAAGTTTCCAGTCGTTAAGTAGTAGGAACCCAGTTTTTGTTTTCTACGTAAAACTTCTCTATTTTTTCATTATCATCATCATCATCATAATCAGTATTTTTTTTTTGTTTATTACTTCCATATATAGGCTGCTATATAAGTGTTATGTAAATACGTTAGTGTACCTTTAAAAAAGTCATAAATAATATTTAAAAAATACATATTGTCATTTTGATATGCTGAATATATTTTTCTGTTTATTCTACCATTATATTTTTTACACATATCACTTGTAATATCACTTAAGGCTTTCTTTGTCATCTTTCTAAAGTTTCCAGTTATGAAATGATATGAAACAAATTTTTGTTTTCTATTTAAGAGTTCTCTATTTTTTCAAATATTTTAAAATAATAATAATAATAATAACAATAATAACAATAACAATAACAACAACAACAACAACAACAATAATAATAATAATAATAATAATAATAATAATAATATATTATTATTATTAATATATATATTTCTTAATTTTTACTTCTTTATCATATAGATATATTATATGAATATGTTAGTTTCCTTTTAAAAAGTCCTGAAAATTGTCCTTTTGATATGTTTTGATTTTGTTCAAATGTTTTTTTTATGTTCTTCCAACTCGTATATTTAATATGAATTAGGGCTATCTCTGTCGATTTTCTCAGTTTCTAGGCATGGCATAGCACCGAACAAGTTTTTCGTTCCTGGTCAAGAGTTTTCTATAGCGAGATTTCAAGAAGTCTTTATTCGTCATACCTTCATACTATTCCATACATCTACCAATATATAATATTTATACAATAATCAATAAACTTCTTACTATTTATAATTCAAAGAAGAAGAAATTTCAAGAACAAAACATAAGAGGAAACGTGATCTATTAAATGAATGTCAAAGCGAAATAATACTAAACTTAAGGTGTCAGTTAATAGATTTCCAATATATATGTAAGTATAAGTATATAAAATTTTTAACGGAGCTGATATAATTATCAGCAACATTTTTTTAATGCTCATTATTCAGGAAGAAAAAACGTTTAAATTTTTTTCGCAGTAAAAAAATAAAAAAGAGTCAAAATCAGCGCAATTTAATTCGGGGATACAAGAAACACAATTTTTCAATAACAATAATTAATAAATATATAAGATAAAATGAAACAAAATTGATAAATGAAACAAAATTAATAAATGAAACAAAATTAATAAATGAAACAAAATTAATAAAAAGGAAAACGTTTTGAATTTTCAACTACAAGCGGTATCTTCGTTTTGCCTACAGGAAATATAAATTTCTTTGAGGGATAACTTTGGTTTGAAGGAACTGCATTGAAACGATTATCCTTAAAATATTATTCTTTAGCCTGGTAATTTATTCATTTAATATAGCAATGCTTTGAAATGCATCACCACTAAGCTGATATGAGATAAAAATTCACAAAAATTAATCTAAAGCATGTTTTATGGCTTTTATTATGGTTTAAAAATTATTTCCTAACTATTAATGGTGCTAGAACAAAATTATAGCTGAAATAAACCATGCCGAGTGTGGCCGAGCTGAATAATGTTTTCAGTCATTTTTCTTTGTATGTTTACGTTTCTAGTTTTGTACCAACTGATGGAATACATACACATAAAACGAAATGAATAATTCAAGCTGAGGTATTTCTTTGCCAGTATACAATGTCGAAAAATGTTTTCGCTTAGAAATCTTCTGGTAAACCCATTTTTCTGTGATTAATTGAGATGCTGTACATCAGAGTTACAAAACGAATTGGAACCTCTCCTACAACTTTGAATTGAATTCATAATATGCTCCAGTATAACTTTATTTTGTCACTGAAGACTATGATGAAGTTATGTACCATAACTGAAATTTCAGATAACTTTATTTTCATGAATAAAAAAAAATAAATGACAATTTTTTTTTAGTTCTAGAACATAGTGGTTTTTCAGTAGCCACGGATGAGCTAAGATGTATATATCTACCTATGTAGGTATACGTATACTGGATATCTGTATCATATATATATATATATATGTCTAATGTATTCATTTATGTATGCGTCGAAAATTCAATTACAATTACAATAAAAGATATTTTCGCAATAACGTATGCAATGCCCAACCAACATAAATGTTTTGATTGCGCCATTAAGATTCACAATCAAAAAAAAAAAAAAAAAAAGAAGAAGAAAGACAGAAAGAAGAGAAAAAGTGGATTTGTAAGTTTTGCTTGAAAAATTTTCCTTCAAAATTTTTTCACGAATTCATTGAACAGCGTTGATGCGCACTGAACTTCTCAAATATCTGCTGTAGATATTAAATATCAAACTATCTGGTAATGTCATATTAATCGAAAAATAATCGCCTTATTTTGGTTAAAAAGAAGATGTTCTATGTACCACCGTTCATCAATCTTAATTGCTCCCCTTCGGCTTATATAATAGGTATACAGTCCCTGGCCAAATTAATGAACGTACTACAGAGTTTTTGTAATTTCATACATAACGCTCAGCCAGATACAAAAACCCATTTTTTACTTATTTGGTAATGTTTTAATGCACCAATGTTCACATTATCCAGAAAAATTTCAATCGCTCTTACATTTAGGGGACCGTCAACAAATTGAAAAATGATATTTTTTTTTTGGATGATCCTGGCATTGTAAGAAGTTGGGAATGAGCTGTAAAATTCAGAAAATAGTTTAATTGCAGTGTAAAATTAGTTTGTGTAGTTTCAAAAAATTGTACTCCTACACACAAAGATAAATGCACTTCTTCAATTTCCTTCACACATTCTTGGATTATAACAGGCAAAGTTTTTCACAAAACGTTACCAAACTTTCCGAAATATTGACATCATTCAAGCGAAGCATTAAACTGAAACTTGAAATTAAAATGTTCAATATTTGATAAATTATGGACATTTAAAGGAATTGCATTTTTACTGCACATGCGCAAGAAATGGCATCTTTTAACTGTCATAATTTCAAACCCAAGTGTACAGAACAACTTATAAAAAATTCAGTTGGATATCTGGAAAATTCGGAAAGATATCAGCAATTTACTGAGGTGTATTTCAACATTTTTTGGAAAAGAGCTATTTCTTAAGGGGATGTGCACAAATCAGTAGCAAGTGCTTGCAATTATTCAGTGCATTTATACTTTGATATCTGATAAAAATTAAGTATTTGCGAAGAATCCTTTACCATTCCCACCAAGAAGATGGAGGGAGAGGGTATGTTTCTGATGCAAAACGGGTTTTTGCTTCCAACTGAGAATTCAAGTTTAACTTTCAAGAATGAAATTACAAAAAATGTAATGCTTCTAATAATTTGGCCGGGAACTGTAACAAGCTCTGGCTTATATACCTGCTCATTTTTTAAAAAATAAACAAATTTTATATGGATATTTTATAAAGACATCATCTTGACATACATATATAATAATTAAAAAAAAATAAAATGTTCTATTTCTCATTCCAACCAAAAATAATGAGGAAGCGTTGAATTTTAAAATTACCATGCATTAATTTGTAGTGTATTTAGGTTTGCTTAAAGTATAAAATAATATAAAATTTTTGGCAGTATAAATTATTGCCAGAAAGGGATTCTTAATATGAAAAATATGTAACGCAGTGAACATTCTTTTATTATTTTTATTTTTGAAACACAAATCGGGGTTTGTAATGGATCAGTTACAGCTGAAAGTTATAAAGAAAAGCCAAATATGTTGAAACTATAGACGCAAATATTAATTTTAGTACATAAATCTGTTGTATTTAAATATGGAATATTTGACATTTATAAAAGTAAGTGGAAAATTGCGTTTTGAGAGGTTCTGAAATGTATTGGAAAGTAAATAAAATCACGAAAGCTTTAAAACTATCTAGGTTTTTTGATAAAGCGACGATTTGTTGAGGTAATAAGTTGAGAAAATGATGTTGAAAATATAAATAGCTTTTTGTTTTAATTGCAAAAAAAAAAAAAAAAAGAAAAATTGTAGTTCCTGTCTCCAAGTTTTAACTTAAAGCCTAAGCTGTTCGATATCATAAACTTTCACTCGGCATAGTAAATGTAGTTTATTCTGCAGGTCAAAAGAAATCTGAAAAATTTGTTTAATATCGCCATTTAGTGCAAGTTAAAAAATGTGTTTTTATAATAATTGAATTTCTTACAATTATACGCACTACCTCCTCAGTATTGGAAAACATTTTTTTCTGTTGTATTAAACGATAAGTGATTGCTGAAGCCAAAATATATATTGAAAGATGTTTTTACTTATGCCTCTTGACTCCGTTAATTTTCTTTTTAAATAAAATTTCACTTTAAAAAATAATGAAGGAGTAAAAAGTGACTGCCATTTTATTAATCTCACTTTTTTATTTTCATCATTTAAGGAAAAATTACTTAATGCTTTAATTTATTGATGAAGTTTTTATAAAATGAATGATGATAACTCAAATGGGTATTACGGAGAAATTATCATCGAATATTTTTCTTAGCCACGCATATAAGATTATTTTAATACTATACCATTTTAATACTATAACTCCAAATTTTAATACGTTACAAATTACGTTTAACAACATTTGGTGTAATGTTTCACGAGTACAATTCAAATTCTTACCGTACAATTATGACCAATGCTTTTTTTAATTTAAAGTTGGTAAAATGGATTTTATTATTTCGCATGAGGGGACAGATAATTTAAATGATGACTTTTATATTCATATCGGATATAAGATAATTTCGGAAAATAAATAAATAAACAAAATAAAATAAATAAATGTTTAAATAAACAAAATAAAGTAAATAAATGTTTAAATAAACAAAATAAATGAAAAGAAAATAGCACTATAATTTCTAAGGAAAAAATACTAATATTATTTCTTTCAGACTTAAAAAAATTTTTTTTTTTTTACTCCTAACTACTCCTATTAAGTCTGAAATACAAAGTTAAGACGTAACACAAATTAAATAAAATTCAGGTTCGTAAAATAGTTTAAGGTAAAACTATTGTATTTTTCACTATGCTACAATTACAAATTGAATAAATTTAACGCTAAATTCTTTCTTTAATAAAAGTAGATGTAATTACCTTTTTTTTTTAGTCTACTTGTTTTATGGTACGTTGAAAGCAAAAACAAAAAAAAAACCCTTAATTTGTCCATTACTTTTTTTATATAATTCATTAATGTTTTTAGGGAAGACGCTTTAAATACCAAAATCAATTATTTTATCGATTTTACGTCTTATGTCACAAAGGACATGTAACATAATTACAATTACAGGCACAGTTTGGGAAAGTTTGAGCTCATATTTAAGATTGAACTGAGCGAAGTAAGCAAATGAAGAAGGGAAGTACAAAATCGGAAATTCATTGAAGCGATAAGTTTCAAAGAATTGAAGTGAAATGGAAAAGTAGCTGCAAGAGGAAAAGAAATCAAGAGTTGTGGAAATGGTGGAAGGTAATGAAACTACAAGTGACTGATTTTTTTTCAACACTACGTTTTTTTCAATGAAAACATGTTAAAAAAAGAAAAAAAAACCTACTTTTCAAATACCAAATTTAGATTCATTTATGCTATCTTATTCTATATACATGAAGATTGTAATGAGGAGTAAAGATTTCAATTTTTAGCATAGTAAGGTTAAAATTTTGTATTTAAAGCAACAGAAAATGAAAACTTAAAAAAAAAAAAAAATCATAAGTAATAATATACAAATGAAGTAAGTAATTAATTTAAAAACTACATCTCACAGCTGAGTTTATGCACATTTTTGAGTAGTGAGACCAAAAGTAGATGAATCGTTGTTTAGTTTAGCAATCTTTCATGCACTGCAAAAATTACTGGTGTTACTGAACACCATCTTTGGTTTTTAGTCGTTGTAAGGTTGAAGATTATTCATCTTCTGATGTATTTTAAATTCTTTTAACTGTCTGTATAAACAAATACCGACAGCAGAATGTTTTTTTTAGCATATGATGTTCGTTTACTCATCTACGCATCAAAAATTCATTACGATTGTTCATTTATCCTATTTTCATAAAAATGAGCAATAGGAATGAAATTTCGATACGTAACGAAGTTCTAATAACAAATTTCATGTGCAAAGAAACGTTATATTGTCTATATTTTTTTAGACAACCACATAAAAAAATTAATGCACATCAAAAGTGAATTATTTTTAACTTTACACCAACTGAACACCAAAAATCGTGTTCAGTAACACCAAAAATGGTGGCAACTAAGCCGCCATTTTTTAATTTTTACAGTGTAGTTACTTTTTAGTATTCTTTTATGAGGTATTCCATCGATAAGAATCATATTGTCGATTCACAAGCTAATTTTTTACTTCGCATTTAATAGCATAGTTGGATATTAATCTTCTATAGTATTATATAAGAACTATTGCAGATAAAATAGTTTCTTACTCAGGAACTACTAAAGCAAATGCTAAATTTTTAAATTTTTGTATTTCATTTCTCTTTTATGAGGCATTTCATAATAAATAAGTATCAAAGTTTCGATTCCCAAGTTAATCTTCTTCCGCATTTAATAGAATCGGTGCGCGCTAATTTTCTAACCGCATGTGCAGTCGATAATATCCCTGAAAATTACGAGATAACGACTTCTTAATTGATAAATGATTGTCTAGTATCCAAAGGGAAGGAAGAATACAATATGCTGGTCTTCATCAATTTTGATTGCCTTTGACAGCTTAACATTTAAGTCCTTATGAGAAAGTTGATGTCTGGGTTTAAAATGTTAGAGGTTAAAATTTACCTCATTATGGAAGCCAACGAATGAATTAGGTAATTTATACATGAATCTAACTGCTCTCATCTCATGCCCGATTAGTTTTCTCTTGTTCATATTTAATGTTGTTTGCGGTATAAAACAGTTAAAATTGTCAGCAGTTCGCAACCTTTTTAAAACATAGTGTCAATGTTTTTTGTTTTGTTTTTTGCAACATTGAAACCTTATTATAGAAGCCAACGAATGAATTAGATAATTTATACATGAAGTTTGCTGCTTTCGCCTCATGCACTGTCAAAAATTTCCGTAAGAAAATAGTAATATAATTATTTATTTGATTGTTATTTTACCATATTTAATTACAACAATTGAATAACCATTAAAGAGATGGTGCTTAAATCGCCGATTGTGAAAACAAATTGTTAAATTATCTGTTTCTCCTAAAAAACCTTTAACTAACCGTAATTTACAAGAGCAACTATGTCTCCCAGTCAATTAGATTCGGGCGTCCATCTTAGTCGTGGAACCTTACCGTCGTACGTTGCTGTTAAAATGTGAATAAAGATTTATCAGTTCAAATCTGCATGTGTATACAAAAAAAGAAGAAAAGAAGAAAAAAAAGTGGCTTAAGCAGTGGTTACTAAATAGAAACACATACACACGTAAATCAAAAATTGGAGACATCGGATTACCGAACTGTGCGAATGAGCGAACCCATAATTTGAGCTTCTGAAACTTGTTTGTATTTTAATTTTTGCAGCAAATAAAATTATTTTCGTCCATGTACAGGAAATTTATACCAAAAATGACTTTGGATCCAATTCAAAACTAAAATCTAAATTTTAATGCGGTTTGCCTATTGGAAAAGAAGATTTATTCATAAATAAACGGCCGCTATAAGTGTTGTTGATGGCCGAATGGTTAGAGCGCAAGGTTGGTACACCATACACTCGGGGTTCGATTCCCCGATCGCACGCTTCGTTTTCGGTTTCTACACCTCGAAATGGTTCAAAAACCGTAAAAACTTACGTTTACAGTTTTGAAACAATTTATAAATGGTTATAAAACCGTAAACGTTTTTTATTTACGGCTTTTTAACCAGGCTGATTGGAAATGGTTTAGTCCCGTAAAAATAGAAAAATGTTCTAAACCGTAAATTTAACGGTGAATTATATGGACAAACTGCTGCCGGCTATTTAACCGTAATTTTATGATGCAATTTCTAACAGTGTGCCCGATTAGTTTTTTCTGGATTATATTTGATGTTGGTTGTTACATAAAATAGTTAAAATAATGAACGGATCGCAACTTGTTTAAAACATAGTTTCAATGTTACTTTTGTATTTTCAACATTTTATGCTGATTTCTGAAATAGAAATTCTATACCTTGAAAACTCGTTCCCTTATACATACATACATGAATGTATAATTTGCATTTCTGTTGCCTTTCTAAGATTTTTTAACAGTTAAAATCATTCCTTGCTATGTGAGAAATTGTATTTCAAAAGCCCATTTTTGCTAATAACCAAGAAATATGCGTTAAATTATTTTGGAATTTTTAATTATCAAAACATTATGCATTATACATTAAATCAACAGTACGATAAATGCGTACGTCTTATTTATCATTATTTTTAACCGACTTCACAAATTAGCGGGTTATATTCATACCGTGTCTTTTTTTTGTTTGTCTAACCATAAATTCTAACTTGATGAACATATTGTCGTGATTCTTCCTTTAATCGATCGAGTGTGGTTTCCCTTAGGTCCAGGCCTTTCTTTGATATTAGATGATTAGAAAACAGTTATGGGCAGAAATGAAGCCATTTTTTGTTCCATAACTTTTGACTAAAATGAACCGATTTTGATGATTTTTTTTCGATATTAATTGATAAAGGGTTGTATAACTCAAAGCTCGCACATTAATTTCATTTTATTTGTTTTTTAGAAAAAAGCTATGGGTGAAAAATGATTTTTTTTTTTTTAAATTGGAAAGGCTTGGCTTGATTTTTTTTTTTTTGCGAAAACTATTTATATACGTAAAACCGCTGCTATTACGCTATTACTTTTGTTACCTAACCTATATTTACTTCCCACACTTTTGTGGAAATCAAATTTTTTTTCACTGGTGCATGAAATGTACGGATTTTCTAACTAACTGACACGTAACGTGCATTATTATAATATTCAAATAGTACAAATGCAACACTTTGTGCATTGAGTCACAGAAATAAAGTAACTTTGTTTAACAGCATTGCATAATACAGATATTTCCAAATGTGAGCAAATATTCGCATCTGTGACATAATATTCTTATGCTCCAAAACGTTCAACAAACAATTCTATGTCCCATCAAGAATAATTAGCGGGGAACCAT
The DNA here is from genome assembly GCA_038502835.1 of Octonoba sinensis. NCBI lineage: Eukaryota > Metazoa > Arthropoda > Arachnida > Araneae > Uloboridae > Octonoba > Octonoba sinensis. The sequence goes on along the minus strand of CM076602.1, from coordinate 101,293,308 downwards.
TTCTTCCTTTTCAGTGTTAGCAATGATATTTGCATTTCAAACGCTGGAGAGTTTCGCATAACATTGTTTAGTTTTAAGCAATCGTTTGAGTAATAAAAGTGTTTGTCTTTCAAAACTACTTTTAACTATTTTACGGTTAATCAATTCGAGTTTAGCTATAAGGGTCTTACGTACACTTTATGAAGTAAGCACATCAGATAACTTTATAACATATATAGGTTTGGTACGCTAATTGTCTGATATTTTTCTAAAATAAATATAATTTATTTTTGCATTTAAATGTTCGTTGTTAGTTACAATAGTATTTTGAGCCGTTCGTCGGTTTTTATCATTATTGCCAATCATAAACAGATGCTAAAGTATTATGTTAATAATAATGTTATTTGATTGGGGCACTTTTCAACAAAAAAATCAGCGTTTTTTAACGAGTGGAAGTTACAGCTGATAAATAAAATCAGGCTTCATAAGGTTTTACTAAAAGTTTTATTTACACTTCAACTAGCCATCTGAAGAATAGATACAATAGTTTTTAAAAACTTTAAGTTGAAGTAGAAGTATTCAAATGAGAAATAGATATCTTAGGAAAACATAGAGTTTCGGTAAGGGCTCATGTCGAGTTCTTAGGTCTTAACAGAAAATTCCTTATTAAATAATGCTTCCGCTTTCATAAGTGAACAGCGTATAATTTTGGTACTACACCTCTACGAATCCATTGTCAGAAAAAGCATGTGAAATTCTGGAGCTCGTTCTCCTCTTTTAATAGTGCGAATAAGCAAGTAAGGGTGAAGTTCTGTAATTTCTGTTGTACACGAGTTTCAATTATTGTAGTTATTAGTACTCAAGCTGTAATTACCAGAAAGTATTGCTATTTATTTTTATTCTAATACCTCCATCCTTTTAAAATGTAGTAGACGATTTAGAGCTCAATAACTTCACTACAGGTTCTTTTTAGTATTAAATTGTAGTTAGAGATTAATTTTATTAATTCTATATGGTAACCCCTACATAGTTTATTAATCAACAAACGTTCGCCTGCACAAAAGCATGAAAAATCATTTCATATTCCATCAGCCTACATGCATACTTTTAATTACCTGAATCCCTCTCTGAATAAGCGAGAAAAGTGATAAATATCTTTCCCATATTTCCTGCAGCCTCTTTGAAAGAGAACAGAATATTTCACCTTGTAATCAGCTCATCATTATTAGGGATTGTTCCTGCGCTCAGAAAATGAGAGAATGAAAGTTCTTTATGCACCGTACAATAGAGCAATTTATCAATTGCTTTTAAACGTGAAAGGGCGGAATGTATGGGAAGAGAAGCATCATTTTATTCTCTCATTTTTCCTACCTTAGAACAGAAGAATTCATTTTATCATGAGTGAAAATAAGAATAAATGGTTTAGTAGAAGGGTGATGTGGTTTAAAGTACGCTAGAAGAGGAAGATCATTTAGCTGGAAATTGTTTTCTATAATAGACATTTTTATTGGTTAAACTTTAATTTCCACACTAAGCAGTATGTTTAAAATTAAAGTAATTATTACAGCGCATATTTCAAGTAAAGTACGCATACTTTTTCTTTCTGTAAACTGTAAAATCTTTTGCCAGAAAATACATGAGAATCTTCTGGAAATCATTTATTAGGAGTCTGACGCAAAATAACACAGACTTCAAAACAAGAAACTACAAAGTCTTTAAAAAAATAATTACAGATAATAAAAAACAGAGAACATATTGTAAATTGGTTGCAGCAGAAAATGTACCGCAGCAGTGGCGTCATCTTAGACTACGCTCAATTTTTATTTTTGATACACAAAGTTGAAGGTGAGTTCAGTTGAGTCCATGCTGTTCTGATCTCTGATGCCTCCCGAGTCGGGAAGGCTAGCCGGCGCGGAATAGTAGGCTGTTCGCTGGAACCGAAGTTGAATTATACGCCAACAATATATAATGCATATTTGACAATTTTTAAAGTAGTAGTTGCCGATCGCAATCATTTATTTATGCATTTGCTTACAACCTTTGAACCTTGAGTTGTGACAAATCTCAAGTGATCAGTTTTACTTAACAAATCTTTCTCTGTAGTTTTACAGAGTGCGAAAAAGCAAGAATTTAACTCAGAAACTGTTATCAAGAAACTTGATTATTTCATTTAAAACAGTTCTTCGTAAATTTATAGAAACACTCGGTTTCCCCTAAGTACTTTTACAGCATTTTTTAAGAGTGTGTGACATAAAAGTGTTTCTTTAACAATACAGTCTAACATGTTTAATGGAATATCGCTTGAAATGATTTCACGCTTAATGTCATAAATTTTCAATGAATCAAGCTATGATATATTATTTCTGTGATCCCGGATGATGGAATGTCCCACTTATCAGAATAAGTTTTCCTAGAAAAGTGGCTGTTCCATTAAGCGGGATCGACTGCAACAGAAATGCATAAAACGGAACATAAAAAAAAAAATATATACATAATTTCGTTAAAAAAAAGAAAAAGAAAATACCGGAGAAAGAAAAAGGGAACAGACCATATGCGAATGAGTCTGCGTAAGTAAAAGCATTTTTAATGTGTCTACATTAAAGTGTAATTAAAGTACTCCTTGTTTGAGCGGCTGTCTTTATAAATTGTATTTAGTAATATTGCATTTCAAATACTTCCACGTTTCACGTTTTCCTACATCTATGTTGTCTAATTTAGCGTGCAGTTAATTCTTAAAGTTTATAAAAATGAACAACGCATAAAATATGTTTAAATCGAAATAGTATCAATTAAGATGCCTTGCAGTTGCTAGGTTTCAGGAATTCCGAGCAAGCTGTAATTATAAAGGGTGGTGGTTAGCAATTCTTGGAAATGGAAGAAGAGAGTGTTTCTTTTTCATTAAATAACTCTTATGGAATTACTGAAGATACCGTTCCTTGTAATTACTAGCGTATTTTTTCTTTTCATTTTTATTTTCTTAAGTGAAAAAAAATGAACAAATAGATGTATAGTTGCTTGGTAACTATAAGGCAAAACGAAATTCGGAAATACAGAAGATTAATTCGATTTCTGTTTTTTTAATTGCTATCTAGCGGCGCAAAATTAAAAATAATTGATGAACCTTGTGGTAAAATATTAGCTTTTGTCGAAATTATTTAAATCTAAAGGAATTTTAAAAACAAACAATTTCAACCAAATAAAATCTTTCCATGCTGCGACTATGATAAATTTTTTCTTTAAACTTCAAAGCTTCCCACGTTTCTTATGATGTAACTAAAACCTAAATCTATAAATATGTTTTTAAAAACTACAGTTTTTCTGAAAAGTTATAAATTGCCAGTACAAGCCTTTAAAATAATATTGTTAATAACAAAAACTGCTTTACAGCACTCACGTCTGCGCAAAATTTACACCCCCCTCCCCAATAAATTTCAAAGCATTCCATTAGCCTACAGCAACTCAGACATTTTAAGGTCACTTTTATTCAAACTTAGCAAAGTGAAATATACTAGCAGCCGTTTCACATTGAAATGACACAAACTTCAAAAACCTTATTAGAATGCACTATTTTTGACAACAAAAATCAATTCAACGTGTTCAAATACGCCTAAGTACAATATTGGAGTAAAATCTGACTATTAAAGCAGAAGATTCCTAACATAACTTCATTGTTGTTTGTGACAAACTACCTTATAGGTCGAGGTTCATAAAGTTTTAAAAATTAGCATCGAAGTGTTTTAAAGAAATAATAATTATATTATTCGTTAGGATACGTAAATTGTAAGTAACTCCTTATGAAATCCTGTAGTTTTGTTAACATTTTTTACTTTTACCAAAGAGATCGAACTCTAAGCGTACAGCACCTAAGTATAAGGCACCTAAAATAGCAGCAAAGGGTATTTTTAAACTAAGCGCTAAAACTACTAAATATATTTGATAAAAATTTTGGATATATACACCAGTTGCTGTATGCTTAGAGTTCGATCTCTTTGGTAAAAGTAAAAAATGTTAACAAAACTACAGGATTTCGTATGGAGTTACTTACAATTTACTTATAAAAGCATTTTTAACATAATATAATTTCATAATTTATAAGAGAAACCAATATTTTCAGCGACAAATATTTGTTTGAGTGGTTCAAAGTTTTACATTAAAAGAAGTGTCGTAACGGAAGTTTAGAAGTAATAAAAGTATCGAATAAATAAAAGTAGCGAAACATATTTTAACTTTACGAGGGAGTTTTTCTCAATTTAATTCAGAAGCAACAACAAATTACCCGAACATTGCTGCATAAAGTTAAATGTAGAGCTGGTTACAAAGCTGGTATAAAAATAGGTGATTGGGATTTGAAATTAAAAAGCTGAAACGTATTTTCGCAAGACGATCCCTTAACAATTTTTGTTAACTGGCATTTTATACTGCACATTACTATTCCTAATAAACTGACACATATTTTTGTAGAAAAAGTTTCGTTTTTTCCCCAGAACTATACAGGGATTGAAATTGTGCTATTAGTTCATGTTGAAGAAGTTTTAATAGGTAGTATGTTGTATATTTCACATTTTTACTGTGCTGTTAGTATCAATTTGAAAAAATACGAAACTGCAAAGCAAATTTAACATTAGTATACTAATTAACAATTTCTAAAACTGCCTTTTAAAACAGTTACTATTTTAATTGTTTATGTATAACAAAAACAAAAGAATATATATTTTTTCTGATTAGAAAAGAGGCAGTATTGAGCGCAATTTTTGTTTATATACGTCACATGAAAAACTCCCTAATTTTTTATTTTATACCTCTTGGAGAGGGTCGATATAGTTTTAAAATTATTCTATGCTTTCAGAAAATATGTTTTTTTTTTTTTTTTTTTGATCTTGTGTTTCAAACGACAATTCTTTTCAACAAAAAAGTGTTATTTCTTAAAAGCCTTTTCCGCTTGTTGAACTTTAGTAGACTGTCAAGAAATGTTAAGATATATTTACGAAAAATGAATTGTTTTTGTTTACGTTTCCCATTATCTTGATGCGGAACTGCAAAAAATGATTTTTTTCCCCAAGCAGAAACATTTTCCAATGTTGTTTCGTGAAACGAAAAAGCTGTAGAAGTGTCAAAGACATAGATTTTTATGATCGCCAAAACCTGTATGAGATATTTGCATTTTGATACTTTTCCAAGAAAGAAAGAAAAGTGTTCTAGGGTTTTGTCTAGAAAATATTTAAACAAGAATAGAAGGTTAAACCTAGAACTGAAAGATAAAGGTAAAATATCTTTTTATAACACAAAAGAAATAGTATGAAATTTTTTTAGCATTAACATGTTTGTCATCAAAGATATCGATTAAAAATGACCCAATTTGGTATCACATATAAAAACAGTTTTTCCCCTTAATTTTACTGCATTCATAGAATTATCATAATGATTATTTAACAAACAACTTCAGATTTTTGAAGTGTATAAATGCTTATTTTAAACCGGGGGTTACCAACCTATGGGTCGCGACCCCAAATGCTGTCGTGAGATATTTCTTATGGGTTTGTGACACTATTTAAATTTTAAAATTCACAATATCTAAAACTATTTCATTAACAAAATTTTTAATATTATTTTTATTGAGCTTTTTAACGAGAATGATTGCGGCTTCCGTACAACTACCACAGAAACAGAAATGAAACTTTATCGATGATTAACATGAAGCCAAAGTTGTCAAAGGCAATTGATGTCATTTCAACCCCCTTCATCAAAACTGTTTAATTATTATTCGTTTTGTGTGAGCCCAAGAATGCGCGGCATCATACAAAACTGAGTAGTTGTTATCAATTTTTATTTTAATATTGATAGGGTTGCTCTATTTCCTTTACATATACTCTATACCCCCCATGTGCAGCCGTAATTTTATCCTGTAAGGAGGGGAGAGGTAGAGGTTGGCTCATAGAAGTCTGTAGTCAAGCCATATTACGATTGGCAATATGGCTTGAAAAGTGCTTTGGGAGGAAGATTACTCCTAACCGCCTTCCCCTCCCCTCCGCTGTGCTCCTGGTCTAATATATCGGTCGGTACTATCCCGGACGCATTTTGCTACTCCGTCTCCTATTACTAGCTGTCCACTTTTTCCAGTAAAAACTGAGCTGTCACTAAGCAATCACTTCCAATTTAATAGAGAGTTAAAAATGCTAATGCACATCAAGAAACTGGCAAAATATTAATTCGAAGAAAAACAACACGTGATCGCGCTTATTATAGCACTTTATTTTATATTAGTCATTGTTATCATCAAATTGTATTTTATTTGACATTGTACTGTACGTTTTATTATAATTGATATCTATAATATATATTAGACATGGATTAACTGACACTTAATGATTAGTAATATTTTAGTCTGACATTCCTTTGATGGATAAAATTTTCTCGTTTGTTTTGTTCTTGGCATCTTTTCTTTGAATTATAAATAGTAAAAATGCATTAATTATTGTGGATTGTAGATGTAAGAAGTAATATAAAAGTATGATGACTGAAGACTTCTAAAAAAGGCTTCAGATCTACGAAAAATTTTCTTACTGATACCATTAAAACTCGTCAATAGTTACTAAAAGAAAAGAAGTAAGAAAATTGGTCTAACAACAGTGGAGAAAGGGGTACTTAACGGTTTTGACTTTGCCTATTTATATATAGCTGAATCAGCGGAATTAATGCTTTAAAAAACAAATGCGGAAAAATTTACAATTTCCATACTATTACACATAGCAGAATTCGGACTCATATATGAAAACATCCTCTAACTACCATCCTGAAACCATCCAAAGAATAACATCTTAGAGTCTAAGATGTTATTCTTTGGTTTTTCAGACCGCAAACTTTACGGCCCAAAATATTTTGAATATCATCGTAGGGGAAATTTCCTTTTTCAAAGGATTTAAAAGCTTATGTAAGAGGTCGTTTTCCTTGGAAGAGGATAAAAGAAAAGATATATGCATTAGATTTTTATGGTACATTGGAAAGAAGGATCATTTTTCTTAGTACCTTTCAAGAAAAACAGCTAATGCGATGTGAAGGTACATATATGCGTTTGTGCTTTCTATAATGCATAAATTGTTTTCCATACGGAAAGTTTCAAATTCAAACAAGATATCTTAATTATTTAAAAATTGTAGATTATAGCCTGTAGAAAACCTGCGGGCTATGAAAATCGTAAAAAATGCTTTAAAATTCGGAAGGCTTAAGAAAAGATCGCTAGATGTAAACATGAGAATGATCCCTTGATATAAGGAAAGGTGTTGCCAATCCAAAGAATTGGAAATTAACCATTTTAAAATCGTAAATAACCGCTTTAAAACTCTAAAGGCTAAAGAAAAGGTAGCTAGAATTTTTTAAAAGTCTGATAATAAATACAGATATTACTCCACGTGCTAATCATTAAACAAATTTTTAAATAAATATCGTTCTACTATAGTTTTGTTTTTCGCATGATGACAGTATAGTATCGTACCTCAAAATTTAATCATAAATGGTCCACGTTAAGTTGTTGTTGTTGTTGTCGTCGTCGTATCCTCGCGCGAAACGAGGAAGAATGTTTGCGCTGCTCCTAAGTCTAACGGGGCCCTTATAGGCAGGAGTCCGACTTCCACCCTTTTAATGCGGTCTTTTAATTTTTTGAACCAGCTCCCAAATGAGAGACCGGCACCTGGGGTTTTCACCCCCAGAGGTATCGTTTCACTTGGAGGACATTGGAGCCACGACCTATTTAACGTGCACCAGCTCCCTTTAGCGTACACGATTCACAGGAACCAGCCGCGAGATCCACGTTAAGGGAAATATATATATGGTTACTTTGGTAGAACGTGACAATGATAAAATTATTTTTGTCTTTTAATTCCACAAATATAAATGAAGTAAACGCAGATTTAATAAGTATGCAATAAGTTTACGTAATTTTTACTTTCTTTTAACAGCAAACTCACATTTCTGCTTTTTCGCCTACTTTCCCATAAAAGGAAAAATAAATAAAAAGGTATCAAAGAAGGCCTAATGTATCGTAAAAATATCGGAAATATAGATAAGTAATAAATAAGCTAGATTGAAAAAAACAAATGAAAGATCTTAACATTAGCGCTATTGATGAAATGTAAAGCAAATCACATAAACCCTGTATATAAGACCGAAGCTACCTTGAATAACATTATTTGAAGGAGCTCTCGACGTGAACTATTTTTTTATTTGTGTATTTTTTGCTCAATTTTGAACAGTTCAAAAAAGTTTAACACTAGCGCCTACGGAAAAATTTCAATCCTATATAAATCCTGATCTGACAGTCGGATTTCCTTGGAACAAACTTTATCGGAAAGCTCTTATGACGTAGAACGTGTACAGATAGAACATTCAACCAGAACTAAACAAGCCTATTAACCCTGCGAAATTTTTTGATCAGGAGTTTTGAGGATATTTCTGAATGAATGAATGAATGATTGAAAGAATAAATGAATGAATGCATGAATGAGGAAAGAATGAATGAATGAATGAGTGAATGAGGAAAAGAATGAATGAATGCGTTAAAGAATGAATAAATGAGTGGAAAATGAAAAAAAATAAAAACTATTGGATAAATAAATGAATGAGTAAATGAAGGAATGAATGAATGAATGAACGAGTGGTAGAAAAAGTTATATCTGAAGTAATTAGGAACTGAAGCTGAATGAGAAAGATATACCTAGATTATACATTTGAAATTGGTGTATACGGGAAAGTAGGCATATATAGTTCTAGACTGAACTTCTTGTTATTCATAATTTTTAATTTGAAATTCTCAAAAAAAAATTTGAAAAACATAGTGTTTACAAGTTAGTTTCAAAACTAAATGAGCTTGGTTTTGTATAATTAGACATCTTATTATTCGTCTATATTTTAAATACAACAAGAACTACACTTCACTACACTTCAACTACAAAAAGTAAAGAAATTCTGTAACTAGTTTTATAAATAGAATTTCTTCTGTCATAGCAACATTAGCGGTCAGCGTTTTATTTTTTTCAATACGTGATTTTTCAGCATAAGAGATTAAAAATCATTTCATAATTCATCCATTATCCTAATTTTCTTCTTAACACCTGAGTTCTTTTCTTTGCAATTAAGCATAATGATTAATTTATTCCTTGTACTTTGTTTGCCTCCTTTGTAATGAAATGAAATATTTCACTCATAATCATTTTATCCATTTTAAGATAATTCTTTTTTCGACAAAGATTCCGATGAGTTCTTTGTTATACTAAACAATGATGCTATTTATCACTTGCTTTTAAAAACCAGAAGAAGTTTTGTTTGAGGCAGCATAATTTCTGTCCTATTATATTTCGTTCTCATGTGGAAAATATTCTTATTTTGTTCCTGAAGAAAAATTCTAAAGAAGAAGGGAAAAAATTCTTTGAAACTCAGCAAGGAAAATAATATTTGGTAAAACTATGTTGTGGAAAAAGAAATGGCACTTCTTTTGTCTCATTTGAAGGTGCGCGTTAAAGTGTAAACACAAGCGTAATTATCATCACTTTTTCGTAATTAAAGAATGCTTATGAAGTAGTCACAATGAACCAGAGTTTTAATTTTAAAGAATAATGAAACTCTTTTCTTGCTCTAATTTAAATATAATTACTCGTACTCAAATAGGAATTAATGAGAAATAAGAATGTATAAGAAATGAGCAAAAAAAAAAAGTTTTGTTGTTGCAAATAGTTGCATTTTATGTATAAGCATAATATTGGTTATAACTGAGATATAAAAAAGTATCTGTAATACATATTCAAAAAAAGACTCCATGCTCACAATGTTTGAATTATCAAAATACAAACAACTCTGTTTCACACACACACAAAAAAAAGCTTAAATAATTTTTGATTTTTTTTCTTGTCAACAATGAGTTTACAAAAGAAAAATGTTTTAAAGGAAATTGTTTAACTAAGTATTTTACTATAAAAGGCTTTCATATTGTAATTAAACATATTTTAAAATAAAGCACATTTATCTATTTTTACCTACTATTATTTCTCGAAATCCCTCAATTGTCATTTCCGTATGTGGTCGGTTTTTTGTTCAATCCACGTATATATGTATATATATTACATGAGCTGGTTACTGTAAGCATTACTAATTTTAGTCAAATATTTCATGTTCAACCGACAATTTTAGGAGCATATAATGAAGTTAATCATTGCATTTATTGTCCATGAGGTTTAATATATTAATGGCACTGTTATTATTACTATTATAAATAGTTAGTTATTTCATTATCAATTAATTAGTATACAATTTCAAACAATGTGTCTAATCCGAAAGAAACTTATTGTTCGTAATTATTTTTTATTTTCTTTTTCTTTTTTCTAGAAAGACTTTTTTTTTTTGGATTAGATCCATTTTTCCAACTATGATTGCTATTGAACGTAAATCAGAATAAATAATAAAGTGAAAAACGATATTTTTTCAACAAACACCTACGCTGGTTTAGTAGTTTTTAAAATCATGAAAAGCACAAATATAATGTAGGGATATTTTAATTTTAAAGGTAGGCAATTGCTACTAATAGGGCTATATCAAAATAATTCAGGTTTGCAAAGAGATCTTATGTCTTTATAAAAAGATAAGTCTTGTGTTTGAACATTTTGGCGATCTTGAATCTTAGTGAAATATTTACTGCTTCTGCTACAGTGCAAAATAAGTTTAATAAGCTAAACGATGAATTTCAGGCTGCCTTGTTCGTTACAAATAAGAAATTTGTTGTAGTTTTCACCCACAAACGCATCCTAAGTAGCGATAAAAACAATTGAGAGCTGACGGAAAAATATAGCCTGCATTACAGGGTTTTTAGTATTGATTCTATCAAAAAGTGTATGAAAAAGAATAATAAAATATAATGAAGTTTTCACTTTAATATGTTTTCCACTTGTTATTTTTACCTATATAATTGCGAAACATTTGATGCTTATTTTTATGCATTCGTGTGAACATGGATACAACTGAACGATTGAAAGTTTTTTCAATTTTAAAATGAAACGGAAAATTACAGTTTATACATGATAAATATATGGCGTACATTTATGTTTGGAATACCACGGTAAAAAAATCTCGAAAATTTCAACTGAATCTCTTTTTACACTAATTATGCTAATATTTTTTAAGAAGCATCTTCATTCGACCAAAAATATATTTTACCATACTCTGTTAAATCATTTACACTCGATTACTCTATAAATTCTTGCATTGTTGATATAGTATAATATGTTTTCATATAATCGTTTGTGTTAAAGCCCGTTCAGAGGCATGCAAATGAATTTTCTATTCAAAAGACTTGAAACAGTACATTTTAATAAAATCAATAAGTTTAGTGTATTTACCTGGTGGTTTTAAATTGTATTTACTAGTCTCCCAGTTCAATTAAAAATCAATTTCTTTTGACACAATGACAGTAAACTCTATTCAATTCCTATGCATTGTTCAGAAACTACTTTTATCTTCTCTGAGATTAACTAAATGTAAATTTTCAACCAAAAGTGTTAAATTGTCAAGATCACTACCGCGAGAATAATAAACTGATTTAAATAAGAAAGGAAAGAAATGGAACCCAACAAAGGTTATTACGTTTATTTATATGTTTATTCATATTTTGAACTTTAATTTTCATCAAACTCGCTAAAATATACATAAATATATTTTTTTTACTATTGCTGTCTTTCCAAAAATTTGGAACAATGCTTCGAATTTTGTTCACAATTTGTAAAATGGTCAGTCAATATGTCCGTTATCAACCACTGTGAAAATATGTTGTGTCCAGGAACCGTAGGAAATTGGTATTTTCTGTAATTTGAGCAATGAATGTTATATTCTAGCCTTTTTCATTATCATTTGGTTATAACTCACAGTTTCGTATATATATATATATATATATATTATACACATACGTATGCATTTATATTAGGCTTCGTAAGACGAAAGATAGATTGAATAATCATCCCTTTTGCAAGTTCTCTTACTACCTAAAGCATTTCTTTAGTCTATTTTAAAGTAGTAGTCCAGCTCGAAATTTAAATATATATATATATATATATATATTATAAACATACGTATGCATTTATATTAAGGTTCGTAAGACGAAAGATAGATTGAATAATCATCCTTTTGCAAGTTCTCTTACTACCTAAAGCATGTCTTTAGTCTATTTTAAAGTAGTAGTCCAGCTCGAAATTTAAAAAATCTTTCGGCCTTCCTTTTTTTTTCCATCACTATGTCAGTTGAAATTATGTACTTTCTGAAATACAGAAGTCCACCACTTATCAAATTGAATAGCATCCTATTATCATAATATTACAGTTTTGATCATACCTACTGAGGCTTTAGTCAATGCACTTCAATTCTTGACCGATGTTACCGAGAATATTTGCCGCAATATCCGTGCCAGAACATCGAATAACAAAATTAGTTTTAGCATCAATGTTACACGTATGATAAATAATTTTTGTGTCAACTTCCTGATGATCAGAACACGTTAGATTTAATCAATATCAATCACAACCTTATTGTTATTGACCATAAATTAGAGACATTTTCTGATATTGACAGCTACCTTTTTATTATCGATGAATAGTACCATCTCGTCAGTAGACCAGTGTAGTATTAAAAACAAATCAACAAGAGCTTGCATAAAGTACTTATTTTTTTTCTTCTTTCACAAAATCAGATGGTCGAGCGTGGTCGGAGGCAGTAATGTTAAGCTCCAGTTGTATAGACTCATTCCGGAGACATCTTTCATAATCTTTTATCGACGGAGAAACGTATTGATAAAAAATAACGTCAAATCTAGTCGCTTTTAGTTGAGTTTTACCATTTGTAACATTTTTTTTTTTTTGAAATACTTCTGAAATGTTTAGGGACATGTTTCATTGTATGAAGTAAGAAAAATCCATCAATTATAACAACATCTATGTTAGAAGGAAAATCATGTTCTACGCTTTTCTCCAAGGGTTTCATAAAATTGGATTTTTGATTTTTACAAACGCCAGCATCAAAATGGCACATGGGCAATGAAACTGGAGTTTTAGGGAACGAAAAAAAAATTGGGCATATCGGATCTATGATCCTTAATAGATGTACTGTGTGTTCGCCGAAATAGATGTCTCTGAGCAAGTATTTCTCACTTTACACCCAAATTTCGTCTGTTTTCTTTTGGAATAATCTAGAGAAAAGTTTTACAGACATGTTTCTTTTCAAGCCGATTATCATCTTGCTCACATTCTATAATGAATGTTTTACGTTTTATGTCATCGTTTTCTTCAATATTAAAAAGGCATTTTTGAACTGGTTCTTAGGCTGCCTTACGAGATGAAATAATTATCAACATCTCTTTAAATACTTCTGCGTGAAATGGGTTGATGTATTGATCTCAGGTATCAATAAATGTTTGAAATTGCATGCCATTATTTTTCATATTGTGATTAGTTAATTCAGCTGTTACATCTTGCTCTTTGTGTAAATCTAAACCTTTGTGTAAATCTAAACCTTTGTAAACATAGCTAATTACAAATGTTGCTCCCCATGCCTGACAGCAGATGGTTTGAGTGTTTAGATGAAATTAGTAAACTGTATTTTTGCTCCAAAATTGTATTTGCAAGGACACATTTGAAGGCACATATGGATGGCTCGCCGCCTGGAGCGCGGTGTATGGAACGTACGTCTTAAGAGCCCTTTTAAATGGGCGAATTATGTCCTCTCGCTCATACTCATAGGGACACTTCATGTGCGTCTAGGGGGATTTTTGGCACCTACGAAAGGTAGTAGGACAGTTTTAGTAATTAATACTGAGCCAAGCTCAAGCATACATAAAAGCCATACATACAGCAAAAAAATAACGCGTTCAAACGTGTATGCATATGAAAACACTTTGGTATTTAAAATATATTAAAAACATAAATCTTATAAAAATAGCGTTTAACCGAAACAAAATATTTTATTATCACTAGGCCAGAAAATAATAAAAACTGGCCAAGGAAAGATTACTCAATATGTTTTTCTAAAAGGAAAGGTCTTTTATTTTAGCTTCTTACTCTCCAAAACACAGCTGAAATGATCAAGAATTCAGGAAAAAGAAGTTCTAGTCTTATGTTCTTATATTCCTGAACTTGGAATACTTGAACGACACAAAGGACAATAAAATAGATAAAATTTCATTCTAGTTTCTTTTATTTTACTTTCCTCTGCCCGCCTCTTTTTTTCTTCCTCCAATATCTACGAAAGCATGGGACGAAGAAGAATAAAACAATACAGATTCAGGTGCGTTGGGGAACAGTATCTAATACATTGGCTCTTATGTAGAGTACTTGTCTAAAAGATATCTCCGTTTTTCAAAAGAATTTAATCTTATGTTGTGGGATGTATATGAGATTCGGGTATTTAATAAGAGATCGTGATTTGAAACTTTGTTTTAAATCCCGGTTTAAAGTCACATGCTTAATCTTTCATATTCGAACTTTAAATCTTAATAAATCATGTATTCTTTTAGAATAATATTGAAATATATATATTTAATAATATTCTACATTTTATTTGCCAAGTTATATTTTTAATCTTATGCATCAAAATCCGAGAGTAAACAAACTTACGTATGTACCTGTCTATGTCTCCTCACGAATTGCTGAGAGGTAAGAGTCGAGTTCAACAATTTGGAGTCTTCCAAATAAGTCCTTTTGCTTATTCTCATCGCTGTGGGACTTTAGTTAGAGGATTTCTTAATGGAAACGCGATAGTTTTTAAAGCGTCGTTTAATTTTATTTGCATCGTTGCCATTAAAAAAATCAAATTTTAATCAGCGTTTCTATCATTTTGAGGCACCGCTGTATTTGCTATTCATTAAATTACTGTGCGTGAATAAATATGAAAAAATATCACCTTTACCAATCTCCTGCGAACGTGCGTAAAGAAATGACCAAGGTAGTTTCAAGATACGCAAAGCCTACCATTTATGCTAAATTTGAAGCACATACTATTTTTCGAATCAATTGCTGTTCTTAAAACGATTGTGCTTGCATTTTTATATGAACTAGAGTTTGCCTAATAGTAGAAATTCGACCGTAATGATTAAATTTAGCATTGAAAACATTATGACATTTATATAATTATATAAGTATTATTCATCAAGTAACGTCGAGTTTATTTTGATCATCCTCACTTAAAGCAGAGCCCCTATACTAAATACCCTCCGATATGAGAAAAAAAAAAAAAGGACGGGAAGAGTACTCCGTTAGGTGGCGCAAATGACTTTATTTATCAACTTTAAATTTCTTTTAAGAACTAGTTAGATTTTAATCAAAATTATGGTGCACTGCGTTGTGCCGTACTGCTCTTCACATTCAAGAACTGAAAAAACCAGTTTCTATCAATTTCCTTCCGACGAAGGATTAGGAACAAAGTTAACAACAGATTTGTCTAGACAAGGTAATTATTCCTTTTCTTACTCCAAGGTGTTTTATGAAACTTCAAATGTTTATTATTTTCAAATCGCTGCCGTTTTATTCTTTTAACATGCTGCATTTTCGATTCGATAACGACTGCATTTACAGATCATGTTTCGTTTTCGTATATTAGAAACATTCATGGTTCTTAATTGTTTTAGCCAAAATTCAAAAATATGATGGTTGTAATGATCCAAATAACATTTTTGGCGATTTTTTTGACTCCAAGATGTGACTAGCAAGATGTCCGCTGCCTAAACAAGAAATAAAATTTTATCGCCAAAAAAACCCTAAGGGGTACCCGATTCTACACCGAAATGCATTTTAAATTTATACCAGTCTTTAATTTCTTGGTTAACTTAATTAATAGAATCAGTGTTACTATTTACTATTTTAGAGGTAGATACATCATAAATGCTTTCATTCAAGATTAAGGATTCCAATATTTTATAATTTGAATCACTAGAAAAATATTTTATATGAGAACTTAAGAATAACGTATTGTGCTGTCTTCAATAAATTCATTAAATGACAAGTCAAAATTTGCTTTCTGGAAGATTTTGTTTGTTGATATGTTTAAAAATAAATAGTTTATGTAATTTAAACACTCAGTTCAGTAATCTTTGCCATATGTATCTACTTATAAAAGCAGTAATTTGAGCAAAGAACTAGCGCCTTCTATCTAAAAAACTGCTGCCAAAATGCGCATGGATTTAAAGCCCTATCTGGGGGCATTTAGTATAATGGTCTCTGCTTAACCTCTTCATTCCCAGTGTACCCAATTGGGTACATTTTAAAATAATGTTTATTAACTACTGTTTGTGCAATTTAAAAGCTAAAACACCCAATTGTTTTTGAAATTAGTCAGCAGATAGTCTACTCCGTTTTAAACATGGAAAACATGGAAATTAGGCATTAATTATTATTTAAACTAATTATTAATTACAATAAAAAATTTTTTTATAGTTATTTTGTTTTGTAATCATTTTTTAAATCAGAGAACCAAAAAATTGCGTCAAAATTGGTTGTGCTTAGTTCTAGGGTCTGAAGAGGTTAAAGCAAGCGTATTGTAAATCATTGTCGCCGCAAGGACAATTGCGTTCATAACTGTAGCCACTTGTACTTTGGTCAATTTAGTATCATATTGAGTGACAGTTGAACAAAACGGAAATGTTGGCTTTCACACACTATTTTCATTTTTCATTTCATGGTTTCAGAGAAGCATTCACTCAAACTCTTATTATAATTGATTTTAATACTACTGCTTAATGGCTGTTAGGAAGCTGAAGATCACTACTAATATGAATAAAATAATAATTGACGTACTTTTCACTTAATTGTCAATTTTTTTTTATAAAATCATTTTAACCTTATAAGCTGCGTGAGCTGACATTTATTTTACCTTTTGAATTTTAATATACTGAATGTTTTAGAATGTTGTAATAATTTTTAAAAATACCTTCATTTTAGCCTACTTTCCCGTAAAAGTAAAAAAAAATAATAATAAAGCATGAAAGAAGGCTTAATGTATCGTGAAAATATCGTTAAAAATCAAGAAAAGTCAAAAATAAGTGAAGTAATTAAATAAAGATTGAAAAATAAAAAATTTGAAAGTAGGGTATTGAGATGGGGAAAAAGTGTGTCTGTCGGTCTTGGGCTGTCTGTCGGTCTGTCCGTCTGTCGGTCTGGCTGTCTGTCTGTCGGTCTGTCCCCCCCTAATAACTTTTGAACGAATTGTCCGATTGGAAAAATTCTTTTTGCATTCGAAAGATCTCGTCGAGGACATCTCATTTCTATATTTTACTTTTTGATTTGAACATTTTTTTGTTCAATTTTGAACAGTTCAAAAAAATTTTTAAAATTAGCGCCTATGGGCGAAAATGAGGCAAATTATGTAAACTCTGGGTACAAGATCCATGTTCCAATGAACAAGCTTACTGGAAGAATCTCTTGGCGTGAAATATCAATTTGAACAATTTTTGTTCATTTTTGAACAGTTCAAAAAATTAACATAGCGCTTACGGGGAAATTTCAACCCTATATAAATCCTGATCTAACGGACCGATTTGCTTGGAACAAACTTTATCGGAAAGCTCTTATAACGTAGAACATGTAGAAATAGAAAATTTATCCAGAACTTACGAGCCTATTTTGCTATGAAATTTTTTGATTTGGGATTTTCAAGGATATTTCTCAGTGACTCAATGAGTGAAATAATGAATGAATGAATAAATGAAAGAGTGAAAGAATAAATCAATGAATAAATGAATGAGGAAAAGAATGAATGAATAAATTATTGAATAAATGAAAATATAAATAAATGAGTGAATAAATACATGAATGCGTAAATGAATGAATAAACACTTGAATGAGGTAACGAATGAATGAATAAATGCATGGCTGAATAAATGAAAGAATGAATGAGTGAGTGAATGAATATGTATTATCCGTTGAAAAAGGTATATTTTCAATAATTAGAACTAAAGATAAATAAGAAAGAGAGAGAAAGAGATAGCTAGATTATAAATTTGAATTTGGTGTATACGGGAAAGTAGGCTCGTATAGTTCTAGACGGAACTTCTTGTTATAATTTATTTTAAAATCATATGCTTGAGATAGTTAAAACGGTTGAAGTAAGTTTCACAATAACCATAATTGATAACATTAGAAAAATATACTGAACCAAACTGATTTTGCTTTCAGAATGATTTATGATATTACAAGAGAAATGTTACGTAGCATTTTAATACGTTCAATTGTTACGAAGTTTCTATTCAAAAAGTTCAGACATTCTCTCAATTTAACAACTTTTATCAGAAAATATTTTAAAAACTCACAAGAATTGTATGACTTGCTTACTGTTTATTCATGCATTTTTTGTGATATTTACACATAACGATGACGCACACAAAAACCTATGAGATTCAGTAAGGGGTAATTTCATTCGTCTGGGCAAATATATCAATTGTAATTAAATCATCCTAGTTAACTAAGTCGAATATTACACAAATGAAGTTGACTCAAGTGATGCATAACAATTAGAAGCAGACGTCCCTCGCTTCCCCCGCGCGCCATTGCTGCGGAAAAGCAAATTAAATATGGAACAATAAGGTCCCACTGGAATTTGCGTATTGAATTCACAATGATTGTGATGTATACTTTATTTTTTCAGTTGTAAGTTTGGTAGCAATTAACTATGTTTAAACATTGTTGTGAGTTTTTAATTTGCATTCCTAAAGAAAGACATGTGCTGAAGCGGAAATTAATTAGTGGCTTTAAACATGAAGAATTTATTCCATTCAAATCTTTTGTCGCCGTAACAATAATAAGGATGTTCCAAAACATTCCGAAACAATAATATGGGTTTTCAAAAATGATTTAAATAAAATAGAAAACTATTTTAAATTGTATTTTTTTTTATTAAAACACAAAGTACATAAGATAGTTAAAAATATATTTCAAATTATAAATTATATGCCCATTGTTATTAATACTATACCAGAAGATCACCGCAGAGGGCAAATGATCTTCTGGGCTATCCCTAATACATCCTCAACATTGTTGGACAATACTTTCTATATCCACATTGAATTAGTATAATTTAGCTTTTAATCCTGCAAACTGATTTTACTGAAGGGAGAAATTAATTTGCTGATGTTTGATGGCTTCGATTTGAAGAAATAATAAGTACAATCAGCCGTTTTTGTTTTATGCCTTTAAAAAAAATTATTGTTTTTAGCACATATTTTAATCATAAATTTTAAGCAAAAATAATAACTTATTTTTCTTACACTTGTATTTAGAGAAAATAATACCAATATAAATTTTCATATAATTGTTTTAACGATTCAAATCTTTCCATTTTAATTTCTTTACAACCAAAATGTGTAAACCGTTTCCAGAGAGAAATAACTAATTCAGCGATGTGAATACTAAATGTTCTTTAGCCTAGTTATAATATCATTTCATTTCCAAATATTTGAGCCACGTATGAAATGTAGCGTAATGTTATTATAAGCAGATTTTTAAAAGGTTGTCAATCTTTATATTCGAAAACTATTTTTCTACTTTGTTTAAATCTCATTAATTCAAAAGTTGCGCAGTTCCCTCTTTGTAAGCAATTTAGAAATATGAAAAGAAGTAGCGGAAGTATATTCGTTTAAAAAGTATAGCATAGATTATTCTGCAATATATAAGTTGAAATGTAGTTGAGTCTGCTTCCAACTAATGAATTTATTTTGTCAAAGTTGATTAGTTTAGAATTAAATGCGTATGATTTGGGGGCAATGGATGCAACTTAATTCATTGAATTTTTATCGCAAGTAAGATAGTTGATTTAAAATAGATAGGGCAATTTAACTGCGTAAAACGCTTAATTAGACGCACTTTTTTCTTCGAGAAACTGCGTCCGAGTTTATGAGCGTCTTATACACGAAACTAATATAAACATGTGCAGGAAAGAAAAAGAGAGGGAGAGAGAGAGAGGGGGGAGCTCGATTTAAAAAAGTCTTAAAATTGGCCTTATATTCGAATCCGCGGGAAATCTATTGCCATCTAGAAACATTGGAGGTAAATTTGGTTTTATAACTTGAAAAATATTATTATTATTGTTATTACTATTTTAGTCTGGATTTACAGTTTAATGGTAAGTGTTTAAAGTATTATTTATCAGAAGAAATGCTTTAACAATAATGTGCGTTTATGTTCTGCAGCGTCTTATAGCTTGTAAACATAGAGTACACATTGTTACTTATTTTTTATTGATAACACATTTTTTAGTTGAGACATTGTTTTCAAATGCCACATATCTGTTTGTCTTCTGTTGTTGTTCTTGTTTCTAATGACACTTTTATATCCATGTTCCCCTTGTAGGGCTACGAGAAATTAAGGCAGATAAGGGTTATTAATGAGCTCCACTAGGAAGTACGACCTGGCTCAGAGGAGTCTTTCAATTTAAATTAGCTCCCAGGTGAGAGACCGTCACTTAGATTGGAACCTCCAGAGGTATTATTTCAAACTTGAAGGGCAATGGAGCCACGACAGATTTTACGTGTTCCAGATCCCCTTAGCGTTTCACGGTCCCAGAGCAATCAGTCCGGAGAACACTCCAAAGCACTGACTAAGGCCTGTGCTGCTTTCGGTGTTCAGTGGGAGCCGAGTGTAACCGACTGATCCACTGCGGGACTGTTTGCCTTCTTTATGCATTAAATACCATTTTATTGTATCCCTTGTAAATTTCATGCTAAAAAGAAAATAAACAAGTAAATGAAATAAAATCATAATTTTGACATATTCCTTAGTTATTTTTTTCTTTCATTTATTTATTTTTATTATCATTTGAAAAACAATAATTTACTAAACATCGATGTTTTTTGCAAAGATTTCCCATTTTTTAAAGACGAGAAAGCTTTTAGGAATGTGTCACAATTTGTCACTAACTTTTCTGACACATTAAACTTTTACCAAATTCGTTTGTTTCTCTTACACAAAAGCATCAGAAAATTACTGTGAAATTTATAGTGTTCCTACTGTATTCATAAAATAAAGGACTTACAATAAATAAACAGAAGCAAATAAAAAACACTCATATTCAAAATTGGCGTATAATATTATATTTTTTCTTTGTGAAATGAAGAACTCATACATTTTTTTAAAACTCCTCTTTCGATTTTGAACTTTTTTTTTCAACGTGTACTCATGTTTGACTATTTGGTTATAATTTCGATAAAAAATATTATATTGATAACTTTGCATTCCATCTAGTTGTTTCTACCGTCTTAGAAATCAAACCCCCATTAGACTTTCTGTAAAGAAAATTCCCTTTTTTTCTGATTAAAAAAAAGCGAACAAAAGTGGTTATGACAAACCCGGACGAATTGAGATATATATACATTAACGTTTTGAAAAAGAACAGTACATTTAAAAATATTTTTATTTGTCACATTAATTTGGTTTTTCTTTTAGTAAGAGAATTTGATTGTGACTGAATTTTATAAAACATTTTTTATGACGATGGTATAATGCTCAACAAAAATTCTATGAATGTTTAGAGGTTATATATGAATTTAAATTTTGTAATTTTATATAGAGATTTGCAAAAAAGCCACTAGAATTTCAAATGATATCAAGCTACACATAATGTTTTATTTCAATGAAACTTAAGCATATTAAGAGGCCCAGTGGCTGAGTGGTAGCCTTCTGTGCTATCAGCCACAGATCCGGGGTTCAATTTCCAGGCTAGGCAGAATCGAGTCAGCTATTATCCCTGCGGTGGGGTCGATAACATGAGGACCAAGCATGCTTGGGAACTAAAAACTAGGGGGTTCCGCGTCATGCCGACCACTTGACTGGAACATCTGCTTCTGCACCCCAGTGCCCGCGATCTCGAAAACTGGGATGGGCACATTAGGTCAGGTCCTGCAATGGGGTGTCGCGCCGCTGAGTTGAAATAAGCATATTAAACAAGAATGCTAAATGCAGAGTAATGCATTCTTACAATTACATTCTGTTAGTGAAAATAAGAAATCAGAACTATGTACGCAAAAGGGGGAACGAATAAAATAATAAATTACAAAAGTTGAGAAGGAAAAAAAAGCTTTAACTCTATTTGTTTGATGTATAAAGTTAATACATTTCTTCATAAGGTTATTATTAAAGCCTAATTAATCTCTTTAATAAGGAGTCTACTTATAACTACTACACGTTTTGTCGCCAAGAAAAATATACTTGATCCACTTAAATATCTAAATTCTTAGTTTCAATAACGGTGTTGTCTACGACTGTCTTTTTTTTTTTCCTGTAAACATTCGTTTTCGACTAAGCACTGAGCTTAGTCGAAAACTCTAGTTGTCTAGGTAAAAACTATGATCAAAAATTAATTGTAGTACAATTTCTTTTGCGTGTGGAAATTCCACTTTTACCTGATTCTAAAACATTAAATAAATGAATAAATAAATATAAAAAATATATAATTCTTACCCGCATATATTAAATACAGTAAAACTTCAAACGTGGTTTTAATTAATATTAGCAGCTCGTAATAAATTAAGTGATATACATGAAGGACTAACTGCCAACGCGAGCAATTAGTCTGCCTGTTATCTAGATAATGTGCAGAGGCGGAGAACGGTGGTAAATAACACCGAAGTAACAAAGAACAGTGACTGAACTGCCACTGATCAGGGAGCAAATTGTGACATATTTCAGTGCACAGGGATATTTGTTGGGATGGTATAAAGTAAATAATTACTGCTGAAACATTTAGTGTCATGGGATTTTTTATCTTTTCTAACATATTCATATTCTTCATTTCTAAATTGGTAATATTAAATTAAATGACACAAGTGACACAAGTGTTTAGTAATTTAATTGAAACAATGTTTTTCAAAAGTTAATAAGTTAATATATATTTACTCTAGGTCCTTTTCCTTCTTTCTTATTAGGATAATGACGAATTGCAGTGGTAGTTTATTTAACTATGTAAAGCTATTCTTCTAATTGTTTGTATTTCATTTATGCTATGTGCAAAATACATATACGAAATCGGTTAACTATTATTTCTACAAGTGCAGAATGATAAGAAGCATTCAATAAAAGTTATTTGTTTAAGAGTGATGTAAATATAGAGAAGAACAGAATAAATAATCTATAATATTAAGACAAATGATTTTTACATAGCTGATTCTAATAGTTAACAAGACGTTTCGTCTAGAGCTGTACGAGCCTACTTTCCCGTATACACCACCTTCAAATTTATAATCTAGCTATCTCTCTCTTTCGTTTACTTTTAATTCTTAATCACTTCAAATATACCTTTTCCAACGACTAATACATATTCATTCACTCATTCATTCATTCATTACTTCATTTAATTAGTCATTCATTTATTCACTCATTCATGTATTTATCCACTCATTCACTCATGCATTCATTCATTTATTCAGTGAATGAGTGGATATCATTCACTCATTCACTGAATAAATGAATCACTTATTTTTATCATTTCTTCACTCTTTTGCTCATTCGTTCTTTCACTTATTCATTCAATCGTTCATTAACTCAAAAATATTCTTGAAAATCCACATCAAAAAATTTCACAGGAGAATAGGCTCGTTAATTATGGATGATCTTTCTATTTGTACACGTTCTACTTCATAAGAGCTTTCCGATAAAGTTTGTTCCAAGCAAATTGGTCCGTTAGATCAGGATTTATATAGGATTGAAATTTCCCCAAAGACGTTATGTTAATTTTTTGAACTGTTCAAAAATGAACAAAAATTGTTCAAATCGAAAAATATTTCACGCCGATAGCTTTTTCGAGTAAGATTGTCTGTTAAGATTTTTTGAACCGTTCAAAATTCAACGAAAACTTGTTCAAATCAAAAACTAAAATATGGAAATGAGATGACCTCGCCCAGATCTTTCGAAAGCAAAAAAAAAAATCTTTCGATTCGGACAACTCTTTTAAAAGTTTAGAGGGGTGTGGGGGGGGGGGGGGGCAGACAGACCCACAGACACACATTTTCCCCATTTCAAAACCCTACTTTCAAATTTTTTATTTTTCAATTTTTATTTTATTACTTAACTTATTTTCTTGATTTTTAGCGATATTTTCACGATACATAAAGCCTGCTTTCATGCTTTATTGATTTTTTTAAACTGTTACGGGAAAGTAGGCTTAATAACTTGAATACTATTAGTTGTAACAACTGACTACTATTTTTTTACTGAAAACATTCCAATTTTGCTATTTGTGAAAGAAATGTGTCCAAAATGTACTCAAACAGGATAATAAACTCAATAAATTTGATTACCCCTACATGCTAAACATGTCCCAGCCTTAGTACACTTTCCTGGAATAATAATAATAATAAAATAAAAAAAAAAACGCCAACAGCTTAGTATCTTTTTTCTTTCTTTCTTTTTTTACTTGGACAGCTTCCTATTTTCGAAATCGAATACTGATTATACTCATTGATAGACAGATATCAAATTTCGGCACAGTTAAAAGAATAATCTCGTCAACTTCATAAATAGATTGAGAGAAAGATTTTGTTTTATTTACATATTTGGTCACACACCAATGAACATTTAAAAGCACACAATTGCGAAAAGAATACAGATTCCTTTCACATTTATTTAATCTATAATATATAAAATTGGCAGTATTTGTAACAAGACAACTTTGCGTACACATACATAAAAACGTAGATCTGGTCTTCACAATCTATATACGTTTAGCCACTATTGCTATTCAGTGTAACCCCGAATTCTTGGGATACCAGATAAGATCATTTGTCTCAGGGAAGGATCCTTACTTTCCCACAAAAGATACATACTACATTACAAAAATATTTTAACAAAAAATATACAACGTAAAGCAGCATGCACCGTTTGGCTGGACTCGCTGGCACAGTGCGCCCAGAACCCCCCCGCACCTGCCATTTTCTGGCCTATCGTATTTTTAGATGCCCCCGAGTGCAAGCCCTCGGGAGCAAATGGGGTTCCGGGAAAGCTCGACCAACCGCAAATTTATGAAAACCATTAAAAAAAAATAAAAATATAAAAACATAAAAAATACAGGTTATTGTAAAACACTAAATTACAGTAGAATGCAAAACTTTAAGAGTATGCATTAAGTGCTATATGACATGAGACAACAATGAGAAACCGTGCAACACTATAAAAAAGTACCAAAATCAATCATACAATGTCAAAACAATGTGAAATGGTACACTATTACATGAAGCGGAACCATTTAAAGCTGCCACTAATCTTAGAAAGGAGCCAAAATATAAAAAATATTTCACATGTGACATTTTTAATGACTTCAAGGGGCATTTATTTCAAATAACTAAGAAAATAAATGCAAGTTTCCGGTGATTGCATAATAAGCAACTTTTCAATCAGACAAAAAGTTGAATGAATGAATTCTAACAGGTTTTCGTTTGGTTAAGTCAGTGAATGAAACAAAAAGTTTTCTGCTATAATTTTATATTTAAAAGCAACATTTTTATCACGTCTGATTCAAAGCACATTTTAGTTAGTACTTTTAAACATATCCTAATTATTCAAGTGCATACATACAGATTCTGCCATTAAAATATCTGATTATCTCATAGTGAGAATAAAGATTCAGTATTGCTAATATCAGTTATTCATCACATTGTTTTTTTTTTAATAAGAAAATATCGTGTTTTATTATGAGTACACGGCTGATAATATAATTTTGCTTGATATTACGTATACCATTTCAAACAATCAACGAACAACCAAGAATATAAGGTTCAGGAAATTTTGACGAAGTGATATTCAAAAGTGTAAACTTGTACCATTACATCTGCAAGAAATTCTTTGAAAAATAAATTCTACGACAGAACACGATCAGTATAATGCAGGGATTAAGAACCTTTTTTGATTGGTGTGCCAGTTAATTTATGGTTTATTATGTTCAGGTGTCCAATGTGCTACTTGTTATTATTCGTTTTAAAAGTCATATTCAAAAATAATCTATTTTTTCAAAGTGGCCTCCAGTCTTGGAGGTATTCCCGCTCTAACTTCTTTTCCTTTTTTTCTCTTTCTATCTTCTTTTTTTTTGAAATGTTTTCAGTGAATGTGAGTGAATAGAAACAATTTAATATGCACCTCAGGGTGTGCCACGCAAATGCTTGTTGCATGCCACTTAGTGTACGCGTGCCATAGGTTCGCCATCTCTACTTTAATGGATTAAAACATCCATTATTTTTATGTCAATTACAAAACGTTGTCGATAACAAACTTTTACCTCGTCTAAAAACTAACAAAGCACAGCTATACCGATAAGCATATTTTTCTGAAATGAAAATGCAGGCATTTTCAGACACAAAACAGGATTTAAAATACCTGATATCTCGGAATAACAACTAGTTCCGAACGTTTGGAAAACATGCAAAAAGGATCTTATTTTATGCAATTGGTACTGGAAGATGTTTTTCTAAGTACAAAGATGTTTTTACGCCATGCCATTTAAAAGTACTGAAATAAAATAATTCAGTTATGGTAATGCTTCTCTTTTAAAGTATATAAAGTTAATATATTGAAATTCAGCTAATTATGTTTTTAACATAAGGTGAAATCAATAACCCTAATTTAGTGGTCAACCCCTCTTGTGTAAGGACACACGTGCGTGTCAGTACATGCCATGAGGCCAATAACTTTCCCAGGGGAAACCACCCTTTTAAGAGCATCAGACTTGACATTTTCTAAAAGGTTTTTTTTTTCTTTTCACTAGAGCATAAAAGAGAGACATCAGCTTTCCTGCAATGTTCCAAAGAAATTGAGATTTTTTTGTTCATTGTTCTTTTTTATTTGAATCAAATATAAGAAAGAGAAATATTCTCCCAGCAGATTTCATTTTTTCCTTATATGCCCCATGAAAAACGGTCTTTCATATTTATGTGAAACAATCCAAAGAATTCGTAAAAATAATGGATTAGTTAAATTATACGTAAGTAGACTTTAATGAAAAATAAAAATAGTTTCCGTAGACGAATTTCAATTGTTTCAATCAATGTATCTATGAAAAAATATAAATAAATTACTAAATAATACATATATATGACATTTGGTAGATGTTATGAGTGCATTTCGTTTTCAGCTTATATTTTGTCATGAAAATGTTTTATCTTTTCTAATTTTTTGACAGATATGTATGCAAAACACAAATAATAATAATAAAAAAAAAAAAACAAATATACGTATCTAGTAAATAAATATTATTCCTACATTTTTTTTTCATTTTTTAAAATTTGCTTTGCACTTTTATTTATTTATTTGCATTTAATGTTTTTCGTTAATATGGAATGTGAGTATTTTTAATAGGTTTTCTTTAAATATATTTGATATATTTTTACTCTTTTACATTCGTTACATAATGTTGAAACCACATCAAAAGAAGCGATATTTTAAGATATAGACATATTAATTTTTAAAAATATATATTTTGGAGTACGAAAGAGTTGATGTCATTTACAAAGAAAACCCAAAATTGCTTAAAGAAAATAACAAAAAACATGGTCATACATATGTCTTTAAGCTGATTGCATTTCTAATGTTTTTAATATTTCTTTTAAAAAATAAAGTCTTAAAAAATTGCACTCAGCACTTAAAAGTTTTTATATTTTTAATACTTCCGAAAAATAGCTTACACAAATAGATGTTGGTATCCGTTTTCTTTTACGTAGTATTTCACGCATTAAGATGAGACGCAGTTCAGAATCTTGACCACCTTCTGTTTTTACCGGATTTTTTAATTAAATCTTTTATCCAGCTGTCGTTTCTGGTTTGAGAACATATTTCCGGAACAACAATAACAATGTACACCAATGAAAGTTGGAAAATCTAATCGTAAAACGAAAATAAATAAATAATTAACCAAACAACTTAAGTATAAACGACAATACTTTACAAAGGCATTTCACTCTTTTGTGTGTGCACAACAATAGCTCTTTACAGTAAAATTTATTTAAAGAAATCCTGTCATGTAGTTTAGGTTTTATACCTCTTTTCCAATTTCTCCTTAGGCGATGATGTAAAAAATTTAATTGTTTAAAAAATGCATTTACAATTAAACATAAGCAGCAGCAAATATCTTATTCTTCTTTGTTTTGCGGCATGGAACATACTTTATTTGTTTATTTGTGAACTTAATTGATAATGTATATATATATATATATATATGACAAATTACCACAACAAATTTTATTATTTTTTAAAAATAAATTGTATGGAAATTTGCGCATTAAATTATGTAGAAACTTATGAGTTTGTCGGTTTCGAGTTCTGGTAAAAATGAATTATTTTTTCTCTCCTTTTAAAAACAGAACTTTTTATCACATATATTTTTTTTGTCTCTAATGGGAAGAAAATGGTAAATAAAGTCACTCCATCTCATATTTCTTTTCTCCCCATAAATACTTCTTCCGAATAAGAATGAAACAAAGTACAATTTTTTTCATCGTAATTCTAACCGACGAAAAAAAAAAAAAAATCCAAAAAGGTTGCTTTGAACAAAAAGTAATTTCTGAACTAATTTTGTATGCATTTCGCCAAGATTAGAACTCTGATTATCAAAAAGGAAGTTCGTCTAATTATGCATATGATATGATCCAAAAACAGAGCTCAAGTGAAGACAGGGCTCACAACTAGTCGCAGTGCTATTTTAACTAAACTCCCTTGGCATAAATTTGGATATTTTCTAGCAGCTGTGGATGAAAAATATCTTCGGGGTTGATTTGTTGTTCATTATTTGTTTCTTTATTTTTGCATAATTAAGGTGAAATATTTATTGCTGGTTCCATATATAGAAGAAGGTGAACATTATTGACGATTTTTTTTTGCATCATTTAATTCTACACTAAGATCCAATAGTTTGACAGTCTATATTTTTGATCTAGACACACGGCAGTGTGTCCGCCAAGTTCAGAAAGTCAGCCAAATTCAGAAACGGCGACACCGGCCAATGTGTATATTTACCCGAACCATTTCGAGCTACTTTTGACCCCATCATTACCCAAAAGCTATTAGACCTACATACTTGAAATTTTGTACGTCGAATAGCGATCTCCATAACCCCTAGAATATCAAATTTCATTGATGTACCTCTTATGGTTATGGAATTATTAAGGTCTGAAATGTGTCATTTTTGTCACTCACTCACTCACTCACTCATCAAAAACCTAACCTACTTCTAGGGGACTTAGAAACTTGAAACTTGGTATCAAGGTAGACATTTTGGCATATATAAAAGAAAAAATCCGAAACTTCACAAATTTACATTATCTTCGATGTTACTAGCATACTCATAAGTAGGCTCTCGCGCTTAAAGGAAAATAATTGATGCATTGAAATTCACTTTCCGATTTAATTTTTCGCCTAAAGGCTAAATTCAAGCTGACTTCAAACAATCCCGTCCAGTATTTATACAGAACTTTTAAGCGTTTTAATTAAAAGATTAATTACGTAAAGATGGACTTACGGACTTATTACGGAGACATGTAAACAAACGAAGTTTTTTTTAAAATAATTTATAGCGGCTATTTAGCTTAGTGTAATTTATCGTCAATATAAAAACACAAATTTTAGCTTTTCAAAAATTAATGATATCCCAACAAAACATAAATGTGAAAAAAGGGCCAAGTTCGATAGTACAAAAACTGCCTTCGGAGTAGTCGGTGTCAGCGATAAAAGAATTGATATCTAACGGGTACCAAGTTCCATAGCAAATCTTTTAATCATAGCTGTAAGAGTGCACAACGTTCTTCAATTTATTTAAAAGCATTTTTTTATCGGATTTATAACTTGGCAAGTTCTAATTAGGATAAGTTACGTTGAAGAAGAAGACAATTAAAAATTAACTATAATAGCTTGCCACATGATTTTACTAACTATTAAAAATTTGTAATTGGATGAGTTAAATTTTCTGTGAATGTAATTTACCTTAACTAAAACTTGCCAAGTTATAAATCCGATAAAAAAAATTAAAGAACACTGTGCACTCTTACAGCTATGATTAAAAGATTTGCTATGGAACTTGGTACCCGTTAGATATCAATTCTTTTATCGCTGACACCGACTACTCCGAAGGCAGTTTTTGTACTATCGAACTTGGCCCTTTTTTCAAATTTATGTTTTGTTGGGATAGAAGAAATTCTTCTTTAATCAATGAGAGAACAGGTAACTGAATTTATATTTATAAACTAGCATATTTAGCGATAGCGTGCGTCGATAGAAATCGTATAAATATCTTGTAACTTCTAAAAAAAAGGAAAAGAGAAACAAAAACATTAATTAATTAAAATTATGTTCATAATTAAAGCGATAATGTTATTTTAGCACTACTCTGACGCGGGCGAAATATCTAGTCGTTAAGGCAATTCCTTTGGTTGTGATATAGCTCAGTGATGACCGTTGGATTGCATTAAACTAGACACGCAATCGAGAAGACGCATAAAACATGCGACGCATGAACAAAATATTACTGCTGACTTCTACTTCCACTTCACACTGCCTTTATTCTCATTGGTTTACAGTTAATTCTTAGGCTATATAAGCTTTTTTTTTTGTTGTTTTGTCTGCTTCATTTGGATGTTTTGCATCTAGAAGCTCCCTGTCGCATTGAAAAAGGGATTCCAAGCAATCCCGAAATATATGTCTGCATTTTAATGCTCATTTGTGTTTTAAATTAACGTGAAATTATATTTCTATTGATAACGCGCTTTTTAAATTTACAAACGCACAAAAATTCTGGGTTATGATGCATCAGTAGAATTAGCAAGAACATAGGCGAAGGAAGTGGCTCTAATATCCGTTTCTCGTCTTATTTTTTTCCCCAGGAACTAGACAGAGAATTGGGATGTGTGGCCTTCTGATAATTTTTGGAAATAGGATTCATATGAAAGATGCAGTGGAAAACATTTTGTGATGGCCACAACATACTTTTCTCCTCTAACCTCCTTCCCTGTCAGCACTAGGCCTTTGGGATACCCTTCCCTAGGCGCGAGGTGTTTGGGGTAGTGGGGTCTACGGATTTTACATGCACGTACCCCCAAGTGTACATGGTGGGTCTACAGCGGGTTGGGTATCGAACACGCGATCTTCTAGGTGAAAGTCCGACATCCTAAGCACTAGGCTACCACCGCGCAAACCACAATGTACTTGTTCTATCTTTGGTGATCAATGGTGCTCATTGCAAAGTAAGAAATTCATTTACATTCTTGAATCAGAATACAATTTTTTGATAGTTTGGAATCCGTTCTAAAGTTGTAACTTATACACAATAACATTTTGCATTGCTAAATTGTTCCCATTACAATTAATGATTTAAAAAAGTATTCCTTTGTCTGTTTTACTATTGAACTAAACATGTAGTATAACTCATTTCCCTTTTGCCATTAAAATCATCGCTCTAGTTTAATTGTAACTCACGTCAGCACTGGAAAATATCGGAGTTGTATATAGATGATAATATTAACAAAAGGACCATAATAGGCATATAGGAAAATATGAGCTCCACGGTCTAGGGATTAGAAAAATAGTATCTTTATAGAGAAAACGATAAACAATTCTAAAAACAAGTCTGAAATAATACATCATTTGTAAACGTTATAACATTAGTTTCCTGAAATGTTTTAATTAGTTTCGTTGATGTGCAAATAATATTTGATGTAGTTAAATAGCACATTATTGCAATAGATCAAATTTAAAAAGTGATTTCTTCTCTTAATATGCTTTGTGAGCCTGTATCAACTTGAGTGTTAGCAAGACAAAGAAGTTAAAACGAAATTTCCATTTACAAAGTTTCCTTTCAGTGAGGGAGCGAATTTTCATTATCAAATGTGTTGTATTTTCCCAGTGGAAGAAATGGCTTAATATCCTTTTAATTGTTTCCATTTACCAAGTGTCTAATAGGAATTTAACATTAGCTGTAATTCTTCTTTAACTCATTACCTGTAGTGCTTTATTTCTTACAAGAGACAAATGGCGGACATTTCTTTCGTTGATGTCAAGTTCTTTTGCTGCAGTTAAGCATCACTTGGGAAGATTTATGTTTTGATTAGAAAGTTCTTAATTTTTACTCTCATTATTTAGAATTTGCTATGTTACAGCTTTTCCATTTGTTCTCTAATAAATATGTTATCTATTCTGTACAAATCATTATTTTTGAATAAATATTTTTCACTTGTTTCAAATTCACCATAAAAATTAATCTAACAGCACCAATGAATAGCTTAACCCCACAATAAAGTGGTTGCCATAAAACTGAATGTTTAAAAATGCATAAAACATAGATAATTGATACATCTGCATACTTTCATTTTTAAAAAAAATGTACATTTCCTTATAATAATGAAAGTATAGTGTGATAACTACAATTCAATATTTGCTTTTTTTTTCAAGTATCATACCAATGAGTTCCCGTCAAATATTTAGTAATTGAAATAAAAAACTCTTCTGTTTGACTGCCAAAATTTAAAAAAGATATATAACATTTATAAACCCGAGTTGTAAATATTTCACATTAAAAAAAAAGAAAAAGTAAACAAATTGTAATTTTTAACTAAAATTGTTAGGTTTTAGTTTCAAAAATTAGTTTCCGCAGTTTTTATACTTTCTCTAAGAAAATTTTAGGCAAAGAATGAGTTTTAAGGCACTTTTCACAAAGGATAGGATACAATGAAACAAATTTAGAAAGGCTTTAACATTACTCTTTTTGGATTTCCGCTCTTTTAAGAGAAACTTGAAGAAATACAATCGAAGACACACGCAGAAATATCAATTATTTTTAAGTGTTATGCTTGGCTTAAAATATTTCTCTTTGTTAATGTTCAATGTTCAAGCTTAGGTTTCTCGTAAGGAAAACTAGACATGGAAATTCAAACTTTATTTGTACTTTTGCAAAAATTTATTAAATGAACTTATTTATGTTTTTTCATGGTGCTGATGGCTTTTCAATAACTTGTGCTGATAAATAGCGGAAATATTGAAGTAGAGCGCCTTTTACACTTTTGATATACATACATTCACTTACGCCACGGCGGATGTTATAAATTTTTCAAATTCGTATTCAACGTAGTTGTTGCAGAACTATAGTTTTGCAAAAGGGTATAATGTTGTCACGCATTCAACTTACATTATACACGTAACATAAAAAATGGTGCATCATCTTTTGGCGCACTTTTGAAATGTTTCAAGAGGGCGCTGCTTAATGTAATCACATCCGGACAAAAGCGATTTGAAAAATTAACTGGGTAAAAATAACGATAAAATTTGAATGCTGGAAAAAATGGATACTTTTGCCGTTAAAAACAAATAAAGAGTTAACTTCCGCAGATAACGTAAATTTTCGTTTTGTTGAAAAGAAATGAATGTATTTTGCGCAAAACATATTAGTAAACGAAAAATATAATAAGAATAAGTAAATTATCCACTTAAAAAGGGGGGGAGGGTCATCAATTGTTGACTGTTTGCTATTTTTACGAAGGTTCAAAAACTGTCGTCGTTTTTCTGCACACATATAGCAAGAACTCGATGCGCCTCCCTCATCCAAGCAGGAGTGAACCTTTATGACCAAGGTTCAGAAAATATTTCAAAGAAGAAAAAATACGTTTCTTTTCCCCTTGTTTTCGCAGATTTAAGAAAAATAATTTTTGTACGTCGATAGCAATAAACGAAATTTTGAATACAAAAAACGATGATTTTTCAATGCATTTTTAATAAATAGACGAAAACAGCGCCCTCTGTATTGTTCTCTTTTTAACTTTACAATACACGTCTTTCATTAAAAATATTAATGTCCTTTCTGGTTTTTAAATTTGTCAGAATATTGCACGTATGATTTAAAATCCTCTTACCGACTCCTAAATCAAAAAACAATAATATGGTAAATTCAACTGAAATACGTACTGATGTATACATTTATATAAAAAAATGTATTGCTATTGTTAGAAAACAACCAAACTGAAGTTTTGATGTTTTGATTATTGTTTTTCGGTTGCATACTTATTTTATATTGTATAAAAATAATTCAGGAATATAAAATCAATGTTTAATATCGAAAGCTTAGTAAAACAACAAATTGATTAATCATTAAATTCGTACAGCTCAGGATTTGCAATCAATAAAACCTCTCAGGCAATCCAAAACTTTGCCTAGCTAATTATCAATTCTTTTCCTTGGTTCTATTTGAAGCAGAACAAACCAAGATGTTAATTATCTTAGGCACAACATTCTTTGAATCACCTCGAGCTTTTCATTCCTGAAATACAAGCTCTTTCTTTGCATCGAACTTAACAATTACGCAGACAGCAAGATTTATTTTCTTACTTATTTTTTTCTTCTCTCCACATTGCTATTCTAATCTTAAACAGAAATATTCACGAAGAAAAAACTTCTTTGTGCTTCTAAAATCCCCTAACTATGCTTCATATTTTTATATAAGAAATTTATCTTCTATTTTTTAATGGTATAATGACGCAAGAGCATTTCAGTTGCCCTGATTAGACTAAATGGCAGCGGTACTTAACTTAGTACTTAGCTTAGAACTCTGAAAAAATTTTCTTTGTGCAATAAAATGGATAGGAAAAAATGGGGAACTTGTTTTAAATGTTGATGTATGCTTTTCAAGGTTTGTAATAGGTTTCCGCAATATATTGCTTAGAATTCCGTATGTACTAGATAAATACTGAAGAAAACTTACAGAGCAGGTCATACAAAAAACCAGTATTTAATTACAATGCTTCAATATGTAATATTAAAGGGAATAAGATAAAAATGAAAAAAAAAAAAAATCACTTCACAGCTAAAATCAGACTGAATACCTCAGTACATATAATACACAAAATGTTTCATTTCCACTAAATAAAAATTTTATCGCATAAAAGGATATTTGTTAAGAAGGGAATTATATTTAGTTACGTATACTTTGAAGCGTGAGAAAAAAATGCCCTTCGACAGCTTAGAAATGTACATTAACAATCAGAGCAGTTTTGTGACCGTTTTAATGTTTTTTAGACACATTAAATAAAATCATGATTTGGTCAGCATGTGAGGGAGGGGCGTATTATTTACGGAAGGCTTAGAAGTAAAATTAAAAAATGAATAAATAAATAATTAAAATATATATATATATATACATTATTTTTTCTTTAAAAAGCGCATTTATATATTTCTTTCGAAAAGAAGCGCTTTGTAAAAAGAAAAAATATGGGTGCACATGATATTTTTACTTTAACACAGATTCTTTTTTAAATCTCGGTTTTGAGCAATATATATATATATTTAATATATTTATATATATATATATATATATATATTAATTATCACGTACGAAATTTCATTTTAAGAAAGGTTTTATCAGCGAACTCATTAGTTTATAAATATAGTAAAAAACGAACTCATTGTAATATAGTAAAATCAAAATGTGTGAGTCAAAATTTCATACAGCTCTGAAATTTAAACACGCATACAAATCTTATATGACGTTATAAAATGAACTTATAAAATTTTATAAACGATATGAAGGTACGACATTAAAATAAGTATGTTATTCAATACAGCTTCCTAATCGAAAAATAATTGAGTGGTTATTATCTTGATTTATATGAGTTGAATTTTATTTGAAAAGTATTACATAAATCTGATTGATTCATATTAAACTTAACAGTAAGTACCTTTATGTAATTTTAACATTAGAAAAAAAGCCATTAGATAAATTAGCAGATCAAGTCACCTTTTTCAAAAAGAATGGTGGACGCTAACGTCTTAAACCATTCAGATCGTATCATTCGATTAGGTTTGGCTAACGGAGATTGTAGAAACGATTCCCCTAAGAGAAAATAGCTCTTATTTTCTACAATTTCTCGGGGAATTTCTTGTTCTTATTCCTTTAAGTGTCGGTAGAGAGGAAGTGTGGCCTCTTACAGTTTGTTCCGTTTTTAAATGGCTTCCTTTAAGATTCCCTGCGTCGTTTTCAGTGAGCTTTAAATTCGATTACGGCGAGAATTGCCCTCGTTTTTCGGATATAAAGCGGAGATTTATTATATTCTGTCATTTTCGCGTATTAAAAGTCTTTTTCCGGAAAATCTCTTTCAAAGAAGTTAAAGTAAGGGTCATTTAAAGAGTGATTGTCTGAGCTTTATTTTAAATTGAATGATTTATTTTAAAGTTTCCAAAATGCTGGTATTTTTTAATAAAAGTTTCAACTCTTTTGAAGTTTTTACATGCCTACGTTTGTGTATCTAAATGTGGTTCACTATCTTTCATTTTTTTTCTACGGTTAGAATCTTTTGCATAAAGGTAGACTAATAGTAAAAATTACGTGGTGTATAAAACATAATAATATTACGTCAGGTATACCAACATGTTAAACTTGAACTAAAAATGCCGTTATGCAGCACACATTTATGGTGTAAATTTTACAGATATGCATTTGATTAATATTAAAAAACATCCTT
Source organism: Octonoba sinensis (assembly GCA_038502835.1). Lineage (NCBI taxonomy): Eukaryota > Metazoa > Arthropoda > Arachnida > Araneae > Uloboridae > Octonoba > Octonoba sinensis. The sequence goes on along the minus strand of CM076602.1, from coordinate 101,256,854 downwards.
TTTTTTTTAATGCGTTCCGAATAACCGAGCTAAGGTACAACCATATTTTTTCAGCTATTTCTCTCATTATCAATTTGTGCTGCACAAAATGTTAGAGTTGATGGAAAAATGTTTTCTCTTTCTTACATGTGCAATGATTTACAGAACACAATTTATTGTCAATTGTAAGAAAATAAGTTACAATAATTATTTCTCACATAGTGAATAATAAAAATAGATTAAAAAGAATATGAAAATAGTGTTATCACTAGTGGTGTTGTAACATTATGTGTACATTTTACTGCATCAAACAACTGTTTTTTAATCTCGCATTCGCGCTGATTTAAAAAAATATATTTTATTAACCAACCCGGGTTTATTAATTTCGCATACGGCGCTGATTTTAAAAAATATATTTTGGGGAAACCTGTAAAAGACGAGCATTGCTAACACTAATAAAGAAAAATAGCTATGAGATTTTCTGCAGTTTTAATGCATCAGGAATTCATTTATAAAATTAAAATTAAAATTAGACAAAATATTTTTGGAAAACTAATATTGCAATCAATTATATATTTAGCGCTCTGTTACCATAGGCTAAAACTACTGTAGTTTGCTTATAAGTTTTGAAAACTCCCCTCTTAGTTGTAGCTAACATTTTTTTCTTGACAAGAGCAAGACCCATGATTGCTGGACTTTGGTGCATTACCTCAATACTTTAAATAATTAATAAAATAAAATATTTGTTTCCTGATGTTTGTTAGGAACTGGCAAACAAAAAACAGCAAAAATATTTTTTAAAAATTGCGCAGTTTGTTTTTTTATCTTTAGTCTATGGATGTTACAAACACGGAGTCTATCTAATCTACGCTTCTGTCGACATATTAAGAACTGTCATTTAGAAAAAAAAATGATTTTCTTAACTGAACTTAAACTTCTTAAAAAGTTCAGCTCAAAAAGGTAATTATATTTATTAAAAATACATATTTTGAGAATAGTAATTACTTACCTGAACAATGAGTAGTAGCCAATAACGTTTCGTCTATGCTCTAGAAATAAAATCACATAAAATGCGTTTATGTTATATTACAACGTGAATCTATGAAATTCCTAATAGTACCGTGTTTCCAAATATAAATTTTCCTATACAGTAGCAGGTGTCAGTTTTATGTTCCCAAACTCTGCGACACCAAAATTTTACAGTGCATTTTATGCGGCGCCGCGACATAAATTTGATCTTAAGGTTAAAGAAGGCAAAAATGTTTGATCTTTGCTCTTCTTCAGTCCTACAACTTCGCCAGCTGTCGCCCTTTCGTGTATAAATGTGAAGCAGTAAAGATTGGGGACGATTTTATATATGTATTTGCGCAATTTTGTAAGAGGCAAAAACATGTATTCAGCTTTGCTTAATTTTATGTTTAACTGTTGTCTTTCGGAAGACTTTTTATTTTACATTTTTTTCCTTAAGGGGAGGCAACATCATGTTCATTTTTTTATCTGATACATTACTTCTTTTGATGTATTTATTAGCCACCAAAAACATAGAATATTACTTTAAAGAAAAAGGAAAAAGATTTTTAAAAAGTCACTCCCCCCAAAAAAGAGTTTGAATTATAATGTGTATAAAATGTATAAAAATGCTGTTATTATCAATATCTAGTTGGTTTGGTTAAACACTTGGTCAGCCTTTCTGCATATAATAGCTACGGTGTCCGCACATCGTAAATCCTGAGATTATGGGACTCTAATAGAAAACAATTTACAGTTGCAAAATCAAAAAGGTTGAAGCGAATATTAGCAGTCTTAAGAAGCTCTGAATATTTGGACATGAAAATAAAAGTAACAAAAGATATGAATATAAAATGTGTAATTCTCATTAGGTGATAAGTAAATGAATAAATAAATCTTCTAAAAAGAAGTCTTTCAGGGTAAAAAAACAGAAAAATGTTCAAATCAGGAGGGACAGAAAGTCAATGGAGAACTGAAAACGAGTTAAGGGAGGATCCTTCTTTGGATTCAAAGAAAAATTTAGGTTTCGTCAGAGAAAAAGATAATTAAAAAACAATGAAAGAGTTGTTTTCATCATGTTTCCCTTCTTATCTAAAAAATTTTCTTTAAAATATAAGAATTAGAATTTCTAATTGAAGAACTTTAATGTTTCAAAAAAAAAAAAAAAAAAGGAATTTTCTTTGACAATTTCTCAAAATTTTGCCACTTCAAGTTAGAAGTTCGAAACAAACATCCGGCTTTTCATGTGCATTAAACTATCTTTAGGACTATTTGTACATAAAATTCCATAGCTGTAAGTGCCATTCAGTTAATTCAAAACTTATTTAACATTTTCCCTTAAATTTTATTATATTTATGTTTTTTTCTTTAAGCACATAAACTATTTTTCCTTTAAAAGAAACAAAGAATTCAATTTCGCAAGTAAAACTCTTATTAAGTGAGATATGAAAGAAAACAAGTAATTAAGCTTTGAGAAAGGAAATAATTAATTTAACTACAGTTTGGTAATGAAAACTAGCAAAAAAAAAATATCGGCCTATCTAAGCAAACTTAAACGAATGTCCCGAATTTCAATTGTGCACTTTATTTTTATAAAATGCTCTTGCTATTCTTAAAATAGATATTTTCGTATGAATATTTTTTTAAACCTTAGAAAATGTAATTCAAAAATTTAAAATTAAAGCCTCTGAAATATTTTAAATGTAATTTAAATCTATCTCAGATGAAAACTTGCTTAGTAGGGAATAAAAATGTTATTCATCAGATTTTATTTAAAGCTCATGTATAAATAATTTTAAATTATTAAAAATTGTTTGAACCCCCTTCAAGTTTAAAATTCGTAAAACATTTCGAGTATTTCAAAGAAGATATCCATCAATAGTTTAATGAAAAACCAAAGAAACCATGGCTTCACTTTCAGTGCATTTAATTTGGTTTATTGCTTTTAACTATAATGGAAGGGGCTATGGAGATTGAACATGAAGCATTCAGATAGATTTAATCAAAGAGAGAAAGAGAGAGATAGAGAGGGGGGGGGGGAGATAGAAGCAAAAGAGAGTTACAATTTTTTTAAAACAAAATATTTCAACACCTTTCTTTTCTTTTTTAATAAATGCACATTTTTATTTTAAGGCATCTGGAAAGTTTCTCCATGCAGTAAATTTCACATGAAAATACACAATTTCTCTTCTTTTTCCTTCTCTTTTCTTTTTAATGATATTCTGCTATTTGCTGGTTCGGTTTTTTTTTCTTCTATCTCTCTACCTACCTGTGAAAGAATTTTGAAATTCTCCACGCACGCGCACTAATGTTTACAGGGGCAGTTGGGGCGCGCTCTTATCCGAACGACGGTAGAAAATTGATTTCAGTGTTCTAAAGAACCCTCTTACGAGCAGCAGCGTGAGTTGATGCTCCAAAAGAGTTATAGTTCTCCGCGCTCAATGTTGCACAGGGAAACCCCTTTACACGTGTTCTGTGGAAAGTGCTGTTTTTCCTTTTTGTGTTCCAAGTTTCTATTTCAAAGTTGTTAATTCTGCCAAGTGAGAAAACTGCAAAAAAACTTTTTAAAGGATTTTGATGAAGCCGTGTGAAACTGAATTTCTTATATGAATCATGAACAGTGTAAGAATTTCGACTTTGAGTTTTTTGTTTGCTTCTATTGGAGTAACTTTGACCGAAGTAACAGGTAGGTGATTTGTTTTTATATTTATCGTCTTAGCTCTAAATGTTTTTGTTAGTGTAAACTGTAAAAACGTGTTTAATCACAAATGTTACGCATTTTGACTTCCACTTTGCCATGTAAACCTAAATGTTTGATGAAATATATTTTATCTTGCTGATTGAAAAAACAAGATTATGTTCAATGCATTGCAAAAAATGCTTTTAAAACACACTATTTCGAGTTAAAGAAAAAGTCGTAGTTTAAAAGTATGTATAAATGAATAAACCTAAAGAACCTTTAAAAGAATTTAAAGAGTGTTTTTAGTCAAATCTCATATTTTAGTTATTATGAAATATAACTTTTTGCTCATATGCAAATTTTTATTAATAAAAGTGCATATATTTTATTATTATTTCAATTAAAAACAATTCATACAGTTTAAAGTGTCATCTGCTGCATTAAAAATGTATAAACATTTTAGAATACAGCTCAAAAAATGGTCTTTAAAAAAAAAGAATTTTTACCTAAACTGTCCTTTAATTTTTTTTAATGTTAGTATTTACTTAGGTAGTTCTAAAGTATTACTTAGATTAATAATAACAGATGCTGAAAACAGAAGATGAAGTCAACTTAAAGGCGTTACGTAATTTGGGTCTTCGTATTCTGCAGTTGTATTTAGATGCAAATCACATTTTTAAACATTCCCTTTGCGTCATTTCAAACGAGTATTATTTATTAGCGTTTTAATAAAAACCAAAAATTAATAGTTTTGTCCTTACATTCTATAGAGGAATATAAGTGTATTATTGAATTTTAACTTGGGTTTTTCACATTTAAATGTCGAGTATAATAAACTTATTAATGGTATAACTACAATTGTACAAAACTTTTATTCAATTTTCTTAACCAGCATTTTTTTAAAGAGCAAAACATGATTCTGAAACTTTTACAGGTAATCCAAAAATAGAATAAATTCATAGAATATACATTCTGAATACAAAAAGCAATATGGTAGATTCTATACGATAAATTTCAGTAAAATATGAATTTAAACGGATGTTTTCAAACTTATACTAAATTGGAGTAGTTGCGTACGAGGGGATCTTTTGTAATACATTTAAATGATATAGATATGAAAGTAACGTGTTGTAAAGTTGCTATGAGATTTTAAAAAACATATTTTATACTATAATATTCGTGTTTTTATATTATGCGAAAATAAACATTTCGAACTTAAAACATATAATTAGAAATGCAAACCACTGAGTGAATAAAACGAGAAGAAAAATATGCAATGTAATTTGCGAATAGAGAAATCTAACGAAGAGGTTTCAAAATTTACTATACGTAGAAAATTAAAAAACGTAATAACATCGGAAAGTTAAAAAAATATATAGATCATTATTACTGCTATTATCATTGTACAGGCTTAATTGAAATGGAAGTTAAATTATGCTGAAATTGTTTGTCCCTATTTACATAGCACACATGAGTAAATTTTTCCTGAAATTTCTAAAGAATAAAAATTCACCCCAATGGAAGTATTTGGAAGTATATTATAGCATTGTCATCTATATTTATTAATTTCATGGAGGTAAATAAATAAATAAATAAAAGATCAAAATGAGAATAAAGTTTTTGGTATGCTATGCTTTAATTTTAGGTTTGAATGGTATTGGTAAAATGTTTAAAAGATTACTTCATCTTGCATAAAAATAAAATAAAATGTAGTTTAATTTAAAAAATATGTCTTAGCAGCAAAAAAAAAAAAAAATGTGTCAATAGTGATATAATTTGCAATCTGCTATCTTACAACAATAACCAATTTAGGCTATTTGTGTATAAAATGCAAACAGTTTGACAAAATTAATTAGTACTATTAATTTAAAAGAAGAACCCCTTTTCTGTCAATTTAAAAAGATGGAGCATAGGCAAAATTATTTTTGTAGCTTCACTTCTACAAATGTACAATGTACATGTTCAACTATAAAGCTAGAAAACATACGAAATCAAAATTGCCAAGAGCATAAGTAATTGATTCGAAAGCTATACAAAAAATAAAATTAAAATTACTTTGTAAAATTTAAATAATGTAAATGATGTTTAAGTGTTTTCAAATTTACTTAGCAGTTACTTGAAAATGACAATATACGAGATGCCACTCCGGAAAAAGTTTTCGGTTCGCAAGCAAGAAACACAATTTGCCAAAATGTTTACCAAATCTTGTCTGTAGAAAGGTAAATGATAGTTTTTGTCCTTAACATATGTTATGTTTTCTAAAAATACAAGCGTTTTACATGCAATAATGAATATTATTATTCTATAAACATAAACAGTAGCATTAAGTAAGTAGTTAGTTGAAGAAAAAAAAGTAATTCTTGTTTATAAAGCAGGATCAACTTTTAAGGCTTAGAGTTGACAAACAGATGAGAAAATGGTACTTAACTGCTCTGTCTTTTCCTATATATATATATACATAGGTATAAACAAGTTAACTGTATGAAGGTTCGCAAAGTATGCGTTAGGTGCTAGAGCAGCACTATACTACATACCAATTAATTTACAGTATTACCCTTGCAAAGTTCTTTACAGCTATTGTTGCTTCTGTTTACATTCACCTTTACATTAAGCGGCTCTTTTTATATGCCATTTCTGCGACAATTCCGAAACTTGTTAGACTTGATTTTTTTGGGGTTTTTAAGTATATATTTTACTCCCCACCCTCTGACGAGGAAAGTAAACTGCTCATTTCGGATAACTCCTAAATTTGTCTATTTATATACTTGTCTATTTATATTCTTGTTATTTTCCTTGCTTATTTATTTATTGACTTTGCCATTGTTGTTAGATTACATGCCGCAAAACTATCACTTTAATTCATTTTGTATACAACTTAAAATATATATATATATATATATATATATATATATATATATGTATATAATTCTGAGTTTATTCAGCTGTTCACATAAATATGAAAAGCTCTATCTTACGGAACGCAACTTTCGAGTGGCTCTGCTTTGAAGAGAAAGGGATAAGTACTTTTAACAAGAAGTTCCGTCTAGAACTATACGAGCCTACTTTCCCGTATACACCAAATTCAAATTTATAATCTAGCTATCTCTTTCTCTCTCTTTCTTATTTATCTTTAGTTCTAATTATTGAAAATATACCTTTTTCAACGGATAATACATATTCATTCACTCACTCATTCATTCTTTCATTTATTCAGCCATGCATTTATTCATTCATTCGTTGCCTCATTCAAGTGTTTATTCATTCATTTACGCATTCATGTATTTATTCACTCATTTATTTATATTTTCATTTATTCAATAATTTATTCATTCATTTTTTCCTCATTCATTTATTCATTGATTTATTCTTTCACTCTTTCATTTATTCATTCATTCATTATTTCACTCATTGAGTCACTGAGAAATATCCTTGAAAATCCCGATCAAAAAATTTCATAGCAAAATAGGCTCGTAAGTTCTGGATAAACTTTCTATTTCTACATGTTCTACGTTATAAGAGCTTTCCGATAAAGTTTGTTCCAAGCAAATCGGTCCGTTAGATTAGGATTTATATAGGGTTGAAATTTCCCCGTAAGCTCTGTGTTAATTTTTTGAACTGTTCAAAAATGAACAAAAACTGTTCTAATCAATATTTCACGCCGAGAACTCCTTTCAATAAGCCTTCAATAGGAACTTGGCTCTTGTGCCCAGAGTTTACAGAATTTGCTTCAATTTTGTCCATAGGCGCTAATGTTAAAATTTTTTGAAATGTTCAAAATTGAACAAAAAATTGTTCAAATCAAAAAGTAAAATATAGAAATGAGATGTCCTCGCCGAGATCTTTCAAATGCAAAAAGAATTTTTCCAATCGGACAATTCGTTCAAAAGTTATTAGGGGGGGGACAGACCGACAGACACACTTTTTCCCCATCTCAATACCCTACTTTCAAATTTTTTATTTTTCAATCTTTATTTAATTACTTCACTTATTTTTGACTTTTCTTGATTTTTAACGATATTTTCACGATACATTAAGCCTTCTTTCATGCTTTATTATTATTTTTTTTTACTTTTACGGGAAAGTAGGCTAAAAAGGGCCGTGGTAGCCTAGTGGTTAGGATGTAGAGCCTCGGATCGGAGGATCTCGTCTTCGATACCCGAGCCGCTGAAGACCAACCATGTACACTTCGCGATATGTGCATGTAAAATCCGTGGTCCCTGAAGTCCCAAGGCAGTTCCGAGAGTACCGGAGGGGGACGATTTTCCCTTCCCTTCACTCTTAGGCCTAAAAAGGAAGGTGGCGTGGTTGTGGCGGTGCTACCTGGTGTCATCCGACTACAGTGTGTTATTGTTAATGCTGGGCCCCTACCAGGTGAACCTTCACAAATGGCCAGCAATGCCCGTGGCTTTGAAATGGGCGAATGCCAAAAAGGCAAGGGCCTCCACGTTGGGAAACTTTAAAAAAAATCTATGTTTTGAGATTCAAGCAATAATCTCTAAATCCCAAAATCTGGTTTTGAGGTGCTTTCAATTTAAATTCTTTTAGAGACCCGTGCGTATTATAAAGTTTTTAATTAATAATAATATGAATAACTTGCATCATAGAATAATTAATTGGACATTCTAATTGACCACAGTAGTCCGCGAAATGTGTTTTTTGATATTTGTTTTAAATACATATGTATGTATTTTCCGTCTGACTTACCTGAACTCTAACATTTTGAATGTTTAACACTGACAAGAGCTGGGTAAGGATTTTTTTTTGTTCTGAATTTTTAAATTTCATAATGCATGCTTTTAAAGGCAAGAACAAAATTTGTAAACACATTTTTAAAGAAAATATTGTGAAAATTCAGAATAGTATCTAGATTAATTTCTTTAAACAAATGAACACTAAAATCAGGCATTTTTACTTTATATTTCACATCTCACTTTGAAATTAAAGAAATTTCGTATATTTAAAATACTCCTTTCTTATTTTATAACGTTACTTTTCTAAGTTTCAAGTGTTAAAATTTTTCTCCAAAGACTCACAAAGGAAATTGAACATTATAATAAATATAATTGAATATATTTTTAAAGATATCCCTTCCATTAAATGTCAGTATCATCGTTAAATGAAAAAACAATATTTCCAGCTAAGAAAACTCAAAATAGTGTCAGAGTTAGCAATTAATTCAGCATTGTACTGTTTATGTCTTCGACAAATGGCATTTTAAACAAAAACGCTAACATTTTTTTCTTACGATTTTTCCCGAATTGCGTGATTTTTTAATTCAAATAAATTGCTAATATTACGAAAGAAGCCATATTTAACCGTTTGTAAGAAAAGTTTATTCCATTTTGGAAACATCATTTCATTTAAATGGAAAATCAGAAACACGCAAACTACTAAACGGCTTTTATTTCCAGTCTCGTTCGGCACGCACACGTCGTAACTTACCATTTATTCCTATTCTTATTGCTTACAGCATTGAACGTGCTTCCAGATTTTCAAAATGTTTCATGAAATATTAAATATGTATTCAATGACTATTAATTAATGCACAAAATGTATAATGTAATTTGAATATTTATAAAGCAATTACGGGTTTATATACTATATATACATATATTTAAACGTAATCGAACAAAATACAATAATGCATTTCTAAATGTTCCAAGAACCGGCTTTATTTTTAGGAGAAATGTGCCAAATTACAATAACTGGTCCCAAGGCATTAAAGAGAAAACCCTTTAAATGTGTAAAACTTTATGTATTTAAAAGATATACTTTATGTAACAAATAGAGGAAAAACATTCCAGAAAAATCATCACGTTTTCTTACAAAACATATATCTCTCCTCTATTCAACAGCCGGTTAAAAATGTCGACTGGTTGACTGACAGCTTTACCAGATAAGTAAGATTAAGTTACTTTTATTTATTAAACTTATTTACTTTAATTTACGTTAAACTGTGATAAACTACTATTCATCTACAACGTCATCAGCTGGTGTGAAAATAGAGGAGATAAATTTAAAAAGCTCCATAAACACAGCTAAAACAAATTCCAAATAAGATCAACCACAAAAAGTTGCATGACCGTTAAAATGACTACTACAAAACCTACGTTGTGTACTACAAATACCAAGATACCAAAAAGTGATGTCGTTGCTCAAATCTACTTCATTGAAAATCACAAACGTTATGGTTTTATTTTTGCAAGAATGCCAAAAAAACAACAATATTTTTTTCCTTTTCTGAAAATACAAGAGAATAAGAAATTAACTAATACTCATCTGCACCTTCATCAGCTGGTGTCAGAATAGAGGAGATAAATTTTAAAAACTTCGTAGACACAGCTAAATCTAATTCTAAATCAAATCAACCACAAAAAGTTTTATGACCACTACAAAAATGACTATTACAAAAACCTTGGTTGTGTACTACAAATACTAAGATACCAAAAAGTGATGTCGTTGCTCAAATCTACTTCATTGATATCACAAACGTTAAGGTTCTCTTTTTGCAAGAATGCTAAAAAAACAACAATATTTTTAAAAATAATAAATTAACTTTGTGCTAAGTAAACTGTAATAAAAAATAATTTCCGTTAAGAAAGCACAAATTAGCATTAAAATTCAGACATATGTTTCTTGATTGCTTTGAATCCCTCTTTCAATGCGACAGTTAGCTTCTTGATGCAAAGCATCCTAATGAAGCAGACAAAACAACAACAACAACAAAAAAAAGGGCTTATATAGCCTAAGATTTATCTGCAAACCAATGAAAATAAAGGCAGCTTGAAGTTATTGGCAGAACCATTTTTTCAACGGGCTTAATTATTTAACTACATATATATTTAGGCAAGACTTTGACAATATTTATGTTTGATACCGTAATCGCAATGCATAGTTAGTTTGAAGTAAAAACTTGATTTAGTAAGTTGATGAAAATGAATTACATTAATGTGTTAAAGACAACAGGAAATACGACAATTACTTAATTTTATATTTGAAAAGTATATCTAACTGCTAAAAAAATCGAAAATAATATTAATAATAAGTTCCTCATTTTAACACCTTATGAGCGGGGGTGGGGGGGGGGGGGGCAGGTACTAGTATCCCTTTCGTGCATTGACGTTTAAAAGCGGGGCTGGTATTTGTACCCGTTTAAAATCACCACTTTTAAGTCACACAAGGGAAAAAAACAATGTTTCATATAATGTATGAATTGGATGCTGTGTTTTTTAAATAAGATTTTAAAACTTAGACAACTTAGCCCGCTACGAAACACAGTTGCGCGTGCTACGTCGCCCGCTCATAATGTGTTAACTAAAAATCCTAAGTGATACAACGTATTTTTTTTTTTTTATAATGAAAATTTTCTTTTCGCGGTGCATGTTTTTGCCACAATGAAGTAGAACAGTGACATTATGTGTTAAAACAAAATCTTCACAACGATTTATTTTTAAAAATAGAGCAATATTGACAGCAAAGGAAAAATGGTAGCATTTCTCAGTCCCCTTTTAGTATTTTTAATATTTTTCGCACATATTTGTATTAACTCCTGATTCAATTTAAATGTGAAACATTTTTAACATTCCTTAAGCACTCATAAGAGATGAAACTTGGGAAAAAAATAATAATTTGATGCATTAAAAGTGCAATGGGTAATCAAATGTTCCCTCTGCAACGAAATATCTTACTGTGGTTTATCCCAAACAATTTTGTTTAAAAGACACAAAAAAATTTTATAAAATAAAATGACGGAGTATTTTAATTATACATTTAGTAATTTTGCACGAATTTCACAACAACAAAGAATATATATAAATGTATAATTCTTGTGATTATGAAAATTCCTGCCTTTAAAAATGAAATAATAAATAAAAAATATTTAGGAATAGTTAAAAAGAATAAATATGCAATAAGATTATGTAACAAAACATTCTTTTAACTGCATTAGCAAAAGATTGAACAAAATGAATATAATGCATAAACAAAAATGAATGATTATTTTTTTAACAAATGAAAATATGGAGATATTTTTAGTACAAGTTGCATGAAGTATTGAAAATAAATAAATAGTTAGTAACTTCTAAGCCATTCATTGAAGAATCTGTTGACTTTGTTTTAATTCCGTTATTTCTCTATTAAAACCAACAAGCTCGACTTTCAAATGCTATTATTTATTACAACTCTAAAATAATGAGATTGAAACATTTAATCAAGAATGAAGTGCCCATGTAACGAAAATTCTTCTTTGCCCGAGAAATCACGTTAAAACAAAGTGATTTTTTCCATCGCTCTTCCATTCATCCGTGGGAGACCACGCCCACATCCCATTGATGAACATGTTACTCTTACGCTTTTATTGACAAGCGAGTAGATCCCCGGCTCTAACTCATTGTGTAGAATTAATTAATGACGTGCCAGTAAGTAAACCGCCATGTTTTATGCCTGAAATTACACTGATCTTAACTGACATTTTCCAGAAAAGTTTTTCTTTGTTTCATTCTCAGTGTTCCGTTAAACTGTCATACTTTGGACTGTGATGTATTGGTCTCATGGATCAATTATGAAAAGAAAAGTCATGAATGGGATTTGAATGGATAAACTTCTTTGCTTGGGAAAACTTTTCTTTAATGATTGAAAATAATTAAATGATTTAAAACGTTCAGCACTAAGAATAACACAAGTATTCCTTCATCTTCTTACTATCCTTTTTCTTAGTAGCTTTATTTTTTAAAGGCTTAAATGACATTGCTTTTTTTTCATTCTAATGGATAATTTTGAATATAGTTAAGTATTTTATTTTCAGCAGTAGGTATATAGATATATAAATATTTTATTTTCAGCAGTAAGTATATATAAAATTACTGTAAGTAAAACTACACGCCATTTAAAGTAATTTTAATTTTAAACCCGTTCGCATACTTATTTGTATTATTATTATTATTCAAAAGAGAAAATACTATTTTTTTTCTATAGTGGAAAAAATTCAGCTAAAGAAGTATATCTTAAAAGTTGTTGCTTTTTGTTTTTATTTATATTTATTATTTTTATATGATATTATTTATTTATTTTTATTTTTAATTTATTCTTTAAAAGTAATCTTATACTAAAGCTACAATCGGTAAGTGTGCGCCAAGAGTTGGAGCACAATTGGAAAACATAATAAAAAGGATGAAAACCTTAATTTTTGCCAAGATTTTGGTGATTATTATAGACTACTTTCCTTCTGTACGCATTTCCAACACTATTTTCTAGCTATTCTGCAATTTATTACGACAGCAGGTATAAAGCCAAGCAGGTATTATTTGCTTCTCTCCTTAAAGGGCGGGGAGAATGCGCACATGGGTGGTTGACGCACATGGAAAATTTCCCAATACATGAAAATCTTCTAAAAATTCTTTATCCGGAGATTGACGTAAAATTACAGAGAATTAAAACAGAAAACTTCAAAGTCTTTAAAAATGGAAATTTCAGAAAATAAAAAGCATAACACTCTTTGAATTGGCAGCAACAGCTACTGTCCCGCATTAGTGGCGCCACCTGCGATTTACTATTTCACGCTAAATTATTATTTCTTGTACAAGAAGTCAAAGGTGAGTTCAGAGCTTGAACCCACGCTGCTGTGATTACTATGCATTAGACCAGTGGTCGGCAAAACGTAGATCGAAATCGATCGGTCGATCGCCAGCCTATTTTCTGTCAATCGCGACAGCATTTTGGACAGTTCATATAGTTTTGAAGAAGAATAAAGAAATAAAATAACTTTTGAATTTGAAGGCAAACCTATCTATTTTTTTCTTTCAGAAAATCTTTATTACCTTCTCAGACCGTTCGCCGGATCTATAAAAACAAAAACTAGCAGTATTTTATAAAATTTAATAGAAATAATATATTAGTATCTTAAATAGTGTTTTGATGCGAGTTTTTTTTTATTTAGTTTAAGGAGTAGGGAACTCCCGTCTAAAAATACCAAACACATTGTACCGTAGTTTAAATCTAAACCGAGGTTTAAAAGTAGCATCGCAAAATCGCATGATTTCTTAAGATGTACGTGAGAAAAGCTCTAACCAGATGTGCATGTTTGTTGGTTGATGAATGTAACCATTTAGTTTTTTGTAGTAAAATATTTGACACTAACAAGACTGTTTCTAGAGGAAAAAAACACGTTAGCGAGCACAATGAACAAGAACTTCCTTCAAATCATAATTAACTAAAGTCTTGTGAACTAACGTCGATTTTGTAAAACCCTTGTCTATCGCTTTCCTCTGTGTTTCTCTCGTGCTTAGCTTACTCTCTCTCTCGTTCAGTTTAGGTGCTCAGTTAATTCAAAGGTGCTTTTTTAACTGTTAGCACTTATTAAAAAAAAGAAAAAAACTTCTGTAAAAATAAAAGAAGGCTATTATTTGTGATGTAAAAAAATATCAACTTTATTTTCTCAAAATGTTAAACCTTATATTTCATTACTTTCCTTTTACGAATGCTGCTAATATGAAAAATTTAAAATGAAAAGAGCATACTTTCAAACAGAAAATTCTTCAGGTAAATTTTAATGTCAGTGTTAAAAAATTCTATTTTTTTTTTTTTTTTTTAAACATATTGACAGCAATTAATGACACTTTCCTTTTTGATTTGACCAACAGCTTAAACGTCATTTTCTCAAATTTTTAAATGTTGCGACACTTTTAAAAGCCAGAAATATGCATGAAAAGACTTTCGATCTACTTGATACAATGTTTTTTAATGGTGCAATAGTGAATCATATAACACTTAGTTGTAATTTAAGATACTTTAATAAATAAAAAGATATTTCTGTTTCTTCGGTTAGATATCGACTATCTTTTTACCGGATCGCTCCCTAGGGACTGTGATTCCCAAGTTGATAAAGCGGGACTTTAACTATGAAGTTGATATAGTTATACATTATATCGTTCAATCAACAGTTCATTAGACACAAATTATGGTAATAGTGTTTAAATTAAAGTCCTCAACGAAATTTCGCTTTGGGAGAAAAAAACCCATGCTGTGTTAATACACTAAAGGATAGCATATATTTTAAAAACTTTAATGAGAAATATATTTCTGGGAAATATTTTACTAATTAAATATAAATGAGGATATACGAATCATTTTAGGCATTAATCAGTTAAGTCATAATAACTATAATTTTCTTCAAAACTATTCAACTATAAAACTGTTTCTCAAAAAAGAAATCATTTTTCCGTACACATAAAACATATTTTCTTCACTTTATTTCGAAAACTATAAAAATGTATGTTTTCCCTTTTAACAAAGATAAACGAGCTTGGAAGAATGATTTAAGTGGAAAGTTTCAATACTTTTTTGGCCCCTTTCTTAACTGAAAAGAATAAAAGTTTATCAAAGTGATCGAAGCTGTGAACTGACTACTACAAGCGAAAATGAAAATTCATGTTTCGTTAGTTAACGCTGACGTGTAATTTCGATGATAAATCTAAACCTGGTGTTTATCGCTTGTTTACGGCCTCGTAGCCATGGAAGTTGAGATTTTGGTAAAGCCGGGCGTAAACCCCTAACAGCCCACCCGCTGAAGCAAATGGAGAACTGTAAATCGTAATTACGTAATCTTGGAATCCCCTGGTGAAGCTTAAAGATGGTAAAAAGAAACATTCATGAATGTGCGTGTTTGAAGACATTCAGGAAATTAAAAACCTGTCGCTGAAATCAAAGGAAATTTGCTTTCTTTTGTTTTTATCTTATGAGATAGCTTCGAGTTTTTTTTTTTTGTATTAAGTATGTACCGTGGAATGCATTTTTCTAAAATTGCTTTATGTTAAATATAAAAATAGATGCTCAACTAGACTACGTTTACATTAAAAAAAATTTTTTTTTTCTGAACTGCAATCGTAAACGATAGAAATGAATGAGTTAAAATGAAATTTAAAAAAATCACTTAAAGTTATAAAGGTTATATAGTTAATACTGAAAATACACTGTTAAAAATTTCCGTAAGCAAATAGTAATACCACCATTTATTTGAGTGTTATGTTACTATATTTAATTACAACAGTTGAATAACCATTAAAAAGATGGTACTCAAACCGCTGATTGTGAAAAAAATCGTTTGTTCTCTGTTTCTCCTAAAGAACGTTTAACTAACCGTAAGTTACAAGCGCCACTAGGTCTCGTAGTCAATAAAAATCGGGCGTCCATCTTGGTTGCGGAACCTTACCGGTTGTACGGTGTTTTAAAAATATGAATAAAGATTTATCAGTTCAAATCTACATGTGTATATAAAAAAGAAGAAAAAAATAGTGGCTTAAGCACTGTTTTTCAAACTTTTCGAAACCGTAAAGTTTCCTTTTTATGTCCGTTATGTTGATGATTGTTTTGTATTGCTTGATCCGAAGCAAGTGGATATTGATCATTTACTTCAGGGGTCTCCAAACTACGGCCCGCGGGCCACATCCGGCCCGCGGACAGATTTTGTCCGGCCCGCGGAGAGCTAGCTAATGGCATCTGGCAAAAAAGTAATCATATTTTACACCACTAGTGGACTGATTCAACTTTTTACCACCGGCAACAATTAATGATAATATGGTTTTGGCCCTTGGAATTTACTGGAGTAATCAATATGGCCCTAAGGCTGGAAAGTTTGGAGACCCCTGATTTACTTGATAAAATTAATTCCATTGATCCTTGCATTCAATTCACTATTGAAATGGAAGTTGATAGTTCTCTTTCATTCTTGGACGTTTTAATTACTAAAAGTAATGACGATTTTATGACTTCAGTGTTTCGTAAGCCCTTTGCTGTTACACTATCCCCTCACAAATGTTCTTCTCAGCCCCCAAACCAAAAGTTGGCCTCTTTCAAGGCTCTTGTTTTCCGTGCTTTGAATATATGTTCCTCTTCTAACTCTTTGGATGCTGAGCTTTCGTACATTAAGGCTGTGGCTTTGGATCGTGGTTATTCTCCTAAGGTCGTTGATTCTATTTATAACAGGTTAATTAAGCCTTCACCTTCTGGCAATGTTTCTAAGTGCAAGCGTGGTTATACTATTATTTTACCTTTTTATCCAAAAATCAGTCAGCAAATTGCTAAAATATTTAAGAAGTTTGGGTTTGATATCGCATTTTCCCCTGTGAATAAAATAAAATTTACAAATTTGAAGTATCCCATTGATTTGCACAGCAACTGGGGTATTTATAGTATTTCTTGCAAATGTGGTCTGTTTTACATAGGTCAGACTAAACGTGCCTCAAAGCACCGTCTGAAAGAACATGAAAATTATATTAAGCGTAAAGAACTTGCACGTTCTTCCATTGCCCAGCATTGTTGGACTTTAGATAATTATTTTGAATTTTCTTCTGCTAGAATTATCAGCAAATGCTCTTCTGTCTATGAACTTGATTTTTGGGAAACTTATCACATTTGGAAAAATTCTCATTCTGTAGTAAATGATTTTTCCAGCACTCCATATTTTCTTGACATTTGGAAACAATTTTTATAATTTTTATAATTTTTCTCTCCCTTTTTGGTTTTCTCCTTCAATTTACATATTCGTTTCCCGCCTTCTTCCTTCGGGCTCTGTTCCCGCCTTGTTCCTGGCTTCTGATTGATCAATCGCTAATCCTAAACATTTGGTATAAATACCGGTGTCTCTCTGGTTATTGCCTTGTTCTCTCACAGCTTTCTTGCTTGTGTGTTGAGCGTTTCTTCTTCTTTTATGCACTGATGAAGAGGCTCCATGTGTAGTTTCGAAATAGCTATTTGCGTTAATTTTTATTCTGAATTTGTGCTTTTTCACGTTGTTTTATCTTTGTACTTTGTACTTAAGCACTGGTTACTAAATAGAAACACATACACACGTAAATCAAAAATTGGAGACATAGGATTTCCGAACTGTTTGCGAATGAGCAAACCCATAATTTGAGCTGCTGAAGCTTGTTTCTATTTTAATATTTCCAGCAAATAAATTGATTTTCGTCAATATACAGTAAATTTACACCAAAAATGACTTTGGATCCAATCAAAAACTGAATTATCAATTTTAATGCAGTTTGCCTGTTGGAAAAGAAGATTTATTGATAAATAAACGGCCGCTTTAAGTGGTGTAGATGGCCGAATGAATTAGAGCGCAAGGTTGGTACACCATACACCCGGGGTTCGATTCCCGCACGCTTCGTTTATGGTTTTTACGCCTCGAATGGTTAAAAAAATTGTAAAAATTTAGTTTTGAAACCATTTTTAAATGGTTATAAAATCGTAAACTTTTGTATTTACGGCTTTTTAACCAAGCTGATTGGAAATGGTTTAGGTCCCGTGAAGATAGAAAAATGTTCCAAAACTGTAAACTTAACGGTGAATTAGATGGACAGACTACTGCCGGTTTTTTAACCGTAATTTCATGATGAACTTTTTAACAGTGCACGTAATACAGTCGTAAACAATTCTAATTATTTTAGATCATTTGATGCCGCAAAAGTTTTGACGTCTTGCATATCCTTGCTGCATAATTTTTCAACATACACTATATTAGATCATGGCTGCCTGCGATCATATAGCGGCTGTCCAAACGGGCGAAAAAGTGCGTGCAAGCAGAACTTGCATTTTCTGCCACTTCAGTCAATTGGCGCTGTTAGCATGTACTTAAAAGCGAGTATTTAAAGGTCTAACCATTGCAATATCATCGCGTTAAAGGCTTGAATTTCAAGAAAGATAAACATTTAAGTGTTGAGGGCAAACGTAACTATCAAAATACGTTGCAGGGTTATGTATTTGCCATTAAAACGTTTTTAATACAGAGGAAAAAATAAAAAGATCGTTTTTTTGGTAGTAACACATGCAGACTTTGAAGCTGCTCGTTAAGATACAACTTTTCATACATATGTATACTTTTATATATAATGAACACAGAGAAAATTTTCTTCGCAATTGGCTGATCATATTATGCTTTCAGATTTATTTTTATTTTGAACGACAATAACTGCGCATAATTTTCTGAAATACATTTATCCTTTCACATTGTGTAGCACAAATAAATTGGCTAGCAGGTTTTTGAATAGCCTTTAAATGGTTATTATTTACTTTAATATTAAGTAATTTCCAATACATTCATGTTAATACTATTAAATAACAGTAGTTAAAAGAAAAATGACATAGATTATGATTAATAAAGTTATTTTTAATATTTGTGTTAATTGAATTATTTCAATTCCATTTATTGTAAATTTAATTATTACAGGAAAGTGGAACAGTTAGGTTGTGAAGTGACTTAACAAATAAAGATTAGTTGAACAATTATGTAATGAAGTAAATCATTAATGCAACAATTTTTTATTGTTATTGACAGACTAATAGCATAATACTAATAACTAATATTGCATTGTATAGTATAGCTGACTTCAGTTAACTTCAACAGATGGATTATCATATAACAGTAGCGACTTTTTTTTTTGCTGGTCTCATCTGAAGTAATTACACTAGTTAAATATTTGGAATAAAATCCTAAAATATTAAGTAAGAAAGGTCAAAGATTAGGCCTTTGTAAAAGAAAACGATTCAATAACATAAACAATCAAGGGGGAATATTTTCAAATATTACAATTAAGAACAATAAATCAGAAATTAAAAATTCTTATTTAAAACGCTTCATTATATGCAGTTCAGAGTTATCAAGATTATTTTTAAAACTTGTAACTGACAATACATGGGTGCCAACCCCCTAAGCAAGATGGTGCATACTAATAGGTACGAAGTCCCCCAAAAAAGACAACCACCCAAAAGGGCTAAAACTCGATGAAAGCATGCCCCCCTGTCCAAGGGGTGTCAAAAAATTCATCAAAAAATTTAATGGCGCCATGAACTTTCCTCGTGGAGCCCCCTGGATAAAAGTAACTTTTATTTAAATATCCCTTTAAACATTTTTATTTAGATGACATACTTCTTGACAACAAAAAGCAATGAGTATTCTCAGTCGCGGGGGGGGGGGGGGGGGCAGGACCGTCCGAAAACTTTTTTATTTTACACGATCGTCCCTTCCCTTTTCAAAAGCCCCCTCCCCCACCCCTATTTCATTACAATAACTTATGCTCTTATTTGTAACCCCTCTCACCTCTTTTTTCTTTTTTTCTGGATTACACTGAATATTCTCAATTTTTAATACCAAGACTTTGCAACCGGCATTTCTTCGATGAAATCTACCAAAAGCTTTCAGATTCTCTGATTTTATGTAACCTGATTTTCCTTAAATCCTTCCTAAATTAGTGTTTCCCCACTTTTAAATTAGAAATCAGAAATACGCTTTAGGGGGCATTCATAAATGATGCCACGCTTCGAGGGGGGAGGGGGGTTCGTGAAATTGTGACAAAGTGTGATAAGGGGAGGGGAGGGGGTAACAGGAAGTGTGACATCAGGCTTGTACAACATAGCGTGACATGTGACAAAGGGGGGAAGGGGGTCCGTTGAATTGTGACATTTTGTGACAAAGGGGGCAGGGGTTAAATATATCGGAAAAGAGCGTGACATCATTTATGAACGGTTCCTTAGATAGTTTTACTTTTCTATGTTTTAAGACTCTATGGTGTACAAAATGAACGCATACTCATGAACGCGTAGAGAATCAACAACAAATCTTAGAGGGAAATCTCCCTTCCTTTTAGGTATTTCAATTGATCATGTGGCGCGAGTTTAATTTTAAAAAGGTACATTACTAGATTTATAATATAGATTCTCTCTCACTCATTCCACTTTTAACTTTATCATTATATACAAGCATTTTCAGAACAAAAAAAAAAAAATATATATTTAAAAGCATAACCTAGACATAATATGAAGTTCAAAGTTTACTTTTGAGTGGTAAAAAATTAATGATGGGACCAACGTCCTTATAGCGCAAGTTGCAAAAATTACTCCATACACATGTTTTGGAATTAAAAGGAACCCCTTTATCAATGCGTAAAGATTTGACCTAAAAAATGTAATCCAAGTGAGTGTAAATCACTCGAATCACTTGCATCCAGATGCGTACAACTCTATTCATTGATAAAAGGATTCCTCTTGTCCCGAAATATGTTTTCTGAAATTTGGGCTATAATGACGTTTGTTTTCTTATTAATAACCTAAAGTACAAATAAATAAAACCAATGCATAAATAAATAAAACCAGTAAAGTTCGAGACATAAGGGGAAAATGCCAATGTCAGCTCTCACTGGTTAAAAATATCATCTAAAGCTCACGATTTCTATTTGCAGAATAAT
Source organism: Octonoba sinensis (assembly GCA_038502835.1). NCBI lineage: Eukaryota > Metazoa > Arthropoda > Arachnida > Araneae > Uloboridae > Octonoba > Octonoba sinensis. The sequence goes on along the minus strand of CM076602.1, from coordinate 101,235,953 downwards.
TGAATAGGTGACATGGAGTGAAAAAACAAATAAAATATATGCATATAAACGAACCTGAATTTAGTAAATCCCTAAAATTATAAAATGTATGCATTCACTAATTTAATGCTTAGAAAAAACACTCTACTGCTTTATGTCGTTTTATTTCATTTACGATGAAAAATTTCTTTAAAATAAATATATATATGTTAGACACAATTAAACATCGGGAGACATATTTCCGATCAGTAATGCATGAACTAAAAATTTACCAAAAAGAAATCTTCATGATGCATGCTGCAAACCCGGCAAAAACAATGCTTTCGTAATGTATTTCCATACAAAACTAGTACATGCTTGCAGCGCACCAGTGAGGAAAAGAATAACTATCGTTTGAACGCTTATTCCTTTGTTCTGGCGCCGCGTCTGGACAGCCGCTATATGATCGCAGGCAGCCATGATTAGATGAAGATTATTCATGAAATGTTTGATATTTTGCTATCGAGTCAAAGAAATATATATTGAATGAATTTATTTCCTTCTCAGTATAAATGAATCATATGGAACGAAATTATTTGATTACTAATAAAGCATTAGTCGGAGCAAAAATTATCTGTTAAGGAGATTTGAACTTAATGAAGTGATTTAAGTAAATTGCAAACCCTTTAAGTTAGCTAGTAACATTTAATTATGCTTTCTTTTTAATTGAAAACGTAGTAAAATATTTCATTTCTTTTTTTTCGTAAATGACACGTGTCTTGTCCTCGAACAAAAAAAAAAAAAAAAAAAAAAAACGGAAGAAGAAAGAGAGAGAGAGAATAATCTATTAATTTAAACCTCCTTGTTTTTTTATTACTGTTATTATCATTTTTATTTTTTTGTTCTACGCTTCTGCTCGTTGAGAGATGTTGAATATTCATGAAAAAGGTTCACATTTTAATCTCGAGTTGAAAGTATAATCTATTAAATATTTTTTTTGTTTTCTTTTTATAAACCCCAAATAATGTATAGCGGCCTCCGCGCTGCCGCGTCACAGCGTGAGTTGAAATAATAGTCCGCGCGTAAATTATAGTTCGGTAAGTTCAAATAGAGTTAATTGAGAAAACTCCTACATATATTTCAGACGTTTGATTTTGTCTGTATCATCATTTCCTCAATCGCTGTATCTTATCTATCCTTCGGTTTAGAAAAGTGTTTAACATCGTCGTGTGTAGTATGTGAAGGAGATAAGTCTTGAACATAGTTCTAAAAACTGCAGAGTACCTGTGATGCTTTCAATTGTTTTCTCTCTTTTCTTTTAGTTTAATTTGTTAAAATCTTCTTCTTTGAAACAAATCCCACATGCCCTGTCACAAAACAGTCCATTTCAAAGGCAAAGCTATTGCATTTTCCCGTAGAAACATGTTAATGTTCTGTATTGTCTTTACACTTTTCATTTTGGTTTAATACGAATGAAATACATTAAAACTAGAATGTCTAGAAATTGGAGACTTTCTTCAAAGGTAAGACTATAATGAAGATAAAACTCTTGAATAATTTATTGATGGCAGACTGCTACTCCGATATGACGAGCATTTTCAATAACCTCAATTCCCAATCGTTGTGTGCCCATTAACATTTTGATACGAAGAAGAAATTTACTAACGCAAGGGTTACTGTAGGGAGACTCGTCTATAGTTTACTTGAAATTAACGAGAGAAAATATTCGGCAGGTGAAATTGTTTTTTTTTTTTTTAACAAACTGCACATTTATGAGATACATGTTAAAGCAGAAAATTTACGGAGATCAATGGATGTGCTAGATGAAACACGTATTATTCGAGAACTAAATTCTTCACTCTGATATCAAATGTCAGTATTTGAAGATAACATGCTTGAATCGTTATAAATATTTCTTTGAGTATAAAATGTAAGTATAAATTGACAAACCTGCGAAAATTTGTAATGCGAGCACATTTTATTAATAGCTTTATAAGCTGCTTGCAGCTTTTGCGCTCTTCGCCGGATGTGCTTACAAGAATCCATTTCCTGTAGCCCAAACTGAATATGTGAGCCTTTCCAGGAATTTATCGTGTCTTGTTTTGTGATGAATAGCATTTCACTATACCATACTTTTACAAGATTTTTATAGTATATGTTGGGAGTATATATCTAGGTAAATAGTAGTATAAATTGATTGAGCAAATTTTGAACAAGTTAAGCCTATTACTTTAATAAATGTCATTGTTGCTATAATATTTCTGCGACAGAAAATTTCAAAATTTTACCGAAAAAAGGACACACTATTGCAACAGAATAATAAAGTACAACAAAAGCAAAAAATAGTCAGGGGATAGCATAATCACTTTGGACAAATTGATAGTTTTTACTTGCTTCGTTAAAGCATGAAGTTTTCAAAAATGTACACTGTTTACACATAAATTTATGCGTCTCCATTATGGTATGAAAACTTTGTCTTAACATTAAAGCTATCTCATCTCCCAGCATGCAAAAGTATTATTTCGATCACAGAAACATTGTCATACAGAAGAAAGGCAATCTAGAAATAAAAAATCGCGCAATTTTCTAAAATAGAGTTTGTAACACAAAGCATAGTCTAATGCTATATAATTATTATGCGAGGATCAGAAATATCGTCAGATTGTAAAAGGTTCGTAAGGTTTGTTCCAAGCACCATTGATTTTTTTTAACCTTGATCCACATTTTTTTTAACCTTGATACAAATTATAGCTTGTATGCTAACAAACATTGGCCTCCATTAAGAGTTAAGGTATAGTCTGTCTGCCACTAAAAAAGCTCGAGCCGAAATGTCTGTGCTAGTCTGTCACTACGGCAATGATGTGTAGTTTGGGAGGAGAGGAAAAATTTTAAATTTTCAAACGAACTGCCCTAACGACGGAAATGAGTTTTAAGTACTCAAATGAGTATTTATACCAAATTTGATTTGCAGATGGTCATTAAAATTGAAGATATTAACGAAGAACCATTTTAGGGGCGGTTACTACATTAAAGTATACTTGTTAGCTACTTATCAAGCAACGTAAATGAATTGCGGAACACAGTAAAATAATTTTTCTCATTATTTTCCAAAGAAAGAATACTTGAGTGTTGTATTTTACATATGAATTTGTGGCACAAAGATTTTCTTTTTATTTCACAATTGGAGTCATTACAATTTTCTATACTTTTTGTTGCAGATACATGGTCCCTTAAACGGCAGTAAAATGAATTTTTTTAGTGTAGCATAAAAACAAAGGAAAAAATGAAGAAACGTTATTACCACAACTGGCAATAGATGGCATTCATATTATAATTATTTAAATAACATAATCAGAGTGGGCATAAGACTTCATAAAATCTTTTTCGCTGAAGAGCACATTATTATTTTTTACTGATCAGTAGAGTTGACTGATGTAACTGCTTTAATGAAAATCGCAAGAAAAAAAACTGATAAAAACAGTTAAGATTTTGGAATCTTCCCAGAAATGAAACACATATAAAAACTGGACTCATTTTCAATAAATCAAAGAGTATGATGTGGGTCACTGAATTCTTAAAAGCGGAATCGTAAGCCCAATGTTGCCGTCTTAAAATCAATACTTGTAATAAAAAAATAGGCATTTTAATCACATTTTTTCTCCTGAAAAAGTAGCAGTAAACCTCATTTTTCTTTGGCTTCTTCTTGAAAAAATTAACCCTAAATGCATCCAGTAACAATAATTCAGAAATGCTCCTAATAGCTTTGTCCCTTGGCTGTGCTTTTAAGAAACGAAAAATATCTAAAAACTGACAGGCTTTGAAAGAAAAAAATGATGAAATATGTGTCCGTTTTTCTTTTATTCTGAAATGCCGAGTTCTTTTCTCTACCAAGTTGAATTATGTTTTTTTCTTTTCATTTATATAAAGCGTGCGACAAAAAAGTGTTCTCCTGCAGTGAATGGTGTGAAAAATGATAACCTTGTAGGACAAAACGGAAGTCTCAATTGGTCAATTTATGGTTTAGTGAGAGGTAGCGAGGCAAAAGATACGCAATCTATCTCTTCCTGAAATGGGCATTTTTTGGCACAGAATGTTACTCCTTTCACATTTTGAGCAAAGGGAAAGTGGCGGATATATATTTTTATTTTACACGTTCCAGTAAAAAATATTAGTACTATAAAAACTTATGTATAAGCGTAATTCAAGTGAATATTAAAATGTTTATTAGTTTCATAAAATGTTTTATAATATTACAGAAACCGGTTATAAAAAGATGAAAACACTTTTATTAATATTTTAGAGTTTTGCTGCGTTTTCTTTTTATTTCATTGTCCTATCATCTATTCTTTTACTATTATATTTGAACTTATCTATCAGTTGAATTATAATTGAAACTTATCTATCAGTTGAATTATAATTGAAACTTATCTATTAGTTGAATTATAATTGAAACATATCTATCAGTTGAATTATAATTGAAACTTATCTATAAGTTGAAAAAAAAGGTCTATAAAAACTATTTTGACATATGTGAGAAAAAAAGAAAAACAATTCTAGTCTTTAGAAGAATTAGAAAACATTAGAAGCTAAGCTATAGGGAAAATGTAAGGAAAATGACGCATTTAACTGAAATTTTGCAGATTCTCCAAAATGTCAGTTAAATGCGTCATTTGCGTTGGCAGATTCTCCAAAATGTATGAGGTTTTCAAAAATCAAGAGATAATTGCTTTTCAATAATTCTATCTGATCAAATAAATAGTCAAAACAGCGATATTCCACTCAAAATACCAACATTGCGTAGCAAGACTTGAAAATTTATGCTATTGTTACTTTTCTAAATTTCCAAAATAATTCAAGAAAGTTTTAACACGTAATAATTATGTAAAACTAAATGAAAGGAATTAGTATCATAGCACCGATGAACTACTGATTTTTTAGTGAAAACAAAAAGAAATAGAAAAATTATGCTTTTATATATTTCGTAAGGGTGATCATTAATTTATATATGTCGAATCTTGCTATTTTCAACTTTTTTTTTAATTTGTTACAATTGTAAAAAAAAAAGAAAAAAAAGTTACAATTTCTTTTATGGTGCTCGCATTCTTTCAATGCTCCTTTTGAATTTATTGTGAACGTCAATTTTACTGTCATAAGACTTTTGTAAAGTTTTTGTATCCATAGTTTATAGAAATATTTTTTAAGTTAACAGTTATAAATTAAACATAAAGTTTTATTCCAACAAAAACATTTGATCATTCAACTGTAAGTGCTGCTTGTTATAATGAATTCAGTTATTGCAAAAAAGAGTCATAATGTCATAATTTTTAATGGAGAAAATTCAATACAGTTTTTTTAGGAGTTACAACAAAGGTCATAATATGCCAATAATGCAATCTTACCATATGCACATTCATCTACATTACAGTTATTCCATTGACATCCTTATTTCTGTCCACGCTTTTTATGGCATTCATTAAGTTCCTGCATTTTTATGTGGGTACAGTTTTTAAGAAATTCATTTAAGTTTTATAATCGAAACGTCGTTTAAAGTTTATTTCTGAAAATAATAATTATTGGATTACATATTTAAATAAAAAGTACCCTAAAACAACGATACTTTGCATAACTACCAATTTTAATTACTATGAAACATATGATATTGAGTTAATTTATTCAAAAAGTTTCTTACGTTCTGTAATTAAGTAAAATCCTAATTTCCGCACAATTCTGTAAAACCTTGTTCTTCAAGCAACTGAACCTTAAAAGACTAATTCATCTCTACGTATATTCTAAAAACATCTTCTAAAGAGACGTATTATATTTGTAAATTAATATCTGGACTTCATTTTATCATACCAATTAGTATCAGAATTTTATATACTTCCAATACTAATATTTAGATTTGTCGTTGACATCGAATTTTATAAATTGTCACCCCGCTCCTTTATGTGAACTTCTCAAATATTCTCACCCCCTTTTTTTGTTTCCCAATTAATTACTTAGTTGTCTAAAAGCTTCAGAAGGTATTTTATAAAATGTAATGTGATCAGCGCTGAGTTTTACTAAATGATAACTGCTTGAGTAACTTGATTATTATTAAAAATCATGTTACACTATAATTTTCTTTTATTTATTTCCTAATTAATTTTTAGTTTACGAAATTTATCCTCCAGAGTTTTTCAACGAAACTCGAGAAATTTACATTGTATTTCTATTCAGTTAAAGTAAATTATCTAATAAAACCAATGTAACTAGATCTCTAATTAAGCACATTTCTTGAAATGATATAAAAACATCATTAAAAAACTGAAACATCTAATTAGGAGTTTTAATAAATTAATTGGGGAATGTTCCTTATTAACAAGCTTCTTTTTATTTCTAAGTATATACATTTTCAAAAGCATTTTTTAAGCAACATTTTCTTTCACATTAATTTTTTTACACATAACATTTTCTCGTTAGTTTTGTTGTACATTTCCTTAATTACGTGTATAATTATTATTTTTCTTTGATGTATGTACACTCGCTTAAATTCTTTTCAATTTTTAAATTATTCGTCTAACTAGTAATGATTAATATAATAGTTAACATTTTCAGATTTCTTTATCAAACCAAAGTTCTTCACTTGCTCGTTTGTGCATGATGTATGAGGTGAGGAAAAGTGATTTAGCATTGATCTAAGAAATTAAAATGTTTTGAGGGAAAAAGTTGAAAATATATAAAACACACTTTTTTAAATATTAATTGCGGGAATTCTTAAACAAATGCAGTATACAAAGCATTTACTTAACATTACCCTAACATGTTTAGTGTTGCAAAAGTAAAATGAAAGGAAAATGAAAAGAAGGCCTTAAAGAGAAAAATATACTTTAAAATTTATGCGATCGTATTTTATTTGTACGATGTAGTTCTGTAACACTTGATTTCAATTTAAAATACTTCCCTTAATAAAATAATGTTTCTAAAAAAATTCGCACTAATAATTTTTTGAAGTTACATGAATCATATTCTTTTGCGTATTGCTGATATCCGGTCTAATGTTTTCATCCTCTAAGGCAAAGCAAAAACATGATGCTTTTAATGATTCTTTTCTTGTGCAGTTCCACTTCAACAGCACCACAGTAATATTCCTAAGAAATGTATGTACTTCTATGATATACACTATGTTACGAACAAAATAGAGTAATATCAAATATTTGTTGAAAACTAGATTTTCATTAAACTACTTTTTAATTTTTTTGTCACTTACACCTATTTATCAATTAAATAAACAAAAACGAAATAATTCTCACATTAAATGCTATTTGGAGCATAGAAAGGAGCTGAAGCAAGCACATAGAAATCAGAGTGGAGTAACTGACAAAAGTGATTCATCCGGTTTCCTGACAGTAAAAAGATTAAAATGTATACTTACACCATTTTAAAGTCTTGATTGAAACATTTAAGTAAATACTAGCTGATCTCCCGCAGAACATCTCCGGATCGGAAATGAACCATTTTGAAATCGTTAAAAGCGCTTTATAATTCGAAAGGCTCAAGAAAAGATCGCTAGATATAAACACGCGCGATGTAAACAAACTACGATGTTGCCACTCCAAAGAATCAGAAATTAAAAATTGAGTTATAAATGGAAATACTTCTTAAGAAATAGAAATAAATTTGTTATTTAAGTTTGTTAGTTACTATGATAAATATAATAAATGCAAATATTAGGTTACTTTTCTATGCTAAACATTAAACAAATTTTTAAATATCGCTTTGCCATAGTTTGGTTTTTAGATGTTGTCAATATCGTATCGTGCCGCAAAATTTAATCGTAACTGGTCCACGTTAACTGAAATATATATATATAGATTCTTCATTTCTATTTGTAGTGCGTGGTCCAACATTTGATTACGAGCCTCCTCTTCGAGTGGACTTTGATAACTCGACGGGCGCAGTAGTCCGATGTTCTGCCAAAGGTCAGCCCTCTCCAGACACGTGGTGGGAAACAAAGAATGGCTCACTGGTGCGCGAGATCCCAGGTCTTCAGCATTTACGCCCGGATGGTTCAATGGTGTTTGCTCCCTTTTCTCCATTGCAGTACAGAAGAGAAGTTCATGATGCAGTGTATAGATGTGTTGCTTCAAATGTGGCTGGAAAACTCGGGAGCCGTGAAGTCAGAGTGAGAGCAGGTAAGTTTCTGAAAAATTTTTTGCTTAAGAAAATTCATTGTATGACAATCTATATAAATAAAACCAAAAGTTTGTGTGTGTGTGTATCGCTTGCCACCCGCCTATATGGAACGGTCTAGAAGTACGAAGTTTTGGTTACAGGTACCTTGGATCAGGTCCTCGTGCACCTCGAAGCGTTTTTCCGAAAATTCGAAATTTCAAGCCAAACTGTGGATTTTAGGTTCATCTCATCGACGAAACGTCCCACGTTTTCTATTTTTGAGGCATATGAATGCTCGTTAAAAACTGCACAAGATTATTTTTTTTTTGCAGCTCGTAGAACAAACAGAACATGCGCAATATTCATTTAAAGTAGTTTTCGAATTTTAAAACTAGGCTTACTTCTGAATTTATCAGTTCAATTTGCTTGTTTTCGCCAAAATTCATATTACTTTTGTCACCAAATAAATGATTTCGGCTAAAGTAAAACTAATAAAAATTATTTTCGGATTAAACCGCAAACATATACTTTTCTCGCCAAGAAGAGAAAACGTTTTTTTTTCTAGTAGTTATTAATTGTTTTTAATTTTTTATTTCACGTTTCGTAATTTTTGCAATTGCATAAGATGCACAACTGTAATTTTTCTGAATAACTGCATAAGGTGGTGTCTTTCTGAAATTGGTTGAACAAATAGAACCTGCTCAATATTCATTTTAAGCAATTTTTGAATTTTAAAACGAGGCTCAAATTACCTCTGAGTTTATTCGCTCAATTTGAGTATTTTCGCCAAAACATAGCACTTTTGCCGCCAAATAGCTTATTTCGATTGACGTAAAAGGAATGATAGATTGGAAGGCTTTCGATATCGCTGATTTTTGATGAAATTAAAAATTTCGCCATGAGGTGATAATTTTTCCCCCGTGCAATTATTATTCTCAAATTTTTATTTTACGCTTCGTAACTTTTTCAAACCGCGCCAAAAATCCTTATTAGTAACGTTGTTCTCATTTAATTCAATACGTGGTTTACACTATAGCATCTTGGCGTATTTGGGTTATGCTTCCATTACTGTTATGCAATTTGGCGGTTATCTACTTTATTTTAACTTTTTTACGTAGCGGTTTTGATATATTCCATATTTTACTCAAGCGATTTATTTTGCAAAATTTATTTATTTTTTGTACCACCTATTTGGTGCCATTTGGACAAAATTTAATATTCTTCTATGATTTTATATTTCGCACAGTATTGGCTCAGTATTGAACATTTTCTAACTTAAATGCGCATGTTTATATGCCTTTGGTAATAATGCTTTTCTTTCGTTTTTTGGCGACTGTTATAAAAGTGCTATTTTAGTGAAATGTTTTGACGATTTTGCAAGAGGGATTTTTAGGAACTGCTGTCCTTAATCTGATGGGGATATTAAGATTGACTGTGGGTAATTTTAGGAACAGCAGCTCTTAAAGGTCTGTAGTCTAATGACGTATTTATTCTAACAGTGATATTCCGCGATCATTGTTCTTCATCTGATTGGCATTTTTGAAGAGAATACAGCTCTTTTTATGAAAGGAATTTTTAGATGTGGAGTTGTCTATATTGTAATTGCGATTTTTACGGACTCTTGATATCATTTTGGAAAAATTATCCTGATGTATATGTGCACTTTAGTTACTGTTGGCCTTACTCTAACGATAACTTTTATGAACTGTTGCTTGCATCTTAATGTGGATTTTCATGGACTGTTATTTTTGGTCTAAAATAAATTTTTTGAGGCTGTTGTTTTTTGGGATTTTTTAAGGAGTTTTTCTGTTTACATTTGATTTTTAAGGACTTTTGCCCATCTACTACTTGGATTTAAGAACATTTTTCCTTACATATTTACTACAAAATTTTGGACATGTGCCACTTGGTCTGCGAATGAGGCAATATTATCCCGCTCAACGCCGGGCATGTCAGCTAGTAGCAAATAAAAAAGATAATGAAGCTAAACAATATTATCAGTAACTGTACAATATTTGAGTACATTTTTATCCCCAAATACTAAGTATTAAAGTAATTCCTTCTTCCACAGCTCATATGAGTGGTAAATTTCTCCAACCGCTTATTTGTGTAATAAATTTAATTTATAGTCTGTCTCAGCAATCGTGTTATCTTAATTCCATTGCTCCACTAAGAACTTCTGTATTTGCATTAAATAGTCCAACGTATGTGAAAATTTTTCAATTTTAATTCCGTAGGCTTGTTTTTGAGTTTCAAGACACACATTTTGCTAATCTATTGTTTTTGCTGAATATATTAACATTTTTATACATAAATATTTGTACTACAACTAAGACATTTCAAATATTATAATTTAATTTATATATTTTTGGATGTACTAACATTCTTATCAAATTATCAATATTCTAAAAAAGAATTATGTTAATTACAAAAAATAGGTATAATAATCTAAAATTGCAATAATAAAAAAAATATATTTTAGTATTTCACACATGCTGCGGGTATGACATAAAAAGTCACACTCGCATCATGGGCAAATTATTTTTTTTTAAATATAAATGCTTTTCTGGTAGATAATTTATTCAGGTAGACAATGGTTAAGTACATTCAAAAATATAAAAATGAAATGTTGAAGTTTAAAATTCTTTAAATATAGTGAAATATACACAGGCAAATGTCACATAATAAGCAATGGCCGTTTCCCAAATGAAAGTGAACTAACCTGCGCCAGGAAAATGGAACACCTGACATAAAGGAAAGCCAAACTTGAGGCAAAAGAAAGGTGTTCGAAATTAAATGTAACTGTCAGTAAGCTCTAATGGTGAATAGAAAACCATTAGCAATTGCTGCATGACCTTTTAATCGAGCATTATTCCATTCTTTCTTATTGCCAGCCTTAACCGTGTAAAAAGTACCATATGTTTTGAAATTTCCGATCATATTTTCCCCTGCTTATTGATTGAATTACTTGTCGCAGAAGATCTGCTTATTAATTGAATAGTTTTGTTCGTTAGAGTGCTCCTGTTTAGAAGGAAACAATTCAACAAAAATAAATTCACGTACTAAAGCTATTATTTAGAATTACACATGCAAAACCTGTTAAAACCAGACTGTTTTATTAAATATTTTATTGAGTGCTGTAGCTATACAACTTTTGACGGAACAAACTTTTTTTCCAATATATATATATATATATATATATATATTCATATCGATGCATCCGAGCGAAAATATTAAGGATTAGAACTTTCCTTCAAAAATTTTTACCAATCTTTTTCTCTCACCTGTCAAAGAGAGAATTGTATTTAGACAGGCGGGCAGAAAAGAACTAAATTTTAGAACGCCACAAAGAGCTAAAGAGAAGAAAAACGAACTTTGAAAAGTTCGCGCTCTTTTCCTTAAGTGGTTTTTGTCAACTTGACGGCTTAAGTTACAGTAACTTTTTTCTTGTAAAAAAAGGTAATCGAAGCAGCACTCAGGCAGGAGTACAGCTTTCCCACTTTTCCGACAAAACGGATCCAATTTTACTCTGACCTTTCCTTTCAAATTTGGAAGCTATCTGAAACTGCCAATTTTTTCCCCTTCCGCGATCGAAGCTTTTAAGAGCAAATATTGCTTTCCTAACCTATTATATTTTACGTAACTAAAAAGACATGCTTAAAACCGCTTAATACTTTTTGATTCTTGTATGTTTGTTTATTTATAAATTGCCAGATAAAGTAATGCATGCTATTTTTAAAAAATGATTCGAAAATTCGTGTCAAAAATTAGGAATATGGGAAGCATATTAAAAATATTTGTAAGGCTAGCTGGAGTATGATGAAAAAAAAAAAAAAAAAGACGGATTGTATGTTTTTAGATTCATGTATTTTCAGTCAATTGAAATGTTGTAATTAAAACAAAAGTAAATTATTAGAAGACTTATGTAATCGAAGCCGATTAATTTGTTGATTTTTTAAACTCCAACTGATCAAAAACCTTTATGATAACATAAAAATTATCTTTATTACGCAAAAAAGCTCCCCCAAATGATTTAGGTTTATACAGCTGATTATTAAAAAGTAAATATTTATTTTTTATCTTAATTTTTAATAGTTATAAGTTTCGTATTGTTTGGTAACCATTACTAGTAAAACGTTATTTCTTATAAAGAAAAATAATTAAATTTCAGTAGCATGTTCTTTTAATTGAAAAAAAAGTATTGCATAATAATTATTGTATATCACTTAGTTAATTCATTGTTCATTTACCTGTTCAGTTTAAAATTTTATATTAATGGGAATATTTTGCTCTGTACAATCGCATTAATTTTTTCTTCGACAGTGCGCTTAGGTAATGGGTCATTGTGCTCAAATTGTTAATTTTTCGTGTAAGAACTTGATGAAAAATTTGATGAAACATAGCGAATAATTATTTACAAGAACAAATTTCATATTGTTTTTAGAAAAATTTTAGTTTTGCTTTTTACATTAAAAATAATTGTTGCTTTGAAGGAACTGTTTTACACCGATTCAAATTATTACTTAATATATTTTTTGGATCAAAATCTTATGATAATTTAATCCCAAAAGCAATTGTAGTCTGGAAAGTCAGGAAGTTTAGTTTTGGCCTGACATTCCTTTTTCTATTCTTTTTTTCAAATTTTACAAGTCAAATTAAACGTTTTTAAAGTTTCTAAAACATAAGCACATCTACAACATAAGTAAATCTATTACTTATAATTTATTCATTTCATTATTTTATTTTAAGATTTTAAAATTAATCACTAAACACTACTTTAGTTAGTCTTTTAATAAGTGATCAATATTTATTTTTTAAAACTTAATTTCATTTATTTATATATTTTCCCCATATTTGGATGCATATTTTATTTGGCGCAAAGTAGATCTACAAGGTACACGTTTAATAGTGTTTTTCCTTTTTTTTTTTTGCTGCAACTGTTACGTACTTGTTATTGGTTAATTAGAGCAAACAATTACTTAACTTAAAATAAGAATCTACTATTGAAATCATTGTAATAGTAAAATCTTTTAGAAGTTTATCTGATTAAAGTATTGTACCCAATGCATATTCTGTATCAGGAGTTAATATTTTAATATTGTATATAGAGCATTTTAAGTATTTAAAAACGTTAAAGCTTCTTTTTTCATTTTAAACTTACTTTTACGTAGTGTAAAATGCTTTTACGTTTACAAAAGAAAAAACATTAACTAATATTTTTTGAATTTACAAAAGAAACTCGACTGCCAACCTCAGTACTTTGTCGATTCTCTTTGCCTTCAGTTTCAATATATATCACTATATATCACTATTTCGACATTCATCCTACGTACATGCTTCATTTTATTTATTTTATTGTTATTATTATTTTTGTGAACTTAGGGACATTAATCAGAAACTAGACGAAATATACACCAGTGTTAGCAAAGAAAGTTAAAAACACACATGTGCATATTTCATACATTAACCAACTCCTTAGTGTAAGTGATTTATTTAAACTATCGCACATGAAAAATAACACATGTAAAGATCGTTACGTTTTTTTCCAATTACTACTATGTCTACTTTTCGCTAATTATATCGAAATATAAATAATTTTTCATTTTCTCAAATATTTTTTTTATTAATAATAAAAAAAAAAAAAAAAAAAAAACACACTCAATTCGACCATTACCATAAAAAATCATTTTTTTCTTTTTTATCATGTATTTATTTTTAAAAAGCACACTGTATTTTACTTTGTAGGGGAAAAGTAACGAATAAAAAAATTTTAAATGAATGATTCTTAAAGGCACTTTTTTTCCCTATTTTGTGTATTGCTCGTTTTTTGCCCTATTAAATGCCACTTTTAAAATGTGAAAAAAACGAAAATATAATCCCTTTTCTCCTTTTTATCCACCCAGATGTAACTTTGTGCGCAAAAAAGAAAAAGGGATGACTAAAAGCAAACGAACAAGAAAAATGCATTTTAAAAGTGTGTGCTTTATCCGCAAAACGTTTTTTGTCTCTTTGAAGGGTTCAGCTACCTTACCCCTCAGTTTTCAAGAAGAAAATCTGAAAAAAAAAATTACTTTTTCTGAAGTACAACTCTTTTCCACCCTTCCAAGTTGATCGAATTTTACACGGACCTTCCTGCTTTATAAATTTTTCACCCCGTAACCCGAACTCCCTACTTTCGTTTTTTTATCTACTTAAGCCAAAAGATTTTGAAGAAAAAATCTATACTGCATGTGTTTCCTCAATATAATAGATATTTTTCTGAATTCCTGAGGTTAACTATCAGTCGTTACAAAGATGTTTTTACGTTTTAACTAACATCATGTGCACACAGTCTAACCGTGTGACATAAATTTCGATTGCCACGCCAACCCATCGTTTCTAGGGGAAGCCCAGAAGTGATTACGCCTACTTTCCCGTACGTCGACATCGAGTTTTCAGTATCTGCCATATATACTTCTCTCGATTGTATTAGGGTCAAATAATTCAAAATATAACATTTTAACACAAAAAAAAATATATATTAAGCAAAATATGTCACTTTTATGTTACTAAAACAGTTAATTACCTTAAAAAGAATATCAAGTTATGTCTCTAAAATGATTATAAGAATTGCATTAGTTTTCAACTATTAATACTTCCCCAATAGAAACGTTTAAAATTCAAGAATGTTTTATTCTTTCAATATGCAAATGTACAAACATTTCTTGTTTAATTTCTTTTGAATATATGTGACGGTCAAGAGATGTTACTTATAAGCATGAATTTACTTGAAGCTCTTTTTGAGAAATGCATTGGGAAAATACATTATTTTAAAATAATATTTTTAAAATCGTGAATTTAAAACATGGTATTCCAGTATTGCTTTACAGTGTAAAATTTGGTGTTTTCAAACCCAGTTTGTTTTATTAAAAATAATTTAATATTTTCAAACTTATACTTTTTTAACAATTACTTTATTCATACAACACCTGATTATTTTTTCGCAAAAATTTCATTAGTTGAGTGAAAAGCTTTCAAAGCACATTTTGGTATCGGAGAAATTTAATCTGATTGTTCACGGAATTTAATATGCGAAGAGTCTTCAAATAAATCGATGAATAAAAATGGCTTTGTGCGATACAGATAAATGCAAAAAATTAGCAAACTGATATTTTATTGATACATAAAAGAAACCTCAAAATGCTTTAAATTTTGCGGTTCCAGTATTTTTTAATATGGCTCCTATAAAACATATACAGTTTGAAATGTTTTTAATATTAAAATGGTCTTTGTTTTAGCAATATATAAATGGAATAATCAAGTAAGTAAGTACACTGTTTCAAGTAATTTATAGCTAAGAATGATTTTTCAGTGTTTGCGTAAACCGAATGATGTCTGATAAAATCATTTACAACATGGTTGAACTTAGCATAAGGAAATCAATAATTTTTTTTTACTATTTTTGAAAATAAAACCTGGTTAACTTATACTGTTTAGTACAAACGTATGCTTAAAATTCACTGTCTCATTAAGGCTACTAATTTCTTTGGCTTGATATTTGTTACGGTGTGTGTTTGGCCACCTACCTCCAGATTTGAATGTTAGCTAAGGTTTTAGTAATTATATCCTGAGCTATCCCCTATTTAACTGAATATTTCTTTTCCGAGATACCAACATGTACTCGTATTTATTTATTTATTTAAACAAGAATATATTAAAATCGTTTTTTTTAATATTAGTATTAGTACTTCAAGTTAAGCAATAAAAGTAAGGATAAAACAAAGTGTTTTACTCAGACGACTCATGTTTATGCGGTGGCGTAATACTTAACCAAGTATGTAGTGTCAGGGTAGTAACCTTATAAGCAGTAACTTTGTTCATTAGGTAACCAATTAAACTTTGAAGATCCTCTATAACATTAGTTATCATTAAGTTATCCCGGTAAAAGTATTGCTTATTATGGAAAACAATTCAAATTATATTCCTAATTCTTATGCTATGAATGGCATTGTAAATTTAGGCTATAAACGATTTTAACGAGAAAAGTTGAAATATTAAGCACAATAGTTGTAACTTGAATTAATGAAATAAAATAAATAAGTAAGAACAAATATTTTTACAATGCTTTTCACTCGGTTTTATTTAACTTGATTTGTCATGGAAGCTTGTTACGTGGTTTTCGACCACTATTACTGCATGAATTATCTTCAAACTTTGCACACAAGCTTATCTTCCATGACCAATACAATATACCACCCATTTTATAATTTGTTACAACGTTAAAGGAAAAAACAAATTTGGCTCTGAAGAAATTATCAGAATTATTATTTGTCGAACGGCAACGTACGCGGTTTTCGACCACTATTATTGCATTTTTGTTTGTTTTTTAAATAAAACCGTGTAACTTAAAATATTTTTTGGAGATTTAATATTTATTAAAACACTGTAACTGCACTTATTTGCTTTATAACAAACATATTCGTTTCTTTTTTACCTTACTAAAATGGAAGAAGAAGAAATTGAAATATGAGGCTGAAACCGAAGATTTAGGGGGAGTTGGGGGTATTTAGGAAGAACATTTCAATCTTTTACCTTTAATTTATCCGTGATAAAATAGGGAAATTAGTTCTCTTGTACCAGTCTTGTATAAATCACTATAATTTTACTTTATGCTGTATGAGGTAGTATCTATAAGATTAATTTAAAACTTAACATCATTAACTTTACATATTTAATAGTTCTTTGAATGGCAGCACACAATTGGATATATTCTAGGCGGGGAATGGCATGAAAGATAAATTTCGCAGCAACTTTCCCCGCACTCTTTAGCGAGTTTTGTACTTAGTGTGCCCATGTTTATAGCTATGCCCTACATAAAAGCCATTCGAACAGTTATAACTAAATTATAAAAAGCTTATATGAATTTCCTTTTTTTTTCTAAAGATTAAAATTATTTTCAGATACTGACTGTTGTCTTTGGAATGCAACGAACACAGAACGTAAATGCATTAATAATATGGCAAATATCCAGTTGTTATCTTCAATTACTTTTAGAAATTTAAAGCTTCAACCATTGAATAATAATTATTTCGCTTCTAATATGACGATGTACTCTCAAAAATTCATTTTTAAGATAGTAAAATGCATGACAATACAAAAGCCTTATTTGCATTAAATTATAATAGTACAAAGTTGAGATCTTGAAAACTTGCAATTTAAATTACTTTATCTCTAAACTCTGTTTTTGGGAGCACTTAATGCTTAAGTATTCTTGAATGTTTTGTTTTATTTTGAATACAACATTTTTAGATATCTGTAAACTCAAAATATCGTTTGAGGAAGGTCTAACTTTTACAACTCTTAACGACACATGTACTATTTGTCTAAAATTTATGTAAAACAGAAGCTCATCTAAAAAATAAGTAATTACATTACAAACGAATAAAAAGGAAATAAAAAATTAATTTAATATATAAAAAAGGACGGCTCAAATATTTAACTGAAAATAGCAGGAAACTAAATACACTGCGAATAAACTTAAAAATGGAAATGAAAAAAAAAAAAAAATGATTCGCATCTTGAAGCCTAGCAAACAATTAAAGGAGAATAGAATAACGTGGAACAAGCAAAAGGGGAGACGCGAGGAGTATAAACCAATGATTCAGTTTAGTTCTGCTATTTGAATTCGCTCTGCTAAGATTAATGAGGTATGCAATTAGGGTAATAAGCAGAGCAAGAATCAATTACCTTAATTCAAATTTGATTGGAAAAAAAGTATGTAGTTACATGTTTTAATTAGCTGTTTTGTCGAAGCAATATGAAAAAAAGAAAGAACGAAAGAAAGGAAAATGTCTTATAAAATCGCGTAAAAAAAAAGCGTAATATTTTTGAAGCAAATAAGCAAAAACGTGGATGTTCAGAAATCCGAATATTGTAGTTAATTATGTTTTGCGCACAAGTATTTCGTTGTAAGTTATTTTTAAGATATAGTTAGGACGTCCAATTATTTAAAAAATCAATATTAAAGACTGCGGTTCGAGTGCCGTTACGTGGTTCTCTGTTGTACAGCAATAATGATAGTGTTGTATAGTTTATTTAGTTAGAATTCTGCTAAAACATTGAACATTTTAGCTTTACATGTATATTGCGTATACAGCAGCGCTCCCTAGCGTTGAGAAAAAGGGAGTTCGATTTGTGTTAGAGTGTGGTCAGGCCTAGTTGTGGTAGCAGCTACGGGCCTCGTAAACAGTTCAATAAATGCCTTTTAACTTTAAGTCCGCTCCTTTGTTGTGTATAATTTAGATTGAGTATTTATGCTCCGCAAAATATTATATAGCATGCTCAACGATAAATTGTGTCACGAAATAAACATTTTTTAAAAATCACGCATTTAAAAACGTACTTTTTTGTTCGAAAGGACACATCAGGAAAGAACACATCATTCCCGTGATTAATTTTTTTGTTCGACATTTTTCATTCAAATTTGAGCAGCTCACAAAAGCGTATCGTTAGGTTAAACGAGGAAATTTGAAACCTACTAAAACCCTAATATATACCTAATAGGTAAACTTGTTTCAAATACTTTTACTGTTAAGATACTTGACGACTGGTTAGAACATATGTTGAAAAGAAATCATTGATTTGATTAGTTTAAGTAATTTTGAAGTATTTTTTATTTCAACATTTCTTGAACAATTGATTTTTTTTAGTATTAGCTCATTCGAAAAAATTTTATCATTAGCGCCTATTGGGAAAAAGGAAGCAAATTATGTAAACTCTGGACATAAGATTCAAGTTCCCTTGACCAAGCTTATTGGAAGAAGCTATTGACGGAAAATATTTTTTCTTTTAAACATTTTTCTTCTAAGTTTTGAACAGTTCAAAAAAATTAAAATTAGCGCCGACGGAGAAGTTTCAATCCTGATCTAACGGACGGATTTGTTTTGAATAAACTTTATCAGAAAGTTCGTATGACATAGAACATTATACAGATAGGAAGTTCATCCAGAACAAAATGAGCCTATTTTTTCATGAAACGTTTTGACCTGAATTTTTAAGTATATTTCTGTATGAAAGAATGTATAAATGAATGAGTGAATGAATGTATATCAACCGTTAAAAAAGGTACATTTGAAATAATGCGAAATGAGAAACAGAAAGAGCTAGCTAGATTATATATTTGGTATATACAGGAAAGTAGTCTGTCTCTTATAGATCTAGACGGAACTTCTTGTTTTAAATGAAAATACATCCTGAATTAAGGATGCAATTAAAAAAAGTCTGCAAGTAGTTTTATAAAGTTACTGCAGAATAAAAGTTGAAAGTTTATATTTAAGATATATTTCAAAACAATTTAATGGCGTGACATTAAATGAATGCTTAATATAGTCTTATCTAAGCCTATGTAACCTAAAGGTTATTGCGTATAAAAATACTACTTAAATGTGTTTATTAAAGCCATAACCATTACTTTCTTATCCCCAGGATATTTATTAAATAAAGCATTATTTTATGTTTTGCGGGTTGGTTTCATTATGGAATGAGATGGATTCGTTGCCAATAAATCAACAGGAGTTGCTACATTAAGATGGAAGCATTTGCATAATTTATTACATCTTTTAATGCTGATGGCTTGTATGCATATTTTTATCTCGTTGTGACACATTAGAAGAAGGATACAGCAGACTTATCTTCGAAAACATCAATCAAAATGAAAAGGAAGTATAGTAGTTTTCGAAAGCATTGGTAGATAGAAGTTTATACTAGCTTCAAATAAAAATAATCACATTAATGGTTGTCTTGAGTGTGAGTTTTTTTCTATGCCAAGCAATATCATTGTATATCTTTCAACTATACGCTTCTAAAATTTCTGACTTTTATAAGTGCTCTAAAGTAATTTTTAAAATACGAATTGGTTTCTTTTGAATCATTTATTTTTTAAGATAAGATATAAGTAAATATAACGAAAGCGTAAATTGTTGCGTCAAAATTTTAGTAAGCATTAATTTCAAAGAAAAAAAAACTTTTTTTTAAACAATTAAGTACCAAACATCAATATAATGTCCCTTTTTTAATTTGTTTTTAATCAATAACTTAAACGAAATTATGTCTAACCTCGGAAGTTGTTTAAACTATACTCGGTGCATAGGCCGTGTTTTTACATTTAATTTTGGTGATAAAAAGAATGTCTAGCGCTCTTTGTTACTTACTTTTAACTTACTTCTTCTTTTAACGAATAAGCTTCCTGGAAAATTTTTTCTCAGCCCATGTTTCGTAGTTTTATTATATGTTTTTTTTTTTTGGTGGGAGATAGAAAATTAAGCTGGCGATGTTAAATAGATAACATTTTAATGAACTCCGTGCATTGTTGCAACCACGATGTAACTTTTTTTTTTTTTAAAGTGTGATTTTTTTAAAAAGTGTTATTTATTTATAAGTCTCAACATCCACGAACATTTCAGAACTATTTAATTTAGCAATATAAATGTTAGGAGTTCCACGATTTTCTTATTTTTCTTATTATTGTTTAGGTTTTCTATATTTTTGAGTTATAAAAAATTAGACGCACACTAAAAAAATTCTGCAAAAGTATAGAAGGGAAACAGTGTTTTTTTTTTATTTATGAAGAACTTCTTTTTAATCAATTAATAAAATTTCTTGATAAGGGTTTCTAAGTAAAATTCTTGTTTATACGCACTCTGAAAAACTACACAGAAAGATTTATTAAGTAACTTAAAATTGAACCCTTGAGATCTGTTACTAAGTGAATACACTAAGTGTTATAGAAAAGTGAAGAAGAAATCAATCTTTCCTTTTTAGTAGTTTCAGAAATGTTAATACACTAATAATACACTAAATACTTTTCCAACATAACTAATCCACTTTTAAAACATGTTAAAAGTTTCTAATTGCATTCGTTAAGATTGTTGAATAAACAATATTTAATAAACTGTTATATTCATACGATTTATAATAATAAAAATAAAATACGTACTTTAGAAAACAATTTCATAGGTACGTAGAAAAGGTCTGTTACAAAAAAATCCATATATATATATATATATATATATATATATATATATATATATATATATATATATATAAGATATATTGTACCTTTACTACGTAAAGAAAAAATAGGATTTAAATTATTTAAAATGTGCAAAACTTACTATCATTAAAAAATTAGGCACTTAATACATGAATTTATTTATCCTGGGTACTCCATTTTAGCTTTGTAACTGAACGTAATCTTAATGGAAAAAAAGGAAATTAATTTCCCTTTCTGTATTAAAATCTTAGTTTCATTTTTTCAAATAAAAAAACGCAATGGATAACGATTGTATGATAATTATCAATGAATAGGAAAGGAAGTAATGAAAACCTCTGCCACTGAAATGGATCAAACATCAGTCCTAATTGCAAATGCGCATGTAGTAAATCTTTCAATCAGCTTAACCAAAGACAGCTCTAACTTCATTATTCCTTACATAAGTCTAGTAAGCTTAAGCACGAAGTTAATGGGATTAGAAATGTGATCAAGTTTCAAGTTCCTGCGATAAGCCGGCCACGAAATTATGTTCCGCTTCCAAAAAGTAACAGGTTTGTTGTAATATTTCAACACTTAGAGGGTTAAGTATGCAATTGACCATAAGGAAGAGTAATGAAGTAGTTGATATCATACAACCTAAAGTGTAATCGCTAGTATACTTTGAACCTATATTTCAGTAAAACTACAAGGTTAGGCAAATAAATTATTTGCTTATTTGCGTATAAATTCCTCTGGAAAATAAATAAGTGAGATTTTAAAAACTACATTACACAAATTTTAAATTGCTCTGGGTGTATTACTTAAAGAGACATTAATCAAATTTTAATCACATTGTGAAGTATCTTACAAGACCACAGTAGAATGGTTCAGAGGATAGAATGTGGCTTCTTCTAAATAGTTGAGGATTTTTCAATGTAAAATAAAATGTTTGAATTGATTAAAGCTAATGCATTTTTTTTACGATAACGAGCAACATATTGTGTAGAGCTTTATTACATTTACGAAAATAAAATTTACCATCAAAATTATTTGCTTCATCCTTAAACTTTTAAAAAAAGTATATTCTAAGATCGAATAGTGGAGTAAACATGCTCTAGGTTGTTATATTACGCAACATTCGATTTTATTATTAGACATTTTAAGTAAACGTAAAATTATTTCCTCGGAGCTTTTCTGAATCTCATCACTTTAACTGCGCATTATGGAAACAATGGCATTTCTAACAGTATGTCATTATTATTAACAATAAACCCAAATGTCGTAAATTACGATCTAACAATGCAGCATCGTTTTACAAAGTTAAATTCTCGCGAGTATTGCGAACAAACAGAATTATTATTCATAATTTTCAGATCTTAAAAATTTTAATATATTTTAATCTATATAACAGTAATAACAAATACTGAAACTCTTAAGCTATGTTTGAAGCAAAAGAATAACAAGAAAAAATTGTATGCACTTTTTCCGGAGGTACAAGAACCCTATTGAGAGACTATTATAGAATTCATTCTCGCCAAACGCCGAAAGTTTTTGTTGGGAGGTATTGTTCGAACGTGCTTCAAGCTACAAGGTACTTATTGACAGAACTCAAAACACAGAATCGTAAATTGAAAAACTATATTAGTGAAGCGTTATACTATAGATATAATCTTTCCCGAGTAAGATACTTCTTTACTAATCTATTTTCTTAGTGAAAACTATAGTAGGGAAGTGGTTGTTAGTACTTTTAGTTTTTGAGCTTCTAACTTCAATTGGATACTCACCGACTTAAAACTACTGTAAAAGCACTTGTTTTCGCGAAAATGAAGATATCGGTGATTTCGCTAGCTGAAAATTTCGCGAATTTTGTATGAACAGAACCGAAAGTTGAAAAATCCCGAACGTACCTTAATATAGAACCCTTTTGCATAAGGCATTTTAAGAAATTTCCTTTTGTCCGAAAAGTTCGTTCTCCCCTCTTTTTTCCCACCTCTCTAAAAACAAGCGTTAATATACCTGCTTATATATCTTATATTATAACTTTTTTGTTGAAGCCAAACATAAGACAGCTTTTTAATGCCTTCATAAGAAGCTGGTATAAATATTGTACGTAAATTAGCTGCATTCTGTAGTTTTGTTATTATTTTATATTCAAGAGATAGTTGTATTTTTCAATAAATAGTTGTAAAAAGTAAGTTCTTAAGAAAACGTGTGTAACTGTGCAATAAATCATTAAATTTTAGGAACTGAAAAATTTCTGATTTTTATTATTATTTGAGGCGAAAATTATTATTTTTCGCAAGGTTTTTTTTTTTTTTTTTTTTTTTTTTTTTTGCGATTGCGACAGGCATTAGAAAAAAGCAAAAATATAAGTCCCGCGAAAATAAGTGCCTTTACGGTATATAGTACCGCACTGAATACAAAAGAATGATAAAAAATGTTTGTAGTGTATCGAAACAACGAAGCCCCGTCTAATTATTTGATACTATCGGTACCCGCACGGCCATGCCAGTGTTAAAATGAAAAGACCAGCTGGTTTGCCATTATATATACATTGGTAACTTTTTTACATGTATATTATGTTATTGTATTAAGATGTATAGCATTCCACAAAATTAAAAATTATCCACCCACGGCAATAAACCGGTGATCCTACATATTTAAGCAAATTAATTTTTTAATGTGTATGTCTGGGTCAGAAAACAAAGACATACACATTGAAAAAATGAAATAAAATAAAGAATAAAAGAATAAAGAAACTATAAAAAAAGTCGTTGTGTTTGTTTAGTTCAAGTACACACACAAAGGAATTAGAATAGCTTAAATTCATGCATTTATAGTATTATTAATTTATATCTATTATTCATTGACAGTAAGACAGAAAGATGACATTTTGTTGCTTGCAGAAACTAACAGCAACATGTGAAAATTTAAAAAAGGAAGAAAACTTTTATCCGAGTTCAAATAACCAAATGACATTTGTGCTAATTCACTAAAGAAAAACATAAATAAAAATACAAATAGTAGTAATAATTTAGAATAATAAAAATCGCTATGAAAGGTAACATTTCTTTTAAAATCCCTGTGGAGTATGAAGAATGGTCCCATAAAAATGCATGTCAAAATAAGGAAATCAAAATAATGCCATTGATCTCCCATGTGCAGGAAATAAATTTCGTTTAAATAGAAAGAAGAATCAAAAGTCAAAAAGAGGAAAAAGTGAAATTAAAAATCGGCTGCGCCTCAAACATTGTCAATATAATTTTATTTAGCAAATATACATGTAGATAAAATAGCAACGATTTAAATAAAATAGAAATAAAGTGCTTTATCAAACATCTGGGGAAAATGAAATTAAAGTTAATTACCGTGAAGAAATAATTTCGAAGCTACAGCGAAAAACGCTTATTATTTCTTTTCCAGTTAATTTAGAGGCTTGGAATTTTAACACTAAGAGCAAAACTTTTTTTTGACAGTTTTTTACGCACTTTCCAATAATACCAAGTTTAAATCGATGCGGAAACTTTCTTTTTTTTTTTTTTAGAAAGAAAAACATTTTTTTCTTTGCAATTTTCGGTTATGAATTGGAAAAAAAAAAAGAACAAATTCGAATTTTAGAAAACTTCTTCGAGGTGCGCACCCCCAACTAATTTAGTGTCAAATTTCATTAAAATCATCTTCAAGGTCTTTGCCCCGCACGAAACACAGACACACACCGAGACATACTTGCTCGTTTATTATTAGTAGAGATTTAACCGGCATGAAACTTTAGTGAATAAAACAATGTTTTGCGAAAAAAAACTTAACGGTGAATCCATTTATGTAAAAGGATTGTTAAAGAAAACCCTTTGCATTCTACTATAATCTCATTTACATTCATCAAAATATCCTTAAGGAGCTGCTTGTGTCTCGGTTCCTGATGAAGCGCATTAAAATTCCACAAACGTTTTCGCCTGCTGGTAATAGCTTTTATTTTTCTCGCTGCATCCTGAGCATCACGTGGAAATAAGTACAGCCACGTTTTAATGGTAGCAAAACGGAGAAAGTATCGGAACAGCTGGCGACGTGGATGAATATTTGATGGCGAGACAATTTACGTTTGCACTTTTAGAATTATATCCAGCAAAACTTCGTACGTGGCAAAAAGAATGTATAAATGCCATTAAATTTTTATAGCAAACTTTGGGAAATGTTCTTAGGAATGTTTGTTATTAATAGGGGTACAGTTTTTTAACATGTACTAAAAGGTTAAGTTTTTTGTTTATTCTTAACCTTTTGATCTAACTTGTATGTAATTGATGATACAGATGGTTTTCCTTAAATATCACAAGGATGCAGAAAAAAAGATTGATGACCATACATTGTTCCTATGAACCTATTTAACGAATTTACTTAGCTGAGAGTAAAATTTTCTGTGCTGACAAAAATAAATCATAGAACATCGAATTATTTAGCACCTTTTCTGATACATGTTGAAAAGAAAGAAATATGACTTAGGTTGAAAACAGTACGTCTCAATGATAGATTGTTGCCTTACTCATGAGCAAACACTAGTTCACTAGTTCTCGCGAATAGTAGTTCCAAAGGGATTCCATGGTTTAGGGTTTGACTTCAAAAACACACGTGATTTGTTCCCTGAAATACATATAGATGCCTACTGCTGCAACTGGAACTTATATTATTTATCTATTATTTCATTATTTTCAGTCTTACTGTTTTTCATACTTCCCCTATTCATCTACGCATCAAGAATTTTTAATGTTGTACCCATTTCTTTTCTATTTTTTTCATTATATCGCGGGTGATTTGGCAATACTTCCTTTCTACAAATATTTCGATTTTCCAATTTTCCTTTTTATTAACTTTATTTAACTAAATAATATGTTCAAAGTATGCGATTAAAAAAATTCTGCGCTTCTACATAATTCATCACGACGAAAAGGCATGCATCTATAAGATTTAAATTGCATACTTTTTCTATATTCATTTTTAAATGAAAGTTTCATTTAAAAATACACATTAAGAGTTCCAAATGGAAATGTTTAAATCAAATTAAATTATAACTTTTATTCAGCCATTTTGTTTGGTTTAAACTTAGATATTGTTTCTAGTGTTCCAATGAAAATGCAGTCTTTAGAAAATACGAATATAATTCCAGTTATCTTGTGCAAAAATAGGAACATTACCTTAAACTCTTAGAAAATATCCGTTTCTAGCTCTTTAGAAGCATAACTATAAATGACGAAAGCTATTACCTCTTTGATAAGGAAGACAGCCACAGTCACCGTGGTTGGGTCAACCGAATAAGAAACACGCACCACGTTTCTGATGATACGAGGTCGATGGCGATGATGAGCAGTTTAAAGCGTTCCTATTACGAATTCTACAATAAATTGCTCCTTCGCATGCATAATAAAGTAGTTATGGAGCATTTTACATAGCTGGAATGTTTTTCGGTAATGGCAACGTCATTCTAGGTAATATTGCTTTAAGAAGAAATGAAGGGAAATGAGTATTTTGTGCTGATGGAAGCTTTCGCCATTTTCAGTGTTCTTACTCATTTAAATGTGACTCAGGATGCATTATTTTACAAGTGTAAATTCGAGAAAAATATTGAACGGAATAAAAGAAAAGTATATCATGTAATACAAACGTTTCTTGTTTGAAAAAATACTGAGAGTAAGTGAAATGGTAACAATAGGTATACATTTGAAGCAAAAAACAAGCGCGATATTTCTTGCCTCATACAACATTAATCAGTAAAATGGTTTTTAGAAACTTTTTTAGTTTTTCTCTAAAATTGAAGTCAAAACATTATAATTCAATAAGTGAATAAATAAATTATGAATATGGCTCCCTAACTTTACGAATGATTATTTTTATTTTTAAGGTTTTGTTTTTCGCTTTTCCTTTTTTTTCAATGCATTATTATGGCAAATTTCATTGATAGTCTTTCTTCATTAAAACGTTTAAAAATATGTAACATTAAGATTTGAAAAATGGGGGAAAATCAAAATATATACCCTTTCTCTTTTAATGTAGAAGTATCAGTGCAAAACAATAAATTTGTACTGCCTAATTAACAAGAAGTTCAGTCTAGAACTATACGAGCCTACTTTCCCGTATACACTAACTTCCCACTTATGATCTAGCTTTCTCTCTTTCTAAATAGCTTTAGTTCTTAAATACTTCGAATATACCTTTATTAATAGTTAGTACATATTCCTTTGCTCATTCATTTATTCAGTAATTAATTCATTTATTCCTACATTCATTTACTAATTTGTGTATTTTTTCACTGATTTTTTTTTTTCATTAATTCTCCCGTTTACTCAATCATTTCTTTATTTCATCATTTATTCACTCATTTATTCCTTCATTCTCTCCCTCATTCATTTAATCATACATTCACTGAGAAATATCCTTAAAAACACCGATCAAAAAATTTCATAAGAAAATAGGCTCGTTTAGTTTTGGTTGAACTTCATATCTGAACATGTTCTACGACACTTCTTATATACATGATCTAAGACATAACATCTTTCCGATGAAGTTTGTTCCAAGCAAATCCGTCTGTTATATCAGGATTTATATAGGATTGAAATTTCACCGTAGGCACTGTGTTACTTTCGAATCGGACTATTGCTTCAAAAGTTATCAGGGGGGAGGGGGACAGACAGAGTGACAGACCAACAGAGACACACAGTTTCCTCATCTTAAAACCCTAATTTCATTTTTTTCTTAAATTTTCAATCTTATTTAATTACTTCACTTATTTTTGAATTTTCTTTAATTTTAACGGTATTTTTACGATGATTTAAGCTTTCTTTCAAGCTATGTTATTTTTTAAAAAACTTTTATGGGAAAGTAGGCAACAAAGTAATACTTTATTTGTCTCAATCGCTCCTTGCCAATATCCCTTAAATTAAAAAAAATAATTTTTGTACTTCATAATTCGACTTCAAAATTATAAATACACTTTTTCTTGAACACTCAAGTTATATTCAAGAAACATATTTTTCCCCGCAAAAATTCCCCTTGCCAAATATAAATACACTTTTTGTTGCTTATGAAAGCCAAAATTAATATTTAAGTAGTGTCCAAAAGCCGACTTATATCTGTAATTTCAATCACAAGGTGAGTGCGAAACAAAGAGAGGAAAAAAAAACCCTTCTCAAGTGTCTATACGGACGGGGCTCAGATGGCAAGTTCTTGCTGGCAGAATTAAACACATCTTCCAAATAAGACAAATACTTCTCTTTCAATTTTGAAATGCTTTAACAGTCACTTTGTGTAAACACGCGAGTCTTAGATGGCATTATTTTTCTGCCGTTTCCCAAGAATCCACAAATTATTTACTGACTCAAAGTTGGGAAAGAAATTTGCATAATTTATGTGATGCGACTTCCAATTCCCTTGTCGGATTGGAGAAAGCGGTTGCCCGTTACTCGCTTATTTAGGTTCACTCACAAAACTCTTGCTTGGAAAAGTATCGGTTGGAATTTACAGATTTAGTACCCATTTTAAGGGGTAGTCTTAAAACTAAACTTGGTATTAGTTCAAGTTCCTAGGTTTGTGCAGGATTTTTTTCACCATCATTTACCTCTTGATTTGTTTTCCTTTAAGTCGAAGTGTTATAAAAATATTAATTTTCAAAGAAATAAAATAAATATATTTGTATTTTACACAAAAAAAGCAATGGAGTGAGTGAAGAGGTACCGTTTTGAAAATCCAACACATCCATTTGCTTTTCTGTAATTTCATTGAATATGTCCTGAAACAGTATTTATTCGAACTTGATTTAAATGCATCAGAAACTCCGCTTTATTTTTTTTAACATAAAAAAATAATTGAATTTAAATAATTGTACATAAACAATCTTCACCACTTTGTAATAAGATATCTTGGCTTGTGTACAACACCTATCTGAAAAAAGCATTCATTTGCCTATAAAATCTTTTCAACTTAACCATCCAAGAATATATAGTTGTCAAAAATTTTTTCAAATTATTGACCTGTCATTATATATTTGGAGGAAATAAATCCATTTGTTCTTAAGTTATGGATCTTGTTTTCAAGAATTTGGATCTTTCATAAGTCCGCCATTTTCACAAAATTGCCAAAAATAATATTTATTCTGTATAGCGCGAGAAGGAAAACTCTGATAAGTGAAACTAAAACATTCCACTGTCAATTTTTCTTCGGTGTCGAACTTAAGATGTACAATATTACTAAATTATATCCATTCCGTCGGTATATTGTAATATCTCACTATATACTGATTTACAAAGGCTGAACGCACATTTTTATCAGATTAGTTAGTTTCTGTCTAAAATTATGATATGGGGGCAGGCATTAAATTTCACAGTAAGTGCTATGTATGTAAAAATATAAATTATCGTTTGGAATTTTTTTTAATGTGCAAAGTAACATTCATTAAGAACAAAAGACTTTTTAAGAAATGTTTGATATCAGTGATTAAAACGTATTGTGATATGCATGGTTCTTGTACATGGAAACAAATCCGTCAATATCTCTTCAACCAATAAAATTGTTCAAATATGTACCCAAGAAAATATCGGATTCTTCAGTCATTGGAAAATGAAACTTTTTATGTTGAGAAAAAAATCATCAAAGGTGAAAAGAAGCGTTATTTAATCGTTTACATTCTTACTGTGTAATGTTAACATCATCATTAGTCGTGAATTAAATTTTAAAAATACGAAAAACAGCGTTCATGTCGATGAACGGAGATCACGATGCCGAATGTTGAAAGAGATTACCGGATGTTGTACGTGTCAGGTTAAAATTATTAAAAGAATAGCTGAAGTTTGGATGTTGTATGTTATCAACAATGAAGAGTGGATGTTGTGTGCTAATGTTGTGTGTGAATATATACATACAAAAAAACATGTATAAAATCCGTTTATACAAATACAAAAGTGACGACCAGCAACAGGCTCAGGGTCCAGCTAGGCTAGTTCTAATCAATTTAGCAGTCCCCAATGAACATCAAGAGCTTTCTTAAAAGTTTTTACCTCACTTCAATTAACAGTCGCTTCCGGTAAACTATTCCAACTGCCTACAACCCTATTGAAGTAGTAATTTTTCCTAATTTCAAGATTAGCCTGAGATTTGAAAAGCTTAAAACAATGACCCCTGCTTCTACTTTCAGCACATAGATGTAGTCCATCAACATTTTCCAATTTAATGAATTTAAACAACTTAATCATGTTCCCTCTAACTCTCCTTTGCTCAAGACTATACATATTGAGCCTTTTAAGCCTAACCTCATAATCTAAGTCTGAAAGACCACTTACCAATCTTGTAGTCCTCCTTTGAACCCTTTCCAATAAGGTAATATCCTTTTTTAGGTACGGAGACCAAAACTGAACAGCATACTCCACATGAGGTCTTACCAAACTTCTGTATATTTACTATCAATCAAAAGGAGAGAAACTTACGTGGTTCATCCTTCCTAAAGAACGTTTTAGAAAAATATTTTCTATAAGAATGAATGAAGTTAAAGAAGAGGAAGGAAAAAAAAATTAAGATTACTTCCACAAAATATTACATACATATTTTTATCCCTATATTCAAACATGAAATACCCATATCTTTGACCTATATGCCAGATAAACTCTTGATGTAAGGGGTCTCTGCATCATCTCGTCTAAGGATTTCTCTGCTTTTATACTTTTAAAAAGTTTCGCATTTCGTTATCGACCTACAACCCTTCATAGCTCCTGAAAAGCAGTTCAGTAGAACTGTGTCAGAGTTTCGCTTTCGTTGCTGTATAACTTATTGTTTTCATGGAAATCTCTCTGTTAACACGTAGTTTAAAATAATGGTTACCCTTGAGTAGACATCTGGCTTGGATGCTCTCAGTTAAATTAAATTCCTAGTGTAATCTGCATCAGTTACAGCTAGAGCTCAGGTGCCGCCATCTAGGGGAAACTGAGCCTCAAAATTCTCAGAGTGGTAATGGCATCCGCCGAGAGTGGTGCTACTTGAAGGAATGAATGCCGATTTAAGGGGAATGCGCTAGGTCTACAAAAGGATAGTAACTATACGCAGCCCCGTTCGAGAAAAAAAAGAACAAAAAATAATGGTTACCAAACTAAACATTTAAAACCTGTCGAGCATGTTGCTAAATTTTTAGTGATCTTACATATTTTATGCTTCTTTCTTGGTTGTACATCGATTTTCAATTCAGTCCTGTACTATTTGTAACACTTAGCTGTATTACTAACTAGGCTACATTCTTGACGACGAACTTTTTCTGATTTGTCTTAGTAGCATTGAGTAATGAGATAGGTAGTAACTAAAATTTTACATAGGAATGCGGCTTTTTAAAAGTAGCATGAATATTTTTTTTCCTTTACTATTCTCCGGCATACGGTGTCATCTATTATTTCTATTTTATTTTCACCTTATTGTACTCTGAGCAGACTATATAATTTCATTTTTAATAGTAAAATGCGTGCATGCGTTTCAACAAAGAACCACGGAGAAAAATAGATAAATACTGATACAAAATAACTCAAGCGACAATAATAATTTTCATCCTAGATGAAAAAATTATAGATTTTTCGAAAAGCTTTTCAATAGAAATGTGGAATTACTTTTTGCTTTCATATTTGCAAGTAAATTTCAATTTCAATGCGTCACCGACACAGCATCCATATATTAGCAAGACAATAATCTCCGTCGACATGCATTTCCCAATGAATCTGAAATTTAGATCGATCATATAGCCATACATGCATTTTAAGAAACAAAAGATAAAAATTTGCACAAAATCTCACGCGGGAAAAAGATTTGGATTCCATTATTCATGAATTCTTTCAACAAGGCCCCTTTTAGTTCCTTTCTTTTCCAAACGCGTTCTCAAACATACGTTGAGTCAGCAAGATTCTCACGTTTATACTCGAATAGGCATTTTTAGAACAAATGAGATGCTGTAGGCTGCTAAGATTTAAGGAATGTAAAGGTGTGCATACAGAAGAAAAAGATTAATTCTACTTCTCTAATTACTTAGGAGCTGAAGAAACGTTTATTCAGCGGTCATTTTTGTTTTTTAGTTTTCCCATTGCAGGTGAAACGTCAAAAGAAAAAAAGTAGAATGTCTTTTGATTTTTCTTTTGGAATTTCCCCGTTTTACTCCAAAGTTTGAGCTAATGAAGCATGGCAAATATATGTAAATGCGCTAGTGCTACATTTTTAGATAAGATAATTCAAAATCCTTGAACTGGTTGCATGAATATAAAAAAAACATTTAAAATTAATCAGCTATCCTTTTACATTACAGAGAGGAAACTTCCAAAAATGAAATTAAACAATAACACTTTTTTTTATTAAACTGCTCAAAAGAGAGAATTGAGCATTAAAAGTGTTAGCTTTAAAAGTCATCAGATAACTTTATCTTAAACTCAAAATGATGATATGCAAATTTTACGTTTATGGCTATGTAATGGTAACAAAAAGGAACTATCTAAAGATGCCAGGAATTCGTGATTTCGTATAAAAATGAATCAAAGAAAAACATTTGGCAACACTATTTTTTACAAAAGAAAATAGTCCTTTACAAATAAAAATAAAAATGGGATGTAAAAGTAGCAATGGGGGTAATTTGTGAGTAACAAAGGAGAAGGTAATTTAGCATATTTATAAATTTTTATTCTAATAAGTACCAGTCACATCTTCTTTCTAGAAGTTTTGTGTTTTTTACATGTTCCCTGAACATTTGGTAGTTTCTAGTCATTTATTTTTGTTTTAACGTTAAAGCATAGATTCATTGGTACCCAGAAATATTCTCATTTTACTACAATGCATTTGCGATTTAGTAACATTGTAACATAAATACAAAGCTTTTTATATTTTCGAAACTAATATAGAAATCAACAAGTGATTAGCAATTATAAAGATATATATCATTCAGACTTTTCAAGTGCGGTAAAACTTATTTTTGTAAGATCTTATACTCTTTGTAAACAGTAATAATAAGAAATAAAAATAACGCAGTGAAATGCCGTTATAGCGAGTACCGATACAGCGAAATATCAGTTGTAACAAAAAAAGTGTTCAGTCCCCTTTTAAAGTTGTAAGGATAACGTATAACGCTCAGTTACAGTCATATGTCCGATTACAATGATGCGTTTCTCTATCCCTAGCAGTTCGTTGTAACGGTCTTTTGCTGTAAACATTAAATAAATAAATAAATAAAAATAAATAAATAAATATAATTTAAAATACAGTTGAATTTAACCAAATAAAAATGAGACGAAACTTTTACAAATTTAAAATAAATGTGTTCTCTGAATGCATATCTAATTCAAATTAAAAAAACATACATAATACGAAGTTAATAAATTTTAATAAAGATGACATAGAGTTAATTTTTAATTCAATATGTTGAAAAAACATTGTATGTGTGATAGTAATGATTAAACTTTGTGCAAAGTAATAGAAATAAAATTTAACTTAATGCTCATTTGTGCTTTAATTTAACGTGAAATTTTATTTCTATTGTATGTGTGGTCCACCATTTTTTTGCTGCTGTTGTTGCAATGTAGCCCTCAAACAGTTACACTTTAGACACTCATGTGCTAAACGGTCGCTAGCGGTTACCTGCGAATCTCAGATTGACCGAAAACTGGTTACCTCATCCTAATCATAAAATCGCTGACCAACGGATGTAAAAATCAAATATGCACCTGAGAGCCACAGTATCTGAAGTACATTTTTCGAGTGTTTGCAATGAAGTTAAAAAAAAACATATTTAGTACTACAAGACTCGACTTTTCCGTGCGATCTTACAGTAATAATTTCCAATAAGAGCTTTAGCTCAGAACCCTTAGGTACCTAGTAGCTACTCATAGGTACTCTGTATGCCCATTTAGTGTAAACTCGTAAAATGGACTTAAGGGTCTCAGGCGCAGAAATATGGTTGAGTGCTGAACAATGACGGATCAACTAGAACTGACCACACAATCGACGAACAGAAATGTACAATAGTCCAAAGTAAAATAAAGGGAACGAGTAGCCGATTTTGTTGAGTGAACTCTTGTAAGAGAAATACGATCAATAAAAGGCGTCGAAAGAACTGCAAGTAAAATACCGTATACATATCCGCCAGGTGTTTTCAGCAAATGTTCGATTTTTCCCAAAAAAAGATTTCTTAGGTGCAATATGTCTCTAGATTTCCAGTGTTTCTATTTTTTCAGTCATAAAAAGTGAAAAATTAACATTTGGCATCTAAAAATTAAACATTTTTAACTGGAATTAGTAATAGAAAAACTAATCTATTTGAGTAAATTTTAGTCTAATGTATGATGCAAATTTTGCCCTCGCACCAAAGTTTAGGTAATTGGAATTACTGGTATATTCTTCACTATAAATTCAAAAACGGTAGTCATGGTACAATCAGTTTCTCGAACACTTGGAGTGCGATACAGCTTTAGCAATCACCACTAAGTTGTTTAATCGTTGTTGTCTTAAGTGGTATAGAAGGTAGCACACGTCTGTCTCCTTGGTCTTTGGGTTCCTCACTCGAATCCCGTGAACACACAAAAAATTGGCCTTATCTTGCAGCAAAATAATGGTGCTAATTTTGTCTGAAAAAATTGGTGCTTAATTCTACTGTATTTTTATTGCTTATTTGTATATGTTGCACCAAATTTTAGTATTATAAAGCAACAACTTTTATAGCCAAAAAAAAAAAAAAAAAAGGCATCGTTTTTAGTACAACGTATCACCAATTCTTTCGCAGTAAACATTAATCTCAAAATGGCATCTAAATGCTCGTTTGCTTAATTTGTCTAAATACACGTCCATTTTCAAAGAAATTAAAGCTTATAAAAATAAGTTGAGAAATAATAAAAACTATTGACCAAAAATGTCACGATATAAATTTCCCTACGGTATGCATTTTTTCCCTACACAAAAACAAGCAATATTCAGAAAACATAACTTTTTTAAGCGTTAATGATGTGTAAATCTTGAGGAGGAAGGACAAATGTTCCATTTTTTTGGCCACTAATGAGATGGTTTAGTCAAGGATCCTCCAGCTGCATTTTTTTAATATACGCTAATTGTCTTTGCTCCCCGCAACTGGAAAAGCTAACAGGGTTATTTAAAAATCGACTAAAAGAAATAAAAAGGACAAATATGAGCATAAAATTTAATCCCTAAGGTACAGAATCCTCAAGTTCTGTCCATTTTATTAAGAGAATAAAAACTTTCTTTTAATATATGCAAATAAACCGAACCGAGCAAAATCTCCTCTTCCAAAGATCAGCGCAAACTTTACTTGTTTTCGGTCCTAGTTGTCCCCATACCGATAATAATTTAGTATGCAAATGATGTTATCACTTTTAATTAGGTCCCTTGAATTATGCTGGTTTGAACTTTCCAGGGAAAACCTCAATGATTTCTTTCTTCCACACAGATTGCTTAGAATGCTATAACATTTTTTTTGTTCTTCCTTTTTTAATTTAACGGGACTTGAACACTTATTTTCTTGAAACTATGCGCAAGATCCGCGAATTCGATTTTATTCTCAGGAAAACTCCTCTTAAGTTCCTGAATTTCGCAAAAATTGAAGTGTATGAAATGCTTTGAAATATTTTGGCAAAAAAATATGCAATGACTATAAGAAATGTTGAATTTACAGTATTAAAGCTAATAATTTTTTTCGGAAGTTAAAAAAGGGGAGGAAATAATATTTATCATGAGGGAATGATATTTCGTTATGAGACTACACATTTTAGTTTCTTTCATACCAATAAATCCAATTTACCAGTACATCAAGCACTCATGCAGTGAACGCAATTCAAGCAACATCATTGGTCACGTGGCACCGATGAAAGCAATGTAAACAAAGGAAGTCTTAGTAGCATCGCTTTATATCGAGTTCGACAAATCTAATTAAAAACTAGGCCTAAATAAAGTTCTTCTACATTACATAAAATTAACACTTAATACAACACTATAACTATTGTAATAATTAATAACTTTCTTAAATAATGATTAAATTATATGCAAATAATGGGTTATAATCAAAAAATGCTGTGAAAACAGTCTAACTAATTTTGCCTTGTGAACTCCACGTAGAACTCAATTGAATATCTTAGTAAACAAAGAGCGGATATCACGTGACAACGATTATCGTTCATGAATCCCTCTAGCGGTGAATTGCCTCCATTGCATAAATACACCCGATGGAGCAATTTCTAATCGTTCATAGAAAATCACGCCCACAAACCAAATGAACTGGCCAAAACATTTGCTTGTCAACTCAAAAACTCTAATTACACAATCCTTTTATGCATATTCAACGGTGCCATACTAACTGAAAGCTAAAGTAAATAAACTAAATGTACGAAACATTAAGAACATTTAAATGAGAAATATTTCGTTGCACAAGTGTTTTCAAAGATATAAACAAGGATGAAAGAATTCAGTAGAAAGTTTATGTTCGCTCGTATGCTAAGCATCTCCTGATGGCAGTACCCAAATGCAGATTTTTGAGATTTTAATAATTTTTTCTTCCCTGTCTATATTCTTTGTACAGATTTCGTTTTCGACGTTTACATGCGTTGGTTTCTTTTGCATTTTGAACAATTTCAAAATGCAAAATTCAATGTTGTTTTTAATGATATTTATATTTTTAGTCCTAGTGGAAATTAACAAGTGAGGACCAAGCACGCTTGGGAACTAAACACTGGGGATACCGCGCCAGGCCGACCACTTGACCAGAATTTCTGCTTCTGCACCCCAGGGCCCTCCGTTTAGAAAACTGGGATGGGCTCATTAGGCAATAGCCCCCAAAAAGGATGGCGTGCCACTGAGTTTTAGTTCTTAGTTTTTAGGAAATTAACAAGTATTAAAAAAAGAAAAACATAATAATAATAATAATTAAAATGCCAATTGTTTTAGAACTGGTTTTACCTAAATTTGGGGAGCTGAATCAAACTATCGAATCAGGATTATAATTTGGCTCTATACTTTTTTAGATCAGCGCATTTTCAACGTGTAGTTCTGCACGAAATATGCAATTCCAGCTCCATTTTGTGCACCTCTAAAGCATATGTACAAGAATTAATTCCGTTGAATCAGTGGAAAACTGCTGGCAAAACACATTGAATACTTATTGAATTGAATTATCTTGGTAAATCACAGTGCGGTGGTTTAGAAAATTAAAAGGTTACGATTTTGCGTGAAAAAGAAAGAACGTGAGATACTACAAAAAGTTTGAAGATAGCGAATTCAAAACTCATCAAAGTGTTGATGTTTTTATTTCATCCTCATTAGTTGAGTCTTCTCAACAAATTGAATGTGATCGCACTCTCATTGGTCAACAAGTTGACTCGCCAAAGCATGCAATTCAGCAACGCTGCTGAAAATATTCGAAAAAGTTAGTAGCGCCTTTTTCGTTAAAATGCGAAGGACGTGAAAAAAGAGGTGCCTTTTTCCCGAAACAAAAGAGGAATATTCCCCGTATTGAGTTGTCTGCCAAAAATATAATGTGCTAAGTATTCGTTTTAATACCAAATTTTATGCTTTTAAATTAAATTGTGTAATGCCCATGTCTTTTTTTAAATTTTATTGTGCTAAAATTTGGGTCAATGCATGGTTGCCGTTATGCCACCTTTGCATCAGTAAGCTGTTCTTACTGTTTTAAGAAAAAGAATCTTTGACTAAACATTTAAAAGTGCCTTCCACTCAGTATTTTACTTACTGACAAGTCCTTTATTTATGAAATAAAGTGTTTGGCTTTGATTGAAATATGTTTTCCATTGTTCTGACCCCAACGGCCAAATACAGTAAGAGCATTTTCATAGCCATGTATTTCTCAATGAACTGAAATGTTGGAATTCATACGCATTGTATTCCTGGTCATTCAGGAAGTGATTCATTAACTCGATCAGATTAATGAGCATTTATATTCCGAAAGTGCCATATGTATTTCCTGTGCCATAATTAGTATGTCAATATACTGTCTTAATTAGTGCGATAGCGCATTAAAAAAAAGAAAAGAAAACTTGTTAATGTATGACTTGATTTACTGGTTATTTGAAGCGGTAAAATATTTGGCGTCCAGGGGACTTTTACTTTCTCCCCTCCAAATTTAAAAAAAGTGAGTTTCTGTTTTGCCGTTAGTCATGCACTGGAAATCAAGTGTCATTATGAAAATCAGTCGGGAGTGCTACTTCTTACTATTCTCGAGACCATAATTAATATGATGGTTGCTCTAATGCCTATCTCATCATGTATTTAAGTGCAACTAAACTGACATCAGTATGTTGGGTGTTTTGCCAATTATATTGAACTTCTACATTTTATACTGTTTGTTCAAATGTGCCACACAGTAATATTTTGATATGCTTGCACATGTTTAATAATTATGCACTTACAAAAAAATGGCTCGTTATTGACTAGATAAAGTGTTCTTTTGTGGTGACAAAATAAAAAGAATTCATGATTTACAAAAACAAATGTCTGTCTTCAATTTTGTATTGTGGCAAACACATTTTCTTACAGATGAATTAATTCTTTTCAATGCATAAAAAAATATGACTCTAATGCTTATCTTTATTCAATTCCTATGGGAATATAAATTCAAACAAGTCAACGCTGGATTTCAACAAACTTGTACACAAGCTTCACCTATACAATTTTTCAGAGAATGGTTTCCAGGTATGTGATTCTAATTGTTATTTTTGATGAAAAACAATAGTGCCATTCATACCTACTCCAACATCTTCCTAAACTATTTTTTTTTTTTATCGCGAAACGTGGTTGCAGTCTTATCTGGGTTATTGCGGCTCACAATTGCAATTTGCAATGTAAAAATTTTAGATCATTTATTCCTTTTTTAAAACCTCGTTAAATTATTTTTTTATTATTTTTTTTTTCATTTTTCATCTGCACCACATACATTCACTTTCTATTCTGGATACGTACATGTAAAATCCAGGGACCCTGAAGTCCCGAGGCAGTTCCAAAGATACCGGAGGCTGGAAAAAATTTCCCTTCCCTTTAGTCTCAAGTCTAAAAAGGGAGGTGTTGTGGTGGCGACATCTGACTACAGCGTGTTAGGGTTAATGCTGGCCACCTGTCAGGTGGCTCTTCACAAATGGTCAGCAATTTCCGTGGCTTTGAAAAGGGCGAAGGCCGACAAGTCAAGTGCCTTTATGTTGGAAGGGGGGATTTATATTCTTGAGTGCTTTGAAATTTTTAACAAATTACATTTGCAATGCGAAATAATTTTTATTCGAAGCCTTATAAGAAAGAAAATTTTAATATATATTCAAGAATTCGAAATAGATTATCACTAGTACAACAAGTGGTGGCTCAGAACAGCTTTAAAGTTAAATTGATTTTTATATTTTTTTTTATATTCAATGAATTCTTGTAAAACTTTCAAGTTCATATTACATTCACCCTCTAGTACATATTTTCCTGCACACACACACACACACACACATATATATATATATGTGTGTGTGTGTAAATATATATTTTATCATTGAAATTATCTGTGTCTTTCAAATAAGCAAAGCTGAATGTGAATTTAGTAAAAGAAAGGAATCACGGAAGCACAAATTGCTTTAATTAGATGGAGCAAAATTCTTTTATCAATGTAGAATCGACTATTTCTAATATCCCAGCTAGTGTTTGGAAAATGAGCGGCAGAAATTAATTTCAGCAATTACAGTAATTGATGTCGGTCCGACAAGAAATTTTTCTAATTCATCCAAACATAAAAATTCCCCCAAATTCAATTATCTTCAAC
Organism: Octonoba sinensis; assembly: GCA_038502835.1. Classification (NCBI taxonomy): domain Eukaryota; kingdom Metazoa; phylum Arthropoda; class Arachnida; order Araneae; family Uloboridae; genus Octonoba; species Octonoba sinensis. The sequence goes on along the minus strand of CM076602.1, from coordinate 101,196,033 downwards.
CCATTTTCATTACAAAATGGCATTAAGACTGTCAAACTGCCCGCTTTCTCGTTTTCTTTCTTTCCTTATACATCTCGGTATTGTCAGTTCCTTAGAATGTTTGATGGAATTAATCTAACTTTCTCTTGTAACTTTTCCTTCTAATAAACAATTGCATTTCATAATACGAAAACTTTCATTTATTTGGAGTAATTTCGAGAAAATGGGGAGCGTTTACTCTGATTAGACGTTTAACGAATTTCATTTAAAATACTTACTTATATTTAAATCACATATGCAATATTATTGGAAAAACAGTTATGGGATATTCTCGTTTAAAAAATACTGAACAAAGGAATAAATTTTTATTGTTTAAACATTCAATTTTTCTCATTATAGCGCAATTATCCATGTTTGCTTTCATGAAAAAAAAAAAAAAAAATACAAACAAATTTCCACATCTTGGTAAGGAAAACAACCTCTAGGCACTTATTTTAAGGAGGAAAAAAACCTTCATGTTCTTATACATTAGTTTCCAAATAAAATAAAAATATAGAAATTAAAATATGACTAGATAATTGTTGTCTTTGTTTTTAAAGATTTACAATTCTTAAAATAAGGTCTCAAATAATAAATTTTGTGATTTTAGGTATGGTAATACATCTTACAAATTTACAATTGTTTTAAATATTGAAAATTTACTGTTTAAAAAATATTTAACCTAGTGTATTGTGTAGAACTTGTTAGAAAGCGTTGAAAAAATTTTAAGCTTTGGATCTAAGTTTTACCCGTTCGTGTGCCCCTTTTTATTAATCCACTTTTAGATTACACAAAAATATTTTATGACTAATTCAGTACTAACTCATTTATTGCTCCTTCGTACTTTTTTTCTGTCCCTGTTTTTTTTTCTTTTTTTAAAGCTAACTGCTTATTAATAATTCCGTCACTTTAGTTCATTAATAAAGGCTAAACAAAAAGTTCATGTTTATAGGAGCAAACGTTCTGACAATTTTGATGATACCACATCTTTTATTCGCTACAAAGGATCCAACTTTCTTCAAAAAATTATCTCCAAATGCCCCACCATACAGGGACTATCCATTTCATTGCTATCAAATTCACTACTTTCACACATAGTATATTTCCTTTTATTTCAATAAGAAACTCAAATGAAGTCACAAATAAAGTAGTGTATTTTTCTGGTCCCAAAAAAAGTAGGTTCTGATCTGAACCTACGGAATTCTACTAAGAAAGAACTTCTTTTGAGTTTTGCTAGCAATCCAGGATGTAGTCAAAATATATTTCAGCAAGTTATATAAAATGCTTGCCATTTTTTTACATTCATCCGATTTTCAGGTAAAGAAGGATTCAAACTTTGATCGCACTTAAATTGTTCTCGCATTCTAGCCAATCTAGGGTTTCTTCATGGTCTTAAAAGACTATCCCATAAGGCGACGCTAAATGCACTAGTTGGCGCTATGCATTTTTATTCCAAGGTTTACGTTTTGAGCATTCATATGTATTATTTGAAAGCTCTCGGTTAAATACAAAACTAATTACAAATTCCTATTTTTTCTTGAACTCTTTTTAAAATTTGTCCATAACTATTATAAACGCTCTTCTTTACATAAAGCGCTTGTTTCATTTTCAAGTGATGTAACTGAAAATATTCCAAATGTAGAAAACATACTACTTTTCTCCACCAGACCCCTACCTGTTAGCCGAGGCCTTAGGATTGCTTACCCACGGGGAGAGATAGTGGGGTCTACGGATTTTACATGCACATATCCCCAAGTATACATGGTGGTTTTCAGTGGGTATCGAACGCGTGACCTTCCAGGTGAAAGTCCGACGTGCTAACCACTAGGCTACTACGGCCTAAATTGTTTGATCCGGACGTGATTTGAACACGCTTCTAACTTGAACAAAAAGTTCCTTTTAGAACTACACGTGCCTAATTTCCCGTACACCAATAACAAATTGATAATATATCTCTATTATTTAGCTTTAGTTTTTAATTACTTCAAATGTACCTTTTTCAACGGTTTATGTACATTTATTATGTCATTCATTTATTAATTAATTCATTCAATTACTCATTTATTCATTTATTCACAAAGAAACATCCTTCATATTCCAGATTAAAAAGTTTCGTGAGAAAATAGGCTTTTTCAGTTCTGGATGAACTTCATATCAGTATATGTTTTACGCCATAACATCGTTTCGATACATTTTGTTCCAAGAAATTTCGTCTGTTAGATCAGGAGTTATAGAGTATTGAAATTTTCCCGTACGTACTAATATTAATTTTTTTTTTGAACTGCTCAAAACTGAATAAAAATGATTCAAATCAAAAAAGTTTCCCGGTGAGAGCTCCTTCTAATAAGGTAGATCAAAGAAACCTATATATTATGTCCAGAGTTTACAGAATTTGTTTTGTTTTTGCCCATAAGCGCTAATGTGAAAATTTTTTGAATTGTTGAAAATTGAGTGAAAAATGGTTCCAATTAAAAACTAAAATATGGAAAACGGATGTCCTTACTGAGATTTTCGAATGCAAAAAAGAAAATCTTTCGAATAAGGCCATTTTCTCAAAAGTTATAGGAGGGGGAGGCGACAGACACGCTTTTTCCTAATCTTAAAACACATTTTTCAAAAGAGAAAAAATTCTACATTTTTTGAATTACTTTAACTATTTTTGACTTTCTCTTAATTTAACGATGTTTTTCGATACATTAAGCCTTCTTTCATTACTATTTTTTTAAAAAACTTTTACGGGATCGTCGGCTAAAAACTGAGGTTACAGATGTACATTGAAACGCAATAGTACCCGAAGCACAACTAGTGACTTCACCCTCTGTTTAAATTTTGGTTAACATTTCGGTGTTGCATAAGTTAGTTTTAGAGACGTGCGGTAAATGGGTTGTTGTGAGAGGTTATCGCTTAGAAAGAGTCGTGGTAAGAGTGCTTGTGGCTTATTATTATTCAATAAGAATATGCATTATGTGTGTGAGAGTGTGTGTGAGTGTATGTATGTGTATCCACATAAAAAGTCCCTGATATAGAGTTTTTAGCAAAATGCTCTTGACAGGAAGACATCTACATTTAAACTAACTTTCCGCAGTATAACTAATTGTGTCTCTAGAAGCGCAAACGAACCGCTTATTTCAGTTTATTATAGTTCAGCTCCTTAGTAAAAATTCAACCTCAGTCACTGTTTAACACCCTTTCAAACAATAAAAACAATCATGGAAAAATACGACAGAGAAAAACCACTAAATATTCAAACTTCGTTATTAAGGAAGGTAATTTCTTCAAAGCATTTCACCTTACGTGAGATTTTTAGACTCAAGAACGAGAGAAATTAATTTTCGCAGTTACAATAACTGAAGACGGTAAAACCAAGAATTTTTCTCTTTCATCTCAAACGTAAAAATCGCCCCAATTTCAATTAACTGAATCCATTTTCTCCCTGAAATGGCATTAATAAGTACGGACAGTTTCTTTCCCCTCTCCATATTCATAACATGTCACTTTGTTAGAAACTTGGAAAGTTCATTGATTTTTGAGGCCGCGTTTGCAAATGCGCTTAATGTATTTCACTCACGGATTCAGTTTCAAATTTTATTTGCAGAAGTAATTTAAATAACTTTAGTGAATTGCGATTGTTATCAGTTAAACCTGAGTCACTTTAATATAATTATTGCAGCTTTGATCATGTATGTATAAGTTTATTAGAAAAATTAAGGCAGTAAGAATTACTTTATCTTAATAATTCTCTGCTCTTTATTAAAAGCGTAACGCCAGTCACTACCAATAACTGAATAAACTTTAAAGCTTATAGAATAATTTAGCGTCAATAGTTCGCTTGGTATCATATACCTTTTAGTGCAACTAATAACTGGAAATTCGAACATTCGAAGTTTAGAGGCGTTTTCCACAAGCAGCATTAAATAAAAGTTTTCGACTGACTTTAACTTCTGAAATATTTCAGTAAAATTCCCGTCTTGGTTTTAATGATATGGAAATATTGTTTGTAACTGTTCTTAGAAGAAAAAAAATCAAGTTGGCTTTATTATCACTGTGTTTTGCTCTCGTGTAGGCTTTAATATGATTTTCTCGTAGAATAAATAACAGCTAATATGTAGTTACGAATTTCGATTCAGATAGCTTTTGTTATTTTACAATATTATTTCGGAAATGGAGTTTACTCAGAGATTATATATTTTTGCTCCTTTGAAATTAGTTTGGCTCTCTTTTGCAGTGTTGCTGATAAATTTAAAATAATTGTGTTTTTTTAAGAAAATTTCCTTTGTATTCGTTATTGAAGCTGTGAGAGCTTTAAACTAGCCCATATATGTGTAATTTTCGTTTTATATTTAATAATTATTTATGTACAGATTATTCAATTCCTTCAAACAAAAATAAACCTTACGGCATTTACATTTTGTAAATTTGTTTAAAATCGTTAAAATAATAGTATGAGTCATAGAGAAGAATTGCAATTATTTTTATACTTCAAAGCTAAGCTAAAGTATGCAAAGGTTTTCAATGTCAATCGTTCCATTTGATAGCATAGGTTAAGCATTAAACTTATAAGCATGTATAACAAAAATAGTATACTTTTACTTGCGTATAATTTCACACAAAAAAGGTACACAATAAAACAATATATAGCACTTAAGAAAATAACAGCATCTGAATTGACCTTTACTGTGTCCACTTCCGATTTTAAATGTTCTTCTCTCTCTCTCTCTCACCCTCTATCTCTCTTTTTCTGTTTTTGGGTTTAAACTTTTCGTTGGCTTAAAACTTCTGATGGTTTAAATGCAGATGAGAGGATGGAACTATTTCCGAAATAAGAGACTGCATTCTTCTGACAGTTAGTCTAATCAAACATTTCTGTTCTCAACAGATATGTTAATCGCTCCTAAAATATGAATTATTGAACTAAACCAAAACGTCTGAAAACTAAAAGCAAAACAAGAAAGAAAAAAAATTCAACTTTATAAGGAACCTTAACAATTCGATCACCTCAAATATTTCTTCCTTGCCTTTATTAACCGAACACTGGCTGTACTATCCCTAAAACTAACAACACATGCATACGTCTTATAAAAAGAAATTCTAGCAAGAAATTAACCTCATAATAATAAAGAAAGATAAGCATAGTTTTAATTCTCGGTAATTAGTCGGAAAGAAAAATTTCCCGACAACTATGAAAAAATATGCTGTCAAAGTAAGTGATCTTCTCCTCTGCGAAAACAAATTTAAGCGTTTTCATTAATTTGTTTCGGTCTACCAAACATCACACTTTTCTTCTGAAACTCTCTTTCTGTTTTCAATTACCGCGCAACACATTTCTCTTTGAAGCTACATTAATAACAACTAATAGTTTAACGTTAGATTGTATTTTGTCGCAATAATGGAATAAAACGGTTTGTATTTGCAGATAAACATGAGTTGTTAGCTTTCTTTACGTTCAAAAAAATAAAGACAATGTTCCTTATTCGTAGATAAATAAGCAATGTGCCAACCATTAAATATTATTATGGTGAACACACCAACGTATGAATGCGTCAATACGTTTCTCTACGTAAAATATTTGTTAAATATGTTGTATACAAAGTGTCTAAAAACATATATATATATATATATATATTGAAGATATGTATACGTTGAAACGTTTTCAGTTATGTGAGAATGACCCATACATAGTATATATACAGGTTGGGCAAAATGTCCGTAAAAGCTTTTTAAATTTATAAAACTTGGAAAATTTAGAAAAATATAAAACGGTTTCGAATTTAGCATCGATAAGTCACGGCATTTTTTTTTAACTTGAGGGGAAAAAAATCAATAAGCATCAGATAGTAGAAGTTTCGCACGCAAGTAAAAGAGAAAACGCTCGAATAACAAAAATAATGTTATCAAATCATTTATTATAGCAATATTAGTTCCACATTTCCACCACTACAGGTGATAACACAGATGATTGCAGGCGTGTCACAAATACAGTAATGGCAGCATGTCTGGCTGTATATATGACAGGTCTCGACGGATTGCATATTTCAATTCCGACAGATGGGAAGAAAGAGATCCACACACCAGGATTTCAATTTTTTTCCTTATGTAAAGAAATTCCGTGACATATCAAAGCTAAACCTGCAAACTATTTTTTGTTTTGGTGATGTTTTCGTGTTTTATAAGTTTTTAGGTATTTTCGTGCACCTTGCTTCTATCTATATATGTGTGTGTTTGTGTGAGCGCGCACACACATATGAGTGCTATATCTACATTTTAATGCTTATTTGTGCTTTCTTAACGTGAAACTGTTATTATTTTTTTTTAATTACTAACTACGTACCTCAAATCAACAGTGTGAGACTATTATGATGCCCCAATGTCATTTTTCTTGGTACATTTTCTGAACTACAGGGCGGAAACAAATGTTTAATTGCGTTTATCTTAAAGCATAAGTTAGTGTTGAACTAGAGCAGTAATATAAGCAAACGTATGTATACAGACGACTGGCTTTGTAATGAACCAGATTAACAGCTATGCAAGTGTACGATTCTTGGTATGAAGGCTTGCATAACGAGTCTGAAAAAGAGAAATCTAAATTCTGTCAATTCTCAACGAAGCATTTGTCTGGAGCAGAGGAAGAAAAGTGTCCTTCATTAAAGAAAACATCAATCGTTTCTTTCATAATCGAAAGGGCGAGTATGCATTTTCTTCGGAAACAAAAAATTCGTACAGCCTATTTTTTTCTTTTTTAATTTAGTTCACTTGAAATTCGACTCTTTTTAGGACAACTTATTGTATAATTTAGATTTTACATTTCATTAGGAGTGCAACCAGTTCAGGTTCTGTCAGATAAAACCAAATTGAACTTTTCAATTTATGCAATTGAGAAGTAAATTGAAGTTCAATTGTACAAATTTGTAACAATAAACTAAGCTATTTAATTAAAGTTAAGTTTAGCTGAAAAACAGCTCTTTATTTTGTTTTTTATATCAATAATAATAATAATAAATATATCACTCACGCAACGCAGTCAATAACATTTCACAGATGAAGAAGTTGAAACACTAAATGGTCTTCGGTCACGAGTACCGCTTAGAATATTTCATACAAAACGAATTTGAACGTGTAGCAGCGAAAAAAGTATTACATTTTTCATGTACGAAGGATTTTACATCTAAAGATATTATTCTTCATTTCGCACGAGGGAATGCTTTGTCCGTCATGCATTCCATTGTGCCATAAAAATATAGACGATTCTGAAAGAAATGCGACCATTTAGAAGGATGCATAAAAAACAAAAATTTATATTTTTCTCCGTTATAATATTGAATCGTAACAGCAGAAGCACTGAAATGGGACACGTACGCCACTTTCCTCCCCTTACCTGGAAAGATATAAACATTACATTTATATCTTTCTGCTCTCGACCATCCCCTTAGAAAAATATCTGATCTCCTTTCTCCATTGCACATATATTGCTCTTGTTTCTTCTGACTGAAGTTTGCATCGCCTAGAAATAGCACTTTTATCCCCGAAGGCAGCTAAAACGCAAAGCTTGATGGAACCAACCATGCCGAAGTCCAGCATTTCGTTCTCCTGCAGATCCTAAAAGGTTTCGATTTGTCGAAAAGCCTCGTGTCAGATATCCAGGATTATTGGTGAACGATGAAGGTTTTTCCTAAAAAAATCCATTAATACTAATGAAATTTATCGAATTATTAAAATACATTTTCCATACGAATTTTTCTCTCCATTGAATTTTTAATATATATATATATATATTGTAATCGTCTTTCATTATTATTGCTTAATTTCTAATTATCATTATATTATATTGAATTCAGATATTTTACTGCTGTTTATATGTGTGTTATTTGAATTTTCGAATTCATTTTTTTCCTTCTATTATTTTGCTCCTTTTTCTTACCTCTTTTAGTCCGATATTGTAGTCCTGTATAATAGGCTATACGGGCACTGAGTTTTGGTAGTCTTCTGAAATCTTCGTTTCACTTTTTACTCGTTTTATAATATTGTAATAAAAATACCCTTTGTAATCTATCTAATCTATCTATATATCCATATATATATATACCGTTTATGTATGCTGAATTTGGAGGGAAGTATTGCAAGAAAACCTTGTAAATTGAACGTCTATTTATTACTATATTTATTTGTTTTATCTATTTTTGCAAAGATAAAAAAAAAAAAAAAAAAAAACTACAAATTTTCTCCAGGATATGCTAAATAAGTTTTTATGCTATAATGTTTGCTCAGAATTTGTTTGAATTGATGAACATGAATATAAGTTTGCCTCTTTGTAAGTTAACCATATGGAAAAACTACGATGATCACTCTTTTATTCTTTAAATAAGTTTCTTCTACATTAGTTTCTAGTATATATTTGTTGGGAATATTTACCATCAAATAAGTAACTTACAATTATATACTAAGTTATTTATCTTTATTTTACTAAGTACTGTTTAAGTTGACCACTAAAGGGATCCACCGAAAGTGGTAAACTTACACAGGTTTCATTGTATATATATATATATATATATATATATATAATATGTGTGTGTGTGTGTGTGTGTGTGTGTGTGTGTGTGTGTATATGCTTCCCTTAATATTAGAAAATGTAACCATACACTCTGTCACATTTGTGTGTTTGGCACTACTTTATTCTATGTGAGGAATATAGTGTTTTAAAAAAATTGAACCTAAAGGTTTAACTTGGAAGTACTACTACAATTACCAAAAACACAAAAATATTATATTCCTGTAAATTTTCTTTAATGGAATACTCTAAAATAGCAATATCTTTTTTTTTTGAAAAGAACAACACACACAAAAAAAAAAAAAAAAAAACCAAAGCAGTTTTTAATATATTTTTTGTAAAATGATAATAGCAACATTTATGAGTGGATCTAGAGAATACGTTTTCAAATGTCCTCCTTAAAAAAAATGCTACAGTTAATAACTTTTAAATTTAAAAAAAATATATAAATACTGGAAAAGAAACGTGTATAAGCAAGGGGGGAAAAAGATAGGGGCGCAGCGCGTGGAGCAGGAAATTTACTTAAGGCATGGTACATGTATATATATATATATATATATATAAACATACCGGTTAGCTATCGTGTCAGCATTAAGAACTTAGAAAAAGTTCTCTCATTAACATAAACTAGTTTCTACCTTCGAAATTATTTTATAGCTCGTAGTGCTGCTACTAGTAGCACTACTAATACTAGCATTACAAAGAAAACAAAACGATTGTTTAAAAAAAATATATTTTTGGTAATCTACTACAAAACTACAAACGTTATTCCCTTGTATGATGTTGAAATTTAATCCAAATGAACTGTAAAGACATGAATCAGTTACATTGGTCTAATTTAGATTTCAAACCCTTGAAATGGTTTGAGAATTGAAAAAAAGGGGGCTAAGAAAATGAAGGAATAAACTGACGTGTTTTAAGACAAGATTTCTATAGTCTTTAATAAGCATTTTTCTTTTCACAATACTTTCCCCTAAGTGCAATTCTCTCTTTCTCTCTCTCCCACAACCGCTATGTTTTATCTCCTGTTTTTCGTTTATCCTCAAGAAAGTAACATTTAGAATGCAAATATGCAATCCAAGTCGGTTTATCCGTGACTTTAATTAGCTTGCTTAATTTGAGTGGCATAGATTTTATGTCACATATTTGTGCGTTCTTGTTTCAATGACCACATGCAAGATTTTTTTACTCCTATTTAAGTGTTCTTTCTTTCTTTTTTTTAACTGATTTTTCTTTTTGAAATAGTGAATTTCTTTTCTAGTAAAAAGCATAATAGTAAAACAATTACCAAAATTGCGTTTGTTTTCATTTAATATTCTTAGATGCATTCGACATAAAAGGAAATTTTAATTACAAAGACGAGCTTAGAAAATATTTAGCAAACATGAGTAGATAAAACCCACTAACCATAATAATAAAAAAACACCCGAAGGATTTAAATTTACATCTATTTCTTGGAAACTAGAGTTTTCAAATCATTTTTCGATTCTACTCCTAAAACCCGGATTCCATATCTAAAATGAGGCACACCTAATGAAACGTCAAACTGCTCTGTGGAACATTTTGTGTTACACCATAAGCCATTTTTATATTAAATACTAGCTGACATGTCTGGCGCTGCGCGGGGTAGCAGTGATCATTCCCAGGCCAAGTGAAAAATATATAATGTATTGTGCTAGTAAATATATACTGACAAACTTAGTTAAAAAATCCCAGTAGTAGGGCAATGGTCCTTAAAAATACCATTTAAACAGTAAAACTTCTTAAAAGTCACAATTAAATTAAAAGCAGCAGTCTCTAAAAATTCCTTTTAGACTGAAAATAACAGTCCTTAAAAATCCATACTAAAGCGAAAACAACAGTTCATAAAAATCGCCATTAGAGTAAGGGCAACAGAAACAAAAATACACATATGCACAGGACAATTGGTCAAATCGGAGCCAAATATACAGTACAAAAATTGAACAAATGTCATTAAAAAATCACTTGGGTAAAATGTGGAATCAATGAAAACCTCTGCGTTAAAAAGTAAAAATAGAGCTGAAGATCACCAAATTGCTCTATAGTAATGGAAGCATACACAAATGCGCCGTGACTCTATAGTGTAAATCACGTATTGAATTAAATGAGAACAATGCTACCATAAGGAGTTTTTGGCGCAGTTTGATTAGTTACGAAGCGCAAAATAGTATATTGAGAACAATTAACTGCATCGGGGCAGGAAGAAACTATTACCACTTGGGGAAAATTTTAATTTCATCAAAAATCAGCGATATCGAAAACCTTCCAACCCAGTATATGTGTGCTACCTAATCTAAAAATAATTTTCATTATTATACGTTAACAGAAATCATTTATTTGGCGGGAAAAATACTCTTTACTTTGGCCAAAATATTCAAATTCAGAGAATAAACCTAAAAATAGGCCACGTTTTAAAATTCGAAAACTACTTGAAATGAATATTGTGCTTGTTCTTCTTGTTATCTATTTGTTGTTGCACTTGTTATCTATGTGTTCTACGAACTGCAAAAATAGATCATCTTGTTTTTACGGGAATTAATATACTGCAAAAATAGAAACGGTGTGAAGTTTCTTCGATGAGATAATCCCCCCCCCCCCTGAAAAAAAAAGTTTTGCTTAAAATTGGAATAAAAAAAGAACAAATTCGAATTTTAGGAAAAACTTGAGTCATTCCATTTCAAATCAGGCAGGCATATCTAAATCTTGTCACATGCCCATCACAGATTTAAAAAAAAAATATACAGTAGTTACATCTAAGGGACAGATGAAACATCCCAAAAGGATTAAGCAAAAAAAAAAATATTTTTCTAGTTACAGCCTTTTAAAATTTGGAACAAAAAAGGCAGTTTCCAGAAAATCCGCAAAACACTCACTTTTAAAATGGACTCTGTTTCAAAAGTTTTTAACCGATTCAAATATTTTTTTTTCTATAAATAATTAAGGGATGGTATTTTATTTAGACGCTAATTTGACAAATCTAGTTTGCTTCATTCATAAAGAAAAAAAGTGTTTTGAGGTAAAAAAAACATCGCAATTTTACCGATTTTATGATTTTTTTTTCTTATAAAAGAAATATATTTTTGACAAAACTGAGCTGGCAATCCAAAGTGCTGTTATGGAAGTTTTGTATCAAATTTTATTGCAAGCCTGAAATACATATACCCTCAGAATTTAAAGTTTGAAATTTGAAAATGTTCAAAAATTACGATTTTTGAAGTGTAATTACTCAAAAAAGCCATTTTTTTAAAATATGAAAATCTGCTCATTTGTTGTCCTTAAAGTGCTTAATGAGCTGCTATAATAAGTTATATTGTGTATTTTTGCACCAGATATTTTATATGATTCTCAAAAAAGCCAGAAATTCAAACTTGTACTTATTTAATCACTTATAAAATTTAATCAATATTTATTAATAAATATACCATATTGTTACACAATTACTACAGATAAATTGTACTTAACCTTCTTAGAATTTAAATAGCACCTTGCACAAAGTGTAGCCACCGTGATTTAATGCATGTTATTCTGTTCCTTCGAATTACTAGTTTCAAACTCACACGCTTCGCATCAAATACCATGTAACAGCAAACGTAAAACTTATTGTAGGAATACAATCAAAACATTATTGTCAATCCTAAAATACTGCTAAATAGTAAAAATCATTAAAATAGTAATGCTTACATGGGACGCACGAACAAACAAGAAGTGGGAAGCAGTCAGAAAACTACCAGCCTCTTAAACAAATGAAACTCAATGCATGACTTCTAAATAGGAAAAATTATTGAATGTGTGAATGAGATTCATTGAATGGGACAAATTACGAATATATCACCGATGGTTTAGGGACACTATCCAATAATTTGTACACAGATAATCTAGAAAACATATTTCAACAGCCTGAAGAATCCGGGGAAAAAACTGCACCAATATGAAGAAATGTTGAAAGTATGAAATATAACACCATCTGAACCCTCCTAGTCTTTGCATTTTTTTGGTAATAACGAGTAGAAGATGATTCAAGAACTTGATTCTACTTATTTTGCTTTAAGTACATAACTACATATGTGTTTAAAACTATGTATATCATTGCTGTAACATATTTGATGTAAAGCATGTGAGTTTGAAACTAGTAATTCGAATGAACAGAATAACATGCATTAAATAACGGTGACTACACTTTGTGCAAGGTGCTATTTAAGTTCTAAGAAGGTTAAAACAATTTAGCTGTAGTTATTGTGTAACAATATGGTATATTTATTAATAAATATTGATTAAATCTTATATTAAAGTGTTTAAATAAGTACAAGTTTGAATTTCTGGCTTTTTTGAGAAACGCACAAAAGGCCATTTTTGAAAAATCATATAAAATATCTGGGTCAAAAATACACAATAACACTTATAGGAGCAAATTAAGCACTTCAAAGGCAACAAATGAGCAGATTTTCAGATTTAAAAAAAAATGGCTTTTTTGAGTAATCACACTTCAAAAATCGTAATTTTTGAACATTTTCAAATTCCAAACTTTACATTCTGAGGGGATATGCATCACAGGCTTACAACAAAATTTGATACAAAACTTCCATAACAGCACTTTGGATTGCCTCCTCTGTTTTGTCAAAAATAAATTTCTTTCATAAGAAAAAAAAATCATAAATTTGGTAAAAATGTGATTTCTTTCACTTCAAAAACACTTTTTTTCTTTATCAATGAATCCAACTAGATTTTTCAAATTAGTGTCTAAATAAAATACCATCCTTTCATTATTTATAGAAAAAAAAATTATTTGAATCGGTTAAAAACTTTTGAAACAGATACTATTTTAAAAGTGAGTGTTTTGCCGATTTTCTGAAAACGGCCAATTTTGTTCCAAATTTTAAAAGGCTGTAACTAGAAAAATATTTTTTTTTTTGCTTAATCCTTTTGGGATATTTCATATGTCCCTTAGTTGTAACTACTGTAATTTTTTCAAAAAAAATCTGTAAGGGTCATGTGACACCCTCTGCCTGATCTGAAATGGAATGGCTCACGTAGGTGCACGAGGACCTGACCCAAGGTATCTGTCACTAAAATTTCGTACTTCTGGAAACTTCCATCTCGTCAAGAGGCGACCGATAAACACACACGAACGCACTCACGCACAAACTGATACACAAAGTTTCTGTTTTATTTATATAGATAACAAACTATGCACAGAATGAACTTAATCCCTGCTGATTGTTTACATTTTAGATTAGTTTCATAAAGAAATAGGCTAAATTTCATAGCTTAAATGTTGTCGTGACTTCTTGGGATATCAAATTGCGAAAAACACGTTTTAGAACTGAGGCATAAAACTATCTTTCCAACCCGGCAGATGGTTATTATGGTACTTATCGGTTATACGCCCTAACTTGGCGACGATTTTAGAAATGTCCCCAAAATGAATTTAAGTTACGAGTATTTTATTTTGCTCAATAAAAATGCATTGCTTTGTTTATATTTTATTTGCGATGCTTGGCGAGCGGAAAATGGTAGAGCGTATAACCGATAAATACTGTTATTACGGCAAATATTTTCTGTGAATCGATTTACGCATTCTCTCGCGTTTCCAGCAACTCTTTTTAGATTTTAATGATCTATAACAAAGAAATTTCTCAACAAATCCAATATTATACTGTCTTGAAACAACGTGAATTAAAAACTTTCGAACGAAAACTTAAATAATTAACGAAAGTAATTTCTTCTAACTTTTCAACTGCTGGTACTCTCCGCTTTGCCGCTTTCCAATTCGTCGACAAGACGCAAATTAATTCCTGCAATTACAGAAATTTACGACGCTTGGGCAAGAATTTTTCAATTTTCTCCCCACACATAAACTTGTCTTTTTAATTATATTTCCTTCATTTTCTTCCCAATGCAACATTAATAGCTCTTTAAGACATTTATATATTTTCCTGTCTTTAGTAATCCTATTTGAATTGTCATTTTCGCAGAGCATGGGAATGTCAAGATGTTTTATTGATAATTATTCTTATTTTATGTTCTCGTGTCTTTTGGGAATTCGCGTTCAGCAATATTTTGTTATTAGAAAAAACGTGAAACTAAGCTTTAGACAAATGAGACAAAAATTTGCTAGTTGTATCAAAATATTTGGAACACATCGCGGACGGTCTTACAATACCTCCCATCTGATTTTAATGACATTTACATAGGCACAAAAAACCGTTAGAATCTCTAATTAAGAAATTTAATAATACTTTTTTCACGTGATATACAGTTTTTACGCTCATGAGAATTATAGTGTACATCAAGTGAACTAAATAAAGTAATAAAAAAAATATTTTGTAAAATCTAAAAATTTATAAGTAGGAGGTTTTGCTAGATGGGAGGGATCATCCAAGATATATTATAAGATTAAAATTGGATTTTCTACACTTGAGTCAAATAAATTTTTGCCTTACGCAATTAATTATTCGTATTCGAAGTAAATGGTACTAAAATCGTATAAAATATAGAATAACTTTTTTTAGATTTAATTTATCCAACATCGGAACCCATGGTGCTCAACTTTGCCAAAAGCTACACCTGCATAACAAATTTCATGTTTCAGGGTCTTATCATTTTCCCGGGACGCACACCACAAACTCCTTGCTTTACTATAATTATAGATCTAGATAAGTGCAACAACAGTCCTTTTTATTACAAAACTAAACTTTAATGTGATTGAAATATTGAAGTATTTGTTAAAATTATAATACATTACTTGCTAAAACACCGGATACAGAATTTCAAAAATATTAAAGCACTAAAATCGAAATCAATCTATATCTAAAATTTGAAAACGATTTCAGGCATCAAAATGAACCATAAGATATTTGACAATTTAAAAAAAAGCCCTTTTCTTTAAAATTTCTTAGAGTCGGATTTTAAAAATAGTAGATTAATTTACGGTGCTGGTTGGAACAGATTGACGGAAATGATATCAATTGACTAAATTTTCGCTTATTTCAATTAAGAAAATATATTTTAAACTCGATAAAACTACGCTGCATTTAAAAAGTATTCATTTATCGCCTCTGAAATTTCTCTGTAGTTTCAAAGAAATTTCATCAGACCAGTTTTTTTTCTTCTTTAAAATTAAATTTATACATTTTATAATAAAAATGATATGATAAACATTGTTTATCATTTATTCTCACATGTTTGGGAAAATTGCATACCCACAATCCAATAACTAACCCCTAAATCGAAACAAATTAAAGAAATAAAAAAAAGGGGGTAGAAAATTTCTTTGTTCATTGTTTTCTTTTGGGAGTAAATAGCGCATGAAGTGCACTTCGGCAAAATGAATAAATATTCATTAGATTATCTTTGTAAAAGAAGTGCAGCAGTGCTTCAAAAGTTTGTCTATCTTTCTCTCTGTATGTTAATTTTCATCAAGAAGCACCAATCAATGCGGAGTCGGGATGAATAATGCCTGGATTAAATGCAAGGGAAGTTGGTGAGGAACGTTAAGAAACGGAAGTTATATTTGAGATCTTAGTTCGCTTCTTTTTCAAAAAAAGAAAAGCAAAAAAATGCTGCATTCATAAAGTAAAAGAGTTTTAAGAATTATGCAAATCCTTATCCAAATGAACTTTTTGTGATTTCTCATGACTTGCAGATTTCATACTTTATTCATGGCTTTAATATTTTCCCTTGAAATTTGTAAGATTTTTGAGAGAAGAAATTATTTAGTTTCAATTAGCAATTGTTTAAAATGCACTTTCAAAGCAACACAATCCGAAAACTTTATTTAGCAGAGTGCCTTTTGTAACTAATGACTAATTTAATTTAAAATATGTTTCATATTACAATTCATATATTCAGAATTTTTCAACTGTATGAGTTTTCCTATATTAAAATCTTATGAATGAATATAAGAATTAACTCTCCAAGGCAAATCTGATTCGAAATTTTTCGGTATATTATTAGGTACATATTTTCTTTAGAGATTTGTTATAAGTATTTGCTCCGAATATCATGTAAATCAGGAGAAAAAATTTAACCCATTGTTCGTTTTGGCAGCATGTTTAAAACATTTTTTTTACAGGCCCTAAATTTTTAAACTTCTTAATTTGATTACTTTTACGTAAATGAAAAAGCTTTATTTCACAAAACATTTTTTATTTTTAACTGTAACCAATCACTGATTTTTTGTTAAATTTCAAAGAAAGATGATTTGAGGTATTAATTTTTGGTTAGATCTTGAAGCGCATAACAGTTAGTGAATTTTATTTTTTTTAATCGGTTGGAAAATTCAGCTTTTTAACAAAATGGCAACTTTCTTCTAGATATTGGTTTAATTTTCCTTGTTTTTTTTAAAACTTAAAAATAACGAACCAACAATAACTTTTAAAATATTCGATTTTGAACGATTTTGTAACTTCCTCAAACATAACAATTAATTATTTTTCTTTGCATTTAGAAACACAGTATGTAAATAAAATTTGCATTGGAAGTCTGTGTGGCAGGGAATGGGTTAAAACTACTACTGAGAAGTTCATTGTCATTTGATAATTGTGGAATATTTTGCAACTTGCCATAAGATCCCAAATTGCAGTTAAAAGAAATTCACCCATGTAAACTGTGTTATTTTGACCTGCAAAAAATGTCTTATAAAAGCATAAACAAACAACAAGAAAGCCTTGTGTTAGGTTAGTCACAGAAGCAGTCACCATCTGTATAAAAAGTTTACCATTTTCAATTTTGCTGAAACCAACTTCAGCCAATATGTAAAATTGAGGAAAGTATATTTCAAGGTTTTCCCCTCACCACCTTACAAAAATCTTTTCAAAATTATGTATTGGCTATAGAAGAAGTTAAAAACTTCCGATAAGGAAAGTCTATTGCAAGGTGTTTCTATTAACAATTTGCAAAATAATTCGCTTAATTTACGTATGGGCTATAGAAGAAAGTCGAAATCCGCGATCTTCAATGGTATCTGAATTAATAATATATTAAACACTTTCATGCACCGTAAAAAGTGTTATTATGTGTCATTATTTCGACAAACAAAAAGGGAAAGTCAAATTATAGTAAAATTAAGCACCATCCCTTGTAGCAAGCAAACTGAAGCTATTCTTGTGTGCAATATTCTACCACATTTTTTTAGTCTACGTCTATCCATTCCAACTAAATTGCTATCAGTTCTGAACTTCGAAGTTAATAATTTTTTTATGACATTATTACAGTGGTTAATCATTTTTTTAATTATTTGAACAGGATCTAGTTGTACGTATGTCAATGGATGAAAACGTAAAGTTGCATATTTGTGGTTCATATTTCATCCGGAAACATAAATAGTAAATAATATAAGCATTTTTGGTAAATAAAACTAAAATTGGTTAGTTCTTATGAGAACTAAAAACAATGGGAACGTCAGGAACATTAGTAAGCAAAACGTTTAGAAGAACTAGCTTAACAAAATAAAGTGCAGTGGGAGGAAATGAAAAACTGTAAATACACAATCTGTTCCATTCAATAATAAAATGAAATGTGAAAGAATTCTTTCATATCTTCGTGATGTGTTCAGAATCCCAACAGTGTTTTCGAATATATATTTAAAAGGGCAAGAATACAATGTCAATATTAATTTTCGTATATTTACCAGATTCCCTAGAATGAGCAGATATAAAGCGATATCGTGACTGTTTTTCTTTCACACCTTTCATCATTGAGAGACATTGATACCCCATTTGAAGCTTCTTTTTGTTTTTAAAAATATCAGCACTCTTGAATGCACGTTCTTTCTTTTTGTGGTTCGCTGTTATTCGGGGATAAAATAATAACGAAATAAATCTTTTGTTTCGGAAGATTTTTTCATGAATAATTTGCTAGTATATTCAAATGCAATCTAAGAGTTTCTCCATTCGTTTTTTTAAAGGAATAAATACAGGATATTGCTGAGCATCAACATTTTTTCAAGGGAAGGAAGAAATTATATAAATTATTATCTTTATTAGAAACAAAGTTTAAATAAATATTTATCAATATTATGCAGCCCCTAAAACACGAACAAAATTTATTTTACAGCATTAGTAAGCATTTGTTGAATATTTTAATCTGAAGTTTTGAATAAAATTACAAACACACCTTACGTTTAATTCTTCATTAAAATAACATATGGCTTCCAATCATCTTTTAATTTATGTTTCATTAATTAGTTATTTTGTTTGTTTATGTAACTGTCTTTTTAGAAATGTGCGGCTTGAAAACGCAAAGAAAACATAAAAGAGGGGCGGGAGGGGGGACGCAAAGTGTGCCCGACTTGGGAAAAACAAATGATTCGTCAGTTATGAAGTATTACAACATGCATCTCATAATTAGTCCATTCCTTTCGTCTTTTACATGAATACTAAACGTATAAAAATTTTTAACTTTTTGGAAGTGAAGTTTCGCAGAACAGAAGAACAAACATTCAAACACTACTCACAAATGACTGCTTCGAACTGAGCAATGCTTATCCCACAGGTTGTTGTAGAAGTAGTAAACTACTTAAGACGTCTACCGACAGTGTGCGCCACGTATTTAGAAAAGTAAGCCGGGAATCCTACTTAGGGGTGGGGTCGGGCTAACTTCTTCTATGAATTTTAGTTGTATTCTACAGTTGTAAAATATTTATTTTATAAATAATGCTTGAATTTAAAATTATGTTTTTAAGACACAGAAGACAATCCACTGAATTCTATTTTAGTTTATCTATTTTTACTCTTTACCGCTATTATTATCTATTTTTACCGCTTTTTGTGTTAGTATTTCATTATAGAAACAATTATTTTTTCCGGTAACAACAGTCAGTTTCTTTAAAGTTTAATGCCACATCTTACCAATATTTATGAAATATGTCTTTAAAAAATAAAAATTAATTAAAAACACATGATATTTAATTAAAAACACATGATGACATAAATGATTTAGTACTGCTTTAAGGACTAGAATTGTCAAAGCGTATTTTACTTTATATCACAATATGGTTACTTGACAACCAACAAAGGGCGAGAAGCAAAAATTTCTATCCATTCTGTTCAGCGAATTATTTCATATAAAGTCAAAAAGATCGATTCAGTAAATAGGGAAATAAAACAGGAATAGAGATAAACCAATGCATGTGTACCTTTTGAATGAAAAAGGAGATATGAATGGTGAAATAGGCTCCATTCCTTATTCTCATTTTCATATTCTACCTGTAATTTGATTCTTTGACTCAGCCGACATAGAAATACGAGCAAAAGCGGCTCTTTTATTATCATATGTCTGCTCATATGCGCCTATGTATTAATTTATATCATTGAAAGATAGACAGATGTATAAGTGTATATGCATATGTAAGGCTGAAAGCCATCAAGTAAAATAGAAAATGTTTCTTGTTTTATAATTGTGAGCTTTAAGAAGAATCATGCATGCATTAAAGATATGTGTTTAGGTACATTTGTCAAGTATTAAGAGAATTGTACTTGGGTTTTTAAATATTTTTTACTTTTTTTTATTTATCGAAAAAAAATCTTAAAATGTGTTTAGTTTTGCTCGCCATACATCTCTATGGATATATCTTTTTCAGTTAGAGTTTTGAATTTCTCCTGTATTCGATAGTATTTTATCGAATACAGTGAGTATTTTCATAAAAATGTATTCATAAACGAAGCTGTTCATAAAAAACCTCGAAAACTATGGAATTAAAAAAAAAAAACTTGATTGTGACTGTTATACGACAAATTTATGTATATTTAAATTATGTTTCAAGTAAAACCACTATTTAAACCAAGATTCATATTGTAGGTGCCAAGAGATTTAGTGTTGCAAAAAGACTGATTACGTTATGATTTAGTAATCCAAAAGTGTAACGCAAGTGAAATTGATGAAAATAATAATAATAGCGTACAGATGTACACTAATTATATACATCTCAATTGTTTATATTAATGGGTTTATGAAAAACAGCACAAATATTTTACTTATCTTTAGTTTTTTTTCTTCAAGTTTATGTTATCTTCATACCTGCGCTTGTGCTTATATTAAACTTTTATTTACCTGCTAGTTTCAATACTGTTGTATTAACTTACTAAAACTTGTTATTCTAGCAATGAAATAACTTTAAGTTATTTATTCATTATGCAAAAATACAAATATAAATTTTTA
The DNA here is from genome assembly GCA_038502835.1 of Octonoba sinensis. Lineage (NCBI taxonomy): Eukaryota > Metazoa > Arthropoda > Arachnida > Araneae > Uloboridae > Octonoba > Octonoba sinensis. Next base: position 101,175,296 of record CM076602.1, on the reverse strand, counting down.
AAAAAAGAAAGAAAACTACGAGAAAATAAAAAACGTAAGAACACTTACTATATATTCATTTTACATAGCCCATAGCTATACACTGTAATAAATGTTTTCCCGAAAATGCATAAAGATCTACCTGGTAATCATTTTGTCCGGAGTCTAACGTAAAATTACAGAGACTTGAAGACAAGAAGCTAGGAAGCTTTTAAAAAAGGAAATTACGGAGAATATAAAAGCAGATAACATTATGTAAATTCATTGAAACAGACAATTTGCCGTAGTAGTGGATCCACCTGTGAGTACGCTTTTTTTACTATTAACTACTAGTTGACAAAGTCGAAGGTCAAATTCTGTTTGGCTAACGTAGCCGTCCAATGATACTTCTCGGAGTACGGTATAGTGAAGGTTGGAAGTCGACTGTAAGTAGGTTGAAGTTTAAGTTTAAGCCAACCAAATATAATGCATTATTTACAATTTTTAAACTGGTAATCGGATCTCAAGCCATTTGTTTATAAACTTTAACTTGGTAGTCAATGATCTCAAGTCTTGAGTTTTACGTAACTCAACATATCTTTCTCTGTAGTTTTACCAGAGTGCGGAAAAACAAGAATTTAGTTGAGAAACTATTATAAAAAAATTTGAGTATTTGAGATTCATATCAAGTTATTCGTAAATTTAAGGAAACACTGTTTCCCTTCTGTACTCCCCATACAGAATTTTTTTGCTGTGTACCAAAGAGTTTTTTGCGTTTCTTTATTTCCTGATTGTTATAATATATTTGTTAAATTTGCTTGCCTGTGTCCTGATTTTTGCTTTTCTGTTTTGGACTTTCCATTCCTCTCTAACGAGTTTAAATTTTTAGAGCATAGCTGCCGTCGTTTTTTGGTGTTCAGCAACACAAAAGTTGAAAATTATTTAATTTTGATGCATTTTGTTTATTTTATTTTTGTATGTGTCTGCAAGAAAAAAATGTAGACAGTATAATCCTTTTCATCTTATGCAATTCGCTAACTTATGCAATTCGCTAACTTATGTAATTCGCTAACTTATGCAATTCTCTAACTTAGTTACACATCAAAATTTCATTATGATTGCTCATTTCTCGCTGTTGCATAGCAACCTGTTTTAGCAGTGCAATTCATCTCACGTTTTCAGAGATTTTTCTATTAAAAACATACAGAAAACTTCTGTGGGCAACACAAGTAGGGGATATTTGAATTTCTTATAAATAAAGCTCCAAGAAGAGACAAAGCATCCGCAAACATGAGAACTGTTCTTCAAAATAAATTCAATGTTATTTTTTTTCTTTTCCTCTTCCACTAGGAAAATGAAAAAAAAAAAAAAAAAATTCTTTAAGCAGTACCATTGACAAAGCAAACCATTGTAAAAAGAAGAGAAGGGATCCAGTTTATTTCCACAAACTTATATAGTTCTTTATTTGCAGTGCTCCAAGACTACAAAGTGATTGCCTACGATGCCGAATTCATCATCAAAGGAAACGTGGCCCTCTTGCGTTGTGAGATATCCGGGAACGGGAAGGAGTACGTCTTCGTAACTTCATGGCTCAGAGACGATGGACTTACGATTTCATTAAATGACAATAATGGTATGTACCCAGACCCCGATATTACTTTCTCCTCGTTTTTTCTTCATTCTCTTCTTCTTTGATATTACAGTCACGAGTAAATACTCAATAGAAGGAAATGTTATATTCAATGAGCGTGTGGGGAGATGAGATTTCTTCACTCTTTCCTGACATGGAATAATATTTTGACATAAGGGGAAAAAGTGAGCATAATCCCTCCTTAGAGGGAATGCTTGAGATATGTTCAACAGTTTCACAGGTGAACTTCATGCAGCACTTAGTTCACTTCATAACGAATTTAACCTTGATATATTTTGTACTTTAACAAGTCTATTTAATTACCTAATCAGTTCTTCGGTTTTGCAATCAACAATCTTTAACAAGAAGTTCGTTCATATAGTACAATTAACACTTGTTTGATGGAAGAGAGTTCAGAAAAACACTTCATTGTTATAAGCAAAAAAAATCAACAATCTGTGTAAATGCGTATTAATTAAAATTTACGTTAAACTAATCTTGCTATTTTGAAGTTGTACAACTTTTCATAGAGACGTAATTATATTTTAAAACGAGATGGCACTTTTTTGGAAGTGATATACCTTTTCCAAATCTTATGAAATATTCAATTTTAATGAAATATAGGAGAGATCGGGGAGGGTCCGAACCGGAGGAAACTACGGACAGCACGTTTTACACCAAACCTATTGGTTTTCCCGAGCAAAATAATTCCGTTATGTTGGTAGTATTCTTCCATTATTATTGCCATATGCAAATGGCTGACCGTTAATTAAAATTAGGTGTAAGACGTGATCATTTATTTTACTGAATGCTTTTAAAATTATAATCAAAACGATTAATATTCGAAGCGCTGTACTACAAGTTTTAAAATTTTAAGAATTAACCCCTTAGCGCATTTGCCCATATCTGACACTGGCGAAAGTTACCGGAAAATTTTGCATACTCGTGCGTTATTTTATTTCTAATGCCTGTCTGAGACCCGTTCACCCTTTCTTTGCATAATATTTTCTCTATATGTAACTTGTACCCCACAACCGCTCCCTAGCCACCCCCACAATCTGCAATTGCAAAGAATAACTTACAATATACTAGTTTTTCAGAAAAAACTCGTTCTTTAAAGGGTTAATGAAAAAATGAACAGCAAATAGATCATAACTTGAACAATTAAAACGGAATTTAACATTCAGGAACTTTGGTCAAACTAAAGAAATAGCACAAAACAAAAATGTTACATTAAAAAAGAAACTTTAGTCAAAATAATCGCATTGCATAGTTTACAGGTAGTTTCGACATTGTTCCAACAAGTAAAAGCAGAATGAATTTTAGAGCTTGCGTGCGAAGCATTTTAATTACTACTATTATATATTTCTTTTCTCACCACAAAATTTTTTAATTCGTTCATTCGCTCAACTGTTAGAGGAGGGTAAAGAAAACAAAGAAAAAAAGGAGGGAAGAAAACCAGATTATTTTGCGAAACAGTACTTTAATACGTTAACGTCGTCGGTTTTTAAAATAGTTGAATTTATTTTTATTTGATTAAGATTCCACAAAATATATTTCTCTCTACGGCATCAACCTTCCACAATTACAAACTTTTTCCAAAGTAAAAATTTAAAATTGTTTTCCTAATTTAACATGAAAACACAGCATGACAACACAAATACTTGTACTAGTAGTCAGTTAAGTTAAAATCAGTTTGAAATGCACAAGATATTCGTAACGCTCCAAGTTTAGATTTATAAAAACAGCCATAAATTTCTGACGTATGTAACAAATCCCAATTTAACCTTTAGAAATGAACTGAGTCAACAAAGATGGGTTAATACGAAGCCTCCACCTAACGTATTACTTTTAAAATAATAACAAATGTAAGACTCATTAATCAGACAAGTACCTTCATACATCAAGTTTAATTTTAAGTATGAATATACAAAGACATTTCCAGTAAGTACACACTTGCCATTCAGAGGAAAGAAAAGGAACCCGACTTCAAAAGATTTGTGCTTGAACAAGTTAAGTACCACTTCAAAGATGTCTCCAGATGCGGAGCTTTGTCAATTCAGCTCTGAAAGCATAAAGGAGGGTCAAACTACCAAAGTATTAAATCCTTTTGAAATTCCTTATTTGTTTCAATTCAAAGATTTAAAAAACGATGGAATAAGAATAAAAGATTGTAGATACTAGTTTAGTTATTACGAAATTAGGGTGGGGGGATTTCTGAAGCTGAAATTAGAGTTGAGTAGGATGAAGCTTTTTGATTACTTTTAACGTGTGATGGTAATTATTTTGACCAAAACATTACTTTAAATGGATAAATTATTTAACCAAATGTTTCAAAGTATTTTTTTTTCTCAAAACAATTTTAGCTTCGAGCAAAATTTTGGATATTCCTTACTCATGCTCTTCCTCTACACTTAAATAATTTTACAGCAATCAGCCACATTTCAAGTCACTAGCTTATTTTCTAAGAAAAAAGTGTGTTAACTTCGTGTGTTAACTTCGTTCGTAACATAATCCTTTATCATTCACATTATTATTAGATATATACACACACATCCAAAAAAGGAAGCTGTTGTTTTCACGAATAACACTTTACATACTAGTTGAAAAAAAGCACAAAAGCACACACATGACATGCATTCCATCGTACTACATGAATCGGCGGATAACAAAACCCCTTAACAAAACTTTCGAGCACTTTCTTTTGCGAAAACACTGAAATGTTCAGTTGCGACGTGGCAGCTACTCTAGAACATTAGCGTCGTGAGTTCAGCTTTTTTTTTTGTGTGTATTGATGAACCGATGAACGGCAACGGGAATATATGAATGTTAAAATTGGAAACACATTTTTAAAAGGAGGCAAATAACTTCGTACCCTTGGGACCTTTCATAAATGATGTCACCCGTTTTCTCCATTTATTTGACCCCCTTCCCCCTTTGTTACAAAATGTCACATTTCAATGGACCCCCCCCCCTACCCCCTTTGTCACATGTCACGCTGTGCTGTATAAGCATGACGCCACACTTCTTGTTACCCCTTCCCCTCCCTTTGCACGCTTTGTCACAATTTTACTAACCCCCTCCCCCCTCGAAGAGTGACATCATTTATGAATGATCCCCTTGCAGAAATTGCTTTTGTGTAGACAACGTAGACTGAAATAAAACTTGATGTAAAATGAAAAAGTGATTAGAAATATAGCAGGTCTAAATCAATATGGAACGGACAATTATTGTACTACTAAATATTAGAGTTGCAGTGAGGGTACCGATGAAGCATAATTTGTGCTTTAAGATGTAACGAAAAGGAAAATTTCTTTCCCGATTTTCTTTTTATGTGTGTGTGTGTTCTTTGATAACAAAGCTGCAATTTCATAAGACATAGGCACTTATTTTACAGAAAGCATTTACGCACATGTTTAGACATAATCATTTCATGTTCAGTTTTTTTTTACTTTTTTAAAGCTTATAATTTTTCTTTTTGTGTTTAGTGCATAATCAGAGCTGTTAAACTATACAAGATTAAAATAAGACTTTTTTGCAGGCAAATATGCTGTTTTTGCAACAGGTGAACTTCATGTGCGGCATGTGGATGAAGCTGATACCAACCGCAAGTACCGATGTCAAGTACATAATAAGTTGAGTCGAGAAACGAGAATCAGCGATCAGTGGGCAAGAATCATTATGACAGGTATGATTTTTTATGTACGACTGATAAACTAGTTACTTGAAAAATCACCTATTATAAATGTATGCAAACATAGTATGACATTCCGATCTTACCATTGGATATACTAGTTCTGATAGCTTTACTTTCTTCTTGTACTGATCTGCATACAGTTTAATTTACAAATAGTAAGATTGTTTATGTTATGGCATTATTTCTTTACATTACCAAAACGAAATATTACATCCCAATCTTATCATTTGTAATACTAGTTCTTATAGCTCTACTTACTTTTTACACTCATCTGCAGGCGGTTTAATTTGCATTAAGTGAATTTTTTTTATCTTTATGACGTTATTTTCATAACCCATTGGTTTACCATTTTGTCACTCACGTGTTATATATGAGAATCGCACGTCTTGTAAACTTAAACCAGATTTTAACGGACAACAGGGGAGGGGGGGATGAACATCTAATTACATGTTTTACCACTAGTTTATTAGTTTTATTTATTTGTATACATAAATTTAAATTTGTTAAATTCTGTGTGTTTGAAATAGTTTCTGGTGGTTAATCACAGAACTTGAAAACTGTGCTATATTATAATTGTAATGTTTTATGGATTAAATTACGTTAAACACACATACACACTAACCGCTCTAACCTTTTTCCGCCCTTTATTCCTTTAAGTCCATAGTGGCAAGCCTTATAAGCCCAATGTATTCAATTCGAATCTTTGATAAATAAAAATTTGTTATTTCTGATAATATATTGCTACTGTAAACCCATCAAGTGTTTTTAATTTTAAAGTGTTTTCCTAAATTTATAGCATTTAAATAATTACTCTCTAAAATATTTGCTTATAAGAATGAACTGACAGAAAACAGTATTAAGAGTCAATCCAAAAAATGATGTAAAAAAATAACATGCATGATTTTTGTCTTTCATTGCTCTTTTTCCCTCATTACTATCTGATGCCCTGTGCTGATTCTTTCACTCTTTTTCAACTACTGATGCCCTGTGTTAACGAAGAAAAAACTAAACTGTTTAAAAAAAAAAACTATTACAACTTGAGTTTTAAAAAGAAAGCGAAAGAAAAATAGTGCCATGATTATACACAATATATATATATTAATTTCAATTTTATAATTATATACAATAATAGATAAGCAGTATGTTATCCAAGAAAGCGACCAAATGACAACCGTATTTATCAAATACAACCTGATTTTATTTTAAAAAATCCGCACTAAAATGTTTTCTCTTGAAATACTAGACAACATTGAGAAGTTTCCATGGAAAAAAATTAAATAATTATTTCCTTACTTGGGTCTAAGTATAAAAGTTCGAATATTAAACAGAATATAAACCAAATATTTTATGGAGAAACGAAGAAAAATGATAACCATTTTAATGATAAATATTTTAATTTTTAAAAATGCCCAAATGTGTAGTATTATTGCTTCAGGAGCACCTTATATTTATCGAAATAAAATTTTTATTTGTAGTCGCTCCCTTATTTGAACCACTATTTGCATGTTTAATGTTCTTTGTTTTACTGAGCACCGTCTTCACCACACACAATCGCCGGTCCTGCGTGCTCATGCATACATTAGTGAGAATCGCTTCTGTTTGTACATCTGAAAATTTCACTCTGCCATTAATCTTAAAAGACTTGGAGAGCAGATCTCCAAGAATCACTTTCATAAATCTTCTTTCGGAGATAAAAATGCTCTTGAAGCCGATTCTCTTTTTAAATTTCGATGTGTGAAGAGTCCCTGTTGCTGAATTTTAGATCGTGCTAGGATTTAGGCTTTATTTTTCCGTGGTGTCATTGTTTTCTCCCTTTTATCGGGAAGAGAGAAAGGAGGAATAAGATTTATTTCAGGTCATCTGTGGTAGGTAGAAACGGCAAAAACGTTGATTTAGTTTGTATAACTCTCTTCTTTAAAACATTGAAAATGTATGACATAGCAACCAATGTAATATATTTACCTTTTACAGATATCACGATAAGAGTTCATAGTCGTGTCGTTACATATTTCATTTAAAGATCAAGGAACAACTTAGGCTCATATATTTATTAGCATACATTTTTTACAGATTCATGATTCTAGGGATTATTTTTTTATGATGTGCAATAGGAAACCGTTATTCTCAATACATAGTTTAAATATCAATTCACAAGAAAAAAGGGAAGAAAAAATACAAGGGGCATTTTAAATAAATATGCATATCATAAACGAAAACTGAGATATATAATTCAAACTTCAAGCATGTTTCCCACTTAATTTGCTTCGGTTGTTCTACTGTTCAAAATTGAGCAAATTATATTCAATTTCAAAAATATTTCACGTCGAGAGCTCCTTCGAATAAACTTGGATTTCATGTCTAGAATGTTAAGATTTCTTCAAAATTGAACATATGTTTTGCAAAATACAGTTTTAAAAAATTCAAGTGAAGTTTCTCCTAAATAAATATCGATATAAGAAAGTAAATATTAAAATAATGATACTTTTGTACTCATTAATATGAGGGAAGATCTCTTCTATTGGATGCCCTAAAAATAAGAATATTGTGCGGCAAAATGTGTTGTTTTCAAATAGACCGCGTATATTGGTTCTTAACCATTGCAGGCTTAGTGCACTCTCTAAGATTGGTACCAACTCTTTCAGCGGCACCACAATGAGTGTGATACCATTACCAACTTTTTTTACGCTCTGTTTTACTCTATATGGCGGCACCTGAGCTCTAATTGATGCAACCTGCACTAGGAATTTAATTTAGCCAAGGGTATCCAGGCCAAGCGGATGCTCAAGGGATCATTACCATACTGCATAATAATACGACATGGACGGTGACCATTTTCTGCATTTTGGAAATCCACCGACTTGGGCCAGGTTTGATCTTGCGAACTTGGGCGTAACAGACCTGCGCATTACCACTACGTCACCCTGCTGGCGCATGGCGAAATGTGTAGCTAAACACATTACTGAACTAGGAAATCATAAGTGAACACTTCGTATAAAGATTTAGATATGCATATTTTCTCTAAATATGAAAAATATCTTTAAATGAACTATTTTTACTAAGGATTTAAAAATGTAATTTAGGAATAAGTGCAAATTGCACCGATACTGAAATAGCAAAATATACTGCAGTTTTATTCTACGAGAAATATTTGATCGAACATCGAGGCTCTATTGTGTGTGCATACATATATACTTTACAAATATATACAAATGTTTGTTACGAAAAAAAAGTTGTTGAATAGGTCTTATTTTTAAAATCTTTTGATAAAATTTTAGTTTTAAATACACAGTGAAAATAAACATTTTCATTTTGGTACTTTGTTGTAAACGTGTTGATAGAATTTTACTAGGAAAAAAATCTTTTATCGATAATTACTAAATTTTAATGTAAATGAATATGTGAAAAGATTGAATTGCCAAGCCGTCAAAGAATACATTTCAAAAAACAAACATCAAGCGAAGGAGCGTGTCAAGTCGCTTAATTATCATAAAAGCAACTTCCCGCAAAATCAATAAAGTCATCATCTTAATTGCAAGAAAGGTGCTTTGAAAGCAAACGAAAAAGTCCTCCCAGTTTATGGACCATTTTTCATTTTCTAAATTTGAAATTTGACACGTGTGTTTTTGCGCGTTTAGCTGCTGCTTAAAAATCCAGAAGCGGGGAATAGATTCCTATGGACATAAAGATAATTTGAAATCGTCGGTAATATTTTTAATGCTTTGTTTACTGTGCATAATGAAAAATTCACATTAACTGCGATTCACTGAATCTCGTATTGCAGTGCAGTTTCGTGTTTCGTTGTGTTTTATTGAACTTTTATTTTATGCGAAAAAGCAATATTTCTTAAAATTTCAATACCTTATCTCTGCAAGGTTCTTTATTACTTGGGTAAAAATATTTATTTAGAAATAAACGTGACTTGAAGTTTCATGTTTCTTCTTGTTGTCTCTCTCTCTCTTTCTCTCTTTTTTTATGTTTTTATTTAATTATAGAGGTACTTTTATTCCTTGTTATAAACAAGGTGCATTTTTGCTATTTTGAAAAGCAATCTGATTTTTCTGCAGTATGCGATACGTGCTTAATGGGATAATTTATAGACAATAGATAAATGAAATTATTTCCGTTGATCTGACAAGCACATTCCGTTGGTTGGTAAGAATAGTAAAATCCTGTCATGAAATTTGATGCAAAAAAATTATTGCTATCCTTTTTTTTCTCCCCCCTCCCCCCCCCCCCCCAAAAATCAGTCAAGATATACTGAATGAAAAATTTTCACTACTAGTTTCCTCTTTAAAGTCTGTATTTCAGTCACCACAATGCGCGTTCAGTCAGTAACTACAACGTGCGTTTCATTTTTTTTCGTAATTTGTCTACATCACAACTATCTACAGAATTTCGAAAACAAAGTTATATTTCATTTCACAAATTTCCTTTTAATGCCCATAATGAATCAGAAAAAATCCGTTTTCTTTTTAATCTCTTATTAATGTTCTTTGTTCTTATATCGTCAAGCAATAAAGAATACTTTCTGTACATCTACTTGACAAAAAGAATACAAATAAATGCCTGAAAATATATTGAATGTGCATGATCGTATGGTGAACATACAGATAAATGTGCATGGTGAAACACAAAATTTTGATTGAAATTTTATGCAGCTGCCAAACAGATTTGCCTTTTACTGGATTTTTTTCATTTCATTTTAATTAATTTTTTTGACGCTCTGTCTTTTAATATTTTAATAAATAATCCTTTGTTTTCAAATAGTGAAATGATTATTGAAAATATTACTGCAAAAAATAAATATATAACTAAAATAAAAAAGAGTGCTAAACCATTAAGATTAGAATAAAATACCTAGGTTTATGTTTAGGATCTTTATCTTTATTTTAGATTCTTTAACGAAATCTGGACGGAAATCTTGAATGTGTCTAAAATTTGAGTATCTTTGTTATACAAAAAGTACTTTGTAAAATATTAAATTGAAATATATAATGTTCATCAAAGAGAATATTATGCGTAAATTACACAATCTTTACAGCGAAATGTTTATACACATAACTGCTTTTAAATTTAGTTTGCGTGCCCTAACTGACCTATCTGAAACGACTAATTTTTTTTCCAGGCCACTCTGAATAAAATGATTTTTAAAAAGCAATTGCCTCGAATTGCTATGGCATTTAATGTTGTTACGTTTATAGTCATAATAAATTTTAAGAAACAAATTTTTTTTCTAGCATTATAGATTCTAGTATTATAGATTCAGTCTAGAATTATAGACTAGTATTATAGAATCAGCATTGTACTTTATGGAAAACATTTAAATTCTGATTAGTCAAATTTTCACACATTCAACTAGCCTCATCTGTGTTCCTTCCACTTCATAACCTAAACTATTCTGAACACTCAAAGATTATCAAGTACAGCCCAAATTATACTTACTTGATATATGCTTCAATGATAATGATTTGTAAAATATATTTTAATGCTGACTACTACCTCAAAATAATGTTTTTTTTTTCTTTCTCAATATCTGTCGGACTTGATTTTTTTATTTTCCCACATCGAGTAATGGCACTAATTGCAAGTGTCATAAAAAGATACAAATATGTATTTGAGAAAAAGATCTTCTAAAATATTATTTTATAGTGAATTTTTTCTTTCCTTTGAAAATACTATTATTTGTGTCCGCCGGAAATTTATGAAATAAAATAAAACATTTTTCTTTTCTTTCTAATGGGGCTGCGTATGGTCATTAACCTTTGCAGACCTAGTGCGTACCCCGGTAATCGGCATCCATTTTTTCAAGTAGCGCCACTGTCGGTGGATGCCACTGCCACTGAGAATTTGGACGCTCAGTTTCCCCTAGACGGCGGAACCTGAACTCTCATTTGATGCAAATTGCACTAGGTATTTGATTTAGCCGAGAGTATCCAAGCCAAACGGATACTTAAGGGATCTTTAACATGCCGCACAATCGTGCGACATGGGCGCAGACGATTTTCTGCATCTTGAAAATCTACCGACTTGGGACAGGTTCGAACCTGCGATCTTGGGCGTACGAGACCTGCACCTTAGCACTACGCCACCCTGTCAACATAAATAGAACAATGTCCAATAAAAGCTGTGCTCTTTACCAGCAGGTTCCAAACGCTCCTCACAGATATCAGAATTCATTCTGCGTAAGAATAAGCTTAAGGCACTTTATTTCATTACACAGTCAGTTGGTATCAGTTGAGGGGAAAGGGGAAAACAAGGGTTTATTTCCTTGAGAAATTTTCATGCCTTTCAAGCCTTGATTTTATTAATAATGTTTCTATTTCAGCACGATATGTACAGATGAGAACATTATAACCAAGAACGTTTGAATGATTTAGATATTCATATTTTTTCAAAAACTGTTAAAGCTAATATTTTCTACAGGACGCAAATAGGATTATTCCTTCATATGAGATGTTTCATTGTTTTAGGTTATTTAAATGATCTTCAAAATTGTGTTATACTGCTCAGACTTATATGTTTTTCTTTTTCTTTTTTTTTTTTTGATATTTTATGGCTAAATATATTTTATATTTCAAGACTGCCTTCCAGTCGCAGATACAGAATTTTGCTGAGAAAGGGAAATTTCTTAGTAACCTGGCCAGTTTTTTTCCGGAAACTTTCTACAAAAGGAAAAAAATTATGAAGTTTTTAATTCCTTCTTCGTATAATCTTCAATAACACTTGACACTTGGGGGGATGAGAGTTCCACCATTAGCTCTCCTCTGTATTTCTGTTTGCTACATTCTCATGTAATACTGATTTCCATTTTTCGTAGTTTTTAAATTATATTCAACTTTTACCGTTAACAGACTTTCAGTGTTTTTACTTCCAGTATTAATAAGTATCTGTACAGTATTTTTTTATTCTTAGTGAATATATATGTTTTTAACTAAATATTTCTTTCATTATATATATTTTCAGAGCCGCATGGTTTTGTTCCACCAAGAATTGTTCACTGGAAGAGAGATGTTCATGGCCAAAATGGAGAAACAATTTGGCTTCCTTGTGTAGCCCATGGCTATCCCGTTCCCACAGTTCGTTGGTACCGGCAAGACTCTGGCCTCTTGACTTCATTCTCATCAAACCATAGAATAGTTGACCAAGAAGGCATGTTGGTGATTCACAGATCCACATTGCAAGACACGGGGAAATATGTTTGTGTAGTTAACAACAGCAAAGGACAGGAACAAATACATACTCTTCTTACAGTCAGAGGTAAGTTCTGAACAATTTAGCAAATATAACCATTTTTCTTAAAAAGATATATCTCCTAAGCTAATTTATTTAAAAAATCAAATATTATCCAATAAAAGTTCTGAAGTGACTCTTCGATAATCATACAATAAATCCCTTTATATTATAACATGGTGAAAAAAACATTCTTGCTCATAATGTTCTTCGCACTGGGTTGAATTTTGTGTTCTACTAGAAAGCTTTCAAAGAGTTTTCGTCTATATTGAATAACCGAACTATACATTAAAAAATCAATATATTTTCATATTAATTCAATATCATGCCGCTAAGTAATTTAAGAAAATTTACAAATGCAGTTCTTAATTAAATGATCAATTTAAAATTGAAATATTTTACTTGACATTAAACAGCACTTCTTCAGACGAATACTTTCAAGAGTGTGTCAAAATAATTATTTTTTGAAGTTGTTTGGATGATGATAGTAAAAAAGCTAGAGCCAATTTAAAAAAATACTGATCAATTTTTTGTAACGGTAAGCTCTACGCTTCTTAACAATAATAACAATACTGATGATGACAATGGTGATAATATATTTAGAAATGTTTTCTTCGTTACAAAATATGCTTTCGCTACGGTTTTTATCAGTTCTATAGAATGATTCAAAAAATTGATTCTTTTTTTTTTTTTTTTTTTTTTTTTTTTTTTTTTTTTTTGTGACGTGCTGGATTTTTTTGGTTAAAATCATAAACATTTAATCTGGTCTTTACGAATTTAACGCCGTAGGAAAATTACTTGCTTGCTAATATATAAATTCCAAAAAAAAAATGTGTGCTTTCTTCAATTATATATTATTGAAACATAAGATTCATGAGTTTTATGCAAAATATCTATCAAATGTGGATTACAATTGGATATGTTTTAGTTTAATCTCAATAAAATGTAGAAAAAAAAAACTGAACTAAAGGGAATATGTTTTTTTAAACTGCTATCGATTCTACATTTTGAGCAGACATAACTTTTCATCTTTATAGCTTAATATCAAATATAATTTTTACTTTCTGAAACCTATCATCTTTCTACACAAGTGATTACCTTACAACTGTATTATCAAAAAGTGAACGTTTCATTAAAGGAAATCTATATCATAAAACTAATTCATTGGAAAGCAGTTTTGGAAAGTTTCAGTCTGATACTTTATTCTACCGGAATTAACATACACACTTCAAAAGCAGTCAATACTTTAAATAATTAAAGTTTAATATCACACAGTTCTGGCTTTTGGAAGTCTTTAAATGTTAGCATAACAAAATTATATTTCGCAAATATTAATACATTTGTAATTTTTCAAATATTTATTGATTTGTCAAAGTTTAATTAAACTTTGGCTAGTTAAACAGCCGTTAGTTTTATTAAACTGAAATGTAATTTTATTTTCAGAATCGTTTGAAATCATCCAATATCATTTTTAAGAAATTAAGCGGATTTCTCTAAGTGGGTCTTCAAGGTGTACCGAATTCTTTTGCCATAGACATCTAACATTCACTTTCGATAAATTTTGCACAAGTTAAGCGTGTCAGTGTTGAATTTGATGTTTATTATTATTACTTATATATTATTATTGTTGTTGTTAGTGCTGCTGCTTCTTCTGTTCCTGTTATTGCTTTTATTATTTATTTTTGTTTATGTATTTATTTTATTTTTAGACAGTTTACGAGCTGTTATTAGTCCTCCGCAAACACTTGTGACAGTCGGGGCATCTTTATCGCTCCGATGTGAAGTGACCGGATCGCCAATTCTTTATTTGAAATGGAAAAAGAATCTTAAACCGTTGGTCTTGGACAACAGAATACGACAGCAAAGCAATAATGTATTAGACATTGCTAATGTACGATTGGGAGATGAAGGCATTTATCAGTGTTTTATTTATAATAGTGAAGAATCAGCTCAAGGAAGCTCCACCGTACTTATTCAAGGTAAGTTTGTTCTATTTTCGAATTTTCTAGTTCAGTAGTTCCCAAACTTTTCGGGTCGTGGTACATTTGGAACAATTAGAATTTTTTCATGGCTCCCAAATGATTTTATACATAAGACATCCGTGACATACACATATAAATAATTGTATATTCGTATAAATTTTAAGAAACAATCTTAGAAGTAAGTTTTAAAACCAAAGAAACAAAGTTTATAAGTACTAAATAATAATAAATTTTATATATAAGCCGCTTAAGTGTCTGCTGTCACCGATAGCTTATTCCGAATTTCTTACTCCGAGAAAGCTTCATCATGCTGCCATCTACACAATTGTTTCGATAATGAAAACGACTAATAATCAAAACATTTCTCTAGCAATTTGGGTGAGGCATCGCTAGATTTGCAATCTTCGTTAAAAATTAATGTAAACGCAAATTTAATTTAATCCTTCTTTCTTTGTTTTAATTTATTTATCGTCTGCGCTTTATATATATATTAAAGTGGCAGCGCTCTTTTTTCCAGGGGTTTCGTTAAAACCATTGTTATGACGATGATTTTGTTGATATAAATAAATATTTTTCAAGCAATTTGATTATATAGTAAATACTATTTTTATTTTACAGATTATTATAACTTAGTTGCTTTTTTTCCCTGTAAGGATATTTTTTCAGAAGTAAATATATGTTTATTATTTATCCATAAAACTTTACTGTTCTACTTGATAAATATATCTTGAATTTGATGAGACATTTCCGGTTACTGGGAGAATTGCATATTTATAATATCTAGAACAGCAGTCATTTAGTATGACCGCCGGCTTACTAGTAAGTAATAAACTTACAAAAGTAGTACTTTAAATGTACCCACCATACTTTTTTTTTTGCTCAATAACAAAGAAGATTCTATATCATGAGTGCCTCGGGGCACCCGTCCTCTCTTTATGTTGCACCCAGTTTATGAACAGCTGGTCTCGCTGATAGCTGTAATTTTTGCAACATCATTTGACTTCCAACCATTTACACCGTACATAAAGTCGTTAATAATTTAATTGAAAAAAATTCATTGTTGACACAGCAACTAGAGAAAATTACTTTGAAAATTGTGTAATTTAGTTTACAGAATAATAGACATATATAGGTTTTGTATAAACAATTGTTCAAATGTGATTAAAATCATTTATTGAATTTGTTTCTAATACATCTGAGGGGATGACTTTTTATGACCCTCCGGATGTGTTACCATACTTCCTACGTGCGTCGAGCCCGTGCATAGATAAGGGATTACTACTCTCAATACCAGTACTGAAGATCGTCTATTGGCCTGGATTCGAGATTTTATTTCGTCTTATTTCAATTCATGATTTATTTTAAAAGTAGCAAGAAAGTAATAAAATACGAAAGTACATATCATTTATAGTTTCTGGATTTTTCCTAAGCGTATGAAAAGGTCCCATTTAACTGAAAGTGGTTAGTTGTATCTGCTACTTGTGGAAAGGAAAAACTGCTTTCTATTCTAGTGGTATTTGCCAGAAAACTACTTTTGTTCTACGCTACAATATAATAGTCAATAAATTGTGTACTTGGTGAGATGGTTTTTAAAATTAACATTGAATTAATATCTCCTTCAAGTATAAATTTTCTTTTAAATACAACTCCACGAATCATTTCGTGGAACGATTTCGTTTCTCAGTCATCGATAATGTTGCCCAAATCCTCAACTTAAGAATTACGAACTCCATATATTTACAGATTCGGGTAACTTCTGTGCTGCCTTGGGAGTTTATTTATTATCTTATTTCATATTCTTATAACTCGAATGAAGGTTTAATTGTTCATTTTTAATCCAATCTACCGAAGGAAGAAATCTACCAAAAAAATTGTAATTGCTAGCATATGCTTTAAAAAGAGCGCAATTAGTTTTCTCTCACTCCCTTCACGTAATTATCTTAAGGAGAAGCACCACGTGATACCTTGAGACTGTGGGAAATCTTATAATAAACTTGTACGTGCAAAACTTTATTTTACAGTTGTGTTTAAGCAATTATTCATAGATTGATAAATAAGAAAACAATTATTATTGTTTTGATTCATAAAAATGTTTGACCACCTACCGAACGCATGATGTTTCTATTTATTTTTTTAAACTTGTTATCAATAGAACAGTTCAAGAAAAATAAGCTTCAAATAAACATAAAAGAATTTGATATTTTTACATCTCATAGTCATCTAAGTAAACAAGAAATATTGTTGCATTCTTTTATCGCTCTGATTTACTTTAATGACCTAACACACTTAGCAACAAGTTTCAATCCGAGTCATGTTGCGCAGATGAAATTTATCTCATAAAAATCAGACAATGGTATCTCTCTAAAATACTAACAGTTTTTAACCCAAGGATGTTTAATTCTTGATTTAAACAATGCATGAAACCTCCAAAAAAATTTTAATCTTTTTAATATTCAATTGAAGATACTTTGCATACTTTTACATTTGTGTATCAATTGAATCTCTAATTTATTACTTTAATGAGTTATGATATATACTTCCTATTCTTATTTCATTGTGTAATAGTAGGCACATATTCCCTCTGACGACTTTAAAGCAATATCCAACTTATTCTCATCATACTTAAAGCCCTTTTTTCCCATTTTGAAATGGCTTTCCTGAATTATCCCAAACTTCATTGTTCCCTCGAGAAATTGGTGGGTAAACATGTTTTATAGCTATTCAAAAGATAACGAAAGACTGTATGTGACCGAAGAATTATTAGTCCTTTGAGATGCATTTCTAAGGGGGTATGCAAGCATTGCCGTAACTTACACTCGCCATTTCAAATTTCATTTTTGAATTTATTAGGCGTTTTTAAAAGAAAACATAACTTTTCAGTGCTTCTATTAAAATATTACTTAATCTTTTCAATAATATTATTCGAAAGAGGGTATACTAACATTTAAATTGTAATGAAACTAATTTTTAGTAATGTTTCTTCGACAAAAAATGAGGAATAACTAATTTTAAACTAATGAGTACTTAAATTGTATTTATAGGTTGATAAGTTACTATTAATACATACATTTTATGCAGCAACATTTGTTTCATTTTACGTTAATTCTGAAATATTTTCTGTCATTGAAACATTAAACAGTCTCATTTTAAGTGCATGCTTTGTTTGATACTGACTAGTTTCGTTATTAAGGTGGTATTACATTTTCTTAATATGGTTGGAAACCTGCTAATTGTTCGTTTCTTACTAAGAAAAATAGCTTTTAATACATTATCAGAGAGACTTATGATTGCTTACTTTTATCTACATAAATGAATACTATCTTAAAATTTATACACCTGCAAATGATGTTATAGTTTTTTATTTTTATTTTTTTACTTCTGTAAGCAGTTCATATTTATGTAATAGCAATGTAAAAATTTCGGCAGAACGAACAATTTGATCTTTAAGTAATGCGGCACAGCAATCTAACGGTAATATAAGGTTTGTATTGTATGTCGTGTGCTATTAAATGTCTAAACTTATAAAAGATGCTCTCTAAACATGTAAAATGACCCAGTTTTATTTTCTAACACTTGATTATGCAGTCTAGTTCTTTTTTACAATTTCTCTGTTCTTATGATACTTGTACCTTAAATCTTCTGACAATGCTTCGTATCAATTGCACTGAAATTGCACTTTTGAAGATCAAGATTATCTCATTTATAGAAATGGGGCAATATATTTGTGTGTTAGGAAATAGTATCTCAGAACTAGACTAAAAATAAAAAGATGATTAAATTAAATTATCCGCCATTTTTGCGTTTGACAATTGCATGAGGAGCATTGTCTTGCAGTAGTGTTTTAATTAGATGGACAATTGAGTTTAAGGTTTAGAATAAGAAAACATGTTCGTATATTTTAGGAGCGAACTCATTCCGAATAAGACAGTAACGTAATTAGGAGCCAATAGAGTATATGTTATATTGAGATCGCCTTATCTCGGAACTTGCTAATTCTTTTACCAACGGGAAATATGCTTATGGTGCCTTTTGCACAAAATATTTAGTTTTCCTCTTACTTTGAGTCATATCCGTTAGAAATTCATAGTTCATTTTTAATGCTTTTAGGTATGGCAATTCTGCTTGTTTTTGTTTTGGGGAAAAAAAAGAAAAGAAAAGAATAGAAAACACTTTCACTACTTTAACCTGTTATAAAACCAATTATTATCTCTTATTTTTATCAAAATTGACAATTAAGAAGGCTAAAAAATGACATTTATTCAGTTGGGAAAAGTTGAACAAAAAATTCAAATTGTGTTTAAAGTTCACTTATAAAACAAGTTGCATTAGTTAGTTAATCTTAATCTAAGTACCGATGATGCTCTTCGGTATTTTTTTAAAATCAATTTATCCGATAAATATCCAATTTTCTTGCTTTAAATCCAACTACTTTTGTTTCTTAAGATTCAAAATATACATTACAATTTGCAATTCCTCGAAAATAACATTTTTAACGTGAATAAAAATCAGCTTTCAACGCACGAACTATCATTTACATCCTCATTATATTAAGGAAATCTTTCTACGGCAAAAAGAATGAGGAATATAAAACTCCCTATTATGTGAAAAGTTTCCAGCTTATTTCATGGACTAACTTCGCAGGCTAATTAGAGGCGTAATTCCAAAGATATTCTAAAAGTGATTTTAGCCAGGAGTTTAAGAATTTACCTTTAGCACAAATAAACGCTCAAATTAACTTAGAGGAACTTCAAAATGGTGCTATAAAAATATGTATTTATAAAAGAGGGATTCAAGAAATTCAGAAAATGTTTTATGGCTAAAACAAATTTAAATTGCAACACAACTACTTCTATTGTTAGTTTGCACAAAATCTGACGAATCTTTCACTAATATCTGGTGAACGTTTTCTAGTTCCAATGTTTCGATTGTTAGAAAGTTCGTGCTGTTCTGCTGAAAAGCTTTCTATTAGAAGCGTTCATACTGTTTTTATCATAACTCGTGCGCAAATTCGAAAATGCTATTATTAGAAATGCATTATATTATAAAAAAAAACTTTTTTATATAAACAATTACAGCATTTTTAATCTTGTTATTAAATTGTTTTATAAATTTTAGCCATGTTACAGATAGTTGATTTAACATTCGAAAGTGCAACACTGCAAAAACAATTCTGTAAAAGTGCAAGAAGGAAACTGTATTTCTGTAAAGAAACGTAGCAACTTGCTTAACACGTTAACTGCCGACACGCTGACTTCCAGCGCTGTTTGTAGTTTGTGGATCTCCAGACGATAGTTTAATTTAATTAAAACATATTGTACAAAACATTTTATTAAGTAAAAAATTACTAACTTTCTAAAAATGTAGTGAAAAATTAAAAAAAGTCAACAACAACGAGACAACTTGTAATTTGGTCTCTCAACAAGTTCGCCTACTACGAGTTCTCTCGTAGATTGGTAGTCAACATGTTAAAATCAGACAGCCATGTTTCTTGATAAGTTTTTCACTACAATTCTAAGTTTTCCCGACAGCTACAGAGAAAGAAGCAACAATATCTGCTAAATTGGTAAACCATGTAAGTACTCGGTAAGAAAATAACGGATCAAGTTTATTGGTAATAGCTAAGCGGAAAACTGGTACTTTTTTCTGTAAATCTATTTTGTAAAATTAAAGAGAAAAAATTTTACAGGTGTGGCTTATGTTCATCGTTTATAAATCCAACCTCTGGCTCTCAACTCCGAAAACATGTTTGGCCGAAAGGTCTAAGACACCGGAGTCCCAATACACAGGGCACAAGTTGTATACCCGCGGTTAGGAAATCCCATGATCCCAATTTCAAATTCCAAAATTAGTGATTCTACTAACTCCTACAAAGAAAAAAATGAAGCAAATTATGTAAACTCTGGGAATACGATCGAAGTTTCTTTGAACAAACTTACTGGAAGAAGCTTTCGACGTGAAATATTTTTTGATATGAACAATTTTTGTTCATCTTCAAACAGTTTAAAAAACATTTTACATTAGTACCTACGGGGAAATTCCAATCCTATAGGAACTCTGCTGAAACAGAAAGATTTGCTTGGAAGAAACGCTATCGAAAAGATGTTATGACGTAGAATATGCACAGATATGAAGTTCCTCCAGAACAAAACGAGCGTATTTTCCCATGAATATGTTTGATCTTGATTTTTAAGGTTATTTCCGATTGTATGAATGAATAAATTCGTGAGTAAATGAATGAGTGAATAAATATTCATAATCCGTTAAAAAACTTATATTTCATTACTAAAGAATTAAAAGTAATTAAACAAGAAGTTCCGTCTAGAACTATACGAGCCTACTTTCCCGTATACACCAAATTCAAATTTATAATCTAGCTATCTCTTTCTCTCTCTTTCTTATTTATCTTTAGTTCTAATTATTGAAAATATACCTTTTTCAACGGATAATACATATTCATTCACTCACTCATTCATTCTTTCATTTATTCAGCCATGCATTTATTCATTCATTCGTTACCTCATTCAAGTGTTTATTCATTCATTTACGCATTCATGTATTTATTCACTCATTTATTTATATTTTCATTTATTCAATAATTTATTCATTCATTCTTTTCCTCATTCATTTATTCATTGATTTATTCTTTCTCTCTTTCATTTATTCATTCATTCATTATTTCACTCATTGAGTCACTGAGAAATATTCTTGAAAATCCCGATCAAAAAATTTCATAGCAAAATAGGCTCGTACGTTCTGGATAAACTTTCTATTTCTACATGTTCTACGTTATAAGAGCTTTCCGATAAAGTTTATTCCAAGCAAATCGGTCCGTTAGATCAGGATTTATATAGGGTTGAAATTTCCCCGTAAGCTCTGTGTTAATTTTTTGAACTGTTCAAAAATGAACAAAAATTGTTCAAATCAATATTTTACGCCAAGAACTTCTTCCAGTGAGCTTGTTCATGGAAACTTATATCTTGTACCCAGAGCTTACACCATTTGCTTCATTTTCACCCATAGGCGCTAATGTTAAAATTTTTTGAACTGTTCAAAGTTGAACAAAAAATTGCTCAAATCAAAAAGTAAAATATGGAAATGAGATGTCCTCGCCGAGATCTTTCGAATGCAAAAAGAATTTTTCCAATCGGACAATTCGTTCAAAAGTTATTAGGGGGGGACAGACCGACAGACCGACAGACAGACAGACCGACAGACAGACCGACAGACAGACCGACAGACAGACAGACCGACAGACCGACAGACACACTTTTTCCCCATCTCAATACCCTACTTTCAAATTTTTTATTTTACAATCTTTATTTAATTACTTCACTTATTTTTGACTTTTCTTGATTTTTAACGATATTTTCACGATACATTAAGCCTTCTTTCATGCTTTATTATTATTTTTTTTTACTTTTACGGGAAAGTAGGCTAAAAAGGGAGAGATAGCTAGATTTTTACTTTGATATTGATCTGTATGGGAAAATAGGCTCGTATAGTTCTAGACGTAACTTCTTGTTATTTTAGTCATAAACATAAAATCTGATTTCAACTTTAGTTTCAGTTGTTCACTTGCCATGTTTTGGGTTGTCTGAACCTCGCCCATTCTTTTCTTTGTTATGTACTGGTAAAGAGGCTCGCTTTGGTAGCGTTGAGACGGCTGTTTTCAGGTTATTACCTCATTTTTTTTATTTGTTATATTTTTACTTTTTACCACGTTGCATTATTTACTTTTACTGGGTAAGTTATTGGCTTTTTGCTTATTCATTTTAGCTCCTCAATTTGGAAAATTTTGTTGGAGAAAATGTATTTCAATTTCGCTTTATATTTAGTTTTCATGTCGTTTTTGCATAATCTTCATATACATATTGGGTCAATGTACTTGAATATTATACGTTTCAGAATGAAACGGTCTGATGACCAGAAACCTGACCCCTAAAAAATGATCGAGTCAATTTATTATCTACATTATAGTAATTTGTCTTTCACCTAAAGTTTGCATTTTGAAGTTAAATAATGTTGTTAATTCGATAGGGAAAAAAAATAGGTAATAATACTGGCCGAAGACTTATGATAACGAATATTAAAAAATTGATGTTTGTTTTCGGGAAATAGCGCTCGTTTAGTTCCGTGCGAATATCTTGTTAGCATGTGTTTATAGCTGTTATTTGACTGATATAATCTTATATTAATTACATTCGCATTCACCTGCAAAAATTTCGTTAGTCATATTCGCACAAAAACTGACTGAGTTTTCGATTGTATTTTTAACAGAACTAATTCTTTAGATTTACAAAATAGCCAATTTAAAATTACAGTTTTTGTGCTTTAAAAATACGTTATGCATTTTATTCCTTAATTTGAAGTCACGTTATTCGACAAGAGAATTCGGCAGAGATATAAATAATGAGGAACGTAAAATCCCTTGTTGCGGTAACAGTTTCTAATTTATATCACAAACTGGATTCCTAGGCTAATTAGAGAAAGACATTTTAAATTCCCACTGCGCCGCAAAACTAAGTTTTACAAAGAGTTTTCAAATTTATTATCAAGTATAATTGAAGAGTTACACTAATTTAAAAGAAACTCGATGCGTTCAATGGAAACAATTTTAATTGAGTAATTTAAATTAATTGTTCTTTACTATATGTTATGCGTTATTAACTTGATTTATAATTATTTATTTTTCGCAAAAAAGATTGCCTTAAGAAGATATATAAAGAAGCTAAGGAAAGGAATGTTGCTACTCATCAAAGTAAACATTAGGAAAGAAACATTTACAACTTCGATGATATTTTCTAAACTTAAGCTTGCCATACACGTGTTCCTCCCACCTAATCAATAAATACTAATATTTTAAGCTTAGGGGCCGTGGTAGCCTAGTGGTTAGAGCGTCGGAAGGTCGAGCGTTCGACACCCGCTGAAGACCACCCATGTACTCTTGGGGATACGTGCATGTAAAATCAGTGTCCACCCCCCCCCCCGTGCGCAAGGAATCCTCAGGTTTTGGCTGACAGGTAGGGGTCAGGTGGAGAAAAGAATTTTAAGCTTAAGGCTGACTTCCGTAATGATCACATTATTCATTCTAGACTGAAGAATTAATAAACGTATTTTCATAAGATAAGTGAAATTTCAAAAATACTTTTACAAAAATGAAATGACAAAACTTCTAAACTTTAAAACTAATTCTGGAAATTTATGTACATTCTGCTTTATTTGAATTTACAGTATTGACGCAATAATAAAATAAGAGCAATGAAATTTTATTTCACCAGAAATACTTTTTTCTTCCAATAGTTTAGCATCTCTGGCAAAAGCACTGCACACAAATCAATAAGGCGGAGAAACCTGATATAAGTTTAGTGCTTTACTCATCAAAGGAAAAAGAAGTGAAAAGGTTTAAAGTTCCCTCAAATTTTTGAAAGAACATATTTTACGACACATAATGTACGTGTTCATCATGAATATATCGTGGTTCTTTCACAACTCATAAAAAGCATTCAAAATTATCTTTTCATTGTCTGGGTATCTTTAATGTGGTTAATAAAGATTTACGATATTTTGCATCCAATCGTTGGCGGGTTTTTACTGCTTGAGTTTACAACTAAAGACTTAAGGATTTTATTGGAGCTTGGGAGAAGTTTTAACGGTTGCGTTTACATATAAAAGATTTTAACATGGATGACATTTAAGGGGCGTTCTATGAGTTAAAATTTTCAAATGTGAACTTTCAACAGTAGGTGAAAAAGGGCGGGCACTTTGTAAAATTTTGTTTTTAAACTTTGTATGATTATATAAAGTTACGTTGCACAAAATGCAAACTGTTATGTATAATTTTAAAGGTAACTTAATATTAGATTCATTAAGAAAAATCTAATTATTGGCAACTCAAAAAACGTTACACAACTTAAATCTTAAGCAAGAACACAGTTAGGAACCGGTTTGTAATGTCTAACATTCCGGGAAAATTACCGTTCTTGTTCTAGGAGCCAATCATATGTTAATAAAAGCCAGCAGAAGCTGACATCCTGTTTACTGCTGGATCAAGTCATTATTGTGATCTGTTCTGTAGAAGGAAGACAGTTTCTTATGCAATCAAAGAACAAGTACAATTTTTTGTAAAAATTGAGGCATTAAGTCATGAAGCAATGGCAGCAAATAGAAGAGTAGATTGGATACTTCGAAAGAGTTGTAAGACTATTGTGAGTTGTATTAAGAGTTGTAAGTTGTGCTACGAAAGGGTTTTTTCCATAAGCATGCAAAAAAAAAAAAAAAATTAAAAAAAAAAAATAGTCTACAGTTTTGGCCCCCACTGTATACTAAATATTTTAAAATTAGAATATTGGAATTCGTAAGTGAAAGTTATCTCGTGTAATTAATTCTTTTCTTAAAGTACACTAAAGACGTGTAATGCATTTTAAAGAAGTTTCCAATAAAACTTTGCAAATACAAGCAAAAATTCGTCCAGAAAGAACAAAGCGTGCGTTTTTGTAGGAGTAGGACTCTTTTGGTTACATCCCCTCTCCCCCCTTCCTCCCAAAATGTGGAGGCACTTTCCTTGTCGGCATTCGACTTTTTCAGAACTACGGAAATGGCTGACCTTTTGTCAAGAGTCATCTGACAGGCAACCAGCATTAACCCTAACACTCTCTAGTCAGATGACACTACAACTACTGCACCTCCCCTTTTAGCCCTGAGACTAAAGGGGAGACACATTTTCTATAGCATGCAGTACTCTCAGAACTGCTTCAGGGCTTCATGATTCGCGGATTTTGCATACACTTATCCCCAATTTTACATAGTGAATCTTCAGCGGGTCGGAAATTCAACCCCAGATCCTGCGATCCGAAGGCCACTACCGACCACTAAGCTTCCCGTGTTACAAATGTTATCGCAAGTCTATGACTTCGTATTATTTTTGTGCTTTCTTTTTCATTCAAAAATATAATAATTTAAAACCCAGTTGCTTTCCTTGATTAAAAATAATCGTTTCTGCTGTTTAATCGACATTACATTTCAGTAAATTCTAATCGGCATCTAGTTGGTAATAGTGCCGTAATAGTGATGTTAATATAAAAGTTCTAAAAAAAGTATTCAAGTTGAAAAGCGAATTTTAGACGAAGAAACACGCTGATCGCTGCACTTATTGGTCACGCTTAAAAGAAATATGAATGTCCCTGGTATTTTTATTAAACATTAAATCAGAGATGTTTTTATCCTGTTGCTTGCTTTTTTTTAGAAAAAAGTAGGCTAGAAAAATTTTTCCTTTTTTTGCTTCTGTTTCAAATTAAAATCAAATAGAAGAAGATGAAGTATAATAAAAAAAAACTACAAGAAGTAACTTTTATTCCGTAACAGAGAACCGGTAAAGAACACCAGTTGCAGATGAAACCCGTAAATAGTATAAACAGTGGTGTGTAGTTAAAACTTTTAAGTGGTTAACAAAATATTAATTGCGAAGCTGTTAAAATTTCCTAGAAAACGGGGAAAACAATTGCACCCAGAACATTTTTGAGAAAGTATTTCAAAGATAGCTGATAAAAATAATGAAACATATATCTATCTACCTATCGATCTCTCGCTCTTTTATATATATAGATTCAACTACAAAAATGCTATACATGTATTTTTATATATATGTATTTTATTAGCTCCTCCTACAAATTAAGACTATTATGAAAAATAAAAAAAAATATTCAAAAACAAATTCTATGTTGTGTATTACACAATCTCTTTGAAATGAGAAATAGCATCCAATTATAGTATTTTCTTAATGCACTCTTCTAACTGCTTTTAGGTTTATAATAAGTAAGGCAAATAAAGGCACGTGAGATTTATACCGTGTTTAAAAAAGGGGTTTTTTATTTATTTTTTTTATAAATAACGTCATCATCAGTAAGACGTCCACAAATCGCGTGCCTGTTTCATGATGATTGTAGCCGTTTAGGAATGAGAAGAATTCCTTGAATATTTTAGGAGGAAGCTCACAGACGTTGAATGTGACCAAAAGATTAATTTTCTTAACGCGTCCTAACTCCCAAAGGTAATAAATAGTAGGGGTTAAGAAGCGAGCTGTGGAAGAGTTAAGATTTCCTCTTGGGAGATGTAATGGTGGTTTGTGGATAACGAATCTACGAGCACTAAGAGTAATGAATTTTAAACTAGATCCAAAAAAGCGGGTACAGATTTTCTGAAAAGGGTATAGGCAGTGTATAGAAAGGACTAGAACAGTGCTGTTCTCAACCACGGCGCGAGCCGTCCAGGAAGGGCGATTGGTTAGAGGAATTTTAAGGGAAGTGTGAGTTAAAAAAAAAACAAAATATATTTAACTGACACTTATTAATGTTGAAAACCTCCACTACATCCTAGGTATATTGAGATGCATTTGATCTATACTCCATTCTTTGATTTCATACGTTCCGATAATATGTTCCGAACTATGTGTAATAATAACACTGTGCAACACGAAAAACGTCCTTTGGATGAAAATGTCTGTTTCTTATGTATTTTTGGCTGAGAAATACGAATCTGCAATTATTTTTTGCCTATCACGTACCATTTTCCCAAAATTCCACATTTTAGCTTTTTGCGTATTTTCTGGATAAATGTGCATATTTTAGTAATTTATCGACATAATTTATTATAAATTATATCTGTGGTGCAGATGAATAATAATAAAAAATTGAAATAAATAAACTAAATTTTTACATTGCAAATTGCAGTTGTGAGCCCGCAATAACCCAGATAAGACTGCAACCACGTTTCGCGACAAAAAAATAAATTAGTTTAGGTAGATGTTGGAGTAGGTATGAATGGCACTATTGTTTTTCATCAAAAATAACAATAATTATAATCACATACCTGGGAACCATTCCCTGAAAAATTGTATAGGTGAATCATGTGTACAAGCTTGTTGAAATCCAGCGTTGACTTGTTTGAATTTATATTCTCATAGGAATTGAATAAAGATAAATATTAGAGTCATATTTTTTTATGCATTGAAATGAATTAATTCATCTGTAAGAAAATGTGTTTGCCAAAATACAAAATTGAAGACAGACATTTGTTTTCGTAAATCATATATTCTTTTTATTTTGTCACCACAAAAGAACATTATATCCAGTCAATAACGAGCCTTTTTTTTGTAAGTGCATAATTATTAAACATGTGCAAGCGTATCAAAATAATACTGTGTGGCACATTTCAGCAAACAGCATAAAATATAGAAGTTCAATATAATTGGCAAAACACCCAACATACTGATGTCAGTTTAGTTACACTTAAATACATGATGAGATAGGCATTAGAGAAACCATCATATTAATTATGGTCTCGAGAATAGTAAGAAGTAGCACTCACGACTGATTTTCATAATGTATGATACTTGATTTCCAGTACATAACTAACGGCAAAACAGAAACTCGCTTTTTTTTTAATTTGGAGGGGAGAAAGTAAAAGTCCCCTGGACGCCAAATAGTTTACCGCTTTAAATAACTAGTAAAATCAAGTCATACATTAACAAGTTTCCTTTCTTTTCTTTTTTTAATGCGCTATCGCACTAATTAAGACAGTATATTGACATACTAATTATGGCACAGGAAATATACATATGGCACCTTCGGAATATAAATGCACATCAATCTGATCGAGTTAATGAATCTCTTCCTGAATGACCATGTATGCAATATATATCAATTCCAACATTTCAGTTCATTAAGGAATTCAAGGCTACGAAAATGATTTTACTGTATTTGGCCGTTGGGGTCAGAACAATGGAAAACATATTTCAATCAAAGCCAAATACTCTATTTCATAAATAAAGAACTTGTCAGTAAGTAAAATACCGAGTGGAAGGCACTTTTAAATGTTTAGTCAAAGATTCGTTTTCTTAAAACTGTAAGAACAGCTTACTGATGCAATGGCGGCACACCATGCACCGACCCAAGTTTTAGCACAGTAAAATTTAAAAGAAGACATGGGCATTACACAATTTGATTTAAAAGCAGAAAATTCGGTATTAAAACGAATACTTAGCACATGAGATTATTTTGGCAGGCCAACTCAATACGGGGAATCCTCCTTCCATTGTTTCAGGAAAAAGGCACCTCTTTTTTTCACGTCCTTCACATTTTTAAAAAAAGACACTACTAACTTTTTCGAATATTTTCAGCAGCGTTGCTGAATTGCATGCTGGGGCGAGTCAACGTGTTGACCAATGAGAGTGCGATTACATTTAAACGAGGTACTACGTCACACACAGTGCAACTGATCTTGGATGCACACCAGGTGTGAATCGTCGCGCTCAAAAAGAGAAGGAAAGAATTACGAACATTTTTCCTACGTTCTGCAAATTTTCGTACAGTCGGCGACTCATTCCTTCCTTAAAGCAGAAGGGGGGGGGGGTTATGTGGTGCGTTAGAGATGGAGCAAAGCGCAAGACAAAAAAGTTTAAATGTGAGGTGGCATAATCTCACAATATCTTTCTCATTGACAGTGAAATTGTTGCCATTCTAGAGACCTTTTTAATGAACTTGGGTTACTTTAGCGACAGTTTTTGGCAACATAATCTTTATCTACTTCTCGAAGTTTCGAGTTTTTTACAAGACGACAAAAGCATTTTGTAGACTATTTTGCAGAGAAAGAAAAAATAATATGCTGCTGTGATGTGAATGTAGTGTTACAAGCATTAGGGCATGAGCACAATTCAGCAGAGTGGCGCTTGTTTATAGGTGCTCTTCCATCTAACTATTGTTTTCCTATTCATTCCTGTAGCATATTCTGCAAACACAAATTTCTGCAACATTTTGAGTGGCAAAGCATATCAAATTAGCCACTTGTAAATCTACAATGTGCCTTTTTGTATATTACACAACAACAATATTACAATTGTATATTAAACTTGGTTTATCGAAATATTTGTAGACGCTCTGGACAGAGAAGGAGTGACTAACTTGCATTTCAAGAAAAAAATTTTAAAAATAAGTGAGGCAAAACTAAAATAAAGGATTTTTATTGGCCCACAACTTAAGGAAGTCCTTTCATGATGAAGAGTATGAAAACAAACAGTGAGAAGCCGAAAAATCTGCCTGGATGACCTTTAAATCAGTGTGCTCATGTTTCCTTGGAAATGAGAAAACTGAAAATTACAAAAATCTTGTTGGTGACATGATAAAATGTTTTTGTATTATTAGGTTGCTATATTTCATTAAAACTACACTTTTTGGACTCCCATATGGACTTCTTTCCTCAAAACCTTGGCGTAATTAATGATGAGAATGGGGAAAGGTCTCATCAGGATATCTATGTTTTAAAAGCGTTTCAGCCGTCGATAGAATGGAAGTATACGAATTGAATATTGCTATTCTGTTATCAGGGCACACCAACAGATGCCCACAAGATGAAACGGCCAAAAAAATTTTTTTTTGTGTTTGTGTTTTCAATAAGTAAGCCGCAGTTACATTCTTCTATAACCAATTTGTAATAAATATGAGAGGGGTATGTCCAGCAAAAACGGTACGTGATGGACCATTTTGGTTTGGATATTTGAATTAAGCACCTTTTGTTTATATAGAATCACGCAGTTTCATCTAAAGGACAAAAAAAAAGGTAGATGTTGAAGAATTTGTTGAACAGTGTAATCAATTATGGAATGAGAAGTTATCTGTATGTTTATTTAACAACCATATTTAGTTCTAAATTCCGATTATATTACTACTTGTATTGAACACATATGGCGGGAGAGGTGCGTCCTCAAACTGTCCTGTTCTTGAACAAAGACCAGGACATAATATGTCCTACAGTACATATTGACAATACAAAATAATGAATGTAGTTATGGACCTAGATAGCACAATGAAGTTTTGACGTTTAGCATTAAGTTAATTCATGTTTAAAAAATAATTTAAACTTCGTTTCATACGCTTATGTTTATAAAATTTTAAACTTCAGCTTAAGAATTCCAGATGAGTTTAGGTATTCACTCTTTAAGTTGATTTTGATAATGTAAAGTTAATCTCCTAATTATTGACACCTTCTTATATTGCTCTTGATAGTGTATCTGAAAAGAATACAGATTATATCCTAGGAATATGCCCTTTTTTTTTTTTGGTAATCAAAAACACTTATCTGACATGCTTGGTCATGAAGGAAAAATATTCATGAACGAAAGTGCTAACTTTTTACTAAGCATAGCGTAAAGTACATGAATTGCCTGACTCTAGCTTTACCTCAGGGTTATCTGATTGGAATGCGTTGCCATAACTTGAACACCGTGGAAAAAAAACCTTCGCATAACCGAAAGTTCCTCAGAAGAAAAAATGCTTGCGAATGATACAACAAGATACAATAAGCAGTAGCAGCAAACGTGAAGTTCTGAATAAATCATATAAGTATTGTGCCTATATGTAAGTTGCACTAATTCAAGGAAAAAACTAGTTAGGAAAAAATTATGTTTAGCTTAAATAGCATTTGGGCAATTACCTCGTTTTTAAGTCATGCTTAGATTATACAGAGCCCCGTAGTATAGGAAGTTCTGTTTAGACGTACAATTCCAAAAATTTTCTAAATAATAATTTTCAAAGGGATTTCAATTTTGAACGTTTACCTCTCATATATACTTGAAATCGAAGCCATGTAACTGCTATAACTATGCAAACCACAACAAATAAGTACATAGTAATTATAGGTAATTGAAAGAATTTTAATCTTTTTTACTACTTTATGCAAGCATGCTTTACGATATTTATATATACGTGCTTTAGAGTACGTTTTCCTACTATTTATTTTACTCGCAAAAAAGTTCTTTTATGTTTAATTTTGACGTTTCAATATCACAAATATTCTTAATTATTTTTGATTGAAATAGAAACTACGTATGTTCACGTTAATTTCTAAATTTTAATCATAATTTAGTCAGCCATCGAAATGAAAGAATTAATTAAAGGTAGAAGAACGCGTAGGTGCACACATGCTTATACTCCAAAGGTTCAGAAATCTATTATAATTACTTTGAGCAAATAAACAGTTCTTTCTCACGCGAAAGGGAAATTATTTCTGTAATTGCCAGGAAGCATATTTAGAAGAAAATATTTCAGAAAATCGATTAATATTAGAAAATTACAATTATGAGTCAAATGGTTTAGTAAACACAAAAGACTGCAACTTTCGGTTTTTATGAACCGCGTTCTAACAAAACTTAATGTATGCAGAAAATGCAATCTAATATGTAAATGTGCCGAATAGAATTCAGTTCTTTCACGTGTATCTTCGAATTAAAAAAAAAGAAACAATTTTTAAGATGTAGTAACAAATGTTTTGTGAAAGTAGTTCAAGGTATTTTTCATGGAAACTTAATAAATATGTACTAAGAAAAAAACTACACTGTAAAAAAACATTGCTCGAAAATACATGAGAATTTACTGTGAAATAATTTTTCGAGAGTCTGACGTAAAATTACAGAGGCTTTAAAAAATAAACTACAAAATGTTTTTAAAAGGAAATTACAGAGAATAAAACTCGGAGCACAAAATTAACAGCAACAGATACTTTGCCGCAGTAGTGATGCCATCTGTGAGTACGCTGAATTAACTGTTTTACGCTGAATGCATATTTCTTGTACACAAAGCCGTGGGTGATACCTGTCCCTTTGATCGCTCGGTTTAAATGCCTTCCGAGTTGGGAGGACTGGCTGCCGAGGGCTAGGCAGCTCACTAGAGCTGAGAAAGTATCTTTTATCAAGAAATTTTCATCAAGAAACTTGGTTATTTGATTTTAAACACGTTCTTCGTAAATTTACAGAATCATTCAGTTTACTTTATGTGTTTTTACGGATTTGTTTTAGCGTATTTTTAAATGGTAAAGTTCCATAAAAGCATTAAAACGCTACATTACTTCAAATAAAATCTAAATTTTACTGATAAAGCAGAAATCCTAAATTATGATCATGCCACAATAATGATAGGATGTCCCTTACAAAGCTCCAACGATTTGACTCAGTTACTCGTGACGCACAATTCATTGAAACCTTTTTGCTGTTAAAGCTATAATGAAATGAAAAGGTAATTTTTCGCAGGATAAACGATTTGAAGCAAATTGCAACGGGGGAAGAATGCAACCCATGCAAACCAACGTTATCTCGTAATGTAAGGTATCTTTTGTAATTACCTTAACTGAGTGAACTGTTTTTGATCACGAGGAACAAATTGTTTCATTGCTTTCGCAATAATTATGTCATTCTAAAGATTCCTGGACTGTTAAACCATTTCTGAAATATCATTGTTAAGTACATAATTACACATTACTGGTTAGATTTGAAATGCAGTTAACTTTTGAAATATAGTATTATCAGCAATGGAGAAATTTTCGTTAAATTAATATTCATTAATGAATAATTTGAAATAGAAACCACGTTACAAATTACAATAGCTTTATTTATGGTATAATGCTTAAGGAGTTTATTTCGATTGAAATTTAATATATTGTTTGTACATAGTGTCATACGGCGGTTGACAAATTCGGACCAAATACATAACAAAGACTTTTTACTAATGAAACGAAATAAAAAAGGCGTGCTAATAATCAAATTCCTATCAGAACGTTTTGAGATGACTAATGGTTAGAACGTCGAACTTCCACCTGGAAGGTCGCGTGTTCGATTCCCGCTGAAGACTCACCCTGTGCACTTGAGGATACGTGCATGTAAAATCCGTGGACCCCACTACCTCGCCCCGGATGCAGGGCATCCCTAAGGCCTAGTACTAACAGGGAAGGAGGTTGGAGAAGAAAAGTGGGTATGTAACGAAGTAACGAACAAAAAGTGAACGATGAACTCCTTCGCCTTTCAAGAAGATTCAAATGAATTCATGAAGATTGAAATTATTTTGATTCATGAAGATTGAAATTTTCCAAAAAATGTGGCTCCAGATGTGGCGTCTTTTGAATTTATGAGAAGAAGAAAAAAAGCTATTAATAAGTTTTAAAATGATAAGCAAAATCAAACAAGTTGTTTTGGGGGAATTAAATAATGAATGTATAATTGTTGTTTCTAGTTAAGATTCTTATCGAAACGATGCAATATAAGCATTTGAAGTAGATATCTTGCTACTCTAAGCATGGAAAATGAATACAAGTCACTTTGGATAATATGTTGTAAACTGTCCTATCAAGCAGTTACTTTTGAACGTTGTTTTTGTTGGTTGAACAAAGTAGTAGAAAATGAATAAAACGTCCGCATGTTTTTTTTTTTGTTTACTTTACGCAGGTTTCTGATTCGAAACAGTTTTGCTTTTCCGCAACCTACTGCAATTTCTATGGTGTTGTGCAAAGCAGCCCAAATTACGGATTAGGTTAGCAGCTTGGCGGGAATAGTATCGTGATGCATTGCTCTGGCTTTAAATTCAAGTATTTTCCGTAAATAGCCCTTCATTTTTTTAAACATTGTAAAACTGGGAATGTCTTTTGATATATTGACTTTTTCAGCTTGCTAGTTAATAATTAGTTTACAATTAAACTTAGTTGACCTAGATGACTAGCATTTGTAAAATAAAAAAAAAGTTTTTTTTTTTTTGTTTAGTTTTGTGGAACAAAATCAAATTTATCATTTTTCTAAAATATTTGTTTTTAATAAATATGAGTAAAAACACACTAAGATCTCTGAGGGATAAAATCGATCTTAATGAGAAACACACGAAAAAGAGAGAAGAAAAAGCTGTGCGCCGAAAAATTATTGAGGCGAAAACCACAATGCCGCGTAGAAAGTAATTACTTTGACTGAAAGCAAATGGTAATAAATTAAAATTTGGGAGTTATTTAAGATCAAAGAAAAATAGTTCCTTTGCAGAGGAGAAAGTAATTTTGTATAAAATTTGTGTGCGCGCATTTTACGAATGCGGTATAAATAGGTATGTCACTTCCTCATACGTTAAATTTACTAGCAGAAAAGCATTATGACCTTCAACGACACAGATAATTCCTAGAAGAATAGCTATTTTATTTTCAAAATTAATAAAGATGCCAAACCTTCTTTAAAAAATCGAACATGATTTTGAAAACTTATTTACAAATATAAACAAAAAATCAAAAAATTATAAAACTTCAAAACAAAATCTTTAGAATACTCAAGTAAAACTATTTACTTCAAAACAATTAAACATCATAAGCCTTCCACTCATAATTAATTTAAAAGTATTAAATTTCAAAAGTAATACTCATGAATAGCATCTTTAATAGAAGAATGCAGATAAAGACAAATTTCTTTGACCCTTTGATATAAAGTTGTTTTTACCTACTAACAAGCTATTTATATCTATTATCCGCTATCAACTATCACTTATTTAAAAATGAAATTAGAATAAAAATTAAGTGTGTTTTATTTTATTCCTTATTTTATTTCAAAAAGCTTTTTTTTTTATTTTTTTAAATCGAACTTTTATTAATTGACATGGGTTTATTTTTTCCAAGAAAAAAAAACATTTTTCTAACCTATAATGCAATCCTTAACCAAGTGCTATTGTCTAGGACTTAAGTGTCAATGAAAAAGGAGCAAACATGTTTCTGCTATATGCATTTTTGATAACCATATCACATTCCAAACATAGCAAAATGATAGATAAAAGAAAGCGTTCTAAACTGTTCAACTCATGATATATTTATTTCCATAAGCTTAAACCAAAGATTTGAACAATTTTCAGTAAAGCTTTCCTCAATCATATGCACTGAATGGTAATATTCAACTATACAAAATATTGTATTGTTAGTTTAAAGTCTTAATTAAAGAAGCAATGTCGGTTTCGAAAATTTTAATTTGATTTTAGTAACACAAACTACTTAACCATGCAAAATGAGCTAACATTTCTAAAGTAAACAACCTCTTTTAAATATTCTTAATGATGAACAAGCATAGTGAATTCATTTATCTAAACATTCAATAGAAAAGCAACACAGCTTGGAGGCACAGAATAGTGTGCATTTTTTACAATAAACGCTTCTGGCGCACAGATCTACTACACAATCCGTTAATTAGATGTTTATAAATTAATGGTCAGAATCCATGATGTGGTTTTCTCTAAACGTATTTGAACGTGGAGCTATTGTATCATTTGGGAAAGGTATTGATTTCCGTGTAAAAGCTGAATGCGGAAGGGTAAATGAGTGTGTTCAGGAAAATAAATTTAACGAGGTGAAACAAAGTTATTTTAGGATTTACAAATGAGATATGGATCTGTACTTTTGAAAGGAAGGAAGTAGAAATTATTGATTTTGTTCACTGATAAACAGTCAAAGGAATATGATTATTTACGTAGTTAACAAATCCATTTGTGCAGAAATTTATTCGCTGATTAAATATCATCGTAATTGCAGTGAATGATCAGGGAAAATTGTACTCAGATGCAAAACAGGCAAATAATAGTCAGTGTGACCATCTATTCGTTCATAAATATCATATGTAAAAAGCCCGTGAAATGTCCAAACATAGAACAAGAAGTTCCGTCTAGAGCAGCAGTGCGCAAACCGTGGGTCGCGACCCCCGGAGGGGTTGCGAGAAAATTTTTGGGGGTCGCCAAATTCAAAAAATCAAATTTGCGAAAAATCTGCAATGATTCATTTCAAAGGAGGGACATATCGGAATATTGCAAAAGACATAGATGAAGAATTGCAGAAAATATTTAATGATGTTTTTAATGTAATTAATTACATTTAAATCAACAGCCTAAACACTCGTCACTGTTCAATACTCTGTAATGAGATGGGTTCTGTGTATGAATCATTATTACTGCATACTGAAGTCAGGTGGTTCTCACGCGGCAAAATCCTGCGACGTATTTTCGATTTGAGAAACGAAGTTTACATATTTTTGGTGGAAAAGAAACATATATTGGCATGAAAGCTGTAGCCAGAAATTTTTTCGCGGGAGGGGGGGCCTAACTTTGAAACACTTATGTTGAGGAAAGTTTCAGGGAGGAATATATGCTACATTGCGAAAAAATTTGGGATTTCAGAAGGGAGGGGGGGGAGGGGTCGCGCCCGTGGGCCTCCTCTTCTGGATACGGCTTTTTGTAAACCATATTTCGTTTGATTAAAAAAATGTATGACGTCACACCTACCAGCCCTTCCGTTGCATACAGTGTTTCTTTCAAACCTGCTGCTCCGGGTGCGTCAATATATTTTATACAGTACATGATAGATTTTTGATACCATGTACGGTATAGTTGCATTTTAGACTATCTTTGGTGAAGTTAGGGCAGTGTTTTTTGGGGGCTTCTGCATCTTAAATTTTTGAAACTGATCTTACGCAACCATAATGTTCACTTTAACTCGCAGTAATTAAGAACAGTTAATTTATGTTTCAAGCGACGAAACACTGCGCATTCACTTTAACTCTCTGACTTGCCAAAAATTTTAGTTATCAATTGGAAACGAATATGCCAATTTGGAAAGAAAGACAATAATATTTTGATTCAGTTTGCATCGACCTACTCGTGTGAATCCGATTTTTCAAAATTAGTTGCCATTAAAACAAAATATCTCCATTGGATCCAGTGGAGGACTTATAAGGCTTGCGATTTCCAATACAGATCTATACGTATAAGCAGTCATGAGCTCTGTGCAAGAACATACCTCACCTTGACTTCTTATGATGTAAAATTTTTTTAAAGTATTTTCCATTAAAACTGTATTAATACCCATGTGCATAAATAACATAAATAAAGCATTGTTTCGTAAAAATGTGTTGATTCATTAACTGATTTTTAGGATGTTACAACCGTTATAACATTTTTGTGATGGTTTATAAGTTTAGTGTGCTATTTTAAAAACGCGTTATTTCAATCGATGACGTCACGGCACTTATAAAAACACCCTGTAAAAGCAAATCGCAGAAAGAAATTTTAATGTAACTTCGTTGATAATTAAACAAACCGTCTTCTGTCTATTCAGGGGTCGAGATAAAATTTTATTCTAAATAGGGGGTCGCAAAAGAAAATAGTTTGCGCACCACTGGTCTAGAGCCATACGGCATACACAGTCAAAAATTTTTGTGAAAAATAGTAATATAACAATTTATTTCATTGTTATTTTACCATATTTAATTACAACAGTCGAATGACCATTAAAAAGATGGTAGTCAAACTGCTGATTGGGAAAAAAATCGTTTATTCTCTGTTTCCCCTAAAGAAAGCGTAATCAACCGTAATTCAAGAGCGCCAGCTAGGTCTCGTAGTCAATAAGAATCGGGCGTCCATCTTGGTAGTGGATCAAAGGAGTGTGAAGACTAGAATTCCATCGCATAATATTGTATAGTTCCTTTTTTACCTGAAGGGGGGAAATGAAGAGAAGATGAAGTTAGTAATAGTCAAAAAAACTGGTTGTGGAAACATATCCATTTAATTATTTTTTGATGATGCATTTTTATCTTTCTCAGAATAAAATTAAACTTCACAAAATCTTGGACATCCAGTAGGTACCTCTTGGCTAAGCATGCAAGTACTGGTTTTCCACCATGGATGTCCGGGGTTCTATCCCCGTCTCCGGCAGACCTTCTGCTGCACCGTGTCCTCGCACCTCGTAGTCCGCCAAAATATAATAGCTATGAATGGTTTCTACCCCTTAAATATTCTACGCATATAGTTAATTACAGCAGCCTGCAGTATGTTATCATAAATGCTACTAAATTGTTATGAAACCGTAAACTTTTGCATTTACAGCTTTTTAACCAAGCTGATTGAAAATGGTTAGAGCCCTTAAAGATGCAAAAATGTTCCAAACCGTAAATTTAACGGTTAATTAAATGGGCAGACTGCTGCCGGCTATTTAACCGTAATTTCATGATGAGATTTCTAAACAGAGTAGTTTCGATACGATTTATATACGGTACACCAGCATCAAATTTGTAATGTAGTTGTCTGTATCTCGTTCTCCTTTAGTTTAATTAATTCAAATCTACCTTTATTAACTGTTAATACACAGTCATTCATTTATTCACTCACTCATTCATGTATTCCTTCATTCACTCATTTATTCGTTCATACTTTCACTCATTCATTTATTCATTAATTCCACCAGAAATATTCTTAAAAATCCAGTTCATAAAATGCCATGGGTAACTAGGCTTGTTTAGTTCTGAATGAACTTCTTATATGTACCTACGTCTTAAGATCATTCCACTAAAGATTGTTCCAAGCAAATCCGTCAGTTAGATCCGGATTTATATATGATTCAAATTTCCCCGTAGGCGATAATGTTCAATTTTGAACATGTTCAAAATTGAACAAAAATTGTTTGTCTAGAGCTCCTTCGAATAAGCCTGTTGAAGGAAACTTGGATCGTATGTCTAGGGTTTATATCATTTGTTTCATATTTTCTCATAGGTGCTAATGTTAAGATTTTTAGAACTGTTCAAAATTGAACGAAACAGCGACGGCAAACGTACGCTGCGCGTTGGTACGACACATGGCGACAACTGACTGGGCTGGAAACAAAACTGCATGATCTTTCCCTTTCGTATGAAATCCTCCCTACCCTTCTCCAACCACTTCTCGCCACTTGGCGCAAAAATACAAACCAGCAAGTTTTCGCGCCACACCCTGTACGATGCAAAATTTGTTTGGCATTACACAGTTTTAGGGATACACAATCTGAAATTGTTCCAGACTCTGTTAAAATTTTCTTTTAAAATATAAATTATAATATTAATATATGCTATGCAGAATATAATGCCTCATATGTTTCAGTCAAGCACGTGTCTCTATATGTTTCTATTGAATTTCATCTTGAATTGGACGATTTTGGGTTAAAATTCCTTTTTTATTCAAAAACATATGTCAAGAACAGACCTTAAAATAGGTTTCGTTTTACAAAGTCACTTATTTGTTGCAGCTGTGTTTGTTTTCTCCTTGTAAAACGTTTTCTCATTTTTAGATATTCAACGTGCCTCACAATAGAAACCTTTGTACTCGCTTTTTCTATTGTATTCCGATGAGGTATCCAGAATTCGAAAGTTTTATTTGAAATGAAGAAATCTATTAAATTGGAATAGATAAAAAAATATTATTTGCATTTGAACTATATTTGCACGATCAAAATCATATATGTTGTTGTCCATATATTACTGCTTCTTTGGCTTCTATATTTTAGCATCAAGAGAAAAAGGATATGTTTACATCTATTCTATTGAGATTCAGTAAGAATTCTGTAAATTATGTAACTTATAAACTTATTACAGTATGAAGTACCTTAATATTCCAATAATTTCATTAAAACAACTTTAGGTTTTACTTAAATATCGGGATTAAAGTGTTTATTTAACCGTCTAGTTAAAGTTATAACTATATTTGAGCAGTTGTTATAAAATAATTTTCTTTTTTTCTCTTCATAATTTGTATTTTTTCCTGACTTTTTTTTAATAACATTAAAATAGGAGAAGTATTGTTATTTTGATTGAGAAATTAGGGAATTCAATTTATTTTGCTTTATCGATTATTAAATATGATTTTTTCAGGAAATATATTGCAAATAGTAAATGCTAGTTGTAGCCACTTTAGAGTGAATTATCTCACTCTAAATTCTAATAAGGATTAACCACACTTGTCCAATAGAAAGGCGTTTATGATGCTAATTCGATTATGTAAAACTCTACAAAGTTATGACCAAAGGAATAGACTAAATTGATTAAGTATCCTATAATTTTTGGACTTTACAATCCGTACACTTTAACAACTTGATTAAATCTATTAGAAAATTATAAAATGAAATGAAATGCGACTATTGTACCTCCAGTGCAAGTGCACCACAACTCAAAATCGACAACTTTTTAAAAGCGACCTATGAAATCGTATTCATAAACTGTATCATAATCTTAAAATCCCGTCTTCTTAAAAATTCATACTTTTTTGAGGTTAAATAATGTTTTGAATTGTTATAATCTTGTGTCAGTTTTATTGCTTTTAAATTCATATGTATCTGACGTTAATGAATGTTTGGGATGGTTATAATCTTGTATGAGTTTTATTGTTATATGTATAATTCGGCTCGTTTATGATGGAATGATCTCATAATTAGTGCAGCCAGTATTTGAATAACTTCTCGAATGAATAACTTCGAACTATCTCGAATAACTTCAAAAGTAATGCAAATCAAGACATGCCATCAGTTCACGTGGAACTCAGTAAAAAATACTTAATTATGCCATTCAGTGCGATTGTTTAAATGTATTTATTTTTGGTTCTCTTGCAGCTGAGGGGAGCTATGATTTATCAATAGAAAAGATGGGATTTTAAAACTTTAAAAAGTTGTTTTTCCTGAATTATTTCATTTTTTAAAATTTTAGGTATTTTTTTTTTTACAAAATATCGTAACTACCTAGAGATCTATGAGACATTCAATCAGTAGACTAAGTTAATGACACTGAAGTCAAACTTTAGCATATCCATTTAAGTATCGAGAACGCATACCTTTTCGATTTTAGCTCTGACGGGATAATTATTTGCAATTAATGCTAATAATTATCTGAGAAAAATTTACTTGCTTTGTAACAAATGCCACTATGTGTGCCTGCGTTTAATTTACCGCAGCTGATGAAGTACCTCATATATTTTAGTGATTTACCTAATTGTTTGTTTCTAGAAAATCTAATAGCTGAAATGCGTGGATATGAATATTTTTATAATATAATGCCTTTATAGTTACCACGTAGTTATAACAATTCCCACATGTAAGGGGCAATATGATTAATGATGGTACATTTTAATCATTTTAAAACCATTTTTCAAGGAAGAGGAACTTTAGAAAATGAAATTCATCATTTACTGCGCCTCATAAAACTTATTTCTCCTAAAATTTAATTTAATGACTCAAAATTGCTCATCACCCTCGTGTTAGTAATTAGCATGAAATATTTTACTTTTCAGAACTCAAATTTTTGAAGTTAGGTGCAACTTGTATGCATCTTTGCTGGATGTATGTAACTTGTTACCGAATAAAAGCGTACTGTGAACAAACAGTAGCTGCAACAACAATTTCAAGTATAGTGTGCAAAACAAAGAGTGAAAATTGTGCAGCGCAAAACAAGCTTATACTTATTTTGATACTCTCTACTAATAATAAAGCAGCAAGTATGTGTGTGTGTGTGTGTACATCTGTCTGTCTGTGTCTGGCGTAGGGCCCAGACCGTCCAGCGGATTTTCATGAAATTTGGCACGAAATTAGTTTGGAACATGGGGGTGTGCACCTCGGAGAGTTTTTTCTGAAATTCGAATTTGTTCTTCTTTTATTCCAATTTATAGCCGAAAGTTTCATAAAATAGTCATTTTCTATGGGAAGGAATTATCGCATCGCTACGAGCTTGATACCGTTGAAAAGCGCGTAAAACACTACCCCGGAAGGAGTTTCGCTCTGCGTGCGAAAATTCTAAGCCTCTAAATTACCTAGAAAAAAAGTTATAAGCATTTTTCTCTGCAGTTCGAAATTATTTTTTCACGGTA
The DNA here is from genome assembly GCA_038502835.1 of Octonoba sinensis. Classification (NCBI taxonomy): domain Eukaryota; kingdom Metazoa; phylum Arthropoda; class Arachnida; order Araneae; family Uloboridae; genus Octonoba; species Octonoba sinensis. The sequence goes on along the minus strand of CM076602.1, from coordinate 101,133,323 downwards.
ATTAACTTTAATTTTAATTGTTACCATGCCGACTGACTATTATTCCTTTTTTAGCCTACTTTCCCGTAAAAGTAAAAAATAATAATAATAAAGCATGAAAGAAGACTTAATGTATCGTGAAAATATCGTTAAAAATCAAGAAAAGTCAAAAATAAGTGAAGTAATTAAATAAAGATTGAAAAATAAAAAATTTGAAAGTAGGGTATTGAGATGGGGAAAAAGTGTGTCTGTCGGTCTGTCGGTCTGTCGGTCTGTCCACCCCCCCTAATAACTTTTGAACGATTGGAAAAATTCTTTTTGCATTCGAAAGATCTCGGCGAGGACATCTCATTTCTATATTTTACTTTTTGATTTGAACAATTTTTTGTTCAATTTTGAACAGTTCAAAAAATTCTAACATTAGCGCCTATGGACAAAATTGAAGCAAATTCTGTAAACTCTGGGCACAAGAACCAAGTTCCTATTGCAAGCTTATTGAAAGGAGTTCTCGGCGTGAAATATTGATTTGAACAGTTTTTGTTCATTTTTGAACAGTTCAAAAAATTAACACAGGGCTTTCGGGGAAATTTACACCCTATATAAATCCTGATCTAACGGACCGATTTGCTTGGAACAAAATTTATCGGAAAGCTCTTATAACGTAGAACATGTAGAAATAGAAAGTTTATCCAGAACTTACGAGCCTATTTTGCAATGAAATTTTTTGATCTAGATTTTCAAGGATATTTCTCAGTGACTCCATGAGTGAAATAATGAATGAATGAATAAATGAAAGAGTGAAAGAATAAATCAATGAATAAATGAATGAGGAAAAGAATGAATGAATAAATTATTGAATAAATGAAAATATAAATAAATGAGTGAATAAATACATGAATGCGTAAATGAATGAATAAACACTTGAATGAGGTAACGAATGAATGAATAAATGCATGGCTGAATAAATAAAAGAATAAATGAGTGAGTGAATGAATATGTATTATCCGTTGAAAAAGGTATATTTTCAATAATTAGAACTAAAGATAAATAAGAAAGAGAGAGAAAGAGATATCTAGATTATAAATGTGAATTTGGTGTATACGGGAAAGTAGGCTCGTATAGTTCTAGACGGAACTTCTTGTTTAGCCTACTTTCACGTAAAAGTAAAAAAAATAATAATAAAGCATGAAAGAAGGCTTCATGTATCGTAAAAGTATCGTTAAAAATAAAGGAAAGTCAAAAAAAAAAAAGTAAAGTAATTAAATAAAGATTGAAAACAGGCTTGGAGTCGATTACAAAGAAACGTAATCGATTACGATTACGATTACAAAGGGAGAAATTGAGAGATTATGATTACGATTACGATTGTAATCCTTTGCCAAAAAGTAATTACGATTACGGCAGCGATTACAGTCGTTGAAAAATGTAATCGATTACGATTATGACATCCGATTACGATTTTGATTACGATTAGATTAGCATAAAATTATCCGATTTTATGCATACAACTCTCATTTTCACAATAGTGTCATAAATCAAAAAGTTATGATTTTTAATTAAATTTTTGATTTTATAAGAGATAACTGAAATGATGATGAATGCAATTATAATGAAACAATTTCAACATCACAGTTCTGCAATTATGACGTCGTTGCAGAAATGAAAAATTTGCATTATATATATATATATATGTATAATCAGGAAAGGCACATTCAGTATTTTTCGAATATTTAAAACTCATGTGAGGAATAACTACATTGATCGTATTTTGTATGTAAGCAAAGACGATGCACTAAATGTATATATAATGCATAAGTGATTTAAGTGATTTACCTGGTTCATTGTTATTTTGTGTGCATACAATCAAAATTTAGTTGGCCGCAATTTCTGAAAATGTATATTTCTCCATTGTATTTATTTTCTAGTTTAAATTGTGCAAATATTTCACATAACACCAATTAGTTTACTGAAAATAATAATTTTCTATAATTTTTTATGAAATCACTTGTTATCCCGTGCAATTCATGCACATCTTATAAAATATTCAGATAGTGTAAGAGATAAATAATCTTTTGAAAATAAACGCTGCATTTTAGAATAATTTCAAAAAATTTGAACATGAACATTCAAATAACTCTTAGCAAAATTAGTAATCGTTAAAAAGTAATATGAAGAATAATTATAATACGAATGACTATAATATTTTAATAGGATTTTTGTGGGTTTTTTTTTTAACATGCACGAGCATATATTTTTTTCCATGTACTAACTGTTTTAATAAAAAAAATAAAGTGCAAGTAATTTTACAACACAAATTTAACGTACAAGATTCAACTGAAATACAAATTTCTGTTGAGGTAATTCTAAGAAGAAAAAGATAATTAATTTTTTAAAATAATTCCTAAATATTAATTCATGCATGTAAAAAACAATTGGGAAAATGTCTGAACATATATCATTTTCTTTTACATACCTATTAATTAAAAAGAATATTAGCATTAAAATATAAATAAATTTAAGATTTAAATGTATGTACTTTTTTAAATATTCAAAGAACATATTTTTAAAAATAATAATAATCACACGTACCAGGGTTAAGATTTCATGCATCTTAAGCATAGAGCATCATGTAACGCTTGCTCCTAAATTGCTGAAGTGTAAATGTGCTATTCTTTAGAAAAATTCTTCACTTCTGCCATTAAAGGAAGGCGAAAACACAAAAGTCATTTCATGTCTCTTTATGTGTGTAGGTGATAGCACCAACACTAGATTTTCAGGGGGGCAGTCTACTTCGATTATTGAAAGGGAAAATGGGGCGCCCATTCTTAATGCCGACTCCAAACCGGGACCCCCGCGGAGAGAAGAAAGGGAGAACTCTCTTTTTTACTCGCGGCGGTCCCGTCCAGACTCTCGCCTATTGCCCAACCGTTTGAATATGTTTTGAAGGGGTAATTAAGGAAGCAAAATGACCCATGCATTTGGTCCTAATAGACACCTTCCCCTTTCTTTTCTACCCCGAAATCTGTGACTTGCGGACAGATTACCGCTCTTGTACCGAAACTGGACGACGCGAGGAGACCGGAGACCCCCCCCCCCCAACTGAGAGCCCCAAGGCGATGCGAGTGACATATCCAGACCAGACTCCCTTTCTTCTCGGGCTCTCCAGCCATTCCCCGTGGAGAGTGGAGCCGCAATTAGGGATTCTGAGAGACCGCAACAAGTAGGACAACAAGCTTCTCTAGCAGACTATTATATGGTCCTGCCATCAAGGCTCTGCGACCGCCACACAGAACCTTTTATATTATGATTGCCCGTAGGTTACAGACCGCTTAGGATAGGACTTCAGTACACAGTTTGAATCCTTTTTCTTGTAATCTTATCTCTTCTATCCAAGGGTAGCGCTAAAAATTTCAGCTTTCAGCAGGTCCAGATTACACGATTGCAGGACTAGCAGATTACGGATTTTTTCCTTAAGATTACGATTAAAATTTACGGGAGAAAAAGGATTACGGGATTACACAACTTCGATTATGATTATGAGAATATGCCATCATCAGATTACGATTACGATTACGATTTTGTCAAAATGTAATCGATTACAGCCGATTACGATTACGTAATCGCGATTACTCCAAGCCTGATTGAAAAATAAAAAATTTGAAAGTAGGGTTTTGAGATGGGGAAAATGTGTGTCTGTCGGTCTGTCGGTCTGTCCCCCTAAATAACTTTTGAACGAATAGTCCGATTCGAAAAATTCTTTTTGCATTCGAAAGATCTCGGCGAGGACATCTCATTTCTATATTTTACTTTTTGATTTGAACAATTTTTTGTTCAATTTTGAGCAGTTCAAAAAAATTTAACATTAGCGCCTATGGGCGAAAATGAAGCAAATTATGTAAACTCTGGGTACAAGATCCATATTCCAATGAACAAGCTTACTGGAAGAAGCGCTTGGCGTGAAATATCAATTTGAACAGATTTTGTTCATTTTTGAACAGTTCAAAAAATTAACATAGAGCTTACGGGGAAATTTCAATCCTATATAAATCCTGATCTAACGGACCGATTTGCTTGGAACAAACTTTATCGGAAAACTCTTATAACGTAGAACATGTACAAATAGAAAGTTCAACGAGCCTATTTTCCTATGAAATTTTATTATCGGAATTTTTAAGGATATTTCTCAGTGAATAAATGAATGAGTGAAAGAATGAATCAATGAATAAATGAATGAGGAAAAGAATGAATAAATGAGGGAATAAATACATGAATGAGTAAATGAATGAATAAACATTTGAATCAGTAAACGAATGAATGCATAAATGAATGGCTGAATAAAGGAAAAAATGAATGCGTGAACGAATATGTATTGTCTGTTGAAAAAGGTATATTTGAAGCAATTAAGAACTAAAGCTAAATGAGAAAGAGAGAGAAAGAGATAACTAGATTATAAATTTGAGTTTGGTGTATACGGGAAAGTAGGCTCGTATACTTCTAGACGGAACTTCTTGTTAATTTATATATTTCTTTTTTTGGATTTTGATTATTATTTTTTTAAAACGAATTAAAATTTATTTCCTGCTGCTCACAGGCGATTGATAGCTTTATTTTGATTTCCTTCTTTGTATGTATTTTACGAGACCATTTTCCATATTCCACAGGGGTTTTTAAAAGAAATGTTATCCTTTATAGCGATTTTTGTTATTCCAGCTTATTATTACTATTTACACTTTCATTTTTTTTTCTTTCGCCAGTGAATCAGCACACATGTTATTTTCCTATTTGAGATCGGATGAAAGGTTTATTCCGCTTTCAAAGCTTTGCTTGCTGCTGTTTGTTTCTGCAAGCTACAAAAATTTCGTCTTTCTGTATTAAGCCGGGTCCAGACGCTACATTTTGCACAACCTTTTGTCTGCGCAGTTTAACACGTTGCAGATAAAATGTTGCGTGTAGATTGGAAAAGAGCGCAGTTTTGAGTCCGGTGCGAAGACTGTACAGTTGCAGCAATAACTGAGCTAGAAAGCATAGATGTATTTGGACTGTGCAGATAAATCGGCACATGTAGACGGTAGCACCCTTTTCCGATTCATTTTGTTTCTCAGTTTTAATTCGTCAGGCGACAATGGCCGACTTTCGGCAATGTTCTCGGGAGTTTCTCACAGAATTTATTGCATTATGCGAAAATTTCCCATGCAGTTGGCGTGTCAAATCCAAGGAGTATAGTGACAGGGATAAAAAAGGTGAGACTTATGAGAGTTTAGTGGAAAAATTCAAGGAAATTGATGCAACCGCAAACAGAGAAACAGCAGTAAATAATTAATTCTTTGAGAAGTGTTTACCGTAAAGAATTGGCAAAAGTTAATAAATCGATTCGATCTGGGGCTGGAGACGAAATCTACAAGCCATCTCTCTGGTATTTTGATTTGTTACATTTCCTAAATGATCAGGAGACACCAAGGCAGTCTAGGAATACCATGGATGAAAATAAAGAGACTGCAGTTGTCGAATCACCAGAACAGGCATTAAAAAACTATTTATTTTATGTAATCATTTGACCACTTTGAACGCCGGGTACTTCTGAGACATTCCAGTCGTTTTTTTTTTTAACATGACACCATGCCAAAATTGACCAGAGTAGTACCTCCTTCATGACGATATCGCACAAAACTGAGTGAAATATACAGATATCTCAGCACCGTGTAGACGCATAAAAAACTGCAAAGTTTAAGACTGCGCAGGGAAAAGGTTGTACAAAACGTAGCGTCTGGAAACGACTTTAATGTCAATAAATAATAGATAAAAATTAATTATACTAAAAATTTATTAATTAAAACTATTCTAATTTATTATAATCGTCCTTTTTATGCGGGTACTTGAACTAAATAAACAAAATGCGTTTTCTTTCAAATATTTTCTTTTTTGTTTTGTTTCGTTTCTTTCTTTCCTTTTCCTTTATTATTGTGTGTGTTTTGTTAAAAAAAAAATGCTTAAATGTATAGGATCTCTGGCTGATTGCCGTGGGCAGCTAATTTTTAATTATGTGGAATGCTATACATTTTAATAAAATAACATAATTTACACCTCAAAAAGTTATCACTATATACACAATGGCAAACCGACTGGTCTTTTCATTTTTCAACACGGGCATAGCGGTGCGGGTACCGCTAGTATAAAATAAACACAAATAGACAATCAATATTTAGCCAACTTTTTCGAAAAAGTACCAATGAAAAAAGTTTTTAAAAGATATTAATGAAAAACATGAATTAATTTTAAAAAGAAATGTTGCGAAAATAATACTAAGTGCAAAATTGATTCAATCTTCATGTGCGTTTTAATGATCACTTAACTGCGCACATTGATTATTTATTCAAGGCAGAAATTCTAATTAACATTATTGTTTAAAGTAAATTTTTTTACCTAACTAAAAATATGAATGTATCGTAACATTTCGTTGTTTTTGCATTTTGCTAACGATTATACTTTTATTGTGGAATAAGGAGATACCTATTTATGAACACTTGAAAATAGTTCTTCTTGTGAAATATCTGCTACTGTTTTTACAAATAAAATTTGCTTATGGAACCGATTATTTATTTATTTCTATTTTAAAACAAGAATGAGAAAAACAATTTGCCTGCGCTAAACTTTCTTTAGTGAAAGAGTGAAAACGTGGAAACATTTTTTCAATTAAGTAAAAACTGATACATAAGATTGTTTTTTAATTATTATTTTTTTAATTTTTAATTTAATTGTATGTATTTTTATTTTTTAAAAGCAAGTAACTGAATATCAAGATAGTAGCCTCAAAAACTAGAAAAATTCGTTTTCCTTTGCATTTTATATTCAATTTTATTAGTTCTGGCAATAGTTTTTATTCTTTACTGAAATAATTACAATTGGAAAGTTAAATTTGTATGAAACGTGCTTATTATGAGTAATTATGATTTTTCTAAATTAAAAAATATATATTTTTTGTACAAAGTGTATATAAGACGTTAATTATATTAAACATATTTCAAAGCATAGATGCGTATCAGTGCTGAAATTTTAATTTTCACACAGCTGGTAATTTAATTAAATTAAATTACTACTTTGCTGAACTCTGAAATTACTTTTCTTAAGTTCATTTGTCATAATCGAAATAAGAGTCATTTTTATTTCACAGTACTATTCACTACCTATAGGTAGGCGGTAACAAGTGATTAAAATGAATGCACGTTCCTTCTCATATACTTTAATTAACTTCGTATCAAATAATAAAATTCGTCTCTCATAAAATAAATTTTCAATTTTCCCTATTAGATCGAGCAATGATAAATGTTTAGAAGAATTAGATTTGATTGTTACTTTTTAATTCAGCATCGTCCTGTAAAGTTTACATTAATCAAAGTTTCCTAGAATGTTCATTGAATACAATGCAAGAAGTTAATATATTTTCTAAACGTATCTTACGCGGAATCTTTTTGTAAAACCTTAAGTTTTCGCATTGCAGAAAAGTTTTAAATGTGTCTTTCAAGCATGAATAATCTTCCTTTTGTTCCTAATCGTTCATTTTTACATCTAATCAATCCGTAAATCTTCCAACTTTCACATAATATATTGAAGTTTAAATAAATACTTCCAACAGTTCTAGAGGCATATGAAGATAATATTACACTTCATACAGCTGGTTATTAGGACATTAGAAATACTACACCAGAATGTTGCAAGAAGCTCTTCCAGAAGTAAATGAGCCTAATTTCCAAATACCAACATCAATTTTGTGACATCAGCTATATCTTTCTCTGAAATGTCTTTAAAACTAAATTATTCCAAATTTTATACGTGCATAATAGTTTTCCAAAAATATGTATCTATATTTTATGCAAAACGAAAATTATTAGTTAATATGAAAATTATATTAAGGTTTTTTTCTCGAACTGCTAGGCTTTACGTTTCAGAAAACTCCACATATTAAGGTCTTTTATAAAAACAATTAAATTCAAGCACATTTTATTTATTTTCAATGCGTAAGTGTACAACGTATGAGAAACGTATTATAGAGCTGAATGACACAAAAAGTTTCCCTCAATAAACATTTCAAATTTCAGTAGGTAAATTGGAAGAAATAAGTGTATTTTTTAAAACTAAATTTTAGACAGTTTGGGCAACGGATACACAACTCAGCATTCTAAACATTTGAAAGCAACCTTGCACTATGCAGGCATTCACCATTAACTTCATCTTCGTTTTTAGCGTACTTTCCCTTAAAAGTGTTTTAAAAAAAGTATAGAAGAATACTTAATGTATCGTAAAAATATCGTTAAAAATAAGTAAAAAAAAGTAAAGTAAATAAAAAAAATCAAAGTAGAGTTTTGAGATGGTGAAAATGTGTGTCTGTTGGTCGATCTGTCTGTCTGTCTGTCAGTTTAACACAGATAGAGCATGTACTTACCATTAAAACGAAATAAATAAAGCGCTTATGAACTCAAAACTCTCAACTTCCAACAACGATGCATTCTAATTTTCGTAACACTAGGAACATTTTCAGCTCGCAGATAAATACAGTCAGATGATGCCACTACAAATCATAAAATCAGTATCAACTGCTTCAGGTCATAAAATTGTGCTTCTACACATACAAGAATCAGTTATGATACTTGCAAGTACATGTCAGGTGCCTGCAAGAAAAATACGTAAGTACCCCATACCTTCTTATTACACAACTTTACCCTATTTCATTAGATTTTTTTATTTCTAATGGGGTTGCGTATGGTTAATACATTTGCAGACCTAGTGCATTCCTCGGAAACCGGAGTTTAATTTAGCCAATAATATCCAAGCCAAACAGATATTTAAGAGATCTTTAACATTCCGTATAATCATACGACATGGCTGCTGTCAATTTTCTGCATCTTGAAAATCCACCGACTCGGGTCAGGTTTGATCTTGCGAACTTGGGCATATGAGGCCAGTGCCTTACCACTATATCGCCCTGCCGGCAATTTCTTTGGAAATAATAATTTAGAATTAGTTACACAAAAATGTTTTTAAAATTCTTAAGCAGCTCGTACTCAAACTTCATGCCATTACATAGCAACAAATTTAAAATGTTTTCTACTATGTCATAACTTTTCTAGACCTATCTGTGCTTTATTCTATCTTCTGCTTTTATACGGGTCAACATTTTAAGGAGCTAAAAAGATTTTTCATAAATCTTTACTAAAGATTTTCCTTGCTCTCAATTCCGTAAGTATCACATTTTCCACCGTGTTTCTCCCTTTTTCATGTTTCAAAGCACATGTCAAAAACAACCGTCACAAAAATTTCCCTTTGGGATCAATTTTTGCCCGGCTGAAGTTCTTTTTATTTTCCATCCATTATAAAAGATTTTCTTACGTTTCTCGCCCGAACGGAAAAGTCCAAAAACATTTTTTCCATTATTTTAAAAACATAGTTTTTCTATTAATATAATTTTCGACCCACTGCACATTACTTGTCAGTGAGAAATCTCTGGGACTTCGGACAGAACTAGGAACTTTTCCTCCGGTGCTTTCGTTTTTCTATTTCCCCCCTGGAGTGAATCAATTATTACAATAGTATTTTTAGAAGATTGTTTCGGCTCTAAATTCCAACACAGTATCATCTATTCTTGAATGCAACTTATTATTGTCATAAAATTAATTCCAGAACAAATACCATATTTTATTAGTAAATCAAAAAATACGAAAGATGAAATGTCGCACTCGTCATATGAATGATTTTTGTGCTTCACAACAGAATTTTTTTTTAGTTAGAATCAGCAGATATAACTAAATTAAAACTAAAAGAAACGTTTTTTTTTTTTCTTTTATTTTTAAATGCTTTAACTGAGATTATTTGTATTATATCCTGGCAAGTAGTTAATTTATTAATCTATTAGTTATGGAATATATTTGTTTGTACTCCTTAATTATAATAAAAATGAATTTGCTTCATTTTAAAGATTAAGTGATCAAATAGTTATACAAGTGCGTTATATTTAGATGTGCTGTAATGTTTTACCCTAACGGACAGTTAATGAGTGAAATAACAATAAAATTTTACATCTACAAGAATAAAACTTTTGTTTTATTAAAAACTTCTTTTATAAAAAACGTGTATATTTTAGTCTAAAAGGTTGGGCATGTGTTCGTTCAATAAACGTTAACAAAGAAAAAAATAAATAACTCTTTTCAAGTCATTATTGCAAGCATGAGATCCAGCTACATTTGCTGTATAATCGTAAAGTTTCAATCAAATCGTATGAATAGAATAGAAAAGTTCCAGGCAATTGTAATTCCTTTCTTCTCTTTTCTTTTTTTTTTTTTTTTTTTTTGAAAAAGTTAGATTTTGTTGATTTTTATTTTTTATTGGAAAGCAAAATAATAACTTAGTTTAATTTAATTCCCTCATTTACCGTTGACAACCAAATGCATTGTGATTTTCGTTTTCCGAATGATGTAACTTTAAATTGGTATAATTGAATTTTAAAATAAATATTTTTTTTTCTTTTTAAAACTTTATGTACTTAAAATTGTGATATCTCTAACTTCCAATAGAAATTACGTTTTAATTATTTTTTAAAAATGTGTTGATAAAAGCTAAATTCCGAAAACCGCTCCAGAAGGTGTGCATATATTTTGCTCTTATCATTATAATGCGTTTATGCCCTTTATCGGGGGGAGGAGGCATTACGTTAAAATGTAAACAGAAATACGAAATATTATGCGTTACAACTTGTAATCCAATTTCTTAATAAAATTGTACTTAAGAACACAAAATGTTTCAAAATATCGAGTTTTTTTATTAGGTATTTCGATAGGTAAAACTGTTTTTAACCCTCATTCAAATTTTCAAACTTATGTGAGGAATACTTTAAAAGACATTTCGGTTTTTGTAAATGAATTTAGCTGTTTTGTTCTGCACTTAAAATTTTTTAACGCACTTTTTTTCTGCTGTGTATTTTTGACCAATTACGTGTAGTAAAATCCTTAACACTTTTTTTCAACTAAAGATACAACAGGTTTGAAACTATGTATCTGCATTCCACGGAGAATGTTAATCAAAATTTAGAATGGATTTGAATTTGAAGCTTGTAGTTAGTTTTTATTTAATTGTTGAATTTAAATTTTTGAATTTTTTGTTATTTTCTCTAAGTTTTAAAACAAAACAAAATATTAAACAACTAACTTTCAAAACGTTAATTTCATGCTAACTATTTTTCTAGAATGTTTGGAAAATTTTATGTAGAAAAAATCTTTTTTAAAAATATATAATTGAGAAAATTATTAAAAAAAATTTTAATTGAACATAAGTTTTTTTTTTTTAAGTTTTTAAGTTAATGGTGGATCACAATTATGTTCTACTTTCAAATTTCATTTCTAAGCACAACTGGAATTAAATGCATGCAATATTTTTTATATTATTGCTAAATGAAAAATAATTTGAAAGGAAGTACTATACCCCCTAAAAAACTAATTACGACATGAATATCATTTCGAATATAAATGTAAATTACCAGTGTAGTCTCCCCCACATACACAAGCACTAGGATTTTTTTGTAGTTATTTTTTAATGCATTAATTAGTAGAACTTTAAGCTTAAGTGTGTTTACAGAAAAATTGACGTGAAACATTGACAGAATTTATATCGTTTAACCCTTGCTCTAAATTGCTTATAATTGAGAGAAAAATGATGTTTTTAGCAACTCATCAGTCTTTCTGCATTATAGTATTTTAAAGAAAACCGTTATTTGATGTTCATGACGTTGTTGTTCCTGAAAGCTTTCATGAAACTCTCAAAGCATTAAGCGAGAGTAAAGCTCGAAAAATCATGAAAATCGCGCCATTGTTTACAGTAATATTACACAGAAACTGCCATTTAGAAAATGAAACTGGAAATCTCTCTTTTATTTATGATGCTGCTCACGTCATATTATTTGCATGAAGAGAGCATAAATTTAATGGCGGTAAACTATTGTGATGTTCGTGGTGAGTAATGTTTGCGTCAGAGCATAAAAGACAGCAAAGGATTTAGGATCGTTTGCACTTTCGATATATTCATTCTACTGATGTGCTGAAAATTTAAATCCGAGTTGGTTTTTTAGGAACATTTTATAAAAAATCTTGCAGATGAAAACGAGAATAAAATTGTTTTTTTTTTTTAATTTGTATCTTTTTGGGGGCTTATTGCGGTGAAAAATGCAGGTACACATAGTGCAATTCGTGTAAATCAAAAAAAAAAAAAAATTCTAAATTAAATTCTTTCGAAAAATACAAATGCTGTATTTGACTAATGCTGTATTTGACTAATTGTTTTAGCTGGGAGGGAAAGCTGATCCCTTGTATAGTTCTTAGCAACATTTATGATACTTGAAAGATCTGTATATTATGATTAGCAATCGTATTCTAAATTTTAAAAAAATATTTTTAAATGAAGTTTGTTTACCCCTAATAATTCGAATCAGAATTTGGTAGTTCGCAAATATATTCATCATTGATATCAGCATAATGTAACCTTTCTTTTTTTTAAACAATAAGATGCAAATTTTTGCAAGGCAATACATTAGATGACGCTGCAAACTTTTGAATAATAAAGTCGTAGCCCTGCTCACTCCCTACGCTATATTTAATTTTTTATTGTACATTTTATTTTTATTATTATTATTATTATTGCTTGAGGAACTTATTAAACTTAAGCTCCGTATTTATTACGTTTTACGAAAACAACTGCTTTTAAAAGTCTATTTATCATAAAAGTATATGAACTTGATGTCTATTTTTTGCATGAATCAAACCCAAAACAGTTCCTGACTCTTTGAATCTCAAAGAAATCAAAATGTTCAGCATAAATTTCTGGAAAAGTGTTTTTCTGGCATTTTTGTAATTTTATAACGTGAAATTTTTCCCTTGGAAATTTAAGGGACTAATCAACGATTAGTACCTTAATAGACATTAGTACCTTAATTAGATAATAAAATTAGTCTAAATTTTCACAATATAAGTTTTACAGAAAATATTTGGTTTTGCATGCAGATTAGAACTGGTATTGGAAATTCGAAGAAGCTCCTTGATCAGTAACAGAATACAGCTCTGCAGAATCATTTTTCTTAGTTAAAAGTTACTTTCTCTTGAATATTTCTTTAAATCTTTCTCCAGACTTGTCTTTATCTTAGTGTAACGACTTTTTAAACGAAAAATTTAATTCCACTATTCAGTTTTGTATCACAATGCGTCTTTTCTTTCTTTCTTTCTCTCTTTCTTTATTTTTATTTATTTATTTATTTTTGCAATGCTTTATTGATGTTTTGTTTAAAAATTTTGTTTGTTTTACATAATACTTTAGTTATTTCAAATGCAACACTTTGTACCTCAAAATAATACACTTTTTTTTTCTTAAAAATTAGTACAATAAATAAATAAATAAGTAAAACTGGTCAATTTTTTAACCAGCTCTTTCATTCTCGTTAATATTTTGAAATTGATTGTTCTCGTATTTTAAACTTCCGTCTCCATCATTTGTTTTCGAAAACTTTTGTTAAGATGAATGTACGACTCGTCAACCTGCCAGAGAAATTTCAGCTTTAAAATTTATCGCAATCCTTTCGAAAATAAATTATCGGTTGAATCATCCCGAACTACTAGGCCCCAGGAGGAAATGTTAATCCCTTACCTAGTTCTTCCGTTACAAGCAGTAATTAATGACATTTCAAGTAATGCTCATTGTGGATATTAATGTTACGTCTAACAAATTATTTCCATTTTTCCAGACTAATGTTCAGGTTTTTCGCTAAAACAATATCATGAATAGTGTTTGATGATGTTTGTGAAAAATGTTATACTAACATAATTTATTATTTTACAATCATGTGATTAAACTCTATTTTGCAAATTTTGCGGAACTTTTTTTACTACTAATGCATAAAATTAACCGAAATGAATGAATGCAAGAATTTTATACTGAAATGTCCTTGACTTTTATGTTAAATATTATTTCAGTATTACTTCTGTATTTGATATTAAGCGAAACTACAGAGAACGCATTACATGAAAATGTTAAATCATGGTTATGTATTTCTTATGCATTCGACTGTCAAGACGTCAAGGTTATAACTTTGTACACCTGTGCTTACCTTCAATGTATAGCTGCTTTTTTTTTCAAGACTTTTTTCACATATTTCTGCGAAACACCTAAAATAATTCAGAAAAAAACCTCTCCTGTGTGCAGTTTGGTTTGTCGGGTAGTTTAACTTTTCGTCAAATATAAATGAACCTACCATATTCATTCCACTTATGGAAAGTTTAAGATAAAGATTGACATTCGTTTTGACTATTAAGACCGACAGTTATCATAGCAACTTATTCTTGACCATTTGACTAAGGCATCATGTCTAAGAGCCTGTACATTTGTACACACCTTCGTGTGTACCAAAGTTTAAAGGCATAAACTATCCTCCTTTTAACATCTAGTTTTCTGTGAAATACCTTTTAAAAAAATTAATACCAGCTTTATTTATGATCACGGCTTTTCTGGTATCGTTTCCTTCTCTATGAATGCAACTGAATTGATTCCTTTTATTAATAGATGATTGTACCTAGATATTGAATTATTATTGTAATTTCTTTCTGACAACTCCCCAGGTATCACAGCAATAAGTCTGGTGTTATTCATTAGTTTCGGTGATAATCCATATATTATCTGCAAACTCTATTACCGATGTACTAAATTTTAAAAAACTCGGAAATTGTTACTTCTGTAATAGAAAATGTTGATTGTAAAGCTGAACCCATGCTTTGCGTTTGTTTAGTCAATCTTGCGTTTTAAATCTTAATTGGAATTATCTTAAAAATGCTAGTTTAATATGAAATATCATTATAAAGAGGAAAGTAACTGTTAACTGCATTTAGAAGTAAAATTTTAATTCAAGCGTACAAATAATTATGTACTCCACTTTGAAAATATATCTAACAATTTAAACTTCATGGTTACAATATAAATACATCATATTTCAATTTCTATGATGAAGAAATCATTAAAAAAATATTTAAACTTGATCAACTACTTCAAATTAGTAAAAATATTGAGGGCAATTTCAAAAAGTATTCATTCAAGTCTCGTCGTTTTTTTAATCAGTCTATAATTATTTATTAAAATTGGGATATTAAATCCAATCTCTTATTTACTTTTTTACATTAGATGCAGAAACATCAGAATTGTTATAATATATCAAATACCATGTTTTGAGAGACTGCGATCAAGCTCGCACTATCCACGTAAAGCAGAAACATAATTTATTATAGTGCTTATACGGCGGTATGTTAAATAAGCACTGTAATGCATTGCGCCCTTACATTCATGAGTAAATATTACAGCGATTTGTTATTATGTTTCATCCTTAATTATTATAGCTCGTTCAAAAAATTAAGATTATCTTCTTTTTCCAGAATTAAAACGTTTACTTTTATAACCCTGCCCCTGTCTCTAACTTGCAATAATTTACAGCATCATATTGCGGCTAAAAAGTTTAATTTAAGATAAACACTAAATAATTTCCCCTCTGCCGTATAAAATTTCAATTAATAAAACTAAATATTCCTATTCCATAGAGAATGAGTATTAATGGACTTGCTCCTCCCACTTAGATGATTCGGAACATTAAGCATTAGGGATATTAATTATTCAAAGAACTTCAAGTGACATTTAAGTCTCCTTAGGGACCAGGTCAGCATTCGAAATTGTGGAACGCACTCTTAAGGGGTGTTGCAACCGTAATTTAATATTATCCCGTAAACCATCTCACTGGAATATAAATTTCTATTTTCATGGGGAGGCATACATTTCATTTTTCACTACGCTCTTTATTAGAATAAGAAACAAACTACTGATCATTAAGGCTTCGCTACATTAAGTTACGTCAGATGCATGACCTGGTTTCACGATATCCATTATTTTGGCCACAAAATTGAAACATTACGTCTTAATGTCTCGTTTAGCGGGAAATTTCGTCATATTCAGAAAAGACGTATTAGAGAAGTTATGTTTTGAAATAACCAGAATTAAGTATTTGCGTTTTTTTTTTTGCATCGTTCTTGACAGTTTAGCTTAACGTAAAGGATATTATTTGTTATGACTTTGAAATTTTGGGAATGTTATGAATTCAAAGATGAGTATGAAAGCGGAAATGACATCTTCTTGTTGCAAACAATGTGACAAATATGTGAAAATAGTTGTTAAAACTTCTCTGAAACGAAAAAACTTGACGAGAAAACACTAAGTAATTAGAATTAAACTTTATTTAATGCATGTATCTATGCATCACGCAAAACCAAAGGAACCCATAACATAAAAGGACGTGTGGTGCGATTTATATATTTACTGCATTTTGACGATAAACAAAAAAAGAATATTACAACTGAAAACGTGTTTCGTATTAAATGGTTTTGTCTTTTTGTTAAATGTTCTATATATTTTCCGAATTCTATCTCCAAGAACGTTGATTTTTCTTCAATTTATTTTTTTCTGCTGAAAGGTAACGTTTTATTTCTTAAGTCAACCATAAATGAAAACAGTTCCGAATGGTATAAAAACTCGAAAGAATACAGAGATACAAATACGGTTTAGATGTTAAAAGCATTCAATTCGCCGGCACGGAACCATCCACGTAAGGAGAAAAAGAAACTGATCAACAAAAATCTAATTTAAAGATATGCGTAGTCTTTGCTACGAGTCAAACTCCTTCGACAATCGTGAACCTATAATAAAACACGTGTTGCCAAAATACCAGAAGTTGGGGAACACGTAAAAATAAATACATAAAACTGATAATAATAAAATTAACAAGAAGTTCCGTCTAGAACTATACGAGCCTACTTTCCCGTATACAACAAATTCAAATTTATAATCTAGCTATCTCTTTCTCCTTTAGCTTTAGTTCTTATTTTTTTTCAAATATACCTTTTTCAACGGATAATACATATTCATTCACTCAGTCATTCATTCTTTCATTTATTCAGCCATTCATTTATTCGTTCATTCGTTTACTCATTCATGTGTTTATTCATTCATTTACTCATTCATGTATTTATTCACCCATTTATTTATTTTTTAATTTATTCACTCATTTATTCATTATTTTCCTCATTCATTTATTCATTGATTCATTCTTTCACTCTGTCATTTATTCATTCTTTCACTCCTTCATTTATTCATTGAGAAATATCCTTAAAAATCCCGATAAAAACATTTCATAGGAAAATAGGCTCGTTAGTTCCGGATGAACTTTCTATTTGTTCATAGTCTACGTTATAAGAGCTTTCCGATAAAGTTTGTTCCAAGCAAATCGGTCCGTTACATCAGGATTTATATAGTATTGAAATATCCCCGTAAGCGCAATGTTAATTTTTTGAACTGTTCAAAAATGAACAAAAACTGTTAAAATTAATATTTCACGTCAAGAGCTTCCTCCAGTAATCTTGTTCATTGGAACTTGGATCATGCTCCCAGAGTTTACATCATTTGCTTAATTTTCGCCCATAGGCGCTAATGTTAAATTATTTTGAACTGTTCAAAATTGAACGAAAAATTGTTCAAATCAAAAAGTAAAATGTAAAAATGAGATGTCGTCGCCGATATCTTTCGAATGCAAAAAGAATTTTTTGAATCGGACAATTCGTTCAAAAGTTATTAGGAGGGGACAGACAGACAGACAGACAGACCGACAGACCGACCGACCGACACACATTTTCCCCATCTCAAAACCCTACTTTCAAATTTTTTATTTTTCAATCTTTATTTAATTACTTCATTTTTTCTTGACTTTTCTTTATTTTTAACGATATTTTCACGATACATTAAGCCTTCTTTCATGCTTTATTCTTATTATTTTTACTTTTAAGGGGAAAGTACTCTAAAAAGCAGAAATTAATAAGAAAATTACATGTTAATATTATATTAAAAAATCAAAATCAATTGTAGTTTTTTTTTTTTTTTTTGCTGTAAACAAAATATTTTTATCTTCGACAAATCTTAAGTTCACCTTCACGATTTTAACATTTTATTAATTATCATTTAACCGATTCAGTGTTGAGGGAGTATGTCTTGTCTAGCTTTAGACAGCACAAATTAAGAGTACATTTTGAATTTGAATTTGTTTTTCAATTTTGGAGCAAAAAATGTGGGAATTCTACGATCCCAACATCCCATAATCCCCATCGCCTGTCCCGTAATGCTATGATGACGTCACAACGCGAAGCATCGGCAGAACGGACGGGAGACGACAGATGGATAGACGTGCGCGGAAGACGTCCGCTTAAATTTTTGTATGTCCGCCCAGTCCTTTATGTTGTATTGTCCTAGGTGTTTGTGATTCAATAAATGTTATTAACTGTTCTTGAAGGCGTCATTCATCCACCTACAAAAATTTATTTTAATCAGCATTGTTTTGGAGTGGGGAATTTTGCCAGTACACTCTAATGGTGCATTTTTAATGGTATAATACCATTAAACGAAAAATACTTTTAAAAATCGAGTCATTGCCTTAAAAATGATTCATGGACACAGACGAATAAATTAGCAAACCCGCGGACATTCCTTTTCGTTATCTCAGAATACAAATTTCGCTTCTTATTTTGAATTTTAGATATAGTGGTTAATATATTAATTCCGTTATGTTGTCTTCTTTTTACGTTAGAATTTTTTTTCGAGCCTTTGGTTCAGCTGTAACATTTTTTTTCCTCCCTTGTTGCGTGAAAATCAAGTAAAAAGTCGCAAATGAACAATCGAAAAGTGCACCTACTATGTCATAGAGGATGTTCAATTAATGAATGATTGAATTGAAGTGTTTAACTAATAAAGTCATAAATACCTGAAAACAATTGTAAAGGAAAAACAACTACACGCATGAAAAAGCACTCTGAATTCTGATTTTAAAGTTATTTCATAAATATTTTTCCTGCTTCATTATATATGATTGCAGAACGTTTTGAAAATGTTCATTCTGATAAACGGTGTAAATATTGCAATTACTGAGATTATAACTTGACGCACACATTAAATTAGGGAAGATTTTTGTGCATCTTGAGCTGCGAGGAACCGCAATATGCTAAAAAAATGGCATTCATAAAGAAGATTTGAGAAAGTAATGAGTGTTAGTAACATATTAGCTATAAAATTGGGGAAAGTAGAAATATTTTTTAAATAAATCAAATATTGCTGGTTGCATTTTGATGGTAACTTCTTTGGTGGATTATTTTGCTTCTTTTTAACATTAACAAGAAAAATTTTGTATTAAAATGCAGAAGAAAAACATATTATGTTTATAAGTTGAAAATATGCAAGCGTTGTACAGCACAATATATTAATGAAATTTATGATATGAACATAGTTATATGTACTGAAATGAGGTTGTAAGGGCTTCATATGATTTTTTTTTCGAACTATCTTTTGATGCTGCTTCCGCTAAAAGCAAGAAAGCCAAAATATAAATAGTTGTTTAAATATTGAAAAAAAAAGCCTGAAGTGCATAATTTTTAGGTTTGTACCATAATATTGCCTTAAATGTCGTTTTAACATTTTTGATTACATCTTTTTTTGTTTTTCTTCGGCTGAGTGAAATTAAAACACCTAACCAATAATGTCTCCCAACTTCCCAATCAAAAATTCAGGAATGAGGCGTACATTAAAACTTTATCAATCCATCTCATCCCATAAATTTAAATTTTGAGCCCAAACCTTTCCTTTGATGTTTACCTTTAACAAGCCATTATATCACTGGCTAAGACGTGCTTGCACAGCAAACCTCACATTGCAACTCCGACTTCCGGAGCTTTGGCATCCCGAGCACTTCAACTAACTCCCCAATTAGCACTCGCGCGACAGTGACGAATGCATCTATGGGCAGATGTACGGCATGGGCTATCACATCACGAACACAGGCGGACGTGCATAGATTAGCGTCGTGCACACACGCACACTCGTCCGAGAGATTACCACGGTGCAACAATTACCTGCGAGCTCCAAGCCGTTATTTATTAAAACGGAATGTGGATTATTGATTTCGCTGGCGGGAGGGATGTATATGCATAAGATTAGCGCGGATGATGTTTAAAGGATTTAGGGCTATTAGTATGCCCCAAATGATGCGGTCTGTTCTCTCTTGGAAACTCCGTTGGTAGTCAACATTGTTTGGAGAATGGGCGTTGCAGAATGAATTAGAAATTCAGCGCAGCTTTTGAGAAGCGTATATATAGTAGTTCCCGTGTGATGAACGTAAGACGATGTGATTATAGAGTAATTGTTTAATTTTCGTAATGTGATTAATTGTTTAGTTTATAGTTTCACGTTTTGTTAAGAAATAGAAATGGTATTTAGAATTTCATTGTTGTAAACATACTTATGCAATGCACTCTTGTTTACAAATTCTTCAATTTACGAACACACGAACATTTGGAAACCAGTCTCTGACTTCAACCGAACGTTAATAAATTTAATGTTATTGTAATTTTTTGAAAATATTTTTTCTGGAGGTGGGTATGTGAATTGCGGTTTTAAATTTTCAAATATGTTATCTTACTTTATTCAAGGTCGGTTAGATTTTTTGGTCTTTGAAAGGCGACTTTCGCTTGTAGCAACAAGCAAAAGGTGACTTTTGAAATGCTGTATCAACAACAGAAAAAAAGTGCTTTACTTTAGCAAAAATGTTCTTCCTCGTGCCTTAAATAACACTACATAGTATCGCTACTAAGTAATGGAAACAATATTACTCAGCAGTATTATTATGCAACAACGCTATTTATCTTTCTTCCTTTAAATTAAATGAACTATGCCTTTAATCTCTGCATGGTTATAAAACGATAGGAATAAACTTATATTTGCGTAGCGGGGTAAAAACAATGGACCGGGTAAAAACAAATTCGTAATGAAAATTAAATTACGAATTTTGGGTTTATCAGCCAATTTTTCCACTGAAAACTACCAGATAAAAATGCGAAGTAACTTCTGAAAACAGTTAGAAATTTCACCATGAAATTACGGTTAAATAGCCGGCAGCAGTCTGTCCATGTAATTCACCGTTAAATTTACGGTTTGGAACATTTTCCTATCTTTACGGGACCTAAACCATTTCCAATCAGCTTGGTTAAAAAGCCGTAAATACAAAAGTTTACGGTTTTATAACCATTTAAAAATGGTTTCAAAACTTAATTTTTACGGTTTTTGAACCTTTTCGAGGTGTAGAATCTTCGAGGCGTAGAAACCGTAAACGAAGCGTGTGGGAATCGAACCCCGGGTGTATGGTATACCGACCTTGCGCTCTTATCATTCGGTCACCTACACCACGCAAATCGGTCATTTATTTATCAACAAATCTTCTTTTCCAACAGGAAAACTGCATTAAAATTGTGATTACAGTTTTTGATTGCATCCAAGGTCATTTTTTTGTCTAAATTTACTGTATATTGACGAAAATCATTTTATTTGCTGCAAAAATTGAATACAAACAAGTTTCAGCAGCTCAAATTATGGGTTCGCTCATGCGCAAACAATTCGGGAATCGATTCTCCAATTTTTGGTTTACGTGTGTATGTGTTTCTATTTAGTAGCCACTGCTTAAGCCACTTTTTTTCTTCTTTTTTATATACACATGCAGATTTGAACTGATAAATTTTTATTCATATTTTAACAACAACGTACGACCGGTAAGGTTCCACAACCAAGATGAACGCCCGATTCTTATTGACTACGAGACCTTGTGGCGCCTGTAAATTACGGTTAGTTAAACGTTCTTTAGGAGAAACAGAGAATAAACGATTTTTTCCACAATCAGCGGTTTGAGTACCATCTTTTTAATGGTTATTCAACTGTTGTAATTAAATATGGTAAAATAACAATCAAATAATTGGTTATATTACTATTTTCTTACGGAAATTTTTAAGCGAAGAGATATTTGTTACTTGTTAAATATGTAAACTACTGTACCACAAATAGAAAAAAAAGAAAGCATTCTGCCAAAAAAGGGAGCGAATGAAATTTATTAAAAAAGTTAAAAATTAAGATAAAATGCAAATTCTCACAATTCGGAAAATGGAGATAGATGCAAATTTTGCTTGTGAGATTCAAAATTATATATGATCTTCTGAAAACGAAAGTGAGCTGTTGGGAGGAATTTTCAAGAAATAAAAAATGTAATAATAGAAATTTTGTGGAAAAGTAAAACTTTTCTAATTTAACACGTGACTACACTTCGGACAATTTTTATAAGAAAGAGCTTTTAACTTCTGATAATGAAAATGAGAAAAGAAATATATTTTTGAATTCATTATTTTAAAGCTTTTTCTAATACTTAAAAATATTTAAAATTAATATCAACAAGAAATATTTAAAGCTTTTATCAAGAAACATCTACTTACAGACACACAATTTTTACATCAAAACTCTGAAAAAATTGCAAAAGCTATTAGTATGCCTTTTTTATCCCTTAGAAAAAGTTTAAAATATTTCTCAATTAAATATTACTCCTTTGGAAATTGAAAATACTAAATTGTAATAATAAAACGAATTAAAAAATACAATATCGAAGTAACAACTATTAATTTTATTTCAAGTATAACTAAAATACTACCGCAGTTTTTACAAAAGAGAGTAAATTTAAGGTGTTCAATGCTGAAGACATTTTGCAAACTAGCAGTGAAATATAAGTCTATTCAACACGTCCTCTTAAAACAGATAACTTAATTATACAATTCTGATAAGAGACGTGATTTTTAACATACAATACTATTATGTACAGTTGTTTTTGTTTATTCTGTTACAATTTAATCTGTTACCAAATTGGACACATAATTTAGACTATGCCATAAGGTAAAATCAAGAAACTTTTACCCAAAAAGAAATTACATTGTAGAAAAGTATTTCAAAGGAAAAATTTTAAGTTCTGTGCCATTTTGACAGACATTTGGCAACTCAAGGAAGAAAAATAATAGAATAAATGCAGCAATATCTGAACTTGCGGGAAAGAAATGTCTTGAAGCACTTTTTTAGAAGAAAAATTACAAAATGTTCTTCTGGCTTCCATTTTCTTCGTGAATTTTAAATGAATGCTGTGAAACGCTTTTTTCTGCTTTTACAAATAGAATCGTCGGAATGCCGTCAAGTTTAAGTTCCTGTATTTTACTGTTCGCTGTCACTTCGAACGAATTCATTTTACATTTCTACGTTAGAATCCAACTGTGTAGGCTTATGTTATGTTATTTTATAAATCTGGTCCTTAACAATTATCGGATAATTTTTCATCCAATGACTGTATTATTAATAATTATTGTTAATCAAAATTTACCACAGAGCAAAAGTTTTTCTGAATTTTCTAAGTTGGACTGAACATTATATAAATAATATTGAACAGTAATACCAACAAAATTGTCGTCGTTGATGTTACTTATTCCCTTGAATGATTCAACTCCCCCGAGCTCTGGTGGTGAGATTGGTGGTAACTGATTTAAAATGAAGTAATAATTAATTGTTAACTAATTGAGCTACTGTGGTTTTATAGGGACAGAAATTTTAAATCATTAATTTTTTCAATCCATGTTTTAGACAAGAGCATCTTTGCACAAAGATTTTCTTGTCTAAAACGCTGAATGTCAATAGATCTATTTCTATAGCTTTTCACATACCAATAGAACTTTTTTTCCGGCATCCCACTATTGTACTCCAGAATTTTACCTACAGAATTTTTAATTTCGTAAAAAGAAGGTTTTGGATAATGAAACTTTGCATGTGGGGAAATAGTTTTAAGAAAACCAATTGTATTCTGTTAAAAAGAAAGGGGGGGGGGGTCAAATTGAAGGCGGTAGTGAAAAGATAAAAAGGTCATAGTGATCCTTTAACTTTATTTTGCAGCGAGTATGTGACATATGTGGTTTCAGTTTTTGAAATAAAATGTACAGAAACAAATTCGGATTTTACATTTTCTTTAACAAGCACTCATTTCTTGCTGCTATCTCCTGCAAAAAAAGATTATTGCGCAACATATTTCTTATATCCTACAATACCTCAGGACTTTACTCCGAAACTTGAAAGCAAACAAGAATTTTATTTTTTGAAGCAATTCCTGCTTCGATGAAATATCTCTTTGTATTCTGCAAGTTTGTTTCGTCTTGTTAAGAAAGGATTTTCGCAACATGTAGCCCTTTATATCTCTCCTTCACAGCACAGTAAGAAAAAATATGATAGCATTTGTGTTCAAAAAAGAAAAGAATTCATTTTATTTTATTATTTTTTTTAATAAACTGAGACAAAGAAACTGCTTTATGAATGATTCTTCTTGAATCAAATAGCAAAATGGAACTTATGCTAGGGTGATTTGTTTCACTAAATTAGCAATTAATTTTTAATTCTTCAAATTTGTAAATGACCGAGAATTTTGCTCCAAAATTGAGCTTTTCTTGTTCTTGCAATTAGTTTCTTATTTCATCATTGGTTTTAAAATTTTCTTTCTCTCTAAAATATGAATATTATAACAGAATAAAGACACAACTTGAAAGCACCATTTCTTTTCATTATTATTCGTAATAAATATTTTCTCCAGAACTTTTCTTACAACTTTTAATTTCCACTCTAATACATTCACACTATTACTGCTTTTGAAGTACAAGAGGAATAATTCACTTCTTATACTAATTTACAAGGCAACCAGTAATTTAACTACTAACCACTAACTCAGTCAGTCAACTAACTTAACATCACTACTCTATTTCACCACCTAATCAAAAGAAAAAAAAACAGAGAGCAAACGATATTAATTATAGTTATCTCATTGCGTTTATGCCAAAATTTTAAAAATGAACAAACTAAATTTGTCCCTAAAGAATTGCAACAAAATAATATAGAAAGAGTGATAATCCTTAGATAATTTTTAAAATTTAGATATTAATAAATCTTAAATATGGTATTTCCCTTTGTGGGGATTAAAAACCTGAAATTTGAAGGGCACCTCTTTAAAACGTAGTGTTTAATTTTTAAAAACTGAAACTTTGTTAAACTCTTTTGAGTTGTGAAAAACATTACATCAATAAAGGTGTAATTTCGTCATTTTACCCTACAAAAGAGTAAGAGTATGAAGAAAGATGTCTGGAAAGATAAGTAATGTATAAAATTATTCGAATGTATAATTTAAGACAATAAATTAAGAAAAATTATCTTGCTTGTTGTGAATTATCGAATGACGAATAATAACGTAGACGTTTTTAATTTTCATTACACGTCTAGTTATTTTGGAAACTTTAGAACACTTCGCTTTCTCTAACTCTGTTCAAGCTTTTCGAGTTAAGCTGCTCTTACGTTTTATTTCTAGCCGTTCATTTTCTTCCTTCTTTTCTTAAAGAGCTTGTTTTACAGGACAATAGCATCTAGGGATGTGGAAAGAAGGCTGTTTTTTATCGCCCTGTAGTTTTTTTCCTGCCTTCGTCATTTTGCCCCAAACGTCCATTTTGGCTTCAAATTTGATTATCATTACCTAGATCGTCGTCATCAACTTGTACCACGCATGACTCTTTTCATTAGGAGTTGTAATTTAGAAATATTTTATCGAAGAGCAAAAATAACTTATTGTAGCCGAGTAATTCTTTACTATGATAAAGCAAATAATTGCAAACGAACATAGAAAAATACACATCTTTGTCGATAATGCTCACAAAATAATTCTTCCTGACATCCCGTAAGGAGAATTCCGTTACTCGTCCCCCAATTCTCAGGATGTGCTAGGACAGCTCTTTTTATCCATGGACGCGTTGAAGAAATACCGAGTTCGTCATCTTATTCGCTTCGTCGTCTTACCCTCCTTCTCTTCTACCCAATGCATCAAACATGAAAATTTAAATACAGATGGATTGTGAACACATGAGTTTATTTTTTAAAAAGAAACAATATGTAATTTCAGGCCACATAGTGTAGATCTATCTGTTGCTTATAATTGCATCCTTCCTTCAACTAGGATTAGTTTACCAAACTTTCTTCAAGTCTGTGAAAAAGATATGCGAAGAAAATGAATATATATTAAAATTTGCAAGCCCCCAAAATTATGCTTAAAGAATATGATATGCATAATGTATTGCTGATCAGTATTTGGTATTATCTCTAGGCAACTCAAACTGAAGAACATGAGGAGAATCGTAAACAGGGAAAGACAAATTTCATTTCAATTTCCAAATGGATTAAAATGCCTGTAAACGCTGTGCGCTCGCAATTTCGCGATGTCTCTCCTGGTGCGTGAGGAGATTAACTTAAATGCTTTATGAGGAATCTAACAAATGCTTAAACTGAACACAACATTAATTTTCTGCAGAATGGCTCTAAGTAGCAATAAATATAACTAGCTCTGGAAGTTTTGAAATTGCACTCTTTATATTTGAAACACTTATCGGGGGTTATGCATAAAAATTATACGAAAGTTACTTCTGGGAAAGGCAAATTGGTGCTTTGTGTGATTGAACAGCTGTTTCTTAAGTTTAGAATCACATAACTGGAAAAACATACGGTAGATTTGTAGGAAAAACACACAACTTCTTTGGCAGCTTTTTAAAAAATTATATTTAATAGCATTGTAGCAAACTTATTAGTTTTTAAAATTGTGATCCCAACGTCGTGAACTTTCAAAACTGCCAATCTCTGACTTTTGAAAAAATCCCTTTAAATTAGATATTAGTGAAAGTTTATGTAGAAAATCTTTGTGTAAGTTGTTTCTTCAGGATGACTCAACTATTAGAGGGAGAAAAAAAAACATTTTTTAAATTTTTAAAATGAAAATAACTGCAATTTAAAAGAAAGTGTTACATTTAATACAATTTTAATTGTAAACTACTTTTTAAAATTTTCATCAAACGATATCAAAAACAAATTTGTGTCTTGTTATTTTTAGTGACATTATACAGGCAACTTTTCAAAACTGTTTGTAATCAATTTCCTTATTTTACTTTGCAGAAAAAGTTTTTAACAGTGTAACGTAATGCTATTGATTCTGCTTTACCTTTTATCTTTATTCGCTTTTTTATGAATATTGCTGTAAATAAAATTTTGTCTTTATTCTTTGGTATTCCGTTAACAAATTGACTATCTTCATTCAACAACTTTTA
The DNA here is from genome assembly GCA_038502835.1 of Octonoba sinensis. Lineage (NCBI taxonomy): Eukaryota > Metazoa > Arthropoda > Arachnida > Araneae > Uloboridae > Octonoba > Octonoba sinensis. The sequence goes on along the minus strand of CM076602.1, from coordinate 101,106,219 downwards.
GTTTCGAAGTTATTTTCATTCTTTACGCAAAACGCTCAATACGTTTCTCTAAAATACGTACGTTTATTTTGCCATAAATATTCTTAATTTCGCCTCCTAGTATAGACTGAATGATATTTTTCGATCAGAGCAAATATCATTTAAAAGCGCATAATACTTCGCAAGGATCTAATATGAATATGTAATAATAATAGTTGTAAAAACGTTGTGTCTCCCCCTCCCCTCAGATAAAGTAAAATAAATCTTACACTTCAACCAACAGTAAACGAATATAAGGTAAAGAATTTTTAGACGCAATTTTCCGTTATGAATCAAAAATATTTTCTTTTGAACGAAAAATAAATTAAGAATAAGCATTTAAAATACAAAGTAGCATACGGAAATCTCAAATCTTGGTCCCCTTGCAGAAAGTGTGCTTTGAAACTTTGAAACACATGTTGTAGTGCGACTTGCTTTTAAACGTTATTTTCTTAATTTATAACATGAAGGAACTTTGATGAAAATGGTAAAGTTTTATTTTTTTTAGTGCAAGCGTAATATATTTTAAATTAATTTATTATTTCACACAACTTTTGGATGAAATTTCATGTAAGTTAAAACCTGGTGAGATTGTAAGGTTACAATGTCGTTTTTATTGTTTTCTTTCCAAATGTAAGGGTTTCAATTTTCAATGCTGTTTCTCTGATTTTCTATTTGATATAAAAGCTGTAAAATACTTTTTAAGCAAACATTTTTTTAGCTCTTTTGACAATTTACATGAAGTTATCGTTAATATAATCTACTTATTATTGCTATCTCCCATGTGCAAAAACCACCGATGTGCGTACACTACCCATGCGCGCAATCTCACCCGCCCTATAAGGAGAGAAGCGGAAAATAGCTGTCTTGACCTTATGCCTGCTGTCATTTTAAATTACACCATTACTAAGTAATAGCGATAGAAATGCATAGAGATGGAATGCAGGCTATAATAATCACCGAAAGTTTGGCGAAAAGTTAACGTTTTCATTCCCTTTTTTAATGTTTTCCAATTTTGCGCCAACTCTACCGGCTTTACCGTACACGAAAATTGTTACACTTCCTCTAAACGCCTTCTTTCTTTTAAAACACATAAGTTTTACTTTGGTATTATGGTCTTATTCATTATCTAAAAGAGTCGAAAGCATGTTAAACATATATAGGAAAAAATGAAGAAAAAGTGCTTACCGGCTACACCAATTCAAACTTAATATTCGGCATCTAGCTAATAACCGTTCAAACGCAATACAAAATAAAAGCATAATAGGCATTGTGAATCTCTATAAGTATAGCATCTATATACCTGACCGCCCCCCAAACGCCTTTTAGAATCCTTGAGCCCCAACTCACTTCCCAACATGACAGTGTCTCTTATGTGTCAAGTGAAAGTTCTTTCCATGCATCTTTTGAATTCGAAATTCCAGAAAAATTCAACTGCCTCTAAAAGCAATTCAAGACTATTGCGCAGGACAACAGCTGCACACACTTCTTTTAAATCATCAATACGTAGCAATTCAAAATCACATGCAGCAGGTATAATTGACAAGTCAAACACTGGGGGAAGAAACAGTGTTTCGTATCATTTGCATCTTTCATTAAAATTCAGCTTACTTGAAACGAATTCTTAAAGTAAACAAGCTTCATTTCGCTCTTGAAACCGGAATAGAGTCGAACGCAGTAAGAAATTCTTCTAGTAAAATCGAAGCTTAACTTAATTTGCAAGTTGCAATCAAGAAAAACCGCTATCCTCTAGGTTTTTTTAGAAAGAAAATAATAGAAAAAGCGAATCTTTTTCTCCGGAGAAGAACAAAACAGGATAGAAAACCTTCATGTAAATGAAGTTTTTTTTCGCCATTTTTCTTGAGAGTGCTTTACAAGAAAAAATATTTCTTTCACGAATTTGCATTTTGGAAAGAGATTCGCAATTCTAGTCAAAAAAATATAATTTTCAATCTCACCAAACAACTTTTCTGCATTCAAATATAAATTTCTGCATCAGTGAAATATACTTATTTTTGCTTGTTTTCAAAAACTATAAAATGTATTTAAAAACATTAATTAAAGCAAAATAAAACTTTAAAGTTGAATTTTACGCAGAAATACCATTGAAAGGAAAAAAATTAAAAAGAAAGAAAGAATGAATAAATGAATAAAATAAAATAATACACTCAATCCATTGCTGTGGGTGGGACCTGTGTACGTATATATATGCAGTACAATAAAAAGTATTGAACTTTAGCTTTCAATTTTTAAAATTTTAAATGTAAATAATTATTATGGTGTCTTAAAGTATCATGTTCTAAAAATAACTTTATTTTAAAGAAACACTCCCCTTTAATAACTTCTAGTTAGTCAACAGGTACAAAATACTTTGCTTGAATCCTAAAAAAATCAATCATCCGAACTCAATCTGTTACTGTTATTAGAAAAAATAACCCATTATATTTTATCTAATGAATCTGATAATAATGTATTTTTATACGTTGAAGAAACTTTCAAATTAAAATCAATCAAATTTATCTTAACTGTATAATTGATCCTAAGGGGAATGAAAAAGCTGAGCCAGCAGCTGAAACTTGAACTCTTCTGACTCGAACCCTGGCTGGCTTGTTATCCTTCTGTTTAATTCCATCTGTGAATTATGCACTATAGACCTCTGTGATTGACTTTTTATTTGAATGTTTCTCAAACGCATAGTTCAAAGATGTTATCAACAGACTCATTGGATAAAAAGGCATACATTTCCTCATAACCGTAATGAGTTTAGTTCTGGTAATTTTTTCAAGAAGAAATACTTTAGTACATTACTTGAATTTAATAAATGTTCGGTATAACCTTAATAACACATCCCTTTAAATATTTTCCAGAATAGTTCAAAATTATTTAACATTAGTGTTTGAGCACATGATTATTTATTATATTTTATCATCAAAATTTATTATTAGTTATCACGCATTTCAAAGAACCTACTATACTGAAAGCAAATTGGTTACCTCCCCCCCCCCCCTCCTAAGTCAAGAAAACTGTGTGTGTGTATATATATAACTGAATTACGCGCAACTAAACGTCAAAGTAGTAATTACATTAATTTTACAAGTTATGAGGAATATATTGTACATTCCTATAAATAATGTCATTTCCTGTTTTTATCATTGCAGTGTTGATAAAAATTGAGATGCATAAAAACACTGTTAATAATTAAATATCACAAATTTTAAAAAGAAATGATGTTTTCTATTTGCGTTTCGCGAAACCCCAATCATTCTACGATTATTAAACAGTCTTTAAGGTTATCATTTAATAATCAATTTACTCTTATCACAAAATCTATTCATTGAAATAATACATGCTTGTTGCAATGCAGGTCATAAAACAATTAAAGTCTGACAAAACTAACTTTGCAACACAATTAGTGCAATTTAGCTATCGCAATCCAAAAGGCAACTTACATCTGCACGTGTCAGACTCTAATAAAAAATGCAACCAGTAAAAAAACTTTTAGGGAAATCGAAAAATAATTAAAAGAATGAAAAAGGTTTCACAAATGTATGCGTGCAATAACGTCATACCGTCGACAACTCAATTGCAAAACCACGCTACGGTTACAGAGAATGGAAGTAGAAAAAGCAATAGGACATAAAAAACCTTTACCATTTGGTCTAGAACAGTACGAAACTATAGAAAGGTAAAATAAAAAATTACAGTAACTATAGGAGGGAGTATAAAAATGTCGAAAAAAATTGATCCCGAAGAGAAATTTTTGCGACGGCTGTTTTTGACAGCAGCTTTAAGGGATGAAAAAGGTAAAAAAGCGAGGGAAATTGTGAAACTCCAGGAATAGGTGGAAGGAATTCTTTTTCGTCCTTTAAACTAAAAAATCAGAAAATTTTCACCTATGCTCGAAATTTCATGCCAAATGGGAAATGAATAGCCGGAAATAACTTTTTCTTCCTCCCAAACTCCATTTTTCTACGCTCGACTCTGTCAAATGTAGTGTTTTCATTTCAAGTTTTGTCTGGGTAAGTAAAGTGAATTTAACAAGCAAATAACTATATTGGTGAACTCGTGGAAACACACAAAATTCTTAGACACCAATAAGGGATAGTGTATATTATATAGATATATGTGCATATAGATTGATACAGATAGATAACAAGCTTTCTTGAAGAGTTAAAACCGAAGGGGGAAAATTGGCCTAATGATTAAACGATATTATAATTTAAAGAACTTATTAAGAAAAATAATATATTTTAACTAAAGATAAATAATATTTACTGAGACAAAAGATAGTAGGAAGGAAAATCATAGTGTCAAAAGATGCAAAGATTCATTTTACCTACGAACCTTAAATGACTATTTCCATGAATTTATATGTTTTTTTTTTTTTTTTTTGAGTCATATGGTTTGAAAAAATGCTGCTCTATTTGGTACAAGGACAAAAACAACATCTTGGCTATTACTCTTTATTTCATGCATTGAAACGTTCTTGTATTTGTTATTGACAATGCAAACGAGTTTGGTTTGGTAAAAACTTAGGAATAATGATCAAAATATATTTATTATAGCAACTGAATAGAAATTCTTCCATTTGTCTTTATGGAAATCAAGTTTTCTTACTATAATATCTGAAAAAATACAAAGATCCGACCACTTTGTTCGGCTTATAATTAAAATTATTTATGTGTGCCTTTGGGAAGGGGTAAGGAGCAAACAAAACTTTACTACCATATCCCTGGGAAGGAAGTTCATTTTATTCACCAAAACAGTAAACTGCTTTACTTTCCTAAAAATTAATAAATTCCTAAATATGTTTAATTATTTGCCTCCATACTCTGAAAAAAGAAAAGGTTCATCAGTTTTGTTTTACTGGTCGTATCACATATTTTTATAGACTTATACTATTACAGGTATTCATACTATAATCATTTTTATACAGATAACTTTATAAGAAGCTTTTGGCCAAGACTTTCATGAATAAAAGTCAACGAGCCAATGAGCAGCTATGAATTTTTAAAAAATGATAGAAAACAAGAAATTACTTCTCTTTAGTTTTTTGCAATAAGTAGTACATCCACCTTTATCTGTCTCCTTGCAACTGGTCTAAATGCTTCCAGATAAATAAGCGAAAAAGAAATACATTTTCCAATACATTTCCTTTAATTAGTGAAATCCCTCACCGGGATTTGCTTTAATACCGTTCAGATATGTTGATCTGGACGCGGTATTTTCTTTTGACAGCCGTACCTTTCTCCAGGACCACATAATCCTTAGAGGATAGAATACGACCGATCGACATAAATCGAATGTTCCTTTTGTAAGGAGAGTATTTAATTTATTTCGATCAGCATTATCTTTCAGATAGAAACCATCTAACAAATTCTGCATCAATTCTTTTTAAATTGTTAATGTGGTTTTCATATGTGTTGCAGCTGGTTGTGTGTGTCTTCCTACGGTGAATGTTGTAACTAATTTGAGTTTTTTTAAAACTTTGTGTTACATTGACAGAGGAAACAACTGAATTTTAAGTAGAAAACTAAAACTGAAGAAAATATGAAACTATTTTTTTTCAGGTGTGAAACATTTAAGTTTCATGAATTCTTACTCTTTTTGAAATTTATTTCTGAGTTTATGTCTATACAATAGTTTTATTGAATTTTCTTTCCTGCAATTTAATGCTTTTTTTTAGTGACAGATTCATTTATCTCTAAATTTCAAAAAATGATAATAGCCAGTGTACACATAAATACGTAAAATTTATTGAAACTGTGCACAAATATATGTTTACTTTACAAGGATTTATTTTTTTAACATCGTGTAGTTTCAACAGTTAATTAATAAAAAAGAGCTGTGTTGTTGGATTTTATTATTTGCTTCTTCAAAAAATAAATTACACATAGGTATAAAATAATACACTTTTTATTAATCACGAGAATTATAAACGTAAACTTTTGCGATGATTGCATATTTAATAAAACACAAATTTTCATGTTACAGCAAGTAATTGGACGTTTCCATCATTTGTCTCAAAGGCTGAAAGTGCGGCGTAATGGTAAATTTAATCCTAAATGAAAGCATCATATAAGATTTTAAAAAATCGGTTATACTAATGTCTTGAAAAATTGTGGCCTTTAAGCATCTGTGTCCTAAATAGATTGTTAATTACGAAGTTTGACTATAATATAACAGACTGATAATGCGTATCTTTTTTAATAAGGTGTGAACGTAAGAATCAAATCTTCTAATGGAACTTTCTTTTTTATTTGCAAACTATGTGCTTAAATATACTGTTTTAATTTACAAAAAGAAAATTTGGAATTTTAAAGAATTTTGTAACTTGAATTTGGATTAAAGTATGTTTAACAATTTCTTCTCATCGTGGCATTAAAATGAGTAACTTGAATATTTTTTTTTTAAATTTCAGTAGTTAGATACATCTTGTTCAGTGCTTTAACTATCTCAAATTGTATTGCTTTAGTATTTTCTGCCATGTTTCAAAGTGCTTAGTGTTTACATCATTCCTTTCAGCTGATCCCCCTGTCATCATATCTCGCTTTGAAGAACAAATCGTGAATCCTGGACACCCGGTATCTTTGAGGTGCATAGCAAAAGGACATCCATTGCCTAAAATTACATGGACTGCCGATGGTGAAAGCATTCCTTCTTCAGCTCGCTTGAGACTGGGAGACTTCGTAACCCAAGATGGAAGCGTTGTCCACAGTTTCCTCAACATCAGCGCAATAGAAGTTAGCGATGGCAAAGACTACGCCTGCCATGCGGACAGTGATTTCGGTAGAGCATTTCATCAAGCACGTGTGAACGTAGTGTCTTCGCCAATCGGTAGACCACCACAGAACAAAACTGCATTGGTTGGTCAAACAGCTGTCTTCGTCTGTCCTGTGGCGGGATATCCGTTGACTCACTTTTCTTGGGAAAAAGGTGAGAGTATTTCTGTGATTGTAAATCTAAGAATTTTTAAGATGTTATTATGAACTGAGTGGAGAATAAGCTTTGAAAATTTGCTTATTAACTGCACGATATTCTTGCTTACATAGAAATTAAAACAATGCACGATAACTGAAATATAATCAAGTTTTCAGCATAAACATTGGTTGCCGACACATATTTCGAGGATTAGGTGTAGCACTTTTATCAATGCGTAAAATTGTTTCGCGATAGGATAAAAAAAAAGCGAGGAAAGATCATCCTAAATCTCAGGGTCCCAAGTAGCCTTTAACCACTTGTCTAGAAATTTTATCACTTTTACTACGTTTAATTACGATGCTTTTTACTTTGTTGTTTCTACACATAAGTGGGGGAGCGGATGAAGAGGGAACGCCCGCCCTGGGTGGCAACCTTTGTGGAGGAACAAGAATTTCCCATTTTAATCGCTCTCCGTCCATGTGTGCAAGGACGTACGACGTACGACGGCGCCCTGTCAAAAAGACACTGGGCCGCCGAATCAAAAGGCGCCCTTAAAATAACTACAGTAAAAACACGAAAACCCCATTAAATCCCGAAAAAAACAGAAGACCATTAGGTTGGGTGTTTTTAACCCTGAAAACGGCGTTCAATAGGAATTCGGAAGACGGACGGCACCAAGCAGGCTTGGCACGGGCCTGTCTCTCGTGAATCAATTGTTATTAGTTTCTTTTTCACAACGTCGTCGTGCGTAGGCACGTACATACTTATATTATGGTACACCGAAAGGCACAATCTCCGAATCCGTTTTGACGAATTTTGTGATGACGCCTGTACGTACCTATGTATGCATGTATGTATGTATGACCTATGTATGCATGTATGTATGTATGACCTATGTATGCATGTATGTATGTATGACCTATGTATGCATGTATGTATGTATGACCTATGTATGCATGTATGTATGAGCGTATGTAGTATGGTAGTAATTTAAATATATATCCATATGTGTATTACTATTCGAAATTATAGAATTGGTTTTATGTTCCAAAAAACGTCGGCAGAAAAATTCAGCTTTGCTTGCTAACGATATTTAACATGTGCGCTCTAATACAATATAATCAAAAATTTATTTCTAGCAGCTGTAAGATGTTTTATCTTAGCGCATCCCGTTTCGCAAAACTATTCAATGCAACCAGTGGGAAGGAAATGAATTTCAATCGCTTTCTGACGTCAACATTGTCAAACAAAATCGACATATCAATCGGTCTTTCTAATCGATCCGAAATTCGAAGCGAGGTCCATACCAAAAACGATTATCCCTTATCTCAAGCCGCGCGTTTCTTTTGTCATCTCCGGTACAATCGATTTTCATTATGCACGAATGCATACCAACCAAGAACAAAGGAGGAGAATATTTCCCTCCTTGGAACAAATTTCTAAAGAACTAAAAAGCTAATGAGTTCTGACAGGAGGAGCATAAATATGTCGTTATTCACTTTACCATGGTGCTTTATATTCGTCAGGGTTCATCAGTCATAGTGATATATACGGGAAGGTAGCAAGACAGACGTCTAATGGTGCGATATCTAAATAAAGAGAAAGGTTTTTTTGTGGCCTTTTTAGATGATAAAGCATGCAAAGAGTTCCATGCATACTCCTTATATCATTGATTCTCAACCATTTCAGTGTTGCGACCACCTTAAAAGCCAAAAGAAGAACATAGATGACCTTGCAACCAACTTACTACAATATTTTATCTCTAAAAATATCTCGCTCTTTTAAAGTACTAAATATAAGTTTAAAGTACTGAATTTTGTAGTGTTTCGTACCAAAACTAAGCATAAATTTTCAAATTATTACATTCCTCCTTTAAGTGCTATCAGTTGCATTATCAGTACATAATTTTCAGAGAAGAAATATCATTTTCAACAATTTGGAACTAGTCTGATAAAATTACAACATCATCAAAACTCGAAAGTTATGATTTTTGAGTTAATTTTGCAAGATAATTTCATTAATGATTACAATAACCAACATAGTATTAACTCAAAAATTATGATTTTTCGAATTGTGACGATAAGTTCCTTCGTATGTACGCCTAATAGCACATGTGTTTAATTTTACAGCTCATTCTACTATCTACGCTAAAACAGAAAATAACTAAAAATGTAAACAATTTAGGAGACGTTCCAAAAACCGCTCAATTCTTAGGTACAAGCAACAAAAGCATTTCCGTGAGATCTGCGAAAAGCTAAAGGAAAACACAATAGCTCCTTAAGAATCACAGATTAATTTCTTTTTTCTCATGGGATCTATTACTTATAGATAAATTTCTTATAAACATATTACTAATGATGTGTTACTTATAAACACTGCTTTATAAATTGATTATTCTTATGAAAACTTGAAATATTAAACTAATCTATCAACAAGTTGTATACAGATTTGAAAATGCTATTTAGAATCAGTACTTGTACCATTAAATTTATCAAATATTTTTATTACTGCCTGACAGAAAATCTTTAAATGCGTAGCCTCTTTGGCTGCGAAAATGAAGTGTATAACATAAAATTTCAAAGCATACCATGAAAGTAACATGCATCATATTTTAGGCAGCCTACATGCTCTTATTAAACTAGCATTGAGCAAATCTTAGAAAAGCTATAATCTTGCCTTTGCTATAGTGGTCAACAAATATCATTTTCTTGCAAGAAAGACCGAAATATGCAATTTCAGAATTTGACAATTCAAATAAACAATAAAGCGTCTTAAACGATAATCAGTTAGTTAAATTGTTACATTACAGGAAAGAGTCAAATTGATTGGAAATGCCAACGGTAATCTAAATGGGCAATTAACACAACATCATAATAATAACGTCAAATGCATTGTTTCATAAATATTAATGACCTAGTATGATTATATCATCCACATGAACATATTTTACGACTTTGTTTCTACAATTTTAGTAATAATTAACCACGGCAGCTAAAAGTTCGTAAAAAAAAAAAAGGTTTTTTCAATTGATCATTGTCCTTATTTTAACTTTATTGTGCAAAGTGTAAGCTTTTTTTTTTTTTTTTCAAAACATGCTTTTGCCAAAAACAGTTATTGTAAAATGTTGTAATAAAAGTTTACTTCCTTATATTTACCGCATTCGTGATAAATCAACTACGTTAGTCAAGACGTTGACGATAGTTGGCAGACACAAAGCATTTGCCGAAACAAAACTCCAACAGACTTAATTTATTTCTTGGCATCAATGCATCAATTCTGGCAGTGCTTAAATGCAGTATTTTTTCTTTTCCCCTTTTTTCTTATATATATATATATATATATAGATATATATGATAATAAATTAAATATATATATATATATATAATGATTTAAATGTATTGCAAAATAATATTGTGGTTGAGAGTGAAAGTGATTTAACTGAAGATGAGGACGAAGAGTCTGAGAGGGGAAGTGATTGCGGTGAGAATAGACAGACCACGCAAATACCATCCACTAGTGAATATTATATAAAATCGTCTGTCCTCATTCTCCGATTTTGAAAATTTTGTTGTGCCATTCAGTGGTACCAGTTCAGAGAGTCTAGAAAACTGGCTCGAAATTTTTGAAGATACCGCTTCCTTATTAAATTTAAGTGAAATACAAAAAATAATTTATGCTAAACGTAGTATGCAAGGAAGAGCCAAGCTCTTTTTAGAAAGTGAATTAATAATATATACCTATTCAAAATTTAAACAATTAATGTTAGGTGAATTTGGAGATGTTTCAAATTCCGCTGACATTCATGAAATGTTAGCTAAGAGGAAGATGGGGCATGATGAATCTGTAGAAGAATATTTTTTGTGCATGAAAAAATTGGCAAACAGAGCCAAAGTAGAAGATGCTGCTCTAATTAGATATATTATAAATGGTATTCGTGATGATATATATAAAAAAGCATCCTTATATGGTTGTGATAATCTAATTGAATTTAGATGCAGACTTAAAGCGTATGAGCAAATGAGGTCGGATGAAAATAAAAACAAAAATTTCCGATATAATAAGTCAGAATTTAAAAATGATAACGAAATAGAAGCAATAAAGAAATTATTAATTATCGGTGATTACGAAGAGTACTGTAACAGAAACGGAATTCTTTATAAATTTGTAAACGGTCGAGAATTACTAGTTGTACCAAATGATAGGCAAACAGAGATCATAAAGGACGCTCACGAAAAAGGGCACACAGGTGTCAAACATACGGAAAAACATCTTGCGGAATACTATCACATACCCAAGCTTAGAGATAAAATAGAGAAAATAATTTCTAATTGCGTCCAATGTATACTTATTAACCGTAAACGAGGGAAAAGGGAAGGATTTTTACACCCGCGATATAAAGACTATATACCGCTTCATACCTATCATGTAGACCATCTAGGACCCCTTGAAAGCACAAATAAAAACTACAATCATATTTTGGTAATCATTGACGTTTTCACTAAATTTGTGTGGATTTATCCCACAAAATCAACAACCTCAGCGGAGGTGATAAGAAAATTAGACTATCAAAAAGCGAACTTCGAAGCCCTTTTCAAATTATTACTGACAGAGGTACTGCGTTCACTTCTAACGAGTTCGCCGAATATTGTGGTAAGGAGGAAATTACACATCATACTATTACAACCGGCTTGCCAAGAGCTAACGGGCAAGTGGAACGCATAAATCAAGTCATAATATCGGTTCTTGCAAAATTATCTATTGAGAATCCCTCCCAGTGGTATAAACACACTAAAGAGTTACAACTAACCTTGAACTCCACCTACCACCGCAGCATAGATACAACCCCATTCGAGCTGTTATTTGGGACCAAAACGAACCTCAAAGGTACTGATAAGTTAAACGAAATGATTGAACGCGAATTTAAAAATCAGTTTGAGGCTCAGCGAGACAATTTGAGGAAACATGCGAAAGCGCAAATTCTCAAAATTCAACAAGAAAATAAAAAAAGTGTATAATCTGCGGCGGAGGGCAGCTAGGCCTTACAAGGTTGGAGACTTGGTTGCAATAAAGAGAACCCAATTTGGTCCGAACTTAAAATTAAAAGCTAAATTTTTTGGACCATGCAAGATTACAAAGTTAAAAGGAGGAGACACTTTTGATGTAGCTAAAGAAGGTTATCACGATGGACCACAATGTACTACAACCTGTGCCGAATATATGAAGAAATGGACAGAATCACAGTGATTTGAACTTATGGAAAGCACGCACATTTGCGTGTTGTTCGTTTTTTTTTTTTTTTTGCTTGTTTTTGTTTTTTTATGTGTTTCAGGATCTGAGGACAGCTCCATTGTCGGATGGCCGAACTGTGGGATCTACACAGCCGTTGGTGAACAGTTAAACTGATTTACATGTGGAACTGAACTACAATCGTTACTGAACTGAAATAGATTTTTGCCGATTGGCAACGGAGCTGGCATAAAAGGCGTTGCAAGTTGTGTTCCAGTGCAGTTGACTTGAGCTGAATTGAGTTAGTTGTTCTTCTGAGAGAATGGCCAAGCAGTGCTCTCTCGTTGTTAAAATTATTTTTTTGTACATAGCTGTAAAATATGTTCGTTTCTTGATTAAATGGTTAAAATTCACTTGCTGCTTCTCGGACCAAGTCATGTAAGAGAATGGGAGTACTACATATGAAACATCCAGGTGAAGAGCACTTCATTATGTTAGTTGACTGTCAGTAAATCAATATTGATTGCAATCCAATGAATCATCAATTTATTAGCAGCTTCAACATGGGAAATACATATTCCAAAACAACAAGAAGACGAAGACAAAACATCACATTCTACACAGTATTTACATGTTCCGAATCCCCAGAAATTTCTGCAAAATCGCTTTAAATAATTTCTCGAGGCTTCGGTCACATGACCCTGCACGCCTTTTCTATTGGATGATCTCTGAAAAAACCACCTGGAACTCACGTTACGTAATTTTTTCCCACCGTGTGAAAAAGGGGCCGGCTTAAGGGATTGTATATAAAGTGCCTACAACTGTCTGTAGGTCACTTTAGTTTTTGTGTTTTAAAATTGAAACTGAATTTAAAAAAGGGTTTAAAAGAGTTATTTTTTTTAATGTTTATGTTAGGGTTTTGTATTTATTTGCTTAAATTCATGAATAAAAAAAATATTTTTGTCATAATAAATTAAACTTGTGTAAATTTATTGCAACTTTGAACGTGAAATAATGGAATAACAAAATAAAAGTCAATGCTTTAAAAGTATCTCTTATTCTAAAATTAGTATTAAATACCCTGTATAATTAACATTATATTCTTCTTAACTTATGCTCTCGACTGAAATTAATTCGACAGCAAGAGACGATATTCTACAGCAGTGTTTCCGAAAGTGTTTGAGGCGTACCCTCAGGTGTACGGGAAGAGTTTGCTGGTGGTCAGTGGCGTAACTATAGGTTGGCAGAGCAGGCAAAATGCCACGTGCCTCCGACCATATGGGGACCCCAGCCCGAGAGCCTGATAGCTCAGAAGTTACCTTATATTTTAAACAAAAGTTAGCAAAAATTATAAGTTTTATATAAGTATTTACATTAATTAAAGTTAGACACAACTAAAGACCATATACAAATTCAAATAAATAATTAAGCTTTATACGCATTCAGAAGAACAGAATCAATTTTAGAACGCATCCATTGGTTGCTCCATTTTTTGCCGCGGTACGTTGGTGCCGACGCTTGGGGAATTCCGGCAATTTGTTAACCGAGACCAAGAAAATACTGATATACGAGGTGCATTCAAGTCCTAAGGCCTCCGATTTTTTTTCTAACTAACTACTCACTCGAAAACTATAAAATTTTGGTGTTACTTCTCGATGTAATCTCCTTGCAGACGTGCACATATTTCACAACGCGCCGCGGCCATGATTCCATGGCCGCGGCGCAGGCTTCTTTAGGGGTCTGTTTTGACCACTGGAAAATCGCTGAAGCAATAGCCGCACGGCTGTTGAATGCGCGGCTACGGATAGTGTCTTTTATCGTTGGAAAGAGCAAAAAGTCACTAGGAGCCAGGTCAGATGAGTAGGGAGCATGAGAAATCACTTCAAAGTTGTTGTCACGAAAAAACTGTTGCGGTCGTCCTTTAGTATTCGTGGCACCCACCTGGAGGACATATTCGCATTTTCAGGTCGTTATGCAGGATTGTGTGCACAGAACCAACGGAAATGCTAACACTGGAGGCGATCTGTTCAACAGTTATTCGGCGATCCCCCAAAACAAGTCTCTCCACTTTCACGACCATGTCTTCAGATCGGCTTGTGCGAGCCCGAGGTTGTTTCGCTTTGTTGTCACACGATGTTCTGCCTTCATTAAACTGTCGCACCCACGAACGCACTTTCAACACATCCATAACTCCATCACCACGTGTCTCCTTCAACTGTCGATGAATTTCAATTGGTGTCACACCACGCAAATTCAGAAAATGAATGATTGCACGTTGTTCAAGTAAGAAGAACGTAGCCATTTTAAGTATTTAAAACAGTTCTGATTCTCGACGCTACTGCTAAAATTCCTTCTGTCGTATAGTACTGCCGTCTCTGTGACGAATTGACAACGAACGCACGCTCATTTTAAACCAATGCACATGTTTTTATTTCTTTCCAGTTTGGAGAAAAACAATCGGAATCCTTAGAACTTGAATGCAGCTCGTAATATTAAAAGCTCTAAAAATTGTTGAAATATGTATAAAAAAATACATATCTGAATCATTTGCCAGAGAAAGTCTCAGTTTTCGGTCCACCTTCAGAGATAAAATAAAAAAGTCTTCATGTGTTAGATAACTTGCTGATTTATTAATAATAACGACTCATTTTATGCCATCCCTCTTTCCTGAAGCATGCACTGCATTAATGTTATTTGTTATAATTCCTGTGACTACAAATGGTGCTGAAAGATAATTTTCGAAACTAAACTTAATAGAACCCTATTTAATTAACTCTATGGGACAAGACAGGCTAAATAACTTGGGGCACGATCTTTAAACTTTGATGTTATTGATACTTTTGCGGAAAAGAAAACTCGGAGAAAAGAGTTTTATTAATAACTTTATTGTTAAGATTAAATTTTATTATAAATATGTAATACCTATGCTTTTGAAAATTAAATTTATTAGATATTTAACTAAAATGCACACAATATTAGTAATACTGTTGAGTTCTTCCTTGATTTATTAAAATTAAATTACAACGCTACGATTGTTTTCTGGGGCCCTATCCAATGAATTTGCCACGGGTCTCAGATGGTATAGTTACACCACTGATGGGGGTACTCGGTGCACCGGGCTAAGAATATCGAGTAAACATTGGGTATATGCATTTCTTCCCACTAAAAAGTACCAATAATATTTTTTTTTATGTTAGGTATTTTTTAAGCCTTATTTGTTTTGTTTTTTTTACATTATTTTTTTATTTATGTTTTTATTTATTTATTTATTCATTAGTTTTTACTTATTTATTTATTTATTTGACAAGATATACTCAGTTTTTAAAAAAATGAAAAGGGGGCACGCAGAAGTCGAAATTTTGGTGGAAACACTGTTTTACAGCATAGTTTCCCGCTCTTTTCGTTGATAAAGAACACTTTCGACAATATATAAGTTCGAAAGAAAACTCTAACATCTGTCGTGTTCTATTATTTCTTCAAAATATTTCACTTAGATTCAGTACTTATATTAAATTATAAGAAATACGTTTTTTTGTAGCAATTTAAAGGCAGATCACAAAAAATCATTAAAATATCAAGGTTTTACCATTTTTTCAAATTTGAATAATTCAATAAAAAACTGCTTTAATGTGCATAAAGAATTGATGATAATGTCTTAATAACTAATATAAATAGCACATAATATTAGAGAAATAATAATTTATTTATTGGCATATTTAATTGTTAACATCAATAAAGTTACTAAAAAAATATTTTTTCCATTAGAAAGAACTAGTACAATCAAGACTCTTAATTTCCTGCTAAACCTTGTCCAATATTTCACGGAACCGTCCTTTGGAAAAACTGTTCTGCACCATATCTAAATTATTTTTATTTTTTAAGTTCTTACATTCGTAGAGTTCCAGCTCATTTGTAAATTAGTTATATTATAACAGAAATACTTTAATTGTTTATGGAACTCGATACCCATTACAATAAACCCAAACGATTATTATTATTATTATTATTATTATTATTTAAAAAAAAAACTAAATTAAGTAAAGCTTTTCATTCTTTGATGATCCGTTTCCGGTTTTTTTTTTTTTTTTTTTTATCGTCTGTTATCGTGTCGTGAGCTTCTTATAGTGATAAGAACTTGAACCAAAGTCATATGTGCCTTTTCTTTTCCATATAAAAACAAATGTGCATGAATTTTTTGTTCTCTCTACCAGTGAATCTTCATCAGTACGTTTCATGTTAGAATATTAATAGTACTTAGTACTTTTATACAGGATTATTCCCCTAGAAAATTTTACTTAAATTACTGAAGTATTCAGACGGTAATATAAACGACTTTTTTAAAAGCACGAAATTTTTGTTTGCAGATTGAAAATAATAGGTTTTGTTTCGCTCTTTTTTTTTTACAAATAAAAGTTTAAACTCTTTGTTAGATGGTAAAGGGGGAGGGAGCATACGAGAAATTTTTGAAATATACTTGATTCGTTTACATTTTTGTAATTGTGTGGCTTCTAGCCTGTGTTTTAAGTACGATCGTTTGCGAATAATGCATTTATGTATATCAGCACGACAGGCAACGAGTTTTAAGCATCATTTATTCATTTATTGTCAAACCAGTATTCTGTGCATTTATAAATGTATTATGTCAAAGCTGATGGAATTCCGACTCAGACAAGTCATTCTGCGTTCGCTTTTGTAATCAAAGGGAGGATGATTTGGTGTATCATCGGACATAGTGTGTAGGATTGTGAATGCCTGTTGTAAGGTTAGATAAATTGTAATAAAAAACAACAGAGTAGGTGGATATGTAGTAACAAAAATAACACATATTACTGCAAAAATTTTTACTTTATTCGGATCTCTTTAAATTTTAATAAAGAAAATTATATTTTACAATTTTTAATCTTAAATAACTTAATTCGTAATTTATTCAAATATTTAAAACAGTGGTTGGTCCTCAAACTGAATTTTTAATGTACACGAAACCGCTACATACAAATTATTTTATGCTCATAAAACATTTTTAAAATGTCAAAGGGTAACTAAAAGTTCATAGAAATTAAACACATAAGAAGAAATAAATCTATTTCATATGAAAGTACTGTTTAAATTTTGTTTAGGGCAAAATTGCGAATGTGTTGCTCACAAACCTAAAACGTTTATATTTTCAACAAACTTGAACTACTATGCTGTTTTTGAAGCAAATTTCCTTCAAATGTTTTCCATTTTCGACTTATGCTAGGTAAAATCTAATTTAATATTTCCACCAAAAAATTTGTCAGCATATTTAGTCCTTTTGACATTTTCCGTTTAATAACTTATGTAAGTGTAACCGTAAAAAAGAGGTATAATCACAATCTAATATAAAACTAATAAGACAGTTTTATTGCTTCTTTTAAAATGTGCTAAATATTAATATATTTTCTCTACTTTTAGTTTCTTCATACATGTGATATTATTAAGGCCCGGAATTTAATCTGATAATTCATTAATTAATGGTCAATTTCATTCATCATAAAATATGCAATCAAAAAATCAATCTTCTTTCATTTTATGAAAAGAGTCGTTTTGTATGCTTATAAAAAAAAGTTCCTGAAATTGGATTGCCACGCTGACTGATAAGCTTCATTATTTTTAATTCCTAAAAGTGTGATACGAATCTAGGAATAGAAATTGAACTTTTCTGTAAAATTAAAATGTTTCTATAGAGATTGGTACTTTCCAGATTGCCGAATAAATGATTTAAGTGCCTTTTTCACTCTTGGGTAACTTTTTTTTTTTTTTTGGTTTTTTGTATTTTTCCCCTCGAAAAATCAATTTAATGAATCGCTTAAAGGATGGGAGGATGTCTTTTTTTTTAATTTTAATCTTGAATGTAGGCATAGATGTTTTTTTCCTAATAAGGTTTCCCAATAAATTCTTTATAAAAAAACTGAACACTTATTAGCGAAGATAGCAGAATTTGAAGATGATAAATATTATACTGATTATTTAATTTCTTAATCTCAATTGTACTAATTGCTACCTAAAAGTAAGATTACTTGAACAATAATGCTTTAATGCTTACTGAAGTTATCAGGCTACTTAATATTTAAAATTTATATATATATTTATTTTAAAATGTTCGGTATATATTGTTATAATTATTATCTTTTACATTCTGTAACTGAGGGAGATGCACGAGGGGAAGCAAAGACGTAGGCATTATTTTCACTATTTTTTAAATCTAGACATATGACAACACACACACATACACAACATAAAAGTATTCTTCAGACTACTTCACATTACACTCGTCATACTTTGTCTACACCTCCCCTAATCTCCGTAACCCTTTCGTTTTTAAAACTTCAATTCCACCGTCTCTGGCGCCCTCTGTTGGTCTTTATATTTAAGAACAATTTTATAAACTCTAACAATTTGTAACATTCCCATTTACAGGGGAACTCTACTACATACGGCACCACTCTGAAGAATTATTCGTAGCTGAGTTCCTTTAGCATCAGTTTATTCCTTCTACTGCAAAAGCATTTTCACAAATAGAATTATGCACTACTATATAAAATAAACAGTCACAGACACCACATACGAAGGACATAAAAAAGCTACCTCGACGCTCTTATTATCCCTTTTATAAAATTTTGAGCTCTCTGTCACGTGATACCGCACAACTGCATCTATTGGTGGCCTAGATTTTCAGGTCTTGCTAAGCTATGTAAATTCATGTAAACACATGTCGCGCCACTAAGTAAGGGACAGAGGAAATATGTTAATTACCTAGTATATCCTGTAGTTCATTCCATAATCGAAATTAAATAGCGTTGAGTAATTTCGTAAATAAAGAACTTCCGAAATTAGCCAGTTATAAGTCCGACTAGTAGTAATATTATCTAAGTTTAAAGGGTTTTGTAAATGATCGGGTGTACCCACTGCCACTTCCTGCAACCATCCCTGACCTAATATCAAGAATCTGAACTACAATTAATTTGACCACGGAAACATGCTCAGAAGTCTGTGGCAAGAACAATTTAGGGACAATAGTAGAGTAACGAAAGGAAATCGTACATTTGTCATCGTGGTACTTGGACTATTTCTCTGTCTTGCAACAATATGTACTTTCATGTTTGTCCTGTAAATTACATTTTATATATGTGGGTCATTCCCAAAAAACAAGCGACATTTCATTAAAATCATTAAAGGGTGTTATAAACTGCCCATTTTGTTTTGCTGTAATTGTATGGATATACAACAAGAAAAGAATAAAAGAAGTGTAAATGTGCAACTGTCGTGAGGAGAAAAAATGCTTCCAAAATGTCCCCAGATATGTAGTAATTTATTTGCGTATGTGTTTCGCAGAGACCATCTTCTTATATATAAGCGGCTTATTCTGTCTGTCTGTCTGTCTGTCCGCTATAGAATCCCAGGCCGTTTTACCGATCGGGACCACATTCGACACGGTTAATGTTTACGACCCGAGAAACGCATCGCCGCAAAAATGAAAGTTGTGACTCAATTAGTTTTTTTTAATTATTTTTTAAAAAATTTTCAATGATTTTCTTGACCCGTTTTATTTTATTTTTGCATTATTGCCGTCGTTTCCAACCCCATAATTACAGTTGCCGTGTGAACAAACAAATCAACGCAGTTGCCATTGTTGTAAAAATGTAACAAATATATTATTAATAATTAAAACGTTTATCTAGCATATTAAGTGAGGCTTCGCTGTATCTGCAATCTCCGTTAAAAAAGAATGTAGATATACGCGAATTTAATTTAATCCTTTCTTTCTTTTTAATTTATTTATTTATCGTCTGCGCTTTTTTTATTTTTCTTATCAGAGTGGCAGCATTTTTTCCCCAGTTTCGTTAACACTTTTGTTTTCAAAAGCATAATAAAATTTTCAATAAGTTCTTTGGATGGTAAATATATATTTTTCACAAACAATTTGATTATATAGTAAATAAATATATAGTAGTGTGGGGCAGTAAGCAAAGGGGCTTCCTCGCAGCCTGACCTGGGTAATTCAGTTTGAATTAGCAGACACAAATCATTTTAATCACAATTTATAATACCTAGAACAGCGGTCATTTCGTATGACCGCCGGGCTTACTAGTATTTTATATCAGAATTAGTTTTAGCTTATTTTAATTCATGTAAACTGTTGTTAATAGTTAAGTTAAATCAATTTGGTAGTGAATAAGTACTATAATCACAAAACTAAAAGCTACAAATAAAAGTAAAAAACAAGTAATTAGTGCAATAATTATAAGGTGTTCAAACTTTTAAGTTCATTTTAAATGCAACTATATTTTAAATAAATCATTGTCACTATTTTGTTTTTTATGTGCCCAGACAATGACGGCCTGGATAGTGATGAAATGATATTTTTATGTTGGTACCAAACCTTCAAACTTCTTAAGGTTAAAATTTATGCATTATTAAGATAACCCTATTAACTATCCTATATTGTAATACGAAAATTTCCGTGATCATCTGATATTTTTCTAGAGGTTCCAGGAAAACTCTCAATAAACATAAACTTGCTCTCGATAAACTTCATTTTATGCTCATAATGCCCCAGGTCGGCAGTTAACATCCACATATCTAACCAGATAATTGAAAGTTCTTGCTGAGGATATATAAAATAAAACAATTGTTGCTATCTATTTGAGAAATATCGAGCGATACAACATCGGCCAGAACAATGACGATTTTTCTAGTGACGCTGGTTTTATAATTATTTTGAGTACAAAAAAGTAATTCTAGTCTTTCAAATAATTGCTTATTGCCTAAATACCTTTTCATAATGTATATTTGATAAAGTTTTATTTTAGAAAAAAATTCTTATTTATTTACACCAGATCTTGAAAAAGCACAATTAGCTATGGTGAAAAGCCAGGACAATGATTTTAGAACAATTAACTTTTTTTAAAAAAATAATACTTAAACTTTATTTTCCATTTTGCATTGCATTTATAGGTTGGTCTCAAGTATATTAAAGTAAATAAAAGGATTTTAACAGTTATTATTTTCATTGTTTTAACTCATACATGGCAAAGACATGTGTTTTGCCTGTTTTGTGAGAATAAATTATTCCTTTTGCTCAACAAATTTATGGATACGCTGTATAACTGTATGTGTGTCTGTGTGCATTTAACTTTTTGCATGTGACGTAAAAGCGTATTGAAGAATACATAAAAACTAGTGCATAGTACAATATCATTATGTGTATTTTTTATAGTATAAACTCTGTAATCAAAAAGTTAGTATAAATTATGCATTCAATAGTCACAGATAGTCTTTATGTTTTAACTAACAGCTGGTCTTGTTTTTTCCTTTAAACCATTTGCCTTACTTAAGAATTATGAATTAGTTTGTAATGTGTTAATTTCAAATGTGAATAATTATGTAGCAGGATATGAATTATGATGGTACAATGAAAATGGAGCATAATAATAATAATAATAATAATAGCAATAAAGAAAGAAAGAAAATGAAGAAACGATAAACTCTTCTCTCTGACATATGTTACAGTTGAATATTTCCAGGCTTATTTAATCATTCTTAAGATCTCAATAACATTTAAGAAAGATTGCGCTAGAGTTTAGGGAAGTAAAATGCTTCTGTCAAAATTAATTAATTCGATGATTAGAAGTTTCACAAAATGGGGGCTGATGCTCAAATGATTTCGCAATGAATCCGCTCAACACTCTGCAAAACTTTTAGCAGTGTTTTTGGTCTTACAAAGCGTGTCTCTAATGGAAATTCCTGAAAATGTTCAAACTTCAAACAAGCAATTTTCTCAAAACCGCATATATCTCTAATTACGATTCCATAACTGTAGGTCAAGTTTAGATGCAATATCGCAACTGTCATATTCATGAATGATAACTCCTGTGTTCTCGATCTCTCTCTCTCTCTCTCGCCTTCATTCGTGGTATATATGAGGATTTCCAGAAGGTTTCGTGCAGCAAAATTCATGTTAATGCTCGTGAAAGCAAAGTTTCACTTCAAAGAGAATTCTCATCAAATGAAATCTTTAACTTTCCGAACAAAATTTTGAAGTAATTCCTAACCTATATTTGAAGAACTATATTAATTTGTAAATTATATTTCCACTATTTGTTTTCTATTAAAGAATGTTTCCTACTTTTAGAAGAAGAAAAAAGTTGAGTAACCACTTGTACTACTCCTTATTAAGTATTTTGTTTTTAATAAAATTGTGAGTTGTTTCTATATTGCATTCATGATATTTAGAAAAAAACCTACCAACAGATATGACTAAAGGTTTATAAAAGATGTTGTTCAATATTTATTGTCAATAAAAAATATTATTAGTTTAGGTCAAATAACTAGGCAGTAAATTAAATCTTACTGTTCAATAATCATCTTTATCTCTTTTAATCAATATTTTTTTTATATTCTATACTTTGATGTTATTATGTTTAATCTGGAGTACTTGCTCCAACCATTTCCTCACATTATCCCGTGTATTGTTCAAAAGTTCTTGCAATCGGATCTGGCTATTTTGATGTTCCACGTCCTACTTTGCATGCTGCACAACGTCGTTTATTGCTGTTACACTAAATGTTTGAGCGGTCTTAATACTCACCGATTTTTTCTCTCTTGTTTGTATACACATGACAGTTGCAACCCGCAAAAAAAGTAAATGAAAATTAAATAATTCCTCAATAAAATTACTGACTTAATGTTAGAAAAAGGCCTCGTTAGAGTCAAACCAAACTGCAATTGCACGAGAAAAGGAAGGCAAAAAAAGGTGTTTTTAAGTGCATGCACAAAAATGTCCATCACGGATTGAATTTCTTGTACAGTCTTTACCGGTGCACTCACAAAAGTTCTCTAGGCTGTTTGCTGTAGTGCCTGAGCTAAAAGCAAAAAACGATATTCATTATTTAGACTGCATTTTAAAACAGTCTGGTTCAACCATTCACCAAACAAAATGAAAAAACATGGTGAAATTTAACTGCAACTAACATTTGGTCGTAAGGTTGAACCATTATAATGGTTCCTAGTTTCACATTCATGATGAAACTACCCCATGAAAATGGTTCAACTTGTTATCAAATGCTGGTTGCAGCTAAATTTCACCATTTTTCACCTTTTCTTTTTTTTTTTTTTTTTTTTTTGGTGTAAGGTTGAACTACATTTTTTTACGGTGTATTTCTCTTAATTTGTTTCTAACTTTAAGTACTAGATAAAAACAGGACTTATTATTACGTTTATTTTGTAATATTTAAATTAAATACATTTTTAGTAGTTTTCTTATTTTATTTTATTATTATTTCATGACATTTATTATTCGCAGTTGATAGACAATTTATTTCTCAGACAATTTTACTGCACTTTAGAACAAGGGAATTTGTTTCCCTCTGAGCGAGATGGCAGATTATTAAGTCAGCCTAGTTTGTTCAAGTTCAGCCATATACGATTAACAAATATGATACATTTATATGCTGATCATATATTTATATGTTGACTTTACTTAAATGTGATTTAATATTTTGTTCAGTTTAAACATTTTAAGATCAAAATAGTAAATTTACGATTATTATTCGTTTTAAAATACCAATCGTATTTTGGGACTAAACGCAAAAAGTGTAGGATTCGTAACCGAATAAAATACCAACAATTTTCTTTGCTTTTCTTTCAAAAATGGTATGAATTAAAGTATGTTAGAGCAAACTATGAATTTTATTAAACTATGCTACAATAAATCATCACGAAAATGTTTTGAAACTAAAATACATTTTATACGTTTTACTGACACTAAGAACGGCAACATGTGATTAGTAGACTGCTGTTTTAATTTAAAAGCGTATTAAAGGATATACATTTTCCTGGAGATGGTTTAAACATGCAAAGGGATCCATAAAAGAAATCGTACAGTTAACCTTTATCAGAGAAACATTCGAATAAACAGCGATAATTTTAACTAATTATACATGCTGGTATATTTTAGATGGAGAAAGTCTTCCAAATAACCATCGTCATGAAGTAAAACCGAATGGAAAACTGGTCATACATTACGTGGAGAAAATCACAGATGACGGTACTTATTGGTGTACTGCTGGAAACAGCAGAGGAGTTTCTGCGAGAGGTCGCATAGACATTCATGTTGTTGGTAAGTCCAATGAAACGTTACTTATTTATTTTTCGGGGGGAACAATAATATTAGTTTTACAGCTGTTAAACTAAGGAGAGTAATTAAACAACGAAATTGATCGCAAATGTTTGCTAACTGAAATGTTTTTATTAATATGTTTTTAAGTGATACTGCATTAAATAGGAAGAATGCTACGGCAAGTCTAACGCTATTTAAATCCACTGACCTGAATGTAGTTTATAACAAAATATACTATCTGAATAAGAAAAGTTTGAATCATATCTTGGTGTTTAAAATAGATTTAAATTCACTCTTTGCTGCTTTTTAGCAGTTGACTATCTGGGTAAGATATATTTTTCACGTTTATCTAACTGATGGCTGATATGATAGTTGTTATTGATTCCTATCTTTTTTCTTTGTTTAAAAACACATAGCATTTTAATTCTATAAAAGAGTTTACCTTACTTTAGGAAGAAATTCTCACTTGGTTCCTAAACTAACTTGACACTCATAATCCAAAGAAGATTGCGACATCGACGTATATTTCATACGAATTTTGATGCAGACGAATTTAAATTATGATTATTACAAACTATTTTTTTTTTTTTTTTTGTAATTCTCAGGTAGAGCAGTTTCGTCCAGTAAATAAGAGCTTTCCAAAAGTTAAGTTATATTGAAACCTATTAGTAATACTAAATCATACTCTACTAGGAATGTTACATCATACCGACTGTTAAGTCTTGGACTAGAGAGCTAAAAGTCCACGATTTATCCTTTTATTTTTATTGATGTTGAAAAATGTACTTTACACATGTGAAATTCAAAAAAATGTCCAATACCACAATGTAAAATAAAATAAATAACTAAATAAAATTGAAATATTAAGTATTTTTTTTTCTAAAATGCCTCGCATAAAGCTGAACTATATCTTTGCCACGAAATATTAGTATTGCCAGTTGCCATCTAAATGCATCATGATCTATATTAACAATGCAGTCTCTCCGTGCAAATGATTTCTATTTCAGACCAGGTAACGAATTCAGTCCGTATAAACATGAACCTATTTAATTCAGAATGCCATGAAATTTTGACTCGTTAGCAGTCTCGCAATTTGCAATGATTAACTTCATAGCGAATGCAGAAAGGGGCGAAATGGCTTTCGGCGCCATTATTGTCATTTAGATGACGGGACTCCAGAGAGGGGGGGGGGGATGATTGACTACAGAAACGATGTATACGAACCATTCCAAGAGGTAATATAAGGACTTTAACAATAATGCATAGTAGTCATTGTTGTCAATAGCAAGGCATGAGCCAGGAATGAACATTATTTAAAGTTTGGACGCGATGCATCATTTTCCTTTATTATCTTTATTCTACTTTGTGAATACTTAAAAGGGAGAAATTATTTCGATCTTCTTAATTTAACAAAATTCCATTAGAGCAACTGTTGTGTCTGTTTAGATGTCTAGAAATTTTATTTACTTTCCTGAAATATATCATCGAATTCCTTTTTTAATGGAAATATCAACTAATGTATGTATTCATATCCGTAATGGTAAGGCATTAAATTTATTTTTAAAAACAACAACATATTAATGCCTTTTTTTAGTCATTGCTATTAGTTGAAAAGCAACAATTAAAAAAGAAAGGCCAATTACATTGATGCATTCAATTTGTTTGATTTTTTAGCTGCATCGTTCTTCGAAATGATACGACATTGTGGGCTTAGAGGGACATATGCTTTTAGTATTAACGGAAATTGTTGGATGTATCTATAATTTGAAGCTTTTGGTTATTTCTGATCGATAAAACAAAAGTTAAGCAAAAATATGTAGCACCAGACTTATTTTCTATTTCATTTCCTATTTTGCTTCCTCTAATCCTACGTGTTATGATTTTCGATTAAGAAGCTAATTCTTTTTAAATATTTATCCCTTAATGATTTATCAAAGGAAGTGACGTATTAACGTAAAGAAGATCCAGTTCAGAAGTTTACTTGCTAAGACGTTTTTCATAGTAAAAATGCTTATATTTTACGGAGGTTTTTCCTAGTTGATGTATACATTTGTTCAAATCTCGATTTTGTAAAATGTATAAATTAACGATGTTGTTGAACTATTTTCCTCAAAATTATAACATTGCAGAATGCAAATCATGCCTATATATTTAAAATTGATGAAGTGAATTACTCTTTATGCTACTATTTAGGCTACTTAACCGAAATAAAATATTCAAACGCATTCGGAGCATTAAAAACTCGTTTTTTTCCCTATTTTAATTGAATATAAAACATTTAAGTTACTATATTTCATTTTTAGTGTCTTTAAAGCAATATTAATTTGAAGTGAAAATACCACGAAAATAGTCCATGTAATATCTAATATGTGATAAACTTGTTTCCAACCAGAATGCACGGCATACAGAAAATCTTTTTTGAGTGTATTCATTACTTGAAGTTTTTAAGGCATCCAATTAATTATAAACGTTTTTCCATTATTCATTATTTTTTCTTTTTCTTTCTGTAATACAAAGTAATTTTACTCAAATATTATTTTATTGTTTAAATCTTTAAATTAATATTCTGTATTTTTATCGAAATTTTAATCTAGCCTCCATGAAATCTGTTGAAATAAAACTAATATTTTTTTAAATTCTAGATTGAAAAAATTTCTTTCAGTTGCCAAAATGAACTCATAAAATAACACAGATGTCTAAAAATTCGATGCTAAAATATTTTTTAAGCATTACACATCGATGAATTTAGAATAATAGACGTAAACAAAAATGAAAATTCTGAAATCTATGCAAATATTATTGCACATTACATTTATTAAAATGTCTTAGCATTTACATGCATACGAGTTTGTTCGAAATGTAACCACTAATACTCACTTTCCCATTCCATACTTTATGATTTATCAAGAAATGATGCTAGTCCACTATTTCCTTTTTTCCCCTACACCAAAACCAATTCAAATAGGAAAAAAAGCAAAAAAAGGTTATAAATAGGGAAAAAATGTTGTTGCACATTCAAACTTCCGCGAAATTCATTTGCTTTCGAAGAATAAGTACCAGCTCATTGAAAAGCATGAATTTGGGGGCACCACTAATGCAAACGTCGATATTTGTTTAATAACAAACAGCGTGCGAGGTCTTCCCATGATTCTCCCTCCCTCCCCCAGTTGATTGATTGCGTTATGAAAGCGCAAGGAAAGATGGAAAATTTAATAAAAATATTTCATAAATAAAGTAAATGAAGGGGCAACTCCTTAATGTTTCATTTCAGTCATGATAACTATTGTTGGCCCATTAGTAATGTGAAAAGTTTTCACTTTGCTGCGTGAATCCATCTGAGTAATCACCAAAAGGACCATTAATTTTTTGTTTCTTATGAATGTTCATTTCATTTAGCATAAGAAAATGAAGGGATTATATCTAAATTGAATTTTCACATTTTGTACGGAAATATTTTTGCTGTACTCATTTAACGGAGTACTATTTTTATAGAGTGAAATGGCAACAGGTTTAAATAATTTTGTTCATACGTAAGTCAGTAAATTGGGGCCATTTTATAGAGTTGAACATTCAAAATATTTTGCAGGTACAGGTTTGCAAAAAATATTGTGAGGTAAAAAAATTACATTTAGTACGAAAAATAAACAAAAAAAAATCAACTTCCAAATTACAAAATATTGATAAAAATTGCCGACTCGTGTTTCGGGGTTTCAAGTAACCCCTTTTTCAATTCAAAAAAAAATTGTAACTAAACTTATTGTAACTTATTCATTCAACAGAAGAAATTTTTTTTTTCTAGAAATACTAATTATATAATTCTTTTAAAATCAATAACTTATTGCGCAATTGAGAAAAATATACTACGTAGATCCTACCAACCTATATTTCGTTCATTGCAAAACCAGTTTTCTCGCAATTCCGCAATTTCTTTTCTTCAGCATTACACAATGTGAGGGCAAAGAAATACAACAATTGAATCAATTTTCTCTCTCTTTACAGCTGGTCCTGTTATTGATCCTTTCTCTTTTCCCGAAAACTTGAGAGAGGGTAGACGCACCAGTTTGAATTGCATGGTTTCCGCTGGAGACCCTCCCATATCCTTCCGTTGGGAGAAAGACGGCGAACCCATACAACCTACTTCTTTAGATGTCACCGTGGAATACATAAACCAGTACACGTCCACGTTGTTCTTTGAAAGAGCGAACCAGAAACATAATGGAAACTACACTTGTATTGCTTCCAATCCCTATGCTTCGAGCAATCATACTGCGAGCATGACACTTAACAGTGAGTTTCTTTCTGAATCTTATAACTAGATTGTTATGTCATGGGTATTGCGATATTTCTCGTCATTTATCACATGTCCCATGTGGAAAATTGCCGCACCTTATGAGACTTTGGTTTTGGAATTGTTTCTATCGAAATTTTTTATATATATATTTTATTACTGAAGCAGCTTTGAAGTCTAAACGAAGGGCAAAACTTTAATATATATCCATCTATATAAGAATGCTCGTGTTTAATAAATAAATTAACAATATTGTGAATGCTTTTTTTTACATTAAGCAATGAGGTTTTTTTTTTTTTTTTCTGTCCTTATAAATGGATTTTTATGCCATGGGTATCGCTACTATTGCTCATAATTTGTTAGGTGATATGCGTAAGTAAGTTGGGATAATTTACACTGTCAAAAATGATACACTTAAAAATGAGAAAATTCACCTGCGTATTTTTTAAAAGTAATTTTGACTTTAAAATGAGCTAGCGCCGTTCCCATTTTAAGTACCAATGCATACTTAGAAATTATAGCTACAGAAAGGGCAAATATTAACAACAATAACTTAAAAATTTATAGAGCAACTTTATGTTAATAATTAATACGGGTTTTTTTCAACGATTACTATTTCAAACATTAGCACTTGTACCAAAATTAAGGTACTATTTACCTCGCGAGACGTCAGAACGACTCAAGAATGAGAGTAGTCTGTTCGTCTCTGCAGAGCAGGAATACAAAATGAAAAATCCGTCGAACTCGGATCTTAAGCAGTAAAATAAGTAAATAGAATGGACGAGTGGATAGTTGCTCTTCTGGATTGTGCTATGAAGAAATTTTGCACGGGTGTACATTATCACCCGCAGTTGCTATGTTTGGAAGCTATATAATCCAACTGTCTTGCTTATCATTCGGTGTCTTCCTGGCATAGTGGTTAGAGCATTATAGCGATGAGTCAGGACAATACGTGTTCAAACCCTAAATGAAGAAAATTTTCTTTTTATTTATTGGTCTCAAAAATGAGATTGTACTGGATCCTTTTTGAGAAAAGGCTTACTTAAGTAAAAAGAACTCAGTTTTTAAAATTTAAGTAATTTTGCTATTTCTCCACATCGTCTATGAGAACAAGATCATTGAGAACAAACAGGATGCTCTTGAAAATGGGCCATTTCTCCCAATAAACAAGAATTCTGTTTTAACTGTGATATTTTGTTAACAGTTGTCGCAATTCTTAAAACCCGTATAAGAATACAAGCTAAATTTAAATGAACTAGCTGAAAATATTTAAGTACAAATGAGGCAGTGAGAAGCGAAGGGATATAAGTGACCAGAAAACGATTCTGAGAAAAACGCTTTCAGAGTTTAGATTTTACGAGACCTTTAATGTTAATATGTTTCTAAACCACGTTGAAGTGGAGCACCTGTAAGAGATATCTATAACATTTCGTGTCCCAATATAGAATGGTGCTTTCCCTAGCGTTTGCACCAGTTATCTCCAAGCTTTCAATTTTGTCACTTACACACTTTTGCGTCTTACGGAACGTACTCAACACATAAAATGTAGAATTCTCTTTGAGGAATCATAAAACTACCTACAAGCACGTAGTTGGAGATTCATTCTAAGTTTTACTTTTAAGTTAATTTTAAAAATTGAGTGAAAGATTGACTTTAAGCTTTCACTTTATAAAATTCAACTTAGCGAGCGCGGTATTAGGTGCTGTTGGTTTTATTACGCTCTAGGAAGTCCGAGCTATAACTGAATGGTTCAGGATTAGTATTTCTGAAATACGTTTCTATGATGTATTGAATCTTTTTGTTTATTTAGAATTTAATGTCAGAATCATTTACTTTTTTTTTTGTTATTGCACTACAGTTTTTCTTTTTTCAGGGAATATTGATTGTTATTATGTACACAGTATATCTTTTGTTAGTTTATTAAGTCACATGCTGTTTTTGCAAACAGCATGTAGCAAGTAGTTTTCAAATACTACTGCGAACTACACCCCCCACACCTTGAAAAAAAAAGGCAAGAAAGGAAAAGGAATTTTTGAATTCTTAGTTATTTTTATAAACACACGAACGGTCAACTATTTTGATACAGTTATCGCCTTTTTGTATAGTACTCTATATTTATGCCAGTAAAATACCCTTCACTTCTTTCTGAGACACACGACATTTATTCAGTACGAATATTGGCGAAATTGGAAAATTTAATTTCGGTTCGTTTAATAATGTGCAAACAAACCAAAAGATCGCGACTGCAATCTACCGAAAATTTCTCCGCGCTACTAAAAGCTCGTAATCGCTTGGCGACCAGTGCTGTAGACTCGGACATTTATCTAATTTTAACTCTAATGTGACCGAAGCAAATTTATTTCCATTTCACTAAATACAATTCAGAGAACGTTGGTCAAGGTGTGTACATTGAACCTCGCAGAAGCGTATGGTACATAGCTCACCCCTATAGTTCAAAATGTGTTTTTATGCTACCTTTGGCCAACTGTTTGTAATGTCATTTAACATATTGTGAGCTTTTAGATATCAAAGCTTAATCATGAATTTAAAATTATTTCTTAGGAAATACGTAGCTGATTTAACAATGTGATCGAAACTGATAAATGCATGCCAACTACACGTAATGCTTTTCTCTTAGTTCCTCCTAGGTGGATAATTGAACCAAAAGATGTGGAGGTTGTACAAGGAAGCTCTGTCCGAGTCGATTGCCAAGCAGAAGGGTACCCAAGACCAATTATAAGATGGAAACAGCTTGTCGGTATATATGTATTTTTTTAATCTTTTCCATGAGTTTTCTTTATTTATGTCAAAATATGATTTCGTAAGCATCTTAGTTGCACTTTTGGTTTATACTTTTCTTAAATTATTCGTGAGGATATCTTCATTCCTGTTTCAAGAACTTAAAGTATTTACTGAAACATAAGGAAATGTTATTTATTCTAAATAAAGGTTGATTACTGTTACGCAGCACCCTGATATTCGTCTAAATGCTGATGAATACTGATAATTTCTACTAAACATTCTTTCATTTCCCTCCCCTGTTTCACTTAAAGTTTTCTTCTATTTCTATCTGACTTTGAGTAGAAAATTCAATAAAAATGCTGAAAATATTATTTATTTTGAACAAATGTAAGTAATCTTGTATGAACTTCGGAACAGTTTCAAAATATTACATTCTACTTTTCCATGTTTTTAATTTTTATTCTTCAACTTTTATTACAATTGCTATTTTAATGCATCTTTCTTAATTAAGCCATTCTTATTATGTAATACAACTCAAAGCTCTACCTTTTTTAAATATTTATAATTCTAGAGATATTTAAACTAGTCAGAGTCTTTAATTTTAAACTTAAGAGAATATAACTATTGATTTAATTTTCAATCGCACTACTAGTTGTACTAAAAATCTTTAAGGAGATCGACGAATCAGTTAAATTGCTTTAAGAATTGAGAATTTTTGATGCAATTGCTTTGGAAAATACTAGTCCTTTGTAGAAAACTTTATTTAAGCTCGGTTCCTTAAAATTAATATTAAACTCAGCTTAGCATTCCCTAAATTATATTCAAGCGGAAGAAATATATTATGCAAAACCTTTGCTATCTGAGCTAATTAGGGGCCGTACATAAACTTCGTTTTGCACTTTTAAGGTATTTCCAAGTATAAATTGTGCCAAGTCGGTAACCACATGACTAGCATTTAATCCATACGTTTTCTACATTTTTTCTCGTTTTAAGATGTGATGTCTTAAATAATGTAAGCAAAAGTACTAATTTTCATTAATATTTAGAAAAGGAAAATTAAAATTATCTATTTATAAAAGAACACTTTCTTTTGTTCACTTATACTTGTTTGTTTTTTTATAATAAAAATTAATAGTTTCTTTTCAGTCAGTTAAGGATATTTGAAATACATACACATATATATATATACATACATACATACATATATATATATATATATATGTGTGTGTGTGTGTGTGTGTGTGTGTGTATACACATATATGTATATACATTTTGTGTGAACCTTATTCATTGTTCTATTGCACACCTTTCCCGATCCCACTGAGCCCCTTTGCGGAGTTATCTTACCATTAGTACTTTTTTCTTCAAATATAGATTACTGATAAATTATGAAAAAGAAAATTACAATAATAGCAGAAAGTTTGCAACATATGTTTATGTATTTATTACAAAAAAAAAAAAACTAAAATAGAAGTTATCGAAAATTTGAAAATTGCCCCACTGTGCCTTATATTCCCCAACTGATTCAGAGGGGGGAGAAGAGTTAACATATATCAAGGTATAAGTAAAAAATTAATTAGCACTAAAACAATTAGAAATTTTTGTTTTATTCGTAACATGTAGTTTTGTAGTAGTTCTCATTTAACCTTGATTTTTGTGTATCAGCATATAATAATGTGTACACAATGTCTAGGAGTTCACGGATCTCCCGAAGCATTTCAAACAATAATGAGTAGTGCCCGGATGCAAGTCTTGGAAAATGGATCACTTCTGATATTGGAAGCCAATTCAAATGACGGAGGTTCTTTCCTTTGTCAAGCATTCAACAGAATTGGACCTGGATTAAGCAAGATGCTTACGATAACGGTTCATGGTAAATGCTTTTTGAGTCCTAAATGCAAATTTATCATGTGAACCTAAGCATATCCATGTGACAGAGAGAAAATATATATGAAATGGTTTGAAAAATGTTGGAGAATGTAAAAGAGTAGCTGAGCAATTATAATTAAAAATTGAATTATAGAATGAAGATGAACAGCACTTTATTATATCGCAACTCATCAATTGACAAAAGGGTGCGAAAAGTCGCTAAATTGCAGTTTGCATGTGTAGCTAACGCATGCTCAAATATAAATCTTATGGTAGATAGCACTCCAGTGAGTAATACAGCTCAATGACTTTAAATTCACTGAATCAATCAATTGTTTCCTTCTTAATCTTAAGCTTTCAGAGTAATTTGTATTTCGATTACAGTTTAAAAATAAATTGCATACATTTAAAGAAAAAAAGGAAAATATATTTAACGTGTCTTACTTTCTTGAACCATATCGAAAGTTTCCATTTTGTGCGTGTTCTACGTCGTAAGATTTTTCCATTAAAGTGTGCTCGAAATAAATCAACCTGTTACATTAGGAATACCTATGACTTAAATTTCCGTGCACAGCATAAAGTTAAATTTCTTGTTTTTTTTTTTTTTAATTGTTCAAATGAAACATGGAAATGAGGTTTCCTTCCCAAGATAAATCAAAGATAAAATATTTCCCTCGAATCGAACAATTCCCTCAAAAGGGAATTTGAAGGGCGACATACAAACATGCTCACAGATGAACATAGATAAGCCAACAGACGGAGAGACAGCTATCCATTTTTTTTCGTCTCCTTAATCTACTTTCAAATATAACTTTTGAAGATTTATTGATTTAAATTATTTTATTTTATGACTTTTTTGTGATACATTTTTATGAGATATCAAGCCTTTTTATATGTTTTTATTTTTCTTTCTTTTTTTTCTTTTACGGTAAAATCAGAGGAGAAATGAAATTCATACATGTCCTAATCTTTTAGTATTAGATGGAGATTAGAATAAGAAAATATAAATTACAGAGGGATTGGGATAACTTTAAGACAAAAATATATTGTTGTTAAGTAATCTTTACAAAATTCTAGCATGAGCTTTGAATAAATTCATCAACACCGTAATTTATTCGTTCATTACTAATACATCTTGAGTGTTGGTAAATCATAAGTACAGTTAATTATTAATGCTGCTTTATAAGATACGGCATTAATTAATATCGAGTATTGGAACAACAGGACAATTAAGTGCTCAAACAAAGTTTCCACACTTTCATTAAAAGAATAATTACTTTTGAAATTACAATCGCGATCAGTATTACTTCATAAATAACAACAAAGAAAAAGACGTCGGGTTTTTTATTTAGCTGCTTTTATAAGCTCTGTATAATAATTTTTCTTCCGAGGCAAAATACAACGCAAATTTATTTAAACGAAACATTATTCGTAGCTGATACACTTTTAATTGAATCCAAAATTTT
Organism: Octonoba sinensis; assembly: GCA_038502835.1. Lineage (NCBI taxonomy): Eukaryota > Metazoa > Arthropoda > Arachnida > Araneae > Uloboridae > Octonoba > Octonoba sinensis. The sequence goes on along the minus strand of CM076602.1, from coordinate 101,071,550 downwards.
TGTATATTTTTCTCCAAAACAAGCTCCGTTTTAATTGCTTGTTACAGCTCTTTATTTCGAGAAAGCAGGTTTTTAATCATTTAAGTAACGCATATTTTATTTACCTTCGTCATAAAAAAAAAAAAAACATTTCTTTTACTTTTTTCATCCCGAAATAATTGTTTGTTAGAGAGTTTAAAGCATACCGCCTCACTAAAAAAATGATTTAAACTTTTTTTTTAAACCACAAATATTCAATTATTTTAGTTCTTAACTTTGAGTAATTTTTAAGCGGCTGCTCCCACTTTTGTATCAAAGTATTTTTGCATGTATCGAGATATTTTTACATATTTTTCAATTTCTGATAATATTAGAAAGAGCGAAGTTTTGTTACAGATAGTTCTGAAGAACATAGCTACTTCACATATTCATCTATAGCATAAAATTTTAAATCTATAAATATCTTTTAATTATTTGTACCTATAATTGTAATCATTTAAGAAATATAATTGGAATAAAAATACAAGCGAAATAATACATTTACGAAAATGAGAAATAAAAACTGGAAAATCATTAAAGAAATCAGTTATATAAATTAATGTGCGTATTTTTTTGTACATTTTAAAATTGGTCAAAAATGATTTTAATTACCTTTGAATCAGAATTTTTTGTGTGTGTTTTTATTAGGTATTTTTTATTCTAGATCTTTTGAAGAGATATAGAATAAAAAATATAAAATTTATTTAGGATTCTTGAAATATGCCGTTATGTTTTTCCGACTGAAAATTAAAATTATATAAATAAAATATGTATTTACATCTGCTATCCTGTACGCATGTCTTGCTCTACAATTAAAACTTACTCCAATCACCTTTACTTTTTTTATTTATAAAATCTATTATTTTGCGTATTTGATATAAAATAAAAATGACCTTTAGTTCTGTAATTCCAAGCATTTCTGTTGTTATGCAGTTTAAATTGAACAAAAACTTATCTTTCAAAAAATAGCTATACATTTTTTTTTTCGCAAATTAAAATTAAAAAAGAGAATAACTGTTAAGTATGTAGTAATATGTATATATTTCTATATGCAAATGAAAGTAAACATAAATTTATGTCTTAAACTGTACTTATATTTTTTCATTCAGTATAAATTAAGGAACAACTTATCTTTCAATATGTGCTTATATATTTCTCTGCAAATGAAATTAAACAAAAATTATCTTCAGTTCTGTAAGCGCAACATGCTTCCAACTAAGTGTAAATCTATTTCCAGTTCCGGCGCATTTCAAAACAAAGTTCAGCGCTCATAAGGTGAAAAAAGGAGAACAAGTAAGCATCAGCTGCAAAGCCCAGGGGGATCGTCCCATTACAATTACATGGTACAAGGATGGAGAAATTCTCAGCAATGGAACAATTCCCAGGTACATTGTCCTCTGCAAACTACATCATCCTCTCTTGCCTTCCGTTTACGGCCATTAGGGAAATCGAAAAAGCTGCACTTCTGGAAATCCCAGAAGCATTTTTCTCCTCTTCCAGCTTTATTTTATTTATTTATTTATTTTTTATAAGAACTACCTGTTGCCTAAATTGTTCTTTGCGTCCCTAGATTAAAGTATGATATCAGATTATGGCAAAATTTTTCTGGTACGCTTTCGGAACGTGATACTTTCTTCTGTTCGGAAAGTTTTGAGAATAAAAACATCCTAAAATTACATTTTGGAAAATACGATCTCTTTCTGCAATTTTATCTCGATTTGAAATATGAATGTTGAACTTGATTTTATTTTTAAAGAAATATTTCATTTATTCAGTGTTTTGTTTAGTATAAGGAAAACTCAAATTTTTGTTGTTTAATTTATGAAACGAAACAAGAAACTAACTGTCAAAAAATAATAAATTCTGTAAATTTTTAATTTAATAATTATAATGCTTTTGAAATGCATTTTCTTTTTCTTTTCTTTTTTTTTTTTTTGCAATTTTAATTTTTTATCAGTTATAATTTTTATCAGTTATAAATATATAACTAACGAACAGGCGTTATAATGTATTTTAACTATTTATTAATTATTAAATAGTACTTAAATTTTTGACAATACCTGAGTTTTTAAGGGAGCTTTTGTCATGAATATAAACTGCTTACATTAAAATTGCAACACCATGAAGGAAAGCAAATACAAAAATATATTTATTGTGCGTAACCAGCATGGTATGAAGACAAAATGATTAAATTAAGCAGCTTGTGGGTTGACAAGGGTGCGAAATTAGAAGAAACAGTTGCCACCTTTGGCACCTAAATCGGCCTTTGCCCGATTAGGCATGTTCTTGGAGGACTAAAACGAGAAACTCATTCCATGCGCCTTCAAGTCTATGCCACACTTCATCAACAGAATTAGCTGAAGAGGGTTACGCGGGCGAGTCTCTCAGCAACCCATTATAGATCTGGAGACCGGGCAGGCCAGGGCAACAATAGAATACCCTGTGTATCGAGAAAGGTCAGAACACTACGTGAAATATATAGTCTTGCATTATCTTATAAGAAGATTGCGTTTGGCACACCTCGAAGATAGAACACAACTCCTGGACGTAAAATCTCAAAATATACCGATCTGCGTTCGAATTACCGTCGATGCGAATTAGAGATATGCGTGTTGCGTATATCTCTAAACGGCTTCCCAAACCATCACACAAGGTACAGGACCCCTATGCCGGTACTTAATGCTAACTACGGTCATACTGTACGTAGAATTGATGGCCTTCACAGACTACCCCCCTGCCCTATGCCGGTATCGAATGCAAGCCGGCGACGAGCGGTCTCCTCAGTGCCTCCAGACACAATATACAGCCATCAGAATACTGCACGCAGAACCGGGACCCATCTGAAATAAGGGCATTGTGCCACTCCTGTATCTAGCTTTGTCGTTTGGCGCACCAGAGTCGCCATCTCTCTCTATGCTGCTTTGTCAAGGGAAGCCGAAGTAATGGTGGCTTGTACTGACAGTCTACGCTGCGGAAAACGTTGTCGCACCGGATACTGACGCATTGGATACTGGGGGCATACTGTAAATATTCCCATTTCCTGACTAATGTGGTTGTACGTGATGTACGTGGGGTTGTACGGTGTTGCAGGGCCGACTGTACAATATGTCTATGCTCTCGGGCGTTATTCATTGGATGGCGTGAAGATCTTGCATGCAGTTCAGTATGACCCTCAGCAACCTATTGATTCCATATTGGCATGACTGTGGTTGGATTTCGACCAGTGCGACGGGCAGTATCACGTAGTGATAATCCACTCTCCATGGGCAACGATTCTGCCTCTATCGAATTCTGACAGTTGTTTGTAAGCATTTCTTCCTATGATTCGAGACATAACATGATATTGTGAGAAAACTCATACCTTACATTCCAAAGCGCTTTCCGAATGAGAAATCCACTACACAACTTCTCTTTTATGCAGTGCTTCAGACGATGTGTCTCCCTCCTGCCTCGTCTAAATGAGCTGAAATACTAATCATTTGCATATCCGAACCTCTTCTTCCTTTCATGTGAATTTGACGTTCGTCTGATCATGCTTTCCTGGTGTGGCAATTTTATGGGCCAGCAATGTAAACCAGAAAAATTATATTGAATATAATAAAAGACCGCAATAAAGCATTATTGGCAAATATTGACGTCTGCTTTACAACAAATTAATTTTTAAAATATTTCACAACTGGTCTAATGATACATTTCTGTTAGTTATGAAATATATTTTCAATGAAACGGGAATGAGTACAAAAGATCGAAATTTAATGGATATGATTTTAGGTGAAATTCATTATAATCAAAAACAAAAGAAATCCCTTAGACATGCTATGACTATTTTAGAAGAAATGATATTTTCAACTCGAAGACGATCTTCCAAGATGTTATTTGCATTCAAAATAGTCACCTGACTTTCATTTTATTTTGTGTTTGATATACTTTATAATAATGAATTACTTTGTTTTTCCAAAGCGCAGATACAGTAAAAGACAATACGACCACCATGACGGAATGACATCCCAGCTCAGTATCCATTCAGCAAGACGAGAAGATTCATCTGTTTTCTCTTGCAGAGCGTCGAATCTTTATGGGCATGATGATTCAACAGTAGAGTTGGTCGTCCAAGGTAAGAGTTGCTTTGAAAACAGAAATTCAAAAATATGCAGAAGCTATCGTTACGTTGCAAAACATTACTATTCAGAAAATAATTTTCTTAGTTAAAAATAAAAAATGTCAATTTCGTCAAGAAAGTACAACAGAGATTCTATTCGCATTTCCTTGCAGACAATTAAATACTCTAGAAAATGCTAATCAAGCTTCCTTTAAAAGTTTTTAAGATTTACTGCGAGTAAAATGAGAAATAAAACTTGCATAAAGTGTTCAATTAGTTATAGAACATTCTGTTCACTAAGTAAAGGGGCAAATTAAGCATTTTGGAAAAAATTAAGTATGTCAGATTGGAATGGAAATATTATCAGCTTGATAATAGAATCAATGCATAATAAGTATGGTTTTTTTATGATGGTTATAATACGGTAACATTTGGATTTAAGAAAGGGCTTGAAACAGAACGTCTGATAAAGATATAAGTTTAAAATGAGCACGACCATGAAAACACATACGCTCTTTGCTGGTACGTGCTTTTCATTATCAAGAAACAGAAACTCTCTGAGGCTCTAATTGATATATGAATAGACATTTTAAGAATGTCCATGATTTTGCACTCAAAGGGACTAATTTGAGTAACCAGGAGAGATAAACACATAGAGCTTCGAGAAACTCCGAAGTCGCCTGTGAATCTACAATCTGATGGTATGGTCAAGGGATTTAACCGGATACTCCTTTATCACTTAACTATATCTGTGTAACCGAAACGTGGTGGTACATATGAGGCGAAACCTCACACCACCGAAAGTTCTTTTCGGCTGAAACTCACCGTTACCATGTGTTCTGTTTCTTGAGCAGAATGTAGACAAACTGCAACCTAGACTGGAATGGTTTACTAAAGTCGCTCTAGAACACGAAAACACTTCGAATTGGAAACAAAATACGACATTTAGATTTATAAGTCTATATTTTAAGTAAAAGACAATGTTTGGACGTGCAACCGAACGTGTGTGCGTTCGGTTACCCGAAATACCCGAACGCACACACGTTCTACCCGAATTACTCAATTACCCGAACTGCAATTAAACTATATGAAACCAAATAAGATATCTTTCCATTAATAAAGCTTGAAATCTTTAATTAGTTAAGATATAACGCCTCGTTACTAGGAAACAACTTAAAGAAACTTGACATTATTTTTGAGAGGACTATTTCTTTTTATCTATAATTTATACTAGTTGTTTTGGGATAGAAATGTTTTAACCTGTGAAATGATTAGCTGAAATAATTAGGAGTGACGACATAATGATAATTAATAATATATGATTGATGTTGGTATACGGAAACGTTGCCTTTTTAGTGCTGCAGGCACTGCCGTTTCTAAAGATAAATCTCTATTTTCATTCTTCAGGAAGCAGAATATTTCTTCTCCAGTTCAAAGCTTCATATATTTTTGACCCTATATGAATGATATATAAAAAATTTATATAAAATATTAATGACATAATGTACATTATAAAATATTTATAACAAAATATAAAAGAGATTTTAAGGTCCCAACGTTAATATTTCGCGCTTAAAATTATTAAGGTAAAAAAAAGACAAAAAATAACGAAATCTTCAAATCAAAAAGAAAAATAGTTCTGTACCATAAATTGCCTAATTCGATAAAGATAAAAAAGCGTCCAGGCTTTAAAGTAAAGAAATATATACGTCAGGTGTTGGTGAAAGGTATCTAAAATTTAGATCCTGAAGTATTCGCATTCTTTTTTCACTATATTCTATAAAATAGGACGGGTGGTTATGATAGAAAATATTTCTGCCGTGAAACTTTCTTACTTATTGAAAAGATTTTTCAGTTTCATTTGAATAAGATCTTTCTACCGGAAACGAAAGAAAAGCTTTTTGCTGATGAAATTTGTTTTTCTGACAGCATTTTGTTAAACTTTACATTTTATTTATTTTGAGTTTAATTGATCTAAGTAGATTCTGTAACATTGATAGCTGTTTATTAGCATTTTAAACTGAAGTTCTATTTAAAAATAAACATTACTATAAAATTTCGTGATGAAATAAAGATCTCGCTTTACCGGGGTAGATATTTCTCAATGTATGAACGAACTATAAGAGAGGAGGTTTATAATGAAGTACCATTTTTATTTGTGAATTTTGTTCGATATATATATTTAGGAACCAATGTGTGATGCAAGATCGACTGTAGCGCCATCAGGCGGAAAAGGAGACAAGCCAGCAGTTGAGCGGCAGATCTGGTCCTGTATGGACATGTGAGCACTGTGCGTGCCTGAGTTGTTATGATTATCTCGGTCGGAGTAGTATAATTATATGTAAATTCTGTAGTACATTAATGTTAAGCTTTAAATTTAAAGTCTCTCACTGTGGATTATTTTGAAAAAGCCCCTAGACACTGATTAAAATCCTACATATACTATATATATTGGATTTAAAATTTCAAATTCAAGATGATACCAAATTAAACCTAGTTGTGACTAATTATGTTTGACCAAAACTAATGTTTTGAAATTCTTTTTCCACTCAAAAATATTTTTTTATAAAATAGTCATTTGAAGGTAATACGGAACCGTCAGCTAATATGCAATATGGAATTGGAATTGAAGAAAATGAACTAAATTGGGCTGGAAACAAGTTTTAATGGGGCGTTCGGGATTGTTAACGTTCATAAAAGTAGATGGCATGAAGTCTGATTTTGATAATATAGAGGTCAGAATGGAAAGATTCATTATCACTCTTTGATTGTAGTTCCCCGTAATTTTACGTCAGACTTCGGAGACAAAGACTTCCAGGAGACTCTCATGCGTTTTCGAGTAAAATTTTTTACAATGTAGAAATTGCATCGAATTCGCGAAATGTGATTTAATTTCATAGCAGGAGCCCAATAGCCTCACCACATCGTGAGTCACGAATATTTTGAACATGTGATTCAGTCTAGGATTTCTGAAATTTGGTTCATAAAAATTGCGTAATTGCTCAAAGGAATATTATGTTATGAATATATTGCTTGTTTTAGAAAAAAAAAACGTAATTATAAGATGTATTTATCTGTAAGAATCTGTTAAATTTTCAAATCTGTTACCTTTTCAATATTTATCTTTTGCATAACTCGTTTTTTCGCATGGTAGTTTAATTGCATGTAACATGTACTTAAACTATCTATGTACTTATAAATCTCTCGAAAATATCTATGTCTAAAAACACGAAGTCTCTTGTGAACGTTTACAAAATAGTAATATTTTTATGTGTACTTTTAATACCTGTCCGATACAGCCCTCCACAAATAAAAATTATGAAAATATAAAATTTGTATAAAAGCCTAAATAAACGATTGATATTTTATATTGCAGAAATAATTTTAAGGATGTGTTTTCTTAAAATAAATGCTGTTTGGTATGCAGGCTAGTTCAATTCAGCAGGTTTTATTATTATTATTATTATTATTATTATTATTATTACTATTATTATTATTATTATTATTATTATCATCCCTTTTATTATTAAATTTTTAATGTAGGAAAAACTAAGGCGTCCGACACCTCTCAACGTTCCCAGCCTCAGAAATAAATGTATCAATTTTGAGCAATATACCCTACGTGCGTTGTAACAATTTTACATTTTAATACATCGGGGGTTCTTTTTCTCCATTTCAAAAATTTATGCCTCTTTTACATTGTTTTGTTTTTTCACCTCACATTTCCTATTTTATATTGCCTCTATTTCAATAATTTGGTCATCCTTACTTAATATTTATACCATTGAAACCAACAGTTAAGTTTTCATTTAGAATACTTTGAAATAGTAAAAATTTGACAAAAATTTATTACTTTATTTTTTGCATATTTTGAAAACTCTTCATACATAAGTATGTATATAATGAACTAGTTTTAAAACAAAAAGTAGCCTGACATTTATTTTTTTCAAAAATCATCTTACATTTGAGATTTAAAATGTAGCGTTGTCACATTGCTCATTCATTAGAAAATTTCACCCACGGTCAATATTTTCCTTTTATATAAATTTGCAGATGAAGTGACATGAATTTTAATCAAGCTTCAGAAGCAGTAACATGGAAATCGTCTTAACATATTAAGTGCAATAATGTGTGCTTTAGACTGATGATTTTTCTTGTTGATGAATTCAATCTAACAACGTAGTTTGCCTAATTACTTCGTGATTTCGAGTAAAATGCAAGCAAAGTTGTTTTAAAATGAACTTCCCTTTCGCGTATTAATTACCACTTTATGACTAAGTGCAGGAGTAAGTAGTCATGATTTAATTTAATTGCAAAGACAGTCGACATTGGCAATTAGCAAGGTATTATTTCACTTAAAGGTATCACAAGCAAACATATACTGGAAATGTGCGTAAACAATTACAGTGAGAATTTTTAAGACAATAAAATCATTGATACTTTTATCATTGTAAAGTAAAACATTATGTTTAAATATGAAATGATTGTTTTCAGATGTTAGAGTTGCTACAACTGCTTAAAATTTTGGTGAAAATCCGTAAACATAACAATATATAGCAAGTAGTTCTTAAACTAAATTTCTTACTACTATAGTTGTACTCAAAGCTCCTCAACGCCAGCATACTAATAATTGAAACAGTGCAAAAAAAATTAGTAAACTATATTTTTTATTTTTGATTATTAAAGTAAAAATCTATTAGTTATTAAGGTGTATACATAAAAAGAAAGATAATGAATAACAATTCTACAAATTATTTGTAAAAGTGAATAAAAATTCTTTATAGGAAGTGTGCTCTTTTTAATGAAATAAGTTCATAGATTGTTTCTGAACTACCTGTAAGTTTTCAAGCTTTACGATTATCAGATCAAATTCCGTTCTTTAGGTTGTTGACATTTTAGCAATTCGTAACTTTTGTAATTCACATGAGTGACAAGGAAATTTTTTTTTATTCTGCTAGTAATGAAACAGAATACTAGAAGATAGACGGTTCTTCGTGACTTCACTAAAATTAAGTAAAATGAAGTTTAAAAAAATGAAAACGAAACGACGGCATGAAAAAGGTTTCTGCAAAAACTAACACAAAATATAAAGTAGCAAGATAAAATAAATTATAAAAATGTTAATGAAATAATGATTGAAAATAAACTTTTGAGATTATAAGTGTAAATACTTTGGTCTATTCCTATGTATGCCTTCTTCTAAAGGACTTCTACCGTAATATACAGTTCGAATTGTTTTCTTCCTCCTATCCCACCTATCATATAATTCAGCATAAGATATAATTCATGAAATCATACAATTCAACTTCGAAGTTGAACAGTTGCTTTTCCTCAAATAATTTTAAGCAGCCAAGCTGTAAAAAAGTGTAGCCTTTAGAAACGAAGACACTGGCCAGTGTGTATCTGACACGAACCATTTCGAGCTACATTCGACCCTGTCATTACTCAAACACTATTCTACCTACATTCTTGAAATTTTGTTCTAATAGTCGTTGAATCCCTAATCAAATTTCATGAATATGCCTCTTACAGTTCAATGTTAGAAATTTCAACATGAAATTACTGTTAAATAGCAGGTAGCAGTCTCTCCATCTAGTTCATCGTTAAATTTACAGTTTGGAACATTTTTCTATCTTTACGGGACCTAAACCATCTCCAATCAGCGTGGTTAAAAAGCCGTAAATACAAAAGTTTACGGTTTCATAACCATTTATAAATGGTTTAAACGTTCTTTAGGAGAAACAGAGAATAAACGATTTTTTTTTTCACAATCAGCGGTTTAAGTACCATCTTTTTAATGGTTATTCAACTGTTGCAATTAAATATGGTAAAATAACAATCAAATAACTCGTTATATTACTACTAGTATGCCCAGCAGTCATACTAAATGACGGCTGTTCTAGATATTATAAATTTTTAACAGTGTTATTGAATTACTAAGGTCTGTAAAGTGTCATTTTTATCACTGACTGACTCACTTATCAAAAATCTAAACCAATTCTAAGTGATTTGGAAACTTGAAACGTGGCATCAAGGTAGATCATTAAGCATAATGTAAAGGAAAAAAATCCGAAACATCAAAGAATTACATTATTATTGATGTTACTAGCACAATCATAACTAGCATCACAACACATTTTGAAACAGATATTTTTCAGCCATTGACGATAACAATACTCCCTCTCGCTGAAGGAAAAATAATTGGTAAATGGAAATTCACTTTCCGCTTTAATTTTTCGTCTTAAGGCTAAACTCAAGACGCACACAAGGAATATAGTAAAGTTGTAAAAATTAGAAATAAAATTACGTTCAAGAAGACGATAAAAAGACTTAGATTTTAACTATTATAGCTTACCACATGATTTTACTAACAATTGAAAATTTCTAATTGAAGGAGTTAAATTTTTTTAATGCAATTTATTTTAATTATAACTTGCCAAGTTAGAAATCCTATATCAAAGAAAGTAAAAAATTGTTTTTAAATGAATTTGAGAACATTTTACACTCTTACAGCCATGAAGGATCGGCCATGAAACTTGGAACCCGTTAGGTATCAATTCTTTTATCTGTGATTCCGAATACTTCGCAGATCATTTGTTCAATCGAACTTGTCCCCTTTTTCACATTTATGCTTTTGTTTGGATTCTCTCTACTGCGTGTGTGTTGCATGTAATTTCTGCAGCTTACCATTTCGTGATACTTACACGCGATAGCTCTTCCTTATCAAAACTTTTCCATTATGCATACACATGAACAGCGTTTATTTGATTGAGAAGCCGAATGAAGCATAATTAAATATATTCCCCAAAGATTTTGAGCACTTGTATTCAGTATAAAGGACCATGAGAGCTCAAGTCATTAATTAGATCGTGGGCTAAGCTATGGTCTACAAAATATGTCATTGTCTGACAAGTTGGAAAGATTCTAGAGTGTTGCGAAAGATTCTGACAGCATACCTTGGTAGAATTGAAAGTAAATTATGTAGAATTATTCATTTTATGTAAATCTTTCCCTCACAAGGCTGTAATTTGCATTAAAAATTAATGCTTTTAATTCATTGCGATATATCTACATACTTTATTTTAATCTTTTATTTCGCACTGTGGTATTGCTTTAAAACTGTCTTAAGCATTGACATATATTTTACATGAGAGTATGCTGTTTGGATACGTTGTAAATTTAAAATATTGATTGCATTTTGAAAAGAGAGTTAAGACAGTTTTTAGTTTTAATACCCGCTCATAATGATAATCAAAAAAATAATCTATATACGAATTACTTTTGTACAGCAAAAATTAACAATATTTTCGCAAAAACTAACAATACTTTTTATTAAAATAATCTTTTTTTTTTTTTGAAGATTAAAAAAATAATAATAATGGCTCTAAGAAGTATTGAGGACATTTAGGAATGTGATAGAGCCCAGTTACTGAAGAAAATATGATGTTCGAGAGAAGAACTGGCCATATAAGTCTGGGGTAAATGCTTGAGTTACCTAAATTCACGGATTATTTTCAGGCATTATTAAAGTTTTGAATATTTTCAGACGATGGTTTACGATTATTGTAAAAACTTTTTTTAAAGACAGCATTGTTTTTACAAACAATGTTGTATTTTACATTTTCCAAAAAAAGTGAAAACGGGGACTTCTCACTTTTTTAAAATTAAACATACACGTATAATCCATGTAGTTAATAGATTTACGCGTTTATTGTTGAATGATTAAAAAATCTTACATATGTAAATTTTCCCAAATTGACAGGAAGGCAATCCGTCTGAAAATTTACTATGATGCTAAGTAGTATGATGCTTGTAGTAGTACAGAAAATATCTAGTTGGTTTAAAACGTTTCTTGTAGTCTCTTTAAACGTGTAGAATTATATGAAATATTATCTTGCATATGTACGTAGAAATCCTTACTGGAAAATGATATGTAAATTTTTAATTTTTTAAAATGATTTATAATATTTTTAATAATGTTTTGATTACGTTCAAAAAAGTATAAAAAATAGCTCTCTAATATTATCGGTGGCAAAAAAGAAATGCATTAATACGCATTTTTCTTCAATTGGATGTTTAAAGTGACGCTACGAATTTAAAATACCCTCTAAGATTTAACTAAGAATAAATTATTTATGCATCAGCTGTAAGTTAAAAAACGACACAATACGTAAGAAGTATGCAGTAAAAACTCAAAACCAATTGAATGTAAGTAAATGTTTATTTTTTCTCTTCGACTTCATTATAGAATTCATTTTTGAAACTATAACAATAAAAAAAATCACATTGAAAATACTGTATAAAATGCCAAATTTACATAAACCTCTAAGTAGAGCCAAGGTAAGTCGCATTGATCTTGAAGGATTACCCGCTTTGATCTTTGGCAAAACGAAAATAAAACGTTATTAGCTTTGTCTTCATGTAAACACAATTTCTGCTAGCGAATTTAAAATATGATTACATCGAGGGATACCAGACCCATCAGAATTGATTAACTTCCGAAGCTAAAATAGAACGGTGTCCTTTTTTCCCTTACCTATCCCTTACCACAGAAATATTCTTTCAGCTATAAAAGTTGCAGTTCAATGATCTTTGAACCATTAATTTCCCAGCTGCTACGGTATGCTCATCTTCGAAATCCATTTTTAAATTCACCACTACTTCCATTCAAAAAATCTTTTATCGTCCCTACACATAATATCCGCAACAGTGCCCACCGTATACCGAGTAAATCCATTCAGCCATGAAACGAATAACTTATCTGTCTATCTGTAACAAGATATCTGCTGCGAAACAAAGCTTAATTTTCCGCTGCCTTGCATCTGTTTTGCTAGAAATCCCCCTAAGATATCCGTTTCTGTCGGGGAGAAGATAGCAATATCGACTGGTTCGGGACAACGAGTATTCTGATATTATAATGGCTAGAAATCCCCACACGGAGGGGGAAAATGGGATTTTGAAAGCATTTTATATTTCGAAATGCTTTTTTCCTTTCGGTTTAAGGTCTTTGTTTCATACGAAAGAGCGAAGTTCTTGGAATTGTTTGTGACATTTCGAATTTTTTATGCCTCAGATCCGGGCGATTTGTTGAAACGAGATCATTCCCTTATCTCGCAAGCATGTAAGGCATCATAATCACCAAATGGAAAGGGAAAATTTTCTTAAATTCAATTTGAAAGTGCTTATAAATCCTCTTGGTAAAAATGATATATATGTTAGTGGTTTACATAAATTTTGCACGTAGTTGTTGTTTTTAAAAAGTTGTAAATCTGTTTCATTATAAATTTGCAACTTCTTAAGAATAGCATCAGTTAGACGAAATAAGTGCAAACATCATAAGTCGTAAAACATTGCTTTTACAATGTATAAATTTCGTGCAGTAAGAGACAATTCACAATGCCAAATTTCAAATTTATATGTCAGAAAGACTTTTCTTTTTAAGTTAAAAATTGAATGTTGTATAAAAAAATATATAAAAAAAAGAGATTTTACGTAACTTTTTATTTTCGCCTTTTAATAAAAAGCATTTATTTAATTTCACTACAAATTTTTTTTTAAATAAGGTGTTTCATATGACGCATGGAATTAACTTCTTTACCGTAGTGAAAATTTCTTTCAATTACCCAATACATTTTTGTCAGTTTCGTATGGTTTGCAATGTTTTTTTAACACGACAAAATACAATGAGCATACGTGCAATAATACAAAACAAGAAATATTGCGCTTTTGAATCTCCTGAGATTGTTCTAGAAGTTTTAATTAGTTTTTTTATTTTATTAGAATCATTATCGTGGCTCAGTAGGGAAATGTAAGGCAAAGTGAAATAGTTAAGATAAATTACATTTTCCAAAATAAACAAATTAGAAATGTATTTTGAAAGAATTTTATAATATAATTTGCACCGAAATATTCTTTTTTGCATTTTAGGCAATAGGTTTTCACGCTAAAAAAATGAAAAATAGAAATATATTCCTAGTGCAATAGTTTTCTATGTGCTAATGAACCTTTTGCATTTGTATGTCGCCTTATGGGCAGTCCAAATAACATGTTATGATTCATATTTACGAGTACAGAGGATTAAAATACTTTTTGTTAAACATGAATAACTAAATGAAGAAATGTGATTGATAGAACGAGCGAATGAATAAAGGATATAATGAATGTAAAACAAAAATTAATTGAATAAAAGAATGAAAAATCTACTTAATAAATGAACAAATAAATTAGTTAATAATTTAAGGAATGAACAAATGAACGACAAATTTAATTATCTGATGACTGATATAGGGGACAAAATGTAATTAAATATGTATTTCACTTTACTCCGTATGCACATGAAAAATTGTACTAAGCATTTGCATTGAAAACTGGACATTAGTAGGTCTTAACTAATATTTGAAATATTAATAATTGAAATTTTATTACTAATTAAAATGTACCACCCTTGGAAATTTAAATGTATTCAAACATTTCCGATAACGTCAAAAAGTGCAGTGGGATAGTGACAACTATTCTTCATTTTTTAATGATATTGCCACGATTGTCAAAAATTAAGCAATATCCATAACTGATTTATTCAATTGGAAGTGCAGTTCTTAACTATTAAACCAAATATTTTATTTACAAATTTTTCATAGTTATGGCATTAGAAAACAGTAATTTGAAGCGTTCCTTGGATTATGAAACATTTATAGATTATTTATCAGTTTTCATTATTTAAAAGTCGTTCTCAAAACTCTACAATGTTCAATTAAGTATTTTGTCATAGCTTTCTTTTATTCATTTGAGCCTGCTTATTTTTAACTCTTCAGTGCTAAATCCCGAAATATTTTATTGATATTATCATATCTAACGATATTGACACCAGTTGGCCGAGTTATCAAAATTGTCAAGGTGTGTTACTATAAATTAGTCAGATCTTAAAGGTCCGTAGAGGTTTACGAATGTAAAGATTTCAAGCTCATTTTTGTTCAGAATTTCTGTGTACACCTGTATTTTAGAGGCAAGATATTTTCTTTATGTTGTAAGAATAATATAAAAATGTTTCTGAATATCACTTTTTTTTTCTCTTCAAGTATTATAAAATTATTTTATTTATATTTTTACTTTAAATTACTGCATCTATATCTTCCTTGTTTTATTCTTCATTCCTGTCATGTCATGTCATTTCAAATTGGCTAATCAAGAATACAAGCTTTGAATTACCTGTTTTGTGAATGACTTCTCATTTTACAGCAAGTTTTAAACCACAATATGTTCTTTCCCTCAAGTTTGAATTTCGCACTCACCGTCATTAATGCAGATCTAGCGCGTATCATTAATGTCACGTCATTTTAACTGCCTAACATTGCAGTAGAAACTACCTCGCCCGAGATTCAGACTTCCATTAAACTGCACAGTTGTACTTTTGAAAAAGGAATAACAAAGCTTGGCTCATTATTTCAATTACGTTTTAGAGAAAAGACCAGAAGATGCTCTAAGCGCTCTAACTGTTGCTGCTAACTTTAATGGTTGCATTCGAAACAAAACCAGGAGTAAAGTAGTTTTTACCACCAGTTAAATGAAAGATTTCATTTAAACAAACGCTTTAAACAAATAGTTGGAATATGGATTTATTTTTGAACTATCATTTGAAATGCTTACGGTGGTAAAATGGTTCATAATATTTAAAATTTTAGCATCATATAAGATTGATGCCTACTAGCTGTTCCAAAATTTCAGCAATATTAAATTTAGTGACTATAAGATTTTTGACTTTGTATGTTATGAAAGTATATATTTCTTTTCATAACATATAGTTATATTGAACTGGAACGCCTCATAAAATCATTCTAATAACTATATTTTAAAAACTTAATTTTTTGAATATATTTATTATCAGGAAAATTATGAAATATGAACTATGTCATACGGAATCATAAAAACACACGAGTTCATTTTCAAAATATGCCACCGCGAATTAAATATTTAAATATTTGCTGAGATTTTTTTCCTTTTTTCTCTTAAAATACTATATTTCTTCCGATCTTACACATATACTATAGGATGATTGAATTTTACATTTAAAAAACTCAAAACTAGTACTAATAATCATGATTTCATTTTTCATTATTATTATTTCATACCAAAATCAGTATTGCATATTTTTAACGTGATCAATTCAAGCTCGTTTAATTAATCTAACAAAATCTTTAAGAAAATATGTAATATCAACGCGATCTATAACTACGAGAACAAACAATGTTTAAGTTTAATTGAAAATCGACGTAAACAAAAATATATACGGGATTTAAGTAGCATATTATAAAAACGCATAAAATAAACAATTCCTGAGATTAAATGGTTTGATTCAAATCCGCAGAGCATTCATCCAGGGACTAATAAAAAATATCGAAGCTAAAAACAAACATAAAAGCGGACAGAATATTAAAAAATTAAACTTAAATGCCACATAAAAACACTAGCTAAATTTACTCAGAAAAGAGAGACTTGGAATTACAAATTGCATTTTTGAATTAATGAGTGTAAAAACTTCTATTATTTAAAACAGCTAAAAAAAATCACACTATTGTTAATACTCTAATGAGACTTCTGCATCATTTCCCACTACTTCGCAATGCGACTTTAAAAAACACATCTTTATTTTGTTTATTTTCTTATTTATTTATTGTTGAATTGCGAGAATAATTTAATGCAATTCGAACATTTCGACAGCAAAACACAACAAACAAAACCAGCAGCAAACAAAAGCATTTGTTAACGATTATAACCATGCGCGTTATAGTTACCGACTGTAAAGATTAAAAAAATTGGCCACTCATCCAGAGACATGATGACATCTATTTTACTTTATTATGTGTTGATAATGGGTCTACAGTGGTCTTGCGGGTCAACGTCACTCAGGATGTGAGTCAAAGAGATTTTGCTCCTGCCTTTGATATATCATTTTTTACCATTCAGAATGCAACGCGATAAACAATGGATTCTTATCTATATAAAATAGCATTAAAAAAAACGTATAAATGTGGGAAACTGAAATTTGAAAGTCATATCGTTTTTTTATTTCGTGAAAAGATGCGATATTTTATTCATCGTAGTAATTGCTGGGAGCATGTGACACTCATAGTTACCAAACATGTTCAGTCACTTTAAACTTCTAAATTTGGGTGACAAAACTGACGCTGAATTTCTTGGATCTTCATTAAGTGAGGATGCAGTATGGTCATACTGTAATTTTCCATTTTTCGTTTTATTCATTTATTTATTTTAATTAATTTATTTGTTTACGAAACTGCTGAAAGTCAAGAAATTTCAAGACTGATCCGTCAGGATCAGACTCGTTGGAGCATGGTCATGTTATTGAAGCAGGTTTGACAGATCTTCGGCAATGTCATCGCATTCATACAATTTTGAAGCAGTCCTGCATACGTTGCATGAGTAATGAGCAATTTATACTTTAACTTTCATTGCTTTTTGTTTCTGTGATTGATTCCTTTAGGTTTGGATGTCTATTTCTCCTAATCCCCTCCTTACATTTGATTGATTCACAAATCTATTCAGATTTGTGAATCAATCAAATGTAAGCAGCTAATAGTAATTATTATTGACTTACTAAATAGCGTAGGGGAGAATGTTGCTTATGATTAAAATAATTCTCAAAGTCAATGTTACTGAACGCTCATATACCTTAAATGTGAAAAATAGTAACTAACATCTACTTTGAATAACATGAAGTTGTGAGTAAACAAGGTTATATCTGTCTCAGATAGAACTGAGTTTCAGATAGGTAGATGAAAACAGCAATCTGTAGAACACGAAAATTCGTCATTAAGAGTTGCAATATAAAAATCCTAATTTGCTGCTCTCAACTTGCATTTAGAGAAGCAAAATGTTATTTTTCTTAAACGGTGCAAATAATTTTTATCTGGATACCGTCCGAAAGACAGATAGTTTGTACTCGAAGAGGGCGAAAATGAGGACACAGAATGATTATAGTGACCGCTGAGAAGATCGATCAAAGGCCATGACTTAATGAGGAATTCATGGCCTGCGTCATAGCAGAGTAACCAACTAATTCCACTGAGATAGGTAAAATTTATGCGGTGCACAGCCTGAATTGCACACGGTGTAATGACTTGTCACTTATATCCAGGGATTTGGAGGAAATGGTTTGTCTCTGTGTTAAACATCCATTCTCAAAGTAAAACCTCCATTGATTAGAATACTTTTTTTTTTCGAATCTTTCGTATTAAACATCGTTACTTATTGTTTACTATAATAAAAGCAACTGCTTGACTGAACATGACCTAGTTCTTTGAAAAGTCGTAGAAATTTTATAAATGGCAAGTAAAATCCGGTTTGAGAGCTGAATGATTACGCATTTCATTCAGTAGTTTTAATCACCTGGATAGCATTAATTCATAGAGGTTTTATAATTAAATAAAATAAATATTATTTGATGCATTATAATTTTGTTTCTGATGCATATTTTGTGCCATCGCCATACATGCTCTGCAACGCCAACATTTAGTGTATTTTTCGCATTTAAATCTTACGATTTTCACTCATTTACCTGCACCTGCAAAAAGACTTCCAATTTCTTGCTTTAAGTATTTTTCTTCTTTTAAAAAATAACAGAATAACATTGATTACACTTTCGCATACAAATCTCAATGGTCGTTTCAACTATGTCGATAAGTGTAACATTAAACAGCACCTAAAACTATCGTTGTACATTAAACGCTCTTGTAATCATTTCCCACGTCTGCTTTCCCTTTTTCAAAAACATTCTTGAGAATATATGCAAATTCAAAGCTAACATTAAGTTACTTATTAAACTATAATTTGCTTGGGGCAAATTTTATCATTTGTTTTGAAACCATCAAACTTATTTTGGCTAATAAATATCGTTCACCCTTCAGGAGTTTTAATTGTTTCATACATGTAACCTCTGACAAATGTCCACGTAGACAAATACATGAGCCCCATAAATAAAAAGGTCATTGACATTATTAATGTGTTGCATTATTTTCATGCGTGAAACTTATATTCAGCATTGCATCCTTCAAGTAAATCGCCGCTGAGCAACGGCTAAATAATATCTCTCAAAATAAAACTTAGGCTTAACTCAAATAAGAGAGTTTCATACTACATATAAGTGGAAAGGCGTTTTCATTTAAGCCCGAACATCGATTGCAACAAAGCAATTGGGCTCGATTTCCTAGAAGCATTGGAATCTGGAAAATACACGCTTCCTACATGAAATGCGTGTCACCTGAGGGTAGAACTCTCCCGATGTATACTCCCCCTCCCCTCCCCCAGTAAAAGGCATCTTTTGCGCAGAGATGGAATTACGTTAGGAAGACAAGAGGTATGCATGCGGGAGCCAATGGTGGAAAACTAATTAAAAGCGAGTAAATTTAATTAAATCCATAAGGAAACTACTTGTATGGCTCCCTCAAGTGGAAGCACAAAACTTCATTTCGCTGAAATTCTCGACGCCTAAGATAACACTTGGGAATAAGTTGAGGTAAATTTATGAGTAGAATCTATATGGAGGGATGTCGCCTACGATTATTTCCTATCGGTGCAGGGCAGAAGTGAAATAAAATCGGTTAAGTATCGAATTGGTATTGATTAAGTCTGCTTGAAATTCGATGTATAAGAACAATTATTTCCTTATAATAACTTTTGCTAATGCCATTGTGAGCCTGGAGCGTTCTTGTAAAGGAAAATTATTCCTAAATTGGTTTGCGAATGCAAATGCCATTGCAATTCAGTAAATGTGTTTAGTAAGAAAGTGTACTAAGGAAATTTACTCAAAGACAAGAACTTTCAGTAATACCAAAATATGTATGAAAATTTCTGAACAACTTTCAAATGTTTATGTTTTAATTTTCGTTCCAATAAACTTTTTTCCAAAGTAGCCCCAATAACTAGTGATGCTTTTTCTACTGTTTTCAATTTGGCATTCCTGTAATTTTTTATATTTTATTTATTTACTTATTTATTTATTTTTCTTTCAAATTTCGAAATTTTACAGCTATCTCGCAAACTTTCAACCACCAGGTTTTGAAAACAATGTTTATAGATTACGTTTGAATATCAATACCATGTCTCGTAATTCTTCGTAAGCCCAAAACATATGCACTTCCTTTTCATAACGAAAGGAAGTTCATAAAACTTATAAGTTGTTTTTTTCTCGCTTTTTATGTAGATTTTTACACATTTAATTTTACCTTGTCTTACATTTTATATTACCTCCTCTACTGTGATTATTTTTCCATTTAAAAAATACCTTGAAATATATATACTCGTGAAAAGTTCATTATGCTTTAAAAATGGAAGTAAAGTAGTACAGCACGAAAGTACTGTACGTGCAATTGTTCGAAAGTTACGTACAATTTCGTTATAAAAAGTAAGTGCATATGTTTTGGGCTTACATAACATTATGAGTAATGGTCTTAACATTCAAAAGTAATCCATTAACATTGTTTCCAAAATCTCGTGGATGAAAATTTGAGATATAGCTATAAAATTTTTATATAAGTTGCAACATTAGAGCATGAAAAACGCGAAAAAAATCACATGAACGTCAAATCCAGAGGAGAAAACAGCAAAAAAAGCATCACTAGTTATTGTGATGGTACTTTGGAAATGCGAAAAATTTCTCCAAAACCAATGTTCAAAAGCTATAGTCTCCATGTAAGATGAAAAGTAAGGTGTAGCTGGCATTCCATTATATCTTGAGAATTGGAATTCTTCATATAGTATACACTTCGATATTTCTTGACTTGTAGGGGCATCATCTGTGAGTACGCCGACTTTTCTATCAATTTCTGGTACATAAAGGCGAAGGTGAGCTCAGTTGAGCACACGCTGTTGTGAATACCTGTGCCTCCGGAGTTCGGAGGACCAGCTGCCGAGTGCAAGTGCTGCACGCTAACTGGTAATTAAACGTGCGCCAACAATATATAATCAATTTCTTGAGAATTTTCAAATTGGTAACACAGATTCCAGTATTTAAGTATGCATTTGTTTACAATTCTTAAACTTAACAGATCTTTTTCTGTAGTTGTACAGAGTGCAGAAAAAAGAATTATTGAGAAAATATTCTCAAAAAACTTGATTATTTGATTTTAAACAAGTTCCATTTCATTGATGGCGTATTTTTCGTTCAATAAAATATCATCGCTGCATCATAGAAAATATCAACAGTTCAACTCGACGATTGCGATTCATATTTTAAGTAGTAAACTATTTTTCAGCTCCAACAGAAGTGCATTTTTACTAAATTAATGAAATTACCTCAAAATATTGCCTTAGCTTCTGAGACGTAATTTATTTTTATTTATGAGATCACTTAAACATATGCACTTCCTTTCAATTTGAAAACAGCCCCTTCCCACTGGTGCGAAAGAAAATCTTAACAAATCTCTTTGTTACCGCGACATTCTAATTTCTCACAAGCCTTGTTACAAACCTCTTCATCCATGTCGAGCCCGCCCTAAGGGACGTGCGGACAAAGAACACGCATCGCGGATCATAAGTTTATCCGCATTCCGCATTATATCCATTTCTGATCCTCCCTCTCCCTTGCCTTCAGGTTCCTCTCCAGATTCGGCATTTTTGGGGCTTCCGATTAGACGATGATTCCCCCCGGGGAGAAATGTTGCCAACGAAGCGATTCGTTCATTGAATAAGAATAGGAAGCTGTTTTTTGAGGTTTAATTTTTTTTTCTCTATCTTTACGGCTCTTTGATTACAAGTGTTTGTTTAGAAGAAACATTTCTTCACTGTCAGCGATTTTAATGTTGACAAAATAAATGAGATTATTTTGTCCTGGTTTTTTATCTTCTTATAAAAGTGAAAATACTTTTTAAAAGTACGAACTAAGATTCCTTGATTGGTTTATATATGGGTTCTAAGTTTCGGAGGATAATGAGACTAAAATTATGGTTACGATGAAAGCAGAAATAATTTCAACTTCTAAGAAAATGTTTATGTTATTTCGCTTTTAAAAAATTACGACTACTAATTTTTTGTTAGTATTATTTTAGAATTAGCTGGGCATGAATTTTCATTCAAATTCATTATCCATAAAGAACATTCTTTGAGCAAAATTAAATGCCTTAGGACATGAATTCGACATTTCTTTGTTGACAAATAACCAAATGGCTTTTTTTCGTTTCTTAGAAATAACGGTAGTTTATTGTAAGAATGAATTGTGAGTCTTTTGAAATGTAATTGCGTCATCGTCAATCCCTTTACAAAAAATATTTATTATTAGCGCATGATTTTATGTCTAAACATCTAAATTTTCAAATTACCAACCTTACGTAATAAATCATGATTCATTAAAACAGGGCAAATCATTGAACGTATATTTTATGTAAGTCAAATCATGATTCATTAAACCGAGGCAACTCATTGAACGTATACTTTGTGTATGTCAATTACTCTTAAACTTTTCATTTCATATGATTTAACCCTCTGACTGATTATCACGCGCTTTCCACCTGCAACGTAAAATGTAGCGAAAATTGCTCATCCCGAGATTTCCACGAGCATGAGCTTTTTAAGTGTATTTAAAATATTATCCC
The DNA here is from genome assembly GCA_038502835.1 of Octonoba sinensis. Classification (NCBI taxonomy): domain Eukaryota; kingdom Metazoa; phylum Arthropoda; class Arachnida; order Araneae; family Uloboridae; genus Octonoba; species Octonoba sinensis. The sequence goes on along the minus strand of CM076602.1, from coordinate 101,048,831 downwards.
GCTGTTTCATCGTTAAAACGTCAGTAATGCAATTTCTGAGGTATTTGGACATTAATTAAGGTTTCTTTCCAGAGATGGCATTTGTCGCATAAAGTAGACCAATTTTTAGCGAATCGAATTCGCTAAAAAAAGGAGCAGCCAGAGGATTAATTCTCACATTTCAGAGCACATTTTTTAAAGTAATTAGAAATATACAGCGGAACCCCGCCATTTGTCCGCCTCTCTCTCCGTACAACAAGTTATTCGTCGTTCGTTCAAGTAAAATTCAACTCGTCATTCGTACGCGTGCCCCGCGATATGGAAGGCACCATGGGCCAGGGTTGCTAGTTTGGCTTTTTTTTAAAGAAAAAAATTGAGAAATTATGCTCTTTTTGAACTCGTTTGGAGATAATTTGCATGAAGCTTTAGATTTTTTTTTTTAAATTTTAACTTTTCAAGATTTTACTGACAAGTCTAACTTTCTGAGGGTAGCAGCAAGAAGGGGTTGAAGAACTTTCTTCTTCAGATTAGGAAAGTAGTAAGGATTAAAGAGCTGTGTTACCGCTGGGAGAAAACACAGTGAGTGGTGGGAAAATGGCATCCTAACACTACTGTGGTCAACAAGAGCATCAACTTATTCAAAGACAATGTTACTGACCTTTTTGGGAAAATTATGAACAATGGTCAAAGGCAGACGATATTAAACTGGTTTTTAGAGAAAGAAACCCAAGATTTTTCTAGTGCAAAAAGACAGAAAAAGAAAGAACAGAAGAAAGGGAGAAAGCTAATGAAGGGATGTTACCTAATGTTTTATTAAGGATGACTCCTCTTCCAAACAGTAACATTAACATTTATCTTCCTCCTCTCAACATTCCACTTATGCCATCATCTCATCTTAGTACCAGTAATGTTAAAATAAATTTTTATTTATGCATAATCATGTGCAGTACTGTACATTTGTTTTTCATAGGTTTAAATAAGCAACCATTTGTGGGTATGGATCGGAATTATCCAATTTACATTGTATCTTACGAGAAAAAATATTTCGCCATTCGTACAAATCGCGATTCGAATTGCCTCCTGGAACGAATTGTGTACGAATATCGAGGTTAAACTGTATATTCTTGAAAAAAATCTTTTCCCACACAGATTAATTTTTTTCACTGAAACGTTTCTTTTTAACTCTGAAACAAGTGTTTGCAATTTTTATCGCAAACATAGCTCAGACGACGTTAGATTTCTGTTCTTTTTGCTGCAATGAAGCATTGATACCCAGATCATACTGTGTAACTTTCTTAATAATGCACTAACTATAAAGTATGAGCAAGCTGTATCTTGAGTCATCTCCAAAGTTTCTTTTTTCATTAGTAAAACTTTGCTAAGATTCAGTTTGTTCGCTAAATTTTATCGTAGAATTTATATAAATGGGATTTTCATGAAATTGATTTCTAGAAACAGCTTTTTAAATGCTATTTTTTTTGATTAATTAAATTTAAATTCAATTACTTTTTAAAGAGTACATTTTTCAAAAAATATTCTCCATCTTTTTAAACATAAAAATAAATATAAAATTAATTGTAATAATTAATATTACCAAACATTTGTCACCCAAAGTACTATTTATTTTTGAAAAGGTAAACCGTGTTCATGCTATGCTGCTAAAACTCATCATAGATAACTGCATGCTTTAATGAACATAAATGTAATTTCAAAATTTAAAGCGACAGTACGATTAACAATGAGTTAAAGGATAAAACTTTATAATGAAATATTTCCCAAATACTCTGATAAAATATTTCAGTGTCTGAAATGAATCAAAACATTAATTTCATTCAACAATTGAGAATCCTAAGAAAAGTTGTAGGCAAAAGAAAGATCTTATCTAGAATATTCTTGACCAAACAGCAATGAAAGTAATTGATGAAAGTGCTTATTAAACGTGAAGTTACAAGTTGACGTTTTAAGCACTTGCCATTGGTAAACACATAAAAAATATGATAAATCTAGGAACAAACTCATTCATCAACTTTTCCGAAAACCAGAAATGAGCCTTAACTTTCTTAGAACCGCCATATGTAATTCGTAAAAGAATAAAATAACTTTTTTCGTTGATTGATTGATTAGATTCTCATGCATTGTTGAAAGTTATCATATGCATATTTCAAATGTTGAATGGATTTATTTATATTGATATTTTCTAATGGAAGCAGATGTACTGGTACTAAAAATAAAATACTACCATCTATGAATAGTGGGAAAATATTATCGGCTAAAATACTCACTCGTTGTTGAAATTTGCATTTGAAGGTCCATTTTTTGAATTTCAATTCGGACTTTTCTGTTACTTATTAATTATTATTATTGTTTTGAAGAAATTCAAAGATTTTCATTAAAATGTATTAATTTATGTGCTTTTGATAAGAATTTAAAACCAAATGATTCCATATCTATGGTGAAAAATTCTTTTATTGATTGTACTATTAATGCACTGATAAAATTTCCAATCAAACCCATCTTTTGAGAGCTAATTTGGCTGGTTTCTATAGGTCCCATACGACAAAATATCTACGTAATATTTTTTATTAAAATTAGGAGCAGTTTGTTTTTAGCCTACTTTCCGCAAAAGTAAAAAAAATAATAATAAAGCATGGAAGAAGGCTTAAAGTATCGTAAAAATATTGTTGAAAATAAAGAAAAGTAAAAAAAGGGAACTAATTAAATAAAGATTGAAAAATAAAAAAATTGAAAGTAGGGTTTAGAGATGGGTAAAATGTGTCTGTCGGTCTGTCTCCCCCTAATAACTTTTGAACGAATTGTAAGATTCGAAAAATTCTTTTTGCATTCGAAAGATTTCGGCGAGCACATCTCATTCTCATGTTTTTACAATTTTTCGTTCAATTTTGAACAGTTAAAAAAAAACTAACATTAGCGCCTATGGGCGAAAATGAAGCAAATGATGTAAACTCTGGGTGCAAGATCCAAGTTCCAACAAACAAGCTTACTGGTGGAAGCTCTTGACTTGAAATATCAATTTGAACAATTTTTGTTCATTTTTGAACAGTTCAAAAAATTAACATAGCGCTTACGGGGAAATTTCAACCCTATATAAATCCTGATCTAACGGACCGATTTGCTCTTATAACGTAGTACATGTACAAATAGAAAGTTTATCCAGAACTAACGAGCCTACTTTCCTATGAAATTATTATATCGGGATTTTTAAGGATATTTCTCAATGAAAGAATGAATGAGTGAGAGAATGAGTGAATGAATAAATGACAGAGTGAAAGAAAGAACCAATGAATGAATGAATGAATAAATGAATCGCTGAATAAATAAAAGAATGAATGAGTGAGTGAATGAATATGTATTATCCGTTGAAAAAGGTATATTTGAAAAAATTAAGAACTAAAGCTAAAGGCGAAAGAGATAACTATTATAAATTTGAATTTGGTGTATACGGGAAAGTAGGATCGCATAGTTCTAGACGGAGCTTCTTGTTAACATTTGAATTTATCTATTTAGTTTTGTGTTTTTTTTTCTCAGCACTCTGATTCTTGAGTGCATTCTTAAGGATCATAAAATTATATTTAAAGTTTTTTTTTTTTTTTTTTTTTTGAAATTGCAAAATGCAGTGCATAAACTAAAGCCACTGTAGCTTCATTGTTGGTTCTTATCGATTGTAGGCAGAGCTCAATATTGGCGACAATTTTTCAAATTGTCGCCAACACGACCTTTTCCGTTACGAGGCGGACTGTTATGTTAGCAATATTACTTGATATTATCATATCATACAAGAATGACTATTTTATTATAACAGATTACCCCAACAGCTAAAATAGTGCTGGCTTCTTCAAAATATGTTAATTAAAAGTTTTAAAGTGTGTTCCACTTTTGCTTTTACGCATCTGAATTCGTTGCAAAAAAAGTTTTTGTAGTTGACAAGGCGAAACGGCGGAACTTATTTCACCGGCAAGTTTTTCACTACTAAGGTAGTCGTATTGTAAAGAAAACATATGTACAGAGTTTGGTTTATTGCAAGCAATTGCAAAATGTTGATACAATTGCAGCGAAAAATTAACAATTAAACGAAAAGAAGTCTTTTAAAGTCCCTTTGTACTAAAATAATGAATTTCAATGAAATTTATTCAAACAAAGGTAAAATTAACTATCTGCGTTTGAATTTAAAAACAAAATTTTTTTTATAAAATTGAGACTTTCGTTTTATGCATCAGAATTTGCTATAAGAAAATGTTTTTGTTGTTGACGAGGCGAAACGGCGGAACTTATTTCACCGGCAAGTTTTTCACTACTAAGGTAGTGGTATTGTAAAAAAAACATACGTCCAGAGTTTGATTTATTGCTAGCAACTGCAAAATGTGTTGATACAATTGCAGCGAAAAATTAACAATTAAATGAAAAGAAGTCTTTTTAAATTCTTTGTACTAAAATAATGAATTTCAATGAAATTTATTCAAACAAAGGTAAAATTAACAAATTAACTATTTGCGTTTGAATTTTAAAACAAAAACAATTTTCTAAAATTGAGACATGCCTCAGAGAATGCAGGTTTTAATTAGTAGTAAGAGTGTATGAAAAACATTAATTTAAAAAAAACTGAGCTGTAAACAATATGTCCGCTAATTTTACATTCAGTATGTTTTTTTTAAGTAGAAAAGTCAAGCATTAACTCCAGTAACTAGAAAAGTTTTATGCCTCATCGTTTTGAAGCAAGCAAGTTTTTCACTGATGATATTATCTAATTGTAAAGAAAGCATATTTACAAAATTTAGTGCATTGGTTGCAATTGCAAAACGTGATAACAATTAAAGCAAAAAATTAAATATTGAATGCTAATAAATGGTTGCTTGTAATTTTTTATTTAATCGTTACAGCAAAATAATGAATTTTCTTAAAATTCAATGACATATTATTTATTTATTTTTATTATGACATTTATTTATTTTTTCATTTAGGATTAAAAAAAAAACTTTGTAATTAAAGCATGTTTCATAAAATTCAGTTTTTTAAGTAGTAATAAGAGTGTATGTAAAAAAAACCGTCAAAATAAACTATGCTATAAAAGATATTTTTACTCATTTTATATTTGTTAAGATTTTGAAACAAAATGGAAAAATCATGCATTAACGCCACTAATTTAAAATGTTCCATTGCTGCATCCTCCTGAAGGAAGCAAATTTTTCACTGCTAACGTAATCACATTGTATGGAAAACATAGGTACAGAATTTAGTGGGTTTTTGAAAAGAATATTAAACGTATTGGATAAATAATAAGCTTTATAAATTTGCATTAAACACAAAGAAACATCTGGTAAACCCGTTCCTCTCCAAGGAATCGTTAAATGTCTGGTATGTCACGCATGGAAGGAAGAATTGCTCAGAACTCTACATTAACAAATGGCACTCCAGGAATTCTGTATTAAGGAATTTTACGTTTCTGAATTTAAACCAGGAATTTAATCTTCAGAACTTTTCATCAAGAGCTTCCCCTCTATGAATATCATTCATGTGTGAGTTGAAGCATTTACATAGCAAAATTTGCTTTTGATAACAAATATTTATTGCTTATAATGCGTTCTGGAAAAAATATCAGTTTCATTTCGTATCTCATGCAAAGCTGCCTAACCTACATTTTACCATCATGAAAACATTTTTTTTAATGTTTATCATCTAATTTTAAATTATTTTTATGCATATTATTACGTGTAATATATACTACACAGAGAGAGAGTAGGGGAGGGAGGGAGAATGAATTAGAAAGGTATTCCCAGAAAATTATCGTTAGCAGCAAGTTTCTCCAACTCATACATGAATAAAGATCAAAAATACGGATCTTGGTTTAAAAAAAAGGAAACAAACCCTAGTTTTGATAAGTTTGTTAAACTCAAGTAAAACTTTAGAAAACAAGAAAAAAATTCTGATGACCAAATTGGTACTTCCACCGGGAAAGAAACCATTACATTCATGTATGTGTGCGTATGTACGTAAATGTATAGTCAGTTGGGGTAATTTGGGTCAGTTGGGGTAATAGTAAACGTGTTTTCAAAGTTTTAATTTTTGGTCCTTCCCTACCTCCAAAATGAATTGAGAAATAAAATTGTGAGCATTACAGCCAATAATGCAATTCTTGTGAGTAAATGTTTACAAAAGTTTGATTTTATGACTATTTTTTAGCGACTGAACTCGTGTTTACACTTATCCCAGTGTGTGTTTAAATTTACCCCAGAGTTTCTGGGGTAATTGTAAACAAAGCTTTATTTTCTCAAGAGGTTGGTTCAAATAGAAAACCGTGGCATACATAGTCTGCTTACAAGATTAAGTAGAATGCCATAAAGCGGCGGTCCAATAGCAGCATGTGGTCCGTTGAGTTATTTTTGAATCCGCTGAAATCATTTAATGAGAAATATCTTACAAAAAAGTCAAGTAATGCAGTAAATTTCTGTAAAATGTACCCGCAGTGGATCAGTCAGTTTAGCTTGTTTCCTGCAGAACCCCAAAAGTGAGGCAGTACTGGCCGTGGTCAATTATTGGGAGGGTGGCTACCTCTCTCGGCTGATTATTCTAAAACCCTGTACGCTAACGAGAGCTGGTGCACGTAAAATCTGTCGTGGCTCCAAATGTCCGAGTTTGAAAATATACCTCTGGGGTGCCAACCTAGGTGATAATATCTCATCTGGGAGCTGGTTCAAAATTGCGAGGCCCCTCTGAGCCAAGTCGTACTTCTACCCTATCCGAGCTCATTACTAAACGGAAGGCGATCCGTTGTCTGCCTTAGTTCCTGGTCGCCCTGCGAGGGGAGCTTGGATTTCCGAGTGGCATTTGTAACAACAACAACATTTATGTAAAATAGACACAAAAGTAAAACACATCAAAATATAATATTTATTTTCTTTCCAAAAGATTAAAAATGCCATAAACTTTAACGTTTATAATTACCCCAGAGTACAAAGTATATGGAGTAATTGTAAACACCAACCTTGAACATGAAAAATAACAGGGAGGATGAAATTCATAACTAAATGTTTTTAGCAACATCCCAAATGACAAATATAAATGGATAAAACCCCTTTCTTCACGTTTGTGGATGAGCTGGAGAAGAAACTGTAAGGTCACTAAATTTTTTAAAACAACTTTTTACATCGTGTCATTTTCAAATAATGGTAACGAATCCACAGTTGTTTCGAAACATACGAAATTCTTTCAATATCTTCGTTATACTGCCAGTTCATCCCTCACCAGCAGCTAAGTTTTCAAAACCAACACAAATGTAGTTATGAAGCTTGTTTACATTTACCCCATGCTTACAATTACCCAAACTGACCCGATATGGTTACAGTCACCTCGTTAATAGCCTAAAAAATATTCCGGTCTCTTGAATGACATTATAAGAGTTACATTCTGTGTGTGTGCGCGCGCGTGTGTGTATAATTCCTATTGTTGGGCAAACTCTAATAATGTAACCTGCTTTCAGGAGTTCAATTGTAGAATTGTAGATTCGTTCTTAAACTCAGTGCTTTAGGGCAAACAAATCAAGAAACTAACAGTATATAAGCTAGGAATAGTGGTTAAAAGGAATACTAGCAGTAATAGACGTTTACATAGGTCCGTTTAGGCTTACATTTGATGCTTACCGCTACCACAACTAATATTACGGTTAATAAAGGTGCACAAATTAACGTAAAAATGTCATTATTCTTTTTTAGCCTACTTTCCCGTAAAAGTAAAAAAAAATAATAATAAAGCATGAAAGAAGGCTTAATGTATCGTGAAAATATCGTTAAAAATCAAGAAAAGTCAAAAATAAGTGAAGTAATTAAATAAAGATTGAAAAATAAAAAATTTGAACGTAGGGTATTGAGATGGGGAAAAAGTGTGTCTGTCGGTCTGTCTGTCTGTCGGTCTGTCGGTCTGTCCCCCCCTAATAACTTTTGAACGAATTGTCCGATTCAAAAAATTCATTTTGCATTCGAAAGATCTCGGCGAGGACATCTCATTTCTATGTTTTACTTTTTGATTTGAACAATTTTTTGTTCAATTTTGAAAAGTTCAAAAAATGTTAACATTAGCGCCTATGGACAAAATTGAAGCAAATTCTGTAAACTCTGGGCACAAGAGCCAAGTTCCTATTGCAAGCTCATTGAAAGGAGTTCTCGGCGTGAAATATTGATTTGAACAGTTTTTGTTCATTTTTGAACAGTTCAAAAAATTAACACAGGGCTTACGGGGAAATTTCAACCCTATATAAATCCTGATCTAACGGACCGATTTGCTTGGAACAAACTTTATCGGAAAGCTCTTATAACGTAGAACATGTAGAAATAGAAAGTTTATCCAGAACTTACGAGCCTATTTTGGTATGAAATTTTTTGATCGGGATTTTCAAGGATATTTCTCAGTGACTCAATGAGTGAAATAATGAATGAATGAATAAATGAAAGAGTGAAAGAATAAATCAATGAATAAATGAATGAGGAAAAGAATGAATGAATAAATTATTGAATAAATGAAAATATAAATAAATGAGTGAATAAATACATGAATGCGTAAATGAATGAATAAACACTTGAATGAGGTAACGAATGAATGAAGAATAAATGCATGGCTGAATAAATGAAAGAATGAATGAGTGAGTGAATGAATATGTATTATCCGTTGAAAAAGGTATATTTTCAATAATTAGAACTAAAGATAAATAAGAAAGAGAGAGAAAGAGATAGCTAGATTATAAATTTGAATTTGGTGTATACGGGAAAGTAGGCTCGTATAGTTCTAGACTGAACTTCTTTTTTTTTTTTTTTTTCAAAATAGAAATCGGGATTCAACTGGAATAGAAAAACATCCTGTACATATATGATTTTTCACTTTTTACTTTTCCAATCAACGCTTAATCAAACACATTAAAATATATTCATCAAACAAAAATATATTTATCATTAACATTTTTGATCATTTTGAAAGACTATCAAAGAAAAATGATTTTCATTAAACGGCGGGGGCACCAAAACAATGACAAAAAAATTAGACCGTGCTTTTTTTTAACTGTTTACTTTTTAAGAAGATTAAACATTGTTATGCAAATGCTTTTGCTAATATTTTGACAATTTCTAATCCTGGTATATAGGGTTGTAAAATGATGATAGGGGGATGTAAAATGATGATAAGATGTAAAATTCCATGCCCCGTATTTGTTATTATTATTATTTATCATTATTTTTAATCTAGAGTTTTATTAACTTACTCTTCATTTTCCTTATAGAAGCCCCAGACCATCCGAATCAAGTTGAAGTAGTTCATGCTGCAAGCAGAATTGTGCACATTAGGTGGGCTGTTCCTTTCAACGGAAATAGTCCCGTTATTAGATACTTAATCGTAACAGAAAATACAAAAGGTAATTTTAATCCTTTTAAATATAAATGGATTTATTGCGTACATACCGGTGTTTCAGTGACAATAGGAATTCCAACATTTCCTAACGAAAAAACAGAAAAAATTTATAATTTGGATGAACTCAGTCAGCATCAGTTAGCATCAGTCTTTCTGATACGTTTTGTAGCAAAGATTTAATTTTTTAATGTACAATAAAACTCTAATTATCCGTTTTAAAAGTACCATCAATCCTATTTGTATTAGCAGAAATTTTTTGAGCAAAATACACTTTTTACGATTTATCGAACTAAACAGTACAAACATACAACATATTATTAATGTATAACTAACCAAATCGAGAGAAACCTCTTCTAAGGCTTGAACCTAATCTTGAAATTAGAAAATGGCTCTGTTGCAGCAAAAATCTGGCCTCTTTTTCAAAGTCCAAAGTATTCAACAGTACGCTGTATGTGTTTCATAGTATTTGATACCGTTAATTGCACATGTTTTTCCTTTTTATAGCTTTATTGGTACATTTTGCTGCGTTTTAAACTTCGAGAATCCTCAAAAGAACTCCACCCATGCAAGTTAATTAGTAAAAAAATCCGTATGATGAAAGTTTACCTAAGGCAATTAGCCGTTATAAATATTACATCTTGAGAAAACTAATAAAACTTGAAACGACCATCATGGGCATTAAATATTTCATGGGTCCGAAGGTCAATAAAACGTGTTGTTGACACATCAAAAGAGTGACACTCTTCCTTGACAGGTTAAATTAATATCTTTATCAGTTAACAATTTTTATTATTATTATTTCAATCTTTTATTACTATGAATGAGTTGCTTCCTTTGTATTATCTTCATGTTACCGCTGGCATAAATGTTATTTTTTGTAGCTAAAGATTTTTGTGTCTTTTACTTCAATTGAAAGTTGTAGAGTTTTATTTTACGAGCTGTGTCTTTCAGAAATATGTTGTTCAGAAATATTATAAGAATTGGAAATTTCAACGCAGGTAAAACGGATTCAAAAATTGTCACCATGGACGTCTCAGGAAGTCAAACTGATGCTACTGTAAGAGGACTGAAACCGAGAACAACATATAACCTTCATGTAGTTGCAGAGAATGCTATTGGAAGAAGCTCACCAAGCAAAACACTAACAGTATCCACAGATGACGAAGGTAATATTATTCTATTTTACGTATGTTTATTTATACTTTAATTATTAAGTCGATAGTTAATTTGAACAATCCTTGGCTCTTTGTTCTACATTTAAAGACGCACCAACCTGGATAACAAACCATTTTTCCCGGTATATTGGGCTGAGTAAAAAGTCACTGCAGTTTTTTTTGTCTGTGTTTTTCAAAGTCATATATTTATACAAAGGTTAACGATCAATTAGTTACATATGTTCCTTTTTGTTCGACGACCTTTTGCCATCGTTCGGTGAGCTTCTTGATCCTCCATTGGTAGGACATGTCTTTACTTGCGAAAAACTGAACAAGTTGCAGATTTACGGCCTCATCTGAATTTAACGTTATTCCACGCAAGGAGTTTTGAAGAAAGCTAAATAAGAGGAACTCAGACGGAGCAATGTCAGGCGAGTACGCTGGGTAGGAAAACCCAACCTGTTCACGCTGCACTAATCTTTGACGAGTCGCCAAACTTGTTTGTGGCCTGTTATTGTCGTGATGGAACCAAAGAAACTATAAAGCTGGAACCCAACTCCTTGACGAGCGCTGGGCGTTTCTGGATCACAGCTGCGTTCAAACTGTCCATTTGCGTACAGTACACATCCATCCGATTGTATCTTAAAATGAATGCAGCTCTTTAAGTTCCTGAGGAACCCAAATATATATCGATCTTGTTTGAATAGCCTATTTCCTTTTGGTAGACGTGAACAATTCTTTGACTGATCTTCAATGTCTCTGCAATCTCGTATGCCGTGTAACGTGGGTTTGCCTGGCTCAATGTCTTAATTAGTCATAATCAATCTGGGCAGACATCCTTGATCGAAGAGCATCGTCTGGATGAAGTTTACCAGCTCGGAATATCTTGAACCAGTTTTTGGCACTGACATTCTTGTACCGCATCGTCACCGTACCTTTACACAACTTTTCACAAGCTTGACATGCGCTTTTCCCTTTACGGAAGTAAAACAATAAAATATAGCGAAAAGGAACAGTTTTGTCTTCCATGTACAAAATTCTGAAAAATCACCAAATCTCAACGAAATTGCTCAATTTGTTCTTTACAATGAAGCTTTAAACTGCCAGCTATCAATGACGCCACAACTATTATTGCAAACATTTCTGTATTTCAGAAACTGCACTACTTCAACCTACTTCTCAAAAACAAAGCGCAAGGACTTTTTACTCAACCCAATAGTTTTCAGTAATTACTTATTGTATAATTAAATTAAATGTGCAAAATATGGCAGAACATATTGTTTGTATTTATTCATTTGCATGCTTCCCCTCCTACAAAGAGATTATTGTACTCCAGATATCCGGTGAAAAACTATCCTTTGAGTGGCATGAATTCATGCATTGATTCATAGTTATTATAAAATTAGAAATTCAAAAAAAAAAAATCTCAATAGCAGCAGAAATGAATTTTAAAACACATCTTATATTTTAGCCGTTTAAGTGTCTGTTTGTCACCGATAGTTTATTCCGAATTTCTTACTCCGAGAAAACTGCATCGTGCTGCCATCTACACAATTGTTTCTATAAAGATAACGTTTTTTATGGAAGAGAGCTTAGGGCGAACTTCTACAAAATAAAAGTTCGCCAAAAGCTTAGCGTATTTACAGCAGTGTATATGTTGGATATAAATAAATATTTTTCACAAACAGTTTGATTATATATAGTAAATAATATTTTTATTTCACAGATTATTATTAACTTAGATGTTTTTTTTCGGTAAGAATATTTTTTCCGAAGTTATTGTATATGTTTATTATTTATTCATTTAACTATACTATTCCACCTAATAAATATCTCTTTGATTTGGTGTGCATTTCCGGTTACTGGGAGAATTGTATATTTATAATATCTAGAACATCGGTAATTTCGTATGACTGCCGGGCTAATTAGTATGCTATAATAGTGTATACCTTCATACTTTTATTGAACAAGAAAAGAAAAGATATTTTTGAAAAATATCTTCCTCTGGTCTTTTTTATTATTCTTTTATTTATTGAAATCTCGAAACGAAATTACGCTTTCATAAAAGACGCTACTACCACCCTCATGCGTAGCGACATCGACAGAAATACTTGCATACAATATACGTGCTTACCAAACAGTCATACATAAGCGTTCTCCTTTGATGTTGTTTTTATACTTGTGTTTTTTTTACGCATACTCACATAAACGATAGAGCACATGGCTCTCGTGCCATGGCATGTCGTGGTGAAACCTGGCCTGGTGTTATTAATTGTTATGTAACACTTCTTCCAAACGTGTCCTAGTTGCTCGGATGCCAATTCAAGCTGTAGATCCTTCAACGATATGTATGGGTACACCATGTTCAGCCTGTTTAGTCAAATTTAAGTTGGTCGGTCGTTAGATTACAACCCAAGTAATTGAGTCTCTTGACTCGTTTAATATTTTCGACTTCAGTATTTTAAAACTGGTTCAGAAAATGCAAAAAAATATCCCGTTGCATGATAAATAATTCACTAAATGTCATTCTCTTGTATCAGGCACTGCCTTACACTAAATACTCCATGCCTCTGATGAGTTTGTAATGCACTAGAAAAGCACCTTTGTCGAAACGTTAAATAAACTACAGATTGATTCACTGGATTTCTTCGTTTGGTACGGAATATTGTTTTTGTTTTAATGTGGGTATAGTATGAAATCTAAATTTATGGTATTTTAACCTCTTCAGACCGCAGAACTAAGCGCAAACAATTTTGACGCAAATTTTTGGTTCTCTGATTTAAAAAATGATTACAAAACAAAATAACTTTTAAAAAAATTTTAATTTTAATTAATAAATAGTTTAAATAATAATTAATGCCCGATTTCCATGTTTAAAACAAAGTTAACTATCTGTTGATTAATTTCAAAAACGATTGGGTGTTTTAGCTTTCAAATTGCCCAAACAGTAGTTACTAAACAGTATTTTAAAATGTACCCAATTGGGTACACTTGGAATGAAGAGGTTATAGCATGGTGTGACTAGTGTATATCATCAACATTATAATTAATGTTGTTATGTTTCGTATAAGTGTAGGTTGTCATTTGTAATTTATTAAACCTTCCTTGTTTCTCGTTTTAGTACCACGTACACCACCATTACAAGTACGAGTGGTCCCAATAAGCTCGAATTCTCTAAAAGTATACTGGCTGGTAAGTACATTATTTTATGAATTAAATTTTTGTTAATGTTTTAAATATGCGTTTTGAAAATATTAATGATAACTAAATCCATTATCATGCAGCGTATTTAATAAAATAAACAGAAGTCAGTGGACTATTTTTTCCCCTAAACATCAGGTCATTATTACTGTTTAATAATATTGGCGCATCTTTTAAAGGAAAACTTTGTATCTGTAATGATTCATTTTAAAGTACACCAAAATAAATAAATAAATGAATAAATAAGAATGGGAAGGAGGGTAAAAGTATGCGAGCGGCTAAGAGTACGCAAGAAAAATTTTTCTTAAAAGCATACAGAACAATTTTCTTTTACGCAGGAAAATTTTACCTAAATAGCATACACAGGAAAATATTAACTGAAGAGTAGGCAGAAAAATTTTACCTTTAGAATAAGCAGAACAGTATTTTTAGCACACTCAGGAAAATTTTACATTGTCGGCAGTCGTGTCGAGAATCGTACACATCTAATCGTGAGAGTTTGATGTGTTGGCTACTTCACTTTCTATTTCTCCGAGGAATTCTTCGATTGCAGTGCACGTTTTGTAATTACACTGATCAACCTTTCTTATTTTTGACAAATTGGATTAAAGTTTAATATATAGTTGGTGAGTTAATAAGGATAGAATTTAAAAAACTGTAACTGACGTGCAACTAGCAGTGGTTCAGTCAAATGATAAATATGAGAGAGAGAGAGTGAGAGAGTTTAGTCAAGTATACCCAGAGGCTTACTGGCATAGAAGGAATTTTCAAAAAGTCTGTAAGTATTAAATTTGCAAAGGAAATATTTTTCCGGGTGGGAAATTTAAATCAGGAATAGAAAACTACATAAATAAAAAAAAACACTCCGCGGCGTACTCTTGCTGTTTTCCCCGTTTTATTATGCAGATATAAGAACTGAGTGGACGCAAAGATTTAAAGTTTAAAAAGGATTAAAAACAAAGGATTTCTAATCGAAATACCTACTTCGATTATAAAGCACTCACGATATGATGAATTACAGCAGGAAAATTTATTTTTTATTTAATCTGTTGTTTCACAGATGGGAGCACTAAACTAAAATTTTCAAATTGTAATTTTAATTTTCATTTCACTAAAATAAAAAATTCCAGATACTAAAAGTTAAAAAAATTATGAGGATGTTAACAAAAAAGTATTGTGGTGTTTGTGAAACGTATGTTTTTATCAGTTGGCTCCTAGTGACTAGGTAAATTTTAATATTTCTAAAATGCGCCGGCCGTTGAATCATAAAGACACCCTTAAAAAAACCACAATAAAACCCGAAAAAACTTTCAATAAATCCTTTAAAAAACATATAAAACAGAAAAAGCCATTAAGTTGCGTTTTTCGGGAAAAAAAACTCGGGTTATTTTCATTCCTAAGGAAGGCGTTCAGTAGGAATTCGCACGACGGCGCCGAGAAGGTTTGGCGTGGGCCTGTCTGTGCCTGTTCAAAGGAGCTGTAGATGGGAGATTGCTATTTCGAGCAGGCCGTCATTTAGGGGGTCATGGCAACACTCCCTGCAGGGGGTGTTGGTCAGGGGCAGTGGTGTAATCGAGAGGGAGAGGGGGTAAAGACTGCAGAACGGCAGAGGAATGGTATCCACACCTTTTTTTTTTTGAGCTAAATCACCTCTCCCTCCCCTCGACAAAACCCACACACACACATACACGTTTATTATTTTAAGACCTTATTTTTGTATCGGTATGCGTCCCGCACATTTTTTTCCAGGACTGCTCTATCAATCAGTTGAAGGGACAAATGCAAGAGAAATATAAGTATGCTTACATGTTTTTATATTTTTATTCTTTTTTTTCCTGAAATATCCAATAAAATGTCCATTTGCCCTCCGCCTCCTCCCCCCCCCCCCCCCACCGGGAAAATTTCGAAATGATTTGCCTACTATTTAGTTTATGTGTTTTTATAATATATTATAAAAGTGTGTTTTTATAATATCTTCTTGCCATAAGAATGTATGAGCTTTAGAATTTAATACTTTATTCAGCATTTGGAGTTAATGAAAAGACACTTGTCATAAAACATTTGTTAATTGTATTTGTGTTTATAAGCTTTACGATGTGTAAGTGTACGTTTAGCTAGCTGCTGTATTTTACTTATGTAAATATGTTCACTGATATGTATTGAATATCTGTTTCTTTTTACATTCCATTCACAATGATGTTTCTCTTCTATAGCCTCCTGATCGTTCAGATGATGAAGGAGGATCTATTACTGGATATTATGTGGGCTACAAAATAACAAAATCGGGAAATCAATACTTGTTCAAAACACTGAAAGTGAGTGAAGATTTCGAAAACGAGTGTGTCCTCACCAATTTACAAAGTTCTACTGAATACAGCATCGTAGTTCAAGCTTTCAATGAAAAAGGGCCAGGTCCTCAGTCTGATGACGTTACTGCTCAAACTCTCAAATTCGGTACGTATGCTACAAATACATTAGAGTTATTATTTATCGAGCACAATCTGAAAACAATTCACAGATTTTTCACGTTTAGTAGGAAATTCATTTGAGGCCAATCCGAGAGAGTTGGCGCACATTCACGGTTATCACTTCATTTAACATTTGCCCTATTTTTATAACGTTTTCAAAAGGAATCGCTCTTCAGTTTTAAAAGATTTAAAAAAATCTTTTTACGCGATGACAGCTAATCTTTACTTTTTCATTATTTTGTACATTTTTTCGATTATGTTCTTTTGTGATTAATGACTTTTATAACATAATGTGATCAATAGTTAGATGAATAGGTTAAAATATCAACCTGATGACACTGTTCTAATTCTTTAATAATTGTTTTGAATTTTTCCTTTTCTTCAGGTTAAATATTTGCTGTGATAGTGCACTGCTTCTCATTCATTGATGGTAATAGCTTTTAAAACTTTTATTTTCTTCTTACAGATCCTCCTAAAAGCCCAATTGTAGAAACATTAAAAGCAACGACGAATTCAATACAGATTAAATGGGAAAGCACTGATGAAGTGGAAGGTACTATTAAAAATTTACCTTAAACAATTTTTGATATTTTTTAGATCGAGCCAAGAATGGTACACTGTTAGAAATTTCATCATGAAATTACGGTTAAATAGCCGACAGCAGTCTGTCCATCTAATTATCCGTTAAATTTACGGTTTGGAACATTTTTGTGTCTTTACGGGTTTCCAATTAGCTTGGTTGAAATGCCGTAAATACAAAAATTTTCGGTTTCATAACCATTTAGTAGCACTTATTATAACATACGGCAGGCTCTGATAATTAACTATATTCGTAGAATCTTCGAGGCTTCGAAACCATTTATAGCTATTATATTGTGGCGGACGACGTGGTGCGAGGACACGGTAGAGCAGGAGGTCTGCCGGAGACAGCGATAGAACCCCGAACCTCCACGGTATAAAACCAGCACTTCCATGCTTTGCCAAGAGGTACCTACTGAATGTCCAAGATTTTGAGAAGTTTTTTTTATTCTGAGAAAGATAAAAATGCAATATCAAAAATTACTTAAATGGGATATGTTTCCACAACCAGTTTTTATGACTATTACTGACTTGATTTTCTTTTCATTTCCCCCCTTCAGACAAGAACTATACAATGTTATGCAATGGAATTCTAATCTTCACACTTCTTCTATCCACAACCAATATAGACGCCAGATTCTTATTGATTACGAGACCTAGGTGGCGCTCGTAAATTGCGGTAAATTAAACGTTCTTTAGGAGAAACAGAGAATAAATGATTTTTTTTTCACAATCAGCGGCTTGAGTACCATCTTTTTAATGGTTATTCGACTGCTGTAATTAAATATGGTAAAATAACAGACAAATAAATTGTTATTTTACTATTTTTTCACGGAAATTTTTTAACGGTGTAAATTAGAGGAGCGTTTTTTATTTATGCGCCACGATTGGCATAAAAAGCTTAATATACTTACAAACTTTTCTATCATACTCAAAAAAAAATAAAAATGAACAAGAAAAACATCAAGATTTTCTATTTATTAAACATCTTTATCAGTTTTAAGTTCATAGAAGTTTGGTATTTATATGCAGCTCCTGATTGTTTTGAACGACTTTAATTTAATATATATCAGCGTTGGGAATTTAAGTACTGAAAGTAAGTATTGTTGAAAAGTTAATGCATTTATACAGTTGAAAAGCGGGGACTTAAGTTTTAAAATAAGGTTATATTTTTTATGTATATTTATTAATTTTCAGAATTAAAAAAGAATAAACTATAGAAAAATAGGTTTTCTGAATACAACATACCATTTTTCAATGCCAACTATTTCTTATCCCAAAACTCTACCGAAAGTTGTGATATGGCAACTAAATATTGTCTCATGAAATATACCACATGTGCTCCCAAAAGCAATACAGACAAAATGAGAAAAATAAGAATTTCACATCCCCTTGGAAGCTCAATAATAAAGCAGTTTTGGATTAGTGGCCAAAAAAAAAGTCCTATTTGTATTTAATCGTTAGTTTCTAAAAATAAGTACAAAATGAAATCAAAGTCGACATAATTTTGAGCACCACGTGTGAAGCAGTTTCTAATTCAAAGATTAGTTATCCTTGAACATACTTCACGGAAATATAGATTGAGGGATATTTCAAAATTTAATAATGAAAGAAATTATAATTTTCTCTAAGGGTTAATTAATTTTAATAAACTGCGATCAATTAATTTCGATCAATTTATAAAACACCTCAGGCATAACCCATGTTTTACTTCCTTCGTCATCTGCCAATACCTTCTGGAAAGACACTGTTCATATTAAGAGTATCTAAAGACTGTACCATCGATCAGTTTTAAATATTTAAATATTAATTCGTAAACATACCGTATTTCTTCGCGTATTAGTAACGTTTTGGTTCTGAACAGGAAAAAATTCCTCAAAGTACGCTTACCACGCAGTCTATTTTTCTTTCCGTTGTGTTATATTTTAGGGAGGGGACCTGCGGTTTTGAGGCCACCTGAAGAGTTAAGATTTCTTAGGCTGCATTACCAAACATTTAAAATATAATTTATATGTTCAATCACAAAAATGTGCTCAAGTATTATGATGTAGTAGCCGTGCACCTGCCAGCAGACATACCGTACAAGGATGTACCACATTTTATTTACAAGACTAAAATCCTTTAGTTTTTAATTCTGATAAAATGAATGATTTTTTTTTTTTTTGTATTATTATTATTTACAATATTAAGGTGCAATAATGAGCTCGCATTTCATTTAAATAAAACATACTCTAGAGTGATTATTCTCTAAATGCCACTGAGTAGTGTAGTACTGTGAGTCCTCAATGAGTACCCTTCAAATACCTTACATGTAATTTGAGTCCTGTAAGCCCCCCAACTACAAACAGGAATGGATAAAATTCAAACTAAGAATATATTCTTACTGCTTCATTGATATCAGTTGCGTATAATCAATTTAACCCTTTTATTTTCAAATCATATATCTGTTTAATTAAACAAAAATTTTAATTCTTATTCGCATAACGAAAAATTTAAATAATCACGTAAAACTCATCGATGCTGAGTTATGCTTCATTTTGATGAGTAAAAATTATTTCTGCAGTAATGAATCGAAATAATTCTATGCTGAAATTCCCGTAAGTAAATATATTTATCCTACATTTTCCAGGTTATTTAGCTTACATTCGAGAAGAAAATGGCGAATGGAAAGAAGCCACTTTACCACCCAATGTCTTCACATATAATTTCGAAAATTTAAAATGTGGAACCATCTTCCAAATTTATCTTGTGCCATACACTTCTGGCGGGAAAGGAGAGAGAAGTCAAGTCTTGACTGTTAGAACAGACGGAATAGGTAAGAACATATGCTGGAATTCTCATGTGCTTGTTGTATCTTAAAATATGTTATATCTTAAAACATCTGCGCTATTTAGGAAATTGTATCTTAGACCAAATAAGTGAGAGAGAAAAAAAGTGATTTATAATTTGCAATGAAACTATAGTAAACGATGATTTTTTTTCCTTTCATTGTAACTAAAAATACAAACAATCTAAAACTCAATGTCGAGCAATTTGAGCTTTGAACTGTTTTCGATAATTCTACGACCGCGAAATGAGTGTCTATAGATAACAAAACGTGAATGCGTTAGGCATAATCCTTCGCATTGTAAAAAATTAATTGGTTGGAGGCCGTTGGTTAGATTTATAAATTAAAAGAAAGTTGTGTTTAACAAACAATAAAAAATCTTTAATTATTCTCAAAAGTTGGGATGTCTTCACTGTGGATTGATGTAAATACTCTAATTACCATATTTTGCTTAGTAGTTTTCTTCTGAAATGATTTATTTTTCTATTTGGTTTCAAGTTATTTTTGCAATGTTAAATTGCACATTTGGAGTTGCTTTTGTCTTTACTGATTAAAGTAGATATTCTTTGTTATTTCTCCAGTAACTAAAATGTTGAATGATTAAATATTTTTCCAGTTCCAAAACCACCTCCAAAAGACCAATTTCTGCAAGTTAATGCGTCCTCGGCCACAGTATTCCTTTCGAGCTGGGACGACGGTGGATGTCCCATTTCACATTACACGTTGCGGTACAGAGCTCAAAATGAACAGAAATATACTGAAATTCCTGTCCTGAGTCACAGACCAAGGGCTTTCATAACAGGACTCAATCCCGGACACTGGTACAAATTGATTGCTGGTGCTCGAAATTCTGCAGGAGAAAAAGAGCGTGAATATGACTTTTTGACGAGGAGAGCTGATTTAGGTAAATCACAAGGTAAGTACAGCACATAAGAAAAGTTAATCTGATTAGATTATGCCTCGTGTTAGTTTCAAACAACAGTTTTAAAAATATTGATTTTTAGCTAAAGTATGTACTGTAATCTACTTGAAAAGTAAGGTAGTATTTTTTCTCAGATGGTTGGAACTAAAATTCATGCCACGTAACATTAAAATCCATAAACTACCATTCTTTAGCATTAGAAGTAGTAGCTGCAAAATAAATGAATTACAAATACGTTTTTTTTTTCCTGATTTTGAAGCTGGTGTTATTGGACATTAAATCGTCTAGTCAGTGGGCCCATTCCCAAATTTAAGAAAATCCTAACTTTTACTTTTAAAAAGTCCCCCAAAGAAAATGTATCAATCATTATATACAAAGAAGCAACACAAATAAGGAAGGAAAAAAATATAAAACAACATTCTGAAAAACACCTAAGTACTCATACGAGTATCAAAAACTCCAGATCTCAGTTTCGAATAAAAGAAAAAACTTACGCTTATGCGTCGAATACACCTGACTTTCGTAAAAATGTACAAAACAGGACTCTGACTGGAAAAGCTAGTAGGAAGTTTATTACGAAATAAAACATTGATGATGTAAAGGATTCAACTTGGATTAAAAAGTTACTTCTGTCTGTAGTACAAATGCTTCTTTTTTGAGATTTGCAGTCACAAATTTCGTTTTTCAAAACACGCAATATAGTATTAATTACCGTAAACTTTTTAATTGATTTCGACTGAACTCCTATATAACCAATATATTTGTTAATACTTAGAATGAACCCAACAAAGTAAGCTTTCGGATTTAACTGAATTAAAATTTACTTTTCTTGAAGTTTTACCTTCTTCCAGTAACTTCATTTCCTCCTAAATCAAAATTCTTGACTTCTTTTTCCGTTTTGAAAACTGAAAGATATCTTAGCTAGTTGTCCCCCCTTGTCAACCATTTTGCTTCTATTAATAAAATATGTTTTTTCTATTGTGAAAGAAGTTTGAAATTTTGCTAAATTTTGATATTTTAACGGAGTGTCGGAACCTTCAAGGAACCATATTTCCGTGAAATATTTTTCTAATTAATTTAGTTATATATATATATATATATATATATATATTGTGTGTGTGTGTGTGTGTGTGTATAACTATAAATAAACTAGTAAGCCCGGCGGTCATACGAAATGACCGATGTTCTAGATATTATAAATTGTAGTTAAAATAATTTATGCAAAAGTGTCTGCTAATTCAAACTGAATTCCCAGGTCAGGCGGCAAGGACGCCCGTTTGCTTACTGCCCCACACTATTATACATTTATTTACTATATAATCAAATTGTTTGTGAAAAAAATATATCTACCATCCAAAGAACGTATTGAAAATTTTATTATGCTTTTCAAAACAACAGTTTTAACGAAACTGGGAAAAAAGAGCGCTGCCACTCTAATAAGAAAAATATGAAAAGGGCAGACGATAAATAAATAAACTAAGAAGAAAGAAAGGATTAAATTAAATTTGCGTATACATTAATTTTTAACGGAGATTGAAACACAGCGAAGCCTCACTCAATATGACGTTAACGGAGATAAACGTTTCGATTGTTATTAGTATATTTGTTACATTTATGACAATAACAATGGCAACTGCAATGATTTGTTTGTTCACACGGCAACTGTAATTATATGTTTGGAAATGAGGGCAACAATGCAAAAGTAAAATAAAACGGGTCAAAAAAAATCATTGAAAAATTTTAAAAAATTAATTAAAAAAAAGCTAATTGAGTCACAACTTTCATTTTTGCGGCGATGCGTTTCTCGGGTCGTAAATATGAACCGTGCTAAATGTGGTCCCGATTGGTAAAACGGCCAAGGATCCTATAGCGGACAGACACAGACAGAATAAGCCGCTTATATATAAGATATATATATATATATATATATATATATAAAATATATATAAGTTGTTGTAAATGCCTTAAAGGTATTTTAAAACTTTTAATGAACACTGTTTATAGACAACAATTCGGTCTTCGAAGTTTCATAAAAGAAAAGAAGTTCCGTGTACTAGAACTATACGAGCATACTTTCCCGTATATACCAATATTGAATTTAAAATATAGCTAGCGATCTCTGTTTCTCATTTAGCATTAGTTCTTTATTGTTTCAAATATTCCTTTTTTTTTTCAAACGTTAATACGTATTAATTCACTTATTTCTTCATTTATTCATTCAGAAATATGCTTAAAAATCCTGATCAAAACGTTTCATGGGAAAATAGGCTCATTTAGTTCTGGATGAACATCGTACCTGTACGTGCTCTACACCATATGCTCCTTTCGATAAAGTTTGCTCCATAACCTAAATACGTTTGTTAGATCAGTATTTATACAAGATTCAAAATTTACAAAAATGAATGCTAAGTTTCAAATACCATATACGTATAATGATGTCCATTAACTGTAATGAACTATAATTAGAAATAATTCTGGAATTCTTTGCGTGCAAATTTACTTTAATAGCAGTGTGTTGATTCTAAGTAAATCGAAAATGTTCTGCGTTAGTTCTCGCATGTACGAATCCTTCAAAAAGTGGCAGAAACGCGGTACGTTGTAATCATATGCACCACAGATTAGTTTGGAATAGTATGCTATGAAAAGTACATGGTCATAAAATTAGCATGGCTTCGTTTGAACCATAACTTCATAATACAGTTTTTTTTTAAATTCTTGAAGTATCATTTGATGGATTACGGCATAAATCTTTTATTGATCATTTTGTTTTTCATTCATAGTCAGGATTCTGAAAGAATTTATTGGCACAATTATGGCAACTAAAAGTATTAAACACCTATAATTTTAACTATTATTCATTTAGGTATTGGGCCTCCCCCTCCTATAGTTGCTGAGTCGTCAGCCATGGAATTACAGAGGAGAGTAGCTGTGATTACTTCAGCTGTCTGTTCAGCAGTGGTACTGGTGGTCATCCTTATAGCCGCTTGCGCTGTTTTAACAAGAAGGCGAAGACATAGACCTGAAGGGCACGATTCAGGAGGTAAATTCTTTTACTGTTTTGTGTACTGTTGTCTGTCACCCCGAGAAAAGCTCACGCCGAAATGTCTGTGCCTGTCTGTCACTATACAATAAAGTGTGTCTCATTTCCATGGTGACAGGAAGTATCTAGCAGACAGACAGTATCTGATATATACCTGGCATTAGCTGAGTTTCTCGAATTTGAGAGTAGAATTTGAAGCAGTGATTGGCCAAACAGCGCCACGGGGGAGTCGCGAAGTTTTCACTGGGGCAACGCGAAATTTTTCAGTACATTCATAAATAGTTATATGCTTATAAATGAAGAAGTTTTAGCAATATGACAATATGACTGCTTACTGGGACCAAAAACTACTTAAACAATGAATTACACGTTCAATCCTTTTTTTAGTAGCACTCAGTTTAAGAAGTTCAAGTATCTAGATGAGCTATGTTTTAGAATTTGAGAAATTTTTCCAAAACAAATATTAACGTATTCTAATTGATGTACGAACTTCTAAAAAGGTTCATCTTGTGCAGCGTTTTACAAGCTGTAAAATACTGTCAAAAATGGAAAAGTATGAAACTTCTTCGATCAAATATCCTCAATTTTAGAAATTTTAATAGAAAAAGAATTTGAATTTTTAGAAGAGATGTTTCGAGGTGCATTAGGACCTAGTCCAAAGTACCTGTAACAAAAATTTCGAGCTTCCGAACTTCTTTTTCTGAGAGTCAGGCGACCAATACGCGCATAGGGAAAAACTATTTGCTTTATAAATGTAAATATGCAAAATAAAGGCCCTCCTCTAATTTAGAAAAAGTAATGAATAATAATCCATTTGCAGCCACTTCCCTAAACATAATTTTTAACATTTTTACTTTAACACTTTTTTGTCTCCGTTTGAAATGGAACTAAATACAGTACACCCAGGGACCCTGAAGGGAAGTAAAACTGATTAGTTTCTGGCGGTAATCCCGTCAAGAAGGATACCTCAATTGAACGTTTTTCTCATTATGAGTAAATGATCTTAAAAATAAGGGGAAAATTCAAACAAAAATTGATTGTCGCCATAGAATGTAACATACACTGCTTTTATTTGAATATTTCTGTAATTATTTGAATTTATTCAAATCCTGTACATCATTTGAATTTTTCCGTACATTATTTGAATATCTTTCTATACAATTTTTCTTACAGTTCTTTCTTTTAAATATTCGTGATCGATTTTGTTCAAGTGGGATATGACGAAATTTGTCGTGTCACTAAACAATTTCTCTGTTAAGTGTGCCTTTAAGAATAGCACAAAATAATTCAAAATGGTATTTGGCATTAGAAAGATTTTCTACGTGGTAAAGTATTTTTTATTTAAAATTAGACATTATGTGACAACCCCATGTGGAAAAGTGCCTCGTGACCCGGTTTGGGGTTTTAACCCACAGGTTGGGAACCCCTGCCCTAGAGGTTTTGTTCCGAACTGTAGTGAAATTAAGTGAAACGTTATCAGAAAACATTTTACTTAATTTAGAGGTTTTTTGGGGGGGGGTTATAATTAAGTAAATTAAGTAATAAATGACTATAAAAAGATTTTCTGATTGAATACTACACTAAATTAAAGAATGAGAAACATGAAACAAATTATCTGTACATTGGTCAAATTCCATTTTTACTAACAACATTGAATACTTTCATTTTATGTATGGTATAGAATTAAAACAAAATATTCTTGTCATTCTTTAACTCCTTTTCGCTTATGTTTGACTCTTGTTCTTTTCTTCTTTCTTTTTTTTTTTTTTTTTAGCTGATCGCAGAAGCACTGGAGAAATTCAAAAATCAGAGTCAGTCGCCTTGAGTGCTTGGGAGAAGCGTCCTAGAGCAGATTCCTCTCACAGAGGCTCTCAATGTCGGGAATCTCTCTATTTACCTTGTCCTTACGCCACGGCAAGATTGTCTCAGTTCTCGGTAGATGGCGATACTGACGGAGTCCACCATTCCGTCTCTTTAGCCGGGAACGAACATTCGTATGATGTGCCTATCCAAGTGGTCAGCAAGCTACATTAACGATTAAAAATGACTGCTATATTTTTTGTATGTAAATATTAATTTTTGAGTAACGTGAACGACGTGCCAGTTGTATTTTTAATTATTTAACGACAAGAAATGTATTTATGTACATTTTGATTTAGAGCACATTTGTATTTTTTGCAAAACTACTACATGAAAGGGGAAACGAGCTGAGTGAAATATCTATTTCATTTTAACGTTTGAAATTTTAATGAAAGAAATGCAGTTAGATCTAATTCAGTCTGAGCAACTTGAAAAAATTTTGAGTACTTAATTTATTAAATGTTTAATTTATTTCAGATTTCACTTAAAATTTAGTTTAAAAAAAAAGAGAATTTACATAAAAACCATTGGTTAACATGGGGGGAGGAGATGTTCGCATACGTTGCAAAGAAACTTTCCTTTTGTATTTAGCTCGAACGATGAACATAGAAACAAAAAGAACGGTTGTGTAAATAGATTCTTGAAGTACTTTCCGAATTAATGAACCTGCAGCGTAATTAACCTGGAAAACAAGAAATATAGCATTAGTGGGAATTTCTCTTCCACATTCATAGCTTGCCAATGAAATATACCGATTAAAGAATCTAAGTTTACTACAACTCGGATTACAGGATTATCAATCCTGTGTAATCCTGAATCTTTAACTTCTAGTTCTGCTCTGTAAATATCAATGATATTACTACATTTACAAAGCTTTTTGACGGATTTATTTATATATTTTTTAGGAATGAATCATTTTTTGATAGTATGTATTTTTCTATAGAAACATATCACCCCCAAATGCAAAATAATCATAATTCAAAGAAAGAAAAAAAAAAAGAGAAAGTGAAAATGTAAACGTATTTTCTTTCACAATTATAGTTATGTTTGGCTAAATTCTTGTTTATGTACTAATGGTATGTGTTATTTGCGTTACTTTAAAAGTATTAAATTCTAGATACTTCCAGTATATAACTGGAACTCACACGTAAAATAATTCCAGAATAATTGCAGAAAATGTAGCGCATATTTAAACAATTAATACCCACAAAAGATTTCATAAATCAAAATGTTAGTTAACCAAAGATAAAAGTTATAATGAAAACTGCATAAAATTTTGTAATGCCTGTCTTGAAAAATTAATCGGTTTTGAGTTGTGTCCCGCTTGCATTGGGTGTGCGATATATACAATGCACAGGAGCAAGTAGAAGAGGAGGGTCATGAGGGGTCAGGACCCCCCCTAAACCATCAACAACATTCTGTAATGTTAAGGAAACTCTACGAAATAATTAATACAATCTGAAAATATCAGTTACAATTTTGCAGGTTAGTCTCAAATGCCTTTACTCCCAGCAGGTTTAATGGTGTTTTATTAACCTCCAAACAGTTCCAAAATATTTCCGTAGCAGAGTTTTCAGCATGACCCCCCCCCCCCTAAAAAGTTATTCACTATCCGCCCCTGACAATACATATTTATTTTGGAAATAATTTGTTTTCTCAAGCAGAAAATTTTATGTTTTGTACTTATTGTGCTCTTTTAATGACCGAACACATAAATACATTTCTTGCAAACATTTTGTGGTAACAATGTACATAAAATGTAATTCACACCTGCATCGCTCACTCTTTGTTCATGGTGGACAGAACGTGCTCCAACCGCCATTTGGTTCTTGTGATCCAACACTTTTTACATATTCAACATCAGCTGTAATCATATGTCACTAAATCATTAAAAGAACATTATTTTCTAAATAAAAACTCTTAGTTCTATGTTTTATTTATGCGAGTCCTTGTTCAATAATTAAGATTTAGTATATGCAGTCAGTGGTGTAGTCCTGAAAAAAAAGTTGGAAGGACGCTTATAAATCCGAAGATAAGTAATTGAAATCAAAAGTGGGGGGACGCTTATGTCAAAATTTAACATATGTGGGGGGCACGCTTGTATTAAAATAAAAAGGTTAGGGGACGCTGTCCTCCTGCGTCCCCCCCCCCCCTCGACTACACCACTATGCAGTGATGGTATTCAGCAGGTTCGCAACTAGGCCTAATCCATTGTTAAAATTTTCAAAGTTTTCCGGACCTTGTTAAGCCCTCATAAGATTTCTCTGATTTTGCTTGATTAACCTTTAGATTACTGCGCTTGAGCTTCCAAAAATCATCCATAGAACGGCAAAATTCAGGAATTTTTTCCCCCTCAGTGTAACTACGGGGGTCATGACTAGTCCTCAAGCTCCCATTATACCTCTTTTGAGTGTGATTGACTTCATTAGATGGGTTGCAGTAAAATAAACTTTCCTTGGTCAGCCGCTATTTTCTGCTCCAAATCGCCAATTCGAAGCAACTACACGATTTCTAAAGTTAATTTTTTGAAAAGGTTAAAAAAAGGAACAGAACAAAATAATAATAATAATTTGAAAAAAATAATCCCCCCCCCCCTTTTGTTTTGTTTTTTGGACTGCAATTTATTTTATTTTATTTATTTGCTTTTTTTGAAATCTAATGTGAGTTTTTCTATGTTTGTCTAAAAAAATTTTGCTGAGCTAAGGCCACCAAAATTGCTGCCCAAATTCGACTAAAAATTAACAATAACAAGGGTTATTCCCCTTTGTTGAGTAGTTGGGACTATTCGTTATGTTAGCGATTCAATAAAATAGTTTTTTTTTTTTTTGTGATTTCAGATCTGACATTTAATTTGCTTTCACTTTCTTGAGTTTTACGCAATTTGTTTACTTTTCGAAACGATTCCTAGTCTTTCTAAGTATAAAATCTTGAAGAAAGCATTATTAGATTACTATTTTTCTACTAAGTTTACTTTTTGCTTGACGGTGTATATCACAGTCCAAAGTGATTATGAACAGAGCAAGTAAATTCATAAATATGAATTAAAGAATAGAAAAGCCTTAAGCAGCAGTAAAACGGATTCACTTGATTCTAAATAACTGAAAAATCGCAGGATAAAAGATAATTTTCATTTAGTATTTTTACTACATAGACCCGTAAATTCACTCATATAATTGAAGAGAGGTCATATACCGAAGATACTCAGAATGTACTTCCAACTCCTATTATTAGGTTGTTTGTCTGTTGTACTTCTGAAAAGCTCAGTCCTTTTCTATTAGCTGACGACTTCGGGGTGAGATCCTTTGTTACGAAAAGGGAGATCGAACCCGCGGCCTATTGTACTAACGTTCCCCTCATCATTTCAACTTACTTAGTCCGATTATCTTAGGCTCTGCTTCCCAACTTTGTATCTGTTCAATTTCATGAACGGAATTTATGACTTCAGGCAGCGTAGTGTACATGTGTTTTTTATTAGAGAACGTAGAAGGAAAGAGTTTGAAGAATAGTGTGTTACCGCCAGCCGCCAGCACATCGGGCTGCAAACTCTATTATAACCTGGGGGGTGGGGGTGCCTCTGAGAGCGACAAAAACACCTTTTTTTTTACATTAATACCAAAATATGAAAAATACTGAAAGTGTTCCATCCAATTGAGTCATTTTTTAGTATTTTTAAACGCTTCTTTTTTCCCTTTTAAATATTTCTTTTAAAATACCGTTGGGTAGTAGGGCAGGGTTTAGCGTTCCCTTAAGAATATCGAATTGGAAAGCTAATCTCGAAAAAATTAAAAATGACCGCATCGGCATTTTGTTCAGTGCCATCACGAGGGCGGATGGAAGCCCCTCCCCCCCCCCCCCAGGTTTTTTGGAAAAAGGGGTCACAAAATTTCAATATAGTAATAATAATGGGATCTTTCATAAATGATGTCGCGCTTCGAGGGGGGAGGGAGTTCGTGAAATTGTGACAAAGTGTGACAAGGAAAGGGGAGGTTAGGGTGTGATAAGAAGTGTGACATCCTACTTATACAACATATCGTGACATGTGACAAGGGGGGAGGGTTATCAAATATGTGGGGAAAATGCGTGACATTATTTATGAACGGTGCCAATGGGAAAAGAAAAAAAAGGGGGCGGGGAATGAATGAATAAAAAGATGAAAAATACTGAAAGTGTTTCATCCAATTGAGTTATCTTTTAGTGTTTTTAAAGATTGTTTTTTTCTTTCAAATATTTCTTTAAAAAACCAATGTAATAGATAGGGCAGGACATATTGTTCCCTAAAAAATATCGAATAGGAAAACTGGGCTCGAAAATACTCAAAATGACCACTTTGGCATTTTGTTCAGGGCCATCCCGAGACGGAAATCTTACATCCCCTCCTTCCTCAGTTTGCAGAAAAAAGCAAGATAGTAATCGGGAAAAAAGAACAAAGAAAGGGGAAAGGGGAATGAATGAATAAGAATTACAAAAAATATCTTTTCAGTAAAACTTTTTAAAAAAATCAATTATAAAATATTATGTATTGACATTGGCAAATCGATGTTATTATAATTGCCTAACTAAGGGCAGTTGAAATGCGCGTTTCCAACCTTCCTTTCTAACGAAAAAAAAGAGAGAGAATTCAATGCATTATAGAAACAAGTGGCAAGCTTGAATAAGCAAAAAATAAACAGATAGATTAACGTAACAATTTCAAAGTCGGGAGCCGACAGTTTTGTATTGCTATATTTACATATTTTTTTATTTTTTAATTCGAAATATCATTGCGAAAATCGCACAAAAATGCATGGGCCTCCGAAATATATTTCAAACTGATGAAAAGGGAGAAAGGAAAGCAAAAGTAAGTTACGGTAGACATGATATTTAAAATAAAACAAATTGAAAAAAAAAAAAAAAAAAATCCCTAAAGTGTCACTGCAAAATACTACCTCAATTCGAAATGTTAAAAGTTTTTGCAGGGCTCGTAGGCGTTTGTATTTCAAACAAATAAAAAATAGGATTGAAATTAAAAATTTCATATATAGAAAATCAAACAATCAAATGTTTTTCGAAAAAGAGAAATTTCAGGAAGGGACTTACATACAGCATTTCTAATTCACGTGAATGAAAGAAGGTAGGGATGTGGTCAAGAAGGCTTGAGAAAGAGTCAAAACGGTCGAAACTCCCCCTTCCCCCTGCACACGCACAGACTGGACACAATCTTTTTTTCTTAGTTAGAGTTGGAGTGTGGAGAGTTGGTGTGTGTGTGTAATAATTTCAGATGTTCTTGTGACGTCATCAAAGATAGCCTAATATGCGTTTTATGACTTGAATTTCAAAAAAATTTCAGGAAAAAGACCGAGAACCAACCCTCCCCCCTGTCTAACATCATCTATAGACGCCCAAAATTGCGGATTTAGAACTTCGATCTCGATAAGTTTCCGGGGAAGACCACATTAATACATCTAATCTCTTGATGATCAGGTTTATGTTAATAATTTTCTAATTCTTTTTCCATATATATAACAAAATTCTCCCGATTTGTTTGTTAAAATTTACTAATGAGCCTCTCCTAAACCAGATGCTGGACTAGTTCATATTACGTATATATAGGTCGATACAGCATTTTTCAGTCTTTTTTTTTTTTTTTGTGAATTTTGAAAAGATTTTTGTGAAAAATCAAATAATTTCGTGAAAATTCGAAATTTAAACGAAGTTACAATTTTTTTTATTATTATTTGCCGCTTACTTATTAAATAATTGTGTGGAAAATACGATTTGGATCTCGGAATTTTATGGAGGGTCCGTTTTGATTGATTGAAATTTTGTGAAGAGTCCGTTTTGATTAATTGGAATTTTGTGAAAGGTTCGAAAGCGGAGCATACTTTCGAGAAGATAAACATAAATGTTATCTGACAGGGTATAAGTGTGACTAAACCAGAACACATTGAAGCTACTCGCCAGATAGTAAATCAGCGCCGAGTATTTCGCCAAGACTAGTTCGTGAAGACAGGAAATGCTAATGACTCTTGATCGTTTTCTCACCTCCTGGGGATCTCTCTCCGCTCAGGAAGGGAACGACAGGTCTGGTACATATGCTGTACCGGAGCCGTAAGGAAGGCCAAACTTTTTTGCGGTACATATGCTGTACCGCCGAAATCTAAAGGTTTTAAACCGTTCATATTGTCTGGAAGCATGAGCCGGTTCGAAGAGGGGAGATAGCCAGTTGGGGTTAGACATGTGCGAATCAAGACGCAACATTGCCGGGTATAGTCGAAAACCAACCATTTCAAAGTTTTCATTTAATTTTTCCAAACATTAGTGTCAAATTTACAATTTTCGATCCATCCAAAGTTTTGTAGTTGAAATCATATATCTGTACTGGATGGCAAAATGCGATATCTCACT
The DNA here is from genome assembly GCA_038502835.1 of Octonoba sinensis. Classification (NCBI taxonomy): domain Eukaryota; kingdom Metazoa; phylum Arthropoda; class Arachnida; order Araneae; family Uloboridae; genus Octonoba; species Octonoba sinensis. The sequence goes on along the minus strand of CM076602.1, from coordinate 101,017,012 downwards.
TTTTTAGCACAAATGAGATAATGAGTCTTGAGGACATCTTAATGAAATCTATAAGGTTGCAAAGTATAATATAGGGTGTAATATCGTATAATATACTATAAGATAGCCGAAACATAAATAAATTACTCGATTATACATCGTGCAGAGAACTTTTAAATTGTTCGCCTGTAAAATTAGCAAAAACTGAGATATCACATTTTGCCATCTGACTAGAGATATATAGTCCTTTTTGCGCCTGGGGAATTCATTTATAAAGTTAATGCTTAATGTTGCGAAGACTCATTTTTTCTCTTCCTATCTAAAGAAAGCCCTGGCATAAACAATGCCAAATTTTAACTGGCTTTGTGCGAACACATCTTTTTCTCTAATATGGGTATCTTAAGTTCTGTTTTTGTTCTAATGTTACTAACACACCATTTGAGCGGCGAAAACAATGTTAAGGAAAAATTTTCTATTAATGATTTCTTCGGTAACTATTTCGATTAACTCCAACGCGTATATGACACTAGTAGTGTTTCTTGAAATTTCTTATGTGAACCTGAAGATATATGTAAATTTTTCACACTTTCGGTTAATTAGGTGTTCGTATACAATTCCATTTGAGGCTTGAACTTTTTGATATAGTAACAATAGTTTTTTTGTTGTTTACATCTATAAGTTTAAAATTTGTAAAAAACAATAAATTTAATTTGAATATCTTTCTTCGTAAGTCGTAAGATCTTAAAAATATTATTTAACACTTGATGTAAAGTAAACATGACTGAGCAAAAATGTATAGAGGACAAAAGATTAAATGATAACTTACACTTAATTTTTTATCTTTATAAGTTATACTTAGGTTTCGTTAGAAGTTACTTACTTACAATTTGCAAGTAATTTATAACATAACATAAGTATCAATCACCAATAATCAGTAGGCAGAATGCGGATACAGCCACCGAGTCATTTTCCCGGTGAGCCTTTCATGATTTGGTCCCAAAAGGCGGTTCAGTGATCATAAGGTGTTTCATAAGGTCTGCAAAAATTGCGTACATTCAATACTCCCTACTGCCCTGCCACCACCCTTTACTAGGGCTGCCGGAGCTAGTTCCGGAATGAAAATGCGTTGTGTTGCTCCGTGCATTGACCGGCATTTGAACTTGATCCAGCACTCCGAGTACTTTCAACTGTAAGGGCCACGCCCCCGGATGATAAATCTATTAAGACATCTAACGTATTCGTAAGCTTATCAAATGAAAGAATGAAGCAATAATAGTTAAATTCATTATACAGCAACAATACCAAAGTTTCTTCTTTGTTAGCTCTTGGAAATGCTGACGACTTTTTTGAAAGAAACACATTAAGATAGATGACGACGCAAACTTTTGAATAGTACAGCCATGGATTTCAGTCGGTTTAAAACATTTCCCTTTAACAAAATAATGTTGCAATAATTAGAAATGCAAAACATGCTATAAGGAAGATGGTTGACAGTTTTACGCATCAACCAATCAGAAGTCTCAAAACTATTGCATGGTCCCTAGTTTCAATTGCAAGTCAGTAGTAATAAGCCAGTGCAGGGCCCCTCTTACCGCAGGGCACTGGGCAGATGCCCAGCTCTAGGATCGCTCCTGATGGTTACCATATGTTAGATCTTTATTCCTCGGATAAAGTTTTGAAATTTTTGGACCCTTGTGCAAATCCCCTACTTTCTAATCGAATCTTCGACCAAAATAGTGGGCGAATACACGAGTATACAGTACGGTAACTTTTTTGTATAGAGACTTCATATGTGTCAAATTTTATATGAATAAAAAGATTTTTTTTTTTTTTGACGAATTTCATATAGTGATGCTATAGGAGCTATCATGACCGGGCCAATTTTTGCTGGCAGTCCAGCACTTAATAGATATATAAAAAGTAGAGAAATTATAGATAAATATTAAGTGCTGCTTGATGGCCGCCAACTGAGGTAGATGCTGCCTAATACCAGCATTATATACAGGGTGAAGCAAAGGTAATGACCCGGTTTTGAAGGGTTATTATTAAAAAAAAACTAATGCAGTTAGAGACTTAAAACTTTTTTTATTTTGATCTGTATTTAATACCATTTTTTTACATTAAGTTTTGAATATCGCTTCAACAATATGGCGGCCATCAGCAGCAATAAACTGATGCAGCTTATTTTTCCACGTAGAGAGAATAGACTGCATCTTTATGTGCATTTCAATATACCGCGTAATGTTCCCTAAGCTTCTTTTTGTGGGTTTATTTGAAGGAGAAAGTTCCCCATACTTTAGAAGAGCTGAAGGACCGAATTGTCGAGGAAATATCCGCCATACCCCTTGAAATGGGCAGAAACATTTCTCAAAACTTCAGAAATAGACTGCATCAGTGTATTGGTGCTGGTGGCGGCCATATTGCTGAAGTGGTATTCAAAACGTAATGTAAAAAAATGGTCTTAAATACAGATCAAAATAAAGTCTCAAACTGTATTAGTTTTTTTTTATAACCCTTCAAAACCGGGTCATTACTTTTGCCCCACCCTGTATAATGCAAAATAGAGCTTCATAAAAAATAACTTTTCGGGTTAGATTACTTTCAGTGTTTTCATTATTTAACCGGACCAGCGTGTTACAAAAACTTTGGAAGGAGAATCAATTGACTTCCGTATTAAAAAATGCTATTTCACGTTTTAAAATAACTATTGTGATAGGAGCAGACCAAGCATGCTTGGGAACTAAACACATGGGGTTCCGCGTCAAACCGACCACTTGACTGGAACTTCTGCTTCTGCACCCCAGGGCCCTCAGTCTCGAAAGCTGGGATGGGCACAGTAAGCCATGGCCCCCAAAATTACTGGGGCGCCACTGAGTTCAGTTTAGTTTAGTTTAGATAGGAGCAGATTCTTGCTATAAATAAAACTTCGAACAAGACGCGAATATCTTTCTTTATACTTCAGATTCGGAAAATTGTATCCTGACACTGAGGGGGGGGGGGAATACCATAGCCCTTTCCCTCATAAAGGGTATATCTCTACTTTTAACCCTTCAGAACTCGCGTCAAAATGAGTAACCTGAAAACTCGCATGTGAGCATTTTTCTCAAAAAATGATAGTAAATGAAATATTTTCAACTAAAAAGAATTTTATTTATTCTAAACACCAAATGCTAAGGAAAATAATACTATTATTGAAAATATATTGTACACGTTTACCGTTTTCGTGTAATATTATCTCAGGCAACTTAGATACTTTTGTTTGTGGAGTACAATATGTTCCTTATGAAAATTAAGATTTTATTTAAAACTATGGATGTGTATTTTAAAATTTAAAAGTTTCATTAGAAGCATTTTTAGCCAGAGCCATTTGAGCCATCAACCTTCCTCGTGAAGTCATACTCGAAAATAAAAACAATTTTTCAGTAGGAAGAAATTTAAATAATTAAATAATTATACCATGTAATTTATTTATTCATCTATTTTAGTCCATTTAGGTAGATACCTGGTTTAATTTTTCATAAAACAAAATTAAAAAAAATCGTTTTCCGTAAATCATACGAGCACTTGCTTGTTAAGGAAAACTCTCACGTTGAAAAGAACAGGATTCGCACGATGGACTAGCAAACGCCCTTGGCGACAGTCGGGGAAAAACTTATTAATGGTTACGAAACACATCGGGCCAGCAAGAGGAGGTTATAAGGGTAAACTAGACAGAGCAGCAACTTCGCTATGAAGTAAAATACAATATACATTTTTTTTTCTTCTTCGTGGGAGTATCTTGCTCATTGGGCTCGTTCTGAAGGGTTAACTATATATTAAACGCTAGTTCCAGTGGTGTAGTCGAGGGGGCAAGCAGGGGGACGGCGTCCTTCTACTTTTTGATGTTCGTATATGTATGCGTCCCCCCACTTGTTTTGAATTTTAACATAAGCGTTCCCGCACTTTTTGATGCTCGTAGACGTATGCGCCCCTCCCCTTTTCCCCAGTACTACACTACACCACTGGCTAGTTTAATCATTTTCTTCCTACGTGGCTTCCGTTTAACAAAAAATTACTTATATAAAAATTTATTTTTCTGTTCATGTACTCTAGAAGTGTTTTCATCGTTTGGTATAAAAAATTAAGCAGAGAAAAAAATGTCTTCACGCTAGTAATTATTGCAAACACTGTTTGCCGCATAAAAGGAAAATAAAACATTTTGATATCAAAATTCATTTCCTAAACGTAACAAATTGTGAAGGCCCCTGTATATTTTTTTAAAAATGTTAACAACTATTCTATCATCAATAAATAATAAGGAAAAATTAGTTTTATAGCATAGTATTGGATTTTTGTGATTGCGAGTGTGCATTTTCATATGTACTTCTTGAAAATCACCTCTTTTTCTAGGTTAAATATTATTGTCTAAGAATAAAATTATGATTCGGAAAACAGTTTCACTTTAAACATATGAAAATGGAAAATGCACACACATAGTGTCTGCTCTACAAGAGTTTCAGAACTGTGAGATAAGGGATTAAAAAAAAAAGCCAAAATTTTCACTAATTGAAAAGTACAATTAAAAAAGCATTATTTCGAACTGAATGAATATATTGCTCTTTGTGTTGAATATTTATGAAGGCAAAACTGTAAAAAAGGCGTCTTTTGTCCTTATAAAGAAGAGTACATAGAATAAAAAATACATGCGTTGATGTAAAAGGGAGAAAATTCCAATTTTGTTGCGTGTCTTTTATTATACACCTTCCTGACATCGTGACATCACACAGACGGATTTGGAACAAGTTCGGATGTTCCCCCGTACATCAACACATGTATTTTTTATTGTACAAGCTCTTCATTTTACGTACAAAAGTCTTCTTTTCAGTTTTTTGCTCTGATAAATGTTCAAAACCAAGAACAATATATTCATTTAGTTTGAATTTCTTCTGTTCAAGTTGTATTTTCCAGACTTTAAGAATATGACGTACAGCATCTCAAAATCGGTGAAACATCGTACTTTTTTCTTTTATCCCTTCTTTCATCACTTCAAAAATAAATCGTAAAGTGTATATAAAATCAGCACATGTTCAGAATGCATGCTGATGCAATTAGTTTGAAAACGCTGTTTTATTTATGCATTTAACGCTAATCATTACCTAACCTGCAGCAGGTAAACACTTGCGGCTGACGAATTAAATACTCCGTTGCCACATCCAGTATTTTTAATAATTTATTTATTTTACAGATTTGGCAACAAGCTTTTGTTTGCAAAATTGACAGAGTCGTGTTTTGTAGATCTGTAGATCACATGTTTTCGAAATTCGTAAGGAATGCGTCATGTGTGGGCAGCGATTTCTTTGTTATTTTGTGAAAAAAAATCACGATTTTCTGTGTATAGTCTCGTTTTCCAAATGAATTTTAAGTGGAATTTTTGACAGAAAGTTGTTTTTGGAATATAAAAGCATTCTTTGCCAGATCAAGCCCATTATTTAAACTTCCTGTAAATATTCTGCTACCTATTTCCTCGGGAACATTATCATGTCCTCAAATTCAAGATATGTTTTGGCGTCTAAACTTGCTCAGTTTTTAAGAAGAAATGGTAAGTTTTTTCATCACATACCATCAGATCTATAACATTATTAGTTGGCGACTATTTTTCCCCCTACTTTGTTCATGATCGTTTGTAGCATATTTATGATCATGTCATGAATGATTTTTTAACTGCCCTTTTTTTGTTTTACTGTTTATAAGCTGCGTACACCGCATTTAACCAACATTTTATTTCAGTCTGAAAAGTATGAAAATTAAATCCAATGCGACGTTTAGAAATTGTATCATGTCATAGTTGCAAACGGAATTATTATGAAATGGGCTTGCTCTAAATCTTTAGAAAAGCAGTGTAAAAATGTCAAACACAGCGTTTGTGGGCCCTATAGTTCAAAATATTGTATTTCTATTGCATAAGTGATCCAGCATATTTAATAGGGTCCTATTTTTGTGAATTATGAAAAGCTTTTTGTGAAAATGCAAATGATCTTGTGAAAATTCAAAATTTAAAATTATAGTGATACAAAACTTTATTATCAGTTGCCACTCATATAATAAATAATTCTATGAAAAGTGGGATTTTGTAGCTGAGAATTTTGTGAAGGATCAGTAAACCAACCCAAAATTCCTGTGATCAGAGGCATATCTAGGGTTTTCAGTGCCCGGGGACAACTGAAGGTTTTGCGCCCCCCTGTGCCCCTGGAGGCCTAAGGGCACCCCTAAAGGGAATTTTAAAAACTTTTATACCTCCTAAATGACAAATAGCTCAAAAAAGCAGCCCTTTTAATTTTCATTTTTATTAGCGACCATTCACTTCTAAAGGGAAAAATGGGACACTAACTTTGTAAAATTATTTGTCTGATTTCCTACGCACTCCTGTTCTACATTGGTCATTCCCGATATGGTTTGCGGTGTTCCCACGTTTTTGTTGAGCATATTCACACTTCTTCAGTTCAAATAATGTTCTTTTCGCATTTAAAAATAAAATAAAACATTGGTTTGGCGCCCCTTGACGCTGCGCCCGGGGACAGCTGTCCCTCCTTGCCCCACCTAGCTACGCGTCTGCCTGTGATGCGACCCCTGATGATGTTTCAAATCTCAACATCAATTTGTTTGATTTTGCACTGTACTAAGTCAAAGAAAATGAAAAAAAAAAAAAAAAACAACACATTTGCTTTTTGTTAAGCATTTCTGGTTGTTATTACTTTAATCATATATGGATGAAGGAATTTGCAGCTAGATAAAATGTCAAAAATTTCCCTATATTGCCTGCTGAATTGAATGTAACGTAACAGTTGAGGTTTTAATGAACTAATTAACATGTTTGTGGGGAAAAAAACATAACGAAATAAATATTGAAATCATTTGTTTAATTACAAGATTTAGTAATGCTGTTCATCAAAATGTAGGAGCTTGGGCTGGGTATGGTGTCAGCCATAGGCTAAAGTTGAAGGCTCGATGATAGGATTTCTGCCCAAACTTCTCAGATCCCTCCTTTAGAATGGTCCTGTAAAGTTTGTTATGAACCTTCTTCCTTCAGAAGAAAACTCGAGTTATGCTATTACCATTCTACTAAAAATATAGTTTATGCTTGACTATGATTTGAAACCCTTTTCAGTTTAAGAATATACAAAAGGCTGATATAGTTGAGTAATATTGCTATTTTTTCCTTCTTCCAAAAATTGCAATTCCCTTCATCTATAAAGCTTGTCTCCTTCCAATTTAATATCTGAAATTCAGCCACTGAATTTAGATGTTTGTTTATTGTACAATCATATGTTTAACATATCTGTACCTCAGAAGCAGAAGGTGGTCAGTCCAAATAGGTAATTTTTCAGGAGAGCTGAATAAAAGTTAAAATTCTCGAATCTCACTTTCAATAGTCTCGTAAATGGTGAAATAGGCATCAATTTTAATAAAATTTGTACTGATAGAAACTTTAATTCTTTATTTATTTTAGAACATTGTTTTGAATTGTCAAAATGAATTGAATATCTCAAAATTGATAATTTTGGACTTACTTCCTTCTGCTTCTGAGGTACAGATATTATACTAATTTATGTAATGCAATTGCAAAAGTTTATTCTTTCAATTATAAAGACTGAACTGATAAAGGTGTATTCTGGAATGCTAATTAGTAGAGTACATTACTGTATTTTAACTAATATTATGTACTAGATTCTTTATGCTTAAATTTAATTTTAGGGGAGAAAGTGCTTAATGGGACTTCCAAGTTATCTCTGACGACATCTGCTTTGTGTTTGTTAAACAGCTTATTTGCAGATGTTTTAAATCATGACTGGTTTAATGCAGAATTGTCTGATTGTAATGTTGTTGATGTTGTTGCAGATGTACAGTTTCTTTTTGATTTCATGAAGAGAACAACAAACCTGAAAGTAAGCTTTGAAAATTTTAACAATGAGTTTAGCAATTGGTAACAAATTGACTTCATGACTTCAAATGATTCTAGATTTACTCACGTATCATTTCCTATTAACAGAATTTTTGACAGAAAATTACCTGATCATCTCAAATGTTGATTCACTACAAAGATAGTGTTTATATAGACATTAAAAAAAAAAAACAAAAAAAAAAACATGTATATCAGGAGCCCATTTGAAAAATTCAAAATGTGAAAAGTTGCATAAATCAGTATGAAACTTTGAAGACTCTATTTTTAAACCAACTTGGAATCTTTCCAAATTGGGCTAGAGAGCTGAAAGAAGTTTTTCCATGAGATGCAACAGAGTTGAAAAAAATTATTTAAAATTTAAATATGCATTTAACTCTCTCTAAATATGCCGCTTCTAAATTTTTATAAAAAGTTGAATTTACTGTTTCAAAATTTGCCTCTTCAAAAATTGATTTATACTGTTTCCAAATTATGTTAATATATGTTATTATGTTTTATTTATGTTAACATGTTGCTTAATTCGACCTCCTGACAGTTAAAAAATATGAAAATCACTTTGAATATTATATAAATAATGTTGATCAATAAAATAAACACAGCATAATAAATTTGTAATGGTATCCAATGCACAAATTGATAGCTTGCTCAATAAAAAAAAAAATAGATTATTCAGCATTTAGTAAAATATACGCATGAAAAAAAAAAAAAAAAAAAACATGAAACTATTAATAATTTTAAACTTTCATGACCATACTTGTTAAATTTTCTCAAACATTACCTAACAGGAGTCAGCAGAACTGCATGATTAACATAAGTAATTGGCATAACTGAGCTCAATTTATCAGATTATTTGTGCTGTACTTACGTTAATTATTCATTTAACTTACATTTTAACACTAAGAATTATGGATCATTTTGCCCCATCATAGAAGTGTACATGTCCAGATATGTCTTACCATATAATAACGTCTTATAAGTTATCTGAATAAATCAATTTCCAATTTTCCTTTATGGATTTATCTCTGTAGCTTTTAGTGCATCAAAAATGAAAGAAAGACATTTTTATCAAAATTGTTTTTTAAAAAAATTATTATCTCAGAACACAAATTGCAAAAAGTACTAGGCTATGTCATTGTCCTATGTTATATATGAGAATAATTGGATTGCATGTGTGCCTGAAAAATGTGAGATATTAATGATATTAACATTTGTTGATCCATAGGATTAACAAATGTTGTTTCTTTCCTTTTTTTAAATCCAAGGAAAGCCATTATATACTATGAGTCTTTTGAACTGTGCTTTGTAAATTAAATCCTGTAATTACAAGATACTGTAGGAAAATAAAATTCTACAAGTAATTGAATCATTTAAGAGCTTCAAGAACTTAAAAAAAATACTCTAGTAATTATTTTTTTGAAATCATACCTACAAAATAAGAGTAAGTTCTCATCATAAATATACTTCATAATTATATTCACCTATCTGCCTTTTGGAACTTAAACATGTTTTGCACATGGCAGGGCTGCCGGATTTTAGCCAGGCCAAAAAAAGCTGGCCGGCTTTTTTTGGTTTAAACCGCTTAAAAAAGGCCGGCTTTTTAAAATAAAAGCCGGCTTTTATTAAAAAATATGTTTAAAATTTTTTTCCAAAAAAGTATTAAATACAAAATTACATTTATATCATTTATACAATTAAATTATTACTGTAATAGCAAAATACTTGAAATAAGAATTAAAATTATTTAATAGAATGATACATTACAGAAATAGCAAAAAGAAAGTGCTGCTTATTAGAAATTTCTTTAGATTCAATGTAATTTAAACTATTTATTTTCAAAGAATTTTACTAAGAATTCAAAAGTTCACTTGACACTATTATATGAACCAGGCTTGGAGTCGATTACAAAGAAACGTAATCGATTACGATTACAAAGGGAGAAATTGAGAGATTATGATTACGATTACAATTGTAATCCTTTGCCAAAAAGTAATTACGATTACGGCAGCGATTACAGTCGTTGAAAAATGTAATCGATTTCGATTATGACATCCGATTACGATTTTGATTACGATTAGATTAGCATAAAATTATCCGATTTTATGCATACAACTCTCATTTTCACAATAGTGTCATAAATCAAAAAGTTATGATTTTTAATTAAATTTTTGATTTTATAAGAGATAACTGAAGGGTCATTCCATGCTATTTAGGTCCTGATTGCCTTAAAAATAAATTTTGGAACAGAATAACAAATAATGTGTCATGTGATTCATTATGAATTATATTTTTGTAATTTGTGTTTTTTTTTACCAAAAAACATTTTTTTTTTTCGTTTTCTTTAGTTTCAAATGCACAATTTAGATATTTTACTGTTGTTGAGGGGACAGTCATATATGCATTTTTCCATTTTAAATAATCTTTATTTTACATATATATTGCTAAATTAAAGGCTTGTTTATTTACTTATAAGTATAAAGTGAATTTTTAATTTTAAAAATACAACTCAACTCTATAAAAAATGTAAATAGATAAATGTAAAAAATGTGGCGTCCCCTCCAAAACATTTTTTAATAATATTTTTTATTTTGAAAGGTGAAAAAAATGAAATAATTACAAAATATTTTAATTCTACTTTTTAAAAGGTATTATGAGCTTAATTGTATCAATCACTGGTAGAAAAAAAATATAGTTAATTAAATATAATTTTTTAAAAATTGATTTGGAGGGGACAATTTCTGTTGTGGAGGGGACATTTTTAGTTTTTGGGATGCATAAACTTTCTGAAATTATGATTTTATTGACATTTTAAATGTACAATATGCTTAATAGATGGCAGCACCTTATGTTACCTATAGATGTACCTTGCCTTTACACTTGTAGACCCCAACCCAGTAGTTCATTATGTTGGTGAGTGAGCACATGGTTGTCAGATAAATTTGTTGATTTTAGGATACTGGTTTAATAAAATATAGTAATTTAGTTTTTTGTTAATGCATTTAAATTCAAAGTGTTGTAAAAGAATATATATTAGGTATGGGGAAAACATCTACAGAAAGATCTAGTGAATATAGAAAAAAACTAAAGCTTAATCCAGAATTGCATTTACAGCAAAAAGCCAAAGAGCGTTTAAGATGGAAGCAAAGCTCAGCAATAGCAAAAGCTATAACTAAGACACCTAAAGAATTATCCATTCAAAGAGAAAAAGAAAGATTAAGAAAAGCAAATTGGAGAAAAAAGAAATTGGAAAGCTTAAAGGAGCAAGAATGCCCTTCCATTAATTATTCTTCTCCATCAGCACTTGGAAAAGCTGTTGCTAGAGTAAAACGAAAATTGCGAAAAGAACCTGAAAAGAAAGTAGCAGTAATTGCTAAAGTAATTGCAGATTTATCCCCTTCAAAACAACAAAGGTTATACAGTTCATCAACTTTGAAGAAGGTAAATATTTGTGAAACACGAAAAAAAAGATCAGATGCTATTTCAACAGACATAGTTCAGTATTTTTTTGAAAGAGATGATATCAGCAGACTGTGTCCTGGCCGAAAAGATTTTGTGATTATTCGAAATGGCAAATCCAAAACAAAAGCACAGAAACGTATACTTCAAATGACAATAAAAGAAGCCTACTCATTATTTTGTAAAGATTCTGATACAAAGATTGGTATTAGTCGTTTTCATGAAATAAGACCAAAATATGTCCTTCCAATGACAGAGAAAGATAGAGAAGTCTGTTATTGTGTGTATCATGAAAATTTAGAATTGTTACTAGCAGGTATAAAGAAATCTTTTCCTGACTTTAAAATTCAAAATATAAAAGAATTGCTGAAGTTGACTTTATGCAATTATGAAACTCTGATAAAAATTGAATGTGCAGATCGTAAATGTAAAGAGTGTGGTGTAAGTGCAATTTATGATGAGTTTGAAGATATGGATAGTGAGAGTCTTATAACATTTTACCAGTGGATTAATATTGATGGGAAATCTGTAAAGTCACCAATGACATTACCTGCAGCTGAAGTCATTGAAAACTTAAAGATGTTACTCATTCCATTTTCAAGGCATATTTATAACATCAAAAGACAATTTCAAGAGCTTCAGTGTCTGAAACAGGAATTACAGAATGATGAAATATTAATTATTGAGGATTTTGCTGAAAATTTTTCAATAAGACAGCGAAATGAAATTATGAATGCACATTGGTGCTCTGTGCAAGTAACTATTTTCACTGCTGTTGTTTACTATAAAGAAAATGATAATTTATCCCATATTTGTTGTAGTGTTGTGTCAGATGATACACAACACGACAAAAATACAATTTATGCTTACAATAGTTGTATCTTAGAAGATTTAAAGAAAAGGTTTCTCACAAACATGAAAAAAGTTCATTACTGGAGCGATGGCCCTTCTAGCCAGTTTAAAAATCGATTTACTTTGGGGAATCTCATTCACCATGAATCAGATTTTGGATGTTCAGCAGACTGGTCGTTTTTTGAAACATCACATGGAAAGGGACCTGCTGATGGTGTTGGTGCAGAATTGAAACAATACGTGAATTCAAAAATTTTGCAAAATCAAGCTGTTATAAATGATGCTGCTGAGTTTTATGAGGTGGCAAAAGAGCATAGTAAAAAAGTTGTTGTATTATTTTCCCCAGAAACTAACAATAATCTTCATCGGGAACAGCTCAGAAGTAGATGGCAGAAGATGGGGAAATCTGTGCCTCGCACTCTGCACTATGCAGAACCCTTCGGTGAATATAAATTGAAAGTATTTGTTAATTCACCATTTACATTAAGCGAGGAAGAAAAAAAACAGAATTATCAAATTCATCATGTTTATACCGAAAACTCGGATGAAAACAAAAGAGTCAATTTACAACAGAAGAAGAATGAGACGAGTGAGAAGAATGACTGTACTGTAGGAAATTTTGTTGTAGTTAAAATAAAAACTATTCGAAATACAGAAAAATTATTTGTAGGACAAGTAACTGCGACAGACGGGGACAATGTTGAAGTCATGTTCTTAAGAAAATGCAATGATTTAGGAACTGTATTTGCTTTTCCTGAAAAAGACGACATAAGTTGGATTTGTCATTCACAAGTTTTAAAAATCTTACCAGAACCAGTGTTTGATAAAAGATTTAATTATAATTTTTTGGAATGTATTGAAAATATATATAATTAAATATTTTTGTAACAAACTAACTTTCAAAAGTGCAAATTTTATTTTTTTAAATATTTAGCTTGCATTGAACTAAATAGCCATTCTGTCCCCTCCACAACAGTCCCCTCCGCAACAGAAGGACACATTTAAAAAAAAATAAATCTACTTAATTTTAGACTCAAATGTTTTAAATACATAATTTGTCTGTAAATAAGTACTTACTATCTAAAATAAAAAATGTTTCAGTAATTCAAATATTGGGACAGAGCAAAGAAACCCAAACTTAAAAAATAACACAATGAAACTAAATTTTCCTGTCCCCTCCACAACAGTCTGTTTTTATTTTATATTAAATTAATTTATGCAAAATAAATCCACTAGTTTATTGTTATGAGCTTAGTCTATCATAATAACTTCAAAAAAATTCTTTTGCCTTTCAGTATTTTTGAATTTGTCTATATTATACATAATAATTTATTAAAAATGTCCCCTCCAAAACAAAACTGTTATCACGGAATGACCCTGAAATGATGATGAATGCAATTATAATGAAACAATTTCAACATCACAGTTCTGGAATTATGACGTCGTTGCAGAAATGAAAAATTTGCATTATATATATATATATATATGTATAATCAGGAAAGGCACATTCAGTATTTTTCGAATATTTATAACTCATGTGAGGAGTAACTACATTGATCGTATTTTGTATATAAGCAAAGACGATGCACTGAATGTATATATAATGCATAAGTGATTTACCTGGTTCATTGTTATTTTGTGTGCATACAATCAAAATTTAGTTGGCCGCAATTTCTGAAAATGTATATTTCTTCATTGTATTTATTTTCTAGTTTAAATTGTGCAAATATTTCACATAACACCAATTAGTTAACTGAAAATAATAATTTTCTATGATTCTTTATGAAATCACTTATAAGATGTGCATGAATTGCACGGGATAACAAAATATTCAGATAGTGTAAGAGATAAATAATCTTTTGAAAATAAATGCTGCATTTTAGAATAATTTCAAAAAATTTGAACATGAACATTCAAATAACTCTTAGCAAAATTAGTAATCGTTAAAAAGTAATATGAAGAATAGTTATAATACGAATGACTATAATATTTTAATATGATTTTTGTGGTTTTTTTTTTTTTTTTAACATGCACGAGCATATATTTTTTTCCATGTACTAACTGTTTTAATAAAAAAATAAAGTGCAAGTAATTTTACAACACAAATTTAACGTACAAGATTCAACTGAAATACAAAATTCTGTTGAGGTAATTCTAAGAAGAAAAGATAATTAATTTTTAAAAATAATTCCTAAATATTAATTCATGCATGTAAAAAAACAATTGGGAAAATGTCTGAACATATATCATTTTCTTTTACATACCTATTAATTAAAAAGAATATTAGCATTTTTAATGCTAATATTCTTTTTAATTAATAATATATATATATAAATAAATTAATTTATATATATAAATAAATTTAAGATTTAAATGTATGCACTTTTTTAAATATTCGAAGAACATATTTTTAAAAATAATAATAATCACACGTACCAGGGTTAAGATTTCATGCATCTTAAGCATAGAGCATCATGTAACGCCTGCTCCTAAATTGCTGAAGTGTAAATGTGCTATTCTTTAGAAAAATTCTTCACTTCTGCCGTTAAAGAAAGGTGAAAACACAAAAGTCATTTCATGTCTCTTTATGTATGTAGGTGATAGTACCAACACTAGATTTTCAGGGGGGCAGTCTACTTCGATTATTGAAAGGGAAAATGGGGCGCCCATTCTTAATGCCGGCTCCAAACCGGGACCCCGCGAAGAGAAGAAAGGGAGAACTCTCTTTTACTCGCGGCGGTCCCGTCCAGACTCTCGCCTATTGCCCAACCGTTTGAATATGTTTTGAAGGGGCAATTAAGGAAGCAAAATGACCGATGCATTTGGTCCTTATAGACACCTTCCCCTTTCTTATCTACCCCGAAATCTGTGACTTGTGGACAGATTACCGCTCTTGTACCAAAGCTGGACGACGCGAGGAGACCGGAGCCCCCCCCCCCCCCCCTGAGAGCCCCAAGGCTATGCGGATGCGAGTGATATATCCAGACCAGACTCCCTTTCTTCTCGGGCTCTCCAGCCATTCCCCGTGGAGAGTGGAGCCGCAATTAAGAATTCTGAGAGACCGCAACAAGTAGGACAACAAGCTTCTCTAGCAGACTATTATATGGTCCTGCCATCAAGGCTCTGCGACCACCACACAGAACCTTTTATACTATGATCGCCCGTAGGTTACAGACCGCTTAGGATAGGACTTCAGTACACAGTTTGAATCCTTTTTCTTGTAATCTTATCTCTTCTATCCAAGGGTAGCGCTAAAAATTTCAGCTTTCAGCAGGTCAAGATTACATGATTGCAGGACTAGCAGATTACGGATTTTTTCCTTAAGATTACGATTAAAATTACGGGAGAAAAAGGATTACGGGATTACACAACTTCGATTATGATTATGAGAATAGGCCATCATCAGATTACGATTACGATTACGATTTTGTCAAAATGTAATCGATTACAGCCGATTACGATTACGTAATCACGATTACTCCAAGCCTGATATGAACTAAAGATTACCAATCCTTTGCCTTAGTCTTTAACGCATAATCTTTTGTATATTGTAAAGCACCTTTATTTTTTAAAACTTTTTTCAGAACCTTAACTAGTTCTCTGATCCAAATAAAAATAAAAGCTATTTGTCAAATTAATTGCATAAAATAAAAGATGCCTATCTTGAAGCAGACCAGCTGATCAACGTTAAATTGTACTAGAATAATCTTAATCTTAAAAAATTTTAATGTTATGTGTATTAAAAAAAACCTTATTTTAATGTTTTATGTATTAAAAAAAAACCTTATTTTAATGTTATGTATATAAAAAAAATCCTTATATAAAAGCGAGCCAACCGCTCACCACAGACAACTTCTGTTAAATTTTTGACATGAGTAGTGCTGTAGGTAAACACTAGTTTAGCTAATTAGGATTATGTTTTGTTAAAGGAAAGGAGATACTTCAATAACCCCTTTTTCCTACTCTTCTTGCCTTGAGCAAAAGACTTTTGTAAGTAGTGTAAAATATGTGATAGAAAAAAATAATGAATACAGTTCTTTATTGCAAGTTTCAGTATTCTGAAATATTTTAAAGTAACTAAATTCTCAACATTAAAATATCAATTTAAAAAAAAGTACTATGTTGTACTTGAATCTGTAATAGGATAGCTTTTCATATGTATTAAGATAAGGTATTGTGCTCGACTATAGAAGAAACAAATGTGATTCCTCTCTCAACCTGGATCTAATTTCCATCTACTGTTGTGTTGAAAAAAATTGATTCTGTATAGCTATAATATTAGGCAAGAGTTTAATGACTCTCACGAAATTAAGCCCATAAACACGAAAATGAATTCAGTATTGTAAAAGGTTATGTAACAAAAGGTTGTGTATTCATGTGTATTCAGATTGTGTAACAAAATAATTCTGAATCTAATTTTAAATTAACTCCAATAAAAGAAAAATTTAAGTTTCATTTTACACAAATTAAGAGTAGCAACATAAATAGATATAGTATAGGTGCAAATAGTAAATAGTATTGTATCTAATTGAAAAAGGCCAATAAAGACCGGTCTTTTTTAATAAAAGCCGGCCGGTCTGGCCTTTTTTAAAAAAAGCTGGCTTTTTTGCAGCCCTGGCACATGGTGTAATTACTGCAAGGGCTCTAAATTTTAGGAGCCCCTATTGTTAGTAAAATATTTTTATTTCATATTAGAGTGACTTGAGGTAAGCAGTTGCTAATGTATTGCGTGCATTTGTTACCAAATTTTTACTGCTATTATGAATTTATGTACCTTTATGAATTTTTTCTTCTGTATGTGTTTTGTTGAACTATATTGCATATATATAATTTTTAAAGTGACTTATATATTTTGAAGTGTTTAGGAGTTAGTCCCTCCCGATGTTAGTGACAGTTTTTCCTGCAGTAGGAGCCTAGGGCCTGGTTGTGCATGTGATTATGTATTTTAGGACTGAGAGCACTTTATTCAATGAAATAGCATGAAACCATTATGACCCCAATTTCAAACTTGTGTAACCACTTCAGTACTGTACAGAGTGTTATTTAAAAATTTTTAAAACTTGCAGATTGGAAAATTTTAATTCAATTAAAACAAAATTTACTCTCTTTTCTATTGTGTGGCATATCACGGAAAAGCTCTTAAAAAATGCTGTAAAATGGTTCTTGCTCCACCTTTCTAACTCAAATCGGAAAGATTCTAAGCCAGTTTGAAAATTAGCTGAGATTTTTGCAGCACTTAAAGTGCTGTATTTTCCTAACAAGTTGAGATATTTTTTTAAAAAATTGGTATTTTCTATGTCTATATAAACACTACCTTTGTACTAAATTTTGTCAAAATCTGAAGTGGTGTGTTTATTTGACCTTTACAATTCATGCATATTGTATTACTGCTTCTCAAACATTCCTTCCATACTTAAATTCTTTAGAGTATTTGTGCTGTTTTATGTGCTTTGTTTATAATAAGTGAAGTATTGTATATATAAAATCATATTGCATTTCAAATCAGTGATTTAAATGCATGAATGTGTATCTTAAAGATCAGCAAGGCAAATGCTGCATTAGTTCAGCTATTTTTTTATAAAGCAGTCGTAGTTATTTGTTGATTTGATAAGATATTCTTTTAACTAATCTATTATAATTTATTTTTTGCAGCTATTCCATGGAGCTCAAACTTTAAGAGGTGGTGTTGATTTATCATACTTTTCTAATCTGGTAGCTTTAGAGTTGAGAAAAATTCCAGCACATTTAATTGTCGGGTTAAGTAGTCTTTCTGTACAATTACGAGCACTTATATGTTCCAGAAGTATATATTTGCTTAAGGTAAAATACTTTTTTTACTACCACATACATACAGTTTCACATACATTCAGATTATTTCTAATAAACAAGAAAATCAAGGTTAATTCGAGCACAATTTGCAAAAAATTGCAGATGCATGTTTCAAAGTTAGAAAAAACCCTTTTACCAAATTCATAAAGTTGTAAGCTGGAGACATCATCTAAAGGTGACTACTACATCCGTAAAGACAGACTTGAACAAGCATGCTTGCACAATGTAGGAAAATTTTATAAAAATATATATATTGGTGGCTTTCCTAGCATGGGTGTCATCCCAGGCGGTAATTTGAGTGTACCCCCCCCCCCCTCCCGAAAGAAAGGATAGGAACTTTCTAGTGTTGCATGTGCATGTAATTCTGTAGTTTATAATATTTTTAGTTAGGCAAAAAAAGAAAAAAATATCAGTTTTACTTATTTGGTGTAACTTTTTATTTTCTACATTATTACATTTTGTTTTTTTATCATACATTAAAATTGCACCAGTAAAATTGTATAATTTAAGTCTATGCATTTTCAAAAATTCTTTAGCTCATTTTGGGTGTAATCTGGAGCCTCCCCCCCCCCCCCCCCCATAGTGACACAACTGTGTATATACATATAAAGCATCTTAATATTTTCTTCACTCTGAAATTATTTTTGGTTATAATAGTTTAGGTGTGGACGGAGTGTCATAAAGGCAATGAAATGCCACTGACAAGCATTCTTGAGAGTATGTAGCACCTTAAGTAATCCAACTGAAATTTTTATCCCATAGCTCACTTGATAGAGAAGTTAACTGTAACTCTTTGGTCAAATGGATATGTCAATATTTTTGCTCTTTGTGCTTTAATGACATATATTTTCTGTTTTTCTTTCTGCTCTTAGGTAAGCATATTACTTACTATTTTTAATGTTTTTTCTACAGGAAATTCTTGGTAGCAGTGTGGATGAACAAAACACCACAGATATATGGACAGAGTTAAGAGAACTTAATGTTTCCTATAATTATTTAGAGTGCCTTGATAGTTCTCTTGTAAGTTCATATCTTTGAAATTTTGCTTAAAAGTATTTGATTGACTGGATTCTTTGATATAACTTTTTTTTTGTAATTTTTTTAAATTAAACTTTTTAATATAGGCCTTGCAATTGAATTTCTTTTTAGAAGCAACAATAGAGAAACAATTTTTTTGATTCAGTAGTTTTAATTTCATATGTGTACATGTGTCTTGCAAGATAAATTGTGCTAGTTCTTGTAAGTACAGTATTTCTGTTTAGTTTGTTTTAAGCTTTTTTTTTTAAATATTAATTATGTGATGCATGATAACATATAATATATGGGAGCTCATTTGTGTGTTTGTATGTTCGCTGTACCTAGTCATACCAATTGGATGGATTGGAATGAAATTGTTAGAATTCAAATTAGCATTTTTAAATTCCAATTCTCAAAAATAGAAAAAGAAATCATCTCATTTTCTAAAATTTTATATCATCTAGAAGTTGATAAAAATCTATGTCAGATAGAATTTGTTTGAAAACTCTAGAATAAGTAAAAGCGTACTGTTCAGAATCTTATTTCTCCTAGCACAGATTAATGTAAAACCTTTGGTGCCAAATGGAGATTTTCAAGAGAAAGAATTCCAATAATCCAGTGCTATAAAAATGAGCCCATCAGATTTAATTTAAACTTAATTGTTAATTTTCTGTGACCAGGTTTCCTGCTTTTAACATGTATGAGGCTAATTTTGCGAAAAGAAAGTTTTTCTTTTTGTCAAAAGAATGCTTTATGCTGAAAAGAAATGCATGAGTATCCTTTTTAAAATTAAATCCAAAAGTCGAGTACAAACTTTTTCTGACATTTATATTCTAAATATTGGATGTCTACAGGTCACAAATTTAGAGATCGGTCATAAAAGTAACAAAAATGTCATGAAAATTACACATAGGGGACAAAAACTTTCCAGCCAACTAGTCCCCCCTCCCCCCTCCGAGAAGACATCAGGTACCCGGTATCCGACAGACTTTTAAATATCCGTAATCCGGTCCGGTTGCTACACAAAATACACGGTTATCTGTCATGTGAATTTTGATTTTTTAAAAATTTAATTAATTAAAATATTTAGAAAATATGTTTGAATTACAAACTTATTACGTATGCAGGGGTCGGCGCGAGTCACTTTTTTCACTAAAAGTCACTTTTCTTTGCATTGGTCACTTTTTTAAAAATTGGTCACTATTTTCACTTTTTTAAAAAAGTTGGTCACTATTTTCACTTTTTTGCCCTTTCTCTGGCAGAGCAACCAAAAAAAGTTACTTTGTCTGTCTATGAGTTAAGAAAACATTGCAATTTTGCATAAAAATACGTGTGCCAGGGTTGAAGCTTCCACGTTTCCGCCATTTTTGGTCCTGTAAGTCCGCCACTTTTGGTCATATTTTGAAATTCGGCGTGGCGCCGGTCCCGAGTGTGCCGAAGTTAAGGTTTGATATTGCAGTGTGGTGCAACCAGAAGGGGAGGCCTAGAGGGCCCGTGAACTCTCCCTCCCCCCATCTAGAATGATAATTTTAATTGTTTTTAACTTTTTTTTACTCGAAAAGAGCTAATCCTAAGAAAATCAAGCGATATTTAAATTAGAATAGAAACTAAAAATTTTTAGCAGTTGCAGATTATATCACTCAGAAAATTAGCTTAATTTATCTTTTCTTTCACCCTCCCCCCCCCCCCCCCCACACACACACTCCAGAACTAACTCACAATCACAAAAGAAAATTTTTGGAGGGGATTTCTCAACAAAAAGACAGTACGCAATTTTGAGAAAATAAAGTTAAATTTTTGTCAAGAATTCATTAAATAATGATGCAGGGGAGGGGGAAATCTAAATTCTTAAAAAAAAAAACTTTAGATCTGAAAAATTCTTAGCAGTTGCATATTATATATATTGCTCAGAAAATTACATTATGACCTCTTTTTTTTAATTTCCACCCCCCCCCCCCCCAAAAAAAAAGGAATTGCACAAAGTTCAGGTAGGAAAAAAAATAGTGCACCCCTCCCCCCTGTGAAGAATTTTTCTGATTGTGCCACTCATACTGTCATTATGTATGACAGTTATACCGTGTAACTAAAATTATAAAATCAGGGAATTTTTCGTGGATTTTGTTATTACCATGAAATTACAAAAACAGTATCGAATAATCAAACGGTTTGTTTCCTACAATGATACAGAAGATTAACACAATAATTTCAGTCTGAATAATTTTGATAAAATATCAAATTTAGCTTTATTTCAAGTGGAATTTTCTAATCTTTAAACAAGTATAAAAAATATTTTAAAACGAGTATTTGCAAAATAAATTTTGTTCAATGTTGAACATAAATTAAAATTTGAAATTTCTGCTTTTGATTTGAATACATATTTATTCATTTATATTTTTAAATAAGTAACAATTTGAGAAAGAAATTAATTAAAAGAAATAACTTTTGTCTCCCTCACTCTTAGCCATTTATGGGTTTTGAAAAAGGCATTTATGGAGATAGTTACAGGTATAAAAATTCGTATTTTTGAATAGGCTATGAATTTTTTTTTTTTTTTTAAGTTGGGTAAAAGCTCTATTTATTCAGGTTTAGTTTTCAAAAGATGTCGAAACTGTTCTTTTTCAAGTTATATTTAGTTTAAATGAAAAAAAAAACACACACAAGTTTACATTTTAATGGTCACTATTTTAATCACTTTTTTTAAAGCTGTGGTCACTTTTTTCACTATTTTGAACACTCCAAAGTGCGCCGAGCCCTGCGTATGTGGAAGCTGTGGGGTGTTTAAAAATATGTGTAGAATTTAGAAGTTTCAAACATTAGAGCCACAGATAGGGCTTGTATAGTCCTATAGGGGACACCAGATGTCCAATATCTGATGTATCACCTGCAAAAGTCATGAAATTTCACTTTTGACAACCTGTATGCACCCTGAAATAATGCATTATGCTGATTATCATACATACAATATACTTTGATTTTTAATCAAAAGCATGATTTTTGGAGAGATATTTTAACAATTCCACATCTACAGTGGAGAAAAAAATGGTACTTAGTTTAGTATTGTTGTCAATAAATTTCCTTTTAAGAGAAACTGGCTGAATTTTTTTTCCAAACATAACAATCATTCTAAATAACAGAGCTTGTTGCAATCCTGTACAAAGACGTAATGCTAAAATGAATTTTTAATATGTCCATCAATATTAGTTATAAAACAATTGATTATTGAAAAATTATATTTCTGTATCATTAATATGTCATGATTTAATTTAAATTTTCTCATTTCTGAGTTGAAGTTTCATCCACATAAGTTGTCCTTCATATTTTGATGTTCCCAGCTCATTTCCTTGAAAAAGTATTGATTTATTGCCTTATTTCTCATTTTTCTTTGCTTTCACTAGGTTTATCCTTTTAGCTTTGATGAATTTAATTTAGTTAATTTTTTTAAATAAAGAATTAAAATTTTCTAATTTGTTTGTTTTCAGAAAAGTTTACCAAACTTAGAAATTTTGGATTTAAGTCATAATAATCTCAGGAGCACAATAGAAATTGAGGTAAGCAACTGAAATATTTGCTTTACAATATTGCCTGAACCTAAAGGTACTCTTGATGCAATTCAATAATAATATGTATGTTTAATAAATATTTTCTGCAAGAATAATAATGTTAAAAATAATATGGAAGCTCTGGTAATTACTGTTCTGCTGTCATGCATAGCATACCGCAAAAAGAATTCCATATCTATCAGCGGTGAGTAAAGTGCTTCAAAAAATTGTTGACTATCATTTTGATAAAAGGAGTATCAACAATAAAATGAGGACCAGACATATGATTTTTTTTGTATTTTCAATAATTTTGAAAATAAAAATTTTTGTTTCTGCAAAAATCCATAATTTTGGAAGACTTTCTCTCGCTCTTTTTTCTATGAAATTGTTTAAAAGTAGCCTGCATACACCTGCCAACTTGAAAATTGATGTTGTTGAAAATTGGTTATCCAATAAAATAAAAAATATATATATATAAAGAAATTATTTTTATACCTAAAGTGATATGAATGGAACTATGCTGTGGAACTCTATTTTGAAACTTTCATGCAGCGCTAGATGACTGTATAAAAGCATCATACAGACTTGATACCTAGACGAGTTATTGAGAACTGCCCATGGCAAAAGTGAAGTTGATAGCTTTTATGCAATACTAATTAAGAAATATTTGTCTTGAAGACATTACATAAGCAATACGTTATAAATCAACAGACAGTTTACTAAAATTTCCAAATTATTAAATAGAGATTTAATGCATAAATTATTGTAGTATAACAAGCCCTGTAGATGTAATGGGATTGACAGATCAATGGGAAATATCCTGTTAAAGCTATGCATGGTGTACACTTTGGAAAACCATTAGATAATGGTTGGTAAGCTAGGCCTTTAGAAACACTCAAACATTTAAAAAAAAGTGCACATCCCAGTGCAAAGGTGAGTGTTGGGATTTTGGGAAATAATAACAGTAACTCTTACAAAACTCTAACATACAAAACCTTTTACTCATATAAATCCCTCAAATCAGTATGATGACCAATAGCAGCTATAACTTAGATCTAGCTACAAATAGGATCATTTGTGATCTTCCATCCACCCCCCCCCCCTCCCCTGAAATAAAAGGTATTTTGAGTGCGCTTCAGTGTTAATTCATGAAATCCAATCGATAGGAGAAGATATGTTTTCTTGCCATCTAAAGACGACAGAAAATATTCTTGATTTGATACACTGGGTTAGATAAATACTGGTTTGGTTATAGACCTTGTGTAAACTATCGTGCTTTTTAAATTGTTTTATTTATAAATTTTTCAATTACTAAAAGAAAAATAATCACCAAAAAGTTGTAAGAATTTAACAAATTCATTATTTAACATAAATATTTATTTATTTATTATTCACTTATTAGTAATGTTTAAAAATTATTTCATTAATATATTTATTAATTGATTATTCTTTATGTAAGCTTGCAAATACTTAATCTGAGTTGAGCCAGGAAAAATATAAATCATTATTCATAATTTTAAACAATTTTTGGGTTTTTTAATCAGATGTCACATACATAGCAAATGCTGTGCCCTGTATGTAACACCAGTAATTAGCTCATCATTAATTTATGAGAAAATTAAAAAAAATTGTTTTGAGAAATATCATAGGAATGAAGATTTCAGAGAAAAGCTCAAATGTAATTCGGTGTCAAAAAGAAATTTTTTTGTGATAGCACGTACATAACAAAATTTTAAGATTTTTTAAATAAAAAAACTACTACCTGATTGAAAAATATATGTATATACTAATGTTGCACCAGATTTACAAAATGTATTTAAAAATTTTGAAATTTTTTTATTAATCTTTTTATAATAATACAGGCATAAATACTTCAAATTTTGCTGTGAATTGTCCCATATGTGGCACGTAAGTACTGTGGAATGACCCATATGTAAATATTGTTTGAGTTGTGACACTAAAATCAGCATTAGATCATTAGAAAATCAGCATTAGACAGTAAAAGGCAGTCTTTAAGTATATCTTGTTAAATGATCTTGGCTTTTTTCATTTCAGTAATAAGGAACAGAATTCTATAACTCTTATATTTATTCTTTCGTTTTTTTAAGGTTCTGGAAAATTTGAGCTTTGTAAATTTAAGCTATAACCAATTAGAGGAACTACCTATCTTTCACAGTCTTAGCTGTCGCTGTCTTGTTAAACTATATGTACGCAACAATAATTTGAATGATCTTGCAGGTATAATATTTTGAATATATGTAAATGAAATTTTCTGTGATATTTAAAACAAATGTCTTTAAATATGTTTTTCTCTTTCACAATTTAATATGAACGTGAAAATCTATTGGATGTCATTAGAAAAGCTTTTTAACTCATTTGTATTAACACATATAAGTGCATATTCAGAAAGAAAGTTCTCTAGCTTGTCAAATAGTTGTCAG
Organism: Octonoba sinensis; assembly: GCA_038502835.1. NCBI lineage: Eukaryota > Metazoa > Arthropoda > Arachnida > Araneae > Uloboridae > Octonoba > Octonoba sinensis. The sequence goes on along the minus strand of CM076602.1, from coordinate 100,991,963 downwards.
TTTTTTTCTCGCAAACTGTCCCGTATAACAGGGTTCACACTGGGAAAAAATACAAAGTGGGATTTCCCACCTTGACCAAAATTTTAAGTGGGATTTTTAAAATTTAAGTGGGAACTTTTCTTTTTGTTTTTGTCATTAAAAATATATTGCTAAATTGTCCGATCATGATACAATACAAACTGTATGTAATAAAAGATGATTATCTAAGCTATGCTCAGCAAAGAAAGAATAAACATCAACAAGGTTCACACAAAACGGATCCTTCGCGAGAAGAGAGAAAATTCACGATCGAAAAATTGGGTGCTTTATAAAATGTTAAGCATGAAAAAGATCCTTTGGTATTTTGGTTATTTAACCAAAATTCTTTGTGTGATTTTTACAAAAAATATCCTAAAAATTTGTTTAATATTTCCTCTTTTTTTCTGATCATATGCCATTTTATTTATTGATGTTTTCAATGAAAACAGACAGTATGTTTTAGAAGCCAGCATTCTCTGGTAACCTTGTGACCAAGGAAGATTCCCTTTTTCCAATCCTTTTTTTTATTTTTGTTCTCTGTGAATAGAATGAATGAAGATAAGTCTGCATTCACAAAAGGGCCTAAATTGTTCAATAATTCCAAGGAATGAAGAAGTTGTCAGTCTTTCCCCCATGTTATTATATATGGTAAATAGGGTTCCTAGATTCTTCTTTTCATTAATGAGGATAAGACGGCAGTTGAAAACTAATACTCCATTTAGTTTGTATTGAATTATCAGTTTAGAATAGTAGTTTCATTTCGCGATGTTTCGAAGGCGTGTCCGCTAGTTGCGGGAACAGCGCGCAAACGAACTTTTTTTGAGTGGGATTTCGAAAAATACTGCGGGAATCGTGCGAGCGCGCGGCCTAGTGCGAACCCTGTATAAGCATAAAATGTAGAACATAAGAGCATTCTAATTTATTGAAAATTATATTTGTTAACAATTTTTTACTCAAATTGAAATTTTAATGGGCAATTCAGATTTCCCATTTGTAGCTATTATTCCATGTTTCATTTGGATATCATAATTTTTTTTTTTATGAATAAAATTGAACTCTTCAATTTTGTACAAAAGACATTTTTTTCTGCAAAACAATACAAATGCAGCACAACCTTGTCCATCCGCTCTAACTGAAACCAAAGGCAATCCAGTGAGTCGAAAATCTGAGCAGTAGCCTAACCAAGATTTTTTAATGAAGGGGCCGGCTTTGGCGCAACCAGAATGTTCTCCTGGGAGGTAAACGTGATGGTTACAGCTTGCTGTTTTTAGATTTTTTATGAGGGAAGCAGGGGTGGGGAGGGGGGGGGGGCAACAAAACCAACATAGTCCTGCCTTGGCTCTCAGTGTCCTTGTATTGGGATTGATAATATGGCCGTAAATCTAGGGTTCTAAGGTGTTTCCCTGGTTCCCAGGGAGGGGGGGGGGGGGTAGACATGGAAGTATTTCCTGTATTTGAAAAAATGATACAGGATTTTGCTTAATTTATTTACTGATTAACAATTTTAATTTGTCTATTCAGCCTTCACTTTGAACACAACAGAATAATAAAAAGACAGTTCATAAATGATGTTACTTTTTTTCAATATATGTGATCCTCCTCCCCTCTTTTGTCACAAAATTTCACACTTCAATATACCCCTACCCTCTTTGTCACATCTCAAGCTATATTACATAAGCATAAGGTGCTTGCAGTTCATAGATAAAGCACTATGTTATAGATCACCTTTCTAATTTTATTTTTGAACTTTTAATGATGTTTGTGAGCATAACTATAATAATGACTACATGTGTACTTAGTTTGTATAAAATGAGATTAAGGTTTACAACAAAAAGATACTTAGTATATAATAGCAAAAAATATTAATTGTTTGAATTCTAAAAAAAGAAAAAAAAAACCCACCCTAATGTTATCTTAAAAGTGTAAGTGCCTAATAAGATTTATTTTTAAACTTTTAACTAATTAATGAAACTTTAAAATCAAATTATAAAAATAAAAAAAACTTAAATAAACTTAATTTGCTGATTTTAAAGATTTTTATAGAAATCAAAATATGTGATGTCACACTTCTTGTTACCCCCACCCCCCGCCCCTCCCCTTGTCAAACTTTCACAATTTATAGAACCCCCCTTGAAGTGTGACATCATTTATGAATGACCTTAAAGTACTTTTAAAAGGAAATATATGTAACAAATTTGTTGAAACTTCTGGTTTTGGGGAGGAGGGGGCTGCAGCTCCCTCAGCCTTCCTGCTATTCATCTGAATCTAGTTATTATAAATGATAAGCAAGAAGTCCTTAAATAAGCATACACCATTTATTTAAAAAAAAAAAAAACATATTTTGTAATAAAATTACACAGAATTGTTTTCAAGACACTAAAGAATACAAAAAAAAAAAAGAAAAAAAAATCACATCATTTTCTTAATAAAGAATTGGTGCAATGTCTTCTTCTGTGTCATACACTTGTGGCATTTGAATGATGTTCTGTCTGCCAAATTATTGGCTTCTGGCAGTGACTTTTTTGTTCTTTTGTTTTTTAAGAAATTTCATAGAAAGAATTTTTAAATATCTTAACATTTAATGTTTATAGAATTAAAATTTCATATTGATGGTTATTTGCTGTAACTTCTTCAATTGAAACACTTATTGTACATATAAGGATTTTGAAATCTGAAATAACATCAAATAAACAAAAAATAATGCTTCAAGTGAATATTGAGCCATAATTTCTAAACTGAATGTGGCTAAGAAACTTATAACCTTGAATACCACTCTTTTGTTTTCCCCAGAAAAATAAGTTTGAATTGGAATGATGGTCTTAATCAAGAAGTTAGAATTGTGTCAATATGTTATTGCTCTGACTATATATTAGGTAGATCATAGTTCTGTTTTCTCGATTTTCACCATATCTTTATCTCCCACTTTCTCTGCATGCTCCGAAAGTTACTGTAGGCCTTTCGCACAATAGTACTTTTAGTTTTTGTGAAGTTATTTTTTGCATTTATGCATTCTATGTATGAAATGCATACGGAGAATTATTTAAAATAAATTAAAAGTAATAATTATAAAAAAATATTTTCCAAAATGGTATCTCCTTCAGTGTGCATATTTTATTTGGGGCCTTCAAGATTATATGAAAATTTCACATTTTTTGGTGAGAAATTAGTTTTTTCTTTCTTTCTTTCTTTTTTTTTTTCTTTCTTTTTTTTTTTTTTTTTTTTTTTGTACATTATTGAAATAATTTTAATTAAAGATTTTTCCATTAAGGAAGTAGAAATCTTTGCAGTTCGAGAGGGAAAAGCAATGCTACTGTTATAGTATTTCTGCTATTTTTTAAAAATTATTGTTTAAATAGAATAGATAAATTATAATTATTTTTGTTTCATAATTTTACAAAGCGATATTATTTCAATTATAATAAAGATTGTAATCATTTTAGAGCTCAGATTAAAGAAAATAATTATTTTTAACCGACTTCACAAAGGAAGGAGGTGATACATTCGTATTGTATGTGTGTCGTTTTTTTTTTTTGTTTGTTTGTCTACTCATAACTTCTTACCGGATTAACCGATTTTCATGATTTTTTTTTTCAATCAATCGAGGGTGGTTTCCCATAGGTCCCGTGCCTTTGTTTGATCACGTTCGATAAATAGAACAAAAATAATAGGCAGAAATGCGGTCATTTTTTTGCTTTTTCATCCATAACTTTTGACTAAATGAACCGATTTTGATGATTTTTTCTTTAATCGATAGAGGGTCGTCCAACTCAAATATTGCACATCAATTTGACTATATTTGTTTTTTAGAAAAAAACGTTATGGTTGAAAAATGAGTATTTTTTCATTTTTATTGAAAAGGCTGGGCTTGCTTTTTCTTTGTTGGGAAAATTGTTAATAAACATGAAACTCATTGTTAAAAACGAGTTTGTTGTTGTTAAGATGGTGATATTAAAAGCAATTATAACAAGAAATAGACTGAAGGCTTCTCTGAAGAAGAAATTAAATCCAATCAGAATTTGTTTGCTCTAGTGACCCTTTAAATGAGTTCAAAACGAAATTTATCATACAAACGTTTTCAGTGTCATTCCCTCAAAGAAGGTGTCCCCTTTGATATGTATTTTTTTAAAATAGAGTATTTATATAAAAATGTATTTACACTAAAAAGAATAAAATAAAATAATTTTTGGGAAAAAATAGAACCAACTTCAAACTATAAATTGCGCTAAAAAGTAAAAAATAAAATTTTTCTTTATATAACTTCGATACGACTTTTAAACATAATTTTTGAAGTCAGTGCACAATTATGACGGATTTTGATGCATGATGCCTTTTGTAACTATGAATCAATTGCAAATATAAATGGCGTAAATTTTGCAACAGTTTTAATGTAAAATAACGTCTGGCGTAATGATAATTAGACTCATAATTTTGCACCGACTTCAAAAATTATGTTTAAAAGTCGTATCGAAGTTATTTAAAGAAAAATTATATTTTTTACTTTTTAGCGCAATTTGTAGTTTGAAGTCGGTGCTATTTTTTCCCAAAAATTATTTTATCATATTTCAATTTAATATGGTTTTAAAACTTTTTATTAATGTTTCCTTTTTAATTGTAGAATTCTATCATAATAGAGCATCATTATTAAAAGATTTTATTGGATCATAGGTCGATTAAATCTGAAAAATGATATTTTGTTTATTATTGTAGGATTAGAATGCTTATTTAATCTTGAAGAGTTTGATGCTGGTTACAATTTACTATCAGATTATTTTTCTCTAATTCCAATGGAAAAGTTAAAAGCTCTTAAAATGGTAAGTTATTTTACAATAAATGTAAAGATCTGTACATATATATACTGTAAAACCTTACTGTAACAATATGCAATACAACAATAAACCCTTCAATAATGATAATATTTTTTGGTCTCCGTGAATCTGCATGCAATGTAATGTAAATCCCCCTTTAATTTTGGGATATTTTGTACAGTTTTGAACCTCTGTAAAATATTCTTTTCCATAATAATTATTGCTATTTTCTATTCCTTGCAACAAATACTATTTAGTTGTGAATATTGGTAAAATAAAGAAAAGTTACATATTTTATATACTCTTACCATAAAATTTATTAGTCTGACTACAAGTGAATGTCTTTTCAGAGTTTAGATTGCTGAACTCTGCCCCTTAGAAGAAAGGTTTCAAGGGACTAAACAGTTTGTAACTGTTACAATTTTTCTCTTTTTCAATAATTGTTTGTACTTTGTCATAAACATAGCAAGCTGCCGTAAATTGTAGCTTAATTTAGAAGCACACCACCTCTTGATATAACGATACATCCCTCTATAAGTAATTGTATCAGGTTCAGATAATCTGTGTTAGCAGTATTTTTGTAGTGAGATTTTACTATACTCACCTCCTGAACACCTATCTTTATAATCATGTAAGTTAAAAAATCCCCCTGCTCATGTCATTCTTTCTGGCTACAATGTTAATTGTGTTTTGGTTACTTCCAGAAAAGAAATGACGCAAAGAAAAATTTTATGAAAATGTTATATAGAAATTTACAGAGATTATACATGCAATGATAGATTTTGCATGCAAATGAATTGTTTGATTTTTCTATATTGTGCTATGTCAATTATTGCAATATTCTTATCTTATTCAATAGCTTGAATAAGAAAGTTTAAATATAATATGAAAAATTTAACCCTTTTTTTTTTCTTTTCATTTAATAGTTTACTTATCATATTATTCAAACTATATGGTTTCATATATATTTAATGTTGATCTTTAGAAAAATAATTGTATTGCATAAAATGTACTGAATAATTTAGATAATCCTCAGTACATGCTTTTGCTGTAAATAATTTTTTAATTGGTACTGTCTTTTGTGTGTAATGTACTATACACAGAAGACAGCACTGTACTATATTGTATTACTCTCATTAAAGTTACACTTCTTGAAAACAAGTTTCAATTTTTCATAGTTATAATGCAGGTACAAAACATGTTCTCCAGTCCTCAGGTTATATTAGAGCTCTACTGTATTAAAAATAATCATATATGCCTTTGAAATTTTTCAGCTTAATTTGGAGGGAAATCCATTGTTCTTCCACAAACATCATAGGAGTTTAATTATCAATTATCTTCATCCAAATGTAAAGAGAAAAGGATTGCTTTTGAATGGAAAAGTTTTGACAGTTCCTATAAGTGGGGTAAGAATTTTGAACCTTTACACCTTCTTAATTGTTGTCATTGAGTTATGAATGTTCTAGAAACCTTTGTGAACATTCATAATTGAAAGCAAACACGGGCGTGAGAAATGCTTAAATATTTTTAATAAAATCTTATTGCTTTTTTGTTTGGAAGCTGTTTTTTTAGTATTAAAATCAAGCAACTTAATAAAACGTAAAGAGCCTTTCTTTTTAGACTTTCAAACTTGATTTTTAACTGTTCACTATTTATGTTAACTTTTATATTGTATTGTTCACTTAAAGTATTCATATTATTCTGTTTAGAGTAGATGGTTGTCTTTAGCATTTTAAATCTGTATGATAATTTGTTAAATCATTCTTGAAAATTTAATCTATAGTAAAGGGATAAAAGAAAGATATACAGTTAATGCTCGATTTTGCGCAGTTTACCAGTCCTGAAAAAAATTCTATTAAAAGAATGCTTTTCAATTTTTTAAACTTTTGAATTTACAAAAAATTGTTGTGTTCCCGAAGTGTTTGTAAAATTGAGTATCAACTGTAATAAAGAAAATAAATTTTATCGAACAAAATTTTACTTTGAAGTTTCACTTTTTCCAATGTGTCTAACTAATTAAGTTTACACATAAATGTTCCATATCTTTATGCTCTCTCTTTATTTATTTATTATAATTATTACTTTTTTGGAACTTTTTTTTTCATTTTAAAATGATTTCCTATCTATTTTTTTCATTTCAATGCTGCTCAACCACTTCATTATGATAAAATACTTACCGTAATTATCGGTAAATAGCCCACATCGTTGTATAGTCCGCAGGAAGAAAAATTCATCCTAAAAAAATTAAGTTCGGTGTATACCCGCACCCAGAAAAAAAACATGGGATACACCCCTAGAAAACAATACATTCGCCTGTAGCTCCCGAGCCCCAATCAGCTTTGGACCATTGTTTCGAAAGCTACGATTTATTTCTCTCTATTTATCAAGAGATGACAGCTGCAGCAGGTATTTATTTGGTTTTCATTTGGTGTTAAATTTTATTATTGAACACTAAATATGATAATTTAAAGTTGCTTCAACCCCCCCCCCCTCCCCACACACTTTTATTTATAAATCTTCCTCCATTTTTATTTTGTCTCTCAAATTTATTTTTTAGAGGCCTTAGATGTTTACATTTTATAACAATTCAAATTTTGTTCATATGAAAAATGAATTTAATATGCACATATACTCTACTGTAGTTATTAATATGTATTGTTTTTTCATAGTACATAATCTTCTGTTCACTCAAATTTAACTGAATAAAAATATAATTTATACCTCTTCTGTTATTTGTACTTTTTAAATTTAAATATATTTTGCTAGGAACAATTTGAAAATGTGTAAGTTTAAAACAGACAACAAGATTTCTGTTGAATATTATTCAACTAGGCACTTACGGACACTGGCACCTTTCATTTTGGGTCCTTTCATAGGGAAATGAGCCCCTCCCCCAAAATAGAAAAAATATATCAAAAGTTTTTTAATGTTGTAATGGAATTGAACTTTGGCATTGTTTGGTTGGTTGAAAAAATTATGTTTGTTTGAAATATGTCATTTCAAAGCTACACATTCTGTGAGACACTTTAATTTCGATTTTCCGAATCCCACTTTACAGTTTTGGGATGTTTGATACACTACAGAACATCAGCAGCAACCCTAAGGTGGTTACTAAAAATGATTAAAATATTTATCAAAATAAAAGCCTATATAAATAATTCCTATCTTATAGCCGTCTTAGAAACTTCTTTTTGATATGAAATTTTTTGTGTGTAACAAAGGATTGATAAACTGCTTTATTTTAGTTTTATTACTGTTATTTTGTTTATTGTTTGTGTTAATTACAAATATTATTTTATAGCTAGTTGATTCTGTTGACCTGAGTTCTAGTAGTTCAGCACGACATCAGACATCAATTAATACAGTAGTAGGAGAAGTGCCAAATATGTCTCATATTGCAGAATTCAATCATGGAGCAATGGAAAAAGTGCCTGAGGTGTCTGGTAAAGATGATAGTGATGAATGTAGTGTTTCTTCATGTGCAAGTCAAAAAGGTACTGAAGTTATTCATGCAGAAATCGAAGTATCGAATAAAGTCAGAACAAAGTTGAAGAATTCTAAAAGAAAAAATAAATTGAGAAAAGCTTCCATAGTTGAGCCAGATGATAATTTTGAAGATGTTGTGAAAAAATGTGATGGTAAGTTCATAGGGAGAACATTGTCATAAACCCTTTAATTCAAATTTTTATACAACCATCACACACATTTTTATATACCTGTGTGTGTGTATTAAAAACTGTTTGTTAGTAAAGTGTGTAATTATTGTGTGTGTATTATAAAACTCTTCCTATAGGTTTTTATTAACAATAACATCAGTTTCTTTTTATGCTTAAAGTGTACACATATGAAATATTATTTAGTGTAAAACTTTGCATTGTATTCATGGAATTCCTTATCATATTTCTTCCATATCAAGAAAAAGGGGGTTATGTCTGAAATTCAAATTTTGGCGATCTTCAATTTATTGTTGAATTCTTCTCATAAATATTCATTCCAGAAAAATACGATGGTAAGAATAAGTGGTTGAGATTCATATAATTAAAACACATTTATTTTTCTCCCCGACTACGTGATACAAAAACTTAACAATGGGTTTACGATTGAAAATTTTGAATTTTGAACTTAAACTCTGTTTTTTTCCTGATATGGAAGATTTGTAGAATCGTATTCTTGATTTGTACATTTGTTTTTCTTTGAAGATGCTGAACTTCCGAGTCATGTAAAAGCAAAACATGCTTTAGAAGCTCGTAGGTTAGAGCGTGGTCAATCATGGCTCATTCCAGACAACCCACTTCAGAAGTCTGTTCTTTCATTCCCAAAAGTTCCTGCAAATACTCCTGTATGTAATTCAGTTATCAGCCCTAGTGTTGAAAAATCTGCACTTGAAAACAAATTGTTACAGCATTTTGATACTCAGATTGAAGAAGATGCAGTAATTGCTGAAAAGAAGGAATCAGCTGAAGTTCAAGAAATGACTGAAGTACTTGAGATCAATGCTGATGCACCTGAGCGAGTAAGGCATGGCTCCAAAGAAAGTGATGACATTGAAGTCCTTTCTACAAATGAAAATGAATCTTGTAATCGACCTAATGCACAGAATATGTGTGATGAAGAAGACATGTATGATTGTGATATTTATCGGAAGAATTTTAATCTTGATAGTGATCACGATGAGCACTTTGAAAGCGAATCTGAAGAAGGTAAGTTTTAGTATGATGTGGAATGTTATTAACTATTGCTATTTTTTAATCATTATTATTATTTTTATTGAAGATGGATTGTTCTTCCCATAAAAAAATCTGTTTTTAAAAGATAGGCATTTATTATATTTGTTTAAAACATAAAAAATTAAAATTTAAAATTAAATTGAAGATTTGTCTTTTAAGTTAATATCTTATATTATAAATTATTGTTAACAAAGCAAGTAAATTTAGAATATAATTTCAACCACATTAACTTGATTTTTTAACTATAATTAATGTCTCTTAGATTACATTTAACTAAAAAGCATCAATTATAATACTGACTACTTTTTCCTCCTATTGGTTATTGGTAATGTAAAAACAAGTGTGAAACTTTATACCTTGAAATGTTGTAAGAAAGATGTTATATTGCAGACACTCAGATTCTAAGAATGTTACTTTTATTAGTGATACTGGTAGTGCCTTCTAAGGAATCAAATGCCTGTTTTTATGAAAACATACAAGATGAAAAGAAGACCCCATCTTTTCCATGTAAAACCTATAAATGCTTACTTTAACATGATTAGAAATGCATGTCCTTTCCGTATAAATAGCCAAAAAAAAACTGTAATTAATTGGAAGTAGTTATTTTTTTGTAATGTTGTCATATTTATTATTTTTGATTGATTTTTTAATGTAAAAGTCAACTATACTGCACCAATTTTAGACTTTTAGATTCGCCAATGAGACGTAAGAAACTTTTATTTCATATTACAATAACATAATTTAAAAATATAACTTGATTTTTCTTTAAAGTATAATATTTTTTTGGTAAATGCTCATGGGGGAAAAGTAGAGAAATCTTGGAAGTAATATGTTAAGGAAACTCCTTGGAGTGAATGGAGGCTGTAATTTCTGTTTGATATGCCATTGAAATTCAAGGGCCATACTCAAAAAAGGTAGTATTGTAGTCCAGGTAGATCCATGTATAAGATATTATAATTAAAAAAAAAAGAATTTATGAGTTCTTGTGCTCCATAAGCTCTTAATAATTTTTTTTAATTAATATTATGATTTATTCTTTTTTAAATAAATGATTTTTTAAGTGTAAAACTTGATCTCGAATATTTTCAAGCAGTTTTGTTTTTATCAGCATATCTTGATTGAAAGATATCTTATTATATGTGATACTCTACTTTGTTTTAATCTTCATATGCTGCCACTCTTCCGTCCTGTGGACGGAATTCCGTCTTTTAGCGATAATGCTAAAGTAATATTTTTTTAAAAAGATAATAATTCTTTTAAAGTATTGACAAATAATGTGTATTTCTTGTTTCAAGTGTTTTAATTGAAGTTTCATAATTTCTATTTTTCATAGCTAGAAACTTATTTTTTGGAAACATGCCGGCGTTGAACACTTGCTTTGCCGAAAATCACTTCTCGTAATCAAGATTTCAATCCTCTTGCATCCTGCGAATATTTCAGTTATTTTGAAAGTTGAGAGCTATTTTAACAAAAGCCAGTTTAGAATTGCTTTTGTTATTATTATTTTCTTTGTGCAGTACAAATAATACTAGTTTTTGTAGCACAAATTTGTGTGTATATCGCTCATGGGCTGCAATAGTGGCACAACTCAAAAAGCACGAGTTTTGGACTAAGAACAGATGTGAATATGAAAATGCATTCTTTTCAGCAGCAATACTAGCACAACTCATAAATCAATATTAGGCCGTAAGATGACAGCAAACTAAAGCATTTCTTATGCATTTTCCTTAGCAGTGAAAACTTTAAACCCGCTTATCTCAAAAGATGATTTTTTGAGCTGTGCCGCTATTGCAGTTCATGAGCGATATATATGTAGCGTCAACATACAAGTTCTTGTTAATGACAGTAAGGGTGATAATTTATCGCTTGTAATAATGAAATAATGATGCTAGACATTATTACGCAGTTTCAATAAAAATTTTCAGTCTTGTGATTTTTGAAGAGTGGCACCCCTGCATATGTTTTGTAAAGGTGCCCATTTAATATTTATTGTAATTTCATTTCAGAATCTGAAGATACAATTTTCTATGTTGAAACAATTAAAGATTCAAGGAAAGAAGCTTGTTTTATAAATATTGGACCAAGATATGCAAAAGAAAAAGATGTCATATCAGGGAAAGTATTAGAAAAAATAGATCTGAATAGCTTAAAATCAGTAAAGGCAGTAACTCAGGTATTTTAGAATAATTTTAAATAAACAATAATTTTAGCTTTTTCATTTTACCTTTTTGGTCTGAAATGGTGTAATTTTTTTTATTTTATTTTATTTTTAGTCTTGATTATGAAAATTTTGGTATGAAGCAAATCAGTAGCATAATTGCATTACAAAAAGTATCTGGTCACAAAGTTCTTTGAAATGATAATGCTGACTATTTTTTTCTCCTATTGATCATTGGTAATGTAAAAACAAGTGTGAAACTTTATACCTTGAAATGTTGTAAGAAAGATGTTATATTGCAGACTCTCAGATTCTAAGAATGTTACTGAGATTTTGCTTATTATAATATTGGGAAGTGGGAACCACAGTGCTATGTATTATTATTTTTAAACATTATTTTTAAATTTTCATCCTCTTTCTGCTAATTCTCATCTCTGCTAATTGTACTTTTACTTCATCATTTTAAAAGTAATCTGGAATTTATGTGAGGTCAAATTATGAAAAGTCTACTTTTATACACTTTAAAATACAAAATACACTAAAATTTCTAATGTAAAATTTATTCTTCTCTCTGTCAACAAAATCTATGCTTATAGTTTTACAAATTATCCTAAATTATTTATTTAATTTTTTTTTTTTCTCTTCCTAACAAGGGTAGAAAGTTGTCAGTTCAACGAGAGCAAAAAAAAGTCTGTACTGTGCTGTAACTTCAAATATTGCAGAATCCATATTCATAGTTTTGTAAATTTATTTAAATTTTTTCATTGTTTATTTATTTTCTTTTAATTAAAATTTTGAAAAAGTTTTGAAGTGTGGATTTATAGTCTTTGTTTAGTTTAGAAAATATAGGATTATTTAAATTCAGGTTAATCTTTTAAATCAAAGTTTAAGGATAAATACCGAGTATGCTTCACAAAAAATAAATTTTATCATTATCAAAATGCAATAGTGCTTGAAAGGAATTCATACTATTTGAGAATAAGGAGCTAATTCTTTTTTTTAAATTTTGGTTATTTGCAAATTGAAAGTTTTTTATTAGCTGATATGTTGTGGATGTAATGCATCCCAATATGTTGGTATGACTTGTAAGAGTAATATTTTTTAAAATTATTTTGTCAAGGAATTTTTCTGAAGTTATTTATCTTTCCTGTTTAAATTGCAATAGCCTTCGAAATTTTGTACAGATAAGTATCAGTGATAAATATGTTTCCAGAATTATCTTTTACACTACAGTAGGTCTTTTTGTTGCTCCTTATTTATTTTTTGAAGTTCACACAAACCATGAATGTTTTTTACATCATTATCATTTTTTGATATATAATGTTTTCCTCTCCTTACACTACTAAAGTTTTGCTTTTTATTTTGAAGGATGGTATTGAAGTTTGTGAGCTTCAACTGCAATTTGACACTTTGAATACTTCTCGTCAAAAAAGGCATTACATATTTGATAACATGGAATCAACTGAGGTATACATTTAAATTTTTTGAAATATGCTTTTTTATTGTTGGTATTTTTAATAATTAATAATATATTTGTTGTTTAGAAAATGATGAGGATTTTGCAACCATATGCGGATGCATATACTCTAAAGGAGACTTCCTGTGGTGCCCTTGAGGTAACATAAATGAAATAACATATACATTATTTTGTTTCATCTGTATGCAAAATGTTTAGTTTTATTATTTGCAATAAATATGTAAAACTTCACTCTTAAATGCTATATGTTGTCAGTTTTTTTAATGAACAATTAAATGTTTTTATTTGAAGAATTTAATTTTTTGTTTATAGTTGTATCTTAGTAATATAAATTCTCAAATTTATAAAAAATGAGTAATTTTAAATAGAAGTGTCCTTGTAATTTGTACTGCACACTGTAAATCACTTTTTGTTTGAAATACAAAATTCATTTAAAGATTTAAAATTTTGGCTGCTAAGTAGCAGGGGGGGGGGGGGGGGTTTGGGAAAACCTTACTTTTTTTTAAACTGAAAGTTGCATTTTTTCATTGGCTAATCTTGGTCTTTTCCCCCTTTTTTTTAATAGGTTACTGCTTTCACTTTCTTGAAAGTAATTTGCTTTTTGATACCAATAAAACACATCAATGAAAGGAAACATTGTTTCTCCCATTTAAAACCTGTTGAATGTATCAATTCCTTTTTATCAGTCAATATTCTTTGAGTAACTTTATGATTGGTTACATAATTCATGTTTCTTTGTTGTATGCAATCTTCATGATCCCCCACAAAAATCATACTTCTTTCATATCATCTTCTAATTAAATTTTGTTCCAAGGTAAATTAATAAAATTCCATTTTATTTTAATTAATCTTTTAGCTTGAAAATATATGTTTAAGTCTGAGAATCAGAGGTGTGCTGGTCAATATTAAACACTGAATCACAGATTCCTTTCTATTAATAACATTTTTAGCTCATAACATCAAAGTAAGATTCAATTTTAAAAAGCTTAAAAAATGAAAAGTAGAATTAGTAATAATTATGATTAAGTTAAAAAAAACCAAACACTCAGTGGAGGTTCTACTTCATTATAGTTCTACTTCAGTGAAACTTCACTATACCAATTTTTAGTAGAGGAGAGAGATATTTTTTGCAGTGAGTTAAATGATTTTTGGTGAAAGAACATTGTTAAGTAATATTATTGAAGTAATTGAATTTTTTTAGACATTAAAATTCATGTATTTAAAATTATAATTTGTTTGAGAGTCAAAAATATAAGTTCTTGAAGTAATTTCCAGTGATTTTTTAAAAAAAAACATTTAACTTTTTTTGTGTACACTGCTTTTAAGAGGCTTGCGGAAAAGAAATTGGTTTCAATTTATGCCAGTTATCTGACAAATACTGTTATTTTAGGAACTTTAATTCACAGTACATTAGTACAGCTGGAGGGAGAAATCAAAAGTTTATTTTTAAGTTGGCATTTTTTTCTTTTATCATATAAAATTGATGTAATACTCCAAAGAAAACTTGATTTCTTTTTCCAGAGCAAACATACAATTTTCAGTTAATTATTATGTATTAAGTAAGTAAAATAACTCATTTTAATGCAAACAGCTTCCAAGATAGATAAAAAAGGAGAGGAGTAAATAATAAAAAACAAGTATTCATTCATTTTCATACTTTTCTAAGGAACAAAAACACTTCAATATGAGCAATAATCAACTTTTTAAAGTATATTATATTTCTTAACTCTCTCTTCTTTAATTTGGAAACTTATTTTTTAGCTAAATAACATAGACACATAACTTATAAATTAAAAACAAGATAAATGTATCATTGCACGTAAAATGATTCGAGAAATGTAAGATTATATTTTAGGTAAATATATATTTAAACTGACTAAATACATAGGAAAAGTATATGGAATGATGAGAAGACCTTTCAATACCCAAAATTTGCAATACATACTATATATTATTTCCACTAAATTTTCAAACTTTCTTATTAGATTCAAAAAATTAATATCTTACAATCTAAACATCATCATGTCAACTTCTACTTATGTTCAATAGACCACAGGTTACGTAAATTAAAATAGGAGGAAGTGGTATGTTATGAAATTATCGAAATAACAACGAAGTACATGTAAATAATAAATTTCAATTTTTCCTATCTATATTTCAATTTAAATATAAAAACCAAATGTTAAGAACTTTCCTTCCTTTTTTTAGCCTACTTTCCCGTAAAAGTAAAAAAAAATAATAATAAAGCATGAAAGAAGGCTTAATGTATCGTGAAAATATCGTTAGAAATCAAGAAAAGTCAAAAATAAATTAAGTAATTGAATAAAGATTGAAAAATAAAAAATTTGAAAGTAGGGTTTTGAGATGGGGAAAAAGTGTGTCTGTCGGTCTGCCCCCGCCCCCCCTAATAACTTTTGAACGAATTGTCCGATTCGAAAAATTCTTTTTACATTCAAAAGATCTCGGTGAGGACATCTAATTTCCATATTTTATTTTTTGATTTGAACAATTTTTTGTTCGATTTTGAACAGTTCAAAAAATTTTAACATTAGCGCCTATGGGCGAAAATGAAGCAAATTATGTAAACTCTGGGTACAAGATCCAAGTTCCAACGAACAAGCTCACTGGAAGAAGTTCTTGGCATGAAATATTGATTTGAACAATTTTTGTTCATTTTTGAAGTTCAAAAAAAAAAAAAAAAAAAAAAAATTAACGTAGTGCCTACGGGGAAATTTCAATCCTATATAAATCCTGATCTAACGGGCCGATTTGCTTGGAACAAAATTTATCAGAAAGCTCTTATGACGTAGAACATGTACAGATAAAAAGTTCATCCAGAACTAACGAGCCTATTTTCTTATGAAATTTTTTGATTGGGATTTTCAAGAATATTTTTGAATTAATGAAAGATTAAATGAATAAACAAAATAATGAATGAATAAATGAGTGAATAAATACATGCATGACTGAATAAATGAATGATTGAACGAATCTGTATTAACCGTTGAAAAAGGCATATTTGAAGCAATTAAGAACTAAAGCTAAACGAGAAAGAGAGAGAGATAGCTAGATTATAAATTTGAAGCTGGTGTATACGGGAAAGTAGGCTCGTATAGTTCTAGACGGAACTTCTTGTTTAATAATAAATTTCCCCATCTACTTGGCAATGCTAAGTACACTGTGCAACACGAAAATGTCCTTTAGATGAAAATGTCTGTTTCTTATGTATTTTTGGCTGAAAATTACGAATCTGCCATTATTTTTTGTCTACCATGTACCATATCCCCAAAATCCCACATTTCAGCTTTTTATGTATTTTCTGGATAAATGTGCATATTTTCGTAATTTATCGACTTAATTTATTATAAATTATATTTTTTTATTGACAGTGATAAATTTACATTTCTCGTTGTCATTTTAAAGACCTTTTTAATGAACTTGGGTTACTTAAGCGACATTTTTTGGCAACAAAAGCTTTATATACTTTTTCGAAGTTTCGAGTTATTTACAAAACGACAAAGGCATTTTGTGGACTATTTTGCGGAGAAAGAAGAAATAGTATGCTGCTGTGATGTGAATGTACTATTTCAAGCATTAGGACATCAGCACAAATCATCAGAGTGGCACTTGTTTTTCAGTGCTCCACTAAGTTTTTTTTTGCTATTTATTCCTATAGCACATTCTGTGAACACAAATAAAATTTCAAAACTGTGAGTAGCAAAAACATAACAAATGAGCAAATTGTAAGTCTACCATGTGCTTTTTTTCCCACAATTGCACATTAAACTTGGTTTATTGAAATATTTGTGAAAGCTCCCGACAGAGAACGAGTGGATTTCTTACATCTCAGGAACAAATAAAAAATTTAAGTGAGGTAAAAGTAAAAGAAAGGATTTTTATTGGCCCACAAATGAAAGAAGTCCTTTCATTATGAAGAGCGTGAAAATAAGCATTCAGAAGCAGAAAAATCAGCCGCGCTGGCCTTCAAATCAGTGCTAACGTCTGAAAACTGAAAACTACGAAGATCTTCGTGACATGATGAAATGCTTTTGTATTATAGGTTGGCATATTTGTTAAAGCTACACTTTTTGGACTCCCATATGGACTTCTTTCCTCAAAACCTTGGCGCAATTAATGATGAGAATGGGGGAAGGTGTCATCAGGACATCTTTGTGTTTGAAAAGCACTTCAGAGGTCGATGGAATGGAAGTATACGATTTGAATATTGCTAATCTGTTGTCATGGCACACCAACAGATGCCCACACAATGAAACGGCCAAAAAAAAATCATTTTAGCGTTTTTGTTTTCAATAAGTAAGCCTCAGTTACGTTCTTCCATAACAAAATTGTATAAATATGAGAAGTTGGTCTCCAGCAAAAATGGTACAGGATGGACCATTTTGGTTTGGATATTTGAATCAAGCACCTTTTGGTTATAAAGAATCACGTAGTTTCTTCTAAAGGACAAAAAAAAAGTTCAAATTTGTTGCACAGTGTTATCGCCAAGACAACATTTGTATTAATTAATGCTTATGAGTATATTTTCTGTGCAATACAACTTTAACAATTTTCTTTCCTAAAATTCCGAGTAAAGTTTGTGACCATAGTTCTGTTCCATTATATTAAATTAAAAGACAGACTGATATTAAGTGATTAAATGTTAGAATACCAATTACTTTAACTTGTCTTTTTGTTCACCTTGTAAAATTGCAATGTCAAGAATATAATTGAAAAAAGTGCACAAAACGAGTGTTGCTAATTTAGAATTTACAATTCTAAATTCATAATACAGTTTGATATATCAGATTTATCTATTTACATTAATTCTTTTTGTATGGCAATATAAATATTTCTTAGTAGTATCCTATCAGGTCCAGGAAGTTAAAAATGAATTCTTTAAATTGAATTTTTTAGTAATTAAAAACTAATTATTTATTATTTTTTCATACTTTTTATTTTATTTTATTTTTTTGTGCTTCACTTCTCAAGAAAGTTTTTTAAAGCAAAAATTAACTAATCAGTCAGAGCTATGTGCTATTTTAAGTTTTTGACATATTCAGATAACTAGATTTGGAAAAAGACAACTTGTCATCCATGACTAAAAACTAATTCAGGTAAATAAATAAATTTCAACTTTTCTGTAAAGTTTCAGTTTAGGACATGCTTATTTAATGCTTCATTCCTTTTTAAATAACATTGAGAGTTTTACTGCAGTAGCAAGAAATTTCTCATGAACACCTCATTCACAGCTCTAACTATAATTGATACTTCTTTGATGTTACAGCTGTGTTTGAAAATTTATTTTACCCAAGATATATTTTGTAGCAACATATGTTTCTTAGGTGTATTTTCTCCATCAACTCTTATGTAGTATGAAACTTTATAACATCAATAGTTTTTATGGTTTTCAGTGCCTGAATTGTAATTCTCAGTTTTCGAAACAAGTTGCCCGTTTAAAAGTATTGAAAACCAAAAAGCCATACATGGAGAAAGAACTCCTCTCTTCAAGCTATGATTCATCAAAAGGTAACACATGCTATATAATTTATTCAGTAGTAAACCTGTATGTACAAGCACTCACTTAAAAACAACTTGATTTCTTCTTCAGTTCAAACTAATAATACATTAGAAGCCAGAAATGTGTTATGAATATTTGCTTAAAAAGAAGATTATTTCTAATCAAAATACTCAATAAACTGTTAAAAGATTAGTGTCGTGGTGACTCACCATTATTTGGTAGAAAGGCCAAGTATGGCTAAAATTTTAGTAGCACATAATCCATTTCCCCCAATTATAATTTGAACCAAAAATTTTGTCGCGAATCGTATAGTGGCGTGTGCTTCTGCAAAAACTCCAGGACGTTTCGTCCGTCTAGATGCACTGTGAACTTTTTACAGGTAACATAAAAAAAGGCAACTTACCCCATTACTTCACTCAAACTGTGAAAAACACTTGACAAACTCAGGTGAATTGAACATCAAATCGATTTATTTTCAAAAAAACATGCTTCAGGTGTAATTTTGCGGAGATCTCCTTTTCGAATTAGAAATATTTAGTACAAACAAAAACTTGCCAACTTAAGAAACCAATGGAATCGATCGATACATCGAAAACATATGCTGAAAACTTCATTTTTACAAATATCACTGCAAAAAAAAATCCGGAGACGGGTCATTACTCTATTTTCAAAAAACATGGAGCTGCTGCTCCTTGGATGAATTTTCCTCATGTTACTGTGGTACTAAAAAAACATGCTGGAGCCAACGTCCTGATAGCTCATGGATTCCTGTATGATATTGATGCGTGTTTTGCCGCCATGTGCTCAGATCGATGATGACATCAAACTCCTATTAAAAGCTGGAAAGATAGCATTTTTTTTGAAAAATTCCGACCGCTCAGTGCGCCTCGGATCCCGTGCTATCCTGCTATATCATCGGAGATAGCTTCCTTCTACATCAGGAGTGGATTCGTTCGGATTGCGTGAAAGCTGCGTCCATCCTGTTTGTCCAACTCGGAGATCCTTGTGGGCAGCTGCGGCAAACACAACCGTTGTACCTCGCCTTCTAGCACGAATGTGAGACTCCAAAAAAACCACTGCAACACGTGCACGAACGAGCCCGCGCGGTTGCGTGTAAACGCGGTATCCTACCGCCGTGAACGGAGGCAGCCAATTAGAAACGAGCACACCAGCGACAACAACATGACATCACACAAAGCTCTCTGGCTCGGAAGGATGAAAAAAGATGGCCACTATCGTTTGAACTAGCGGGAAGGATACAAAAGCTTGAAGCGAAGGAAATAATGAATGCGCTTACACTTTGAAAATTAAAAGAACCCCCATTACAAAAACGTTTAATCCCACAGTTTCTTATTGTAAATCCCATTCAGAAAATAAATAAAAACGCAAACTTAAAAATGAATAATTGCCCTACAAATTTCTGAAAAAATAAAATAGAAAATTCCCCTCTTACATAATAAATGAAATATGTGATATAACAATATCACAATTGGTATTTATTAAAATTTTCTTATAATTTTTATGAGGGTAAGATTGTATGTAAGTAAGTATCTTCCAAAAGTTAATGAACCAGAAAAATTAACTCATAATCTTGATATGATTTTTTAGTAAGTATGTATTATTTACAAAATTATGTTCATAGATATTTTTATTCATTTTAAAGTATTTACTTTGTTATACTAGCTAAATTTGGCATTTATTTCAACAATTTTGCTTTATAATTTGCATAATTTTTGAAGCTTTACTTTGAGATTGCTTCTCCTGTCAAGCTAACGCTTTTGTCATAGGGTTTATGGGCTTGGTGAGAAACTGGCCAACTATCACCATATTGGCGTCCGATTTGGCCACATTTTCTACTTTATATATTCCTGCATTTTATTAGAATATTGTAGTGTATCACCATTCCTTTTGAAGTCTGAGGATAGAGAGCTGTTTAGTTTCAGTCAGTCAGGTTTGAGTTATTATTTCCCCTTGTTTCAAAACCCATGTCCTGTGAATTGTGGGCTTAATTTTGCCTTTGTGTTTTTGAATCTGGAAGTAAATATGTATCTGCTATTGTGCCTACAATGTTTTAAGATTCATGTATTAATGGATAACTTGAAAATTGTAAAGTCATTTATTTAAATATGGAACTTATCATATTGCCACAGCATAATGTCCAACTACATATTGCAACAGGATTTGACTGAACAGGATCGAACAACAAAAATAACTAACAGTGACTCTACTCAAACTTTTTATGCACAGCATACAGTTACATACAATCAAATTTGTATTTTAGAACTTTAAAAAGACGATGCTGTAGTTGACTAACCAAAAATGGCATTATCAATAATTAAACTGAATTGTTCAATTCTCTTTCAACTGCTTGATGGTATCATTCAATAAAAATTATATCAAAGCTTTTTACTGAGAAAATATTTGTTTTGGAATGCCATAGCTTTTTGTGATTTTGATCCATATAATGTTTAAATAATTTTGAGTCCTTAGAAAATATTTTATTTTATGGTATTTTTTTCAGGTTATTATCAAGAAGCATATGCTTGTCCAAATTGTGATAGCCATATTTTAGTGGAAATAGAAGGTATGCCAATGCCTTCAGTTGCTAAAGTTCCTGATAAATTTAGTGGAACAGGAGTAGATAATGCTTCTGCAGGATCAGCATCTTCAGGGAGTCTTCTTGCTGGTCTTTTTACTTCAATCAAACTCTCACCTCTGCTGCAAAGGTCAGAAATTCATGAAGTATTATTAATGTTTTATGTATAGGTACTTGATAAACTGTGAGTTATTGATTACTACCAGTTTATATTTATTTACTTATGTAATATAAACCATAAGAATGTTTTGTAGAGGAGCCTTTAAAAGTGCCTGACAAACTATGTGTTGTATGTAGCAATAACGATGCTCTGTCAGTACAATATACAGTAAAACCTTGGTCGATTGTTTCTCATAGGACCATTCATTTCATATGTTTCGAATGGTTATGCAATGAATGCGGGCCAGCATAAGCAAAATAATTCCGGTAAATCATTAAAACAAAACAATGCTTGCGAGAACAGGATAGAAGTTTTACTGTAATGTATGTGTGATAATTCCAATGACGAAGTGATCCTTGCTATAAAAGAAACTCAAAATTAACAGATTGGCTGACCCCGACAACATATCATCTGAACTTTTAAAGGTCGATGAATTAGTGCTTTGCACAAAATTATGGTTAGAATATGGGAATCAGAGATATTGCCCACTGAGTTCGAAGTAGGCTCCAATCTGCCTCATATTCAAAAAAGGATACCAACTTGAATGTCGTAACTGTAGGAGCATCACACTCCTCAATATGGCATATAAAATCTTCTCCAACCTACTCTTTGCAAGACTTCAACCTCATACAGAGCAAGTAATTGGGAACTACTAGTGTGAATTAAGACCCCGAAGATCTACTGCAGACCAAATTCATTATCTGAGACTAATCTTGGAGAAAATTAAAAAGTATAACATTAAACCGTCCATCTATTTATTGATTTCAAAAGCTGCATATGACAGCATAAAAAGAGACAAGTTGCTTAAAGCTATGATTAAGTTTAGTATTCCTACAAAACTTGTCGACCTCACTAAAGCCACCTTAAACAACATACGATGCAGGGTCAAAATCCAAAACCATCTTTCTGAGGCTTTCACAACTGAAAGAGGCCTGCATCAGGAAGACGGGCTTGCCGGCCTGTTCTTCAATCTCGCCTTGGAAAAATGCATCCAAGATAGCGGATTAGACCATAGAGGCACTCTCTGGAATAGGTCACAACAATTATTGGCCTATGCAGATGATATTGACGTAATTCGAGGATCTGAAAGGGCAGTTAAGGGGTATTTCATGCCCTAGAAATGTCTGCCATAAACATGATCCTCATTATTAATTAGGACAAGACAAAGTTTATGGAAATCCATCCTCGAATGTGAACCACACCCCTTTTTGCATAAATGGTCATACTTTTGAAAGGTTTCTTGAATTCAAATACCTAGGATAAACTATTAACGATGAATACAAGTTGAAAGCCGAAATTAACAACAAAATAAAATCAGCTAATAAATGTTTCTTTGGACTAAAAAAACAATTAAGATCCAGGCTTGTACGCCAAAAGAAATAAAATGAGATTATACAAAGTCACTTATATTTTCTGTACTGCTGTATGCTAGCAAAACTTGGACATTAAACTTAGACATCCAGCGAGCTCTGGAAACTTTTGAAAGAAAAGTCTTAAGAACTATATTCGGGCCTAGTTCAAGAATGCTGGTGAACCAGATATAATTAGGAACTTCATAGACTTGACAAAGAGCTTCAAGTTACACAACTCATCCAAAGTAACAGACTGAAATGGCTCGGACGTGCCTGGAAAAGCCCTGAAAACAACCCAACTAGATTGTACTTTCAAGAACCCTGAGGGACTCTGTGCCCGAGGCAGACCTTCAACAAGATGGCTGGATGATACGAAAATGACCTCAAAATTTTGAAATTAAAAACTGCAGAGTTGCTTTGAATCGACTGAGTTGGAAGAAGTGTGCTGTCAGGACAGCTTAGAGCTGTAACAGATTGTTACGCTCTTGAAGAAGATGTGTGATAATTTGATAATTGACTCAGAACATTGTGACATTTTTTCATTTGTACCGTTTAAAGGCTGTTCCCTGCCTTCTGTATCTTCACAAATTTCAGCAAAATTTGGGGGGGGGGGGGGGGGTTAGCTTACTCTGTATTTTGTGGTATATATATGTGAGGGTTATAATAATTTAAATACATTTTTATTGTTTCTATATTCTACTGGGTGAACACTTTCCTTCCGAAATTTTATATCCTAAAAATTTTATACTTTTTTTACAAAAATTATATTTGGCTCCTTTTAATTTAATGTTTTCTTCAAGGCAAATATTGAAAATTTTCTCTAGATGATTAAAGTAACTTTCAATTAATATCACTGTAAACTATAATGTCATCAAAGTAATTTATGGAAAAGCTAACATTTTGTTTTTGTAATACAGTAAAACCTTGTTAAGTACTCACTCAAGGGACCAAGAATTTTTGACCACTTATGTGGAGTGGGAAATTAAACAAAGAAAAAAAGACACCAAAATCACTGAACTCTCATGAATAGCTGTAGAAATCGGTGTGAAAAACAATATTTTAGGAAATCAATACCTATAAATTAGTAAAAAATTAAAAATGAATAAGACAGGGGAAACATTTGATTTTCCGAAAACTGCAATCAAGTCTTTTTTTTCTTTAAAAAATAAAGAGGTAAGTTTTTGTTTTCCTGACACGTTAAAAGCTTAATCGAACCACAAAGTTGCAAAAGAAAAAATAGCCTTTATAGTGGAGCTTACTCGTTATAAAATAAAGTCACACTCAAAAGCAATAAAAAATGTTCAAGGATGTATTGTATTAATGCTTGTATTTTCTAAGATCCAATAAGAAAGAAGAACTTTAGAATACAATTTTTGGGTGACTAGTTAACTGTGGTAGAATTAAATTTGGTAACGAGTAAAAGAGGGTCATTTTATATTATTGTGAATAAGACATAGTCGGGACCAAAGCAAAACGACCACGTAAGCGAAGTGACCACTTATCCGGTTGACTACTTATTGAGGTTTTACTGTATTTGCTGTATCGCCCGCATGAATACACGGGGACTGTTTTTCCATCCATAGGGAAGTCTTAACCATTCACAAAGACCAAAATTAGTGGTTATAGCAAGTTTTTCTGTGTCACTATCTCGTATTTTGATATGTGAATTACACGTTTACCCGAATACCTTGAATAAGGAATATTGTTTACCTGGTTAAATTATGGCAATTGCTTCCGAATTTTCTACTAACAGAAGACAGCTAACCAATTCATCTGAAACCAAGAAATGGATGGACTACAAATGAATACAACTATGTATCCTTAGCTTGAGGTTTATTATACTGAAGTTTAACGTTGGAGGTTTAAACATTGGAAGTTTCGACAGATATACAATACGATTCGATTCATACACGTACATCACCTCCTGACGAAGCGGTCAGCGGTTTTTAAAGGTTCGACTCTATTCTGTTCCATGAGCGCTAGCAGCGCCCTCTAACCCAGGGCTGTCGTCAGCAATATGCCAAAATCCGCTCCACAGATCAATTGTTGAAAAATACTTAGCATGCGTTAAAATTTAAATACAATTTTATTGTTCTTTTCTTTGACTAAAATTAAACTCCCGTTGGAACCTTGTAACATAACTATTTCTAAACCTGAAGTAAAACCTATTGTGTCCTTTTACGGGTCTACTTTGAAACATGAACTAAAACTTTTCTTTGAGTTCTGATTGGCTAAGAGATCCCAAGAAGGGACTCGAAAACTAATACAAAGCGTTACTTGGAGAGCTTCTGAAAGAAATATTGCACATAGTAACTGTGCTCTTGAGAGATATTCCCTATGGGGACTGCATTTGTAAATATTCTGTAAAGTTGTAAATATTCATCTGTATTCATCTTGTTCATCATTGTACATAATAGCTTTGTAAATACATCATGAGTCAAAAATAAACAGAAAGAAAAAAGGAATGCTGTTGCATACATTGAAGACACTTCGCCCGACTGTGTTGAGATGTAACATATATATATATATACTAATATTATAAAACTGTAGAGTTTGTTTGTTTGAACGCGCTAATCTCAGGAACTACTGGTTCGATTTGAAAAATTCTTTCAGTGTTAGATAGCTCAGTTATTGAGGAAGGCTATAGGCTAGATATCCTCACGCTAAGACCAATTGGAGCAGAGTTCCGAAAATTGCATAAAATAGTCCTTTCTATCGGAAGAAATTATCTCATCCTTTCGAGTTTGATACCATTAAAAAGCACCTAAAAAACGACTTCAGGAAGAGTTTTTCGCTTTGCACTAAAAGTGGAAGCCCCTAAATTAACTAGAAAAGAAGTTATAAGCGTTATTCTCTGTAGTTTGAAATTATTTTTTCACGATAATTAACTTTCATTTTATTTGACCCAGAAGACGACCAATTTATTTCATTCGCATTGTTGCATTGTTTCAACAATTGTTACAGTTGCCGTCTGAAAAAACAAATCAATGCAGTTGCCATTGTTAAACAAATCAAATATAATAATAATCAACGTTTCTAGCATTTTGATGAGGCATCACTGTATTTGAATCTCCGTTAAAGAAATGTGCGTGAATTTATCCTTCTTTATTATTTTTAAACAATTGATTATATTCAAGCAATTTGATTATATGTTGATCTTATTTCAAATGTTATCTTTATTCTGTTAAGGATTCTTTGGGATTGTTCTACTTATTCCTAAGGGGATTTGAACATGTGCCACGTGACATCACTTTGTTTCAATACTCGAGATTAGCCGTACAACGCCGGGCGACTCATCTAGTATATATATATAATTTCCACTGCTCAAATGTTTCCCAAATTTTAGTAAATTAGTTGTAGATAGTAAATATTTTATGTAACATCTCAAGCATTTTATCATTTTATATTTGATTTTAAGAAAAGAAAATGGTTAATGTTTCTTTTATTGGTTTTAACTTTTTGCTATCAAGCTTTAAATTCAATCAGTCATTTCACTTTTGTTGTTTAAAGTATAGGTTGCAATTTCGATTATTTAACTGTACTATGTATTGAATTATTAAAAAGTTGATTACAAAATTTTATGATAAGTATCTTTTTTTTTTAAAGGAAGTCAAGTGCGGCTCCAGGGAATCCATTGAGCTCAAGTATTTATTCATGTTTTATATTGCATTTATACCCTGAAAACTTTTACTTAGATACTTTCCATTACAATGTAAAATTAGTTGTTGTGTAATTATTGTTTTTCAGGCAAACTACATACATACATGTATGTTGTATATATTTGTACATGAACTGTACATTGGGACAAATATTTTTATTAATTAAGGGATATGAATATTTAAAAATATTAACAGGGGCAAAAATTTAAATCTGCATCGCAAACTTTTGTGCCCAGGCAGTGTGGAAGTTCTGTGGATAATAACTCTATGCAATCCTAACAAACACATACTTTTATTTACAAACCCAAAAACATAAAGCTTATGCTTGCAGCACAACTGCTTCCTTTGTATTTTGGAGGAAAAAATAGACTAGAAACCCAATAACGTAAAAGTAAAAAAAAAAAGCATTGGAAATTGAAGTAATTAAAAAGAAATACAAACAAAAATTAACGAATAAGGATTAAGGAATGGTAAATAAATATGAATATGAAAGCAAAATATGTCTAACACTTACGTTATGACTTGAACTTGGTAGGTACATAAGTTGTCCTCCTTTTTTCATTTTGCCCGCTTTTAGCTCTGCATGTGGAAAGTGGGGTAATTTTTTATTAGAGTCAGAGGGGGCAAAGTAGTCAGTGGGATACAACAAAAAACCAGCTATAGCTTTGAAATTAATAATGGGATTAGTTGCATTTTTTAATTTTAGCTTTCAATAATTAATAATTACATTTTACATTTAAAATTGTTTTAAGGGCAACTCTTTAACTGAAGAAAAGTTACATTGTTTGCGTAAACAGTGTTTTGAAATTGGGACACCTCTTTTAACTTTTCCCTGAGATTATGGTTAAAAGAATTTGCAGCAAATTGATAGTGCAGAATGCCTTACACATATATGAAAAATATTTCCTGACTAATGATTAATCTAGATTTATTTTATATAATTTTTTACAGTAGTTTAAGTAAGATGGGGTAAAGTGGTCATAGTATTAGGCTTAAGATGCAGCACTGTTCTAAAAATACTAAAGGTTAATTTAGGAGTAGACCATGGCTTAATTTTCACAGGAATTCATGGCAGCTCAGCTCCTTTACTTCTTTTCAGTTTTATGGGAATTTTTGCCTGTTAGAGGTAATTCATTCTATTTATGCTTGGAAATAAGTTTTGAAGACTATAGGGTTCTGTACTCCTTTTGTTTGAAAGTAGGCCCCAAGGCAGAAGTTTGTTAAGTATTAATTTCACTAATGCTGTATTATTTTGAAAAGCAAATATAATCAAATACAACTGATCTATCTCAAATGAACTCAGATTGAAATTACTATTCCGCAGACTCCTTACAATGTTGTGTTAGGTATGGATGAATTCTTACAAGCACTTTCTGCAACACAACTTTCAAGTTATCCCAGTAGAATAAGGAATTTCTAAACATACTTAGAATAATTGTTACTAAACTATAAATGCTAAGAATTAGCAGTTCTTTGGAAAAGAATAATACATGAAAGAGATATAATTGAAAATAGCTATGTTAAAATATGTATTTTCTCTCCATTTTGATTTTCAACAAACTACAATTGTCTCTAAAAGTACTTTTTTAATGTGTAATTTAACAAATTTAGCCTAAAACGATTTGTAATTTTTTCACTGAAAATATTTTAAATTTCATATTTATGGCTTATTATGTTAAATTAAGGGGCAGACTTACAGACTGTTATTTAGGGATCTCCGTAAAATACCCAATAAGTGCCCCCCTAAATTTTGAAGAAATTTGCGAAAAATGAGATGGGCCGTTTAAAGGGCACAAGTAAAAAAAATGTACTGATTATACGCCCCTCCTCTCATGATTAATTGAAAGCAGTACCACAGTAAAGTCTCATCTATGACTCATTCATTTAATCACAATCCGTTCCGTTTGATCCTCAAAAAAAAAGAAAACAGGTAAAAGAGAAAAGTTTTGAACAAATTTAAATTTTGATCTTTTGATCTCTTAAATTCAGAGCTCTGCACCTAACCCTTTTTCACATGTTTTCCTCTCTAATAATAAATAAATAGATTATAAATACAGTGCGCGCAGCCGTCCTATATTTCCTATTTTTCCTATATTTTGAGAAATCCCCCCAAAATTGTCCTATTTTGTCCTATATTTACAAAAGCTATAGCATGTCCTATTTTTCTGACAATTAAATGCGCGATTCGGAAATGCACGCCGAAAATTTCCAAACAAAAAAAGCTATGGAGCGCGGCAAAAGATAAGCAAGCACCGACGATGCTCATTGGCAGTTGGCGCCAATTGAATAGAAGGAAAAAGAGAGAGAGAAATGAAAAAAAAAAAAAAAAAACTATTTTGGCAGTAAGTAAAGTACGCTCAACAGGAGACTCTAACCATTTACTGCCAGATTTGGCAAAATATCCCCAATGTAGGCTACTTTTTTGAGCGAATCGATCGTCTGTATGCTTAAGTATTCTTTTTCTTTTTGAACTTCGGAAACAAATACTCATAGATTCTTTTAAAATAACGTTAAAAAAGAACTAAAGTTATATGTTATATATATATATATATATATGTATTAAATAAAAGAGAAACATGGACACAAAGAGTTGGATGCTTGTTCTCTGGAAAAGCTGGCAACCCTGCCCATCTTTCGTTGCAATTTCCCGACGTGCGCGCGCTTCGTGCTTACCGTTCCCGTTGTTCTTATTTTGAAAAAGCATTGTTGAATTGATTGTATGAATTTTGACCATTGAAAATAAGTTTTATTTCGTTTAAATAAATTGATGCATACTTGTCAAGTCTACCGTTTTAACGGGTAACTACCGCTTTTTGCGTCTATCTCCCGATCTCCCGTTTAGTCGTAATTTTCTCCCGTTTTTATTAATTTTCGCTTTTAAAATAAATAAAGCCTCATTTTTTCTCAATTGATGGCGCGTGTGATCGCAGTTACTCTTTGATGTTAGTAGCTGACATGTGATTTTTCCTGTATTTTGGCGAAGTTCCGTATTTTTGGAATTTTTGAAAAGTCAAAATTTCAGTTCCGCGAAAATTCGTAATTTTGGAAGACTTTTTTTTTTTTCTTTTTAATGACAACATTTTGAAGCAGCATACGTACATACTTGATTTACAAAACTTTTACAAATTAGCAGTAAAATTTCCGCATTTTGTTTTAATGCTTTTAAGGGTCAGTCCTGATTTTTTTGAAATCCGATAGCATCCGCTTCAATAAAGCTCCCTAATAATCGTTTACTATCTGATTCTATCTCTTGGGCATCAATAACTTTTGTTTTAGCATTATTTTTGATATTTTTTTCGATTTAGCCTCTTTAGTAGAGGATTTACGCTCTCGTCATTTTGCCACACCCACTCGAAATTTCAATGCAAAATTTTAGCCCTTTTTTAAAATTTGGTGATCATATTTGTTCATTAAAAGTATTAATATTGCATCCTTATCATTCCCCTGGTTTAAAAGTATTTTTTTCAAAACATTTTTGCATCATTCTTTTCCCCCCACAGTCTTATGGTTAGTGTCCCCCCCCCCTTTTATTTAGGCCTTATATATTGCTACAAAATAAATTGAAAATTCTTCTTCCTATTTTCATTCAATATATAATTAAAGAATGGTTTTTTTTTACTATTTTAGAATAGTAATTTGTTCCTTAAATGTACACCAGACGTGGTCTGATATTTTGTTTCAATAGTTGTGGTGTAGATGTAACCTAGTATTAAGGAGAACTGTTTGTTTTGAGTCTAATTAATGTAGTACTGGGGATTTTGTGCATTCGGCAAAGTAATGCGTTTTCTGTAAAGTGAAACTGAGTTTCGTCCAATGCTGTCAAATGAAAATATAGAGAACATATATTTATCTTAAAAAATAATTTTGCAAGAAAATGTTTTGTTCAAACATTCAAAGAGAAATTTTTATCAAATACTGCTGTAATGAGCATTAAAAAAATTGTGTATGTCATTGTAGTTGTTCACTGTATGTGTGTGTGGGGGGGGGGGGGGTGGAGTCATTGGAAAAATCTTTTTTTTTTCTCTCCAAGGTTGGCAAGTATGCCAACCTTGAATATATGAATGTATGTGTGTGCTGACATTTTAGAATTTTGTTTATGTTTTCAATTGGTGAAATAAAAATTATTTCATAGGGTAAAAAAGTAAAATAAACCCTCTTCAACTTCTATCTTCAGAGATTTTTCCCTCCTTATAATTTGTAAGCAAATAGTCTCCAAAATACAATTTATTTTAAATAATGTGTATTTAATAATTTGAAAATTGGTAATGTACATTTATTCATGGAGGCAAAATCTATAATGACTGAAAACACCAGTAATTTAGCATTATGTATGCAAAACAAACTAACTTACTTAGAAATAAAATTTCACGTTAAATTAAAGCACAAATGAGCATTAAAACGCAGACATATGTTTCGGGATCGCTTGGAATCCCTTTTTCAATGCGACAGGGAGCTTCTAGATGCAAAACATCCAAAACGTGAAATTTTATTTCTATTACTTTGCACAAAGTTTAATCATTACTAACTTACTTATTTTCTAAATTTTTTTTTTTTTTTTCCGCTTTAAGCAACAGGTAGCAAACTGTTTTTAACCTTTCTAATAGGTTAAAGGTAGTCTGCTGTTTGTCTAAATTTGCATTTCTCCGTAACATTTTTTAATTTTTTCTATTTCAGTTTGCAATAAGTATACTTAGAATGAATGCAGTAAGTCTCACTTTAGCTTAATAGACCTATTTGTTATGCATTAAGGTAGTTTTAAATTTGTCCTATATTTTTAATGATAATGTCCTATATATTTTTTTGCTCTTGCTGCTGGCACTGTAAATATTAACAATAACAAGAAAAGATAACATCAGCTGAAGGGACCAAGGCAGGGGCAAAAGATTTGACCAAGGCAGGGGCAAAAGATTGTGAGGCATCCTTCATTATGTTTTAGTTACTTGAATTCGCTAGAAATAATTTTGTTTTCCTTCCCCCTCCCTCCCGTCATCTTCATTTCTGATCGGATATTGTTGTTTGACTTGTAAAATTGAAGATTCTTGCATGTCTATATGCACCGCAATGAATCTTTCAGTAGAGAATGGATCAGTTTTATTTTGAAACTGTCTTGTTTTAAATACAGCATGAATGTTCGGATTAATTTTTTAAAAATACAGCGGAACCTCTCAAACCGATCAACTCTATTAAACGACAGGGTTCGTTGATTTAAATTGGCTTGATTTAAATCAAGTGATTTTTAAAAAAAAATCATTGATTTAAATCGAGTGATTTTTTTTTCGAAAAAATCATTGTTTTTACAATGTTAGAAAGTGTTGTAAAAATGAAATATGTTGCAATTACAACCACTGTTTCACACAAAACTTTCTAGGTCCATCTGTCTGTGTGCATAACATATTTCATAAGTTTAGAACTAATTACTATTGTTTTAATTTTACAATATTACTCTTATTCTTCAAGCATCTTAACAGCAAAGCATAATTCATCCAATCATTCAAATTTGAATTCATAATAATCATGAACCATTCTCTGTTTTTTTACTTTAAAAATAGTATTTTAGATCAATTTAATAAATGCCACACAATAAATAATTCAGAATGATAGCGTTTGAAACAATTGTTAGAGCTTAAGGTTTTTTTCCTTCTAAAATATTTTTTTATCATAGAAGTTTTCAATGAAGATGTTTGATTAAAACAAACTGTTTCAGTTTTTAGTAATAGTTCAGTTTTATTTTTTATTTTTATATCATTTTATATCAATGATTTTATATCATTGTGTGGCATATGATTTTACCTGATGGGTAAAAATATTTCAGGCTTTTTCATTTATAAAATAGAAAAATGATTAATGTACACTCTATGACTGTAAAAATTAAATACACACAATTGCTACTTTTTTCTCAGCTTTCAACAGCAAAATAATTCAGATTAAATTTGTTCATTTTCTCTGTACTTATGAGTGTACTATTATTCGTGGTAGGGTTAAGTTTCACCTGAGTCTTTGCATTAAAATTTGTTTATCATTATTATTATTAAAACATATTTATTGCTATGCAAATAGCTTAAAGTGTTTTTGCTTATTGATTAACATGCTATATTGTTTCTATGAATGTAACATAATAAATATCCAAAATATTTAAGGTCTTTTTTTAAAAAATCAAAAAAATCCGATTTAAATGAAAAAAATCTGATTTAAATCAAAAAAATCACGAACCCTGTTAAACGACCACCTAACAATCAAAAATTGCTAGAACAGAATTTCCCCGCATTAATTTAATGCTTTCTTGACATCCATAAGGTGACCACACTTAAACAGTCCCCCTCTGAAAACAACGTTTTTCTTCCAGAAAAAAAACCCCTGCCGCTTTTATTTCTGAATCATTCTGCTGCAATTAGTAAAAAAAATAGTGCTGTAATGTACCTATTTGGGAAAAGGGGAAGGAATATCGCAAATATACGCTCCAGACCATCTTGATGTGGAAAAAGCATATCATAATATCACGGCTTCAATCATTTTGAGAAAGAGTTATCAGGGCGTGACGTCACAGCCCAAACCGTCAGTGGGTTAAGCCAATCTACGTCCCCCCTCCAATTCAGGTATCAATTTGCCTTTTTTCCAGAAAATCCTGGAGTAAATTAGCTTTCCCAACACGTGTCTGTTGAATAGCACCTTCTGGTCAGAAAGGTTGGCTTAACCCACTGGCGGTTTGGGCTGTGACGTCACGCCCTGATAAATCTTTCTCAAAATGATTGAAGCCGTGATATTACGATATGCTTTTTCCACGTCAAGATGGTCTGGAGCGTATATTTGCGATATTCCTTCCCCTTTTCTCAAATAGGTTCCCTGGTGCATCGGAGGCGTCGCTTTTCCGCACATTCCTCAGGCCGTGATATCACGGCCAAAGCCGCCAGTGGGTTAAACAAGCAACCCTGGTGCATTGTTTCCTTGATGACATAAGGATAAAGTGATCTCTCCATTTTTTTGACGACACCCCCTGGGGTGTGTCTTTCTTACCCCATTTCCAAGAACATCTCCTTCCCTCTCAGAGCCTTCACTTTTGTCAACAATCAAAATCTGAGCAACCAATGTTGATTGAGCGGTGGGAACACGGGCCTTTTTTTTTCAGTAGAGAATTCATTTTGATAACCAACAAGCAATACTGAAAGAACATTTTTCAACGATTTTAGAAATGGCGTCTAACAAAAGAGTAATTGTTTACTTACAGAGTTAGGATAAAGGAGTATCAAAATGGTAAATCCGAAAGAAAATCGGCAAAAAAGTATGAATGTGGGAAAACTCAAATCCACGACAATTTAAAAAGCAAGGATATGCTCACCCAAGGGTGGGAAGAACGTGGTCAAAAAAAGTCGTGATGAGAACATTTTTCTTATGTAAATTAAGTTTCAATGGATTATTTTGGAGCTGCTATGTCAAAGAAAATTCCTGTTAGTGGACGCTAATAAAAGAAAATGGAACTTAAATTGCTGAAGCGATTGGAATTAACAGATTTTGCAGCGAGCAATGGCTGGCTTCAAACAATATTGTTTTTAAAACACACTGGAGAAAGTGCCGACTTGGATCAAAGCTTATGCAGGGGTGTTTTATCGTTGTATTTATCGTAAATTTATGCAATTTTTAGGAAAGGAAGTGCATTTAAATAGTTGGTAAGAACATTTAGGATGGAATGTACAAATTGGGGAACTTTAGTGTTTTGGCGAAGTTATGCAAAAATATTTCTGATTACTGATTCAGGAATTTTTTTCATTATAATTTCATCATATTTCATTTAATTGTTAAATATGAATTTTTGGATTTTTTGTCCTTTTTTTCGAGCTTTTAACAAAAAAAAAAAAAAATATTAAAATTCAACTAACTTTCAGATAGTTAATTCCATGCAAACTTTTATTCTAGAATGTTTTGGAAGAATTATAAAGGAGAAATCTTTTGAAAAAAGATATAATTTAAAAAATTGAAAAAAAGTTGATTTTTTTAAAATTTTAAATTAATGGTTGATCACAATGAGGTTCTACCTTCAAATTTCATTTCTGATCATAATTAGAATTAAATGCATGTATTACACTGTGCAACAAATTTGAACTTTTTTTTTGTCCTTTAGATGAAACGATGTGATTCTATATAAACAAAGGGTGCTTAATTCAAATATCCTAACCAAAATGGTCCATCACGTACCGTTTTTGCTGGAGACCCACTTCTCATATTTATACAATTTGGTTATAGAAGAATGTAACTGTGGCTTACTTATTGAAAACACAAACTCAAAAAAGAGTTTTTTGGCCGTTTCATCTTGTGGGCATCTGTTGGTGTGTCCTGATAACAGATTAGCAATATTCAATTCGTGTACTTCCATTTTATTGACCGCTGAAACGCTTTTAAAACACAGATATCCTGATGAGAGCTTTCCCCATTCTCATCATGAATTACTCCAAGGTTTTGAGGAAAGAAGTCCATATGGGAGTCCAAAAAGTGTAGTTTTAATGAAATATAGCAACCTAATAATACAAAAGCATTTTATCATGTCACCAGCAAGATTTTCGTAATTTTCAGCTTTCTCATTTCTACGGAAACGTGAGTACACTGATTTGAAGGCCATCCAGGCAAATTTTTCGGCTTCTCATTGTTTGTTTTCATACTTTCATCATGAAAGGACTTCCTTAAGTTGTGGGCCAATAAAAATCCTTTCTTTTAGTTTTGCCTCACTTTATTTTTTAAATTTTTTCCTGAAATGCAAGAAAGTCACTCCTTCTCTGTCCAGAGCTTTTACAAATATTTCGATAAACCAAGTTGAATATACAATTGTGGGGAAAAGGCTATTGTAGATTTACAAGTGGCTAATTTGATATGCTTTTGCCACTCAAAATTTTGAAATTTCCTTTGTGTTTGCAGAATATGCTACAGGAATGAATAGGAACGCAATGCTTAGATGGAAGAGCACTGATAAACATGCGCCACACTGCTGAATTGTGCTCATGTCCTAATACTTGAATCACTGTATTCACATCACAGCAGCATACTATTTTTTCTTTCTCCGCAAACATAGTCTACAAAATGTTTTTGTCGTCTTGTAAAAAACTTGAAACTTCGAGAAGTAGATAAAGCTTTTGTTGCAAAAAAATGTCGCTAAAGTAACCCAAGTTCATTAAAAAGGTCTCTAGAATGGCAACGATTTTACTGTCAATGAGAAAGATATAATTTATAATAAATTAAGTCGATGAATTGCAAAAATATGCACATTTATCCAGACAATACGTAAAAAGCTAAAATGTGGAATTTTGGGAAAATGGTACGTGATAGAGAAAAAATAATTGCAGATTCGTAATTCTCAGCCAAAAATACATAAGAAACAGACATTTTCATCCAAAGGACATTTTTTGTGTTGCACAGTGTTATTTTTCATCTGATTGTTAAACGAAAGAAAATGAAAAGTGGTGCTGTGCCCCCTTAAAAAGTTGACAATTTGCAGGTGCATGTTATGTGCCGCCGCAGATTAAACAATGTATATATTTTTTCAATTTAAAGTTATTTAAAACATTATTTTTGTAGAATATTGTTTGTAAATATCACTAATAATTTATGTAGCTTTAAATACTTGTTTTAATTAAAAATAAATGACATTTTATTTTAAATTACACTCCTGATGGATGAGTAATTTTATTTATAATGTTGAAGGGCAAAATATGCTTTTCCTCTCTTGCAGACGAGTAAAAACTTACAAATACAGAAGTGTCAACCAGCAACAGACACAGGGCCCAGCTAGGCTGGTCCTAGTCAGTTTAAGTCCCCAATGAACATCAAAAGCTTTCTTAAAAGTTTTTATCTTACTGCAAGTTTCAGTCGCATCTGGTCAACTATTCCAACTGCCTGCAACCCTATTGAAGTTGTAATTTTTCCTAATTTAGCCTGAGATTTGAAAAACTTAAAACAGTGACCTCTGGTTCTACTCCTGGCAGGCTCCCCCCTATCTCAAAAAGAGGGGTAAAAATTGTTCTTTTTTTTATTGCAATAAGCCGGTTTCATTTCTGAAACCAATCTAAGTCCAAAAACTATTTAATGTGCCTATACTAGGAAAAATGGCCTAATAAAAGATTAAGCATTGATTAGCATCGTTCATAATTTTTTGTGCTCTTCATATAATGTTTCCGTTTTGCAACCTCTTTTCACACTTCACTAGAGTTACCACTTTCACTGATTCATTTTACCAAATTTCTGAAAAATACTATTATACATTACTATTTTCAAATGTTGGCAGGTATAAAACAACTACTTCAATTTTTATGTAACTTTTTTGGTTTAGTTTTAGTTTTATATTGTAGCAGATTTCGAATTGAATGAAAAATTGAAAATGATTGGTTGAGGGGGAGAAAATATGTTTTACTGGTTACCACTTTTTCTCACCTCCCTTGAGCCCTGTTTATCACGCATTTTTGTAGCAAATCAATTTATGGTTGACAGTCATGTACAAATACATAAGTTTTGAGCACGTACAGATAAATTGGATTGATTTTTTTTTTTTCAGTGGATTAAATGTTAATGTTTTCATTTCTGCAAAA
This sequence comes from Octonoba sinensis, assembly GCA_038502835.1. Classification (NCBI taxonomy): domain Eukaryota; kingdom Metazoa; phylum Arthropoda; class Arachnida; order Araneae; family Uloboridae; genus Octonoba; species Octonoba sinensis. The sequence continues at coordinate 100,954,928 of CM076602.1, read as the reverse complement.
TTGCAGAAATGCTCTTTTTAAAAACTTTCAAAGCAGCAATTTCTAAAACCCTGGTGCTTAAAACTAAAATTATTAAAGTGGAGGTTGTTGTGAATTTTCTATGATGTTAGTAGAGGATACTGAATCTGAGTAATGAAATCGTAATCTGTGTTGCTAAGTTTTTAATGACATAGCGGAAATATCGATCTAAGATGCTTACCCTAGTAATTGAATGAAAATTTTAATTACAAATGGTATTTCTTAAGTCCTCTTTTTTAAGCATAAATGGTTCTTTTAACAATAATTGGTCCTCTTTTACCCTTTTCTTTGGCTGGAATATGTTGGGAGCCCTTCTTATGCTGACACTGGAATATGCGCATGCGGTGGGTGTCTTTTCGCTGGTTATGATGAAAAAGGCATTTATAATTTTGATGAATATGGAATATTTTTCGTGCTTAACCAACGGAAAGTCTAAGAGAAAAGTCGGAGGATGCAAAAAGGGAGGGGAGATCAAAGGAACACTTAACTTTAGTTTTTGTGCGTTAAGAGAGAAAAAAATGCTTTTGTAATTGCAAAATATTATAAACCGCGATAATGTTTATTTGTTTAATTAATTATTATTTATTTTATACATTTTTGCACATATTATTGAATACTTTCAAACAACCTCCATTAAGCAACCACATCTCTGAACGACCGCTTTTCGCCGAAACGAGAGGTGCTCACTTTAGAGATGTTTCACTGTAAGGAAAATAAAGTTTAGTGAATGAATTTAAGATCTTAAATAAGCAATTTTTGTAAAAGGTTTGTCTTTTCAATTTTTGTTAAATATTTCTTACACTCCTTCTTTATAATTTCAATGACAATCCAAATTGATTGGGGGCAGATAAGCAGTATTTTTACCTCAGAAAATTTAAAGTAAAGGGGGACTTATTCGATCATGGGTGTTTGTTCACTATTTTATGGTAAAATTTAAGGATACCTATTACGAATCCGAAAATGTTTTGGTAAATGTCCTTAAGACCATCTATACAGGCAGCAGCACTAGAGACTGGAATACTTGGAGGGATGTTACGCAAATGGGGGCAAACTTTTGACCATTGAGGGTATTAATGAATTCAATTTGATAAAATAGAATTTTTTTCTTTTGAAGATGAGCCCTTGTTAAGTATTTCTAAATATTACGGTTATTTATAAGACCTTTATGTGTCTTTTTAAAAATTATGAGCACTTGACCCCATTCACTACTTACTTTCTTACTTTACCCCACTCTATGGGATAAATTGGTCATAAGTACATCCAAAAAGGAAGGCGTCAAAAATAGTTTTACTCAACATTTTCTGCCTAAAAGTTTATGCAATGTATTCTTTAATGTAGTAATGTAAAATATCAACCAAAAAATCTGAACTTTTGGGGCTAATTCTTGGTTTATTGTCCACCAACATTGAAAAACATGGATTTTATGACCACTTTATCCCACCTCACCCCATACAAAATTATTTGTATGGCCTTAATATTGCAATAAGCATTCTAAAAATTAATTACTAAATAAGTATAAAACTGTACACATAGAACTGCATGGTGAAATAAATTGATAAACAAAAGTGATCAATTATTGTATTATATTTATTGCTTACTTATAAGAGCTACTGAATCAACATTTTCGAAGTATTAACATCATAGGGGCCAAACCACAATAATTTACTGTCCCCTCCCCAATGAATATCTTGTCTTCTTCCCATAAATAGTTCAAATTGTTAATTATTTTTCAAGTTTAATTTTTTCAATGAGTGTACAAAGAATGCTAAAAACTCCCACAAGAAAATTGAACCAATGATAAAATGAAAGAGTGCAAAATAATTGAAAATTGTTGTGGATTAGACACAAATTAAATCCTTCCTTTGCTCCTGCTCTGTGAACTTTGATGTAACATTTTATAATAACTTTTCTTTATGTTTTTTATTGCTATTTCCCAATTAATTTTTTCTAATATAATTCAAAGTATTTTTCTCTTTAGGTTTTAACTTCCTGAATTCTGTTTCTAATCAATCATGGGACAATGGTTTTTCTAAAAACGACAGAGTTGAATCAACAATGAGCAGAAATTCAAGTGATGTGACACTTATTAGCAATCAAAGTCAAAATAGCTTTGCAGTTATTCCTGAACCAACAAGTGAACAATATCTCAACACAATTGTTGAAAGGGATTCTCAAGCTTCTTTGTAAGTTTGTAACATACTTATATAATTTTATATCATCAAATATCCTAACTAAGAAGGAATTAATTTTACTTATATATTTAAAAACCCCGAGTCTTTTTCGTAAGTTAACTGTTTTTGTGCTTTAGTTTTGTAGTCAATAATAAAATACATACCTCATATAATTGAGCCTTATAATTCCTACCTAGTACTGTCCAACCACAGTTTGCATGGAAAAGTGGCAGGCGGTCAACAACGGTGTGGGCCATACATTTCAAAACACTTTCTGACCTTTTTTCAACAGCTTTTGAATTTGCTAGAAATCATTGTTTTCTACAAAATGCATATGTTTGCAAAGCTTGCAATGTAAGGAACATTCCTCCCCTCCAAAAGTTTCTAAATTACGATTTGTGTTGAAATGTTTTTTTAATTTTAATTTTTTTTGTTGGTTTTATGTGCAGACAGAAACAAAAATCTGTTAGAACAAATTCAAATTAAAATGTGTCTGATTTCTGAAGTTGTAAACGTGTAAATTTTATTTTTTTTTTTACAATCTGAGAGTGGAGGATTGTAATGAAATGAAATTTTTGACTTGCATGCATATTTTTTTTCAAAAATTTGTGGGACGTATCTTGTTGGGAGATTAAATTGTCATGTGATAAAAGATTGACACTTGACTATGTTGCAGCCCCGTTCCAGTTCCGGAAAAATGATGCCAGACAACCAGTGACTTTTAGAGTCACGTACACACACTTGTGCTGATTATCTTTTTGATAGAAGTTTTTAGTTTTCTCTCTTGTTTCACGTAGATTATTTTTGAAAAATACATGGTTTTAAAAGAATGTGAGATAATAAAAGTACAGTTTAAAACTTTTACTGATGCATAACTGAGAGCAAGGCCGTATCCAGAGGGGGAGCCCACGCCCCCTACCCCCGAAATCCCAAAATTTTTCGCAATGTAGCATATATTCCTCCTTGAAACTTTCCTCAACATAAGTGTTTAAAAGTCAGAGCCCCCTCTCCCCCCCCCCCCTCCGAAAAAAAATTTCTGGCTACGGCCTTGACTGAGAGATATTTATGAACCAATAAAACATAAATTAAAGTGCATTAGTTTTCTAGAAATTAATTTTTAGTTGAGTTAGAATTCATATATAAGTGAGAGATTTAATTTTGTAGATTTATTTGCAATTGCACTAGCATATCACTTATGGAATGAATTATAAAAAATAAGGTCTTAGATACTTTAAAATATAAACATTTATAAAGTAGCAAGTATGGAAGAATCAAAACTAATTCACTGCACACCATGAAAACAACCTCCTCATACATTAAAATTCTTATTTGATGGCAAGCAAAAATACAGCCAAGGGGTCGTTCATAAATGATGTCACACCTTTTTTCAATATATTTGCCCCCCCTCCCCCCCCCTTTGTCACATGTCACGCTATATTAAGTAAGCATATACCCTAGCAATTTAGAAACAAAGCACTACATTACAGATCGCTTTACAATTTTATTTTTGAACTTTTATGACATTTATGAGCATAACAATAGTAATTATTTGTCTATTTAATTTGTGTAAAATAAAATTAAGGTTTACAATTAAAACATTTAGCATATAATATAATAGTAAAAAAATATTAATACAAAAGAACAATTGAAAACAATGGAATTTTAGAGCTTGATCTAGTTTGCTCTAAAAACGTTACCCTTATTTTATGTACACAAAGTACTCTTAAGGGATTAAATTTTAAAATAAGAAAACCCCGCCTCGAAATTACTTTTCATAACTGAACTGCCTTCTCATTTCATTCTTCACATGAATTTATAATATATATAATGTTATGTATTGTATATAACATAGGTACAAAATTTTAGGCTAGCAATTAGCTCTCGAAAGAATAGTCTCTGCTTCTGCAAGCGCCAACTCACATACAGGCCCGCTCCAGCATGTATTTCAAAAGCCATTAGACAAACAACACCAGACTATCTTGGGGGAATCAAATCCAACAATAAAAAATTTTCTAGACTAAACAAGAAGCAAGCTTCTCGAAATCCACACGAGCTCAAAAGTAGACAAATTCTCCAAAAATCTAGGGACAGGCAAAAGAGTAAGGAGCCAGCTCCCAAGTGAGCATTGAGAGGGAGGAGGGGGGTGATAGCGGAATATACCCCTCTCCCTTCGCACATTTTGATATCTAAATGAATCCATTTAGAAAACAGGCATCAGTAAACAGCTTCCAAGTGATACCCCAAACTATTCAAATCCAAGTGATGACAGCTCATTTAAAAGAATTGCAGAATAATCCTTGTGTTTGGCGCCAGCACTGAATATCTATAGTCGGGGCTCAGTATTTATCGAGCCCTGCTTTTAACTGTTACGCAACCTCCTCGAATGTGGTAGTTGTAATGCACAAGGGAGAAAAGCAAGGATGTCTACTACGACATAAATATATTTTTTTTTAATCTTAGAATTTAGGCATAAGAAAAGTTTGAAATTGAATTCGACAGCTTGTGTTATATCAAAATGACTTGCTTAAAAAATGAATGAAAAAATACTATTTACTTTAAATTGGTATTGAGTCAATTCGTGTAAAAATGTTCGTGCAAAAACAGAATTGGGTGTTATCGTACTGTCTCGATTGCTTTTGCTCATACGTGTGGATTTTATCAAAATAGTTATGAAAGGAAACCAAAGTTGAGATGATGCTTATTTTGGGTTCAGCTGTTTTATTTTGATATTTTTTCTCTTAAGCTTGTTCAAAGTCAGTAAAAATGAAACGCGCTACTTTGTCTTAAAAATCTAAACACCCAAGATTTCCTTTTAACCTCTATCTAGAAGATAATTTAAACCTTAATCAGCATCGATGTTATCGATATAAAATCAATAATACAAAACAAATTTTAAAATGAAAAAAAAAATTAATTTGCTGATGTTAAATACTTTTACTTTAACCAAAATGGGTGATGTCATACTTCTTGATACCCCCTCCCTCCCCCTTGTCACAAACTCACAATTTCTAGAACCCCCCTCCCCCCCTCGAAGCGTGACATCATTTATGAATGACCCCCAAATATAATTCACCATACATTCTTTGTAAAAGTTAGTATTGAAAAAAACTAAAGTGTTTATGTTGATAATTAATAAATACTTCAGTGTTTGATAAAATATTTGTTAAAGATAAAGATAATTCAAGTTGTCTTTCAGGTTTAGAATTCAGTATATGTATATATTTTTTAATTTCATAAACATAATTGTTTTGAAACATAGTTTTCAATTAAATCAATTTACATTCACATTGATATTTATTTTCCTGTTTAGATCTCCACCTATTTCAAGAACCAGTAACATTCATTCTGAGAATAATAAAGTAAAAGAATCTCATGCAGTAAGCAGATCTGAATCAGGTACTTTTGAGAAAAATAATCATGATATACAGCAGCATCTGAATAATTCAAACTTTCAGAAGTCCTATTAGCTCAAAATTGAAATATAAATCTTTGGAGCATCAGGGGTTGGCGCGAGTCACTTTTTTCACTAAAAGTCACTTTTTTTTGCATTGGTCACTTTTAGCCACTTTTTCAAAAATTGGTCACTATTTTCACTTTTTTAAAAAAATTGGTCACTATTTTCCCTTTTTTGCCCTTTTTCTGGCAGAGCAACCAAAAAAAGTTACTTTATCTGTCTATGAGTTAAGAAAACATTGCACTTTTGCATAAAAATACGGGTGCCAGGGTTGAAGCTTCCGCGTATCCGCCCTTTTTGGTCCTGTAAGTCCGCCATTTTTGGTCCTATTTTGAAATTCGGCGTGGCGCCGGCAACGAGTGTGCCGAAGTTAAGGTTTTTTATTGCAGTGTGGTGCAACCAGAAGGGGAGGCCTAGAGGGCCCGTGACGTCTCCCCCCACCTAGAATGATGATTTTAATTGGTTTTTAATTTTTTTTACTCGAGAAGAGCAAATCCTAAGAAAATAAAGCGATGTTTAAATTAGAAAAGAAAAAAAATCAGACTAAAAATTTTTAGCAGTTGCAGATTATATCACTCAGAAAATTACCTTAATTTCTCTTTTCTTTCATTTCCCCCCCCCCCCCCTCCCGAACTAACTGTCACAATCACAAAAGAAAATTTTTGGAGGGGATTTCTCAACGAAAAGACAATACGCATCTTGAGAAAATAAAGTTAGATTCTTGTCAAGAAATCATTAAATAATGATACAGGGGATAGGGGAATCTAAATTCTTAAAAAAAACTTTAGATCTAAAAAATTCTTAGCAGTTGCAGATTACCGTAAAATCCCGAAAGTAGCCCCCCCCCCATCGAATGTAACCCCCCCCCCTTTCGCGTGGAAAGTGGAATCATTCCATATTACTTAATGTAACCCCCCTCCCCAAATGGCTGACGATTTTAAAACACAATTTGTATTATTTTCTTATGATAAAGATTAAATATGTTCAATTTCTTTTTGTATTTTGTGTTTTATTTTATTTGTTGATTTATTCATAAATATTCAAGGTCTATATGCTCAGAGGCGTAGCTAGGTGGGGGCAAGGAGGGACAGCTGTCCCCGGGCGCAGCGTCAAGGGGCGCCAAATTAGTGTTAATTTATTTTATTTTTAAATGCGAAAAGAAAATTATTTGAGCTGAAGAGGTGTGAATATGTTCGACAAAAACGTGGGAGCACCGCAAACCATATCGGGAATTACCAATGTAGGCAGACAAATAATTTAGATAAAATAATGTAGTAAATGATAATAATGTAGAAATCAGACATAATTTTACAAAGCCAGTGTCTCATTTTTCCCTTAGAAGTGACTGGTAGCTAATAAAAAGGAAAGTTTAAGGGCTGCTTTTAAGAGCTATTTATCATTTAGGAAGCATAAAAGTTTTTAAAATTCCCTTTGGGGGCGCACAAAATCTTCAGTTGTCCCCGGGTGCTGAAAACCCAAACTACGCCTCTGTATATGCTTAAAAATAAATTTCGGCGTTAATTCGTTCAGTAGCCGCCATCTTCAATGTTGTGAGTCCGCCATCTTTGGTCGTGTTTTGAAATTCGACGCATTATGAAATACCGATATAGCGCTGGCCTCGAACATGCCAAATTTGCGTTTTATGAATTTTAAATTTAAATTATAGGGATTTCTGCTAACTTAAGTGCTAAATTATTTCTTCGCGTTGATTCGTTAATTAGCCGCCATCTTTGATCGTGTAAGTCCGCCATTTTTGGTCGTGTTTTGAAACTCGGCACATTACGAAATACCGATGTAGCGCTAGTCCCGAACATGCCAAATTTGCGCTTTATGAGTTTTAAATTTTATAGGGATTTCTGCTAACTTAAATGCTAAATTCTTTCTTCAGTCAAAGATGCCATCCCCATGCAATCAATTTTCTATTAGAAAATTATAAGGCAGATTTTTGGTTATTTATTTTTTTAATCCTGTTTTATATTATTTAAAATAATTTTAAATGGGTTATGCTTATTATTTATCTTCAGTAAATGCTCTTAATTAATACTAAAAACATTTTTTTAAAATAATTTTTTTCGAAAATCTCGATTATAACCCCCCTATCTGAAATTTGCCAGTTTGGTTTTTAAAAAGAGGGGGGTTACTTTCGGGATTTTACGGTATATATATTGCTCAGAAAATTACATTATGACCTCTTTTTATTTCCATCCCTCCAACCCCAAAAAAAGGAATTTCACAAAGTTCAGGTAGGAAAAAAAAAAAATAGTGCCTCCCCCCCCCCCCCGTAAATTTTTTTCTGACTGTGCCACTCATACTGTCATTATGTATGACAGTGATACCGTGTACATTAGGGTGGTCAAAAAAAGGCCCTTTTTTAAAAAAATTTGATTTTTGCTGGTGCTACCCTCTTAAATGGTTCCATTCCATTTATGTAAAAAATAATTATTGTAAAGTTCCAGCTCATAATTTTAATATTGTAGCTCAACAACTTTGAGGTAGCTCAACAACCTCAAAGTTCTGCGTTTTTTGATTTATAAGCTAAACAAGGAAAGAAACAAAACTCAAGCTAGGAAAAGAATTCAATTTTATTTCATTGAAATCTCGAATATTTTGTAAGTAGAAACTAATAATAATACAACAAACATATTAAAAGAACTATAAATGTGATTGTGCCAGTGCCTTCCAAACTCTGCTTTTTTGCAATCTGGATAAGCTCGACAATGTTCGACAACTTGCAACAAGAATTGTAATTGATCGTCAGTGTGTATTATTTTCCCATTAAGCTCTTCTGCAAGAGTTATACCCTTTCAGCATAATTATTATAACAACTGCGCTTCCCTCCAAAAATTTTAGTTTTTTGTGAAAATCCTCCTGAAGCTCCCAGATTTGTGGATTTATCTATCCAGTCAACTCATTCTGTTAAATAATGAAGCTGATTACTTTGTTACAAAGTCCATTAATTTCATATCCATAAAATTCTGCAGCATAATCTACCTTCCTTACTTGACTGAAGAAATAACTTTTTAGAAGCTCGTTTCTTTTCTTTTGCTTTTTAACTTTAATAGTTTTTTTATATTTTTCCTCTTTCAATGCATTTTTTCCTGGAGTTTCTGCCAGAGCAGTATTTTTCATCTTTGTGCTGACAACTGTCTATCTAATAAAATTACACGTTAATTTAAAGCACAAATGAGCAATAAAATGCAGACATATGTTTTGGGATTGCTTGGAATCCCTTTTTCAATGCGACAGGGAGCTTCTAGATGCAAAACATCCAAATGAAGCAGACAGAACAACAAAAACAAAGCTTATATAGCCTAAGAATTATCTGTAACCCAATGAGAATAAAGGCAGCATGAAGTGGAAGTAGAAGTAGCAGGAAGACACCAATAAGAGAGCAACAAATGAATCCAGTTGAAAGTACAGGAAGTAAAAAGGAATATCAATAAAAATAAAGCAAAAAAGACAACAGCATGCATAAAAATTGCAAAAATAATAAAATGAAATACAAAGAATAAAATTGAAATAAAAATAAGTACAGAAACTACCAAAACAAAATGCAAAACAAAGTACACATGTAAAGGAGGGGGAGGGGAGGGTGGAAGGAGAAAAAAAAAAAAAAAAGGAAAACAACAAGAAAACCTAGAAAGAACAACAAATTAAAGAAATTTATGCCAGACCTGTGAAAAATAAGGAGTTGAGGAAGAATCATTAACCAAATTAGAACTATTCCTGTTAATATGATAAGCTTCCCAAAAGTCAAGCTCTAAAGGGGAAGAACATTTTTGAATAATTTTACCAGAATTAAAATCAAAAGAGTGGTTAATCCTTTCTAAATATCAAATGTAATAGATTTATGAAGATTTAAAACTTACATGGTCAAGAACGGATGATTTGTTGACGTATACAGAAGAAATATGAATTTAAACTAACTTCACAGCAAAACAAACAATGCCTGCTTATACGTCACTCGATTGACAAATCGTCATTAGGGATCGTGCTGTGAATTCCTCCTTTAAGTCCGCTTTTTTCCTCCAGTTGATAAGTTAGTGTACAATGTGAAAATTTCGACAAATTTCGATTGCCCAGTTTACCCCTATGCTCAACTAGCCTCCGCTTTACAGTACACTTACAGGAAATATTTTAATGTTTATATTTACAGAATATATTTATGGCTACAGTCAGTAATGTATATAAAATAGCCTTTTTATAATGTATTTACTTTCTGTTAATAAAAATAGCAAGCTTAGTTGCGATTAATTTAGTCCTTTGTCAATACACTCTATATTCCGCAATGATGGAAACTTCATCTGCATTGAGCTACCTCTTAATATTATTGAAATGTTTTCAAATTTTGTCTGATTTATTTTCTAATGTATTAGAACCAAATCGGAGGGTAGCACCGAATAAATTTTCACCTTCGAAATTTTGGACCACCCTGGTGTACATATCACAACTAAAATTATAAAATCGGCGAATTTTTTGGAGCTCAATCAGGGAATATTTCTTAAATTTTGTTACTACCATGAAATTACAAAAACAGTATCGAACAATCAAACGGTTTGTTTCCTACAATGATACAGAAGATTAACACAGTAATTTCAGTCTGAATAATTTTGATAAAATAACAAATTTAGATTTTTTTAAGTAAAATTTTCTAATCTTTGAACAAGTATAAATTTTTTTTAAAAACTAGCATTTTCAAAATAAATTTTATTTGATGATGAACATTAATTAAAATTTGAAATTTCTGCTGATTTGAGTAAATATTTATTCATTTATATTTTGAAATAAGTAACAATTTGAGAAAGAAATTAATTAAAAGAAATAACTTTTGTCTCTCTCACTCTTAGCTGTTTATGGGTTTTGAAAACTGTATTTATGAAAATAGTTACAGGGATAAAAATTCTTATTTTTGAATAAGCTATGAATTATTTTTTAAGTTGGGTAAAAGCTCTATTTATTCAGGTTTAGTTTTCAAAAGATGTCGAAACTGCTCTTTTTCAAGGTATATTTAGTTTAAATAAAAAAACACACCACAAGTTTACATTTTAATGGTCACTATTTTGATCACTTTTTTGAAAGCTGTGGTCACTTTTTTTAAAGCTGTGGTCACTTTTTTCACTATTTTGAAGACTCCAAAGTGTGCAGAGCCCTGAGCATATATTTTTTATTTATTTATTTATTTATTTTTTGAGCCAAAAAATAAATAAATAAATAAATAAATAAAGTTTCAAAAAAACCACAATGATGCTAATTAGTATAAAGTTTTTTTTAATTACAGGAAAAACACAAAGTTAGACAATCTACTAGGCTAATTACTACTGAACTACATTAAGTAAAAAAAAACTTTTTTGCTTGTTTTGTTAAATTAAGGAAGAATGTCATTTACACTTATGGAAGCTCAAAAACCCTGCCACTGGGGTCGCAGCCAGTGAGAAACAATAATCTAATTACATGTAATAGTATTTATATAATTTAACTTTACTCTCACAACAGTTTTCTTTAATTCGAAAAATTTGCTAATCCTAAAAGGGACTAGTCTCGATCATTTTGATTATTGAGGTTCCACTGTATGACTTTACCAGTTTCTTTATTATTATTCCCCTAGTCCTTTCTAGTGCCTTTCATAAAAGAAAGTCTTCAAAAACTTCATTTTTGTTTTATATTTTGCTGAACAATAAAAATATTTCCTTAGCTTCAAATCTGTCAGGGATAAAACATTTGCTTTCATGAGTTGGATTAAATGGTGCTTTTCTCACTGCAAGTTCATGTATACAATTCTTGAAGAGTTTTGAAATACGTAAGAAAAATGGCTCTTTTGTACACCATATTAAATAAGATTATTATTATTATTATTACTATTTTTATTTTTAATTTTTGGTGGGTGAACAGGTAATTTATTTTTTACAAAATCTTTTTATGTTATGTTACGCTTTCTCCATAAAGAGATTTTTTGGAAACTGAATGCTTTAACATTATCATGAATTCCTGTTGTTATTGGTACTTTGATAACTAATTCACCCAGAATGTTTCTTTTGGGCTAGTTTTGTTACATAAAATCAAATGTTGTAGGGTTCTTTCTTCTAGTACCACACCTCTTGGGTCCTTAACTTGTTTTGAAATGAAAAATTTCCCTACTAAATATTGCATGTTACATCATGTTTTTAGAATAGAAAAGCCTACATATAAGTGTCAAAAAAGTTTCTAAGAATACTTATGAAATGTGTACTTATAAAAATTGTAAACAAGATAAATGTTGTAATAATTTAGACTTACTCTTATAATTTTATCTAAACTAGCTTTTTCTTTTCAAGGTTAAAACATTTTTTTAAATACAATTTTCATTTTCAGGAAGTTTAAATCAGATTGATCAGAATGGCCTTTCTAGTGATGATAAAGATTTTGTCTCCTTCACTGAAAGTACTGAGAAAATTGTAAATAATTTGCTGAAATCTGAAGAAAATAATTCTAGTGGTTCTGATGTCTATCTTTCTCCTTCTAAAAGTGTGCAATCACAGCAATTACAGAAAGAAAATTCCAAACCATTGGAATTGGATGAAAGTTTACAACTTCTTCATATTTTAGGTGAAAAAAGGACAATAACTTATGACATGTTTAAAGAATTAGATCACCGTTTAAAATTATACTTGGAATTTAATGTCTTGTCTAAAGACGAGACATTTGAAGCATGTTTACAGGTGAAATTTTTAAAAATTATTTTTGATCTGTATAATTACTTTTTTTTAAAAGTGTATTTTAATTATTTTGATCCTCATAATAAAAAGTGACTGTGTCTTAATTGTCATTATGTTAACTTTATATTTATTAATTTATTTATAGTTTTTCTTAAGTGCATTGTATTTTTTTTCCAGAGTTCTGTAGTGCCGTTATCAACTGGTGAGGAATTTGATGGTCTTTTTATGATATCTTCAAAGAAAGCATACATAATTAAGTTTCTCGCAAAATACGCAGTCAATCTTGAGCAAAAGTAATTTCTTTTTATTCATTGTATGTTGACTTTCAATTTATTGTTATTTAAATTTTAATTTTTAATTAAAATTGCCTTTGATAAATACTTACAAATCCATTGTTGTTTGGTAAAAATTTACAATGAAAACATCATTCATCTATTTCAGCATTATAAGAAGATACAAGTAAATAGAGTTTTGAAAATTTTCTGCATAGCTTAAATTGCCTGAGCAGTGGAAAAGCATAACTCAAAAACACATGTATGCAATTTTTCATTGCTACTTGTGCAGCACAGAATTCTGAGACAAGGTTCTCACTCACTGTGCTTGAGAGTCAATTGAAACACTTTGAATTTCATTTTCAAAAATAGGGTTTTGTCTTACTGCATAAATCAATAATTTTATATCTATCCTTGTGTTTCCTTGACTTTTATGTCCCCTTTTTTTTCTAAATTTATGCTTTGTAGAACTGCTTTCTAGTTTACTTCAGTAAAGAATTTTGCTCAAAGAGCTTTAATTAATTCTTAAGTTTTGAGTTAAGGCAGAGAGTAGTTTTATTCATTTTCAGCATTCCAATTCTTGTCTCTCATCTTGTTGAGGCCTTCAACAATATCTTAGATGAGTCAATCATTTTATAAATCTCTTTTGCCAATAAAGGCAACTAAACAATTAAACATTTTTGGCTATGTCATTTCAATGCATTAAGTTTTTGCATTCTTTTTTTTTTCTTTCCCTTTTACTTTTTTAAAAAGGCATTATAAAATGAGCTCTCAACTCACACCACTATCTACTATAACAGTTGTACCCTCCAAAATAATTTTGTATATATGCCTATAATATATATATATATATATATATATATAGGAAGACAGATTTGAAAAAAATAAATAAAACAGAAAAATCAACACTTATCACTAAGCATCCTCAAAGCAGCAATCATTTAAGTAAAGCAATATACAACAGAAATGTAGTAAAATACTTTTGAAAGGTTAACAAATCAAAAAAAAATTTTTAAATTTGAGAATGAGACGAAGACTCTTCAGTGTTGGTTTGTCTCGAAGAATGAGCGATGCAGAGCATCTCACAAATCCCAAGTAAAAACACACTAGAGTCGACAGCAATATAGGCCAGAAAATCATCAAAACAAGCATAAAAAATAAAAATTGAAAAACAAAATAATACATTTACTTACATATTAGGATAGAGTGTAAATATGATTTTTTTAATAGATTGTTTTCCAAATAATAAATAAAAGTTCTGGACTGGCATAGGAAGCATACGTACAAAATTTGGAATTTCTACTGTTACCTGATTTCAAAAATCTGAAACCTAAAGCGGTATCGAAAGATGTTTATTGATTTATTTTGAAATTTGACCGCCCATATGTCTGTACTACCTTTTCCCAATTTTTCTTTGCTAGTGAGAAGGAAGAGTCAAAAATATGAAAAATTACTAAAAATAAAATATTGCATTATTTTTGCTTAATTTCTCATATAACTACAGACCCCAAAGTGGAACTGGAGAATATTTATTTATTATTTTCAAATTTTGTACTCACACTTATCACACTTTACTCCAGCTTTTGTGAGTTTTGTACATTTCAACCCGAAAGCAGAACCAAGCAGTATTTATTGATTGATTCAAAACATTGTATGTATATTTCTCATGTCATCCCACAACTTGTTTGCACCATCAGGAAAATAATTTAAAAAAGAAAATTTTTTTTTTAGAGTACACGTGTCAACTGCCCTGTTAGTAATTCAAAAAGAACAAATAATTAGACAAAAACTGAAATTACTTTTTTAATTTGAATGTTTTGCAATTATATTTTCATTTCTTGTAATGAATGATTGCGCAACATGGAAAATAAATGTGTTAGCAAATTTTGTAGTTTTGTTACCTGTTGCTAATGTCTATGGAAGCTGGCTTGCCAAGAAAGGGTTTGCAAGGAGAAAAATGTTGGGGGCCACTGATTTAAACCACTTGAATGTCCTCTAAAATGTTTTAAGAACTGAATAATCTCATATTATTGTGCATTTTTTCTTCAAATACATCAGTGTTAAAAGTCAATCACAAACCAAATATGCTAAATACCTTTGTTGATTTTTTTAAAGAAAATAATTAACATAAAAAATTGTGGTTAATTGTCATTGTTTTAATGTTCTAAAATATTTTTTAAATGATGGACGTGCATATTTTATATTTCAGTGAGCCTCTAGATAAATGTGTTCAAATTATTCAGTCTAGTCCTCTAAGTCATCTAAAGCATATCCAAATGCTGCTTGGTAACCAGGGTTTAATAATAGCTTTGGTACCGGAGTCCTATGTGTATACAATTATTATAAGAGATGCTGACATCTGCAACTCCTTTTGTACATTTCTCGCAGGTAATTTTTTAGCAAAAAAAATTATTGTTTCTTCCCTCCATTAGTTTTAAACCTTTCAGAAAAACTTTTATCAGTTTTTTAAAAATAATTAAGTACTTTTTTAATTTTGCAATGTAAGATTAAACATAATAAATGTTTTGAATGTAAGTGAAATTAAAATTTTTTGTTGTTAGAATTATCACTGAAAATGTTTTGTTATGACTATCAATGGTTTAAAATGTATGTAGTATCCAAATTACAGAGCTATTTTGTTTTGCTAATTAACAAAACTTAATAACAGGTTTTTATCTTGGTAATTTTTCTAAATTTTATGTGATTGGCAGTTTGATTTCAAAATTCAAATTACTGATAAATTACCATAATTTTTACTTTTGTATCAACACAAGGAACCAACCAAAAATATACTAATTGAGAGAAACATATAAATAAAATTCATCTTTATTTTAGAGTAACTAAACTTTTAACATGGTTCCTACAGGGCCAGGGATAATCTAATCGTCAGGAAAATTGAAAATAAGTCCAAAAAGTCGGGAAAATATAAAAAATTCATTGGAAAAAATCCTTGTATTGCCCCTAAATGCAGATTGTAATAAAAATTGTATGCAAAATTTTAAATGTTTTATAAATTTTATTTAAACAAATCTTATTTCACCCCCCCCCCCACCCCAAATGTAAGAATAAAATAATTCCATATCCCCTTAAAATTCAAATAATCTAGTTTGATTGTAGGTTCAATAATTAATTTCATTATCATGGTTGAACCTCATTAATCCAGACCTTATATGCTGTTAATCTGGAGTGATTTTGTGTATGGGGGGGGGGAGGGGTAATTTTTCTTAGAAAACCCACTATGTATGGAGGGACAGAAAGTATGCTGGTCCACTTGGGTGTACTTATATTTTGTATTGAATGGTTAAGTGCTTAAGCATATTTTGATGCACCTAGAGAAGTGTGCAATAATTTCCCTATAATGTATGACACTTGAAGTTCTTTTTTCAAGGAAGTATGTTTCATCTTTTATTTTGTCCTTCCGTTCCGTTATTAACATTCAGTTTTCCGAAAATAATCTATTTTCCATGCATTCATTCTAAATTTGAAATTAAGTTAGAGATTTATTGAAACATAAATGTATACCAACTTGAAACATAAATATAAAGCTAAAATATATCTGGTTTTTTATTTGCTTCATTGAAGTTTAGTTCTTATATCAGGAAAATTGGTTTCAAACAGTCAGGGAAATTAAATCTCAAGGATGTGTAGGAACCAATTTAAGGGTAAGCAAAAAAAAAATGCAAAAAGAAAATAGCAGCTTTTTGAGTAGTATTTCAGCTCTTCAAAATTACTGTCAATGTTGTTGTGGGGCTTTAACATGTTCTGCTGAAATTATCATTGCATTGGGTTTTTGTTCTGACATTTTTATAGTTTCCATTAAAAAAAAAAAAAAGTATTGATTTTGGTCCTTTGACAATTTTTGAAAGCTGTTAATTTGGAGCCCAATTCATTCAAGTCAACTATCCAGGAGTATTTTAAGATGTGCTATTCATGTCTTCTATCTTTGATAGTACATACACATGTTAACTGTTGTTTAGTCAGATAAGGAACACAAAATCAAAAGAACACATCTGACAGATCAACATTTGAAGAATGCATTACACACCACCAAAACACAAGTTGTTCTGAATATCGAAACTTTAATAAAGCAAAAAAATAAATAAATAAAATAATAATAAAAGCCAAGTATCCCATTGATGCTAAAGACTTAAATCCTTCCAGCAGTGTGAGTTTGCATTGTCAATGGGTTTTATAGCATTGTTGTACCATATCATCTTCATCCCATTTCATACTTTGAGTACCAAATAAAAATATGATTGATTCAATTTCTATTGGAATTTTAACTTTTTGTACCAAAACACAAAATATTGAACAAATTAAAAATTAAGTACTCCACCCCTCCCCTTAAGATTAGTTGTAATGTGTTAATCTTTCTCTCCAGTGTTAAATTTTTCGCCTACCCCACTTATTAATCAGATGTGTGGCTGCTACTGTTTATGAACTTATTAATGTGGCCCTTGGATGGTAAAATGTAATTTTCTATACCATAGGGATAAAAAAATATATATTTATATCACATAATGTTCAAATAAGAAATAACTTTATTAATGATTGTGTTTTAAAATCAAATAATCAGTGGTGTAGTCGAGGGGTGACAGTGTACCCCCACTTATTTATTTTATACAAGCGTCCCCCTGTTTTATAGCCTACTTTCCCATTAAAGTTTAAAAAAATAATAATAAAGCATGAAAGAAGGCTTAATTTATCGT
The DNA here is from genome assembly GCA_038502835.1 of Octonoba sinensis. NCBI lineage: Eukaryota > Metazoa > Arthropoda > Arachnida > Araneae > Uloboridae > Octonoba > Octonoba sinensis. The sequence continues at coordinate 100,937,612 of CM076602.1, read as the reverse complement.
GAAAATGTCGTTAGAAATCAAGAAAAGTCAAAAATAAGTTAAGTAATTAAATACAGAATGAAAAATAAAAAAATTGAAAGTAGGGTTTTGAGATGGGGAAAAAGTGTGTTGGTCGGTCGGTCCGTCTGTCCTCCTTAATAACTTTTGAACAAATTGTACAATTCGAAAAATTCTTTTTGCATTCGCAAGGTCTCGGCGAGGATATCTCATTTTCATAGTTCACTTTTTTTATTTGAAAATTTTTTTGTTCAATTTTGAATAGTTCAAAAAATTTTAACATTAGCACCTATGGGCAAAATTGAAACAAATTATGTAAACTCTGAGCACAACATCCAAATTCGTATGAGCATGCTTACTGGAAGAAGCTTCCACCGTAAAATATTGATTTGAACAATTTTTATTCATTTTTGAACAGTTCAAAAAAAAAAAAAAATTAGCGTCATTTTTCTTAAGAATTATAGTTAAATGAGAAAGAGATAGCTAGATTATAAATTTGAATTTGGTGTATACGGGAAAGTAGACTCATATGATGCAGCCAACGCCAAATTGAACATCGCTTCTGGAAAACTTTTTTGTGTCTGTCGCCAAAATGTCTGTATGGCGAGATTTGCGCTTTGATAATCGAAGGGTACCAAATTAACATTACCGCCTACAGGAAGTTTCAATCCCATATAAATCCTGATCTAACCGACGAATTTGCTTGCAACAAATTTTATCGGAAAGATATTACGCTGTAGAACAGGTACAAATACGAAGTTCAACAAGAAAGAACTGAGCGAGCCTATTTTCCTATGAATTTTTTTTATCTGGATTTTTAAGGATATTTCTTAATGAATTAATGAATGAGTGAATAAATGATAAAATAAATAAATGAGTGATGAATGAATAAATACATGAATGAGTTAATGAATGAATGAATAAACGAATGACTGAATAAATGAAAGAATGAATGAGTGAGTGAATGAATATGTATTATCCGTTGAAAAAGGTATATTTAAAGTAATTAAGAACTATAGTTAAATGAGAAAGAGATAGCTAGATTATAAATTTGAATTTGGTGTATACGGGAAAGAAGGCTCATATAGTTCTAGACGGAACTTCTTGTTTATGTGCGCATCTATTAGCGTCCCCCCACTTTTTTCCACAAGACTGCACCACCATAAATAATGCTTAAAATGTTTCATATTTTTATTAGTAAAATTTTTTACATTCACAAAACTTCTATTTTTAGATGGTCTTCAAGGATATTTTCCTGAAACAGAAAGTGTTCAAATTTTAGCTCCTTCTGATAAAGAGCTAGAATTGTTGAATGAATCTGTCTTCACTACAGTTAAAGCAGAGTCATCTGAAGTTCTTTTGCATCTTTTTGCTTTCAGGCTAGATCAGAAAAGTAAGCTTCACATTGTGTTTCTATTGTTTATAAATTTTCTTTCAATGAAGTAAATTTTCCAATTTTGTTAAAAAAAATTTTAATGTTTTTATTTTTCAAAATAGTTTTTTTTTCTTGCAGTAGATGCCAGATTGCCAGTCTGCATTGTTGTAACGCATGAGAACATATTTATTACAGAAATTAGTTACAAGAAAGAGAACTTCAGTGGAAGTTTGAATGATCTTTGTGTCTATGGATACACTCATGTAAATTGTCAAAATATTTCAGATCTCATTTCATTGGTATGTATAGAAGGGAAAATCTGCTCTGAAATTTTTATCTATGAATCTTATTTCCTGCCTGTGTAGCAAAACAAGAATCAACAAATCAAAGAATACTTACACATATTATAACTATCTATAGTAACTTGGAGATTCTTTTGCTCTTGTGCTTACTGCTCAGTTGTTTCACAGTAAGGATTTTATTTTGGAAAGCACATTTTATGTTTAACTTCTTGTAAAAAATTTGCATATTATTTATTTATTTATTGGAAATTCTTTTTTTTTTTTTAAATCTTCACTGTTATGTAGAACTTTCAGTCTTGCGTTTGCACAACAGCACATGTCATGACATAAAAAACAATATAGACAACAGTCATCAGGTCTAAAGACAAAATTTTCAATTTGGACAGTTCAAATAGTTTGAGGCATTATTGACATATTAGAAAACAACAGAGAAGATATTCAGTTTAAACGTTCGTGGGAAGGCAATGATGGTCTGGGCTGGCTTTTATTTAGGTGATGAAACAAGGTTAGCTCTTTCCTAATGGAAGACAGATTGATGCATGAAAATAACTTTTGCCTAGAAACTGCATATTCGATCAAGATAAAGCAACAATAGACTCAGCAAGTAACATGAAACAATTATTTGAATACTGACATATCTAGACCATGAAATAGCCAGATTGTAGTCCTGATTTTAAGCTCATGCAGAGAAAATCTTTGAGGGGCAATAGTTTGTAGTTAATTGGGATTGAGGTTCAGTACCAAAACACAAGTGAATGGGAAAGCACAAAACTTTCAGCACGGAAACAACTGTTTGGTGCAGCAATTGACGAACTTGTAAAATTTGTGCAGAGTTGCGTATTTGAGCTATTTCAGAAAAATGGTGGCTCAACTCATTTTTGAATGTTTGAAGTTCTACTTATGGGCAGACAGTAATATGTAATAATATTTTTTAAAAACTTACCACGTTTGCATAATCATTTTTTTTTCCATTTTATTTATCTATACATATTATTAAAATTACAAATGTTTCTCTTACTAGTTTTGTTTGTTTCAGTAATGTAATTGTGTATTTGATTTTATTCTGATTAAAAGAATATGAAAGTATAGTAAGTTCGTGGATTTGTCCAGCATTTTAAAACAATTCTGCTTTGTGGTTGCATTGTCGCACATGATGTTTCATGACAAATCTTGCTGGATGTTCCCTTTTCAGTAAAGCTATTTTTCCTCCATCTCTTTCCCTATTCAGACCAGTAAGTTATTAAAGACGAGAATGTTGCATCTGAAAAGGCTTGTTCTTCTATAATTAGTGAAACTTCTTCAGTATTCGAAGACTGTTATACTATTTACTTCTTAACCGGGCACAATCTTTGGAAGATATTTCAAAAACCATTTGTAGAGCTCTCACCTGTCCTTGCAAATGATGCTGATCTCAAAATCAAAACTAGTTACAGATAATCTAAAGATCTATTTGGTTCTCTTAATATTTATACCTATAAAGTCAGCTGTTAAGGACAGTAAATTTGAAAAGGAATTGAAAGAATATTAGAAAGAAAACAACTAACATAAACAATAGGAAAAGTTCAAAATAGACAGTTGAAACTATTACTTCAATTAGTTTCAATTGTCTTATTCATTCTTCTAATATTTTTAAGTTACTTTTGAGTTTTAAAAAAATATATAAGGTTTTGTTTTAAGGTGGCAGAATTATGACATTTGACTCTTTTTATATACTTGTTGGTAAAATGTTTGTTCTTTAACATACGGTAAAACCCCGTAATACCGCGCCTTAGTATACCGCGGAATCGGATAATGCGGTTACTATCATGGTCCCCGACGTTTAAACCACCCTTTATTATTGCCATTTAAAGGTGATTCCTTTATTTGCCATTGTAAAGAAACCCAGCCAGCAAAGTCTCTTACGAGTGGTAAACAAATATTCTAGCCAAAGAGCTCCCCTCTCCCCCCCCCTCCCCCACACAGTAACAGATATAGAGCACTGTTTTGAGGCCTGCGGTACACCTGTTTCACGCTTTTTCTATCCTTCAACCTGAGACACTATAACTTGATTTTCAAATAGGATGCAATCTCTCTGGCTCATTTCTCTTGACACGGGCAGAGCTCAAACTCTTCTTTTATAACAATATCTATCTTTATATTACAGATTCCTGAAAATTCTTGAAAAGTAAACATATTCTCTCCAATTGAGGGTATAAAGACTTAAAACATTGTTTCTTTGAAAAGTGCGTTTCCCTCTTTCCATACAAATCTACTTTTTTTTAGAATCTATCCCCCTTCATAATCCCATGTTGATAACTTAACGAGACTTTGAGCCCCCCCCCCCCCCCTTTTCTCAGAACACAGTTGGTTTCGTTGAGGTTGATATAATTATAGCTTAGGAGACCTCAAAAGGGCAGAAAACTTTAATCTGAATAACCTATCACTCGATTGACTAACTGCACTGTTGAGAAGTGTGCTTCTTGCACAGCAATTACAGCAAAAAAAATGGCAGCAAACAAGAAAAGAAACAATTATACAATTGAAGAAAATTTACGAGTAATTGATAAGGTTAAAAGTGGTGCAAGAGCGAGTATATTTCGTGAATATGGTTCAGCGGTACAGTTTCACTATGCCGCAGTTATGTTATAACACGGGTGCCAAACATATCCCCCCCACACCTGCGTTTTAACGGGGTTGTACTGTATTTTTTATGCATTGTATCTTTTCTTATTTTAACCATTCAACAAATTTAATTGTTTCATTTTTAATCTCTTCCTAGTTGTGTGTTTAATATTTTTGAACATTTTAAAAACTTATAAACAATTTTTTTTGGGGCATTTGTTTTAAAAACTTAAATTTCTATTTCTCTAGAAAGTGCATCAGGATTTGCAAACTCTTGAAGTTAGTTTTTTGAACGAGTCTTCCACATCAGAAGAGGATGCTTGTTGGATTTTAAAAATGCAGACTAAGTCATCTCTTTTCTCATTAGTCACCATCCTAAAAGGTCCTTGGGAAGAAATATTTGGCATCCCTTTACCTCTTAACTCAGAATGTGAAAAGTAGAAAACAAAACTCTCTTTCTCTCCTGACTATTGTAAACAAAATTGTTTATTGTCCTTCACTTTCAAACTAAAATTTTTATAGAAAAAATTGTAATGCTTTCAAGTACAAATACTCTATTTTGTTTCAAATTTTAATATGTATTTTTTAGAATTGTTTTATTCTCAGCAGTTTGTGATAACACTGCATATTATAACCTATGTTGAATTTTCTCATTATCACATGTATATCATCTGTAAATCTAGGCAATGTTCAACACATTTTGCAGTTAAATTTCATCAAACTTCACCAGTATGTAATATTTTTGTTCAAGATAAATTCATGTTTCCTCAGATTTGCTTAAATTTCACATGTGCTAACATCTCTAGGTGACCCTCCTCAAAGCTCTATAATGCAAATATTGATGAGAGGGTGTGGCAGGCAGATGACGTGTTTATATACTATTTGGAAAAAATGAGAGCTTTATGGTTCTAATTCAGATAAGATGGTGTTTATACAAAAGAACAGCAATGATAACAATGTAACATGCAGTTACTGATCTACTTTGTGTGCCAAAAAAGGAAATAATTAGCTCATCTCGAGATTTCAACATTTTCTTGGAGATAATTGGAAAGAAATGCTCAAAGTAAGACCCAAGGATGTCATTGTGCAATTCATATTAGTTATTGTTGCACTGGGATTACTTTACAAGACTTTTTTATGTTCATTTTTCACTTTTTTTCACTTTCTAACACTTTCATTTGATTTTGCCCAGAGGTTCCATTGTCAATATATTCATCTGCAATTTTTTTCAGCAGTTTTCTGGCACAATATAGCCCAAGGCTTTTGTATCATCATTTGTTTTTTGTTTTTTTGTTTTTTTTGTGGCTCATTTGTATAGATATTCGACTTCAGTGAACCCCACAAGAAAAAGTTTAACACGGTCAAAATGCACGATTTTGGTGTCATCTTTGCGAGAGATAACCATACTCTCAAATTGTTCAAGCAGAATGTGCATTAGTACTGTCCTGATTGAACCACCTGTCATCAACGTCCATATTGTTTAGTTTGGATTCCAAAAGAAATCTGTAGTGCTTGATGTTGATAATAATGGCCTCAGCAACGTCATTTTCAAAAATGGCGTCGCCCACCCAAAATTCGCATCAAACCGTAATTTTTTGTGGTTGCATAGCCACCTGGTGAATCTCGTGTGGGTTGGCGTCTTCCCATATACAACAGTTTTGCTTGTTAACATAGTTGTTCGTTCAAGAATGCACCTCCTTGCTAAAGATGATTTTTCAACAAAAATTGGGGTGCTCTTCTAAATGTTACGAAGCCCAGTCAGCGGGCTATGTATGGAATGATGCTATATTCCATACATAATTGCATACATGTGCCTTTCAACTAAAAGAAGAATTTTTTTAATTCCTCGTACACAGCTTGTTTTATTCCATTTCAACATGTACCCGCCCTTATTGAAAGACCCTTTACAAATAATCTCTTGGTAATAGCAAATTTCAAGGTATTTTTTTGCATTTAAATAGTTTAGATCACTGAAATTATTATTGTGGCAGCTGAATTTATTGACAAGTCCATAAATGAAAAACTTGTATGCAATTCTGATTGCAAATCTGAACTAAGCAACAGTTGATTTGTCACTCTAGATTTTAGTTCTTTTATATTTTTGATACTGCAAAGCTACTTCTTAGGTTGGAAAGGATTACCTCGTTAACAAGAGCCTTAAATGATTACCTCATTATCATAAAGTAAGTGTTATTAAGTAACATTTTTTAAAAAAATGTGTGGCACTGCATCGCATAACAATAGAGCTGTATGACAAAAATACTAAGGACACGTTACCATGTAACTCTTAGTCACATGCCTTGAATTTTTATTGAAATTTGTTTTTAATTTTAGCTTAAAATTCTTTGAAATGGTAAAAAGGAAATTTGAAATTCCTTTTTACATAACTCTGTGAAGATGCAATTGCTGTAAATGTTTGGGTATGAAATGCTTTTCTTTGTTATGGAATGTAATATACTGTGGTCACATTTTGAAATTTGATTTGTTGAATGTTGTCTTGAAGCATTAAATTATTATTAAGTGTTTTCATGAGACACTTCCATAGTTCTTGTGCTAAGAATTTAGCCAGTGATATTTTTCATCATCAAGTTTCAGTTATGTGATCAAATAACCAAGCTGTTTCATAAACTGGTTTGACGTTTAAAATTCAAATTTTTTGTCTTGAAACAAGATATGAAATGAAGGAAAGGAACTTTTAAGATAAAACTTGTTTTTAAAGTAAATATTCACTATTGTTTACTTTTACTGTAATTTTCATGAATATGCATGCTGTTTGTAATAATATGTAAATTATTTATTTATTTATTAACTTTTTTTTAAATGTTTCATCTCATTTTTTAGAAACATGAAGAATTTATTAAGCATTTGAAGTTTGACATTTTTTTCCTTTATGTTTTCTCCATTCTTTCAAGTGTGATATGAATTGTAGTGTCAATGCTTGTAAAAAGTTTTGAATATAAGCCAATGATATTTTAATTATAATGAATTTCATTTCAGATCTGTACTATGTACACAATACATTTCATTTATGTATAATATGCAATGTAATTGCGGTGCATCTATTTATTTGTTATATTTGTTGCTCATTAAAAATATTATTTTTTATGCTATGTCATGCTTAAGTTTTTTAATGCTATGACATTCAACATTTAACTTAATTAACAAATTATCCCTTTTTATTAGCCTACTTTCCCGTAAAAGTAAAAAAAAATAATAAAGCATGAAAGAAGGCTTAATGTATCGTAAAAATATCATTAAAAATAAAGAAAAGTAAAAAAAAAGTGAAGTAATTAAATAAAGATTGAAAAATAAAAAATTTGAAAGTAGTTTTCAGATGGGGAAAATGTGTGTCTGTTGGACTGTCGGTCTGTCCCCCCCCCCCCTAATAACTTTTGAACGGATAGTCCGATCCAAAAAATTATTTTTGCATTCGAAAGATCTCGGCGAGGACATCTGATTTCCATATTTTACTTTTTGATTTGAACAATTTTTCGTTCAATTTTGAACAGTTCAAAAAAAATTAACATTAGCGCCTATGGGCGAAAATGAAGCAAATTATGTAAACTCTGGGAACAAGATCCATGTTCCAATGAACAAGCTTACTGGAAGAAGCTCTTGGCGTGAAATATCAATTTGAACAGTTTTTGTTCATTTTTGAACAGTTCAAAAAATTAACATAGCGCTTACTAGTTTCAATCCTAGATAAATCCTGATCTAACTTACCGATTTGCTTGGAACAAATTTTATCGGAAAGCTCTTATAACGTAGAACATGAACAAATAGAAAGTTCATCCATAAATAACGAGCCTAATTTCCTATGAACTTTTTTTATCGGGATTTTTAAGGATATTTCTCAATGAATAAATGAATGAGTGAAAGTATGAACGAATGAATAAATGAAAGAGTGAAAGAATGAATCGATGAATAAATGAGGGAATAAATACATGAATGAGTAAATGAATGAATAAACGAATGAATGAATAAATGAATGGCTGAATAAAGGAAAGAATGAGTGAGTGAATGAATATGTATTATCCGTTGAAAAAGGTATATTTGAAAAAGTTAAGAACTAAAGCTAAAGGAGAAAGCGAGAGAAAGGGATAGCTAGATTAAAAATTTGAAGGTGGTGTATACGGGAAAGTAGGCTCGTATAGTTCTAGACGGAACTTCTTGTTGAATTATGTACAATGTGTTTTTTAGTTGAACTTAGTTTTCTAATGAAACATCACCAGAGGCATGCAAAAAGATAAGGTAGTATCTATTAAGTGTTGATGAATGCCATATATCTAAATAAATTGTGACCCTACATCTGCATTAATAGGTTTATCTTAGTATAAATTTATCTTAAAAGTTTTCAGCATCGCAATCTTACAGGTAAAAAATCCTCTTAAAATAACAAAAAACAACCTTTGTTTAAAAATTTTTAACTAGCTTCATAATAGCACTTAATGTTTTTCTACAAGTAACAGTGCTCTAAAAATTCAGCCTTTGAATGAAAAAATTTTTTATTTACCGTATGGAGATATTTTCTTAATCTTTTTAGTTTACTGTGCACATAAGTTATGTGCAGTTCTTGAGGGCCAAAGGGGGCCATATTCACCACCTGTGCAAAAATCAACCACTGCCATCAAAGCATGTGAGTCGTTGCACAGCAAGAGCATGAAGAACAAGTTCTAGGTACTAGTTGTTTGCAGTTCAACTGTTGGTGTGAGAGTCATTGTCTTTTTCTACCATTACAAATTTAAAATGGGCCAGGACTCTGTTGCAACTGCTGGTCAAAACATTAGCTAATTGAGGAAAATATAGTCCATAAAGAAATCAACTATATCATCCTCAATTGGTTTTGAAGTGGCAATATTAACCTGTGAAATGAATCGTAAGCTTGTCATTAAGTCCTCAAGTTTCGCATGAATTGAAAGCAACTTACAGGGCAAAACAATTGGATGACTGCATCGCTTTTTTTCCATATAGAAAAGAATCTCTACTGCATCATTTTGTTACTTGTGACAAAAAAAGGGTCTTTTTTGACAATTCTAATCAATCAGCTCAATGGTTGAGCAAAGTTCACACTCCTGAATGCTACTTCAAGTCACCTATTAATTCCCAAATTGTTGTGTTTTTAGTATATTTCTCAACAGTTGAAGTACTCCGGTTTCCTTCTCAATGGGCATATTAATCCAGAATGTTATTGAGTTAAATTAAGACAGTTAGATTTTATTTTGATAGTGGATCAACGAACATTAGCCATTACGCATGGTACTCCGCAGTGTGCGAACCGTGCACTTTGTATCCCGCGTGTGTGGTCTTTGAAGCAATACCCATTGCATCTAGTCATTTTATTAAATTATTTTCTAAATCGTTTTACTGCTCGTATTTTTGCCAAAAAGATTCTGCTAAGGACGCCTCATTCCCATATTCCCTTTGTTTGTACAATTTTGTTTTCTCAATCTTGAACAGTACAAAAAGAAAATAAAACTTCATGGCCTTCATAAGCTTTTATGGAAAAATGTGAACCCTATATAATTGGAGAGAGCTTATAATGTAGTGTAAAACATGTTCCAAAAGAAAAAAAAAACTGCTTTTATTATTCTGAGGATGTGTTTTAAATGCAAATAAAACTTTTTAACATTAGTACCTGTCAGAAAAGTTTTAAATTTATATATATATATATATTATATCCCTATTAGCGAAACATCTTTCAACAACCCTGATAGACCTTGCTAATACACTGACAGCTTCAATATGAACTTCTCAAATACTGTTAAAAGGTTGCATAAATGTTGACATAACAATACTGAAATAACAGCATGTATGCAACATGGAATTACCTTTAAGTAACAACATTGATATTACATTACATTATCAACACTGTATAAGTGTTATCTGCATCAATGTTACAAAAAATAGTTGAAATCTATATTGATTCAATGCTGTTGTCTTCAGGGTAAGTAACAGCTAATGGAAAGTTACTGAGCTGCGCATGCGTTGGGATAGAATTGTACTTCATCGTTCAAATCGGCGGCGTGTCTTCCTCCTCATACTCACACGTGTTTTCTCGTTTGTTGGTTGTTCAGCGATAAAAAGTAGTGTAGTGGAATATTGTTTTCAGTAATTACGTATGCATTATCGCATGTATTAATGTAACCCAGGACAGTAGATGTGTGATTATCTACTGAGAAGACTACGAAAAAGTAATGAAAGCATAGCGCAAATACGCCATGATGGTCTACTGTAAATCACGTGTCGAATAAAACGAGAACAATGCAATATTGCGAAAATAAGGCACCTTGATTTTATACTGTCATATCAGAGTATACTGTCCGTGACAAGGTGAATGCAATTTGCAAAAATAAGACCTTGATTTTATACTGACAAAGCACTGTCATATTAGTATACTGTCGATGACAAGATGAATGAAATATTCCGAAACTAACGCACCTTGATTTTATACTGTCATATCAGTGTTTACTGCCGGTGACAAGGTGAATGCAATAATGCAAAAATAAGGCCCCTTGATTTTATACTGACATTACACTGCATACACCTTGACAGTCAATGTTGTGGCAGCCTGTAGGCAGTATAATGGAGTAACATAACAATATTGAGGCAGCATGTATGCAAGATTATGCATGCTGACACACCAACCTTTATACAATATTGTGGCAGCATAGTTTGCTGGCTGGGATGTTACGCCGTATGTCTGAAATCGGAGAATGTGGACAATTACCGGTCTGATGGTGATTGTCGAAATTCTGTACTTGGTGTATGTCGACATCCACCGGTCTCCGATTTCGCAGATTCACCGTAACATATATATGATCTACAATATCACAAACACTAAAATTATTATTGTTATTATTTGGGTACAAACAAATCGGGAAAAACGCGTTTAATATTTTTTTAAAGAAGTCATAATAAAAAAAAACTTCATGAATAAAAAGTGAAATAAATTTTTCTGAAAACGAAGCGACGGGTACGGGATCAATTGATTGGACAGTTTAATTTTAATTACGATTTCTTGATATTTAAAACATATTTTTCATGTGAAATAAAGAACGTAAAAGGTTTTTCTTTTCGCACAAGTGATTAATGAACTGTAAAACAGTTTCATTGTGCAATTTAACTTCTTCTGAAATTTTAATATTTATTCAATAAAAATAATTTTTTTATGTAATAAAACTTTCTATTTCTTATACACTCTGCTGAAAATTTAGAACCTTTTAATAGTATTGTAAAATATAAAATGGTTTATATTTTACTTATTATTTTTCCTGTTCATATTTGAAGTTTTATTATGAGAAAGATTTTTTTTTTGTAGTTTATTTCTACAGTTTGGTTTTTCCAATTTTTTTACTGCCATTTATTGGGAAAAAAATGCTTGATTTTAAAATATTTCTGTTAAAAACATTTTACAATTGGAGTTTATGGAAACGACCGCCGTTGAACAGTTGAGGAAAATGAATTAGGTATTGCTAATACTTTTTTTTACATAAAAGAGGTATAATTTGTTTTTTTGAAAATTGTTTCAACTTGTAAAAATATGTATTTGAAATGAGGAAGCCTATGCTAAACGGGAGAGGGAGACCTAGAAAAGTCTGTTAGTATGCTGTGAAATAGGCTCTTTTAGTTCTGTATAGCCTTTTTGTTTCCAGCATTTACACAGAAAAGTGTCAAGTTAAAAAGAATTGTTTTATGTAAGTCGATCAGAAGATGTTTATGTAGGTTTCTCTATCATTCTAGAAGTTTAATTAAAGTTCAATGCAATACGTGATCAACTAAAGCAGCACGCAACGATCCACGTCTTCCCATTTTTCCGAAATTAACTCACCAGCTGCTACCAATCAAGTGCTGATGTTGCTCAATAGAGTCATTTTGTTCCTAAAGGACTTGGAAATTACCAACTCATGATGATCTCTTTTCGCGGGAAAAAAAGTAAGAAAGGAAAATTGTATCGTGATTTCTAATTTTTTCCCCCTGTGTTTACTGAAACTCTGAAGGCTGAAGTTTTTTTGGGTTTGTATTTATTCAGAAAGTTGTTGGCGGAATTTCATTTAATATGTTTACCTCTCGTTTTAGCTTCCTGTTAAACGCATTAACTAAATAACGCGAAAGACGCATTATGTTGCAGCTAATTTGCATGAATTACGTTTACTACTTTTTGAAAAATTCTTGTTTTTCCCACGTAGCAAAATTAATTTTAATCGCTTTTTTGACTCTTGTACAATAATTCTATAATTAAGAGTTTGAAAGTAGTAAACAAAACATAGTGACGTTCTTCCAATTTTCAAATAAATTTTGAAACTTTACTTAGCATCTATGATTATAGAAAAGTTTTTTCGGCAATCCGTTTTGAAAATATAAACTTCTTGGAAAAAATGGTGGGGCTATCTTTTTATGCCCTATGACGCCACTTTGAACGACACTGCGATACATGCAGGGTTGCGTTTACGCGCTATAGCGCGTCATATACCCCGAAATTGAAAACTAGGTCACAAAATGTCCAAATTCTCACTTCTTGTGAGTCGTGTAAATTTGATCACCGAAAACAAAATTTGCAGGAGGTGGTCCTGCAGATTTTTTTTTTCTTTTTCGATTCTAATCCATCGCAACAGACGGATAAAGTAGTTTTTTTTTCCAGTAAATTTCGTTTGATAAGACTGGAATTCGAACTCTCTCGCGCGAATTTGCATTTTATTAAGTTTTTTTTGATCATTTTATCTGTGAACTTTTTCTAAATTAACAGTTAGGATGGACGCTATATAGATTACTCAGTTCATCAGAATGTCCAGGAAACGATTGTAAATGAATTTTGATACAGTTTGAATAAATGTATCCATTTCAGAAATTCTTCAATATATTTTGATTTTCATATATTATAACTAAAATCATTATTTTTTTAGAAATTGCTTTCAAGTATCCAAAATGGTACAAAGACAAAACTATTTTTTCTAAATGTTGTGAAAAACTGTTAACGCGAAGAACAAACGTTGAAGTACTTTCTCAAGTTAAGTCTATTTAACTTAAAATTGTCTAATATATAAATATATATTTTCCTGATAACAAGAATATCCATAACAATTAATAAAAGGAAATATCCTTTTATTAATCAGTCCATTAATTTGAAACTTAATAAAATCTACTTTTATTGCTCATTTTTTTAAGCAGACTAAGTATTTTATTATTATTTTTTAAATGACGTTTCTTATTTATTACTCATTTGGGGAAGTTACTAATTTTAGATTAATTAACATCTATTTTTGTGTATTGAATTTTTTTTTTTGTATGTATTAAAAATATGAAAAAATAAAATACTGTTTTAGTTAAGTCCAAAAAACTTTTTACTGCAGCCCCCCCCCCCCCCCAAAAAAAAAGCTTCTTGCCTTAAAAAATGATTTAATTTCCTCAGGAGTCTCCCTTAGAAGCATTGTTATTGATTCTTGTACTAAGCTGCCCCGTTGAAACTACACATCCATAAATCATTGCACAGTTTTTACGAGACTGAATTAAGGTTGTTTACCAGTTTCATAAATCAATGACTCGCATTACACTTCATTTATCTTCTATCTTGACTTCCCGTCGAAGTTATAGAGCTATAGAAGTTTTATAGCAATTCTGATGGCTGGTTGTGTTATCTTACGGCGTAATTTGTTGTTATTTCAAGAATCAACGGCCACGAGGCGTCGCGTGTCTATAATTAATGTTATAAGCTTTTTTCCGGGGTTATTTTTTTTTCGGGAGGTGGACAGTGGATCACCGCACAGGCCAACTAGGCCGCGGCATTGGGCCCCCAAATTGTAAGAAAGATTTCTGAAAATATCTCTTAAAAAATAATTTTTTACAAAATGGAAAGATCTTAAAACTCATTTAAATGGCGAGCTAAAAGTATTTGCTTAAACAAGATAAACTATGCACAATCAGATCAATATCTTCGTTGACTATCATAGCTAAATAGTATCCTTTAACCGCTGAGGTATCTCATTTTTTTCGCCCTTGTCAATTGGGTATGAACCCAGTATTAATAGAATAATCTCCAAGCTTATTCAACTTTATACATTATGCCCAGAATTTTTACTTTTCGTACCATAGGGGGCCCAAAAATGATGTTGTGCCTTGGGCCCCCGACTGTCTTAATCGGACCTTGGAGGTGGAGGACTGAAAAGATTTACCAATTGTTTTTATTATTAAATTAAATCTAAGAATAATATTTAAGAAAACAATATTCATTTTAAGATTTTTGTTATCAGTACATAAATTGGTAAATAAAGCCTGTTAAAAAAAAAAAAAACTCACGTTTCAGCATTTAGGTTTAGGGACCGTTCATAAATGATGACACACTTTTTTCAATACATTTGACCCCCTCCCCCCCCCCTTTGTCACGAAGTGTTCCAACATATTGTGACACTTATAATTTAATTACAACATATTGCACGAAACATTTTATTAAGTAAAACATTACTAACTTTCTATAAATGTATTATAAAATGAAAAAAGTCGGCAACAACGAGACAACTTGTAATTTGGTCTCTCAACAAGTTCACCTACTACGAGTTATCTCATAGGTTCGCAGTCAACGTGTTAACAAATATTTTCCAAACTTTTAGCATTCAAACAGCCGATAATTGTGATCGTTTCTAAACTTTCAATTGCAATGACTCTTCCTAACTTACTGTATTTTAAGAAAAATTAATGCAACTAAAAATTGTTCATCTAATTAGTAACAATTTGGTGCAAACTGAAAGTTTCGAAGCGGTCAAATAACCGGTTCAGCGGTTCTAGTGTTAAACTCAAAAAGTTTTTTCTTTTACTTGAAGTTGATTTTTGCTTAGATACTCAACTTTTATTACTTTTTAATTAAATGTAGTAAGTAAAAGTATGCATAGTTTACGAAATTTATAAAATTAAACCGCAAAGTAGTACATGTAGATAAACTATTTCCCTTTTAGCGTAAATGCTTTTCGCACTTCCTGTTCCTTCACAGATAAAGTTATCAGCAATTCGGTGAAATACGTTGAGCTTAGGCTAACTTCATATTCAAAGCGTCTTCTATGAGTGCCAAATGCGTATTATTCACATCTGCTGAGGCATTTCATGTCCAGGCTACGTTAAGTAAACTAGGGGATTGAAGTGCCATTGCAGCTGCGACTACGATCTAGAAGGAGTAGCGCACAACATCCGTGAATTACCGGAGCTCCTGTTTGGCATTAGTTACGCACGCTGCCTGAAATTTAGTTAAGTTTTCTCGGACGGCTTACTCAAAGTATATGAACTGGGATAGAATATAGAATGTAGTGAATATTTACAGATGATTCAGATATTACAATTAATCTGTACAATACGTGTTTATTTATATGTATTTTATTTATATGCTCAGTGTTGCGAGAAATCCAAATTCTTTAAAAGAGTTTGATATCCATGAGTCCAGAACAAATAGAGATACTATTTTATTCACACTTGGATGCAATATGACAGCTCAAAATCTTGCGAACTCTTTGGGCTATTAGTTATTCTTGAATGATTGAATGATGAAAATATATTATAAGTGAAAGTTTACTTTGGGTAAAATGGCATTGTAATCTTTCAATATTTCAATAAAACGAAAGTTTCTTCCTAAATATGAGCTTTTTAAAGTCAATCCGGAGGATTCGAGTAGTATATTAGAAAATAATATACTACTCGAATAAAGTTTTATATTTAATCTTAAAACAGCATCTGACCCCTTTTCCTTGTTGTGCCCGATAGAAATTAGGAACTTTTTTTTTCACCATAAGACCCACCCTAGTATGCATGGTAGGTGATGCACCAACATGCACTTTTAAAGATTTTAGAAACTCCTGAAAATCCAACTTAAAACAAGACTGGAAATATTTTATGACGTTTATAATGCAATTAACACAATTTATAGTTGAATACATTTTTATTTGGACTGAAAACTATATTAAACACTATTCAAAAAATCAATCTTTTCTGAAGTGCAAAATAAAGTTTTGAAATATTCTTTAGTTGCAAAATATTTCTTTTTTTGAAGTACAAAATAAATAGCTTTGAAATATTCTTTAGATGTAAAATATTTCACATTAATCTACACAAATGTTACTATCAAGAGTTTTGACCTAATATTTCCTTCTTACTTTATCATTAGGAATTATCTGTGTTCTAGAACATAGGTTTAAAACTCCATAAAGACGTTCTGAAATATTTAGACGACATTTCGTTCTTCAGAAAAATTTAAAAATCATTATGCGGATCACATGATGTCTTGTAGTTTATCAAAACTCAATTGCTTTCGTAATTTCAAAGCTGTCACTAACCCATAATTAGTTTTTACTTTTTACTCATAACAAATTTTAAAAGTTAGTAATACATTTAGTAAATATATCCACGTCAAGAAACACAGCAAGAACAAATTTTCTTAGTTATCAGCATTTAGGCTCGCAGTTGCAGGCCATGCGATGAATATTGGTCCATGCTGGTTAATTACTGGTGAACAAAATGCTTTCATTTTTTAACACTTAAAATTCATACGTTTGGTATTAACTGCGCGTATAAGACTTCTGGCAAGATATTTTAAGAAAATGCTCGTATTTGACCGTACCAAGGTTGGTCAAAAATTGGCAAACTACAAACTAAGTGAATAATAACATTTTGTGGGTCATTAGATATTATAGTTTAATTACTATTTATCTTTTGGATACACATAGTTGTAAGGCCTAGATACTGAACACCTTTTTATCTTAAATGGAAGTAAAACAAAATTTGTCCTAT
Organism: Octonoba sinensis; assembly: GCA_038502835.1. Lineage (NCBI taxonomy): Eukaryota > Metazoa > Arthropoda > Arachnida > Araneae > Uloboridae > Octonoba > Octonoba sinensis. The sequence goes on along the minus strand of CM076602.1, from coordinate 100,920,575 downwards.
ATCTACTTGTATGATGAAAAGATGAAAGAATTCTGTGAAACTTGCTTCTCAGTCAACGCAGTGTTAACGCAAGTAAAAGAACATGCTCTCGCTTCAACTAACTGTAAATGCTGTTGGTTCACCATTACCTTGAAAAGCAAAGGATGCACTAACTTCTGTTCTTCTCAATAACTGCATAAACTGTAAATGCCAATAATGCATTAACTTCCATGTATTGCAATGCCTGAAATTTATGAGAGTAGTAATGGTATTAAAATTGTACTTTTCAGTTTCTCACTGGAAAATGTATCTCACTTGGTTCAGTTTCCAGAATAATGACGAATAGAGAAAATTCGAACTGAAGCTCATAATCTTACCATTTCGGTTAATTTGATGAAGACAATAATGGAAACAGTACAAATAAATAATAATAATGTAACTTTGTGCGTGTAAACTGTAATAGAAATAAAATTTCACGTTAATTTAAAGCACAAATGTACAAATAGATTCGGAATAAAGCAGTACAATGAATGAAATTCACGATTGGAGAATATAAGTTTGGTTTTGTAACTTATGATTATTACAATATTCAACTTTTGCTGCCACTAAATTAATAAAAGTATTTCTACAAAACTCATGCATACAATGTATATATATATATATACAATCTCAGAAACGCACGCTCAAATCTCACGAAACTTTCGTCGTATTTGACGAAACGTGTTCGTGAAAAATGCTCCGGGTAAACTTTTCGTCAAATTGGCAAAATTTGTGTAGTAACTTTTTTATGTCACGTGATCGCGCGAGGAAAGAATCGTTATAAATGATGAAATTTTCTTGACGATTGAAGAATCGTCAAAAATGAGAGCTCCAGTTCTGAGAGTGTATCTAGCGGCGTAGCGAACCCAAGTCAAAATTTATGCTAATTTTGCTTTGCTAACTAGCATAAAAGATGCTACTGATAGCATATCAAATAAGCATGAGATGCTTAAAATATTTGCTAGTTTAGCATGAAAAACCAGCATAAGATGATTAAAATTCGAACACAATTTATGCTTATTAGCATAAACAAAAAACCATAGAATGCTATAAACTATTGCTTATTTAGCATAATTTTATAGCATCACATGCTATAAACTGTTGCTTATTTAGCATAATTTTATAGCATCACATGCTATAAACTGTTACTTATTTAGCATAATTTTATAGCATCACATGCTATAAACTGTTGATTATTTAGCATAATTTTATAGCATCACATGTGTAACGGTGCGAGAGTGGCTGTAAAGCGCCGGGAGTGGAACCGAGATCGTTTTGGTGGTCATTTCTTTACCGCTATCCCAAAAGGCGCGCCCCCTGGGCAGGAGCAAAGTGGGCTATTTGAAGCACTGACTCGCACCGCTACATACTCCGCCCCCAGTGAACGAGTAGGGGAAGAGTGAACGATATTTTACCACAGATAGGTGCACCAGCGCGAGAGAAAGGCTGCGTCAGGTTGCTGCTTGAGTGAGTAAAGTTTGGGCCTGTTTGCTCGGATCCGTGGCTGGGCTCAAGTGCGAGCAAGTCATCTCGTGGCGCCATCTGTGGAGTGTTCGAGTATCCATTGCTGCGTGCGTAAATGCCGGGACACCAGATGTAACGGAGCGATAGTGGCTGTGAAGCGCCGGGAGTAGAACCAAGATCGTTTTGGTAGTAGGCGCATTCTTTACCGCTTTCCCAAATGGCGCGCCCCCCGGACAGGAGCAAAGAGGGCTATTTGAAGCACTGACTCGCACCGCTACACATGCTATAAATTGTTGCTGTTTTAGCATAATTTTATAGCATCACGTGCTATAAATTGTTGCTTTTTTTAGCATAGTATTAAGCATCATATCTTATCTTTGGGTTGATTTTTTAGCATAATATTAAAGCATCAGATGCTAGCTTTTTTTAGCATAAATGCTGGGATAACCGCGAGCTATGTTGTCCAATAGGGAAAGAAAACCCTTTAAATTATGTATATTAATGTACTACATCGGACATTTATAAGTGTTTTAAACTAACACTTATAATAATGTCCGATAAAACAAAAAAATATTTTTCACGTCATGAAAAGGCCACTAAAACCTCATTAATTTTTGTTTTTTAAAAGCTGTATGAACCATGTATGTAACTCTCTTGTATGCTAGTTTCAGAGCATTTTATGCTAGTTAGCATAAGATAGCAAAAAATAGCTTGTCAAGGTAGCTACTTCAGCATGCTTTTGAGAAGCTTGCAGTGCTAGTTAGCATCCTATGCTAGTTTTATAGCAAAAGATGCTTTTTTTCTGTATGCTAGTTGTATAGCATTTTATGCTAGTTAGCATAAAAAAGCAAAAACTAGCATGTCAAGGTAACTACCTCAGCATGCTTTTGAGAAGCTTGCAGTGCTAATTAGCATCATATGCTAGTTTTATAGCATGAAATGCTTTTTCCTGTATGCTAGCTTCATAAGCATGGCATGCTAACTAGCATAAGGAAGCATACTTTAGCAAAAAATTAGCATACATAGCATAAACATAGCAAAAACTAGCATATTTTTTATGCTACTACTAGCATAAATTTTGACTTGGGGAAGGGGGCATAGGAGAACCCCTTCCTCCAAAGAAAAATTTGGCGCTTCACCACTATACACAAATTGTTATTATTATTTACATTGACATAAATTACTACACTTAGATTTTATTTTCTACTATTAGTTTGCATTGTTTCTGTAATATCCTTACATTTTATTTATTGTAGCATCATTTCAATAAAAATTGATTAGTAATATCATTACCGATGTTTCTTTTTTACTCGTAGGTTACATCATCTCATCTTTTATTTTGTAATTTACACTTGGTTCGATTTTTTTTCAACAGTGATTATTGTTTTTTTGTTTGTCTCAGTTTTGCATATTTCTTCACCCTTCATGCTGTATTTAAATCATTTGTTATTATACATCATTTAAATTATTCTTATTATTATTATTATTATTGTTATACTTTTTATGCTTAGACATGCAAAACTAAGATTCTTTCGTTCCATGTAATTGCAGTTCCGTTGTTTAATTTGGAAAATCGCAATGCAAGTAATAAAATGAAACACAGCACGCAAAAGCAGTTGTCCCGGGGTAATTATTCTTATTAATTTGAAGGTTTAGTCTTCTTTATTTAAGCACAATTTTTAATTATTTATTTACTTTGGTACTTATTTATTCTCAACTTAATTAACTATGAATGGCAGCGAAACAATCTTCGTTATTTTTACATGCTGATGATCTCGAAATTTCTTTTATTTACATTGTAATGAATACATCTTCATTATTCACGTTGCAGTTTAAATTCTTTTCCATACTCCTGTTGTCTATTTCTTAATAATTATTCATTTAAAAAGATTAATTAGTGCAGTTCTGTCAAAATTAAATTCAAACAACCGAAACATGCTTTATCTAACCAAAAATCCTCTTATTAAATGCATTAAATTACATAATTGGAGATGCTTTCAAGAGTTAAAAATAATTGTTTTGTCTGGTAATAATTTGCTAAATTTAATTAGTATTTATATATACAGTGCCCGCCGCTATTAAAATCACCGGTTAATAAAATCAGCCGCTTATTAAAATCAAATCTCCAGGAACATAATAAAATCAATAGGAAAGCATTATAAAATCGCCGCTTAATAAAATCAACACCGCCGCTTATTAAAATCAAAGTTCAGGACAAGTCAAAAATTTGTTCCTGGTTCTACTTTTTTATACAAATAAAAGGGACTGTCAAGAGGGAGAATAATAGCCCCCTCCCTCCCTGTCTGCTTCTACCCTTGACACGGGTGCCCAAATCTTCATCAATCGATGAAGATTTGGACACATCCCTTGGGGGTGACGGACTTTGGTATCGTGCATGAAATGCAAAAAACAAAGCGCTCTGAAAATGACTTGTCAGAAGACGAAACGATCGTTTACGAACCACGGCCTACTGCCACTGAAGCTTGACAAGCATTAGATGTTTTGCGTCGAACTTTAGAACAAAAAAAAAGGGGGGGGGGAGGGATAAAGAACAGTATGGAAAGTTGTATGCATTTTCAAACACTAGAAAAGTTGATAAATGAATCAGCAAAACAAAGCACAATCACTAAGTACTTCAAAAACTTGTAAAATACTTAAATGTAAAATTTATGCATCTCTTATTATTTTTAAATTTAATTTAAGATAACCGATTTTTTATTTTTATGAGTTCTATTTAATTACTGATTTTAAAACATTCGTAAAGAATAATATTTAATACTGAGCAATCAGTACATCTATAGTAATTTTTAAAAAATCATATTTTTGGGAATCGTTGGTTATTAAAATCAGCCGCTTAATAAAATCAAAATGTGCAAGACGAATGTGATTTTATTAAGCGGCGGGCACTGTATACGAAGGTGAATCAAAAAGTAATGATTCCACCATTATATTTTTCCTTTTACAGATACTGGACTATCTTTACGTTTTAGAAAAGTGATTTTTTTTTTTTTTTCAAATTAGATGATTATAACACTGGATTTGAAATTTAAAGAAGGAATTGTTATTTAATTTCGAAAAATAAAAAATGCAAGGAACATAATCGGTTGTGGGAGATTTATGGGGACGTTATATTGGATATCAGCACTGTTAGGCAGAGATGCTCTTTAAAACTGCTAAATGAAAATTACAGATATCCCGAAGAGCAGCTCACCGACAGCATCCATCCAGATGCAAATAGAAAATGTTCAAATGAACTTATTTTGAGTAAATAATCACGTTACTTCTCGAAATATTTCTGATGCATTGAAAGCTTCTTTTTTGCTCTACCAAAAGAATAATTTCTGAGTTGTGGTATCAGAAATGTGGTATTTAATTTAGTTCCCAAGCTTTTGATATTGTCAAGAATTCCTGGACGCAAATCAAAGCGTGCTTCACACACACTTGAACCCAGATTTGAATCCTTCAGACTTTTACCTATTTGCGTCTATGAAAGGCAACCTACGTGATATCAGATTTAAAGCTTTGAATGAAGTTCAACACAGGTTAAGAATAATTTCTCAAAATAAAAAACACTAATTTTTTCCAGAATGATTTTGTTACCAGCGTTCAATGGTGACGTAAAAAATGTTAAAGTTAAGGATGACTACGGAAATTTAAGCACTGTTAAAAATTACGTGCTTAAAAATGACCTTATTTTTAAAAAATAATTTTGACTTAAAAATGAGCAAGCGCAGTTCTCAGTTTTAAGTACCGATACTTACTTAGAAATTACAGTTAAAGAAAGGGCAAGTATTAACCGCAAAAAAAAAAAAAAAAAAAAAAAAAAAAAAAAAAAAAAATGGAACAACTTTACGTTTGAAATTAAATTAATACATGGATTTTTTTTTCTTAGACTACTTCCTCAGAACAACAGTACTTGTATCAAAATTAAGGAACTATCTACTGTGCGAGACGTTAGAGCGATCCAAGAATATGAGTAGCATGCTCGTCTCTTCAAAGCAGGAAAACAAGATGAATAATTCGTCGGATTCAAATTGGATACAGTAAAATAAGAAAACAAAATAGGAGAGTGGACAGTTGACGCTCTTCTGGATTGCGCTATGAAGAAATTTGGTACGGAAGAACTTTAGCACCCGCAGTTGGTACGTTTGGAAGTTATATAATTCAACTTTTACTTCTTCGTTCGATGTAATCCCAGAGCAATAGTTAGAGCAGGGGTCTCCAAACTTTCCAGCCTTAGGGCCATATTGATTACCCTACAACATAATTATTCAACATAAAAATAGATTACTTCAGTAAACTTAATTTAATTTGCTATAAAAAATAAATATGTTCTCTAGAAGGAGTTTTCTTTCAAGTATGCTAGCTCTCCGCGGGCCGGACAAAATCTGTCCGCGGGCCGGATGTGGCCCTCGGGCCGTAGTTTGGAGACCCCTGAGTTAGAGTATTAGTTAAGTGTCAAAACAGTCAGCGTTCAAACACGAAGTGCGGAACCTTTTATTATTTTTTATAGTGGTTTTACAAATGAGATCGTAACCGGATCCTTTTTGAGAAAAAGGTTACTTAAATAATACGAATTTGGTTTTTCAAATCTATGTCGTTTTGACTCGAGGAGATTCCGAGAACGTGATGTTCTTGAAAATAAGCCATTTTATCCCAATAACAAGAATTCTGATTTAACAGTGAGTGTATGGCAGTTTACGACATATACGTTCACTATTGATAGTTTTATTGTAGAAAAGAGTTCAGGCTATGGTATCTGTAATTGAATGTTTAGATATCTCTGATGTTTGCTTTTCTCTGTATCTATTTATTTTTTATTATTTTTATTTTTATTAAATAATTTTTTTATTGCACAGGTGGTAGTGAATTCTATCACGTCCACGAGGAATCGAACGTTATTTTGCCAATGGTCTTCGAAATGTCCTTTTTAACTCTGCTTGATTTAATTGCAATCCTATCAAACTGTTTTATAAATTTACAGTTACGTTTACTATGCATATACTATTTACTTTCGTAAGGAAAAGCAATAGATGCAAGAGTTTTATTTTTAGTCTCATTTAATGCCGTCTACTGGCTAATATTTAAGATCTAAAATAGATTTCCTAGTTGGGATCGTACAACATGTGTTTCAATAAGCTAAAAAACTTGAATATGGTTTTAAAAGAACTACTAAATTTTAACCATTTGTGCTTATATAAAAACTAAAATATGGTTCAGCAGTTTTGTCAAAAACCTTCGTACCATTAGTAATAAAAAAATAAATAATTAAAAGTAAATAAATAACAAGGTTAAACAACTTTTAAAATCTTTTGTAGAACTACTCACTATGTCTTTTACGAAATATTGTTCTTTTTTGAAATACATAGGTTGAATAACATTTTTTTTCGTGTAGTAAGTAGAAACTTTCGCAAGATCTTCAAGATATTTTGTTTTATGTTTCGTTTTGAAACAGTTGTTTACTGAATTGCTGATAACGAGAGTGTTTCTTTTTACCCATGTTTAAAACAAAGTAAATATTTGCTTTAAAAGTGTTTTTTACGAATAAATGGAAATATTTACAGTAATTAAATCAGTCCTTTGAGAAATTTTAAATTCATTAATTTGCGAACTAGCGAACTTAGTCATTTCATAATTCAGTTCTGGTTTCACGAGCTAAGCAAACTCTTTCACCTTTATTAGAAAAAAATAGGATGCTCCTTTACTTCGTTGTGATGGCTTTGCATTTTTAGTAATTTAGTTGGAAGAAAATGTTTTATTCGTTGTTTCGAGAGTGCGTTTTAAAAGTTTAACTTGAAATAAGAATTGATTTTTTGCTGGAGTTTTTTAAAAAATTAAGTAATTTTTAAGACTACTTCTATTTTTTTGCTGGTTTAATGCTTACCTTTTGGGCTTTTCTTCTCAAAAATGACTGAGTTTTCAATACAGGCGTGAAAAAAATAAATTTACTTTAAGTGTCAACAATGAAATGAAACAAAACTCTCCCAATAATGTCAATTTAATAAAAATGAAAGAAGCTTTCGTATTGTCACCTTCATAGAATTGACTAATTGTGGTAGCTTATAAAATATAATGGCTTATTTGATACTAAGGAGAAAATACTATGGTGGAATTAACCGGTGGTTCTAGAAAATGAGAGATTTCTGTTAATTAATATGTCGAAACATATAACACTGTTAAATCAGAATCCTTGTTATTGAGATAAAATGGAACACACTATCTCAAACTACAACACGTGCGAATCAAGAGTACATAATCGTTGAGAACGGCGTGCAGCAAGGGAACCGAACTCATCTTGCATCGAGACGAATGCTCTGGGCCATTCCATGAAAACAGGTACATGCGTGGTCAATTTTAAAATCATATTTATGTGGATAATTTTGGTATGTATTAAAAGATAAAATGTCAAATTTTATGTTTTGAGTAAGAAATCAAAGTTTATCATTTCTGTATTGGCAACACAGTATTCTAAAGATGGTTGCCTTGTGCAAGCAAGTTCATTGAGTTCTCGAACGAATTTTGCATGATTGTTTTGGATAAAAGAAACCAACTGAAACTCCTGATGTCAACTTTATAGGTAAGTCTAAAAGTTAATTATTTGATTTTATTAAGCTTTAAGATCTAGGAGATATCTCAATAGCTATACTAGCACCCACAAAGAGCTTATTTTTCGTGTCCCGCACGTGACGAAAAAGATGAATATTTTCATTTAGGTTAAAAATGGGACGCTTATTTTGTGTAAATGACATTTCTAAAGCATATTAATGTAGTACACATATCCTATGCTAGTTCTAGCTTTTAAAGTTACTTTACTTGTAAAAAAAATCCAAAAACAAAACTGTCCCGCACGTGACGCATTACATGTGGGAAACACAACTCCAATTTCTAAATGTTGATAAGAATTTTGTTTCAACATAGCTTGAATTCTTTAATGGTTTTTTATTTTAAAAATGTGTTACTCTAAAGAAATAAATTATACATTTTCTCATATTTATTATAGATTTTGCTAAATTATGTATTTAACAGACCATACGTTTCTAAAATTTTACATTTTCATTACAGAATGCCCTATCATTTTAGTGATCATTTATGTTTCAGAACAGATTACTCAAATCATATACAAAGACAAATAAGAATAAGCTAGTTTAAAATATTAATAATAAAGCAACTACATTTTTTATCGATGAGTTGGATGAGTTGTTTGGAAGAGCATTATTTTTGATTTTTTTTTTCAGTATTTGATACAACACTGTAACAACATAGCTTAAACATTATGATATTTATTTTAGAAAGTCTATTTAGAATTAGAGCTGAATTATACTTCACTTTTATGAGTTTTTGCACAACAATTTTCCATAATATTTTAACTTTTTAACTTTAATAATTTTTTGTTTTTTGTTTTTTTGAACGGAAATGAATAATGGAAGGATCTAAATCAAGGGCTGAAAGAATGAAAAAGATGAGAGAAAAAGAGGTCCACATTTCCAGAAGGAAGAAAATAAAAGGACAAATGGACTGAGTAAAGGAGGAAAGACCATATGACTAAAGCCGAAACAGAGAAACAAAAGCTCTAATACTACAAGTGGCCAGAGCACCCTGATAGAAATCACTATCTCTTTAAAGATGTTTTAAGAAATATATCAGCTCCCTCTTTATCTAACAACATAAATTGTTTAAAATTTTGAAAAAATATTTAAAAAAAATTTCATTTAGTCCAATTCTAATTAAAATTTCATATATTTCTTGGAATGATCAATTTGTGCATATATTCTATTTAAATAATTTTTTTGTGTTTTGAAGTGTATAACCAATACATTGCTTGGTGTTTTCGTTTAATTTCCAACATTCTGAAAACATATATTACATGAGCATTTGAAAAATGTCCCGTACGTGACAACTGTGTCCCGCCACGTTACACGATACATTATAATTTCTTTCAACTATTAAAATTATTATTTCTCGAAACTTTCGATATGTTTTATTCGCTTTCAATTTCTATATTTTGTTTTGTCACTGCAAGATTAATAGAGCAGAAATTCTAGCTGATTCATAAGGAAAATTAAGAGAGGTTGACTTTAAGTGTCCCGCGCGTGACACATGATGATTAATTTTATTTTAAACTAAAAAAATATTTTTGGAAGATAAGTATGTGTAAAAAGCATCATTGCACCATAAGTAAAGATTAAAAAATGTAATTACTTCCACTTGTTTAAAATCTTCTGCTCTATGACAAAATTTTGGTAAAACTATTGAGTTCATTTGTCCCGCACGTGACGGTGGAATGGCCCTCTGCCACCGGGTTAGGGGACATCAAGCCATTATCGAGACAGTTGGATTATATAGCTTCCAAGGGTGAAAGCTGCGGTTGCTTGTGTTCTTCCGTTCCAAATTTCTTCATAGCCCAAGCCAGAAGAGCGTTAAATCCTCTCGTCCATTCTGTTTTCTTGTTTTACTGCGTTCGATTCGAATCCGATGAATTATTCATCATGTATTATTGCTCTGAAGAGACGAACAGACTACTCACATTCTTGAATGATTCTGACGTCTCGGGCGGTAAAAAGTGCCTTACTTTTGAAACAAATACTATTGTTCTGTTACAGTGAAGGATTTTCGATCAGTAGATTCAAAATTTGAAGGATAAGACAATGAAAACGTACGTCATTCTTTTCAATATCTGACTGAAGCACCTATTAATTCGTTTTCAGCTTTGTAAATAGTTAAGAAATTTGATGTAAGAAATGCCCTCTCATTATAATATATTTTTTACTCCCCCACATATAGGGGGAAAATGTAACCAGTTATGGAGTTTCGCTTTCTCTTCTGATGTATGGAAGGTTTTTTGAAAATTACTTATTTTGCCTTTTCACTGGTCTTGTCTGGCATTGTTTCATTGTTTTTGAATCGCTCTCTCTGCGGTCTGTTCCTTACTCCTGTATGGCTTAGGTTTCCTAACCTGAGGAATTCGGCTGACTGCTTCTAGGCAGGAAACACTTTTTTCTTCGGTAGAGGAGGCAACTAATGGAGACATTAAAAATTCTACTGGTTATCCAGGTGGAAGCAATCGTTCGTGCAGTCATGCTAGCTCTGCTGGTGGAGGAGATTGCTGCTGCAGGCACACAGGATCTGTTGATGTAAGCGAATATAGGTGTGAAACAATTGTCACATGCCCCTCTTGAGGAAGCAAAAACTGTTTTACTAGGAAGCAGAAGATAGCACACTCATGTTCAGTAGGGTGGAGTGAAAACGGCCGAAATTTTTTTTTTCAATTCTAAATAGCTAGATGTCTAAAATGTGCCAATAGATCAACACAACATAGTGTACAAACTTCAATAGATTTGAAACATATTTTGATCTGCCTTCACAAACTTTTACTTTTCAATAATGAGCGATACTTAAACGATTTTAAAATATTTTAGGCAAACTGTTGCTTAGTTCAGCTACCTTAAAACTTAGTTAATACATTGAAATACAAACATGTACAAAGTGAAATGAGAGAATACCCATTTTGACTCGAATGTGGGCATTAGCTTTCGCAAAGAATACGTGCATGGACAAAGCCATCATGCGATTTCTGTCCACAAACAGCTTTCACCACCTCGGTCACCAGCATCACGCTTGTTTCTACAGCCCGTGTATGATTGGAAAATTTTGAGAAGCTAACTGTTGGAGTCATCTTGGTTGCGATGAGATCCTTCAGTTAGTTCAGTGTCTGTCATCGCCTTATATTTACATTTATATATCACCAATCACCACAGTATCCAGGGTCTGCCGCAGCTCTGGCCTTCCTCCCTCGTTGCAAGTCCAGCTCACGTATGTGTGGCCGATGATCCGTCATCATGGATAGGAGAATATTCTCAGGATGAGCAAAGTATGCATTGCTATGAATGACACAGTCAACTCCGATTCCGCCAGAAAATCCCTATTACTTTAAGGTTCTCCGGTTGTGCATACTGGTCTATGAAACTAGCGATTATCTACTCAGCAATGTCTTTGCTCGACCTTAATGCCGGCGTCATAATGCTGAAGTACGAAGAACCCGACCTCATAAGCATCTGATAATGCTTATGTGGTTTTCCATGAGAGTTTTTTTGCTGTATTTGCTGTCATCATCGAGAATTTGAGTCAAAAAATTTGATCCTTGCGTCTAAATATCTCATAAAACGTGCTTTTTAAAGTTAAAATAAAAGTAAAAATTAGTATTAAACAGCTTGTTGCCATTTAGTGTTGAACAAAATGTGAGAACTACTTAAAAAATTCGAGTCGGATCGAATATAAACCCGAAGTAGTTCAATCACGATTATTTCAAACATGAAGTTCCACTCTAAAATTTAATAGTAATGTAAAAAGATACAACTCATGCTGAAACTGCTGAAAATTCTTCTTTCTCATAGGCGAGAAAATAGCCTCTTTTTGCATTGTTTATTAGAACTTTTAATGCCATAGAGACAATAACAACAAATAGTTAGCATTGGTAGAGTTAATTAGTAACTAATAAATACCATCGCCAGTAAAAAAAATATTCTGTATGGCTTTGTTCAAAATTTGCGCCATTTTAACTTACCGTTTCGGCAAAAAGCGTTAAAATGTTAATTTTTTCAGCAAGGTGAAGGCAGATCAAAGAGTTGACAGAAAATAAAATAACTTTGCAAGATTGTTAGTGGGCAAATGGAACATTTTTCATAGTCTAGCTAATAAAAATAAAAAACAAAGTTTTTCACTCCACCCCAATATTCGGTGTGTAACAGAATGAAGAAATCACCTTTGCCGCAGATATCTAATTTAAAATAAAATACCCACTTATGCGATCTAAGTATAAATAACGGAATGTCATAACAGCTACATCACCTACTTATATGCTCAAGAGATCCAAAAATAACGAATATTTAGGGCGATAAATTTAGATAAAACCACGATCCACATGCACCATTTGGACAAATCTTCTCATAAAAGAGGGACAGTATTTTCACCCGTTGACACATTAAAGTGCTAGAAACGAATTTTCTTCTTCCTCCCAAAGGGTGTTTTCGCCCAAAATTTCCTTACTTCTCAAACAAACTAACGTAAACTTCTTCCCTTCTGTGCCTGAAAGCTGAAACTTTACTACGTTCAAGCATTACATTTAATGTTTAAATTCCTTGCGAATTAAGATACAGTATAAAGGAAAAAACGAAGTTAATAAAGCAAAAAATGTCGTAAATTTTGGGTCTTATTAACGTTGTTTCTTTCCTTCATAATTTAGTATAAAGATAGTATATTTATTTCTTATCAAGACATAGTTTTGTGTTGGAGATATAGTAAGAATTTAGTATATAATATTTTAAGAAATTTTTCGTTAACACATATGATTTTACTTCTAAAATTAGAGGCTTAAAAACATAATGTCATTCATAAAATTTGTATTCATGAAAGCTATATATTATGTAAATTAAGATCTTTTCTTTATCAAACTACCAACATTTTTTTCTGATTTTCAAGAATAATAAATTAACTGCCTATTTTTTAAAATTTTCTAGAACCATTTCTCTTATGTATTTGGGCGAAATTATCGTATAACTATGAATTTGAGTTTTAAAAAATAATAAATAAATGAAAAAGGCTTTTAAAACAGATAAAATGCAGGATTACTTTTTCCGTTTCGTTTTTTCATTAGTAGTAGAAATATTTTTTCATGCATCTGATAGGAAAAAGCTTTCTTTTATGTTGCATTACTCTTTGTGAAACATGTGCAACAGTCAAAGTTTAAAATGAATATAAAAATTCGCATATAAGACTAATTTATCTTTATTATTTTAATGCTGTAACGTACGCACCAAATTTAATGAGCAAAGTTATAAAACCTTTTCATACAAAAACGCGATTTTCCTACATTGTATGCAAGCAACAATGTTCTTTTAAATTTTGTTTTTCTTAGTGAAATGAATAAGCAAGATAATTTTTATTCCACTGTGCTTCTTCAGCATAACAATCTGCCAAATGTTCCTGAAGGGAACTTGGCAGCGCAGTTTTAGAGATGTCGTAATGCAAGGTTGCAGACGAAGCAAACTTTAAATTTATTTGTTGATGGATAGTATGCAGCTCTCAGACTGACAGAGTTTGGAAACCTAAGCATTTAAAAAAGACTGGGAATGTTTCCTCGCAAAAACGAAGTCTCTCTCTTGTTGTGAGTTTCTACAGCTGTTGCTACTTTCATGCAGTTACGTTATTTTAATGATAGCAAACATTTGTAAGTTGTGGGAAATATATGGTGAGTAGAGGAAAAACGCTACGCGCATTTTTGTTATTTCATTTGTTTTTAAATTTTACATGCTATTTACACACCCACGCCAAATATATATATTATATATACATATAATACGGAAAGAGATAGAGAGTTTTGTAGTTTTGTGTTGCACACAATGCACTGATTTTATTAAATGGATGATAGCAAAAAAATACACGATAAAATAAAAGTTTTCTGGTAAGATAGCACACACTGCAAAAAACATTCCGTGAAAATACAGAAACAAAACTGGGGGGGGGGGGGTTCCTGTAAATTTAAGAAGAACTTGCTTCAGATCAAATATACAAGTTTCTTGCTAGCATTTTCTCAAAAAAATTCTTACCTTTCCACAGAGAGAAGGATTTGTTAAGTTACTTAAAAGTGAACACTTGAGATCTGTGATTGCCAGTTTAAAAATTGTAAACAAATGCATAATTAACCACTTGAGAGATGGTTAAAGGCAATCAGTCGTCAGTCGTTTAGCAGAAGCAAGTGCGTTGGAGTCGCTTGTTTTCGGATGACAACTGGTCATGATTACCTACAAATCCATTTATATCGAAGGAGTCATGGATTCAGCTTGTTGCCCTCCGTGCCACCGTGGCGACATGGATAGTGATCCCCTCAGGAACTGCCTTGAACTCTTAAACTTTTTACCTGACAACTCTGCTGAGGCAAATTAATGATTGTATAGGGTCAGTTGGGGTATTTGTAAACATGGGGTAATTGTAAACAAGCTTCATAACTACACTTGTAGTGGTTTTGAAAACTTAACTGCTGGTGTGTGATGAATTGGCAACATAGGGAAGACACTGAAAGAGTTTTGTAAGTTTCGAAATATTTGTGGAGGCGTCACCATTGTTTGAAAATGACACAGTGAAAAAATATGTTTAACAAAATTTAGTGATCTTACATTTTCGTCTCCAGCTCATCTACAAAAGCGGTTCAAGTGGTTTCAATTTTTTATTTGTCATATGGAATGTTGCTAAAAATATTTAGTCATCAATTTCATCCTCCCTGTTATTTTCCATGTGCAAGTCAGGTGTTTACAATTACCCCATATATTTCGTACTTTGGGGTAATTGTAAACACTTAAATTTATCCTATTTCCAATATTCTGGGGGGGGGGGACAATAAGTATTATAATTTGATGCAAATTACACTCTTGTGTCTATTTTACATAACTGTTGTTGTTGTTGCTAATGTCACGTGGAAATCCAGGCTCCCCTTGAAAGGAGACCATGATTTAAGAAAACTCCTATTGATTATTAATGAGCTCCACTAGAATGAAGTATACTTGGCTCAGAGGGATTAATGATTTTGAACCAGCTCCCAGATGAGAGATCGTCACCTAGGTTGGTCCCTCAGCGGAAATTATTTCTAACTTGGCTTGCATTTGAAGCGACGATGTATTTTACGTGCACAGCTCCCTTTAGCGCACTCGGTCTCAGAATAATCAGTCGCGGGAGGTGGCCACCCTTCCAAGCGTTGACCCCGGCCAGTTGTGCTTCACTTTCGGTGTTCTGTAGGACCCAAGCTTAACCGACTGATCCACTGTGGGACAAATTTTACATAAATTTGTCGCATTTCTTTATTTTTTGCAAGATATTTCTCGTTAAGTGATCTCAGCCGACTCATAACATAACTCAGCGGACCACATGCGGCCTGTTGGCCGCAGATTGAGAACCATTGCTCCGGAACTTCTTAAGCCTTCAAGCAGGCTGTGTATGAAACAATTTTCCATTTGCATCAACCTTATTCGAAAATAAATCACTGTTTACAATTACCCCAGTTCTCTGGGGTAATTGTAAACACACTGGGGTAATTGTAAACACGAGCTCATTCACTAACAAATAGTCACAAAGTCAAAATTTTTGTACACATTTACTCACAAGAAGTACAGTAGTGGCTACAATGCTCACAATTTTATCTTTGAATTCATTCAAGAGGTAGGGAAGGATCAAAAGTTAAATCATTGAAAAATCGTTTACAATTACCCCAACTGACCCTACTTGTTTTTATACCTTTTCATAGTGTTACTATGCTGCTCGTCGAATGATGGCAGAAATATCGCAGACGGGTGAAGGATATATATAAAAAAAATCGAGATATGTGACTACCAGTTTAAAAATTGTCAAGAAATGCATTATATATTGTTCCGTATGATAATTTCCAGCTCTAGCCGTCGTGGCCAGTTCTCAAAACTCTGGAGGCGTTCTTGACCGAGCTTCCTAAGGCACAGGAATCACACCAGGGTATTAACAACTGAATTCGTCGTTATGTACCAGAAATAATAATCCAGCGTACTCACAGATGGAACCACTGTTGCGGCATATAATATGTTGCAATCGATTTACAGCATGTTCTGTTTTTAATTCTTTGTAATTACCTTTTTTGTTACCATGTTTTTAGTTCTCTGTAATTTTTCGTCATATTCAGGATAAATGATTGCTGGGAGATGTCTTTCTCATGTATTTTTGGATAACACTTTCTTATAGTGTAGCTATATTGGTCAGTAAAATTTTTTTTTCAAACATCCTAAATTTATCTATATCAGATTAAATAAGAAAGATATACAAAATAACTTTACCATTTTTTTAAATTGTTCAACTCGCGCTGCTCTTACAGACAATTTGTTACAACTTCGAACTTAACTTGTGGCGATATCATTTCACTGGGATGGGTTTTAGGTAAAAAAACATATGCGTGCACTGAGTTTTTATTGTATTAGGGGTCAAGGGGTAAGATTATCCCTAGAAATGGGGTGTTAGGTGTTCCAAACAATCTAGATTCTACAGACAATTTTAAATACTTTGTCAAGGAAAAAGAAGAATTTAAGCCATCAAAGTGCATAAAATTAATTTTTCTAGTAGTTGCCAAAAATGTTTTGCAAGGCGTAATTTAAAAAAAATTAAAATAGCTGAAGCAGATATATCAACTGATAACTGTTAAGACAGTTATGAAAATGTTAAAAAGCGCCCCAAAACATTACAACCTTACTGAGAAACTTATTGATAAGTAAAATGTTTGAAAATCGATTTCTATTAGTAACTTGGAGATGTTGGTAATTTTACTTAACTTTATGTATCCATATAAATGTTCATTTCAGTCAGCGATAATGAAATAAAATATGTGTTAATCGGTTTAACTATTTTTTCAAGTGTTATACTTCATTTGTAAGTAAAAATTCACAATGCAAAAGTTACGATATTCTTCACAGGTATTGTAAAAACTCAAAACACAGAAGAATATATATATATATATATATATATATATATATATATATATAAGCCTGATTTTATAAAGTTATAGATGAAAAAGTAAATGATGACTGGGTTAAAAATATTGGTCGTCAAACTGAAATTTTTATAAAGAATTATGCATAAAAAATGACGACTGGGTGTAAAATCGCTGTCGTCAAACTGAAATATTGCAAAATTTCGATGAACGACCGCTGATTCGAACCCTGTTTCAAAACATAAAGTATTGAGTTCACATTTGCTAAAATACTGGTCAGAAATTATATATATATACAATACAAACATTTAATATGTGCCTAGCATACATTTTTTAAATATTACTGTTATGATTGTAATAGCTGTCGACTATTAGCTATTAACTGTCGTAAAATTGTTTTACCCAAGTTTCGGGAATTTATTTTTCACCTGTCATGCATTGTATCCGTTACCTATTCATTTTCTCTAAAGCAAAGGACAAAAGTTTTGTTTAAAAATAAGAATTTCCTATTATAGTGATTGAGCAACAAACGTAAATCTACGCGAATAAATAATTACCCTTAACGCTTCAGTAGCTGCAAACTCTCACAATTAGGAACTTCAACTAACACTGCGAAGCGCTGAATTAAATGATCATTAATGACTTGATATCAACTTTAATAGAGTGATGAAGTTGAGAAGAATTTACTCTCAGTTCTCGAATACTCTCAATTCAAGTTGACGGAGACAATGCGGGATGGGATATGAATGTTTTATTAAAAGTCTTGCATCGCAATTACAGAACGAAATTTGAAATTTGAAGGACACTTTGAAGCGTCTATTTGTTTGCCGGAGACAATTGAATTGTAACCATCAATTGTGTTTCTAATTTAAAATACGATAGGAATTGGAAAAATGCCTTTAGGCGTATATTTATGCATAATTGCTATTCCAAATAAATGCATAAATTGCTTCTGCAAGCGGTTAGAAATATTTGCTTGGATTATTTCCGCACGCACATTGCACACATTTTTTGCCCGAAAATTACTGAGAATCTCCTGGCAATCAATTTTCCGGAGTTTGACGTAAAAATTACTGAAAACTAAAAACAGGAAACTACAAAGTCTTTAAAAAAAGAAATTACAAAGAACATTCTGTAAAATAATAGCTACAGATAACGTGCTACAGCCACAGCATAAGTGCCATCTGTAGAGTAGGCTAAATTACTAGGATTTCTGGTGCACACAGTCGAAGGTGAATTCAGTTGAGCCCACGCTGTTGCGATTCCTGTGCCTTAGAACGCTGAGCCAAAGATGGCTCCGGAGTGTGAAGGACTCTGCCGAGAGATAGGCTACTCACTAGAGCTGGAAATAAACCGTTCGCCAACCATATGAAATGCATTTCTTGATAAATCTTTAAATTTACAGTCACAGATCATATTACGCATGCGTAACGAGTTTTAAGCTGGTAGCCACAGATCTGAAGTGTTTAAAATATCCATTTGTTTACAATTTTTAAACTGGTAGTTACAGATCTCAAGTATTTATCTTTACGTAACTATACTAGACTGCAATGTTTCTTGACAATGACGTCACAACGCGCGGCAGAAGAAATGAGTAAACGGCGAGGCTTTTGGGGTTACAAGGGCGAGGATCGTAAAGACGGCACACCAACTTGGCGAAATAATCCGATTAAGCATTATATTTGGCACATTACGCGTTTGAAAACTCATTTGTCAGTTTATCAGAAAAAGATAAACAGATGTAGCAAATTTAAAAACTTATTTCTTTTTACATAATCATAATTTCTTTTATTGGATCAAATATATTCTTGTTAATGTAATGATTAAAAGTATATTTTCTTCTAAAAATCCTTTTCTCCCTTCAATAATTCATAAAAACGGTTGGACTTTTGAACACTTTCGTTTTTCAAATAAATAATTTTTTTCCTTCCTGTTATCCCCTGAGCCTAACTTTTTTCCTGTCTAAGTTTGTTTTTAATGGAAAATTACGATATTAACAAATGGAATTATAATAACTATTTAGCTTTAAGCAAAGTCACAAGCCAGCGAGTCAAGCATAAACATAAACCATTCTAAATCTCGCCAAACCGCTTATGGGAAGATCGCCAACTGCTCGTGAGCTCTTATTGGCTGAGCGTTCAGTTCTAAATGAAGGTATTACTACGCGTTGCACTACTCTTAAAATTGAAAATATATAACATTTTATGAAAATCATGACAAATAAACGCTATATATGTGTAGGTTAAAATACCTTATCACATTTCGAAAGCGAAGTGCTTAGTTTAACTCGAAAATCGGATACCGCACGGAGAACTACTTTCTTCGTTTGCTCTCAGCATATTTCTCCATAGTCAAGAAACTTTGCAGTTGAGTATAGCAGATCTTTATCTGCAATTGTAAAGAGTGCGGAAAAACAAGAATTTTATTAAGAAACTGTTATCAAGAAACTTGATTATTTGATTTGAAACAAGTGCTTCGTAAACTTAAAGAAGCACTCAGTTTCCTTTCTGCATTTTTACAGATTTTTTTTTTTTTTTAGTTCACGATATCCCCCCTGTGGGGTGTATTCGGCTTACCACAATTGCAGATCTAGTGCGTTCACACAAAGATTGGTACTCTCCCTTTCCGCGGCACGACAACGAGTGAGGTACCCCCATCGCAAGAGAATTTTGACGTCCAGTTTCTTCACCTTAGGGGGATGCACCTGAACCTTGTTGATGCGAAATTTCTCTAGGAATTATATTTATCCGAAAGCATCTAAGCCAAATGGGAGGGGGGAGGAGGATACTCAAAGGATCTTTTACATGCCGCAAGAGCATACGGCATGGGCTCAGAAGGTTTTCTGCAACTTGAAAATCTACCGACACAGCCAGCTTTGAACCTGCGAACAAGAGCAACTGAAGCGGCTTACCACGACGCCACCGTGCACGATATAAAAAGGTAATTTATCCAACTTTACACGGCTTCAAACTATCTTCCTATATGAGCTTCCACAGAACAGCGAATTTGAAAGCTCTCTTTTTCTTTCTAATGGGGCTGCGTATGGTCACTAACCTTTGCAGACCTAGTGCGTACCCCGGTAATCGGCGTCCATTTTGTCAAATAGCACCACTGTCGGTGGATGCCATTGCCACTGAGAATTTGGACGCTCAGTTTCCCCTAGATGGCGGCACCTGAGCTCATTTGATGCACTAGGTATTTAATTTAGCCGGGAGTATCCAAGCCAAATGGATATTCAAACGATCTTTAACATGCCGCACAATCATGCGACATGGGCGCAGACGATTTTCTGCATCTTGAAAATCCATCGGCTTGGGCACCTGCGATCTTGGGCGTAGAGACCTGTGCCTTGCCACTACGCCACCCTGTCGACAATTTTAAACCAACTAGAGTGGCATGCTAAATAAAAGAGGACATTCATAAAAACATATAAAACGGTTTTCTAGAATTACTGAAAGCCAAAACGTCAATTTTTAAAGGGCAAAATATTAAATTTTTAGCAAATTAACAAATTTTCAAATAAAAAACGGTAATTTATTAAAAAAAACTGTTTTGTATAATTTAAATCACTTGTGATTGTGTCAAAAGTACTAAAATGATATTATAAAAATGTGACTGTTTGGTCTACATTAATTCAGTTATCCAGTGTACATAATTGTAAATAATAGTTTGCAATTTAAACATTGTGTAATCATAAAGCAGTGAATTTATTTATACTAAATTACTAATTAAAATACTACCGTAGACTTAAAAACTTCAAGTTTTTACTCAGAAACATATTTCTGAAATCTTCCCTATAAAATATTAAATAAATTGAAGTAAGTTCCACATTCTTTGAATTGACGCGATATAAATGCTTAGGAATGTGTTGATATTTGATAATACTGGCATTATAATTCTTAGTTAAGTTTTCTTCCCGAAATTCTGTTCGTCGATTGTCTTATGTTTCAGCTCATCATAACTTCAAACGCAATTATTTATTAATATTATCATGAAATTCGACCTGGATTCTTTTTATCTTACCCTATATTAGACGAATATTACAACAAGATTTTCCGTAATTTGCATTATATTTCCTTTTAATTCATCGTTATTTAATAATTATTTTAAATGTTTCATGCAGTTTTCGATGAGTTTGCCCTTTTTATTATTAAAAGACTAATTAATATGAATTTTACGAAAAAATATTTTTCCTATTCTCTGTTTCGATAAAATTAAGCTATTTTCATTTCCTTTAATTACATTTCTTTTTCTTAATTTAGAAAAACACAACGAATTGATAGAAAGAGAATCAGTATGTTTTTACAGTTGCTCTAAGATAATGAACATATTAAGTTTACATATTGCTCTTCTTTAGTTATTTTCTATTTTCAATTATCTATTCTCATTATCTTTCGTTTACTTCGATATTAATTAATTTTGAATTAATTCATTTTATCAACATGATGCAAATTTTATTGCAATACATGATCCTGAAATTCATTTCACTTTCATTCCAATGCAAAACTGTTTTCTTAATTTTAAGCATTCAATTCCAGTTTGACGACATTATCCTTTTTTTGACAATGAGCTTAGTGATATGACCACTTAAAACTCCTCATCTAATGTTCAAATTATTCATCAAGATTACTGTCTTAGTTAGGAAAGAAGTGCCAATTCTTGTTTTGAATTTTCAATTTAAAACACTTGGATAAACGACCTTTCATATGCATTACTGCCCTAAAATAATTCTGATGTGGTAAATTAGTCATTCTTCCCAAGAAGGGAAATTATGTGATGACATTTCATTGTGCTTTTTAGCCTACTTTCTCGTAAAAGTAAAAAAAGAAATATGAAAGAAGGCTTAATTTATTATGAAAATATTGTACAGATAAAGAAAAGTCAAAAATAGGTGACGTAATTAAATAAAGATTGACTGATCATTGTGATCATTCACTGAGATCATTGTGAGTGTAAAAATAAAAACACTTAAGTATGGTTTTGAGATAGGGAAAATATTTGCCTGTCTGTCCACATCACTCCCACTTAAGTATAATTTTTTTTTTTTGCATTTGACAGGTCATTTCAATGTTCCAAAGAATAAAAAGCAGAGCATTCTGTAAATTGATAGCAACATATAATGTGCCGCAATAATGGTTTCCTCTGGGAGTACACTGGATTATTATTTCTGGTACACAGAGTCGAAGTTGAATTCAGTTGAGCCCACGATGTTGTGATTCCTGTGTCTTAGACAGCTCGATGAAGGATCGCTCCGGAGTTGGGGGAACTGTCACCGACGGCTAGACTGAAGATTAGAGCGGGAAGCAAACCGTTCGCTTACAATATATAATGACATTCTTGACAATTTTTAAGCAGTTATTCAGAGATTTTAAGTGTTTAATCATGAATTTGTTTACATTTTTTAAACAGGTAGTCACATATCTCAAGCGTTCAGTTTTGCAAAACTAAACACATCTTTCTCTGCAGTTGTACAAAGTGTATAAAAACAAGAATTTTATTGGGAACTGTTATCAAGGAACTTGATTATTTGATTTGAAACAAAGTCTTCGGAAATTTACAAAAACACTTTGTCTCCTTTCTGTATTTTCACAGAAATATTTCATTGTATACCTCAAAAAGTAATGCAAGGTTGCAAACGAAAATTGGTAAACAGGTGTGACGCACTGAGAACAGCCGCTGATTAGGTTTTCTTCTTATTTTTCTTTCTTTTCTTTTCTTCAATTTTTTTTTGTGTAATTTTAAAAGTAACTGAAATTTTTGAAATTTTAGTATTTTTTTCTAATTCTATGAGAACACAGAACTAGAGAAAAAAAGAATGTTAGGCGCTCTAATCAGTTCGCTTTTAATTGTACATTTAAATTACATTCATCAAAACCGGATCCCCTCCCCAAATGCTGCCATTTACCTCATATACTATGTTCTCGCGTCTTACATTTGCTTTTTATGTTCCTTATCAATAGACTCAGTGTACTTAACAAATTGTGCAAAACTTGTTTCAGCTGTTCGAAAAACATTATTGGAAATCTTGTATATTAAAATTTTTAAAGTGAAAAAAAAAAAAAAAAAAAAAAAAAACTATTTTTATTGAATCCAAACACTACTACTGTAGCTGAATAACACTTGTGAGCGTTCCCATTGTTAAACTTCATGAAAATAGCAGTGTATCAAGAAACTCACGACACGTAAATAGTTCCTTTTCTACGAAAAATTATTCTTCATCTCTTGTGAATAGAAGAGATTCAAACTGTCAGCCATGCACTTCTATGTTATCCATCAGGATAGAATTTTGTACTTAGATCGTTCTCAGCTTAGCATTACTCTTATAGCAAGATCTAATATTTTATTCACATTTGAATACGAATTCTATTATTTTCTTGTTTCTATAAAGTAGTTAAAATTGACTGTCATTTTAATGAAATGTTTGATAAATTAAGAATAAAAATTGACACATTATTATTATTATTATTATTATTATTATTATATTTATTATTATTATCATTATTATCATCATCATCCTCGTCATCATCATCATCATCATCATCATCATCATCATTATGATTATTATCATCATTATCATTATCATCATCATTATTATTATTATCATTATCATCATTATCATCATCATCATCATCATCATCATCATTATCATCATCATTATTATTATCATTATCAATATTATCATCATTATTATTTTCATCATCATCATCATCATCATCATCATCATTATTAGTATTATTATTATCATTATTAACATCATCATCATCATCATCATCATCATCATCATCATCATCATAAACATGATCATCATCGTTATTATTATTATTATTATCATTATCATTATCATTATCATTATTATCATTATCATTATTATCATTATTATTATTACTATTATTATTATTATTATTATTTTGCCAGCGAGCATGGTAATGCTTCGCGTTGCTAAATATGAGTATATAGCAGATTAATAATACATTTGACAAGAGTTAGCAATTCATCAATTTAATTAAAATAACATAAACTGTATTTTGTGTTATTATTCATTTCCCTTTCTCTATTGCTGTTGTTTTTGTTATTTCTTTTTACTTCTTGGTTTGTAATCAATGCCTTGGTGCGAATTTATTTTTAATGGACTGCTTCTTTTATTTTTAATGCTTCTTCTTTTATTTTTAATGTTGCTTCTTTTATTTTCAATGTTGCTTCTTTTATTTTTAATGTTGCTTCTTTTATTTTTAATGTTGCTTCTATTATTTTTAATGTTTCTTCCATTATTTTTAATGTTGCTTCTTTTATTTTTAATGCAGTTTCTCCTATTTTTATTTCTGCTTCTTTTATTTTTAAGGGAAATAAAATGAGATACAGTCGACGCTCGATATAACGACCATCTGCGTCCCACAGAAAAGGTCTTTATATTGAGTGGTCGCTATAAGAGGTAGAATTTTCTTTAAAAAAATATACAAGCATCATGCATGTTTGTAGTTCCATTAAAATTGGTAATGTTTCAAAGATTACAACTAAACGCTTAAATTATTTTTTTGTCATTGGAATTATAAAAAAAACTATCAGGGCAAAATATTAAACAGATTTTAAAGTAGAAAATATAGGAACAAAAATTACATACACATTTCTAGAAGCAGAACTTCTGAGGTGACATGACACCTAGCACAACAGCATGACTACTCTTATTTGAGAGAATCGACTACTGGAAAACCCCGCGATTCAAACGACCAACTACTAATACATCTGTCAACTCTTTTTCCTAAGAAATCCAGAAATTCCCCGTTTTCTCCCCTTCTATTCTTTCCGTACTGTGATGAGAGATAATCCCCCCCACACCCCACCCCTGTCATAGTTGGACTGAACTCTGAAGACTCTATTATGAAGCCTGTCCGTAAAAACCAAGGTCATTTGCAGTTAAAAATTTAGAAACATGCTCTATTTGGAAAAATACCAGAAATATTGTCCACTAAATGCGGTCGCTGTATTGGATTAGACATTACAAAACGGTCGTTATACCGAAAGTAAATTAACATAGAGTTTATAGGGATAAAGCTGGGACTTTTCCCACTGGTCGTTATAATGGAATGGTCTTTATAATGTGTGGTCGTAATAACGAGCGTCGACTGTATTACGAAAATACTGAAGTATGGTCATAGATACGATATTATAAAAATAATTCTGTTTTTATTTCATCCTTAATACCATACTTTATAAATTTTATAATTCAATTAATGGATATTTTATTAATGATGTGTTTTAAGATTTTGTAACCAAAATGAATATAATGCGATGAATATTCTTCCTTCTACAGATACAAATGTAGAAGCAATGATGAAGGAATCATTTAAAATGTATGTTTTTATGCTTGTCACTTGCACATTTTTTGTATAAAAGATAAATTATGCGAAAACTTGAGTTTGTGAGTGACATACTTTTTAATTAAACACATGTAAAACGACAAATAAAGAGCTCCTAAAATTTCACTAAATCTAATAACTTGTATGTACTCACGTCTAGTTTATGATTAATGTTAAGTGACTAGGTTTTCGTTTTTCGGTCTGTACGGAGTTTTCAAAGCTTTTGTGGTTTTTATTTCTTTTATTAGTGTTATCAAACACGCAACAATATTTTTTTTAGTAGTATACAACTATACTTTTACATTTATAGCGTTTATATTTCCAAAGGCATTAAGCAAGCATACGCATCACACTTCGTTCTGCTGTCTTCGACTCACTGTTAAATGATATGAGTATGATAGGTGGGTAAGATTTACACTCTAAAAGTTATTTTAATTATGACCTAAATATCCTATTAAGACCTAATCGGAGCTGTTCCTTTTTTCAGTAAAATTGGCAGTACTTACTAGGGTGAGCCGAAGAAACCCTTTTTTTTATTTCGAAGTTGTAATAGCACGGAAAACTTGCGAATTATATAGAAAAGAAAAATTTAAAAAAATATCAAAATCGGTTGACATCTTCCGGTTGCACAAAGGCCCTAAAGTTTGACAAAATATGAAAAAAATCTCATTTTCACTATATTTTTTAAAATTTTTGAATTAGATGTTCTCGTAATATAATAGTTTGTAACGTCTTCAAATAGAGCTTAAAAGCAACGTGTTTTAATTTGGTTTAGATAAGTTGATATCTTCCGGTCGCGCACAAGCCCCAAAATTAGCCAAAATATTGAAAATTTCACATTTTTACGAGTTTTTTTTACTCTTTAATATACTTAATTTTAACGTACTAGTTACAGCATTTTTAGTTTGGAACATAAACAAATTGTATTTCATTATAGTGTGAATAAATTAAGAACTTCCGGTCGCGCAATGACCCCAATGCTATACGAGAACAGTACCCAAAAAAGCGTCTCTCAAATTTCTGCGCCCTCTCCCCCAATGACGGGATCTGCAAGTGCTAGTTACACGACTGACATGCAGAACCAATCATTACATAAAGCATCACAGTAATGTCAAAAATATCTGTTAAATTTCAAACAAGAATTACTTATTAATTAATATTGTTAGAAATGAAGGCTGTTCAACATCACAGTACAAAGAAAATCAAATTTGGTCAAAAAAAGCAATTCAGTAGAACAAAGAATTTGTTTTTAAATGAAAAATTTGAGTTATTTGAATAACATTTAACAAAAATATGACATTCAGATTTAGTTTTCAACCTTGAGCTACACATTTTTAATTGATACCTGCCACCATAAGTTTATAGCGTTGATGAGATCAACCATTAAATCCAGTTTTCTATTTTGCTTTTAGTTTCTAATTCAAGATTTTTTAAAAAATTATTTTAACTAATATACTACATATTACCCCTGTCTCAGCTTTTGCACTGGGATATTGAAATTTGTAGGGAATGGTTTTCAGGTGTTCTCTTAGCTTTTAAGCGGTCATTGTTCTTGGGGCTCCATAGCTTTCTTTGTGTATGCGGGATGGGAAGAGTATGCAATCGCTTTTAGGAAATACCAAAATAAATTATAAAAAATTATGTATCTATTTCAACATTCAACAATTAAATGTTTAAAATAATAAAGGAACATTGTGCACAATGAAACTGTAAAAAGTAATCGAACGTAATTAATGCATTTTAATGCTCATTTGTGCTTTAATTATGTGCAATTACTTTTTACAGTTCAATTAAATGCTTATTATGAATTTAAATTTTTGTATGGTAAATATCAATGTTAAACTTCAAGTGAAAAGTATTTAAAAAATTAAGATTATTGGAAATACTGGGAATTTAATGTTACAAAAGCAGTCAAAGATATCTCAAATTTTGTGAAAAAAATAAGAGCAACAAGAATTTGTTTTCAAAGTTAAAAATTTGAGTACATTTAAAGAACAGTAAACGAACATCTGGCAGCTTTTTTTAATACCTCATTATCAGTTCCTGTGAAAAAAATGCTACGGCTATTGCATTTAAATAATAATAATTTATCAAGTACCAAAAATGCGTAAAATTGTAAAATGTTCAATATTTTGGCGAATTTGGGGCTTATGAGCGACCGGAAGATATCAACTGGTCTAAATCAAATTAAAACACAACGTTTTTAAGCTCCATTTAAAGACGTTACAAACTATTACATTACGAAAACATATAATTCAAAAATTAAAAAGAAAATTGCAAAAGTGAGATTTTTTCATATTTTGTCAAATTTTAGGGCCTATGCGCGACCGGAAGATGTCAACCGATTTTGATATATATATTTTTTCATTTTTCTTTTCTATATAATTCGCAAGTTTTCCGCGCTAGTACAACTTCGAAATAAAAAAAAAAGTTTTTTCGGCCCACTTTATTCTGCATGTCAGTCGTGTAACTAGCGACTTGCAGATCCCGTAACTGGGGGAGAGGGCGCAGGAATTTGAGAGACACTTTTTTATGTACTGTTCTCGTATAGCATTGGGGTCATTGCGCGACCGGAAGTTCTTAATTTATTCACACTATAATGAAATACAATTTTTATTTTGTTCAAAACTAAAAATGCTGTAACTAGTACGTTAAAATTAAGTATATTAAAGATAGTAAAAAAAACTCGTAAAAATGTGAAATTTTCAAAATTTTGGCCAATTTTGGGGCTTGTGCGTGACCAGAAGATACCAACTTATCTAAACCAAATTAAAACACATTGCTTTTGAGCTCTATTTGAAGACGTTACAAACTATTACATTACGAAAACATCTAATTCAAAAACTTTAAAAAATATAGGGAAAATGAGATTTTTTTCATATTTTGTCAAATTTTAGGGCCTATGCGCGACCGGAAGATTGAACCGATTTTGATAATTTTTTTTTATTTTTCTTTTCTATATAATTCGCAAGTTTTCCGCACTATTACAACTTCGAAATAAAAAAAAAGTTTTTTTCGGCCCACCCTAGTACTTACCCACGCAGCAGTCGAAACACAACACGAATTATGCCTCTGTTCCACTAAAAAAAAATGGCGTTTTATTTTCATTCTGAAAAGACACTTATGCTATCTACGACTTGGTTCCTTATTCCGTATAAAAGATCAATTTTTTAAAAGTATTATCAATTAAAAATCTCATTTTCGGTATTTTTTGACTTGTGTCACTAGTCCTTTCAAGCGACGATATGATAAAGTTCTTCATTTTCAACTTCAGTAAATAATAGGCAATGTCAATGGAAATCTGAATTAACCATACCAATTATTATTTTATATTACATCCTACAATGTCGAATGTCAAATGAAACTCCATTTGATGCAATAAATTTATTGAAGCATTAGATTTGTTGCTGTTGCAATATTTTTTTTTGGTGTAGGGAACTGGGTTGAGTTATCTTTGTGGTATTATACAATATTCCAAAAGAGTAAAAAGGAGAAGTTGTTGCAGTTTGAAAACGCAACACGATGTCGAAGGTGAGATTAAAAAATGAGCCTTCCCGGCTGCGATTTCTGTGCCTCTGGATTCGGGAGGACAAGTCGTTGAGGGCTAGACTGCTAACTGGAGCTGAAAATAAACCGTAAGCCAAAAAATAATGCAATTGTTTTGGCATATTAAAATTAATTTCAATACAAAAATAATTCTTCATCGATTCATCGGCAAAACTTGGCAGATTATAAATGTTAAGATTATAATGTCAGCTAAGTGGCCGATTATTGCCGATTACCGATTACTGCCGATTCATAAATGCATTCCTAGTATAAATTACGACAACCGATTCTTCTTCTGATAGCTATAATAGGATTTGAACTCTGGGCCGTAAAGGCTGAAATAGTTCTCTAACAATCCTGCAAAGATTACGTAAACAGTAAAAACTTAGCAGAAATGTCTACAAAGTAATAATCTACAAATCAAATAAAACCCATAGCAACAGTTTAATACAATAGCATTTATTACTTACTAACTTTAAGTTGATGTAAAGTATTAAGTGGTGTATAATATTGAAACAAATTTTAGCATATAATTCATGTTAACCGAAATATTCCATTTTCGTAAAATTCTTGAAGTTTGAATATACTTACTATTTGCTTATATATATATGTAGTACAATATAATTACTTTTAATAGAAAATAGTTGCTAAACTATTACTATCTCCATCAAGTATGCTGCACTTCATCAAAATAAAAATGAAAGTTTTAAGAAATACCGTAAGTAAAAATTGTACCATATCTTAACACTTTTGAATTAGCTTTCTCCAAGCAACTTTCTAAATTCGGAAAAATATTTAAACTATAAAAGGGAAAACTTCGAATTTATATTTAGTGAAACCACCTACAGAATTAAACAACAAACGTAAAACAGAAATTAGTTTAAACGCTATTTTATCTCTTGCACCCATTAATATTGTAAGAAGAAAAAAATTGCATTTATGATACTTTAGCTGTATAATTTTCAAATTAACAAGATTTACGCGAGCGTTTTCTGAGTTTACATAACTGCTTGTGTTATAATTAATTAGGTTCATTTAAGATTTTACATACAATTTGAAAACTAAAGACTTTGTAAATGTAACGTTACGTAAATTAAAGACTTACGTAACATTACTATGTTTTATTAGTAACAGGTTATATTCTAAAAACGTATTTAAAATATGATCCCTCATTTTTGCAAACGATATGAAATTTAATTTTATTCAACAACATTAAAAGCAGAGTGTTCGACCTCCAAAAAGGGATGCATATACTTCAGAATATGTATTAAACTATGATGTATTTTCATTCTATTAAATTCATTTGCAATTTTACCTTTTCGCATTTATATTAAGAAACAATTTAAAAGCACATTTATTGTTCAGACATAATTTCTTTATTGGCATTCAAAGAATTGAATCTAGATTTTCTAAATCACTAATTATTAAAAATTACCAGATAAAATTATAGAAAAGGTCCAAATTTTCTTAAACCATTCTTTTGCCAACACTTAAAAGAGGGTTAGCGTTTTTCTTGAATACCTTAAAAGGTCGAAGAAGAAAGAAAATAAATTTTACACTTAAACCTTAGCCTATAATCTGTCGTTTGGTTTATATTTCTGACTAACATGCATTGTTTAAATGAAATTAAAGATACTGATATTTTTGATAGACATTTCAAGATACTTTAAAAGTATTGGGTGATTAGTTATTTACAGACGCAGTATATTCGGGTCTGAAGCCACAAGAAGATGGAAGGACAAAAGGCATTTTCTGAGTTTTTTAGTGTACAATGAGGCATAGATTACCGATACCTACTAGGATATAGAAAGTGTCTTCCACACTCCCAGTAGCAGCACATCTAACGCTGGACTAGTTTATGTGAGGTAGATATCAATATGTTCAAGAGGTCCCAAATATATCCTATTAAATTCATATCGGAGGAACATGTCGGAAAAAATCGGCCAATAGCTCAATTCCTTCTAGATGAAGTGTCCTTATTATTAGGATGAACCGTAAACTGAGATTCGTCGAGATAGAGGACATTACTCCATTATTCAAATCTTCTCCAATCTACATGCTCCGTTTTCTTCGAAACACACTATAACGTAGAAGTTACAGTTCTACCATCAACCAAAGCGATCTGCCTGGCAGAATGCCAAGAAGAATAAATTCATGTTCAATGGAGGAACTGCTCGTATAAGAAATTTGCCGTTTTTGTTCTCCTTCTAGTTCGTTTAGAACACTTGATTTCTTCCGAACTGATGCTATATGCCAGTTTATAAATTTAGTTGCTTTCAACAAAGAGAGAAGCAATTATTCTGATTCGTGTACTAAATAAACGCACCTGCAAAACGAACTTCCCTAAAGCTCGAATGGATTTGTTATTTTCTGCCATGCGCAGAAGCGTCCAAATATCAAAATTCCGTGGTCAAACTGTATCGTAGATCTACTAGCTTACACGCTTGCAACATGCAAGTCATCAAGCAAATATGCTTCTAGAAAAGACCTACGTTCATCGTTTGGTTTCTTCTCCTATTGTATGTCCACATTTGGCAGTTACAACTATCCAAGAGAAAAAGATATTAGAAGAGTCAACCATTAGTTGAAGAGAGATTAGGCAATACATTTTGTGTTTTTGATAGCAAACACTTTTTTTAAATACATGTAACGCTTTTTTTTCTGTTTATTAGAAGTTTCTTAAATGAATTAATACGAAAATTTACACAAAACTACAGAAGCTAATTTCACGACATCATTCTAAGTTTCAACAGTTTTTTTGGGTAAAAGAATATAGGGAATAAACTTTTTGAGATTGAAAAACTGGTTCTTCAACATTTAATACAAATAAACGTTTCTACGAAGCACTTTCTTGAATAATACAATCAAAAAATTTACTGTAATGCTATCAAATTTCCTTCCTGTGTTAGGAATTCTGTTGATGTCCCTAAATATTTCTCTTTAAAAGAATTGCATTTAAAGTCATGCTTTTACTCATGGTACCTTAACGTCATTATTTCAATCGCAGTTCGGAGTTTTTATGGGTATCTTTCTGTCTGTGCCATTTCTGTTTGATTTACCAGAAAATTACTATTTTTATTAATCCCTTAGGGAAAAAAAGCATAATAATGTATTTGGAATTCCATTGTATTTTTTTCATGAAATGAAATGATT
Source organism: Octonoba sinensis (assembly GCA_038502835.1). Lineage (NCBI taxonomy): Eukaryota > Metazoa > Arthropoda > Arachnida > Araneae > Uloboridae > Octonoba > Octonoba sinensis. The sequence goes on along the minus strand of CM076602.1, from coordinate 100,888,547 downwards.
TGTTTTAAAAGTAATTATGGGGAAAAAAACATTACTACATTGCTACATTTTTTTTAATTTTTTGCAAAATGGTTCAATATACTCATATTTACAGTACTAAATAATCTTAAAAAATAAGCAAATATCGTAATCTTTGAATTAAAAACTGAAATTATTCTTTTCAGTTCCTATATTTGTGATTATTTTCCTTTGCGTAACTCAATTAACCGCAAAGACATGCTCAACTTAACGTTATGCATTTCAAAAAGCCTAAGGTACTTGTTTTAATTATTTCAAACATTTCTATCATTGATGAACAAAATTATTGCTCAAATATTTACTTTTATAGAAGGAACGAGAGTTTTCCTCAAACTGTTGTTTGTAAAAGAAATTGGAAATGTACAAGAATAATTGAGTAACTCGAAGAAGTTTCTCAGTTGAAGACAAAGGAGCCGCAAGCTATAATACAGTGCAGAAAAAATATGAAAATATTATTCAGTTTATTATATTAATACCTTTCCCTCCTCTCGCCCTATTCTAAAACGAATGTCTATCTGTATGATAGAATTACTACTTGAATTACTTTTCATATTTTTTTATGTCTTATATTCAATCTTTGTTGAAAACCGAAATTGGATTACTTCGGTAGGGAATCTTTGAAACAGAAATAAAATTATATTTAGAATAATTTTAAATGCTTATATATATACATATATTATTATGCCTTTCAATGGTTATATTTTAGGTAGATATTAAAATAATACTCGTAATGATTAAAGAAATACTCATTAATAAATAAATTATTTATGACAGTTTACATTCCAAAACATTCACGTTAAACAAGAAGTAATGATAAAATTAAATGAACAGAGTATCATGCAGAACTAGTGGATATGTGTACTAGGGTGTGGTACATTTATTTTTTCCATATATTCTCTCGATTACCTTAGAAAAATGTACGCCCTCTTGTTATTTGTCTCCAGGGAAAGCTTGAAACTGTCGTTAAAACAGCATCACATAACGCAGTGGCTATTTTTTCGAAAGAAAATTCGTGGGTGACCGAATATTGGGCATTTAAATGCCTACCTCATAATTATTTTTTCGACACTTCCGTCATTATAATTGCACTAATCAAAGAAAAACACCACAATCAAATTTATTTGATGCGCATAAAAGCTAATTCAATAATGTGTTACTCACTCATTAAAAATAGAATAAAATAAAATGAGTAAATGAATAAAATAAATAAATAAATAAAATTAAGCAACAAGATAAGTTGTTAACTGATTTTATTAAAGACGACGAATACAGAGTGGTTATAATTAAAGTTACACCTGTTTCGACCTATGTAGAGCTCGTTGCAAAATATATATGTCATTGAAACTTCCTATATGCTATGGGAAAAAGAAATCTGCTACCAAAAAGAAAAGAAAAATCGAATTTTTTAACATGAAGCGAAAAAAGTTAGACAAAACAGAAATCAGAAAAAAAAACTATTTTATTACAGCATTCACTCAATAGTATTCTATATCCGTCAGTCACACGTTCAAAGGTAATTTTTGTGTATTCAGCAGTAATGTGAAGTGCTTTTCAGTCAATTGCAATAATAACGCAGTTTATGGGGTAATAACAAGCCCGTTTAATGTTCAATGAAAACTCTATAACAAATTTTGAACATATACATAATGGGTAGTCATCAAGATAATCATGGAAGCAAGAATCCCATTTTAATGTTCAATAAACATTCTCTACCAAATTTTAAACCTTTACGTAATGGGTGGTCATCAAGTCAATCACGAAAGTAGAAAGCTCGTTTTAATGTTCAATAAACATGCTATAACAAATTTTGAACATACAATAATGGGTGGTCATCAAGTCAATGACGGAAGTAAGAATCTTGTTTTGATGTTCAATAAATATTCTACAACAGAATTTGACCACATACATAATGGGTGGTCATCAAGTCAATCAAGGAATGAATGCTGGATAATCTGAGAAAATTATTGGATGACTAAATGTTACTGTACACAGGGCCCCCTCTGCGCTTTTTTATTACAAAAAATAACAAAGAATAATCAGCGTTTTCGCTTAACAAATTTGCTCATTAAAATTTATTGTCGACACATACTGCTGCAATATATAAGAACATGAAATGGAAAACACTCATAATTCTCCTTTTATGTTTTGATTGTTTTACAAAGCAAAAAAATGTTCTAAGATTCCATGCATGCTTTAAAGCAATTTTGCATGTTACAGACTTCTCATCCGAGGTTTCTCATAAAATGTCTTAGAAAACGTGTGTTGGAAGGATTTTCCACTCCACAAAAAAGATAGATTTATTCAATACAACACGTAGAAACCTAAACTGCATTTTGCTTGACCAGCATGAATGAGCTTCTCAAATTTTTCTCCTTTTGTCTCATTACGAAACGAAAACACTCGGAAAAGGCCACGTGCTTCATACATATATCATGGGCTTAAGGCCATTGCTATTGATATATATAAAGCAAATACTTCGCATGACTTTTGATTTTAAAAAAGTAGGCACAAGATATATTTTACGTATAACTTATTTCTTTGAAATTTTCCGTAAATTGTTGCATTCCAAATCAATTCAAAATGAAAGTGTTTTTATGTTAAGAGAATTGAAACTTTTCCACATTAGGAAAATAATACGCATTACTAGTTGAAGTGTCCGTCATTTGAAAGGTTATTCGAATTAAAATTGTTATAATGCAATGGAGAATAACTAGTTTTAAATTTTCCTTCATATTTCACTTTTCTTACTACTGCAAACTTTTGTTTGATTCGTTAGATATATCAAGCACGCTTCAAAATGAAAACCTCCGAATGTGCCATCGTCTTTCAGCGATTCTCGCCAAGACATTATCAGAACTAACTCTTTTTGAGTTACCTGAACAGTAGTCTTTGTTTAGTTCCTTTCATTATTCCTTGAAAAAAAATAGCACATACGCTTTAGCGGAAGAAATGTTTCGTTCTGTCATCCCTCGTAGCGAATGTCGCCAAAACCTAATTGGTGCTAATTCCTATGAGCATGATTCGGATGCTAACTGTTTTATTCTTTGAGTTACTTTTTCATATATAGAAGTCATATTTTGTTTGAAAATGTTCGATTGCTCCATATCCTTGGAGCAACTAACCTTAAAGACGAGCTAATCAGCATTAGTTCTTATCAGGCTCCAACTGTAAACCAATTTCCTTTAGATTCTATACACCATTTATTAACATAACATTAATGCTTATCAAAAGAAAGTTCGATTGAGATATCTGTATTCAAGCAATTGGTGAAAAACTAAACTGCATCAGTTCCAATTTGTTCCATTCCTCACATACATTTTGAGTTACAGTGAACAAAAAAGTGTTCTTCGCCAGGCACACAGGGCGACATTTTTCAAAAATTGTCAAATAGGTAAAAAAGTCAAAAATTTAAAATGGGCAATTTTCAGAAATAACAATATTTCCTTTTCGATACAAGAGAGAGTAAAAATATAACAAGGTAGGATTTGTGATAATAATATTTTGTTCATTCCATGTGGAGAAAACTCTTGGGTTGATTTTTTTAAAACCAAATTATTATTACATCACCTTTACTTTGATTCTAAATTTTTCATTTATAATTACATATAACTTTTGCTTACAGGTCAGAGCGGAATAGTTACTCAAACAGTTTACTCTTTTGAACATCGAATGCGTTTCAAAACAAAGAAAAAACTGCAAACGCTTTAACAATAAAGCAACATCCGATCTTGGGAATAAGAATAGGCATCATGCACTGGATAGAACAACAACGTTTCTTAAAAATCCTCCCTCCCCCCGAGATTATTTCTGAAAAAAGAGAAAATCAGAGGTGTCAATCTCTAATATCTCTAATACGATTTTTATCAGCTTACAGAAACACTGCATCAAAAAGTTTTCATTCTGCGACAAATTAAAACCTAAAGTCTCAAGAAATGAAAATTTGCTTTTCCTTAAAAGAACTCGCATAAAATAAGGATGAAAATTTTGAAAAATAATTATTTGCATCAATCACATTCCTTTTTGAGAGCGATTTTATTAAATGGCAATGATATCTTCCAAGCAAGATCGTAAATATGGCGCTGAGAATGCTGTTATCAATTCATTTTTAAACTAAATGGGATTTTAATGGTCTAGAATCTACTACATGGCATATGAAAAATCTTTTATGGTTGAAGCATGGTGGTTGATTATAAAAATTCAAAATGTTTCTCAACTTAAAAGGCTGCTATGTTTTAAAAAATTAATTGAACTCTACGATGGATAACAGCAGTTCGTGTCGAAAAGCTTTTTCGCGGTTACGCAACTGCGTTAGAGATTAGAAAAGATTCTAAAATGTCGTTATATTTTTTGCTACTTCTCATCTTGTGTTATATTTCGCATTTTTTCCTTTTTAATTAGCTACTTCACAAAAGCACTTACACAGGAAAGTAAGAATCATAATTTAAACATAACATTTCACTAAGTTTCATGCAGTAATAAATTCATCTTTAAATTTAAAAATAATTAACGTAATATATTTTGGCATTAATGACGTTACCAATTAAGAAAATTAAGTCTTTGTTAATTACCTCCACTATGTGACACTTATTTGGAGAAATTATGTTTTAAACAATTGTACTCTATAGTTTTTCTCTCTTGAAAATGTTGCACTGTTCATACTTTAGGGGTTACGGCAAAAATTTTCGTAGATCACATAGCAATTCAACATACTTAAATGTTGCCTCATACGCAGTGTTCTAACTGAATTATTGTTACTGGAATAAAATGGCTTATTTTCAAGAACATCACGTTCTCGGAATAGTTCCGAGTCAAAATAATTTCAATTTGAAAACAAAAAGAGTTCTTATTTTTTAATTAATCCTTTTATCAAGAAGCATCCGGTTACGATCTCATTTTTGTGACACCACTAAAGAAAAGGGTTCCGCACTTGGCGTTTGAACGTGGATTGTCTTGACTCTTGCTAAAACTCTAACCATGCTTTGAGATTTGATTACATCGAATGTCAAAGAAAAACTTGAATTATGTAGCTATATTCTATTTTCTTACTTTACTGCGTTCAATTTGAATCCGACGAATTATTCATCTTGTATTCCTAGTCTGAAGAGGCGAAGAGACTCCTCACATTCTTGAATCGTCTCTCACGGTAACTAGTTCCCTAAATTTTGATACAAATACTATTGATCCAGAGAAAGTAATCGTGAAAAAAAAAGCCTTGCCTTAGTTTTTAACCTAAAGTTGCTCTATGCATTTTTCGTTTACTGCAGTTAATATTTGGTCTTTCTGTAACTATAATTTCTAAGTACGCATCGACTCTTAAAACTGAGAACTGTACTTGCTATTTTTTAAGTCAAAATTACTTAAAAAAATAAGAAGGTATATTTTATCATTTTTATGCACGTCATTTTTAACTGTTTATATGGGACTTAAGTAAGTTTACAAAGGCAACATAATTAAGCAACGAATGCATAAAATATAAACTGTTGATAAAGCGGGTAATTAAATGAAAATATCGTTTTAATGATGGTGATTGTAGTGAAGAGTTAGATACTTTGGAATAAAGGATTAAAAAAAAAGCAAATGAAATCATTTTTTACAGTTTTTGCAAGCAAGAGAATTGCTAGGAGAAAAGAAACCTTCTTTTTTTAGATAAAAATTGATTTGTAGGGATTTTGGATCAGTTTTAGTCACTGTTTTAGTTACTTTTTTCCAGCTCCACTGCGACTTCTTAGTACTTGTTCCGGTACTGGTTGTATTGGTTATTTATTTATTTATTAATGCCTCTGGCTACCCTGTACTGTTCCTGTAATGCAATGACTTCACCAGCGTAGGGTGGTCGAGGAACGACATGTTGTATTGGTTTCAATCTTATCATTTTTCAGCCAATCTTATCATTTTTTTTGCTAATCTATGTGTGAGAACAAGTGAAATTAATAGATTTGTTGAAAAAAAAAAAAAAAAAAGCTATTTTTTAGTTTGCGGAAGAATTCGTATTTGTGAAACGTCAAGTGTCTTTGGATATTCATTTAGTTGGAACAGCAAAAAATCGTTCCCCACTGGATTGTAAATTAACTTTCTTTCAGCCAATGCACTTATCATTTAATTAAATCGTTTTTTGAAAGAACAAGGGCATTGTTTTCCTATCCTGCAGATTTTTTGTGTTAGAGCGATAAGTACGAAGAAAGACGTTAATCTTGTAGTTGGAAAAAAGTCATTAGTGGCACAAAATTCTTTGATAGTACTTACAATTATAAAAAAAGTTCCTAACATTTATTTCATTGAATCTTTGAGGTTTTGTATGGTATTAAGTAGAAATACAGAAATTAATGAAATATTGAAATCATTAATGTAAGAATAATGGTGAAACGACGCTTATTGAATCATCAAAGAAAAAGTAATTATGAAATGAAACTTATTAATCCCTAATTACGAAGCAAAGTTGCTAAATCTATAAATGCAAGAATGCAATGAAAGTAACGTTGTTGAAATCTAAATATATGTTTCATACTAAGCAAAGTTCTGCGTCATAGAATACTTCGCAAAAATAAATAAATAAATAAATAAAATAATTGTAATAGTAATAGCAATACAATATTTCGTAATTGAATAAAAAAAACTTCCATCTTTAACCACCCTGATCACTTAATAAAATTAGCTTTCCATATTCGTGTAGAACAATAGTTTCAATTCCCTGAATAAGTTGTATGTATATAGGTTGTACGTGAATAAGTTGGAATGTATTGAGCATTCATGCACTCATCACAAACGCGCTAATTTGCATATACGTGTCAGCCACGCTCTCAAACGGAAATCGCCATTTTTATTTTGTAAAGCGTTTTATTTTGAAGAGTGCATTTTATATTTTTACTTTACAAGTAAAAGTTTTCGTATTGTTTTCATAGTGGTGTATTTAGGCATCAAAGATGAGAGATTGATTTATAGTTGTATTGACATGGTTTGAAAAAAAAAAAATTGTCTAAAGTTAACAGCATGCTTAACATAATTTTGCCGAAAAATATTAGCGCTTCAAAATTGAAATTAAAATTCTCGTGATAAAAAAAGTATCTATTGAAATTAAGAAAAGAATCAGGAGTACTTCTTCTCAGGCGAAACCATTGCAGGGAAAATATTAACAACAGGGAAAAAGTTGAAAAAGAAATTCATTGAAGATACTGGAAAGTAAATCAAAATTACATAAATTGAAGGAGAAAACAAAGGTCGCCGAAAGTGCCAACTTAATTTTTTTATTAAAATAGACTAGGTATACAATTCAGAACTGATCAAGAGGTTTCAAAATTAAATAACTTTTGTTATTTCATGAAATAATAGTGGGATTACATACTTAAGAAAAAGAAAAAAGGAATATTTTTACTTTTTAAAACATAAAGTTGAGCTTGGGTATTTAATTCAACCTCCTTTAAGTAATATAGCCTACAAAATACAAAAGTTTTCGAATCATCAGACCAACTTCAAAGTTTTATCTGTATTCAGGATACAAGTCTTTCAATAAAGCATTCATACAAACTATTGTTTTGTAAAGTTTCCGTTGAGAAGGTTCTAGAACTGTGAATAGATTCTTCGCAAGCACGTCACCCTATTCATGGTGATCTCAGCAAATTAATGATATCCTCCAATTTAGCGATTCACAGAATATCAACTGGAGTTTCTGCCAGAGTCTTAAGTAATAAAGCTGTTAAAGCGTTAAGTGATTTAAAACTTCAGTCTATGTTATAGATCTTAGTTTGTTGTTTATTCATAGTGGCATAACTTTTTAGATTTGAAACTAAACATTTTAAACTTTTGTAGGGAAAAAGGATTAGATAGTCAACTAAATAAGTACTACTTAAAAGCAAAAAAAAAAAAAAAAAAGAAAAATCCTGAGACGTCTGACATTAAATACAAATACAAATACAACCAACAACTACCTAGCGTGTCTCTAGTAGTAAGAGTAATGATAACGGCTTTTACCAGTGCGCCTGCGCATCACCGCCGCGTCTTTTCACTATGCGTAGGCTCTCTGGTAAAAAAATGGCGTGCGCAGTAGCCGTTTCATCACTCTTACCACTAGAGGCACGCTAGTTCTACTTTCTGTGCATAAATGTAGCCCATTAACATTTCCCATTTTAATCAATTTAAATAGCTGAATCATGTCCCCTCTTAATGTTAGAAGGTTTTCAATATGGAGCTATTGAGACATAATTCGAAGACAGTAGTTGTTTAATTGCACTGTAATATGTTACAGTTCTTCTGCGGAATTTTGACGTTTGGACGCTTCTGTGCATGGCAGAAAAGAACGAATCCATTCGAGTTTTAGGGAAGTTCGTTTTTCAGGTGCGTTTATTTAGCAGGCGAATCAGAATGTTTGCTTCTCTGTTTGTTGAAAGCAACTAAATTTCTGGCACGTAGCATCCGTTCTCAAGAAATCAAGTATGCTAAACAAACAAGAACGAGAACAAAAACGGCACATTCCTTGTACCAGCGAATCCTCCCTTTAACATGAATGAATTCTTCTTGGCACTCTGCATTATAATAATAATGTTGTTTATGTTGTTCCTCCCCCTGGCATAAGAAAGCCTACACCAGGTCCAAAAGATCGTGTCGCAGAAGGTTGTCGTAAATCCATTCCTGCTCAGCAATTAAGTTCCTCCAAGAGGCCCCATACAATAATAATAACAACAACAACAATAATTACAATTATTATTATAAATCAAAATAAAAACGGTCAGTGAGTGGCCAAGAAATGCATTTCAAAATTAACTAGAAATGTGAAGGAGCTACGTGAAAAGAAATGTTTCGCATACGTAGTAAATTAAAGTTTTCATATTCGTGTTTCTGACAATATATACTGTTAAGCAGAAATAAGGAATCAAGAGAACTGTTCCTACAATTTGAATATTTAATTAAGTTTTAGTCTGCTGTTATTGAATGGATGTATACTGGATATGTAAGTTCAAATATGAACTATAGAAAGGTTATTATTAAAAGCACGGGTCCTTTTTGTACTCAGCATCAAATTACATAAACTTCAGAAATTTAGAGGCATTGTAGAAGTATTGTGTTTTTAATACAATCTGTCTGTTGTTTAAAAATAGTTTTTGAATAATTTGTTAACGATTTGCGCTTTTTCTGATTTTATATTTTTATTCGGGAGTGTACTGAACAAGAAAGTTTATTTGTAAATGATTAAATATGCGTAATCTGTTAATGATTTACGCCTTTTCTGTTTTTACATTTATATTCGAGATTGTACATAACCAAAAAGTAAATCACAGTAAAGCAAATGCTAACAAAATATCAGTCTGAAAAACAGATTAAAATTCCTTGTCTTTTTCAAAGTTCGGTTTATAAATATTGTGTAATTTGTATTTGTAAGAGCTACCGTTCCTCAACTAAGGTTCAGTATATTTGAAATGTGCATGTATTAAAATTTATCCCGTTTGGAAAAATAATTTGCAATGGGTTAAATAAAGTAATGAAAAAAACATGAATCTAATGATAAATTGAAACTTTTGTGTGTAAGGATAATCAGTCTTTTTACTGAACCTTCTGTCAAACTCGATAAATGTACAAAAGCTTTCGGTAATATAGAAGCAAACAAAAGATTGAACTACATTATTTATACAGTTTCACACTGTAAAAATATCCCGTAAAATGTATCGTTTTAAAGTATCAGTTGGGTTGGTTGTGCAAAACCGTAAAAGTTACGAAGTGAATCCGCAATCGCAATGGTTTATTACTGCACGAGAAATTTTTTTACAATTTTTTTCTCGTACGGTAAAAAGCCGTTGTGACGTAGTTACTTGGTTATTTTTTTACGGTTTTGCACAATCACTCAGCTGCAATTTTAAAACCGTAAGTTTTACGGTATCTTTTTAGAGTGAATGATATCACTAAACACTCTTTTACTTTATATGACTCCGATTTCATTGAAATGAACATAAGTTTTTTTTTATTTAGTTGATAAATCATTAAAGGCATTAAAACATTTATTTAATTTTTTGTTTTGTTTACAGACATCACCTCGATGTTATTTTTCTGCAGCTTAAAAACAGTTGAAAATAATTATTTAAAATTATTATGTAAAATAAAATTTAGTTTTAATTTAAAAATGTGTTTAATTAAAAATTAAAAATTTCATTTATGTTTTGCAAAATCCAATCAATTTCAGCGAATAATATAGCAAATCAGACTTGAGAATCAAACTATTGAGCTCTCCAATTTAAAGGAAACGTTTCCAGCAAAGTATTCTATTTCATCCAAAATGTGTAAAGTAATTTTAGGAGGCTATTTTTCTTTTGCAATCTCTTCGTTCCCTGAAAAAACTCATTTTTCTTCCAGTTAAATATTCGAAATAAATCGGCTATGTTACTGGAAATGTTGTTAACAAATGCTCCAGAGGAAATTGTTTTCAGCGTAGTTGCTCGCATGGAAAACAGCACTTGAGAGAAGAGGAAGAATAAATGTGCCCCTGTGAGTAATGATCTTGTAAATCGAATTTTGACACATACTATCAGAGCATTAGCTATCTTGTTTCGATCAGATGAAAAATATTGTGGAATGATTTTACGAAATTTTAACAAAGAAAGTGTGGAGTAAAGAAAGTTTCACGTAGCTCATTTGAAAGACGTGTCTTTATGAAAGAATATGAGCACAGTAGTGAAACTCTAATAGAAATGAATAGAATTACCTGCTCGGAAATAAATCTTAATTACTTTACATTTTGACTACTTTTCTTATGACAAAAGCTTTTTTGAAACGGAGCTTTTTTGGAGAACACATCATAAATGTCAATTTTATTTTCATAGGTTTTCAGAATTCATTTGCTATTCATAGTTCATTTATTGTATCGCGACGAATTGGAGTTTCGTTACAAAGTTGATGTCACATCTTCTGGGTTATGTAGTTTCTACCGCCTTCTAGCGTTGGAAATATGCACCACTCCGGTACATTTTCGTTTCAGGGACTTTACCTAGACTAATTGGAGTTTTTTTAACGAAATTTGTGCCACACATTGTAGACTACGTGAGGTTCCTGACTCTCCCTTGCGTTGGAAATCTGTACCACGGGTTGTCCCCTTTTCGGCGACTTCCGGTACGTTTCGGCTGATACGAACCAGATTTGATCTACTGATACCTGATTTGAAGGGTAGAATTCAAGAAAAAGTAAGAAAAGATTAAATTGTGTTTCAAGACAGAAATTTCAATGCTGGTGATTCGGTGGCTGTTAGAGAGTATCGAACAGCGAATTCTCCATGGAGAGGTGGACATATACTAAATGAAAGACGGTGCTCTGATGCACAGCACTATTGATGTTTATGAAACGTTAATGTGAAACACGTTGATCAAATATACGATACGTAGAAAATAAACTAAAGATTCGGTCTTTTAGGTTGCTCCTCAGCTCAGAGCAGAAAATCAGCAGGAAATGTGTCTGAAGCGAAGGAAAAGTCCAACTTCATCTACAGTAAATGGGGAGTCTGAGGTCTCAAATTTGTCAACCTCCGTTTTACAAGAACAGATTCCTCCAAGTCTAAATTTGCCAAATGTGTCATCGGGAGTATGGTATGTCATCTCCTAGTAGCAGTACTACTCCACTACCTGCTACTTCGGAAACTGTGCTGAGACGTTCCAACAGAGTTCGTCGAATCCCCAAAAGACTCCGTATATTAATTCGCAAATGTTACACTGCCATATGGTATTATTTATAATCATATCTTAAAGAAGATCTAATAACGAGGAATATTTTTAAAAACTAATTTTATTTAGGAAGACTTATGATTGTTATTGTTATTTGAAATTTTCATACGATTCTCTAAACTTCATTTAAAGCTATCAGTTTTCCGAAATGGCCCTCTTATTTAAATTTAAAACAAATGGTCTTTTTTTTTTACCCTTTCATCTACGCATTCAATTGTTAAGGAAACTTCATGGTTTCTGTAAATTGAATTAAATTTTCTGTCTCTGAAAGAAGAAATAAACAAGTATATTAAACTATGAAATATACTTGGGCAGTATTTGAGCAATGAATTCCAAGTGCCGTTAGGTAAAGAAATAATTGCGCTTAAAGTTTATTCCGCCTCAAAGCATGCACAGGAATTTTTTATGCATCGTCAGATCCTCAGTTGAACGACACTATCAAAGTATCCGATATCTATGAATAGAGAGGTGTGTTTATCTCATCATCTATCCGAAGTTTTCATCTCTTCTGGACTAGAAATGTTTTGTGAAAATTTTGCTTGAACTTCAATAGGTTATTACTAAGTCTCGCGAATAGGAGGTATTAATGGAACTGTGAATGAAACATTTCAAAGGGACTTCAGAATCTTTTGTCGGAGACATGCGACACAAATTAAACAAGATTTATTTGTATTTTGCTAGTCATGTTCTAGTCTAGCATTTTTATAAAATCAGACTTTTTAAAATCAATTTTTATAAAACCTCTTTCTGAGCATCGAAAACTTTTAATGCATTGGGCCGGTGTTTTTAGGGTAAAAGAAATTTTTTGTTATGCTATCTTAGATCGTGGTTTCTACAGTTATGTATCAAATGTTACATAATCCTCTACTACAAATAATCTTATTGCGACATTAAAGCAAGCGAAAAATAAAAATGATCGGAGTAAATAATTAGCAAGAAAATAAATAATTGCGAAAACAAGTGATGGGAGAGTCTCCAAATGCAACAATTATAATATGCATTTCCGAGGAAGAATTCTAATTATGTGTCGTTTTTTATTTTACAATTGCTGCTACATTTTGTGAATTCAGAAGTACAAATGTAATTAAGTGAAAAAAGGCAGTTTAATTTTGCAAGGAAACACAAAGTTACATTTTCAACGAAATGTGTACCTTTGAACGTATCCATATTATTGAATTATTTAAATAAAACAAGGACAAGGGGAAAACACAGCAGAAACATAAATATAATTTAAGTAATTTTTAGTCAGTGATGCATTAAATTGAAATAATAAATAAATTACAAGAACATGACGCACATAAAACAAGTTCTTCAGCAGTAAAATACTCAAAATATAAAATTCACGTTCTAATCGGACGTAGTCACGATTAGAATGAGTAATAATAATTAATATTATCAAGAAGCTACAAAATAAAATATCAATAAAGAAAAACCTGGCATTTAATTAAAGTCAGCTGTGATGTCAGAATTTATATTTTGCTTCAACGAACATGCATTCCTTTTATTTTCCCAATTCTGCTACATTCTTACAAACCGGATAAGGAAATTTAATTAGGAAAAAAAAGGAAGGAATGATCAGAATTAAATTAAGATAGAGCCAAGAGGAATGCTGTTTTCAACAGTTAGAGAGACTTTAAATAACGAATCAGTTGGAAATGCACAAATAACTGAATATGCATAAATCAATTGGATGCATGAAATGCGCATGGTAGGTGCATGAAAAGGTGCTTCCGAACTACCGCAATTTCTTTCTCAATATGTAACAAGAAGTTCGTTCAGAACTAATCGAGCCTACCATTATTTTAATCCTGGGCATTGTACTTCAATGATTTCTTATACAAATACAAAATTTTTAATCGAAGAACTTAAAAAATATATATAATTTTTACATTTACAATAAAATGTAGAATGAATGCAACAATGAATTGCAACAAAAAAGTTTTCCAGCATGAAAAGCACATTACTGAATAGGTAAAATAAAGGAATAAATGTATATATACATATATATTATTAAAAATTTCCTAATATAAAGCTGAATACATTAACCCTGCAAATATCGTTTTTTTATTCCATAAAAAAATCTAATTTCTACTTTTCGCCAGAGAAAAATAGAAATTCGTAATATTAAAAATTAACACCTCAAAAATAACACTGTGCAACAAATTTGAACTTTTTTTTGTCCTTTTGATGAAACTATGTGATTATATATAAACAAAAGGTGCTTGATTCAAATATCCAAACCAAAATGGTCCATCACGTACCATTTTTGCTGGAGAGCCACTTCTCAAATTTATACAATTTGGTTATAGAAGAGTGTAACTGAGGCTTACTTATTGAAAACACAAACGTTAAAATGATTCTTGTGGCCGTTTCATCTTGTGGGCATCTGTTGGTGTGGCATGACAACATATTAGCAACATTTCAATTCGTATACTTCCATTCTATCGACCACTGAAACGCTTTTTATCACTTAAATTTTTGAATTTGTTCCTGAGTTGCAAGAAAGCCACTCATACTCTGTCCAGAGCTTTGACAAATATTTCGATAAAACAAGTTTAATGCGCAATTGTGGAAAAAAGGCACATTGTAGGTTTACATGTGGTTCATTTGATATGTTTTTGCCACTCATAATTTTGAAATTTCCTTTGTGTTTGCAGAATATGCTACAGGAATGAATAGGAAAAAAAATACTTATCTGGAGGAGCACTGATAAACAAGCATCGCTCTGCTGAATTGTGCTCATTATTCCAGTCCCCCAAATTTTGAAGACCCGTAAAAATTTCTATGTCCAGAGATTTTCTCTTTATAATCGGGATCTGTAGAGGTTTTAATACGAAACTCTCTTGGGTAGACATGTTGATTCCTGGGCGAAATAATTTTACAGGCCATCAAACATGGCGGCCATTTTGGTTCCTTTTCTCATTTGGCATTCAGCAACCCGTCAACGTATAAACTAAATTTTGGCTTTAAACTTTGGCTTTTGGGGTCTAAGAATTTAAAAAACATATTAGTTAAGTCATTGAAACCTAAGTTAGCCAAAGTTTTAGACCTTGAGAGTAAAAACTCATGCAGCAAGGGGAGTCTAAGTATAGGAACCAAAATGGCTGCCATTGACGAACGAAACAAGTAGCCATGTTTGGTTGTACCTGGGGAGCCACATAATAAAAGCACAACCCTGAAAGTTATTTTGCTCCGACAACTTTTTGTGCTTAATCTAATAGCAAAGTTTTGAAAGGCCACCAAGAAAATTCTTTTCTATTGTGTTCAGTCAAAGTTGGCTGAAAGTTCAATTTGACAAATTTTTAAAAATTTTATGCTGCTCTAACTCGTCAGTAACTGAACTTATACACTTGTAATTTTGTATATGTCTAAGTCAACTACTTGTCGACGTATTCTGAAAATTTCAAAAACTTCATTAAGTTAGATTTTGATTTATAGTTACCTAAACATGCAGCGGTTTTCAAAAATGGCCAATTTTGATCGTTTATGAACCATCATATCTGAGGGGTAACTTAATGAATTTTCTTCGTTCAACTTTCATTAGATAGAGGAAAGCTTTCTCTACCAAATTTGAAGTTTTTAGGAAGGAGTTTTTTTGCAAACCGGAGAAAAAATGGTTCAAATTTGAATTAAAAAACATGGTGATATGTGCGCATTTTTAGCCTCAATTTAGCTTTTTTGGAGTTTTGTTTGACATTTAAAAGGAAAGAAACTTAAGTTGGGTCCTGCAGGGCTAGCGCATACTCGCATTTGACACATAATCAAATTATTTCAAAAAATTGACTCTCATTTTTGGAAGATGAGAGTCAAACTTTGACTGGTAAAATTGCGACCAAAAGACATTCTAATATTGAAAAATTGATTTGTACTTTTGTTCAATATGCTTTATATTGCGAATTATTAATAAAAGAGCTAGAAATATTGTAAAATGAAAGCAGATGCAAAAAGATTGCTGCGCGATTGCAGCAAAACGCTCTTACACTTCCTAACAGGCGGCATTAAAGAAACGTAAAAAATAGGCTAAAAGTAAAAAAAAAATGAGCAAATAAAGACCCAATGTGAATCATTTTAAACATTAAGACAAATAAATAAATAAATTTAAAAACAAGAAAAACTTAGGAAGAGTTTAAGAAATTCAATTTTTGGTAAAATGGAAATTTAAAATTTCACCAAAAGATGATAAATTTTTCCCCCTCATCCAGTTAATTGTTCGCAATATATTACTTTGCGCTTCGTAACATTTCCAAACCGAGCCAATAATCCTTATTAGTAATATTTTTCTCTTTTAATCCACTGACGTGATTTACACTATAGGATCATGGCGCATTTGCGTTATGCTACCATTACTATATTTGGCGATGTTCTGCTTCATTTTAACTTTTTTACGTAGCAGTTTTGATTGATTCCATATTTTTCTCAAGTGATTTATTTTCTAACATTTATTTAATTTTTGTACTGTCTATTTGGCGCCATTTAGTTTTTTCTTTCGACTAAGTTAAATTTCACACGTCACTATTGGATTAGTACTGAGCATTTTCTAACTTAAATGAGCATATTTATTTACCTTTGGAAATAATGCTTTTTTTTCTTCTTAATACAATTTATTATTGAGATGAATATTTTTCCATGCTTGTTTTTTAACATTAAAATTTTCCTTTTCTCCGATTAAAAATTATAACTTTATTTGGTGCTAAAAATTATTGCAGATTTTATGTATTAAGTTTAGCATTAAGAATTTTTTATATTATTTTGTTAAAACTAACTTTTCTCTTTTTATTCAATTTTTTTACTTATTGTGTGTTTTCTATAGTGGAAAAAAATCGTCGGAGTTCATTTTCTTTCTACATACTGAAACTTTCTATTTGGTTGAACTAATATGGTTCAACAACATCATAATGCAAAAACATAAAAACTGAATCCCATTTCGGGGTTGTAAGATGCCCCGTTTATAATGCAAAATATGTGAGCTTTTGGATGAAAAGGCATGCAAGGGAAGTATTTCCCGGATGTCTTTTCATCCAGAAGCAAGAGGGGGTTTTTTTTTTTGTAACTCAAACCAAGTGTATGCAATTAAATTTACATGTTTGTGCTTTAGAACGTTGTTATTACTCCATTTTATTTTGAAGCACAGCGATAAAATTTTTATTCTCGCTTATGCTTAGTTAGCAAAATGCTTATATGCGTACATATTTAAAAATAAAAGTAATTTAGTTTGAAAAATAATAAAATAGGTTGTCTTCGATACAATAAGTAACTAACATGTATCATAAGTAATAATGCAAATAAACAGAACTGCAAATACTTCATTTTATAGATATTATAAAACATATTGATTATGCTTGCCACTAACGGAAAAGATTAAATTTGGTTAATCCGAGGGGGAAAACAACACTTTTTTTGAACAAAAGAGCTTCTAATGTTTTGAAAAATGAAGTTGAGAGAGTAAAATAATGCAAAGCATTTTTAAAAACTTCTTCATGATAAATCATTTTCATGTAAATGAGTACTAAATTAAATTTTCGCTATACGTCATCTTAAAAATAGTCATTTTCTTTCGTTTTAATCTGGAGCTGGTATACAGGAATTTAAATAAAATATTCCTATCCAGCAATGCTTTAATATGAATTTAGATGGGAGAGACAAAGCCTGTTAGGAACTGCGAATTGATTCTTTGCAGGTGAATCACTTCATTCATGGTGCCATTAATGCTGTCTCTCACTTCACCAATTCGCAAGGTATTACTTGAAATTTCCTTCGTCAGCATTTACAGTTATGGAAGCGTTTAGTTTAACTAAATCTTTCCTGGTTTAAATCCGAGTCTATTATTCATTGTTTGTGACACTGCATATGATTCTAAAATGTGTGGCATGAAAGCAGCTTAATGTATATATCTCCTACTCTCTTTTAGTTTTATACGTTAGTGTTTTCGTCTTATGGATAAAGTCAAGAGTTTTGTTACTTTTACTGAAATCAATAAATGAATATTTAAGCAATGTTACATTGAAAGAGCAGTACCGAGAAAAAAATTGCCAAATTAAGGACTTCTAGTTAAGGCTATGAAATGACTAATTTCAGAAAAAACAAGAAGATCCGTCTAGAGCTATACGAGCCTACTTTCCCGTATACACCCAACTTCAAATTTATAATCTAGCTAAATTTTTATATATATATATATATATATCTTACTCATTTTAGTTTTTAATTACTTCAAATGTACCTTTTTCAACGGTCACTTATTCATTCTTTCATTTATTCAGAAATTTTCCCTTTTTTCACTCATTTTATAGTTTTATTATTTTTTCACTGATTCATTCCTTTACTCACTTATTTAATCATTCATTCATTCCAATATCTCTTTAAAAATCCCAAACAAAAAGTTTCATAGGAAAATAGGCTCGTTCAGTTAAAGTTTTAGTTAACTTGGCATCTGTACATGTTCTACGTCATAACATCTTTCCAATAAAGTTTGTTAATAGCAAATCGGACTGTTAGATCAGGATTTTTATAGGATTGAAATTTTCCCGCAGGCGCTATGTTAAAGTTTTTTGAACTGTTCAAAAATGAACAAAAATTGTTAAAACTAAAAAATATTCACACCGAGAGCTTCTTCCAATAAGCTTGTTCACAGGCACTTGGATCTTGCGCCCATAGGTGGCAATGTTAAGATTTTTTGAACCGTTTAAAATTGAGCAAAAATTTGTTCAAATCAAGAAGTAAAATATGGAATGAAATGTCTTCGTCAAGATCCTCTGAAAGCAAAAAAAAAAAACTTTTGAACGAATCGGACAATCCGTTCAAAAGTTATAAGGGGGGTGATGGCAGACAGACCGACCAACAGACACACTTTTTCCCCATCTCAAACCCTTCTTTCAATTTGTTTGATCTTTTAGTCTTTATTTAATTGCCTCACTTTCTTTTTGACTTTTCTTTATTTTTAACGATATTTTTACGATACATTAAGACTTCTTTCATGTTTTATTTTTATTTTTATTTTACTTTTACGGGAAAGTAGTATAAAAAGCGTTCTTTAACTGACACAGATGTTTTTTCCTTAGTGCAAAAATATTTTTACTTGAAACGGAGAAAGAAAGGGAGATAAAATGAGAGAGAGAGAGAGATTAATTCTTTAAATCATCGTTTCTCAACCTGGGGTCATATTCAGGAATGATGAGGTCGAAAGTTGCAATTTGTCTCAAATAGTGAGACCCGTGTACTAAACATCCTTTTATTGCATAACATATATCCACTTATAGTAAAGCGTGCAAAATTAAATAATGAACACTTCAAAGGTTGCAGGGAAGTGAATGCTTTTTATATTTTCCTTTCTTTATGTTAAGGGAGTTGAAGAAGCATCCGAAAAAGTTGTGAAACAATGCTTTAAATATTTCTCAGCCGAGTCAAAAAACTGCAACTTTTGTTACTGATCGTTACTGACTAGTTTTTGTATCTTTCGTCAGAATAAAGAAAAAAAAAATTGGTAATGAATAAAAGTGTTTGATAAACAGTTACTTTTATAAAAAGAATCAAAGATGCTGATTCTTTTGGTAAACGTGCTGATTTTATACTATTTTCCATCTCTAAAAGTGCTGCGTGTTGAGAAAACGCCATGATTTGTACACAAAAAAGTCACTGCAACTTGCAACGTGAAATGCAATTTCAGAATATTCGCTGTAGACTTATAGATACGTATAATTTGACAATGCATGAAATAGATGAAAAAGAAAATGTTTTAAAAGTAATTTTGATACAGTTTTTATTTTGTGAGTTTCGCAATTTTTTTTCCTGAGGAAAAGTTATTTATTCGAAATCATAATTCTAGTAATGATATTTTTAAAAACTGGATCTTTAATCGAGTGGTACAGCTAAAGAAAAAAACTGTGATTTGATACTCTGTGAAATGCATTCTTTCTCATTACAATAATAACAAAATGAAGAAAAGTACTTTTATTTGGAGCTCGATACTTTCGGCTAACAGCTGTTTCAATACAGTTAATATATGTCAGATATTATACATTTTTGACCAAAATATTAAAAGTTAAAAAAACTATAGTTAATAAAAATACGTAATTATTAAGATTGTGCTCACATATTTTGTAGCACCGCACTAAATGCTGGAATATTTCATACATAAAATTTGGACTTGTTCCCCGCACAGAGAGAGGAAACTCGTCAATTGTCGAAAAAAGGCATTGGTTGTCAAAGATAGGGGGAGGGAGATGAGAAGGAAACAAAACAAATGTAATGTTTGCTCCTAACAAATATTGAATTTCTGCTGTAGATGCATTTAAATGCAATAATTAACATAATATGCATTAAATCATGCATAAAATCTTTCTTTGAAGGAAAAAAATGAAGTGGACTTCACATGGCATCCTTGTAGACTTTTGAAGTTGTATACCGCTTTTTAACAATTGAAGATGAGTACGTTTGTGAAAATAACGGCATCAATTGCAGTAAATAACAACAGTGCCGATAAATTCTTTATAATTACGAAATTTATTTACATAAAATAAATGAAATGGCAATTGGTCAAGATCTCCTAAATACCCGAAATATTCAGCTGACTCCTAGGATGTAATGAGATATGCTTTGAGGAGAAAAAATCTTGATAAGAAAAAAAGGTCAACTGCTTTTTTGGAACGCGTAAATGCAATCAAATGATGAGGTGCAAAGCTATTCAAGTCCTAAATACAAAATCTTGACATTACTGTTTTTGAACTATTTAAAATACATGCACAAGAACGTACATGCGTTCAGGTATCCGAACGAAGAGTAGATAGTAATACACTCAACATAGCAGGTGCATAACTTGTCATTGTACAAGCTCTATTAACATAACTTTAAACATTTAACTGTTAACCGTTTTTGAGTTAATTTGAAATACGCACATAGGTTTATACACGCATATATGCGTTCAGACGTCGTAGCAAAATTGGTCAAAACGAATTCTGCGATGGTCAAAATTGATATTTTGTTTTCTCATATGTAATATATGTATAAATGTTACGATGAAACTAACTATAATTGATTAAGTCATGGATACAGGGGAATTTAGTTTGAAAGAGTGATATTTTTCGGGTATTTAATACTTTCTGTACCTTGTATAAGGAAGTAAATACATACTTTGGATTAATTATATCAACTGCCATTTTTTTCTTACTCATTTCTACAGGATTTAAACGACGATAAAAAATGGGCATTGCAAGGTTAACCCATCCTCGTGTTGACTGATTGGTCATTTTACTGACGCAGTAGAAACCGCCAATTCGTCAATACGAAGGCGGAGTTACTGAGTTATTAAGAGCCAATTAGGTTAACAACAATTTTCGCCAATCCGTGGTCTCACCCATACCTGTCATCATGAATGGAAGGGGATTAACCCTTTAATTCCCAACTCCGCCTCAAGGTGGAAAAAGATAAAAAAACTTGGGCATCAGAGGGTTAAAAATTTTGACAAGAAAGTATGCTTTTTCAAAAATTTCTAACCCGCAACTAATTATGACTTATAATAGTTTTGCGCAAAATTTTTATTCAAATTACAAACGAACGAAACAAGAAAAAAAGCCGGAATTGAAAAGAGCCGAGAAAAAAGCCGAAATTGTAGCAATTGAATGAAAATTACTTTCTTTTTCAATAAATTATCTGTTTAACTTTTGTACAAATTTTTATACTTGTGTAACTTATCAAATTTTAAGCATTATATCCACATTTATGGTCCCCACAAATTACTTACTCGCGCTTACAATACATGTGAAATATTTTCTTGTACTCACACAATACACACGGCGGCTGAATAATGCGTGCTAGCATTCACAGTGTAGAGATTCATGAAAATAACAACGTATCGAGAAACTCATGAGACGTGAAAAGCTTTTTTTCCATGAGAAAACATTCTTAACCTTTTTTGAATACGGAAGGTTTGAAATTGTCAGTCTTGCATTCCCATACCATCAATCAGGAAAGAACTTCCTACTTTTGTTCATATCCGACCTAGCATTACTTGTTTTACGACATCTAAAACTTCGCTGGCAAGTTTTATTCAAAAGCCTTTGGCAAGTTGTTACTAAGGAGTAATTTGGGAGCACGAAATCTCTTTCTCTCTCTCTCTCTCTCTCGCTCTTTTTTTATTGTTTGAGTTTTCAAAACAAAGTGTCGCTTAGTACTTTTTATACGTATACACAGTAGAAAACTTAAAAATTTCTTGTTTTTACAAGTTTTAAAATGTACATTCTTCGACAAACAATAAGTATTAAATTGCTTTATTTTATTTTCATCAAAGATATTTGTTTAACCGAATGGTTTTAACGAAACTAGGGAAATTAATTTTCCTGTAGTGAATATGAACGAGAAGTAAGCTTTATAAAGGATTTAACATTTATATAATAAACTATGTGTATGAAATTCTAATTAAAAAAAATAATTAAGCATCGTTTTTGGGTAATTTTTTTAGCAACTACATACATTTTTAAAATCACAATTAAAAAAGGTTTACATGATTAGCAATTACATTTGTTTTCGTCAGCGTTTGTGTTCTTATTGCTCTATATTTGAAAACTCGTTGTAGGACATGACACGTCTTGAGTTATCATGAAAAAAGTTATGTAGTTCTGTAAAGAAAAACCTGCGTAGTTCGCAAATTATGGTTACATCTTCTATTTCTTACAGTTTTGCCTTTCAGTTGTTTCAGTGTTTTCTTCGTGTAGACAATTTTAGTCTAGATAAATCACAATTGAATCTAAATTAAAGTTGATCTTCGTGGTTGTTCTGCCCATATATGAGTTTCATCAGTGCAAATATGGCTTAAAACAATTTAAAGAAAATACAAAAAAAAAGCCAATTCTTTCGTACTTTCTTCTTTCATGGCAGCATTCAATTTTCTTTCCAGAATCATTAGTGTATTTTATGCTAGTTAGACAATAAAAAATAGCAACATGATCGAAAATAACAAAACCACAATGAAACACTTCTCAGTTTTATTTATTCATAGTTTTTTAGCCTACTTTCCCGTAAAAGTAAAAAAATAATAATAAAGCAAGAAAGAAGGCTTCATGGTATCGTAAAAATATCGTTAAAAATGAAGAAAAGTCAAAAATAAGTGAAGTAATTAAATAAAGATTGAAAAATAAAAAAATTTGAAAGTAAGGTTTTGAGATGGAAAAAATGTATGTCTGTCGGTCTGTCGCTCCATCATATCTGTCTGTCGGTCTGTCTGTCCTCCCCCCGCTTAATAACTTTTGAACGAATTGTCCGATTCAAAAAATTCTTTTTGCGTTCGAAAGGTCTCGACGAGGACATTTCATTTTTGTTCAATTTTGAGCAGTTTAAAAAATTTTAACGTTAGCGCCTATGGGCAAAAATAAAGCAAATTATGTAAACTCTAGGTACTAGATCCAAGTTCCTATGAACAAGCTTATTGGAAGAAGCTCTCGGCGTGAAATATTGATTTGAACAATTTTTGTTTAATTTTGAACAGTTTAAGAAAAATTAACAAAGCGCCTACGGGATATCGTCGCTGGCCAAGGTATATATAAATCTTTATATACCTTGGTAGCTGTTAAACTTTTGCGTGTGCTGTCGCCAAAAAGTCTGCTTGGCGAGATTTGCGCCGTGATAATGGAAAGGTACCAAATTAACATTAGCGCCTGCGAGAAATTTCAATCCCATATAAATCCTGATCTAACCGACGGATTTGCTTGCAACAAACTTTATCGGAAAGACATTACGCTGTAGAACACGTACAGATACGAAGTTCAACAAGAACTGAACAAGCCTATTTTCCTATGAAATTTGTTGAACGGGATTTTTAAGGATATTTCTCAATGAATAAATGAATAAATGAAAGGGTGAAAGAATGAACGAATAAATGAATGAGTGAAAGAATGAATGAGTGAAAGACTGAACGAATGAATAAATGAGTAAATCCATGGTAAAATAACTAAATGAGTGAATGAATGAATAAATGAAACATGAGTGAGTAAACGAATGATTGAATTAATGACTGAATAAATGAAAGAATGAATGAGTGAGTGAATGAATATGTATTATCCGTTGAAAAAGGTATATTTGAAGTAATTAAGAACTGAAGCTAAATGTGAAAGAGAGAGAAGGATATAGTTATATTATAAGTTTGAAGTTGGGTGTATACGAGAAAGTAGGCTCGTATAGTTCTAGACGGAACTTGCTATTTTTAGCCTGTGTGTCTTTTTCGACATGTCAAGTTTCATATTTAAGCTCCAAATTTTTATAATATTAGATTTCAAATTAGGAAGCCTTTTGCAGAGGTGCGAATGCAAAGGAATGGATGTTAGGGTTCGATCTGAAGGACTTCGTCATGACAACCGGGTACTATTGCGCTTTGCCAAGGAGAAAGTTGGCCTATTTAACACACGCACCGCTATGCTTTTTCAGTTTCAAACTATGTACACGATTGAATTTGTTATTTCGTAACTGGACATGATGCTATTCTTTCTACATACATCTATATAATATTACACAAAATTCATTCTAATATGCATTTCTCTCTAGGTTGCCTATGAAAGCTTTGGTTGAACTTTGTTAGGCAGGATAAGGCATCTTATCTCAGATATTCTTATTCTTAGTAGCTTAAGGAGTTTAATAACTTTAGTTGGGTTAAAATAGGATAACTTATAACCAAGGATCTCCAATCACAGCAGCTAGCAGGAACAGGAACTTCTGTAGCGAAATATGTTATCCTACTCTCAACGAAGTTCAATCAATGATTTTTTACGGCTCATAAACAAGATTCAGAGAAATAAAATGTAACCAGAACCTTATTACTAATTAGTTATTAGGAATTTAGGAGGAATATCTACAATTTTACTTTTGTTGGAAAATTTCAGAAAATACCTGTTGAATGATCCTTTTCTTCATATTTTTAGCACAAGCAATATTTTAGGATTTTCCATACAACTAGGGCGTCATTCATAAATCATGTCATGCTTCGAAGGGGGAAGGCGGAATTCAAGAAATTGTGAGTTTGTGACATGAGGAGGGTAGGAGGTAACAAGAAGTGTGACATAACACATTTTTATTTCTATAAAAACATTTAAAATCAGCAAATTAAATTTATTTTAAAAGTTTTTTTGATTTTCATAATTTAATTTTAAAGTTTCATTGATCATTTTGTATCGTAAGCACCGATGCTGATTCAGGTTAAAATTTACTTCTTGTTAAAAGTTTAAAAGGAGATTTTCTTAGGCATTGTAAAGCTTAACTTCATATTGTACAAATTAAGTACACATGTAATGATTATTATAATTATGCTCACAAATGTCATTAAAAGTTCAAAAATAAACTTAGAGACGTGATCGATGCTGTGCTTTGTTTCTGAACTGCATATACATATGCTTATGTAATGCAGCGTGACATGTGACAAAAAGAGGTAGGGGGTATTATGAAGTGTGACATTTTGTGACAAAGGGGGGAGGGGGTCAAATATATTGAAAAAAGTGTGACATGATTTATGAACGGTCCCTAGGCTCGTTTGAAAAACCATGTAAAATTTAGTAAGAATTTTTTTTTTGGTAAAGTGTACTTGAAATATAATTTTTAAAAAATGCGGACTTGTTACTTGTAGAAAGAAAACTTTCAGCAGTAACTTATACTTCGTATATACTAAAACAAATCAGTCAGAAAATTTGTCGAAAAAACTGGAATGTAACTTTCTATATCAAAAATCGTATACTATCGTCTTCACACAGACATTTTTTTGTTACGAGAATGTACAAAAATAATTATAAATTATTAATCTCGAAAAGGTTTTAATAATTATTCGAGTAAGCGCTTTCCCGTTAAACGTTGAATATGAACTATAACATACTCCGAAATGTATTAACTAAATTTAGATATTATGAAATATAAATTTATATAACTAAATGTATATATTACTTCAGTATTTCTAAATGTAGGGTTTTGTTTTGCAATCTATACCAAAGGCACATAAGAGTTAAAGGATAGATCAAAAAATTTTTAAGTAATACGAGACACCAAAAACATTTTTTCTTGGAAGCAAATAAAACTAAATAAGTAATCATTTCTTCATCCTGACAAGATATCTTTGGTTTTCGTTGATAAAGCAAAAATCCTACAGGGAGTTGTCATACTTTGAAATAGATACCATCAATCAAGAGGAAGATAAACTTTTAGGATTAAATTCCTCTGAGGCATCTGCTTGAATTCTCCCTCTTAATCACTCGTCTCCTTTCTATTCCTTTTACAAATGTAAGTGCATGAGCAATGGTTCAACAATAAATTTAAATGTAACATTTTAGTAGCGAACATTTTCGTATTTTTCTAAATCATAATCGATTTTACTTTTTATTAAAAAATAACTGTATTGTAGGGTTTTTGAAACATATGAAAAATAAATATATAAATATTTCATACTTTGATTCTTATGTAAATGTTTTTTACTTAAAAATGCATTTTATGAATTTCTATTACTATAGTAAATATTAAATTCCCAGAGGGCTCTCTCTGTTTCGAAATTCCTCAAACTTATCGAATGCAACTTTGACCAATTCTTAGTTTTCTGGTTAAATTATTAATTTATATATGAAGACTTACACAAACTCTCTCTCTAAATATATACATACATGCACACACACACACGTATACACACTGAAACACCTGGAAAGTCTAGGAGCACGTAGAAAATCTGAAAATTCAAGGACAAGCCATACTACTCAACTTGACTTTCGACAAATTTTCGTCTATGTCTTCCGACTAAAAGGAAAACGTCATTACACCAAATTTGAGTTTGAATATTTACCATTTAATCTGAGAGGAAAAAAAATCAATCACTGGATAGTTATCAGTAGAGAAGTAAATTTCCGTTTGTGAGAAGTTTTCCTTTTAGCATGTTTTAAAACATTTAGTAACTACTGAAGTAAATTAATGTTTGTAAGCATGAGTTCCATTCCATATGTTTTAAAAGATCATTAATTACTGATTTTCTCAGATGCTTCATAAAATACATTTCGAAATTCTGTCAATGATGTGGAGCATTATTTTACAATGACAAACATTGCTTTCATCTGCAATATAATATTTGTTATTTTTTGCTTTTAAATTTATTAATTGTTTGTAGTTCGACGTTCGCAAAATCACCAATATTTTCATCCTTATTAAAACTAAGAGAAAACGCATGTTATTTAAGGGCTTTGAAATGCTTTTTTCTAAGGTTAAATCATGCGGGAAACCAATGAAATTTCAAACCATTGCATCTAAAACAAAGTTATTTCTATCAGCGTTTTTTTAAAAATAACACTTTTTAAAATTATATTTTGTATGGCATTTTTTGATTGCATGCAGTGTTTTAAAATTAGAAAACTTTGATTGAGATTGTTGGTATATATATATATATGATGATTTATGTGAAACAAACGTGGTTAAAATTGGAATAAAAACGCAATGCGGAACAAAATAAAGATATACAGAAATAATTATTTTTAATGTTACTATTAATAAAGTTTATGACAGATTCAGGTTGATTCCACTTTATGAAATTTTGTGCGTTATCGGATGTTTAAAAGTAAGAAAAAAAAAACTCTTTCTATGTTGCAGAAGACTGAGTTTTAAGGAATGTGATTTAAACGTAACCTTATAAAGATATTTATAAAGAGAAAAAAATAGAACCGTTTCAAAGCAACGCAGCAATAAATTGAGCTAAAAAACAAATTTAATCTTTATACAACATCGATACTACTTAAACATGATTTTTGAAGTTGGTTCAACATTATGAAAGTTAAAATCTTTTGCAATTACAAATCAATTACAAATATAAATGTCCCAAAGTTGGCAACAATTCCTAGGCAAAGTAAGTAATACATGGTGTACCTAATGGCAATTAGATTCTCATAATTTTGCGCCGACTTCAAAAAAGCAAAGAAATTTCTTGTGCTCTTTCACTCTGATTTTTTTATTACGCAAAAAATAATTAGCTTAAAAATAATAATACAATGTATTAAAATTATGTAGATAATTATTTATAAATAAATATTTAAAAAAGCGCAGCAACTCGGAAAAGTAGCAGTTCCAGATCCCTGGAAATAATTTCCCCTTTGTTTAATTCTTCGCGTATCTACATTTATGAAATTTGGATTTTCTTTTTTTAAATTAAATATTCTTTTGCATGTGTGTAAGCACCCATTATTATTAAAGGAAAGGAAATGAATTTTTGGTGTAGCAAATATTGATTCTAAATCTCAGCTTCGTTTATTTTAATGCATGATTAACTTTCCAGAATCGTGTATTTTACCTTATCTATAACTGGATTTAAATACTTTATTTGTAATTAAATTTTCTCATTACGTTTATTTCACGTATTGTTTCCCTTTTATACTGCAAAAAATACGTTCATTCATATGTTTTAAAAAAATAATGTCTCGCCCACTTTTATGCTTCGCTACTCATTAATTACTTGGAAAATTTCCCATTGTTTCTTCAAAAACATTCTTCTTTAGTATTTTAATGTCATTTTTCCGATATTAAGCTGTCCCCCCTTAATTTGGTTGTACTTTGATGCTTAATTTCAAAAAAGAAATTATTCCTGTAAAACAAAACACAAACTATGGAAAAAGATAGCTGCATATTAAGTGCATATCACTAAATTGACAATGCATTTGTGTTGTACATTTTAAAGCCATATTCGATGACCTATCGCCAAATTTACGATATAAGTACGAGCTGTCAATCAAATAGTAGTAAATCAAATAAAAATGGGCTGTATTATGCCTTAGGGAAAATATATTAATACGAAAAATGACATGAAATTAATATTGAGTTGCGCCGGTTGGGTGGCGCAGTGGTAAGGCACTGGCCTTGTACGCCCAAGTTCACAGGATTAAACCTGGCCTATCAGTTTAGCTTGGATACTCTCGGCTGAATTAAATTCCTAGCTCAGTTTCGCATCATTTAGTGCTCAGAAGCGTCTCTAGGGGGAAACTGAGCGTCAAATTCTTGAATGGTAATGGCATCCGCCGAGAGTGGTGGATACTTAAAAGAATGGATGCTGGTTTCCAGGGAATGCACTAGGTTTGCAAAGGTTCGTGACCATATGCAGCCCCAATACAAATAAGAAAAAAGAGAATATTGAGTGGCCATAAAAAACGAATAAAGACCCTTTTTTTAAATTGAATAACATTCAATTGAAACCAAAAAGGAAAGTGTACAACTAAACACTGTACACATGCTCACATGCAAAATTTCAATAACTAACCATTTTTGAGTTATGCGGGATAAGAGCATATGCACATACTATACATACAAACATACAAAGCAAAATTCATCAAAATGGATCCGGGGATGGTCAAAAGGTGGGCCATACGCAAGTAGATATGTAAGCATGCACATCGTAAAATAACTAGTCAAAATGGGTCAATTCCCGAGTGATTAAAATGGAAAATTGGTTTGAAGTTTGGAGGAATTTTTTCTCAAATACAATTCACCTTTTACTTCGTACAAAGTAAAAAATATTTTAAATATCCTAAGTACACTTGTCAGAACAAAAAAGTGCTCGGTAAAATTACGCAACATCATTCTTCAATAGTATTCATCTTATTGAAATAAGATAATGCATTGAACCATCTGTCAGGTTCGATTTACAAGATCATCACTCACCGAAGCAAATTTATTCTCGTTCTTTTTCCAAGTACTGTTTTCCATGCGAGTAAGTATGTTGAAAACAATTTCTCCGAGAATATTTGTTAACAGCATTTCCAGTAACAGAGCCGATTTCCTCCGAAGATTTAACCGGATGAAAAATGAGATTTTCCATCGAAAGCAGAAATTGCTGAGTAAAAATAACTTCCTGAAATTACTTTACACATCTCGGATGGCATAAAATATTTTGCTTAAAACTTTTACTAAAAACGGAAAGTTCAGGTGCATATTTTTTCTGCTTGTACTCTGTTCTTCTATCATATACTAAATATGACTGAATGTATGTATTATTTCTCGAAGAAAAATAATTCAGTAATATTAACTGCTACTATTCATATTGAATTTAACTACTTATTTCAAACTAATCGAGAGCGAAAGCTGCAACAGCGGATGCTGGGAAAAATAGACAAAAACAAGTGTTTAGAAATGAAATGAAAAGGAGTGGGAGGGGACGTCTAAAATATATTTAGCCAAGCGGCAAAGAAATAAAAGGGTATTACTTTTATACATTCTCACTTTTTCTTCATTATTATTTGGTTTAAATTGAAAGCTGCGTATCCCCGTATCACTCTACGTTACGTCTATCCACGTTTACGTCTAATTCCCCTCTATCTACGTTACGTCTATCCACGTTTACGGCTAATTCACACTATCTACGTTTTACCTTTTTCTTAATTCAGTCTATCTACGTTACGTCTATCCATGTTTACGTCTAATTCACACTATCGACGTTACGTCTATCCACGTTACACTGTTATAAATTTCCGTAAGAAAATAGTAAAATAACCATTTATTTGATTGTTATTTTACCATATTTAATTACAACAGTTGAATAACCATTAAAAAAATGGTACTCAAACCGCTGATTGCAAAAAAAAAATCGTTTATTCTCTGTTTATCCTAAAAAACGTTTAACTAACCGTCATTTTTAAGCGCTCAATAAGAATCGGGCGTCCATCTTGGTTGCGAAACCTTACCGGTCGTAGTTGTTTTAAAATAGGAAATATATAAAACAAGAAGTTCCGTCTAGAACTATACGAGCCTACTTTCCCGTATACACCAGCTTCAAATTTATAATCTAGCTATCTCTCTCTCTCTTTTCTCGTTTAGCTTTAGTTCTTAATTGCTTCAAATGCCTTTTTCAAGGGTTTAATACAGATTCGTTCAATCATTCATTTATTCAGTCATTAATGTATTTATTCACTCATTTATTCATTCATTATTTTGTTTATTCATTTAATCTTTCATTAATTCAAAAATATTCTTGAAAATCCCGTCAAAAAATTTCATAAGAAAATAGGCTCGTTAGTTCTGGATGAAATTTTTATCTGTACATGTTCTACGTCATAAGAGCTTTCTGATAAAGTTTGTTCCAAGCAAATCGGCCCGTTAGATCAGGATTTATATAGGATTGAAATTTCCCCGTAGGCACTATGTTAATTTTTTTTTTTGAACTGTTCAAAAATGAACAAAAATTGTTCAAATCAATATTTCACGCCAAGAACTTCTTCCAGTGAGCTTGTTCATTGGAATTTGGATCTTGTACCCAGAGTTTACATAATTTGCTTCATTTTCGCCCATAGGCGCTAATGTTAAAATTTTTTGAACTGTTCAAAATTGAACAAAAAATTGTTCAAATCAAAAAATAAAATATGGAAATTAAATGTCCTCACCGAGATCTTTCAATGCAAAAAGAATTTTTCGAATCGGACAATTCGTTCAAAAGTTATTAGGGGGGGACAGACCGTCAGACGACAGACCGACAGACAGACCGACAGACACACTTTTTCCCCCATCTCAAAACCCTACTTTCAAATTTTTTATTTTTCAATCTTTATTTAATTACTTAATTTATTTTTGACTTTTCTTGATTTCTAACGATATTTTCACGATACATTAAGCCTTCTTTCATGCTTTATTATTATTTTTTTTACTTTTACGGGAAAGTAGGCTAAAAAGAAGAAAAAAAGTGGCTTAAGCAGTGGTTACTAAATAGAAAAATAGAAACACGTAAATCAAATACACACGTAAATCAAAAATTGGAGACATCGGATTCCCGAACTGTTTGCGAATGAGCGAACACATAATTTGAGCTGCTGAAGCTTGTTTGTATTTTAATTTTTGCAGCAAATAAAATGATTTTTGTTAATATACAGTAAATTTAGACTAAAAATAACTTTAGATCCAATCAAAAACTGAAATCTCAATTTTAAGACAGTTTGCCTGTTGGAAAAGAAGATTTATTGATAAATAAACGGCCGCTTCACGTGGTGTCGATGGCCGAATGGCTAGAGAGCTATGTTGCTATTCCATACTCCTAGGGTTCGATTCCCGCAAGCTTCGTTTTATTTTGTTTCTACACCTCGAAATGGTTCAAAAACGGTAAAAATTTTGTTTTGAAACCATTTTTAAATGGTTATAAAACCGTAAACTTTTGTATTTTATGGCTTTTTAACCAAGTTAATTGGAAATGGTTAGGTCCCGTAAAGATAGAAAAATGTTCCAAACCGTAAATTTAACGGTGAATTAGATGGACAGACTGCTGCCTGCCATTTAACCGTAATTTCATGATGAAATTTCTAACAGTGTATGTCTAGCTTTGTTTTGTTTCACAATAATTTTCAGTCAACGATTATTGAAGTCAACTATAACGAATTGAAGTTAACGGATTGAAGTCAACGATTAACCCTTTGTATAAGAAAAATACTGGAGACATGAAACATTTTTATAGATATTGTTGATGATTTTTTTTTACCTGATAAGCTCAAATAGTACATTTTCTCGCAATTGACCCCAAAACAAACGACTGATCAGGTAACTAAACGTATGTTTAACGAAACGTATCACTAAACTTATGTTTAACGAAAACAAACTCTAATGAGTGAGGGCATAAAAAAATCAGACTATCAGGTTACTGACGACAACCATCGCAGTAATTTATTGAAAGCTGCCTATGCTACGTCAGCTGGTCAAATAACGGAAGAAACGCTTTCTTAGCGTGTGTTGTTTGAAGAGCTTAAGAGCTTAAAAACTTCGGTCACTTGATTTATTATGTTTTCAGCATTTCCTCAGTGGTGCTAATAATTGTGCAAGTGATTCTGTAAAAATTTAAATTTAAGCCTCCAAATAGAAAAATACATTTGTAAAGCGCATCAATTTTTTTTTTACTTGGGCAATTGTGTGCATATTGTTTTGATATGATGTACTATTAATTCTAATACCATAATACTAATCATATGCAAAAGTAAAAAAAAAAAAAAAAAACCTAGAAGTTCCGTGTAGAATTATACGAGCCTACTTTCCCGCATACCCAAAATGAATGATGTAGCTATCTGTCTCTCTTTCTCCTTTAGCTTAAGTACTTTAAAAAATACCGTATTAATTCATGCATTTTTTTCTTCATTCTTTTTTTTTTCACTTCATTTTAGTTATTTATTTATTCATTCATTCAGACATATCCTTAAAAATCCAGATTAGAAAATGCATGGGAAAATAGGCTCATTTAGTTCTGAATAAGCGTCGTATCTGTGCATTTTCTGCGACATAAGATCCTTCCGATGATGTTTGTTCCAAGAAAAATCCATCTGTTAGATCAGGATTTATATAGCATTGAAATTTCCTTGTAGATGCTAATGCTATTTTTTTTAACTGTTCAAATGGAAAAAAAAATGCATCGATAGCTCCTTCGAATAAGCTTGTTCAAAGAACTTAGGTGTTATGTCCAGGGATAATATAATTTGATTCATCTTTCCAAATAGGCGCTAATGTTAAGATTTTTTGAATTGTTCAAAATTGGACGAACAATTGTTCAAATCAAAGAATAAAATATGGAAACGAGGTGTCCTCGTGGAGATCTTTCAAATGAAAAAAAAAAAATCTTTCAAATCGGACGATTCCCTCCAAACAATTCCATCGGACAATTCCCTTATGGGGGACAGACCGACAGTTCGACAGACAGACCGATGGTCAGACACACATTTCCCTCCATCTCCAAACTCTACTTTCAAATTTTTTATTTTTCAATCTTCACTTAATTTCTTCACTTTTCTTTACTTTTAACGATATTTTCACGATACATTACTTTTACGGGAAAGATGACTAAAAAAGAAAGAGGGGGGGGGGGGAGAACCTATGTGCTGAAATATTGAAAAGACAATTTAGTGATAGAAGAATAAAATACCAATAAACACTGCATACAGGTGTTTCGGGGTTACAAGGACCCCCTTTTTTATATTAAAAAATATCAAAAACAATCGTCAAAAGTGAAGTCGGAAAAGTTGTCGTCGGGATGTTTCGAACATATTTTCATCTATAAACTCAAATCTTCTGCCCTGAAAAAGGGGTTCATTGCCACGCCGAAGCAGTTGTGTTGAATTTTTTATTGCCATTTTTTTTCTAATTTTGATTTCGTATTTTAATATTAATTAATGTTTAGAAAACACTTGTCCACATTTCCAATATTTTAAAGAGTATCCCCATTATACTTTCATGAAACAGAGCCTTGATGTAAACAATAAAAGTGCATATTTTCTTCTTTAATTTTAACGGAAGCCTTTTTTAAACAACTTTTAACTTGATAATTTAATGTGTTTTTTACAAAACTTTTTTTTTGTTTCAGTGTTTTAACGATTTTGCTTAACATATTAAATTATCATACATCACTTTTTATAACTTATGTGCACATAGTGGCTAGTTTTAATCTAAAAAATATGGAAAAATTAATTAGGAACAAACTGCTATTAACCCTTTAAGTTCGCTGACTCTTCGCTGCTTTAAACTTTCACGATAGAAACTCCCACCATTACTATATGAATAGCTGAATTAAAAGACACCATAAACTTGCAGACATCCTCTTGAATGATGATGCAATAGCGAAGAATCTATTCAGAATGTCAGCGCCCACTCAACCGAAGCTATAGGGAAACAATACAGGATACGAGTGCGTTATTAACAGTTGAACTTCCTAACAACAAAACAAACTTGGAAGTTTGTAACACGCTTTGAACGGTCTTCCCTATTGCCTTTTGATACATATATGAAAGGAATCGAAACAAATATACTCGGGCTTATTTAATTTTTACTCCTTAAAACGTTATAATTTGAGAAATCCTTTAACTGTTATTTGTCTATTGTTGGGAGTTATTTATCACTGGTTTAGTTCATTTAAGCAAATTTTTTTTGGCAAAACAAGTCAAAATTAAAATTAAAAAAAACGAAACAACAACATATTTTTAAACAAATATTATGACTCTAAGCATAAACCCTGAAATTTGTTTGTGAATTGGAACAGCTATTTTCAGTCTTATGCCATCTAGATAAACACTTATATCCTGTGTTACCCCCTAGAAGAAGCTCATGTGAGACCAAGAACAGATCTGTTCGAGTCAGAAATGAGATTTCGGGATTTCAAACTATCTCATTGTTTTAGAGATATTTCCGTGAACTACGATATTATCATATTCGTTGCTTGCTTTCATATTCATTTCTTTCCAGTTTTGTTCTTTAAGTATAAACACCCAGCTTTGATATCTCGTTAACTTCCTTTTCTATGTCTCCTTTTTGTCGGACCATTTTTGATGGAATATATTTTGAAACAGTTTCTAAAATTTCGTATAAGTTATAAAAAGTACAAATTTAAAGGAGTTTTTAGGAATCCACCACAACTAAACTTAAAGATGATCTTTTGGACAAAAATGATCGTGAAAAGTTATACACGAAAAATTGAATAATAAACACTTCAAGATATACAACATTTAAAAACATATACGTAAATGATGTCTCATTGAAACTTGTTTATTTTAAAATGATTTTTTTCAATTCTTACGGTTCCTTAGTAAGACAAAAAATCAACAATGTAAATTGAATTATTATTTAGAATAATTACCATTTCATTACGTACAATATAATCTTTACATCTTTTCTTCATATACAATACAATGCCTGTAATACTAGCAAGCTTTGCTGTAATATAAATGCATTGCCATGAAAAAAAAAAGCTTATTGAAATAAGTAAGGTCATAAATCCTAAAAAAACTTTTAAATGTTTTTCCCCTCTATTTAATTGCTCCACAGTGTCTTCTTCTACAAGAACATTTTACCTAATTAAACAAAAAGAAGGGAAGACAAATAGCCCTTTCTCTAAAAACGTTTCAGCAGAGTCTCCAAGACTTTAAAAAAAAAAAAAAACCTAGATTACTCGCTTCGGAATGCTTTCTAACTATTTCTCGCGCTTCAAATAAGCTTGCATTTAAAAGCATAATTAAAACATTTAATCGAATTTCTAAGTTGCTTGAATAGTTGTTTTTTTGTTTCTAGCCTTTCCTGATTTGTACTAATATACATCCACAATTATATTTATTGCTCTTTTCTAAAAATAAAAAGCTGTGTTTTTAATGTTTGGATTAGTGATCATGAAAAACAAAAAGGGAACTTTGAGCCAAAAAATAAAGAAAGAAAAATGAAAATTTATTTTCTTATTTTTGTTGATAGCATTTTGTTCGCGTGAGAAGATAATGCATTATTTCTCCATGATTTTAGAGTGTCCTAAAAGTTTATAAAATGTCATAATTCATCATCCATTATTCCATCGCAATGATATATTTTTACTTATCTTATCTCTACGTAGCTTAAGCATGTTTTTAAATAATACTTTTACATTATAAAAGCACACAAACTGTAAAAGCATTCAGTGTCCGCATTGAAATTCAATGAAGTAGATGTTTATAACCAAAAGTAAACGCCTAATATTTTACTTTATTTGCCTTTTTGGAATTGGAAAACATCAGACATAACGTCAAAGAAAACCGACAACGTTTTCAAAAGAACACAATTTTTTTATTAATGTCACCAAATATACAAAAAAGTTTGAGGAAAAGTTAAGCATCATTTTGGCTGCATTTGTATGTGTCACTAGTTTTTAAAGCGGGTGTCATAGTATAAAGCAAAGAATAGGCGTTTTGCACAAAATTTTTATTTCATTTTCTTTCTATTATAAAATTAATTTTTTTCTTTTGGTTCAATTGATATTTAAGTCTCTAAACGAAAAGTTCCCAATTTCTATTTTTTCTCAATGAATGCATACTTTCAATACTTGTGTGAACTACTGAACTGAAGCATTTAAAAGTTAAATGAAATTTAAATCTTTGCAAAAAAGTGAGCTATTACAGAAAAACCGAGAATTGACAAGAATGTAGAATTAACATGTTCCATCTACTTCAAATACAAGTCGACAAATTCCTTTGATATTGATATTAAAAAGTTGATTTCACTCCCACAAAATAGCAGAATATGATTTAAAATGGAGGAAAACTTGAACAATAAGACATAACATAGTTCAATGAGGGCTAATGTGGCTTTGAACAGCCGACGAGTTTTACATAGTTAATAATAGCTATATATAGCATAGCTACTAGAGTAACAAAATAATGCTTAGTGTCTAATGCTATATATGTTTATTGTATACTGCAATCATAAGGATGAAAGGGACCTAAAAAATATATTGCAAATTAAGCAACTTTGCAACTTTTTTTCTCATGCCCCTTTGATAATTACGCTTTTTTTATTCCGAGTAAATCATATTTCCATTATGTGTTTTTATTTAGATAAATATAAAATTTTAATTACAATATCATAAGTCTTAAATAAGTCTTAAATAAAGCAGGAATGTTTCAAGAAAAAAATAAAGCAGTTTTTCTTTCGCTTGGAGAGGGGATTACAGGCAATTAGTGCGCAAAAACAAGCATGATTTGGGAGAAATTTTTATTAAATGATAACGATGGTTTACCTTTAGAGCAAATAGCTTAAGCTCTAAAATCATATATTTCTCATATGGTTTGTGAAAAATCAGCACATTCACTCAATGTCTTGGATGTAAACTAAAGAAATAATCTTTTCCATTATTCCAGACAGTCTCAGTCTTGGCTGATAAAGATAAAAGCCTAGAGGGGTTTGACAAACTTTGAAATAGATATCATCAATCAAAGCGAGGAGAACATTTTTTGAATTGGATATCCTTTCCAGGAATTTTTTCTGCTCCTTCGTAATAACAAGTCTCGTCTCTTCTCCTCTTACATGTGTAAGAACATGAGCAATGACGCGACGATTTTTTTAATGAAGATATATGATTTTATCTTATGTTGCGTTTATGTTTGTTTTCATAAAAACTCAGAAGTACTTATAATGCTTTTTTACAGGTTACTTTTTAAAAAATACAGAAATTTAAGCTAAGAAAATGCTTTTAATCTTATGTATTTAATGAATATAAAATGAGCTTGAGTTTCCGTTAAGCACGTAAAACATACCAAAACAATTTGGTATATTTTGCGACTTCCACGTTTGGTATGTTTGTTTTTTGAAATTTTGCTATTTTTTTGTTACTTTATTGACAGGAAGCTGCAAAGAATGAAATCAACTATTTTCTCCTGTGTCGACAGGACGTGATTTGAATACGTGCCTTAGACGTTATTGTTAACGTTTCTCGTTGCAACAGTCATTACCGAGGACCGTCAACAAATCGAAAAAGAAATGATCCCTCATCGTAAAAAGATGTTAACAAGTTGTAAGTTACAGAAAATAGTTCACTGGCCATGTGCAATTATTCCGTGCATGTTCGTAAAAATTGAACTTACGCTCATGAAGATATAGACGTTTCTCTAATTTCCTTCACACGTTTTTGACTTACAACACTCAAACGTTTTCACGAAACGTTACCAAACTTTCAAAAAACTTAACAGTATACAAGCGAAGCATTATACTGAAAATTGAAACAAAAAAAAAAAATGAATATTTGATAAACTATGCACATTAAAAAAACTCATTTTTTACTACGCATGCGCGAGAGATAGCCACTTTTAACTGTCATAGTTTCAAACCCCAGTATACAGGGAAAGTCAAAAAAAAAAAATTATCTGTTGAAAATCATGAAAATTAAGAAAGATATTGGCAATTTATTGAGATGTATTTCAGCATTTTTTGGAAAAGAGTTATTTCCTTAGGGGATGTTCATAAATCAGTCTCAAGTGCTTGTAATCATTCAGTGCATTTATACAGTGATTCGTGATGAAAAATCGAATTTTTGTGAACAAACCCTCTCGATACATGTTCTTGGTAAGGATAGTGACGAACTCCTCACAAATTACAACATATATTCACTGAATGATTCCAAACGCATACGATTGATTTATGAACATCCCCTTAAGGAATAAGGTAAATGACCCGGTAGTGGACACTGCTCTAGTAGTGGACACATAGATCTTTAAGCTCCTAAAATAAGCGAATGCAACATTAAACTTGAACGAAATTATCAGAATCTAGTGCTGGTTAATAGAACTAAAGTTGGCGTGGAGCATCTATGCAGGTACATGGATCATAATATTTAATATCTGCCTCCACAACGGTCACATTTGCTGATCTTTACTAAAGCCGATCAATAAGAAGGTTAGGGATTTGGGGAAAATAAATGGGAAAAAAGCGTGACATCATTTATGAATGGTCCCTTAGTCATTTTTAAAATTATTTCTCCAAGTTAACAGCATAAAATAGATGACATTAATTTCTGTCCACTACTAATGCAAATACATGTCTTATAAGTGTCCACTATAGATACAAATTAAGC
Source organism: Octonoba sinensis (assembly GCA_038502835.1). Classification (NCBI taxonomy): domain Eukaryota; kingdom Metazoa; phylum Arthropoda; class Arachnida; order Araneae; family Uloboridae; genus Octonoba; species Octonoba sinensis. The sequence goes on along the minus strand of CM076602.1, from coordinate 100,849,541 downwards.
GCTTAGTAAATTTGACGTAAAACTCCTAATTCTTCATCAAATGACATTGTATAGGTAAGTAAGTTTTAGAGAAATAGTTGGCGATTTAGCTAAATATGCAAATATTGATGTAAGTCCCTTGAAAAAAGTTTGCCACGTAAAAGAGTACGAAAATTTTCCCGTCTCTACTACCGGGTCATTTACCTTAGTTCTTCTCAAAATAATTTTGAAATACACCTCACTAAACTGCCGGTATCTTTCTGAATTTTCAAGATATGCAACTGAATTTTTTATAACTTGCCCTGGGTTTTAAATTATGGCAGTGAAAAATTTCTGTCTGCAGCGGATGTACAGTAAGAAATTAATTCCATTAAATGTCCATAATTTATTAAATATTCAATATTTTTATTTGAAATTTCAGTATAATACTTCACTTGTGTGCTATCAAGATTTCTTAAAGTTTTCGGTAACGTTTTGACATAAAATTTGACTGTTAAACTCCGAAAACATGGGAAGGAAATTGGTGAAATACCTTCGTGAGTATAAGTACCGTTTTTACGAAAATGCTCAGAACTATGGGTTATGGCAATTAAACTATTTTCTGAAAATTACAGCTTATTCTTAGATTTCTTTTTACGATAAATATGATTGACTGCTTGTACGCAACTTTATTTTCTTTTGCAAATTATTCCGGACCCGTCATTTTATTTTGCATTTAATTCTAAGGATATTTCAGTTTTAGCTCATATTGCAACTTGTTTAAGACGCAATACAATAGTTAAAAGAAAAAATTTGATTTCATTTGATATTAAAAGTAGGAAGCTTTGTTTATCCTATGCAAAACAACAAATATTATAGCAAATGTTTTTGTATGAAATGCAAAAGTTAAAATTGTATTTATACTTTGAATTTGTTTAACATATTTTATTTTTTCGCTTAATCATATAAGTTAAGGTTAATATTAAAAATTACGTCAGTTTTAATTAGGGATGTAAGGAATAGTGATTTGGCCGAATAGCCGAATACCGAATATATTTGGCCACTTCTCCCAGGCCGAACAGGCCGAAGCCGAATATTCGGCCAATGTCTTAGGCCGAATACCGAATATTCGGCTGCCGAATATTAAAATTTCAAGAAAATCGTTGTAATAGAAAGTATTTGACAAATTTAAAATTATTGACAAAGTCAAACACCAATTACACGCAGTCTATCATAAATGATTTAATTCTGCTTCTTAAAATTTAAAACTATTTAAAATTAATCTATTTTCTGTATTGTCTTTAATGTAATAAAACTAAGAATTTCACCCACAGGTGCAATAGAAAAGACAGGTTTTATGGTAGTAAGCATTAGCATTATTTTTCTAATTATTTAATTCAAATGAAGGAACTACTATTGCTCACAACTGTTTTATGAAGATATTTTAGAAGTTATAAAAGTTAATATTTTTATTTTATGGGATTTTTTACATACCTATCTTTAAACGATCTATTAAAATTTAATACACTTAACTGGAATATATTTTTATTTTCAAAAACCCCAATAACTTATGCTATCTAAATATGCATGATATATTCTAGGCTTTTCACATTTCTCTCTTACCCAATATTCACAATAAATCAGTCTACCTAAACAAAGTTCGACTTCCACTTTGTTAATAATAACAAAATTAATTTTTCATATATCATAATTAACTCTTGCCAGCTTTGGGAGCAAATGCTAAATATAAAATACAGTAATACAGCTTTAAAATCTGCTTTTGCTCAGTCAAGCCTAAAACTAGGTTTAAAAAAGTAGTTTTTTTCTAATTATTTTTATTTTTTAAAACTATAAACTAATGTATTATTTTGCAATGGTTATAATACAATTTTGAATGTTTAAAATCGACTAATTTCTTTATTTTTTTACGTTTCTACTGCAGCAGAACTATTCGGCCGAACAGTCCATCAATATTCGGCCAGGCCGAATATTGACCTTACTCAGTATTCGGCCAAGCCGAATATTCGGCTTGGTGATGAAATGATTATTCGGTCAGCCGAATATTTGGCCAAAGGGCCGAATAGGCCGAATACCGAATAGTGGCCGAATATTCGTTACATCCCTAGTATTAATCAACTTTTATTGTTACTGTACTTTATTTTGAGCGGGCAAAAACCATTAAAAACTTATTTAATGGTTAGAAACGCATGAGTGCTTCTAACCGAGTGGAAAAGAGAGAGAGAGACAGAGAGAGACAAAAATGGAAGATAGATAAGTTAATAGCAACGTGAAAAATAGAAACGAAAAAGTCGGAATTTATTATGGACTCTGTAAAGCATCCCTTTATGCTACGAACATAAACGTAATTCATATTAAATGAGAATTTGAAATGCATTTGCAAACAAAATAACTTATCATTCAAAGAGAATGAAATGAATGTTAAATTAACAGTTCATTAAAAAATGTGTTAAATAATTCTTAAAATTATTGAAGTGTGCATTTTTATGTATAGCATGTTTTGCTCAAAACACGAGTGATGAATACGTTTCATTTTGCGATATTTTTTATTTCTTTTAAATGAAAATTAGCTCTGATTTAGTACTGAAAAGAATGCGTCAACTTCAAATCACAAGTTTATCCGTTAAAAGAAATAAATTTATTCTTGAAATTCCTCAGTATCTTTCTTTTATTTTTTGAACTATACTAAAAAGTTTTTAGCTTCGTATATTGGCATATTAGCAGATAGCTTCAAAAGACTTCGGAATTCTTCCAAAGAATTAACTGATAGGAAAAAATATATTTCTAACAAAAATAGAAATTCTTGAGCAAAACGAATCTTTTGAAGTTATTTTGTACATTTCTAAAGCGTTCTAAAATATTTTGGAACTTTCAAAGAAGTTATAATTCTGAAAAATCAACCGGTTGTTGTTTTTTCTTTTATCAATACTTCCCGGATTTAGCTATGAAAGATATTTCATTAAAGCAATACTATTTTTTGAATAATTTGCATATTTAAAAATGCATTCGAGCTTTTCTTCATATTTTTTTTTTAAAAAGAGGAGTAATTCTCAATGAATTACAGAGCTTAAAATAAAATATTAGAACAAAAATACTTCTTTGAAGGAGTATTTATCTATAAAATATTACTTTTTCTTGGATATTTTAAGTATATGTTTAACAAACCTTCAAAGTGAGAGTACCCTGGAAAATTTCCTGTTAATGTAATGTCTGAAATTCTGTTTTTGTGTTTAAAGTATGAAGTTTTGGGAAATTATAATTAAAATAATGTTTTTATGTATTTTTAATTTCAAGCATTCATGTAGCACTCATTTTGATACGTTTATATTTCCTTTGAGTCGACATTGAAAAAAAGTTTCTTAAAAATCATAAATTTTATAATTTATTCTTCCCGTCAAATCAGATAATTTTCGATTCGGTAAATTTATTTCCTTATTTAAGGAAATGATAACTAAAATTTTGCGTTGTTTTAAAACTTTTGAAAGTATATAAAATACACTACAGGTTCCTGACCTTTTTGAAGCTTTATTGGCAGTCAAATGCATTGCTTAATTTAGCGAAACAAATTTGCACTGAAAATTAGATCTGAGTTTTTTACTCTGTAACGAACCTTTTTTCTGTGCATGTACAATAAGAACGAAAGTGAAAATATAAATAAAATTACCATTAATAAAACTGCATATTTCGTAAGAAAATAAAAGCACTTCTTTCTCGTGAACACTATCAATACTAATTTAAGCATATTTTAGAAGTCGGCACAAAATTGGTGCTTGAAAACGTTTGCAACCATGAACCAGTTACAAATATAAATTGTAATGAACCCAAAGTTTGCAATCAGTCCTGCTTTGGTTAAGTAACGTTCACATACATTGCTGTTAATGGTTATTAAGGTAATGGTATTTAGAATTCATTCATAATCTTGTGTCAAGCTCAAACATTATGTATAAAAGGAAAACTTAATTAATTTTTTACTTAGCGCAATTATTAATTATGTTAGCGGGATCTGGCCGCTTGGGGGCTGCCTTTGGTGGATGCTTAGTGTTTAGCTGGTTGAATTTTAATTGTATACTTTCAAGTCATATTACCGCTAGTTGAAACTCTCGAGGGGTGAGGCTGGGTGCACTTACTTTTCAGGATATTCCTTAGAAGATGGCATATGTCTTCGTCTCTGCGAAGCTAACTGTCCGGAGTCAGAATAGACAGACGGACGGGCACAGACAGACATACTGATGTCAGTTGGAATATTATACTCGGCTTCCTTTTGATGTTTAATCTTTAGTTTTTGCTTTTCATTTTTTTCCAATTGCGATATCCTTAGCAATTAATTTAAACCAATTCGAACCCAATTCACTTATAAAGAAATATATAATAATGTGTAAGAAATTCTTGTTAAGGTTTTGATGAAACGAAAATAAATTTTTTGTGCATCCTGCTTCATACGTTGTACCTTTCAAACAAGTTTAATTGATTTATCATTGTAATTGTTTTCAACTAAATTTAAAGCCTAAACCAATTAAAATTAAAAGGAAAAAGTGTTTTAAAACTGCAAGTACATTATTCGAGTTTTGTTCAATTATCGACAATTATTTTGACTGTGCAATTAACGTCTTTCCTTAAACCTATCGCTCTAACCCAGATCAGTTAATGCATGAGAAGACAATGTCAATGTTCCTTCAAAGAATATGATTCAATTAAATGATAAGCGTTTTGAATGAAAGAACTTTAATTAACAATCTACTAAAGTAAAACCCTCTTTTTTCCGGTGTCCTAAACAAATGAATAGCAAAAGAAATTTAACCTTGTAAAGTGCAAAAACCAAACTTACAAAACCTTTTTTATTCCGGTGAGGTTATAAGATTTATCAAATCGTAAAACATTTTCTCGTAGGAAAATATAGGTTTAAAATTTTTCACTATTATATACTAAATAAAAGAAAACGATTTAATTAAAACTATGTTTGTTGTTTTGTTCCAATAAGCGTATTTAGTGCTTTGAACGCTATAAAAAATAAATCTTCGATTTTCTCTTGCACTCTGTAGAAGCACTCAAGAAAATGTTATGCGCAGAAACTTCGTAAATATTAATTTCGTTTATTAAAATTGTTCTATTGATTTTACAATTATCTTAAACAAGTTATAATTGAATGGACTTGGCGTTCTGAAAAGTGAAATGTAATGTTGAGAGCGTGGAGCAGATTAGTACAGAATTTAAAAATAGAAACGGAAAAGTAAAACATAAAAATATGTATAAACAAAAGTAAAGGTTGAAAGAGGCAGGGAACTAAAAAAGCTTCGTTCTCATCTTATTAATTATGTTGCTACAGCAATGCACACATGTGTTATCTTTTTAATTTAGACATGAGTGCGTATTATACGGAGATCAGTTAAGCGTTGGGTATAATCCACGATTTTAATTCTACTGTTTTCGGGTAATTAAAAAAATGTAATTAAAGTGCAAAGAGAGAAGTAATAAGAATGCTGCTCCAACATTTAAATACCATTTTCTACCTGGTAATGAAATGGCATAAAAGCGAAGAACCTGCTCGAAACGACCAGCAATTATTTAAATTTCTACCGTGCAATTTAATTAAGTTATAAAGACGTACAGCCGTTTTAAATTGAGAAACATTTTCAGTTTTGATAAGCTCAAACCGGAAAAATGTTTTCTCGTTTCATATCATTTGGATATCTAAGTATAAACTCGGCCATTAAAATCCCATTTAGTTGAAAAATGAATTAATAATCGCTTTACCAGAATAATATTTGTTATCTTGCTGAAGAGATATCATTGCCATTTAATAAACTTTTTAAAAAAGTGTAAGAAAGCCGACGGCAGTTTATTTTTAAAGTTTTCATCTTATTAATCTTTGTCTTTATTTCATTTGTAGCTGCTTTAGTAATTGTGCTATTTTCGCTTCTAATTCTTCTAATCGCTTTCAGTTTATTGGGGTAAATTAAAAGTGAATTAAATGAAATATGTTTAGTTTAAATGCTGTTATTTGTTTTAAGTTTTAAAAACTTGTTAAAGATATAAGGATTTAACACTTTAACTTTTTTGGACTTAAAATTTTGCGAAAATCTTGTACCTTATGTCAGATAATTATTGATTTTCATTTAATTTTGATGTGTTTTACTAATTCAAGGACCACAAGTTTTACAAAAAATTCAACTGACTGCATATAACTGTATTCAATCTGAATGCAGCTAGGGGTAGTGAAGAATTTCTGATAAAAATTAAATGCAATTTTTTTCCTAAGTCTAATTTTCACACAACATACACACAAGAAAAGAAAGAAGAAGTGTCAGAGCTCTTTAGGGATAAAACCCAGCAGCTGGAATAACGAAATTTTTGAAAACTTTCTATCACGATTAATAATTTCATTATGTATTGGTAAAGTTTTTAAAAACTTTTAATAGTAACGGTTTCTGAAATAACTGTTTTTTTATCTGGTTTACAACGTAAAGGAATTTTAGATTTCTTGTAGCTAAAAAATATGTAATTTATGAGTAACAAAAAACGCTAGGATAAGGAAATTTATTGTCATTGTTTCATGCTCACAAAGCAGGTAAGAGCAGAACCATTTAGTCTGCATAAAGTGAACATCATAAGGCAGATACCCTATTTTGAAACTTCCTTTGGCTTAAATTTAAATTTGGTTTCATTTAGCGCTCGACCAGCGCCCCCTATATCTAGGAAGCCTTTGCACGGGAGCAGTCTAAATAATGTCACGTGGTTTTGAGAAGGCCATCAAATCTGCCATTGCAGTGTGTTGTGTCGCTACCGGTACAGTTGTATGTTTGTTGGTTATCGTTTCTATTATCTTTATCTTCTTGTAATCAATTTTCAAAGTTTTAAAATGCCTTACAAGTGTGCCGTTTACGGCTGCAAGGGCAATTATGCAATTATGCTTCCGGACAGAAGGTGTCAATTTCAAAGTTATGAAAGATTCAGTTCTTTTAAAAGTGTGGACATCAAAGACGAGGAGCAACAACTTCAAACCATCGAATAGATCCCGAATAAGTAATTAAATTCGTTAATTTATAGTTCGCTTTAAGAATATAGAAACTGGAAATATATAAATTATGTTTGGGGAAGGTGTTTCGTTTTTGAATTGTGTCACTGTTCTTGCCAGTGTGCGATGTGTTACATTATCATTCGTCATTAATGTTGTGGAATTAAAGTTTTATGGTTAACAAGTTTTAATTTTCATGAACGACTTTCATCTTTCCTAATCCTACAATTTGAAAGAATACCGACTTGATATATTTATTAGTTTGTATGTCATTTATGTGTGACAAGGTTATACTATGCTTATCATATTTTATGAAGTTAGAAAACTTGATTTTGGTTCTTGATCGTTTTGCATACACATGACATTTAAGTTAAAACTCATTACTAAGCTGTTTTATTATTCTTAATATTACTATTTATTAACTAAAATTATTTTTGAACGCTTTAATGTACAATTACTTTTAATGTAATACTCTTTATTCATTTCTTTAGTGTTCATACTTTTGTTTAAGAGTACTGTTACCAATAATAAGTGTGCTCTGTTTTATCTATAATTTAGGGGGTAGGTTACTCACTGTATTATATTGTGTGAATACAGCATAGGGATCATTCATAAATGATGTCACGCTTCGAGGGGGGGGTCGTGATGTAGCGACAAGGGGAGGGGGTAACAAGAAGTGTGACATCTTGCTTATTCAACATAGCGTGGCATGTGACAAAGGGGGGAGGGGGTATGTTGTAGTGTGACACTTTGTGACAAGAGGGGGGGGGGTCAAATACATGGGGAAAAAATCCTGACATCATTTATGAACGGTCCCATATTGCTTTCTGAGTGATTCCACCTTATTTTTGCGTTACGTGCGGAACATTTTTGAGCAAAATTCTGTTATATTTATTTAATTATTTTTAATTATGAAAATATTAATGCAAGTTTTCAAAATTTTTTAGAACATTTTGTACAGCTAGAGACACATTTTGAATATTAAAATTTTGTTTCGCACGGGACATCACAAATGTCCCGTACTTAACAAAATTGTAATATTTTTTAAATATTAAACTATTGACCCTATTGAAAAGAAATTTTGTACCCCAGGTTGGCTCCAAATGTACGGACTGTAATAAAAGTTTTTGAAAACTTTTCATTAATATTTTAAAAATTAAACACACCAAAATTTTGTTCTAACATTTCCAGTAGGTAACATAAAAATGCTGTGGAATGACTCTTCTATGTTTTATTTTAAAAGGGATTTCAATATTTTAAAGTTTTGAGGGGCCGTTCATAAATGATGTCACGCTTTTTCCCCATATATTTGACCTCCCTCCCTCCCCCCTTTGTCACAATATGTCACACTTCAGCGGACCCCCTCCCCCCCTTTGTCACACGTCACGCTATGTTGTATAATGAAGATTGTCACACTTCTTGTTACCCCTCCCCTCCCCTTGTCACACTTTGTCACAAGTTTACGAACCCCCCTCCCTCCCTCGAAGCGTGACATCTTTTAGGAATGATCCCTTACCCACAGCTCAAATACGAGGGGGGAGGGCGAAAAAATTAAAGGGACTTTTGAAAAAGGTATTTATTCTAATGATAGGAATTTTCTACGTAACCTCCCTCACAAGTTCATACATAGTCCAACGTTTCACAAGTTTTATTACACGAGGTATATTATATTTGTATAAAGTGTATTCTTTTGGCTCGAAATCAGTTTAATATTATTTTGAAATTTAACAGTAAATATCAAATGGTTGTTTAAAACACAAGAAAAAAAGAAAGAATCATACAGCTTGTGTGTGTTAAGTATTAACATGAACTAAATATATAAATAAATTGCAAATTAATATAGAATAATTGAGAGGATAATTCCTTCATGAAAATATATGAGAGAATGTCAATATTGGATTGCTTTTCAAAATAGACAAGATTTTATTTTTCTTATTAAAGAAAAACATCATAGCGTAGATTAAAAAAAGGCTGAAGGTTAAATTAAAAATGGGTTAAGATGAAAAGTTATCAACTAATGAATTTAAGATGAGCGTTAAAAGAAACAAATAATGTAAAAGATATTTTGGAATGACTGAATTTTTGGTGTCTGTTTTTTTTACATTAATTTCACAATTATTATTTCTAATTATTCTGTTTTTTTTTCTTTACAAATATTGATTTATTTTAAGTAGCAGTCAATTGAAAAGAAGTAAGCGCGAAGCGGTCTTTCTCACTCATCGTGTTTAGCAACGGAGACTGAGAGACTGGCCTTCTGCTGATCACGTGACTTGCCTGTTAACGGGCTTCCTGATGCAGGGGGCATTGGCTCGACTCGTGTTATCACGGGAGAAAGACCTATACTCTACGAGTTAGTGTGCAACTTTTTAGCCATGGAATTATGCTCACTCAGTTATGACGTTGTCTTATCCATCGTTATTTTTCCCTGTTAAGAAATGAAGACATATCTCAAAATATATAAATACATACTTAAATAAACGAAATTAAAAAGTATTGATCGCAATAACAATTAATTTAAAAATTGTAAATAGTAGTTACAATAAATGAAAATAATACCTTCTCTTTCCGCACATTTTGCCACTTAATTGGTTCTCACCTCTTTGATAATTAGTTTTCAATCCCTTCAATTGATATTCCCATTATGCGTATTTAGAAACCGTATATATTTTTGAAACTATAATATAAGCCTAAAGAGAGAGTTGAAAGACATTGATGTTGCTTACAGTTAAGAGGGTAATTGTGTGTTTCCAAAGCTTTGTTCTTTTCTTTGAGTCAGGAACTTAGTTTGTTCACGCAGACAAATGTTACAAATATATTGATAAAATAGCAGTAGCGGCTTACAGTGGCGAATTTATCATACCTGCATTAAACTTCACCAAATCATTCTGCAGCGTAAGCAGTTGAGAGTGATGCTAAACAAGAAAAGCAACTTCGATTCAGTGTCGTATACTATGTTCAAACATTCCTTGTATACGACAATGGTCTATTTCTGTTTGGTCACTGTATTTGTGGCTTCTGTGAAACTAATTCTTAAGCGCATTCATCCAAGGAATATAATCTTGAGTTTCGTTCTTTTATGAGCACCAGTTTTGAAGAAACGATTCAAAGCAAAGAAACAATACATGATTTTACTTTTTTTCAGGCGCACAAACAAAGGATAAGAGTGAGAAATAAAATGAAATTAAGTAACCAAAAATACAAAACTATCTAAAAATAAAGTTGTAATTTTTGTTTGTGCTTTTAATTACGTTGTTTATTTTACTTCTTGTGTTTCAGTAGGTATACTAGACAGTTTTTAGAATGGAAATAGAGCCAACCACACGTATTTTCCTTTTGCATATTGTATATAAATTTTTCAGATTACATTTAGAAGTGGGAAAATATAAGAAAATGTAAAAATCGTTTATTAAAATAAAGTTCCCACTAGGAAATATTGTAATACGCAGGTATTGTTGGAAACATATGTGAATATTTAAAATACTTAAATTTTAGAAACAAATGAAGAGCATTAAAAATACAAATGTGTGGAATTATAGCGCAATAAATATGACAATGCGAAATAACTTTTCAACCTTGACATCTAACTAAGGATTTAGTCGTTTCACTTGTAAGCATTCATCGCTCTTTAAAAATGCTATTTGGTTAGATTATCAGATCGTTTTATTTATTTGTTTGTTGGTTTAATTCTTTTTTGCCACGACCGTACAGATAAGGAATTTTTTCTTACAGTGCAATAACTGTAAGAACAAATTCCTTTCATGCTGAATAAAAGTAAAAGTCTTATAATTGAGTTTTCTTTTATCTAAATATTTTTTTATAAAAAATAGTATAGGGCTATGCTAAGTATAAAAAATTGAAAAAATATTTTAATAGAAATCCTCTTTATTGATACTTTCAGCATGAAGAGTGGAAATACCAATTAAGTGATTTTCATGAAGAAAAAATTATAATTAATGGGGATAATCGTCTCTGATGTTTTTTAACATTAGTTTTTAACTTAAAATTGCAAAAAATTGCAATTATTTTAAATTTTTGTTCTTTACCTAACTTTAATGCAACTGCACTTGAAAAATTCCGGTTTAATCGAGGCGTACTTACCGAAATGTATTGTAACATTACCATTAAAAGCTTAAAGGATGTGCTAAATTCAATATTGCAGTATATATTTACGAATTTAATTTCTTTCCAAAAAATGTTCCATCAATGCAACGTTGTACACGAAAGATAAAAACGTAGACCGGAGTAATAATATCTGGTCAGGCAAAAAGCAATTTAACTTTCTACGTGTAGACCTGAGTAAATGTTTCTTTTTCTGTAGAGTAAACACGATTTTGATAAAATACAGTTTCAAAAAAGTTTTGAGACGTCAAGAAGGACATTCCTTTAAAGGAAATGCTGTGATACTGAAAAACATTGCACTGAAGCATGTATTCAATCTTTTTAAAATCCCCAAAGACGTTTTCTATCTTGTAAAACGAATAAAAGGAAGAAAATGACGAAGAACATGTCGTTTTAAGTTCAAGCAATTGATATTATGCACTTTTATCTTTCGTTTCTTGAAAGTAAAAAAAAAAACAGCACACGTATCTTTAATAGATCTGCAAGCAATATAATTTTATAATTTATATAACTTTATATAAGAATGAAATTAGAAACAAAGGAAGCTGGGAAACTTCTGAAAAGAAGCTTTAAACATATGGTAAGTACTACAATACTGATCTTAATATCGACAATAAGATGTGCGGAAAAAAGCAGTCATTAAGGAACAATTTGGAATGCAAATTGAACACTATAATGTTAGTATTTTTGAACGGAATATTTTGATTAAAATACTGTAGTAAACAGTCGACTAAAAATTAAGATATTAACAGCTTTTGTTACTTTTTTAAGTATACTATTACTTACTACATTTAGAACATCTAAGTTCGATATATATGGGGAATGCATAAACAGTAGAATAGATTGTGAGAGAGTGCTGCTCCTTTTCGATGTATGTTTTTAATTATTTATACTTTAAATCTATTGTCATTTGCTTAATGAAAAATATAGTGAAACTGTTTTCGGGAACTATTACTTATAATATAAGATATAAGAACTGTGGAGCATTTTCCAAAACAATTTTGGCAAATTCTTGCGGGGAACAAGACTCCCTCGACTTCAAAAGTGGTTTGATCTCTAGTTGTGTGACTTAGAAGCAAAGGGGTGTAAGTGACCAAAATGAAAATTTTGAGATAGCTAGTGCAAATGATAAATTATACACCCTTCTGTTTTGTGGGAAAGAGATTTTAATGGTAGCTTTGACAGATGCTGCAAAAAAGCTCGGTTTAAAAAAATTACTAAATAAAAGCTGCCTTCCGTTTTGTAGCAAATGGATGCAAGTGCACTTACATCCGTTTGCCTCTAAATAAAATTATTTGATTTTTCAATTAGTTTAAATACGCGATGCAGACGATCTATTTACGAAACTTAAAGCGGAGAAGAACAAAACAAATTGGAAAAGAATTCCGAACTGTTGAATAATAATTATAAAAACAAGGGTTAAATCGTTTGCAGATTTGTTTTCGGCAATTGACAATTTGTCTAATGGCAATGATTTTTAGTTTGTTGATAAATATAATTATTCGAAATTTGTATTATGCAGTTTTTAATGAAGTTTATATCACTAACAAACTATCTTTATTACTGTGTAAATTAACAAAATGAACAAGACACGTTTTTCATTTAGTGGCAAAGGGGTGTAAGTTGGGAGCAAAGGGGTGTAAGTAAACCTATGCTAGTTTTTTAAAAATTCTAATCATCAGAAACAATTCAAACTTCATACTTAAACTAACAGATACATATAGGACTCGAAAAAAAAATTACACGAAGAACCTCTCGAATTTAGTATAGGAATTAAACTTCAAACGAGTTTTACTCAAAATGATACTTTAGTTATGAGAAGAAGTGTCAGAGCTCTTTAGGGATAAAACCCAGCAGCTGGAATAACGAAATTTTTGAAAACTTTCTATCACGATTAATAATTTCATTATGTATTGGTAAAGTTTTTAAAAACTTTTAATAGTAACGGTTTCTGAAATAACTGTTTTTTTATCTGGTTTACAACGTAAAGGAATTTTAGATTTCTTGTAGCTAAAAAATATGTAATTTATGAGTAACAAAAAACGCTAGGATAAGGAAATTTATTGTCATTGTTTCATGCTCACAAAGCAGGTAAGAGCAGAACCATTTAGTCTGCATAAAGTGAACATCATAAGGCAGATACCCTATTTTGAAACTTCCTTTGACTTAAACTTAAATTTGGTTTCTTTTTGCGCTCGACTAATGTTATCACGGGAGAAAGACCTATACTCTACGAGTTAGTGTGCAACGTTTTAGCCATGGAATTATGCTCACTCAGTTATGACGTTGTCTTATCCATCGTTATTTTTCCCTGTTAAGAAAGGAAGACAGATCTCAAAATAAATAAATACATACTTAAATAAACGAAATTAAAAAGTATTGATCGCAATAACAATTAATTTAATAATTGTAAATAGTAGTTACAATAAATGAAAATAATACCTTATCTTTCCGCACATTTTGCCACTTAATTGGTTCTCACCTCTTTGATAATTAGTTTTCAATCCCTTCAATTGATATTCCTGTTATACGTATTTAGAAACCGTATATATATTTTTGGAACTATAATATAAGCCTAAAGAGAGAGTTGAGAGACACTTATGTTGCTTACAGTTAAGAGGGTAATTGTGTGTTTCCAAAGCTTTGTTCTTTTCTTTGAGTCAGGAACTTAGTTTGTTCACGCAGACAAATGTTACAAATATATTGATAAAATAGCAGTAGCGGCTTACAGTGGCGAATTTATCATATCTGCATTAAACTTCACCAAATCATTCTGCAGCGTAAGCAGTTGAGAGTGATGCTAAACAAGAAAAGCAACTTCGATTCAGTGTCGTATACTATGTTCAAACATTCCTTGTATACGACAATGGTCTATTTCTGTTTGGTCACTGTATTTGTGGCTTCTGTGAAACTAATTCTTAAGCGCATTCATCCAAGGAATATAATCTTGAGTTTCGTTCTTTTATGAGCACCAGTTTTGAAGAAACGATTGAAAGCAAAGAAACAATACATGATTTTACTTTTTTTCAGGCGCACAAACAAAGGATAAGAGTGAGAAATAAAATGAAATTAAGTAACCAAAAATACAAAACTATCTAAAAATAAAGTTGTAATTTTTGTTTGTGCTTTTAATTACGTTGTTTATTTTACTTCTTGTGTTTCAGTAGGTATACTAGACAGTTTTTAGAATGGAAATAGAGCCAACCACACGTATTTTCCTTTTGCATATTGTATATAAATTTTTCAGATTACATTTAGAAGTGGGAAAATATAAGAAAATGTAAAAATCGTTTATTAAAATAAAGTTCCCACTAGGAAATATTGTAATACGCAGGTATTGTTGGAAACATATGTGAATATTTAAAATACTTAAATTTTAGAAACAAATGAAGAGCATTAAAAATACAAATGTGTGGAATTATAGCGCAATAAATATGACAATGCGAAATAACTTTTCAACCTTGACATCTAACTAAGGATTTAGTCGTTTCACTTGTAAGCATTCATCGCTCTTTAAAAATGCTATTTGGTTAGATTATCAGATCGTTTTATTTATTTGTTTGTTGGTTTAATTCTTTTTTGCCACGACCGTACAGATAAGGAATTTTTTCTTACAGTGCAATAACTGTAAGAACAAATTCCTTTCATGCTGAATAAAAGTAAAAGTCTTATAATTGAGTTTTCTTTTATCTAAATATTTTTTTATAAAAAATAGTATAGGGCTATGCTAAGTATAAAAAATTGAAAAAATATTTTAATAGAAATCCTCTTTATTGATACTTTCAGCATGAAGAGTGGAAATACCAATTAAGTGATTTTCATGAAGAAAAAATTATAATTAATGGGGATAATCGTCTCTGATGTTTTTTAACATTAGTTTTTAACTTAAAATTGCAAAAAATTGCAATTATTTTAAATTTTTGTTCTTTACCTAACTTTAATGCAACTGCACTTGAAAAATTCCGGTTTAATCGAGGCGTACTTACCGAAATGTATTGTAACATTACCATTAAAAGCTTAAAGGATGTGCTAAATTCAATATTGCAGTATATATTTACGAATTTAATTTCTTTCCAAAAAATGTTCCATCAATGCAACGTTGTACACGAAAGATAAAAACGTAGACCGGAGTAATAATATCTGGTCAGGCAAAAAGCAATTTAACTTTCTACGTGTAGACCTGAGTAAATGTTTCTTTTTCTGTAGAGTAAACACGATTTTGATAAAATACAGTTTCAAAAAAGTTTTGAGACGTCAAGAAGGACATTCCTTTAAAGGAAATGCTGTGATACTGAAAAACATTGCACTGAAGCATGTATTCAATCTTTTTAAAATCCCCAAAGACGTTTTCTATCTTGTAAAACGAATAAAAGGAAGAAAATGACGAAGAACATGTCATTTTAAGTTCAAGCAATTGATATTATGCACTTTTATCTTTCGTTTCTTGAAAGTAAAAAAAAAAACAGCACACGTATCTTTAATAGATCTGCAAGCAATATAATTTTATAATTTATATAACTTTATATAAGAATGAAATTAGAAACAAAGGAAGCTGGGAAACTTCTGAAAAGAAGCTTTAAACATATGGTAAGTACTACAATACTGATCTTAATATCGACAATAAGATGTGCGGAAAAAAGCAGTCATTAAGGAACAATTTGGAATGCAAATTGAACACTATAATGTTAGTATTTTTGAACGGAATATTTTGATTAAAATACTGTAGTAAACAGTCGACTAAAAATTAAGATATTAACAGCTTTTGTTACTTTTTTAAGTATACTATTACTTACTACATTTAGAACATCTAAGTTCGATATATATGGGGAATGCATAAACAGTAGAATAGATTGTGAGAGAGTGCTGCTCCTTTTCGATGTATGTTTTTAATTATTTATACTTTAAATCTATTGTCATTTGCTTAATGAAAAATATAGTGAAACTGTTTTCGGGAACTATTACTTATAATATAAGATATAAGAACTGTGGAGCATTTTCCAAAACAATTTTGGCAAATTCTTGCGGGGAACAAGACTCCCTCGACTTCAAAAGTGGTTTGATCTCTAGTTGTGTGACTTAGAAGCAAAGGGGTGTAAGTGACCAAAATGAAAATTTTGAGATAGCTAGTGCAAATGATAAATTATACACCCTTCTGTTTTGTGGGAAAGAGATTTTAATGGTAGCTTTGACAGATGCTGCAAAAAAGCTCGGTTTAAAAAAATTACTAAATAAAAGCTGCCTTCCGTTTTGTAGCAAATGGATGCAAGTGCACTTACATCCGTTTGCCTCTAAATAAAATTATTTGATTTTTCAATTAGTTTAAATACGCGATGCAGACGATCTATTTACGAAACTTAAAGCGGAGAAGAACAAAACAAATTGGAAAAGAATTCCGAACTGTTGAATAATAATTATAAAAACAAGGGTTAAATCGTTTGCAGATTTGTTTTCGGCAATTGACAATTTGTCTAATGGCAATGATTTTTAGTTTGTTGATAAATATAATTATTCGAAATTTGTATTATGCAGTTTTTAATGAAGTTTATATCACTAACAAACTATCTTTATTACTGTGTAAATTAACAAAATGAACAAGACACGTTTTTCATTTAGTGGCAAAGGGGTGTAAGTTGGGAGCAAAGGGGTGTAAGTAAACCTATGCTAGTTTTTTAAAAATTCTAATCATCAGAAACAATTCAAACTTCATACTTAAACTAACAGATACATATAGGACTCGAAAAAAAAATTACACGAAGAACCTCTCGAATTTAGTATAGGAATTAAACTTCAAACGAGTTTTACTCAAAATGATACTTTAGTTATGAGAAGAAGTGTCAGAGCTCTTTAGGGATAAAACCCAGCAGCTGGAATAACGAAATTTTTGAAAACTTTCTATCACGATTAATAATTTCATTATGTATTGGTAAAGTTTTTAAAAACTTTTAATAGTAACGGTTTCTGAAATAACTGTTTTTTTATCTGGTTTACAACGTAAAGGAATTTTAGATTTCTTGTAGCTAAAAAATATGTAATTTATGAGTAACAAAAAACGCTAGGATAAGGAAATTTATTGTCATTGTTTCATGCTCACAAAGCAGGTAAGAGCAGAACCATTTAGTCTGCATAAAGTGAACATCATAAGGCAGATACCCTATTTTGAAACTTCCTTTGACTTAAATTTAAATTTGGTTTCTTTTTGCGCTCGACTAATGTTATCACGGGAGAAAGACCTATACTCTACGAGTTAGTGTGCAACGTTTTAGCCATGGAATTATGCTCACTCAGTTATGACGTTGTCTTATCCATCGTTATTTTTCCCTGTTAAGAAAGGAAGACAAATCTCAAAATAAATAAATACATACTTAAATAAACGAAATTAAAAAGTATTGATCGCAATAACAATTAATTTAATAATTGTAAATAGTAGTTACAATAAATGAAAATAATACCTTATCTTTCCGCACATTTTGCCACTTAATTGGTTCTCACCTCTTTGATAATTAGTTTTCAATCCCTTCAATTGATATTCCTGTTATACGTATTTAGAAACCGTATATATTTTTGGAACTATAATATAAGCCTAAAGAGAGAGTTGAGAGACACTTATGTTGCTTACAGTTAAGAGGGTAATTGTGTGTTTCCAAAGCTTTGTTCTTTTCTTTGAGTCAGGAACTTAGTTTGTTTACGCAGACAAATGTTACAAATATATTGATAAAATAGCAGTAGCGGCTTACTGTGTCGAATTTATCATACGTTTTCATACGGCGTTACATCCCTTTGCTTCTCACCGCCTCACTTGTGGACGGACCTCAAATCCTCTATCTATGAAAAATGGTATTTGTAGTAAGTAATTATACATTGCATAGATAAGCTGAATAATTGTTCTTATTCATGATAAGTAGTGGAGTTTTGTATACAATTTCATTTTGAAATTGAGTATCTTACTAGTGGCGAGCAGTGTCTTTTGCAGTTAAATAGAAGGAATTTCACTTTATTACTTAACTCGAAAAAAAAAAAAAAAAGCATGTTAAAGTGAGAGCTCCAATTAGGTTTCTTTCACAGAATCCGTTTTTGTGATAAATCACTTTGTTATTGAGGCCGGTGCATGTGGTGCAGATATATAATGGAAAAAATAAATAATTTAAAGGGTTTTAAAAATGAAATAAATAATCTAAATTTTTACATTGCAAATTGTCGTTGTGAGCCGCAATAACCCAGATAAGACTGTAACCACGTTTCGCGATAAAAAAATAAAAGTTTAAGTAGATGATGGAGTAGGTATGAATTGCACTATTGTTTTTCATCAAAAATAACAATAATTAGAATCACATACCTGGGAATCATTCCCTGAAAAATTGTATAGGCGAATCATGTGTACAAGTTTGTTGAAATCCAGCGTTGACTTGTTTGAATTTATATTCTCATAGGAATTGAATAAAGATAAGTATTAGAGTCATATTTTTTTATGCATTGAAGTGAATTAATTCATCTGTAAGAAAATGTGTTTGCCAAAATACAAAATTGAAGACAGACATTTTTTTGTAAATCATGTATTCTTTTTATTTTGTCACCACAAAAGAACATTTTATCCAGTCAAAAACGAGCCTTTTTTTGTAAGTGCATAATTTTTAAACATGTGCAAGCATTTCAAAATAATACTGTGTGGCACATTTGAACAAACAGTATAAAATGTAGAAGTTCAATATAATTAGCAAAACACCCAACATACTAATGTCAGTTTAGTTGCACTGAAATACATGATGAGATATGCATTAGAGCAACCATCATATTAATTATGGTCTCGAGAATAGTAAGAAGTAGCACTCACGACTGATTTTCATAATGTATGACACTTGATTTCCAGTACATAACTAACGGCAAAACAGAAACTCACTTTTTTTTAAATTTGGAGGGGAGAAAGTAAAAGTCCCTCGGACGCCAAATATTTTACCGCTTCAAATAACTAGTAAAATCAAGTCATACATCAACAAGTTTTCTTTTTTTTTTTTTTTAACGCGCTATCACACTAATCAAGACAGCATATTGATATACCAATTATGGCACAGAAAATACATATGGCACTTTCGGAACATAAATGCTCATTAATCTGATCGAGTTAATGAATCTCTTCCTGGATGACCATGTATACACTATGTATCAATTCCAACATTTCAGTTCATTGAGAAATACAAGGCTACGAAAATGCTTTTACCACATTTGGCCGTTGGGGTCAGAACAATGGAAAACATATTTCAATCAAAGCCAAACATTCTACTTCATAAATAAAGGACCTGTCAGTAAGTAAAATGCTGAGTGGAAGGCACTTTTAAATGTTTAGTCAAAGATTTGTTTTCTTAAAACTGTAAGAACAGCTTATTGATGCAAAGGCGGCACACCATGCACCGACCCAAATTTTAGCACAGTAAAATTTAAAAGAAGACATGGGCATTACACAATTTAATTTAAAAGCAGAAAATTTGGTATTAAAACGAATACTTAGCATATGATATTTTTGGCAGGCCAACTCAATACGGGGAATCCTCCTTCCATTGTTTCGGGAAAAAGGCACCTCTTTTTTTCACGTCCTTCACATTTAAAAAAAAAGACGCTACTAACTTTATCGAATATTTTCAACCAGCGTTGCTGAATTCAAGCTGAGGCGAATCAACGTGTTCACCAATGAGAGTGCGATCACATTCAAACGAGGCACCACGTCACACACAGTGCAACGGTAAAAGAACATTCTAAAAAGATTGGAGACGGAACAAGAAGGCTTTGAATGACCTTGGGATGCACACCAGGTGTGAATCGTCGCGCTTGAAAAGAGAAGGAAAGAATTACGAACATTTTTCCTACGTTCTGCAAATTTTCGTACAGTCGGCGACTCATTCCTTCCTTAAAACAGAAGGGGGGGGGGGGTTATGTGGTGCGTTTGCGATGGAGCAAAGCGCAAGACAAAAAAGTTTAAATGTGAGGTGGCACACTCTCACAGTGCATCTTCAAATAGCTCGTTCTTTTCCAGTTACATCTCGCTTTAGAGTAGAAACTTGCAGAAACGGCATTGGAACCTCTTTGGTAAGATTACTGTATATCACCTGTATGTATATATAATTCATGTAATTATTGATAGTTCTTTGGTTTAAAAGAACATTTGGCTGAGCGAATCTTACAAATCACTTTAAAAAGTGCGCTGCGGCAGTGAGGGGGGGGGGGAGGAGATAAATCCTTGTCAGCTACCCCAGTGGTTACCAAACTCTTCGAAGTCGTTTCACCCTTAGAATAATTCGAATTTCACCGCGGTATCCTAGTCAAATAATATCTGGCTTAGGAACAGATAAAATTATTTTTAATAGTGCATTGTGGCACCTCTCATCTTCCGATGTGGTACCCAGTTTGGGAACATCTAACCTAGTCTATTGGATACATAACTGTTTTGCTGCCATTTAGAGATCTATTAGGCCCTCTCAACTGCACAAAGTATTTTTCCAAACGAGTAAAAAATGTGCTCCTGATAAGTGTTCCAAAAATTGTCACATCAGTGCAGTTGTTTTACAACAAACTAGGAAATAAAAAGTACTGACTTTTTGAAAGACGGTTAGTTTTGTAATAAAAATCAGAAAGTAAAGCCTTTGGCAGTTGCCTTTTGGTTTAATTTTTTATTTTGACAACACCATTTCTTCTTTTTTTATTATAAGAAACAGTGATAAACAATTGTCTCTAAGAGTGAAACGGTGGTGTTTTATAGATGAAACAATGTTTATGTTTTTTCCTAAAATTGCATAAAATACACATCTTAAGGAATTGCAGTGTGAATTATATGAGGCCTAAAGTTAGACATTGATTTTTAACCAAATACGCTTGATTTAAAGGAATGAGGGAATGGCTTAACTAAATAGATGATGCCAACGAATGTAAAATACTAAAACAAAAAACCTGTGATAAAAAAAACATCTTCTTAGCTGTATTTTTTGTATTCCAAAGGCTGTAATAAATGTCAAATATGGAAAAACTGAAAAGATGGAATCCTTAAAAAGGTTAAAGAATTTCAATCGGGACATGAATGTGGAAAGATCTTTACCTTGATTGATGATCATTATTTGAAAGTCTGCCAAACCTTTGGGGGATTTATCATTATCCAGCGGGATGAAAAAGTTTGAGATAAAAAGTTCTTTTTTCCCCTGTTCAATCCTTCAACGGAAATAGCGGAAAACTAATGTAGATATATTCTGGATATATTTCCTATCCGTTCAGTTTTATTTGATTTTTAATTATCATAATGGAACTGTGATAATTTTTTTTCCTAAAATTGGATGAGTATCTGCTACTGCCGTGTTGAATAAGACCACGTTTTTAAGCACACATAAAAAACTACTTTAGGAATAAATCATAATAGTTTCTAATTACTACATTACTGCACTTATAATGTTCAGTCATCCATTTTAGTTTTATTTTTTAGCAAAAGTGTTTGAATCTAAAACATTTAGTCATTTAGTTATGTTTTTGGTTTTTGCAAGTTAGTTTATTTGTAGTCTGTAACAAGTCACTACTAAGGAAGTTATTCTTATTGTTTATTTGCAAAGATCTGATACAAATACTTATCAAGTTATTCTAATGCCGCTGCAGTGTTTCGACCTTTCAGCATTATTCTCTCTCTTTCCCTATAATATCTTATCTTCGCCTTCATCTCTTACTCTGTCATACAGTAGAAGCAAATGTAATAATCGCAAACCAGCGATTTTCTGGCGCCAATGGGACATTAGGAAGAGTAGCCTCTGTATGGAAGAAGAAAAATCTGATTTCTATCTAGCAAGTATGACAAAGGTTTCAAATGATGTTCTCAACAGTTATTCCGTATTTCACAAGATTTAAGTTTATTCCCTTTCTCACGTCCAATTACTACCAAGAATCTATAAATATTTTATTGCAGAATGAAATTGGTGATTACAAAAGAGAAATAAGGCATTAAAATGAGGCATGGGTGAATGTCACAATCCTATACTTCTGGTTTTATCATGCAATAAATGCATATGAACATACATTTTTTTGGACTGATTATATCTGTTTGTTGTTTCTCAAATATCTTACCAGACAAATACAGGTTCGTAAATTTTTCGGTGCAAAAACTGTACAAAAAATAAATATAAAAAACATTAGAAGTAATAAGACAGCATTTACTAATTCTTCCATTCTAACGAATTGCTGGTATTAATTGTGCACATTTGTATTTTCTAATTTTCTTACATCCACTTCAATATTTTCCGCATAGTTTCAATTATTTAACTTTCTAATAGTCTCTCTCTCTCTAACTAACTTAAAAGGTTGCGTGTATTTATTTCCCAGATTAGTGTGGAATGTTAATAGCACAAGTGGGGAAATTGTGTTGTTATTAGTTAAGAGTTAATTGAAACGCCTCATTCAAACCAGTGGTCGGCAACCCGTCGATCGCGAGCCCATGTTCGTCGATCAGGACAGCAAATTGTACTGTTTATATAGTATTGAAAAAAAAAAAACCAAATGACTTTTGAATTAGAAGGTGAACCTATTTTTTTTGTTCAGAAAATATTTATTAATTTGCCAGACCTAAAAAAACTTGTATTAATATGGATTATCAGTCGCCAAATTAACTATGTTCTTTGGAGTATGTAAGGCCTTTCACATGCGTGTTTTATTTAAAAACTAAACCAAAACAAAAACTAACAGTACTTTATCACATTTAAAACAAGAAGTTCCGTCTAGAACTATACGAGCCTACTTTCCCGTATACACCAAATTCAAATTTATAATCTAGCTATCTCTCTCTCTGTCTTTCTCGTTTACGTTTAGTTCTAGTTATTGAAAATATACCTTTTTCAACGGATAATACATATTCATTCACTCACTCATTCATTCTTTCATTTATTCAGCCATGCATTTATTCATTCATTCGTTACCTCATTCAAGTGTTTATTCATTCATTTACGCATTCATGTATTTATTCACTCATTTATTTATATTTTCATTTATTCAATAATTTATTCATTCTCTCTTTTCCTCATTCATTTATTCATTGATTTATTCTTTCACTCTTTCATTTATTCATTCATTCATTATTTCACTCATTGAGTCACTGAGAAATATCCTTGAAAATCCCGATCAAAAAATTTCATAGCAAAATAGGCTCGTAAGTTCTGGATAAACTTTCTATTTCTACATGTTTTACGTTATAAGAGCTTTCCGATAAAGTTTGTTCCAAGCAAATCGGTCCGTTAGATCAGGATTTATATAGGGTTGAAATTTCCCCGTAAGCGCTGTGTTAATTTTTTGAACTGTTCAAAAATGAACAAAAACTGTTCAAATCAATATTTCACGCCGAGAACTCCTTTCAATAAGCTTGCAATAGGAACTTGGCTCTTGTGCCCAGAGTTTACAGAATTTGCTTCAATTTTGTCCATAGGCGCTAATGTTAAAATTTTTTGAACTGTTCAAAATTGAACAAAAAATTGTTCAAATCAAAAAGTAAAATATAGAAATGAGATGTCCTCGCCGAGATCTTTCGAATGCAAAAAGAATTTTTCGAATCGGACAATTCGTTCAAAAGTTATTAGGGGGGGGGGGACAGACCGACATACCGACAGACAGACAGACCGACAGACAGACAGACCGACAGACACACTTTTTCCCCATCTCAATACCCTACTTTCAAATTTTTTATTTTTCAATCTTTATTTAATTACTTCACTTATTTTTGACTTTTCTTGATTTTTAACGATATTTTCACGATACATTAAGCCTTCTTTCCTGCTTTATTATTATTTTTTTTTACTTTTACGGGAAAGTAGGCTAAAAAATAATATATTACTATCTGAAATATTGTTTTGATGCGAGTTAACTGTGTTAACATAACATTATTTTAGAAATTTTAAAATAGGTATTTTTATAAGCATCAAAACTTATTCTGACAAGAATTAATCTACGAAGACATGCGCAGTCCCATCCAATTAATAGCGCATGCCCCCCCCCCCCCACCTGCACCATCCGAATCGTTCTTGGTGTTCACCGACAGTAGAACTTCAGTCAATTTAGGTTTCCGACCGCTGACTTAAACGAATTTTTGTCTTATGATATCACATTCAATTCAACGCTAGTTTATCTCCTATATATGCATGAATTCCTCAACGGTTTAGGACTATAATTTTAGTGATCCTTTATGGAATATGTATGACAAATATGAACTTAAATGAGACTAGAATACTATATTTATATATTGAAAAATATCTATCAGAAATGGAATCACGAAAATGAATAGCATTAATTGAAGTGAAAAAAAGTGTTTAAAGACAATGTTATCATGAAGATTGTGTAAGCACAATACACTTATAGACAACATACAAATCAATTCAGTCGATTAAATTTTGAAACGTATAAAAGTTTTATTTCAAAAGTTAAATTATGAATTTAGAAACAATTTTTATATTTTAAGTGTAATGTAAACAATTTGAAGCCCTTTCGTAAAATATGAAAAGCATTTGCGATTGGTTGAATGAATTTTATTCGTTGTAACCTTTTCCTTTTCTCGAAAACATTTAGTCTTCGAAATTTCTGGATTTTTTCTTCCACACCAATTAGGATAAATATTTGGTTTGGCATTTTTTTCCAAGCAGTAATTGAAATGTTAGAAGTTTCTAAAGCAAACACTGGAGGGCTTTAAGTAGCCTAAATTTAAGCTAAATAATTTTTTGTAGTTAACTGAGTAAATAAAAGTTAAATAGTTACTGCTTTCATGTTGAAGGAAAAATTTGAGATATGTAGCTTGCTATGTTAGGACCTTTTATGTCTGACCAAAACATTAGCAATAATTTTATTTACGAAACTTTTTACAAATAAATTTCTTTACAGTTTTGACTAAAAAGTTAGTTTCAAATTTGGCAGATTGTATTACATTGTTTTATGAGGTTTTTCGTTAATTTTATTTATTCATTCTTAAAATATAGTAAACTAAAATAAAATAGGTTCCTAATAATATCATGCACAAAAACATTCTTATTAACATTTTAACGTATAATTTAGTTTTATAAAAACATCAACGAATTACGTTTGTTTATAACAAATATTTCTTACAAATACATAAAACTGAAAATTTGATATTTTCAAGTTTTAATGATGAAAAGGTAGTTGATAATTGACACGGAATGATCAAGTTTCAATGTTTGTGCAAATATTAGCCGTAAATATTCTGTTAAGAAAAATTTCTTCCAAATGCACAGTGAGCTTTAGTAGTTTAAATGATAGGTACAACTGAAATTTCCTGCATATGGTATATTCAAATTTTTTTTCGTTCTTTCTCTTTTCTTTTCGTCCTTTCCTTATTTATTTTTGTTGTTATTTATGTTACTCAGAAACCCGGAAATTTGGAAAACAATAAACAACAAATGCATAAATTCTGATACATTTTAATAATAAAAGCTCGCACATGTATAGTTAAAGAAAAAGTTCAAGTATTCATTTCATAACAACAGACGACTCACATAATATGGATAATGTAGTACGATATTTTCATTTAACATGCTATTTTTTTTTCTTGTAAAAAATATATTTTCTTGCTTAAAAAACATATTTTTTAGCAAACTGTTGATACATAAAAGTTTATGATTAGTATTGCAGGCATTTAATATTCTTTCATTTCTTTAGGCATTTTCAAAAGAGGAGACGGTTTCGGAAAGTAGTAGAAATGTCAAGATACAACAACATCTTAAAAAAAACACCGTAATTTTCGTTCACTTATCTACTAAATTCGTTTATTGATTTATGAATGTATGCCTACACAAATTTTATTGCAAATGTTTTGATCAAGTTTTCCTGTGACTTCGCTCACAGCTTATCATTCTAAGACTACTTACTATTAAAACAGGTATAAATTTTGATGTCATTTGCTATTAAATTAATCTTTGATATATAAACAAAATCTTCTTTTGATGCGCACTTTGAAGCAATAAACATACAAGCGTATAATAATATATACAGTATTGCTCCTGGTGCCAGTGCACCTAAAAAGGTAGTGGTTTTATTCCCACTTTCTACTTGCAGTCTTTTCCGTCCTCTTCTCGATTATTCATCTATTCTTTATTGTAGACTCTGTGTCCATCACTTGAAAAGTCTTATAAGAGGTCTCTTGAAGATAAAGCACGCAAGTTCAAAGCTATGTGTATTCCACAAAAAATTGAAAGGTGGGAATTAAAAACGCGTGTGTGTTTCTTTTCTTCTCTTTTTTTTGTTATCGTGTCTTAAACCACAACGATTTTACTGTTTTTATCGTAGCATAACTATCTTAAGTTTATTCCCTTCAACCAAAGCTTTATATTTAAATTTTGATGATTTGCATTTCAGTTGTGCAACATACTTTCATCTATTAAGTTAAGATTTAAACAAAAAAATCTTCCCATTTTCAATAACAGTTATTAACATGTATAACAATTAATTCATCAAACTTGACTGAAAACCTTGTTCTGAAATCAAAACGTGATACTTAATTACGTTTGTATTGCATTTAGTTTCTAACTTTAAAAACATTATTGGAGCTATAGCTACTATAAGAATAAAAAGTACACCGTTGCTGCAAAATATAAAACAAAAAGAACGTTTAAAGCACAAAATACAAAAAAAAAATAAAATAATAATAATAATCCTGCACGTGTTTCTGGGCTATAATAAACTCTTCTTTTTTCAGTGCTAAAAAATGTCAGCCGTTGGATGAAAAGACATCCATGGGTTTTGTCAAATGTATTTCCCCCACAAGCTCTCATCTTTTAGTAGCAGTTTCTTTAACTCGGAGAAATGTGTCCAGCCATTTTATATGTTTATTTTGTGTTTGCTTTATATAGCTATTAGCAATATTAAATTCTTCAATTTTCTATGAAATCGCGTGGTTGTTCCAATACGCGAAATGTATCACGAAGTAAACATGAAGAAATTTCAACTAAAATAATCTGCGTTTCCTTACGTGACAAGAGCTTAAACTTCCTTTTTTCTCCTTATTTATTGCAATAAGTGTACTGCTAATAATTCAAGCTTGATTTAAAATATTAATGTTTTCAATTTAAAATGTACAAATCTCACTCAAATTAAATCACGAAGTTCATTAATGTTAGTATGAAAAGTATCATTTGCAATTTCCAGTGAATTGTATTTTTGTGTCAAATTTAATTTCCTTAAATTTATTAGATAATGAAAAAATCTTCCTATTATGTATTAAATCTTTCAAACCAATTCTTATGTATTCAAAAGAAAAGAAAAAGAGGAAAAAGAACCGCTAAAGTCTTATGAAAAATACTTTTGCACATTAATTTAATTTGTAAAATTGTGAAACTTTCACTGAAGAAGGAATTTTACAAAAAAATATTTCGAAGCGAATACGATTTAGAATTTCCTTACAGCCGGTTTTAGAGAAACTGAAATGTATCAATAATTCATTCCAGCTCATAACTTTGACATTATTAATATTAGAAAGACTGAACGAAGCGCTATAAAGCGATCTTATATATATTCAGAGGGCATTTGATGGAACAAAATGTTATTCTACAAGGAAATGGAAACGCTTAACGTTTCTGACGATGTAGAAAATTAAAATGCGAATAATAATAATGATAAAAAAATTAATTGAATGTGTGAAAACCATGGCTGCCAGCGATCATATAGCGGCTGTCCAAACGGGCGAAAAAGTGCGTGCAAGCAGAACTTACATTTTCTGCCACTTCAGTCAATTAGCGCTGTTAGCATGTACTTGAAAGCGATGATTTAAAGGTCTAACCATTGCAATATCATCGCGTTAAAGCCTTGAATTTCAAGAAAGATAAACATTTAAGTGTTGAGGGCAAAAGTAACTATCAAAATACGTTGCAGGGTTATGTATTCACCATTAAAACGTTTTTAATACAGAGGAAAAAATAAAAATATCGTTTTTTTGGTAGTAACACATGCAGACTTTGAAGCTGCTCGTTAAGATACAACTTTTCATACATACGTATACCTTTATATATAATGAACACAGAGAAAATTTTCTTCTCAATTGGCTGATCATATTATGCTTTCAGATTTATTTTTATTTTGAACGACAATAATTACGCATAATTTTCTGAAATACATTTATCCTTTCACATTGTGTAACACAAATAAATTGGCCAGCAGGTTTTTGAAAGCCGTATTGAATAGTCTTTAAATGGTTATTAGTTACTTTATTATTAAGCAATTTTCAATACATTCATATTAATACTATTAAATAACAGCAGTTAAAATAAAAATGACATAGATTATGATTAATAAAGTTATCTCTAGTATTTGTGTTAATTGAATTATTTCAATTCCATTTATTGTAAATTTGATTATTACAGGAAAGTGGAACAGTTAGGTTGCGAAGTGACTTAACAAATAAAGATTAGTTGAACAATTATGTAATTAAGTAAATGATTACTGCAACAGTTTTTTATTGTTATTGACAGACTAATAGCATAATACTAATAACTAATATTGCATTGCATAGTATAGCTGACTTCAGTTAACTTCAACAGATGGATTATCATACAAGATTAGCGACTTTTTTTTTTTGCTGGTCTCATCTAAAGCATTTACACTAGTTAAATATTTAGAATAAAACCCTAAAATATTAAGTAAGAAAGGTCAAAGATTAGGCCTTTAAAAGAAAACGATTCAATAAAATAAACAATCAAGGGGAAGTATTTTCAAAGATTACAATTAAGTACAATAAATGAGAAATTAAAAATAATTACTTGAAACGCTTCATTATATGCAGTTCAGAGTTATCAAGATTATTTTTAAGACTTGTAATTGGCAATACATGGGTGCCAACCCCCTAAGCAAGATGGTGCATACTAATAGGTACGAAGTCCCCCCAAAAAGACAACCACCCAAAAGGTCTGAAACTCGATGAAAGCATGCCCCCCTGTCCAGGGGGTGTCAAAAATTTCATTAAAAAAATTAATGGCGCAGTCTACGCCACGAACTTCCCTAGTGGACACCCCTGGATAAGAGCAATTTTTCTTTAATTATCCCTTTAAACATTTTTATTTAGATGACATACTCCTGACAACAGAAAGCAATGAGTATTCTCAGTCAAGGGGGGGGGGGGCAGGACCGTCCGAAAACTTTTTTATTTTACACGATCGTCTCTCCACTTTTCACCCCACCACTATTTCATTACAATAACTTATGCTCTTATCTGTAAGTCTCCCCTTCTCACCTCTTTTTTCTTTTTTTCTTCACTGAATATTCTCAATTTTCAATACCAAGACTTTGCAACCGGCATTTCTTCGATGAAATCTACCAAAAGCTTTCGGATTCTCTCATTTTCTGTAACCTGATTTTCCTTAAATCCTTTCTTAAATTAATGTTTCCCCACTTTTAAATTAGAAATCAGAAATACGCTTTAGGGGGCATTCATAAATGATGTCACGCTTCGAGGGGGGAGGGGGGTTCGTGAAATTGTGATAAAGTGTAATAAGACTAGGGGAGGGGGTAACAAGAAGTGTGACATCAAGCTTATACAAAATAGCGTGGCATGTGACAAAGAGGGGAAGGGGTTCCGTTGAATTGTTGGACAAAGGGGGGAGGGGGTCAAATTTATCGGAAAAGAGCTTGACATCATTTATGAACGGTCCCTTAGATAGTTTATTTACTTTTCTATGTTTTAAGACTCTATGGTGTACAAAATGGGTGTACTCATGAACGCGTGGAGAATCAACAAAAAATCGTAGAGGGAAGTCTCCCTTCCGTTTAGGTATTTCAATTGTAACCCTTGTTCATGCGGCGCCAGTTTAATTTTAAAAAGGTGCATTACTAGATTTATAATATAGATTCTCTCTCACTCATTCCACTTTTAACTTTCCCATTCTATACAAGCATAAGAAATTTAAACGTCTCAGAGCAAAAAACAAAACCAAAAAAAAAAAAGAAAAAAAAATTTAAAAGCATAATCTAGACGTAATATGAAGTTCAAAGTTTACTTTTGAGTGGTAAAAAAATAATGAGCGGACCAACGTTCTTATAGCGCAAGTTGCAAAAATTACTCCATACACATGTTTTGGAGTTACAAGGAACCCCTTTATCAATGCGTAAAGATTTGACCTGAAAAATATAAGTAATTCAAGTCAGTGTAAATCACTCGAATTACTTGCATCCAGATGCGTACAATTCTATTCATTGATAAAAGGATTCTTCTTGTCCCGAAATATGTTTTCTGAAATTTGGGCTATAATGACGTTTGTTTTCTTATTAATAACCTCAAGTACAGATAAATAAAACCAATGCATAAATAAATAAAACCAGTAAAGTTCGAGACATAAGGGGAAAATGTAAATGTCAGCCCTCACTGGTTAAAAATATCATCTAAAACATCAAACTCACGATTTCTGTTTGCAGAATAATTGAATAGGTGACATGGAGTGAAAAACGAAATAAAATATATGCATATAAATAAAACGTGAATTTAGTAAATCCCTAAAATTAAAAAATGTATGCATTCACTTATTTAATGCTTAGAATAAACACTCTACTGCTTTCTGTCGTTTTATTTCATTTACAATGAAAAATTTCTTTAAAATAAATATATATACGTTAGACACAATTAAACAGCGGGAGACATATTTCCGATCAGTAATGCATGAACTAAAAATTTACCAAAAAGAAATCTTCATGATGCATGCTGCAAATCCGGCAAAAACAATGCTTTCGTAATGTATTTCCATACAAAACTAGTACATGCTTGCAGCGCACCAGTGAGGAAAAAAATAACTATCGTTTGAATGCTTAATCCTTTGTTCTGGCGCCGCGTCTGGACAGCCGCTATATGATCGCAGGCAGCCATGGTGAAAACACTGCTCACCATAAAAACTTGACACGTAATTTGCATACACATGTTTCGTGGTCACAAGGAACGTTTTCATCAAATTATAAAGATGAACTTCAAAACAAAGTTCTCCCAACGAGGAAAAATTTATGTGAAAATTTTATTTGCAAGTATGTGATATAAGGTGCTATTTTCATAAATTAAATTTCGACGCAATGGTTATTCTTGACATTAATCATATGATGCAGTGTACCACAGCCATGGACACAACGAGGGAGGAGAGTAGAGTCATAAGGCATGAATCTGTATGTTGATTTATATATTACATGTCAGAATCAAGAGATAATTCTTTTGCTGCTTGCTGCATTATCCATATAGGTAACCACACAATGTGGTCAACATGCGTAAAAAAAGTGAACTTTGCTGAATTGACCCTGTTTACGTTTTTCTTTCATTAGAAAAATAGGGAATTGAGAAGCATATAAGCATACAATTTCTTTTTCAATGATCTTTGCTTCATTGCGTATGCTGCTATATGTGTATACGAGAAAGAGAAACGGGTCGGATAATTATGTGGGAGTATAAAAGATGATTCAGGATCGGCCAAACATCCAGAAAACATCTCTTTGCCCTGATTGATGATATTTATTTTCAAGTTTGACAAGATATTCTGGCATAATATTATCGTCCAAATCTAAGATTTTTTACTAAGAACATAAAAGACGACTGTTGTTATTTCGTTTTTTTCTGTAAGGGACATGTTTTTTTTTTTCCCGAAACATTCGAAAGCGTTTTTGAATTATTACGCAAATGCTACCTAATAAATACATAAAACTCTTAAATTTCAAAAATACGTTCATATTATAGATTAATCCATTAAACAGATTTTTCAGTAATTCCCTTTATAGGGTGCGTATAAACCGTTTTATGAGATTATATATTTTTAATTACTAATATAACAGAAAGTAGACACGTCTGTGGATATGTACGTCATGATAAGTAGAAAAAGTTATAAAATGATGGTATAGCTAATTTCTTTTTTTTTGTTCCTATTATTCTTATAAGTGAAAATATATAGGTATATCTATAGACTTAGATTTTAATTATCAAATCAAAAGTCTAGAATTAATTGGATTTTGATTAAAAATTATAAAACTTATAAATGGATGTTTTTATTTTTATTTATTTATTGAATTATATATTCGGAATAGTTTATCAAATATGTATTTTTTAATAAGTTGATTTCTATAATATATATGGTTTTAAATTCAATGCGTTGAGTTTTATTTGTAAAGTATTGTATTAAAATTGTTCTTATTCTATCTACTTATTTTTTTTTTCGTATTTAATTTGAAGTTTAAATGTTAATGGAAAATTTGTTATACTTCAGTTTCACACTTTTTTTATTATTTCGACGATTTTACCTTTATTGGGGTAAATTTTCTTGTTTGAACTTCTTATTAGCTGGAACTTACTAAAACATAAAGGCTAATATTCGTGCACAATAAGTTTGATATTGGTTTTCCAAATTGCAAATTTTTGGTGTTTTTTTACGCAAAAGAGGTACTATTTGTTTTGAAAGAAGAGTTGAAACCGATGGAAAAAAAAAAATTATTTCTTTTTAAATCAAAGAACAACGTTTGTTTATAAATCTGTCTTTACCGCTTCAAAGAAAACCTTTTTAAAAACAACAATTTATTTACCCCCAAATTAAAACCGAAACTCAACAACAACATTGACCACCAATTCCCAACCATCTACTTTTTTAAATTTTCCCCCCACTAAGTTCGTGACTAAGTAATATTACAAAACTAGCTGATCTCCACGCAGAACATCTGCGAGTTATAAGTTCAATAATCAAACTCTTAAAAAACGCTTTCAAATTCGAAAGGCTTAAGAAAATATCGCTAGATATGAACATGAGAATGATCACTGGACATAAACAAACTAAGGTGTTGCCACTCCAAATAATCGGAAAGTTTAAAAAATTTAGTTATGAATGGAAATACTTTCTGAGAAATAGAAATACATTTGTTAAAGTCCCCGTTAGTTACGATAATAAATATCCCAACAAAACATTAATGTGAAAAAAGGGCCAAGTTCGATAGAGCAAAAACGGCCTTCGGAGTAGTAGGTGTCAGCGATAAAAGAATTGATATCTAACGGGTGCCAAGTTGTATAGCAGATTCCTTGATCATGGCTGTAAGAGCGTACAATGTTCCTTAATTTATCTAAAATCATTTTTTTTATCGGATTCCTAACTTGGCAAGTGTTAATCAAGGTAAATTACATTCAAAAAATTTAACTTTATTCAATTAACAATTTTTAATAGTAAAATCATGTGGCAAGCTATTATAGTTAATTTCTAATTGTCTTCTTACCGTCTTCTTGAACGTAACTTATCTTAATTAAAAGTTGCCAAGCTTTGGAATCCGGGTAAAAAAATGTTTTTAAATAAATTAAGGAGCATTGTACGCTCTTACAGCCATGATCAAGAGATCTGCTATGGAACTTGGCACCCTTTTTAGATATCAATTTTTTTATCGCTGACACCTACTACTCCGAAGGCCGTTTTTGTTCTATCGAACGTGGCACTTTTTTCACATTAATGTTTTGTTGGGATATCATTACTTTTTGAAATGCTAAAATGTGTGTTTTTATATTGACGATAAGCTATACTAAATTAAACCAAGCTGAATAGTCGCTATTAGTTATTTAAGATTTTTTTCCTCTGTTTACATTTTTCCGTAATAAGTCCGTAAACCTATCTTTACTTAATTAATCTTTTATTTAAAACGTTGAAAAGTTCTGTATAACTACGACACTGGATTCTTTGTAGTCAGCTGGAGTTAAGCCTTAAGGCGAAAAATTAAAGCGGAAAGTGAATTTCAATGCATCAATTATTTACCTTCAAGCGCGAGAGAGTATTGTTTACTTTAAACGCAGAAAAATATGGCTGCTGTTTGAAGTCGTCAGGTATGATGCTACTTATGAGTATGCTAGTAACTTCGAAGATAATGTAATTTTTTGAAGTTTCGGATTTTTTCCTTTATATATGCCAAATTGTCTACCTTAATACCAAATTTCAAGTTTCTAAGTCTCCTAGAAGTAGGTTAGGTTTTTGATGAGTGAGTGAATGAGTGAGTGAGTGATAAAAATGACACTTTTCAAACTTTAATAATTCCATAACCAGAAGAGGTACATCAATGAAATTTGATATTCTAGGGGTTAAGGGGATCGCTATTAGACGTAAAAAAATTCAAGTATGTAGGTCTAATAGTTTTTGGGTAAGGTGGGGTCAAAAGTAGCTCGAAATGATTCGGGTAAATATACACATTGGCCGGTGTCGCCGTATCTTAATTTGGCTGACTTCCTGAACTTGGCGGACACACTGCCTTGTGTCTAGATAAATATTATGTTACTTTTCTATGCTAATCATTAACCAAATTTTTATCGTTTTACCATTGTTTGTTTTTACATGATGTCAATATCGTATCGTACCGCAAAGTTTAATCATAACTGCTCCACGTTAAGTGAAATATATATATTGATATATTTAGGTATAGTTACCCTACGAAGTTCTGACAGTTTGACGCTTCTGCGCATGGGGGAAAAGAACGAATCCATTCGAATTTTAGGGAAGTTCGTTTTGCAGGGGCGTTTATAAGTTCGCGGATCAGAATGTTTGTGTTTGTTGAAAATAATCAAATTTTTAAACTGAGAAATAGCATCAGTTCGGAGGAAATTATGTATGCTAAGCGAACTAAAGCGAAGAATACAGTCTCTATACCAGCAATTACCCATAATAGCAATTTATCCTTTAAAAATTAATGAATTCCGCCAGTCAGAAGTCTTTTTTTTCTGTTGAAGAATATTCTAACCCTGTATGTATCGAAAGCAAGGTTGTTTTTTTCTGGAAAAACTTGGACTTAACGATAGTTTTTTAAAATCTTTGTTTATACTTTGACGTTTGATAGGGATTCAGCTATTATTCAATAATTTTATACCTCCTAAAGGTCATTTACATTTTAATTTACACTACAATAAAGATACATTTAAAAATAAAACTATTATTAATTTAAAATTTCGCACAAGTTACCAGTAGTTAACATCTAAGAGAACAAGATTTTTGTATTATACTCTCTTTAAAAATATTTTGAAGCTTTAACTAGAAAATATCAAGGAATTATAAGGAAAAGCTTGAGCCCAAAATTGGATAATACGCATGGGAAGCAACTCAATTATGACACTGTGCTAATTTAACTCCCATAATTCTTTGGTCCCCACGTTTTAAAAGCAGCGCTCACGCTTTTAAGGC
The DNA here is from genome assembly GCA_038502835.1 of Octonoba sinensis. Taxonomy (NCBI): domain Eukaryota; kingdom Metazoa; phylum Arthropoda; class Arachnida; order Araneae; family Uloboridae; genus Octonoba; species Octonoba sinensis. The sequence continues at coordinate 100,814,282 of CM076602.1, read as the reverse complement.
AGTAAAATAAAAGATAATAACTTCTAACCACGTATCTTCATGCCTTTGCTCAGTTATACCCAACCGGGAAAGGCAGGGATATTTTCAAATTAATACATAGCAAAATATAAGTAAAATATTACTATTATTATTGGAGTTTAGTAGTTTGCTTCATAATACCTTTATTATGCTCGACTATTTTAAATTCGGTGAACTAGCATTTATCATTTATTTTAAATTTCAGAAGAACAAAATGGTAAATAATCTTCATGATCGAGAAACTCCAATTTTCATTTGATATTTATCTGAGTTCTTGAGTAATATTTTTACTAGAATTTACAATGCAATTTTTTAAAGCTTTAGAAACACACGTAATAAGCAGCTCAAACTGTTTCCCAAAAAAACTATAAAACGTTAAATATTTAGATTTTTCTCACTTATTCGTCTTTTTTGGTCGGTCTCCTCGGTAAAAGTTTACTGTGTATTCTTGAAAATATCCTTCTAAAGAAAATAAGATAAATTAACCAATTATTTCAATATTTTTTTCTGTGAAATCAGGAAATGTGTTTCTGCCAGTTTTTCTACCTAAAACAGCGTTTGAGGAAACTGTCCGATTCAGTTTTTTTGTTATCACATTTAATGAAATTATATGCGTGTTTAAAATATTTTGTGTGAAGAATTATTTAAAGAATAATATAGTATGAATGCACTTATTTCCTCTTTTCTAAGAACATTGTAAACCTGTCTTTTTCTTTTATTTTTAAAAAGTATGAATTCGTTTTTTCTCTCTCTTTTCGTTGTGTATATTCCACGACTTAAAAATGGTCACTATCGTTATCATAACGTAACTTCATGAAAGTAGCAACAGCTGTAGGAATTCCAGAAAAATAAGAAACTTCTTTTTCGAGAGGAAATATTCTTTGCCTTCTTCGAATGGAAGGGTTTCCGAGCTGTCGGCAAAACAGTTCCATACTATCCGTCAACCAAATAAGTTCGAAATTTTTTTTGTCGCGTGCAACCTTACGTTTTTCGAAATACGTAACTTAAGAAAACTATGCTACCAACTTCAAGAGAATTTATTTAAATGTTAGACTAAGAAAAGCACATCTGAATAAAAGTTATCTCGTTTCACTCATCTTATGTGAAGAAAGGAGGTTTAGAAGAGCGTTTATGTCACACTAAAAGTACAGAATTCTTATTTTAATAAACAGTCTTTACAGGTATTCTTTCAAAATTTGACGACTTAAGGAATTTCCATACCTTTTGCTTGAAATATACAGATTGCATAACGTATTACATAAACGTAAAATTTCGCATACACATATATTATTTTTATTTCGAAATTATTAGACCCTTAATGGTCGCATAATTTTCAAGAAAACAACAACGAAAGCGCCTATTTTTTTTCCAGAAAAACATTTTTGAAATGTTTAACGTCTAATTCCACTATAAATAGTTTGATACTTTGATCTAGTATGTAAGACAAGAAAAAAATATTTTTTGGGGATTGAGGAGAGGATTTTTATAAATGTTTTAGTTCGCTACTTTGAAACACTCCAGTCCGTGATGAGGAGAAGGGGTTAAGATATATTTACAACACTTGCTTCAAAACACATTTATTACTGTTTTAGAACCAAAGTTTTTTACAACGAATAAATGTTTAGGTCAATTTCTAGAAATTCTCGCCTTTTCTAGAATGAATAACCCAAATGGATCTTAAAATTTAAAATGTTAAACATAAGGGATTTAATGCGAAATTGTTTCTTATTATTAGGGGGAAAAACTTACTCCATTATATTCGTAGTACAACACAAATCACGTGTTTAAAGTACTTGTGCTTGAATATATGAAAAATAGTTAGATGTTAAACTCCTTTCTCTTAATCTTAAAGTTTTAAAAAAGATCTTAAAATTTAAGATCTTATTTTAAAAAGATCATAAATTTAAAAAGTTAAATATAAGGGATTTAATGCGAAATTGTTTCTTATTATTAGGAGGAAAAACGGACTCCAATTCTATTCGTCGTACAACACAAATCACGTGTTTAAAAAATTTGTGCTTGAATATATGAAAAATAGTTAGATGTTAAACTTCTTTCTCCTAATTTATACCTTACTTTAATGTTCTGCAGCAATCCTTTTTACGTCCCATTAGTTCTGCGTGAAAGTTTTTGAAGTTTACTTTTATGTACGCTAATTTTTAGTAAAGTACACTCTGACTTAGCACACGCTGATAAGGTATCTGCGAGAGAAACTTTTAAAAGTACATATTGCAAGTAACTTTTGCTAAAAATGTTGTTTGCAGCAAAATCTATTTTAACTTGTTATATACATGACTAATACAAAACAAAGAAAAAAATATCTTTGTGTTTATTGGTTTGGGAAAGGGAATGTTGTCAGATATTTGATAAAATTACTCTACTACAGGGTGGAGCACGGTAAATTGCTTTTTTAGAATTCACGCTGTAGGTCGAAGAGAGGGGAGAGTGGGCGTGGTTTAAAGTGACCGACGGAAGGTTTGTATTCATCTGCTGTTCAGTTTCCATAATGCGCTGGAGACGTGAAGAGCACACATTTTGTGTTGAAGTGTATTTCTCGAATTTCCTCTCGATCATTGCAGTGCAGCGTGCTTGCCGGACTTTGCCCCATGCGATTTTTTTTCTTTGGGGTTACCTGAAGTCCCATCACCCTGGAAGACCTACAGAACAATATTGAGGGTGAAATTACAAGCATACTAGAAGACAGGTTTGAAAGTGGAGGAGAATTTCAGAAACGTCTACAGCAGTGTGTGGATTGTGAAGGTAGACATTTGCCAGATACACTGTTTAAAACCATGCATTTAGAAACTTCCATTATTGTCCTATGTGATAATAAGAAATGTAAATTTCTCAGTGCTCATTATTTTCTTATTTTATTCCCAAATCAGCAACTTGTCGCGCTCCCTCCTGTATAAGCAACAAAAGTTTTCTTTCTCTAATTAATGTACTCCTTACTGAACCTTAAATTGCGTGAATCAATAATTAATACACATTTTTATAATACAATTAGTTTTCAAATTTCTTTTTATCAATTGCTGATTTAGAGAAGTGACCTTACACAGAGGATCAGTTTCTTTTGTACCCTATTCAGCTTTTTGTTACGGATTTGTTTTTTAAATTGGACCTTTTTAAAGTGTCTATAAACGGGAATATCGTGAAAAATAATGACTTTACACTGTGGTAAACTAAAAGATGACTTTATAATGTGGTATGCGCGGTAAACAAAACTTTTTCTTTTAAAAAAGCAAACGACAAAACCCCTTCCTGACAATATCTTTTTACTAGTTAATGTTATGGATTTCAAGCTATAACGACAAGCTTAAAGATTAACTATGCACTGATAAAATACATAAATTCTTAAATGTGCATTAAAAACATCAGAATTCTAGATAAATACCTCCAAGCAGGACAGATTTAATACACTTTCGCAAAATAGCGAAAAATGAAAAGTGGTTGAAAACTGTCTTTATGGTAAAAACGTCTTTAAATTTATAATTTAATTGGTCAACATTACACTATTTGTAAGAACTATGCCCCACTCTACTACTAAAAGCTCCTAAGAATTATTAAATAAAATGTAATTGGCTTTGCGATTAGCAAATATGCACGCGGATGATGTGTTCATATATTTATTCTCAAAATACATAGTATTTTATTCATAATGTGTGAACAAAAAAAAGGAGGATTTATTTTAAAGTTTAATCACCTTTTATAAGAAAAATACGAAAGTGACGAGACGGAAGAGCATACATCTTCATTTAAAATGGTCGTTGCTTCATTGCCTATGCTCTTACATGTGTACTGGGAGGAAAAACGAGATGGGTGATTAGAGTGGGAGAGGGAGAAAGATGCTGCAAGAGACACCAGACCAGCAAAAAGATCCGCGCTTTGATCGATGATGCGTATTCGAGAGTTTGACAAGCCCCTCTGGGGGTTTATCTTTATCTACCAAAACTGAGAATGAGCTTGTCAGGATGAAAAAGATTACTTCTTTAATTTAGTTTACGTCTAGAGGAGACATGTCAGGATATTTTATATTACTTGAAAATTTTTCTGACATTTCATTCAAATGGTAATGCATTTGTTAGTGATCATGACATTAAATTTGGGAATCTTTCACTCTAAGAATATTATATTAACATAAATTTAATGTTAGACGGTAATTTTTGTTTTGTACGGAAGATTGACAAACACATGCATAATATATTTATCTATCTGTATATTTATCAATATAGTTCTCTATATATTTAGGCTATATATGTATTCGTGTATGATTAAATGAGCTTTTAAAAATATGGACGTAGTTAGAGTTTTTTTTTTAAACAAAAAATTCAGTTTTGTATAAATTTGGGTCATCTTTTCTTTTTAGGGAGAAATTTATGTATTTTTTCAATCTTCTTAAAGTACTAGCAATTTACAAAGTGAAGTATGACTTTTTCCAGCAACGATGACCACCTCATCAATCTAATAGTTGGTCGTATTTGGAAATATCGTCTATTTTTTAGTAAGCAAGTTTAATTATTGAACACGTGATTGCATATGCAATGCGTGATATGACTTGACCGCATTGCCACAATGTTCTATCTTGATTTACTGTTATAAAAAGATAAGCATACTGATGTATCTGCATAATGTAAAAGCTTCTATTACTAGTTTTGCCAAATGGAGATACTGAATAATAAAAATAATTATTAATTTTAAGATAATGCAAACTATCAGACAAATTCGGGAACCTGAAACAACATTTTCTCATGCGTTCTCTTAGCTCTGTATGTTAACAGTACTGTATTTTAACTATAACTTATATCTTTCAACATATTGCTAAAAATATCTGAGATAGCAGCAATGCGTAATACTTTATTATTCTTTTGTCTCTTTATTTACTAGATGCGTTGTCAGACGATATATATTTTGGATTTATTTGATCGACGGCTTCGCTTATAAAACAACATTTCTTGGTGAAACAGCATTTTCTCATGCGTTCTGTTAGCTCTGTATGTTAACAGTACTGGATTTTAACTATAACTTATATCTTTTAACATATTGCTACAAATATCTGCGATAGCAGCAATGCGTAATGCTTTATTCTTCTTTTGTCTCTTTATTTACTAGATGCATTGTCAGACGATATATGTTTTGGATTTATTTGATCGACGGCTTCACTTATAGCTCTTATCCATATCTAACACAAATAAACTTCGGGCTCAGAAATAGCAGTATGTAATGTTCTGTAAAAATGAAAACATCATGCATCCAGCAGCATCCATTTACAAACTAATTCTGAAACAATTTCAAAATGCCTGGATGATTTCTTTAGTGTTTGGCTTTGTTTATCGGAAGGAAAATTTTCTATTTCTCAGAATTGTTTCTTTTTTTTAATACTAAAATTAAGTCAGTCTTCTGTCCTATAAAGGAAACATATTCATTTGGAAAGGCAAAATTGTTTTTGTATGGTCTTATGCTTTGTTTTTTTTTTTTTTTTTTGCAAAAATTATCTCAGTTTTCTGTTCTGCATAAGAAAAATACAAAAAGTATGAAATACTACTATTATAAGTTTCTTACTTTTCTAAGTATTTTCTGAAGCGAACTCCATTTCTAATATGGTGATACAAGAGACTTTAACAAATCATGTCACTTTGGAGACAGTTTTTACCATTTTTGGAAGCTTTTATGATTTAAAAATCAAATCTAAGATACTTTATGTCTAATTTTGAACTCTTTGGAAAGCATATTTCTAGTTTTAAACATCATTTATGAGAATTATAATCCCTATATGTGGCACGCATCGCTCATTTGCAATGGTAACTCAAAAAATTGTGGCATTTTAGTTGATACTATAATGATATCTGAAATGATTATTGGAATTACTCTATAGTGTTACCCTTAACCAGGGTGACTTTACCACATTCGGGGTGATATTGCCCACTTTGTTAAATGTTAGATTGTATTATTTTTGAAAAACCTAACCTGATAACAAACGTAAGGAATAAACCTTTCATTTGATACAACTAGCCTTTTTCACGGTGAAATTGCCAAACTTCAGAAATAATACAAAACCACATTTGAAAAGTGGGCAAATTCACCGCAGATAAGAAAAGCCACCCTGGTTGACGGTAACGCAAAAAACATGATTTTCGCTTTATAACAATGCTGTATACAATGAAAGACATGTATTACCAGAAAAAAAGAACTTCAAAATAAGCTGATTGTGACGGTTTTTCTCCTGCCTTTTACTGGCAAGAGACAACTTAAAATAGATTTTTTCTACATGAATTTATCTAGAGTTTTTTTTTTTTTTTTTTTTTTGTTGAAAAGTCCTGGAACTTCACCCCATACAATATGTATATTTTTCTTTACTAATGTATATATATCAGGCCAGTCATTTAGGGGGGATTGAGGGGGAAATTGACGTCCCTGGCGTTTTGAATATAATTAAATTTGTTGAATTTGCATGTATTCTGTCGTTTTTTTAATGAAATAATAAAATACATAAACCCTTTTCCCCACTCCTGGAAAAACTCGAAATGACGGTGTCCTGGTATATATCTATATATCTATATCCATCTATATATCTATCTATATATATATATATTTATGTATATGCATATGCATATATAATAGTATAGTTGTATTTAAAGCATCGAAAAATAGAATCGAACTTTTAAAACAGTTCTTACATAAATATTCGTTCTTATTAGAAGGAAAAAATGCCAAAATGCCTTTGTGTATATGTACATGTACTTTAAAAATATTCTTAGCGTTCTTTTCCAAGAATTTCTCTGTATTGCTTTCTGTGTATTTTCAAACTCTGTATCATCTGAAACCTGAATTAAATTCTACCAGCAGGCTGTTCAAATCCCGCTTCTGAGTAAACTCTGTGTAATGGAGTTTTGAGATACGGTTTTATAGCATACAGTTATATCTTTTCAGCAATATCTTTTATGCAAACATTTGTGTTCAACTGTTATTCAGTCCAAAGATTTTATAAAAGTTGTCGTGAATAAAACTTTTTTTTTTGGAAACCCTGTTTCGAATCTCTGGGTTTTTTTTTTACTTTTTCACTGAAATTGATAGTTCAACGGGTCTTTATAATGCCCTATTACCGGTGATATATATCTAAGAATAAATTCTAAATTTTCAAGTATACAAAAAATTCAGATTATGAATTTTCTGTTACACTTCCAAAGAATCGAAAAAATATCTCCTTTGATCTTTAAAAAAGAAATGTTATTGCATATTTTTATGCTCATTGGAGGAATTCAATAGTATTATAATTATTTTATACAAAACAATTACTTTGTCAGCATATTTTACGTTTAAGCATTTCATCACCTAGTTTAAGCAGTTATCTCTACTATACTTGCCTTTTATGCTAATTCTAAGGTAATGTACTAAAAGAAACGGCATGGAGAAAAAAAGTTACATGTCGCGAGATATGTCTGGCAATCATTAGATTTATAACTCTGCAAATTGTGGACGAGATGCTGTACTAATTATTGAACCACTGTCTAAGTTGCTATGTAAGCGTAATAGGATTAGCTTGTACTATATAGATTAATAGGCTGCTGTTTATTATCGGAAAAACAAAGCTTTTGACCCTTGGGGATACTAGAAATAAGTTCTAATCCTTTTTGAGCTTTGCTGCATAGATTACAACGTTATTTATGTTTTGCACTCGGTAAAATCTTATTAGGCACACCTAAACCTAGCTGAATAACGCATATTTAAAGAAAATCATTATCATGTAGTTTTAAACACAACATAATAGTGATAACAATACCTTATTTACTTGTGAGATAGTGCAGCTTGTGTTAAAAAGGTTTTTGCAGATGAGTAGAAAACGGCATGTATTCTTTTGGGGCGCCATTTTTTTCCCTATGTTGTACCGGGTCCAATTTAAGAATATAGAAGAAAATACTTTTCTTTTCTATTTCTTTGACCTGAAAAATAGTTTTTTGGTGATTATTCAATTCATATTTCAACTTATCTCATGCAGGTTTGGTGTTAATTCAGAATATTTACATTCAGCGTTTACATTTATTCAATAAGTTTTATCTTATTTTGAAACTCATTTTCTATCAACTGCAACTTCTTGTAATAAATGAACTAACAATTTGAATATTAGCTTCTTAAAGTTCCATAATTTTTAATCCGACCAAAGCTTCGGTAATGTGAACCGAATGTGATTTGGAAAACTGATTATTTTATTAATTACAATCTCTTCTATAATTTCGAATTTTCTTGGTTGTAAAGTATATTAAATTCTGAAAATGTGGGTCGTAATAGGGAGAAATGAAGGAAAAGTTTAAATTGCTTGTGCGTAATTCCTATAAAACTAAAAAGGATTTTAAAAAACAGATCTCTATAATAATTTAGCTCCGCCAGCTGATTAATTCAGATTGAAATTGTTAAACTCTTATGTTAAATTAGATTGAAATCTAAATTAGATTGAAACCTAGTGTAAAAAATAGACAATTAAAAAAAATAATAATAATAAAAATTGCTATTGTTATAATTTGGAAAATGTATGAGGGAATAATTTGACTATTTTCGAATGAAAAACTGTCTGTGACGAAATTAGTACCGTAGCTTTCAGACTATAAAGATAAAATTCAGAAAACTTTGTTTTAAAGGAAAAAAAAAAAAACTGTCAAACGAATATGCACAAGCTCAGAAAATTTTATGTTCCTAGGCTTTATCGTTGGCTTTAAGCAAGACACAGACACAGTGTCTGACTTGTATGGACTGCGAATAATGTGTGTTTAACAAAGAATGTAACTGATTTGAATCAATATTAATAAACCTGATCGACTTAGTATAACTAGTTCTCTAAATTTAATTGGCATTGTTATGAAAAATACAAAGTAAAAATATACATGAAAATTAAAATAGGTAGCAACATTTAAATTGAGTTCCTTTTCAACTCCTTGCACTTTTCACTTAAACAAGTGCGTCCATTGTGCTTTGGTTCTTCTGTTCCGTTTGATGAGCCTCCAGCAAAACAAAAAGAATAATAAAATAAAATAAACAAAAAAGTCCAAACAATATTTTAAACAGAGTCAAGTGACGCAAGGCCCGTGAAACTTTTAAGTACATAAGCTGTAGTGATATTTGGTTTCAGACGAATAAAAGCACTCCACACTTGTACTTTTTGAAAACTGTAGAAATAACAAAAAAAGAAAAGAAAAGTGAAAAACTAGGATTATTTACAAGAAAAAAAGGGCGAGAAATTTCAGTACAGAAGTAGGACCATATTAATATAAGCAAAGTAGAAACAAAATCTAAAACGAAGGAAAATTAGTAAAAAGTAGGAGCCGTGTGTATGTATGATTTAATTTGATAAATGCTAAATATTATTTAATTTGTTTAACACTTTCTAGATGTTTTAATAGATGATTGTAATAAGAGCAAGAAAATTTAACTACCATCCTACCTCTCAGCGCCTGATATTTCTCTCATTAACATTTGCTATTCCTTTTAAATTTTCATTCCCAAGTGATAAATTTCGTAAAAGCAATGTTTATGCTTTAACTGCGATAAAAATGCTATGTCGTGTGCATATTTGGGAAGTCATTTTTCAAATAAATGGGATTTTAATGGAAGAATTTTTACAGAAAATTTTATGTGGTAAAATAAAATGCTTCTTTTATTTTCTGATCATCATAAACGATAATGTTTCTGGTTTGTAAACATTTTCGTGTAGAAAAAGAGGGATTAAAGGGACTACATTTGATTATTACTGCTTGCGCTACCATTAATTTTTAATACCTTTACTTTGTAATCTTAATTAATGAACCTATACGTGTAGAAATTAGTTAATTCTCAATCTGATTTAGGTAAAGAACATATTTTAAGTGTAATTTCTAAATCAAATTAAATATTTTTGCACATTATAATAAAATATGTAATAATGTAATTCATTAAATATGTAAAAGGAATTTCTTATATTTTTTATGGTATGAATTAAAACTGGAGGGAAATACCAATGACATAACTTGTGTATTTATCATTAATGCTTGGGAACGCTTGCACTTGTTTGTACTTGGCTAAAAAATGCTTTTTACTTGGAAAAAATGTTACTAAGCAATATGTTAACTAAAAGGTTAGTTTGTAGTCCTTTGTCGAGCAAAATTTTAGTTGTGAAAAAATTAATACAGTAACAATTTCAGACATTGATCTTATCAAGCTAACTTATTCAACAAGCGTCACATAAAAAAAGCAAATACTGTATACTTCTATATAGTAATCATTTTGAGAAAGAAAATATGGATTTAACATTTACAATAAGAACATGTTATTTCAAGTTAAGAGAAAGTATTTTTAAAAAGGTGCTGAAAACCTATCACCAACTTCAATTAGTTGCAGATAGTTTTATTGAAAGTCTATGTTTTCTCTGCAGTAGCTTTTTATTTTTGTTCAGTTTTCATTCTTTTCTTGACATTTAAAGCATGAAATATTTCCAAAAAGTATTGCTGAATGAAATGAACTTAATTTTGTTTTTAATTATTACAATATTTTATTACGATAATAACTATTTTGAACTTTTACTCACTAAAAATATTTGTCTAAAAATTTCGTTTTACTGAATATTACTTCGGACAAATGCGACGAAAAAAGGTTTAAGGTTTCGTCATTTTTGAGCTAAAAAATCAAACCAAAATAACGCTTAAATTTCTTTAACTTATATTTAGACAAAAAATTAACTAACCTTTATTTCCATATTTCTTGTTATTTACTTAATATTTTCTTGTTATTTACTTAATATAACATATTTCTTGTTATTTACTTAATATCTTGGTCTCTATAATAAAACTCAAAAAATAAAAAGTTTCTCCAGAAACTTGTTTTTGTTGAAATGCATCTTAATTGAAAATATTAGTTTTTAAAACTGATTCTGAAATATTTGCAATTAAAGCAACTTGATACTGCTGTTTTTGTAAAGTTTATGTTTATACAATTTTGTTTTTAAATTTTGCTTTATAAGATCAAGTTTTATTTATAGTAAAATTATTTATTTATAAAAAAAATCACTGGTAAAAATATTTTAATGAAAATACCACTAATAATTAAATACGATTAATTGTTACTTTGCTTTTACATATTCGCAAACTGGTAACGCAATAAATGTCTTACTAATAACATTTACAGTGTAATACAAAAATAAGTTAAACTATGCCCTATTCGTAGTCATTTATAAAATTTAGGCAACAAATTTAGTAATGCGTTTTCCTTTTCTTTTTTTTTAGGGTTAAAGAATTAACAAGAAGTTCTGTGTAGAACTACACGAGTTAACTTTCCCATACACACCAAGATCAAATTAATAATATAACTATGTCTCTTTTTTTTATTCAGCTTCAGTTTTTTATTACCTTAAATAAACATTTTTCAACGGTTTACATTTTATTCATTCACTCACTCATTTATTTACTCATTTATTCATTCATTCAGACTTTCACTCATTTATTTACTCATTTATTCATTCATTCAGACTTTCACTCATTTATTCATTCGTTCATTCATTCAATTAGAAATATCGATAAAAAACTATCTGGGGAAAATAGACTAGTATAGTTCTGGATAAGCTTCGTATCCGTGCATGTTCTACGTCATAACATACGTCAAACAAATCCGACTGTTAGAATAGGATTTATATAGGATTGAAATTTTTCCGTAGGCGCTAATGTTAACTTTTTTTGAACTGTTCAAAATTGAACAAAAGTTGTTGAACTGAACAAAACGTTTTCGAATCAAAAAAGATTTCAAGCTGAGAGCTCTTTTAATAAGCTTGCCTGAAGGTACCTGGGACGTATGTACCCGGTTTTTGCTTTTCATTTCCCCAATAGCGCGAATTTTACAATTTATTAAACTGTTCAAGATTGAACAAAAAAAGTGTTCAAATCAAAAAATAAAATATGGAAATGAGATGTTTTGCCGAGATCCTTCGAGAAGAAAATTTTTTTTCGGATCAGACAATTCCATCAAAAGTTATTAGGAGGAGGGGGACAGACAGACAGACCGACAGGCATACATTTTACCCATCTCAAAACCCTACTTTAATATTTTTTATTTTTCCAATCTTTATTTAATCATTTCACGTATTTTTGACTTTTTCTTATTTTAACGACATTTTTACGATACATTAAGCCTTCTTTCATTATTTTTCTTTTTTTTTCTTACTTTTACGGGAAAGTAGGCTAGAAACGAATGCCATGTGCTTTTGTATTCGTCTGAAACTTTCAAAATTTGAAAAACGAATTTTTAAAAAAAATGCATGCGTCATAGCTTTAAAACGAATAACGATACATACATTATTTTCAGAAATTTGATTAAAAGCAATATCGATAAGAAAGGCAAAAAGTAAAGGGTATTTATTTTAAAATTTTCACACAACCGAAACATTTCGCATTCTTCATTTTACTCCTTTGATACAAAACAGCGCTATCTAATATACCCTAGATAAGATTCCCTTATTTATACTTAACGCTAAAAGTACCCTTGAGAGCATTACTCTAATTCAATCTTTATTTATTGTTCTCTTGTGTTTCAACTACAGATTTTCTTCCCTATATTTCTGAAATTTCTTCTACAAAAACTGATGTAAATTGTTTCTCTTTCTGAGAGAAATCTTCCACCATGATTGTATTTTCTTGATATTCAGAAAAATGTAAATTGCATTCCATTGTGTTTTATGAATAGTTGTTCGGGTAGAATAAATTGTTTTGCTCGAAAATGGTCTTCTGTCTCGCAGGTAAATGCATATTTAAAAATTGTAAACTGCTTTATGCTGGGAAATAAATCAGAGAAATATGTTTAAAAGTGAAATGGGTAGTGGGTTTTTTTAAGAAACAGGGATAATGATTTTAAAATGGGATGTGATCAGCCTTAGATAATCATTATGATAAGATGAGAAGATCATTATAAGATGTTAACTTTTTAATTAGAGCCTTTAACGTTGTATAGGAATAACGACTAAAAGTTTAAAATCGCTTGTCCGAAATATTGTGATATAGTGATATACATACATACAATTATACATACATATATATATATATATATATATATACATACAGTAGTGTCAGTACGGGGGAGGCGGACGGTGGTGGGACGTGACACTAAAAATAAAAATTCTAGAATATGATTTTTTCCACAAGTTTTTGAAAAAATACATATACTATAGTTATACGATTTTACTAGTACCATTTTAACGTATCATATTTGAATACAAAGGGGGTGGGGTCACCATATATTACCGCTCCGGATGCCCCTCCATGCTAGGATCACCAGGGATTTATATATACATATATATATATATATATATATATTTTGTGTGTGTGTGTGTGTGTGTGTGTGTGTTTTCCCGTGGTATCCTTAGCATGGGGGTCATCCGGTGCGGTAATATATGATGACCCACCCTACATTAAAAAAAATCTTTGTGTTGTATTGTGCAAATTTGTAGTTATGTAGTTTATAGGTTAGTGGTTGTTAATTTTCAGCAGTGGCAAAGAAGAAAAAGAAAAAAAAAACTCCATTTATACACACACACACACACACACACACATATATATATATATATATATATATATATAAGGTAATTAGGGGGAAGACGCAACATTGTTAATAGTACTTTTATGTGTCGATAGATTGCAAAACTGAGCCACTTATGTGAAGAGTCTTATCGGACATTAGTTGTGGCTTGTGAATTTATCTAAATTAGCCATTTTTAATCAGAGTTATTTTTCAATCTCGTGAGCGTTTAATGCGGTGATAACCCTTTTATAATACTTCGTTCCTTATATTTAAAGTTGATAAACCTGCTTGTTTTTTTACATAATATATTAGCAATATAAGTCAGTTACACATTACGTTACACATACAATGCATGTAGAAGCGGCCACTGCCACTGTAGCAATAAGGAAATTAGTGTAGGTGGCAGCCTTCCCCTATACGTGGGGGGAGATACCACATGGTTCAGAAATAAATGAAATGAACTTTAAAATATGTTTTTTTTTTTTTATAATACCGACAATGACGTAATTATTTACTGTATTCCGAGCCGCACCACCTAGTATTTACAGCCACTTGATCGCTCCTTCTTCAAACTATTGAAAAACATGTAACATGTTCGACAAGCGCTGAACTCCCGGATACGCAAGAAACTAGATCGTAAATTTTCAAGACTTCAGTTTGGATCTCTTTTGAATGCAGCTTGGAGCAAGGCAGCCACTGTAGGATATGGTACTTCTGGGTTTTCAGTTACTGAGATTTACCCCTATAGCTCACACACACACACAAACAATCCAACAGCACGCGTTTGAACATTAAATTTCTTATCTGGTTTCGTACTGAGAAAGAGAATTAACTTCTGCACGCAACAAATTAAACATTGAAAAATAATGGACATTTTTTTCATGATCTTGTTATTTCAAGTTTCAGTGTACTAGTTGTAAAAACCCTAAAGAGTGCCGTTTTCCCCCAATATACCTTATATATCACTCTCTGAATCTTTTAATTTACCTTGCTTTCTTTTCGTCTGTGACATATTAGAAAAATTAAAATGTTCATATAATGAAATTCCTTCTCTTCCTTTTTCTTCGTCTGTTGGCGGCGATCGTTTTTGAAATATTTTAAGTTATTTGACACGGCAAAATGTATTTTTTGGAACTATGTACAACTTTTATATATATATATATATATATTGCAAGATGTTTTTCACTCTTCGACCTACTGCCTTTCTCTTGTGGGAACATAATGAAATTATTTTTTCCTGCTTTTTAATTGAGAAGATGTTTATGGTCCCCATACCTCACAGCTCATAATGCTAACTCAAATCAGTAATAAATTCTTGAACATTTTGTTTGATTTGATTTTTGTTAGAACTATTGAGTTAAATCAATGACTCTTTTTTTAAAAAAAGTCATCTGCTTTAAATTATGTACAGCCTGATAAATATTAGAAATATCTTTTCAAAACTGAAAAAAGGGAAAGAAAAAAAAAAAAAAAAAAAAAAAACACTAAAATATTACAACCAAAAACATATTAAAGCTTACTATATATGGACATGTTCCAAAACATACCATTTTCCAAAATTATGTCGTAAGTTATAGATAAAGCAAATAGTGGTGTTTCGTGCATGTGCTTTGTTTTTGTTAATTTCCTTATGAAAGAAAAGGATGGAAATTGCAAAGTGGATTGAATCCTAACTTGATCCCCCCCCCCCCCTAGTAGTGTTGCTCTTTTTTTTTTTCTTAACATCAATAACAAGATATGAAAATCAAATATAAAAAGCTATGTTTTACTGAATAACACATATATTAAAATTAACAACTAATAGATTTGAACTCTAGCTATGAAAAAATGAGAAAATGATATTTAAAAAGAAATAAAGGAAATCAATAAATATTTTAAAGTAGCGGGAAATAAGATTGGGCAATTCATGTCTGTCTGTCTGTCTACTGGTAAATTTCTTTTGTGGGAAGGGCGAGATATGTTTCTAATATCTATTAAGAAAATTAAATTAATATAATTTTAACTTAATGAGACCAATATATGACTATGTTATAAACAGAAATGATAAAACATATGTCACAATCTTAAATTGTTTCTAAAAACCTTTAAACGCAAAAGTGGAAGCTCTCCTTTTCAGGGAATGTAGTACTTAATGGTATTAACCAACGGTAAAAAAATAAAGAAAATTTGAAATTGGCTTTTTTGAGAAAAAAAATTAAAATATTTAAAAAAAAAAAATTCAGAAGGCTACAACAAAAAAAGTTAAACAGATATTTAAAAAATTTAGCCTTTTGTCTTAAATAGAATCAAATTATCTTTCAAATAAGAAAAAACGAATCAAAATATCTTGCACCGTTCAGGAAATAGAACACTTCAAAGGTTTTTGTTGAAAATCACAAGTGAGAAATTGCGCCAGAGGCGCCATCTTTGACAGCCTGTATCTCGGGCCAGGAATGTTTTTGAGCAAAACAAAAACATACCTATAACTCACGAAGTTCTGAATTTTAACATATGTGAAATTTAAAAACTTCTGAGACTATGAAGGTAAGATTTTATTTTTACCTGCCTGAATTGAAACGGACTATGCCATATATATATGTATACACACACACACACACTATATATATATATATATATATATATATATATATATTGTTAAATTAAATAATAAATAAAATGTATTATGTTTTACTGAGAAAGGCTTGAAAAAGCATTATGATTTCTTTAACAAACAGAGAATTTGCAATTTTTGTTTAATCTTTTGTTATTTTTATTTTCCAACAAGACTTGCCTAATTAACATTCGAAAGCTTTTTATCCTTTTCGAAAAACTGTGTTTAATTAAATTATTTTCTTTGAATTAGAGCTTTCAATAAAGGCTTTTGATATTTAATTAAATACTCTGTTATGTATAACATTTATTTGAAGCGGGAGATTTGTTTTTTACCTTCAATACAAAATCCTTTTTGACTCTAATACACTTTCTTGCACTCGAAACTTTCTTTTAAAATAAAGAACGAGATATTTTAGTGGGAAGTATTTTTTAAAGAAAACAAAATTCTTTTAGATTTATAATGAAGGTAGAACTCTCGAAAAGCGCTAATATAAAAATATGAACTACGTGTAATGCAACTTTAACGTATACAAAAGAAATGGCAAGATGCAAATATTTTTTAAATTTCCGTATAATGTAAAGAAAAAAAAAAGCAAGTGTATTAAGAATGTTAATAATTTAGGTAGAGTTCTCAGCTGTATTTGAAATAAGTAACATCAGCTCGTTCTTCTTTGAAAATTATATTTTTTAACAAAATATATATATATATTTAGTGGGGAAATTTCCATAAATGGACATAGTATAAAATATTAGTTAGTAGAGCTTTCGGTGGATGTCACATACGACGAGAAATTTGAACGCTATCTGCGATCACAGTTAGTTTGGCAAAATATATGTCAGAAATTTTATTTTTTGTAACAATAGCGCAGAATGTAGAATTCTTAAATTAGATTAAGGATAATAGTTACTGATATCAGAATAAGAACAAAATTTGATAAACAAGGACGCTTATTCCTAAAATCCTATTTAGAAGATCTTAAAAACTCTCTAATAAGAGAGATCCAAATGTCCTTAAAAATTCTCCTTCTGGATTTGAGCATTCGCTCTTAAAATCCCCAAGGGAATTTTTTAAATCGTATAAAACAGTAGTTTCTAACCTTTTCCGCGTCATGAGTCCATTTTTAGCAAATCAACAACCCATTGTACATTGTATATACCCACCACACACACACTTTCACACGAGTATTGGGACATAAAACGATGCGTTAGATTCCAAGCGGTCTCTGAATCCAACTGCCACGGTAATTTTATTATGCCTGTTTGTTTTATTATGTCCAATGTCGCTGTAAAATAAACAAACTTACATCAGAACATCAGACTTGAGTTGAAATACTATTTTAATTTTAGCTCTTTTTTCTGTCGAATCTAACTAAAAATAAAATGCTTGGAATGGAACTAAATTTGGTACACACATGGATCCTAAATGGGAAGTAGTGCTGGTTAGGTTTTGGCGGTAAATCGGTCAATTGATCGTTTTTCTCGTTAGCGTTACGATTAACTACTCTCAAGACTTGTCTCCATATGAAAGAGACACTGCTTTTATTTTAATATTTCTGTAATTTTTAAAAAAAATATTCAAATTCTATATATTATTTGAATACTTTCTTTATTTTAAATATTTTTGATGGATTTTATTCTGGTTGGATATGGCGAAAATTCTCATGTAATTAAACACTTTTTTTTGTAATTAATCCTCTTATTAAGTTCAACTCAAAATAATTCAAAATGATACTTAGTATCAGAAATAATCATTCTGTCCATATAGTAAATATTTTTTATTTATATGACGACCCCATTCGAAGTGCCTCGTGATCCTATTTGGGGGCGCTACCCACAGGTTGGGTCGCGAAATAATAAGAAGAAGGAATAATTTAGGAATAATTAAACGTAGTGTGCTAGCGTCGAAGCCTCAAAATCTGTGTTACAAACAATTATTATTCGTGTTCTAATTTTTTCTTGTTTTTCATAAAAATGAGGTTTTTAGATACAGGTAATATAATGATAAAATATGCTAGAATTATTTCGTCTCCTTATTCCGGAAAGTAAATAAATTGCATTTTGATTTATATTTCTAGTTATTAACATCTTAACGGTCGGGTAATTAAGTGCCTATTTTTTTATCCCTGAAAATTATATAAAAATATGTGCATGAACAATACATATATATATATTTATTTATTTATTTTTTTTGAATTTTTGATTTGTTTTTATTTTGAAATTTTAAACACTCAAGCCCGTCATTTTCACGGGAGCGAGAAATAGAAGGCGAAACCTCAACCCGTCACTTTCACGGGGTGGAGGGGTTAAAACCCCTAAAAAGAGGAATCTAATGAAATGGCTTTCCTGGATATTTCCGAATCTGGTACTTTTCTCCACCAGACGCCATAACCACTTAGCCGGAGCCTTGGGTTTGTTGAAACGGGAGCCTGGTGGCCGTTGATCGTCTACGGTGGGCCTGTTTGTGCGCCGAGGTAGTTCCGCTGGACTGATATGCGTTCTACCACCCCGCCAGTCCAGTTTCCCTACCTCTTAATGTGTGAACCTGACCCCCCTTGATACCCTATACTTGAGGGATATCATTTGGGGGGTTATGGTTCCCTGAAATAAATGGGGTTAGTAGACATACATACAATAATTTAATAAAACTACGGCATATATGAATTACGGCAATGATAAAATAACTACGGCATATATAAACTATTGCAAAAACATACACTAGGCTACCCCTTCCATGTGGGGAGTAGGTATTGGACCTATCCCGATTTATTGGGTAGCCTCTCTGAAAAAGAAGAAATAAATTAATTATTGACGCCGCCGTCTTGGGTGGGAGTCACCGGCTCCATAAGGATGGCGGTTTAGAATGAGATCCCACCCCTATATCTGTAAGAGAAATAGAGGTACGAACCTGGTACTGGTTTCGCGCCCGCACTTCCTATCTCGAGAAGGTGTGGCGAAAGATTACGAACAACAGTCACATATAGAATCCTGCAGGTATTTTAATAATATTAGAATCAACTTTTGATATCACTTATTATGTATTAATTATATGTAATAATTTATTAAGATAAGTATTTTACTTCTGATCATTGAATTATCTCAATATATTTTTTTGGATAGTACTGAAGGCACAAACGTACAGAGTTCAGTTAAAATTCCTAGTTGAGTGCTATAACTTCCTTTTTTATGATTTTTTTTTTTATCTGTTGTGAGACGTCATGATTTTTTTATAACGTCTTAAAAGCACACAATTCCAACCTCACTTCTAACAAAATTGAAATACTCGAGAGTGTTCCTTGAAAATCCCATAGCAAATGGCGTGTTGTTGAATTAAATAGGAATTCACTATACGTTTATGTGGCTATGAGCACACGCAGTTTCAGCTATTTAAATATTTATAAATTCACAAAGCCATAACAAAACATAACAAGAATGAAATAAAAATACATTCTCTGGAATGAGTTCTGAAAAACATAGACTTGTCAGAATAAATTTCGACAAATCGATTACAAGAAATTTATTCAAATGAGCTACGTCAACTTCTTCTACCCGAATTGAAATTCAAATTCTCAAGATATGATCTTAAAATAAACAGAGAGAAATATCTTATGTTTGAGACTCAAAAATGTATGGAATGGATTTTGACATAATACGCAGTTGGTAAATGTTTTTAAGCTCTATGGGGGAATGAATATTACATATAGATGGCGTGTTCATAAGAAATTCTGTATGAATAAGAATGTATACCAAACAGCATATGAGTGCTTAGAATTTTCACTCTTTTTTTCCGCAGAAACAAAAGTAAATACAAGAAAATAATCTGAGTGTAACATTAGGACTTATTCTAGTTTATTTACGATAATGTATTAGGTAGTTCTAAGGGTTAATTTCAGAAAAATAAAGTAAATTAAGAGTGACTACAAAAGCTCCAACATGTCTCCAACAAGTATGCTTGCGGAAACGTGTTTGTGCAAGTGTATGCAGAAGAATAAGCGCGATATTTGCACAAACATTTTATGCTTGCGCAAACATCTCGTTTATCCAGATTCTTTATGCATACGCTTGCACAAACATGTCTGTGGGAAGGTATTAGTATACTTGTAAAGTTTAATATCAGAAAAACAAATTAAATTAAGGGTGACTACTAGGGATGTAACGAATATTCAGCCACTGTTCGGTTTTCGGCCTATTCGGCCCTTTGGTCGAATAGTTCTGCTGCAGTAGAAATGTAAAAAACTAAAGAAATTAGTACATTTAAACATTTAAAATTATATTGTATTTATTGCAAAAGAATACATTAGCATATAGTTTTAATAAATAAGAATACTTTGAAAAAAAAAACTACTTTTTCAAAACCTTGGTTTAGGTTTGACTGAGCAAAAACAGATTTTAAAATTGCGATATTGTATTTTATATTTAGCATTTGCTCCCAAAAGCTGGCAATAGTTAATTATGATGGAAAATATGATACTTTTATTTTGTTATTATTAACGAAGTAGAAAACAGACTTTGTTTGGGTTGACTGATTTATTGTGAATATTGGATAAGAGAGAAATGTGAAAAGCCTAGAATATAGCATGAATATTTAGATAGCATAAGTTATTGGGGTTTTTGAAAATAAAAATATATTCCAGTTAAGTGTATTAAATATTAATAGATCTTTTAAAAATAGGTATGTAAAAAACCCCATAAAATAAAAATATTAACTTTATAACTTTAAAAATATCTTCATAAAACAATTTTGAGCAAGGTAAAAGTTCACTAAGCAATAGTAGTTTTTTCATTTGAATTAAATAATTAGTAAAATAATGCTAATACTTACTACCATAAAACCGGTCATTTCTATTCCACTTGTGGGCGAAATTCTTAGATTTATTACATTAAAACAATAGAGAAAATAGATTAATTTTAAATAATTTTAAATTCTTAACACACATAATTAAATCCTACATCATAGATTGTGTGAAATTGGTGTTTGACTTTGTGAATAATTTTAAATTTGACAAATACTTTCTATTACACAGCTTTTCTAGAAATTTTAATATTCGGCCGAATATTCGGTATTCGGCCTAGAAGAAATGGCCGAATATTCGGTATTCGGTTGATTCGGCCAAAGCAGTATTCGTTACATCCCTAGTGACTACACACGCTCCAACATGTTTGGCAAGTATGCTTGCAGAAACGTGTTTGTGCAAGCGTATGTGGGAGAATGTTGCATAAGCGCGATGTTTGCTCAAATATTTGATGCTTGCTCAAACATCGTGTTTATCCGTATTCTTCCGGTATACGCTTATAGAAACACGTTTGCGAAGCATGCTTGTGAAAACGTGTTGCAGCATGTGTAGCCACCCCAAGCATAATAATACTTCATGTTGAATTACACTACATAAATCGTGTAAAATGTATATAATAATAATAATAATTACAATAATAACTACTCATTAGAATTTTAAGGTGGTATACATCATAGAATGTATGGGAAATCAATACTTTTAACAATCATTTACAGATAGCATGGAAATAATCATGTTTTCTCATTAAAAATATCAAATTACCTTCTTCACTTAAAATGGAGATATAAATTCCAGTTTAAGTTATAAGTTAAATATCACGTCGTCTGTAATAAACAAAATAACAATAATAATATATAACATCTCCTTTATGAGGTATTTATCTTGAGATGTTCGTCAACTTTGTTAACTCTTTCACCCTTCGACGGTTGTGGAATCAATTTCTTAGGAAATATTTTCCAGCTTTGGTAACTTTTCAATACATCGAATAATGCCTAAATAATTTATTTTTGAAGCAAATAAAAAACTATCTGTAAAATTTGTGTTTAAATCTTAGTTATAATATTATTATTAACTTGGTTTCGTTTGGTAAAGAATATAAAGTGGAACATTTTTCTTTTAAATAGAGGGAACAATCTCTGGTACTTTTCAATCAATTTCCCTGTACATTTACCAGAGAAAAATACTGAGTTGGAATTGTATTTAGAATTTTTTTTTCATTATTCAGTCAAAAAATGTTACATGAATTTTTGTTTTAAATCAAGTGTATATTTGAATGTCCCAATCTTTCTGAGCAGACATTGGAAATATGATCGAACATTATGCATTTCTCTTCAGATATTATTACTAGTTTAAATTTACTGAAATATGACATATAACAAACAAACAAACGCCCGTCACGTAGTTTTTGCAATATCAAATGTTATTCCTCTTATATGAAATGTGTAAAATTTATTTTATTTTTAAATACAGATTTAGCCGCTAAAATTGCACCTGCAAAATAATGTAGAGTCGAAGACTTGTGAGAACTAATGTTGTAAACTCCATTTTGAAATTTGAAAAGGTAAACTCTTCTAATTCTTAACAAATTTCTTGTTAAACATGTGTACTTGAAATAGCTGTTAAAAACACTAAAATACGATGCGCATTGTAAAACCACGTTTTCGTTGTCTTGAAAAAAAAAAAAAAAAAAACGTGAGTTCTAGTAAAACTGTACCTCACGTACTTCAAACGTGACGTACTCATGGAACTTTCATTCCGAAATGTATCACCTGAAGCTATTCCCAATGAATTTTTTACTTATTTCGATTGGGAAAACGTTTTGAATGTCTACGTGTACAATGACCAAGCGCTTCAGTTTTAACAAACTGAAACCTTTCCTAAGAAATATGTTCGGCAATTGAAAGTTAAAAAAAAATACAATATTTTATTTATAACATTTTCAGAGGTAAGCTCTATGTCTCACTGAAATACAAAATTCTATGCCTTGTATTTTGGAGTTTGAGTAAAGCTTTTTACATTGTTTTCAAAATAAATCTCTGAAACTATATTTCAGGCTCTAATGTCCATATTTCATGAGATGTTAATAAAATATGATTGTTTTTAATCTTGTTTTTTTTTTCACGTTGAACTAGAATAACGATACACACACGCACATATATATTTATGGGAAACGTCAATGTGTTATACATCAAGAAAGGTTATAATTATCATTACCTTGTTCATACCTAGTTGAGCTTGTTCTCATACATGTATGTCATTGAAACGAAGTATGTATTTTATATAAATCATAAATCTAAAAGAAAATTGCCATAAGAAGCAATTCCTGTAGTTTTTTACAACCAAGTGAGGGCTTCTTGCTGTTCTTCCAATTACAATTATCATCGCCAAATTGCCGCAGTTAACCCTTTAGTGCCCAAGTTTTGTTATCGTCGTCCGCCCTGAGGCGGAGTTGGGAATTAGAGGGTCAATCCCCACCGCCCTTCCCTTCCATTTACTGTGACAGGTATGGGCGAAACCTGTGGTTAACCTAATTGGCTGGTTATAACTTAGTTCCTCCGCTTTCGTATTGATGAATTGGCGGTCTCTACTGCCTCAGAAAAAGTACCAATCAGTCAACACGAGGACGGGTTTACCCTGTAATGCCCAATTTTTTTTTATCGTCGTCCGCCTTGAGGCGGAGTTGGGAATTATAGGGTTAATAGAAACGCTTTTCACGCCATTGTTGAACTCGCTCATATTAGAAAAAAATAGAGCGCCAAGTGAACAAACAGTGTGACGAAAAAAATATATTTGCTTCTAATTCCTGTTTTCTGTTCTTAATGCACCCACTTCACAATTAGTGGTAAAAAAGCAAACTTTATTAATTAATATTTTTATTGCAGATTAGTTTCCCTTATGCTCCGTATAACGTATACATGCATCACTTTAAATGACATACATCTAATAGAATGAGCTTTGAGTAGCTCAAAGTAGGGTAACTTTAATTATAACCATCCAATATATTTATGGTTCTCCTTTAATCAATTTAAGGTTACTTCACTTTATAATATCATGCAAAAAATGTATGAAATAAAACTGCCTAATAAATGACACATGATTCGTATATTTATTACTTGGGCATTTGCTGCAATACAATCTTTGTTTATTTTCCCCTTGTGTTTTAGATTTGTCGCCATTATTTTTCAAGCATTTTTTCTGAAATCGTGACGTAAATTATCTCTTCCTTCGAAAAGACTATGCTTGTGGGATAGGATTTTTTTGCTGATTTTTTTTGCTATCGACGCTCGATGTAACGACCATCTGCGTCCCACAGAAAAAGGTCTTTATAACGAGTGGTCGCTATAGGAGGAGTAATTTTCTTTTAAAAATATACATGCATCATGCATATTCAGTATTTCCATTAAAATTGGTAGTTTTTAAAAGATTCCAACTAAATTATTTTTTATCATTCGAGTTTTAAAAAAAATTATCAGTCCAAAATATTACAACAAAATATCAAGCAGATTTTAAAGTAGAAAATATAGGAGAAAAAATTACATTCACATTTCTGGAAGCAGAACTTCTGAGTTGACATGACACCTGGTACGGTCGCTGTATTGGATTAGACCAGGGGTCTCCAAACTTTCCAGCCTTAGGGCCATATTGATTACTCCAGTAAATTCCAAGGGCCAAAACCATATTATCATTAATTGTTGCCGGTGGTAAAAAGTTGAATCAGTCCACTAGTGGTGTAAAATAGGATTACTTTTTTGCCAGATGCCATTAGCTAGCTCTCCGCGGGCCGGACAAAATCTGTCCGCGGGCCGGATGTGGCCCGCGGGCCGTAGTTTGGAGACCCCTGGATTAGACGATTCAGAAAGGTCGCTATACCGAAAGCAAATTTACATACAGTTCATAGGGCTAAAGTTGGGGCTTTTACCACTGGTCGTTTTAATGGAATGGTCTTTATAACGTGTGGTCGTTATAAAGAGCGTTGACTGTATATAGATTTTTTTAAAAATTTCTAATGGGTTGCGTATATATATTGATTTTTAATACTTGCAGACCTGGTGCGTCCCCGGAGATTGGTACCAAATCTTTTAGCGGTACCACAATGAGTGTGGTACCATTGCCGCAAATTTTGAGGTTCAGTTTCCCCCTATATGGCGGCACCTGAGCTCTAATGAATTCAAACTTCACTAGGAATTTAATTTAACCGAGAGTATCCACGCCAAACGGATACTTAAGGGATCTTCAACATGCCGCATAATCATACGACATGGTCGCTGCCGATTTTCTGCATCTTGAAAGTCCACCGACTTGGGCCAGATTTGATCCTGCGAACTTGGGCGTACGAGGCCTGCGCCTTACCACTACGCCACCCTGCCAGCCTGAGCATTTAACTTCATCAAGTAACAATTAAGAATTATAAAACAGTAAAACATAGGAAAAATATGCGTTAATATGTCAAATATGTAAATTATGTATGTTAATATGTAACCGTAAATATGTTCTATTAAGCGGGTTCGACTATATATTAAATACTACTATTTGACTATTAAGTATGATGAAAGTAAGTTGCATTGCTATATTCTTAAAATAATTACCATGTACCTTTGTGATTTATTAAAAAAATATTCCAAGGAAGTTATAATGCCGTTATACATAAATATGGTAGGATCTTATTAGGAGTATGTTTTTTAGTTTTAGTCTCCTTATTAAAAAAAAAAAATCTTTTTGGAAATGGGTTTAAGTAAGACTTTATTAAGTGGGAGTTTGGGTTCAGGATTATGCCTCCTTTCTTAGAAGACATAATATGTGCAATCGCGATCGAAAGAAAGTTAGAGGGCACAAGATCTAGTTGTTTAATGGTGAATAATGTTGTTGTTGATGTTCCTAATGTAACTTGGCTATCCAAGCTCCCCTTCGCAGAGCGACCAGGAATTAAGGCAGTAAGGAACGCCTTCCGTTTATAGATGAACACCACAACGGTGGAAGTACGACTTGGCTCATTATGGAGTTGGATGACGCCACCACAAATACGTCACCTTACTTTTTCAACCTAAGAGTAAAGGAAGGGAAATTCTCCACCTTCCGGTTCCCTGGGAGTTGCCTCGGGGTCCACAGATTATACACGCATCCCCAAGTGTACAGGGGGGGGGGGCTTCAGCGGGTCAAGTATCGAACACCCAATCCTCCGGTTGAAAGTCCGACATCCTAACCACTAGGCTAAGCTACCACGGTCCAAAAATAATACTCACTACGTACTTGCGGCAACTGCAATTTTCTTTGTATTTAATCATAATGGGCTCGTTAGGCGTAATACTCACGTCTAAATTAAATGTATAGTTCAGTTTGCATCAATTAAAGCTCAGGTGCCACCATCTAAGAGAAAACTGAGCGTCAAAAATTGCGGCAATGGTACCACACTCATTGTGGTGCCGCTGAAAGAGTTAGTACCAATCTCTGGGAACGCACTAGGTCGGCAATGGTTAAGAACCAACACAACGCAGACCATTAGAAATATGGGCTAAAATTTTACCCAGGAGAAAAAGTATGCTACACACATACTTTGAATTTCGGAGATAATGCTCCCTCCCAATAAGAATTTTTGTTACGCAAAATAAATATAAATATTTTCGAAACGAATATATCACGTCAATAAATTAACTCCAACTTAATATTTAGCTTAATTAAGAAATATAAACATAAATTTTAACAAGAAGTATATCAAGCAGACAATGCTGAATATGCAGTCAAGAGTTTTTTTTGTTTAGTAGCTATTGACGAGTTTTAGTGATATCAATTAAAATTATTTTGGAAACAGTTTATTGTTAGTTAATTATTTCCCCTTTTGTTTTGTCAGGCAAGCCACATTTATATTTGTAATATTGTCATGTTATAGATAGCAGATGGCAAGATGTCTGGTTGAATACATTATTAGGTAATAAATAGAAAACTCATTGCTAAAGAGAGTTTATTGTCATTAAGCAGAAATTGAGTTAAGACTTATCTGAAATAATCAAATGAAAAATGAGAATAGTGTATGAAAAACGACATTTAAGCTTTATTCAACTGCCACTCCACTAAGTACAAAATCGGCAGAAGCACAAGTGGCTACATTTATGATCGCAATTGGGTCTGGGACGACAATGATTTACAATACGTTTGCTTTAAGTGAGGATGATCAAAATAAACTCGACGTTATCAAATTGGATGAATAATACTTATGCAATTAGTATATAAATAGTTAATATTTTTAATGCTAAATTATTACAGTCGAAGTTTTCAAATGTTGGGCGAACTCTAGTTACTATAAATTGTGCCTATATTAAAACTGTGTATTAAATTATCAAATATAGGCATATTTGTTAATATTAAAATTTAAATTTCAGTACTTTTTGTATATACATTTGAAAGCTATACATTTTTACATATTTGCTACAAAAAAATTTTTGAACTTTACTTGTATCCAGTTTCAGATAATATAGCTTAATATTTTTAATGCTAAATTATTACAGTCAAAGTCTTCAAATGTTGGGCGAACTCTAGTTAGTATAAATTGTGCCTATATTAAAACTGTGTATTAAATTATCAAATATAGGCATATTTGTTAAATTTAAAAGTTAAATTTCAGTACTTTTTTATATACATTTGAAAGATATACATTTTAACTTATTTGCTACAAAAAAATTGGTGACCTTTACTTGTATCCAGTTTCAGATAATATGAGTTTGAAGTATTTCTGATATTGTTCAGAGATGTATAATAATCTTGAACTAAATAAAAAACTGTCTACGTCTCTTGGCAAGACCACATGATGTCAGCTATTTGCATATTTATGAGTTCCCAAAGACATAGAAAAAACATAATAAAAAGAAGAATCAAGACACATTTGCAGGTCGGAGTATGAGATCTGGAAAGTATAAACTTGTCAAAATACCGATTATGCATGATTTTTTCTTCCCAGAAAATTTTGGAAACTTTTTCTACGAATTGAAATTCAGATTCTACAGAAAAAACTTTAAAATCTAAATAAAGAAATATTTTATACTTGAGAAGAAAACAGTAAGATGAAATCCCTTACGGCTTAATACGCAATGGATAAACATATTTTGGCGAGAATGCGAAATGAATGTAAAAACATTCATTTCCCACATAGAACTATATATTCTGAAACGCCACATAACTTAGAACATACTTTAGAATGCTTCTATAGAACTTGAAGATTTCTAAAGGAACATAAATGTACGCCAACGCACATACCGTGAATCTATTCTAGCAGTGATACTTCAGTGTATAATTTTTTGTTGGATTAGATAAACATTTTTTAACTAAAACTTTTACTTGCATACAATATTGAAGAAATTGTAATTCATTACTAACGTATTTCATACTTAATCTTAGTATGTTT
The DNA here is from genome assembly GCA_038502835.1 of Octonoba sinensis. NCBI lineage: Eukaryota > Metazoa > Arthropoda > Arachnida > Araneae > Uloboridae > Octonoba > Octonoba sinensis. The sequence continues at coordinate 100,785,965 of CM076602.1, read as the reverse complement.
CAGTGTTTTATTGGTCAGAAAACATGCGTATTTGCAAAAATGTTAACGTATTTGAAACGTGACGCGCTCTTACTACTTTTATTCCGTAATGTAACGCCTAAAGCAAGTCTGAATGCCTTTTTTCGATAGAGGAAAGGCTTTCAATGTCGTACGGTATAAATGGATAAAGCTTTCAGTTTGTTAAACCCTCGGATGAAATCTATGTTTACAAATGTTTCAGCCATTGAAAGCATTTTAAACTTGACTTGGAAAAATAATATATTTCTTATAACTTTAGAATGAACCATTTGCCTTCTTTTAAAATGAAAAACTCTCGTTCCTATATGTTACGAGTTCTTTTAAGCATTTTATGTTCTTTCTGCAATCAACATTTGTATTTATTCATGCAGCTATATTTTTATTTTCTAATAACATATTTTGAAAACTTGGTACGGATACGTAAAAGTAGATTTGTGAAAAAAAATTGAGGTTGATTACAACAAATTAGTTTACGATTTTTGGAATTTTCAGCGATATTATCAAAATATGCTTTTATTTATTTCACTATCAACTACCAGTTTAATTAGAAGAAAGAAATACAATATGTCAATTTTCGTTTTTCATTTGTACTAAAATTTCTATTGTTTTTGGATATTTAATACTATCTGAACTACTACCAAATCTCTTGCCTTATAGCAACCAACACCAAAAAAAAGTTCTGTCTCTAATAATCATAACCCTACCCTCTCCTCATTTTTATTTATTTTTCTTCCAATGAGTTTTCTTCCAGTTTTTTAATAGGTTACAATGTATTTAAAAATCAGATTTTTTCCGTTTGCAGCTGAATTAGGTGAATTTTTCAAACGTATTACATCTTATATTTTTATTCCTCCAATATGTCTAAGATCTTTCTATAACACTCTCCCAGATTGACTATAAATGAAATATTAATTTGCAATTTATATCAGGCAAGTTTTCCGAGAAAAAAATTATCTTAATTCAAAATGAAATTAAATCCTAAAGTTTACAATTGATAATTTTATATATATATATATATATACTATACATCATTTCATTTTATTATGTATTATTTTAAAAATTATTTCTTTACTATTCATTTTATTATGTGTTATTAAAAGTATTCATTATTTGCTTTTCATAATATTTTAAGTTACTGTTTTCTTTTTTATTACGAAAATTTTCGCTTTATTTTGTGATTTTCGCTTATACGTTTCTTCATTTATACCTTTTTTCGCTCAGTTCCTTGAAAAACGTATAAACGGCGCTTTACTGTAATTAAAAGATACAAAAACGAAAAACAGCTAGAAAAGCTCAAGAAGCTAAAACATGATAAGTCAGGTTTTCTTCCTGTTGCTTTTCCCTTCTTCTTATAACACCACATGTTTTATTTTTTTCCCGGTTAGTTATGCCTATTCGAATTTCCATTTTCAGACTGGATTTTGTAATATATATGTATATATTAATATGATGTATATTAAAATATGTATAATTATTTTAAAACATTTTCTGAAGGATTTTTACTTTAAAAAAGAATAATATCTGAGTAAATTTTACTTTTTGGAGAGAAAAAAATATTACGCTCGTTTCCGTTAATTAATTCAAAAAATTAATGGTAAATATATGTCACTTGAGAACAAAACTTTTATAAAATTAATTATACGTTATAAAAGCAAATTAATGTATCTGAAAAGGCAGTTTCGACTCTTGATAATTTTGGCACGCCCCTTACCTAGAATCCATTACTTACTATATTCATACAAGATTCACTCTCATTAGAAAGGGTAAGGTAAAGCCCATAGTGTTGGCGCACAGTTGGAAAACATAATAAAATAATTTTTGAGAAAAAAATAGAACCGACTTCAAGGCAGAGCAAAAATAAATTGCCCAAAAAAGTAAAAAATAAATTCATTCTTTAAACAACATCGATGTGACTTTTAAACATAGTTTTAGAAGTCGGTGCAAAATTAGGATAGTTAAAATCTTTTGTAATGATAAAACAATTACAAATATAAATTAGCATCAGTGAATTAGCAACCGTGCCAAGATGAAGTAACACATGGTGTAATGGTAATTAGAGCCATAATTTTGCACCGACTTCTAAAACTATGTTTAAAAGTCACATCGATGTTGTTTAAAGAATGAATTTATTTTTTACTTTTTTGGGCAATTTATAGTTGCTCTTCCTTGAAGTCGGTTCTATTTTTTTCTCAAAAATTATTTTATTTTATTCTTTTTAGTGTAAATACATTTTAATATAAATACTATTTTTAAAAATACATATCAAAGGGGAAACCTTCTTTGGGGGAATGACACTAAAAACTAACCGTTTGTATGATAAATGTTGTTTTGAAATCGATTTTAAAGGGTCACTAGAGCAAACAAACTGATTGGATTTAATTTCTTTTTCAGAGATGCCTTATTCAGTCTATTTCTTGTTATAATTGCTGTTAACATTACATCTTAATGGCAACAAAGTCTTTTTTAACAATGAGTTTCATGTTTAGTAACAATTTTCCCAACAAAGAAAAATCAAGCCCAGCCTTTCCAATTAAAATAAAAAAAGGTTTATTTTTCACCCATAACGTTTTTTCTAAAAAACGAATGTAGTCAAATTGATGTGCAATATTTGAGTTAGACGACCCTCTATCGATTAAAGAAAAAATCATCAAAATCGGTTCATTTAGTCAAAAGTTATGGATGCAAAAGTAAAAAAAGGACCACATTTCAGCCCATAACTTTTTTTCTAATTATCGAATATGAGCAAAACAAGGTATGGGACCTATGGGAAACCACCCTCGATCGATTAAAAAAAAAATCATGAAAATCGGTTCATCCGGTAAGAAGTTATGGGTGGACAAACAAAAAAAAACGACATACATACAATATGAATGTATAACCTCCTTCCTTTGTGAAGTCGGTTAATAAAAAGAAATATATTTTTGACAAACTTTTAGTGAATATATGACTACATTATTTCTGTATGCATTTCCATCACTTTCTCCTTGTTAGGCTGTAATGTAAAACTGCAGTAGGCACAAAGCCAATACAGCTATTTTTCGCTTCTTTCCTTATAGAACGACTTTCCTTATAGAGGTTGCGTACATGGGTGGTTTACGCACATGGGGGATGGATTTGGACAATAAGATGATTATATTAATAACTAGCTGACATGCCCGGCTTTGCGCGGGATGCTATTGCATCATTCACAGGCTAAGTGACGCATGTCCAAAATTCTGCTGTAAATATGTAAAAAAAAATTTCTTTAAAAATCCAAGAGTAGGAGATGGGCAACAGGCCTTAAAAACCTTATTTAAACAGTAAAAATCATTAAAAAACACGATTGCATTAAAATGAACAGCCTAGAAAAATTTCTTTTAGACCAAGAATAATAGTCCATGAAAATCCACATTAAAATTCCAACAACAGTTCATAAAATTGCCATTAAAATATTTGCAACAGTAACTAAAATGCGCACATGCAGCGAGATAATTGTGCCAAAATGATATCAAGAGTCCATAAAAATCGTAATTACAATATCTACCGCAATACATCTAAGAATTCCCATCAAGGTAAGAACTGTATTCTGTTTTAAAATGTCCATCAGAAGAAGAACAACTGTCACTGAATATGTCTGCTACAATAAAGAAAAAAAATCCTTGAATCCCCACATTTCAATAAAGAAAACTATTCCTGAACATCCCTAATAGAATAAGGACATTAGTCTCAAAAAATCTCCATTAGAATAAAGATGTCAGTGACTAAAAATACCCATTGAGGATACTGACCTTCAAGAGACACCGTTTCTAAAATCACCAACGGTCTATCTTAAATTCCCCATCAAAATAAGGACAGTTCCTATAAATCCCGCTTGCAAAATCGTCAAACAATTTCCTGAAAATTCAATTAAATAGCACTTTTATAAAATTCGAATAAAAACGAAAGAAAGGAAAGCATTTTTTCAAAGGCAAATGCACATTTAAGTTAGAAAATGTTGGGTACTGAACCAATCCTGAAATGCGAAATTTAAGTTGATAGAAAGAAATAACTAAATTCTGTCCAAATAGTGCCAAATAGACAGAAAAAAAAATAAGTAAAAGTTTTATAAAATAAATCACTTGAGTAAAATATGGAAAGAAAAATCAAACTCAAGATAAATTAATTGAAAATCGCCTGCAGCTTATAACCCACAAAATATGCATAAAAATGAAATGAATTTTTAGAATTTGTTTCGTTGATACACTGAGAAAAAAAAATTCGTTTAAAAACGGACAAAGTGCTGGCAGCTGAGTTTCCAGCACTAATCCGTTTTTAAACGGATATATCCGTTTTGTAACTACATAATTAAAACCGTCAATTTACAAAATCTGTTTTTTGGAAGTTATGTAAATTTATGCTAGAAAGTCAGTTTTTTAACAGAAAGCCGTTTTAGGAAGGTATGTAAGTTTGTGTAAACAAGTCCGTTTTTAAACAGAATTCCGTTTATTGGCTGTTATGTTAAATTGTCTGAGAAAGACCGTTTTTAAACAGAAAACTGTTTATACGGAGTTATGCTAATTTGTGGTAGAAAGTCCGTTTTTAATAGAACATCCGTTTACAGAAAAATATATTAATTTGCGCTAAAAAATCCATTTTTTAAAAGAAATCCGTTTTTGAAACTTATGTAAATTTACGGTAGCCTGTTTTTCTTAGGAGAAATCCGTTTTTTAAAAATATTAACAAAGTGTCGCAAAATGATTATCCTGATTTGATGTGCTTATAACTGTAAGACCACATTTACTTAGAAACAGCGCTGTTTCTAAGTAAATTTGGTCTTACAGTTATAAGCACATTAAGGGGATACTTCAGAGCACCTTCGTGGTCACAAGTGCTAATGTTAAACCTATGGGAAAACTCATTACACTAATTACTCATTATCTAATGCAGATATCGAAATTTGGTTTTCACCATCTGAAAGATGACGTTTGATAAATTTGTATTGCGGCTTTAAAAATGGATTATCTAAATTTAAAGTATTTTATTTTGAAGTTGTAAAACCTGAAATTTCCACTTCGTGGACTATGTTTAAATTCCCCCATAGGTTAACATGTGACTTCGCGATTTGGGAGATTGACTGAAGTCTCCCCTTAACATACTTATTGTTAAATTACAGTAAGATACATGACCAGTCATATAGTAAAAATGTATACAAACCCGAATTAGACTTTGTTGTATGACCCGGGCATGTTGGACAACATATTATATTATAGTGTATATATATAATCTTTCATTTTTGAAAATTTTTATTGATTAATTGCAATCTTCCATCATTTTTAACTGATGACAATATTGCTAAGCATTTAGCAGCAGTTTTTCTTTTAAGGGGACGGTGGACCTTCGAATGACATTTTTATATTTTTTCATGAAATATTTATAAATTTCTTGTACTTGCATATAACTCAATAAATAAATAGAAAATTCAAAAAAATTTTTTGAAATTTCATTTGTTAAATTTTAAAAATTTAATAAATTTTTAGCGAAATTTCAAAATGCTCCTTGCGTCACAATTTTTGATTTTTTTTAGCTGAAATTGATTTATAATGAAAAAATGCAACAATATGAACAAAACTTAATATTCATTTAAGAATCCGTCAGTAAAGTATTTAAAAATAATTTTTTTTGTTAGTTATTACTAATTTTTTCGCGAAATTTCGCATTTTTGGAACATTATTAATATTTTAAAATTACTTAATATATTCCAAACACATAATGGATACTAAATTTGATTTAGATATATAAAAAATAGTAAATCACCAATTTTCAGCCTTATCGAGGGAAAATTGAGACGCAAGGAATATTTTGAAATCTCAAAAACCCGAAAAATTTAATTTCAAGAAAAATGCATTTTAAGAATATAATGGCACTTACTTTGAAAACTTTCTCAACAAATGTCTTGTAAAAGTAACATTTGCATAAACAAACTAATAACTACTATTTTCAAAGGGAGTTGACACTATTTTAGCACAAATATAGGTTTAAACATGTGAACATTGACAGTAACACCGAAAACTGAAAATAGACTTTATTTGCAAAAACCAAACTTAGAAATCTATTGGTAAGAATGTAATGACATTTTAGTATAATTATTATTCCTTCTATTATTTTCAGCTTTAGTTTAGGTAACAAAACACTATTTTAGATTGCAATGAGAGGGGGGGGGGGGCAACATTTTTTAGCAATAAGTGTTGACAATTAACATAAAGTTTTCAAAATCCTCCAGGAGTATAGGAAATACCTTCTTTTTTTACACATTTTTTGTCTTTTATGACACTTTTTACTCTTTTCAGACTTCTTTTCACATTATATGACTCTGATTTTCTTTTTCTACACCGATAGTTTCGACGACTATCCCGCTTTTCAGAAATTGAAACGGAGAGTTCATTGGCTGATCTGTCAAAAAGCTCTAATGTCTTCAAACAGCCAAAATTAAATTCGCTAATTGAAGACACAACAATAAGTTCCAGTCTTTTTTTCGAAATAAACACCTCTTTAGAGGCTGTTTTCCATATGAGGCTGTGAACAATGTTCACAATTTTCACAAACTATGCTAATTTTTGAAGAAAATCCATACGGTGCTTCATTTTTCACTAACAAGTTCTTTGATAAACATTCAGAGCACGCCACATCTTATAAAAGAGATCCCCAAATGTCATGGCTCACCAAAGTATATGAAGATGCAGTACTCACTGTTGCAATTTCATGGCTAGAAGATACATTTTGTGCTTCATCTCCAGCAGTATTTTCCTCACTGCTTTTGACAGCAGCCCATCTTTTTTGAGCATTTGCCGATGCTGCTTGTTTACGCTTAGAAGGTCCGGCTTTTGGTTTACGCCATCTACCACTCAATCTATCCATACTTATGCAATAAGGCTTACAATATATAACAAAATCTTTGCAAGAGCAGAAAATTTGTTTATTATAGGGGTTTTAGTTCTGAAAAGAAATGGTTTTTTTTTCTAAATTCAAGAGACAAATTAAGCACGTTTTCAAGAGGAACAAATGTAAACAGAACGTTAGCAGTTGAAGTAGAAGTGCTTTTTTCTCATCACAGTGCGTTCTTCTTCCTAAAAACGGTATGTAAGGCTCAGATGCAGCCTCAGATAAAACGACATGTGCTTATGTTTACATGTTTAAAGGGCCAGTCAAGCTCGGGAAACGCCCACTTTCAAACTTTAACCCTTAAAATTAGCTCAAATTTATGCATAAATCTTTCTTTTTTTTGTGCCACAATGAAAATCAAGTCCACAGCAATGAAAATATGCTTGAAAAAAAAAATCGATTTTTTTTTGGCCGATTTTTCGAAAACTAACGTCCACCGTCGCCTTAATAATCTGGATCCTTTGAGCATTTTGTGATAGAAAGTCACGAGTCATGGTTTTATATAGGCTTTCATTGAGAAACCCATTTTTCAAGAGCGAATATTTTTTTTAATTTTAATTACGATAAGAACATACATAGAAAAAGTTTTAAACTGACCTATTTTGATTGGTTGGTTTTGAGCACAATGGTCATTTTTTGATCACTAGAACTAATTGAATCCGGACCTTACAGCTTAATCAAACCCTGAATGGAATACCCAACCGTCAACAGCATAACTGCAAATACTAAAATATTTATAAAATCTCTCAAAAATGAGCAAAAAGCCAAAAAAAAAAGCCAAGAAGCCAAACAAATTATTCCAAGCCAAACGCGTTCTAAAAAAGTCAAATTTTTCGTAATTGGCTTAAAAAAAGCCAATCTGGCAACCCTGATCGCATCGCATCGCACAGTCAGAGAAAGGAACCGGAACGTGATTGGTTGAAATACGAAAACTAACATTGAATTACGGATAAAGTTCTTTTTACTAAAAACGGTTTTCGTCCTTCATAAATTACATAACTAAATTATATAAAATTACAAACATTTTTCTCAGTGTACGGATAAAGTTCTTTTTACGAAATACGGTTTTCGTCCTTCATAAATTACATAACTAAATTATGTAAAATTACAAACATTTTTCTCAGTGTAAAACGGACACTCTACCATAAAAACTATTATGTTTCATGAAATTGTTGAACTGGTACCATAATACTAAATCGCCAAAAAATGAAGACGAATCAACCTCAAGAAGTTATTAAAAATCGTCTGCAGTATCCAAAAAATGAAATGAATTTTTAGAATTTGTTGCACTCATAAAACGCCAGGAATAACGATAAAACATCATTTTTTCAATCTTACGTTAACAAAAATCATCTAGTTGGCGACAAAAGTAGTATTTCTTTTGGCGAAAACACGGAACTTGAGAAGATAAATTCACAGGTAAGCCTCGTTTTAAAATTCGAAAACTACTTTAAATGAATATTGCGCATGTTCTATTTGTCCTACGAACTACAAAAAAAAAAAAAAAAATCATCTTGTGCAGTTTTTTACGTGCATTCATATGCTGCAAAAATCTAAAACGGGGGACGTTTTTTCGATGAGATAAACCCAAAATCAACAGCTTTGCTTAATATTGGAATAAAAAAAGAACAAATTCGAATTTTAGGAAAAACGCTTCGAGGTGCACGAGGACCTGACCCAAGGTACCTGTAACCAAAATTTCGTACTCCATCTCGCCAGGACGCGATCGACAGACAGACAGATAGACAGACAGACGCACACACAAACTTTCGGTTTTATTACATAGATAGAAGATAACTGCAACTAAATTGTCAGGCGTTGAATTGTCAAGTTGGGGAAACGTTAGCTCTATAAGTATTTTGAAGTACTCTCAAAACAATAAGAGTCAGATGAACAGTAATGCAACCCTTACATTTAGAAAGCAAACAATAAAAATGACGCCGTGTCATATATTTTCAAACGAAAAACATCTGAATACAAATAGACACTGTGCTGTTTTGGCTGCACAGCTACCTGAAATCGCCGGTGCACTCACACTTTCCCTGCGCCCCAAAAATTATGTGCGCCATCTCTCCGACCGTGCAATCTCACCAGATTTTTACCTCGACGAATAACTCAAATCTAAAGCACGATTACCGGATCAAATTCATTTAGTAATAATAGTATTGGTAACTTACTATGGGACGAAGAAATGTGATAAAAACTCGCGAAATATTGATTATAACAAATATTTTAAAGCAACAGTAGCTTTCAACAAATTTAATCTTTCATGTTTGATACAAAACAGCGCTATCTAATAAACGCCAGAAAATTTCTTTATTTATACTTAAAGCAAACAGTACCCTAGAGAACATCAATCTAAAGCAAGCTTTATTTATTGTTCTCTTAAGTTTCAAATAAAAGTTTGCCTCCTTATATTTTCGAATTTCACCACAAATACTGAAGGAAATTGTTTCTTTTTCGGGGAAAAAAATTGCTCACACGATTGCATTTTCTTTATGTTAAGGAAAAGTAAACTGCATTCTATTTTGCTTTATGAATGATCGCATACATAGAATAAATTGATTACCTCGAAAATGTTTAACCAGAAGAAGCTAAACTCGCTCAAATAAAATTTAATTTTAAAATTGATACTTGGCTCTATTTTTATAACAAACAAATTTTAAATAGCTGCAACTCGTTTTATTCAGCGAAAGGAAGAACAAGTCAGTGTGTAGTTAGGGCTATAACAAGGTTTTTTTAAATAGTGAATATTAGTTGCTTCAGAGCAGCTTTAAAAGTCTATGTTCTGATGGCGAAAGTAGAGGTAACTTGATTCTGTACGAAAATTCGTTTATTTACCGCTCCTTCCATTCACTTTAAGCAGAACAAATATGTGTTCTGAACATACCATCAGCTTTCTAAATAACGTAATTATATTATTTATGTGACGTAGTGTCTCGATACTTCAATATTAGTTGTCAGCATATATGTGCTTCCATTTTCCTTTTAGTGTTAAAACAATTCTAGAAGAAATAAAAAGAAAAAATATTTTCCAATCGATTTTAATTTTATAAATTCCACCTTGCATTTTTTGAATATTCCAAACATTATTCTTTGACACAGCGGTGAATTTGATGTAATGCAAATATATTTTAAGAACCCATGCATTCGCAGATATTTAAAAAAAATATGACAAGTATGCAAAGTTATTTGATCCAACTTTTTTACGGTATTCTAATGTCACTGTCGCTGCCGGGTTCACGACGTAAAGGCGCGTCAAATCGTAAAGTTGTAAGAAGTAAAGGTTGTGACCAACAAAAAGTGTTTTAGGTGCCAAGAAAAGGAATAAAATATTTTAAGGGAAACTAGATTAATTTATTCAAAGTAAATTACAATCTAAAACTATATACAAACAAACAATTGATTAACTTAATACCATGAGGCTTAACTAGATAATAAAAAGGAAAATGCGCAGGGAGCGAACCATAAGTATCTGGATCCAGCTGGTTAGCACTTCTATTCAATTTTATGGTTTAATCCATACTATCGAGTAGATTTGTCTGTTCTGCATCTCGGGCGTTGTATCGTATATTCAGCTATCAGGCTCCTCATCATCTGACACCTGGATACCGCAACTCCTGGGCATGAAACCGAGTCAAAATTATTCAACGGAGAAAAGTCTGCCGCGCCTATTTTACAGACGGCAGAACTGCAGTTTAACTCCGATGTTTAGAGATAAAAAAATCTTCATTTTCTAAATAACATTTCTGCATCGCGCCACTTCAAAATTTAGAAACACTCTGCATATCTTCATCTAGAGTAAATCTTTTCTTTAAGACTTAGGAAAAATCTGATATTCAAAACTTAGAAAGAATCTCATCTTCCGGACTTAGGGAAAATATTATAGAAAATCTCCGTAATTTATCAGAGATTTTGGTTTTTAACCCACAAAAACTTTTCATTGATTTGTCGAGAGGTATTGGCCAATTCAGGCTTAATTTACCTTCCTCCTTTTCATCGGTCTTCTCCAACCATGACGCTTTTCATCTGTAGTTGGCTGGTGATTTTATGAGTGGGGCGTTGATTCACGCAATCAGAGCCTCTTGCCTGAGGTGCTCCCGTCGTATCACGGTGTGTTCTCCTTTCCCCAACCATCCGGGGTCATAAAATTACTATCGCTTTTATTTTGTGGATACTCTTTTGTATCCATAAGTATCCTTCGCTATTGTCAGTCCAGACGGACTGTCAACGTCTGTTGTAAAAATACCCATCGATTTGTGACCCTCGTACTTCTGTTATGACGGTTACATTTCTTTCGACAGCTGTAAACTTCTTAGAAACAGGAGTTAGTTAGTTTTCTTTAGAAACAAGATCATTTTTTTAAGCCATCTCAACCACTTTTCTATTTTGATAAAAAATAATTATGCGATCATTCGTAAATGATGTCACGCTTCGAGGGGGGAGGGGAGTTTCATGAAATTGTGACAAGTGGAGGGGAGGGAAGGCGGTAACAAGAAGTGTGACATCATGCTTATGCAACATGGCGTGGCATATGAAGGAGCGGGTAGGGGGTGTTGAAGTGTGACATTTTGTGACAAAGGGAGGTCAAATATATGCAAAAAGGTGTGACATCTTTTATGGACAATCCCTATATACTTATCTTTAGGGTAGTGCTCTCAGTGTAGATTCATTAATTTATTATATATTGTACTACTTTAAAATGTTTTTTATTTAAAGAAGAAAGTTACTTTTTCTAATTATTCTTCTCACGTGATCCTTGTAAAAAATATATAAAATCACTTTTAAAGACAAATGTTAGAAACAATGCAATATTTTCCCCAAAGTGTTGGTGCTACAGCAAAGTTCCCAAACTGTAACAGCAAAAGATTAGGGGTGCCACAAGGCGCTAATGTTATCAACTTCTTTATTCTTAAGCAAACAAACAACTTTAATAGTTAAAATTGAATTACTTCCGCGAACTTTACAGAGAGTTGTAAACCTTATATTTATATTATTACCGTTTCTTCCTGTAACTTTTTCTTCAGAGTCGTACCGTGAGAAAATTCTAATTCTTACAAAGGTGCCACGAGTTAGAAAAGTTTAGTAACCCCTAACCCAGACGACTGTGATTTGTTGATTGCTATGATGTCAGTTATTCCGTGCTGTTAGTTTGATATCCATATTAACAATATATTACGACAAAAACAAAATGTCGGCTTCGCAGATGGTGTGAATGCGCTTTAAATCTTTCATAGATATGAAGCTATTAGTTAAAATCACACAGATATCAATGAATATTATTAAAAAAAAATAATCATGCAAAGATAAGAACGAGAGGTGTTTTGTTGATCACATATATGAGGATTTCTTAAGATAAAATAGTTTTTTCATTAGCGTTTCCAATAATTATTTTATTATAAAATATAGCAGTAACCTGTGCGACATGAATGTATGCATTCCATGGAATGACCTAAATAATTTTTCAAAGTCAGAACAGCATTTCAACTGAAATGGAATAAAAATGCATTTACAGTAATGGGATCAGAAAATAAAGTCTTCTTAAAATACGTATAATGAAATCGATTTAATGGAATTTATGCAAAAGATGTATGCTAATTCTTAATGCTTAGTGCAAATTCAGACACTCAAGATAGCTTTTTAAAAAATCAACAGAGAAAGATGCCATATTTTAAAGAAGGAAATGGTATCGTTAAAAAAGCAGTTTTAAAAAGTGTATAGGAGAAGCACCTTTTGTTTGGGAGGGGGGATCATATATGCAATTTTGAATCCATTAATTTTTCTGGTAATATATACGAGTATTTTCATAAACAAATTTCGTGGGAGAATATGTTCTTTACAAGATGTGACTTTTTGAATCGTGTTCCTTACTAAATAAGGTAAAATTTACTTGTTTTAAGACCTCCTTTGATATGTGACTACTTAACCTCCCCTATGGTTTTTTGCCACATGCTTTTCGAATAGCCAAGAGCCTTGAAAATAATTGTTTAGTTTTTATTTAAAAATGACAACAAACAATAAAAAAATCATCGGTACCTAATTTATATGCCATGCATTGCACCTAGTTTTCGCGCGATGATTGTTTGAAGGCATAGCCCAGTCTTTATTTTGAAATTTCTATCTATACTGTATGAAAAGAAGCCAATTAATTTAAAAGTAAAGTCTTATTAAAAGTTTGTTGTGAAATACAAAAGCGAATACTTAATACACAATTTATTAAAGTAATTTGCATTTGAAAAAAAAAAAGTACGTTCACATGCTAAAATTTTTGTTTTTTATCCGTTGCAGTCTCCAAAAGGTTCACTTCCTTTCAATAACAGCGTTGACTCACTACTAATAATGGAAAACAACAGTAAAATGTACTCTAGTTCCTTGTAAACTGTATAGACGAAGATACCAAACATTTGACGACCAACTTGTGTGACTACCAGTCCGCGTAGTCTCCTGCATACTATGTCCTAAAACTGCCAACTATGAGCCTTTAAAAGGAAAAAAAACCGTTTAGTTTGTTGCATCTTTCTAAACTGAGGAAACTAGTACGTAAAAACAGTGGAATTAAATACATCTTCTATTTTTAGTAGTAGACATATGTGAATCAAGATCTAGTAAAACGCGATATGCCTAGTAAAAAAGAAAATTCTAATAATGTTTCCATACTCTGACATTCATTTCATCCACGAGATTTCTCACTGATTTACAGAAAAAATGAGTTTTCTGTACTATTCTAGTAAATGATTGCATAGAAGCTTTTTCCTTTTGAATTTAGAAGACTTAGAGACTTATCTATTAGAAATTTTTAACAATTTATAGTAACATTTACATTACAGCATGACCATGCAGGTCTTCTCCAGTATTGATGTATAATCTCAACGTGATAAGATTATATACTATTAGAGAATACCCTAAAACCATTAATAAATTGCATTTATAAATTCAAGAAATTATATTTATATTAATGCAGATATTCGAGTGAAGAAAATACAAGGTGTCTACAAATCACGAAACGGAAGCCCCGAAAAAGTCACGACTTTGGAAATCGGTCACGAAAGTAACTAACAAGGCGCGAAATTACGAATAGATCACTAAAACTTTCCATCCAGAAGACATTGGATTGTCGACATCACACAAATGTTTAAATATCCGGAACCCGATCTGGCCATAGCATGACATATCCCGTTATCTAGTACATTTTATTTGATTTTTAAAATTCAATTAATTAATAGGTTTAGAAAATCAGTGTGATTTGCAAACTTACTACTCATTTGAAAGAATGCTTCAAAAAATATACTGCACCTACATGTTTCAAACATCAGAGCCTGATGTCGAGTTCATATCCATCATACAGTTCACGAGGTATCGCCAAAATCAATATCTGATGCTTTCCTAATCTAGGACACGAAAATATCACGAACTTCTATTTTTGAAATTCTGTGGACACCCTGAATGAAGATTATGTATAGATTTTGGATGTTATTCTTCAGAAATTTTAAGACAGTTATGAAAAAACATATAATCTGGGACGAATTTCTCCTACCCCAGTTCTTAAACATAACAGGGACTATTTAAAAACGTAATTAAAATCAAGTTTTTTTTTAAAAAGTAAACATCGTTATGTGAATCACGTCGCAACGAAGTAAAACGGAATTTAAACAACCTATCCAGTGAAGATAAGAATTCACACCTCGAAATTCAATCTGTTTTCCCCGTCAAAGAGCATGTCAAGAGCTGCGTGAAATAAAAATATTTTGTCAGCCAAAGAACTACACATAAATAACACCACATGAACAGACGGATGATTGAGGTTTCATATTTGTAAGAAATTTTCTGCTTAGGGAGCAGATTTTTGTCTCCTTAAGAATGGCCACAAGGAAGATATGTGTCAAAATAATGTTGCTCCGTGTCGTTCAGCCATTTCCGTCATAGAAGCCTACGATTGATTCATTTTATTCGAATTTTCTTTTGCTAAACTTTCGCTCGTTGGTGGTGCTTTTGAAATTTGTTGCTTATATATATAAAGATAAGAGAGTTCGTTTGTGCGTTTTCTGTACCAGAGATACCAACTGTAGGATTGGAATAAAGCTTGGCACAAAATGCAATCACACCCTGAAAGAGATAGCGCACACAAAGTCCCATTCAAAGAGTAAAGTTAATGTTTCTTTTTTTTTTTTTTAGTTCTAGATTCAATTTTTGTTTTAACAATAAATAAAGAGAAACAAATCGTTTCGTTATCTAGAATTTATTATAAGTCTGTAGCTGATAAAGTGCTTCTTCAGATTTGAATTTGTTCGAAAGGCTGGAATCTGGCTTATTTCTCAGAATATAATTTCTGCGACGGAAAATTACGCTACGCATTGTTGTTAAATGGATATTATGGAGAGAATGAGTTGCAATAATTCAGTGTTGTAAGCATGATTGAAATAAGCCTGTTAGGTTTAATATCAGGCTAAATTTTTAATTTTCTGCGACTAGGCATACTGCAATTTGGTGAACTGTTTTTAAGAGTTTTATATTTACTGCGGAAAGAAAAAAAATCCTTTCAAGAGAAGAAGGATCGAAATGTTTTCCAACCCCAGCAATCGTCCTAAACAATGTAGCTGGAAAATAGTGAAACATTTAAAAAGAATGTTTAAGAGAGATAAACGTATCTTCGTCATTGCATAATAAGAAGCAAAACCTTTTGTATGAAAAGTATTTCAGGCTTTTTCTTCATTTGTTTCAGGGTACGTTTTTAGCCATCTTTTTATGTTTATGTGCCATAATTCGAACATATTTTGGTGCAGAATACCTTAAAAAGCAGCCCGTAAACATGCATTTATATACATTTTTTACTTATTGAATGTTGTGTAACATTCTTTGTTTTTTTCTCTGCTTAACTTTTGAGAACGATAATAAAAATATTCCTGATTCTCTCTCTCTCTCTTTTTCTCTTTCTCCTGCAGATCGCAATATTGTAGAATTATGAAGCATTGCCTCTCCATCCTATTTATTGCTTACAACAACCGGCGATTTTCGTGTTTGTTCATAGTATATCTACGCTGTAAAAAAATTCTGCATAAATGCAGGAGGAAACTGAGTATTTTTGTAAAGTCATGAAAAACATGTTTAAAAGCAAATAATCAAGTTTCTTGAGAAGTTTCTTAATAAATGTCTTGTTTCCTTTCGCTCAGTAAAGTTAGAGAAAGTTTTGTTAACTTACGCAAGTAATCTTTAAAAAGGCATGAATCAAGTTTATCGGCAATCTGTAGTTACCAGTTTAAATATTGTCAACAAATGCATAATACATTTTTGGGGTACGGTTAACTTTCAGCTCTAGTGAGCAGTCAATCAGTCATCGGCAGTCAGTCCTACTAACTTCCGAAGCATTTTTACTGTGCAGTCTAAGGCGTAGGAATCACAATAGTGTAAGAACAAGTTCTGCGTTCACATTACACATTGTATACAAGAAACAGTAATTCAGCGTACTGACAAATGACATCACTACTGCGGCACATTATATGTTGTTGTCAATTTCATTCTATGTTTTTTATCCTTCATAATTTCTTATTTTAAAGATTTTGTAGTTTCTTGTTTTTACTTCTCTGAAATTTTACTTCAGATTCTAGTATATTACGTCATATAGGTTATGTAATTTACAGTAGATTCTTATAGATTTTCGGGCATAATTAAAAACGCAGCAACCCATTTAATTTGCGCGGTAGTTGGTCAACAGCATTTTCGTGAGCACAATCGGTTATTTTTCAATACATTTCATGCAGTGCCTTCGTTTCCTTAAGGGATGGTTGATTTATTTATGTTCTTAGAGCAAGAGCCTCCATAGGCTATATTGCGCCTCACAATTGTTTTACTTTCGAATAATAAAAAAAAACATACTTAAAAGGTTAAGAAAACTTATTATTTCATTTGATTATTCAAAATTTGGCAGACGTTAAAGAAAAAAATAAAAGAAGATAAAAGTAAAACGGGAGTGACTGACCCTGAGTCTTGCTGGAATAAAACTTCAGGCATTATTAGATGTATGTTATTAACATTATTTTATAGAAGATATCTCGCTATGTTTAAGTGAAATGCTATTTTGATTCAGTTTTCGTACTTTGCAACTTCAATTTGGAGCTTAAACAGTTTTCCATTTTTATGCTTTTTATTTTCCCTTTTAATACGTAGAGGTTCGGATTAAGATCTTATTTTTTTTCATTTTTCGTATTTTTTAACGCTTTCGTTACTTGATTTTTGTACTTAAGAATACCTATAAAGATAGCAAAATTTTAATTCAACATTACATTTTTAATATAAAGAATCAACATTTTAAAAATATTTAGCGTACTTCGTAAAAATCTATTCATTCATTTCTGTTCGTCCTAAAACATTTTACATGACTGTTTGGAATAATACCTAATTTTTTACTTACTGCAGTTTTTAACATTGTTCATTGGCAATTTTTGTAATATTTAGTGAACTAATAATCTAACTCAATATTCTGCTTGAATGAAAATATTTTATTCAGTAATAAGTGACATCATTTAGTTATTAACAATTATTTTCTACAGCAAGGGAAAAAATCAGCGTTTGAGCCAGAAAGTCAAGTAAATAAAATAGTGTATTACTATCAATAAGAAATTTTTACATCAAGAGTTTACCTAAAAGATTTCGACTTGTAAAAAATGTGGCAAGTATTTCTTTTTTAGCTTTGCGTTACAAGGTCTTACATTTATACGCCAGGCAAATACACATTTCCCGGAGTTGTAAACAAGAATGTTTGTATTTCGAAATTCATGAGAAAAAAAATCTCTTGAATTAAGTAAGTATAATCCACTTTTTCTGAGCCTACAATCCTATGTGATTGAAACAGTCGTTCAATCACATTTAAATATTTATGACATCTTGCAGTCATGAAAACACAAACTGCAAAACTGACTAAAATTGCGTTTCCAGAAAAGAGATCTGAAAAACATAGATTTATAAAAAGGTATCTGAAATAATCGATTATACAAATATTATTTCGAACTATGTCAACTTTTGATACGGAATTGAAATTCAGATTCTGAAGATAGGATTTGAAAATAAACAGAGAAGAATATTGTATTTTTCTGAAAAAAAGAAATGAAATGAATTTTGATATAATGCATAGTAGGTACGTAAATATATTTTAGTTTATACAAGAAGATAACTATTATACACATGCTGGGATTCAGGCATTTTAAAACTATAAACTTCATTAAAACAACAAATTTGCGTAAAATTAATCTATTATTTTAAGAAAAACATAGTCCCTCTGTTTAAAAATATGGTTTGAATTTCCCAAAATTTTGATATACTTTTAACATTTTAATCAGTTAGAAGGAATTTGTATGAGTGTTCAGTAAAACAAATAATACTTACTGAAAACAGGTTTAACTTTGACTTGGCTGTTTACAATTTCATTCACATTTTGTTCTTTTATTCAACAAATTGATTTATAACCTAATAGCTCATAGAACACAAAATTAAAAGCTAGACTTAAATGAAAATTTTTATGCCTAAATTAAACGTCTTTTTTCTGTAAACTTTTAAATGCGAAACATTATACTAGTTTTGCTTTTGTTTAATTGATTAGCTATTATGGCTAAAAAGCAATATCTTAAAATTGGTGTTTTTTTTTTTAAACATTTATGAATCATTTTAGTACACTCTAATCGTTTGCTTGGAAACAATATTTAACTGAATTTTTTTTTCTAGCTTATAGAGAACGTCCTTTGAAATTTAAGCTTCATTTTGGAGACAGGATATTTTGTTACAAATATACTATTAATGTTTCATTCCAAGTTTTTTATTGTACAAAGAAACATACAAGTATTTACAATAAAAGTAATTTATCGTTTTAAAAAATAGTCATTTAACTTGATTAAACAGAGTGGTATCTTATATCAATCAACAAAAATAATGTGATTTTGCATTATGTACAATAATGCAACTGTGATGCTTATATAAGAAAGTCGAAAGTCCAGCAAGGTCGACAGAAAAGTGAAAACGTATAAATGCTTAAGAATAACTTAAAAAAAAAAAAACATTACTCTATATGAATAAAACTTACTTTAGAGGTTTTATGGAGGGTTCAGAATACAAGTGAACCAAGTCCTCTATTTGTCATTTTCGAGTTAGCAGCGCAATAGCATTCA
This sequence comes from Octonoba sinensis, assembly GCA_038502835.1. Classification (NCBI taxonomy): domain Eukaryota; kingdom Metazoa; phylum Arthropoda; class Arachnida; order Araneae; family Uloboridae; genus Octonoba; species Octonoba sinensis. The sequence continues at coordinate 100,766,898 of CM076602.1, read as the reverse complement.
CTAACTATGTACAATTTCAGTGCAATAATAAACTAAGTCTCTTTTTGAACTTTTAAAATTTAATTTATAATTTAAAAAAAATTAAGAGGTAATTTTGTTATAAAGCTTTAACTTTAAACCTCTGTAGCACAAAGAAACTTTTTATGGACTTGGTTCACTTGTATTTGTATTCTGAGCCCTCAATATATTATTGGATTTTTCAATAAATATTTAATTTCAAAATTATTTCGGTCTTTTTGTTTTAAACAAACTCAAAAAAAAAAAAAAAAAATCAATGATACTCTTGCTGAAAATTACAATTTAAAGGGTAAAGACATTTTTTACTCCACTATTTTATAAACCGTTTTCGATATCAGTCCTAATGCATGGTGCGATTTTTGATTGATTTCTGGAAAAGTAATATGTTAGAATTCCATACTTATTTCACTCTTTTTATTCATTGCATAATGCGCATGTCTGTAATTCACATTTTCCTCCCAGAAGCCTTTGCGCTGTTGTCAAGCGCCGATCACTTTAGAGATGTAACGATGGCTGCGATGTAGTATAGTTGTGTTATTGTAGCTTTGTCCGTTATGGTAGTTTCATTAATAAACGTGTTTGTATAAAGGATTATCTTTTACTCTGCCAACAAAGGTTATGACCCAGGAATGATTTTAAACTGCGCTGAAATCAATGCAGTTGTGACTTATCAACGATCTGTCTCAAGATCCGTTAAGCTGATAACGAAAGCGAAAAGCTGAACTGTTACTTCCGCATTTTCCTTTAACACGTTTTGCGGCGAAGTGGAAAACACTGCAATTTACGATGACGCACCTCGCATCCATAGAGAAACTCGGCAAAGATAATTACTATACCTGGAAACTTCAAATAGAAGCCATCTTAATTAAAAAATGATCACTGGGATTATGTCACTGGAAAAGAAATCAACCCAACTGAAGCTACTACGGCTGAAGAAAGAGAGAAGCTGAACAGATGGAATAAAGCTGATCAAAAAGTCAGAGCTGATATTATACTATCCATAAATCCCAACGAACTGTGTCATGGTGAAACATTGCGCGACTTCAAGTGAAGTTTGGACAAAATTAAGAGATGTATATGAATCGAAAGGACCAGCGAAAAAAACAACGTTGTTAAAACAACTGCTGCTTAGAAAAATGGAGTGAGACGGAAAATATGTCTGAACACTTGAACAATTTCTACGACATAGTGGATAAACTCCGCGAAATCGATATCGAAATCGCTGATGATCTTATATCGATACTTCTTTTATACAGCATTCCTGATAATTTTGAAAATTTCCGATGTGCAATTGAATTACGTGATGAGCTGCCAAAACCGGATGCATTGAAAATAAAATTGCTGAAAGAATGGGAAGCAAGAAAAGGTATAAGTAATTTTGATTCTCAAAAAGCGTACTTTACTTCTAATAAAAGAACTAATACAAAAGTAAACGCTGAAAAGTGGAAGCCAAACCAAAATAAATATGCCACTAATATGAATCATAATACTACATTTCGCAATTTTAAGTGTAATTATTGTTCAAAAATTGGACATAAAGCTTCTGAATGCCGAAAGAAATTAGCCGATAGAAAATCCAAAGAAGGTACTATGATGGCGAAAATTTCTGATGAACATGTCGCTCACAACCCTACAGTTTTCTGCCTGGACTCTGGAGCAACTTCTCACATGTGCCGCGATGAAAATTTATTTTGTGACTTCAGAAAATGTGCATACACCTTTATAAAACTTGCAGTAGACAAAACTGCAGAAGTAGTAGGAATCGGAACAGTTCGCCTTGTATTGCCAGATGTGAAAGGACTAAAAACTATTCGCCTAGAAAATGTTTTGTGTGTTCCTGAACTAAAATGCAATCTACTCACTACATCGAAAGCAACATCAAACAACCGCTCTGTTATTTTCAGTGAGCGAAGTGCAAAAAATATTAACGCGAATGGAACTTTGCTATTAACAGCAGAACGTAAAGGTGATTTATATTTCGTCCAGCCAAGGATAGAAACTGCCTCCATGGTGAGTGATTTTGAAAACTGGCATCTTAAATTTGGTCACTTAAATGAAACAGATCTAAAGAAATTAAAATTTGATAACATGGTTCATAATTTAAATTTCAATGATAAACATTCCTTAAAAGACTGTCAGATTTGTATACAATGTAAACAAACTGTAAAACCATTCCCTAAAGAATCCAAATTTGAAAGTCCAGATTTATTACATTTAATTTATTCACATGTTTGTGGACCTATGAGATTTCCCTCACTTTCAGGATCTCGATATTTTATTACGTTTATAGACGATAAATCACGTTATGTAGAAGTATATTTCTTAAAAACCAAAGATGAAGCAAAAGATGCATTCCTTAAATTTAAAGCATCTGTTGAAAATCGCTTAGAGAAGAAAATCAAAACCCTCCGTACAGATAGTGGTCTTGAATATTGTGGAAAAGAATTCGATAAATATATAGTTCAATGTGGTATTCGTAGAGAATATTCAGCTGTTTTAACTCCTCAACAGAACGGCGTGACGGAGAGAATGAACCGTACTTTAGACGAAATGGCTAGATGTTTACTTATGCAATCGCAGCTTCCTCAAGAATTCTGGGCTGAAGCAATAAATCGTTCCGTTTACATTCGCAACCCTTGTCCGACGAAGAGCTTACAGGAAACCAAAACCCCGTACGAACTATTTTTTGGCAGAAAGCCAAGTGTGTCATACTTTAAAGTTTTTGGCCAAAAAGTATTCGTTCTTGATAAACGATTAAAAGGAAAATTTGATCCAAGGTCACAAGAACATATCTTTGTAGGCTACTCTACTGAATCTAAAGCATATAGGCTGTGGAATAAAAGTTCCAGGAAAATAATTATAAGCCGAGATGTGCGATTTGTTGACGAATTTCAAAAAGATACTTCGTCCGAAAACAAAACTGAGTTCTTTATTACTTTGGAAAATCCTAGCGCCGATCATACAGAGTTAGAAACAACAAATTCAGAAGAAACAGATGTATCGTGTCCACGTGATCAAGATCAAAATACTCAAGGGGCCGTTCATAAATGACGTCACGCTTTTTTCCCATATATTTGACCCCCCCTCCCCCCTTTGTCACAATATGTCACACTTCAGTGGACCCCCCTCCCCCCCTTTGTCACAATATGTCACACTTCAGCGGACCCCCTCCTCCCCTTTGTCACGCGTCACGCTATGTTGCATAATGCTTGATGTCAAACTTCGTGCTACTCCCTCCCCTTGTCACACTTTGTCACAATTTAACGAACCCCCCTCCTCCCCTCGAAGCGTGACACCATTTATGAATGATCCCCAAGCAGATGATGTCTCATGCGATGAGGGGGGAAGCGATTGCTCAGATTCTGAAGTGGATACCCTCCCGACGTTAGTAAAGGCGCCTGGCAGACCAAGAAAAACAAGAAGTTCCGTCTAGAACTATACGAGCCTACTTTCCCGTATACACCGAATTCAAATTTATAATCTAGCTATCTCTCTCTCTGTCTTTCTCGTTTATCTTTAGTTCTTAATTGCTTCAAATAAACCTTTTTCAACGGTTAATGCATATTCATTCAATCATTATTTATTAAGTCATTCATGTATTTATTCACTCATTTATTCATTCATTCTTTTGCTTATTCATTTAATCATTCATTAATTAAAAAATATTCTTGAATTAAAATATGGAAATGAGATGTCCTCGTCGAGATCTTTCGAATGCAAAAAGAATTTTTCCAATCGGACAATTCGTTCAAAAGTTATTAGGGGGGGGGACAGACCGACAGACCGACCGACACACTTTTTCCCCATCTCAAAACCCTACTTTCAAATTTTTTATTTTTCAATCTTTATTTAACTACTTAACTTATTTTTGACTTTTCTTGATTTCTAACGATATTTTCACGATACATTAAGCCTTCTTTCATGCTTTATTACTATTTTTTTTTACTTTTACGGGAAAGTAGGCTAACAAGAAGTTCCGTCTAGAACTATACGAGCCTACTTTCCCGTATACACCGAATTCAAGTTTATAATCTAGCTATCTCTCTCTCTGTCTCTCTCGTTTAGCTTTAGTTCTTAATTACTTCAAATATACCTTTTTCAACGGTTAATACATATTCATTCAATCATTCATTTATTAAGTCATTCATGTATTTATTCGCTCATTTATTGATTCATTCTTTTGCTTATTCATTTAATCATTCATTAATTCAAAAATATTCTTGAAATCCCGATCAGAAAATTTCATAGAAAAATAGGCTCGTTAGTTCTGGATGAACTTTCTATTTGTACATGTTCTACGTCATAAGAACTTTCCGATAAAGTTTGTTCCAAGCAAATCGGTCCGTTAGATCAGGAATTGTATAGGATTGAAATTTCCCCGTAGGCGGTATGTTAATTTTTTTTGAACTTTTCAAAAATGAACAAAAATTGTTCAAATCAATATTTCACGCCAAGAACTTCTTCCAGTGAGCTTGTTCATGGGAACTTATATCTTGTATCCAGAGTTTACATAATTTGCTTCATTTTCGCCCATAGGCGCTAATGTTAAAATTTTTTCAACTGTTCAAAATTGAACAAAAAATGTTCAAATAAAAAAGTAAAATATGGAAATGAGATGTCCTCGCTGAGTTCTTTCGAATTCAAAAAGAATTTTTCCAATCGGACAATTTGTTCAAAAGTTATTAGGGGGGGGGGGGACAGACCGACAGACAGAAAGATCGACCGACATACTTTTTCCCCATCTCAAAACCCTACTTTCAAATTTTTTATTTTTCAACCTTTATTTAATTACTTAAATTATTTTTGACTTTTCTTGATTTCTAACGATATTTTCACGATACATTAAGCCTTCTTTCATGCTTTATTATTATTTTTTTCTTACTTTTACGGGAAAGTAGGCTAATAAAAACGGGCAGCCGTGGTAGACCAAGAAAATAATATAAAATGAGCATTCAAAAAACCGATGAAGCTTCATATGCTAATCTGGAATCTAATCCTACTGTTTTTGAAGCGTTAAATGGTGTTTATAAAAATGAATGGAAAACAGCTATGGAAACTGAATATAACGCCCTAGTGAACCAAAATGCGTTTAAAATTGTGTCAAGACCGAAAAGTAAGAAAGTAATTGGTTGTGAATGGGTTCTTAAAACAAAATATAAACAAGACTGTAATATTGAAAAGCTAAAAGCGCGTTTAGTTGCAAAAGGAAACGAAGAAAAATATGGTATTGATTTCGTAGAAAATTTTTCTCCTGTAGCCAGATTGAATTCGATTAGAACTGTACTCGCGTATGGTGTTCAAAATTGCTTTACAGCACCCCAACTGGATTTTATAATGGCTTATGCAAATGGAGATTTACATGAAGAGATACACATGGAAATACCAGAAGGTTTTAAAGAAAATCATAGTGATGACAAATTCTGTTTGTTAAAGCGATCTTTTTATGGTCTGAAGCAATCAGGAAGGCAGTGGTACATAAAATTAGATGAGAAATTAAAACACATGGGTTTCAAACCTCTCAATTCCGATAAATGTGTATATCACTCAAAATTACCTTTTCAAGCGATAATAGTTGTTTACGTGGATGATTTAATCATTCTTACAAAAACAAGTGAACAGTATAAAGTCATTAGGGACAATTTGTCAAATTCATTTAAAATGAAAGACATGGGAGCTTTGCATTATTGCTTAGGGATTGAGTTCGTTCAAAGCAAGGACGGTATTAATATATCTCAAAAGAAGTACATTCAAGACATTCTACAAAAATTTAAAATGCAGGATTTAAAACCTGTATCAACACCTATGGACAATAGTATTAAATTATCAAATGAAATGTGTCCTAAAAATGAAGAAGACTTAACTGAAATGAAAAATATACCGTATCGTTCTTTAATAGGATCTTTAATGTATCTCTCTGTAGCGACTAGACCTGACATAACATACGCTGTGAATTTCCTGAGTCAATTTAATAATAATCCAGGAAAAGCTCATTGGATAGCTGCAAAAAGGATTTTAAGGTATCTTAAGGGTACACAAGATCGAAGTATAAATTTCAAGCGTGATGTAGAAACGTTATCCGCATTTGTAGATGCTGACTGGTTATCAAATGTCGATGTCAGGAAGTCGTATACTGGATTCATCTTTAAATATGCATATGGTGCTATATCATGGGAATCAAGAAAACAGAGAACTGTTGCCTTGTCTACAACCGAAGCAGAATATATGGCTTTATCAGAAGCTGATAAAGAAGCTGTTCATTTGAGAAACTTTCTTAGTGAACTGTTTAAAAACTTGATAAAATCTCCTACAGTGATAAACTGTGATAATCAATCAGCTCAGAAACTAGTACGAAATCCAATTTATCACTCCCGTACTAAACATATAGATATTCGTCATCATTTTGTCATAGAAGCTTACGATGAAAACAAAATAGATGTTAAATTCATAAGATCCGAGGAGATGCCTGCTGATATATTAACAAAATCTTTAAACAGTTGTAAACATGATAATTGTTGTAAATTAATTGGTTTAACAAATTAATTTTAGGAAGCAGTATTAAGATATGTATATGTAAGTTTATATAATTGTAAGTATTATTTAAAAAAAAAAAGGCTGTGTATAATTTTGTATTTGTAGAAAATAAGCATTGTGAGGGGGGATTGTTAGAATTCAATACTTATTTCACTCTTTTTATTAATTGCATAATGCGCATGTCTGTAACTCATATTTTCCTCTCAGAAGCCTTTGCGCTGTTGTCAAGCGCCGATCACTTTAGAGATGTAACGATGGCTGCGATGTAGTATAGTTGTGTTATTGTAGCTTTGTCCGTTACGGTAGTTTCATTAATAAACGTGTTTGTATAAAGGATTATCTTTTACTCTGCCAACATAATTACATAACGGTAATATAAAATGTAAATATTAAACAACATTGCATGTTTTATGGTTTATTATTATTTTTTTCATAATCGAAATATTACGTAATTTTTATTTATCTCATTCATGTTGTAATACGTGAAAAAGGATGGACGTAAAAATATATCCGCACACACAAAGACTGTATTTTAAGAATTTCTGAAGTTGGAGAATCATCTTTCCCATGTGAAAGAGCTCATTCCTTTATCTTCGGTATATTTTATGAAACAGTGAAAGAAAAATATCTCCACTGCCATGGACTACATATAAATAACACCACATAAAAGGGCGAGTGATTGAGGTTTCATTTTTTCTACGAATTCCTATGCTTAGAAAACACATTTTTGTCCTTTTAAGAATCGTCGCAAAAATATATGTGACAAAATAATGTTACGAGATGTCATCCAGACATTATACCCGCGGAAATGTTTGAAGAGCTCCTTACAATCTTTTTTTCCATATTTTGCTTTTGACGTAAGGACAGTTGTACATTTTTTAAACTGCAAAAATAAATTCAACAAAAACGTTTATTTTTTTTTTTTTTTTAATTTTACAGAACACTTCGTTGCTGTGAAATGTACCCATTTAATTTGTTTCTAGCTCAAATCAAAGTGCTAAATGTATTAAAATAGGAAGGAGTGTTTCTATTGTTTTAAACCATAGGAACTACTATATTGCGCTTTAATTTTACATTTTTGTAATAGGAAACTTTAATACTCGAGAACTATAGTAGGCATTCTAACTGATAAATAGGTTTCAGATATTCATTTTAACAAGCAGTATTTGAAATTAAAAATCAATGATGTTTGATAAGTTTTAATATTACTAATATTAAAAGGAAAAGATAAATAAGGTTCAAATAATAGAGCAGTCATTTAGGCATGATCTTGAAGTATTTGCATTACTTATACTCTTCATTTTCTACAAATTAGCTAGTCATGAACACAAACAATTTCGTGCTCATCACAATGGAAACAACATCTGCTTAAAACTAAGGTTTTTAATCTAAAAACATGATACTGTCTAATATATGCTTAAAACATTTCACATAAAATTTCAGAATTATGTGATCTTGTTATTTTGTTTCAAAAGAAATTTATGATCTTGTTTATTTTATTATTATTTTTTAAATTTAATTGAAGTTAAACTTTTATCAATATTCATCCGTGAAAGGTTACGTTACCTTTACCGCGGATTGGGCAAGTTGTGTTTTAGGTACATTAGTTAACATAATTTTTTTAAAATTAAAATCCATTTATATCTATAGGTGCCTCAAGCGCTTAAAAACAATTAAACAATTAAAAACGGATAACGCTATAAAAATTTATGTGAAAAAAAATCGTAGTTATTTTTGGAAAAATGATGGGAACATTGTGTGATAAGTATTGTAGCTGACATATTTTTTAAAAAATAACATTTGAGTTTATCTTCGTGTACCTCAAGCTCCCCAAAACATGTACAAAGTTCAAGCGTTTATAAAAATTTGTTAGAATTGTAAATTTAAAATTCGCATAAATTTTGTAGTTCATTAAAAGCTATCCTTGTTCTTAATTATTAAAATTAATACTTTTCTTTTTTTTCCCTGTTGCTTTAGCAATTAGGTACATTGAAAATCTATTTTTTAAATCAAGATGCATATTTTCAATTAAAAAAGAATTTGAAAAAAAAAGAACTGATTATTTTTGGGTACACAATAATTTATTTACGTCAAAATTTAAATGAAAAATAAGCGTATATTATATAAATTAAAATCCATGCCTTAGTATTTAGAAATACATTAAAGTAGTTGCTTCTGAAACATTACGTAGAACTTGTAAAGATTGTGTTCACAAAATTACAACTGAAGATAGAAAGAAACGCGTAAAATATAAAATCAGTTGTACTGAAGCAGAGCAAATGTCCAGATATGTGTAGGAACTCATGACACCACCAACAAAAGTTTGTTTGAAGAAGAGACATTGCATAGTGTACGATAAGACATATAAAAATTTTAAATCCAAAATATTTTCAAAGTTTTTTGCCTTTTGTTTCATATTTTGTTTGTTGTTCTTTAGGCTGTGTTCCCGTCGTTAAAATCCTGGAATGTCTTTTAATGCAAGCATGCAATATTTTATGTTAGACATTTTCGAAGACAGGTTTGTTGGAATTTGATTTTCTTTCTTTTTTTTTTCTTGTCCCTTTTTACTAATCACATTAATACATGAAACATTTCAAGTTGAATTATTTACTATGGTTCTCGATGATTAGAGTAAATGTTAGTTAAAGTTACAACTTTTTACGCTAATGCCAAAAAACTTAGGTTTCACTAAGTTCACTATTAGAAATTTCATCATGAAATTATGGTTAAATGACCGGCAGCAGTCTGTCCATCTAATTCACCGTTAAATTTACGGTTTGGAACATTTTTCTATCTTTACGGGACCTAACCATCTCCAATCAGCTTGGTTAAAAAGCCGTAAATACAAAAGTTTACGGTTTTATAACCATTTAAAAATGGTTTCAAAACAAAATTTTTACCGTTTTTGAACTATTTCGAGGCGTAGAATCCGTAAAGGAAGCTTAGTGTGAATCGAACCCGGTTGTTTGGCACACCAACCTTGCTCTCTAACCATTCGGCTATCTGTACCACACAACGCGGTTGTTTATTTATCAATAAATCTCCCTTTTCAACAGGAAAACTGCATTAAAAGTGAAATTTCAGTTTTTTGAATGGATCCAAAGTCATCTTTGGTCTAAATTTACTGTATATTGACGACAATCATTTTATTTTCTGCAAAAATTAAAATACAAACAAGCTTCAGCAGCTCAAATTATGAGTTCGCTCATTCGCAAAAAGTTCGGGAATCTGATACCTCCAATTTTTGATTTACGTGTGTATGTGTTTCTATTTAGTAACCACTGTTTAAGTCACTTTTTTTTCTTCTTTTTTTTGTATACACATGCAGATTTGAACTGATAAATCTTTATTCATATTTTAACAACAACGTACGACCGGTAAGGTTTCACAACCAAGAAGGACGCCCGATTCTTATTGAGCGCTTGAAAATTACGGTTAGTTAAACTTTCTTTAGGATAAACTGAGAATAAACGATTTTTTTCGCAATCGGTGGTTTGAGTACCATCTTTTTAATGGGTATTCAACTGTTGTAATAAATAATGGTAAAATAACAATCAAATAATAGGTTATTTTACTATTTTCTTACATAAATTTTTAACAGTGTTGCTTAGTTTCTGATATTCAATTTTTTGAAATGTTTAACTTTCCTTGGGTAATATGTTATATTTGGTAGAGTAAATGTTTTTCTTAAAACAAAAACTTTTAATATAAACTAACAGAATGGCTTTTTTTATTGATTTGAGGTAAATAAAAATGTGAAAGTAAGAAAAGCAATTGAAATGAGTGTTTCTAAATGAGTTTTCATTACTCAAAACATGATGATCAACACCTAAAGAAAATGTGCTCGGCTATATTGCTGTGTTAAGGGGAGCCGGCACCTTGAGATCATTTTAATTCTTTATGGAGTTTTTATTTACAATTTTTGTCTCATGTCATGTTATATCACTTCATAAGAAATTTAGTATTTAAAAAAAACTGCATTTTTGAAATATAATTAGAAAATTTTAATTTTTAAAGCGAAATTCAACAGTTTTTAAAAATGCGTTTTCTTTTTCAAAAATTGACGTAAAGTCTCAATTTTTTTCTCATTGATTCATTTCTCATAAAGCAGACTTTTTATGTTTTGATTTTTTTATAAGTCAAATGCTTTTTGAGGAAAAAAATAAAACTGAAGTAACGCAGAAAAAAACAAGGAAAAATTCAAAAAACCTACAAAAAGAACTTTTTTAAGCATTTAAGTTATCATAAAAGTAAAGCATAAATTTGTTATGTATAGTTTCAGGAACATGTGAGAAAACAATCCAGAATATAGATACAAATTTAAAAAAGCCTGTGCATTTTAATTGAGATGAAATGCGCAAAAAAAACAAAAGCGAGAGAAAACAGCATTTACAGTTTTCTGCTTGCAAATATGTTTATCAAAATTTCATGCAAGGAACTTTTTTTTCAGTTAGTCACGATGAAATTGCTTCTCCTCGGTTATTTTATTTTAAAAATAAATATGTCTTATATTCAGCAGAGTTGCAGTTTCGGAAAAGGTGTATAGTAATAAAATCAATGATACATCAATATATATTGCTTCAATTTTTCTGACATTTTCAGGGAACATTTTTAAAGATTTATTTTACCACTTAAGCCAATAAATTATTTTTTGTTTTTTTCGGCATTTTTGGGTGCTGACTCCCCTTAAGCACAAATGCCTCATCCGCATCTCAGGTCAAAGTGAGATATTGACAATAAAAGTTTTGCGCCTACATGTAATTGGTTCAGATACCCCATTTTCAGAAATTAAAAAAAACAAACTTTCCATTAATTGTCAAGCTATTGAGTTGTAATTCGATGACATAAATTGTTTTATTGAACGATAATATTTTACTTTTTGTTTTTCGTACTCATATATTGCATACGTTTTAAGTTGTTTTATTTTGAAAATTGCATTATTTTCATTTAATTGTATTATCTTTATTTCTATTTTTTAATTTCAAAATTACCCTGACATTTGAAAAGCATAAAAAAATGACTCCTGGTTATACCTTCAGTGCATAACTGCAGCCCATCAACGTTTCCCTTTTTAATGAATTTAAACAACTAAATCATATCCCCTCTAACTCTATCTAAAAATCTAAAATCCTCTAACTAAATCATATCCCCCCCCCTCTCCTTTGCTCTAGACTATACATATTGAGCCCTTTAAGCCTAACTTCACAATCTACGTCTGAGAGACCACTTACCCACCTAGTAGCCCTCCTTTGAACCCTTTCTAACAAAGTAATATCCTTCTTTAGATAAGGAGACCAAAACCGGACAGCATACTCCAAATGAGATCTTTCCAAATTTATGCATAAGGGCGATACAACTTCCTTACATATGTTAGAAATAGCCCCATTGATAAACCCAAGCATCCTGTTAGCTTTGTTACTAACTCTGCTACAATGCTGACTAAAGTTGAAGTTGTGACTAGTCAATACTCTTAGATTAACAACTGCTTCTGCTTCATTAATAATGGAAATGAATGAATAACTTCATTCATTTATATGAATGAATACATTCAGAAAATAGTTAACAATTATTACATTTTACAGAATAAGCATCAATTTAAATGTATTATTAGTAATAAAAATTAATGCTCATTTGTGCTCCAATTACTCACGATCATTTTTACTGTTTATGCCAAGATTTGTCTGGCAGCAAAATTAGCTATTCAAAGAGTTATTTCTGAATATGGGGATGTTTTGTTGTCTGTTAGGGAAATTAATTTTAGAAATAAAGAAAAAGTAATCATTTAACATCGTGGAAAACAGAAAAACTGTAAACTCTACAGTTAAACATAATGTGTTTAATTAAGCCTAACTTTTTGATACAAATCTAAAATGCAAAATTGGTGTCAGATTGTTCAATTTAAGCAAATTTAAATTACACTTCAAGTACTACAACTTGACATGTCTGCTTCTGTAAGGTTTAAAAAGGGCTTCCCTCTGCAAATGAGAAGTTCAGTGATAACTATTACGCAATTAAAAAAATATAAAACTTGCTTTAAGTGATCCGGTTTAATTAGCGTTTAGATAATCTCATTTGTATTTAAAAAATGTGCTTCATCCATCATTCTTAATAAAAGAAGTCGGAACAAAAGAAAATACAAGAGCTTTTTTGTTTAAGATGCTACTAAAAGAAACAGACTTTTCGAAAGAGTAATTAATCATTTGATACAAAAGATCAACGAAACATGCGAAAAAGGAAATTAATTATTTTAAAAATATGCTTTGCAAAATTGCACTGCAGAATAGCTCTTTCATGCGGAAATTATTGCATCGTTGCTAAAAAGTTCTTTTTGTAGCGCGAGACTTAACTTCAGAAACAAAACAAGATTTGATGAAAAAAATTACAACAAGTGTGTAAGCATAAGAAAAAAAAATGCCTTAAAAAATAATTTATAAGCATTTTAACATTTTCTGTTTCAAGAATTTAAAGAAAAATTTCCCATTTTAATTTTTATTAAATCTTTTTTTGTGTGTGCATGAATAGTGTGTAATTTTAGAAAACTAACTGTAACATTTTACTCATATTTCAATGGGCGCGTTTGGGCCACGTACCATTTTATAAACACTTTACAACCGGCAACCGCATAAAGTTTTTTCCCGGAATTGTGAAATAATTAAAAAATAAGCAAGTATTTCTGGTATAGTGGTACTAAATTGATTACAAAATGGGGCGTGGCTTTAGAGCGATGCGCATGCGTATTTCTAACGATAAGTGGTCTGAAAAACCTAACACACTAACATTACAGTTAGGCAGTAGTTGACCGTTGCCAGTGTTTGAACAAACCTTTCCCAAATTTTGAAGATTTGTGGATCCTGGTCTCCAATTTAAACATAGTTTTGTATTTTTAATCACTCGGTAATGGTAAAAATATTTGAAGTTTAAACGTAGCTCAGGTGTTTCAATTCTTTGAATTTTAATACTACTTAGCTTCTGTATGATATGCTCTGGAAACCTCATTTATGCTTTATTTGGTATTGACTCATACTGCAACTCTTTTACGAAAAATTTTGTCTTGTAAAGCTTAATAATACTAATTATTGTCCTTGTTTTGCATTTTATAGCACTCTTACACCCACGTAGCATATTTCCTATAGTACGACTAAGAATCCTTAGTAGACAAAACAGCTAAAAATTATTTATTTTTAAATGCAAAAATATATTAATTGTACGGATTCCTTATTTTTTAAAGTGAACTCTAATGTAATTTCAAATGGAGAAATACATTCAACATTCCAGAGTATCTTCAGAATTATTCAGATGCTTTAGCGACTACTTCTGACAAAAAAACATTAAAAATACTCTGAGTAAAAGAAAAAAGGAACTACAACTGTCATTTTTTTTTCTTTTTTCCCTCAACGACTTTGCGTTTGAAATTTAAATGACTGTAGCAGGTATGACTTAGAATAGTCACTGTGGGACCATTAGAGGAAATTGCCGTCAGGGTTTTTTCAAGTGCAAGTACTAAAGTATGTAATATTCTTTATCTTTCCCAGTATTCAGTTTGAGCTTCACATGATATAAAATCTAAGTCATCCAAAATGAACGTAAAACTAAAGTACTAAGCATTTTAAATTCTGTTGGGTATCTTATGCTAAGAATGGACATTTAACGGATTTGGAAAGTGATTTCTTCAACGATACGAGTTGAATGTTTAATGGGCTATTATTTAATTAAAACACATTTTAAAGTAAACGTTTACAGAATGGAAATAGTTGAAATTTTTAAAATGCAGAAATAAGTGTTTTAATCAACTTCAAGCTGTAAATATACATAACAGTATGACTTAACACTCACCTTGTAGTATGAGAATATATGACTCTAAAACTTCAACACAAATTTCAACTTAAGGCTAAACGCATTTCTTACAGACGTAATGGAAATGTCCATTATTATACGTTGTAAAATAATTATATAATTTTCGTAATTCACTTTTAGTAAAAAATGAGACTGAAATATATTTATCAACGTAGGGAAATCTAAGCAAATGATGTCAAAAGGTTTTGTGATTTCAAACGAGATTATAATACGCAATGAGGTTATAATAAGAAAAATATTAATGTTTATTTTAAAGATTAGAAATTGCAATTTTGTGTATTAAAAACTTCTTGTGCTTAAATATTTATCATGATACTAGATATCTTGTGGGGACCAAACTAGATATTATGTACGGTAACATATTTGACATATTAACGCATGTTTACTGTTTAATAATTCTTAATTGTTACTTGATGAAGTTAAATGTTCAGTCCGCCAGGGTGGCGTAGTGGTAAGGCGCAGGCCTCGTACGCCCAAGCTCGTAGAATCACACATGGCATAAGTCGATGGATTTTCAAGATGCAGAAAATCGACAGCGCCCCTGGCGTATGATTATGCGGCATGTTAAAGATTCCTTGAGTATCTGTTTGGTGTGGATACTCTCGGCTAAATTAAATTTCTAGTGCAGTTCGCCTGAATTAGATTTCAGGTACCGCCATCCAGGGGGAAAATGAGCGGCAATGGTACCGCACTCATTGTGGCGTCGCTGAAAGAGTTGGTACCAATCTCTGGGAACGCACTAGGTCTGCAATGGTTAAGCACCAATACTACGCAGCCCATTAGAAATTTAAAAAAAAAATGCTCAGAAGTTATGCTATTTTGTACAATATTAGTAAATTTTCTGCATGTTCTAAGCATTATATTGGTGAACTTTAGATGCATCATATTTAAAGAAAATGTGCAACAGTAAAGACACGTAATTTACAAAATCCACTTTTTACTTCCTTTCTCGTAGAATTAAAAAGAAAAAAAAAAAAAACTAAAGAGTTTCATGTTGATTTCAAAAACTGTTAATGGATTTCTGAAGATGTTTTTTACAAGTTCGTCTGCTCAGCATTTAATGAGAGCAACATTGAGAAGTCATAAAAAAAAACATGATTTAAAATTTATAAATGCTACTATTGTTAAATTAAAATTCATAAAACTAGTTACATACTAAACCATTAAATAATGTAAAAAAAATGTTTTTTAAAGGGTATGCTGTTTTGAATTGTAAAGAAAAGAAAGCGAAATATTTAAACAAACGTTTTGATAAAAATATAAAATTAAAAGCATAACTTGTGTTAAAAAAACTATTTATATTTAAATACAACAATCAAAGAAATTCAATACGAGTGTGTCTAATTTTTTTAAATGTTGTTTTTGTTATTTTACCCTGCTTCTTTTCATTGTAATTAAATACTTTTTCAAAAATAAAACACAATCTAAGCAACTTAAAAATATTATCTATCAGCATTTTTCGGAAACATTTTTAAACTTGCTTTTGAATTCCATGAAAGTGAAACAAAAGTTTTTGCTTTATAAAAGGGTTTTAAAATACCCTACGCGTCTGCAATGCTTAATTAAGTGTACTTCTTTTAAAATTTATCTAGCTCTGTTCACATAAAAGTAACGTTTGGAAGTGAAAAAAAAATTACATATTTTTCTAACCCGTTTGAGTTTATTTCATGAATGTATTAGAAATTTGAGAAACTTTCAGTTTTAATCAAGTGAGAACGTTTTTATATGTTTTACTTTTTGGTAAGGTTTAGTTTTTCTTTCTTATCCGGGTTGGTGTTTTTCCGTTCATTGGACAAAATTACGAAAAACTAAAACTTGATGTAAAATAATGTATTCACCAAAGAAGCTGTATTTCCAAGAAAATTCTAATATCTTTTCTTTACGAAAACAAAAAAGCAATTTTAGCATGGAATTTTAAATCATATTAAAAATGCAAAACTATGTGCAAAATTAAAAACGGTATTCATTTGAAAAATGGTTAAGGTTGAATGAAAGTTCGTAGCTTACACAATATTCTTTTTAATTAATAAAGGGAATTTTTGTTTCAGATTTTTTGCATAATGTATATGTCTGCTGTAATAATAGACTGAATAACATGCTACCGTCTAGCATGCAGAAAATGATCGCAAAGAATTATATTTTAAGCCAATATTTGCGTTACTTTTACTAACCCTCCCTGCACCGAAGCAGCATTATGAATTACGGGCATTGCTGTTACAGGGAAAACCCAGCGTAGAATTTTTACTGTTATTGCAATAAGATTTGACCAATGCACGACTATAAGTTTTCAGGAACATGTTTTAAAGAAATGAAAAAACAAAACTGAATGACTTTTGCGAACATTAAAGAAACCTGTTTTGCTGTTCGAAAACGACCTTACTGCTGTTTTGAAATGTTTTCCAATGGAGTTCTTAGAAACAGATTTTTTTTCAGAAGTAACAAAAAAGGAATGCTTTTCTCTTTCCTTTTTGACTTTATTTCTTGAAACTGAGCAACGATTTGTAATATTGCATTGGTGGTGGTCAAAGAACCAAATCATATATATATGTAATAATATAACATTAATAACAATTAATATAACATTTAATTAATATAACATTAAAAAACACACAACCTTTTCCAACCCATTTTTAAATTTTAAACGCTATTCAGGTTCAGTTTTAAAAGACAACGAATGATATGAGCTACAGGCTATTATAGGTAATATATTTCCCCTTAATTTCCCTTACTTTGTGACGCGACATGTGTTTACTTGAGTCTATATAACTTTGCAAACCCTGGCAGTCATAGCCACTAATATATGCAGCTTTGCGATATCACGTGAACTCTGAATGTTATAAAAGGCACAATAAGAGTGTATAGGTAGCTTTTTTTTACTCGTCGTTGTGATGTCTGTGACCGTCTTGTAGTGCGCAGTCATATTTGTAAAAATGTAATTTTTGCTGTAGAAGAAATAAACTGATGTTTAAGAAATCTTCTTATTATGACGATGTTACACACACACACACACATATATATATATATATATATATATATATATATATATATTATGTACAAATCGTACGCTTATTTATGTATCATATAAATACACATATATTAGCAGTAAAGTGGGTCTAAATTGTTTTTATTTTATAGATTACGTTCTCATTTATTTATTTATTACATCAGTTCATTAGGAGACTTTATTCTCGTTATTACGGAAACTGTAATAAATACAAGAAATTCCCGTTACAACGAACACTATGGGACCGGATCTTTATGACTGATTATTTTGTATTACGGGATTTACGTTATCCTACTGGTGTTTAAAATAAAGCGGAACATTTATTTCGATGTAAACGACATTTATTTGTGTCAGTTTTTGCTATAATATATATAATAATCTTCCTGAGCTAAGCATGAAATAGTATGATACAGATAAAATTAAAGAACGCTGCATTATTTATCAATTATAATGTACGTTTATGTGCAGGAATGAAGATAATTATGTACCTGTTACAGATAAATTATGTTCGTGTTGTACATAGATACCTTGAAAATAACGTTGAATTTGAAATGCAATATATATATATATATATTTAATAATCTTCCTGAGCTCTGCATGAAATAGTAAGATAAAGATAAACTTAAAGAAAGCTGCGTCAATTATTGTTTACGTTTATATGCAAGAATGAACAATTACAGATAATTATGTACGTGTTGTAAATAAATACCTTGAAAATTACCTTGAATTTGAAATGCAACTTGTAAATATAACTCTTAAAACTTATATATGTTTTATACCTCATACGTACAAGTAAATTTGCTAACAATATCTTATACGGGATGCAATGCAACCCTAAAGCGTGAAAAAACATTGCACGAAAATGAAAAAAAAAACATTGCACGAAAAGAAAAAAAAAAGCATATTTTTCGGAACACTGGGTTTTTAGAATGAGTACTTTCTTTAAATTTTAGGGTGAAACAAAATTAATAAAAATGTAAATTGTAAATAGGTATTTTTTCGGTACAGTGGTCTCTAATATAAGTTGACAATTGGTTTTGTGATGAAATGAAAAATCAATTTCACAAAAACCAAAAAAATAAAAAAGTGTTATTTATGCTTTGAATGAGGTTGGAAGAAGAAATCAAAGCATCTGGAAAGAAGTTGAATAAATGAATAAATGAATATATGAATATGCAATGAGCGTGAATACACTTCAAGAAGTGTTTTAAATTCATTAAGAAGCGATGTTTGATTCTTTTGGTTCTATTATAAAAATCAAAACAGCCTCATAATCGTCTTACAAAAATGTGATGCTAGAAAAAGTTTTACCCCTTTGCTTTGTTTACTAAAAAAAACTGCTTACGTGCATAAGAACTAAAAAACGAAGAAGAAGAAGTAAATTAATGAATAAAAAAGTTTTTAAAAAATTTAAAAAATGAATAAGTAAATTTAAAAGACGTTATGAAAACAAAAAAAAATCTTTCTGACGTTATTATATTTTTTTATTCGAAAAAAATGAGCATATTTTATATATATATGAAATTCCGCATTTTTCCGTTTAAACTTTGATCAGGTACCGATTTTTCAAAACAGCTTGCTTAGCACGCAAAAATAAAACAATAAATAATTTTTGTTTTATCTGTTTCTTTTGTAACATTTATAACTATAATGTCACATTTTTGTGTAACTTGCATTTTTAAGACTACTTAACAATGCGACACTTTTTCATTTCAATGAAAATTTAGCACTTCCAATACAAAAAAGAAAAAGAAAGGGAAAGGAAGAAGTTCCGTCTAGAACTATACAAGTCTACTTTCCCGTATACACTAATATCAGGTTGATAATCTAGCTCTCTGTTTCCAATTTAGCTTCAAGTCTTCATTGCTTAAAATATAACTTTTTCAACGGTTTTTACATATTCATTTATTCATTCATTCATTCAGTAACTCATTTTTTCATTCATTTATTCACTAACTCATTTATTCATTCATTCATTCGGAAATATCCTTAAAAACCTAGATCAAAACGTCTTGTGGAAAAATAGGCTCGTTTAGTTCTGTATGAATTTTGTGACCGTACATGTTCTACGTCATAATATCTTTCCGATAAAGTTTGTTCCAAGCAAATCAAGACTGCTAGAACAGGATTTATATCGGATTGAAATGTCTCCATAGGCGCTAATAGGAGGATTAAATAAAAATAAACGAAACGTTTCCATATTTACCGAATAAAATATACGATTGTAGTAACAACAATTCATTTATATGTATTACTGTAACAAAAAAAAAAAAAAAAAAAAACGAAGTAAATATGTATGGTGAGAAGATCGTTTTCAGTATGCAACCCATTTTTAAATTGTTGATGCTCTTATTAGTGAAAATTGGCGTTTTAAAAGTTACAGAAACGTAATGTGTTTGACTTGGTGAAAAAGTGTCGAAAACAACAACACATGAGAAAAAATAAAATAATGCACTAAATATTTCCAAGAGCAATGAAATACCCCCAAAAGTGTGGCCGCTCAAGGTTTTTTTACTGTAAAAGTAATTTAAGGAAAGCGTAAAGAAAATAAAAATCCTAGCTAACGTGTTGCCACTCAAGGCAAAAGATATTTTACTTAAAATTAATTTAAACAGAACAGGCTGAATCAAAGCCTAACCAAATAAACTGTTGCCAAATTTTACATCTAAATTAGGGAGGATTTTGGGTGGTTTTGTTAAGAGAAATGAATAAATAGAAGCTGGACTTCGCTTTTCGTACACAATTCGTTCGAATGGCGATTTGTACGAATGGCGAATTATTTTTTACTATAAGAGATTGGATAAATCCTTTTCTGGCCGTCATATGATTGCTTATTTAAACCTATGAAAAACAGATGTACAGTACTGTGCATGAAATTATACATAAATAAAAATTTAACTGCATTCGAGGTGAGCTGATGCCATAAGTGGAATGTTGATAGGAGGAAGAGAAATGTTGATGTTATTGTTTGGAAGAGGAGTCACCTTCCATAAAAACATCAGGTAACATACCTTCAGGTGCTTTCGCATCTTTTTGTTGTTTCTTTCTTCTTACTTTTCGCACTATAAAAATCTTGGGTTGCTTTCTCTAAAAACCTGTCCAATGCTGTCTGTCTTTGACGGCATTTTCAGAATCTTTCTAAAATGGTCAATGACATTGTCGTTGAACAAGTTGATGCTACTGTTTATCACAGCATTGTTAGGATGCCATTTTCCCAACACTGTATGTGTTTTCACCCAGTGGCAACATAGCTCTTTAATTTCTGAAACGGAAATGATTTCCTTACTACTTTCCTCCTCTGAAGAAGAAAGTTCTTTAATCACTTCCTCTTGCTGCTCCCCTTAGAAAGTTAAAAGTGTCAGTAAGATCTCAAAAAGTATTAAATTTTTAAAAAAATCCAAAACGCCAAACAACTCTCAGACGAGTTCAAAGAGAGCATAACTTCACGGTTTTTTTCTTTAAAAAAATCCAAACTGGCAACCCTGGCTCCTGGCGCCGTCTGAATCCCGGGCAAGCGTACGAATGACGAGTTGAATTTTGCTTGAACAAGTTGGACGAATAACGAGTTGCACGAGTAGAGAGGCGGACGAATAGCGAAGTTCCACTGTAGTTCAATCTTTTTACACCTCTTCTGAGAAAGTAGTATATTTTGAGAAGTGGTAGCTTTCTTGAACTAGAGGTGTGGTTTTAAAGCTTGCTTTTTTAAATTTGTCTAAACTCGACCATGCTGGGATTGGATTGTCTTATGTCCATTAGAACTGATTTTTCTTGTGTTCATTTGAATGGATCGAAGGAATAACAATGACGGTGTTAATGATTAGTATTGCGTTCTAAAATGGGAAGATCTCCAACTGTCACTAATAACACTAGATTTGGCACTGCATTTTTTTGCGCCAAATTTGGCGACAACTTGGATTTTTGTGCAACTATTTCACCAAGTTTTCGCTAAATGATCACCAGCCAATTTATGACGTTAATTTGAAAAATAAAATGACACATTGTACGAAATCAATAAAGGCGATTAGCATCTTTTTTAATTCCTTAAAAAAATCTTAAAAAATAAAATAAAATAAAATCTAAAAACAGTTAGTGCGTCAGTGCCAATGAGAACTATAATAACTTTCTTGATCTGGTTGAAACTTTCTTATGTGAGATTGAAAAAAATGAGAATTGAGGGAAAAATACTTTTATTAGATAATTAAAAAATTAAACTAACACACGTATGATTATATAAGTTCGATAAATGAATTAATAGTGTTCGCGCATTCATCTTCAAGGAATCCCATTAGTAAGGTTAAATTAATTCATTGCTACATTGTAACATCGTAAACGTCCCACATTGTTTATTGTAATACAATGCTAATTTTTTCTTAAATTTCCAGAAACCTGCTTTTCTAAAAAAATTCTTATTCTGTGTTATAATAATACATTTGTTTCTTTGTCAGAAACCTGCCTTTCTTAAAACATTTTTACTATATTTGTTTTCTTACACGATGGAAAGAAAACTAAAATGTTTTTTACAGAATTAAAAGTAAAAACGAAAAAAAAAAAAAAAAGTACAACTGAATACTTCAAAATCTATCTCTTATTGAATACATAACTTTTGAAATAAAATTTCATTAAAAATGCATTTAAAGGATATTACTGCTAAGTAATAATGATTTTTGTTAAACCTTTATTAATTTTCTTATTTTTTTTTGCTAGTTTTTTCTTGTTTGCTGCAGTTGTTTAGCTAACAAATTTATTTTCCACTATTTTTGATTAGAGTTACGCTTCTCATTAAAAAAACAAAACAAAACAAAAAAAAATAAATAAATAATGCATCTAACAGGAAATTGATTTTTCTCGCAAAAAATATGAGCAAATTAGATTTTTTGCCCATAACTGATTTACTTTCTTCAACTACACGCTGCATTTGATTCATTTCTCTCTATCCGTTAATTTATGCATTTCTAGTTGCACGCATGACATATTCTAAATATTTTTCTGAAGCACGGTATTTGCTCTTGAACTACTAATAAATAAATAAATGAATAAATAAAATGAAATAAAGGTGTCCTTAGGCATGCTTTTTTGATAAAATATATTATTTATAAAAGTTTGACATAATCAAGCGAAATCTTCCGAACATTACTTGCAATAACTTATAATATATTAAGAATATTTCTTTTTCTAATTTATTGTTGTTGTTTCTCATGTCAGTTAATGCCAATTTTTAAAATAATTTTTTCAAAAATTGTTTTTTCCATTTATTTCTTTAAAAAATGAATCTTTTGTACACTTATCTATATAAATAAAACCAAAGGTTTGTGTGTGTGTGTGTGTGTGTGCGTGTGTGTGTCTGTCTGTCGATCGCCTCCTGGCGAGATGGAACGGTCTAAGAGTACGAAATTTTGGTTACAGGTACCTTGGACCAGGTCCTCGTGCACCTCGAAGCGTTTTTCCGAAAATTCGAATTTGTTCTTCTTTTATTCCAATTTTAAGCAAAACTGTTGATTTGGGTTTATCTCATCGAAGAAACGTCCCACGTATTAGTTTTTTTCAGCATTTGAATGCCCGTAAAAAACTGCACAATATGATCTCTTTCTGCAGTTCCGTAGAACAAATAGAACACGCGCAGTATTCGCTTGAAGTAGTTTTCGAACTTTAAAGCAAGGCTTACCTCTGAATTTATCTGCTCAAATTGCGTGTTTCGCCAAAATAAATATTACTTTTGTCGCCAACTAGATGATTTTTGTAAACTCAAGATTGAAAAAATGCTGTTTTATCGTTATTCATGCCGTTTTATGAGCGAAACAAATTTTAAAAATTCATTTCATTTTTTATGCATACTTTGTGGATTGCAGACGATTTTTAATGACTTTTTCTTAAGGTTGATTCTTCTTTATTTTTTAATGATTTATAATTATGGTACCAGTTCAACAATTTCATGAAACATTACTTATGGTAGAATAACCGTTTTATCGGCGAAACAAATTCTAAAAATTCATTTCATTTTTATGCATATTTTGTGGAGTATTAACTGCTGACGGTTTTCAATTACTTTATCCTGAGGTTGATTCTTCTTTCTTTTTTGGCGATTAAATATTTATTTCTTCCATAAAAACAAGGTTGGAAGGTTTTCGATATCTCTGATTTTTGGGGAAATTTAAAATTTCGAAAAGTGGTGGTAACTTTTTTCTCTCCCCCCATCCAGTTGTTCTCAATATATTATTTTGCGCTTCGAAACTTTAAAAAACCGCTCCAATAATCCTTATTAGTAATTAGTTTAACTGTTTTATATAGAGTTATTATAGAGTAATTCCATATTTTACTCAAATGATTTATTATCTAACATTTATTTAATTTTTGTACTGTCTATTTAGCGCCATTTGAATAGTATTTAGTTGTTTCATTCTGTCAACTTAAATTTCACACGTCAGCATTAGTTCAATACTGAACATTTTGTATTTTAAATGTGCATGTTTATTTGCCTTTGCAAATAATGCTTTTCTTCCTTCCGTTTTTATCCGAATTTTATAAAAAGTGCTATTGTTCGAAATGTTTTGACGATTTTGCAAGCGGGATTTTTAGGAAGGGGTGTCCTTATTTTGATGGGGAATTTAAGATGGACCGTTGGTGACTTGATTTTAGGAACGTCAGCTTAGGTCTGCAGTTTAATGTGTATTTTTAATCACAGACGTCTTTATTCTGATGGATATTTTTTCGGAATAGTGCAAATGGTGGGGGGGGGGGGGGGGGGGAGCGACTTTATGAGGGAAATTTTCTTTATTGTAGCAGAAATGTTCTGGGACCGTTGTTCTTTGATGGGATTTTAAAAAGGAATACTGCTCTTCTTCTAATCGTAATTTTTAGATGTAATGTTATCTATATTGTAATTGCGATTTTTTACGGACTCTTGATATCCTTTTGGAACAATTATCCTGGTGAATATGTGTATGTTAGTTACTGTTGCCCTTACTCTATTGGCAATTTTTATAAGCTGTTATTGGCATTTTATGTGGATTTTTATGAACTGTTATTTTTGGTCTAAAAGGAATTTTTCGAGGCTGTTGTTTTAATGCAATCGTGATTTTTAATGAGTTTTACTATTTAAATGGGATTTTTAAGGATTGTTGCCTATGTTCTACTTGGATTTTTTAAGAAAATTTTTCGTTATATGTCTACAAGAGAATTTTGGATATGTTTCACCTGGCCTGCAAATGATGCAATATTATTCCGCGCAACGCCGGGCATGTCAGCTAGTTGTTAATAAAATGAATTAAAGTTTTTATCACGTGTTGCCTTTGGCGTATTTTTTGAAATCTGTCCTTGCACTTAAAAAACGCACGCTCTTTCCTGTCCCTTGTCAATTTTTTGTTGCTCATTGCTGAACAAGTGATCAAATGCATAAGCTTTCACTATAATATTATCCTTTCTGGAAAGTTTGCTGAACTTAAATACAACAGAAACTGAAGATACACACCCGATGAGAAACCTGGCTAACCAGGAAACTCGTGATCGAAGAACGAGTAACAGGGAGAATCAGCTAGGTTATGAAAGCCACCCCCTTCCCTCTTAGGTGGGCATCGCTTTTTGTACGACATTTTTTCAGAAAATGCCTCAATATATATATATATATATATAAACTTTTCAACCTTGTTTATTTGGGACACGTGTATTGTATTCTGAAACAAGCCAAGTATGTAAGTGTGAAAATAATTTAAGTTGGCACTTGGCCAAATGAGAATTATTCAAGAAATACAATATCAAATTGCCCAAGGCTATCTTGGAAACAAATTGACCCAAAACTGCATGTTTCTTACATGTCCTGATGTTTTTATGTAATTTTGTATTCTCCCCCCTCCCTTCCTTTCGTTTCTTTTATTATTTTTTTTTCTTTTTCTTTTTTTTCCACTTAAATTTTTATCCGGATTTTATGCGTAACTATTTCAAAATATATGTTTTAAGTATTTTAAAATTAAGCAAGAATAAAAGAAAAAATATGTGCATTAAAAAAATAAACAAATAACGGATATATGCCTAACATATATTTAAGACAAAATATTGATAATAAAATATTTAAAAACACATAAACACAATAATATAATCTATTACATTTCATCGTTACATCTATTGCCGAATATAAACTACACGTATATATTTCCAATTTTTTTATGATTACTGCCTGTATGGATAATTTATCGACTTAACGCAAGGTTTAATTAAGAGTTATATTTTCCCTTATAAACGTGCAAAGTTTAATTTGCTGTATAACATTAACGTTAAATTTACATGCAACATAAAATTGAACTTTTCAGAAATTGAGTACTAGGCGTGTTCTGGAGCGACTGAAACAAAGCTTTACAGTGGGATGATGCCAACCTAATTTAGAAAGTAATCTCCAACGTATCTCACATGAGTCTTATGTTAAAGCTCTTTCCTCTCGATCTCTCTTGAAAATATATTACCAGTAAAATCGCAGAACCGCTAATCCTCTGAACGACTGCTTATAATACTCTTACTGGCTAAACACAGTTGTGGACTTAGGGATTATTTTTGACTTTTCCCTGGTAATGGCTTCTCAAGTGTATATTTACTCTTTATTTGTTATACAAGAAGTGAAAATTATTATGATAAATCTATTAATTTTTAACTATCATCCGCTTTTTTTGAAGAAAACTGCGTTTGTAATTTTTCTGTACTTGGTATAGTTTTCTTTTTTTGAATCCTTAAAGCTCCATGGGGCAAAATATCAAACCACATTTATGTAAGGTCAACGTGCATAATGTATGCACTGAAACATAAATATAATTTTTTGACTATTTTAGGATACACATTTTGGTAGCCCCTTGAATTTTCCATAAATGATATTTTAAATTTGATCTAGACTCTTCTTTAATTAAAAAATATGCTTTTGTGACTGAGGGTTGCATTAAAAATCCTTTGACTTTAACAAATTCCGTTGTTGTTATCGTGTCCCCGAGCGTGGCAAGGAAGAATGGGTACGCTGCTCCTGAGTCTAACGTTGCCCTTATAGGCAGGAGTCCGATTTCCGCCCCTTTGAAAGGTCTCTTAATTTTTTTGAACCAGCTCCCACATAAGAGACGGTCCCCTGGGATTGGCACCCCCAGGGGTATCGTTTCACTTGGAGGACATTGGAACCACGACCTATTTTACATGCACCCTCCCGAACACTGACCTCATGCTGCCTTCACACCTAAGGACACGGAAACAAGATGCACGCGCCGTCGCTGCGTCGCCGAGAAATTGTGTCCGAGACCCTTCACATCTGGCAGCGGCGTAAAGACCGTATTCTATCTCGCGCATGCTCACTCAGTAGCGTTTCTATTTTGTAAACAAACTGAATTTCGCGCCCATTTCGTTCTAATTAAAAATGATAAAATAAATACAATACAAAACCCTTAGTATGAATCAAATATTGATTTTAATTACAATTATTAACAATTATTTGCTTTTTCTGCGTGCACTAACTGCAATATATATGAATATCTATTTTTTATTTTCGTCAAAAGACCTCAAATGATGTGTTAACAGTCTTGCAAAACGACCCATCAATGTCCTCTTGAAAAGATTTTTGCAGCATCATATCTGTGGATGCAAGTGCATCCATCAAAGCTTCATTCTGCCTCTTTCATTTGCTTTTAGATATCAAAAAGGCATTCTTTTTCCTTATGCTTTGGGGTACTTGAAGTACCTGAAAGGAAAAAAGTTTGCATCTGGAATGTAGCTAGGAAAATATAAAAAATACCTGAGAATTCAAATTTTACTTTATAACATTCATTATTTGAAATTACTCGCACGACCGTAGGACCATCTTAATATTATCCAAATTAGGTAATAAATAATTGCTCATAATACTTTCATTTGACTTCGAGAAACTGGACCCTCATTTTGTACGACACTTGAGTTTTCTTGAAATATGTTGTCATACACATTTCAAGAATTGTCATTGTCTCTTCTGTAGAACAATAAGACAATTCATTAAATTTTCTACCTCACTGTTAACCAGGGTTGGCAGGTTTTTGACATGCGACAGTTTTAACCATGGTTAAAACTAGGGATGTAACGAATAGTGATTTGGCCGAATACCGAAAATTCGGCCATTTCTTCTAGGCCGAAGCCGAATATTCGGCCAATTTCTTCGGCCGAATACCGAATATTCGGCTGCCGAATATTAAAATTTCTGGAAAACCGTTGTAATAGAAAGTATTTGTCAAGTTAAAAATTATTCACAAACACCAATTACACACAATCTATGATGTGTGATGTAATTCTGTTTGTTAAGAATTTAAAACTACCTAAAATTAATCTATTTTCTCTATTGTTTTGAATGTAATAAAACTAAGAATTTCACCCGCAAGTGGAATAGAAATGACAGGTTTTAATGTAAGCATTAGCATTATTTTGCTAATTATTTAGTTCAAATGAAAGAACTATTGTTGCTTAGTGAACTTTTACCTTGCTCAAAACTGTTTTATGAAAGTATTTTAAAAGTCAATATTTTTATTTTATGGGATTTATTTACATGCCTATTTTTTGAAGTTCTATTAAAATTTAATACACTTAACAGGAATATAGTTTTTTTTTTTTCAAAAACCCCAATAACTTATGCTATCTAAATATTCATGATATATTCTAGGTTTTTCACAGTTCTCTCTTTCCCAATATTCACAATAAATCAATCCACCCAAACAAAGTCTGACTTCCACTTTGTTAATAATAACAAAATAAATTTCTCATATTCTCCATAATAATTAAAACTATATATTAATGTATTCTTTTGCAATAATTATAATACAATTTTAAATTTTTTAAATGTACTAATTTCTTTATTTTTTTACATTTCTTCTGCATCAGAATTATTCGGTCGAATATTCGGCTAGGTGATGAAATGACTCTTCGGCCAGGCCGAATACTGAATAGTCATCGAATATTCGTTACATCTCTAGTTAAAACCAGCTTGTAAAAAACCTCCCTGTCAAAAACGTCAAAAACCTAATTTGTAAAAAAAAATCAAATGATTTAGCAGGATTGGAAAGTGAAAGAAGGGATTTTTTTAGGAGAAGGGGATACATGGTGAAGACAGATTTTTTTTATCAGAACATTCATAATTTTCCGATTGACATTTATTGCCTTGTATAACTTAACCCCCCCCCCCCTCTCCCGTTGGCTACGACTATGGAATCAAGCAAAAGAACTAACGAAATTTTACGCAAATGGGAGAATATTTTCTTATGAGAAAATTCTTAATTTTCAAATTGTTATTTATATGTAAAACTTCAGACAATTTCGAGCGGGGGGGGGGGGGTCTTAGCCCCCTGACGGCCTTGAATTATACAATTTGTTTTTTGAAAATAATAGATATTGTATTCATTTTTACTACTCGCATCGGCTATTGTCCTAGTGAAATCATAACAAAATCAAGAAATTGAATGCTCAGACAATTAGTATCAAAATAAAATAAATTAACAGATTCGAAAAACAAATATAGAATTTTGTAAATAAAAAAACTTACCATCCACGTGTAACTTTTCGGCAAGTGTCATCCACGAATTATCCTTTTCTTCTGCATCTCGGAAATCTGTTCGACAGGCATTATACAGTCATGTACATTCTCTGACGAAATTTGTAATTTCTTCTTCCATTTTTAAAGGAAATATCAATTAAGAAACAGCGAAACAACAACAAGCAAAAACGAAAAAAGAGTTGCAAGCCAAATTTTTGCTCGGAAACGCAGCGCAAACGAATCATCGATTCTGATTGGCTACTATGCTTGGCAACGGACACAAAAGTTGAATTGTGTTCAACTCTTGGACACAGGGAGGCGAGCAACGGCAACAAAATGTATCCCATGTACTGCGCATGCGCAGAGGCGTGGAGACGCAGATTTTGTCTCCGTGTCCATAGGTGTGAAGCCAGCATTAGTCAATGTTGCTTCACTTTCGGTGTTCTGCGGGAACCGAGCTTCTACCGACTGGTTCACTGCGGGACAACAAATTCCGTTTCAAACATAAGTAGACGTCATTTTTGATTAAGTTTAACGAATGCCTTCAGTTACTTTTAGGAAGCGAACACGCATTTGGATTCAAGTATCATAATAAGATTAAAAATGGCATATTAATTTTCTAAGAGCAATATGGAATAGGTCTTGTTATAAGAACATCGGAACGACTTCGAGTTTTTGCCACCTGTAATTTTGTTCGAAACGTTGGTGTAAGACAGGGGTCTCCAAACTTTCCAGCCTTAGGGCCATATTGATTACTCCAGTAAATTCCAAGGGCCAAAACCATATTATCATTAATTGTTGCCGGTGGTAAAAAGTTGAATCAGTCCACTAGTGGTGTAAAATATGATTACTTTTTTGCCAGATGCCATTAGCGACGGGGAAGCTGATGTATTTTCTGTATCCTATGGGTATCCGTTATAATGGGGTACCCGCATCGTATCGCCATAGTAATCATTGATTACAAAAGTAATGAAATACACAAGTAATCATTGATTACTTTTTTCTTCAGTAATCGTTACTTCGGTTCCTAACGAGTACTCAAGTAACGAATGAGTATTTTTTTACATGAAAAAAAAAGTCCGAAAAAGTACGCCACGTTTAAAAAAGGCTGCAAATCGAACTAAAGTCCGCAAAACGGCAACACTGCATATTATTAATTTTCCTGTCATTATCTGTAATTTCTAGATTAGTCGTAGAGTACGAGCGAGCCATGAGGAGTAACGTGACAGGACATCTGGTGGACACAAGCAGAAATAGGTAGTACCTTCTATCCCTAACAGATGGCGCTAATAGCACTTACAGAATAATCTGGTTGGTTCGATAAAGTTCTGGTGTCTTCCACTCACTTCTAGATGGCAGTAAGTGAAATATATAAGAAGGCTAGTGGCGCAACCACAAGTCAGTTCCTATGACACTGCTGTGAAATAAAATAGTGCGTACCTCCTTAAAACGTGTTTGTGCGTGTTTAAGTTTAAGACATCTTTGTAACAATATTTTTATTTGAATTGTTGCTTTTGTGTGTGATTTAGTAGAATGGAAAAGAAGCGAAAAATTGATAGTGAATGCAGAAAATTCAAA
This sequence comes from Octonoba sinensis, assembly GCA_038502835.1. NCBI lineage: Eukaryota > Metazoa > Arthropoda > Arachnida > Araneae > Uloboridae > Octonoba > Octonoba sinensis. The sequence continues at coordinate 100,736,404 of CM076602.1, read as the reverse complement.
GATCAGTGGAACATTCAGTATTTCGTAATTGAGTCCAGTAACAAGGCGCTATGTTTGATTTGCAATGAAAGCATAGCCGTTCTCAAAGAATATAACATTAAACGTCATTATGAAGCAAAACATTTTCAAAATTACTCAAAATATACAGGAAGTTTGCGGACAGAAAAATTCGAAGCTATGAAGCGCGGATTGAAATCGCAGAAATCTTTATTTACAAAACTCAAAACTGAACAAGAGGCTGCAACTCGTGCCAGCTTTCGTGTGGCTCTTGAAATTTCAAAACGTGGAAAACCATTCACCGATGGAGAAATGGTCAAAGAATGCATAATCGCAGTAGCCGAAGAAATGTGCCCTGAAAAGGTAAATTTATTAAAAACTGTCAGTATGTCAGCAAACACTGTGGCTCGAAGGGTAGAAGACATCGCTGAAAATATATCCTCTCAACTGTTCAACAAAAATGGACATGTTGAGTGGTTTTCTTTGGCCTTGGATGAGTCAACGGATGTGTCAGATACTGCTCAGGTGTTGATTTATATTCGAGGAGTAGATAAAAGCTATGAAGTGCATGAAGAACTTCTTGATATGTATAGTATTCATGGCACAACTACTGGTTCAGATATTTTTAAAGGAGTTGAAATGGCCATTAAGCAAAAGAACCTTCGATGGAAAAACTTGAAATGTATTACAACTGATGGAGGCAAAAACATGAGTGGGAAAGATAAAGGAGTGGTCGCTCTTGTGTCAAAGGCTGTAGAAAATGACGGTGGTTCAAAACCAATAGTCTTACATTGTATCATTCATCAACAGTCTTTGTGCGGAAAATGTTTGGATATGTCTGAAGTTCTGAAACCAGTCATATCAACTGTTAATTTTATCAGATCTTTTGGGCTGAATCACCGACAATTCGTACAATTTATTAAAGAGATTGGAGAAAATGACTTACCTTATCATACTGCCGTACGTTGGCTTAGTTGTGGGAAAGTCCTTCAGCGCTTTTTTGAACTTCGAGCAGTGATCGAATTTTTTTTGAATGAAAAGCATCGCCCTCTTACTGAATTGCAAAACAACGCATGGCTGTGGAAGTTAGCATTCTATGTTGATTTGACAAAACATGTGAACGAACTGAATTTGAGATTGCAAGGAGAAAACCAGCATCTTCCTGATTTATACAATAATATCAAATCATTCCGGAAGAAATTGATACTGTTTCAATCACAACTACGAAGTAAATGTTTTTCACATTTTAAAACATGTGAAATATTTAGCCACACCACTGAGACCGAGTTTCCTATCGATTTTGCAATCGAAACTTTGAGTGCTTTGAAAATAAATTTTGATACTCGTTTCTCGGACTTTGATGCCATTGCGAATCAAATTAAGATTTTTCAGAATCCTTTTGATACTGACATTGAAACCCTAGCCCCGGAACTTCAAATGGAAATGATTGATCTACAGTGCAGTGATATAATTAAGAACAAATATCAAAACTTATCTTTGTTGGAATTTTATAAGTGTCTTCCACTGACACAATTTGATAATTTGCATAAATTTGCTCGTGGGCTGTTTTCTGTTTTTGGTACTACTTATTTGTGTGAGAAGACCTTTTCCAAAATGTAGTACACAAAAAATGTTTACAGATCTAAATTAACTGATGAGCATCTTAAATCTCTTTTAATAATTGGTACAAGTAAAATTAGTCCACAACTACAAACTATTGTCAGTGGAAAATCTCAATTACATAAATCTCATTAGTATTTCATGTGTCGTTATGCTTGTTATAAGTTATCTTTTCATTTAAAATGTATAAAATGTTAGTTGGATTCATTTCAATAATTTGTTAGTTAGTAAATAATAACCTACAACAATGTTATGAGTAGTTAGCCCATGACCATATCAATGTAGATGTCATATTAATAATTATTCAACATAAAAATAGATTACTTCAGTAAACTTAATTTAATTTGCTATAAAAAATAAATATGTTCTCTAGAAGGAGTTTTCTTTCAAGTATGCTAGCTCTCCGCGGGCCGGACAAAATCTGTCCGCGGGCCGGATGTGGCCCTCGGGCCGTAGTTTGGAAACCCCTGGTGTAAGATAAACATTAAATATTGATTGAGACTTTAATAACTTGTGTCTTTTTTTTATAAAAAAGTGAATGACGTTGCGTTTTTATGAAATTTTGACTCTAGAAAAAAATATTTATCTCGAGACCAAAAAAAAAAACGTCAGAAAAGTAGTAGTGTAGCAGGAACTCTGTTTTATAAAAAGAAACCAATGTTGTGCCCTTCATATTCAAAGTGCTGAAAGAGAGATATTTTATGGATAGTAATTCTAAGAAGCACCTCAAAGAAAGCTATATCTACAGATGTGTATATTTTGGCTTTAGAGCAAAACGTTTATTTATTAGTAGTTTTATTTACTGCAAAGTACGCATAAGTTCTTAATGCTTCGCAATCTTTTCAAGAAAAAAATATTGCTTTTTGAGCTTACCAATTGGGCAACATAAATATTTTCTGGTTTAAATTTTCTGAAAAAATTCCCTGTAAAAATTTTCTGTAAGCATACAATAAAGAAATCGAGTGTTTATGTAAAGTTGCGTGAGAATTTGTGTGAATCAAAACCACCGAGTATCTTAATAGTTTCATGCTAAAATGCATGTTTTGACGCACTGTGTACAGCAAGAAAGAAAAATCTGGTTATGTAAGTACTCGTTAAAAGACAAGTTTCTCGGTACTAACGAGCTCCGCGGAATTCTGAATACTTGATATCTGTGGGTACCAGTTTCAAATTGTAAGCAAATGCATTGTATACTGTTGGCGTGCGGTTTATTTTCAGCTCTAGTGAGCAGACAAGTCCTCGGCAGCCGGTCTTCCCAACTATAGAGGCACTTTAGCGGTCTAAGGTTCATGAATCCCAATAGTGTGGGCTCACGCTTTGAATTCATCTTCCGCTTTAAGTAGCAAAAATAGTAATTAAGCGTGCTCACAGATGGCGCCACTGCTGTATCTACCTTTAAAGTTAATACTGTACCAACGCTGCTCCAGTATCAGTCAATTTGCAGATTAATATATTTTTTTCTATTCTCTGAATTTCCATTTTCCAGGACGTTGTACTTTCTGTTTTCAATTATGTGCAATTTTACGTTAGACTCCGGATACATGATTTCCAGTTAGATTATCATGTATTTTTGGTCGAAAGTTTTTATAGTGTAGGTTGGGATCCATTCGCACACGTAGACACACACACACAAGCTGTTTATGGCTCACGTTTTACCTATCTCATGTGTCTTCAGAGCATAATTAAAAAGAGAACTAGACATGACGTTCCCATGGATCTTGTCCTGTAGTCTGTGTACTGCAAACAGAAAGTGTTTAAATGGTAAACCCAAAAAGGAAAAATTCCCCTACGTACCTATAGAACAAACAATAACCCAAGCAAACGCAACCATAATTTCCTGTTAAACTGACCCAAGTTTCATTTCACAATCATGTATATATTTGTAAAGCAGCAGCGCCGTCAAGTACGTTAAAGTTACAATTCATGAACAAAACATTAATAAAAAATTTACATAATTAATGTTTTCTCGCACAGTCTCTTAAAAATTCTATCATCGAAGTAATTCTATTAAAAAACTATGCAAAAAGGAAGGTGTTGGCAACACTGCTACAACTTCATATCTTCTATTTCAAGGTGAATTTGTGCTGAAATTCACTGTTAAGTGAATTATCTTTATCAAAGGAAGGGTTTTAAGTGATTAAAAAAAGAAAAAAATATATCATTTAATTTTCTGACGAACATAAAATGTTTATTTGCTACGATATTCATATTAAACTATTATTCGCTACAATGAAATTTTAAAAGAAGATGTTTTTCGGTTTAGTTTTTTTTTTTTCTCTTGATGAAAATGCGATTTTATTCACCGCTGTCATGTCCTTCAGAAATTTTTAATAAGAAATGCAAAAGTTAAGACTAAGACATGACACTATAGACAGGAATTAACGTAGTTTTCTTTTCTTTTGAAGGTGGGTTTAAAAAGGGAATCAAAAAATGTTCTTATATAATAGAGTTTTTGCTCTCTAATTTTTTAACAAATTTATTGGATTTATGAGCTTAGGACTTTCTAAAACTTTAGGAAAAGCAATTGTTGCGTAAATTATTTTAAAGAAATACCCTCTATTTTTTTCATTTACTGCGGTTTTCTTATATTCCGGTGATATTGAATCAAGAAAGAAACATAAAAGAACTTCTATTTTAATAAACGATAAAATTCTCTTTTTCACTATTCGCAAATCTGAAATCAATATTTTCGAAGGGATATAAATACAAATATGCATAGGAAAATGTTCTCACTTCTGGATTTTTGCATTAAAGTGAGGAAATGAACAGTTTTTGATCATATGCGCCTTTTTTCTTCACGAATCTATCCATTTAGAATTTGAAATTACTTTACTGTCAGATGGAAGTGAATGGAGAGCAGTTACAGACTTTTTAAATTATAATCTTATTGCCAAATTAAATACTTTTTCTTCTCTATGCTTTAAGTTAAAAATGTGAATTCCTAAAATAAATGTGTTTCAATTCAAAAAAATAAATAAAAATTAAAACAGAAATAATAAAGACTAGTCGACCCGTGCGGAATTCCGCATTTTATGCAATGAATATATAATTTAATAAATAATTTTAATAGTATATTGTCTACTATTTTTTAATTTAATGCTTGAAAATAAAAACACCAAATAAAATATAAAAGAGCCCTTTTAAAATTTAGTTTATCAAAAATCAACGATCCAGCAAAACAATTAATTGGAGAAAACGTAAACGAAATGCGGGACTCGAACCATGGGTATACCCAGCCTTGCGCTCCTAACCACTCGGGCACTCGGCCTCTAACCACACAACACCAACTTGGCATCCATTAAAGGACCTCTTCTTAAATGATTTAAAACATCAAATTTGAGAAAATCGGTACATTTTTAGCCCGCATGTCTATTTCTCCGGCATAGCGGTTAAGGAAAGCTTTAAAGTGGTGCCTCATTCATGAAATTTGATAAGTATTAAGGAAGTTATGGCGTACCGATCAAAAAAAGGCTTTGAGAAATAATAGATGTGATGATAACAAAAATCGCTATAAAGGCTAACATTTCTTTAAAAAAAACCCTGTGCAGTATTTTAATTCGTTTTTTTTTTTAAAGAATAATCAAACTAATAAAAAAAGAAATTAATTAATTAACAAGAAGTTCCTTCTAGAACTATACGAGCCTACTTTCCCGTATACACCGAATTAAAATTTATAATCTAGCTATCTCTCTCTCTGTCTTTCTCGTTCAGCTTTAGTTCTTAATTGCTTCAAATATACCTTTTTCAACGATTAAATACATATTCATGCAATCATTCATTTACTAAGTCATTCATGTATTTATTCACTCATTTATTCATTCATTCTTTTGCTCATTCATTTAATCATTCATTAATTCAAAAATATTCCCGAAAATCCCGATCAAAAAATTTCATAGGAAAATAGGCTCGTTAGTTCTGGATGAACTTCATATTTGCACATGTTTTATGTTATATGAGCTATCCGTTAAAGTTTGTTCCAAGCAAATCGGTCCGATAGATCAGGATTTATATAGGATTGAAATTTCAACGTAAGCGCTATTATGTTAAATTTTTGAACTGTTCAAAAATGAACCAAAACGGTTCAAATTAATATTTCATGCTAAGAGCTTCCTCTAGTAAGCTTGTTCATTGGAACATGGATCTAATACATAGAGTTTACATCATTTGCTTCATTTTCGCCCGTAGGCGCTAATGTAATTTTTTTTGAACTGTTCGAAATTGAACAAAAAATTGTTCAAATCAAAAAGTAAAATATGAAAATCAGATTTTCTCGCCGAGATCTTTCGACTGCAAAAAGAATTTTTCGAATCGGATTATTCGTTCAAAAGTTATTAGGGGGGAACAGACCGACAGACCGACAGACAGACAGACAGACAGACCGACAGACCGACCGACACACTTTTTCCCCATCTCAAAACCCTACTTTCAAATTTTTAATTTTTCAATCTTTATTTAATTATTTAACTTATTTTTGACTTTTCTTGATTTTTAACGATATTTTCACAATACATTAAGCCTTCTTTCATGCTTTATTATTATTTTTTTTTTACTTTTACGGGAAAGTAGGCTAAAAAATGGCTGTTCCTTAAAATGATAAAAACCGCAAGAAATAAATTTTAATCCGTTAAAAAAGAATCAAAATCCAAAAAGTTAATAAATAAATTAATTAATTAAAAATCGGCTGCTTCTCAAAATGATAACAAGAAGTTCCGTCCAGAACTATATGAGCCTACTTTCCCGAGTACACCAGCTTCAAATTTGTAATCTAGATATCTCTCTCTCTCTTTCTCGTTTAGCTTAAGTTCTTAATTGCTTCAGATATGCCTTTTTCAACGGTTAATACATATTCATTCAATCATTCATTTATTAAGTCATTCGTGTATTTATTCACTCATTTATTCATTGTTTCTTTTGCTTATTCATTTAATCATTCATTAATTTAAAAATATTCTTGAAAATCCCGATCAAAAAAATTCATAGGAAAATAGGCTCGTCAGTTCTGGATGAACTTTCTATTTGTACATGTTCTACGCCATAAGAGTTTTCCGATAAAGTTTGTTCCAAGCAAATCGGTCAGGTAGATCAGGAATTATATAGGATTGAAATTTCCCCGTAGGCGGTATGTTAATTTTTTTTGAACTGTTCAAAAATGAACAAACATTGTTCAAATCAATATTTCACGCCAAGAACTTCTTCCGGTGAGCTTTTTCATCTGAACTTGGATCTTGTACCCAGAGTTTACATAATTTGCTTCATTTTCAAACATAGGTGCTAATGTTAAAATTTTTTGAACTGTTCAAAATTGAACACAAAATTGTTCAAATCAAGTAAAATATAGAAATGAGATGTACTCGCCGAGATCTTTCGAATGCAAAAAGAATTTTTCCAATCGGACAATTCGTTCAAAAGTTATCAGGGGGGGGACAGACCGACAGACAGACAGACCGACCGACACACTTCTTTCCCATCTCAAAACCCTACTTTCAATTTTTTTATTTTTCAATCTTTATTTAATTACTTAACTTATTTTTGACTTTTCGTGATTTCTAACGATATTTTCACGATACATTAAGCCTTCTTTCATGCTTTATTATTATTTTTTTTACTTTTACGGGAAAGTAGGCTAAAAAGCAGAGGATAATAAGTCAGTCGGCATATTAACAATTCAAATAAAATTAAAGTTAATTACCGTGAAAAAATAATTTCGAACTACCGAGAAAAACGCTCATAACTTCTTTTCTAGTTAATTTAGAGACTTCGAATTGTAGCACAAAGCAGGAAATTCTTTCTGAAATAGTTTTTTACGCGCTTTTCAATGGTATCAACCACGAAAGGATGCGACAATTTCTTCCCATATAAAAGGATTACTTTATGTAATTTTCGGCATTCGGTATATTTTTTTGTATATTTCCGTATAATTGTATATTGTATATTTTTCCGGTGTAGCGGGGAAAGAAAGATTTGAAATGACACCTCATTCATGAAATTTAATGAAGTATTAAGGAAGTTATGGCGTACCGACCAAAAAAAAAAAAGGCTTTGAGAAAGAATATACGAAAGGATTAAAAAATAAATAACTTAAAAGAAGTTCCGTCTAGAACTATACGAGCCTACTTTCCCGTATTCAGCAACTTGAAATTTATAATCTAACTTTAGTTCTTAATTACTTCAAATATACCTTTTTCAATGGTTAGTACATATTCATTCACTCACTCATTTTTTCATTTATTCAGTCATTCGTTTATTTATTCATTCATTTTTCTCATTTATGTATTTATTTCCTCATTTATTTATTTTTCACTTCATACACTCATTTATTTATTTTATTATTTATTCATTCATTTATTTGTTTATTCCTTCACCCATTCATTTAATCATTCATTCATTAGAAAATATCCTTAAAAATCCCGATCAAAAAACTTCATAAGAAAATAGGCTCGTTCCGTTCTGGTTGAACTTCGTATCTGTACATGTTCTACGGCCAAACATCTTTCCGTTAAATTTTGTTCCAAGCAAATCGGTCTGTTAGATCATGATTTATAAAGGATTTAAAATTCCCCGTAGGCGCTAATGTTAATCTTTTTTTTAGCCTACTTTCCCGTAAAAGTAAAAAAAATAATAATAAAGCATGAAAGAAGGCTTAATGGTATTGTGAAAATATCGTTAAAAATCAAGAAAAGTCGAAAATAAGTTAAATAATTAAATAAAGATTGAAAAATTAAAAATTTGAAAGTAGGGTTTTGAGATGAGGAAAAAGTGTGTCGGTCGGTCTGTCGGTCTGTCTGTCTGTCGGTCTGTCTGTCTATCTGTCTGTCGATCTGTCCCCCCTAATAACTTTTGAACGAATTGTCCGATTGGAAAAATTTTTTTTGCAGTCGAAAGATCTCGGCGAGTACATCTCATTTCTATATTTTAGTTTTTGATTTGAACAATTTTTTGTTCAATTTTGAACAGTTCAAAAAAAAATTAACATTAGCGTCTACGGGCGAAAATGAAGCAAATGATGTAAACTCTATGTATTAGATCCATGTTCCAATGAACAAGCTTACTAGAGGAAGCTCTTAGCATGAAATATTAATTTGAACCGTTTTGGTTCATTTTTGAACAGTTCAAAAATTTAACATAATAGCGCTTACGTTGAAATTTCAATCCTATATAAATCCTGATCTATCGGACCGATTTGCTTGGAACAAACTTTAACGGATAGCTCATATAACATAAAACATGTGCAAATATGAAGTTCATCCAGAACTAACGAGCCTATTTTCCTATGAAATTTCTTGATCGGGATTTTCGGGAATATTTTTGAATTAATGAATGATTAAATGAATGAGCAAAAGAATGAATGAATAAATGAGTGAATAAATACATGAATGACTTAGTAAATGAATGATTGCATGAATATGTATTTAATCGTTGAAAAAGTATATTTGAAGCAATTAAGAACTAAACGTAAACGAGAAAGACAGAGAGAGAGATAGCTAGATTATAAATTTTAATTCGGTGTATCCGGGAAAGTAGGCTCGTATAGTTCTAGAAGGAACTTCTTGTTTTGAACTGTTTCAAAATGAATTCCTTTATCCTGGCGCAAATCTCGCCAAGGCAGCAAAACGCGCAAAAGGTTACCAGCGGAGGTATTTCGTTTGGCGTCGATTGCATCATTATTGACGACTTTATCGCCTGCGCCAGGATAAAGAAAAAAGTACAGTTAATTTTTTTGAAGTGTTCAAAAATGAACAAAAATTGTTCAACTCAGCAAATATTTTCCTTCGATAACTTCTTTTAATAATCTTGTTCATAAGAACTCGACTCTTATGCCCAGAGTTTAATTTGCTTCACTTTTGCCTATAGGCGCTAAATTTTTCGAACTGAACAAAAAATTGTTCAAATCAAAAAGTAAAATATGGAAATGAGATTCCCTCGCTGAGATCTTTCGAATGCAAAAAGAATTTTTCGAATCGGACTATTCGTTCAAAAATTATTAAATGGGGACAGACCGACCGACAGACAGACAGACAGACAGACAGACAGACCGACAGACCGACCAACACACATTTTCCCCATTTCAAAACCCTACTTTCAAATTTTTTATTTTTCAATATTTATTTAATTACTTCACTTACTTTTGACTTTTCTTCATTTTGAACGATATTTTTTCGGTACATTAAGCCTTCTTTCATGCTTTAATGTATTTTTTTTACTTTTACGGGAAAGTAGGCTAAAAAAAGAAAAAAAAGCACATTTTCAGAACAGGCACAAAATTGAGAAAGACGAAAAGAATACATTCTTGCTCCCAAACAAACCTACAAATGAGATATTAATTCATCTTTTACGATAAATGATAATACAAGACTTTTGGCCGTGGTAGCCTAATGGTTAGGATGTTGAGCTTCGGTTTGGAGGATCTCGGGTTCGATACCCGAGCCGCTGAAGACCCACCATGTACACTTGGGGATACGTGCATGTAAAATCAGTTGACCCCGAAGTCCTGAGGCAGTTCCGAAGGTACTGGTGGGTGGAGATTTTCCCTTCCCTTCATCCATAGGTCTAAAAAGGAAGGTGTTGTATTTGTGGTGGCACCATCTGGTGTCATCCAAGTACATTATGAGCGAAGTCGTACTTCCACCGTTGGTGCTCATATTGAAACGGAAGGCGCATTCTTCTGCCTCAATTCCAGGTCGCTCTGCGACGGGAGCTTGGATATCCAAGTGGCATAAGCAACAACAACAAGACTTCTGAACTTCTTTTCAGTTTATATCCTTTAAAATTACAAAATCAGACATTTTAGGTAAAAGTCATTAAGTCCAAACTTTTTCTTTTCAGTCCTACGTTGGACTTCTTTTTTGTCAATGTTGGATTTCTTTTCAGTCTATGTTGGAACTCTTTTCAGTCTATGTTGGACTTCTTTTCTGTCTACGTTGGACTTCTTTTCAGACTATGTTCTTTAAAATTGCAATATCAAACATTTTGTTTTCTCATCAGTCCAAATAGAAATCGTAGGCATTCAGGTAAAAATCATGAAGTTCAAAGATTGCCAAGATAAGATATTGCCAGTTTAAGTATTCGATTTGTGCAGAAAAATAATAATCATCATTTCAGACCGCACAACACTTACAGTAGGATTACTGATGCAAATTTTGAATTGTATAATTAGTTTATGTAATGAGACAACTAATTGCAAATTTAATTCACTGCAATAGCTAGTTTTTTTTTCTTTTTTCTTTTAGTGGACTTTGTTTTTAAGCGTTCGTGGCTGCGCTTAAAATACACATTCTCTAGTGTGCCTGCTCCGATCATCAAAACAGTATCGTCAATGCAACCACCACTTTGAATCAGAGCGTGTATTATGTGCGGTTTCACATTCTTTCATGAATCGTTATTTGTTTCACTCTTTTTGGCATTTAAACTTCCCACAATTTGAGGAGATTTGGCAATGTGACATAATGTCAGTATCTCGCTCTTCCCCCCTAGCTGTTCAACAATGAAATATCTTATTCAAAATGTCTGATGCCTCAGATCGTATATATACGTATTATTCTTAGCTTGTTCCGTTGAGATCGGAAGCATTTGTTAGTGACTTTTATCTAAACACTGACGATATCTTATTTCGTTTCGACGCTTAAATCTTTCATTTAAAAAATATGTAAGACGTTTCCAGCTTCTTTTTTAACTGATGGTAATACTAGGTACATATTTGGTTCTTTTTTACTTGTGGACATATTTGTTGTTGAATTTTTAGTTTCATCCTTCGACAACAATAAAGTGAGCGGAACTCCTATATTTTAAAAGCGGATTTGAGCCATTTAAAAAATAAGACTTCCATATATAGTATTTGATTTTTAAGCATCTTTTGAAAGTTCCACATATAAATAAATATAAATAGGAAATATAAAACAAAATAATGTCACAGACTTTTCGGCATCCATCTTTAAAAAACAAGTATTCTTTACGATTAACAGCTTTAAAACTATTTTATATAAGAACAGTGCATGAGAGATTTATTTATTTGTTTGTTTTCATAAAAGAAAAATAGTTTTCTTTGTTTTGAATTAAAAAAACTACTTAGATAAATACAAGGAATCAATTGGCAGACTATTTTAAGCATTCAAAATCACAATGATGACTTTAAATTTATCTCAGCATTGCATTGCTTAGGAACTAAGTTTAATTTAATTTTAGATAAACATAATTTATAAAGTGCGATGTAAAATCATTGGTAATGGGATTTTTGAATTCTTCCGTTTAAATGTTTAAAGAAAAGAAAATAATAGGAACACGCAAATCTGACATCGATATTTCCTAGACTGAAAGACTGAAATAGTTATTTTCGAAGTCTTTATAAAGCGTTGTATGCTTATTTTTCTAATAATAATATTACTGCTATGTGCTGTTGCATGAAATTTATTTTATCGTGTTTCCAATGTATACCTGTAAAAATGACAGCTGAGTATATTCATGCACATTTAAAGTAACACAGATAGCTATGGGGTTTCGTTGTAAAATAAGTTTGCCCGAAAATACATAAGAGTGTACTGGAAATTATGTATCTGGAGTCTAACGTAAAATTACAAAGAATTAAAAACAAGTATGTAGAAGATAATTTAAAAAAGAAACTACAGAGAACATGCAACTTACAAAAGTGAACGAAAAAAAAGGACCACATTAGTGGCGCGACTTGTGCCTCCTTTAAATGACCATTTTTGTCACACGAAATAGAATATAGAAGCATGTGACCCCCGATTTGTGAATTTAGAAATGGATCCAATTCTCTTTTGATTCTGGTGCATTAGACCGATCGGTTAAAAATGTCTTTGGAGTTGGTTACCAGAAGTCGAATATATGAACGTTGAACGTCCTCACCATTAATATTTCTTCTCTATATTTTTACAGAAATCAATTGCAAAAAGAAAAAAGAAGCAGTTTTCCGTGCAGCTGTTACCGAGAAGCTTGATTCGTGGCTTTTAAACGAGTACTTACGTAACTTAATACGTTTGTTTACCTTTTTCTTTGCAGTCATACAGAATGCGGGACAACAAGAATTTTATTGAGAAACATATATAATAATAACGGCTGTTTTTTTCATGCTTTCTATCTTTTAATAATTTACTTAGTTGTTAAATTTTAACACTTTGTATTAATTAATAATATACTTATTGTAATCGTTGTGGAAATTTTATGCATGTTACAGAAAACGCAGAATTTATAAAATACTTATTTAGAGAGAACACACTATTTGACAAAGAAAATTTGAGTAAATGCAATTCTTTCGTTGCCATGTGTCTACAAAAGAAATTTAATTCAGAACCTCAATGCTTAAGAAGAGAAGAAGGAGAAAAAGTAACACTAAAACCTGTTCAATTCCGGACTTTAATGCAAAAATTCAGATGTGGGAACATTTCGCGGTGCATATTTGTATTTATTTTCTTCAAAAATATCGATTTCAGATTTGCGGTTCATGACGAAGTGGATTTTATCATTTGCGAAAATGATTTCTTTTTCCTGATTCATAACGTTCTATTTAAAGACCGCTTACATAAAATATGTCTGCTGGGAAGATAAAACTTTCTACATAACATAAATTTCAGATTAGGAAGGATTGATTCAAGACATTGATTGAATTTAAATAATGTGAGACTCATGTTCATAAAAAATGACTAACTTCATTTTTAATTTTTTTAAGTGTACTAAGCAGCTGAAGCTTAAATAATATAGATCGTATTAAAAATCATTAAATATCATAATGTAGTCTCAGCGTAGTGTAAGTGTTCGCAAATTTTAAAAAATGACGAGCGATGAACTACTGCAGTAAATTTGAATTTTGCAATTTAGTATTTCATGACATTAACCTTTTAAAAAATTGAAAAGTTACATAAGTAAACTCACCTTTATATTTACGTGTGCTTAAAAACTGATTTTAAATATTTTTATAACGGTATGAAAGTAAAAAAATAAATAAATTTCTGCTGGCAGTAACAAGAGACATGTTCCTCTTTCTTTAAAAAATAAAAATTAACATTGCGGAAAATGAAAGAAATGAAATTTGTATCAAAGTCAAAATTTGTGTACAAAATGTATTTCGTTTTTAAAATGTTGAACATAAACACCTTATTGCTTACAACATAAATGCATTTAATGCGATGAAATATATTTGTCTACCAAACGTAATTGTATTTATAGTACTGTTATTAATCTAAAAAATTACTTGAAAATGCTTTGTGACCGTCACGTGATATCTAGCAAAGTAATTTCAAGGAGAAAGATCAGGAAGCAATAGACAAAATAATAACTTAACATCAAAGTGCTTTCAAAACGTTTCGGGAAAAAAGCGTGCTTATTAGTACGTTTTTAAAAATTACTGTAAACGCATACTTATAATTCATGCGTTTCATACATATGATGTATGCGTTTCCAGAAATTGTTCAAGAAAATTTTGTTTGCATGGAACAATTAGTTTCAGACCTCTCAAAAAAATTACATATTTTTTGCAGTTGCAAGGAATAAAATTTATCATAGATATTAAGCTGCATAACAATATCACATTTCAAGCTATATGCGACATATCAATTCAACCTATATCGGCAGGGCTTTGAATTTAATAAAGAAACTACTCAACGTTTTAAATCGTATGTGTCACCGTAACAGCTTAAATAAGATAACATGACTTGCCACGGGTGAAAAAAATGTCACAAAAAGTATTCTACAAGAGTTTTAATTTCTTGTTCAAATTATAAAATAATCTACTCTGGAAATGTACACAGTATGTATACTCTGGAAATATACACAATTTACTATAGAGAAAAGTAGCAAATTTAATCAAACTTTTACTTTTAGAATAATATTTACTGCATCAAACACGCATATTAAACACAAATGAGTTATGATGAAGGGAAATGTTTAAACTAAATATTCACTTTCAAAATATTTTAATATGTATCATATTGCAATTACGAAAAAGGTATTTCTGAAAGCTAAAGCTGAATGTAGAAGTATTTTAATAAATTCCTACTTTCAGAAACAAATTTTAATTCACGTGTTCCAGTATTCATTAAGTTTAAAAGGGAATAACGCAGTTTGAAATATCTTTTCTGTGGAAAATTGTACAAATATTTGTTTTGTGAAACTGATTAGATTTTATTTATTCAAGTCTCCTCTTTCGTATTTGTCCTTCTATGAATGAAAGTCTGAATGCAGTTTTTCCTTTAATTGATAAAGTTCACAGAAAGTTCCGGATCCGAATTAATGACGTTAATATCATCAAGATTCAATATCAAAATGCATTTTAATTAGCAGAAGAAAATAAAGTTCGAAGATATTTTTACACGAATTGTGTGAGAATCTGCCCTGTACCTACCGTGATACGATGTTATATGATTACAGTTTTTTGAAGCAAACCACATCAACATAAAATTGTAAGCTGAGAAGAAATATTTTACAAATGCGTCTTTTATTCCTATGTAACTTGAAATTGGCAGCTTTGCTGTGGCTACTGTGATCCAAAGTCCCAAATACATGATAATAGGTTATAAACATTTTTTTGCTTATGGCAATTTAAATTTTAAGGACAAATTTAGAGTTAATAGAAATTCTGAAATATGGACATACTTGCACAACCTAGGGAAAATCTTCACAAATTTGATAGAAAATGTTCTAAATTCAAATAATATTATTGCCGTGCAGTTCGTACAAATCGCGCAAGAAGTTCGCGGCAATTTAATTTAAAACAAATTTTCAAGGCTCATAATTATTATGTTTTTAAATAAAAAGGGAAATGCTTATTGGTAAAGAAAAATTAAACTATTGTTATTGAATCAAAAAATGATAAAAATATTAATTAAGTACGATTGAAATTAGTTGATAGATAAAAACATAACAGAAATAAAAAAACTACAAAATCTATAAACTTTTTATGATTGAAATTGATTATGGATAAATGATTAAAACTTGGAGTAGAGAAATACTATTTGAGAAAATCACCTTTGACTCATTTCAGTCTAAGAAATGTATCTAAATTATTCTAACTCTGTTAACGTGTTAATAAAATTATTAAAGATTATTCCGCATGGTTTTGCATCGAAACTCATCATGAGACAAACCCAAAACAATGTAAAAGTGGACATTTCACTATTCAAATCAAAATATTGATGAATATATCTGAAAAAAGTTTTAATCTTAAAAATGCATTTTGACATATCGCTATTAAATTTAATTTATGCTACTCCGTGGTACGCTTAAACTTAACTTTCGATGGAGTTTATATTTTCATTTCTTTAATTATCGAAACACAAAATTTGCATCGGAAAGTACAACCTTTTGTAACTTTATTCAAAAAAGCTCAAAAATGAATCATTTACATTTTGATACAATTAACTGTACTATATCGATACTATATATTGATAAAAAATTTTTAATGTTCGCCATAGAGACGTTTATAAATTATAATGCTATTTTCAGACTGTGTAATATTCCCCCTTAAACCAGAACGTTGTAGTAATGTGCATATTTGAGAGACATATTTGAAGATACTCAGAAAGTTCATTCGATTTCAAAATCCTCCGAGCGGTTCATTGTATACTGTAGGCACTGGATAGATTCGTTCCATTATGAAATCACTCGAGAAATGACTTGACTGACGATCACTCGATTATCATAATGTTTCAATACTCGATCATTCAATTAAAATGAATTCTTGATTACTCCCATGACTCACCTGTTGCTCCTTTTGGCGATAATTTTCAAAGGAGTAATGTAACACGAAGGTTACGTGCAGGAACTACCACTTCAACTACGATGTAGGAGTGGTTAAAAGCCGTTGCTACGGATGATTAAGTGAAGACGCCATATTGGGAAATAGGCGAAAGGTAGTCTTGTGCCTGGTGCCTGAGAAGGTCTGCGGTCCGACCTGAGACAGGATGTGTATATAATTTTAAATATCGAGGTCTAAAATATAGGAAATGGTGTGGTCAATGGATCCTAAATCCTGCCTTGGCAAACCAAGACACAAAAAGAAATTAGTCTACAGTGGAAGAGTAAGAAGAACATCCAAATACTTACGTGTTAAAGTGAGGACTGTGGAATGAATTTACGACAAGGAGGATATGGCGTTGAACTAATTCAACAAGCAGTGTGTGCATATTACCTTGTTTATTTTTTATCTTGCTGTTTTAATCTGTGAAAATGTTATGAACTTATTTCGGATTTTATCATTCATAAGGATGTTTCTAAAATAAATGTTTATTTTAATAAGAAGATTGGTTTTTTGGATGCCAGTGAAACTGGTAGACGTGGTACATACTACTCGATAATTTTAATCTAAAGAAAATTATAAATGTATTTGGCCTTGATTTTACAAGTAAATTGATTGAACTTTCTACACATACATTAATTCTTTTCCAGAGAAATATTTATTCCAATTTTCTAAACTAAAACACATAGCTGCCCGAACAAATGTCTTTGTTCAAGTTGTTTTTTAATACTTTATAAAAAGAATAAATATAACAATATTTGTAAGTATATTTTTTAGTCAAGCATTATGTAGAGCATTAATATTCTTTCTGTGTCAATGAAATAGGCCAAACATAATTAATTTTATTCCGTTTTCACGCATCATTTATTTCAAGAAAGAAAAAATTATATCTGTAAGTGAAGGGATGGTAATTACTCAATGACGCTTGCATATTGAACCACATTAAAGAATCATTTATCTTCAAATATTTCCATTGAATATTTTGATAAATAGCTTTAGTTGTTGCTGGAATCGGAAGATATATTTCTTACAGATGAAACTGGCCTATTTCTTTAAATATGTCCGTGGAAATCATGCGTGTAAAGTGGTATCAGATAACAATATTGGGGTGGCAACTCTTTAGCAGTTTAAAATTTTAACTTTTTGGTAAATCAAAAATATCAATGTATAACTTAAGCACATAGAAGAAAAGATGTATCATCTTGGAGTTTGACGTTTTGACTCAATTTTATATCGGGTAAAAGTTACAAATAAAAAGGGTTTTCCATAATACCCTCCTCTCCTCTACACTGTACAATCTTTTTGTCCGAAAATATACGATCATATACTGGAAATCATTTACCCGGAGTCTGACGTAAAAATGCAGACAATAAAAATTAAACTACTAAATCTTTAGAAAAAAGTAAACTACAGAGAAACAGACAGAAAACGTTTCGTAAATTGACACCAACAGATACAGTGTCGCTGTAGAAGCCCCATCTGTGAGTACGTTTAGCTGAATTACTATTTCTGGTGCACAAAGACAGAGGTGAGCTCAGAACTTGAGCCCAGGCTGTTGTGATTCCTGTGCTTAGACCGCATGGGAAAATTTGCCTTTAGAAACGGACAGAAAACGACACCAACAAATACAGTGCCGCTGTAGAAGGGCCATCAGGGAGTACTGTTGCTGAATTACTATTTCTGGCGCACAAAGACAGAGGTAAGCTCAGAATTTGAGCCTAGGCTGTTGTGATTCCTGTACTTAGACCGCACGGAAAAATAGGCCTCTGAAGCGTTGGAGGGCTGCCTGCGAGGGCCAAGC
Organism: Octonoba sinensis; assembly: GCA_038502835.1. Lineage (NCBI taxonomy): Eukaryota > Metazoa > Arthropoda > Arachnida > Araneae > Uloboridae > Octonoba > Octonoba sinensis. The sequence continues at coordinate 100,718,243 of CM076602.1, read as the reverse complement.
TGCTCGCTAAAGCTGAAAATAAAAGGTAAATATGTATTTAGTAACAATTTTTAATTTGGTAGCCACATATCTCAAGTGTTCAGTTCTCCGCGGTTCTTCTAATGCCGTGAAGCGTAATTCATGCCTCTTTAACGTGTACTTATACAACTTAACTGACATTTTTCTGTACTTGTCATAAAGCGGGAAAACAGGAGGTTTATCAAGAAATTCGGTCGTTTGGTTTTCGCGCAACTTCACAAGAACACTCAGTTTCTTTTCAGCAGAATTTTACAGAATCTTTTTATAACGCATTTTTAAAGTCTTTAGTTTATGTTTGGGAAAACTAGTACTATGTTATTGAACTCTAACTTAACTGCAGAAAAAAAAAAAGAAAAGTTCCACTATAAAATTTTCAGAATCAAATGAGTGAAATAATTAATTCAATAGAACTTTTTAAAAAGCATTTTGAAGAAGTAAATACTAAAACTAATTTTGTTTTTCCATTAAAAAAATTAATTATTTATTTCGATATGTTGTTTAAAAGAATAATGATTAAACCAAATTAAAACTAAGAAACAGACAAAACATATATAATAAAAGCTAAAAAAAAAAGTAAAAATGATCATCCAAAAATAATTATTTTTACATCAACAATAAAATTATTCGATGCCCTTTTTCTTACGAACGAAATTAATAACGCTTCAAGTAACAACCAGATGAATCTGACAATTTTAGCCTCTTATGGTTAGTGTACCCTTTTTTTCTGTTAATTCTCAACTTTACTTTTATGTATTTCATGGAAAAAATACCTAAGAAAATATTTTTAAATCCTTTTTGAATGTTTGTCTCGAGCCGTTTTTTAGAGTTATCAATTACTTAGATGAAAAGGTTTGGCTATTTTTTCTGCTAAATGCTAAGGTTTAATTTTTATGTCTATGCCCTCTTAAGTTAGAAGTTATGAAGAACTATTTGTTTCCTAAAGAGTATGAAATTAGTTTTTTTTTTGAAAATTCCAAATTAACTGCATTTATTCAAATGAACTACTTGGTACTTCAGCTGAATTCTTTAGAAGAAAAATATTTTACGAGAAATTAACTGGGAGTGGTAGGCTGAGAGACGAGGAATAATGTAAATAATTAAAACAGTAGGAAATTATAGTAAAACGTTTTTTTCAATGATCAAGACATCTTATATTACTATCGTCTTAATTTTCATAAATATGCCTTTACATGCAATAAGAAAAGCAAAAACTAATGCATACTATTAAAATTCGTTCGAATGTAAACTGTCTTTAATTATTATTTTCTTAAAGATTTTGTAAATGGTATTGTGGGAATACAAAAAGAAAATTATGAGAATTTGACCTGGTGTAGTTCTGGACGTTGCCACTTAAGTCATCTAACTTCAAAATTTGTTTAAACAAAGCAGAAAAAAAAAGGCCTGATCAACATGTTGCCACTCGAAATAAAAGTTAATAACCTACGAAAACAGGCAGAAAAAAAGCATAACGAAGGTGTTGAAGAATCATATATCTAAATTAGGGGTGGTTTTGGGCGTTTCGCAAGATACATTAATATAAGACTAGGATGAAGACCCCACACTTTTATAGAGTTTTCTTAAATATGTCGCATTTTATCAAAAGTCGATATATCCTTAAAGGACCTTACATCGATTTAATTTCCATTTCTATCAAAGTACTTGCATTATTCTGCATTTAGGGTCAATTTTAGAGTAACTTGATAAGCTTAGATTTCATAGATTTCGAGGAAAGTTTAATAAATTATTTCCGTGATAGCATCATAAATAATTGTATTCTAGAAAATAATACAATGCGTTAAATTCATTCAAGTTTTTTCAAACTGAAATTTTGTTTTCAACAATGACTCAAAAATTATAAGTTTGTAGAAAGTACACTGTTAGAAATTTCATCATCAAATTATGGTTAAATAGCCGGCAGCAGTCTGTCCATCTAATTAACCGTTAAATTTACGGTTTAGAACATTTTTGCAACTTTACGGGTTCTAAACGGTTTCCAACGAGCTTGGTTAAAAAGCCGTAAATACAAAAGTTTACGGTTTCATAACCAGTTAGTAGCACATATGATAAAATACAGCCGGCTATGGTAAGTAACAATATGCATAGAATCTTCGAGGCGTAGAAACTATTCATAGCTATTATATTGTGGCGGACGAGGTGCGAGGACACGGTGGAGCAAGAGGTCTGCCTTAGACGGGGATAGAACCCCGGATCTCCTCGGTGGAAAGCCAGCACTTCCAAGCTTTGCCAAGAATTACCAACTGGATATCCAAGATTTTGAGAAGTTTTTTTTAATTCTGAGAAAGATAAAAATGCATTATCAAAAGACAATTAAGTGGGATATGTTTTCACAACCAGTTTTTATGACTATTGCTAACTTAATCTTCTCTTCATTTAACCTCTTTAGGTAAAAACTATACAATGTTATGTGATGGAATTCTAGTCTTCACACTTCTTCGATCCACAAACGAGATGGATGCCCGATTGTTATTAACTGCGAGACCTAGGTGGCGCTCGTAAATTACGGTTAATTAAACATTCTTTAGGAGAAACAGAGAATAAACGATTTTTTTCACAATCAGCGATTTGAGTACCATCTTTTTAATGGTTATTTGACTAGTGATGGTAATTAAATATGGTAAAATAACAATCAAATAAATTGTTATTTTACTATTCTTTCACGGAAATTTTTAACAGTGTACGATTGATAATGTCTCGTGTGTGTTTCTTGTTTCTTGTATGTATGTGTATAGGAAATTATTAATATTTTGTTTTCAATATTAAGAAATGTATCAAAATCTTTAATGATCAAGGAATTTCTGATTTTTATTTAAATTATATTACAACTTTCAAACAAAGCAGAAAGAACATTGAGCTAGATTTTGAAGAGTTTTTTCATTTTCAACAATGCTTTACAACAGGGGTCTCCAAACTACGGCCCGAGGGCCACATCCGGCCCGCGGACAGATTTTGTCCGGCCCGCGGAGAGCTAGCATACTTGAAAGAAAACTCCTTCTAGAGAACATATTTATTTTTTATAGCAAATTAAATTAAGTTTACTGAAGTAATCTATTTTTATGTTGAATAATTATTAATATGACATCTACATTGATATGGTCATGGGCTAACTGCTTATAACATTGTTGTAGGTTATTATTTACTAACTAACAAATTATTGAAATGAATCCAACTAACATTTTATACATTTTAAATGAAAAGATAACTTATAACAAGCATAACGACATATGAAATACTAATGAGATTTATGTAATTGAGATTTTCCACTGACAATAGTTTGTAGTTGTGGACTAATTTTACTTGTACCAATTATTAAAAGAGATTTAAGATGCTCATCAGTTAATTTAGATCTGTAAACATTTTTTGTGTACTTCATTTTGGAAAAGGTCTTCTCACACAAATAAGTAGTACCAAAAACAGAAAACAGCCCACGAGCAAATTTATGCAAATTATCAAATTGTGTCAGTGGAAGACACTTATAAAATTCCAACAAAGATAAGTTTTGATATTTGTTCTTAATTATATCACTGCACTGTAGATCAATCATTTCCATTTGAAGTTCCGGGGCTAGGGTTTCAATGTCAGTATCAAAAGGATTCTGAAAAATCTTAATTTGATTCGCAATGGCATCAAAGTCCGAGAAACGAGTATCAAAATTTATTTTCAAAGCACTCAAAGTTTCGATTGCAAAATCGATAGGAAACTCGGTCTCAGTGGTGTGGCTAAATATTTCACATGTTTTAAAATGTGAAAAACATTTACTTCGTAGTTGTGATTGAAACAGTATCAATTTCTTCCGGAATGATTTGATATTATTGTATAAATCAGGAAGATGCTGGTTTTCTCCTTGCAATCTCAAATTCAGTTCGTTCACATGTTTTGTCAAATCAACATAGAATGCTAACTTCCACAGCCATGCGTTGTTTTGCAATTCAGTAAGAGGGCGATGCTTTTCATTCAAAAAAAATTCGATCACTGCTCGAAGTTCAAAAAAGCGCTGAAGGACTTTCCCACAACTAAGCCAACGTACGGCAGTATGATAAGGTAAGTCATTTTCTCCAATCTCTTTAATAAATTGTACGAATTGTCGGTGATTCAGCCCAAAAGATCTGATAAAATTAACAGTTGATATGACTGGTTTCAGAACTTCAGACATATCCAAACATTTTCCGCACAAAGACTGTTGATGAATGATACAATGTAAGACTATTGGTTTTGAACCACCGTCATTTTCTACAGCCTTTGACACAAGAGCGACCACTCCTTTATCTTTCCCACTCATGTTTTTGCCTCCATCAGTTGTAATACATTTCAAGTTTTTCCATCGAAGGTTCTTTTACTTAATGGCCATTTCAACTCCTTTAAAAATATCTGAACCAGTAGTTGTGCCATGAATACTATACATATCAAGAAGTTCTTCATGCACTTCATAGCTTTTATCTACTCCTCGAATATAAATCAACACCTGAGCAGTATCTGACACATCCGTTGACTCATCCAAGGCCAAAGAAAACCACTCAACATGTCCATTTTTGTTGAACAGTTGAGAGGATATATTTTCAGCGATGTCTTCTACCCTTCGAGCCACAGTGTTTGCTGACATACTGACAGTTTTTAATAAATTTACCTTTTCAGGGCACATTTCTTCGGCTACTGCGATTATGCATTCTTTGACCATTTCTCCATCGGTGAATGGTTTTCCACGTTTTGCAATTTCAAGAGCCACACGAAAGCTGGCACGAGTTGCAGCCTCTTGTTCAGTTTTGAGTTTTGTAAATAAAGATTTCTGCGATTTCAATCCGCGCTTCATAGCTTCGAATTTTTCTGTCCGCAAACTTCCTGTATATTTTGAGTAATTTTGAAAATGTTTTGCTTCATAATGACGTTTAATGTTATATTCTTTGAGAACGGCTATGCTTTCATTGCAAATCAAACATAGCGCCTTGTTACTGGACTCAATTACGAAATACTGAATGTTCCACTGATCTTTGAATTTTCTGCATTCACTATCAATTTTTCGCTTCTTTTCCATTCTACTAAATCACACACAAAAGCAACAATTCAAATAAAAATATTGTTACAAAGATGTCTTAAACTTAAACACGCACAAACACGTTTTAAGGAGGTACGCACTATTTTATTTCACAACAGTGTCATAGGAACTGACTTGTGGTTGCGCCACTAGCCTTCTTATATATTTCACTTACTGCCATCTAGAAGTGAGTGGAAGACACCAGAACTTTATCGAACCAACGAGATTATTCTGTAAGTGCTATTAGCGCCATCTGTTAGGGATAGAAGGTACTACCTATTTCTGCTTGTGTCCACCAGATGTCCTGTCACGTTACTCCTCATGGCTCGCTCGTACTCTACGACTAATCTAGAAATTACAGATAATGACAGGAAAATTAATAATATGCAGTGTTGCCGTTTTGCGGACTTTAGTTCGATTTGCAGCCTTTTTTAAACGTGGCGTACTTTTTCGGACTTTTTTTTTCATGTAAAAAAATACTCATTCGTTACTTGAGTACTCGTTAGGAACCGAAGTAACGATTACTGAAGAAAAAAGTAATCAATGATTACTTGTGTATTTCATTACTTTTGTAATCAATGATTACTATGGCGATACGATGCGGGTACCCCATTATAACGGATACCCATACGATACAGAAAATACATCAGCTTCCCCGTCGCTAATGGCATCTGGCAAAAAAGTAATCATATTTTACACCACTAGTGGACTGATTCAACTTTTTACCACCGGCAACAATTAATGATAATATGGTTTTGGCCCTTGGAATTTACTGGAGTAATCAATATGGCCCTAAGGCTGGAAAGTTTGGAGACCCCTGCTTTACAATAATCTGAACGTGTTTGTTCCAACAATGCTTCGATAACAACAATGAAATGCTTACCAAAATTCGTAATTTTAAGTTGTATGCGATGCCGTTAAGCTGAATTCAACTTAAGCTCCTTAAAAAAAATGGATATTTTTTTTTTTTTTGAATATTTTGCGAATTACTAATTTACTATTTCGTACTTTGTGAAGTTAACTAACCGTGAGTACATCTTCCATTTTTATTCTTTCATTTGAATTTATTGCAATGACAATCCTGTCTTTGTTTTCTTTATAAAATGTAAGGAGTGTTTCAGAGATTTCAGCCATTCTCGCTTTGTAAAAAGTAATTAAACAATTCACTACTGTTATATCTAGAGGTTCGAGGGGAAATTTCTTTGAATTACACTATTTACTTAAATTCAAAAACATAATTTTTCTCGTGTGTAAAACTTATCATAGCATCATCTGATATTGTAAATACATATAATAACACAAAGATCTAATTTACAATAAGTAGATTAGCTCCTGAAATCCATACTGGTTGGTGCCTTCACGCCGATGACCGTGAAAAAGTTTAAGAAACGTCGCTTACGGCACTGCCCTTGCCTTTATAATAAACGTCGACTGTAGCGTTGCCTGCATTAAGAGTTAAAACGTCCTCTTTCTATTTATCAGAGAAAACATTAGATATTGTCAACACCATTTATGCAAAATAAAAAAGTTAGATTGAATCTAGAATTTCAAGTGACTTTTAAGTATGCAATTTGCTTTTTTGATAATATACTAGAAGCTGAGCTGCCGTCTTTGGTGAGTGACCCTTGACACTTATTTAATCTTCTGTAAGATTCATATTTTTTGATCATCTGAAGTATATATTTTCTGATGCGCGTGTGAACTCACTTTCCACAAACGGGAATAATCTATAATGCATGGGAGGTTTTTTTTTTGCTTATTTCATTGTGTTTTGAGTTCCAGAAGAAATTATTAGAATTTTATTATTATAAGAATCATTAATATTCATATATTATATCTATGTCTCTATATTTGCATGTGATTATTTAATTATTTAGATTATTATGGAGTATGTCAGCCCATCATTCTTTGACGCGCTATTTTAACATAAAGACTGACGACAGCTTTATTCAAGCGTGTCATTCCGTTTTATCACATACTAATATATTTCACATATTATATAACTTACATTTTTGAGCTAACACGAAAGACTTTGAATGGAAAATTCCTCAAAAATATCCACAGGTAATAAAATAAACAGGCTGGAGAAAATGAAAAATGGTACCAATTTTTATAAGCAGTCACTTTCAAGATTTTCGTTTAAAAAAAAAAAAAAAAAAGAAAAAAAAACATTTTGTATCATCTTATACCTGCTACAGAAAACTTGTTTTCTGCAAAAATTTATTGAGTACTCTATTCCTCTAACGCGTGACATTTAGATATTTATTCCTTAGGATACCATTTTTACAACGTTCTTTAAAGTTTATTCCGATATTTTATTTGAAAGTTTGTAAAATGTAGTTGGTATCAAAGTTTTACGATAGTTGTATAGAAAAGTTTTATAGTATTTGAGAGAAAATTTTGCGAGAAAACCTAGTCTCATACTTTTAAGTTTCTTTAATAGATGTTTTTATAATAAGAGTATATTTTACCATTCTTCTTTACTCATTTTTCTAAGGAGTAAAATATATACCGTACGTTTTGCAACACAGATAATGTATAGATTTTGTTCTAGCTTCGGAAAAGAACTTACTATTCTTTATTTTATTAACGCTCTTTAAAAGTATAATCATCTTTGTAAAATAATAACTAAAATAAATATTGCAGAAATCTATCAAAATCATATTGCCAGTGACATAAATTAATTAGAGGCTTTTAGACACATTAACCTTTAATATCTATCTATCTATCTATCTATCTATATATATATATATATATCAAAAGTTAACAAAGTGAATCTAACCGTAAATAGGCGCACGAGGCAGCAAACTTAAACAGTTGCGAAATATATTTATGAAATAGAATGAATATATATATATATATTTTCTATTTCATATATATATATATATATATATATATATGCAGAGAGAGATACACACATAGATATATTTCCTTAATACTTATATTGTGTATAGGCATCCAGATCCAAAAGTGGAGAGACATATTTAAAGCGTGTTCGTAAAATCTGTGGGTCCGAAAGTTTTGCTGTCGGCCGGTAACAGTCAACAGCAGGGCAAGGTAGCTGAATAAACCTTCCCTACCCCTTAGTACGTCGGATTTTTGCTTACATGAGCTCCATTTCTCTTAGAAGTCGCGCACCCATTCTTGCTCAATATATGAGGGCACTTTAACACCAACACTCAGGCTAGATGCGATGTATGTTTAAAAAATGACCGCATTCAAACCAGCCGTTAACAGAGGTGACCCTTTCATGTGATTGACCCTAATTTTTACTATAATCAACAAAGTTTTCCAAAACGTGTATTACTGACTTCTAAACATGTTTTTTAATTATGGAAAAACACAGCATTAACAATTCGTAAAATGTGTTCATAAGTTAAAAACTGACGATTATTTTGATTGCCATTAGAATTTATTACAATGAATAATTTTCATACTACTGCAGCGATCCTCAGTTAGAGTCCTAAAAAATATATTCGAAACGAAAATACACCTACACAATCATTGTTGGGATAAAGCAGCAGAGTGTGTAAGCTATGCAGAATTAAGACAGTTGATAATGTAAAATAATCCTTTAATATCGGATACAGACAGTACATAAATACATAGAGACATAAGACATACATGTTCTCAGCTCCACATTGTCTTGAGCTCTGATGAACGCATGCGCACCATGCAAGGTGGCGTTGCAGGCGACTGTTGCATAATCATTATTAATGAGGGGAATAGCAAGACATTGATTTATGTGGAAGGCATAAATAACATAGCTCAACACCCCCCCTCCCTCAATGTCGACGCATTTACCCGAAGAACATCATTGTATCTTCAACCCCTAGTAATTTCATGCATTTATAATGCTTTGCAGAGGGCAATGATTTCGTTAGTATATCCACTCCTATGTCATTGGTAGGCACGAAATCTATTTCAATATGTCCATTTTTCAGAGCTTCTCTTACAACATGATGTTTTACATCAATGTGTTTCGTTCTTTTGTGAAACACCGCGTTTTCTGCTAATTTTATTGAACCTTGATTATCAGTTAATATATGTATATTTTCAACAGGATCATCATATAATTCGTTACGTAATTTACACAAATATATTGATGCCTTTGAACCATCCGACAAAGCCATGTATTCGGCTTCGGTCGATGAGAGAGATACAGTAGGGGAGACTGGGTACGGTTGACAATTTTCATTTGATCGCCCATAAATTCGTTAGTATGCCTGTTAGCTGGATAGAAGTTGTTTTTATAAGTAAAGTGTTTATCGGTCTACGTATAAATACTAAAATTTTGTCCCTGAGTACAATAGTTAACTCATAGGAGCAAATTAGAAAAAAAAGAAAAAATGTCACAACCGGCCACATCCCAGGCGCGGTTGTGACAGTGCTTGGGGTCGGTAGTGACAGGTTGAAAAATACACCAAAATGGCCCAAAATCACTTTTATTGCAGATAATATTTAATTTAGATCTAGTCAGATTCATCAGAATTATTACAAATGTATTGGCTACTACCACCTGCGCACTCTAAGTGGGACCAGAGCTCACATTTTCCTTGGCATTTGATCCATTTTTCAGAATATGCGCCTAGACAAACCAGACAAAAATACTCTTCTTCATCCGATGACGGTGGCGATGTCTTCCTGTTGCTTGCTTTGTTTCTTCCTTTTTTCTTTACCTGTTTAGCTTTCAATCGTTTTTCTTTTTCTTCATATTCTTGCCTGACTGCATTGTTTTCAGGCGTGTCTGTATAAATAGTCGACTTTTTGGCTCTGGAACTTCTTGTATTTCTTTGGGAAAAGGCCGAACTATTTCAGGCGAAAAAACAGGTGGTGTGGCTGAGGATGATGCAGTTGGCTGAACATTGCTTGGATGTGGAATTGAAGATTCATCCAATAAGGAAGCTGAAAGTGGCGGTGTTTCATCTTTAGGTCCCGGATTGTTCTCACCAGCGTCAGGGTTTGGCCTATCCGTTATAAAAGATGGTGCAAAGTCTATTTCTTGGAGTATATTACGATTATACGTATAAATACCTGTTTTACAAAAACCAGCCTGAATGTTCGCTTGTGTGAAAACGAGAGGCATAGCAGTTTTGATAATACCTGGTATATCGTAGATTGTCATGGTTTTTCCAGTGTAACTCCGCATCCATCCATCACAAGCAGTATTTACAGCCTTTTTTAAGTGTCCGCAGACAGATCTGTCCAAGGGCTGCAGTTTGTGCGAGCAGTGTGGAGGAAATGAAAGTAAAATGATTCCATTTTCTTTACAAAAATCCAATGCATTAATGTGGATATGCGAGGAATGGTTATCCAGTAGTAGAAAGACCCTGTGCGTTGGAGAAGCATTAGAGAATTTTTTAAAATGTTCGAGAAATCTGAGGAACGATGCATCTTGCATCCAGCCTGAAGGATTTGCAGTCCCAATCGATCCTACTGGCCCGTCCCTAACAAAATGATCGTGATAGTGGACCCGAGGCAATACAAATAAAGGAGGCATAGTATTACATCACGTTTACATATGTATCGTAACAAAAATATACGATTAACTTCGTGCATTTCCGCAGCTCTCCGTATAGAAATCCCGCGTTTCACTTCTTTATAAGCGTCTTCATATTTTGTTATGTCACACTGCCCTCTTTCTGTCTTCCTCAAGCGTTGCCTGGGCATCTAAAGGAAAAAAAACCAAATTTTACTAGTGTCACAACCGTACACACAAAATATGTCACAACCGCACCCAGTGCACTCCTTTGCAAAAGAACACCCACCATGTCAACAAAATAATCTACGGACAATTTAATCACTGCTATTTAACCATTTATGTTGAACTTATAACGAGGAAAAACATTCATTACTCTATCTGTACGTATACAACAACAATTATTTTCAAAAATCGAATGAAAATACTTACTTTTGACTGTTAAAAAGTAATGAAGGCCTCTGCTAGCGTTAATGTCGCGCGATGGCTGATGCTATACTGTGACACACGTTCAGACAGGCAAGCCGCTCCTCCCACACTTGTACCCAACCCGGTATTCCTTATGGTTTCGCTAATATGACGACTGTCACAACCGTACCCAGTCTACCCTACACTGTTTGCGACTTTCCCATGAAATAGCACTACCACTAAGTACAAAACAATATCCTGTATATGATTTACGATCATTAGGACAGTTTCCCCAATCAGCATCAGTATACCCGAATAAAGGTTCATTAGTTTTTCTAAATATTAGTCCAAAATTAATTGTTTTCTTCAGATATCTTAAAACCCGTTTAGCTGCTAACCAATGAGATTTATCATACCCATTTAGAAATTGACTCAACTGACTAACTGAATTGGCAATATCGAGTCTAGTGGATGTTGCAAGGTACATTAAACTTTCTACTAATTCGCGATCATGCTCATTACATTTTTCAGCCTCTTGCAATTTAACGTTTATATCCATAGGGCAAGATACGGGATTCGCATCTGTCATACCAAAACGATATAAAAGTTCCCTAATGTAATTTTGCTGACTCATCGCTACAACCCCATTTTCCATTTGGAAATTAATACCTAAGCAATATTTGACTAAACCCACATATTTAATTTCTAATTCTTTCTTAAGATGAACTCTAAATTTTACAATCGTATCAGGATCTTGTGACATAATTAAAATATCATCTACCTAGATCATAATAAGAGTTATGCCTTTTTCATTTTTAATATAATATAAGCATGGATCAGCACTACTTTGTTTCGCTCCAAAGTTACATAAAATGTCATTTAACTTCGTGTTCCAACATCGACCTGCTTGTTTTAAGCCATAAAGCGACTTCTTTAGAAAGAGAACTTTGTTGCCTTCATTTAAAGAATTTAGGATCTTAGCAGCTGCTTTAGATATAGAATCACTACAATTATTTTCATTTGCAATTAATTCAAGAATTTTATCAAAATAATCGGGGCATTCCATAAAAATTTCCTCATCTAGTTTTCCATTTAAATAAGCTGATGTCACATCAAATTGATGAATTTTTATTCCTAGTTTAGCGGAAAGTGCTGCCATAATTCGAACTGAGCTAATTCGAGCAACAGGTGCAAAAGTTTCCCAAAAATCAATCCCAGGTTGCTGACCAAATCCTCTCGCAACGACCCTGGCCTTCTGTTTTAAAAGAGAACCATCTTCGTTATATTTATTTGTTAAAACAAATCTGCTTCCTATGCATTTTTGCGAAATTGGTCGATTCACTACTTCAAATGTATTATTTTTTAATATAGTTTTCACTTCATTAATCATCGCATCATACCACTTAGGCGCATCAGCACTTTTGAGTGCTTTATAAATGGATATCTCAGTGTTACAACTATAAACAGTTTCTGCTCTTGGTTCTATACTACGTAACACATCACGATTACGCAACGATAGAATATTCCTCTCCGAACTTGACGCCTTTGAATCTAATGGTGGTTTGCTTTCTTGTTGACTCATGGTTTCACTGGCCAATAAATTCACTTCCCTCCCCTGGCACTTGAGATTCAATCTCTGGCTGATTTATACTTATTTCGCGATGGAATAATTCCTGCTCCAGTTGACCTACATCTGAGTACTCATTAGAGCTATCTTCAAAAAATTTGACACCTCTAGAAACAATTACACGAGTTTCATCTGGGAAATAAATTCGAAAAGCCTTTGAATGATCTGAATATCCTACAAAAATTCCCTTCTTTGATCTTGGAGAAAATTTATGACTTGGTTTATTATTAAAGCAATAAGCAGTACAGCCGAAAATTTTAAAATCGCTAACATTAGGCACTACATAAGTACCTAAGTTACACCATAGTTCATAAGGTGTTTTTCCATTTAGTAATTTTGTGGGGCACCTATTTCTAACATAATTAGCTGTATTGATTGCTTCTGCCCAAAGGTTTAGGGATAACTTTGATTGAGATAAAAGACAACGAGCCATCTCAACAAGGGTTCTATTTTTGCGCTCAGCAACTCCTCCCTGTGCTGGGCAATAAGGGGCAGTGATTCTATGTTCAATACCGTTTTCTCTTAAAAATGTTTCAAATTCACTACTAATATATTCACCCCCGTTATCAGTCATAAAACTTTTAATTTTAGTTGATCTTTGATTCTCCCAAATATTTTTAACATCCTTAAAGCTTCGAAGGCTTCATTTTTAGTTTTCAAAAATTTTACTACACAATAACGCGAATGATCATCAATAAAAGTCATAAAATAAAGCGACTTACCTACTGACGGTATTCTTATCGGACCAGCCAAATCTGAATGAACAATATCTAAAAAGGTTGTGACTCTCTCTGACCGTTTTGGAAAGGGCGCACGTGTTAACTTATTTAAAGCGCACACTTCGCAATTTAACTCTTCAGATAATTTTGAAATATTTAAACCTCTAATATTGCCTTTAAGACTTGATTCCATTAAATCTTTAAAATTAAGATGACCCATTCGCTTATGCCATTTAAAAATATCAACCTGTTTGTTGTTGTTATTATCTATAGATTCACTTTACGTGGCTTACACTATTATTTGCATTAGAGTCTCCAATTCTCAAATGATACAAATCGTCCTTTCTATCCGCAATTAATACAACATTTTTGTTCGGATTCTTTATAAACGCACAGTTATTTTTGAAATTCACATTGTATCCTTTGTCGCACAATCTTGACACGGATAGTAAATTCATCTTCAATTCTGGAACAAACAATGTGTCCGACAGTTCTACGTTCTGTAATTCTTTATTTACTTCGGCTTTAATCAACACTTTTCCACTCCCGTAAACTTCTGTAGTTCCATTGTTAGCTAGACTAACAGACTTTATTCCTGTATCACTCAAATTTAGAAATTTCGAGTTGCTGTTACACAAATGCCGAGTACACCCACTATCGATACACCGAGAATTTTCCATATTTTCACTTGAAATAGTAAGTGCATGAGTAGAATCGATAACACTCGTTATTAATCCAATATTATTTTTCTTATAATTTGCAGCTTCCTTTTTGTGACTTTCACATTCATACTGTCGGTGACCAGCGCGCTTGCATTTGAAACAAATTATTTTCGAATTATCTTTTTCCTTATGGTTTGAATACTCACAATATTTCGAGCTCTTCTTATTTTTACTATTCCAGAACGGCTTCTTTCGAAAATGATTAGCATTAAAAGTTCGTAAGTCACTGTTCTGCCTTCCATCGTGGCGCCGCGCATCATTTTTTTCTACTATTTAAATACGAAGCACTTCCGGCTTGGGTAGCTCGTCTCGAGATTCAATAGCACATCGGGAGTTTTCAAAACTTGACGGAAAACTGTATAATAACATTACAGTCAGTAAATCATCGTCGATTTTAATGTCCATTTCTGATAATTTGTCCACAATATCAAAGAACTTTCTTAGATGATCACGGATGCAAGTTCTGTTAGATGAATCACCCATTTTATATTGAATAAGTGACTTCAGCAGTGAAGCTTTGCGGGCGGGACCTTTCGACTGATAGATCTCCTCTAACTTATTCCACACGTCAGATGAAGTATCACAGTTTTTTATTTGATTCAGCTCCGAAGGGGATATGCACAGAATAATGTCTGCTTTCGCTTTCTCGTCCATTTCAATCCATCTGTCGAAAGCTTGCTTGGAGGTTTCATCATCTCGTATCAATTCAGGTTTCGGTTTCGAACCAGATACATAGTTCCAAAAATCATTTTTTACTAGTATAGCTTTCATCTGAATTCTCCATGTCTCAAAATTGTCCTTACTCAGCGTCTCAATACGCATTTTTCCATACGACGCCATCTCGAGTAAGTATCCGCTCTATCCTAGATTATTAAATTCAATTCAACTGCTCGTCTGCTGGGCCCATAACCTGTTCGGCTAAATCAGCAGAGAGTGTAAGCTAGGCAGAATTAAGACAGTTGATAATGTAAAATTATTCTTTAATATCGGATACGAACAGGACATAAATACATAGAGACATAAGACATACATGTTCTCAGCTCCACATTCTCTTGAGCTCTGATGAACGCATGCGCACCATGCAAGGTGGCGTTGCAGGCGACTGTTGCATAATCATTATTAATGAGGGGAATAGCAAGACATTGATTTATATAGAAGGCATAAATAACATAGCTCAACAATCATGACGTGTGCACGTGTCCACCACACTCTGTTCACGTGAACACTGAGAACTGACCAATAACAATGGACCAACAACAACATCATAGAGGGTGCAAACCCCTTAGAAACAGCAGTCTACACACAACCTTACGAGCAGAAGGTTGCATATCTTTACGCTCATGATTTTCTTGTAAATATTTCATTCAATTTCTATGTGTAAATTGTCTAGTGTAATAAATGTTCTGTATTAAGAATGAGTATAAGCAGTAACTTTACCGAGGGGTCGCGACACTACAATAGATATTCGATCAAGAATCTGAATTGCTTCTCGTACAGTTTAAAGTTTTGAATGTTAAGCACTCAGTCCCCAGTTAGGGTAGACACATTATTGTAATAAAATTAACTCTTTAGGTCAAAAGTTTAAACATTTTAACACTTTTTCTTTCAGAAAAAAAAAAAAAACAATTGTATAAAAGCTTGAATTTAAAGAACATTTTTAATATGTTTAAATTATAGTAAATAGAAAAATTAGTAAATAAAACTAGTAGTTATTTATTATAAAAATCCGGTATAATTTTTAGTGGTTATTATATTTTGACGCATATATTTTATGCATTCAATTGAATTGCTTTGAGATAATGAAAAATAATCTGAATAAAGCACACATCTTATTAGAGATAATGGAATAAAAATACACTTATTTTCCTCTATTCATACGGGGAAACTTTCAAATCATATGATAAATACCAGCTTTCAATTTAAATTAATTCAGTTCAATTTTAATATTTTCAAATTGCTTTAGAAATTCAAGCGATACGAATAAAATTTGTACTACTTGTTTCTCCTTTTAAATGTTACAAATATTTGTTTAGTCCAGAAATTAATTTTCATTTCCTTTTGTCATTTACATTACAAGAATGTTGGACTTTTATTTGAAAGTATTTGGTGTGCATAAATATAAAATTTAAATTGAAAATTTCCAATTAAATAAACACGGCTAAAAATGAAGAAAGTTAAATTGCTAGCATCAAATTTTATTTCAAAAATTAGAAATTAATTTGTTAAAGAGAAAAAAATTCCCTTTCATATAGAAATAGATAAGGTAATGTTTTGTATTCTCTTCGGATAAATTCTGATATATCACACAAGCAATTTAAAGTAAGGTTTTCCATTATCACTGGCTTTTACGCTTTTTAAAAATATTTTTTCTTTTCTTTTTTCTTATTGCTTGGAAAGTGAGACTTTGAAGATTTTGTAATGCTAAACAATGTGTGATTCATACATTTTTACTTCTGCCAGAAAATTGACCCTTTTGGTCTTCATCTATATTTTCTCCTTGTAAGTTTACTTTGCATTTTGAAAACATAATTTTGAATTTACTTAAAAAATCAAAATACACATAGAATACACAAAATACACATTTGAAGTACACATAGATTATCTGGAAAGCGTTTCTACATTTGTAACAACTTTTAACCTGCATAGAGACTAAACACGTGACCAAACGCAAGAAAAGTTGAAATTTTACTGCCTGTAGATTAGTTAGCTGCCTTACGTTTTATGCACAAACACTGTAACTGACTTACGTATGCTTGCGGAGCAGGCTATGTAGCTTTACTTATGTTTTCCCCCCATTCCTTTTTAAGTTCAATACCAAATGCATCTTTGACAAAATACTAACGTCTTCAAAGAAATACGGCCTTGATAGGTCTGCTAAACCAAAATGAACAGTATGTGACCAAACTTCCTCCGTTATGAGCCTAAACAAAACAAGCAATGCTCATGCTTAACTGACGATCATTTCAAAGACATTATGAAAATCAGCAACTTGATAAATAGGACTAATGAATATGATAAACTGGTAAATGAAAAAAAAGCAATGTATCTCATTAAGATTTCGAATATTGTTACTATTTTGTACATTTTTGTTTCCTTAGTATGACGGTAGAGCCTCTGTTAACCGGATAAATTGGAACCGAATTGTAAGCTAAACTAAGTTACGTGAACAAATAAATAAAAATACGTTTGGGGATTTTATTTATTTTTTTCATTTGATTTATGCTCCGAATTTTTCCAAATGTAACATTTAATGAATAAAGCAATGATCTTAAAAGAAAATTTATTAAAAAAAAACTGTAAGTCTACGAAAACGATACAAAATTCGTTCAGTTCACATTATATTTTAGTAACTGTTCTGTGTTGGCGTAGCGCCCTCTATATATCATGTGACTTGGTAGAAAAGATTCTTTTATACCATTGTACAGCACAAACATGTCAATCAAAGAATTGTTTCTGTGGTTTAAACTCTTTAATTCACTATTCTAAAGAGGAAAATCAAAATAATCGAGGTGGAATTAAGGGAGAAAAAAAATCTAGTGAGTCATCATCGTATGATGTAACAAACAATTCTAATTCTTTGTCGGAAACAAACCATTCAATTGTAGCCAGTGGATTCATTAAAACTAAAACAAAAAGTGTTTTATTAAGTACGGCTCGCATTCTTATAAAGGATAAATTTTCAGAGTATAAGGAGATTAGATGCTTATTAGATGTAGGTTCTCAAACGTGCCTTTTAACATCACAGTGTGCTAATAATCTTCAATTAAAAATTAATAAAACAAATAGTTTAATTTCGTGTTTGGATGATACAGTCATGACAGTTAAAGGTTCTGTAGAGACAACAATTGCAAATAGGGATGGGAGTTTTAAGAGAGAACTAAATATGCTAGTCGTAAAGAAAATTACAGATTTGATTCCGCAAAGAATGATAAAGGTGAGAGTAGATGAGAAAATTTCTAATTTAATTGAGTTAGCTGACAACCGATTTAATGTTCCTGAGAAAATTGATATGTTACTGGGTGCGGAAATATTTTACGAGTTACTAAGACCAGGTGAGATAGTTTGCCCGAATTCTAAATTACTGCTACAAAATACGGTTTTTGGATGCGTAGCAAGTGGTTGTATAGAACAGGACAATGAGGTGAAGAAGCATTGCGGATTAATTAGAGAAAATGATTTAAATAAGACATTAAGGAGGTTCTGGGAAATTGAAAGTGTAGAGGTAGAGTTAAAAAAGAACAAAGAGCATGTTCTGTGCGAGGAGCATTTTGCGAATACACATTTCAGGGATGATTCTGGTAAATATGTCGTGAAAATGCCATTTAAAGAAAACACATCATGTTTAGGGCAGAGTAGAGATATTGCTCTTAAAAGACTCCAATCGCTGTGGCCGCGTTTACTGAAAGATACAAATTATTGTGAACTGTATAAGAAATTTCTAAAGGAGTATGAAGAAATGGGACACATGAGATTGGTTCAAGAAACAGAGGAACCAAATATTACATATTATGCTCCGCATCACGGAGTATACAGACCTGAAAAGAGTACCACCAAATTACGTGTAGTATTCAACTGTTCTTCTAAAACCTCAAATGGTACATCCTTAAATTCCATACAATTAAACGGAGGTGTAATACAAAGGGACTTATTCTCTATAATGATTGGTTTCAGAGAACACTCATACGCCTTTACGGCAGATGTTAAAATGATGTACCGAATGATAAAAATAGATCCAACTCAGTACCCACTGCAACGAATTGTGTGGAGCGATAGTCCAGATGAGAAACCCAAAACTTATGAGCTACTGACAGTAACATATGGGACAGTCAGCGCCCCATATCTAGCAATGAGAACGCTGCTTCAACTCGCAAACGATGAAGAGAAAAAGTTCCCTAAAGCAGCACCAGTTCTTCGTGAACACTTTTACATGGATGATGTTTTAACTGGTGCACCCACAAAGGAAGAGGCCGAAGAGTTGCAACGGCAACTCATAGCCATTTTGCACGAAGCAGGTATGACTTTGCATAAATGGTTTACAAACTTTACTACTTCACCAGTGATTTCTGATGCTGGATATATGTTTGATAGAAAGGATATAGAAACTAAAACGTTAGGTGTATTTTGGAATCCGAAAGAAGATAGTTTCATTTTTCGAGTGGCAGTGGAATTAAGTTATTCCTACAATAAGAGATAAGTGTTATCTGCAATCGCTAGAATTTTTGACCCATTAGGTCTTTTGGGTCCTTCTATAGCTAAGGCAAAAATGTTTATGCAAAAATTGTGGAGGTTGAATTTAGACTGGAATGATGCGCTTCCTCAAAAAGAAAATGAGGAATGGCATCAATTCTTATTATCGTTAAAGTGCATAAAGGACATCAGAGTTAAAAGACGTATCGTGATTGAACGCCCGGCCATTATAGAAATTCATGGTTTTGGTGATGCGTCAGAGCATGGCTACGGTGCAGCTGTTTTCTGCAAATCAAGAGATGAAAAGGGAAACGTCATGGTGAGATTAGTAACTAGCAAATCACGCGTAGCACCCATCAAGAGCTTGACAATTCCTAGGTTGGAATTATGTGCTGCTGTTTTACTATCACAACTTGTGAAAAAGGTCTTAGCAGCGATGAAAGTGACAGTGGATACCGTCCATTGGTGGTCTGATTCCACAATTGTCCTAGCGTGGATCAAGAAGGATCCAATGGATTTAAAACAATTTGTTAGAAGCAGAGTATCTACGATCCAGGAAATTTCTAATCCCGATCAGTGGCGTCACATCTCGTCCGAGCAAAATCCCGCGGATGTCTTGTCACGGGGAATTGATCCTGATAAGCTCATGAGCTGTTCTTTGTGGTGGGATGGACCTCGTGTTTTGATGAACAATGACTATCCCAATCCTCCAGTCAATAATCTAGAAGCCAGTTGTGACTTCATTATTGAACTTAAAAATCATGGACAATCAAACTACGAACAATTGAACTTTTCTGTTACTATTAATGAACTAATTCATAACCTTCTTTCTCATAGTAATAAGTATATATTAACATTACGAATTTTTAGTTTTATTCTTAGGTTTGTTGAGAATTGTAGAAATCCCCTCTATAGAAATAGAGGACCCCTTAGCACGGGGGAGCTACGAGCAGCCGAGGATCGTCTTCTAATATTGATCCAAAGCCAAGCTTTCAGTGCAGAGATTAAAGGTTTGCAGCTGAAGGGATCAGTGCCTCCAAAGAGTAAGTTGAAGGATTTAAATCCTTTTTTGGACGATAAAGGCATCCTACGAGTTGGAGGACGACTAGGCAATGCTAGTGTAACTTATTATAAAAAGCACCCGGCAATTTTGCCCCAAAACAATAAACTTACTGTAAGTATAATTACATATTATCATCTGAAATACTTACATGTTGGTGCTTCGACACTACTTAGTTTGGTAAGAGAAAAATTTTGGCCGATAAATGGTCGGTCTATGTGTCGAAAGGTAGTTCACCAGTGCATCCCTTGCTTTAAAGCAAAACCTATTATTGCAAACCAACTTATGGGCGATCTGCCTAAGGACAGAGTCCAATTGGACTACTGCTTCAATGTGTCTGGCGTGGACTTATGTGGTCCTTTCTTGATTAAAGTTGGGTATGCACGTCGAACTATCTTGCAAAAAATCTATGTTTGTATTTTTGTTTGTTTTACATTTAAAGCTGTGCACATCGAAATAATATCGGATTTGACATCCGAGTCATTTATTGCCGCCTTAAAGAGATTCATAGCTCGTAGAGGTAAATGCTCTCGGCTTTACTCCGATAATGCAACTAACTTCACTGGTGCCAATAACTTACTCAAAGGATTTTTTCAATTACTTAGAAATCCGGATGAAAATTTGGCCACATATTTGGCAAATGAGGAAATAGAGTGGAAGTTTATACCTCCCAGGTCACCCAATTTTGGAGGTCTCTGGGAGGCTGCGGTAAAGGCTTTCAAGTATCACTTTAAGAGAGTTGTGGGAAACTCAAATTTGACTTATGAGGAAATGTTAACAGTAATTACGCAAATTGAGGCAGTGTTAAACTCTAGACCCTTATGTCCACTGACAGCGAAGGAAGAAGATTTTGGAGTTTTAACTCCCGCTCACTTCATGATCAATCGATCATTAAATTCAATCATTGAACCTAACTTAACAAATATAAAGGAAAATAGACTTAAGAAGTGGCAAAACATTTCGAAATTGGTTCAATTATTTTGGCAAAAATGGCGCCTTAATTATTTAAGCGAGGTACACCAACGCGGAAAATGGAGATTTGAAAAGAGTGATATTAAAATTGGGGATATGGTCTTATTAATCGAGGAAAATTTGCCTACTAATAAATGGCCTCTAGGTAAAATTATTGAGGTGTACTATGGTACAGATGGAAAAATAAGAGTAGTAAAATTAAAAACTCAAAATGGAACTCTTAAACGAGCAATTTCGAAAATTTGTGTTTTACCATCACCTGAGTGATCTACTTATGTAAATATGAATAAATTGAGTAGTATTTTTTTTGCATTGCTATTGCTTATATGTTATTATTATTATTATTTTGTTTATTGAATGTTTAAGTAAACATGTCAATGGGGGCCGGTATGTTCTGTGTTGGCGTAGCGCCCTCTATATATCATGTGACTTGGTATAAAAGAATCTTTTCGAAGCTGTGTGAAATAGTGTGTTCAATGGCGGTTGTAGAGTTTGCTGCTACATGAGGTAGCATGAGAAATTTATGTGATGAGAATAAAATTAAGATGTTTATATTTAAAGAAAGAGTGAGTGTATTTTATCCAGCTGAGTTGTCGACGTTACAGTAATTTTAAATCCGTGTTTCCCATTTCAAGCTATGTTCAATCGTGTGAATGAATACAGAATATGCGCAACAACTTTTAACATTTTTTGTCGGTTTTAAAATAAGAATTTATTGACGTAAAAGAAAGAACAAATAATATAATATATCAAAGCGACATGGGGAAAATTGCCATTGGAGGGTAGATGAATTTATGTTAAATCTTCCTACAGATTTTGAAAGAATGTTAAACTGATAAGCTAAAACAATAATTAATAATAAGGATTTTTTAATTTTAGAAAGAAAAAAAAAGAGTGTAGCGGAGTTTTGTAGTTTAAAACTTAAAGGAATCGAAAAAAAAATCTCAATAGATAAAAAAAAAAACTAAACAAAAGAGAAATGTATATATATTTTACCAAGTCCAAGTCTGAAGAATACCTAATGGGTTTTAACAAAGATAAAACTTCTTCGAAAAACACTGTATCCACTGTGAAAAGAAAATTCTCACCCATGTATTTAGTAAAAAAATCAGTTCGTTTATTTTTTAGTAGTGAGTAACAGAAGAGTATAACAAGTGAAAAACCTTTTTTTTTTCTTTCTCTCTCTCTCTCTCTTTTTTTTTTTTTGATTACTACATTAAAGAATGAATTTATCTTAAAGCATATATCATTTTTTTTCTTTTACACTATAAAAACCTTATCGGTCCTTAAAACGTCAGATAGAAAGGATAAAAGAAATTCTAGAAAACAGCGGTGCCAATACAAGTGCAATTTATAAGCGTTAACTAATTACCGAGCACAAAGAACTTATGCCGAATACTTTCCTATAAAGAATTGCACTATTTTTAAAGAGAAAAGTATGTAGTTTATACAAAAGTGTTATTATTTGCAGTTAGGAATTTCATCATGAAATTGCGGTTACATAGCCGGCAGCAGTCTGTCCATCTAATTAACCGTTACATTTACGGTTTGGAACATTTTTGTATCTTTACGGGTTCTAAACCATTTCCAACCAGCTTGGCTAAAAAGCAGTAAATATAAAAGTTTACGGTTTCATAACCATTTAGTAGCACTTATGATAACATACTGCAGGCTACGGCAATTCACTATATGCGTTGAATCTTCAAGGCGTAGAAATCATTCATAGCTGTTATATTAGAGCGGATGACGAGGTGTAAGGACACGGTGGAGCAGGAATTCTGCCAGAGACGGGGATAGAACCCTGGACCACCACGGTGGAAAGCCAGCACTTTCATGCTTTTTCAAGAGGTACCTACCTACTGGATGTAAAAGATTTTGAGAAGTTTTTTTTATTCTGAGAAAAATAAAAATGCAATATCAAAAAATAATTAAATGAGATATATTTCCACAACCACTTTTTATGACTATTACTAACTTCATCTTCTCTTCATTTTTCTCCTTCAGATAAAAAAGGAACTATAAATATTATGCGATGGAATTCTAATCTTCACACTTCTTCGATTCACAACCAAGATGGACGCCCGATTCTTACTGACCTAGGTGGCGCTCGTAAATAACGGTTAATTATACGTTCTTTAGGGGAAACAGAGAATAAACGATTTTTTTCACAATCAGCGGTTTGAGTGCCATCTTTTTAATGGTTATTCGAATGTTGTTATTAAATATGTTAAAATAACAATCAAATAAATTGTTATATTACTATTTTTTACAGTATTTTTAATAGTATGTAATTCAAAAAAAAAAAAAAAAAAAACAAAAAAAAACACAGTATTTAAAACTGGAAAATGTTACTATAGTAATATTATAGACTGTTGTAAGCAATTCCCGCAAATATAAAAAAATGTTGAAATTAGTAATCCCTCAAATCTTGTTTTTTGTTTCAGTATATTTTTGAAACAAAAATATAAAAAATTAATCGGAGAGCGGAGCAGAGCATTAAAAAACAGTGGCTACTCCATATTCCTGAAAAAAGCAAGTGAAATCATTTGTATGTATGTACGTACGGTCATCGTGAAAAAACTAGATAAAAAAATTACTTACATAGGTGATTAAGCCGGAAATTAAGGGTGAAAATTGAGGGGGCAATTTTTCGCGAATACTACTCCAAGGAAGGAAAAAGAGAATGAATTAAAACGTTTTGTTGTTGTTGTTTCCTTAAGATAGCAGTAAACAGACAAATAATAGAAAATATAACAGTATATAAAATTTAAAACATAACAAAGCTGTATGTCGAGGGGAAAAAAACCTTTGTCAAATAGAAGCAGGTACACGGGCAAAATCTAAACAGCGATTTTTGTGGTGTAGCAAAAAGGTGGAATCGTGTCCATGATCAGTTGGGGTTGTCCCTGGTACCTGGTCAACGCTTCGCTACATTAACTTGAGATATACAAGTTATATATTATGTTAATAATGTTTTCCACCCTCTTACCAGTGTACATGTACGTTTATAAATGGCTGTATCTACATCGTCTTTCACACATTAGACAAACGCGGGCACGTATTTTTTTTTTATCGCAGTATTTGGAAGCTTTGAAATGTTGATACATTTTAAATGTTAATATAGCAACTCTAATAAATTTTATAACAAAACAGCCTGAAAAAAAAATGATGATAAATTGAGCACTGATTACACCGATAGTTTTCATTAATAAAACATAAAATGAATTATATTTATTTTTCTGATGCTTTCGACTTTAAAACTTAGCCGTTTATAGTTAGTCATTGGAAGGAAAAATATGGAAGGAAAAATGTGACACCAGCCTTTTTTGTTTTCATAGCAAAATCAACGTCTCATAGTGTTCTAGATCAAGCGCTCTAAACCTTTTAGTGCCGTTAAGGGGGCACAGAACCTTTGACTAAATATTTTCTTTTTATAATTTTTTACTGTAGTTGGACATATTTTAGCATTAATTATGCACATTTTTTCTACATTTTAAATATTAAGACAGTTAAAAATATTTTTGACTGAAAATTTTAAAAAATGTATTAAAAATATGAAAAACACTAAAGTTTACCCTAGTGTCTGAATTTTTGAGTAATTTACTTACAACCTTTTATACAATTTCGTATGTGCATTACAAATATTTTTTGGATTACTTTTTATGAAGCAGTTTGGTATTTTTAATGTTGTCGCACTCGTTTAATTGTAGACAATATAAACATTTTTTTCAAAAATATGCTGGAAATTAAAAACAAATTTTTCTTTCAAAAACTTATACGATTAAACAACAACTGTTTGCCAAAAAGCGTTTACATTATTGTTATGTATCTATGTGCAAATTTTTGTACAATTTGGATGAAATTTCAGACACAAGACTCATATTTGTGTTTTCATATTTTTCAAATTTTTCAATAATTTCGAATTTTTCTTATAATCAACAATAACTTCGTTAGTTTAATATTTGAAATTTAGCCAAAATATTTATAACCAATGCTAAAATAAGTCCAACTGCATTGAAAAATTAAAAAAAGAAAACTTATTTGAAGGGTCCTGTGTTCCCTTAAGCAAGAAAATGCTATGGAAAATGTTCGTTTAAAACCTCTATTTATAATTTCTTAAACATCTATTAGAAATTTTTCATTTTGACTTTCAATTATGCAAATCAACAAAATATTTTGTGATAGCGATTTTTTATACTTAGAATACTTATTGTAGCATAATGAGAATATTCTTACACTAATCCTTTTGCAGAAATAAAATTATGAAGTTATTATAGAAACTTTCTTGGACAAGTTAATCTTTCACTGCAGGAACTTAAATTATGATTTAGGAAAGAAGATAACTTTTCACGGCATGACATTTTCCCATAAGATATTATTAAGGTTTTTTTTTTTTACATTTCGGTGCTTATCTAATTTGAATATAGTACTCTTGAATAAGTTTTTGCTTCACCTTTATTTTACTTTATTTTACTTTAAAGTTTTGTTGTTAATGAATAAATTCAATTTAGACTCTTAACTGTTAATCTATTCTAATTATATTATGTTTAAAAGTAGTTCCAATACTGCTTTCGGTATTTCAATTCTAAAACTTTATTCTTTGTCAAAATACAATTTAGAAGTATACAAAAAAAAAAGAACTTATTTAAAATATTTACAGAAATATAGATTAAAAATGATGTTTTCTTTCATTATTTTAAAATCATTTTCCACTTTAAGCAAATGGAGCGAGAATTAAATGAATGTTAGTCTTTCATTTCCATATAATTTGCAAAAGCATTTCTTGCCCATGGCTGTTAGCATTAGTAACACGTATGAATTCAATTTCTTCTTTAAAATATTTCGTAAATAGGAGGGAAAAATGTTAAGAGAGATCGTATTACGATTTTTTTGCTTTCAATTTTAAATTAGAGGACAAACATCGTTTGGATGGATTTCTTTGTACTGCATTATATTTTATTGCAATGGTGTAAACATTTCTCAATATATAATTGATAGATAATAGCGACTAACATTCGAACTGCATAAATTAAGAAAAATATTCGGTTATTCGAAACCGATGATTAAAAACGAACATAACTTGTTCATGAAACGAAAAAAAAAAAAAAAAACGTTAAAAAAGGTAAAACAATCAAACAGAAATGTATAAAATACATAAAGTAACACTTTTTAATATTAAACTAGGAGGTTCTGCACTATGCTCGCTTCGCTGGCCAACCTACGTCTTTGAAGTCCATTAAGTACCCGGATGCCCAGAGACGCAGACAGACGGGATATTCTTAATGGTATAGATCCATAATGCTTCTGATCTTCGGCAAGTAAAGCTCACCAAGGATAAGAGCACGTAATGGCTTCCCCATGATATGTCTAATACGCTAGTACTTACCTCCTCCCTAACAAACTGACGCCCTGGAGAGTACGATGGTTGATATCTTATCTTTGACAGGTAAAGCTGTTGTGGAGCTGGTTAAAAGACTTTCCCAGAGCATCCCTAAAATGTTGGTACCTTCCTCGGTCCTTAACACACGGGTGTTGTTACAGACAGACGCGAATAAGTTTTTATTGTATGCATAGATTTTTTAAGTATATTGTAAAGTAGTGTATCTACATAGATAAATACAGTGCTGCAATAAGAATATAAGTTCACTAAAGAGTTTTAAAAATTCTAATGAAAAATATATATCCAAAAGCAAACACATTATTATTTAGTTTAGCACATTAACAATAAGTATTATTACAAAAGTTATTTGAAAATCTCGTAATTTCCCTATGCATTTAGACACCAAAAACCATTTTTTAAGTGGACAAAATAATAACTTCAAAATTATAAGTTGTTTAGTTTTAAGCATATGTAATATAATACATTATCGTGTAGGGCCTAATTTGTTTCTTATGAGTACAAATATTCGATTTGGCATAGAATCCACCAAATTCACAAGAATGTCAAATGAAATCGCTGCCCATGCTTCTTTAATTGCAGGATTAGGTTCGATCACTGAAGAAAATTGTTTTTCTTGCATATATAGACTTTTATATTATTATATATAGACGCTCCATATTTTTTATGTAGGGGTGAGATCCAGAGAGCGTAAATACCATTTAATGACATCAATTTTATGTTTTGAAACCAGTTTTTTTGTGAATTTGGAGGCAGGGATTGATGTTTTGACCAGTTAAAACAGATACTCTTCTCCTCCTTAAATTTCCCCATAGGTACCCAGTTGAAGCTTAGGTAAAAAGATGTAATCTGTAGACTTTATACGCGTATTTAGAAAAACAATATTCGTTTTTCCTTGAGCAGAAGACTCTGCTCAAACTGAATTACCTCCCATTTCGCGACTCATTTGTGCTTCCTTCTCAAATCGTATATTATACCCCAATACATACTTCTGCCAACCGGGCCATCTAAGTCATATGTATTTTCATTAAAAAAGATCACTGAATACCACGCATGTGTCCAATTCATTTTCGTTCTGGCAAAACTTTAACGCTCATTTTTGTGAGCTAAAGTCAATGGTATTTTTCGCTTCAATTTCCTGTACTCAATTCCTAAAGCGTTTTGCAATGCTCGAGCAAAGGTCCTTCTTGTGCATGGTAATTGTAGATGGTCTTCCTTTTTATTTGCAGAAAACTTGCTGTTCGTAGCAAATTTTGTGCTAGCGCATTTGACTCTATTATAATGATGATTACGACCTGCACGATTTTTGACGTGGCAAGGGATTCCTTGCTTAAGAACATTATTGCACATTGCACATGGAGAACGCCCAATTCTTCGAGAAATGCTCTTTTGGGATAAACCTTCAACGTGTACCTTTCATACTTGACGAATTTTCACTTCCGTACCTTTCGGAATTTTAACAGTTTACAAATGCGAAATTTTTCTTTTAAACCGCTTCTTATCGGTGAGTGACGTCGCATTTCCGCATGAAACAGATTTGCATAACTTCGACTATTTGAGGAATAGTTTAGTGTACTGAACTTGTACTTTTATCAACCGAATTTCGTTGTTTTTAAAATGTATGTAATATAATGGATGAAAAAGCTGTACAAATCATAACAATACTTTTCAAGAACTAAAATGCCTATATTTTGCCTTATTATAACGTAAAAAAAATATTACTTTAGGAAATATTTGAAGAAAAAACTAGCGAACCATATCTATTTATCTATCTATCTATCTATCTATCTATCTATCTATCTATATATATATATATATATATATATATATATATATATATATATGGGCTCGGTGGGATCCAGGGGATTAGTTAAACAGGGATCTCTGGGACTAACACTGTATTTATTCTCACAATGGACGAACACATTATACAAGAATGAAATAAACATCGACATCGAACACAATCATCGCACTTCCTCCTTCGTTTCTTATCCTCGTCTGACTCCCGCAGCCGCGTCACAGCGCACATCTAAGTAACAGTGCGTGCGCCACTGAATATAGTTCCTAAGTCTATGATAGTTAATGATTGGGGGAAATCCTCACATATATGTGTGTGTGTGTCTGTACACTTAACGTACTTATGTGAGCGATATTGTGCTACTTATTACTACTCCGTAGTTCTGCATGATGTTTCCTTTTGTCATCTTGCTATTTTTCAGTACAATTTTCACACTGTCGATTAACAATTTCACGTTTTTCGACCATGAAGAAAGCTATATTGAAAGCGTATGAGATTTTTTTAGGAATGAGTAATTTTGCTGAAAAAAGAATTACAGAGATAATCATTTTCATAATTAAATTAATAACTTGTCGTGTAAAAAGAAGTAACTAAAAAAATAAAAAAAAAACTAATGCATGAAAACCCACTAACAGCTTTCATGATTGTTAGAAAAATTGTCAAAAATTTGCTGTTGACAAAAACTACCAGCTTGAAAAGTCAAGTTATAAAAACCTTATATCTTAAATTAAGAAAAATGTCATGTGTCAAAGGAGAAGTAAATTAAAAGAGAGCGTCAAGAGTTGGATGTCAGAAGTTAATTTAAAAATAACCATTTCATACACCTTTTTTTTTTCTCTTACGACGTTAGAGTTGAGAAAAAAGAATATATCTTTTAAACGTTTCTTGTAAAAATGCGTGCATAGAGCTTAGCTCTGTGAACCAATTTTTAGACAAAGAGTATTTTTATTAAATATGGAAAATTGGGAAAATTAGAATGTTTCTCTCTTCATCTTTCTTTTTGTTTTTACATTCTGTAAGTGTATTTTCATTAAAGTTTAAAATGCCACTTTCATATCCTTTTATTATTCACCAAACCGAGGTAATGAAATAATTTGCAAAATGAAACTTGTGTAAGTTGACCACTTGTGGAGCAGCACTTTTGTGGTCCACTTGAAGAGGCGCTCAACTTATAGATGGTGGGTATGCTTTCTCTTATTTATTTATTTATAGTATTGTATCAGTCTTACCTTAGGTATTCATTCCTTTTTAGCTAATTGAAATATTCTTAAGTTTAGCTTCATGCATTAACTTTACTTTAAAATAGTAATTAGCTATTTTATTTCAATTTTCTAAAATATCATTCGAGAAATTTAACCCGAATGGCCCACAACGTATCATGCAACTTTAAAATTAAAATGCTTTAAAGTTAAAATAAAGATAACTATCTTATTAACTATGAAAATTACTTATTTGATGGTAAAGAGTTCCTTGAAATACATAAATAATAAAAATGATTTCCCCAGAACACAAAACAAAATAAAATAAAAATAAATGAAATTATTTTTTTCTAAATTTATCTATCCTTTTTTATTCCATCCAGACAAATCCTGGTAGGGTCAGTTGGGGTAATTGTGAACGCATTTTCAATGTTTTAACGTTTGACCCTTCCCTTCCTCTTGAATAAATTGAGAGATAAAATTGGGAGCATTGTAGCCACTACTGTACTTCTTGTGAGTAAATGTGTGCAAAAATTTTGAGTTTTATGACTATTTGTTAGCGAATGAGCTCGTGTTTACAATTACCCCAGAGATCTGGGGTAATTGTAAACAGTGATTTATTTTCGAATAAGGTTGATGCAAATGGAAAATTGTTTCATACACAGTCTGCTTGAAGGCTTAAGAAGTTCCGGAGCAAAGGTTCTCAATCTGCGGCCAACAGGCTGCATGTGGTCCGCTGAGTTATGTTATGAGTCGGATCATATCATTTAACGAAAAAAATGTTCCAAAAAATCAAGTAATGCGACAAATTTATGTAAAATTTGTCCCGCAGTGTAACAGTCGGTTAAGCTTGGATCCCACAGAACACCGAAAGTGAAGCACAACTGGCCGTGGTCAACGCTTGGGAGGGTGACCACTTCCCGCGACTGATTCCTCTGAGACCAAGTGCGCTTAAGGGAGCTGTGCACGTAAAATACGTCGTCGCTTCAAATGTCAACCAAGTTAGAAATAATTTCCGCTGAGGGACCAACCTAGGTGACGATCTCTCATCTGGGAGTTGGTTCAAAATCATTAAGCCCCTCTGAGCCATGTGTACTTCATTCTAGCGGAGCAGCTCATTAATAATCAGTAGGAGTATCTTTAATTCATGGTCGCCCTGCAAGGGGGGCTTGGATTTCCAAGTGGCATTAGCAAAAACAACAATTATGTAAAATGGACACAAAAGTGTATTTTACATCAAAATATAATACTTATTGTCCCCCTAAAATATTGGAAATGGGATAAATTTAAGCGTTTACAATTACCCCAGAGTACGAAATATATGGGGTAATCGTAAACACCTAACTTGCACATGAAAAATAACAGGGAAGATTAAATTCATGACTAAACGTTTTTAGCAGCATTCCATATGACAAATAAAAATGATTGAAACCGCTTACATTGCTTTTGTAGATGAGCTGGAGAGGAAAATGTTAGATCACTAAATTTTGTTAAACAACTTTTTTCACTGTGCCATTTTCAAACAATAGTGACGCCTGCACAGTTGTTTCGAAACTTATGAAACTGTTTCAATGTCTTCCCTATGCTGCCAGGTTATCATTCACAAGCAGATAAGTTTTCAAAACCGCCACAAGTGTAGTTATGAAGCTTGTTTACAATTACCCCATGTTTACAATTACCCCAACTGACCCTATAACATTACAGCATTACAAATATACTGAGAAAGATATTTTAATCCTTTTTATCTTTTTAAAAATGAATAAATAAATATGTATCATAGTAATAATTTGACGGTCAACTTACAAAGGCCTACTTTCCTGTAAAAGTTTTTAAAAAAATTATGAAGGAAGGCTTAATGTATCGTTAAAAATAAAGAAAAGTTAAGAATAAATGAAGTAATTAAATAAAGAATGAAAAATAAAAAAATGAAAGTAGGCTTTTGGGGTGTAGAAAACGTTTGTCTGTCTTTAGTCCCCTAATAACTTTTAAAGGAATAGTCCGATTCAAAAGATTTTTTTTGTATTCGAAAGATCTCGGCGAGGACACCAGTAATTATACAGTAAAGTTGGCGGAAAGTGGAAGACCAAGGGATACATTTTTTAAATATTATTAATAAAGTTATGCTTCTGTTTTGGCAATGAGAGGGAAATTTCTATATGAAACAGATGTAATGGCGCGGAATTGCTTGGACTAGAAAACTGCTAGATTTGTACCGCCACTAAATATTTTCAGAGTCTTTAAGTATTTTAAGAAGCATAGTGTAAACTCATAAAAAAGTCCGTGTTTAGAACATCGGTAATACTTGTCATGACTTTCACAAATGAATCAAGACAGAACTGTTAAGAAGTTTTTCCGCAAAAAACAAAGTGTTTATGTATTTATTTCCAGTAGTTTTTAGTTATTACGACTTTAAAAAAAAAGAAAAAAAAAACATTTTTGCTTATATAAATGTTATTTCTCCTTGGTGATAATCGGTGTTTTTAATTTTTTACGTTAAATAAATTCTTGTGTCAATTTGTCGAATCAGTTATCAGCACCAAGAAAAACATTGAATTTCTTTAAGTACCAATTAATTAATTTCCCATTTGAATTCATTAATTACAGTCGATCCCGCTTAATGGAATAGCCATTTTGCCACGAAAATCTGATAAGCAGGATATTATATTATATGGGATCACAGAAACAATACACTATGGTTTGGTACACTAAAAATTTATTACATTAAGAGGGACATTCTTTTAACCGATATTCCACTAAGCGGAATCGAATGTACCAAAAACCAATGACGCACCGGTGCGTGATTGTTTCTACGTGATTAACTTCCATGCTGTCGTGTTATCAATCGTTTACTGATTGGCTCTCATTTATTCCATCCTTAAAATACGTATTAATTATTTTCCACAACAAGACTGTGACCTGTTGATTGTGCTGTGACTTTATCTAGCCCTGTCTCCCTCCTACTCATTTCTTAAGAAATAGAAGCGTTTTTTTTAATTACGAGTACATACACAAATTGAAAATACAGAGAAAATAAAAGCCCTGTCTCCCTCCTACTCATTTCTTAAGAAATAGAAGCGTTTTTTTAATTACGAGTGCATACACAAATTGAAAATACAGAGAAAATAAAAATAGCTTTAAGTCTTTCTTTAAAATAATACATTAAAAAGCAAAATACATGGTTAGCCTATGCGTGTAATCAATATTTGGTGCACTGAAATGATCAGAAAGCAAATACAGCTTATTTGTTAATGTTTCTGGATCATTTTAATTTTTTTACCGAACAAACACAATTAAAAACCCAAGACAGACTTCTTTAAGAGTTGGCAGCTGTTTTTATGATCCAGTGATTGTACTTCAAAATAATTTTCTATAATAGTCGTTCAACTTTAAGGTACTTACGAAGTATTTTTTTTTTTCTGAAAACGTAATTATTAATGGAAAAAAGAGGAGGAAATGCAGAGAAGGAAACTTGTGCTGACACTTTTTATGCTGACTTCCTTGTTTAAGAATACAAGGCTTCTACTTCATTTTACTTACAATGTCATGAATATTTAAACTTTCTTCAAAGGGGCTTCTCAAGTAACTAATTACCATCAAGTGTCTCACTTGCTTCCGACATTTTTGAGACAACGCTTGCTGTTTTTTACAGAAACTTGCATCTTTTCTTTGCTTATAATTTGAGAAAACAAATTTTTACTTCTTTTCCTTTGTCATCCCTTTATTACATGCAAGTGTTGTGGGAAATTTGGTGTTCGTCTTTATTTTTCTTACATTTTTGATATTCATATTAATTAAGTTCAGATTATGTTAAAATGAGTTTGTTTGATGATTTTATAACTATGATAATTTGTTAATTCAATGTCAGTACCTGCAATACTTGCAACACATCTGATGTGTTAAGTTTCATTTATTCCTATAAACATTTTGACCGTTTTTCTTTATTTCATTAAACAAATGCGTTAAAGTGCAAAAAAATAACTGTAAACTAAACCGAAGCAGAAGTAGGGCGCTTCAACACCAACAACATCATTGTACCGCATTGGTAGTTCCATTTATTTTGTCCCTAGCTCAGAGTATACGGACTTTCAACTTTTGTAAGTTAATCATAAAGTTTGCATCAAAAACCTTCGTGTGTTTGTTTGTAAGAAGACATGAGTTATTATTTACTTATATGAATGCATTTGTTTCATATTTAAACTTCGGTGCTCTATTACTAAATGAGGCTCAATTTTGAAGATCAAGTGGACATTTTAATAAACTTTATAATAGTAGTAATAAGCATACAATTTCAATAAATTGAAAGAATGCAGTCCATTTTAGAAAATGATGTACATTATTTTAAAAACATAAACAATGTAATTGCTGATATAAAGACTATCAATGAAGCAAAATAATAAAAACAGCTTTCTCTTTTTTCTTTCTTTTCTTCTTTTTTTGTCTTCGTTCTTTTGAAAATTACGCGTTATTATTTGCGAGTAATTTTCTCATTATAAGAGCTGATTATGGATTCAATGTAAGTTAGCGTTATTTTCAAAACTTCCAATCTATTTTAACAACGCAAAACGATGTTTAGAAGATATTAAAGTTTCGGTTTGTCATTTGGTTTTTCGTGAAACATGCAACATCACCCAATGGATATTTATTATTTCTCAAATATTATTCATTTATTAAATGTTTCAGCTCATTAGAAACAATGGTGAAGATGTGTATTCTTATAACTTTTATTATTAAAATAGTGTTATTTAATTAAACTAAAATTTCATGTTGTCAAATTCAATAAATATGGAAATTGCGGTACGTAAACTGCAGTAATTTTTAATGCCATTGTTTACAAATCCGGAATTAAAAAAATATAAACTTACACTTGTAATGGCATTTATTATAATTTCAAATACAGCAGTAATCTTGGCACTGCATGGCATATACACGTTTATTCCAAGAAATTATTTGCAACAAATTTAGAATTTTTACAACAAACAAGAATAATATTTGAAAATCAATATACAAAGTTCATACAATGTAGCAACACAACATTTGTCACGTTTTGAAATTTGGTTTTGTTTTTAATTTAAAAGTATACATGCACCAAATAAATATATTCAATAAATATCATAAAAGTGCTGCCCAAATATATAGTTAATAAATATATTGCTATGGAATTGATTTTTCGGGTA
Organism: Octonoba sinensis; assembly: GCA_038502835.1. Lineage (NCBI taxonomy): Eukaryota > Metazoa > Arthropoda > Arachnida > Araneae > Uloboridae > Octonoba > Octonoba sinensis. The sequence continues at coordinate 100,683,435 of CM076602.1, read as the reverse complement.
TGACTTTTAAAACAGTTTCGTCTACACTAAATTTCGCGTAATATTCATTCAGAACCATAAAACAGTGAAACTCAAGACTTGTTTAACAATAACTGGAAGTGCTTTAATGCCCCCTAAATAGTGTTATTCCCTCATTTTAGAAGCAAGACACCTTTCAAAAGTCATAAAATGTCACATAAAAATAGAATGAAGTGCCTATAAGAATAGGTCTTTTGAAACGAGGAAAGCTTATTACCCAGCAAGGTACATTTTAAACTTTTATGTTTATAGAATATGAATTTCATGTAACCAGAAAAATAATGAAAGGTAACTCTGAACTGAAGGTAACTCTTTAAACGAATGTTTATTATGCTAGTTGATTTGTCAAATTATATATTATTTTTGCGATTAAATTAGAAGTTGTAGTATAGTTTATGTAACAGAATTGTTAAGGAATAAAACAACACTCTATATCTGTGATTAAGCAAAAGCATGCGGGCCATTAAGCTAAAAAGAGGAGTATTTCTCCTTTTCAAGATTTCTACTGCCATGAAAAAATGTTTCTTTCCAGTAGGCATGTGTTACATATTTTTACATTAAGAATATACAATTATAGGTCCATTTACAGTTATTACACAAACATATTACATTGAAACCATATTATTATGATCGCATTTTAAGCACATTAAACAGTTGTGTATAACATTAAACAGTTGTGTATAAAATAATGTAGCAAGATAAGTTTTTATTTTTATTTATTCTCTTTTTCTTTTGATAAAGAATAAGTAATCGTAGCTGTATTATCACGTTTTGCAGAAACATATTAAAATAAAGCGATATACTATTATTTGCAAAAACAAAAAGTACATTGAAAGTTTTCCATAGAAAATGTAGTAGGATGGTTACTTTTTTTTTACTTTAATTAAAAAAATAGTGTAAAATACTTGTTTTCTGACACCTTATTTTTTCCCCTGCAAAGCTGAAAATAGCCTGAAAGGAATTTTTCGACAGGTAGCCTTTCGTGAGTAGGTATTCATTACTGGATTTGTTTTCCAAGCTTGATTTGGTCTTTCATTTTTAATGTATGAAAAATATCATACACTAAATTTGCAATGCGTTCCATACAGATTTGCATATTCAAAACATTTACACAGACCTCTTTGCCCTTTGGCTAAAATATTTTTGAAACTACGATGAATTTTTAAAGTGAGAAACACAATGATTAATTAATGTTTTATTAATAATACGTATACACACACACACACGTATATATAAATAAATAAATATATAAATATATATATAAATAAAAATATAAAATTGAACTGATTTTTATATTTTTACAATGCACCTCTCCCACCCATAAACTGTATTAAAATTACTGAAAAAATACGTTTTTCCCCTGCATACTAATCTGTAACCAGATTTAGGAAACATATTTCAGTTAAAACTAGGAATTTAGAATTTAGGCCTCAAATCACAGTGCATAAATTTTGAAGCTTTTATTTCTTTTTCTGGCCTATATTTTTCAAAATAATTATAAAAAGTCGAGTGCCAAATATTCATTGAAGTATAAATTAAAAAAAAAAATCTACTGTGAGATTAACATGTTGAAATATATTCACGAAGTTTTGATCGTGCAATTTAAGCTAATTACAACCAAAAAACCGTCTATAATAATACGAGAAGAAACTTTTTTTAACAATATGACAAATAGGATTAACAGTTCGAAAGATTTCAGTAAAAAACATCCCTTTCCTTATGAATATTTAAATAGTTTGAATGGCTTTTTTCTTTTTTTTTTTACATGGTGAATAAGTTGGTGCTTTTTTTAATCTCGAAATAATAATATGGATTCTCATTATATTGTTGATTTCGTGCCTTGAAATTAGATTAAATACTGCAAAAAATAAAAGGTAGCAAATGTTATCATATCTTTTAAAACATGAGGATTATTTGCTATTCTAAATTTATATGTATGCCTGTTAACATTTAAGAAAGCTTTAAAATCACAATGAGTTTAAGATTCCACATATTTTTCAGCAAATAGAATGAAAAATAATTAACTAACAATACAATTGATAAATTGAAGCTTGTTGCCTAAGATACAGATTTTAACGGTATATTTTAAGTAGGTTTTGCATTTTTCCTTACTAAAATAGATTTAGCAACAATACATTTAAAAATAAAATAGTTTTATTGTTCCTCATAATAAATTAATGAATCAGTCTTTTATAACAAATAGATTTTTAAAATTTTTATGCCCGAAATTGTGTACTTTGGGAACTTTCATTGTAGTAGTTGATTAAGAATTGAACGTTTGTATTAGGAAAGGCGAACAAGGGTTTCTATTTAAAATCAATTTCTAAATCTTATATTTTGAGAGTGTCTTTAATACATGTATAATTAAAAATAATTTAACTTTGTGCAATGAAGGCTTCATTTGGATGTTTTGCATCTAGAAGCTCCCTGTCGCCTTGAAAAAGGGATTCCAAGCAATCCCGAAACATATGTCTGCATTTTATTGCTCATTTGGGCTTTAAATTAACGTGTAATTATATTTTCATTACATGTATAATTATAATTAGAAAAAAAGGAGTTAATTTTTTTTGATGAGTTTCATCTTACAAATTTTTGGATTGCACTAAATTATTCATTTTGAATTTTTTTTAAAGACAATAAATTCGTGGGGATTGTATCTCGTGCTCGATGGCGCTCATCAACTTGCTTCTGTAAGCAGTTTCGCTTCGAGACCGAAACTTTCTGCGTTGGCTCACCAGATAATACAATAATGTAGTCTAGTAGGCGTGGGTTCATCAAAACGTTTACGTATTATGTTAAACTGTGTGGCTTTAAGAAGTACTCAGCCCACAAAGACTACCAGCCTCAATTATTTTTTGCTCCAACAACAGAACGACATCAGCTTCAAGCGTGGCCACTGATTTGTTTAACTCATGTTTTTGCGAACTGATGTGTAGCTGCTCAGTCAGCAAGGCGGCACATCCCATTGATTTTACAAGTAGAGTCGTGTACTTAAAACCCAGAATTACCACGAAATACGTAGTGTTATGTTGTAGAAAACAAAGGTGCTAAGCTGCCGAGTGCAAATGTTGATGTTTAGTTTTGGCAACGTTGTCAGGTATCAACGTTGAAAACAAGATACAAAATAATCAATAAATAATAAAATAGTAACAAAACCTTAGAATTTAGGAGCACGGTAGAGTGATGAAACAGGTAGTCAAATTGAAGTTTTAAGGAAAAAGAGAGCTATATATTGCAATAACAAAACATATCTCAAAACAAGTGATCTTTAATTCAAGCCAACGTAAAACATTTAATGTTATTAAAACAAAAAGTTACGTCGTTCTAGTTAAAATACACATCTATTTTCAATCAGTAACCGAAAAGTGTTGCTTCTTAAAATGCGTAACTACAAACGTAATCTAAACAAATATACAGCAATAAAATGGCATTGGCAATAAGCAGAAGTTAAGTAGCGATTGACTCTATACAAAACCAACGAACTTGGATGAAAATTTAAATAAGTAAAAGATAAATGTATAAATGTGTTGTTAATCTTATTAATATATATCGCGTTTTTTGCGCAAGGCAAAAGAAACTAAACCATAAGATACTGTAAGAAAAAAGAAACAGGATCCAAATATATTTGTAATTTTGAAAGGATTTTTTATTTCGAAAATTGTGGCAACTTTTTTGATTTAAATCAACACCGCATTTATTTTAATGTAAATTTTCTGCACACAAGAAAGTTAAATATTCTAATGTTAATCATTCCTATGAAAGTCAAAATGATAATTATTCATATTCTGTTTTACATTAAAACATGAGGGAAAAAGGAAGATAGGAGGAACAGAAGGATTAAAAAAGGGGTAGGTGTCCCAAAATTATAAACCTTCTTCAGTAAGTCTCTTGTTTTGCAGAAAATTTTTAACAGTAAATTTTGATGCACTTCTACGTATACTTCTTAAGTTATTTTCATACTCAAAACTGCAAAAACTAAAATTGCAAAATAAAATTAATTTCAATAGTGGTTTTTACGCTTTCAAAGATTTTTTGTAAGTTTTTTTAATTAATGTTTGTAATATCTCATTACTTTTCCTAAATCTTGTTATATTCGACAACAGTCTAGAAGCAAATGTCAAAAAATAAAATATACTTGAAACTCTTCCTTTTTTTACAATCTTAACTCATATACTAGTCTAAAAAATAAGAACTGCGGAAAAACTTCATAATCTCTAAAATTAATGATAAAAATTTCCGTCTTTAAAGATTTACTTGTCACGTAGGTTGAAAATAAGCACATCTTGCATAGAATATTAAGCTATGTCATGAATATTAAGTGTTCTTGAAAGTACATTTTCAGGATTAATATTATTAAATTTGTTTTTCATGCCTCTTTTTGTTTTAATATAGTGCCTTTGTTTTCATAACTATTGCATTAGAATCTTATTTGTTATTAAAATAACGAGTTCAGACTTTTAGAAGTAAATGCATTTTGTATTAAAACCGTTTGAAAATTCGCTTGTTACATTTAACTAGAACAAGGGAAAATCGTATAATGTTAGGTAATGGATATCTTGTGGGTCTTTCCGCAAACCCCTCGAAAGATGTTTAGCATGGATTGCGTTAAAATGAAACCAGATGAAATTAACTATTTCTCTTTCGTCTTGTTAGTACTTAACGAGAATACCTACGTTGACTTCATAGTAAAATGTTTGCGTTTCTCAATAATGGTTATGGGACATTACTCTTACGGAGACAGTGGACCTTGAAAATGAACTTTTACATTTTTGAATGATAAAAACCTAAATTTTTTGGGTGTCAAATATGCATATACAAGATACATTATACACCAAGTTTCATTAAAAATTTTAGGAAATTTACTGATATATTAATTAAAATCTGTTTTAATTACACGAAATTAAAAAATGTTAAACTTTTTAAAATAATAATAATTTTTAGGTCATAAATACGGTCTACAAGAAATGTTACTTAATATGGTTTTAAAAAATATATGTTTTAAGAGGTCAAAAGGAAAATATATAATTTTCATAAAACATTATCAAAATATACGATGCGATATCCTCTCATTACATAAAATTTTCAATTGAAACTTTGAATTCTAGATCAAATATTTGTTGTAAACCTTATTTTTGACTAAAACGTCAAAAAATAAAAAAATAAAAAATATAGTAATGCAAGGGACATTTTTAGTTACGTGAAATTAAAAAAGGACTTTGATTAATATCTCAATAAATATCCACCACTTTTAAATAAAAATTGCTACATAATGTGTCTTATGTATACGTATAGCTGACGCATAAAAAATTAGGTTCTTATCATCAAAAATAAAAAGGTTCATTTCTAAGGTCCACTGTCCCCTTAGGTTGAAAGAAATCACTTGAATATTTCCGTTATCCCATTAAATAAATCAGTTGCACGTGTCATTTTTTCTCGAAAAAAAAAATGTGAAATTTATGTATATCCTTCTTTAGAGAAACAATACTCATTTCTTAAAATTTTAGATGTGTTTACGATTGTACGAAGAACCTTTTTTTTTTTCTCAAGCGAAATAACATCATACTTTATCCCCCCTCCCCTATCTTTAAAACTTTTTATTAATGGGTTTCACTTTGTTGTGTGCTGTTTTTTTTTTCAATTATGTTGGGTTTACAATGTATGCCTTGAACCTTAATGTTAAGAGATTATCTAAAAATCAAGACAATCGTAGAGTTACAGAATTAGACCCGTTTCACTTGTCAGAATGGTGTTGATTGAAAAGCTGACAATTTGGCTAGTAACAATGTTTCAGTACATTGTACTTCAAATGTATGTGTGTTACTTACCTAATATTTATATTCAGTTTAAATTTAATAGTTTAATTATATTTTTAAATTATCTTATTTATATTTTGACCATTTTAATAATTGAAACATTTTTCTGATAAATTAGCACGATATGTGCGAACCTCTTACTGCCTCATTTTAACTATGACTCTTTGACATAGAAATATACATTTGAAATGTTGACGTTTCGTAACAATGCCCTTCAAAAACATCAATGTCTTTTGGTTGATGCATTTTCGCTAGTGATATTTTAAAGTTGAACGTCGATGTCGTATCTTTGGTATGAATAGAACGAAATATTCATCTCTGTTATGAATAAAAGAGACAATTCAAGTTAAGAAACAGTGGCAGAAAACGTTAATTGCACCGTTTTACTTCGATGTTAAAGGAACTTAGAAGAAGTGGTTTTGCACTCGATCGAATGACATTTCCCATCTCTTCTTCTGTAATGAAAACGCTTTGTAAATCAATGTTTTTTTTTTTTTCAAAATGATACATGTGTAAAGATAAAATATGCCATTTTGAAAACTTTAAGGTAAACGTGGTAAAATGACAGTTAAATAAACGCATTTAACCACCCGGTGGTTGGGCAGTCCCAGAGTTATCACATGTCGAATGCACGTGATATCACATCAAGAACTGCAGGGTGAGTAGCCTGATGTGCGATACATCTAATATTTAGGTTATGAGCGTAGGGTTAATCCTATGACAGTAAGGGAGTCTACTTGTATGTATGTCAATGAATGTCAAATCGAGAAGTTAAAATGTTTAGGGGAATTTGGGATTTAAGAAGTATAACCTTCACCGCTCAAGTACGAGTACACGCAAACATTTATTTATTTATTTATGTACATGCAGTTTTTTTTTCTTTTGTGATACATGGTCTTATAAAAACTTATTTCAGATCTAAGATAAATAAATGTTATTAATAGGTATATGTACAGAACTGCAAGCTGCGTTAAATACGTTTCGTCAAGAGGCATCAAAAGGGAATGGGAAAATTATTTATGCTATAATGCGTTTAGAGGTGCTAACCAACTTCAAGTGAGTGTTGAAACGTAAATGAAATTATAAACACTAACATGGTACATATCATAGTGTGTGTTATGGGTCATGTTACTATAGTAACACGCGTTGGGTTAAACCAAAGAGTTGTTTAAAAATGAACCTGCGCCCAAAGAAAAGTATAGATACGTTTTTCAAACGAGAAACATGTGAGAAATAAAGGGGGAAAAATCTTGATGTATACTGTTTTTAATTAATCTGTAATATTGAACTTTTTTTAGCGGCAAGAAACATCACGTCCTTAATTATCTTTAGAAAGTATTTTTCCGTTTTGAAAGAAGCAGTTTTCTGAGGCTAACTGCGCAGGGGGAAGAGGGGGGGGACTACAAGGACCGTGACTCTTAAACAAAGAGGTAGGAGAAAAAAAGGGTTTATCTTTAAAAATGTATACAAATAATTAATTGCCTTTAAAATAATAGAAAGAGCTATTACGTTTTTTTAGAGGTGAAAAAAATAGAATAAAAGTATTTTGTTTAGTTTTATTCAGTGCTTTTTCTCTAAGAAGAAATAAAAAACAAACAAACGTAGAGTTAAAATTAAGGTAATGTTGTTGAGAGCCACAAAATATCAGTATATGCAATTAATTTTTAAATATATGTCTTTTGGGACTGTGGATTATAATTTGCATTTTGCTTCCTGGCAAATGTTTTTAAAAAAAGCATAAACGAAAGTTTAAACTACTGTAGAAATGCCGCTTAAAAATATTAATAAAATTTAAATAAAAAAAGTAATTCAATGAACATTGTAAAATTAAAGAAATATTAATAGTAAGGTAGCGTGTGAGTAGAACAGGAAAATCTTGTCTTTCAGTATTTATACGTATCCCCTCTTTATAATTGAGTGCATGGTTTCATTCGGAAAAAAAGAAAAAATGAACTCATCCAGTGAAAATTTTCAGAATAAATTAAGACCATGCGTGGGAAAACCAGGTGTTTACAAGTGTTATCAAGGACCGTTCATAAATGATGTCACACTTTTTTCAATATATCTGAACCCCTTCCCCCCTTTGTCACAAAGTGTCACACTTCAACGTACTCCTATCCCCCTTGTCACATGTTACGCTATATTATATTAGCATAAAGTACGTTTAATTTGCTGATTTTAATTGCTTTTATTGATATAAAAACGCTCTATGTCCGAATTCTTGTTACCCCTCCCCTTGTCACACTTTCTTGAACCCCCCTCCCCCCTCGAAGCGTGACATAATTTATGAATGACCCCTTAGAAGATCCATCAAGGGCAATATAGTGCTTTAGCTTGGGCAGCTGAAAGCGACTGCTGTTTTTAAAAAGATTCCAGCTCGTATTTATATTAACTATCTTATATCTTAAATAATTTGAGATAACTATTTCGTAAACGAATGGTTCCAGAATTTATGCATGCCACATTTCTAGAAAACTTAATTTAACCCGGGAATAAATGTTCGGATGTAATTATTAATTTGTATTTACAAAGAAGTTTAGTTATCTTTTATATCGCATGCAACAAAAACTGTTTTAAATCTAAGACTGATTGTAATAATAAAATTACACGTTAATTTAAAGCACAAATGAGCAAAAAAATGCAGACATATGTTTCGGGATTGCTTGGAATCCCTTTTTCAATGCGACAGGGAGCTTCTAGATGCAAAACATCCAAATGAAGCAGACAGAACAAGAAAAACAAAGCTTATATAGCCTAAGAATTATCTGTAAACCAATGAGAATAAAGGCAGCGTGAAGTGGAAGTAGAAGTAGCAGGAAGACACCAATAAGAGAGCAACAAACGAATCCAGTTGAAAGTACAGGAAGTAAAAAGGAATAACAATAAAAATAAAGCAAAAAAGACGACAGCATGCATAAAAATTGCAAAAATAATAAAATAAAATACAAAGAATAAAATTGAAATAAAAATAAGTACAGAAACTACCAAAACAAAATGCAAAACAAAGTACACATGTAAAGGAGGGGGAGGGGAGGGAGGGGGGAAGGAGAAAAATAGACACAAAAAAGGAAAACAAGAAAACCTAGAAAGAACAACAAATTAAAGAAATTTATGCCAGACCTGTGAAAAATAAGGAGTTGAGGAAGAATCATTAACCAAATTAGAACTACTCCTGTTAATATGATAAGCTTCCCAAAAGTCAAGCTCTAAAGGGGAAGAACATTTTTGAATAATTTTACCAGAATTGAAGTCAAAAGAGTGGTTGGAATTCCAACAATGTTGAGCAATGCTAGACTTATTTAACTCTTGCTTTCGTACATAACCTTTATGCTCATTTAAGCGAATTTTAAGAGCACGTTTTGTCTGCCCAATGTAAGAAAGGCCGCAACGGCATCTAATTTGGTAAATACCCCAAGTTTTAAGTTGATCGACAGGATCCTTAAGAGAAGAGAAGGAAAGTTTGCTACTAGGAGCAAAAACGACTTGAAATTGAAACCTTTTTAGGATTTTAGCAATACGGAAACTGACAGAATGAAAGAATGGTAACACAACCAAATTCTTTCTAGAAACCACATTATTGGGACCAGAAGTTTTCTTAGAAAGTTTGTTATGAATAGAATCAATTAAAGAGTGAGAAAATCCTCTATCAACAGCTACAGCTTTCAGATAGTTGAGTTCAATCTTGAGAAGCTCAGGAGAAGAGCAAATATTAATAGCACGATGGACCAGAGCATTAAAAGCCGAATATTTTTGGTTGGGAGGATGAGACGACAGTCTGTGAGGAGGTAAAGAAACAGCGAAAGGTTTACGATAGACAGAAGTAGTGAAACCAGACTCACTCTTAGAAATAAAGACATCAAGAAACGCGAGGCTACTATTAAGTTCTTTCTCACAAGAAAACTGGATATTAGGATCAATGGAGTTCATAATAGAAAGAGCATCATCAATACCTAACAAGTTACTGTCCGTTAGGACAAAACAATCATCCACATAACGAACATAAAATTGAAATTGCAATTCTATTGCTACTTCTACTTCCACTTCACGCTGCCTTTATTCTCATTGGTTTACAGATAATTCTTAGGCTATATAAGCTTTGTTTTTCTTGTTCTGTCTGCTTCATTTGGATGTTTTGCATCTAGAAGCTCCCTGTCGCATTGAAAAAGGGATTCCAAGCAATCCCGAAACATATGTCTGCATTTTTTTGCTCATTTGTGCTTTAAATTAACGTGTAATTTTATTATTATTGTTTACTTGCACAAAGTTAAATTATTTTTATTTTTAAGACTGATTGCTCAAATAGTAATTAAAACTTAACAAAAAATTCACATTTTACGATAAAACAAAATTTATTTTGATTATACTATCAAAGAAAAGAAGGACGGGGTAGAAAACCGGCACAAATAATACCTTTTTGCTTTTTCCCGTGTTAATAAATGTATTAAAATAGTTTTGGATGCAAAGTGAAAGATCAAGTGTGTCAAAAATTCAGAACTTTTTTTTCCTATATTGTAGTGAACATAAATACGAAAGTCACTTATCTTTTGTGCAATTAATTATTTTTTGAGTTTAAAGATTCCTTCAAAAATGCGTCCAAAATAAAATAAAATAGAAATAAATAAAAAAATAAACTATGTAAAAAAAACATAATTGTCATCTCTTTTTTAAAGCGTCTTTGTGTTTTTAGTTAAATGTTCAAAACTAATTTTCTGAAGTAGACATTCAAAGAAGAAAATTGACGTCTTTTTAACTGCAGTTCTTTTGAAAGCGTAATTATTGATGAAAAGAAGCTGAACATGGTTGAATGAAAAACGAAAATTTACACTGACACTTTTTATGTTGACTTACATTACAAAAAGTACAATACCGGGGTTTACTTTCTTTTAGTCACTATGTCATGAATATTTAAAGGTTATGGAAGATGCTTCTCACCTAACAAATGATCATCAACTGTCTTACATGTCCTTTGACATTTTAAGCTAATTTTTTCTTTTTTTCTCGTAAAAACAAGCTAGTTCTTTCCGGATAATTACGCAGAAATAATGCTGCATTCTGTGCCCCCCCCCCATTTTATTAAATGCAGGATTATGTTAAACTTCCATTACATACATTTTTACCTTACATATTGAGTTTAAAAATTATAAAATAATGTGTTTAAGCTTTTAAACCACGAATGACAGGGTTTCGACGAATATTCACTACTGTTATATGTTGTTCTTAAATATTCAGATGCACGAGTAGTTTAGCCTTTTAACTCTAAATATTTTTGAGTTCTATCATAATTATATTTTCAAAATTATAAATAAATAAGTTAAAAAAAATAGTGCTCTCAAGCGTATTGTTTAAAACTTAAAGCTTGCTCTTTGAAACTCTTGTACAGAGTTATATTAATATTCAACTAAGTTTCTATAGATAAAAAAGTTAAAAACTGTCTTAGAAGATTACAAGTCAGGTGTCTTACAAGATTATATATATATATTTTTTTAATTCGTTCGTTGTTTATAATATGTGTTTCACGCAAAATAAATAAATAAATAATATCAACTGCATCCTAGTTATGTACTCGTAATTGCAAATTTGTACAATAATTGTGTTAAAAAATATTTCTGAAAAAATTCTCAGAACTACATGATGCACAGAGCGGCAGAAAAAAGAAGAGAAAAAAACCCGAATGCAATTAGACTCGGCTACATATTTCTACCAGGCATCTAATAAAATAGTGACTAGTTATTGCAGCGTCCATACAGGAATTCTTCAGAATTTGTGTTTGTTGCGTGTCCTTGTCATCCCTTTCTTGTAATATTGTTCATATTCTCTTCCCCCTTTTTAGAGCACATTTTTTGTTTTAATGTAATGACGTCACTGGCTTAAAAATACTAGTGTTACCAGAAAAGGTCAATTTAAAATATATTACTTGAATTTGTCTAACTTATTTTCCCCACAACCATTGAAAATTTGGGTTAGAGTTTCTGTACCTGAGAGTTATAGTATCTTAAATAATTTTTCGAGTTTTTTACGAGCTTATACTTAATGGACATACAGAGTTCCGGTGACAAAGCTACTAACTACATGAGGGTTCCGAGCATTTAAAGTTCGCAATCAAACATCTTTTTTAAAGATTAGCACGGAAAAGTCTAGTCTTATAGTACTAAAAATGTTTCTTTTTCAACTTCTTTGTGAAAACTCGAAAAATGGACTTAAGATACTATGGCTCTCAGGTACAGATTATTTTTTCAATTTTTTAAACTTTTGTGTAAAAAATTTTGTCCCACTTTGCGCAAAAAACTTTAATTCTGGGAAAAATCCATCTTGGCCACACTAAAAACTAAGAGCTAATGAAAGTCCGAGTGCGGACGGAAAATTAAAATAAAAACATTGTTTCATTTTGAAAATATAACGTTGCCATTCAGCCAAAAATGTGTATTTAAAATTCATGGTATTTTAAAAGATAAATATTTATAACGGGCAAAAATAGCAAATCATGCATTTAAAGATAGTTGACATATAACAATAATACATGCAGACAATAAATAAATGTTATAATTATTCAATTTATAAATAAATTAATAAAACCTAAAATTGAAAATTGATTTGTTTAAAAAATTTCACTTAATTTTTTTATAAGTTGGTTAATTAATCTGCAAGCTTCAAGATACATCTGCAGCGCTCGCTGCCGTGCTGCGCGATTTCTGCTACCGGGATAACGGGTTGCATGACATTTGAATCACCCTGACGATATCAGAGTTGTGTAAATGTTGTTATCAGAACTACATGTTTTCCATATTCAAAATAATTGCGAAAGTTTTCTTTGTGTAGCATGATAAAAAAATATCTTATTCAAAACAACGTATAAGTAATCACGAAAATTATTTTCAATTCTTGACGGATTTTGATGGTTTAACATGGAAAACGAAGACTATCGCCTATGTCTTAAGTTTTATATTTTCGTAACAGCGCACGTGTTATCTCCGAAATTTTATTATTATTATGGAAGTTGGGGTGAATTGAAATATTAAATAAAAAAATAGGCTGCATTCAAACTTGTCTAACTAATGATAACGTACTTTAGTTTTGAAAGTTAAATTTAATGGTTTGAATGTGATTATTATTCTGAATCTGTGTTTAGTTTTGATCAGTTGTTTATCTTTATTTTTACGTAGATCTCACCCATTCTTTCCATGTGCGTCCATGTCGTCAAGTAATAGCTATACCTCCTGGCAAACTATCTTCAAGTGTTTTTACACCGATATCAAGCAACTACTTCCATATTTTTATATCATAGCAATTGCGTTTGTTTCTACGGTGAAACAATCAAATGAGAACCAAAAATACCATAGTGGTTGCCTGTTGCGGTTTGAACTGTCTGCAGAACCGCATATGAAAGCATTACTATCAGAATTTATATTTTATATTAGCTGGAAGACCTTGACGTACATGGGGGATGCTACCGGAAGTGTTATGTACATGTCTATCCTCCACTTCATTTGTGCGTATATCACAAACGTGCTCAGCTATCCGTCCCTGACTTCCTTCTGAAAGTCAAAATCATCATTAACTATCTAATTTTTATATATGAGACCCATATAAAACCATGGATACAACGTTATCTTTCAAGACATGACTCAATATTAAATTACTTTACCCCTTCAAATAGTGGCCCGGATTTTCCATTACAGAACTAGTTTGTTCATGCGCCTACAAAGTAACGTTCTACAGTTACCGACACAAGACTATGTTCTAAACTAAATTCCGCAAAACTATGTCCACAGAACTTCAACACAAGATAAAGAATACAACGACTAAACAGTTTCCAGCCTTTCCTGCACAAGAACGTCTACTTCCAATGATCCGATGTGTGTACTATAATAGAAAAATTGCCAAATGCCCTATCCAGCAGCTATCTTCTTCTATTCTGCAACCCTCGTTTTCTAATAAAGTAAGACAACAAAAAAATAACTTTGTGGGAAGAGATCAAAGGAATCGGATAGTGTAAAATTATCTAATTGTAGTAAAGAAAAATAAATAAAACATATTCTATTAATTAAGTTTTTTCTTAGAAGATAATTTCTTTATAGAACGTCCTGCCTTTTTAACGCAATTATCTAATGACTATATTATACAGTAGCATCAAACAAACAACTGCTTAATTTGATTCTTATGTCAATCAAATGATCTTGGAAAACTTATTCATTGATTTTCTTACAGGGAATATTTCTATTTTGGGGACAACTGGAGAACTTTTCGATTGGTGTTATGGCCTGGGCGCATATTTGTACCGTTCTGGTGATGCATAGCACTAAAAAATGTACTTTTCCGTTTCGGGGGCTAACAATGTGTTTTTTTTTTCTTTTTGCCAGATGAATAGCGTCGAATCAATTTGTTTTGTGTGTGGAGTTTGTTTTTGCGAAAAATATTTAAGCATTGAGAGCGACAACCAAAATGGTATAGTAGTTTGATTTGGCGAAAAAAAATCCTCGCTTCCCCACAAGCAGAAAAATATTCTATAAAAGATTATAACAAAAGATGGAAATAAAACTCGATGCTTTAAAATGAGGAATCCATGCATTCGATAGATAAGACCAACTAAATTTTCCCAAATTATCACCGAAATTTCGTAACCCCGCTAATTTCTTATTTCAAGTTCCAATGAGCAAGTTAAATACACATGTTTGATAATGTTTGTCAAAAGAATATTTCAAAATGATTCATATTTGAGTTTACTTGGCGACTTTAGGATTGCGCCAAGATGACTGAGATCTTGACGAATTCCTATAATTGTTGAAATCACGTATGGCGACTAACAAATTAAACTTAATTACTAAGGGGGCCCACACTCTGCTCGCTATTGTTCAGCAACCTCCGGCATTAACTGCAAGCAGCTCCATTCGTCTCGTTTTGCGGATCCAAGCTCGTTGCGCTTGCTCGCCAATTTTAACAGGTCTGCAATCATGTGCTCATATTTGCGGATATGATTTATGTAAACAGTGGATAAAAATTCATTGCTTAAGGTTGAAATTATAATTAAAAAACTATTTGTGCATCATACATTTTATCTCTCATACATTTTAAAGATTAATCAAAACACATTGCACCCTTTCATTGCTCGTCTTCGATAAATACAGTGGTTTTATATTTTAAAATCAGTCTCGTTTATTTTCGTCGTCACGTCCTTATTTTCATCTACTACGTGTATGTTACGTTTTTTGTTCCGCTTCGCGTCTATCACCCCCCCCCCCCCCAAGCTTTCAAGAAATTACCAATAGACTCTTCTAGTCTATTTTCTTCCATCTTTGACAGGGAATGAATCCCATATGTATTACACTAAACTATCTGGACAAACTGTAATCAACCCTCACATAATACATACGTTTTTTGAGATTTAAGTATACAATAGCACAGCTGGGGTTTGATTTTATGAACTTTTTGCTGGAATTACGGAGACACAATACTGTGGTGCAGTTGGCGATAAATCCCTAACTAGGCAACTTCAGAATTTCTGTTCTTAAACTTTATCGATTATTTTGTATACATTTTTTCAAAGCGTAGTTTTTTTTTTTAGATTGTTAGTAAAAAGAAATGTGGTTATTCTGAATAAAAGTAAAGAACTAAAAGTGACTTAAACACTTTATTGCAAAATTGCAGTGTAATGAACATATTGATTTTAAGGAAGGTCATGCAAAACCTCTCATAGTATTAAAGCGGTTTACTTTCCTTTTTTTCTGCAGGGGACCTTCCTGTTGCAGTAAAAATTATCTATTTATCAAACCTACTGAGAATTTTCTAAATCAGTAAAAAGGGCGACTTTTTCAAAACAAAATTTTCGCATTTAAATATTAAGACAATACAAAAATATATCTAGAGTTTCTCATTGAGGCATGATAATAATATTAAATATCGTTGCAATGGAAATTCCCCCAAAAACTATTGCCATTCAAGATATTTAACTACAAAATTACTTAAGCATTAGGAAAAAAGAAAGACCGAACCAAACTGTTGCCACTCAAGATAAAAATAGTGAACTGCAAAATTAATTTAAGCAAACCATACTTCAGGGAAGCTTAACCAAAGGATTGTCAAATCTTATACCTAAATTATTACCGGTTTTGGGGGCATTACACAACAACGATAAGATTCGCTGAATAGTGATGTTTCTGCGTTTATGGTTTTTGAACGAGATTGGGAAGGTTTGTTTAAATAATGTGAAAAACTATGATAATCTTCATTTTTTTCAGGAAGTTGTAAAGCTTATATATTTTACATGTTTCATCAATATTTAATTTATTTATTTTTTGTTTTTTAAACTTATTTTAAAATCTTCTATGACTGGCAACTTTATAGCCCAGTTACCAGAAGGAGCACAACTATGACTCTTTCCACATTTTTTATTATTATCACTTTCGTATTGGAGTAAAATTATTGACAAAAACATTTGATTTGACTTGTAGCTTTCGTATCTATACATCTTATTAAATTAATCTGTACATGATAATAGTCTCAAAAAGTATACATATTTTCCTCTTTCTGAAAGTACAAAAATGACTACTTGCAAAAGTATTTAATACATTATCTTTCATGTTTAAAAGTTATGTTCTATATACTGAGACAATGTAATGAGTTAAAAAAAAAATCTATGGCAAAGAAATTGGTTTTTATTTATATGGAGATGATGTTGTGCTTTTAAAATATTTAAGAAAATAAATAATAGAAAACCTTTTGAAAAATAAATTCAAATCTTCATTGCAATTCATAAATAGTTCGAGCCATGTTATGAATTAATTTGTCATACGCACAACTAATGTGCAAAGTCTTATTTTCGGTATTTAACGCTAGTTTTAATGGTTTGAAAGTTTTTCTTACATTTTAAGTTTTTCTTTGCAATAACAAAAAATTCCCATGCTGTTAATTTCGTTGAATACGAAAACTTTACAAGAGAAAGGTATGCAGAAGGATTATGTTACGAAAAAGAACTCATGAGTATTTGACTCTGATATATTAATAAAGTTAATCTGAATCGAAAAACTATCTATGAAATAAAGAACGGTAGGATTATTTCTCAGCCGGAAATATGATAAATAGGATTAACTATCTGAGTGATTCCAAGATATTCTTTTTTCCTCGTGAATAATTGCAGATTTCTTAAGATACGTGTTTTTACGTGATGAATAAAATATTACTTAATTTTTACTGTTTGAAAAATTCACTTTGACAAAAAAAAATGCATTAAAAAAAGGCATCATAATGTTGTGTTAAAATAAGTTAACTTCCAACCTACGAGTATGTTGGAAGTTAACTTTTTTTTCTGTTAGGTTTAAATTTCACCCAAAAATGGGTCTGATTTTTTATTATATGTAATAACCAATGAAATCATAAGTACGAAAAACATAATCCGTACCTTTAAATAAATTAACGAAGGAAAAAAAATAATAATTTTTAGGTTCATCTTTTGCAAGTACTATTGTTTAACCTTAGCTTTAAAATAGCTTCTGTATTTTAAATCCTTTTGCTATTAGAATCGTCTGTTTTGAAAGCAAAACTAAGTTATCTCTATTGGTTCTTGCATGTTGAATAATAAATAAATAAATAAATATTTTTAACAGCGCCAGTTACCGACAAAAAAGAATAAAATGATGTCGCATTTTTTAAAACTTTCTTTATAAATATTTTAACCCATTCAAACGCAACTGAGACATGAAACTAAGTCGCTCCATCCCCGATCCGTGCGGGAATGTCCACTTTTTTTCGTTCGACTCACTAGTGTCGTGTTAAAATGGGCAGTTGTTTTGCTAACGGTACTCATACCTGAGTAAAATCTTTAATTGTAATAAGAATAGCAAAATGGAACATTAAATTATAACAAAAGTAACACCACTCGATTCGAGGAGGGGAATATTCTAACTACTAAAACTAAAAGTTAAGAAGTTTGATGAACTTTTAATTATTTTGTAAGCATGTAATGTAGTAGTTACAGCGAAGTAATTACAATTTTTTCTTAACGACTGAAAGCGGAAACTGAAGTAACAATAACTAAAATGGAAGAAGAATAAAATGATAATAAAAAAGCGACTCTAATTGAGGAGAGAAACAGCTTAGATCCCTACATTTATTATTTTAAATTGTGTTATATGGTTGTAAAATGGAATAACACTTTGAAACTTAAGATAAATAAATATAACTTGACAATCAATGAACTCAGTGTAAAAGTGTCACTCCAAAGTACTTCAATTTCATTGCTTCTAGTTGCATGCTTAAATTTCATGACGTTGGGCATAAAAAATAACTTCTAAAATATACGTTTTCTTCTCTACTGGTTGTGATTTTCATTTGAAAAATATTCAGTATAATTTTATTTAAAGAAATTAACTTTTACGTGATATGTAATCAATGTTGCTTAAAAATAGGTAAGCAACTTTTTTTATGTTGCTAAAATATAAAGGTTCTGACTGTAACCCCTTATTAAGCGCTATATCTCTTCTAAAAAACTAATACAATCTTTGGCTAGGATTTTGAAAGAGTCATGTAATTATTCAATGCCAAATACATTCAAAGCGAGATGTTTGCAAGATGTGACATTTATTTCCTTATGTTTTTAACCCTTTCAATAAAAAAATGAAATTCATCGAGAAAGCAATTGAAATCTTCTGCACATTTTAAGAATGTCATGAGTTAGTGCTAACGATTATTAAACAAAATCTTCCAAAACTGCTTTAGAATAATGACTACATACGACGAATACATCTGTTGTGTTATTGCGCGATCTTTATCGTAGATGAACAGACAAAAAAAAATGAATGATAAAAAAATATGTTACTAAAAAAAAAAAAAAATTAAACCAAAATTTAAAAAAAAATATCAAAAGTTAAAATCATTAAAACATACTAGTAGTTCTAATGTCAAACAGTTGCGAATATTTCAATATGTAACATTCTGGGGTCAACCTAAAATGTGTGTTGCTTTACAAAAATAATGTATACAATTTAATGCATTATGGAATTTAGAATACAAAATCAAGCGTTTGAAAATGATTGAATATAGTTTAAATTTTCAAACTAATCAAGCGTTTAACTTAATTTCAAATTATAGTCTAGTACTTGGCACACAACATTAGGTGTAATTAGAAATGAGACAATTTTATTAAGTCAGAATCAGCTATGATCATACTAGTTGGATATCATTGATTCTTCTTCACTGAATATTGATGTTATTCTATGAATAACAAATTCAAATTATTTCCCAAATTAGATTTATTCACGATTCTCCTAACTATGGCATTTCTATTCGCTCTTTCAATTAGACTGAGGTAGGGAGTAGGATATGCAATATAATAACGACGAACGTGATTGGTAATGCTAAGAATGCAATATCTGATAATAATTGATTCATTTTCAAGCTCAGTATTTCAAACGACGTTTGCCGAAACTGATTTATCTTGTGTTGTGTACGAAAGGAGAATGCATAGGTGTTTGACAGGTAAAGAATCAAATCTTATTATTTTATGGAAAAAAGAAACAAGAAATCTAAATTGAAAATAACAAATAAATACAATTATGCATATGTGTTTTGAACATTGTTCTGGTAATATAAATTTCAAAACCAAACTATTAATTACGAATAGTAATGTAATTGAGCGCGTTTTCTTAATTTTGATAATGTTAAAATAACAATTTTACCAAATCGAAAACTTAATTTAATTTATTCTAATGTAATATTCCCAAAATAAAATTATAAGTAAGTTGTTAAGCGTATTATTTTATGCATGGCTGCTATTTAATTTCGCGAAAAGGAATTTTTCTTCTTTTCTTATTCAATTTAGTGCAAGAATATTAATCACACGAAGCCTATAAATATTTGAAACTGAAATTGAACAAACATTACTATAAACCATTCTTTTAGTTTTTTCTCTCCTTAAGTAGAATTCTGTAATATTTTTATGTCGCATTTCACTGATTATATGCAACATTTCTTAATTTACTTAGCTGGTCCGTACCCCAGAGTTGTCCTTAAACTATTAACTAAATATGTTATGGTACAGCAAATTCAGTTTAAACAAGAAGTTCCGTCTAAAACTGTACCAGATTAATTTCCCCTATAATCCCAACTTCAAATTTATAATCTATCTATCCCTCTATCTCTTTCTCTGCTTTTGTTCCTAAATGCTTCAAATATACCCTTTTCCATGGTTAATACATGTTCACTCATTCATTCATTCATTTACTCATTTATGTATTTATACACTCATTTAATTATTTTTTCATTTATTCACTCATTTAACTACTCAGTTATTCATGCACTTATTCCCTCATTTATACATTCATTTATTCATACATTTATTCATTTATTCTTTCACTCATTCATTTATTCTATTCATTCTTATTCATTTATTAATTCATTCTATCACTCACAAAAGTATCCTTAAAAATCCCGATCAAAAATTTTCATAGGAAAATAGGCTCGTTTAGTTCTTGTTGAACTTCGTATCTGTTCATGCCAGAGTTTACATGATTTGCTTTATTTTTGCCCATAGGCGCTCATGTTAAAAATTTTTGAACTGTTTAAATCAAAAAGTAAAATATGGAAATGAGATATTCTGGCCAAGATCTTTCGAACGCAAAAAAAAATAAAATCTTTTGATACGGACAATTCAATCAAATGTTATCAAGGGCTGAGGGGGGGGGGGTCAGACAGACCGACAGACTAACATATTCTCTATCTCAAAAACCTACTTTCGATTTTTTTTTATTTTACATTCTTCACTTAATTACTTCACTTATTTTTGACTTTTCTTTATTTTTAACGATATTTTTACAATACAATGAATCTGTTTTCATGCTTTATTATTATTATTTTTTAGCTTTTACAGGAAAGTAGGCTAAAAACTGCCTTGACAGATTTATTGTGTGGACATTTAACCTTTAATGCTGCAATTTAATGTAAATTAAAATGATGATGAATGTTTTTCATGAACATATATTTAGGTGAGTTTCACTTACATTTGTGAAATTTCGTTTTTACCCATTAGTATAAGGATTAAGAAAGATCAGCGTATTCTAAATATGATTTTAAATTCGAGATTTTGTTTTTTAAATATGGCTTAGCCAACTTTTACTTCATTTTCCCTATCGTGCATATTTTTCAAATAACTCGAAAGTTAACGCTTTAACGACATGATCGCTCGCAGTTGACGTAATAGAACAATGTTCAAGTAAATTATATGCAATGAATATCTAGGTATACTCTTTGACAAAAGAACCTCGATAAGGTAAAAACTTAATAAATTATAGTCAAGTTTCGACCGCAGGGGGACCACTAGTAAGTAATAAATGAATAGATTAAACAAACAAAAACAAATTAAATAAAACATAGCATATTTATATATAAATTTGACAAGGTGAAGCTTTTGCATTCGGTCAAAAGTCACAGCGAGAAAGCTTTGTTCTGTTCGCGGGGAGAACGGAAGAAAGTACTTCACAAAGTCTTCCTGTTCCGAAAAACAAATCATTAAAAACGCCATCTACTATTCTAGTTAGACAAATATTGCTATAGAACGGAAGAGCAGCTGCATCCACAAGCAGCGCGAAGTTGCCTACTATCATAAGAACGCGATTTTCCGCGCTGCCATTCAAACTAATAATAATAATAATAATAATAATAATAATAATAATAATAATAATAATAATAATATGAATAAATATTAAAAAACGAAACAAAAAGGTTTGGCTTGGTGTGGTCGTTAAATGTAACGCTTCCTATTACAGTAGATTCCTTATAATCCTAGCCCCACTTAACCGAGTTCCGTTTTAACCGAGTTACCGAATTTTTTACGTTCTGATAAGGAAATCAGTACTGCTAGATTTTTTTATAACATTCATTCTGCCAGATAAAATGTCTGATAATTCTACTGGAGCGCAAGAAAGGCTTGAAATTGCAATTTTGATGACACTAAAAGAGGGCGTAACATTGTAGCAAAGAACTTTTTATCATCCCACAAATAAAACAATATCAACAACTTTTTAAAACGAGTCAATTAATTACAAATTTTTATATCATCGTAGTAACTACTTATAAGTAATAACTTTATTTTTCATCTTCTTAAAGTACTGACGATTTAGACGAATTCCGATTATTTCACTGAAGTAAGTTTGGATCGTTAGCTTTTATAAGCGGGACTTGGTTTTATTTTCACAATGCGTCTACCTGCTTTATTCATATGGTGAACAACTGCTCCCCCCTCCCCCAGCGATAGATATTTGATAGTCTGGACATCATAAAAATTACCCTTCAAATGATTTTGAATTTGCTCCTTTGCACAAAGATGAAAGATATTTGATAGTCTTGAAATCGTAAAAAATGCCCTTCAAACTACTTGGATTTGCTTCTTTCCAGAAAGATGAAGGATATTTGATACTCTTGACATCATAAAAATTGCCCTTCAAACGATTTTGAATTTGCTTCTTTCCAGAAAGATGAAAACTTCATAGACAATAGTACCAAATATTCATAATTGCAGATTGCAAAAGTTCTATGTTCCTTTGCTTTACTGATCGTCAAAAAACGCATAGAACACATCAAGCCAAGAACTTCAGACCCTTTTTAGTCTTTCTCCTCATATCTTGATAATGAGAGAAACAAATAAAGCTTTCTTTGGCACAGATAAATGAAAATACTAGCTGTAAAATTCCATTAAAAGATTCAAGAAAAGGGAAAAAAACTTCTTTAGTAGTGTAAAAATTTAATTAAGTATGAGAAGAACAAAAGAGAACAATTAATTTTCTAATGAATAGGAAAATTTAATTACTCGGGTCTTCTTGTTTTACTTTGAAGAGTTTCTTTCTCGGTTAAAAAAAACCATGAGTAAAATAATGTAAAAGTAAGATTTAAAAAATCTAAAAATATTTTAATTAAGTATGTTACAAAAGGCACTAAGAGTCGTATTTCCATCAATGTACTATTTTACCACGTTAGTCAATCGATTTAAATAATAATCAATCTTTGTATTTTTTCTTAAATAAGATATAAATTTTTTCTAGCATTTATAGTATAAATTTTAAAACCTATCTGCTCTAGCAAAAATTTGACTGATAATTAAAATCATAATATTCCTCATAGATCAAAAATTTCAGGATACACTGCAATAATGCGTATTATACTTTAACGTTCAAAAGAATTTTGTTTATTCTGCAATTTTCTATTGCTATATTTAAACTTTTTTCTTGTAAAACCCAAAATTTCTTTAGCATTTCAAAACTTATGACATGTTTCTAAGTTTAAAATTTAAACAATATAAAAACAGTAAAAAAATCATCTTAAAAACAAAGCTAGGCAAAAGAAATACATTACACTTACTTCTTATTTAAAGAACAATTACATTTCCAATACCCCACTTTTACTTACACATAAATATATACATAAATATACTTTAATTAGTTAGGACAATAAGAGATTGAAGAAATGTATTTAAAATTGAAAAATTTAAAAGAATTTCTTACTACCGTATTAATTTATTTATAGCTATTCAGAGAGAGTTAAGAAAACGCACTTAATAATATTTTGGGTTAAGGAGAGCCTTAAAATTTGAACTAAAAATATTATAACTCATGTTCTGGTCAAGTTAGGAGCTTAGAACAAATTATACTTGTGCAGAAAAATTGGTTCCTCCAATTGATATATGAAATCAATGTGCGCAAGACTTTTTTTACTCCCACATTAGGGATTTTGTGTGTAAAGTTAGCTGAAAATTGGAATACAAAATGAACTGCTTGCCGGATCGTTTTTCGAACACTGGCCTCTAAACATGCTCAGTGCTATAAAAAATGTTTTAGAGGAATCCGACTGATAGTTTCCGAGTCTATGAAGAACAGATAAACATACATAATATATATATATATATATATATTTACTATTATTATTTTAGTTATGTAATTTTTCAAAACTTAATCTTTGCCTTAGAACTTTTTTAAAAATTTCCAAGTATCTAACATATTAGACAGAACATTACAGCACATATGATTAAGAACGAAAAAAACAACAAAATTAATTGAAAGCATTTGTAATAGTGAAAAAATATTTACGATAAACATTACTTTATTTTTCATGTTTTCTGGTAATTGGATGTTGTCTGTTAATTGGATGTTGTTATTGTCAACACTCATGTCTCAAAACTAATTTTGATTCAACACTGCTACTGGATCATGGGAATTTTTACTTGGAATATAAACGATAAGAAAAAAATCTTATTCGAAATAAGAAGAATTTAAAACAGACCTCAGCATTTTCCAAATCTTTTTTCATTCTTAGCATATTAAAGATGTGAATGAATTTTCATTACTTCCACTCATGAACTATTCATTGCTATAATTTTGTACGCGTTCCGCATCAATAGCAAAGCTACACCCAAATCAGTTCGAAGAATAGCTTGTTCCTATAATAACCCAATTCACATTAAGTAATTAAGTTGATGGAAAAAAAGCAAAAGATTTCTTCCGTATGAAAAGCTGACAAGAAATGCGGAGATTCATAAACCAAAAAAAAAACTATTTTGCAGAATTGAGCACTTTTAATTTCTTTCTTTTTTAGCTGAGGGTAATTTGATTATTTTCTGTAGGCAAAGTTAAAAACGTCTAACTTAGGCATCAGAATCATTCTCATAAATCAATCATTAGACCCAGTTCCAAATATATTTTCCTGAGGCTTCTGTCACAAGTTTCCTACATTGTTCAAGTACCAGTGTATAAACCGGGAAATATCTTGAATGTTACATCCCAGTTAGAAACTGAGTCTCTTTGAATATGAGATTTAATTTCATCGCTCGTGGTATACTTTAATAAAGGGGGAAAGGCAAATCGCAGTCTATCCACTTTATGTCTAAGAGGAGCTTCAGAAAAGTATTCGGAACTATAACGATGAGTTGATTAGCGGACGACTTAACTGTCAAGGTCAACTATGCCTTGCCTAACTTCTTCCATACCATATTTCAAAACATATAAATCAAGACTAAATAGAAACAAAGAACTTCCAGTGCTCAATCTAATTTCCTAGGATTTTTGAATCTTCACAGAAAACTGAATTCCTTCAATGAAAAAAAAAAAACACATCCTTACAAATATTACTAATGGTCTAAAAAATATGTCTTTAGACATTTAAACTTGAATTGGATCAACTTTTTAAAAAATCTTTTTTGTTTCTGCTTGAACCATCACCAATCTGTTTTTGTAACACTTTTTTCAAAATTTTATTAATTTTGGAGGCAACATGCAACCTGAGATTTGATCATAGTAAAACACTACTTCTTGTGGTTCTAAATCATATAATTTAAGTTATTGTATTATGAATGAAGCCGCTATAAAATTGTTTAAAAAATTTCGTACAAATGTAATTTTCCGCCGGTTAAGAGCAATTTCGTGACTGGAAGGTTATAATATACATCCGACTTGATTATTATTATCATTATTATTGTTATTATTATTTTCCATTTATTTCGGCACACCCTAATGTGCACATTGTAGTTTTTATTTTATATCATTTATTTAATTTTTTAGCGTTTCGTGCGAAAATTACCTTTTAGTTCAAATACCTTAAATTCGGTCTGCAGACATTGATGTTTAATGTGATTAAAATAACAAAAATAAATCAATTAATTGTATTATCAAATTAAAATGTTTGCATTTCAATTTTTTCCGATCATACATTTGGCTTATACTTTATGTGACTATTTGGTTAGGATTGCAATTTCTAATGGACATTAATTCATATTCTTTAGCTGTCAAAGAAAGAAAACACAAAACTTAATATAAGTTTAAATCAAACATTGGAACTCGGAACTCAGTTGCTACAGTAAAAAAAAAAAGAAAAAAAATGTAACAAATACGGTTCAGTTAAACTTGAATAGCTCCATGAAAAATATGTGCAGGTAGACACACATTTTATTTATTTGTTGAAACATGCATTTAGCCGACCATATTTATTATAATCTTAAAACATATTTATGTGTTTTTTTTTTTCAATTGTACTCTTTAGTCTTACAAAACATAGGGTCAAAAAAGTATGTTATTCAGAAAAAAAATGCTTTTGAGTGTTAATAAGCAGCAAACAGTCCAAGTACACATTCTATCACGCTCACCACATTCAGTAATATCCTCGTTATTAGAGGTAATTTTGCAGCATATAAAGCACGTATTTGAAATAGAAATGGTTGTTTTTAAGCCGGCAATGATGCATTGACAAATGATCACTATTTGCTCTCAATCAGCCGCGAAAATTATATACATATCTTCAATCGTTATATGGAGTCCATACTCAGTTTAAGGAAATTGATTTATGCAACAAAAATAAGTCTTGGACTAAAATTATGCTTATAATTGAAAAATCATAAGTAGAAGCAATGGAGTAGTATATTTCATGATTTGCTTAACTTGTATTTAAAATATTGCCCTAATTCATCACACCATTTGATATTTTGTGGTATTTAAACAAGGAAATGAGCAAACGGTTGCATTAAAATGAAAATATTTTTCTTAGAATATATATTCCTATAATTGGAATCTTCAGTTAATAATAATGTCTTGTTATTCGACTTTGAATAATAGTTTGTTAAATGCATAGGACTGAAAATAAATATGAATGCAGGTTAATTAAGGTAGTACTATTTTGCAGAATATTCATAAAGTCTAACAACATGCAAACCCTTCAATAAAAAAAAATAGTTTAATTGCTTCATAAACTATTTCCACACATCATCAATATCTAAATTCAAAACTGCTTTAAATATTTCACTTTTTCTCTTGGTTTTTGAAAACAAACAACGACATTACGCCTAAATTCACTTCAAGTCTCTATCTTTGGCGTTTACAGTAAAAAAAAAATATTAAAATCCGATATTTGAATGGAGAAAAGTGTTTTAGAACATCGAATTTATTATCTTTTGAAAATATTGGAAATTACCTTCGCATAAAATAAGTATTGATTTCCTTTTGAACCAAACATTAGTTTTAAAGAAATATTGTACTGGTAAAGAATTTAGATTTCTTTTGTTCAAAGAACAAGTTCATCTAAAATAAGAAAAAAAAATGTCGTAGAATTGACTCGAACTTAATTTATGAAATATCATCGAAGGCAGATTTTTTGTCGTCCAGAATTTTATTATTCAGGGTAAGATTCATTGACTTTTTAAACTGCAGATATAGTTAAATAGGAGAATTTTTTTTCAGATTTTTGTATACTAGATAAGTTAAACAAAATAATGTGTGTGCTGATAAGCAGTCACATCCAAAGAATTAACTTTGGAATAAACACTATAGTATACTATATGATTATATGAAACGCAACTTTGTTTATGGCTTACTATTTTAAAGTATACCTCTGTAGTTACCACTTATGATTTAAATGACCTCATTTTTAAATGTCACATTTTAATTTCAAAGTCCCCTTTTTTTATTTAGCCAAAGCATAATGAAAACATTGAACACATTCAAAACATTTAATTGCTTACAAATATAGTTACAAAACCAACTAGTAGGGGAACAATCATTTGTATTCATGTTTATCTTTTGATGCCTTATTATTATTTTTTATTATTATTCCTATGTATACAATATCTTCACTTTTTGGCCACTATTTAAATAAACTAATTGCTAATAATAACAATAATAATAATAATAATAAGAAGAAGAAGAAGAAGAAGAAGAAAAACAGCTGAAATATTCTAAATTTGACGTATCATACACGAGTAAGTTTTTGCAAAGTTAGGAATAAATATTTTTAAAAAAAATGAATAAAATGCTTTATGCAATACAATATCTTTAGATACACGAACTTATACAACGAATTCATAGATGTTTACATTCTTCATGCTAATAAGCCAGAAATACACAATGCAATCTCTACCCGCCCTTGCAATTAATCTCACACCTGGTTAGTTCTCAAACATAAACGGTACTCTTTAAAGAAACACAATTCTTGAAAACGCTTCGGAATTTACCATCGTGGCGTGTACTTTAAATAAAATATCATGCATTTTTGATAAAAGAAGGAGCAGTAACTTGCTTCTCGAAGTGTTGTTTATATGTTTGCAATAAATTACATACATTGTCGTTTATTTTGTGAAAACGTTCTTATTTATTGCTTCACTGCAAGCATAATTTGCTATCGCATTTTTATCATCAATCGCATATTCTCAGCTACTTTTGATGATGAGTACTTAAAGACATTTAACGATCAGATTTAGAAGCAGTTTGGAAATTGACGATTTTAGTTGCAAGCAATCTGGATCAACATATTGACCTGTAGTTATGATACAAATCTGAACTTTACATGAGCTGTAAAACAAAATTTGCTTTGGGGAAGAAAATAAAAAGGAGTGCGGACGGGAAAATAATGCAACGAATATTTTCGTTATAGTCAATATGTTGAGAATATTTTGCTGAATGTGATTGGTTGGGTTTTTTTTGAACAGCATAAAAATTTAGATTTCGCAACTTTTATAGCAATATAATTATTGACCTAAATCGCAAAAAAATATAATAATAAACATAGTTTAAAGATTTTCTTCAAGTTAGAATTGATGCATATTCATAACGTATTAACACTAGGATCACCAAAGGGTCGTTTTGATGGTTTCGAAACTATAAGTTTGCACCAAGTTATTACTAACTATAGTACAACTTTTAATTGCATTGACTTTTCCTAATATACAAATAGTAGGACAGATGAATGCAACTGACAGTAGAACTATAATTAGTATCAATTTGGTGCATATTGATAGTTTTAAAATGGTCACAAACCGTTTCGGTGGTTCTAGTGTTAAAAATTAACTATCGGGTCCTGTGAAGTGTACACAATCTGTGTGTACAGGTGTGAGATGTGTGCGGGGTCCTGTGACTCTGTACACATACAAACAGAGAGAACGAGAGAAAAGGCATAAATATAAAAATTAAATTTTCTAAAAATTAATTATTTTTACTGCAACGCAATTACTCTGAAGTTCTTAGTCTTCCATTGTAAAACCTGTAAAAATAAATTGTAAGTAATTAATTGATGAAACAACAAAGGAATTGGCTGGATTATCTTTGCCAAAGATACTGAAAGGAAAAAATATTCGCTTCGCTAATTTAGAAGCAATAAATAACCACATGTAATTCCAGAAGAGACATGCAGAACAGGGATTATCTTCCTCAAGGGGGAAGTCAAAGCACAAAGGATATCTAAATCCCAAGAAATTTGTTATTCACGAGAACATTTTTTAAAGATAAGATTATGCATTATTTTATGATACTTGTTTAAGGTTAAGACATGTTTGAATAAAGCAGTAAAGCAGCAAAAAATGCGTTTCTTTATTAATGCGTGAAAAAAAAATCCTATCAAATTACCATGTATAATAAGATATTTCACAAAATGTATAAAGTATAGTTTTTGGAAGATATATAAAAATTATACGTTCAACAAATATGCATTTTCTGCTGCTCCGTGCTCAACATTCTTTGAAATTGTGTCTTATAACATAGAAAGTAAATTAAATACCTAGAAGGTATTAAAAAAGAGCATTAGACATATTAGTGACAAAAATGTTGTTCATTAGTGTTTAAAAAGTATTTACATTCATATTTTAATTCTTGTAGGATAAAAAAAAATGAAGTATGCTAAATCCATTTGCTTATTTGAATTTTCCTACCCCATACATATTTTTTGGATGGACAAACCAAAAAATTCTTTAAGTATTTCAAAAGTTACATAATTCAATGTTGAATATAATGACCCAAAGATGCTGTAATATTATTCTAACCAATGCTTAGGAGATAACTTTTCTGCAGCTATTGACATTTTACTAACGTCAGGAATGATTTTGATGAATACAGAAAATCTCATAATTATTTAGATTAAATGCGGAAGATTCCCGTTCCTATGTAGCGATAAAGTTCATTAATAAGGTCGATACAGATTCGACCTACGATTCTTAATTACAAAAATGATAGGGACTCTTTTGGAATTACTGTCTATTTTATTTAAATACTCAAGAGCTTAATCGACTCTAGATCAGTTCATAACGACTTGTTTTTATAAGGTAAAGCTAAATTTCTTCTTTAAGTTGTGCTTATTTTCAACTTGGAAGCACCAAATTGCTTAAATGCTGAATAGTGTTAACACAGTGTCATGTTTTTAGGTTTTACAAGTTATATACATTATATGTCTTCTCTTTTTGATATAAAAAAGGACTCATGGTGTTTTTATGTTTGTAAATAAAAAAGTTATTGGCAGCACATAAACCAAAGTAGGCGCATACCCATTACACATATGTTTTATTCTTTTTAAACAAAAATTTTTATTTAATAAGTGTTTATGTGTTACTATTTTTAAAATGTGTACTTACTCTTCTTATATTGGTCTATTAGTAACATTTATAAACTAAAAATAACTTGCACAAATATTTTTTTTATAAAATGATTAGAGAATTAAAAAAAAAAAAAAAAAAACTTTTTTTCATTAGACTATATATTTTGAATAATAAACATAGCTATAGCTTAACACGTTAAATATAACACAAGGTTAACAATGTTATATACGTTTTTTTCACAACTCAGAACTGTACGTTTTTTTTTCTTATGAAGAATACATGTTGCTGCCATTTTAAGAATGCAAGATAAATTGTTTCAACCCATCTAACCGATCATGTGTAAATGCCTTAAAAACACGGAACATCTTGATACTGTGTATATTCAAAGTATGTTCATTGCAGCGTATCATCATGTGAAGAAAAACGCAGGAATTTTATGGCCATTTACCAGAAAAAAAATAAACATTTTATTGTGCAACTCTGATTTCTTTTTTTTTTTTTTTTTTTTTAATTTACATTTCCTTTTTTAGGAAATAACCTGTATAAAAAGGAAAAAGCAATGTGCGGAAAAGCAATTTATTAATTTTATTTTTAAATTAAAATTTTTATTATTAAGCATTAAAATACTTGAGTGCTAACTTAAAAAAATCAAAACTAGGTAAGGATTTTGCCACAAAACTAAATAACGTTGAACTGAAGTCATATTAATATTGTAACACGTTTTACAAATTACAGTGGAAACTAAATATTTTCCCGTATACTGTTTTTAATTTTCTGAAATGCAGCTGGATGTAAGACAACTAAATTTCATGAAAGTGAGTACAAAATCGTAATGTATAAAGATAATATTTATAAGTATTTTTTCCTAAAAGATTCCAGTGATTGAATAGGTTTGATTTTGAAGTTAGAGCCCTTTAATGCATTTTCTGAAACGCGTGTAATTTAATTTACATGGATTCAAAATGTTTTGGTAGAATAAGAAGAAATAAAATGATAGCTGGAAAATTATAATAGTTGAATGTACACACGTCTCACATTAGATTACAAGCTGTGATTTAACTATCGTTTAAAATTTTAAAACAAAT
Organism: Octonoba sinensis; assembly: GCA_038502835.1. Lineage (NCBI taxonomy): Eukaryota > Metazoa > Arthropoda > Arachnida > Araneae > Uloboridae > Octonoba > Octonoba sinensis. The sequence continues at coordinate 100,652,200 of CM076602.1, read as the reverse complement.
AATTTACAGAAAACTGCGTAGGAAAGTTGTGTAAATTTGGATTTAGGCACATCATAGACAATTATTATATTCTTATAAAACTGGTGCACATTAAATTAGTATGATATACGAGCATTATTTTTTTAAAAGAAAAAAAATGGTAAGAAAATGATGTATTGGATTTATCGTCGAGTATTTTTCAGAAGATGACAATATTTGCTTTAATATTTTAATGTTCCTTCTTTCAAACATATCCTAATTCTTTAATCTGTTATCTAAGTTTCTGAATTTACATTAGTCTGTTGAGCTACTTTTAAAAAGATTGAATTTAGAAATGTCGCAATAATGTTTACTGCATTTGAAATCATTTCATGAAGCACACATATTTTAAAAACAAAACTTATGTAAAATAATAGGAATTAAATGAATTGAGGTAAAACACAATAGACTTCAAGAATACAGGTAAGAAATAAAGCTCTGTGTAAACAAGATGACGTGTGAAAAATTACAAGATATATATACAAAAGCTTTTAAATTTTCTTTAATTCACTGTTAGAAATTTCATCATGAAATTACGGTTAAATGACCGGCAGCAGTCTGTCCATCTAACTCACCGTTAAATTTACGGTTTGGAACATTTTCTATCTTTACGGGACCTAACCATTCCCAATCAGCTTGGTTAAAAGCCGTAACAACAAAAGTTTACGGTTTTATAACCATTTAAAAATGGCTTCAAAACAAAAATTTTACCGTTTTTGAACCATTTCGAGGCGTAGAATCTTCGAGGCGTAGAAACCGTGAACGAAGCTTGCGGGAATCGAACCCGGTTGTTCTGGTATACCAACCTTGCTCTCTAACCATTCGGCCATCTGCACCACACAAAGCGGCCGTTTATTTATCAATAAATCTTCTTTTCCAACAGGCAAACTGCCGTAAAATTGAGATTTCAGTTTTTGATCGGATCCAAAGCCATCTTTGGACTAAATTTACTGTATATTGGCAAAAATCATTTTATTTGCTGCAAAAATTAAAATACAAACAAGCTTCATCAGCTCAAATGATGGGTTCGCTCATTCTCAAACAGTTCGTGAATTCGATGTCTCCAATTTTTGATTTACGTGTGTATGTCTTTCTATTTAGTAAATACTGCTTAAGCCGCTTTTTTTCTGCTTTTTTATATACACATGCAGACCGGTAAGGTTTCGCAACCAAGATGGACGCTCGATTCTGATTGAGCGCTTGAAAATTACGGTTAGTTAAACGTTCTTTAGGATAAACAGAGAATAAACGATTTTTTTCGCAATCAGCGGTTTGAGTACCATCTTTTTAATGGTTCTTCAACTGTTGTAATTAAATATGGTACAATAACAATATAATAAATGGTTATTTCACTATTTTCTTACGGAAATTTTTAACAGTGTTGGAACAATTACAGAGGAAGATAAATAAATTTGTTTGAAATTAAACTATTGCACAACTTTTTAGTTTTCCATCGACATGAGCAAAGAACGTATCTTGCGCTAAACGGTCAGCAAAAGTAAGTTGTTAGCAGCTATTAAAATATTTCTTTTCGTTAAAATAATAAAAGGGATTTTTTGTAATAAGGATTACGTTTAAAAGTGAGGGAGCTGAGCATGAGTATGAACACATTTTAGTTCTTAAAAGACTCCTCAGAACTGCTTTTATTAAACTTAAATTGTTAAACAAGATATTAGAATTCAAAGTATTAATAGGAAGCTAAGATTTTTTTCTACAAATGGTAAAATTGTAATGCTTATGATTGAATAAATCTGATTCAGGTTCGACGTTCTCTATTGAGAAAACATTTATCACACGTGTAATAAATACCTAATAGTATGCAAAAATTGAAACAATTATCAGTTATAATGAATTGATTTCGACATATTTGAACAAGTAAATTCCTAGAAGTTTTAGAGTTTGTGAAACTTACATAATGAAGAAGAGTTAATTGCACCTTTAAAATGAGAGAATGAGAGAGAGGGGGGGGGGGAAGAGATAAAGTGAGAAAAAAGCATTGTTTTATATTATTTTCGTCATCGCATTTTAGAATTTAATCAAAACAAAAATTTATATTCAATAATTGTTTTTTGCTATATATATATTAAATGTACTTAAATGTTAACAGCCTAAAAATATAGATTTCTCACAATGAAAGATTTTTCATATACTTCTAAGCTTTTTTTGTTTATTACATACAGCTTTTGATAGATTTATATCAGAATATGTCCAACTGACCCAAAGAAAACATGTTACTCGCTGTTAAAAGCTTAATAACTGCTATTAGTTATGATTTAGAACTCGTAGTAAAGTATAAATCCGACACCAGATGTAGCAAAGCACATAATTTATTTTACTGAAACGACTGAGTCGTATCTGTGTAACAAACACTACTGCTTACTTTATTCTTTGATCTAGTGTTGGATGATACTTGAAATCAAACACAGTTTGCATTTCAGTACAAGGAAAAATTAACGTAAATAAAACACATTGTCAATAAGAAGCACAAATTGTTTTGACAATTTGTGCTTTATTTACGTTTTTTCCTGGCACTCATATTTTAGTACGAAGTATTTTGGCTCATTTTTCTTATTATAGATGTAAACAATATTTTAAATAAATGACTGAGCATTTTTTTTCTTGTAATAAATTATAATGAAGGAAACATTATTGATACTAAGTGCAATGCCTGATATAAAATTTTCTGTGGTCTATCTTGCCCTTACGCGCATTTTGATTTGCAAGTTTACATATATATATATATATATATAAATATGTATAGAAGTAAAAACGACAGATCAGATTTATGCCTCAACTATTCTGCTTCAAGTATTTTCTGTTGTAGAGAATATTGCAATTGCTAACTATTCAAATAAGCTGCCTCTAATTATTATTCCTTTTTGTATTCCCTCTTTCTAGGAAATGGAGAAAAATACCAACAAAGCTTTCTTAGAAACAGAAAAGGAGAAGTCTTTCTTTAGAATTCAATTAAATACTTTAATGAACGAAGAAATTTTCTTTTAGGCAATGTAAAAAATTAATTAATTATACTAAGAACGAAGAAAACAATTAATGTCCTAATGAACCGAAAAATTTAATTACGCAGGTCACTTCATTTTATTTTTTATCGTGTTTTCTTTACTCTTCTACTATCAAAAAACGCCAAAAGGGAAAGAATTTAAATGTTTGACCTAAAACAGTTCCCGATTTTTCTTCTTCTTTCTATTGGAGATCAAAAGTATGCTAATAACAAAATCAATTATTTCTTATTACATATTTTTTACTATTTAAAATGCAAAAAATCGCTTCCTAACTACCATTAAAAAACTTATTTGACAGTTGACATCTAGTCTAATATTTAGCCACATATAGTTTCGTATTGCCAATCCTGAATTTCGTTAAGGGCACGAATTCAGTGATCTTGCTCTTACTAGTATTTATCCCGTAAAAAATAGTGAAAACTAAAATTGTCGTTTAGGTTTCGAAAAATAGTTTCTTACCCTAAAATATTATATTTTATTCATTATAAATTATTAAACTATTTTTAATACCTTTAATGTTCTGCATCAGAAAAAAAGAACAAAATGTACGCGTTGTAATAAAGCCATTGAATATATTCTCTGCTCAAAAATCACGAACATTCTAAAATCAGCAGGATTTTATATGTCGATTAATGTATAGGGAAGAATTTTTTGCGCTGTTTTTATGGATTTTTGTATTTTAAATAATACAGTAATAATGCAGCCAGAACCACAAGTTAAGTGATTTACCAAATTATGAAGAAGACAATAGATCAAAGTGTTTCAAATTTTTATGACATAAAGTCGAGCATAATCAATGGATTACCCAATTGCCACAAAAAATATTTTAATAAGCGGGATATTCCATTAATCGAGATCGAAGAAACAATGTACTATGGCTTGGCACATTGAAAAATTATTACATTAAGCAAGATAGTATTTTAACCGATATTTCATCAAGCAGGTTCGACTGTGGTATATTAATATAATTTTAATGAATAATATTTTAAACGAGTTCCTTATTATGAAAAAAAAAACAAAACAAAACAGCATGATTTTACGTTTAACTTTTCTGCAAGAAGTTTCAATACTGAATACCATTTTTAAATGATGTATTTACAATTATTAAACTGGCTTCTCTAAAAAAAAATGCCTTTCTCGATACAGTAAAACACTTCTATAGCGAACACAATTGGGATTTTTTTTCCTGTAATAGATAGGTGTCCGAAAAAGTGGGTTTTTTACGCTCAATGATTTGCGATCGGGGAATTAAAAACTGATCGCCGCAGAAAGGCGTCCGTTAGCAAGAAATTTACTGTATTTTGTAAATCATGCGTTTCCTATATGTCTCAGTGCACGTTTCCCCAAAAAAATATGTTGATTGTATTGTTTGTAAATAGAGGAATAATAACGCAATGACTCAAAACCTTTGCATCGTAGATACGAGAATCATAAGTAACAATGTAAAAAATGCTAACTTATGAATGCAAACAAGTCCAATACGACATGAAACAATCTACATACATAAATAGTAAATAATAAAATTAACATTTTGAAAGCGCAAAATTAAAAAATAAAAATTTGCATTCTCATGATCCAGATGAGAATGATTTTTTGCTTTGTTTTGAGATTTCGACCGCTAAGCAGCTAACACAAAACAAGTTTTTCTTTAGTGATTTAAATTCTTTGGTAAAAGTGTTGTTCGTCAAATATTTGTATTGATAATGCAGCACGCGGATCAAGAACTGAAACGCTTCATAGATATTTTTGAAAAGGATAAAATGTTCCTGAATTGTAAAATGTGTTTTTCGTAACTATAAAACACATGCATGTTACAATTCTGCAGCTAGTGGCTCAGTAACATTGTACTCGTCTTCCAGCAATATTCACTAACTGCACAAAGATTATTTTAATGTTAATCTTATCCCCAAGACATTTCTCAAAGTGAAAATTTAATATTCATTTAATTTTTTGGTAGGAAAAGTTCCCTTTAACTGCGAGTGTGATTCGCGAAAACAGTTCTCAGAAACAGAGATTCCAGAAATTTTCTTTTATCAAATTAGGGCATCGCGAATTAGTGCTCTCTTTCTCGGTACACAAACGATTCCTTTGAACTATTTCTGCGTGATGTGAATTGCTAACTAGGTTGTACCCGAATGAATTCAAAGAATGGTACATTTCAGTAATCACCAAAACCTGTTAGGTAATTAATTTGATGAAAATTACTACGTGGTTTCTTACACATACACCATTTGCGTTCCTCTCTCTCATTTCAAGTTTCACGAGAGCAACTTAAATTGCGCAATTGGCGCTGGGTCATTAAGGTAATACTTGTGACGGAAATATTAAATGGTTTGCTAAACCATTGATGAATGATATTACTTATGAACTATCAAACACCCGTGTAATTTGTTGACGTTGATATAGGGGAGACTGGGGTAAAATGGACCACCCTCTATTCTCTATATTATTTATTACTTTCTTCTAATGTTTCATATTTTGGTACATATATAGCAGCATTAAAATAGTGATAATTACTTTACTTTGTGTATCTAGGTGCCAATTCAGCCATTTTGTTCACGAAAGTTGATTTGTGCTTAGCAAAAGTAAATATTTTCATCAAAACTTATATTATTTTCTTCATTCAAGAATTATGATTTACAAGACATTATGCAGCACAATAAAAAGATAAGACCATATATTATTGTATTCAATGTAATTAAAGTAATTTAATAATAGATTTGTTTGTTTGTTTTTTGGACATTTTTTGTTAGACTTCCACATGGGGTAAAATGGATTGCGGTCCATTTCACCCCATTTCTGTATTCCATGTACTTTTTCCAGTTGATATCATGTGTGGAATTAAAACTTGATAAATTATTTATTTTTGTGATTAATTTATCAGTGATTCGTATGAAAATGTTATATGTGTATTATACTTTCAAATTTAATCCTAATTATACCTAAAAGAAGAGTAAACATTAAACCAATATAATGTTCTTTTATGTTTTGTACTGTAAAGAAATATACTGTATTAATTTATTTTAAAGAAATTTGCCTATGGTCCATAGTACCCCATGTCATGGACCATTTTAGCAGTGGATCATTTTAACAATGGACCATTTTGCCAGTGGACCATTTTACCCCGTACCCGGGGTAAAATGGTTTTCTCACTTTCTATTAAAATAATTATATTAAAGAAAGTGTGCACAAGAATGAATTTTGATTGAGTATATTATAAAACCTAATATATAGGCAATGTGCTTGCGTATTTTCAGGCTTAAAAAAGCATTATTTTGACTGTAAGCACTCAAAATTGTCAAAAGTGGTCCATTTTACCCCAGTCTCCTCTCCATTTTAGGGGTATGAATCAATATTCGAGATTAATAAAGAATACGAGATATTACAATTCATAGTAGAATTTATAGTATATGTTAATAAACATAATTTTCTGATTTTAATAAAAACCAGCGAAGTGCGCCCCCTATTGATATTGAAGAGGAGAAGAAAATAAAGAGGCTCGAGTTAATAAGATGATTCGATTCATACTCGTATACCATATTAAAAAACATGTACTGGTTTTGTTAAAATTTCAGTTGCTATCCCATAGTGGCTTTTAAAATATTTTAAGTAGAATTCAAAACACATTAAAATGCAGTGAATACGTAAGGCATTAACAAGGAATATAGCAAATTCATGTGAATATTGCAAAGTCGTACTTCTATCCTAGTGCAGAAACGGGACGCGCTCTTCTGTCGGCCTTTATTCCTGGTCACTCTGGGAGGTAAGCTTGTATTTCCAAGTGGCATTTGCAATTACAACAAGATGCACTGATAAAAAAAAAATATTTTTAGTCACTTTTTAACATATATCCATACTTAATCTTATTTTTAAACTTGTCATTAAATGCAATCTGTGTACATGAAGGTATAGAGTAAAATCTAACTGTAAATAAAAGCATTTACAAAGCAGACAGTTTTAAAATACACTAGAATAAGTGTTTTTTTTTTTTTTTTTTTCATTTTCAATAAATTTGTTGCATTGCTCTAAGTTACTTAAATGTGTCTTAAAATCTATTTTTATACAAATTTTAAATTAAGAATGATGAAAAAAAGACAAATAATATAAAATAAAAAATGGATTATAGAATCGATTGTGCAAGAAAAAAATAAGCCTAATAGTCTTTAAGATCTATGAACTTTTTCACTTAATTTTCAGTTTTAACACACGTCCATAAATATGTACATTTATCGTATCTTTTGATGAGTTTTAGGCACCGAAATATTTGAAGAGATTTCAGTTTTGAAAACTTGGTAAATGACTATTCCAGCTTAATAGGTGTGATTTTTCAATTGTTTGAATTTTACGCATCTGGAAGACCACGATACTATCAATAAGTAATTATTTCGTTAATTAAAAAAGCCTGTCAAACCATTCTTGTTAATTAATATAAATTTATTCGTCTTTAATTAATTTTTTAATCGTTAACATTACCTATTATGACGAATATTACAAATTGGTTATGTGATGAATAAACTTATTTTACCTAACGTATAAAATCGGAATTAATTAAACACATTTTGGAGATTTTTGCTGTATAACGAAAACATTTAGAAAAATGGATTGAACAGCCACAACATTATATTTATGTATATGTATATACATTTTGCATTAAAATAATAATAATAACATAAATAAAACGCGGCTCCTTAAGGGAGACTTGGAATGCCTTAGTTCATTTCAAAAACAGCTTTAAAATTTAATTTATTAATGAAACAAACAACTTAGTTGACTAGATTATCTTTGTTCAAGATCCTGAAAGGATAAAACTGTTATCCTCTTTAATTCTGAGGCAATGTACGAAGCAGCAATAAATAACTACGAGTAATCTCCTAAGATACATGCAGAACGGGGATTATCCTTCGCTAGCCTAAAGGAAAGAATGATATATCTTGAAACCCCATGAAATCTGTTATTTACGAGATCATTTTTTATTGCATTACATCTTATTGTGCTTGATTAAAACAAGTTTTATTCAAGAGAGAAAGGTATGCATCTGCTTGATAGAGCAAAATAAGTTATTCTAAGTGTTTTATACATTACCACTTGGCCATGCAATTCTTTTAAATAAGTTCCAAAATCGTTATTTTGAATGTCCTTAAAATATTGATAGCAATTTCAATCGCCTATGCTCTCCGATATTTAGACTTTTCACAGCATTTTTGTTGCTGTGATCCTCTGCACACGCACACACACAAAATAAGTGGAACACTTCTTGCGACTCTTTGCTAGATTTTATTTTTGTTTTTTGCTTTTTGTACAATATTGAATTGTGTAACATTTAATAATAAAATTACACGTTAATTTAAAGCACAAATGAGCAATAAAATGCAATTTTATTATTATTGTTTACTTGCACAAAGTTAAATTATTTTTATGCGTAACATTTGTTAACCAATATGTCATTTAATAAAAGGGTGTTTAATATCCGAGTTTTACTTTATAGGGCAGAGTGTCTGACGATCCCCAGGTTGTAAAATAATTTCCATGTAAGTAGTAAATATATTTTATCGCATTACCACTTTGTCATGCGATATCTCTCAACATTTTTAAAAATTCGTATTTTTGATATCCCTAAAAAAAGAAATATTTTCTCTCTGATATTTTTAAATAAGAAATAACGAAAAAAATATTTTTAGATGATTTAAACCTACTTTTCGGCTGAACTTTACATGTGTAAGATTTTAATGTGACACACAATATAAATTACCTAAAGTTCTCTCAGAAAAAGTGTAAAGCACGGTTAAAAGCAATTTTCACATAATGAATTGATTAATTTGAAGTTCAGTAGCATTATTTCGTTTGCATTACATGCAATCTAATCAAAATTTTCAATCTGATGCGCAATAGGAATGAATAAAAATGAGTTGATGAATGGCAAAATATCATTATTGTTCCAATTAAAGTTTACCGATTCCCGACTGGAGGCAGTTATGTACTTCATTTACTGAATTGATTTTAATTTGGATTTAGTATAGATCATTTAAGATTGCAAGTTCTAAAAGTAATTTGCAATATTTATAACGACTTTTGAATTCATACATACGCTCATAAGTTTAATCAACTGTATATACAGACACATTGTAAATTATGTGAGCTGAATTAAAACTTAGTAATTAGTTTATAATAGAAATCAATTTCACTGCATTAAACGAGATAATTATTTAAGAGCATGCAATACCATTTTCAGACTAGTTTTGAAATGCATTCCAATTAACTTGGCCAGATGGAATAGTTGCATTAAAAAAATAAATGTATCTATATGTTTTGTAATATTTTAATTTTGTTGCTGCTCAAAAAATTCAGAAAAACTCTTCCTGAGGGTCCTGCATCACTTGTTGAAGGAAATAAATAACAGTAATATTGAGTAAATTCTATGTATATATTTTCTAAACATTGTCCTTAGCGCAATGCAATATAATAATCAAATATTTTAATTAGATTTCGACTAATTTAATTAAGTGAACTAGCTAGCAGTCTTTTCCAGTTAAGCAGTCTGTTCCAGTTAGTCATGCAAATGTATATGGTCGCTATCGCTATGAGTTTTAATGAGCTCCAACAACCAGTGGTTATATTTTTCATCTACTACCGGTCATACAGATTTGACACTTTCGATTTTTATGATGGTTCTGCCCCAAAATTAAAATCAGTCTCAACCGCTTCACCACTTTCCCCAACTCTTTCTACCTCTTTTCTGTACAGTGTCGAATTAGAAGAAAATAAAAGGATCATTTATGCTTAACCATTCAGATATCTAGAAGTCTGGTTGATCAGTGTTTAGTTGTTTTCCTTTCTTTCTTTTCTCGTTTCTGTTCTTCATTTGACAGAAGGAATAAAGAGTTGTATCAAATTAATTAAAGAAGTAATTTTATTCCCTCAAATATAGTTTAGATACAACGAAAAACTTGACTTTTAAAAATAATTTAAGGCAAGGCATAGAATGAATCACTTTAATCGGGAATATTTTTCTTCATTTATTTCTACATAAGAAAAATATGTGTATAAGTATTACCCCTTAATTAAAGAAGTACTTTTATTCCTTCAAATATAGTTTAGATACAACGAAAAACTTGACTTTTAAAAATAATTTAAGGACAGACAAAGAATGAATCACATTAAATGGGAATGCCTTTTCGTCATTTATTTATACATAAGAAAAAAAATTGTGTATAAGAATTGAACATTAGTTTAAGTCATCTAGGAAATAAAACTTTTCAATGACTAAATTGTAGCACTTGCTATTTTAATTCTAGGTGTACCCCAATATTTTATTTAAAATATACAATTTAAAACAGGTAATTTGGTTTTGGTGCAAGAATCAATTTTGCTAAATTTCAAAAGCAAAAAGTAAAAATTCGCATTGAAATACTGTGAGTGATAGATACAAGTAATTAGTATTAATTACGAAACTATATAACCGAGTTAAGATTTTTTCGGGAAAGGATTTTAGAAGTAGTAGAGACATTTATCGATACTAATTTCATTACGTTAAATAACATAATTAGATAATGGAAACTAATAATTAGATAAGTAAGTAAATGCGGGTAATTTTTAATGCAAATTTCAAAAAAGTTATAGAATTAAAAAAAAATACTCAAATGAAATAAAGAAAAAATAAAGGGGTTACTCCTATTATTTATTCTGATGCTTACTCCATGTTTCCTGAAGCAATTAATTAAATAAATACGCCTGGATATTTGTTTTCGTTTGAAAGTCAATTTTGTTTCTTTTTGGATTTAAATAGGAAAAATAATCATTTCCCTTTTTTGCGTTAAATGATTCAAGATTTCATTCAAAATTACAAATGGAGATTGTTATTTAATTGATGTTGCGATACTCCCAGAATATTCTACAATTTATATATCTTTATGTTATTATTCATATGCTAAAACTTTACAGGAAGCAGCAGTGTGATAAACAGCATTGTAAATACAGTAACTTCTCGTAATATCGCGCCTCGTTATATCGCTCATTTGCATATATCGCGCTTTTTCTACGTCTCCCAAAATTTTAAGTTTGAGCTCTTGCAAGTAAAAATATTGCATTTCTGATTAAAGCCCCTTTTCTCCCATTAAACAAAGCCATCGAACAGGAATGTTTTCGTTTCTTCTGAATATGCTGCAGTTAAAAGCTGAAACAATTCTCCTCCCCCTCGCCAACTTACATGCCTACAGAATGATTCTACTCAAACCAGTTGACCTTTTACTTGACATTTCTTTTTGTATTGATTCTAACGTCCTTAGAAAGAGACAGATGCCTATTGCCCAAGTATTTTTATTAAGAAAGTTGTCATTATGTAAGAATAAATTGATATTTTTGCGTTTACACTTCAATTTACTTGTACTTTTTGTGTTAATTCTAATGACATCGGTTATACCGCGCATTCGGATATATCGCGCTTTTTTGCTGTCCCCCGACAAGTGCGATATAACGAGGGGCTGTAATACGTTAAATATATAGGTACCTGTGTAAGTATTTAGTCCTACTTATTTTTTTGGACTTCTCTGCTAAAATGTTTGCATTCTAGAGGAAATGACCCTTGGATTGGCAAAATTTTAATCATCCTCAATTTAATTGAAACATAGTTAATTAAAAGAACCATTAAGAACAGTTTTTAAGTGCAATAATAGTCGGATGAAACTTTAATTTCAATTAAAGATTTATATTTCACTAAGATGTATTATTCCTTTGTAGGAAAAAAAGTAAGTATTGTACTTGCGAAGATTTTCGTTGATTCATTTTTGCGAAGGGCCTTTCGTCTGAAATAGTAAACATTACTGTTAAAAAACTGAAATTACGCATTCCACTGAAGAAAAAAAATGAAGTATTTTTTTACGCTGCAATTTATGTTTAAGACAGTTCACTAAGTATGCAGCCACTATCAGCATCATATTGTTTTAAAATATTTAATAATGGGGATAAATAGGTAGAATAAGCTAAACACCAGAGAATTTAACAACGAGTACATAACACGGCTAATAAAAAAAAATAGTAGCTATTAATTTAATTATGTGTATTTCCGGCTTTTTCTCATACGATACCCAAAGCAACTTTCTCTTTATTATTGCTTCTCATTAGTATTTATGCGTTTTTGGCGCTGCAAAATAATGAAATGGTATCCTAAAAAAATTTTCGAATTATTTATAAATCTTACGAATGTGGCAAAAAATATGGAATTGGCTCGAGAAGGAATTTGCTAGACATCGCTTTTCATGACATTGGTAAGCTAAAACATTTGGTCAGCTAACAATTGAACAAAAGTAAAAATGAAGACTTACCAATTTATGGTTGATACATTCAAATTTGCTTTCTTTTTCACTTATATTTCACGTCTACGTATCATTAAACATCATTCAATAGTCGAAAACATTGATCACATTCCTTTAATAACGTGGATACATCAGAGACACATCCTAATGGAAACGTATGCCATACCAATTAAATTGGTCACTGAATCTTCCACTGTTAACAGAAAATTTTTCAAGTTAGAAATGTAGTTTTGAAGATAACTGCGATTTAAATGTTTGAGAGGAAGCTTTAAATATTTTCAGAAATGCCAGTATGTCGTAACAACATATTCTTCATATTCAGACCGGACGCAACGACATAAGTTGCAAATATATCACAAACCTTGCAAATATATCACAAGCGAAATCCTTAACATCACTAACATCTAGCAATTTGTTAAATTTAGCTCGTAAAAATCTCCTCATAACAGAATTAGATCTTAGTAGTCTCCCTCTTTAACTTTTATTTCACTCACTGTAGTAGTATTTTCAGGTAATTAATTCCTGTACTGATTTATTCTTGCCGATTGATTCCTGGTCCCATAAATTTAACCACATCTGTATTTCATGTGAAGAAAAGACAAAATGGTTTCTGCTGGCTTCAATAAATAAACCCCCCGACTTCAAAGCATTGCTGCCTGAAGTGTAAAAACGATTTTAAAAAATCAATTTGTTTTAAAAGATGAACCTGAACGTTAAGACGAATTTACAAATTAAATCACTTGCGTCACTTTGTTTCCTTCATATTAAACTTCTTTCATTTTCGTAAAAAATAATATTTATAATCAAGAAGATAAAACAAATCGAGAAGCGAAATTCAATTAGGATACATAAACGTTACGTAAACATGTTTTTTTTTGTTTGAATACATGTTTAAAGAGGTTTGCTTTATTTCTTGCAGAAAAGTTTTATATTTAATTTTTAGGTTAATTTTTGATCACAATTGTTGAGCATCGCATGAACTTATGTAGGGGAGAACGGGGCACCGTGGACCTATGTCGACAATGGGACTCGATTAAATCTATTAGTATCCTATTCCTTTCCTTAATATGAAGTCTAGTCGAAGGTAGCATGTTTAGGGTAGTTTACAGCCAAAAATATCATAAGGGAGGTACTAACTGGAAGAATAAATTTTTATCAAGATACATGCAAATCATCTAGTGAAGCAATATAATGCCAGGTACATTTGCCTATCAATCCATCCATACATTTCACAATGTCAAGAAATTGGCCAATCAAAAGTGAAAGAATATCAGCATTTTAGGACGCGAAGTATATACGTGTCTGAGATCGGGAGAGGGGGAGGGGGCATCCCAATGATGAAACGAAAAGTGTATATTTCAATAAGAACACTGGAACTTTCCGATAACCAAAACTCGAATGATTAGATTCTGAACGCTCGAAAAGGGACAGCTTTCGAGTCGCAAAGGGACGCAATCGAATTTTCTAGTGGCCATTCAATGCGAGTAGAATTTTCCACTCAAGAAGGAACCTTAAATATGAAAATATGACAAATAATGGCGATAAAGCAGCAATCTTCTTCGTGCACTTCAGTTATCGTTTCTCGTGTATCAGGGTCTTGAACTTTATAGCCTTACCACGCCGCATCGGTAAAAAAAGTTTACCATTATTACGAGAGATTATGCTTAATATCTGATTTTCTTATTTTTTCTTGAAAGAGGGGACACACTTTTATTTAAACATTCATAATAACTTTACAAAGGACTGTTAAAAAATCTGTAAAAATAGAAAATAAACCGATTATTTCTGTAAAATTACGTAAGAACTTGCTTACAAATTAACCAATTAAATTTCTCGAGAACAATTTCTCAGTAAAGTTCTTGTTTCTCAGCATTCTGCAAAACTGCAGAAAAACAAACAAGCACATGTGTTCAGTGAAGTAAGCACTCATGCTAAATCCATGAATCAAGTTTCTAGATATCAGTTCCATTGAAAAACACTTTTTTTATTACTGTAATTGATCGTTGTAAAAATACAGAGGAAAAATATTATAGACATGGTGTACAGTTAACGTATATAAATTCAGCCTCTGGCTCCCAACATCAGACGCATCTTTTGAAGGGGGGTCTATGTCACCGGAGTCATATTTAGATTCCGTCCATTCTAAACGCACCGATTAGTGCTCACAACCCACTATCTTCCTTTTCATATGCCAGAAATAGTGATTCACCGATTAGTGCTCACAATACAATATCTTCCTTTTCACATGCCAGAAATAGTGATTCAGACAGCTCACATATTTATATTTAATTACTGAGTTTTGAGTACTCTTATTGCTACGAATTCACATAATGTTTTTTTATTATTATTCTCTCTGGTTTTTTCTACAGTCACTGTAATTTCTTGCTTTTCATTTTCTTAAACTGTAAGTCAGAGTCCATGTATTCTCAGATTTTTTGTAGTCAGTGAGCGCATACAACGTATAGATGCTTAAGTACTGGATACAAAAAAAAGTTAATTAATTATAAATGCATCCGAAAATGTTTTTTTCTTAAACGTGTAGAAAACGTGCATTGTTTTTACTCCACTAATTGAAAATAGCACGAAATCAGTTATATACTGAGAAAATTACTTTTATCTAAAGAAGCATTACAGAACAAAAATGATTTCTTTTCTTGTAATCCCCAAAGACTCATGCAGAACGAGGATTATTTTCCTTTATGAAAAACTGTAACAATAAAAGATTATGGAATCCCTTGAAATTTGTTATCAGGAGAATGTAGAGTCCTTTATTAAGGGATAATATATTTCGTCTTTATGAAGATAAACTTATATTTATTTCTCATACTATAATCTCAGATTTATTTCATTCATGGAAGAAAGAAATATGCGATTATGAAACTCACAAAAGATAATATTCTAGACGGAAGAAAACAAATTCATCATAGTAGCATTATTATATTTCAGTCTGCATTGTTTTATTTCTTGTCATACTAATGATCATTTGGAGTTAATAATAATAACAATAAGAAGAAGAAGAAGAAAGAAAGAAAGAAAGAAAAATAGGTGCATAAAAGAGTAAAATTAAGTATTAAAGTATCTGACCTGAGAATTGAGCTAATCTTGTAAAAAATCAGATGTACGGCAAAAATAAATGTGCACTTATACCTTGTATTAAGGTTTAACAACTTTTGATTTTTTAAGTATCAGAATGTACCAGCGACTAAAATTAGTGTTTTACATTGAACAAGAGAAATATCGGAAACTGGTATTTCTGAAACTGAGATATATTTTAGATTTTTTGGAATATATTTTCAAGCTCTACGATTGCATCGAAAAATTTTAATGTTCGAAAAACGAATGATTTTTGATATTAATAACAATTCATAACTACATGTCTCTCCCCAAATAAAGCCCATCAAAAAAGTTGAGTTCCAGTGCACAATATAATGTACTCACTACAATTTCGAGCAGCGTAAAATTAGATTTTAATTTTGTTTTTTAATTAAATAGCCAATGTTATTACATTTGATTAGCTTTGATAGATAATTTATTTACATATTTTAGACAAATGCAAGTTAATAAAATGATAATATGCGGTTTTAAATTACATGAAAGCTCAATTTTAGACTTTTTTAAGGTAAAAATTGATATTTCACGTCTTACACAACAGAAGCACTTACTTACAAAAATACTATTTTCCATAAATAGTTTGTCAGGGAGAAAATCAAATGTTTTATGTTAGAAAATATGAACCACATACATTTTGTTCCTTGAGGCAATAAAGGAGAAAGAACGAGATGGGATTTTTCAAAAATGTTTTGGAAAAGATGCTAGAGTTTTATGTATTTTCTTCCGAAATGTATAGCAAGTCAGGAATAAACACATTTGTTACCATTTCCATTTTCTTTTATATTTCTATATTCTGTAGTCATAGTTACAGTTTTGACTTTAAGCTACGAATATACATTTCCTTTACAAATAGTATCATTTAACTCCATGTTGCAACAAAAATGCTTGATGCATTTGTAGGAGTTGGTGTAATACATATAAAGAGCAAACACGATTAGGTAATGCCATAAAATAAGAAAAGTTTAAATAATTCTATGAAGGCTCATACATTATCCTAAAACAATAATTTCATTATTTTGGATATAAATTATCGCATATACACAAACATAACTGTTCAATTTTATAATGGATAGTTGTTTTAATAAAAACTTTAGCAACGTATCTATATAAATAAACTCCCTTTTGTGTTTGTGTATTTTCGAAATAAGTACATGCGCGAAATATAGAACGTACATAAAAAAGAAAAATACCCTGTTGTATTCAGGATTTCGCCATAAGTATCTTTCTTTATTTTTATTATTATTTATATTTTTATTATTATGTAAGGTTTTGCCCCCCCCCCCCTGATGGTTATGCTTAACATTGATGGATTAGATTAACAAGATTTTCATCAAGGAAGACGATGGCTTAGCATACTAGTCCAAAAATAAAGTGCAACATATATTACGCACATTTTTTTGCAAAAAAAAAAAAAAAAAAAATGGATAAACGTGTTTCGATGTCTCAAGAGCCCCAGTTTAATGCAGAACTGAGCTTCTAGATGAAACATTGAAATATTTTACAAAAGTTGCGTAATGCACGCTGTATTTTGCTTTTTGATATGATACACAAAAGTTTAGACCTCATTTATTGTAGCTACGGACATCGTGTTGATACATTTACTTTGTAAAAGGTTGTTCTTCTTGTTCTTGACTATTTTATCATTGGTTATTAATCAAAAGATAATCAATTTGTCTTTGCGTTAGCAAACATATGGTTTTATAAGAGTACAAAGATAAAACAACATGAAAATTGCAAACTGTCAGAACAAATAACGCCAACTAGGCTTGTTCACTCACAACTTTCTAGTCGTGTGTTGAGCACTTTCTTTCTAAACTGATGAAAAGGCGGTATTGTACTCTCGAAATAGCTAATATGCGTTATTTGTTCTCCAATTGTGCTTTTACGTTGTTTTATCTTTGTACTCATATTTTAGCATAAAACATTTTGCTCATTTGTCGTATATGACTTAATACCATTATATTCTGTTTCAGGCTCAAACTTCTACACTGCTGCAGAAAAATGTTTTATAACTCTTTTTTTATTCGTTGATCGCAATGATACATTAATTGATTGTTTCATTCATGTATTTCAACCAAAATTGTCCGCTCAGTAACATTTCATTACGAGAAGTAGCCTCGAAAAAACGTTCGGAAAGTCACCGGTAATTACAGAGTTGAGTGATCCGAAATGCGGTTCCCTCTTCCTCAAACAGTCATTAGTCACGCACGCCCTGAGAAATATTCATTGCATATATAATGATTTACCAATTATCACTATTACTCTGTTCTATTCCTAATTACGAGATGAGTAACTTGGGAGGAAATCCGACGTGTACTTAAGCACTTTAACACGTGCGTGATATTGATTTATGATAGGAAGCAGTAGCTGGTAAAGAATAGGTTTGGAGAAATCATTCATATGGAAAAATACCACGCATGAGAAAAGAGAGAGCTTGAATAAGAAAGCGAAGATCGCAACAGAAATTCTTGGTTGCCATTTTCCACTATTTATTGTAAAAAAAAAATCTGTAAAAGTGCAGAAGGAAAACTGTGTTTCTTTAAATTCTTGTTTTAAATCAAATAATCAAGCTTTTCAAAACTGTTTCTCCATTCTCTGTAAAACTTTAAGTTAGATGAATTTGAACACTTGAGATCTATAACTACCAGTTTAAACGTTGTAAACAAATGCATACATAAACGCTTGAGATAAATAACTACCAGTTTAAAAGTTGTCAAAAAATATTTTATATGTCAGTTGACGTATTGTGTAATTTTAGCACTACGAAAGAGCTTGTTAGTCCTCGCGGCCATCCTTCCCGACTCCGAACGCATTATTCGCTGAGCAACTTAAGGCATAGGAATTAGTTTTAAGTTTAAGTACCATAAATAGTAATTCAGCTTTCTCACATATCCCCTTACTACTGTGGAACATTAGCTATTGCAATCAAAGTACGGAATGCTTGTTGATTTTTATTATCTAGAATTTTCCTTTTTTAAAGACTTTTTAGTTTCTTCCTTTTAAGTCTCCTATTAGTTATTAAGTCTGTAATTTTACGTTCGACTCCTGATAAGAGATTTCGGGGCGATTCGAATGTATTTTCTGCCATTTTTTTACAGTACAATTAAATAAAAAACGCACACAGATCTCTAGTTAACAAATGTGTTCCAAATAATGTGAACACTGATTAAGTTTGCAGGAAAATGAATGATTATCAAGAAACATAACCGCATGCCTTCCACCTGAGCTTCTGGAATGTGAGAAAAGAAGGACTTTAAACATCATTAAGGACTATGAAGACAACCTGAATAACAGAAGTAGAAGACAAATGTATGATAAAAAACGGGGGGGGGGGGAGGTTAAAAAAACAGGCAGCAACTGCTTGCAGTGCATTTGATAACACCCGATTGTGTAAATATATGCTAAATTTTATTAGCATTATGCTTGTGTTTGTTTGTACCCGGTTGACTGCATCCACACAATTCGCCATTATGTGTATGCAATCAACCGTATACACCAGATCATTACATTCTCAAGTGTCCGTTAACCAGTTCCATTGCAGATATGGTTCCAATAGCACTTTCTCCCAAAACATCATCCATATTTTATCTCATCCAGTAACTCTAAAGAACTTGCAAGCAGTTATGTTTCTTCCAAACACTCGTGAAGATGACTTTCAACTTCCCGCGAAACAGTGTCGATATGACTTTCATTCGCAGTTCTCAAACTTTTCTTATTTTCTTTGTTCATCACATTTATGTCATTTATTATTATTATTGTTGATGTTGTTTACAATGTGCATTTTTTTACGTTTTGTATTCTATTTTTCGAAATTTGTATACGTAACATACGCTCTGCAATACCAGCGGGTGCATAGTCGCTCGTGGGTTTTCTTTTTTTATTTTTTCAGTTATTTTCCTCTGAATCACCACATCCGGTTAACCCTTCGTCAGGGTAGATACGGTGGTGATTGATGAGGCATAAATAAATAAAATAGGATTATTTTTAACCAGAAAGTAACCGTAAATTATTAAAAACCAGAGAATATAATATTAGGGTGAAACTTTGTCAAAAAAAATTACTTCAATAAACCTGGGGTTATATTGTTTAAATCATAAAATAAGTTTTAAGACAAAGTACGTAAAACTTAAAAAAAAATTCAGAATACTTAAAAAACTGAATAAAGAACTACAATGTAGAAATTATAAGTGGCAAATCTAAAACCTACATTACGAAGGCGAAGAATTCAATTATTGCATTAAATAACAAATGCAGAAACCTGAACAAAACGCTACATTATTATTAAAATGTTTCAATAAATATATAAATAAATAAATTATTCCCTTTTGAAGCGCAAGCATGGATTTTAAAGCAAAAAGCACTAATATGACAAAATACTAATACTAATAACTATAATGTTTTTATGTGTTTTAAGTTAATTAAAGTAATGAGAAAAATTAAACCGGTCAAATATTTCATCTATTAGCCAGAAGAAAACTGAACGAAAAAACTGAATATTCGACTAACAGTCGAAAAAAAAAAAACTTGTACGTAAAACTGTTTATGATAAATCAATTATCATGACGGTATAGTTGTATTAATCATCCAATAAATGAAGATAAAAGGAGCAGAAAGCACGAATTGCTCTTTATGCATGACGGAGTCGGAAATTATATTAAGCCTAATTTATTTCTTCACGGTTCGGAATTAAAAAAAAAAAATTACTAACTTACTTAGATTAACACATTCTATCCAAAATGTCAAAATTTCTCGAGGCGAAAATCCTTGGCTTGTTACTATATTTTGAATAAAACCTATGTGCGGACGCGAAAGAAAAAATATTGCTATTTTTCAGACATTGTTCTTTTTATAATTACCTCTCGCTCGCATGTTCATTGATTTTCTCAGGCCTAGTTGAGAGAATAGATTTTTGTTTTCTAGATGTCAAGGGCTTTGTTTTCTGTGTCAGATATGTCTACAATAATTCGGTTTGCAATATCCACTAAAACTCAAAAGTAATAACCTGGAATACAGTAATTTCAAAATTAAATCCTACAATTCCCAAGATATATATAATTAAAAAGTTCTGGAAAGGATGAGAGACAGTCTTTTACGTGCTTAGTCATTATGATCACTAAGAAAGCAAATAAGGGGTCAATCGGCATCGATTAAATCTTATAACCCGTAACAGAGAAGGCGAAAAATTTTGACGAAAAGATCATGTATCATAACACATCTTTAAAAACCAACGATACAGTTTTTTAAGTTCTACATTAGTCATTGCATTTTTATTAGGAAAAAATAACAAAGTTGAAAAATTTTTATACTTTACCTGAACTATATCAATAGTACATTAATTTCTTTAGTTAAAAATTTTTTTTTTTGAATATTTGGGCAGTTATGACATAATTTTTCCGTAATTTCCAAACCAACAGAGGTATTTCAATATAAGCATATTATGTGCTGTTTTTTTCTTCTCGCTTTGGTCGGGGTTGATTAGTATTTAACCGCACTCATATGTTTAGGGTTCAGCCCAATTATTTTTAGATGTAAAAATTTCCAAGTCCAAATTATTGTAATTTTCACAAGTAGCAGAAAAGAAGTCGAGTTTTTGTGTACACAAAAATTATAACGCAGATGGAGGGGGGGGGGGGGATTTGCAATCTCACAAAATGTTTTCGTAGAAACCTTGAATTTTACCAGGGCGCAGGTCCCAAAAACGTTTCGATAAGAGAGGATGATGTTCAGAGTCACTAAATCTTTACGTGGATGATCCATTTATTGGACTAAACATATAGGGGTGATAAGAAAAAATATATTGAGCTGCTTGAGAGATCGCATGTCTTCTGTTAGGTTGACGCAAAGTATCGAAAGATTTATTAAATTATTCCATAAATTAATACATCCTTGCTTAATGCTACTGTTATTTGTAAAAAGATTATTAGTAATAATTTCAGATGATCAGAGAAGAGTTGTAACTCTGGACATTTTTCTGGTTTTAGCTTCTGAAATTTCAGTCTTCTTCTATTCCGTAAGAAATTGGAGAAAAAAGGAAGTAAATAATTTTGTGTCATAATGTGGAAGTACGACACTGTATTATATTAGTAATATAATACAGTATACAAAACTGTATCATATTATCTGCCAACAATTATAAGATACAACAATTTTTAATAAATGACTTCACTTTAACCATATAAAACACACATAGTACTGCTAATGCAACTTCCTATGGTTTATTATCCTCTTTTCTTAACTTCATCATTAAAATTGCAATTGGCAGTGGTGCATTAGTTTAGTGATCATATGGGGAAATATCTCCAGCAGTGAGTTCGCTGCCTAATTGCAACCGGATATTTCGCTGGCAGAATTCGAATTATAATTAAGCTTTGCTTTCACAGTGATCCCTTTGAAGGAAGTTGAGAATGATTGCATTAATTTTATCTAGGACAAATATACTGAACGTAGATAGCTAAAATGTTTAAAGGTAAATATTTGTGTGATTAAGGAAATAAGTTTGAGTTTAGGAGAAAGCTAAAAATTAATTACTTCTTTCTCAGATACAGGCGAATAAAAATCTGTAAGTATGTGCTATATGGTTGACGTCTTCGTTATTTTGAGATGATTTGCATAAAATACAAAATTTATCGAGAAAATAGTTAGTAAGGATAAATGAATTTCAATGCATATTGCGATGTAATGAAACAAATGATGTGTATGTGTACAATTAATAGTATATTTTGTAAATGTAATAAATCAAATTGCAGCATACATTGCATTTAGCTGTGATGAACATGAATCAAACTAAATTCTAATGGTAAGTCTTAACAGAGTGTCAAGCTTATTATAATAATTAATATTATGTTATCACGGGATTGTTATAAAGCTGTACAATATGTTTAATACTTTCAAATGTCACTAAATGTCTGTAATCATAGATGTGTAGGTGTCACTTTTCTTGTACAAAGACATGGTAGTTATCAGGATGCGGTACGTGTTGGTAACCACTTGTAAAATATAATTTTTGTTAGACATTTATTGTGCTTTTTTTTAGTGACGTGAACATAATCTAACTAGCCTAGATGAATTCAAAACAGAAAATCAGCTAAGCTCAATGTGATCATGAAAACATGGCACACAATTTATTTAGTATACTAGCCGTACCCGCACGGCGTTGCCCGTATTGAATTTTAAAAACGCCGCCTTCGGCGCTGCCATTGTCAAGAATATAAAAATACGTCGACTGTAGCACTGCCCTTGCTAAGAGTGTAACAAACATCGCGCTGTCTTTGCAAAGAACAGAAAAAAGGTGGCGTGCCGCACTGTCCTTGCTAAGAGTAGAAAAAAAGTAGCTTGCGGCATTGCCTGTAGTGTTTAAATAACGTCGTCTGCCTATTTATTACAAAAAAAATAGAATTTTTTCAAAACGTGAAAAGTAATATAACATGTAAAAATATCAGTTAAGAAAACTTAGGAACAATTATGTAAGTAGGGTCATCTTTTTCGTCAAAGGGTAATTAAAACTACCAAATTGTTGCACGGTGCAATTTGCTGCGTTATTTTTCATCTGGAATGAGTCTAGGCGACGATCTTAGATTGATTGCAAGATTACAATGATTGTCAATATCTTATTAATTTTTTGCCCCTCAAGTTGAACTGTTGTTTTGACGACACAAAACTTAGTTTTATGACGAAAAGAAGCTGTGCCTTTTAGAAATGAAGCAAGCGCCTTGCGATACCCGCAACGCGATGAACTTGCTAAGAGTTTAGAACACGTCGCTTGTGTCGTTGAAATTGTTGAAATCAAAAAATATTTCCTGTCGAGAGCTGCTTCCAATAAGCTTGTTCAAAGAAACTTGGATCTTATGCCCAGAGTTTAAATAATTTGCTTCATTTTTGCCAGTAGGTGCTAATGTTAAGATTTTTTGGACTTTTCAAAATTGAGCGAAAACTTGTTCAAATCATAAAATAAAATATAGAAACAAGATATCCTTGCCCAGATCTTACGAATGCAAAGAAAAAAAAATGAATTGAACAATTTTCTCAAAAATTCTTGGACCGGGGGGGACAGATAGACATGTCGACAGACCGACAGACACACATTTACCCATCTCAAACCCCTAATTTCTTTTTTTTATATGTTTCATTCTTTATTACTTCAGTTATTTTCGACTTTTCTTTATATTTAACAATATTTTTACGATATATTGAGCCGTTTTCACACTTTTTTTCCTTACTTTTACGGGAAAGTAGGCTAAAAACGAATGTGCAAATTTCTTGAGTAGATTCCGATTTGTCGCCAAGGATTAATTTAAAAAGTCAAATTTTAGTCTGCTTCGTCATTCGTCGCGTTAATTGGCTTCAAGAATCAGGTACTTATTCCTTTTCTTGGCGATAAATATTTGTTTGATTGTAAGACTGCAGTATGACCCTGATTTAACGGACGTCTATGGAGTTTTAAATGATATTATTAAATCAATTAAATCGTTAAATCAGGGAGACAGAACTTTCATTTAGTTAAATTCTGAATCTAAAACCTACTGCTAATTTGAAGAAGACTAAATCAAAGATTTATACCTTATTATTGTTTTTCTCCTAAAAAATGAGCTGATTTCTCGCTATTTCGAAAAATAAGATTTATAGGGAAATAAAACTGCTACTTTTTAATTTTTGGTGGAGGATATCCTTAAAAAATGAAACTCAAAAGCTTATAGCTTGCGTTCTTTTAGAGACGTCGAAAAAATTCCATCTTGTGCAGAAAAATAAGCGTTTTTTCTTACTGGGGAATTTATGTAGAAATTTTGCGCAGAATTGGAATAAAAAAAAAAAAAACTAAACTTCGGATTTTTCTCCAACGGTTCAATAAACCTGATCTGTGCCAATAGAGACAAACTGAAACTTTCAGCGAAATCTGATGGATAATAGTCTTTGAGATCATCAACGACATCCATACATACAAATATCATTTTTTATATATAAAGATAATTAAAGGTTAATGATTAATGGCCGGTAACATGATTCAAATATTAAAAATAAAATTAGTCTGTGTCTTGCCTTTATGTATATTTTCAATGACTAGTTTTTATGTCCACATCAGTCTTACATTTATTGCTTATAGTTTACAAGTTTAATTCATCCCTGGGCAAAGCCGTACTAAGAAATCTTTGTGTGTTCATATTGTAATGTTGGAAAATCGCATTAAATTCAAAAGAGTAGAAATATTTTGAGTAAATTCACACACGTGGCTTCACAGCTTCGAATATTTTTATCGTCTTTGGCAGCTGCTTAGAAAAACAAATTCTGACAGCTGTTTTTGCAAAATGTGTCAAAAGGATCAAACGTTTCGTATGTGGTTGTGAATTTCTTGATGTTAAATACGTGGACAAAATGTATTATAATGTGTAAAATCCAGCTCGCAATAACCAAAAATTTATCTATAAGTAAGTTCAATTCGTTATTTCAACTAGATTTATTTTCGAGTAAGTCTAGCATTTTATACTCTAAACAAGTTCCTAGACATAACAGTCAGGTATTTTTTGTTCGTCAATTTCAAATGTAAATCCCGATTGAAAAACATATTTGGTTTAAACATTGAGCTTAGGAATTAAATCTAGTTTAAAATGTCAAATCAACTTAATCTTTGCTTTTTTGCACTTTTTATATAATTTGCATTGCGGAGCCGTGTTGCGACGACAGTACTTTGAAATATGTTTTACCAGTGGCGTTCCTAGCACTGGTGTGGGCAGTAACTGGTGGTGTCACCCCAGCCCCCCTAAACAATTAGTTGATTTAAAAAAAAACAGAAAAGAAAAGGAAAAAACACAACATTGTGATAGTGTTTTATGGGCAGAAGTGTAATGTAACTAATTAACTAAATACATTAAAAATAAAATGGGAAAAATACAATTTTTTTTTAAAATTTTAAATCCAGTTTGGTTGTCACCCACAAAAAGAACCGGGAGCGCACCCCTGACCCTCCGTGACGCTAATGGTTTTACATGTTTTTTTTTTTTAACTGAAAAATTAGAGATTTTAATGTATGTATGTGCGTATTAATTTCTTTTTTCCTTCTTTCTCTCTGTTTTGTCTTACTTTCTTTCCTTATTTTTTTACGTTTCTGAGTGAGTATTTTCATCTTTGTTCTATGTTTGTGTTTTAAAAATGCAATATCATTAAAGTAACTTCGCTAACTCTCTTTTTTTAAAGTTAAAATGAAATAAATTAAAATATTTGGTTAACTTTCTTGTACTTTAATAGCAACCTAAATGAATTGTGATTTTTAAATGAAAATAATGAAAATAAAGTTAATAATTATTTTGCAAAATAGAACCTTGAGGCTAAATTTTTGCTCGGTTTTTTGCTTCCCTTGCTCCCTGATCTCTTGCATTGATAAAATAATTCCTGGTAATTTCGAAAAACGTGTCTGCATTTTGTACTGAAATTTTATGCTCCTTCACCATCTTCTCTGCTTTCTTCATAAATAGTAGCATAAGTCGTATTCGCAAAAAAAAAAAAAAAAAAAAAAAAAAAACCGCAGTAGTATTCAATAATTTCTGAAGTTTCGTAAGGTCGTGAAGCAAAAATATTTTCATGATCCACGTGCAGATATCTGTATCCATTACAACACAAATTCTGCAAACACGCAGTCCTTAAAAAAATTAAGGCAAAAGAAAAAAAATCTTTAGCTATGTTTAGAGAAACATAGCTCAGCATGAACTGCATAACAAAAACTTGCTTGCTCAAGAGATGATAATCAAATAGCTTTTTTATGCTTCCTTTTTTTTTGTATTCACATTCATCATTAATTACGTTATATCTTAATTAATTTAGTCTGTGATCTGTGACTATATTGTGAACACTGATTTTGAGTTCAGTCTTAGTCACATTCAAGCAAAATTCCCTAAAGATAATTTACGGAAATCAATACTAATTTATTTTTATCTTCACTTCAAATATTTTTTTACATAAAAGGGATGATATCCAATAAAAGCTTTTCGAAGATAAAAATTGTTTTTATCATCAAATATATTTTCCTTTCTAGTATCGGAAATTACTTCAGCATAAAAACGTCATGATTTTCTTTGGAGTCTGAAAAATATTTTTCAGCCTAAATTATTAATTCAAAGCTGCAGCAAGAAAATATGTTTTATCAAATCTGAATAATTGATTTCTTTGATGAGTGCTCACTTCAAAAATATTTTTAACTTACTTTTCCACTTGGACTCAGGGATAGTTAGTGTTACTTCAATAAATGATTACCATATTCAATAAATACGAAAACGAGATACCGCATATTTTACTAAGAAATCTCATTTTTCTGACCAAAAAAGTAAATTAATTTTTGTTTTGAAAAACATACCTTCCGTTTTAAATGTATCGTTAAACGAATGTATCACAAAACGTTACTAAACTTTCAGAACACTTGACAGTATCAAGTGAAATTTGAAATGAAAATGTTAAATATTTGATAAATGATGGACATTAAAAAAAATGTATTGTACATTCGCAAAAGATAAAAATTCCTAACTACCATAGTTTCAAACCCAAACGTACAGGACAACTCGCAAAAAACAAGCAGTTTAATAACTTGAGAATTCAAAAAGGTATCGGCAATTTATTAAGGTGAATTTCAACGTCTTTTGGAAAGTGGCAATTTCTAAAAAGGAGGCTCAGTGCTGTTATGCTGTGGTTCGTTATAAAAATGTGAATTTTTGAGAACAAACTCTCTCCATCCATGTTCTTGGCAAGGAAGATACATCATTCTTTACAAATACTCAATTTTTATCACAAATCACAACATAAATGCACTGAATGATTGCATTTCAGTATAATGTTTTATTTGTATGCTGTTAAGGTTTCTAAAAGTTTGATAATGTTTCGTGAAAGACTTTGCGTGTTACCTGTAAAATAAAAACCTGTGAAGGAAATTGGGGAAATGGTTATCTTGACTAGTGTGACTACAATTTTTACGAAAATGTACAGAATAATTGTTCATGGCAACTAAACTATTTTCTGAAATTTACGGATTATTCCTATCTTTTTACGGTGCAGGATTATCCAGTACATTTTTATCCTTTTTCAATTTATTGACGGTCCCCTTAATGCAAGAGTGAATGATTTTTTTCCTGGAAAAAATATGAATATCGTATATTAAAAGCTAGAACAAATAAATAAAAACCTTTTGCATCAGGCTGATTGTTAAGTGTAAAAATATGAAAACTCCGAAGTGCGTCTATTAATTTGGCCAGGGACTGTAAGTATTTCACTTTGCCCTGCATGCACATGAAAAATTGTACTAAGCATTTAAAATCAAAACAAGCCTAACTTAAAATAAATCAACACTGTGCACATTGTAGTTTTTCATTAATTTTTAAAATATAAATAACATGAATTTTTTAATTATAAAATACCAAAAATATGGACTTATCAATATTGCAACATGAGTATCAAATTTTGAAAATGGCTTGTATTATTATCTAGCTTAATCTTTAGGATTTTTTAACTAAAATCAAATACATGTTATTATAAAATATTTGAAATGATATTAATTAAGTGGCCCTGCAAACAGTAAATGTTTTACCCTTTTACCTTGTTTCACTATTTATTTCACTATGCCCCACATTCCCTTACGGGCAGTTTTCTTTACTTCAGAAATCGGAAATTTTTTTTAAATACCAAAATGCTAACATTAATTTTATTATATAAAATATGAAAGATAGTTCTAATATATTTAAATTTACAGACACAAGAACGAGCTGTTTTTTTTTCATAGGTTTTTAAGGTTTTATTAATTATATAAAAATGTGACTTCTGCTTCTCTCGCAGTTCCACATTAAATAAAAATTCAACCGAGGTATTTTTTTTTGTGTGTGTTTGTGGTACTTGAAATGTTTTGTTCACTTTAATTTTATTTTTCTATTTATGCATTAATTTTGCATAATGCATTTTCCTTACCCCTTTTAATTATACATATATATATTATTACTTGCTGAAAAAAAATATGAGATCCACAAAAGTGTAACTTTTTTTGTAAATACTTCCTTTAATTTTCATTGTGCACCTCATTTCTTATGCAAGTTCCCTGCATGTAAATATACCACTGCATTTATTCGTAATTTATGGCACGTATGTAAAAACAACAAAACAAACGCGAATGGCGATGCAACAATAAGGAGCTTTATAGGTAACCCGAGGGACATATGAAAAACATGGATTACATTCTTTCAGGGAAAATACAAGGCATCAAGGATCATGAAATCCCAAGAACTTTGTTATCGTCAAGAACTTAACGGTACTCTATTTTTCCTTGGAAATATTTTCATTGTGGATAAAGAAGGTATGCTTTAGAATCTATGATTTGAAAAATTCTTATCATAGTTAAATCACAAATAAACTTATAAATTGGTAAATAAAGATGAGTTTAATATTAAACAGCGTTTGTTTAACTGATAAAATGATTGTGTGTATCTATGCACATTAGGGTGGGCCGAAAGAGCCTCTTTTTTAATTTTGAAGTTCTAATAGCGCGGAAAACGTGAGGTATATAAAAGAGAAATAAATAAAAATCGGTTGATATCTTCCGGTCGCTGCCTTAAAGTTTGACAAAATATGAAAAAAATCTCCTTTTTGCGATATTTTTTTTAATTATTGACGACACAGGGAAAAGGACGTTGATAGAGCAATACCATTCAAAAAGGTTTCGTAGAATTTTTAAAAAAGAGCATTACTCGCTGATTTAAAGACCTCACTCTACGTTGGACACTAGGGTGGGTCGAAAAAAAGTAATGTTTTTTTTTTTTTTTTCGAAACGCTATACCACGGAATACTTGCCTCTGGGGTAGGTAAGTAACATGCAAATTAAAATACAGATTTTTATTAAACCCCTAGCTAGCGCATTGTACTTAAAATTTCGATTTTTTTCGAAAATCAAGTTTTTTCACTGAAGTCAGCCATTATTATTTTTAACTGCTGTAGCAAAACTCATTTATTGAAAGGGTTGAAAAGCACACAAAAATATTAAACCATCAAAATCTTTCAATTTGTGGTAGCGCAAAAGACTCACAAATTGGTGAATTATTGCATTTAAGGTACATAATAACACCTTATGTGAAAGGCATAGTCCAGCATGCTGAGTTATGTGCTAATATCCCATTTCTTTTTTTTACTTTACACTTCAATTCATTGTAATAGAATAGTGTTTCCCAACCGGTGGTTCGTGAACCCCCCGTGGTTCGCATGGTGTCGGAAGGGGGTTCTCGAAAATAATATTGCAATGGCGAAATTTTTAATTGCTAACGTACAGGGAAAAAAAACTGGATAATAAATTTACATACGTATGTAAAAATGATTTTTTAAGAAAAAATTGTCTTCCCGATGATGCACAAAATTTGTGGACTAGGAGGGGAAGCACGAGTAATTATTTGAAATGAACTTATTTCCACTATTGTCTGATTTCGAAAACTTGAATCACAAAGTGGAATCGGAAGAAATTCCTTGATTAATTTAAAATTTTGAACGTATGTTTCTCCTACCATTTCCCACTCGATGACGCGTAGAAAAAGTAAACTTGGATGTTTTACAAAAAAGGTTGGGAACCACTGTAATAGAATGACCATATAAAGAAGTGGTTCCCAACCTGTTTTTTCGTGCGAACCCCTTGAAAGGTCCGAAAGAAAATGACGAACCCTTTTCTGTAGTCCTTAGTACTGAGTACTGGTAACAAAACTGTAAAATTTACTGGCACGTTTATTTTCCTTTTTGTACAATAGTTCATCACAAAGAAAGAAAGTGGAATTGCAAAATATCTAATCAAAGCAAAAATACAGCTACAAGAAAATACATATGTTTTTTAAATTATTACTTTTTATTAGATGTTCTTTTTGAATTATTAATAGAGAAGTATAAAAATCTTTAAAAATTATTTTACCGTTAGGGCGAAAGAAATGTTAGTAGAGTGTCGTGAGAACTAACCATAAGTATCATGAGAACTAACGATACGTACACAATTTTGAATCAATCAATAAATATCTTTCTGCTCAAAATTCGCAAAAGTTGTGAAAAATTACAATATTAAAATTCATTTGTTTTCAAACTTCTCATTGTGAACATGCAGAACAGTTTGAATAATTTGTGATAAATGAGAATACAATACTTAAAAAAATAAATGATTAACTATCTTCGGTTAAACAAAATGTCTCTATAGGAGAAATTAGCCGAAAATAATGCAAAATTTTGCATTTAGGAAAAAGTGGGAAATGGTAGGAGAAACATACGTTTAAAAGTTTAAATTAATCAAGAAATTTCTTCCGATTCCAGTTTGTGATTCGAGTTTTCTAAATCAGACAATAGTAGAAATAAGTGCATTTCAAATTTTGTACTATTGCTTCCTATGCAAGTCCACAACTTTTATGCATTATCGGGAAAACAATTTATTTAAAAAAATCATTTTTACACTCCGTCCTAATACGTATGTAAATTTATCATTTAGTTTTTTTTTTTTGTACGTTAGCAAGTAAAAATTCCGCATTACAATATTATTTTCGTGAACCCCCTGCCGACACCACGCGAAACACTGACGGTTCGCGAACCACCGGTTGGGAAACACTATTCTATTACAATGAATTGAAGTGTAAAGTAAAAAAAAGAAATGGGATATTAGCACATAACTCAGCATGCTGGACTATGCCTTTCACATAAGGTGTTAGTATGTACCTTAAATGCAATAGTTTACCGATTTTTCAGTCTTTTGCGCTGCCGCAAATTGAAAGATTTGACGGTTTAAATTTTTTTTTTGTGCTTTTCAACCTTTTTAATAAATGATTTTCGCTATAGCAGTTGAAAATAATAATGGCTGAAAAAAATCGAAATTTCAAGTACAATGCATGTTACTTACCTACCCCATAGGCAAGTTTTCCGCGGTATAGCGTTTCGAAAAAAAACTTAATTTTTTTTCGACCCACCCTAATGGGCACGTTACTCTAAATTCTGTAAGTGCTAAAGAAGTTGTCAAGTCTGTAATTTCTTACTTGTCTGAGCGTGGTATTTCTTATTTCTAATAGTCATCGGATGTGATGGTCCTCCATTTTAATGAGTTGCCACATGTTTGAGCACCTGGATGGCACGACAACCGGGCCTAGTTCTTTTAAAGGGCCAATCTGTAAAAAGTTAGCTGGCTGCCAAAAGCTGACGGTGGTTAACTTCTAAAGTACTGTCAGATTCCAGAGGTAAACAGAAACGTGCTTAGCAAAGATCATCAATATCTACTTGATATTTCAAAGGCAATAGAATCAGGAACCTGTGAATAAGATTTGGCTGTACGAGATCCTGGGCACTTATCACATTCGAAGTGGTTGACAAAAGCAAAAAGAACTCTCATATTGTACGTAAGTGAAAAAAGCCCCTCACCTGAACTTCAAAAATTGAAATGCCATTATAATGCCAATGTGGTTTACTATCAAAACAGGTAAACACTTTACAAATGTCACGAAACGCACAACAATTTTCCAAGCAGTACAATGTACCGGGTATTTGCCAAAACCTTTGCATGATGTAGTTGACCGAATGATCTAACGGAATGTTTTTTTTTTTTTTTTCTGCTCTCCCAGAACACTTACTGTTAGCTTTGACTCAAGATGACAGGAAACACATACGAGAGCTGGGACTTCGAAAAATTCTGAAGGCAAGGCAGATAGATGCAAGAAGGAAAGCAGTTAAGAACACTTACGCCACAAAAAATCAATTTAAATGCGAAAGAATATTTAGAATTGATCCGCAAGATGGAGTGTAATTTATCTTCGCCCCCATTGCTGGCAAAAAATCAGTGACGACGAGATCAAATCGGATTTCCACAGTGACTCAATACCTGACTGGAACAATACTTTCAATCAATTACCAATTTCTTCAGGAAAACTTTGTGGAGCTGAAACTTGCGACGGATTTATAAAAGCCACTGACATGTTGTCCAGGTCACCCATACCTAACTTCAAAGCAAATCAGTTTTCAAAGTACCTTCGGGTACAAAATAGATGGACAGATTCAACTAACATCTACTCAGCACTTTGTTTTTTTCTTTTTTATAAAAATATGTTTATTGTAAAATATTTAAGCTTTTTAAATATAGGGAAAGTTCAAAAGTACCATGGCAGTTGTTACTGCTATCACCTATCCTATAAATCTATTTTTTTTCAGGTACTGTTCTTCTATAGTTTTGGGGTCATTGCGTGACCGGAAGTTCTTAATTTATTCATACCATAATGAAATACAATATTCTTATGTTAAAAAATAAAAATTCTGTAACTAGTACGTTAAAAAACGTATATTAAAGATACAAAAAATAACTCGCAGAAGTGTGAAATTTTCAACAGTTTTGTAAAATTTTGGGACTTAAGCGCGACCGGAAGATATCAACTTATATAAACCAAATAAAAACACAATGTTTTTTAGCTTCATTTGTAGACGTTACAAACTATTACAATACGAAACCATGTAATTCAAAACTGAAAAGAAATATCGCAAAAAAAGGCTTTTTTCATATTTTCTCAAACTTTAGGGCTCATGCGCAGGTACTTTCTAAATTAAACATAATAATGTAGCGAAATTGTAGTATTTTTCTCCACCGTAATGTGTTCCTTGTTTTTCCCAACTGGACTGAATATAGCACATTTGACGGGAAGTAACACTGGTTGATTGAATGTAGCACTTTTAGGTTTTGCGAAATTATTTATCAATAACACGTGTGATTGTGTTTAATCATATAAATGTAAATTCATTATTCAATTTAAAAAAAATATTTTACTGTTAATTTTTTTTAACATTTATAACTATCCCTGGCTTTTAGTTTGATTTTATTAAGCTTTTAAAGATCTAGCAATGATATAAATTCTTCGAATAAAATCCTATTTTCATATGTTGTAATTGAGGTAAATTTTTTCACATTTCCCAGCGAGTGAAATGATCTGCATTAGTTTAGACGTAATTAACTCAGAATAGTGCATTTGGTATACGTATAATTCCGAATTTTAAATTTGTGTTCTAGTAAATAAAGTTTATGGACGTTTAACATAGGTTTTTTATATTTATTTTTACGGTATTTTTAAATATGGTGATAAGAGAGAAGGAAAGAGGAAAATAACAACGGTACCGTTCCAAAGTATCAACTGTACAATATAACCTCCAACATCACAGGGCTGCTGCCAATGGCAACAAAAAAATGATAAAAGGGACCATTTTTAAGTGAACTTGACAATGGCAGCTATTTTACCGAAAATATGGACAAAATGAACTATTATTTGGTTTTTATTTTATTTTTAATTGCTATTATTTGCTTTATTTTATTTTATTTTTTTGTTTACTTATTTTATTTTTTTTTTTGAAACGCAACCTGCGAGATTTGTTCATTGCATGTTATTTTGTCATCTAAAAATGCTTTATTAAGCAAAAATATTGTTTGGCCTGCTTGTAAAGTTTCCGATTTTCCAACCATTGTATGGCCTTGCTAACTACATAAAATAATAAAATACTTTGTTTCTTTAAAACTGTGTGGTCCTTTTTTTCTGTGAAGAAACAAATTGCGTGACTAACACGTTTTTTTTTGCATTGACACAGGTATGCCTATTATTCCGAAACACATTCAATGTATTTACTTGCAATTTACTTCACTTTTTTTTCCTCTCACAACTTACGAATGAATTCCAACTATATAAAGGCAACTCGGCAGCATAAATCATAAACATGAATAAAAGTAAATATTTTTTTGACTAGATAATTTGGAAATAAAAAATAGAACTGCATTAAACTAGCACTTATTAAGAAAAGTAATAAATCTTGCACATATAAGTACAGGGAATATGTTGTAAATATTCGACAACATTTTCGTGTGGAACCCTGTATATATATATACACTTTTCTCCACCAAACCCCTACCTGTTAGCCGAGGCCTTAGGATTGCTTACGCACGGGGAGAGGTAGTGGGGTCTACGGATTTTACATGCACATATCCCCAAGTATACATGGTGGTCTTCAGTGGGTATCGAATGCACGACCTTCCAGGCGGAAGTCCGACGTGCTAACCACTGGGCTACCACGGCCCATATATATATATACACTGGTGTGCAAAACTTAAGCAAGAGTGTAAATTTTAAGCAGATAGCTATAAATTGCAGAAAAATAGTTATTGCGATTAGTGCAATGAACATGTAATTCAGTAGAAAGGTCATGCGGATGCAAGTATCAGGAAAAAAAGGTCAGAGGCAATGTGAGCGTATGCAAAACGCGTGCTGTTGGCGCGCACCTTAAGAATACAATAAAAGGAAGGATGAAAATGCAAATAAAGACATTCGCTGTAGGTGTAAGTGATTTTTTTTTTGTGAACTATTTCTGAAAGAAATCCTGTGGACGACTTCACACGTGGAAGAATAACCAGAAATTTCGAGTAGGGTGGAAGTGTGACCAGTGTAGCTGAAGAGTCCAGAATCAACAAAAGCGTCGTCTCGCGCACTTGAAAAGCCTTCCAAACCACAGATGGAGCTGTCAGAGAGAGTGGTGGTGGCCGCCCCAGGAAATCAACTGCAGTGGATGACCGATATATCGTCCTGCAGGCGAAAAGGACCCGGAACCAGTCAGCAAGCGTCATTGCTCAGCAACTGTGTACAGCAACGGGGCAGCAAGTGTCATGGTTTACTGTGGCCAGACGCCTTGACAATGGTGGCCTATTCGCTCGTCGTCCTGAACGCTGCATCTCTTCGACAGCAGGCCATCGGGGCCGCCGTTTAGAGTGGTGCAAGGAGCACAAAAACTGCACCTCTCATCAGTTGAGTCATGTTCTCTTTACGGATGAGAGTTGTTTCAGTGCCACAAGCGATTCTGGACGCCAGTTGATTTGGAGAGAGGTCGGGACACGGTTTCATCTCAGTAACATCGTGGAAAGAGACTGTTACGGTGGTCCTGGAGTTCTCGTCTGGGGAGGCATTATGTTAAACGGGCGGACTGAGCTCCACATTTTCGACAGAGGTTCTGTAACATGAGATTGCTATTGTCAGGAGGTACTCCTTCCCCATGTGCGTCTGTTCAGAGGTGCCATTGGACCTGACTTCTTTTTTATGGATGACAATGCACGCCCACATCGGAAACAATCTGTTCAGCAGCTACTGGAAAGTTAAAATATCACTCGAATGGATTTACCAGAGTACTCACCTGATTTAAATCCTATTGAACATGTATGGGATACTTTAGGGAGACGCATTGCGGCGAGATTACATCCTCCTGGGAACTCCCAAGAACTGAAATGGATACTGATTGAGGCATGGGCATTCTTACCCCCAGAACTGGTGAGCAATCTGGTACGGAGTATGGGGAGACGATGCGAAGCAATCATTGCAGCACGGGGAGGACATATCCCATACTAAGGAACATCTACGAGCTATTCTTCCTCTTGGATAGACAATCATGTGTAACGATATTATGAGTACAATAAAGCCTATTTTTGTTTGATTCCACATTGTATGTATTGTATACATTTTTACGCCTTTATGCTTTCATCATCCTTCAAGTACAAAACTGTTCCGTCTCATTTCTAAATTTCATGTCTCTCAGATGATTTTTCGCGGAGTTATGGCCAAAAAATCACCTGTTGCTTAAGTTTTGCACACCAGTGTATATATATATATATATATATATATATACAGGGCAGAAAACGTCACAGCACTATGAGAAATGGCACTTTGTGAAATTTTCAACAGTGTGCTGTAATATTCCCAGCAATGTAAAAACAACACGTTGGGAAATTTACAGCAGTGTGCTGTAATATTCACAGCACTGTTAGAAATAGGAACTTTGTAAATTTAAAAGCAAAAGTTGCTGGCAGTCACTTTTGCTGTAAAATTCACGTTTTTTTTACAGTGTATTTCCCCCACCACCCTTTCTTTCTTGTTTTTTCTTAAAATCAAGGTTATAAAACTGCTTACATGTAACTCCTTAAAAAAATATTTATTTAGAATAATGCAGATTTTGTACATATGTCGTTATTTAATTTATTGAGTATTCAGAAGTAGCATATTAATTTGCATTAATGACGTAAAATCTATTAAACAAATTTACTTACTTCATTTCACAGTAGAAATATTCATCGCTTTGACTAATGCAGTTCCCAATAACTAGTTCACTTTTCTAAACTTAACTAAATTGACAATTATTTTTGGTTTAAGTGACTAGTTATTATGCAAGGAAATCTTTACGAAAGTTGGGGCGTTGCGTAATTGCATTCGGATGCTACTCACAGGAAGAAGTATAATTATAATTAAGATTAGCTTTCGCACTGATGTTTCCGTTAGAAATAGGAAGCATGAGCATTAATATAAATGGAGTAAAATATCTGGAAGGTTACCAGATGATAGGCAATAAAGTTATGCGACCTCATTCGCTGAAAATGTTTTTTAAGCTAAATACATAATAGATGTTCTAACATTTATTTTTGAATTTCTCTTGATAATGAATGATATCCAAATGTTTAAATTTATGTGTATGTAATGAGGCACTTTTAATTACATATTATTGCTTTAATGCACCAACAAAGATGCTTAAAACATATTTTTAAAAATTAATTGATAAAGTTGAACATAATTGAACGTTTTTTCCATTTGATAAAATAACTTCAAGAAGTATTTACATACGTTTGACAA
This sequence comes from Octonoba sinensis, assembly GCA_038502835.1. Classification (NCBI taxonomy): domain Eukaryota; kingdom Metazoa; phylum Arthropoda; class Arachnida; order Araneae; family Uloboridae; genus Octonoba; species Octonoba sinensis. Next base: position 100,615,090 of record CM076602.1, on the reverse strand, counting down.
TAACGTGATTTTTTTCATATTTTTCAGCCGTTAAATGAATTTAAAAACGAATTTATGCATCAATGTAAGTACCACTAAGGCAGGATTTCGATCATGTGGCATATTATTTGCATAAAACTGCTAGTATAGCAATATGCATTGCCAACTTAATAGTAATATTTACTCTTCGAGCATTAAATGGAGCCTAAAGCCGTTATTTCAAGCATAGTGATTTCAAACCAGATCAGTTACTTAGAGCGTTGGGGAACTATGCAGAATCCAATCTACTTTAATCCTTTCATCCTGCCAAATTTAAGGAATACATTGGCGGAGTGACCAGTCCATTTCTATGCTGTACAGTATTTAGTTAAAATTTTACTATAGGCATGCACATTTTGAAAGTAAGAAAAGACTTCAGAAAGTTCAGTAACGTCCACAGGTTTAAGTACAAGAGCTAAAATTGCAGAAAAATTACCCTCTGTTGATGTTTCAACTTTTGAAACATGGATGTTACATTCACTACGGAAGTAACATATAAATACTTGAATAAATGCAACTTCTTTTTAAAAATAAATAGTAACAGCGTTCATCCACTTTCTGTAAATATACATCTCAGTGGATATTCCGAAACTGTTTCGAATTAAGTTTGTTTGGAAATAATCTGCATTTTACACGAGGTGTTGCTTGAAATTTGCTCACATGCATTTAGGAATTTTTTGAACTGTCAAACATTCAACAAAACTTTACTCCATCGTAGAACAAAATCAAGCATTGTATTGGGATGTATTGGCGGAGAATTTTCAAACAAAAAAAAAAAAAGAAAAAGGAAAAGAAAAAGGTTAAGTTGGAAGCAGGCAGTTCTTTCAGAAAGTTAATCATCAGAACAGAGATAGGGGGCGGAAAGACGCACTATTTGTTTCCATCTCATAATTTTGCTTTGAAACTTTGTTTTTAAATATATTTTTATAAAAATACTAAGTACTTTAATTTTTTTCTGTTATTTTTTCTTCTTTTTTTAATTTTTGCGAACATGGACTAAAAAATATCAGTTAAAGCCAGGAAATATAATAATTTAAATTACTTTAAATACAATTTCTTGCATTGCACAGTGTATTAAATATCTTAAGTACTAATAATATTTTGCATGACAAATTGCCCTCATTTCCTGTGACATATGATTTTAATGGTTTGTCATGGGAACTCCCAAACAATGCTGTAATCGCACTTCTATAAACATGAAAAGATCATTAAAAGATAATGTGAACTAATAACGCGACTTTATGCTTCCTTCCTTTTTTATTCCTTTAATAAATGAGTATGTTACACCCCCACTATAATATTACAACGAAAATAAATAAGAATACTAATTGCTTCTTAATACAACTTCCAAAAATGTTCCACGTATGATGATCCTTTGGATTAAACCAAACACAGGGTAAGTTAATGGATATAATTATGCTAACAATATGTCCTTTAATGTTGCCTCGTGTATTTTTATTTGGTAGCAGGGAATTTTTAAAGAAGGCAATAACTGAAATTTTGCGAATTTATTATTATGAATTATTTTAGTGATTACCCAAAAGATATATATATTTTTTTTTTTGCATTGCGTAAGCGGTGCTTCATAACTGTATTTGAAAAAAGAAACACCTAAATTGGTAGCGTGAAGTTAGTTTGGAATGATTGTAGCCTACTTTACCGTAAAAACTAAAAAAAATAATTTGAAAGCAGACTTCATATATTGTAAAAATAAAGAAAAGTCAAAAATAAGTGAATTAATTAAACAAAGAAGGAAAAATAAAACATTTGAAATTAGCGTTTTGAGATGGGGAAAAATGGGTCTCTGTGTTTATCTGCCCCAACCCCCTCCTAATAACTTTTGAGAAAACAGCCCGATTCAATTTTTTTTTTTTTTTGTATTCGTAAGATCCTGGCGATTGGCAAGGACATCTCATTTCCCAATTTTCTCTTCTAACTTGAGCAATTTTTCATTAAATTTTGAGCAGTTCAAAATTTTTAACATTTGCTCCTATGCAGAAATATGAAGAATATTATATAAAAGCTATACATAAGATGAAAGTTCCTTTGAAAAAGCTTATTGGAAGGAGCACAAATAATATTTCAATATTCTTTTAGTTGAAATATTTTATTCATTTTTGAACATTTCAAAAAAAAAAATAACAAAAGTGCCTACGGCGAAATTTTAATCCCATATAAATCCTGAACTGTACTGTTCTTTATGGTTAAAACATTGCGATAAACCACACGAAAGTTTTTATTAAAATGATTGAAAAATCGCAGTACTTATATTTATTTAGTGGACATACATATATAATGCAAAAATTGAAGGTACACTATAGTAAAAAACTTCAGTTGTAAGTTTTGTTTTAGCAGATAACCTAGAGGCTGTGTCTGCCTGCATTTCTTGAGCCACCAAACGTCCACATGTGTTGAGGTTGAATTTTGCTCGATGTACTGAAAGGCTTTATCAAAAGCATTGTATAAGCTGGTGTGGTAAATCTGGATAGGACGTTCATCATCATGAGTCCTAGTCCTCAGTTTCTTTGCTATTATATTCCAAAAACTTTGGCAATAATATGATTTCTTACTGAGCGTTTCACTGGTTGTTTTTGTCACATTGGGCAATTCACCCAACTTCCTTGCCATAGTTAATCGGTTGTAAAGTTTGTAGATCTTTAACTAATCCGACAAACGATATCAGCTAGCAAAAAACAATAGCGAGACGAGTGGTAGTCCCGACGAGTATGGAGAAGTTTGACTGTACAACGCTCGAATCCACCGGAGGGGTGAAACGGCCGAGGGCGAATGAGAGGGTTTTAACTGTCCTTTTTAAAAAATTTTAAGTAAATAAATAATAAACATAAACAAATAAAATAACGCATTCTTTATGTAGGCTATTTTATTTATTAAGTATTAAAATATGTACAGTTACAGAGTTTCCAAAGATTTCCATTTCATTATTTTCTGACGTAGATATGCAAAGTATGAAAAAAAAAAAAATAGTTGTGTAACTGTGTTAACCACGTTGAAACAAACTGTAAACTAAACAACAACGTATATTATACTGTTTATCTAGTTCAAAGATTAATTCAGTAGGTCGGCACAAGTTAATAGAAGTATTAACAAAATATTGATGCTGCTTTAAGTTAAGCAATTAGATTTTTTTATATTTTTTAATGAAATAATGAGCATGTAGATAATATGCAGGTTCATATACAACATTACCAGGTATACCTTTACAAGTGGTTTATTTTCTTTTCTTTTATTTATTTATTTATTTATTTATTGAAAAAAATATATTTATTAAGTATTAAATAACTTCTTGTGTTGTTGAATTTCTTACAAAATAATTTAATTAAAATTTAAATTTGCTTCCACGCAACAGTTTCATTAAATATGTTGTTTAAAAATGTGTTCATTTTTTAAAATTATTGCCTTTTTTAAAAAAAAATCCACGCACAAACATTCATTTAATGTCTGACTGAGGTTATGCTTACTAGTTCTATCACAAAATACAATGTCTACCAAGTGATAAAATCCAAAGCCTCTCTCAACAAGATGAGCAATGGGAATGAAACGAAGCTTACTAAATGGCACTCTTGGGATGCCTTGAAAGAAATGTATTCTAGAGATTAACGATAATGTGATAAGAGCGATTTTCGGAAACTTTCTTAAATAACTTTACAGGTAACGATATTTCATTGGAACTTCACTTGTGTTAGGCATTCAAAATTTTCAATGTATTATGCATGCATCCTTTTTGCACATCAGTCAAAAGCATACTTTTTAAATTAATATAATCTTACCGATTGACTGAGAGAACATATATACTGTAAGTAAATAAAATTATCTGCTGAACTAAAGATGAATAGTTAAAATGAAAGTGGAAAAAAAAAACCTAAAGTAATCTGTATTTACTGCGTAACTAGGGATCATTTTCACTTGTTCTTATCATTTATTTTCAATGCTGAAACAAGTCAAACTAAATGCTAAAATGTAATTGACTAGGATTTTTAAAAATGTAACCTTTAAGGTAAGCGAAATATGTTGCTTTGTGTGTTTTTTTTTCTTCATATAATCAAATCTTTTGTTCTTATTCTGTCTTGAAATTCATTGCGCATTGAACTTCTACTAAGATAGAGATGATCCGCTTATTTCCATACTGGTTTTAAGAGTTGAAGCTTGAAATTTTAGAAACTTCAACAGTAACATCACCATTTATTGGAGCATAATTTTGTCTTAATGTAATTATAGAAGAAATGAGCTGATTTGAATAGAGAATTCTTATTGCAAGAAATATTTCATGAAAATTGTGCGGTGAAGCCTATTTTGATATTTCATATGCAATTTTTTTTTTTTTTTTTTTAATTTAAGAACAAATAAAAAATATTTCAGCGCCTGGTAAAAAATATTGGAAGATTTTTAGTTGAACTATTGTCACAACTCAAACATTATCTATAACATCTAATAGCAAACTGTAAAAAATAGCAGTGCTTAGTTAGCATCATAAAGTTTCTCCCAATTCCTAAAGTGGAGCGTGATTATGTGCAACAACATTTTGGAAATTCGCAAGAAATGAGCTATGAAAAAGCAATTTTCTCAATTTGTGTTATGCACGAATAAGTGGGACATTACATGTTTTCGCAGGGTTAAACACGAACTAAGGTTTTAAAGTTGCCCTAATAATTGAATATTTAATGAATGAAACGGAGATGCAAAAAGTGTTTAAATCGTTTCTTCAAATGAATGATATTAATTATATATTAGAAGTTCATGGAATACTGAAACAATAAAATTGTTTTTAAAAAAGAAGAAAGAAAGAAAAAAGAAACCCGTTATGCCTACAATGTGTACAATGTATAACGCGATGACTAACTAAAAGATTTAAGAACCTGTTATGGACAATTTGTTGCTTTCTATGGCAATTATAATGATATTATCACATCATCTTCTTGTCTCATTGTTAGTGCTGTATTTTGCATATTTTGAAATTTTTGGACTTTTTTTTTTTTTTTGCTAATTCAGAAATGTGCAAATTTGGCACCAAAAGTTCAAGACTAAATGTTAATAATTTGCTAAATGAGAAAAAA